>OX422208.1:485412113-488219613 GCA_949130495.1 Sambucus nigra | reverse complement strand
TTTGACTGAGTGCCTGCGTCTATTGCTTGGGTCTCTGTGGGAAAATTGGCGTCAGTCGACCCGTCCCTCTCAGTATTCGAGAAGGTTTGGCATATCCCCAAAGATTATATGAAGTGGTTGTGGAGGAAAGTAGTAAGCAAGATGTTGTCCATGGAGACTGGACAAAGATGGTTTGTTTTATCTAACACCATAGAAGGGGGTGTTGTGGTCTTTTCGAAGATGGTTCGGGCTCATCGATCCATGGAATGTTTACGGCACTCTATTCAAGCAGGGGAAACTTAGGGACCTTAAGATGTCGATGATGATGGTGCAGGCTCCTCTGGTAGCTATGGGTAGGATTCCTGGGGAGTTTGTTTGTGTAACTGATATGGGGATTTCATTTGGCTTTTTATGATAATAGGGGGAAGGGAGTTATCCTTTCTTTTTTCTTATGTAATCCGTACTGTAATTTCTTATTAATGAAATAAATAAGTTTCTGATCATCCAGCTGTGCCTTTTGATGACTTTTGTAATTTGAATTATCTATACTGATCGTTAAGGCATACATAATCATTTTGTTTAAGTATTTTTAGAATGAACCGCCGTTCTGGGATGTAAGAAAAGAATAGTATTTTGTGAAAAAGAAAAGGGCCGCACTCATGTGAGGTGCATGAGCTGCCTATGTACCTCTGGGGTTTTTGAAAAGTTCTAAAAATAGTTTCTGTAGAGGATCAGGCCCACGTAGTTCTGGGTAGAGGGAAATGAAGAGTTTTTTTTTTAGAATAGAAGGGGGGTGAGAAAAGTCGTAGCGCGCCAAGATTTTGAACTTGGGGTAGAATTTCTTGAGACGATCCAGGTTGACTGGACGAGCCATATCTTCCCTATCTAGGACAGTGAGCATGGCGGCACCGCTGGATAAGATTTTATTCATAATGTAGGGCCCGCTCCAATTGGGCTTGAATTTCCCTCTGGGGTCCCAGATGGGTTCTATTATCTCTTTGAGGGATAAATCCCCCTCCCGGACACCGTGGTCCTTGAATCTCTTATTGAATGATCGCGTTATTCGGTGATGGTACCCCTGTATGTGGTAAAGTTCTTTTAACCTTCTTTCATCTAGGCGGGCTAGCTCATCAAGATGGCTTTGGTACTAGTCTTCTTCACCAACTTTGTTTTCGAGCATGACGCGTAGTGAGGGTATTTCCATCTCCACAAGTAGGACTGCTTCCATGCCGTCGACCAGGGAGTAAGGGGTAGCCCCAGAATAGGTTCGAATTATGGTTCGATAGCCCCAGAGGGCATACGGGATCCGGTCAGCCCAATCTCTATAACTTTCTGTCATCTTAATGATGATAGATTTGAGTTTCTTATTGGTGGCTTCAACTGCACCATTGGTCTGAGGTCGGTAGGGAGAAGATTTGTGTCTCTGAATCCCGTACTCGTTGACTACTTCTGTGACTTCTGCTTCGAAGTGTAACCCGTTATCTGACACTAGCTCATGCGGGACCCCATATCGGCAGATGATATTTTTCTTGAGGAATTTGGCCATTTTCTTGGCGTTCAATACTGCGTATGACTCATCTTTGACCCATTTGGTGAAGTAATCGATGGAAACCAGGATGAACTCATGTCCGTTTGAAGCCTTTGGTGTAACCTTCCCTATGATGTCGATACCCCAGGTGGAGAATGGCCAGGGAGAGGTCATGTTGTATAATTCTCGCGGAGACAAGTGTTAAATATTGAAGAATTATTGGCATTTGAGGCATCTCCGGGCATAAACGGCGCAATCCTGGATCATGGTGGTCCAGTAGTAGCCCTGTCGGATGATCTTCTTGTCAAGAATGTGACCATTCATGTGGGGTCCGCATTCCCCGCTGTGGATTTTCTGCATTATTTTCTCAATCTCAGCCCCTGCGATACAGTGTAGATGAGTTCCATCGAAGCTCCTCTTGAGTAGAGCTTTATGACAGATGATATACTGGGTGGCCAGTCTTCGGAGAGTCATTCGATCTTTATTGTTGGAACCCTTGGGATACCTACCATATTTGAGGAGACACCATATATCATAGTACCAATAATCGTCTAGTTCGGGATCTGTAGTGGAGATAAGCTCAATATGGTAGCAATGGGTCGGTTTGTCTTGTTTTTGAACTAGGAAGGGAGTCATTATTATTCCTTCGGGCATGTCGACCATAGAGGCCAAGGTGGCGAGAGCATCGACTAGGTTATTCTTTGCTCGAGGGAGGTAATGGAAGGTGATATCTCGAAACCGGGAGGCTAACTCTTCTAATTGGGCATGAAAGGGTAGGAGCTTTTCGTCCTTGACTTTCCACTTTCTGAACACTTGATCGATGATGAGGGAAGAATCCTCGTAGACATCTAGGTATTGAATACCTTTCTTGAGAGCGACTTTGAGGCCCACTGTGCATGCCTCGTATTCCGTCATGTTGTTGGTGCAAGAGAAATCCAATTTAATGGCGATGGGAGTGTGGGAGTCATCTGGGGCGATCAGAAGTATCCCAATGACATATCCCCTTTTTTTGGCAGCGCCATCAAAGAACATTTTTCATCGAGGGTGGTCTTGAGTGGTGCAGAGGATATTTTCATTTGGGAATTCGGAGATCCATACATCTGCTTCATCTATGGGGGAATCGGCGAGGTAGTCAGAAATGACTCTTCCTTTAGCAGCTTTCTGTGTGACGTACACGATATCAAACTCAGTTAGCAGCATCAACCATCGGTCCATTCGACTGGATAAGGCGAGTTTCTCAAGCAGGTAATTGATGGGATCCATTCAGGATACAAGTCTGATGGGGAAGGAGAGCATGTAGTGTCGCAACTTTTGGGTGACCTAGACAAGTACGACACACACCTTTTCCAAAGTAGTGTAGTTGACCTCGTACCCGGCCAATTTGCGACTGGTGTAGTAGATGGCTCTTTCTTTGTGGGAGTCTTTCGGGTATTGGGCTAGAAAATCCCCAGCTGCAGTATCGGTTATGGTTAGGTATAGGAGCAAAGGGAGAACAAACTCTGGTGGCATGAGAACTGGAGGTTGGGTCAGGTATTGTTTGATTCGATCGAAAGTTTCTTGGCAGGCCTCGTTCTAAACCTTGGTTGAATCCTTTCGGATGAGCTTGAAGATTAGTTCACAGATGGAGGTTAGTTGGCTGATGAACCGGCTGATATATTGAAATTTCCCAAGAAACCCTCGGACTTCCTTCTCTGTTCGGAGTGGTGGCATCTCAAGTATGGCCTTCAGCTTTGTAGGATCTGCTTCTATCCCCTTTTCGCTGACCATGAATCCCAAGAGTTTTCCCTTTATAACGCCAAAGACACACTTCTGTGGATTAAGTCGCATCTGATATCATCACAGTCGTTCGAAGAACTTCCGGAGAGCGGGAACATGACCTTTTATAGTTTTGGACTTGATAATCATATCATCCACATAAACCTCGACCTCCTTATGAATCAGATCGTGCAGGATGGTTATGGCAGCCCTTTGGTAAGTAGCCCCAGCATTCTTGAGACCGAATGGTATAACGGTGTAGCAAAAGGTTCCCCATGGGGTGATGAATGCAGTTTTTTCTTGGTGGTCTGGGTTCATCTTGATTTGGTTATATCCGGCAAACCCATCGACAAATGACTTGAGAGCATGACTGGCTATGTTGTCCACGATCATGTCAATATTGGGTAGCGGATAATCATCCTTTGGAGAAGCTTTGTTTAAATCTCGGTAGTCTACACACATTTGAACCTTCCCTCCTGATTTCGGCACATGTACAATGTTGGCTAGCCATGTGGGATACTCGATCACCCGAATGAAACCCACGTTTAACTATTTGACCACCTCTTCTTTGATCTTGAGCGACCATTCGGTGCGGAGCTTTCTCAATTATTGCTTAATCGATTTGTAATCTGAGAGGGTGGGGATCTCGTGCTGAGCTATTTCAGGATCAATACCGGGCATATCATCATAGGACCATGCAAAGACATCCACTAAATCCTTCAGTAATTCTTCGAGTTGTGCGCTCTCATGCTCGTCAAGGGTGGCCTCTATCCAAATCTCGTGCAGTTGGATACTAGAATCGAGATTAATAACAACAGTCTCTTCTTCATTAACTTGAAAGCGGTTATGTTGTTTATTATTAACCTTATTTAGATCAATTAAGAATTATTCATTTGCAAAATCATCATCATCAAAAGTTTGATTAGAATTCAAGCAGTTAATTTAAGGCACAACAATATACTCAAAATCTTCGTTTATTTCATTGATAGGAAAAACAGCGTTGAGAACCTCATTAAAAGAGGTCTCCATTACATTTGAGCAAAGATAGACAACAGAAGAAGAAATAGGGTAAACATTGGGGTTAGGAGAGATTTCAAGAGGTAGAACTGGCGCAGCATGCCAGTTGAGGAGAGGTGTCTCAGCAGCTTTAATCAGGTGGGATGGATCTATTGATGTAGTGCATGAATGAACCATATAAAGTGCCAGCCCCAGTGTCTGCAAGTTGAACGAATCTTCAGAATTACTTTCCTCAATCTATTCGGTATCTTTGATGAGCAGTTATACTCGGTGTTGGAAACTTTCAGCCCATGGGTAGTTATCTTGGAAAAAGATCTCCATTCCAGGCTTCATCTTCTTGTCTGTGTGGTCATACCATGGTTCTGAAAAATCAAAAAAGGGGAAGTCTTCACCTTCTTTGATGAATCGTCCATTTAAGGAGTCTCCAGAGATAGTTCAGGTGCAGTATAATCTTCTCTTTAGTCGAGACTAGTGGATCATTCTGAGCTCTTATTCTGATGGTTGATACCCAAAGCCGCAAGGAGGGAAAGCTTTCTTCAGTTCGATGGGCTCAAGTATCCCTTGTTGCCTTTGTCCTAGCCCCAATTCGGGCATGAAGTGCATGTTTCTAAACATCTTAATCACATTGACATTCCCATGAGGGTCATATTCTGGACAAACCCTTTCTTTGAAACCGTTCCCTGCCGGGAGTAGGAGTGGCTCAAGTCAAAATCCTGATAGGAGCATATCATTTGACCCGTGATGTATCTCAAGAATTGGACTGCTGGTGCTTGCACCCTCGGCATTTTCGTTCTCGCCCAAAATGGTGATGACTCGCCCGTCAGCAAAGAACTTCAATTTCTGATGGAGTGAGGAAGGCACACCCTTGATATTGTGGAGCTAGGGGCGTCCGAGCAACAAATTGAAACAAGCTGGGATGTCTATGACTTGGAATTAAACGATGGGGTTTATAGGGACAATCCCTATTGCAAGTTTTATGGATCCCATCACCTCACGACGGGTATTATCGTAGGCACGCACAACGGCGGAGGTTGGAGCGAGGTCGCTTTATTTCAGGCCTAAACACTTGAAGGTTCTCAGAGGGCAAACGTTCAAGGCGGATCCGTTATCGACAAGGGAGAGTGGCACGGCCTTTCCCATAACTTTGACATAGATGTTGAGTTCATGATTGTGATTCGGCCCAATTCTAGGGATTTCTTCTTCAGAAAATGATAGCACTCGGGTAGAGGTCAAGGATTTGACCAGATTTATCGCTTCTTCTGGTGTGGTAGAGGGAGGAACTATAGGTCTAGTAAGCAGCTTCATTAAAGCATTTCTTGCAGCTGGGAAGACATGAAAAGCCCCTATAGAGTGATGTTAGCTTGGGTTTTCTTCAGTTGATCGAGGATTTTGCTCTCCTCAATGGTCATCTCTGGCATATGAAGGTTTTCAACGCCCTTCCCTTTGTCATTTGCTGGTAGTGAGCTTGGAACTTGGTAATATCTCCCTGATCTGGTCATGTGATTTACTGAAGAAGGGAAAAATATGAATCTCGTTTCCTCGTCAATCTCAGCTTGCTCAGCCACCCTATTTATTTTGTCGAGGATTTCTTCAAATGATATCATCCCACATATGTCGACGACGGGGCCAGTTATTCCTAAAGCTTGTTCTTCACTCGAATCTTCGAATTTTTCCCCCCATCCGGTGGTAACAATTTTGTCTTTCCATGTAAAGTCGATGCATTCCACAACTTCAATGGCTTATTCATACAAGTTCTCCCATTCTGTGGGGTTATGTGTGATTAAAGATACCAAGCGCCCTTGTAGCTTCAAAGTGTCAAGTAACCCGCTGATACTGCAAATGCTATTGGTTTTCTCCAATAATCCTGCCATAGTCTGGACAACATCATCTAAGCTGACTTTGTCGGCTGGTACCACCCACTTGTCCCAATCTCGGGCCCACTTTATTGAATCTCTGGCAATCGATGACCATCTGTGAGGGAAATTTTAGCCCAAACTTTAGGAGTTGGTTTAACACTTCTGACAATTCCATACTTCCATTTCCAGAACAGGTACGGACAGCAATGCATGCTCTGGTAAGGAGTGACAGTGCCTGATCAGCGAGGCTAATAGGGTGTAGGAGGAAATATGGGCAAATTTAAAGAGGTTTAGGAGAGTATATGGGTGTGATTTGAGTTGAGGGATCAAAATTCGAGTTTTCTTCTAAGAAGATGGCATTGGTGTGATTTGGGAGTGAGTTGTGAGTAGTGTTTGGCTTAGGATTGGCTGGTGGGGCGATGGTACCCTGGTCAATGAGATCTTGGATTATGTTCCGAAGGTGAAAACATTGGTCGGTGGTATGGCCAGCAGTTTGGTGAAAGGCACAATGAGCATCGGCCTTAAAGTTTCTTGGGAGTGGATTTAGCAACGAACGTGGATCCAAGGTTTTGATGAGGTTTCGACTTAACAGGGTTTGGTAAACTTTGGAGAGGGGAGCATGGAGCTCAGTCTATTCCCTTCGGATGGGGACAGGGCGGCTTTCTGATGCCTATGATGTGGTTGGTTGAGAGATGTTGTTGATGGCTGAGACTGTAGCACTGGCAGGCTTGTCATACTTTCTAGGGGTGAACTGTCCGGACACCTTCTTCGGTTCAACCTCTGTTTTAACAAGGCTTTCTTCGATTTCTACTCCAGCCTCTCTGAGAGCTCAGAAGTGGGGATAGTATTGTCCTCCTATCGTCGCTCGGGCATGGGGTAAGAAATTCTTCTTCACTATGTTGACCTGTTCTTCTTCAGATGGTCGATTGGTCATGGTAGCTGCCTGCTCCCTCCATCGGGTTATGAAGTTACTGACTAATTCTCCAGGATTCTATTTGAGCAGCTCTAAATCATAACGGGTGACCTTAAGCCCTTCGTTGTATTTACACTGCGACATGAATTCTCGGGCTACATCCTCCCAACTACGGATTTTGGATTCCTCAAGATATAAAAACCATCGGAGGGCACTATCCTTCAAAGTTTGCTGAAACAATTGGGACATCACTTCTTCAGAAGCCCCTAGTAGAGTCATGGAATGATGACGAAGATGAACAATTGGGGGTCCACTCCCTCCGAACTTCTCGATATTTGGCATCTTGAACTTCTCGGGTAACCTCGCTTTAGGATAAGGAGACATATGGGTGTAGTCAGTGTAATTCCCAAAGATCCTGACTTGGTCAAACTTCTTAGTGAGAATCTTGAGATCCTTTTTGACTTTATTCAACTCTTCCTCATTTGGATCAGTGACCACAGGCAGGTTAGCCATAGGTTGGGCAATGTTGGGCATTGGGAGCTGGGCAGGCGGAGGCCCATTGGCAGGAGGGTCACGTGGAGCGTGATGATATTCTTCGGGAACCCAGATAGGCTCGAGTGGACCCATAACACAAGGGAATAGGGACTCGGGCTCTTGAGTAATAGGAACTTGGTTTCATTGCATCTCTCGGATCTCGGTTTGGAGGTTGTCGATCTTAGACACGAGCTAAGCTAGGATTGTCGTCAGATTCGGTTGTATGAGTGGTGCTTGATCTGTACTCTCCATGGAAAATGGATGGATCTCGAACTCGGAAGAGGTAGTAGAGGAGCGGATGAAACTTCGAGGTTATTTGACTGAAGACCGAACCCAATAAGGAGCCAGGCCAAGGGCTTGCGATCGACCTGAGAAGGCGTAGAATGGGATTTATTTTTTAGAAAAAAGGAAGAACTATTTTTGGATTTTTGATAAAGAAGGGAGAAATGTTTTTGGATTTTTGATAAAGAAGGGAGAAATATTTTTGGAGACGGAACTCAACATGATTATTATAATTATTATGTTTACACTTGGTACGTTCCTGCCTATCGGCACCTGCCTATCGGTACGTTCCTGGTACGTTCCTGCCTATCGGTATGTTTTTGGTACGTTCCTGCCTATCGACACCTGCTGATAGGCAGGGTCTAGAACCTGCCCTTTGGCAGTGCGCTTCAAGCTTTTTCGGAAAATCGACCGCCGAGGGCAAACTGTGGGTCAGAATCGCGCACGGGGCATACCGTTGGAAAGGTAATTCAGAGACCTTTGAAAGTCTTTGGACCTCTCTAGGGTTCGGGAGTTGATTTTGGGTCAAATATGGCTCAGAAGATTTTATCGGTTCATTGGACGAGGAATCGTTCGGACGCAAACGAATCATTCATCCGTATGGTAAGTTCGAATCGTGCACGAGGCGGACCGTTGGAAAGGTTAGGAGATGTAATTCGACATTGCGGTTTAGAGAGTTGACTTTGGTCAAATGGTCCCGAGAAGCATTCGCTGACCTCTCGGAGTCAAACGGATCGTTCGTCCGCATGGAAAGTCAAAATTACGCAAGGGACGGACCGTTGGAAAGGGTATTTAGTGCCCTTTGAAGATTCATTCAGCCTCGGTCGAGCTGAAGAGTTGACTTAGGTCAAATAGATCTCGAGAGCGCCCGGTGGCCTCTAGGTCAGGTTTCGGACGCAAACGGGTCGTTCGTCCGCATGGTAAGTCGGAATCGCGCACGGGGTGGTCCGTTCGAAAGGGGATTCAGTGTCCTTTGAAGATTCATTCAGTCTCGATCGAGATAAAGAGTTTGACTTTTTGGTCCAACTGAGCCGGGGAGTGCCTGATGGCTCCTACGTCAGTACTCGGGACATGACTTGGGTTTGTAGTGCTGAAGGGAGGTACTAGGGACCTAAGGAGAGTTAGGGGGTAACAGAATGGGGTGTCTATAAGTGAATTCTGAGACGACGGTGGATTCTGAAGTTGTCGACTAGGCAGAGGTAGAAGAATGAAGAAGCATCAAGGCTTGAGAGGGAGTCAAGTCAAGGAAGTAAGTCTTTTGCCGTGTCTTTTGTAAAATCATACTTAGTGGACTTTTGTTTGGGCTTCCAAGGTTTTTCCCATTGTTGGTTTTCCTCATACATCTCGATCTTGTGGTTGTGTGTTATTTTTTCTTGCAAAATCACGTAGATGCATGCATAGGTTTAAACAAATAAAATTTGGTTTAATAACAATGTTTTGTATAAATTGGTGCTATCTTAAATTTGGGTAATTTTTATTTAATTCAAGTCAACTAATCTATTAGGAAATATTCATTCTTGATTTGTTTGGATAAGTTAAAACTTGAATCAATTCTTGTTTAAGTGGAAATTAAATATTTGTTTGGTTTAATTTCATTTTAATTGTAAAGAATTTAACATTTGGAATATTTTGTGAACCATCTCCTTTTTGGAATTAAAGTTTAAATTCTACGAGAGACTTTATTCTTACAAAGCTTTCCAATATGAATAATTTGACCCATAAAACTAGATAGCCTATTATTTAAATTATCCATATAATCCCAAACTTAAAGATCACATAATAAATTAATGTAACCGACTCTAATACCAATTTGAGAATGTGGTTGAGGCGTTTATACGGATTTACTTGTATTTTATTCCAAACACAAAAATTTATTTTTTTACCAAATATCATCTTTATTTAAATTAAAGTGAATATGCGAGATAGATTGTGAATACTTTGAGATTGACTAAGTATAATGTAAAGAAATCTTCAACAAAAAAAGATGCGGTCCAGCACCACCCACATAAAGCAGATATTCCCTCGGTATCCACTAATCAGCCTTTAGAATATGTAATTCCCTTCTTATTCAACCATAGAGCCTCAATTCCACAAATTAGCAGTAGAGAATATATCTACAAGGGTTTAGAAATTTGGAATGTGTTCTTCTTGATTTTGAAAAGTGAACCTAAAAAATATAAGGGGTTTAAATGAAAAAATTACTGAGTTTGATCACAAAAGGACATCTAAAAAGGCTTCTTGAAATGTCTAATCCCACGTATATATTTATAGGGAAAGTTGATACAAAGAGATAGGGATTAAATATTTAGAAATTATTTATTGAAAAATAAAAAACACGCGTACTCATTCGAATGAATTGCCACCTCGTTCGAACGATGTACCTAATCTCCTTCGAACGAATTTTAACGAAACTTTGAATGACATTCCAGGACAAACCCAAAAGGTGGCGTTTCGAATCTTATTGGATCGATGGAACCTAATTCTAATGACCTATCCAATCTCGTTCAAATGACATGCCAAGTCATTCTAATAAGCTGGCAAGCTTTTTGTAAATTCTTTAAAAATTATTTTTTAAATATTTTGAAAACTTTTAAATGCAAACTTTTTTAAAAACAACCCTTGAGACTTTAAGGCTTTATCAAACTACCTCATAATACTTATTGAATGATATCATGAAAAACTATCTTTAAACTTCCAAAAGTCACCAACTTCTTCTCTTCGAATACTTGAAAGTGGTGATGAAGGTGCAGTGGGGTGTAACAGGATAAGCCAAGTAAAAATAAAATGAGCAATTATAAATTTTTCTCTTACACCTGGGCGTGGATTCCTTCAATTTATAATCTCAGATCAACTTACGAAAATGTTACCCAATATGCGTAGATCAATTTACCCGATATAAAATCAGATCACACACATAACAATCAAATTGACATTTGCGTAGGCATTCCAATCCTCATAATTCTCAGGATTAAGAATTTAAAGTGATGGTTATGTAAAACACCCATTATTATTTTTAGTTTTGTTTCTATGTTTGGTGGTAAAATTGATTTAAAGGGTTTGATTTGAATATATTTTGGGGTGGGTTGTGTGGTACTTAGTGTTGTTGAAGTTGTTAGCTGATAGTGGGTTGTGTGGTGCTTGGTTGGTAGATTGGTTTCTTATTTTACAATCAGGTGCTTTTGGGGTGTGGGGGGTGTAGGCGGAGATGCTAGGATGGTAGTTACGTGGAGGTGGAAGGAGGGTGGGCAGAGATAAGGCAAAGGTGGTGTTGGGGGAGGGGGTGGGCGGTTGTGAGAAGAGAGAGAGGGAGATAATTGTACACACACACATACACAGTGTGTGTGAGTGTGTGTGTGTGTGTGTGTGGATTTTTAAGTCTTTTAACTTAGCTTTAATGTAAAATACAACATGTCCTTCAACTTTGACATATTTTTTCGAATTCGGGCAAAGTTATATTTTAAATTAAAATGTATAATCGTCTAAAAATGACAATTAGTAATGTATTAACTTCAAAAAAAAATATAATTTTTTAGTATTTTTAGAAGTTAATATGTTCTCTAATTTCATTTAATTAGATTTGTCGATATGTTTAGAGTGAGAGAGAGTTGTTTTAATAGAATGTTATGGAGAGTGAGATAATGGATTATATGTGAGGCATTTATTTTAGAGGTAGGTGGTGATGAGGGGTGGTGTTGGTCGTAAAGGGAGGTGGGTGGTTGGAAGGAGGTGGATAGAGGGTAGAGAGAGAGAGAGAGAGAAGGCAATGATGGTGTTAGGGGGTGGGAGTGGGGGTGAGAGGTCGTGAGAGTGAGAGAAGGGAGACATAGTGTGATGATTTATCTATTTATTGTAAATTTTAAGGCTTTTAAATTAGTTTTAATATAAATTCCCATGTGTCTGTTAACATTAACATAATCTTTGATGCTTTTGGAAAAAGTCTAATTTTTAAATTAAAATATTTTACAAGTTAAAAAAGTCGCAATTAGTATTTTATCAAAGTTAAAAAACTCTTAATTTGTTTTAGTATCTTCAAAAGTTACAATGCTTAGTAAGTATGTTTAATTAAATTTGTTAATATATTTGAGTGGGAAAGAGTTAATGTGCCTAAAGGATTGAGAAAATGGAAAATATGTGAGTGTTTAGACTAGATAATAGTTTGTGGTACAATATTAGCCTTTAATTTGGATGGTTTGGTAAAATCTGGGTCGTTGTTATTCTCTTAGCATTAAAAAATACCCCCTCTAAACAATCATATCACCCCTAGTTAGGAAAACCATTACCTGACCCCACCAATTTTTCATTAAATGCATGTGTTGATGTCAAAAACTAGACTACGTCCAATTATTTAATCACAGATAATATATGTACATAAAATAGAGACAAAAAGAATTTTTAAAGTGGTTCGACAATAAGGAAAAGCGTACGTCCACTTTGTGTCTTATTTCCTTGTATTCTGTCTTGCCTTTCGTACTTTTGAATGGCTTGAACCTGCCCTTGATGAAGGTATTACAATGTATTTATAGTCTCGTAGGGAGGTAATGAGATGGAATCTAAAAGGATGGAATGCTTTTATAATTTAGGCATTTTCATCAGTACATGACGTTCATAATATACATGACACTTGGCGCTTTGCTGACCCTGTTGGTCGGTCTTCTCATTATTGATCGACATTCTTAAGTTGGTTGGCATTCTGCATGTGTTGGTCGACGAGTCTATATCTTATTGAATAGGATTCTTTTCATGTCAATAACATGTGTCCATTTCTAATTGGTCCACGTAGGTGGAAATTTTTTTGTATCAACAGAAGCCCCCAATGTTCCATGCTTGATGCCCTCTTGAAAGTATGGAGCACTTAGTCTGGGTAGTAGCTCGGGCTACATTCCTGATTCTTGATAGGTTTTTGACTTCCCACACTTGTAAACTTTTATTGATATTGCTGGTAGCATGTTTTGTTGATGGAATATTTGTAAATATTCTGAACTTTAGCGAACCGTCTCAAGGTAAATATGCCTTTTTTGTTGCCGTCATAATTTCAATCATCGTTTCACTTTAATCATTACGTTAACTGGTTTTCGAGGCAATCTATAAAAGGCGATAAATTTTTTATTGTCTCTCACCTCAAACCTTCAAAGTTTTTTATGCAAATTCTTAAGCTTTCGTACGATCGTTCTTTCTGTCCTCTAGTTCTTGCTGAATCCTTAAGTTTTTAAGAATCTTTTATTTTTCTTCATATTGAATCATGGTTTATGTTGGTGTCATGGGTTTAGAAAGGAATGAGATATACCAGATTGGGTAGATTCAGAGTTTCCTAGTCCCCCGGTAGATGTTTTTTCTTTATCTGAAGGTCATTGGATCCCTTCTTTATTCGTAGCAGAATGTGGATTCACTATTCCTCTAAATCATTTTTGCCTAGAATTTTGTCAATACTTTGATATTGTACCTGCTAGAGTAGCCCCCAATACCTGGAGAATAGTTAATGGTGTCCATAGGCTTAATCAAATCCATGGGACCCATATAAATATCACTGAGATCATATTCTGTTAAAAATAGATCACCAATGAAAGTACATATTATTTGAAGACTAGGTCTGTTAATAGAGCTCTAGTTATCAATTTTGCATGATTCCAATAGGGACTACTTTGATCATGGTGTTATTGCTAAAAATTGGTAATATGTACCTTTTAAAGGGGGTAAATTATATAATGGACCAAGATGCACTCAAGAGGGTCATGGAATATGTTGTAATATATTTTATATATTCATGCTGATAAATCACCTGCTAATATGTTATCTAATTTGATTGCAGTTGAGAAGAAGAGAAAGTGTCCCAAGGAAGGTAACATTAAACTTGACGAGATCAAGTTTCTCTTGGGAATCCTTAAAAAATTACCGAGGGGGATACTAGGTCGACGCCATACCCATTGAAGTACAAGAGTTCAATCACATCTTTTGTAGCTTGTCCATCAGCTGTAATGCCCTCCTTTGTGATTGATTTGGACAAAGACCCTGTGTCCACTTCATCTTCCACTACATCTGATGGTGCTGAATTTGTTATTGTCCCCTCCTCCTCTTTTGATTCAGACCTTCCTCTTTCAATGAGCATGGGAATATGGAAAATTTTCAATCTTCTTGGGGATGTTGTTGCTGCGGGCACCACTAAGCTTGTTGATAGTGGTGTGTCAAAGAAGAAAAATGATGTTAGTAAGAAGCCCCCAACCAACAAGGATGATGAATCTCTTCTGAAATGACTGAGGAGAGATCGTTCTGCCAAGCAGGTTGAAGAAGCTGTTGATGATGATCAACATAGGTTGGTTAGTGTTACACCATCTGGTGTTAGCTCCTCTATAACTATAGGTCATGGTTTGTCTAGGAAATTAATTAAGTCTGGTACTTTTTCAAGCTACCGAGGTGCTTCTTATTCTATGCCGCGACTTAAAATCTCTAAAAGGGTTGCTCAAAGCCTTTCTATAGTTAGAATTCCCCCTTTGTATTTTTATTCCTTCATACTTTGTACTTTGTCTTCTTATATTGACTTTATCTTTATTCTTTACAGTTCCCAGTTGATTTCAACTAGATGTTGGAGAAGGATGATGCTCTTCGTTCTTCTTTAACGGATGTTGAGGAGGCCTTTGATGGTTTGAAGAAGTCCTTGCTTGACTCCCAACGAGCATTGTAGACCAGGAAGAAAACTTGGGAGAACAACATAAAATCTGCTGAGGAAAATCGAAAGAAGGAAGAGGATAAGGCTGCTGAAGCCCAAAAGCAAGTGGCTGAGTTAACAAAGGGCCTAACTGCTGAGAAGGCCAAAAAGAAAAAATCTAGGGAAAATTCCATCAATAAAGGTTGGGATAAAGCTATCACTATTGCCTCTTCTCAGATTGAGTATGCAAAGAACAAAATTTTTAAGGATGGTTGGTCGGATGCACTGAAGGAGGTCAGCACAATAAAAGACTCGGAACCATTCTAAAGACATGATCCTGACTCTCCCCCTAACATGGAAGATGAAGTTTAAGATGATGTTGGTTCTGGAGAGTCTTATTTGGTGGTTGAGTCTTTATTCGACCAACTAAAAAATGTTATTGAGTCGTTCATCCCGTCCACTGAGCAAGTCACTCTAGCCATCCCTTCTGCCGACCAAGCTAGAGTTGGAGCTGACACAGAGAAGGTGTAGATTTGCTCAATAGTTGGCCTTTATATTTTTGCCTTTCTTTTATTTCAATTCTATTTCACTTGTAACTTCCTTTTATATCAATAAAAGAATTTTTTCTTTACATAGTGTTTTGTTTATTTAGCTATTATATCTTCTACTTTTGCTGATCGACTGTTACTTTATTTTTCTAGTTCATGGCCAAGATGGAACATATTTCTTCCAATGATTTTGATCTACTCAAGACCTGTAACTATTTTTTTAAGGCTGGTCACGTGACTTTAATTGATGAAGAATTGTCAGACTTTCTCGATGAAGATGCTACTGATCAAGCCAAGGATGCATATATCTACCTTAAGTTTTTTCTTGATCGGGTTGTGGCCAATAACGTGGCTTACTTTGAAATGATTGAAGAGATTCAAGAGGATCATAAACAATCTAAGGCTCTCCTTCACAGTGACTATGAGTCCAAGTACAAGGCTTTAAGTGGAGCTTGGGATTTTTAAAGAGAAGTTGGATAAGCAAGCCTCTATTTACAAGAAAACGAAATTTCTACTCATATGCGAGGTTGAGGAAGCTAGGGCCGTCGCCAAACTATTGGAGGAAAAAAATAACAAATTATTGAGTAAACTGAGCACTTTGAAGAATCCTCCTATCACTTCTATTGATGAAGGTGTTTCCTTCTTGGAAACTGAGAATGCCAAGTCGAGGGATGAACTGGAAACCTTAAAGAAAGTCAAACCTTCCTCTACTTCTAGATCAAGATCCAACCGACCTAAAACTGATGAAGCTAGAAATTAGCAGACTCTTGCAATCAAGCTACTAACATAAAATCTAAAAACTTAGCCATAGATGAAATGTCTCAAAAGATCAAAACTCAAGATGATCAAATTTCAACCCAGTCTTCTCAATTGCATACTAAAGATGGAATGCTGAAGAAACCGCAACACCGAGTTCAAAGATTAATTTTCAAGTTTCATAAGCATCCTAGGGAAGTCTGGATGGAAGGGTATAACGAAGCTCTTGGTCATTTTGATGATCATTTCAGTCAGGCTTAACGTGAAGGCTACAAGTAAGGCTAGATCGACTATCTAACAGTGATGAAGGTTGAGCAGGACAACAAACTATGGTACTGGGTTAATCCTTAACTTTTGGATTGTAACAACAGCTCCTTCAAGCTATATGTAAATTAGATCCCATTAGAATCCATTCCTCAAAGTTTAATATCCAAGTATTTAGGAGATTATGGTTTGCATGATGAGTTAGAAATAGTTTGACCTCCTCTATTACTAGACACTCAGAGTAATATTAATAGGAGAATTCTTTGAGATTTCAACTTCATCAATTGTCCATACACATTAAATGATCCTCTAGCAGGCATGGAACCATTGTCGAGCTCCTCAAAGGCGAAGGAAAGCGTCCCACAAAGTGCTTTTGAGAACAAATTGTTCTTGTACACAATATTTGCATGTAATCATTATTAATGCAAATGTAATGCAATTTTAACAACTTATCTTGTTTATTTTTGGCGGGTTGAATTACTTTCTTATTTCATTAGTTTTATTGATACACTTAGACATTTTCCTAAATTTAGTACCAATTACCAATGAGATTATCATGGGTTCTATTGATATACTTAGACTTCTAAGTTTAATACGAATTAACATTAATGTGGCCATAGGTTCCGCTAGTGCACCTAGATTAAAATATAAGTTTAGCACTAGTCACCCATGGTATTGCCAAAGGTTTTACTAATGCACCTAAAGTTTAGCAGTAGAATATATATATATATATATATATTCTAACAGCACCCCACATAATAATTATGGTGCGGGCATACTCTGATATCCAGTTCCCGTATCACTCGTACTACGGGAAATACAAGTTCGGAATCACCCTCGAACTGTATTGAAATAAAACACAAACAATATTGAGGCGAAGCATATTTTCCAAATCTCTAAGAGGTCAGCACATGCCCTCACGTCTCTTAGGACCGTCTGACTATCGATCCGATAGCATGTACCAAAGGATTTCTATCTTCTAGGGTACGAGTCAATATCCCCCATAAAGGTCCCATCGAGATAAGACTGTCCCAGCGCGGTAACCTCAGGGATAGCAAGTAGCGCGGGTATGATTTTTACACGTATATAGTATATGCATAAACACAGTCATATAATTATAAAACTATTACCATATCAAGTTTAGGTACATACTCACGACCCATAATTATGATATTTGTCCTTATTACTCGTTATTTAGTTATCACGTATAACATTTGCCTCTTATCTTAATTTATGGGATTATCCCAACTTATCAAGTGACATTCGTGGATTTCTATCCTCCCAAGTGTAATTTTAGTAGGTACTCATTTATTTTCCAACGTAACTACCTTACGCGTCTCCCCCTTTAATACCTAGTTCCATCGTCCCTTATATGTAAACATCCCCGAAAAATGTAAATCTCGTCTTACATTAAAGGTTTCATATTTTTAATAAGTCCTACTGGTCTTCTTTATCTTCCAAAATATTTTAATAAGGATGTCCAAAGATTATTACTCATTTAAATGGAATTCAACTATTTAGAAGGGGAAATATGAGTCTGCTAGGAGGGGTCGATCGATCGATGGCAGGAGCTCGATCGATCGATGCGTCGATCGATCGATACTCCTGGTTCGATCGTTCGATCAAACAGGTATGGCGAATCTGCAGAATACCAGTTACAGGTTCTATCATCCAACATCATCAAAATCTAAATTCTTAACTCCCAAACTCCCATAAATTTATACCACAAACATTCTAAACCCAGATTAGCACTATTCTATGTAAAGCATGCGAGTTTTCATCAAGATTCATGGATTAAAAGGGCCAAAACTTATATACTTCTCATGAACCCTAGAAATTTCTTTAACTTAGTTCTTCTTATTCTTTTCCCAAAATTTCTACTTCTAAACCAATATAAATTCGTGGTTCAACCTTTACATGTGAAAGGGATTTCTAGATTATTGTTTATATCACTACAACATGCAACTCCTAATCACCAACATGGGTTTTCTTTCATAAAAACTCATCCTAATCAACCCTAGACTAATATGAATGAAGCATTAACGAAATTAAGCAAGATAAATACTTGCCTGGGAATTTTTGTTTCTGATTTGTGGATGAAATCGGTGTGGTGGTGATCCTCGTTACGCGATCTATCGTTTGCCGGCGACGGCGGCGCAAACGGAGGAGTTCTTGGCCTAGAACTCTTGGGCAAGCTCTCTCTTTCCATCCAATGGCCGTCACTTGTTTTTGGTTGTGTTAACCCTAGAAGACAACCCTAAGCCTATGATATAACCTTACAATTTTTGTGGGTTTTCAGGCTTAAAAATGTAAAATGTCCAAAACGCCCTCCCGGGGTGTTAATTAGGCCTAAAAACGCCCCGAGACCCAAACTAAACCCACAGGAACATTATTTTGACTATCTCGACCCTTCCGGACACTTTGGCTCACTTGAAATGACCATATGGGTGACTTATAATTTATTCACTTTTATTAATAATAATTTAGTCCGGACACGACACAGGCGCGTCCCAACATAATTTTCATAATTGTCATTTTATTCACACATGACAATTTTTATAAAATAAATCGCATATATTACTATACTCATCCACTAACATTCAACAAAATTTTCCAATAATTACTAACTCACATCACGCTAGTAAATATTTAAATAACTTTCCGGATTAAAATTAAATTAATTTATCTCAATTAAATTTAATAAATCCTTAAATTTAAAAGTCATAAAAATACGATGTATTACAGCGGGATTGAACCTCATATACGTAATGCTTGGGAGTACTAAATTCTGGGTCTAATTAATCGTTTAAATTTACGATTAGTTTTATACTATCAATACACTAGGGGTTGGTGGATTGTATTCCCATCCTGTTTTCTTCATCATATAGTTTAAAGTTTTAAATCATTCTTCGTCAGTATTTTAGGTAATTTAGGATAGTTGCATTTTTTTATAATTTCACAAATGCATCTAGTGTAGTTATTCCACAGATCAAACCACTTTTTCTTTTTCCTTTAAAGTCAGAGTTAAAATTTCCTTATCTATTCAACGTCGTCATAACTCTGTTGTCCTATTTCCCTGTGGATACGATCCCGACTTACCGAGTTTATTACTAACGCGATAGGCTTGCACTTGAGCCTAGAGAGAACGCACATTAGAGACACTTTCTGAGTTGCGTCAAGTTTTTGACACCGTTGCTTGGGAATTAGGTAGACTTAGGATTAGATCGAGTCAATCTAAAACTTTGACCAAAAAGTTCCAAAACTCCAAAAACATAAAAAAAGATTCAAAAAAGCACAAAAAGATTCATCACCATCTCTCATAAGCTATTAATGTAAAATTTTGAACTCACTCCAACTCCCCGAAATACTCTAACCCACATTCACGAAAATCCAATAGTTGAGTACGACCCTGATAGCCCTCACACTCGTAACGCTCCACAGTTTTGGGTTCCACCTCCCACACTATCACACTCAATCTCAAACAACACCCCGTTTTCCTTTTTAGGACACACTTCAGAGAGCACTCCCAGTATACCAGGTGAGGATACCTAATCTTTGAGAGAGAGAGAGAGAGAGAGAGACATGTCACAACACGGTAGTGCAGCTGCCGACTAGGGAGAGGCCTCGTATCGCCCTTTGAGAGACGTCTTATATCCTGACCGCACTGTCACTTCGGGATGCATTTTACTCCTGTACAATGCGGGACAATTTTGCTTTAGGAATGGGATGATCCAGATACTTCCCACTTACCATGGATTGGATTCAGAAAAGCCATATGCCCACATTATGGAATTTGAGGAGGAGTGCGAGATGCTCAGTGATCAAACTTGCACAAAAGACGTGTTCCGCCTCAAACTCTTCCCATTCTCGCTAAAGGATAAGGATAAAACATGGCTATGGTCTTTAACTCCAAATTCGATTTCATCATGGAACGAATTACAATCCAAATTTCTCAAGAAGTTCTTTCCTCCACATCAAACGAATTCCATCAAGGCTCAAATTCAAACTTTCCAACAATTAAAAAATGAGTCATTCGAACGATGCTATGAGCGTTTCAATGAGTTAATTGCCTCGTGTCCCCATCATGATTTTGATAAAATGCAAATCATTTCATTTATCCATAATGGGCTGAAAATTAACTCCAAGCAACTCGTTGAAACCATGGGTAGTGGTCCGTTTGCCAACGATGCTGAGCTTCACCTGAGGTATGTTGCTGAGACTACCCAATCTTGGGATACATCTGACCCTAATGCTCAAAATTGAAATCATCAAGTGACCACCACTCATCGGCGTCCGGCCTATTTCATGTAGTAAAAAATTCGATAGCGGACAGTCGACTCGACATGCTTGAGAAAGGACTGCGAGACCTACGTGAGGTATATGGAAGAGGACCAACTAGATCCATCCCAAAGCCCGTCGAGAAGGTGTGTGTGATTTGTGAGGCGGGTCATTCAACTGAGGAATGTCCGACTATACGCACCTACAAAGTGATGCTTTAAGAGCAAGTCAGTGATATAGGAGGATTTAAGGGTAATTTCGGTGCACCGCACGGGAATTCCTACAACCTTTCATGGAAAAACCACCCTGGTTTTAGCTATGGGAAACAACATGCTGCGATGAATCCTAATTCACATGTTGCCCCTACTCCACCACCGCATTTTCAACAAGCTCCACACATGCAAGGACATGTACAAGCACCACTACCTCAAGGGGCATACATCCCTCCACCGCGGAGAAGTCTCGAGGATACGATCAACCACTTTATTAATACCCAGACTGCAACTAATTCTAGGCATGAGCGCATGATGAACGACATGAATGCGAACATCTCACAGTTGCAATCATCGTTGAGTATCCAAGAGAAGGGCAAGTTTCCTGCCCAGGGCCAAATACCGCCCTAAGGTCAAACTAGTGTTAGATCCACCTCAAAAGAACATTAGGAGCAATGTGACGACTCTCCCACATGATGCAACCAAAGACAAGGAGATTTCGCCCGGCACGAAAGAGGCCGAAGATATCCCCTTGAAGGAGAGTGATAAAGAGAACATTAGTGAGCCCGATGTAGTAGTGAAACCACCCACTGTGGCACCGTTTCCTCAAAGGTTGGTTCCTTCCCACAAATAAAACCCCCGTGATGAAGTGCTAGACGTAATAAAGCAAGTAAAGCTGAATTTACCTTTCCTCGATGCCATTAAGTAAATTCCAGCTTATGCAAAAGTCATCAAAGACTTATTGACGGTAAAAAGGAGGATGAAGGTAAAGAAAAATGTCTTTCTAGCACAGAACGTGAGCTCCATCCTACTCAATGATATCCCGACCAAGTTCAAATACCCCAGTGCACCCACCATTTCCTGCATCATTGGAGAAAATAAATTTGAGAAAGCCTTACTTGATTTGGGAGCAAGTGTCAATATCCTCCCTTACACCATCCATAGGCAACTTGATTTGGGCGACCTCAAGCCCACAAAGGTCACTCTCCAATTAGCGGATTGAACCGTGAAGATCCCAAGAGACATAGTTGAGGACGTAATCATCCAAGTTGACACTTTCTACTTCCCGGTATACTTTGTCATTTGGGACACGGAGCCCTCCTTCGCCTCGAGCAATCATGTTCCCATCATTCTTGGGCGCCCTTTCTTAGCTACGACTAACACAATCATCAATACTCGGAATGGTCAAATGCAACTCACTTTTGGGAACATGACTTTAGAGACTAACATCTTCGATATCGCCCAACAGACGGGGGAAGAAGATGATCTTCACGCGGTGAACTTAATAGACGAGATCGTAGAGGAGTATTTCGAGGAAAATTATTGTGGATATGCCCTAGGATCCAGTTTAGTATCGAACCACGAGAATGAGGGGTCCCATAAGATAGAGCCGTTAGGGGTGTGCGTTATGTCATCGAGCAATAACGGTAGTTGTGATGATGAGAGAAAAGCGGGGGGGGGGGGGGGAGGGGGGGATGTGTGTAGTGACCGCGATTGATAGAGAGAGATATGGGTTAGAAGAGAGAAAAATGGTGGAGTTAGAGATCGAGCAAGTAAGGAAGGACGTAGGCACTACTCGAGAGAGAGAGCTAAGGGTCATGAGCATGGAAGAATTTGAAAAAGAATTCGGTCCAGTGGATGAGAGGCTTAACGACGAAGTCCAAACTATATTGGATTCATGTAGTCACCTAGAAGAAAGCGAATGGAAAGATAAAATTGAAGAATTACTTCTTTGTGACCATACACCCATACCACTAGAAGTCCCGACGGCTATTGAGGAGAAAAGTTGTGCTTCCTCCAACTTAGAGCCCGACCCATGCGTTCCAAAAATTAAAAGAAACTTAGGTGTTCCCTCTTAATCGGTGCACACAGGCCATGCTTTGAGTAAACATCACAGGGATCCCTTTCCAAGTAGTCACGATGCGTCTCTTGGTCTTTCCCTTATCTATGGGCGAGGTCACAACTTGTTCCGATTATTGGTTTACGATATGAAGACGGGAGAGACGAGGAGAGCATTGAACCCCGTGAGTGGGGTCGGGTGAGTTTATGGAGAGATGAGAGGTCGCCGCACCCCCGACGCGTATGGGGTGATTTTTATTGTATTATTGAGTCATGTGTTCGGCTCATTTAGTGTCTTTATGCATTTTCTCCATTTATTTGTTTTATTTATCGCACTTCTTATTTTTCCTTGTTTAGATTTTAGTCCTTTTTGCTTGAGGACAATGCAAAAGTCTAAGTTAAGGGGGGTCATAAGTGCAGATTTCTAAAACTTCACAAATTTTCAAAAATGTCCAGATATTTCAAAAAATCATAAAATCTTGAAAAATCCAAAAATATTTTTCTTCAAAATAAATAAAAATTGGAATTCTAATTTTTCAAAAATATCATTAAAAGTCGGTTTAAAGTCTCAAGTTGTAAAAACATAATACACAACATCGAAATTGACCAAAGATGGAAATTGTGCGAAAATTGACGACTTAACGAATAAGTGTGGAGATTAACAAACTCGGTGAGATTCGAGCCTTTTATCTTTGTAAAAATTATAAATCAATCCGAGTTAATTGTTAACTCAAAGTTCTTTTCAGCGTCTAAAAAGTCGTCAAGGATCTCAATCCTTTCATTTTGATCGATCTTGATAAATGTGTGTGATATTGCCATACAAAGTGTGCTACAAATATCTAAACACATATGGTAATGCAATTAGTATTTTGGACAATAAAGTAGGCCCTCGTTTGTTACTGAAAAATTATGGCCATAAAAAATTGTGAAAAATTATCCCTTTGATAACCCAATTTGAGCCTAATAAATTTTTTCATTTTCGTCTGATAACCCGAATAACCCAAGTAGCTTGGAATTGCGAAAAGGGAATATTCAATAAAGTTCGAAAAGTGCATAAAAAGGGGCAAGAAAAAATAGAAATGCTCAACAAAAATAGCAAGAAAAGAAAAGAAGTGAAAAACATAAGAAAAAAAATAGAGAAAAAAAATGAGCAATAGCCCGAAAAAAGTACAAATGGACATCATAAATGACTTTTCCAATTCCAACCTTCCCTACCACTTTCATTTTACCCAATGTACCATAAAACCCGAAAAAGTCCTAACCGAGTCCAAAATTGCGAAATTGGTTACTGCGTGGAGAGCTAAGATACAGAAAGATAATAAAAGAGATTGAATGCGTGAATAAGAGGCAATGCTCCCATTTTCAGAACCGTATTCCGTTGATGAGATCCTATCACTGTAGAATTTTCGTCTCTCTACTTGTGTGCGTGAACTTGGTTCCACTATATTTACTCGTTATATCACGCATACCGAGAGAATAGACACATTCCGAGTGATTCGTTTGAGAGAGCATCCTGTGAGAATTTGAAATCAAAGAGAATTTTCGAATTAGTAACGTAATAGTCAATCGGTGGAAATTCACGGTTAAACTTCCGGCTTCGCACACACGCACTATGATTTGAGACTATTGAGCATGACTTGATGATGACTATTTTTTGGGAAAGTTTGAATTATACAATTTTTGCGTATTTTGAAAGTTCTTTGAGTCGAATTTTGTGGGTATATTCACTGCAAACCCTCACGAGACACAACTCGTCCTATTAGGGTAACCTAGGGGTTTAAAGGCTTGTTGCATACGCTAAATGCAATCGCTTGCCCGCGAAAATGGCATTCTATCCTAAAAAAATGATTTTCAAAGAGTTAAGCCTTGCTAGGAATCTTTTACATTTCTCGGGACGCGCAAAGTTCTAAGTTAGGGGGATTTGATTAGGCATAAATTCTTGCCAATTTATCCCTTTAATTTAGTTACTTTTAGCACCTCGATCAGAGTAATCGATTTCACTTTATCTCATAATCTTTCTACTGACTTATTCTAACGAGCACACCGAGTTTCTGGTATTTCGTACTGATTTTACAGGTATTCTATACCAATAAAGAAAGAAAAAAACCAAAAGAATCAAGAAAGAAAAGAAGGAAAAGTCAAAAGGTCAAAGTTATAATTTTTACCCAGAATTCGGATGAGGCACCTAAAGAGAAGTTGAAGATATCAAGTTCATGAGCACATAGGGAGAAATGTCACCTCAATCGGAGTCCCGGTGTGAAAGTTATGAGCAGTCAAAGTCTGAAGAAAAAAAAGTCAAAGGAAGCACGGACCGATCCAGGCCGGACCGGTCCGCATTGCCAATTTCCAGAGAACCCCAGACCGAAGATGGATCAAAGCTGAAAGAAATTAAAAGAACCGATCCGCGCCGGATCGATCCACCAAAGAATTAAAATAACCGATCCGGATTCCAGGCAGACCGAACCGTGGGAGGACCGGACCGGTCCGATTGTCAAATTTTAATTTTTTAAACTTCCTCTAATGGAGAGTCCTAGTGCAGCTAAAACTCTTGGAGTTTTGTAGGGTATTTAAACCCGTTTTATTATTATTCTTAGTATGGAGAATTTATCTAATTTTCCATTCTTTCTAGAGAAACCCTAGTTTGGAGATAGCTTAGTATTTTAATTCCAATATTGAAGATTGTTCAGAATTTCTGTGATTATAAGTATTTAATTTCTGCTTTTAATGCTTTGGTAAGATTAGCAGTTAATTTCTTCTGTCTAATCGTCTTTCTACATCATTCTACAAATTTTCCTTAGTTTAATCATGACTTCCTGCAATTCCAATCATTTTCATTAATTTCATCATGGTAGGCTAGACTTTTAAGGGTCGGGATGCATGAACCTAACCCGATGTGGTAGTTGTATGTGCCTAAAATTAATCCTCTAACTTTAATGGTTTGATTATAACCGTATTGCGTAGAAACACGATAATTGTAGATCTTTGGATCTCGTTTGCTTCCGGGTAACCGGGATGCTTTAGGATACAATTCGAGTGTAAATATTGTAATACCGATTTACTCATCCTCTGATTAAGTATGGTGAGGGCTTGAACCTCATATACGTAATGTTTGGGAGTACTAAATTCTAGGTCTAATTAATCATTTAAATTTACAATTAGTTTTATACCATTAATACACTAGGGTTGGGGGATTGTATTCCCGTCTGGTTTTCTTCATCATATAGTTTAAAGCTTTAAATCATTCTTCATCAGTATTTTAGGTAATTTAGGATAGTTGCATTTTTTCATTATTTCATAATTGCATCTAGTGTAGTTATTCCAGAAATCAAATCACTTTTTCTCTTTCCTTTAAAGTCAGAGTTATGATTTCCTTATCTATTCAACGTTGTCACAACTCTGTTGTCCTATTTCCCTGTGGATACAATCCCGACTTACCGGGTTTATTACTAACGCGATAGGCTTGCACTTGAGCCTAGAGAGAACGCACATTAGAGACACTTTCTGAGTCGCGTCAAGTTTACGTTGAACCAACCTGCGTAGTTCGCTATGGCTTATCATCATGTAAGATGATATTCACTATTGCTTTTCACATGTTATGTCTCCTCTTTTGGATCTAAGGTTTCAACCTCAGATTCATTATTGGGCTCAATAATGTCAATTAGTGGTCTTCTTCTTTATTTTTTCAATATCTTCTTGCTCGGCATAGGAGTAATAACATTTCTGGGCTACTTTTTTATCACACTTCACCACACCCACTCTAAATTTGGTCGGGAACTTCAAGCACTGATGGAATTTTTGAGGGAACTGCTTCAAACTCCTTCAACCCTACTTTATCTATAATGACATTATAGGCTGACTGTGCATTCTTATCCATCACAAATAAGTGAAATTTCTCGATTCTACTTGCTGGCCAGGTGCCGAGAAACACCTCCAGCTTTATTGTGCCTAAAGGATAAACTTTTTCACCAGAAAAATTGATCAAATGACTGAGCTTCAAATCCATCTTTTGAAAGCATGAATGAAACATGATATCCGTTAAACTACCATTGTCAATCATGACCCTGCAAATGATTGTATCTTAATATCTGAATTTGACCACCAGAGGGTAGCCAGGGGAGTAGAGAACTCCTGATAAGTAATTTTTAGAAAACCCAATCACCAACTTTTCTTTATTCACCCTCCTCGATCTATCTTATTTGGCTAGATTGATACTATGGATGTAAGAACAAGCTAGAGCCTCATTGAGGTAAGCTTTTCTCTCAGCAGTGTGGTCTCTACCTCCAGCGTCTCCACCTTTAATCTTCTGACAATCAAAGGAACCAAAACTAAGTATAAATACCTCACGTTCTGGTTTCTTGGATTTTTGGGGAAGTCGAGATCATCTTCATGATTTATTTTCTTCTCTTCTCGAGGCTTGCATGGAGATTTTGACCTACACCGAGCTCCTCTGTCGTCTTGCTGATTAACAAACTTATCTAGTTTTCCTCGGCGGATGAGAATTTTTATCTAATTTTGCAGAGTAATACAGTGATCTGTCGTATGCACATAGTCCATGTGAAATTCATAATATTTGGATTTGTCCCTCTTCCTAGCAGGTGCTCTTAATTTCTATGGCCAATATACCTCCTTATTATGCTTAATTTCCTTCAAAACATGGTGAATGACCATAGTTAATGGAGTGTAGTTATTGTACTTCCTGAGACTATCATCAATCTTCTTTGAGTCTTTCTGATTCTTATACTCCTTTTGCTCATTCTTCTCAATTTTTCCCCCTGACTTTGTAACTGACCCCTATTTTGCTGCCATTGCTTCCTCGGTATTCATGATCTTAACTGCCTTAGCCATTAGTTTCGTCATCATCTTAGGAGAATCTTTAGCGAGAGTGTAGTAAAGCTTCTGGGGAAGCAATCCAGTCATGAGAGCTGTAATAACTGTTTTCTCCTCATAATCAATGAACTCTAACTTTTTATTGTTGAAGTGAGTAATATAACCCGTGTACTTTCTCCTACACTCTGTCTCACGCTTAATAATTGAGTTACTCTTTTTACCGTCTTAGCCCTGCAGCAGAAATTACCAATAAACAGCTCGACAAGCTGGTTAAAATTAAAAAAATTCCCCCCAGGAAGGCTGTTGTACCATATCTGGACGAGACCTGTTATGGTACCTGAGAATAACCTACATCTCATCTCGCCGGGGACAACGTAAATGTCTGCTGCTACATGATACTATTTTATATACAGAATAGGGTCAATTTTTCCATCATACTTGGGAGTAACAATAGGAGATTTGAACTTTGAAAGAGTGAAAAAGTCCATAATAGCTTGCACAGAAGCGGACCCTTTCACAAAGCTTCATTGCAAAGGGTTCTTTGCCTTCACCATTTCTCCCAACCTATCTTCTAACCTCTGGATTGATCTTTTCAATGCATAATTACCTGTATTAGATTTATGCGATGCAGATCAGCTATACCGACTAACTGTTTGTGCTGAGCATTCCTCTTGAGAGGTCTGCTCGGCATGACAGGTTGTCAGGTGCATGATCTGGATTGGGTTGAGGCCTCATGTTGATCAACTGGTCGTCGAGTATGCCTTGATAATGACCTAGGAATGTTTCTATTCCTTTTGGGTCCCAAACAATCAAAAGGGCGATGCTCGACTCAGGCTTTCTGTAAGGACACAAATTTCCAATTGAGTCAGTATATAGTTTTGGCTCAATTCCGGACAAAAACATTTATTCATAGGTTAGTGATTTATTGTAATATTCTCAAGCCTATGAAGTGTGTGTTGAAGACGTAGCGGCAAAGAATTTAAAACTTCATCAAAATGCCGGTTTGTGTGCCTCGTTTCTATGTCATCAACTAAGGTTCCATGCTCCCAAGGTATGAATGTAATTATATTTATATAGGAGCTTGGAACAATATGTATTGGGTGTTAGGTATAATAAAAAACTGCATTTTATTTTTCAGAAAGAATCAATTAGAAACTTAAAAATAAGTATATAAAAGTTTATAAAAGTTTCTGGGCCAAAATCGAATTTTTAAATCTTTCTGGTCGTTCGTTAGAAATGTCGTTCGAACGAGTTTTTTCATTCGAACCAGGTTTCGTTCGAACGAGTTTTGTCGTTCGAACGAGTTTGCCAACGACCCTAAACTGGTCAGTCGTTCGATATGTCGTTCGAACGAGTTTTTCGTTCTAACGAGGTATCTAACGAGATTCTAACGAGCCCAGGCTGGTCGCTCGTTAGAAGTCTCGTTCGAACGAGAGTCAAGTTCGTTCGAACGAGACGCTAGGGCGGGAACAGTTTTGAGCAGTTTTTTGCAGTTTTCTCCCACTTTCCCCACTTGATTTTTAACCAACTTTTTCATATATTATTATGTGCGGGAAACACATTTTCCAAGACAACTTTTCCAACATTGTTTATCTCCTAAAGAGAGTTTGAGAGCAAAATTAGTTTAGGAAAATGTTCAAGTTTTGAGCGTTCATTTTTAATGAAAAATTTATTCACACTCTAGTTTACACCCAATAATTGTTTATCCAAGTTTCTATATTTATATCAATTGTTTGGAGTTTTTGGCACCGGTTTTCTCTACCGAATTCAAGAGATGTTTCGGGTTTGCTTCTACACCCCATCACAAAGAAGACCTCTGTTGAGATTCTACCCACACGGAGAAAGGCTCCATGCTTGGGTGACGGTGACCATATAAAGTCCCATCGGTGGATTCCGAGACCGCGGTGGTGTTCCGAGGTTGTTCTCTAGGAAGAGGTTTCTACAAGGAGGTGCATCGGGGCTTGAGAGGAATCGAGTCGAGTGTTGTAAGTCTCTTGTCTTGTAATTGTAATTCCGTATCTAGTGGACTTGTGGCTAGGGCCGTCCGAGGTTGTTTCCCGTCTTGGGTTTTTCCTCGTACATCTCGGCGTAGTGTGATATTGTTTATTTTATCTTGCATCATAATTTAGAACGCATGCTTAGGTTAATTTCAAGAAAAATTTTGTTTGAATTATCACACTAATTTAATTTGGGACTTAAATTAAATATTGGGTAAAATTGGTTTATTCAAGTTATTTGCTAAAATTGGTTTCGCCTAACTTTGGATAATTGTTAATTATGACTTAGGCAAATTCTAGGACTTGAATTTTGTTTTAATTTGTTTGGTGAAATTAAAACTTGTTGTTGTTGTTTTCTAAGTTGAACCATCACCTGTTTTACAATGCTTTCGCATCATTCATCGATTTTTGTGTTTTATAATAAAAAGGAAATTACTATTTTAATTGGGACAATTTTGCACGTTTACAAATTGGTATCAGAGCCAAAAACGATAAATTATTTCGTTAAGATCCTTTAATTTTTGGCTAAAATGGATTTTTCCCCATTTTCAAAATTTCCTATTTTTTATGGTTCAAACTACGCGTATTGGAAAGCGCGAATGAAATCGGCACTTAAGTCTATCGATGAACGTGTTTGGATGTCTGTTGTTACCGGGTACTCCCCACCAACTCATCTTATTGAAAATGAACGTGTTCCCAAACCCATCGATAGATGGACCGAAAATGAGTTTAAGCTTGCAAATTTTAATTCCCGTGGTTTAAATGCCTTATTTAGCGTTGTCGCACCGGATGAATTCCGACGTATTATGACGTGTGAAATCGCTAAAGAAGCTTGGGATATTTTACAATTAACTCATGAAGGAACGAGTGTCGTTAAAGCTTCTAAACTCCAATACCTCACCACTCAATTTGAAACTATCAAAATGGATGAAAAAGAAACTTTTGATAAATTTTATGCTAGACTGTCTGATATTGTTAATTCATCCTTTAACTCCAATACCTCACCACTCAATTAACTCATGAACGACCGTGTTGTACAGAAAATTTTAAGATCCTACCCGATAGATTTATTCCAAATGTGACCGTTTTAAATTCTTTACCCACTTTAGCCTCTACGAAATTAGAAGGGCTTGTAGGTGATTTACAAACCTATGAACTGGATATGTTTCCCTCTAAAAATGAAAAGAAAATCGAAAAGGGCGTTGCTTTAAAAGCCCGAAAAGAGGTCAAACAAGTAGTAGAGAGCGATAGTGATAGTGACTCGGAAGATATGGCTTTGTTTGCTCGTAAATTTAGAAAATTTCTTAAATTTAACAAAGATAAAGTTAAAAATGATTTTAAGAAATTTGATACTTCTAAACATGATAAAAACGAGAAGATTTCTAAAGCCGATAAGATCCCTAAACCAAGTAATGAAAATGTTGATAGGGACGAGTCTAATAAATGTTTTGGTTGTGAAGGTTATGGCCATAGGGCTTATGAGTGCCCCACTAAACTAAGGAAAGAGGGTAAACGATCCATTTCATATAATGCGACCCTTAGTGATAGTGATAAGGAAGAGAAGCCCGAATCCCCCACTAAGAAAAAATTTGTGGCTTTTATGGCTAGACATGTGAGTGATAATGAGAACTCATCGAATGATGAAATTATAGCACATGCCACTTCCAAGGTCATTGTACATGATTCTCTTATTTTTTATGATAGTGAGAGTGAAGAAGAAAGAGAGAGTGAAAATGAAGATGAGGTTGATATGAGTGAACTTCAAAATGATTTTCATGAATTATATAAAGAATCTATTAAATTGAAAAGAGCTAATTTGAAGTTAGAAGCGAGTTTAAGAGAGAGTGTCAAGGTCATTGATGAAAGTGCCTTAATAGAAGACCTTAGGACACATGAGAGGACTATTCAAGATAAGCTTAACTATGTAGAAGGCGAGAGAGATAGCCTTAGGGGTTTAATGGAATCCTTGAAAAAGGAGCTTCTTTCTTTTGAAGAGCGAAATGTTTTACTAGAATCTAAAATTTTAGAATTGGAAAATAAATTAAAAGATTCTAGTAATGTCAAATTTGATTTGGAGTGTCGTTCGGAAAAACTAGATAAAATGTTAGGAACGGTCCAAATTAAAAATGACACTTTTGGTTTAGGCTTCAATTCTTGTAATGATTTTAACCCTAAAGTCAAAACCAATGTTTTAGGAGAATCTTCTAGGAATGCATTTAATGATCACTCCTTAGATAAATCTTTTCGACATATTCTTACTTGTACACATTGTGGTCGAAAAGGTCATCTTAGGAAATTTTATTTATATCTTAAACGAATTCCTAGAAAATCCCATAGTAAAGTAACCACGATAGCTAACGTTCCTACACCCCAAGATAGTAATTCTTCATTAATTTGGGTTAGGAAATCCGACTTGGTTGCCTTACAAAATAGGGATTTTGATTCTCATTTACTTTCACATGCTTCCTCTCTTGCTAAATCTAAAGGATAAATGTGTTAGTGTTTGCATGCTTTAGCGTTTTTACTTCATGCCATATTCATATGCTAAATGTATGCTTGTTTAGTCGTTTTCTAGTCATTGCCTTATTTCATATCACATGCTAGAAATTATGACTTGTTAATATTTTTGTATTATTTTTTTTGTGTTTGATTTAACTGCAAAATATAAAAAGATTTTTGTTTATCATTTGTGTTTTATTTATTTCATTTAAGCTTAATGAAAAATACAAATGATTTTTATTTGTCCTTTTGAGTAAATATTTATTTTTGATTAAAAATGTTAAAAACTCAAAAAGATTTTATTTTGTGTGTATCTTGTTTGACACACTTTATGTGGCATATATTTGTGTTTGAATCCTATCGTTTACGCTCCCATGTGTCTAGAACTTTTGGTTTAGATTTTCCATCCTTAAAATGTTCTTTACCATGTTTTATATGGAGTAGTTGGATTTTGTATTGTTTAAATGGATTCTATTTCTATATGCCTCTTTTCACACATGCACGAGCTCTTTTGAAATCTTAAATGTCACATGTTATATTTGAGCTTTTTGAGGTGTTCTCCTATCAATCTAGTCATCTACATATCTATGACCTAGGAGGACTAGTGCATGTCAAAATCCGTTGCATGTGAGGTTTGTGCGAAAAATGAAAACATGATAAATTAATATATGCACGGGGAAGGGCTCCGAAAGGATGAATTAAATCCTTTGCGATAGTAAGCCACCGTTGATTGGATCTAAAAGAAATATGTGATCCAAAGGCCTAAAAATAGAATATTTGGCATTTAAAAGAAAGAAATTGCCAAGGCCTATGTTTGTTTGATATATTCACTCAATCACAAAAGAATATATATGCTCATTGAGGGAGAATTGGATGGTATATCAACGGTTTGCACAATATCCGTTTATCCTAGTTGTCTTTAATGTCATGACTCTATTTGGTTTGTAGAATCATCATCATGCTAGGCTTGTATGCATTGTGTATGTTTGTTCATTGAGTTCAATCTTTATATTGTCACATGAGGTTATATTTAACTGTGATGAAGTTTGCAATCAAATGAGAACTCCGTGAACGTTTCTTAAGTGTTTGGGTCTAAATTTAATTGTTACTAGTATACACCCCTACACTTCTGTTTCCCTATGACACATTTTTGCCATACGAGTGTGCAAACTTATTGTATTTTGTGTCATGTGTGTGTTTATATCTATCTATATATGCACGTACTTATTGGTATATTTATAGTATATATATATATATATATATATATATGATATATGTTTGTCTTTGCCTTGCTTTTATTGCCTATATGCTTTCATGTCTTATCACTTTAAGTTGTTTATTAGTTCTTTATCCTTTGCCAATTCCCGAACAAAAAGGGGGAGAATGATGATAGGGGGAGAAATGGTATCTAATCATATTATTATCGTATCTTAGTTTGGGGGAGATTTATCTTAGGGGGAGACGTCTTTCTAAGTAGGTCATGTGTTTAAAGGGAGAATTAATTTAGGGGGAGTAATTAATTAATTACATTTAATATTTTGATATTTCCTATTTAATTAATTGCATTTAATATTTTGATATTCCCTATGCATTTGATGAGTTTGCTTAAGTGTGCAGGAATTATTCTACTAAAGCGGCATCTGTAAAAGGCAAAGCGTTTAAATCCTTGGGTTGAGTCAATATTGGGCGGGTTATGTTTTGAGTCTAGTGAGCTTGACGGCCCTTTAGGATTTTTGTTTGGTTTTTGTCCCGGAATAGCCAAAGGGGGAGATTTGTAAGGACACAAATTTCCAATCGAGTCCATATATAGTTTTGGCTCAATTCCGGACAAAAACATTTATTCATAGGTTAGTGATTTATTGTAATATTCTCAAGCCTATGAAGTGTGTGTTGAAGACGTAGCGGCAAAGAATTTAAAGCTTCATCAAAATGCCGGTTTGTGTGCCTCGTTTCTACGTCATCAACTAAGGTTCCATGCTCCCAAGGTATGAATGTAATTATATTTATATAGGAGCTTGGAACAATATGTATTGGGTGTTAGGTATAATAAAAAACTGCATTTTATTTTTCAGAAAGAATCAATTAGAAACTTAAAAATAAGTATATAAAAGTTTATAAAAGTTTCTGGGCCAAAATCGAATTTTTAAATCTTTCTGGTCGTTCGTTAGAAATGTCGTTCAAACTAGTTTTTTCGTTCGAACCAGGTTTCGTTCGAACGAGTTTTGTCGTTCGAACCAAGTTCGTTCGAACGAGTTTGCCAACGACCCTAAACTGGTCAGTCGTTCGATATGTCGTTCGAACGAGTTTTTCGTTCTAACGAGGTATCTAACGAGATTCTAACGAGCCCAGGTTGGTCGCTCGTTATAAGTCTCGTTCGAACGAGAGTCAAGTTCGTTCAAACGAGACGCCAGGGCGGGAACAGTTTTGAGCAGTTTTTTGCAGTTTTCTCCCACTTTCCCCACTTGGTTTTTAACCAACTTTTTCATACATTATTATGTGCGGGAAACACATTTTCCAAGACAACTTTTCCAACATTGTTTATCTCCTAAATAGAGTTTGAGAGCAAAATTAGTTTAGGAAAATGTTCAAGTTTTGAGTGTTCATTTTTAATGAAAAATCCAAACACACTCTAGTTTACACCCAATAATTGTTTATCCAAGTTTCTATATTTATATCAATTGCTTGGAGTTTTTGGCACCGATTTTCTCTACCGAATTCAAGAGACGTTTCGGGTTTGCTTTTACACCCCATCACAAAGAAGACCTTTGTTGAGATTCTACCCACACGGAGAAAGGCTCCATGCTTGGGTGACGGTGACCATATAAAGTCCCATCGGTGGATTCCGAGACCGCGATGGTGTTCCGAGGTTGTTCGCTAGGAAGAGGTTTCTACAAGGAGGTGCATCGGGGCTTGAGAGGGATCGAGTCGAGTGTTGTAAGTCTCTTGTCTTGTAATTGTAATTCCGTATCTAGTGGACTTGTGGCTAGGGCCGTCCGAGGTTGTTTCCCGTCTTGGGTTTTTCCTCGTACATCTCGGCGTAGTGTGATATTGTTTATTTTATCTTGCATCATAATTTAGAATGCATGCTTAGGTTAATTTCAAGAAAAATTTTGTTTGAATTATCACACTAATTTAATTTGGGACTTAAATTAAATATTGGGTAAAATTGGTTTATTCAAGTTATTTGCTAAAATTGGTTTCGCCTAACTTTGGATAATTGTTAATTATGACTTAGGCAAATTCTAGGACTTGAATTTTGTTTTAATTTGTTTGGTGAAATTAAAACTTGTTGTTGTTGTTTTCTAAGTTGAACCATCACCTGTTTTAAAACGCTTCCGCATCATTCATCGATTTTTGTGTTTTATAATAAAAAGGAAATTACTATTTTAATTGGGACAATTTTGCACGTTTACACTTTCTAAAGCACTTATCCTTTCAGGATAAAAAGACTGCTCATCATATGACTCTAAAGTCCCGGGGGAAGAACTTACTCCTTGATGATAGGACGTATCTATGGAAGTCATGGAGTGGCTATGCCTCCTGAGGGAAGAACTTGCTCCTGAACGATAGTACATATATGTGGAAGTCGTGGAGTGGCTATGCCGCGAGTTCTTGGAGGCGACAATGGTATATTTTGTGAATTAGAAAAAGGAGGAGATCACAACTGTAGTGTTTGGGCCAATTGCCTGATCGTATCTTGCGTGACATCCTATCCCCTAGTGAGACTAGCCAAAATTCCAGGCAGATCATTATTTGTTGGAGGAGCAGACGAAATAAGCAGATTTACATCATTTCTAATACTGGATTCAGGAATGTCAACATCTTCGAGTTATTATAAGTGATTGAGAGTGAAAACATTTAGAAATACGTTCTCACAAAGGATGCCAATCTGTTGATGTAAAAAACTAGACTAGGTCCAATTATTGAATCACAGATATTATATGTAAATAAAATAGAGACAAAAAAGATTTATAAAGTGGTTTGCCTAAAAGGAAAAGTCTATGTCCATTGTGTTTTTTATTGCCTTGTATTCTATCTTTCCTTTCCTACTTTTGAATGATTTGAACCTGCCTTTGAGTCTCGTAGGCAGGTAAAGAGATGGAATGTAAAAGGATGGAATGCCTTTATAAATTAGGCATTTAAATGAGTACATACCGTTCATAATGTACAGTTGGCACTTTGCTGACCCTGTTGGTCGATCTGCTCATTGTTGATCGACATTCTTAAGTTGGTAGGAATTCTGCATGTGTTGATCGGCGAGTCTATATCCTCCTGACTAGAATTCTTGCCATATTAGTTGACACGTGTCCATTTTTTATTGGTGAATAATTTTTGGTATCAACAACATGCAACTAATTCGTTAAATGGGTGAGTTTCTCAATTGGCTTCCAGACCTACTTCGGATCAAGATTTTAATTTGGCAATTTCTCATACAACCCAACAAAATTTTAAAACATTTTGTCGTTGAATTTTATATTATATATTATTTCCAATTCACATTCATTTTCAAATTTTGTTATCAAGTTCATACGCAATTCAACACGCATCCAATTAAAAAAACTTGATATATCCAATTACATTGAGGTTCAATTCACGAAATCACATGTAAACTATCGAGCTACAATTTTCTTTCTTTATTTAAGACACTCTATTAAATTAATATATTAATTAAATAATTTTTTTATTAATCCATTATTATTTTTTCATAAATAAAAAAAATTTCTTTAATAAATTAGAAATAGTTTTAAATAAGAAACTATTCTAGTATTTTTTTATATATTAAAAGGAAATAATTATTTTTGTTTTCTTTTTCATCTCAGTTTTGATATATTAAGAAAAATAATAAACTTTGCTCTTTTATTTGGTGGTTGTTTTTATTTATTAAAAAATATTGTATTTTTTTTGTTTTCATTTTCATCCCAATTTTACTAATTAAAAAAATATTGTTCTTTTTTTCCTGCCATGTTTTTACTAATATTAATTTTTATATTGCATTTCAAAGAAGAGTTTTTTCTTTTTTGGTAAAATGTGAATTAATTAATATAAAGATAAATGCCGAAAGATATACAATGAGTCCAAACAAAGACTCAAAAGGCCAAATCCAACTATACAAAAGAAGACAACATACTGTCAAAATAAGGCAGAGAGGCCCAAACTAAAGAAAAAAAAAAGCAAAGCCTAATCAAATAAAACACAACACACAAAATCTGAATGTTAAAGCATAAACCACACATAATTTTATAAACCGAAGCCCAGATCATATACAAACTACAGCTGGCAATAATGCAAGACATGATAACATGACATGAATCGATATGAAGTTATAAGTTAATGGGTGGATCCTTAATGACTTTAGGTCATATTAGTGACAACTCGATAAGACACGATAGTTAACGGATCGAGCTAGAATTAATCCCTTTCACCCATTAATACCCGATAAAATCCATTATGCCCATTAATTTAAGAAAATAAGATGTACTTTTGAAACTTATAAATAATTTATGTAGCATAATATTAATTTAATCATAATAAATTTTACTACACGAGAGATTTAGTAATGTCAATAAATTAATAGATCTATTTTGATTAAAAAATGAGATAATATGTTAATTTAATAATTCAAAATAATTTATTATCTTAAGAGTGAACACGATAACCTCAGACAACACAAAGCACTTCAAACTCTAACAAAACCCAACGAAGCAACCCAGAGAATATCACATGCAAAATCAGAGACAGGGCCAAAACATCAACGTCATATAGGAACAGTCTCAAAGCACAGAGGAAGAAATCAAGCATCAGAGATGAAGACCAAGCTGAAGAAAAGACTCACATGCAAAGGATAGCTATCACCAAGTGCCCACACATCAGACAACTCCTTTACACACAAGATAAAAGCATAAAAACTCTTTTCCATGTGACGACAATAATATTTTTAGAAGTGTATTTTAGAAAATTGAAAATTGAAAATTGGTGGGTTGAGACGAATAAGTCGTGAAATGAGTAAGTGGTGAAAGTAAAACCTGCTTTTATATAGTAGATATGTTCAAACCTTACTATCCGCTTCACAGCATTCTCCGGAGGTAACTGGCCACCAAACCCATTTTCTGTTGTTTACTAATGTAATCATAGTCAAGAGGTTTCGTATTCTAAATGTGAACTCAATAAATACTGGTCTAGGCGTGTTTCACAATTTCTCTCTCATTTTTTAGGGTGCTTTCCCATTTGAGTTCCTACTCCGTAAGATATACTTAATTTTTCGTCGTAAGGTCCATCCTTTTTAATGTATATGATTTATGTTAGCGTATACATAATATTAACTCATTCACACTAAAAAAAATTCAATTGTATTTTATAAAAAGCCATAGGTATGTATACGGGTGTATTTCGGATGAATTGGATCGGAATAGGGTGATCGAAAAGTAATTCAAAATTTTCGGAATTTTAAAATCCTTTTCAATTCGGAAAAAATAAAAATCAAAAAATCATTTTTTTTTCTATTCGGCTGATTCGGAATATTTGGAAATTTCGAAAATTTTATTATTCGTACAAATATCCGAATAATCGGAATTATCAATTATAATATTTTTGGAAATGTCATTTTTGAAAAGGATATTTTTAAAATCAAAATCAAAATCAAACACTTCACTTTTCATCACCTATGCAATAAACTATAGCGCTATGTGAATGACAAGGCCATGCATCTCATACCATTTTGAAAATGCAATAAATCACATAACTATGCATCTCTTACCATTTTGGAGAAAGATTAATTAAGGCTTGACTATGATACTAAGAAACTACAAAGCTATGTGAATGAAAAAAAACAATTGTTTACCTACTTAAAAAAAGAAATGCAAGAATGGTTAATAGTTGTAGCACAGCATGTGCATCAGTATTTCAGATACAAAAAATGAACAAAAGGAAGATGAGGGAAACTTAATATAAATCATCATTGAAATCTAAATTATAATAATAATTGAATATAATTCTTGATGAATTTAGTGTTAGCGTGATGTAGAAGGTTAATATATATGGGTATATATTAATGGATAAGATGGTTTTAAATGGAGGGTCAATATTAAACTAATAAATAATAAACTTTGTATATAAATAAGGGTAGTAAAATGTATCAAAATAAACAAAAACATTATTATTTCGGAAAAAATTTTGGATGGATCGGATCGGCGTGATATTGGAAAATTCGGAATCCATCTATGATTTCCAATTCCATTCCAATTTTTTTTGGAAAATTCGGAATCGAAAAATTCGAAAATCGGAAAATTAAAAAATGGTGCAAAATTGGAAAAATTCGGAAGTTCGGAAATAACTAACACCCCTATATGTACATTACATAAAGTTTGTTTATTCAAGCCCAACAATGCAGCCGAACAGCCCAATGGGCAAAATGGGTTGTCCGACTCAACTCAAATGTTTATTTTGGATTCGTGTGTTTGACACGTTTTTAAATGCATGGAGATAGACTCAAATCAATTATCAGCAATCTTGGAGAGATATTCACGGATACTTACAAGCTATTTACAAGTTGGTTGAGTTATGTGTATAATTAAATTACTTATAATTACAACTGTAAAATATAAACATTGACTCGGGGAAAAGGAAAGTAACTTCGATTATTTGAGAGACCACTACAAAAAAAAGTAGCTTTTGAGACGGTGACCTAACAGTCCCAAAAGATCATTTATCCGTCTCAAATACTTTTTTTGATGCTATTTGGGACGGCTAGGGGGGTCTTTTTGATATGGGATTATAAATAATTTTTGTGACCCCATAGTTATCTCAAAAGAGTTTTTGGTGACAGGAACAGATCCATCTCAAAAGGTCCTCGTTTTATATGACCCTTTTGAGACGACACAAAAGCTGTCATAAAAGATTGTTTTTGAGACGGAAATTAATTCATCTCAAAAGGTTACTATTTTAGAAGAGCTTTTTGAGATGGCAACATAGTCGTCTCTAATATATTTTTTGGACAGTTTTAACCATCCCAAAAGAGGTGAAGGGATCTTAAAATTTTTACACCAATATGTTATGGAGAATAAAATCTACTGCTAAAGTTTAATATAAAATTGAATTACATTTGAAACAACACAAACAACGATAATACGAAAATGTAATACATAAGATGATTTTCAACCAACACAATGAATCATTGTTATTCAACCATAAATAGAGTTCTTATAACCATCTCCATATATTCATCAAAATAAGAATTATAACATTAAGTTCAAATATTTGACTTGACAACAAAAATACATTAATATATTGATACTCCAAACACGAAATGTCCTTATCAAAGTAATTCTGCAACACTGAAGCGTACGACCACCAAAACCATTGATTAACATTTGCATGTTCTACAAAAATTATCACATGTACAAAAAAAATAGTGTCAATTATGTCAGAATTAATACCCCTCTTCAACAATACAATGTGAAAAATGAATCAATATATTACATTCTCATCATAAACAATATAAATATATAACTACAATTATTTTTTTAAAAATTTGGCAGAGTCTCCTTTGTTTATTCATGAAAATCACAGGTAGTCAACATGTTTTAAACATTAAAATTGATTCTAAGAATGATATACACCAGCCAACAAATATTTTTAACCACCACCATAATAAATTATCACCACCATAACAAATTTTCACCACCAACATTGAAAATTTAACTTTAAAAGAGAGAATTTTCCATTATATATAAATAACTATATGTATGAATTATATTGTATTACCTAGTCGGACTGAATCGTCGAGCTAATGGAAGCATGATGAGGGGTAATACTTTGGAACAAACTTTGCATTTCACTTCGCATATAATTCTTCATCTATAATAAAGCTTGTTGGTTGCGAATCTCTAACTCTTCGAGCTCCTGTCGATACCGAGTCTCTCGGTCTTCAGCTTCTTTCTTTAACTGGTTAATTTCTTCCAATAATAATTGAGATGAACATGCTTTTGTCAATGTTGGCCTAATACCTTCTCCCTTTAGTAAAGCATATCCATGCCCTCCATATCCTACTACATCAGTAAAAATCTTGTTCCGCACTTCTGTGTCATTTTGTTGCTCTTCTGGTAGCTCATTTAGTCGTCTTTCAAGCATTTTCTACCAATTGAATTAATATTATAATTAATGAACATAAAATATTTTTCAAGAACACAATTTATAACAAATATTAAATAAATCTTTCAAGCATCACTTATGAATTAATATTTATACATATCGCTCTATCAAATGGTCTATCTTTAACACTAAAAGGTTTATTATTTGGAGCTCGAGTGGCTTTCAACATTCTAATATTGTCGATAGGCTCCCTCTGTTCTATCCTCTGAAAAAATAATGTATATATATTAATACTATTAGATTAAAATGAGAAATATTTATAATAATAAAAATTCTTACCTCCTTGGCTATTTTAGCATGTGACTTTCGTCCTGTCCTTGAGTAAGCACATTCAACTTCACGGTTCTTAGTGTTTTGATCCGCAATATCCTAAATATTTGAAGAAATAAAAATAAAAATTATGTTACTAGTGACGAAGAATCTAGGTATAAAATTCTTAATAAGATGTGATATTTATATCTTAATCTTCTTTAGACACCAATATTTCACCAAGTCAGGCCACTGATCTTTTTCGACTCGTTGAGGCATATAACTCAACCTCTCTTCATCTGTTTGAAATTTTTATAGTGATTCACCTTCACTTCATGCTTCCATTGCTTCCACACAAGTCTCATCCTTGCAAAGAAGATTTGTTTAAAACCTTTTAGTGCATTTGTGTTATTCTAGGAACAAAAAGAATAAATTAGTTAAAACTTGACAAGCTAATGTATAACGACACAAATAAACAAATCAAACTAATAAGTTACCTTCACTTCCTTCCAAATATTATCAAGTGCGTCCGCGTCCGCCTCGCTCAAATATAACATTGTCAATGGAAATAAATCTCCACGCCTTGCATAATAACCTAAATGTGACATCAATTTACTTTCAAGCTTACAAATTGGCTGACAAAGTTCATTCCATTCCAATATCTTCTTTTTATTATCATTCCATTCGAGCCAAGGCCTTGCCCCCTTTCTTTTTTTTACTAGTAAGGGTAGTCATTGTACCTGAACAAAAAAGTGGAAAATAATTTTTATACATCTTGTTCAATATGAATATAAACATAAAATGTAATACAAATGGAGATATACGACCAATGCATTATACAACACAACTTATATGTGAGATCCTCACCATCTAAAGTCATGACATTAGATGGAGGATTGTCATTCCCAACTGAATTATCAATATGCTCAATATTTGGGGAGAGTTGACTTGTAGGTGTTTGAAATAAAGAAACTTTAGCTCTTGAGTTATGGTGTGTATTCTATGACTGGGATGTTAATTCAATATTTGGGAAAAGTTGTGGTTGCATCTCTCTAGTTCCATGGTCCCTTATGTTGTGTTGCATGGAAGTAATTTGAGATGTCCTCTTTAAATCATTTCTTACTAGAGCTGTGAGTGGTTGCTTCTCGAGTAGTCTTTCCTCGACTATGAGGTCGGACATAGTCAACCGACGATGACGACGCCTCAATGTCATGGATTTGTATATTTGCATTTATCATAGAAAGAAGTCACATTTCATTTATATATCACATTTCAACATTAGTTATAAAACTGATCAAACATAAAACAAAATATAAAAGGATCGATCATTACATTAAAATGATCATGTTCATTTCAAAATCATTTCCAAGAATAAGAGAAGCAATTTAAAACCATTACTGATAAACACTTATTAATTTGAGTCCTAGAGATCTTAATTTCATCCATCTCTATGTAAAACAAACAGTTATATCGAAGATAAGAAAGTAATAACTAAACTGCGCACACTTTAGTAAAAAAAGAAGGGTTGCACACTAATGTTTTAGAAACAAGGATATTTTAGTAAGTTGAGAAAGTTTTAAGGATTTACAAATATGACTATTTATTTAATATTTCAGCAATTCAAGAATGAGGATCACCAAATTTTGAATCTGAAAAAGTGAGGTAAACGAACACAAAAAAAAAACTAAAGAACTAGGAAAACCTGAAGTGCTCGTTTGGTTTGAGTTTTATCCTTTCCAGAAATCTAAAATGTGAAGTTCACACAATTCATGTTAAGAGTATAACAAACAATATGTATCAAAAACTTTAACTTTACGTGTGGAATTTACATCCACGAAATCAATAAACTTAAACCAAACGTGTACCAAAGATACTAATATGAGTTATGTTTATTCTTAAATATGAGCGTACTGTGTTTGTTACATACAAAAAATATTGTGCATAAATACACAGTTAAGAAGACAGGCATATAGAGAAATTAGAAATTTTTATAATGATATTTATGCTACAAAATTACAGGATGATGTGGAGGCAGAAATGAGAAGGCTAAAGTTAGAGCTCAAACAAACCATGGACATGTATAGCACTGCCTGCAAAGAAGCACTATTGGCAAAATCGAAGGCATATATAACTACATCTTTATATACAAATGTGAAAATCAATGTATTGTTAGAGGGGAGCAATTTTCCCACTTTAATTATAGAGTATATAAGGTATAAAAGGTACTAAACTCTAACCAACTAGGAGTTAAATTTCAGTAATGATGTAGGGTGCGCTTGGTGCTATCCTTAAAAGTGTTAACCAAGATCTTTTGACAAAGCTCTAAATTAATCAAATTGGGTGACATCCCTAATGGCCAGGATGCTAACGGAGACCCCCCCAAAAGGAAAAAACCAAGAGAATTTATATATGACCCACGAGTGACAATCCCCAATAATCAGGATGCTGACCTATATGGAAATATCCAATGGCATCACTCAAGAGATCTCACTCACCATTAAGACTTGCCAAATATTGTCAAATACAAGGAAGTAGTAATCCTTTATGTATTTGAATGTTTTAATACAAATTGTCGATTTTTGAGTAGGCAAAACTCAAGATTCCCATCTTGGGATTGCTGGATGGTTTTGGTTTGGAGGATATGGAGAGGTTTTTTTTAGGTTCTCAGTACCAAACACCATATATTCGGGAGACAGACACTATACCCTCCCGTAACATTGCAACCTCTCAAGAAACACTTATCTAGGAGATATCTATTGTGGACATTATTACACATTTTATACAGTTGTATAAAATTACTAATCTCACCAAAATTTATATATACTTGTCCACTCAACTAATATAAGACATAACTCTCTAAAAAGTTTGAATGCCTTTCATCAAATGGTCTCATAAGAGTCATCCCTTCCTATTTAATGCACATTTCCATAACTAACATCAAAAGTCCTCAATACATCGCTTCCCATGGACTAACTAAAATAAGAACTCTATATGAATACACATTTGCTATATTCTTTGCCTCAACTACTTTAAAATCTCTTAAACTCTCAAGAACATCCTTGAGGACAAGCATGTATTCCTTTCTTCAATATTTATAATTTACTATATGCTTCCACATTCTTCGAGCCTTCATTAGATCTAACAAAATAGTTATTTCTATTATATATGGTATTTGGCCGACTTGTTTGTATCTTCGTCAAAGTGTCACTTTTGCATATTCTCGACCATTTCTCTCAAATGGTATTCTCATTAGTACTACCTAGTTAATTGACATTTGGAGAACTACCTTCTTATAACAGGAAAACATTGAATCGGAATTCAGACTAAGTAAAATCGCACCAAAATGGTAAAATCCCTAAAATAAGAAAATAAGTAATGAAATTTTACATCAATTAAGGCACAAATAAAGTATATTAAATTTATGAATCCACTCATTGGTCTTATGACCAGTTCCACGCCTAAACTAGTGGTTATGTGTGACTTCAATGTCTCATCCTTACAATAAAGATTTTTAATAAGAAATTTCCAATAAAAAATTCAAACATGAAAATAGTAATCCAGAGGTAATATCATTAAAACAACAAAATCATGCAAAAACTACCATTCTGATAACTAAATATCATAAAAAGGCACCGAAGATGCATTTACATGGGAGGGTGAGGTAAATAAAAGATAATATACACCCAATCATATCAATAGAAACAATAAAAACGCCTACAAACTATACATATAACTAAGACCCCTTCAATAATTCACTCAAACACTCTAATAAATGGATTCTGAACTAGGGTACATCTCGAGGTTGAGGAAAATAAGGTTTTAAATAATGCACTATCATTTGTGCACGAAGTGACAGAGTTGGATTTAAATATTGATTAGCCTACTATTGATTTTAAGTGTATTTTTTCGATGGTTTATTTTTATACCCACTTTTAAAAAGGAATTCATTCAAAGCATATTTTTGTTCCCTAACCTTATTCTCGAGTTTGTCGCTACGGTGACAAATTGTGTTATTAGGTCATGTTTTGGCCTGACATGAAAAGAATTAATAAAACACGCCACTACATCATGTTTTATATACATGGAAACATGATATTTCATCTTGTTCTTATTGCATGGCAATGTGGCATGTTTAAAACACAAAACAACTTTAGGTCAAAAGGTCCTACCACAGAGCTTTTTCCCACAACTTTAGGTTTCTAAAACATTTGTGTGCAACCCGTTCTTTTTTTACTGGTTGTGCTCAATAGTTCGTTGACATTACCAATTGCTGAATAGGAGTTGTATAGCAACTGGTTTTGCGAAATAGGAGTTATATAACAACTGGTTCTTCTAAATAGGAGCTGTATATCTACTTCTAGATCTGCTCCTGCATGTATTTGTTCTCATAATAACCCCCTCTAGCACGATCACTGACATTATTTGGTCAAAATGCAGTTTTTTCCCCGTGTATATTGCTGAAATAAACAAACCACATAATTCCCATAGTTTCAAGACATTATACATTGGTCATTTAATTAGAAATAACACAATTTGACCAATTTACTGTTTGAGCCCATTTTTTTGCCTAGGGTAATTATATAATAGTTCCCGAAACAAATTTGATGATCTCCTCTAGCATATTAAATGAATTTGTTCGTTAATGCTTCATTTACTCGGTGTCAAAAAGATTAAAAAGGGCTTCATATTACTACTAGTCCCACAACTTAATAAGAGGGTGAACTTTAAGTACATCTAGTTGAGAATATCTTAGATGCATTAGAGACCCCATAAATGTTTCCTACTGCATCTCAAAAGAAAAAAAATACATACTACTATTAGGCCTTCCTGTTAATAAGAGGGACCTTATAAATGCTTTTTATAAATCTTTTGAGGGTAGAAATGCTTTTTATAAAGCTCTTACTCGCTCATTCTCTACAATTAAAAAGGATGATAGTTGAGGATAGTAATGAAATTCGTGCCAACGAATTGTTAAGGTTTTTAAGAGAGTTGTTGTGCTTTTCTCTAGCATCAGTAATAGAAGAAATAATATACTAAAACTGAAACTCTAATGAATCTAAAAGTGAAAATATTTGGTTTTGATACAACTCGCTACTGCTCTCAACTCTTATTCCTATTTTATGGATGTCTTTTTTGCACAGGCTTGAAGAACGAAACTAAATAGGAGTACATATGTTTTATATTTGTATACATAATTGGTAGAATGCCAAGGAAAGGAACACAGTAAAAAAATTCCATATGTTCTCATTGAAGGCTGATTCGAATATAGGTCACATACTGGTTTGGATACTTCCATTTTACCTAAGCAACCTCTTGTGGACACTGCTCAAGTGAGTGATTTGGCAAGTGAGGCAATCGATGGTGCTCAGTACACTCTGCCCCAATTTACATATGTGTACTTGGTTTATGGACTTTTGGGAAAACTACATAAACGACCCATGAGATGAAGGTATCCCACTATTGATTGCAAATCCTTTTGAGTATTGGGTGGCCAAAAAAAAAATCTTGTCTCAAAATTAAAAGTAGCACTTTATGTTTAAGATGTATCAAATCAAGGGTTGCATTTAGGAACTGAAGATGTTATATAATGAGAGACTCTATGTTTGATTGTATCCCTAGTTATAAGAAAAAAATTAAGTATAATCACAAACTATTCAGTAGGAGCTGTTCAGTAGGGACTCTATGTTTGATTGCATCCCTAGTTAGTCCATTGGTCTTAATTCATCAAATGCTTGTCAATCCAAAACATGTTACGATTTTTAACCGTGACAAAATAACAGTTTTGGTGAAATGAGCAAACAAAAAAAGGAAGGAGTGACCAATACTACTACGCCACTTCAAAACGTAATAAAAGAAAAAAATAAATTCGAGAAACTCTTTACACCTTAAGGATAATATCGAAAGCATAACGACTTTAATCGTGCCAACAGAGTTCTGTATTGAGCATATTCCTCATAACGACTATGAATCATATTCCACTGAATATTAAGCATTATATTAAACAGTGATGTTGTAAAAGGTAAATGAGTTCAGAAAAATAGAATCATTATGGAGAAGGCATAACTTATGCCTATGATGGGGTAACCAAGGTATCATTATGATAGTGAGACTTCCATTCATATGCTTAAAAGATAGGGGGTGTGATGACCCCATTTTCTTATGCCAATATATAATTGTCTTCTTTCAATTTCGTTACACATACTATCTAATAATGATATATTATTACATATATGATATTCCGAGTTCTTAATATGACAAAGCCCATTTTTAAATTTGAAGAATCAACGGTAAAATGGGTCAAATTGAGATTTCATGGCACATCCTAAGCTAAGTGATAAGTTTTGGGGTAGAAAATATAATTTTTTAAACCTTTAGGGACTTTGTTTTAATAAAGAAAGTTTTAGGGACAAAAATGAAAAATAAAATGGGCCTTTTCGTAAATAAAATATTTTTAGGGACCTATAAGAAATATTGAAAATATATGGTGTGAAATTACCAAAATGCCCTTCAGGTGCAAAATAACCCTTATACCCTTAATACCTTTCCACCTCATGCTCGACACCTCATGCTTGGTTTTGACACCTCCACCATACACGTGTCGTCATTAGAGGAGAAGCCAAAACACGTGTCGTCGTTAAAGAAGAAGCAAAAACGCGTGTCGTAATTTGATGAAATAAGACTGCAAGACCCCTATGATACACGACACTTCTACGCTGACTCGCCGTTGTAAAGGCTTGGTCAGCTAGACACATGTCAATACCGTGATATCTTTGGAAAACTATAAATAGGGCCTTTGGGATCATTTGAATCTCACACCAATTCCTTGAGAATTGTAGAAAGAAATAGTGAGAGAAAGTCTGAGAAAGTTTAAGAAGAAGTTCTTAGGGATATTCATCTTAAGGTAATCTAAATGTTATAATGCATCTTTATAGTTTTAATTTATTGTTTTATAGCTTTACTTAATAGTTATGCTGGTAAAATACAATAAAGAATTCACTATTCAATACATAAAATTTAGAAGAAATCCAAGTTGATTGTACTTTCAATATAAGTAAACTTGTTTGAAATTACGCTTTTAAAAAATGATTCTTTTTAAAGAAATTGCTCGTTATTATGGAATCCCATTTATGTAATTCCAAAGTCAGGCCCGGTGAAATTCTGTCTAGATGAGATGGTATTTAAGTGGTGCCCCTATGACCCTCCATCTCTACTGGGAATGAATCCGGAAATGTTCTGGCTAGATGAGATGGTATTTAAGTGGTGCCCCTGAGACCCTCCATCTCTACTGGGAACCGACTAATGAGGAAGGACTATGAATTGAATTCTTCAATTATGATCAATGAGTTTTAAAAGTTAACAAATAGGGATTCGGTAATCCTTTAAAAGAAGAGGTTATTATAGTATAAATTGAACCTTAGAACGTGTACTTAAATCTTTATCAGATTAACGTGTGATCGAAGACCAATACCAGTAAATTTGACCTCCATTTTGGGTGAGTACTCTGACATTCCTTGTGTATTTTGATTATATGATATTATGCAAACAAGTTGACATATTTTGAAAATAAAATCAATTTAGATTGTTTTCAAATTTTAGAAATAGGCTTTGTCATATTAAGAACCTATAATATTACATTATTAGATAATAAGTAAGACGCAATTGTAAAAATAATGATATATATTGGCATATAAAAGTGGGGTCATTACATCCTACCCTCCTTATAAAAAGTTTGGTCCCCAAACTTGACATGCCACCAAGGCATTAAATATTCCAGCCTTGAAATTTTCTCTTAAAATAAATGCAACGGGATACATTCACATGGTTATAAGTTGTAACTAGCTGAAAAGGTAAAACATCATCAGAGCTTCTAAAACATAACTTCTTATTCTCATAGATAAATAAATTCTATTATAAGTCATGCCAAAATCACTTAAAGATAAATAAATCCTCAAACATCTCATTCTACACTAGCATCTAACCAGACAACAAATCTCACAATATAATCTTCAATTCACTCTTCACATATCCATCGCTGAATGACATTTAATCGCATGACATTCCAAGGTTTTCAGAAAATAGATGCCTATTCAAGTCAAAAGAGAAGGCATATACATATATGGATAGGAACTTGCAGTAAATAGATATATATTTTGAAATGATAGTATATATATCACAAATGGATAGCTCATAATAAGAAGAATGCAACAAATCAAATGTGATATATTTTTCTTTCAATCATATCATTTTAATGGCCAAGTACATTCTAATACCATGTTCTTCTACCGTATTATACCCCGGTAGTTGAGGGTCAATCGAACTAGTCCGTCACAACGCCTTATTTAGGGCACACCAGCTATAACCCAACTGGGAAGGTCAGTCAGTAAAGAGTTCCCTTAGGCCGAATCATATTTTCAATATTTAATATCCTTTTCAATAATCATTTTAATCGGTATGTTTATATGGACAAATATAAACATATCACAAATGAATCAATCATCGGTATCACATGAATTTTGGGAATAAAAGCAGTTCACAAAATATATACAGGTTGCATACTATCATATAATTAAAATGCGCAAGGAATGTCATTGAGTACTCACCTAAAATAGAGGCTCAAAAATACAGATATTAAGTCTTGGATCACACGTTAATCTAATAAATACAATAAAGGTTTAATTACGTATTCTAAATAAAGCCTAATTCTAAATATTGTGTTTTAATCTAAAATAACTTGTTGTAAAAGGTTACTAAAACCATTTACTCAAATTTTAATATTCATTAATCGAAATTGAAGAATTCAATTCATAGTTATTCCTAATCAGTCGGTTCCCAGTAGAGATGGAGGGTCACTACTTAAATACCATATCATCTAGACAGAACATTTTCGGATTTATTCCCAGTAGAGATGGAGGGTCATAGGGGCACCACTTAAATACCATCTCAACTAGATAGAATTTCACCGGGCCTGACTTTGGAATTACTTAATTGGAATCCACAATAACAAAAATCATTTCAAAAACCCATATACGACTTTAAATATGTTTCAGTTCGAAAAATAAGTAAATTCAATCATAATAGTAATTTATCTATTACGCGTTTAGAAATAATAAGTAATATTAATTTTCATCACCAAAACTATAAATTCATTAATGAAATTCCCTTTTTGAAACTTAATAGTTCATTTATGAAAAGAGTTATATGTTTCATTTTCATAAAATAATTCAATTTAGAAAAAATTACAATTTTATTTTCACTAAAATGGATCTTTAGTGTTTTTATAAACATTTCTACTTAGTATAGTTATAAAATAATAAATTAAAACTATAAAGAGGCATTAAAAGATTAAAGAAGATTACCTTAAGATGAATATCCCTAAGAACTTTAAGAACTTCTTCTTAAACTTTTCCACAATTTCTCTCACTATTTATTTCTATAATTCTCAAGGAATTGGTGTGAGTTTCAAACGATACCAAAGTCCCTATTTATAGTTTTTCAAAGATACCACAGTGTTGACATGTGTGTAGCTGATTAAGCCTTTACAACGGTGAGTCAGCGTTGAAGTGTCGCATAACGAAGGTGTCTTGCAGCCTTAATTCACCAAACGATGACACATGTTTTAGCTTTGTCTCTAAGGAAGACACGTGTTTTAAGCTATAGCTATATGGATGACATGTGTTAAGCATGAGGTGTCAAGCACGAGGTGGAAAGGTATTAAGGGTATAAGGGTCATTTTACACATGAAGGGAATTTTGGTAATTTCACACTATATATTTTCAATATTTCTTAGAGGTCCTTAAAAATATTTTATTTATGAAGAGGCTCCTTTTTATTTTTCATTTTGGTCCCTAAAACTTTCTTTATTAAAATCAAGTCCCTAAAATTTCATAAAATTACATTTTCTACCCAAAACTTATTATTTAGCTTAGTATGTGTCATAAAACTTTAATTTCATCCAATTTACAGTTGATTCTTCATATTTAAAAAATGGGATTTGTTATATTAAGAACCCAGAATACCACATATGTAATAATATAACGGTTATGAGATAATAAGTAACACAAAATTGTAAAAACAAACTATATGAGCATATAAAAGTTGGGTCATTACATCCTACCCTCCTTATAAGAAGTTTGGTCCCCAAACTTGACCTATGTTAAGTTTTAAATTTTCACTAACATCTTTCTTTCATCAAATCTGTGAAAAATACATTAATCTGTATTACACGATTTTTATAAAATAGTTATCCGTATATACTTAGAATTTAACTTTCAACTTTATTCCATGGGTTATAGAAAACGATTCTTAGAATCTTGACAAACATCATCACAGCTATAATTAATTGATCTTGAAGTTTTGTGAAGTCAAATAATCCTACGAATATACTATTTCGCTCGATTGTCTAAAGGACTAGAAGTCTTTACGGGAAGGAAATGATATAAATGAATTAAATAATATGATATAACTTAAATGGAATCCTTAAGGCATCTAATACTATTCATACCTCTTAGGTATTGTGATAATACAATTCTATTAGTATAAACTAATAATAGTACCGAAAAAAATCATTTTGAATTTCAGAATTCTATCCATTGATCATATTTCCAAAAGAATGTGTAAAACCTTATCCTTGTAATTCGTAGAATTCCACCAAATGAGTAATTCATATAATTACATCCTAAATCTCACATCAAATATCGATTAAAAATCAAAGATTACCTTAGAATATACCCCTACTAATCTTATCTTTGTCACTATCTAATGCATCACCAAATTGAATACGAACAAAATCCTCTTATATCTTCAAACAAAGTATCAATCACTAAGTAACCCTCTAGCACAAGCAATTCTAACTTCATGAGTCTGGTTCAAGGAAATATGACGGTTAGTCATTACAAGGCAAAGTTTACTGATTTATCCTGATTTGCACCTCATGTTGTGATAACCGATGTTTTAAGAGCCAAGAAGTTTGAACGTGGGTTAAGGTTGAATATTCATAGCCGAATTTCCATCCTAAAGTTGACATCAGATAATGACATGGTGGCTAGGGCAACAATAGCTGAGAAGGATAGTGAAGAATATAATCAGGTTAGAGAGGGGAAGAGGAAGTTTGGAGAACAAAGAGGAAGGAACCCCAATAACAAACCCTTTAGGACTATACCTAATATAGGACAACCTGTAGTAAACAAACCCTTTAATGTTGATAAATGCCAATGTTGTGGTAATATTCATAGAGGTCGATCGTGTTACCTAGAGACGGGGGGTTGCTTTGGGTGTGGCCAAAAGGGACATAAAATGCGAGATTGTCCTAACAAAGGGAAGGAAGAAACAAAGACTTCTAATGACAATAAGGATCAGGGCAGACAAGGTAGAGTCTTTAACCTTTTCGATGCAAAGGCTTCTAATGCAGTAGTGTCAAGTACACTTTCTATATGTGCATAACCTTTTCAAGTTTTAATAGATCATAGTTCTACCCATTCATTTGTGTCTGTTCGTTTTGTTAATCGCTTTCCTAATATTCATGAATCCTTGAATCATATCATACATGTTTCTACTCCTTCGGGTGAGTTATTGACGGGAACATTAGTATATAAGTCTTGCCCTATAAATGTTAGTATTCATAAACTATTAGCTGATTTGATAGTTTTAGACATAAGAGATTTTGAAGTCATTTTGGGGATGGATTGGTTAGCATCATATCATGCTAGGGTGGATTGTTTTGAGAAGAGAGTTATTTTCCAAATTCCTAACCAACCAGAATTCAGTTTTGAAGGAACTAGCATCTTATCTCCCACGCGTATTATCTCTGTAATGCAAGATTGTAGTTTTCTTAAGAAGGGGTGTCAAGGATTCCTTGCCAGTGTTATTGATTTATAAACAAAATAGCCTAGTTTAGAAGATATTCCTATAGCTAAGCTTTTTCCAGATATTTTGCCCAGTCTACCTCCTAGTAGAGAAGTAGAATTTACCATTGAACTTGTTTCTGGAACTACACCAATCTCAAAACTACCTTATCGCATGGCACCTTTAGAATTAAGGGAATTAAAAGTTCAATTACAAGATCTGTTAGACAAAGGTTTTATTAGACCTAGTATATCCCCTTGGGGTGCTCCAGTGTTATTTGTTAAAAAGAAGGATGGTACGATGAGGTTATGTATAGATTATCGTGAACTAAATAAGGTGGCCATTAAGAATAAATACCCCTTATCTCGTATAGATGATTTGTTTGACCAACTGCAAGGTGTGCAATTATTTTCGAAGATTGACCTTAGGTCAGGCTATCACCAATTGAACATTAAGGAAGAGGATATTTTGAAATCAGCTTTTCGTACTAGATATGGTCACTATGAATTTCTTGTGATGCCATTTGGATTAACTAATGCACCAGCCACTTTTATGGATATGATGAATAGAGTGTTTAGGAAGTATTTGGATCACTGTGTGGTTGTTTTCATTGATGACATCCTTATTTATTCCAAAGGTATTAAAGAACACGAGAAGCATTTGGAGATAGTATTACAAATCCTTAGGAAAGAGAAATTATATGCGAAATTAAAGAAGTATGAATTTTGGTTGCCTAATGTTTCCTTTCTAGGGCATGTCATATCCAAGGAGGGAGTGTCGGTTGATCTTGAAAATATCGAGGCTATACTAGATTGGCCAAGACCAACTAATGTGATGGAGATTCGTAGTTTAGCAGGTTATTATCGAAGATTTTTTGAAGTATTTTCTAGTATTGCCAAACCTCTGTCTAGTTTAACGCAAAAGAAGGTAAAATATGAATGGTCTGAGGAAGTTGAGAATAGTTTTCGAGAACTTAAGAATCGATTAGTAATTGCCCCAATTTTGATTATTCCTTCATGTACAAGAGGATTTGTGATTTATAGTGATGCTTCTAGAAATGGTTTGGGATGTGTGCTAATACAAAATGAAAAAGTAGTAGCTTATGCCCCGAGACAGTTAAAACCACATGACGAAAATTATCCAACCCATGACTTAGAATTAGCAGCGGTAGTTTTTGCTCTTAAGATTTGGAGACATTATTTGTATGGTGAGACTTGTGAGATTTATATCGATCATAAGATTTTGAAATATATCTTTACTCAAAAGGAATTGAACATGAGACAAAGGAGGTGGTTATAATTGATGAAGGATTATGATGTAAATATTCACTATCACCCGGGGAAAGCTGATGTAGTTGCTGACACTTTGAGTAGAAATTCTACACCAAATTTAGCATGTCTTATTACCATCCAGGAAGCTCTATTGAAAGATTTGAGAAGGATAGAAATAGATGTACGTATTTATAGCGAAGGAGGAATAATCGCAAACTTACAAGTACAACCCACGTTGATGGAAAGAATTAAAGTTGCACAAGTAAATGACCCAAAACTGAAGAAGATTAAAGAAGAGGTTATTGAAGGTAAGAGAATTGAATTTGCGATACGAGATGATATATTAAGGTTTGGAAATAGAGTGTGTATACCGGGTGATGCCCAACTAAAGAGGCAGATTTTGGAGGAAGGTCATTACTCGAGATTCACAGTTCATCCCGGAAATACCAAGATGTATAGAGATTTTCGAGAAGTGTTTTCGTGGAATAACATGAAAAGGGAGATAGCAGAGTTTGTATCTCAGTGTTTTATCTGTCAACAAGTAAAAGCTGAACATCAAAAACCATCAGGATTATTACAACCTTTACCTATCCCTGAGTGAAAATGGGAACATATTACCATGGATTTTGTGACAGGGCTACTAAGGGGTTCCAATGGTAATGATTCCATCTGGGTAATTATTGATAGGTTAACTAAATCAGCTCATTTTCTTTCCATTAAGATTACCCATTCCTTATAAAAGTTAGCTAAATTGTATATACGGGAAATTATTAAGCTTCATGGAACCCCAGTTTCAATTGTTTCTGATCGTGACCCTTGATTCGTGTCTCTCTTTTGGAAAAGCCTACAAGTAGCCATGGGAACAAAATTAAATTTCTGCATCGCTTTTCATCCTCAAACAGATGGACAATCTGAGAGAACAATCCAAACCTTAGAGGATATGCTTAGGGCATGTGTACTTGATTTGAAGGGGAATTGGGACGATCATTTACCGTTAGTGGAATTTGCATATAATAATAGGTATCAAGCAAGTATTCAAATGGCTCCGTATGAGGCACTTTATGATAGAAGGTGTCGTTCTCCGCCATGTTGGGTAGAAGTTGGAGAAAGAAAGTTATTGGGACCAGAATTGATTCAAGTAACAACAGAGAAAGTAAAATTGATACAAGACCGACTTCAAATCGCTCAAGGCCGTCAAAAGAGTTATGTTGACAATCGACACCGACCGTTAGAATTCTAAAGAGGAGATTATGTTTTCTTATGAGTATCATTGACAAAGGGAGTAATTCAATTTTGGAAGAAAGGAAAGTTAAGTCCAAGATACATAGGGCCTTTTAAAATCCTTGAAAGGGCAGGTGTTGTTGCGTATAGAATAGCCTTACCCCCTGAACTCCGAGTGTGCATAATGTGTTTCATGTTTCAATGATAAAGAAATACATCCCTGATCCAGCTCATATATTAATTCACGAGCCTCTTCAAGTTAGAGAAGATTTGACATACATTGAGCATCCAGTGGAAATCTTGGACCATAAAGATCAAATATTACGAACCAAGGTTATTCCACTAGTCAAAGTATTATGGCGGAATCATTCTGTTAAAGAAGCAACATGGGAGCAGGAAGATGGAATAAAAGAGCGATATCCATACCTTTTTGGAAATTAATGTAAGAAAAGATTGGGGACCAAACTTTTTATAATGAGGGTAGGATGTAATGACCCCATTTTCTTATGCCAATATATAATTGTCTTCTTTCAATTTCGTCATACTTACTATCTAATAATGATATTTTATTACATATATGATATTTCGAGTTCTTAATATGACAAAGACCATTTTGAAATTTGAAGAATCAACGGTAAAATGGATCAAATTGAGATTTTATGGCACATCCTAAGCTAAGTGATAAGTTTTGGGGTAGAAAATGTAATTTTATAAAACTTTAGGGACTTGGTTTTAATAAATAAAGTTTTAGGGACCAAAATGAAAAATAAAATAGCCCTTTTCTTAAATAAAATATTTTTAGGGACCTATAAGAAATATTGAAAATATATGGTGTGAAATTACCAAAATACCCTTCAGGTGCAAAATGACCCTTATACCCTTAATACCTTTCCACCTCATGCTCGACACCTCATGCTTGGTTTTGACACCTCCACCGTACATGTGTCGTCATTAGAGGAGAATCCAAAACACGTGTCGTCATTAGAGGATAAGCTAAAACACGTGTCGCAGTTCGGTGAAATAGGACTACAAGACCCCTCTGATACCCGACACTTCTACGCTGACTCGCCGTTGTAAAGGATTGGTCAGCTAGACACGTGTCAATACCGTGATATCTTTGGAAAACTATAAATAGGGCCTTTGGGATCATTTGAATCTCACACCAATTTCTTGAGAATTATAGAAAGAAATAGTGAGAGAAAGTATGAGAAAGTTTAAGAAGAAGTTCTTAGGGATATTCATCTTAAGGTAATCTTAATGTTATAATGCATCTTTATAGTTTTAATTTATTATTTTATAGCTTTACTTAGTAGTTATGCCGGTAAAATACAGTAAAGAATTCACTAATCAAAACTTAAAATTTAGACGAAATCCAAGTTGATTTTACTTTCAATATATGTAAACTTGTTTGAAATTATACGCTTTTAAAAAATGATTCTTTTTAAAGAAATTGATCGTTATTATGGAATCTCATTTAAGTAATTCCAAAGTCAGGCCCGGTGAAATTATGTCTCTACTCGAAATGAATCCAAAGTCAGGCCCGGTGAGATGGTATTTAAGTGGTGCCCCTGTGACCCTCCATCTCTACTCGGAATGAATCTGGAAATGCTCTGTCTAGATGAGATGGTATTTAATTGGTGCCCTTGTGACCCTCCATCTCTATTGGGAACCGACTAATGAGGAAGGACTATGAATTGAATTCTTCAATTATGATCAATGAGTTTTAAAAGTTAACAAATAGGGATTCGGTTGTCCTTTAACTGAAGCGGTTATTATAGTATAAACTGAACCTTAGAACGTGTACTTAAATCTTTATCAGATTAACGTGTGATCGAAGACCAATACGAGTAAATTTGACCTCCATTTTGGGTGAGTACTCTGACATTCCTTGTGTATTTTGGTTATATGATATTATGCAAACTATATATATTTTATGAACTGCTTTTATTCTCAAAATTCATATGATACCGATGACTGATTCAATTGTGATATGTTTATATTTGTCCATATAAACATACCGATTAAAATTATTATTGAAAAGGATATTGAATATTAAAAATATGGTTCGTCCTAAGGGACCTCTTTATTGACTGACCTTCCCAGCTAGGTTATCGCTCGTGTGCCCTAAATAAGGCATTGTGACGAACTAGTTCGATTGACCCTCAACTACCGGGGTATAATACGATAGAAGAATACGGTACTAGAGTGTACTTGGCCATCAAAATGATATGATTGAAAGAAAAAAAGATATCACATTTGATTTGTTGCCTTCGTCTTATTCTGAGCAATCCAATTGTGATATATATACTTTCATTTCAAAATATATATCTATTTACTACAAGTTCCTATCCATATATGTATACGCCTTCTCTTTTGACTTGAATAGGTATCTATTTTCTAAAAACCCTGGAATGTCTGGAGATTTTACCTCATTCGGCTTTTAGCTGATGTTGTATAAATAGCCATTTTTCTGAAAACGTTTAGGCTCACGGACGCAACGAAAATGGACTATATTGAATATTTAGATTTTAGAGCTCTTTTTGTAAAATGTTTATTTAGAGCATGTCTGGATCTCTTGTAATAAGGTTTAAATTTTCTCTTAAGTTGTAACTCGTTGTTACTTTTAATATATATGAAGTTTCCTTTAGAAAGCTCTGATGACGTAATTCCTTTACTTTCAGTATTTTAAGATTCATAACCATGTGATAATATTTCCGTTGCATTCATTTAAGAAAACAATTAAATCGGAATATTTGTTGCCTTGGTGGCATGTCAAGACACTCGTTCCCTAATACTATTTTGGGTCGGGGTCATGGCAGGGGGAAGCTCATGAGAAGGGTGATTTTACCATTGGGGGCTTAATATTTTTGAAAGCTTCATAATTTTTGGCCCACTAAATAACATAAAAAATAAGTAGAGAAGATGCAAGCCGCATATTGACAATATATAACACACATTAAGAAGTACACAAAAAATAAATGCTCCAAGTTTAAAAACCCATAATGAGTCTTGGATAAAAGATGACAATGGTGACTAGTTTTGAATAAAATACCTATAACTATCAATACAAAACCAAACTACAAATTCTCCAGTTCAAAAACAAAAATAACTAGTCTAGGACTATATCTCCCTCAATCATTACCCCTCTAAATTTCATCTCAATCTTCATCTTCATCTGCATTTGCATTTACATATTCACGATCATTATCTTGAACCACACTAGTATCAACTATTAATCCATTTTCATACCTCACCTACCGTAAGTTGTGATCTTCATTCAAATTTTGCATGACAAACGACTCATCTCCATTAAGCAACAATTCTTCTTTCGCTTAAACTGTCGTGTACCTATTAAATTGTTCTCTTGGTGTCATGGGAACAACAATGTGACAATCTGCATCGATAGGGTCATGCATGTAAAATACTTGTTCTTCCTGGGATGCTAGTATGAAAGGTTCGTCACTCTCTTGATCATCCTTATATTTCAAATTCTTGAAATTCACTAGCGTATAGTTAAACTCGTCAACTTTTTACCCATACGATTTTCAACCCAATCACACTTGAATAACACAAACTCCATGCCATTAATATACTGAACTTAAATAATGTCCGTTAGTTCCCCATAGTATGTAATATCACCCACAATGGGGGTTTTATCCTTCCGGCTAGAATAACTCATTTGTTCGATTTTTATAACAACTCCTCTATTTTGAGTTTTCTTTGCCCTATCAAGTCTCTTTGTTTGAAATCTAAAATTGCTAACAATATAAGTGCTGAATCTCACCTTATCCTTAAGAGGACCTAAAGACAGGCATTTGATTTCGTCGGATACTTGCACACCGCCACGTGCCAATTTATTAACCTATACTATATTAAAGTAAATGTCAATATAAAAGTATAGTATTTATTCATAATTCAACTATTATTTATGATATTTTCGCTTAAATAATCCTTAAACCATTTGTGAAACTCATCGCTTTGAAGACGATTAACACGATGATTTTGTGAATCTTGAGGATACTTTGATTAAAGTTCTGCGAGATGCTTTCTACAAGTAAACAAATATCCATATGTCAATTCCATAAAAAATATAAAAATGGTTTTCAAAAATAGCAAATACTTATAATAAAAATTACTCAACAAATGGTGCCACTGCCTCGGTGTTGGTAAGAACGTGCTGATGAGCTTGCATACACATCATAGAATCAAGTTCAAATTGAACTTTTTCCCAATTTCACGACCATTTATATGCCCCCAATTATCATTTCGAGTCAGTTGGTTAGACTTTATTTCCGCATCCACATACTGGGAACAAAATCTCATGCATTCCTGAAGAATGACAGAGTTGGCAATCTAAGCCTCAAGATGAGCCCGATTACCAACGTAGCCTTTTAAAGTGTGGAGGTAACTTTTAATAGGATACATCCAACGGTAAAGGACACAGCCAGCAATTAAGAGTTTGTTTGATAAATGTATAGGCAAGTGTTCCATCACATCAAAGAAACTCAGAGGGAATATCTTCTCAAGGCTACAAAGTGTAAGGGCCATCCGATCTTCAAACTTTTCCAAAGCAGCTGTGGTAACTGCTTTTGAGCACAATATCACAAAGCAATTCCTTAATTCAATCAGGGCGTTGGCAATATGAGTGGGCAATACCCTTCGCACTGCTATTGGAAGTAATTGTTGCATTAAAATATCAATATCATGGCTATTTAATCCCGAAATATTTCTTTCTTCCATGTTCACGCACCATGAAATGTTTGAAGAGTAGCCATTAGGAACTTTAACATTCTGCAACACTTAAAAAAAATCTCCTTCTCTTTGTTACTCATCGTGTACTTTGCTAGGGGAAGGTACTTTAGATTTGACCCTCGTGGTTGAGGATGTAGCTCTGATCTAATACCCAAATTTTTGAGATCTTTTCGAGCTTATAAATTATCTTTTGTCTTCCCTTTAGTACCCAAGAATGTAAACAGGACATTATCACAGACGATTTTCTTAATATGCATGACATCATGATTATGGCGAATAAGATTATCCTTCCAATATGGCAATTCAAAAAATATGCTCTTCTTTTTCCAACCAAATCTACATTTTGGAACTGCTTGTTTAATTTTTTTTAACGCCTCTCTTTCCTTCCTTCTAAAGACATCTTCCATATTATATTCACATTCAACGTCAAGATCATTCAACTGTTGCAATACTTATAAGCCCGAAAGTTTAAGTGGGGCTGAACGTAATTCTACCCTCCCATTAAATGGTGCCTTCTGCCTACGAAGCATTTGGCGCGAGTCTAATAATCGATGATGACCCCAATAATAGAACTTCTTACCATTATCTAATTGCATTGACTAGTGGACATCGTTACAACAAGGACAAGCAAATGTACCTTTTTTGCTCCATCCCGATAACATGGCATAAGTGGGGAAATCAATAATGGTCCAAAATAATGATGCATGCAACTGAAAGAAATCCTTACTCGACGCATCGTAAGTGCGGTCACCATCAACCCATATCTCAATCAACTCATTAATCAATGGTTGTAAAAATACATCGATCTTATCTCTGAATCCTTTTGGTCCATTTATAAGAATAGACAAAATCGAGTCAGGTTTCTTCATGCACAACCACGGAGGTAAGTTGTAAATAATGAGGATAACTGACCATGTACTGTGCTTAATGATCATATTACCAAATGGATTAAATCCATCAGCAGCTAACCCAAGTCTAACATTGTGAATCTCCCTCGCAAAAGAAGGGTTTTTCTCATTACAAGTTCTCCAAACCGGAGAGTCAGCGGGATGTCTCATTACACCATCGTTGATCCTTTCGTCAGCATGCCATTTCATTGGAGGAGCTAAATGGGATGACCAAAATAATTTCTGTAATCTCGATTTCAAAGGGAAGTTTCTCATTTTCTTTATGGCTACCTTCGGTCCATGTACACCATCAATACTTGAGTCCTCATCTTTATATCGAGAAGATCTGCATATGCCACACTTTTCAAGACCCCCGGTTTCATTACGAAATAGCATACAGTTATTTGGCCATGCATCCCATGTCTCGTACTTGAATCCCAAGACTTTTTTTAGCTTGTTGGCTTGGTAGTAAAATTTGGTAATTATAGCATGCAGAAACATCCTCCCCAAATTTTTTAATAAAGCCGTGAGAGAATAATTTGTCCAACCATGAAGTTGCTTCATTTGCAAGAGTTCAACAACAAATGAGAATTCGATAACCCCAGGTGGAAAATTTTCATAGAAGTCGCATTGAGCCTTTTTCATAAGTTTATAGTACTCTGTAACATCTTCGTTGGATTCAAAGACATCTTCGATGTTACATTCCTCCTCAAGCATATTGTCATACGTGTGGGAAATACCTATTCCCTCTAGAACCATTGTAACCATGTTATCTCGAGCACTCAGTTCAATAGGTATAAGTATATCATCAACTAATATATCATCCCGCGGAGTATTTCTATCATTGCTTACACTACTAAAAGTTTCTCTTTGAAAAATCCAAACCTTATATGTATTGTCGAAACCATTCATCTCAAGGTGATCTCTCACAGTTTGTTGGGCGTGGTATACTCGATTTTCACATCTCTTACAAGGGCAATAGATTTTTTTTGTCTCGATGTTTTTATTTGCATATGCATAGTTAATAAACCCTTCAATCCCATTAATGTATTCTTTTGAACACCGGTTGCGAAAATCAATCCAACTCTTATCAATGGTTCCCATTTATGAATCTAAAAAAATGTTAGTAAATTTATATTTCCTAATATAAAGATAAAGATATAAATAATGTCTTCACAAGATGAAGAAAAGATAAAAAGATTAATAATGGCAAACATGAATTCCTAAAGTGATTAGAACATAACGAGAACAAGCTATAAAAATAAGAACATAATTCATCATATTAATTTAAGTATTATTATGGCTAACTAAATCGAACAATTCAAATTTGAAATATTGAAATACTAATGCACACATGATAATGGAAAGTATCAAACAAGAATTCACACAATCAACTAATTAACATCTATAACTAAGCATTTGCACGTTAAAAAACTCATAAGGCACATACCCATTTTCATCCTCGTTTGAATCCGTACGCTCATTTTCTTCTTCACATGGCACAAACTCGTCATCATCACCAATGATTTTTTTTACTCTTTGAACCACTTTTTTTTATCTTTGTTTTGAACTTCCCAATACAATTCATATATTCCCAATTCCTTCAATTTTGCTCTATTCTCTTCTATTCTCTTCCTCTTTTCTTTCTCGTACTCCTTCATTGTCACAACCGTTTTATGAGAAAAGATATATGTAATTAAAGAACGAATGAGACTCATACTACTTCTTTAACATGTTAATCTCATTTCTATACTTGCTCTCAAAGTAGTTGTAGATCTTTAAAGCTTTTTTATCCTTGCATTTACCTTTGTAGTAATAAGACTCAATATCCTTTAACTTCAATCTTAGAAATACATACCAATCACCAGTGGCGGATCTAGGATTTCAGTTGAGGGGGAGAAAAATTTATGATAAATGTCGAAAAATTTGGCATGGGCACCCCCTAGCTGATATTTGTAGGATAATTTGTTATTTTGTACAGGATCAAATACCAAAAAGTCTCTAAAACATTTTTTAATACAGATTTAGTCCAAGTGTTTTTATTTTTTCCAAAATGTCCCTCAAACACTCATTTAAACAATATTCTTAAAGTTCGCGCTAGCGTCATATTGAGGGACTTTTTGGAAAAAATAAAAAGCCTTGGACTAAACGTGTATTAAAAAATGTTCGATGGACTATTTGGTATATGCCCCATTTTTATGTACACAAATTGAATGATGGTGAACATGAGTTAATAATTGCCTGTTGATTGAGTGTATCTTTGATTTATACAAAATAAAGACATGGACTCTTAATATGGAACGAAGGAGTATACCAAATCAATATTAATAATACCTATTTAATTCGATCCATAACTAATAATACCCATTAATTTCAAGTCCCAAAAAAATAATAGTCAATCATTATGAATAATGTCCAATTAATTGAAAGCCCTAAAATATTTTTTAAACAGCTCTATAATATTTTGAAATATATAATGAAAGAAGTTAAACCAATAAACAAACCCAATTAGAATCATTGAGCCAACATGAACCATAATGCTATATAACATCAAATAAAATATATAGCCTATTATAGATCTGCTTATTTAGGTCACATTGAAAGCTACAAAAACAATTAAAATCAACAAATAAGCATACACTCTTTATTTACATTTTATATAAGTATTATGCATATGGTTAATTAGTTATGTCTAAAGAATAATTTTTTATCACCCATCATCACCATTTTCCAACTGATTATATACAGTAACACATTTTGAAAAAGAAAAATAAAAATAAATAAATAGCAGTATGATATTTTCCTCAACAAAAAATCAAAGATGAAAAGTTACCATGAGACGAAAAACAACTGGAGAGAGAAAATGGCCGGATAGTAGGAGAATGGGGGAGGAGAATACCGCCTAGGGGTGGCGGAGGAGAAAACTGCCTGAGGGGATAGGGAGAAGAAGCCCCCCCCCCCGGGGGGGGGGGGGGGTGTTGAATTAATGCCGGTTTGGGTATTTTGGTGTAAATTTGAGTGGGTTTTATTTTTTGTTTTTTTAGGTGGGAGGTTAGGTTAAATTGTGAGCGGGAGATGAAAAAAATTGTGGGAACCAATTTTTTTAGCCATCTTATTTGTGGTATATCTTTTGATACACTAAGTATTTACTGTCTCATTTGGTTTACTTTATAAGACGGCTATGATTAATTGTATCAAAAAGTGACATTTTTTTGATGGATATAATTAGTAATATAAAAAAATAATAATTTTTTAGACGGCTAATTATATTCGTATAAAAAAATATGTTTTAAAGACAATATTTTGTCTGTCTCCAAAAATAGGTTTTAAAAGAAACTTTTTTTTTGTAGTGGACATTTATAGAAAATAGTAACTTCTTCGCGGACGCAGGTAAGTTGTCGAACTAGGTATCTTTGTTGTTGTGTGTGTGATCATTTATTTTTTGTCTCGATATTGTTTTCTAAATTTCTTATTGTGATAATTCTTTCACTCACAGTGAAAGTTGATTCTTTTTTCCTATGAAATCAGTTATCGAAAGAAAGCCCGTGATGTCTTAATTTTATATTATGTATCTCAATATTATGCACATTTCTAAGCAAAAACTCCATTTGCTGGATGCTAAGCAGAAATACACTTAGTTACAATAAGTTTCTCGACATACTTCAACCAAGAAACTTCCTCGTGCGGAACAAAACTCCTTTAGATTACAATAGGTTATTCAACTTATTTCAATCAAGGAATTTCCTCATGCCGAGCAGGGTTCATACTAATTACAATAAACTATTAAGTTTACTTTAATTACGGGAATTCTCACGTCCTTGTCATATCAATCATAAAGGGCCTCACGAGTTGCCCCGATAATAATAGAAGCACTAAAGGAGTTCCTTAGGCAAAGATCCAACTGAGGTTGATCAATAACTATGTTGGCCGCTAAAATCCTTATTGGATAGATGGCCCATTTACTAGGTGTATTCTGCCATCATCTCTCCCAGGCTTAAGAGAGTGCGATGACACAACCTAAAAGGTAAGGCAAATGGAATGATATCGCTAAGGAATACTGGATTGGAAGAATAATTAACATTAGTTATGAACTCATTTAGTCAGCAAAGGCCCAAAATGATTAACACTAGTTATCAACTCATTTAGTCAGCAAAGGTCCATAATTGTTAACCCTTGTTATTAACTCATTTAGTTGGCAAAAGGATCAAAATGATTAATAGTATTACTTAGTTAGCGAAAGTCCTAAATGATTGGTAGGTACCAACTCTTCTTGGTCAGCAATGGCTTAGAATGAAGAAATAATTATTAACTCCATTTAGTCGAAAACTGCCTAAAATGTACTAGATGTAATAAACAAACTTTATTCATTTCGGAAAAAGCCTGAAGAGTACAGGGGTACAAATTATTTAAGGGTGGCGAGATAAGAAATTAGATAATCGTATTCTTCGGCCATCATCTGGATAAGGGTGAACTCTTCCTCAATGCATGAATCCACCTCAAATTCATTTAGTAGCTTATGGCGAATAGCATCAATGGGAACCCACTTTTCTTCCTTCATAAAGGGAGGTCGGAGATAGGCTGGGCAATCCACTTGATACATGTACAATAGCTGGGACTCTCTTAGCTCCTTCATCATGATGAAGGCATTCAGCCACCCATGCTTATATACGACGTCCTGAGCTTCTTGCAACATTATTGGAGCGTCCTTCTAGCCCTTTTCGTAGCCTGCTGCCCATGTAACTCGAGGCCCCCTCCTGAATAGAAACCTAAGCTTCTTGATGTTTTTCTGAAAACTAGCTATAATGGTGTATTTACAATCAGTATCCTCCTTCAACTCGATGACTTCCTAGCCCCCCTAGACCACGCCTCTGCTCACCGCAAGCTGCGCCTTTAAACCATTTCTATCCTTCTGCACAGAGGAGCCAATTTCCTCCATAACTTGGAGATCATCCTTCAACTTGGTCACACTCTCAGACTAGTCCTTGTATCCTACAGTTTTTGCCTTTAGATGTTTGCAGACATTTAGAAAGGATCAATGAGTTTGCCCACTCAAACCTGGGCCTGATTACTTCTTAATATTTTAGGAAAGAAAGATATAGTCATCCATAACAGAAAACTACAAATAACAATCGCAGATAATATCAACAAAAAAGAACAAGCATAACATCAGTAAAAAGAAAAGTCTTTTTCATCGATAATCCAGAAGGGAGGCAGGGGCCAATACAACCACAGAAAGGGAAAAGAAATTGTAATACGAGAAAAAAATAAAGGAAAGGTCCTAGGACTAAAATAATTCACTTCTTCACCTGCTCAGAGGTCTTTGGATCTTCCCCTTCTCAACAGATTTCCCTATCTGGTCGATGGTCACCTCAACCTCATTTTGATGATCTTCAGCCTGGTCGGTCGAATGACCTGCAGGAAGTTCCTCGCCAGTAATGGAAGAAGGTCTTGGGGAATGAAGTTTGTATAGGTCAGACTCTAGTGGGATTCCTGCTGCTCTTAAGGCTTGGTCCCATACTTTATTGAAGTATAGCTTGTTGGCATAGACAATTTGGATTTCAGCGTCATCATAGGCCACATTCCATCCATCCGCATAGATGTTCTCCTGTATGCTTGGGACCTTTCCCTCCAGCTTCTGGACCTTCCTGACTAGATCCAGGTCATCCCCTACCAACTTCTCCTTCTTAGTCCATAGAAGCTAAACAAAGAGAAATGATAAGGAAAAGAGAGAGTACTTACCAAGGTAAGCGCCTATGCAGACTTGAGGGACATATGGTCTAGCCCCAGACTAGATGAGCATTCGTGTCGGCTGCAAGCACTGCCCCCTTCAACAAGCTAGGGGCAAGGGATGGGGTGTTGGCTATGTTGGCCCCCTCAGCAGCGATAGAGAGAGCACTACACTAAAAATGCCAAATTGTCACCTTTTAGCCGGCCACCCTTATCACGGTCAATGACCTTGATGAAAAAATACGCATTTTTTTATCACGGTCATTGAACGTGACAAGTTAGTGACAAAGACTTGTCACGGTTATTAACCGTGATAAGTCCATGACAAGTAGAGTTGTCACGGCCTTGTCATGGTCAGTGACTGTGATAACCTTATAATGTTGTCACGATCAAATACCGTGACAGGTCCATAGCAACTTTGTTGGTAAAAAAATCCTTCCCTATTCTTTTTTTCCCACCGTTTTCACTTCCCTCTTTTTTTCTCTCTAAGCGACTTCTCTCTCTCTCTCTCTCTCTCCCTCTTAATAATTTTTAGGTTAGTTTTTTACTCTCTTTCTCTTTCCTTTGTATATATATGTGTGTGTGTGTGTGTGTGTGTGTGTATGTGGGTGGTATGTTTGTGCGTGTACAGGGGGGTGTGTGTGTGGTGAGGGGGAGGGGTAGGGGTAGGGGGCAGGGGGTGTGGTGGGGTAGGGGTGGTGGTGGATTAGGGGGTATGGGGCTAGGGTGTGTGTGTTTATGTGTGTGGGTGAGTGTGTGTGTGTGTACAGGTGTGTGTGGTGGGGGAGGGGGAGTGGTGGGGCAAGGGGTGGTGGGGGTGGGGGTGGGTGGGTGAGGGGGGGTGTTGAAATCAATTGTTAATGTTTAGGGCTAGAAATTAATTGTTAATTTAGGACTTGAAATTAATGTTGAGTTTAGGACTTAAAATTAATTGTTAATGTTGATTTAGGACTTGAAATTAATGTTTAGTTTAGGACTTGAAGTTAATTGTTAATGTTAATTGGGGACTTAAAACTAATGTTTAGCTCAGGACTTGAAATTAATTGTGAATGTTGATTGGGTGATGTTAGTTGGGATTAAAATTAATAGGTATTGTTAATATTGATTGAATCTTATTGTGTAGAGAATAAAATTAACTTGGCATTATTAATATTTTTTTCAATATTTTTATGTAGGTTTGAAATTATTAATGTTGAATTAATTGAATAGATGAATTTGAAGGAGTATGAGATACACATTTGTTGGTTTGTTGTTGTTGTTGTAGATCATAATATATTAGAGTATTTAGTTGATGACGCGTACGGAGTTCATAAATTGGAAGAGAACGAGGACATTGAAGATGTACAAGGTTCAAGTGCTCATGAAGATATTAGGATAACCCTTGACACTGACTACCAAAGTTTAAAATTTAAGGCGACCCAACCGTTATACTCTGTCCATGAGAAAGATCAAACAATTTTACGTGCCATGGTTGGTGTGCATAGTTTGAAGACCCAATACGGTTTATCTGGCAATAACGTGATATGAATTCTGAATTGGGTGAATGGCTTACTACCCAAGGAGAATACGCTTCCAAATATCTATCCTGTTATGAACAACAGTTTGAAAGGTTTGGGAATAAAGTATAAATAGATTCATACTTGTGTGTATGACTGCATACTATATCAAAAGGAGTATGAAAATCTCGATCGGTGTCCGGTATGCGATGTACCTAGATATGTCCAATCTACTAGAAAGGAAGGCCCAAGCTCAAAAGAGCCTAAAAAGTGTTGAAATATTTTCCCGTTGGGACTAGATTAAAGCGATTTTTCACAGTACCATGGATAGCGGAGGCAATGATCTGGCATACTAGGGAAGAAGTAGGGGATAATCTCATGCGCCATCCTATTAATTATACAACTTGGAGGAGGATGAGTTATGAGTATCCCAATTTTTCTCTAGAACATCGTAACATTCATTTGGCAATATCAACAGATGCTTTCAATCCACCGCATTCAACCTCCCTCCTTCACAGTGCATGAGACCTAAATTTTTGATGCTGTATTTGTTAATACTTGGGCCAAAATCACCAAGTGATGACATCGATGTCTACCTGGCTCCTTTGGTAGAAGAATTAAATGAGTTGTGGGAAGAGGGTGTGCAAGCATTTGACTCTTTTTGAAAAGAAGAGTTTACGCTAAAAGCTATGTTGATGGGGATAATTCATGATTTTTCAGCTTATGGGACATTATCCGATTGTGCCGTACATGGTTATTTGGGGTGTCCTATTTGTGAAGAGGAGACTGAATCTCTTCATCTCCCCGCTAGCTCAAAAAATATATACCATTGCCATAGTATGCTTTTACCCCTGATCATAGTTTCAGATTGGAGAAAGGTTCTAATTTTTTATTAGGTGGGGTTGAATATAGGCTACCATAGAGAAAACTTTCAGGTTCAAAATTTGAAAGTAAATCTTCTGATTGTGGCCCTAATATGACAGGTAAGAATCCTAAATTTAAGAATGTCAAGCATAAGAAAGCCCCAACTGGAAATGAAACTGAGACAATAAAGGCATAGTCTAGGAGGTTAATTTCATTTGACCTCCCTTATTGGAAGAATAATCCAGTGCTCCATGTATTAGAAGTGATGCACGCAGAGAAGAACATCACTGAACATATTGTGGGCACTTGCCTTGGGGGGAGTCATTCGAAGGATGGAGAAAATGTACGAAAAGACCTTAAATCTTTTAAACTTAAGCCACAACTATAGTTGAAAGAAGATATTAGGGGAAGGACAATAATCCCCCTGGTGCATTTGCTTTGATGTGTGAGGAAATAAAGGTTCTTTTAGACACAATATATAATTTGAAGGTTCCATTTAATTTTTCGTCCAACTTGCAAAGGACTATGAATTATGCTACCCTTAATTCACATAAGTGTAAGTCCCACGATTGGCATGCGATCATGCAATTGGTACCTCTATTGTTTAAGCACCGTTTCTCTAAGCACAAGGATTTATGGAGGGATATTATGCAAATTACAATTTGTTTCTCACTTTTATGTGTGTTGGATAAGTACTTTCCCCTATCATTCTTTGACATAAGTTTTCACTTGTTAGTACACCTATGCGGCGAGGCACATCTTTGCGATCCAGTTAAATATCGGTAGATGTATCCATTTGAAAGATTAATGAAAGTTTTCAAATATTACATCAAGAATACACGATACATTACAGTATCAATTGCAGAGGAATACATAATCGTGGAGTGATCAATCTATACTCGGGAATATATGCCTGATTTAATCAATGACATTGATGAGATCGTCGATGAGGGTGGTCATGTGATGGGCAAATGAGTGAAATTAACGAGTTTGCAACATAAACAAGTAGCTCGTTATCTATTTGATACACATGAAGATGTCGAAAATGGAAAAAGTAAGTTTAAATTATTTTAAGTATTACATCATTTTACAACATAAATTGGAAATTGGAAAATAAATTGGCAAATAGAGGATTTTACAACATTTTGGTCCGTTTGGTTGCATAATTTTTCGTGGAAATTTTTTTATGGGTACCCATGTTTTACCATCATTTGCCCACTTTTTGTGGACAAATTTTGCTTATCTATTTGGTTGAGAAAAAAATCCAACAAATTTGCCAACGTTGAATGAATACTTTTTATCCATTTTTATGTTATTCTCAAATGTTTTCTAATGTTTTAATAACTGTTTTATAAAACTATTCTAAATAACTTATAATATTTAAAATATTTTAATAAACTGTTTTAAAAAATATTTTTCTAAAATGTCTTAAAAAACCATCCTAAATATTTCAAAAAAACCTTTTTTAAAAAACTATATTAAAACCGTTTTTAAAAATTATCTAAAGACTGTTTTATAAATCGTTTTTCAATAATTTTATAAACTATTTAAAAAATATTTTGAAAACAGTTTTAAAAATAGATTTAAAACTATTTAAAAATTCTTTTTAGAAAATAGATTTTAACAACGGTTTTCACATACTGTTTTGAAAACTGTCTTTAAAAATTATTTTTAAAAACTTTTTTTCACGAATTGCTTAGAAACTATGTTTCAAAAACTGTTTTTCAAAAATTGGGTTAAAATTAGTTAAAGCACTATTTTAGACCCTTAAATACTATTCTAAAAAATGCTTTATATTTGTTGATAACCGTAATAATTATATAAATGTTTCGAAAAATGTAATAATTTAATTTTTTTGGAAAATCTACTTATTTTAGTCAAATATATTTTATATTAGTCAGCATTTTATTTGTTTTTGAAATAATTATTTTACTTTTTGACTCATTGGGTTGACTTTATTTTTTGAATCATTAGGTTGTTTGATAGTTCAAAGTGGGCAAACTTAACATTTTCCTTTGAAATTTTCCATGGTAATTTTTTCCATAGAAAATTTTGCCTACTTAGCTATTTGCCAACTTCGCAACTAAATGAACCCTTAATTGTAATAACCATCATTTTCTCACGTAAAGGCTGGCTAGACTCAATACGCCAAAGGTGGGGCTCATCAACAATTTATACCGTTCTCCATACTGACAGAATAAAAATTTTCTTTATATTATATAAAAATCCACAATGAATAAAAATATCTGAATAAAATTGATTTAATACATGAATAAAAATAAATGAATCAGCATACAATGTCCATAATGTAAAGCTAAGTATAACTGTTATAAATAAACATTTGGGCTTATACCCGTACAAATCCTATTATGAAATAAAATGACAAAATGTTAAAGTACAACCTATACTAGAATCAATGGAGCGAAATTCACTACGTCCAATGTAACCGCAAGACTGATCCATGGTCAATCCTACTATCCATGTCATTAAAAATACTTGGGGGGGGGGGGGGGGGGCTTATAATTTGGGTCAGAGCCCTAGATATTCTTCACCAGTAAATATGCAAATTGTTACTAACTCATACTTCACGTCTCTCCATCGACGCTCACATGTAACGAGTACCTCACCTCTCATCTAGAAGCAATCCTACTTGTATCCTCAAATAAAATGTCAATTTTAACTTCCATTATTTAATCTTTCATGTAAAGAATAAGCCATCTAACTACGCGTTAACTCAATATGGGTACTTATGTCTAACACCCCAATCCCCGAATGAATTTCATAATGTTGACTATACAATTTAAATAAACTCGGTGCATATTCTTACGTCATAATATTCTGTAATACCCCGTATTTTTATGCTTTCTAAATTTGGAGATTTATTAAATTTAATGTGAGATACTAATTTAATATAAATCCAAAAATTAATTATTTTAATAATTACTAACGTGACGAGAGTTAGTAATCATTGGAAACTTGTTGAATATTACTAATGAGTAAAGTAATATATGATATTGGTTCTATTAAATGTCACGAGTGAATAAAATGACAATTTTGGAAATTTAAGTCGGGACGCGCTCGTGTCGTGTCGGGACTAAATGTTGATTAATAAAAGTGAATAAATTATAAGTCACCCGTATGGCCATTTCGAGTGCGTCAAAGTGTCCAGAAGGGTCGAGATAGTCAAAATAATGTACCCGGGGGTTTAGTTTGGGTCTCGGAGCATTTTTAGGCCTAATTAACACCTTGGGAGGGCGTTTTGGACATTTTATATTTTTAAGCCTGAAAACCCACGAAAATTGTAAGGTTATATCAGATGCTTAGGGTTTCCTTATAGGGTTAACTCAACCAAAAAACAAGAAACGGCCATTGGAGAAGTAAGGACAGAGCTTGCCAATGAGTTCTAGACCAAGAACTCCTCCGTTTGCGTCGCCGTCGCCGCCAAACGATAGATCCCGTAACAAGGATCACCACCACACCGATTTCATCCACAAATCAGAAACAAAATTCCCAAGCAAGTATTTATCTTGCTTAATTTCATTAATGCTTCATTCATGTAAGTTTAGGGTTGATTAAGATGAGTTTTTATGAAAGAAAACCCATGTTGGTGATTAGAAATCGCATGTTGTAGTGATATAAACAATAATCTGGAAATCCCTTTCACATGTAGAGGTTGAACCACGATTTTATATTGGTTTAGAAGTAGAAATTCTGGGAAAATAATAAGAAGAACTAAGTTAAAGAAATTTCTAGGGTTTATGAGAATTATATAAGTTTTGGCCCTTTTAATCCATGAATCTTGATGAAAACTCGCATGCTTTACGTAGAATATTGCTAATCTGGGTTTAGAATGTTTGTGGTATAAATTTCTGGGAGTTTGGGAGTTAAAAATTTGGATTTTGATGATGTTGGATGATAGAACCCGTAACTGGTATTCTGCAGATTCGCCATACCTGTTTGATCGATCGATCGAACCAGGAGTGTCGATCGATCGACGCATCGATCGATCGAGCTCCTGCCATCGATTGATCGACCCCTCCTGGAAGACTCATATTTCCCCTTCTAAATAGTTGAATTCTATTTAAATGAGTAATAACCTTTGGAAATCCTTATTAAAATATTTTGGGAGATAAAGAAGATCAGTAGGACTTATTAAAAATATGAAACCTTTAATGTAGGACGAGAATTACATTTTTACGGGGATGTTTACATATAAGGGACGATGGAACTATGTATTAAAGGTGGAGACGCGTAAGGTAGTTACGTTGGAAAATAAATGAGTACCTACTGAAATTACACTTGGGAGGATAGAAATCCACGAGTGTCACTTGATAAGTTGGGATAATCCCACAAATTAAGATATGAGGCAAATGTTATACGTGATAACTAAATAGCGAGTAATAAGGACAAATATCATAATTATGGGCCGTGAGTATGTACCTAAACTTGATATGGTAATAACTAGTATATTTATATGACTGTGTTTATGCATATACTATATACGTGTAAAAATCATACCCGCGCTACTTGCTATCCCTGAGGTTACCGCGCTGGGACAGTCTTATCTCGATGGGACCTTTATGGGGGATATTGACTCGTATCGTAGAAGATAGAAATCCTTTGGTACAGGCTATCGAATCGATAGTCAGACGGTCCTAAGAGATGTGAGGGCATGTGCTGACCTCTTAGAGACTTGGAAATTATGCTTCGCCTCAATATTGTTTGTGTTTTGTTTCTATACAGTTCGAGAATGATTTCGAACTTGTATTTCCCTTAGTACGAGTGATACGGGGACTGGATAGCAGAGTATGACCGCACCATAATTATTATGTGAGTGCTGTTAGAATATATATATTACATGAGTATTTAATATATATATTTAAATCTGGAATTTGGGAACTACCTGTTGTGTCTATGGTAAGTAAGAATGGAATAACTATTTCAATTTGGGAATAAGTGTTTGAAAAGTATAACGTGTTACTGAGAAACTTTATTAGTAAATAAGGTTTAAATGAGAACTTTGTTGTTAAATGAAAGTAACCTCTTAAACAATTGAATTTGTCAGTTTAAATATTACGAGCAACCTAAGATAAGATAAGTTAAACCATTGGGAAGGTTAGTGCGATAGGAGTGCACATTCGTAGAGAGGTGATAATTTCTCAAGGGAGTGCCGCACTAATATGTTGTTGCATTGGCCAGTAAACAATTTAAATACTTGCTAAACAAATTTCAAATCGTTTTCACAATCGGGCTCTGAACCGTTTCCATTTTCTTTTCTCTCTTGTATATATATGTATATATTACAAGTGCCCAGCCACAGGGGCGTCTTGCATAGGATCCTTTGGAAGGAACGCGTTGTAGCTTAGGTGGGAGTTGCAGGCCTTTTGTTTAGACGACCTCATTTGTTGATTCCAGTTCTAGCACTATTTATTCACTTGGGCATGTGTCGCCCTTTTCCATTATTCAGTTGCTTATCGGATATTGTGATTTATTTATTTCCAGTATTTTTACTTTTGGGTTTATTATTGTCAGGATGTTTTTCCTTTAAGTTTTAAATGTTGGATTCAATTAGTTGAATGTTTAATCATTTGGATTATATGTTACAAGATAGTTGTTGTGTGATTCTTTAACTATGAATTATGTAAAGTTAAATGTTGTTTTATAAAATAAAAATTGGAAAGTATTGTCTAAAATGGTTTTGACACTTAGCTTAATTATTTAGGGTGTGTAAATTGGAAAAGTTATTTTTTGACAGTGATGCTAAGAATGAACCTACCGTTCACTTTGATTATAATTTAATAAAGGACTGATCACCCGGTATTTAATTAGGCAGGGTGTCACATATTCCATAACCCTTGTCTATATCTTCAAACCAATTAATGATTTAATTCATACCCTTAGTCGTCTACCCCTTTAGACTATAAGTTTCATTCTCTTTGATTACAAAATTATTATTCTCATTTATAATTGGCTACCCCATTATTCATTCTCTTTAATTATTGTCTACTTTATTAGACTACCCAATTATTATTCTCATTAATAATTGTCTACCACATTATTCATTAGAACTAATCTTCGTCCTTAATTATCCACATCATTTTATTAACCCAATTTTATTATCAATAGACATTGTCTACATCTTTAGACTAAGAGGGCACATTCTCATATAAGGCACACCACAATGTATGTGTGTGTGTGTATATATATATATATATATATATATATATATATATATATATGCGACACACAAAGGCATCTACTGATGGTGTCTCGTTTGTACTCTATGGGCAAGTCCAGAGGAATCTCTTATCCAAAGCGAACACCACAAAACACACATAAGTTCATGACCCATACCCAGCGTTGATAAAGGCTGGTCAGCGTCAACACTTATCTCTCGTATATGTACCCTTTACGTAGTACCTATAGGACGTACACAATTGCCAAGCCCACTTGTGACAGTGTGTGCTATGCAGTCTGAACACACGAACCCCTGAGCCGATAGGATGGTCCACGAACATTAGTATGTACACACAAATTAATATGATACATATTATCATCCAATATATATAAGCGGTTACTCTATAACTACTTTAATCCCAAGAGATCCCATCCATATAAATAAATAGCCTTTCCAGCTTAACAATGAAATTTTAGCCCGTTATTACAAAACACATTTTTTAGTCGATATGTTACGACTATTTTTGGATTAAATATTAAGTCCCACATACTTCCTTTTAGACTTAAAATTGCATTTACTTCATCATTATTTTCCTTTAATTATATAGGCAAAGTTATACCTAAACTAACCTTTCCAAAACACTATAGGTATAGTTATTCCTAAATAACCTTTCCAAAACATTATAGGTATAGTTATTCCCAAACTATCCTTCCCAAGTCATTATAGTTATAGTTATTCCCAAACTACCCTAACCAGCATAATTATAGGTATAGTTATCCCCAAACTAACCTTATCAATAAAATTAATGATTTTAGCTTATTCCCCTCTTGACTAATTCTTAAATCATTCCATATTATTAATAATTATTTATTTCCGGTAACTTTTTGATAAGGTTTAGATGTACATATATAAGTAATCCACTAATATGTGTAAGTAGTTTCACCCTAACTACTATCATGACCGATACTATCCATTTAAAGTTATCACATTAGGCTTAGGGTGCACTTATACTCAGTATCTTCATACAATAGTAATATAAGGGAACTAACCATTAGTTCAATTCTCAAGCGTTCGACTTATCTCTAATAAGTATTTATTTTATTCAAACTTACCTTGAATTAATTATAATAGTCTCATCATATCTTATCGTCTAAGTGCCCCAACCAAAATCTCCAAATCATCTAGGCATATCCTTGCCTTTTAATATATTTATTATGTATAATGTAATTCAAGTGTTCTACATAAAATTGTTTCCTTTATATAGCTAGTTGTATTTTAAGTCATCACGCATGAACTACTATAACATCCAGACATCCTGGTTTAACGATGTATATAAGTTCATAACATTATCATTAATATCTTGGAATAAGTCCCTATCCATCACTTGGACAAATATGGTCTCGCACACCCTTTCGTAGAAAAATCATAACTAATTAAAAAAAATAAGAAAAATATACGGTCAGTGCCCACACGATCGTAATGAAAAAAAATCTACAAGCAGGTCCCCCGAACCGATTCTAAATTGGGCCGAACCAGTTCGCACATACCAGTTTTTCCCATATCTACTGTTTTCTCATGGCGTGATTTTTCAACCCAAAACTTCTCAAACCAAAGATCCTCATAATAAATCAACAACTTAAAATGTGATATGGATGAAGTCTCTAAAAGATCATAGGGTCATTCTAAACATTTTTAAACATCAAATTCCTTCCAAGATTTATATCAAATCATCAAGATCTTTAAAGAACCTATGAACATGCAAATTCTAGATTTCATCTCACCTTACAACAATGATTTTTAGATTTGTTTGAAGGGTTATACAATACGTTTCTACATCGAATAATCAATTTAAGCCATGCATATATATATATATATATATATATATATATATATATATATATATATATATATATATATATATATATATATATATATATATTAAATACGAGGGCTACGGATCTAAATATGGATCATATGATTATTATTAATTTCTTCATTAATCAAAGGATCTCTAGATATGCAGTCCTTACACATGATTAAATCTTATTCTAAGCAAGGAATCAACATTAATACAAGAATAGTACAATTTTAATAAGAATGGTAAGAGAATCTTTGCCTGAGATTAGGTAGAGGAGCCTCTCTTCCTCCTCTTAGAGTGTCCTTCCTCTTCCTCTTGGGTGGTTATGTCCAGGGTTCTTGGATGTAACTCCCAGGTGAGTGGGTTTAAATCTAATTAAATAATGTTAGTTTTTAATTCCCGAGTTGGGATTTAAGTCACAACTTTAGACTCCCAAATGAATTCAAACACATAATCTAATTAGACCAATATCCAACTCATATATATACACCACGGGACCATCCCTAAGGGTCTAAAATGCCCGACCGAGACCGTAATACCTTTTAAAGCGTGTCTTGAATATTGTTACCCAAAATATGTTTTAATTGTGATGTGACACAAGTAAATACTTTTTGTTTAAAATAAAATCCCTTTTGATTTATTCCAAATCATTAAAGTCCAACTCTAAAATTGATAAATAATACTGAGTCTAACTACTCACAACCTGGATTACATAATTTCACCGAATTAAATTAATCCCTTTAAATTTTCTTTTTATTTTAAAAATATACAAGGTATTAAATCCCCCCCCCCCCCCCCCCCACTATAATAGAATTTCATCCTAGGAATTCAAAGTAGTGTAACGTCACATTTTATTTCTCACCATTAACTTATGTTTATACCCGACTAATCCATGCCCATATCCCAGGAGATAGATGAAAAGGCTCATTTATGCCTATCATAACGTTACTGGGGCACCCATATATTTCACATTACATGCATGCACACATGTACTATTAATAAATATGAATGACACATATACATATAATTTGTACCATTCACACTCAGCATAAACATACATGAAATATACCACCACATATGTATATATAAAAAGAAAACAACCATTTTAGTATCTAATTTTCTTGAACTCCTGACCTTTGTAAATTTCGTGCGTGGGACGTCTCGCAAGTGAAATCCAAACAAGGAACCCTCCCTATACACTACTACACAACTTAGTCAGTTATTGAGATCCATCGACCGAAGACAAAAGGAAATAAAAATAATCATTTACGCTAATCATGTAAATTTTAATATTTTTCATTTTCCAAACTAACCGCTTATCCTTTATAAGAGTTAAAGTAAACTTCTTTAGAGTTAACCGAACCTAACGTGCCTAACACTTAAATCATCGCAGCCTATGTGGGACATTTTTCTCCTGCATTTAATCTATAGTGCACTTAGTCATTTCTAAGTCTCCAAGGCATACACATGCAAATCAGATCTACCATCACCACTTCAGTAACAATGTCGCGATACAAACATTAAACACGATCATATAAAATCTCAATAATCGAAGCTATCACTAGCCTCACTCTTACTTTGTTGCTTATACTCGCTAAGGAAATACTTTTCCAAATCTTACCATTATGTTATCTCGCAATTCCTTCCCCTACATAAAGGAACCTTACACCAACTTGCGCATAACCTGACTTATCCCAAAATTTTGAGTTTATTCACATGCACATGTTGCTCCCCTAAGAATTATCATATTCCTAAAGGTCCTTGCACGACCTAAGTTCCCATTGAAATTCATTGTTTAAAAAAAATTAGGCTCACCTATAACATTTTCTCACAATAATCCTCACGATTACGGTGGACACCAATTTTTTTTAACCAATCTTGTCTCTCAGAATGACCACAACTCGTAGCAGTTCACATAAAAATAACATATTCCAAATGACTATAAGTCCATTCCCATAAAAAATATCATACTCCGACATAGCTAACAAATAGGCCTAAAATAAACATATTCCTCCCAGTATACATGTCTATGTATCCACGCACCAACAGAATAATGTTCCTTCTTGATAAGCACCCAAAGGTGTTCAAATATTACCGAATAGATCATTTTTAGTTGCTAATTCTTGAGAATTTGGGTCTTATATGCGTAATTATTTAATGTGCAAGCTTGATTGCAGTTACGGTGTCAAAAGTTATATTTTGAGGCAATTTGCAGTTGAAATGGAGCTAATTCCCCATCCCGTACCTTACTCGAGCCTAAACCTACTCCGAGCCCGTGTGTGAATAGTTTTTGTCTTTTTAGATTTTTAGTTTGATTCGTTTTATTTTAGATTTATTTAGAAATTTCTAGAATTTATTTTATATTTCTTTTATTATATATTTTTATTAGTTTTTAATTTTAGTTTATATTTAGTTTTATTAAATTTTATATTTTTTTAGGACTTTAGTTTTTAGTTTAATGAATTTGACCTTTTCGTTAGTTTATTTTTATTTTATTTTGAGTCTTTTTATTTTTGGACTTTATATTGTTTAGTTTTATTTTATTAGTTTTATACATATTTATTTTTTATAGAATTTTATTTTTTAGATTGTAATTTTTAGTTTTATTAGTTTGTATTTTTATTTTTAGTTAGTTACAAACTAACACACACACACACACACATTATTCCATACACTCACATACACCTAACTAACCCCTCACTTTTATCATACACCTGTCCACACCATAACCCAAACACACCCTCACCCTCACCCACACATTAACTAATCTGCACCCTCATACACTCAAAACCCCCTATTCACCTTCTTTAACCTCCAACACTTTCTCTCTCCTCACCCTCCATTAAAAAATTCCAAACACAAAACCTCCATCCCTAATCACCACAATACCCAACAAAACGTGATATAATCGTACCAAACCGCAGAACCCATGGTCGGACTTTCCAAAACCATACCCTCCGGCGGTCTACTCCGGCCACAGCGGAAAAAAAAACTGACTGAAACCCGACCTGCCCAAGACCTGCTCGAATCAGCCTTGCCTGAACCCGTCCACCTCAACTTCTCCATGTCGGTGCCACCCACCTCATCACCATTAACTCGCAACCGAACCTAGCGATGCCAACTGATATACCCATATATACCCTCGGCCAAGCATAGCGTGTCCTCCACCAGACGAGGGCTCCGGCCCAGGAAGAGCCCAATGACAACAGTACCATTACATGAAGGATCGGCCAAGATGACCCCTCAGCTAGGATCAGCCGACCTTTCAAGGGGCCGACCCCTCATTATGGTCCAGACGATCTTCAAGGGGCCGACCCCTCATCATGGCATAGACGACCCTTCAAGGGGCCGACCCCTCATCATGGCCCAGACGACCCATCAAAGGGCTGACCCCTTATCATAGGTCGGACGACCCTATGAGGGGATGACAGTACGAGGCCCAAATCTAGTAGGACCCAACGTCAGCATCCATTTTAGCCTTGGCCTGGCATCCTAGGCTGAGGGTGACATCATCACATCGCGTGATTTGGGAGACAAGTGGAACAGTACGCGTGGGACTCTAATAGCACGTGGACTAGACCGTTATAACAATATCATCCCCTCACGTGAGGGAATATTATTTCATCATTTATCACAAAGGGCACATCCAGGTGTCATTAGGGGATTGGCTAGATCATCATTCACATGCACCATGCATGCTTGGGGGGTACACTACTCCCCCCAAGCCCTATAAATACTTGTTACCTACAACCCTATAAAGGGATCGATAATTATAACCCTAGATAACACTCTTCTTGTACACATAGTAGAGAGAGAGTGAGCTCATGTGCATTGTATCCAAGGCCATTAGTGCCCATATATAGTGGATCACGCACTCACAGTGGATATAGGCCTAATTGGCTGAACCACTATACATCATTGTCTTATTCCTCTTATACTTATCCCCTTCTATACAATTACACACATATACATCTCTATGGCTGCCATTGTTATTAGTGTTTGAGCTCATCATCACTTATCTGGTGGTGCTTAATCTTAGCATCATCAGTTTGGCGCTGTCTGTGGAAATGAGAAGACATCTCTTCCTTTATACACCTTGACCTTACCAGGCACTCTGGTGGTGAACCACTTCTCCCTCTTTGTAGAGCTGTTTCACCATTAAAAGAGACCCATTAAGGTTCCTAAGCCCATCAGCCGTTTGACCATCCATCTCTCTATAGCTCAAACACATGGCACCAGAGATGCCACCACTAATTCCTCCACCAGATAGTGGAGTAGGACCTAGTTCCAGTCATCCACCACATCAGTCTGAGATGGCCGATGTGGAAACCACCTTGAAGTCTCTGGCAGCAAGCCAGCGGATTATGCAGGAGCAATTTACAGCTCTCAGCCAAAACATACTAAGACCACCAGGAGTCTCACCGGAGATGATCAATCCAGCAGTAGCTCCAGGGCAACATGAGGCTAGGGGACCACTCCAGGCACCACATAAAGACTTGCCACCTCCATAGCGGCGGAGGGATGTTGCTGACCCCTAGTGTCTACGCCTGGGGAGGCATGGAAACCCTTTCCCAGAAGACAGATATGATAATCTGGAGGTCGAAGAAGCCCCCATAGAGTGCTGGGAGTCGTATGAGTTCTCAAATAATACTGTGCGACCTATCCAGGAGAGCAGAAGGAAGCGTGAGAGGCAACATCCCCATGATCGCCTGAGGAGCTCTGCTTTTGATCGTCTGAGCAGGGGGTCGGCCTTTAATAGGTTGGGCCCCGTAAATGATCTACGGGAAAAATTGTCCCGGTCGAGAAGTATTGCGAGATCCATAAGGGAGGAAGCAGATGGCCGACCCCACGAGGGGCGACCTCATATATGGGATGACAGCCAGGGAGAAGTAAACAGTCGACACAGACCTGTCACGGCAGAACCCTCTTTTAACCTCAAAGAGGCGGCAGGGAATAACATCGGTTGGGCCGACCATACGAGGCCATAGAATGATTAGATCCAAAGGCGGGAGGATAAAATTAGTGACATCCTGAAGAGCCGGGACCCTCTTCAGAGAGGATACTCCATAAGCTCACCCTTTGTGGCGAAGATTGTTAACTTCCCAACGCCATCTAAGTTTAAGCCACCTGTGGTCACCCCAAGGTATGACGGGAGTACCAACCCTGTCCATCATATTAAGATGTACCAATCAGCGACAGACATATGCTCTATCTCAGATGAGATGAGGTGTCGTGCCTTTTTTGGCACTCTGACTGGGGCTGCACACGTCTGGTATATGTCTCTTACGAAGAACTCCATTGAAAGCTTTAATCAGTTAGCAAACCGATTTATCCATAACTTTTGCTTTGAAGTGAGGCCACAGAAGAAGACGACACACCTGCTCTATGTTAAGCAGGGGAAGAATGAGAGTTTAAGAGACTACATAGCCATATTTAACAAACAAAAGTTAGAGGTCGAAGACTATGAAGAAAACATATCCATGAGAACCCTCATTAGAAGAATCCAGAAGGGGAAGCTTTTATGAAAGCTTGTTGAAGACCCTCTAAAGATGATGGAAGAATTGTTGTCAACAGTGGGAAAAGTGATGAACGTCGAAGATGCGATGGCCACAAAATACGAAAATGAAAAAGGAGGCACTAGTGGGGGTAAGTACCAAAAAACAATAAGGAGGGGAAGAAGAGGTCTGCAGATGATAAATTCGTTGATTACACCCCTTTGACGGTTAGCTACAAACACATTTTGAATGAGATAAAGAGTGTTCGATCCTTGAAATGGCATGAGAAGTTGAGGGCAGCCCCTCATAAGAGGAACAAAAACATGTGGTGTGAATTTCACCAAGACCATGGATATGTGACCGACAAGTGTTTTTCTCTGAAAGATGAAATTGAAAAAATGTTAAAAGAGGGAAAGTTAAGGAAATACGTTGACAAGAGTGCCTTCAAGAGGGGCCAAGGGGACAACCCCAGAAAGAAGAGAGGTGATACGTACAGAGAAGACCCTCCAAATAAAAGGAACAACCCTTCGGATGATGAGGATGACCCTGACCTACCATCGAGAGATGACCATGGCCCTGTAAAAAGACTTAATATGATCTCACTCAGCATAGGGATGATCTTCGGGGGTCTAGAAGGAGGAGGGTCAGAGGTCGCCGACAGGAAGTCCCATGTAGCTGAAACCAACGCAATAACAAAAGATGTACACTCGACCTCTATGGAAGCAAAGTCAGAAAAGAGGAAGAAAGTTGACATGGATACCCTGACAGTGGGATTCTCAAGAATGGAATTCAAAGGCCTCTTAGACCCATATGATGACTCTCTCATCATCACTACCAGGGTACACAGGTGCGAGGTGCCGAGGATCCTGGTAGATGGGAGTAGTTCTGCAAATGTGATATTCTGGACGCGCTTTAAAGCCTTGGGTCTCAACCGCACTAGTATCATACCATACCATCACCCCTTGATTAGTTTTTGTGGGGAAAAGTTCATACCCAGGGAGTGTATGAGGCTGATGTTAGAATGGGGGACGAGTGGCAGAGATGGCTTACCAAGATGGTTAACTTTTTCATGATGGATGAACAAGTCTTCTCAGCTTACAACATTATACTGGGGCGAGTGGACCTCAAGGAATTTGAGGCCATGTCATCCACGATTCATCAGATGATAAAATTCCTGACCCCTTATGGGGTAGGGGAAGTCCAGGGAGATCAGCCAACAGCACGAGAATGATACTTCAATTCCGTCGAAGAAAGATAGGTGCACAAGAAAAAAACAACCACTTAAAATATTGATACCCTAGACCCAGGGACGAGATCAAGCTGAAGAAAGGAGAGGCTGCGGAAGAGGTAGAATCCATCATCCTCAATGAGGATGAGCCGGAAAAAATTGTCCAAATAGGTAAAGTTCTAAAGACAGACATCAAAGAATACCTCATCAAGCTGTTAAGGAGAAGACATAACGTCTTCGCATGGAGTCATGCAGATATGATGGGGATCGACCCCAAAGTTGCAAAGCCAGTGAAGCAGAAGAGGAGGATTTATTCTCGAGAAAAGTATAAGGTCATTAGGGATGAGGTCAAGAAGCTAGAAGATGCATAGTTTATCAGAGAGGTCATTTATCCCGAATGAATGTCTAACGCGGTTATAGTACCCAAGGACAACGGGAAGTGGAGGATGTGTGTAGACTTCATCGATATCAATAAACATTATCCCAAAGACAGCTTCCCTCTCCCACGCATTTATCAGATGCTAGATGCTGCTGCAGGCCATGAGCTAATGAGCTTCATGGATGCTTATTCAAGTTACAGTCAGATCTTCATGAGCCCTGAGGACTCAGAAAAAACTGCTTTCAATACCGACAAGGGGACATACTATTATAGGGTCATTCCCTTTGTCCTAAAGAACGCGGGGGAAACATATCAGCACCTTGTAAATAAAATGTTCGAAGACCAGATCGAGAAGTCCATGGAGGTTTATATAGATGATATGTTGACCAAGAGTTTGAAGGCCGAGGATCATGTGGCCGACCTCTAAAGGACCTTCAACACAATGGACAAGTACAGGATGAATCTCAACCTGGCCAAATCTATCTTCGGGGTCAGAGCAGGGAAGTTCTTGGGGTTCATCGCCAACCAAAAAGACATTGAGGCCAATCCTGAGAAAATAAAGGCCCTCCTAGAAATGAAGACCCCCAGGACCATTAAAGACGTTCAGAGGCTCACAGGGCGAGTGGATGCTTTGAATAGGTTTGTATCTAGAGCCATAGACAAGTGTCTACCGTCCTTCAAAATTCTCAAAAAAGCCTTTGAATGGAATGAAGAGTGTTACTAGGATTTCAAGGAGATAAATTCATGCCTAGGGTCTCCCTTGCTATTGTCACGACCAGTGCAGAGCGAACGACTACATGTGTATCTAGCCATCTCAAAATCAGCCATCAGTGTAGCCATTTTGAGAGAGGAGGACGGAGTACAGAAGCTTGTGTATTTTAATAGTAAGGCCCTCCAAGGGGCAGATCAAAGATACCTAAGGATGGAAAAGTTAGCCTATGCCGTTATCCATGCATTAAGAAAGATAAAGTTATACTTCCAGTCCCATACGATGGTCATCCTCACCGAATCTCCTCTCATGCAGATCTTACACAAGACAGAAAAATCAGGGAGGCTAATGGCCTGGGCTATAGAGCTGGGAGAGTTTGACATTGTATATCAACCTAGGATGGCCATTAAGGGGCAAGCAATAGCTGATTTCGTGGCTAAATTTACTTGGGAAGATGATGAGACTGAAGAGGAGAGCCTCGAGAAGATAAATACCCAATAAGGAAATTTTTTTAACTCATCCACATATAAGGCTGAGATAAGCACCGTTAAAGAAAAAGTTATTGAAAATGAAGAGGAAAGATATCTCTTTAGACAGGGGTCCCTCATCGAGGGAAATTTCTCAGAGGAACAGGCTGTATGGAACCTCTTCATTGATGAGTCCTCCTGGAAGAGCTAAAGTGGGGCTAGATTAATAGTATCAGCTCTTGACGGCACATACATTGAGTACGCCCTGAGGTTCAACTCCAAATCCTCCAACAACGAGTCTGAATATGAGGCCCTGATAGCAGTCCTCTCCTTGGTTAAGTCTCTTAATGTCAGCCAAATATTGGTCCATACTGATTCAAGACTAGTAGTGAATCAGATACTAGGAGCCTACGAGGCTAAGGATGAGAGGATGGCCAAATATCTTGAAAGAGTAACTATTGAAGATCTTTAGAGAAGTAAATTTGAAAAGGATACCTAGGCTTGATAATGGACGAGATGATGCACTTGCTAAGCTGGCCTCGACAACTAGGACAGATATCAGGAGGACAGTCCCGATGGAAATTTTGCTTCGACCAACGATTGAAGAGGAAGAGGGAACACTTGGCTCTTGCTTAAACATCAACAGGTAAGCTTCATGTATGGAACCTCTAATAAGATACATTAAAGAGGGGGAGATGCCAGAAGAAAAATAAAAAAGAAAGAAGTTGAGATACAGAGCTACGAAATTCACTATCATCGGGGACACCTTGTACAAAAAGGGGTTCTGGCTCCCCTTGCTCAGATGTGTGCACCCGTTTGAAGTCCCACACATATTGCAATATGTGCACAAGGGGTCATGTTCAAGTCATATTGGGGGAAAGTCATTAGCAAAGAGGATAGTAACCCAGGGATACTGGCGACCGACCATGGGGAAAGACGCCACGGTATACGTAAAATAGTGAGATAAATGTCAAAGGTTTGCCACCATTCCTCACCAGCCCCATCAGCCTCTTACCTCTATCACATTCCCATGGACATTCGCAGTATGGGGAATCGATATAGTAGGACCCTTGCCTAGTGTCGTCAATAACTATCGATACTTGATCGTAGCAATTGACTATTTCTCAAAATGGGTGGATGCGAAACCGATGGTAACGATCACCGAGTAAAAGACCTTCCAATTTATCTGGAAAAATATTATATGCAGATATGGTCTCCCTAACACCCTCATCTCAGATAACGGGACTCAATTCAAGAATGCATCCCTAGAGAAATACTGGGAAAGGGTCGGCGTCAAATAATTCTTATCAACCCTAGGCCGACCTCAGGCTAATGGGCAAACTGAGGTTACAAATAGAACCATCCTAGATGGGGTCAAGAAAAAACTTGAGGAGGCAAAAGGAAGATGGGTTGAGGAGTTGTACGCTGTACTGTGGACCTACAGGATGACAGCAAAGACTCCTATCAGAGAAACCCCGTTCATGCTAGCGTATGGCTCAGAAGCTGTCATCCCCACCGAGATTGGGTTTCCTACTCACAGAGTCCAAATGTATGACCCCTAGAGGAATATGGAATAAAGGAGACTTGATCTAGACTTGATCGAGGAGAGAAAAGAAGACGCTGAGATAAGGAAAGCAGTCTATCAATAGAGGACTGCTAGGTTTTATAACTAGAGGGTGAAGCAAAGGCCAATCGTTGTGGGGGACTTAGTCCTAAAAAAGACATGGCAGAAACCTAATAAGCTCCACCCAAATTGGCATGGACCATATAGGGTCATTGATGAAGTTGTCCGTGGAACCTATAGACTAGAAAACCCTGAAGGGGAACCCTTTTTCCAACCCCTGGAATGCAGATCATTTGAAGAAGCACTATCAATAATGTAATGTCTTATCGAACCACAGTTGTAATGAATGTGTTGCTCCAACAGAACACTTTGATTGTCAATGAGAATATTATATTAGCTCCTCATCTTGTGTTTGTTAATTCTAGTGTGATTAGGGTTATCCTTGTTAAACCACCCTCGGCTATGATGAGGGTAAATGGTGGGGATGACCCCCCATTCACCCTCAAGAAAGACGAGGGGGGGCATGAAATAATTGAAAACATCATTAAGTTGGTGGAAACCACCATCGGCTACTATGAGGGTAAACGGTGGGTACTAATATGCCCATATATATCCTCGGCCGGGTCGAGGGCGCCCTCCAACAAGACGAGCCCAAGATTGTCTCACCCTCCATCAGGCTCCGGACGACCCTTCGAGGGGCCAACCCTTCATCAGGCTCCCGAAGACCCTTCGAGGGGACGACCCTTCATCAGGCTCCCGACGACCCTTCGAGGGGACGACCCTTCATCAAGTTCCGGACGACCCTCCGAGGGGCCGACAGTACGAGGCCTAAATTGGGCCTGACTCACTATCAGAAGGAACTTTTCCCTCGGCCTCGTGTTACCGATCGAGGGTGATGTCATCACAGCGCATGGTTTGGGTGATGCGTGGAACAGTGCGCGTGAGGCTCACATGACACGTGGAAGACCGTTACAACCGAATCACCCCCTCACGTGAGGGAATATTATGTCATCATTTGGCATCTATAGGTGTCAACAAGAGATTGGCTAAATCATCATTCACATGCACCATGCATACTGGGGGGGTACACTACACCCCCGAAGTCCTATATATACTTGTCACCTACAACCCTACAGGGGGGTCGATCAATCAATAATTATAACCCTAGCTAAAACTCTGCTTGTACACATAGTATAAAGAGAAAGGGAGCTTATGTGCATTGTATCCAAGGCCATTAGTGCCCATTCCTAGTGGATCACACACTCACAGTGGATGTAGGCCAAATTGGCTGAACCACTATACATCATTGTCGTATTCCTCTTATACTCATCTCCTTCTACACACTTATACACTTACATCTCAATGGCTGCCATGGTTACTACTATTTGAGCTCACCATCACTTATTTGGTGGTGCTAGATTTCAGCATCATCAGTTTGGCGCCGTCTGTGGGAACGAGAAGACATCTCTTCCTCGAATACAGCTTGACCTCACTGGGCACTCTGGTGGTGAGCCAGTTCTCCCCTTGTGTGGAGATGTTTCACCATTGAAAGAGACCCATTAAGGTTATCAATCTTACAAACCTTCTTCAGTTCAGCTCTTCATAGCTCAAACACATGGCACCGGAGATGCCACCACCACCACTTCCCCCATCGGATGATGGGGGAGGACCCAGTTCTAGTCAGCCACCACCTCAGTCTGAGATGGCTGATGTGGCGGCAGCCTTGAAGTCTCTGGCAGCGAGCCAGCGGATCATGCAGAAGAAATTCACAGCTCTAATCTAGAACATACTAAGACCACCAGGGGTCTCACCTGAGATGATTACTTCGGCAGCGGCTCCAGGGCATCATGAGGCAAGGGACCACCCCAGGCACCACGCAAAGACCTGCCACCCCCTCAGTGGCGTAGGGATGTTGCTGACCCCCGGCGTCTACGCTTGGGGAGGCGAGGAAACCCTTGCCCTGAGGACATGTATGACGATCTGGAGCGAGAGGAGGCCCCCATAGAATGCTAGGAACCATATGAGGTCTCCAATAATACTGTAAGACCTCTCCAGGAGAGTAGAGGGAAGTGCCAGGGACCAAATCCTGACGATCGCTCAAGAGGCTTTTCTTTTGATCGCTTGAGCAGGGGGTCGGCCCTTGAGAGGCTGGGCCCAGTAAATGACCTGCGATAAAAATTGTCTAGGTCAAGGAGTGCCGGGAGGTCCAGAAGGGAGGTAGCCGATGGTCGACCCCAAAGACGAGACAATGGTCAGGGGGAAGTAAACAGCCGACACAGGCCATCTGCGACAAGACCCTCCGTCCATCTCAAAGAGGCGGCAGGGGATAACATCGGCCAGGCCGACCCTAAGAGGCCATGGAATGACTCGATCTAGAGATTGGAGGATAAGATTGGAAATATACTAAAAATTCGGGACCCTCTTCAGAGGGGATACACCATAGGCTCACCCTTTGTGTCTAAGATAATCAACTTCCCTACGCCATTAAAGTTCAAGCCACCTGTGGTCACACCAAGATATGACGAGAGCGCCAACCCTGTCCACCATGTTGAGATGTATCAATCGACAGTAGACATATACTCTATCTCAGATGAGATGAGGTGTCGTGCCTTCTCTGGTACCCTAACTGGGGCTACACATGTCTGGTACACATCTCTCCCAAAAAACTCCATTGAAAACTTTAAGCAGTTGGCGGATCGGTTCATCCACAATTTCTGCTTCGGGATGAGGCTACAGAAGAAGACCACCCACCTGCTCTATGTTAAGCAGGGGAAGAATGAGAGTCTAAGGGACTACATAGCCAGATTCAACAAAGAGAAGCTGGAGGTGGAAGACTATGAGGAGAGCATAGCTATGACAGCCCTGATTGGAGGACTCCAAAAGGGGAAGCTGTTATGGAAGTTTGTTGAAGACCCTCTGAGGACGATAGCTAAACTGCTGTCAACGGCAGGAAAGGTGATGAACGCCGAAGAGGCGATGGTCGCAAAATACGAAGACGAAAAAGGAGGTGCTAGTGGGGGTAAATACCCTAAGAAGAACAAAGAGGGGAAGAAGAGGTCTATGGATGACAAGTTCGCTGGTTACACCCCTCTAACGGTCAGCTGTGAACTTATTCTCAATGAGATAAAGGGTGACCGGTCTCTGAAGTGGCCTGAGAAGTTGAGGGAAAACTCCAACAAGAGGAATAAAAACCTTTTAACCGGTCTCTGAAAGATGAGATTGAGAAGATGCTGAAAGAAGGGAAGCTCAGAAAGTACGTGGATAGAGGTGCCTTTAAGAGGGGCCGAGGGGACGACCCTAGAAAAAGCGAGGTGATACATGTAAAGAAGGTCCTCAAAAAAGAGGGGACGACCCTTCTAACGATGAGGATGACCCTAACATCCCGCCGAGAGACGACCAATGCCCTGTCAAGAGGCTCAATATAATCTCTCTTGGAGTGGGAATGATCTCCGGGGGTCTAGCAGGAGGAGGGTCTGAGGTCGCTGATAGGAAGGCCCATGTGGCTGAGGCCAAGGCAGTGAAGAAAACGGTACACTCAACCTCTCTGGAGGTCAAGTCAGAAAAGAGGAAGAAGGTCGATATGGACACTCTGATAGTGGGGTTCTCAAGAATGGACTTTAAATGCCTCCTAGCCCCACACGACGACCCACTCGTCATCACAACTAGGGTACACGGGTGTGAGGTGCCGAGGATATTGGTCGATGGGGGCAGTTCTGCAGATGTAATGTTTTGGCCGTGTTTCAAAGCCTTAGGTCTCAGTCGTGCGAGACTTGTCCCTTACCATCATCCACTGATTGGGTTCAGTGGGGAAAAGGTTCATCCCCTCGGAGTGTATGAGGCCGATGTCAGGATGGGGGACGAGTGGCCGAGATGGCTTACTAAGAAGGTCAGTTTCTTTGTGATGGATGAACATGTGTTTTCGGCCTACAACATCATATTGGGGCGTGTGGCCCTCAAGGGGTTCAAAGCTGTGCCGTCTACAGTCCATCAGATGATTAAATTTCCTACCCCTTACGGGGTAGGGGAAGTTTAGGGAGACCAGACGACAGTGCGAGAATGTTACTACAACTCCGCTGAAGAAAGATAAGCACACAAGAGGGCTACAACAACTTATAATATTGATACCCTAGACCCCAGGGATGAGACGAAGCTAAAGAAAGGAGAGTCCGCGGAAGAGGTAGAATCCATCATCCTTGATGAGTATGACCCGAAAAAAACCGTCCAGGTCGGCAAATATCTGAAGCCCAATATCAAGGTAGACCTCATTAAACTGTTGAGGAGAAGACGAAGCATCTTTGCGTGGAGTCATGAAGATATGCCAGGGATCGACCCTAAAATCATGTGCCATAAGCTAAATGTGGTAGAGGGAGCAAAGCTGGTAAAGCAGAAGAGGAGAATCTACTCTAGAGTAAAGTATGAGGTCATGAGGGATGAGGTCAAAAAATTAGAAGACGCTGAATTTATCAGATAGGTCATCTACCCTGAATGGCTGTCCAACGCAGTCATTGTCCCAAAGGCCAACGGGAAGTGGAGAATGTGTGTGGACTTCACCAACCTCAACAACACACTATCCTAAAGACAGCTTCCCCCTCCCTTGCATTGACTAGATGGTAGACGCTACCGCAGGCCATGAGCTATATGGATGCCTATTCAGGTATAACCAGATCTTCATAAACCCTGAAGACTCAGAGAAGACAGCCTTCATTACTGATAAGGGGACATACTGTTATAGGGTCATGCCCTTCGGCCTAAAAAATGCGGGGGTAACGTATCAACGCCTTGTAAATAAAATGTTTGAAGAGCAAATTAGGAAGTCTATGGAGGTCTATGTAGATGACGTGATGACTAAGAGTTTGAAGGCAGAGGATCATGTGGCAGACCTGGAGAGGACCTTTAATATGATGGACAAGTACCAGAAGAAGCTCAACCCGGCCAAGTGTGTCTTCGGGGTCGGAGAAGGGAGGTTCTTGGGGTTCATTGTCAACCAAAGAGGCATCGAGGCCAATCCTGAAAAGATAAATGATTTTGTAGAGATGAAGACCCCCAAGTTCATTAAAGACGTTCAGAGACTCACAGGGAGAGTTGCTGCCTTGAACAGGTTCGTGTCTAGGGCCACAGACAGGTTCTACCATTCTTCAAAATTCTCAGAAAAGCCTTCGAATGTAGTGAGGAGTGTGATAAGGCTTTCAAGGAGTTAAAATCATACCTGGGGTCTCCCTTGCTGTTGTCACGGCCCGTTCAGGGTGAATGACTTTATGTGTACCTCACCGTCTCAGAGTCAGCCATCAGTGCAGCCATGGTGAGAGACAAAGATGGGGTACAGAAGCCTGTGTATATTAACAGCAAGGCACTCCAGGGGAAGAGCAAAGATATCCGAGGATGGAGAAGTTGGCCTATGCCTTGATCCACGCATCAAGAAATATGAAGCCATACTTCCAGTCCCATACAATGGTCATCCTCACTGACTCTCCCCTTAGGTAGGTTTTGCACAAGACTGAAAAGTCAGGGAGGTTAATGGCATGGGATATAGAACTGGGAGAGTTTGACATTGTGTATCTGCCTAGAACGGCCATTAATGGGCAAGCATTGGCAGATTTTGTGGCCGAGTTTACTTGGGAAGATGACGAAGCCGAGGGTGAGAGCCACGGGACGACAGATACCCAGCAAGGTAGATTCGCCGACCCCTCCGTAGATAAGCCTGAGACAAACACTGCTAGAAGGAAAGTGGCTGAAAACGAAGAGGGAAGATATCTCTTCAGATAGGGGTCACTCACCGAGGGAAGATTCTCAGAAGAACATACCGTGTGGAGTCTCTTCGTCGACGAGTCCTCTTGCGAAAGCGGGAGTGGAGCTGGATTAATAATATCAGCACCCGACGGCACGGACATTGATTATGCCCTGAGGTTCAACTTTAAGGCCTCCAACAATGAGGCCGAATATGAGGCTTTGATAGCAGGCCTCTCCTTGGCCAAATCTCTTAGTGTCGGCCAGATTTTGGTTCATAGTGATTCGAGGCTAGTAGTGAATAAGATACTAAGATCCTACGAGGCCAAGGACGAGAGGATGACTAGGTACCTTAAAAAGGTGCGGTCATTACTGAAGAGCTTCAGAGAAGTAGGATTAAAGAGGATACCTAGGCTCGATAATGGTCGAGCTGACGTCCTTTCTAGGTTAGCCTCGGCGACTAGGACAGACATTAGGAGGACAGTCCCAGTGGAAATTTTACTTCGACCAACTATCGAAGACACTGAGGGAATGCTTGGCACTTGCCTGAGTATTGCCAAGGAAACTTCACGGATGGACCCCCTGATCAAATACATAAAAGGGGGAGAGATGCCAGAAGCAAGGCAAGAAAGGAAAAAACTGAGATATAGGGCCGCAAAATTCACCATCATCGGGGACACCTTGTACAAAAAGGGGTTCTTGCTCCTATTACTTAGGTGTGTGCACCCCTCTGAAGTCCCTTCCGTTTTGCAAGATATGCACGAAGGATCGTGCTCAAGCCACATAGGGGGCAGCTCCTTAGCGAAGAGGGTGATCACAAGGGTACTGGTGGCCGACCTTGGGGAAAGATGCCGCGGCATATGTAAAAAAGTGTGATAAATGCCAGAGATTTTCCACCATACCTCACCAACCCCATTAGCATCTTACCTCCAATACCCATAGCCATTTGCAGTGTGGGGGATCGACCTAGTAGGACCCTTACCAAGGGCAGTCAATAACTACCGATTCCTCATCGTAGCGATTGACTATTTCTCAAAATGGGTGGAGGCCGAACCGATGGTCACGATTACAGAGCAAAAGACCTTACAGTTCATCTGGAAAAATGTTATATACAGAAGATATGATCTCCCCAACACCCTCATCTCGGACAACGGGACTCAGTTCAAGAATAGCTCTCTATAGAAGTACTGTGAAAGGGTGAGTATCAAACAATTCTTCTCTACCCCGGGACGACCTTAGGCCAATGGACAAACAGAAGTTACAAATAGGACAATCCTATATGGAATCAAGAAGAGGCTTGAGGAGGCAAAAGGAAGATGGGTCGAGGAATTATATGCCGTGCTGCGGGCCTACAGGACGACAATGAAGACCTCTACCAGAGAGACCCCATTCATGCTAGCTTATGGATCAAAGGCCGTCATCCCCACCAAGATTGGGTTTCCTACTCATAGGGTCCAAATGTATGACCCCTAGAGAAATACAAAAGATAGGAGACTCGACTTAGACCTGATTGAGGAAAGGAGGGAAGATGCCAAGATAAGGCAGGCCGCCTACCAACAGAGGACCGCAAGGTTTTACAATCAGAGGGTGAAACATAGACCAATTGCGGTGGGGGACTTGGTCCTCAAAAAGACTTGGTAAAATCCCAACAAGATCCATCCTAATTGGCATGACCCATATAGGGTCATCGATGAAGTCATCCCTGGGACCTATAGACTAGAAAACCTAGAGGGGGAACCCTTTTCCAACCCCTGGAATGCAGATCATTTGAAGAAGTACTATCAGTAGTTTTGTAAAGACCTATCGAATGACAGTTGTAATAGGTGTTGCTCCGATAGAACACTTTGAAAATTAATGAGAAATATCAGTGTTTCCTCTCATCTTGTGTTTATCAGTTCTAGTAAGCATGGAAACATCTTCATAGGACGACCCTCGACCTATAATGAGGGTCAGGGGAGGGGACGACCCAACCATTGTCCTCAAGAAAGACGAGGGAAGAATTTGTTTAAAAACCATTAATTTGGTGATTATAACCCTCAGTTATAATGAGGGTTAATGGAGGGGACGACCCCACCATTGTCCTTAAGAAATACGAGGGAAGACTTTGTTTAAAATAATTAATTTGGTGATTATAACCCTCGGCTATAATGAGGTTCCACGATGGGGACGACCCCACCATGGTCATCAAGAAAGACAAGGGAAAACTTTGTTTAAAACCATTAATTTGGTAGTTATAATCCGCGGATATAATGAGGTTCCACAATGGAGGGGACGACCCCACCATTGTCCTCAAGAAAGACGAGGGAAAACTTTGTTTAAAACCATTAATTTGGTGATTACAACCCTCGGCTATATTGAGGTCGCATGGAGGGAACGACCCCACCATGGTCCTCAAGAAAGATGAGGGAAAACTTTGTTTAAAACCATTAATTTGGTGATTATAACCCTCGGCTATAATGAGTGTCAATGGAGGGGACGAACCCACCATTGTCCTTAAGAAAGACGAGGGAAGACTTTGTTTAAAAACCATTAATTTGGTGATTATAACCCTTGGCTATAATGAGGTTCCACGATGGGGATGACCCCACCATGGTCCTTAAGAAAGACGGGAGAAAACTTTGTTTAAAGTCATTAATTTGATGATTATAACCCTCGGCTATAATGAAGGTCAATGCAGGGGACGACCCCTCATTCACCCTCAAGAAAGACGAGGGAGGGGTTAGTGATAATATAAAAAATTCACAATGCAAATCATACAAAAGACAAATATGGAAGACAACAAGAGAGATGATAATATAAATGAAATATTACAAAGTGTTTTACAAAGTAGAGTATAAAAATATTGATTACACCAAGAGGGTATAGGCTACAGACAACCACCCTATGGAGAAGCATCAGAGGGCAGGGCCTCAACATCTATAAGAGCGATTTTCTCAATGACCAAAACTGGCTGATCTTCAGACGTGCCAGTACCCTCAACATGCACTTGAGATTCCACCTGGGCTAAGGCCTCGGCGATCAGAGGGCCGTCCAGCTGGACTACTTCAATGGAAGGGTTGACCGAAGAGATGACATCACCAAACTTGAGGATGACCCACCGGCAGGCTGTCCTGATCCCCCTCTCTAAGTATTCAAGGCCGAAGCCTGGAAACTCGTCCGAGATCTTATAGGCCTCCACATCATCGGCCTCGACTTTCCTGACAGCCGCCTCAAGATCGGTCTTGTGCTGAGCACCCATGTTGGTCAAATCCTCGTCCCTCTCCTTGATAAGAAAGTCCTTGGCCGCCATGTCTGCATCATGTTGCCTTGTCAGCTCATCAAGGATCCTCACATGCTTAATCCTGGTGCTCTCTAACTCGTCCCTTGTAGTATCAAGCTCTGATTGAAGATCAGCCTCGTGCTGAATATCCCTCTCGGCTTCATGGAACTTCGCTTGGTTCTCAGCCATCCACTTAGTGGCCGAGGTAAAGGCGCATACAGACTGCACAGAAATAATAAATACTTATCAAGAGGTCTAGAAAACAGTTTGAGAAAGAATACAAGGGAATGAAGTGAGGATAAATACCTGAGCTAAGGTGTGCAGACCATAGTCATACACTTTTGTTGGAGGCATCTTGGAAAAAAATTCGTAATCGACAGTCGAGGGGGCAGAGAACATGGACGCCTTGGCCGCCCTCAAGTTCGCGATAAGAAAAGATGGCTCGGCCCTCAGATGTGCCAAGTTCTGGGACCAGAAGGCCCCCATACTGGATGAAGAAGAAGTCCCTTCAGACGCTTCGACCCTTGCGCTCGTCCGTGAATCTGGCCGAGGGTCGACAGGGACCTCAGGCTCCTTCCTCTTTTATCTGTTGGGGGTCGGCTCGGCAGGCGTTGGCCCCGTGGTTTTTGTCTTCCTCGGAGCTTGCTGAGGCTCCTTCCCTTTTTTCTTTCCCAAACCAGACAATAAGCTCGGAGCAGTCATTTCCCAGAGATGGTCTGATATACCTGGAGGATGACCTGAAAAGAGGACGACATGTCAAAAAGATGCAGAGATAAAGATGAAACACTTAAAAAAAGTAAAGAAGGAGCAAAAAATAATATAACTCACACAGTTTTGTCAGGGGGCCGACCCTCAGACCAGCTTCCTTGAGGAACCGAGAGGTCATCAGATCTTCAAATTTTGGAAGTTCACCCCCTCTCCCTCATCCTCTCAGATATTCAACTATATCTTTCTCTTCCAAACTAAGTCCGGGGTCTGACCTTGCCTTCATTGAAGGGTTAAACCATCTTCTAGGGACCCTCGGACCATCGGCTAAAGGTTGTGCCTCAGCGGGAAACTCCCACTCTCTAGAGACAAAGAAGAATCTCTTCTTCCAATCGTGGTTGGAGGTTTGTGCTACGTGGAGAAGTTTTTTATCGGACTTCCTTGCACCCAGATGGTAATACCCAGGTTGTTTGGACGAGTAAGTGATATTATAGCAAGCCAAGAACACATCAGAGGAAGGCTCATCACTAAAGGCATTTTTCCATAGGGAAATGAAGTCGAGAATCGTCCTCCAGGAATTAGGAGGGAGCTGAGAGGGGGCTATGCCGAGGGATGACAAAATATCTATGATAGCAGGATGTAAAGGGAGTCTGACACCTACCTTGAACATTTGTTCGTATACCGCTATCTCTCCCTCTTCACCCTCAAAGACCCTCTCGTCCTCAGAGGGAACCCTCATAGATATGGTGGGAGGAACACCATATGAATGCCTCCACAGAAGAAGGTCACGATCCTTGACCGAGGAAATATAAGACGAGGCGTGAGATGTGTCAACTAGGTCATCTGAGTCCTCATCATCCTCAATCCCCTCACCCTCGGCCTCGGCCTCATCACCTGTTAGAGGCCCTTGGGGAAAAGCCATCTGGAAAGCGTGTGGGGATAGGGTTGTCATAGGGACATCCTCAAAAGAAGACATACCCTCAGCCTGCCGGCCTGGGCTCAGATCAGACGTCTCTACTCTCCCAGAAGGTCCAGCTCCTGTTGGTGACAACGCCCTCTCATCCATCTCACTTGAATAACTCTCGGCTGGACGACAGGACGACCTGAAAGACTCAAAGGGTTTTATTGTGGCAAGAGGAATGGGGAAGATGGTTCGTACCCAATTAGGGTTGGCCCCTCGTCTTCTCTCCTCCTCTTCCTCTATTCGTCTGATCTCAATAAATAGCTTCTCTCTCAGGGAAGGGAATTCTCCAACTAAGTCGTAAAGCCTCCTAAGCATCAAGGGGGAGACCCTACACTTGGAAGAATTTGGGGAACTTAACTACAAACAAGTTTGCAGTTGACCAGGTTGGACTTTTGGATTAAAACGAAAGAAATCGATGGTTTTCAATCAAGAACACTCAAGAAAACTCAAGAACACTCAAAAACCAGTCGCCGGAAAAGTTATGAAACAACCCAAATCCAGCCCTATAAGCCTAAAACAAGAAAGCGAAAAAGAAATTAACGTAAAGAGGACACTGGGGCAGAGAGATTACCTGAGAAAAAATAGCAAAGCTGCCAAACTCGAAATGTCAAAACTGTAGAAATGGCAAGAAGGCTGGAAACTAGAGAGAGAGAGTTCAGGCGTGAAGGAGAAAAAGAAGAGAGAGAAACTTCAAAAAATTATTTAAATACTTTGCCAATGAGTGGGCCCACTAACCAATGCAGAGCATGACCCACGAGGAGGACATCATTAGGGCACAAAGCCCCAAGCAGCATGCAGCCGCCATACCTAGAAAACTGGAACGACATTGGATAAAAATTTGACAGGTGTCACATCTGCTTGACAGGTGTTTTTCATCAAACAGACCATACACTTAGTCTCAAAAGCAACATTATCCCTCAGCCATCTCAGCATCATCTATGGCTAAGGGCTGGGGGTGATTGATATGCCCATATATATCCTCGGCCAGGCCGAGGGCGCCCTCAAATAAGACAAGCCCAAGATTGTCTCACCCTCCATCAGGCTCCAGATGACCCTTCGAGGGATCAACCCTTCTTCAGGATCCCGATGACCCTTCGAGGGGTCGACCCTTCATCAGGCTCCCGAAGACCCTTCGAGGGGCCGACCCTTCATCAGGCTCCTCGAAGACCCTTCGAGGGTCCGACCCTTCATCAGGCTCCGGACGACCCTCCGAGGGGCCGACAGTACGAGGCCTAAATTGGGCCTGACTCACTATCAGAAGGAATTTTGCCCTCGGCCTCGTGTTACCGGCCGAGGGTGACGTCATCACAGTGCGTGGTTTGGGAGATGCATGGAACAGTGCACGTGAGGCTCACAGGACACGTGGAAGACCGTTACAACCGAATCACCCCCTCACGTGAGGGAATATTTTGTCATCATTTGGCATCTATAGGTGTCAACAGGAGATTGGCTAAATCATCATTCACATGCACCATGCATACTAGGGGGGTACACTACACCCCCGAAGTCCTATATATACTTGTCACCTACAACCCTACAGGGGGATCGATCAATCAATAATTGTAACCCTAGCTAAAACTCTGCTTGTACACACAGTAGAAAGAGAAAGGGAGCTTATGTGCATTGTATCCAAGGCCATTAGTGCCCATTCCTAGTGGAGCACACACTCACTGTGAATGTAGGCCAAATTGGCTGAACCATTATAAATCTTGTCGTATTCCTCTTATACTCATCTCCTTCTACACACTTATACACTTACATCTCAATGGCTGCCATGGTTACTACTGTTTGAGCTCACCATCACTTATCTGGTGGTGCTAGATTTCAGCATCATCAGGGACGACCCCCCATTCACCCTCAAGAAAGACGAGGGGGGACTTAAAATAATTGAAAACATCATTAAGTTAGTGGAAACCACCCTTGGATATGATGAGGGTAAATAGTGGGGACGACCCCCCATTCCCCCTCAAGAAAGACGAGGAGGGACTTGAAATAATTGAAAATATCATTAAGTTGGCGGAAACCACCCTCGGCTATGATGAGGGTAAATGGTGGGGACGACCCCCCATTCACCCTCAAGAAAGACGAGGGGGAGTTAATGTTATGGTAAATTCAAAATATCATGAGCTAAGATAAATCACGCAAGAGGCAGGCATAGAAGACATGAAGAGACATTATATTATAAACCAAGTGTTACAAATGCTTGTCTAATAAAAATATTTTTACAAGAAGAGGGTATTGGCTGCAGACAACCACCATATTGAGCAACATCAGAGGGCAGGGCTTCAACATCAATATGAGTCTCTTCGACGACCAAAACATGCCGATCATTAGATGTGCCGGTACCTTCGATATGCAATTGGGACTCCACATGGGCTAAAGCATCAGCAATAAGGGGGTCATCCAATTGAACTGCCTCAAGAGAGGGGCGAACTAAAGACACGACATCAAAAAATTTCAAGACGACCCACCAAAAGGCCGTCTTGATCCCCCTCTCCATGTACTCAAGGCCAAAGCCCTGAAACTCGTCCGAAAGCTTGTAAGCCTCCATATCACCGATCTCCCCCTTCTTCATTACCTCATTAAGTTCAGCCTTGAATTGGGCCCCCTGATTGGTCAAGGTCTCTTCCTTTTCTTTGATGAGGGAGTCCGTCACCTTCAGGTCGGCCTCATGCTGCTTCACCAGCTCATCCAGGACCCTTGCATGCCCAGTCCTTACGCTCTCCAACTCTGCCCTCACAGTCTCCAGTTCGGTCTTCAGATCGGCCTCATACTGAATCGCTCTCTCAGCCTCATGGAACTTCTTTTGATTTTCATCCATCCACTTGGTGGCCGAGGTGAAGGCACAGACAGACTGCATAGACAAGCACAAGTTAAAAGGGGTCGAGGGAACAGTTGGAGAAAATTAAGTCAAAAAGCACAAGAATGAAGTCGAAGGGGGTACTTGAGCCAAAGTGTGTAGACCGTAATCATAGACCTTGTCCGAGGGCATCTTTGATAAGAATTCATAATTTGCGGCCGAGGGTGGAGAAAAATATTGACGCTTTGGCCACCCTAAGTTGGCTATAAGGGATGAGGGTTCAGCCTTGAGGAAAGTAAGATTCTGAGACCAATATGCACCCATGCTATAAGAGGAGATGGTCCCCTTAGTGTGTGCCTGAGATAGCTCTACCCTCTCCCTCGTCCGTGAGTCAGGCCAGGAGCCCTCAGGAACTTTGGGCTCCTTCCTTTTGTGACTGTCGGAGGTCGGATCCACTTCCGTCAGCCTTAAGGCCTTTATCTTCTTATGAGCCAGCTGAGGCTCCTTGCCTTTATTCTTTCCCAATCCAGACAGTAAACTTGGGGCAGTCATCTCCCAGAGTTGATCATATATATTTGGAGGACGACCTGAAAAGGAGATGATATATCAGAAAGATACAGTAGCAAAGATGAAACACTCGGAGAAAATTAAAAATTAAGCAAAACTCTACTCACATAATTCTGTCAGGGGGATGACTCTCGGACCAGCTTCTTTGAGGAAGCGAGGGGTCATCAAATCTTCAAATTTGTGAAGTTCACCCTCTTTCCCTTAGGTAGTTAACAATCACCCTCTCCTCCAAGCTGAGTCCGGGGTTTGACCACGCTTTCATTGAGGGGTTGGACCATGCCCTTGGGACCCTCAGATTGTCTTCCATGGGCTCATCCCCGGCAGGTAATTCCCAATCCCCAGAGATAAAGAAAAACCTTTTATTCCAGTCATGATTGGAAGTCTGAGCTACGGGAAGGAGTTTCTTATCGGACTTCCTAGCCCCCAGATGAAAAACCCAGGCTGCTTGGACGGCGAAGTGATATTATAACAGGTAATGAATAAATCCGCGGAGGGCTCGTCGATAAACGTATTCTTCCAAAGGGAGACATAGATAAGTATAGTCCTCCATGAACTGGTAGGAAGTTGAGAAGGATTAACCCCAAGGGCAGACAATATGTCGACTATGGTAGGGTGTAGAGGGAACCTTACACCTACCCTGAGCACCTGCTCATAAATAACAACCTTCCCTTCATTCCCATGGAAGACTCTCTTGTCGGCATTTGGGACCCTCATAGTCACATTGGTATTTATACCAAGCGTGTGCCTCCACAGTAAGAGGTCGCGGTTCCTAACGGATGAGATATAAGCTGAGGCACTATAAGTGTCAACTTGGTCAACATCCAGATCCTCCCTATCGTCCTCATGCCCCTCGTCCCCGGATCTCTCGGCCTTAGTGTCTGTTGGTGGTCCATATGGAAAGGCCACCTGGAAGGTAAGAGGGGACATGGCTATTACAAGGACAGCCTCAGAAGTTACTATTCCCTCGGCAGATCAACTCAGGCTAGGATTGGACGTTTCTCCCCTCCTAGAAGGTCCAGCACCTGTTGGTGATGATGCTCTATCATTCATTTCTCCCTCGTACGTCTGACTATCGGATAGATAACAAGATGACCCATAGGACTCAGATGTTATTATTATGGCTAAAGGAATGGGGAAGATGGGTCATACCCAATTAGGGTCGGCCCCTCGTCATCGCTCGTCCTTGTCCTCGTCCTCTATTCTCCTAATCTCATCAAAGAACTTCTCCCTCAAGGTTAGGAACTCCTTGGCTAAATCGTAAAGTCTTCTAAGCATTAAGGGGAAGACCCTACACTTAAAGGAATTTGTTTAAGCTAGCTACAAATAAGTTCACAGTTGACTAAGTTTGACTTTTGCATTAAAACCAAAGAAATAAAGGGTTTTGATCAGGAACACCCAAGAACAGGAGGGAACTAGTCCACCGGAGAGGACCGTTGGAGAACCTAAAAAGAACCGTAAAGGGGCACTAAACCACCACGAAATGGTGGAGGAGTAATTCTAAGAAGCCTAAAACCTAAGGCTCAGCCCTATAACCCCCACAGTAAGGTGGTTTCACGCTGGAAAAATACAAAGCTAAGAAAAGCTGAGAGAGAAACCCAAATGTAAGAAACGAAACATAAATTAAAGACTAAAAAAGGAATCTATGGCAGAAGAGTTATCTGAAGATGAAGACGATGGCTGAGCGAGGCTTGAAATAAAAGAAAATGCAGACATGGCGGTATGAACTGGTTGGTCTAGAGAGATAAAGCTTGGGGCAAAGAAGAAGAAGAAGAAGAAAATGATTATTTAAAAAAGTTTAAATACTTTGTTATTGGTTGGACCATTAACCAAGACTGTGCATAACTCACGAGGAGAGGCATCATTTGGGCATAAAATCCCAAGCTAATTGTGCAGCCACCACATCTGGGAAACAAAAAGGATGATGGACTACAACTTGACAGATGCCACTTGAGAATTCCAAGGCAACATTACCCCTCAGCCATCTCAACAAACATCGATGGCTAAGGGCTGGGGGTGATTGATATACCCATATATACCCTCGGCTAGGCCGAGGGTGTCCTACACCAAACGAGGGCTCAGGCCCAGGATGAGTCCAATGACAATAGTAACGTTACATGAAGAATTAGCCAAGATGACCCCTCATCCAGGATCAGATTACCCTTCAAGGGGCCAACCCTCATCATGGTCTAGATGACCCTTCAAGGGGTCGATCCCTTATCATGGTCCAGACGAACTTCAAGGGGCCGACCCCTCATCATGGCCCAGATGACCCTTCAAGGGGCAGACCCCTAATCATGGCCCTGACGACCCTTCAAGGGGCCGACCCCTCATCATAGGCTAAACGACCCTATGAGGGGATGACAGTATGAGGCCCAAATCTAGTAGGACCCAATGTCAGTATCCACTTTAGCCTCAGCCTGGCATCCTAGGCTGAGGGTAACATCATCACAACGCTTGATTTGGGAGACGCGTGGAACAGTGCGCTTGGGACTCATATAGCACGTGGACTAGACCGTTGTAGCAATATCTTCCCCTCACGTGATCATTTATCACAAGGGGAACATCCAGGTGTCAGGAGGGGATTGGCTAGATCATCATTCACATGCACCATGCATGCTTGGGGGGTACACTACTCCCCCCAAGCCCTATATGTACTTATCACCTACAACCCTGTAAAGGAATCGATAATTGTAACCCTAGTTAAAACACTGCTAGTACACACAGTAGAGAGAGAGTGAGCTCATGTGCATTGTATCTAAGGCCATTAGTGCCTATATTTAGTGGATCACACACTCACAATGGATGTAGGCCTAATTGGCTGAACCACTATACATCATTATCTTATTCCTCTTATACTCATCCCCTTCTATAAACTTACACACATATACATCTCTATGGGTGCCATTGTTATTACTGTTTGAGCTCATCATCACTTATCTGGTGGTGCTGAATCTTAGCATCATCACTAACCTGGAAACCCACAGCGCCCACCACTATGACCCAAGCTCAACATTGTGACCCATGGACGGAAAAATTAACTCCCAATCTAAACCTTCTAACTTGCAAACCAAATCCCACTCAAATTCAAACCCTTTAACCCAATAACCCAAAACCCGCTTCAAAACCCATTTCAAAGCCACAATTTTTTTTGTCACCTCCCAAAGTTCCTTAACCAAATAAAACCAAATAATAAACCACATGTCTTTAACCCTTTTCCAAAATTACCCCTAACTAACTCCTTTTACCCCAATTCACAAATTACCCTCATAACCAAATCTGATATTATCCTCACCCATGCTCCTCTCACCATTTCTATGCACACTAAAACATAACCTACCCAATTTACACTTAGATCCATGCCTACTATTTAAAGAAGAAGAAGACCCAAATAAAAAAAAAATAGGAGTTAGGCTAGAGAGAGAATTAGATAGCGAAACACCATTTTTATTTTTTTTATTTTTTTTTCTATATTAGAGAAAAATTCAATAAATTGAGTGTTTGTAATTAATTGAGATGATGGAAGAATTGAAGGATTAATGCAATTGAAGGCAATTTTGGTTTGATGAATCGATCCTAGCGGTTGATGCATTTAATTGTTTTTAATTCATTTAGAGTAGTGCTTGTGGGGCTTAAACATACTTTTCTAAAAGAATATCAAACTAATTTATTAGTGTAATAAAATAAGCTTTTGAATTAAATGAATATTTTGGAAATTGGTGAAATTAAAATAGTGCAAGTTAGATTAATTTGTGTGAATTGAGGGTGGATTTTCCATCCCTTGAATATTTTCTCTCATTTAATTACATCTCACTCACTTTTATCACACACTTGTTTATATTTTTCACATTTTACTTTTAGTTTGATTACCCTTTTTTTTATTTAGGTATTAGTTAACTCGTTTTCATCTCAAAATTCTTTTAACATTGAAAAAGATAAAAAAATTGAAAATCCAAAAAGAGATAATAACAAAATTGAATTACATGTGTTTTCCTCTCGTTTCACTCCTTTGATTTGGATTGATACCTCACTTACCACTACACTTTAGTTTATTAAATTTTGTAGGTATTTGAGATTCTTTATTAGAGAACTTTGAAATTACGACAACGAAAAATACCGAAAAGTTTTCTCTATCAAATGGCTCTATTGCCATTCTTAGGAGCGTGAAGCACTTGGAGCGTATTTCATCTTGTAGTTCATTTATTTTTCGCACTTTGTTGCTTTTTCGTACCATTTTTCTTTATTTTAAAGGGCTTATATTAGTATTTTTATTCTTGGCTTGTATTGCTGTGCATAGAGACACCATTTTTTTTTTAAATTTGTAATAAAAAGAAGATAAATGTGATAGGGAGACCGGACAAGGTAAAGAAAGGGCATCCAAGGCGAGGATAAGATGCCTCTCTACTTTGGGTCGGTAGGACTCCCAGGGCTGACTGAGATAGGCGTAATCTCCCCCTGGTCGACACAAGTTTTTCAATACCCCACGGTGTAACAACCGTGGGAGGTACATTTCTAAAATCTTCGTGCCTCTTCTATCAGGTAGTCAATTTTTGTGTGTGATTACGTGCTCTTATGTGATTTTACTCTCGCATTTATTTTTGAATGGTGTAATGAATTAAATTACTAAGACCTACACTCGGTCATTCACGAGAATGGATTTCCTCACCCGACTCACTCACGTATCAATTATATGCTACCCTAGCCATCATTAAATTTAAAATCAATCAACTAGGTAGCGCAATAGGAGAATATTTTTGCGAAGGCGATCACGCAGATAAATTCTATTATTTTTTATCGTCCACGGACTTAATTAAAATTTGACTACCCTCTTACTAATTTTGAAGATAAAAATTGGCTATGTGCTAGTTATGATTTATCATTGACTTGTGTGCATCCAATTCAATTTTTTGGTAGTCGAGTTTAGTGAGTGAGTTCGAAATTCAAAGAGTCAAAATATTTTTTCCACTCTTTTTCTTCCAAAAAAATCCAAAAATACTTTCTTCCTTTATTTTTCAAAAAAAAATCCAAAAGCATTTTCTTCCTTTATTTTTTAGAAAGTACAATAATATTTTATTTCTTTCATTTTCAGAAAAATCCAAAAATATTTTATTTCCTTTTGAAAAATTTTAAAAATCTAAAAAAATACTTCTCTCAACATGGCCAAAGAACATCCCTTACGGGACTACTTTGGTCATTTCCCTTTGACACGTGACACGTGTGAGAGTGATCCCGAGCCATCTCTTTATGATATACTTAGTGGTCTCAGCTCTCTCACAAGTACCGTTGATATTCTTGCACCATCTATGCTCGCACCTCCTATTCCATCACCCTTAGTGTCAAGTGTCGACGTGTCGCATACTTTGTTGTGCACCCATTGTTCTTATGCCGACCACATGTCCCATGAGTGCACTTACATTCCATATCCCTCCAAACCCACCATGGAACATGTGTATCCATATGACACTGTTCTGGAACCCACCTCGACCTATTATCATGATGTATCAAATCTCGAGTTATGTGAGTACCCTAGCTATTCGTAGAGGCCTGATAACCCTTTCACGCAATACGAATACCAACCCGATGTTGTGGATCCTCACACGTTTATGCATTGGTGTAAACTAAATACTCAACTCCCAGCCTGGGCAATGCTAACACAGGCGCTGAAGTCAACTTGTCCTTCAACTCATCGAATGCCAACTGACAGGCATCGCTCCATATGAATGGTACACCTTTGCGAGTCAGATGTGTCAAAGGACCCGCTATCTTTGAGAAACCTCGAATAAACCTCATGTAGTATACTGCTAGGCCCAAGAAACTACGGATCTCAGTCGGTGTCGTGGGCTGTCCCCACTCCCTCACCGCGGATACCGTCCCCGGATCAACAGATATCCCTTGGTCGGAAATTATATGCCCCAAAAACTGAACCTCTTTCAACCAGAATCCACACTTCTAATACTTTGCATAAAGCTCGTTCTGACGCAACGTCTGTAAAACCTATCTCAAATGTTCGGTGTGCTCCTCTTCTATCTGGGAGTAAACCAGAATGTCATCAATAAAGACAATGACGAACTGGTCTAGGAACTCTCGGAACACCCTATTCATTAAGTCCATAAACATGGATGGAGCATTGGTCAAGCCAAAAGGCATAACTCGAAATTCATAGGAACCATATCTCGTCAAGAAAGGAGTGTTCGAGACATCCTATTCCCTGATACGCAACTGATAGTATCCCGATCGCAAATCAATCTTTGAGAAGAAGCAAGCCCCTCTCAACTGGTCAAATAAGTCATCGATTCTGGGCAACGGATACTTATTCCGTATCGTGACCTTATTCAACTCCCGGTAATCTACACATAATCTCAACGATCCATTCCTCTTCTTTATGAACAACACAGGGGCACCCCAAGGCGAGGTACTCCTCCGAATAAACCCCTGACCTAACAACTACTCTATCTGATCTCGTAGCTCTCTCATCTCTGCTGGAGCCATACGGTAAGGTGCACGGGCAATCGACCGGGTTCCCGACGTCAAGTCGATCACAAAATCTATCTCTCTACTAGGCGGTAATTCGGGTATATCCTGAAATACGTCAGCAAACCCCCTCGCGAATGGAATCGAATCGAGTGGTGTCACCACTTCCTTAGAGGTCTCCTCCTCTATATAGTACAAATGAGTTTATGATCCTCCCTCAGGGCGAGGCATCGCCACTAAAAACATCTCTTGCCTGGGAATGGTAAAAATGATACTCCTACTGAAATAATCAATTATGGCTCGGTACGCAACTAGCCAATCCATACCAACAATCGCATCATACTTAATCATATCTAATACTAACATATCAGCGGGTAAAGTAAATCTCCCGATATCTATACCCACACCTCTATAAATAAGTGAAATCACGGAACCCCTACTCAACGGTGAATCTACACAAGCAAATGTGCTCTCTGCGGTGTCTAACAACCCAATAGTGCGTGCAAATCTCGTGGCAATGAAGCAATGTGTGGCCCCCGTATCAAATAAATTACGCCCCAAAGTCCCCTGAATAGAGAACATACCACCAATAGCAGGTGGATCCTGTGGGATTGCGGCATGCTGAAGCTGGTACACTCTCCCATACTGAAGCTGTCCCTGCTGGACTGGGACCGCTGGAATGGGTGGTAATGCTACCATCTGTGGTGGTGCTGGGAGGGCGGCGAGAAACATAGGACTCTGTGGCTCGTGTCTAGAACCCTGCTACTGCTGCTGTGGGGCCTTGCCCCTATCAGGATAATCCTGGCGTTTGTGGCCAGTCTTGCCACAAACGAAGCACTTTCCCAAAAAGTTCCCCCCTCGCTGTCCCTGTTGCCCACGGCCCTGATGGCCGTTGCCATTCCTACCCTGACCATTCTGGCCCTGCTGGCCCTGATGGCTGTTCTGACTCTGATGGTCATATCTGAAACCTCCCTGACCATTCCTGAAGCCCCTAGATCTGAATCACTTACGATCCCCCTGTCGGGAACCCTGATCACCCTGCCTATGCTGACCCTAAGCAGATTGTGCCCCGCTGGCACCATTTCATCCTATCCTGCCCTGATGGCTGGACTCTCCTGATCTCTTTCTCTCAGACATGTAAAAGATATGATCCTGGATGTGAAGTAGTGCAGCGTTAACCACATCAGAATAAGTGGCCAACGAGAGATTCCCCAACAAGTGTTGATGGATCCTCCAAGTTAACCCATCCATAAATTTTTGTATCTTCTTCTCCTCGGTTGGAATTTCATCCAGAACAATGTTCAAGAGATTGGTGAATTTGGCCTCATACTCGGCCACGGTATTCCCCTCCTTCTTGAGGTTCGTTAACTTCCTCCTCATTTCAGTGTGAACAGCTGATGGAAAATATTTGCGGTCGAACTGCACCTAGAACTCCTGAATAGAAAGGGAGTCCCTCTCCTCCGCGGTGGTAATGGACTCCCACCACTGTAATGCTGATCCTACTAGCTTAAAAGTAGCCAGTATTTTCTTCTGAACATCCGTGCACTCGTACATCCTTAAGTTCCTCTGAATGTCCTTCCTCCACTGACTGGACACTACAACGTCGGAGCTACCTGCAAACTCCGGAGGGTGTGCTTTCTAAAAGCATCACGAACGCGTTCCCAAGAAGATGTGAATGCATGAGCCTAAACTGGCGCAACTACCGGCACCTGGGGTGGTTTCTGCTGTACAACTGCTAGGGAGGCATTACCCGCTTGGGCTACAATAGCTGCAACCTCGGCGGTATTCATGGTGCCCTGAACTGGTGCAGGCTGTGGCTCGGGCTGTGCATCCCTAGGAACTCGCTGTGCACGTCGTGGAGGCATCTGAAATGAGAGTAAAGTATTATAAGTTCGTATTTATTATCTCAAAATAACTGAAGAATGGAGCATACATAAAAGAATACAACAGTCCTAAAATATAGGGCTCTATATCAAAGAAAGCTCAGCGAAAACATAATAAGTCGTACAGATCCTAAGGACACTAGAACCTGATGCTCTGATACCACCTGTGACACCCCGACTAATTAAATACCGGATAGCTACTCCTTTATTAAATTAATACAAAATGCCAAGTAGGTTCAGTTCATAGCATCACTATCGAAAACGTTTTATTAATTACTAGCCACCTAATATTTAAAAAGTGAGTTGTCAATTTTAATTAAAACTGATTAACATGCAATAATTAAATTATGAAATGATAACATAACCACCACAACATAATGACAATGGAATAACCATAGAATAGTAATGAGTCTGGAGGGATACTCCTCGCAACAATCCAAATACAGGAAAAAACAAATACTAAGTCTGCATCACTAAATTAATTACAACCCAAAAATCTGATAAAACTGGATAAATAAAGTGTCTAAAAGAAATGGGGCGACATGCCCAACAGATGAGGAAAATCTAGTAACATAGAGTTAAGATCGAAAGTGGAGGCGTCTACTGTCAAAGCCCTGTAACTTCCACGGCAGCTACAGTCCGTCACGTGAATGGAACTCCTATGCATGGTGTCCTTGTGGCTGGGCACCTAAAAGGTTTTTACAAAAATATATTTGAAATAAAACAGGTCAGAGCCCGATTGTGGAAAACAGTTTAAAATATAGCAAGTGTTTTAGTGACATTAAAATAATGAATGCAAAATACATGTTAGGACATGCTCTCACATGAAATACTCACCTCTCGACTATCTGTGAACTCCTAACGTACCCGTACCCATTCTAGTTATTCCCATATCTAACTGGTCCAAAATAAAATCTAACATTACTATACGATTCACGATTTAATTCTGGCAGCTTCATTTAAACAGAGAGCTTTTCATTTATTCTCCATTTCCCGTATTAGTAACACTACTTACTAGAAATCTTTTATCTCATCTTTCCATAACGTTGCAATTATTTATATTCACATATATACATGGCCGTTTATTTCAATTAACAGTATATTATTCTCATCATAAATATATAATACTAGCACCACGAGACTAAACTGCGGTGCACACATACTCTGCTATCCAATCCCGGTACATCACGTACATAAGGACCACGTATTCCGAATCTCTCAGGAATCGTTTTCAATAAACAACAATAACAAACAATGGAGGCGAACATAATTCACATCACGTGGGTCACGCACATACTTACGCTCCCATGATCAGTAGACTTATTAACTTATCAATAAGTCCTTCTCTGAACTATGTCCTCGAGGTACCAATCTTAATCCCCCCATAGGCACACAAAGATTAGATGGCACTAATCGAACGCAGACCTCCCATGATAGCAAGTATGGTAGGTATGTTATACACATAAAACCACATATACTAAGCATTCGCACACCTTAGATATCTCATATTTTTAATATAGGTATACTTCTTGTTCTTATACCGTCATTTAATGTTATACGATTACAAGCCCCCGATTTGTATATTAACGTTATCAACTCTTCTCACGTCGTAATTAGGTGCTCGTTTCCTACTCCACAAATGTCATCCGATTCTATTATAAGGTTCTAACTCCTACCCCTCAACGTACCCCAATTCTCACAATTTTACCCACTAATCAATAAGGGAAGGTTAATACTCCAATTAAATAAGTCTACGGGACATTAGAAATGAGATTAGGCCTAAAAGGCCATTCTGTCAACTCGTTAGAAGTCTCGTTCGAACGAGGTCGTTCGAACAAAAGGCTTCGAACGAACTACCAAATCGTTAGAAGGGATACTGTCATCTCGTGAGAAGCTCGTTCGAACGACCTTGGCCGGTCTTCTAACGAGATGGCAGTTTGAGCCCAGAAATCCTCTACTTCGTTTTTCTCAATTTTTCTCTTCTCTAAACTCATCCTAAGATCATCCCAATAGTATTTTAATCGCTATTAAACTACTCTAAGTCCTCCTAGGTCACTCTTTAACATATATATGGGGTCAATGCTTCCTAAATTAACATATAATCATCAAAATTTCCCAAATCTTGTCCAAAACCCTATAAATATGGACCCAGAATTTATTGTCTACAATTACTCCTTATAAATCCATTTTTACATCATCAAAAGATACATTTTGTTTATGAAATTCATCCGATAACATTCAACATGCAATTCCTATATCATATTATGAATTATACCTCAAATTTCATGGGTTTTTCATCAAACTTTCAATATTAGACATATCTTCAATTCTAAGCATGGAAGAAATATTCACTTGAAAATAATGTAATTAAACCACTTGCCTTCGATGTTCTAATTTGATGTTGAAGAATTGAATGTTGATTCTCCTCCCTCCCTCTACAAATTTCTTCCAAAGATGGTGATGGTTGCTAGGTTTCCTTTTTGGAACTTCTTCCAACTCCCCCTATAACTCCCGTAGCCCTCTAAGTCCCCAAATGATGATAATGGCTTAGTGGGTTCTTTTCTAATATAAAAATAACCTCTAAAATTCGTGGGTTTTAATTCCCCTCTTTTTAAAATTACCAAACTACCCTTTTGGATTGCCGGTGTGGCCTAAAAATGCCCCAGGACCCAAACTAAACCCCCGGCTAGTATTTTCTGACTATTTCGACCCTTCCGGACATGTTGGCGCACTCAAAATGACCATTTGGTTGATAAAAATAAAATTCAATTTTTAATTCAAATAATTCAATCCTGACGCGACTGACACGCGCGTCCCAACTAAATTTCCAAATTGCCATATTTCGGTCTCGCGACAATTTTAATATTTCCAATACTCATATGTTACCATATATACACATCATAATCAAGTACTAACTCACATCTCGTTAGTATTTATATCCGGATTAATTCCCAATTAATTCTCATTTAATTCAATTAATCCCTTAAATAAATATCAATACAATTAAGGGGTATTACAGCTCATGGCCAAGATTGACAACCTCCAAGCTGAGGTCTGAGAAATGAAACGAGACCAAGTTCCTATTCCTCAAGAGCTCGAGGCCCTATTCCCTCGTGCAATGGGTCCACCCGAGCCTATCTGGGTCCCTGAGGAATATCAGCACGCTTCACGTGCCCCTCCTGCCAATGGGCCGCCGCCTACCCAGCTTCCGATGCCAAACATTACCTAGCTTGTGGCTAACCTGAATTTGGTCATTGATCCAAAGGACGAGGAGTTGAATAAAGTCAAAGAAGATCTTAAGATGCTCACTAAGAAGTTCGACCAAGTCTGAATCTCTAGGAATTACATGGACTACACCCATATGTCTCCTTATCCTAAAGCGAGGTTACCTGAGAAGTTCAAGATGCCAAATATCGAGAAGTTCAGTGGGAGTGGTCCCCCGATTGTCCATCTTCGCAGTTATCACCGTTCCATAACTCTCCTAGGGGCTTCCGAAGAGGTAATGGCCCAACTGTTTCAGCAAACTTTGAAGGATAGTGCCCTCCGATGGTTTTTATCTCTTGAGGAATCTAGAATTCATAGTTGGGAGGATGTAGCCCGAGAATTCATGTCGCAGTACAAATACAACGAAGAGCTCGAGGTCACCCACCGTGATTTAGAGCTGCTCAAACAAAACTCTGTAGAATCAGTCAGTAATTTTATAGCCCGATGGGGGGAAAAAATAGCTACCATGACCAATTGTCCATATGAGGAAGAACAAGTCAACATAGTAAAGAAGAATTTCTTGCCCCATGTCCGAGCAACCATGGGAGGACAGTACTACCCCCACTTTCGAGCTCTCAGAGAAACAGGAGTAGAAATTGAGGAAGGTCTTGCCAAAACAAAAGTTGAACCGAAGAAGGTGTTCGGACAGTTCACCCCCAGAAAATATGACAAGTCTGTCAGTGCTACATTCTCAACCATCAACAACATCTCTCAACCAACCACATCATGGGCACCAGAAAATTGCCCTGCCCCCGTCCAAAGGGAATACACTGAGCTTCATGCTCCTCTCTACAAAAATTACCAGGCCCTGTTAAGTCGAAACCTTATAAAACCCTTGGATCCCCATCCATTACCCAATCCACTCCCAAGAAACTTCAAGACCGATTCTCATTGTGCCTTCCACCAAACTGCTGGCCATACCACCGACCAGTCCTTTCATCTCCGAAACATAATCCAAAATCTCATTGACCGGGGTACCATCGCCCCACCAGCCAATCTTAAGTCAAACACCACTCATAACCCCCTCCCGAATCACACCAAAGCCATCTTCTTAGAAGAAAACCCGAATTTCGATCCATCAACCTAAATCACACCCCTATACCCTCCTAAACCTCTTCAAATTTGCCCATATTTCCTCCTACACCCTACTAGCCTCGCTGATCAGGCACTGTCACTCCTTACCAGATCATGCATCATTGTTCGTACCTGTTCCAGAAATGGAATAATGGAATTATCATAAGTCTTAAATTAACTCCCAAAGTTCGGATTGAAATTGCCCTCACAGATGAATATCGACTGCAAGAGGTTCAGTGCGCTGTTTTTGGAAGCGCAAAAATGGGCTCGAGAATCAGATAGGTGGGTGGTACCAACCGATGAAGTCAGCTTAGATGGTGTTGTCCAGATCATGGCGGAAGTATTCAAGAAAACCAACAACATTTGCAGTATCACTGAGTTATTTGATGCTTTGAAGCTACAAGGTCACCTGGTCCCTTTACCCTTAGACATCCCCACAGAATGGGAAAACCTATATATGAGGAGGCCGTTGAAGTTATGGAATGCATCAACTTCACAGAGGAAAACAGAATTGTTACCACCGGATGGGGGGAAGAATTTGAAAATTCAGATGAAGATCAAGATTCAGAAAGAACTGGCCCAGTAACTGACTTATGTGAGATGATATCATTTGAAGAACTCCTCGGAGATATAGACAGGGTGGAAGAGCAACCTGAGATTGACGAGGAAACTGGATTTAAGTTTTTCCCTTCTTTGGTAAATCACATGACCGGATCTGGGAGACATTACCGAATTCCGAACTCACTACCATCAAATGACAATGGGAAGGGCGTTGAAGACCTTCCTATGCCAGAAATGACCATCGAGGAGAGCAAGATCCTCGATCAACTGAAGAAAACTCAAGCTAACATCACTCTATGGGGGATTTTCATGTCTTCCCAGCAACACATAAATGCTTTAATCAAGTTGTTCACAATACCTATAGTTCCTCCCTCTACCACACCGAAAGAAGCGGTAAATTTGGTCAGATCCTTGACCTCCACCCGAATGTTATCCTTTTCTGAAGAAGAAATCCCCAAGATTGGGCCGAATCACAATCATGAACTCAATATCTCCATCGAAGTTATGGGGAAGGTTATACCGCTCTCTCTCGTTGACAATGGATCCGCTTTGAATGTCTGCCCACTCAGAACCTTTAGATGCTTGGAGCTCAAAGAAAGTGACCTCGCTCCAACCTCCACTGCCATGCGTGACTACGATAATACCCACCGTGAGGTGATGGGATCCATAAAACTTGCAATAGGGATTGGCCCTATAAACCCCGTCGTTGAATTTAAAGTTATAGACATCCCAGCCTGTTTCAACCTGTTGTTCAGACAACCCCGGCTCCACAGTATAAAGGATGTCTCTTCCTCATGCCATCAGAAATTGAAGTTCTTCGCCGATGGGCGTGTCATCACCATCTTGGGTGACGACGACAATGCCGAGGGTGCAAGCACCAGCAGTCCAATTCTAGAGATACAACATGGGTCAAATGATATGCTCCTATCAGGATTTTGAGTCGAGCCATCCCTACTCCCAGCAGGGGACGGTTTCAAAGAAAGGGTTTGTCTAGAATATGACCCTCATGGAAATGTCAATGTGATTCAGATGTTCAGGAACATGCACTTCATGCCCGGACTGGGGCTAGGACAAAGGCAGCAGGGGATACGCGAGCCCATCGAACTAAAGAAAGCTTTCCCTCCTTATGGTTTGGGGTATCAACCATCAGACCAAGAGCTCAGAATGATCCGCCAGACTCGATCAAAGAGAGGGTTAGACCGCACCCGAACTATCTCAAGAGACTCCTTAAATGGACGATTTATTAAAGAGGCAAATACTTCCCCTTTTGTGGCTTTCCAGAACCGTGGTATGACCATACAGATAAGAAGATGAAGCCTGGAATGGAAATATTTTTCCAAGACAACTACTCATGGGCCGAAAGTTTCCCACACCGCGTACAACCGCTCATCAAAAATATCAAAGAGACTGAGGAAAGTGACTCCGAAGATTCCTTCAACTTACAGACATTGGGGCTGGCACTCTGCATGGTTCACTCAGGCACTACATTAATGGACCCATCATGTCTGATTAAAGCTGCTAATACGCCTCTCCTCAACTGGCATGCTGCGCCAGTTCTACCTCTTGAAATCTCCCCTAACCCCAACGTTTACCCTGTTTCTTCTTTTTTTATCTATCCTTGCTCAAAATTAATCGAGACCTCTGTTGATGAGGTTCTTAATGCTATTTTTCCTATCAATGAAATAAACGAAGATTTTGAGTATCTTGCTGTGCCGTACATTAATTGTTTAGATTCTAATCGAACTTTTGATGATGATGATTTTATAAATGAATAGTTCTTAACTGATTTAAATAAGGTTAATAATAAACAACATTACCGCGTTCAAGTTAATGAAGAAGAGAATGTTGTTATTAATCCCGGTTCTAGTAGCCAACTGCGCGAGATTAGGATAGGGGCCACCCTTGACGAGCATGAGAGCGCACAACTCGAAGAATTACTAAAAGAGTTCATGGATGTCTTCGCATGGTCCTACTATGATATGCCCGATATTGATCTTGAAATAGCTCAGCATGAGATCCCCACTCTCCCAGATTACAAGCCGGTTAAACAAAAGTTGAGAAAACTCTGCACCGAATGGTCGCTCAAGGTCAAAGAAGAGGTGGTCAAACAATTGAACGTGAGTTTCATTCGAGTGATCGAATATCCCACATGGCTAGCCAACATTGTACTTGTGTCAAAATCAGGAGGGAAGGTTCGAATGTGTGTGGATTATCGAGATTTAAACAAAGCCTCTCCGAAGGATGATTATCCGCTACCCAATATCGACATGATCGTGGACAACACAGCCATTCATGCTCTCAAGTCATTCGTCGATGGGTTTTCTGGATACAACCAGATCAAGATGCACCCCGACCACCAAGATAAAACCGCATTCATCACCCCATGGGGAACCTTTTGCTACACCTTTATGCCATTCGGTCTCAAAAATGCTGGGGCTACCTACCAAAGGGCTACCACAACCATCCTGTATGACCTGGTTCACAAGGAGGTCGAAGTTTATGTGGATGATATGATTATTAAGTCCAAAACTAGAGAAGGTTATGCTCCTGCTCTCCGAAAGTTCTTCGAATGACTGGGGCAGTATCAGATGAGACTTAGTCCACAGAAGTGCGTCATCGGCATTACAAAGGGAAAACTCTTAGGATTCATGGTTAGTGAGAAGGGGATAGAATCAGATCTCGCTAAGCTGAAGGCCCTACTTGAGATGCCACCACCACCACCCCCCGAACAGAGAAAGAAGTCCATGGTTTCCTTGGGAAATTACAATACACCAGCCGATTCATCGGCCAGCTAACCTCCATCTGTGAACCAATCTTCAAGCTCCTCTGAAAGAATTCAACCAAGGTTTGGAACGAGGCCTGCCAAGAATCTTTTGACCGAATAAAACAATATCTGACCCAACCTCCAGTTCTCATGCCACCACAGCCTGGTCTCCCTTTGCTCCTATACCTAATTATAACCGACACCGCAGCTGGAACTTTGCTAGCCTAATACCTTGAAGACTCCCGCAAAGAAAGAGCCATCTATTATGCCAGTCGCAAATTGGCTGGGTACGAGGTCAACTACATTGCTTTGGAAAAAGCATGTGTCGCGCTTTTCTGGGTCACCCAAAAGTTATGACACTACATGCTCGCCTTCCCCATCAGACTCGTATCCCGAATGGATCCCATCAAATACCTTCTTGAGAAACCTACCTTATCCAGCCGAATGGCCCGATGGTTGATGCTCCTAACTGAGTTTGATATCATGTACGTCACACAAAAATCCGTTAAAGTAAGAGCCATCTTTGACTACCTCGCTGACTACCCTGTAGAAGAAGCTAATGTCTGGATCTCCGAATTCCCAGATGAGAACATTCTTTGCATCGCCCAAGACTTCCCCCGATGGAAAATGTTCTTCGATGGCACTGCCAACAAAAATGGATATGGAATTGGGATACTTCTGGTTGCCCCAGATGACTCCCACACTCCTATCGCCATAAAATTGGATTTCCCTTGCACCAATAACATGAAGAAATACGAAGCATGCACAGTGGGCCTCAAGGTCGCTCTCAAGAAAAGTATTCAATACCTTGATGTATATGGGGATTCCACCCTCATCATCGGTCAAGTGCTCAGAAAGTGGAAAGTCAAGGATGAAAAGCTCCAACCCTTTCATGCCCAATTAGAAGAGTTAGCCTCCCAATTCTGAAATAGCACCTTCCATTACCTACCCCGAGCCAAGAATAACCTAGCCGATGTTCTCGCCACCTTGGCCTCCATGGTCGACATGCCTGAGGGAATAGCAATGACCCCCTTCCTAGTTAAAAAACAAGACAAACCAACCCATTGCTATCACATTGAGCTTGTCACCACAGAAGATTTTGAGCTAGTCAACGACTGGTACTATGATGTTTAGTGCATCCTCAGGTATGGTAGGTATCCCGAGGGTTTTAACAAGAATGACCGAGATACCCTCCGAAGGATGGCCGCTCAGTACATCATCTGTCATAAAGAGGAATTTTGATGGAACTCATTTACACTATATCGCAGGGGCAGACATTGAAAAGATAATGCAGAAAATCCACAGCCAGGAATGCGGGCCTCACATAAACGATCACATTCTTGCCAACAAGATCATCCGACAGGGCTACTACTGGACCACCATGGCCCAGGATTGCACCGCCTATGTTCGGAGGTGCCCTAAATGCCAACAGTTCTCCAATCTCCAACATCTCCCTCCGTGGGAATTATACAACATGACTTCTCCCTGGACATTCTCCACCTGGGGTATCGACATCATAGGGAAGGTTCGACAAAGGCGTCAAGTGGGCATGAGTTCATCCTGGTTGCCATCAATTACTTCACCAAATGGGTCAAGGTTGAGTCATACGCAGTATTAAATGCCAAGAAGGTGGCCAAATTCATCAAGAAACATATCATCTGCCGATATGGGGTCCCGCACGAGCTAGTATCAGATAACGGTTTACACTTCGAGGCAGAAGTCACAAAAATAATCAACGAATATGGGATTCAGAGACACAAATCTTCTCCTTATCGACCTCAGACCAATGCTGCAGTTGAAGCCGCTAACAAGAACCTCAAAGCCATCATCAATAAGATGATCGAAAGTTGTAGGGATTGGGACGACCGGATCCCGTATGCCCTCTGGGGCTATCGAACCTTAATCCGAACCTCTACTGGGGCTACCCCTTACTCTCTGGTCTACGGCATGGAAGTTGTCCTCCCTGTGGAGCTTGAAATACCCTCGCTACACGTCATGCTCGAAAGCAAGGTTAGTGAAGAAGGTTGGTGCCAAAGCCGTCTTGATGAGCTAGCCCTCCTAGATGAAAGAAGATTAAAAGCACTGTACCACATACAAGGGTACCATCGCCGAATAGCGCGATCATTCAACAAGAGAGTCAAGGACCACGGTGTCCGGGAGGGGTATTTACCCCTCAAGGAGATAATCGAACCCATCTGGTACCCCAGAGGAAAATTCAAGACCAATTGGAGCGGCCCTTACATTGTGAAGAAAATCTTGTCTGGCGGTGCCGCCATGCTCACTGACCTGGATGGGGAAGAGATGGCTCGTCCAGTCAATTTGGACTGTCTCAAGAAATTCTACCCCTAGTCCGAAATCTCGGCGCGCTACGACTCTTCTCATACCCCTTCTATTTCCAAAAAAAATACTCTTCATTTCCCTCTACCCAGAACTACGTGGGCCTGATCCTCTACAAAAACACCACTTTTAAACAAAAAATTTTAAAAACCCCAGAGGTACGTAGGCATCTCATACACCCCACATGATCACGGCCCCTTCTTTTTCACAAAAATATATTATTTTCTTATCTCCGATAACGACAATTCATTCTAAGCATCTACTTGAACAAAAGGATTAGGTATGCCTTAGCAATCGGTATAGATAATTAAAAATACAAAATTCATTAAAAGGCACAGCTGGATGATCAGAAACTTGTTTATTTCATTAATAAGAAACTACAGTACATATTACAGAAGAAAAAGGAATGGATAACTCCCTTCCCCCTACAACCATATAAACCAGATAAAATCCCCCACATCTGTCACATAAACACCCCAGGAGTCCTACCCACAGCTACCAGAAGAGCCTGCACCCTCATCATCTACATCATGAGGACCCCAAGTTTCTCCGGCCTGAATGGAGTGCCTCAAACACTCCATGGACCAATGAGCCTTAACCATCTTCGAAAATACCACAACACCCCCATCCATGGAGTCAGATAAAATAAACGACCTTTGACTAGTCTCTACTGCCAACATCTTGCTGACTAATTTCCTCCACAACCACTTCATATAATCTTTGGGTACATGGAAAACCTTCCCGACAGACTGAGAGGGACGGGTCAACGGACGCCGATTTTTCCACAGAGATCCAAGTAACAGACGCAAGGGCTCAGTCAAATCTTTAACCGGAAAGAAATTTGAGGTCCGAGGGGTTACGACCTGTGCCCAGCCAAATTGGCGCAGAAGCCGCCAAGGGAAATAAAAAGAGGTCTGTCTGAGACCAACCAGCCGCACATATGAATACTCTCTAAACTCCAAAACTAGCCGCAACTGTCCCCACCAAGGCACTGACCAATAAAACCCACGAGCCCCATACTCCACTAGCCAATTCTCCCAGTTCTCAACATACAGGCCAACGCTGATGAAGTGGCACAAAAAGATGTTGGGTACAGCCAACAAGGGATACTCTGAAGGAGTCGCCAAGTGTAATCTTTCAGACAACCACATCAACAGCATCACGGGCTCCCCCTCAAAAAGTCAGAACGACCTTCTCTCTAAGCATCCAGGCCATTCAAGGTCTCCGCCAGTATCACCGCCGCAGGGTTACGAGGGTATGACATCCATGAGGTAATAGATTCAAGTTGAGGGTCCACTTGCACCTCCCCAGTCACCAGCATCAATTTTGAAACAAGGCCCAGAACAACGGCTCCAGCATAGCCATCATCACCTACTTCCCGGAAATGCACGGACTGCAGCACCGCCGGGAGGGAGATCTTTACTCCAGCGACCAGCGATCTAGCCGCCGAAGGCGAGATATGAAGAAGCCCGGCCAACAAATCCCTAGGGGAGAGGGAAGATTCGGGTAAAGCCGCAGCAACACTGGGATTCACACCCAGTATGGCAGAAAATTCCTCGTAGGTAGGACAAACTTCTTCCAACCCAAAGTGGAAAATATGGTCTTCGGGGTACCAGAATTGTACTGCCGCTATCAGCATATTCCACTCAAAGGGTCGAGTACGCCACAAGGAAACTCGACTCATGTTGAAGGCATTATAGTCGACAATATAAGAGCACATAGCTTCCAAGGCTTTAAGGTAATTGACAAACTCAATGATACCAGGGAGAGCCATTTGGATAATGGGTAGGGAGATGAGGATACAAAGGTATGATGAAAAAACTCCACCCTTACCCCTTTTTATACTTGAGAAATCCTCACAAGGGACATAATCCCTGCAGAAATCGGAGGGAATCCTACCCTACAAGGTATCAAAGGCTGAAGAGGGTACCAATCAAAGCTTTCAATTGATGGGACTGGACTGAACTACCGATAGGCAGGTCAGGGTGATTACTGATCGGCACCCCCCCCCCCATTTTTGGGAAATTTCCCTTTTTCCTCTTTTGTCAAATCAGAAAAGTCAAATAAAAATTGATATTCTCAACAGAATTTCAAAATTCCTTTTCCTCCTTATATAATTTCCCTTTTTATGTTAAAAACTTTCCTTCACAAATTTCCAAAAATATTCCTTTTTTATGATCTCAGCAGCAAATTAAAAAGCGCATGCATTCATTCATCACTAAAATAAAAGATAGTCAAAAAACTACATTGCATTGCATATATTTGTTTTCTGTGTTACATCATGTTGCAGGAAATAGAAAGAAAAGCCAAAAACAAACGGGACTCAACTCGAATCCACACTCTATCTCTCTCTCTCTCTCTCTCTCTCTCTCTCAAGAGCTTCCACCCCTGCGACAGTCTCTCTTCCCCCTACGGCGAGACGACGCGCCCCCACTACCCGAGCCAGAGTCTTCCCCGGACGAGGCTGATGGCACCAAGCAAGAAGGAACGGGGATAGCATCCCGAATGTTGGCAGTCGCCGATGATATCCAGTCTCTGATGTCCCTAAGCCAAGTGGTCGACACCCGGATTTGTTGCAAGGAAAAGGCAGAATCAGTATCAAGAAAAACAAATCAAAAAAAAGAGGAAAAGGACCAAAAGGTTTACCGCAGAAAGAAGGACCTCCTCTGTCAAACCCAGCTCCTCCGGATCCATCGCAAGAGGACGGTGCAACATCGGCACTATCCCTCCATCAGCCCGCCGGATGTTGTACGAAGGAGTATGCAACCGCACGAAAGGAACCTCCGAGGTTGTCATCGTCGCAGGTATCGACGGACCACCACCACTGTGGGAAGACCACACCGCCCGACTCGAACCCGTAGCAGGGAAAGGAAGAGCGTCATGTATGCTGGGCGCCATCAACCAGCTCGTCACAAAGTCCATAAAGTCATACGGCGCATCCGTATCAGTGTACAACGCATAAGACTCGCCAATCATAGCCGCGATCCCCTCATCCTCCGACAGCTGTCGTTCCCACCTCATAGACATAGGAGGCTACGCGGGTGGCACCGCCACCTCCTCCTCTGCAATTTGGCGAACCAACCTCTCCCCGAGATACCAAGAATGGCCAAAATCATGCGCCAACAAATGCCTCATCTGCGCGTTCACCCCAGTCATCCCCGTATCCTGAATGGCTGTCCCCTAGGGATAAAAGGTCACCTGAAAATACCCAAGCAGGCATGAGTCAATACAAGATCAGAAGGTGCCAAAAACTAAGACTGAAATGGAAAGAGTCTTACCCGACCACTGGTCAGGTCATTTAAGACCGGACGCACCGCCTCTAGGGAAAGAGATCCCTTCCACTGCCGGTTGGCCTTACGCCATCGATACAGTCGGCAAAAGTCCCCAACAGTGTCATCCTTCAGAGCAATCAGTGGGGTGTTGCACCCAATCACCTCATAGAACCACGTCTGAATTCACAAGAAAAAAGAGACGCATAAGGAAAATGAGAATGCATGAAAGGAAAATGCGAATGCATGAAATGAAAATGCACAAAGTAAAGAATACCTCAAGGAGATACGTGGCTCCAGTAAAAGTCTGCCAGCTGCACCGGCTGAATGCATCAAACGAAGAGTAAAGGGTCGCCAAGGTCAGACTCCCCCAATCATAAAAAGGGATGTTCGAAAACATCCTCAAGTGTGGCAAAAACCACAAATGGACGATGTCGCCACTCGACGCCACCATGAAACCTCCCAGCACCAACAAGATAAACAACCGGGTCATCTGCCTCACTTGCAGCCCGTCCTCCACATCAACCACCCTGCTCAGCAAAACATCCTTCAGCAAGGACAGCTGGATAGAATCCCTAGAGACTATACTCCTCACATCACCAAGTGCCGCATGCACCGCCTCTGGCCTCACCCGTAAAGAGAGATCGGCCTCTATCTTCTCCCCATCATAATCCAGCCCCAACAGTTGTTGCGCATCTATGGGAGTCACCATCATCTCCCCGAAGCCAAAATGGAAGGTGTGGGTAGTGTCCCACCACCTCTCCCCCAAAGCACACAAGACTGCTGTCGAACGAGGCATCTCATCCAGCGCAGCCGCCAACCTCCCAAAACCCGCTGATAATACCATCCAGCACACCACCGGTGGAAGATGCTCCCAAACATCCTTAAGCCCCGTCGTCCCGCGGGCACACATATTCTTCAAAGAAATATCCAACTAGAAAGAGGAATAATTCATTCAAAGGTCAAGAAAAAGGAAAAATCACCCAAAAAGAAAAAAATGCCAAAGGTCAGGTTACTTACATAATCGCCGGGAATCACTCTAGAAGAGCGATGACGCGATGGCTCCCGCAACAAGGTCCGCTCGTCCGCAACCGGCTCGAATGCATCGAAGGCATTCTCGTTCCCCAAAGAAAGAGGCACCATGTCCCTCCAATCCACATTCACCCAGTCATCAATGGTCAACCACTCCTGGTGGACAGCGGTGCTCACAAACGAGGCCATTTCTTGAAGATCGGAACGTTAGAACAATTCGTAGAAAGAAATCGCAGAAAGAGAGAATGCAAGAAGCTGTGAAAAATGAAGGGGATTCGCCCCCATTATATAGGATGACAAGCGCCATGCCGATCGTCACCTCCCCTGCCATATCGATCGACACTAACCCCTCACCTTCCCGAGGTAGCCCAAAAGTCCATGCCACTGCGAATGGCACCCCTCAGTCTATGCCGATCGGCACCCCCTTAAAATTTCGTACAGAAATTCCTAGAAAATGCCAGAAAACCCTAAAAAATCCTCAGAAAATTTCTAAAAATCCTAGGAAGGATTTAGAACGTTTTCACCAAGAAAATTTCAAACTCCTTCAGGCGAAACCTCTTTTTCCCCAAATGACCTCTCAAGCAGTGCGCCCGGACCACCTAATCACCTCCTCAGCAAAGTTCACAACCTCAAACTGGTTATCTCCCCAACAATCAACTCCTTCTCTCAAATCAAGGACACAAAGCCTCCCCAGCCATCGGCTACCCGGTGCGAAACAATATCGCATGGTATTTTCCCCAACGGAATTCAGAAAAATCACTCGCCCCAGGCGATCTCTCCCAAAGGACGATCCAAATCTTCCCCAGCTCATTCATCATTCCCCAGCAGAACCTCAAATCCAAATTCTTATCCCTAGCGGAATATCAAATCCAATTTGTACCCACAATGGAACTCTTTTCTTTTCCCAAGGAAATGCAATCACTTTTGGGTCAGAATTGACCCCGGTCTTGGATCGTCACCTCAGTTAGGTCAGAATTGACCTCAATCCTCGGTCGTAACCACTCTTGGGTTAGAATTGGCCCCGGTCTTGAATCATCACCTAAGTTAGGTCAGAATTGACCTCGGTCCTCAACCGTCACCACTCTTGGGTCATAATTGGCCCCGGTCTTGGATCGTCACCTGAATTAGGTCAGAATTGACCTTGGTCCTCGATCGTCACCACTCTTGGGTCAGAATTGACCACCGATCTTGGATCGTCACCTGAGTTAGGTCAGAATTGACCTCGCTCCTCGGTCGTCGCCACTCTTGGGTCAAAATTGACCACGGTCTTAGATCGTCACCTGAATTAGGTCAGAATTGACCTCGGTCCTCGGTCGTCACCACTCTTGGGTCAGAATTGACCCCAGTCTTGGATCGTCACCTGAGTTAGGTCAGAATTGGCCTCGGTCCTCAGTCGTCACCACTCTTTGGTCAGAATTGACCCCGATCTTAGATCGTCACCTGAATTAGGTCAGAATTGACCTCGGTCCTCGGTCGTCACCACTCTTGGGTCAGAATTGACCATCGATCTTGGATCGTCACCTGAGTTAGGTCAGAATTGACCTCGGTCCTCGGTCATCACCACTCTTGGGTTAGAATTGACCACGGTCTTGGATCGTCACCTGAATTAGGTCAGAATTGACCTCAGTCCTCGGTCGTCACCACTCTTGGGTCAGAATTGACCCCGGTCTTGGATCGTCACCTGAGTTAGGTCAGAATTGACCTCGGTCCTCGATCGTCACCACTCTTGGGTCAGAATTAACCCCAGTCTTGGATCGTCACCTGAGTTAGGTCAGAATTGGCCTCGGTCCTCAGTCGTCACCACTCTTTGGTCAGAATTGACCCCGGTCTTGGATCGTCACCTGAGTTAGGTTAGAATTGACCTCGGTCTTCGGTCGTCACCATTCTTGGGTCAGAATTGACCCCGATCTTGGATCGTCACCTAATTTAGGTCAGAATTGACCTCGGTCCTCGGTTGTCACCACTCTTGGCTCAGAATTGACCTCGGTCTTGGATCGTCGCCTGAATTAGGTCAGAATTGACCTCGGTCCTCGGTTTTCACCACTCTTGGATCAGAATTGACCCCGGTCTTGGATCGTCACCTGAGTTAGGTTAGAATTGACCTCCGTACTCAGTCGTCACCACTCTTAGGTCATAATTGACCACGGTCCTTGGTCGTCACCACACTTGGGTCATAATTGACGCCGGTCTTGGATCGTCACCTAAGTTAGGTTAGAATTGGCCTCGGTCCTCGATCGTCACCATTCGTAGGTCCTCAGAATCGACTTCGACCCTCTAATTTGGTCATCCCTAGCACGCTCCTCAGTTCCTCAGAATCAACCTCGACCCTCCGAATCGGTCATCCTCGCTTCCTTAGGTCCTCAGAATCGGTGTCGATCCTCTCTCTCTGAGGCATCATGCGGTGTCTATTCGACGGTCATCATTTGTTCCAAACTCACCCGTCAAGGGGCTCTGTATACACCCCATTCTGTTACCCCCTAACTCACCTTAGGTCCCTAGTACCTCCACACATCATCGCAAACCCAGGTCATGTCTCGAGCACCGACCTGAAAGCTATCGGGCACTCCCCGGCTCGATTTGACCAATATTCAAACTCTTCGCCTTGACCAAGACTCAATGAATATTCTAAGGGCAGAGAATACCCTTTCCAACGGTCCGCCTCGTGCACGATTCCGACTTACCATGCGGATGAACGGTCCGTTTGCGTTCGAAACCTGACCTAGAGGCCACCGGGCGCTCCCGGGCTCTGTTTGACCTAATTCAACTCTTCAACTCAATCGAGGCTGAATAAATCTTCTAAGGGCACTGAATACCCTTTCCAACGGTCCATCCCGTGCGCAATTCCGACTTTCCATACGGACGAACGATCCGTTTGACTCCGAGAGGTCACTGAATGTTTCTCGAGCCCGGTTGACCAAAGTTATCTCCCCGAACTGGGCCAAACTCCTTGGAATGTATAAGTACATCTCCTAACCATTCCAACGGTATTCCCCATGCACGATTCAGATCTACCATGCGGACGGATGATCCGTTTGCGTCCGCACGATTCCCCGTCTAATGGACCAATAAACGCTTCCGAGCAATATTTCACCCAAAGTCAACTCCCAAACTCGGGAGCGGTACAAAGGACTTTTGAAGGTCTCTGAATTACCTTTCCAACGGTATGTCAACGGTTCGCCCTCAGCGGCCGATTTTTCGAAAAAGCCTGAAACACACTACCAAACGGCATGTCCCAGAACCTGCCTATCGGCACCTTCCTGTCGATAGACAGGAAGGGCTCTATGCCGATCGGCAGACCCCTAGGGATATAAAAGGAAGTCTTCACCTCATTTGCAAGGGGGAGCCCAGATCTGACAAAAATCCCTCTCAACGAATCTCAGAAACCTCTCTCGAAGGTAGCGTGATTTCAACTTCCAAATCCTCCTTTTACTCCCACTTTTCATCATCCCTTTCATCAAATTTGGTGAATTAAACACTCTCCATCATCATTCAAAGTGCAAGGGCTTCTCTACAACATTCAAGATTAAGCTCATGATCTTCAAGAAGGTCCAACTTTCTCAAACTCTCTCCTAAATTCTCTTGAATTCCCAATAACTTGTTTTCTTACTTAGCACTTTTGTTATCTCATCTCACACATCCTAATATACTTTTTATTTAGTATTATTGCAATCTCTTATTTTCATATAAATAAAAACCCAAAAATAAGAAAAAGTGGGTTTGCTCATAAATTCCAAATAGGGATTCTCACACTATCTCCGCACCTTTCTCACAGCTAAAAACACTTTTTCTACACACACGCGCACACTTACAAATAAGAGATTTCTCCATTTGGATTTATGGGTTAAACCCCACCCCTCGTTTGTATGCGAACTACGTGGACTTTGATGCCTTTATAGGCTGCGTAGGCGTCTCGGGGTAAAACCCGAGACTCGAGTCCTATTCTCACTTTTTCTCTTATTTTCTATCTTCTCTTTATCCCATTTTCTATTATATTCTATATACTTGTCCTTAGTAACGTATTGCCCCATATGCGTTATTGTTCCCTTATAACGATCAACGTAGGGGTAATCGCCTAAATCTTATTTTTTAACATTAATCTCACATTCCTACTGATGACTCGCTTTATCTTTCCCATGATAAAAATTGAGGATTCCTACCTCCATCCTATATATACACAGGCACACATATCACGGGGGAAAATGTAAAGAAAAATAGCAAATATCCATGATAGACCGAAAGGGCGTAATGGGTGCCTAACACCTTCCCATTTCGTAACTAAGCCTCCGAACCCTTCTCGAATCATTTTGGTTTCGCACGCACCAGTATGTCTTTGGATGCCATCCTTCGGGGTGGCTTCCCCTTTTTCTTTTGTCTGTTTTGAGTAAAATAGACTGGCTACTCTGAATCTCTCTACATTTTCACACCTCACAAATCGACGCCGGCCGAAGCGCTCTCCCGAGAGGGGATGCGCGGGACCCGAAGGATCGGGGATGCCCACACTACCCCTAGTCCGAAATCTCAATGCGCTACGACTCTTATCATATCCCTTATATTCTATTATAAAAAAGTCTCTTCTTTTCCCCTACCCAAAACTACATAGGCCCTATCCTCTAAAAAACATTTTCAAAAATGGATTTCAAAACCCTCCGAGTTACGTAGGCATCTCATCACTTCACATGAGCACGACCCCCCTTCTTTTTCACAAAATACTATTCTTTTAATATCCCTGAGAATGACATTTCATTTTAACATATATATGAACAAAAGGATTATGTATGCCTTAGTGATTGGTATGGATAATTCAAAATGGAAAAGTCATCAAGAGGTACAACTAGATGATTAAAAACTTATTTTTTTCATTATCTGAAATTTTTATATGATTACATCGGCATATGGAGTCAAATGACTTCCCTTTCCATCACTACACCTCCCTCCCTAAAACATCCAGATAATAACAAGCCCCACTACTCCTAAAAATCACCCCCAATTATTTCCACAAAGCACAAAACCACACCTATTACAAAAAGCTTCCCAAAGCCCTACCCGTAGCTGCCAGAGGAACAAACACCATCATCACCTGCATCCTGGGCTCCCCAAACCTCCCCTGCCGGAATAGAGTATCGCAGATGCTCCATAGAGAGATATACCAAGACTAGCTTGGGGAAGACAACAACGCCTCCCTCCATGGTGTCAGATATGGTAAACCACCTTTGACCGGTCTCTACAGCCAGCATCCTGTCCACTAACTTCTTCTATAACCACTTTATGTAATCCCTGGAGTCATGTCAGACTCGCCCAGTAGACTGAGAAGGATAGGTCGACTAACGAAGATTCTCCCATAAAGAACCAAGCCACATGCGCATACGCTCTGTCAGGTCCTCCACAGGAAAGAAGTTTGGTGTCCGCAGTGGCATGATTTGCTCCCAACCAAATTAGTGCAGCAGCCGCCAGGGAAAGTAAAAAGAGGTCTGCTTGAGGCCTATTAACCGAACATTTTGGTACTTCCTGAGGTCCAGAGTGGGTAGAATCTCCCCCCAAGGCACATACCACCGTAATCCTCGAGCCCCGTGCTCTACAAACTACTTCCCCCAACTCTTAATGTCATGGTCTGCTATAATGAAATAAAGCGAGAAGAATTTTGGCTCCGCCGATAAAGGATACTCAGTTGGGACCACCATACGAAACCTCTCTCACAGCCACATAAACAACATTACACGGCTACCCCTAAAAAATTCAGAACGACCCTCCCGCCAGGCATCCAAGCCATTCAAGGTCTTTTCGAGTATCACTATTGTAAGATTGTGATGGTATGACATCCAAGAAATAATAGCCGCCAGTTGGGGGTCCACCAGCATCTACCAGTCACTAACCGAACTTTTGAAATAATGACTAGGATGACGACCCTGGCATATCCAACTTCACCCACGTCATGCAAACGCACGGACTGTAACACCACCGAAAGGGAAATCATTCCCCCCATAACCAATAGCCAGGCCACTGAAAGAAAAATATGAAGAAGCCGAGTTAGCAATTCCCTGGGAGAATGGGAAAACTCAGGCAGAGCCACAGCAATGCTGGAATTTATCCCCAGCATGGCAGAAAATTCCTTATAGGTAGGACAAATCTCATCCAACCCGAAGAAAAAGACATGATTCTAGGGATACCAAAACTCAATAGACACCATCAGTATGTTCCACTCAATGGTCCGGTTGCGCAACAAAGAGACTCGCCGCATATGGAAGGCATCATAATCGACATTGTAATAACACATTGCTTCCAAGGCTTCGAGGTAGTTAGCGAACAATGCTACCAGGGAGAGACATCTTATAAAACCAAGAAATAATAAGAAAGAAAGAATGTGAGAAAGAAAGAAGATAAAAGTGTGAGGGGGAAAGCCCCATTCACACCCCTTTTTATACTTGGAAACTCTCAAGAAAAGGACAGGAAACCCTACAAAAATCGGAGTAAAACTTCTCCCACCAAGTACCAAGAAATTAAAGAAAGTGCAATCAAAGCCTTGGATTGATTAGACTGGACTGATATGAAAATAGGCAGGACAGAAGTCATGCCGATTGTCAAACCCCTATTCTGGGAAAATTCCCTTTTTTCTCTTTTATCAAAATAACAAAAATAACAAAAATAATTTTTATCTTAAGAAAATTCCGGATTTTCTTTATACTCGTGCTTTTACTAATTCCATTTTGAATAAAATCCTTCTCAAATCAACTTTCAAATTCTTTTTACAGTTCAGCAGCAAAGTAAAAGGAGCATGTGCATTAATCAATAAATCAAAGAAAATTAACAAAAAAATTCATTCTTCATTTGCATATATTTTACTGTATTACATTAACATTTTTTAGGGAAAGAAAAAGTAAAAAAACAACGGGACTCAGCCAGAACTCAATCTCTCTCTTTATCTATCTCTTCTCTCTCTCTCTTCACAAAAGAAGTCCCTTACGTCACCGCTGCCTCCATTGACGTAGATGCGCCACCTGCGCTATGAGATGACCCCACCTGTCGAATCAAGCCCGCCCTAGGGAGAGGCATCACATCATAAAGGCTAGGGGCATCAACCAGATCGAGACGAAGTCCAGATAGTCGTACATCACCACTATCTCAGTGTATAGAGAGTATGGTTCTCCCATTATCCCCAGACATCTCCTACACATGCCTCATGAACATAGGGAGCATCACTGGCGGCACCGCAACCTCATCCTCCATGATCTTTCAGACTACCCTCTCCCTAAGATAGCAGGAGTAGCCAAACTCATGCGCCAGTAGGTGTCGCATTTGCGCATGTCCACCCGTCACCCTAGTATGCTGAATGGCCATCCCTACAGGATAAAAGGTCACCTGCAAATCCCCAGCAAAAGCGAAGGATCAGTATCAGTAAAAGATCATCATTATTACAGTCTCAAAGACAAAAGAATGCTTACCCGCTCGCTCGTCAGGCCATTCAATACCTGACACACTGTCTCCGGAGAAAGATTTTTCTTCAATTGCCGATTAGACCTCCACCACCGGAACATTTGAAGAAGTCCCTCATAGAGTCATCCTTCAAAAAAATTAGTTGGGTGTTCAACCCAATCACCTCATTGAACCACATTTTCAAAGGACAAGGATCGACATTCAAGAAATCAAAAAGAAGTACATGAATGGAAAATGTGAATGCATAAAGGAAAATGCACAAAATAAAGAATACCTCGAGAAGATACATGGCCCCAGTAAAAATTGGTCGGCAACACTGGCTGAATGCATACAAAGAATAATAAAGAGTCACCAAAGTCAGGCTCCCCCAATCATAGAAGAAAATGTTCAAAAACACCCTCAGAAAAGGCAAAAACCATAAGTGGACGACGTCTCCATTCGTCACCACCAGGAAAACTTCCAACACCAACAAGATAAACAATAGGGACATCTGACGCACCTGCTTCCCATCATTCTCATTAACCCTCCTCAGCTAAATATTCCTCAAAGAAGACAAGCAGAGAGATTCTCTGAAAACCACCCTCTCCACATCACCTAACACTGCCATCATCGCCTCCGATGTCATCCTCAGTGTCCTTTCCACCTCAATTTGGCCACCCTCATAGTCCAGCCGTAGCAACTACTGAACATTAATCAGAGTCATCATCATATCCCCAAAGCCAAAATGGAATGTGTGGGTAGTGTCCCACCACCTCTCTTCCAAAGCACATAGAACCACAGTGGAGATGGGCATCTCATCTAAAGCCGACGCTAGCCTCCCAAAACTCGTAGAGGACATCATCCATCGCACCACAATAGGAACGTGCTGCCAAATATCCTTAAGCCCTGTCATACCACGGGAATGATTAATAAACATGGAGACATCATACTGTTAAGAAATGAAGAAAACCCTTGTCAGATTTAAGAAACAAAGCAATCTCGTCAAGAAAAAAAGAAAGGAATACCAGAGTCATTAAATACTTACATAGCATCTTGGGTTTACCACCCCTGAAGAGCGATGACATGAAGGATCACACAAAAGATTCTGATCATTCGCCACCGGCTCAAATGAGTCAACAGAGTTCTCTCTACCCAATGTGAGGGGCACCCTATCCATCCACTCTAACCCTGCCTAATCGTCAGCATTAAGCCATGCCATATGGGTCGCACTGCTTGAGAAGTCAGGCAGTTCTAATGTTACGACGATTTGCAGAAGTTTATAGCAGAAAAAAAGAAGTCAGAAAGCTGTGCAAAATGAGGAGAACCCGCTCGCTTTTTTATAGGAGGCTAAGGGTCATGCCGATTCGTAGTCCCCTCCACCTACCGATTGGCACTGATCTTTTCTCCTGCTCGAGGTACCCCAAAAGACCGTGCCAATGCCAATTGGAACACCTACATCCTTCCAGTCAGCACACCCTTTAAAATTTCGTACAAAAAGTCCAAGAAAATGTCAGAAAATCCCGAACAATTCTCGAAAAATTCCTAAAATTTCCAAATCCATTCTAGCACCTTATTCACCAAGGAAAACATTTTTTACACCCTGAGCAAAATTCCAGAGAATCATTCTCCCCAACAATGTCTCCAGAGGACACTCAAAATTTCCCCCCAGCTATAAAATCCTCGGATTCTTCACTATTCCCCAGCGAAACGTAAAATCCAATCCTCATCCCCAGTGGAGTCCCTATGTTTTCCAAAGGAGAAGTACACCTCTGTTAGGTCAGAATTGACATCAGTCTTGGATCGTCACCTTTATTAGATCAAAATTAACCTCAGTTCTCGGTCTTTATGTCTTTTAGGTCAGAATTGAGCTTAATCCTTGGTCGTCACCTCTCTTAGGTCAAAATTGACCTCGGTCTTAGATCGTCACCTCAGTTAGGTTAGAGTTGAACTCGATCCCCGATCATCACCTCTTTTAAGTCAGAATTAACCTCGGTCTTGGATCATCATCTTAGTTAGGTTAGCATTGACCTCGATCCTCGGTTGCTACCTCCTTTAGGTCAGAATTGACTTCGATCCTGGATTGTTACCTCAATTAGGTCAGAATTAACCTAAATCCTCAATTATCACCTCTTTGAGGTCAAAACTGACCTCGATCTTGGATCGTCACCTCAGTTAAGTCAGAATTGACCTTGATCCTCGGTCTTCACCTTTTTAAGGTCATAATTGACCTCGATCTTGGATCGTGACCTTAACTAAGTCAGAATTGACCTTAGTCCTCAGTCGTCACCTCTTTTAGGTCAGAATTAACCTCAGCCTTGGATCGTCACCTTAGCTACGTCAGAATTCACCTCGGTCCTCAATCATCACATGTCTTAGGTCAGAATTGACCTCGATCCTCGATCGTCACCTCTTTTTGGTCATAATTGACCTCGATCTTGGATTGTCACCTTAGTTAGTTTAGAATTGACCTCGGTCCTCGGTCGTCACCTCTTTTAGGTCAGAATTGACCTCGATCCTAGATCGTCACCTTAGTTAGGTCAGAATTGACCTCGATGCTTGGTTGTCACACCTTTTAGGTCAGAATTGACCTCGACCCTCTGAATTGATCATCCATATCCCATAAGTCCGTAGAACTAACCTCCCTCCATCATGTGGTGTCTATTCGATGGTCATCACTTGTTCCAAGCTCAACTGTAAAGGGGCTTGTAGACACCACATTATAGGACCCTCTATGTCTCTCCTTAGACTCCTATCACTTCCCATTTCCACCACAAAAACCTAGGTTCCACTCCGAGTACATATTTAGAGGCCATCGGGGGCCCTCGGGACCCATTTGACTTCAGTCAACTCTATAGTCAGAGAAAAAGATCTTTAAATATTTGAAGGGCTCCGAATAACCTTTCCAATGGTCTCCCTCGTGCATGAATCGGCATAACGGTTTGGACAAACGGACCATTTCACTATCGAAAATTGATAGAGAGGCCATCGACCGCCCTCGGGAGCCCTTGGGCCCCGAGTTAACCCCAATCATCTTCACTATTACAGTGGAAGCTCTTTAAATATTCTAAAGGCACTGAAACCCCTTTCCAACCGACTATCTTGTTCATGAAACCGCATAACCATTCTGATGAACGATCAGTTTTCCCCCAAAAATTGATCCAGAGGCCACCGGCGCTCTGGGACTCCGTATGACTAAAGTCAACTCTTCATCTCAAATGAGACGGAATGAATATCCAAAGGACATTGAATACCCTTTCTAATAATTTACCCCATGTGCGATTCTAACCTATGGTACGGACGAACGATTCATTTTACTCCGAGAGGTTACCGGACGCTTTCGAGCCCCAGTTGACCAAGGTCAACTTTCCGAACTAAGCGAAACTCTTTGGAATGTCGAATTACATTTCCTAAACTTTCCAACAATCTACCACGTGCATGATTCTGACTTACTATACGGATGAACCATCCATTTCCTGTCGACGATCTCCCGTCCAAAAGACCGATGTACACTTTCGAGCCCCATTTGTCCCAAAGTCAACTTCTATAATCGGGAGCAGTCCGAAGGACTTGAAGGTATCTAAAATATGTTTCTAATGGTATACCCCGTGCACGATTCAGATCAACGGTTTGTACACTACGATTGTTTTTCTAGAAAAGCTTGCACGGGACTTCCAATTGGCAGGTCCTAAACCCTGCCTATCGGCACACCCTGGGGTTGGCCGATCGACACCCCCTTTTTCCTTATAAATAGGGGCCATGATCTCACTCCCAAGGAGGCATCGAAATCCATCAGCATAAGTGATCTCGGCAATATTCTCTCGAAATCAGCGAAGTTACATATGAGAAGTTTCATTCAAGTCTAAATACACATCCTTTTCACACCTAATTTGACAAATACCCTTCTCTCTCATCAAAATTCATCAACATTCAAAAGAGTTCATCCAAGATTTAAGCTCAAGCTCCAAGGAAGGTCCAATTCCTCCTCCCTCTCTTTTAAATCTCTTGTTTTCACATAAGTTACATTAGATTCATAATCTAGTTTCATTGTAGTTCATACATATTAACATCTACGCTTTTATTTCTATATTGCACATACTTTATTTTACATAAAAAAACAAAAAACAAATAAAATAGGGTCACACTCGTAAATTCCGAACGGAATTATCCACCACGCTTTCTCCAAAACCAACACGTACACACATAATAAAATTCCGTTCGAATCTATAGGATAACCCCCACCCCTATCCTACATTCGAACAACATGGACTTTGACGCTTTTATAGGCTACGTGGGCATCCCGGATTAAAATCCGAGACTCGAGTCCAATTTTCCAATTTTCCAACTTCTCTTATATTCTAAATTTCTTAAAACCACTCATTTTCATAATTATCATATATATATAATATGCTTGTTCGCGTCCCATCCTACATATATGATCGTTTTCCAATAACGATCAATATCATGATAAACGCCCATATTCTATCTTCTACATTTATTATTATTTTGGGAATGTTCCAGTTGATGACCTCACCCTATCTTTTCCATGGTATGGGTTGAACGATTCCAATCCTCATTATATAAACACGTGCACAAACTTCACGGGGATAAAGAAAAATATTAACATTGGCCCATGAGAGATCGAAAGGGCGGGATGGGTGCCTAACACCTTTCCATTCTGTAACTTAGCCCCCGGACCTCCTATTTAATTGTTTCGTATGCATCAATTTGTCCTTGATGCCTTTCTCTTGAAGTGGCAGCATGTTCTTCTGCCTGTTTTGAGCAAAATAGGTTGGCGACTATATATCTTTACATTCACCCCACACCGAGGATGGTCGAAGCACCTTTCGAATAGAAGGGTGTGAGATCGCATCACAGTTCTTTCTAGAGGGATCCTCCTCCTTCCCTCCAGAACGAATGTCGTGCCGTCGGGGATGGCCACAGTCAGCGCCCACGCGATCATAACGAAAAACTATACAAGAAGGTTCCTTGAATCGGTTCTCAATTGGAGCCGAACTGATTCGCAATTTGAACAGAACCGATTCGCACACACCAGTTTTGCCCAGGTCTACTGTTTTCTCATGACGGGATTTTTCAACCCAAAACTTCTCAAACCAAAGATCCTCAAAATAAATCAACAACTTAAAACGTGATATGGATGAAGTCTCTAGAAGATCATAAGGTCATTCTAAACATATTTAAGCATGAAATTCCTTCTAATATTTATATCAAATTATCAAGATCTTTCAAGAACCTATGAGCATGTAAATTTTGGATTTCATCTTACCCTACAACAATGATTTCCAGATTTTTTTGAAGGGTTATACGATACGTTTCTACATCGAATTATCAATTTAAGCCACACATATATAAATTTAATACGAGGGCTACGAATCTAAATATGGATCATACGATTATCATCAATTTCTACATCAATAAAAGAATATCTAGATATGCAGTTCCCACACATGATTAAATTTTATTCTAAGCAAGGAATCAACATTAATACAAGAATAGTATAATTTGAATAAGAATAAGAGAATCCTTGCATGAGATTGGGTATAAGAGCCTCTCTTCCTCCTCCTCTTGGGTGGTAATGTCTTTGGTTGTTGGATGTAACTCCCAAGTGAGTGGGTTAACTCTAATTAAATAATTTTAGTCTCTAATTCCTGAGTTGGACTTTAAGTTCCAACTTTTGACCCCCACATGAGCCTAAAAACATAATATAATTGGACTGATACTATATATATATATATATATATATATATATATATATATCCCATGACCATTCCTAAAGGTCTAAAATGCCCGACCGAGCTCGTAATACCTCTCAAAGTATGTCTCGAATATTGTTACCCAAAATATATTTTAATTGTGACGTGACACGTGTAAAAACTTTTTGTTTAAAATAAAATCCCTTTTGATTTATTTCAAATCATTAACGTCCAACTCTAAAATTTATAAATAATACCGAGTCTAATTACTCACAACATTGATTAATTAATATTACTAAATTAAATTAATCCTTATTTAATTTCTTTTTTTCCAAAATATACGGGGTATTACATTAATTATTTAATAAATTTATTTATTAATTAATAATTTTTTAGACAACTAACTTTATGTTACAATAGATAATAAATAATTTTATTATTTTATAATCATATAAACTTTAAAAAAATATTATTATCTTGAAAATTTGAATAACATATCCATATTCATATACCTAGAAGCAAAATTCCCAAGTAAAGAGGATGTTTCAACAATTCGTGTGTTTCTCATTCACTTAAGAAAATAAGTATGTATATTTTGTTAAAATCTAAAAAAAATATATGTTTGTTTTGAAAATTGATTTTGTTAATTATTTAAGTATAATTGATTTACTTAATAATTCTATTCATTAACAAATTTCAAATTTACCATCATTATCAATGATTAAAGTGATGAGTAAACTTCATCTAAGTCAAAGTTTAACCCCACAAATTCACATATATTAAAATTTTAACAAAATTAGCGATGGGATTTTCACAACTAAACTATGCTCAAAAGACTCAATACCTCCATATTTGGGGGTTTGGCCCAAGTCTAATTCTTGACGACAATGACATATATATATATATATATATATATATATATATATATATATATATATATATATATATATATATATATATATATTATTAAAATGTATTTTTTTATAAATATGTTTTTATTTTAAAATAAAAGTGTGATTTAATTTCAAATTATGTATATAAAAAATTTCCAAAATTTATGATAAAACGTAATTTTGCATTAATACCAAGTGTTGCACTCCATGTATGAGTATAAAATCAATACCTTCATGCTTAATTTAAATATTCAAATTTGAAGACCCAGGTTTGTCTCGCTTATCTTGGGCCAGAATGAAAAAGAAAAACATACCAATATATATTTTTGAAAAAATCCTATTTTATTTACTAAACACAAAGTGTACATGACAATATATAAAATTAAGAAGTAATCTCAAAACAATCATTTTGTAACATGTTTTCATATAAAATTTTTTAAAAAAAAACTCAAAAAGACTCTAAAGTGTAAGAGTTTCTTAACTTATCCTATTTAATGTACTGATTTGGAAATACTTATATTAGAAGGGATCGAATTGAGAAGTCTTTTGAATTTTTTTAAATGTAATAAAATAGGATTTATTTTTGGAACATTTTCTTTAATACAACTATATACATTATTATAGTAGGTTCAGGCTTTGAGCATAGGCTATCATAGACTTGAACGAAAACACCAAGATAATACAAGGCGTTTGTAACGACATACATATTCATGTCAGGTTAATATTCAGTTTCTTTTCTTTGGTATATTTAGGATAATATTTAAAAGTTATCAAAGAACAACAAATGTCAATTTCCGACTATCGAATGTTCTATCATACTATATGTCGAATCCACTGTGGGGGGTTTACATTAGAGAATTTAAATTTGGGGTCAAGCTGATCACTGGTCAAAAGGAAGTCAATAAAATTATATTAATATGAATGCGTAGAGTTTTCTTGTCATTTGTTCAAATGACGCAATTAGATCACACTTGTTTTGAATGACTCATTTTCTATGCAGGTCATATACATCAATACAATATCTACCATGAAAACTACTAATTTAACGTTTGCCTTCTCAAAGTACTAAACCTTTGAATTGTGGCGGTTTTACATCTCATCTTCTGGTCTAAAAACATCTGACAAATATGTTAAACTACTTAATTGTGACAACATATTATCGTTAACAATATTTATGCCCACATCAAATTTATATCAACTTTATTTTTTAAACCAAGACATGTTAGTTGTTACGGTTCAATACTTTAAAGGGACTTTGTTGGGTTCTTTAGATAAGGGGGTGATATGAAAAACCACTATCCTTCAACGGAGTTTATCCGGATTTAATCTAAAATATATAAATTCTTTTTATTGAATTGTTGAATTAAGTAAAAGCTTTCGACAATTCTTTTGAATAATTATAATAGAAGGGATATGTTTGGTAGCTTTTTCCTCTATTTCAAATGTTTTTAATATTATTTAATATTGAATATCAATATAATAGAAGAGATCTCAATGAATAAGTTTTGAAAGAAACCGTTTTATAAATATAGAAAGCATAAAATGCACCTACTGTTTTATAAATAATGTTTTAACATGGCCTAATATTAGTACCAAGTGTTCTTTAATGTTCTTAATGAGTTATTCATTTTTAGATATACCAATTTCTAAAAAAGATTCATATTGAATAGAAATTACTGTTCAATTGAGACATAATAATTGAAAATAAAGCCAAATATACGTTAACTTTCAAAATATTAAGGGACTAGACACTGAATCCCCCTCATATAGTTTGATTCTCTTTCAATAAGCACAAGTTTGTTTAATTTGTGTACCCTTACAAGATAAAATGGGAGTGTAGCACCCATGATGTAAACTAATTAATTTAATTGGAGGAAATATTTAAGCCAATTAATTTAATTGGAAAATGTCACGCTAAATTATGAGATTTAATTTACGAAAGAATTATGTTAATTTATTGGGTTGTATTTTGGGTTGGACTTTTGGAGTCTTTCAAAAGCCCAAATAATGTGAAAAAGATAGGAAATTAGGCTTACAGGTTAAATTACCATGGGACAAGTTTAGAAGCATCTGGGTATGGTTTTGGGACCATTGTGTTAAGTTAAAATAAAGTTTAAGGGGAGTGATGTGTGGGTTGTCAAATTAAATTACTCGCAAGCGCAAGAACCGTTTTATAGTATAGAATGCAAGTGTGAGGTCGAACCCAAAGGACCTATGCAATGTATATGCCTTTTTTTTTAGTGAATAACTCGATTTTTTCGTAAATTTTTGTAAGAGGGTAGTTTAGATTAGATGGAGTTGTAACCCCTTTTGAGTACAATAATGATAAATTAACCAGCAACACTATTGATCAACTATGAGACCCGCAAACATAGCTTAATGAAGATAGACTTAGTTTAAACTCACAAATCTCTCGTGTATAACTCAAAGCATAATAATGAACTCAGAAGTAACTCGTCTAGAGGGAGAGAGAAGTAAGCACCCTAGATAAACCGTGGCAGGCAACCAAGCATGTTAACAACCCTCAGAGATACCTGTCAAGTATTAAAAGCTTCGTAATAAATGACAATGGTGAGTGAGTAAACTCTCTGGTTTGCAATAAATCTTTCTCTGATGTATATGCTCTCTAGTAATAACACTCATGAATTCTCAAAAAAGAACCTCTTCTCCCCAGAGGTAGTTGGGGTCCTTAAATAGCCCCCCACGCCACCCCCGAGGCAACTCAGTCATTAATGCATGCGAAAGACATCCCTCATACTTTATGTCACAAATATTAAATACCTGATGCACTAGTTATCTCCATTTCATAAACATTAAATACCAAGACATGCCTTTTGCCTAACCACTGTGTGTCAGAGGGCTATCGCCACAGAGGTGGCTCACCAACTGTCTGACAGCCCCAAATACCACGATGGTTTACTCGAGTGCAGATTTGACATTGTTTAGCTGGCTAGTGACATCACCTACAGTAGATGTGATATTAAGTAGAGGGTTGTTTGATTCACAACTCAACGCCCGATGGAACTCCAAGATGCTTTGCTCGAGGTTCCATGGTAAAGGTCCTTTGGTGTTTTACTAGATGTATCTAAGATGGTCAGGACAAGCCCCCAACCGTACCTCACTTCTCAATCCTCCAAATCAAGTCCCTCTAAAGTTCTCACGACAAGGTCGTTCGATAAAGCATGAAAGCTCTCCCAAGCCCTGTCAAGCCTGGTCTCTCACGAGTACCGTTCGACCTCACACACAATCATTATACTCGTTATAGCTCATAGTCAGTAAAAACAAAAAATACAATATGACTAAGTAACACAACAAGCTAAAATTTGAGTTGCCACGCCAAGCTGCCTCATTGAGATGCCGCGCTGAGTTGCCACGCTGAGTTGCCTTAACCCAGACACTATTGTAAATAGGGGGATTATCCCTAATCTCAGTATTACCTTCAAGCCCCCTCTACAATTTTAATTCCTATTCTAGGTGAAAAAAATGAGATTTTTATAAATTAAATTTGCAACTAAAGTAACACGAAATAAAGTAATGCTAAATTAATGAATCTACGCTAAAGAAAATGCAAGAAATTACTTCAATAAAATATTAATGTGACTCATTTAATGAGATGGTAACTTTAACAACGTAAAATTAATGAATAATGGGACTCGAAATTCAGAATCCATTACACGTAGTCACATTCATGTTTGTCAATACCCTTAATTTTTCTACATAATAATTTTGTCGCTATGCATTACTATAATGGGTGATATGTCGTGAAAGTCCAATTTTTATATCATTAACATCAATAAAATAATACCTCTCTCGTCTAACAAACTAATGTTTAAAACTCAATCATTAATTGAATCAGTCAAAACACAACATTTATCCATTTAATTAAATAAATCACACACTAAATCTAACGAAACACAAAAGATATCTCGTTTTAATTTTTTAACAGTAAATATGGAGAGTGAATAAGAGATAACATTAAACATGAAAAACAGATCATTTTTAAGGTGTGTTGAGTCACAAAAATGCCGATGCATATAATTTCAGCTTAGTCCCAGAACAAATATTTAACCTAACATGGTATCAATAATAACATAAACAAGAGAATTAAAATACTTACATGGAATCATGAGAGGCAATAAATAAGCTCTAATAAAAAAAATCAATTTTTAGAGTCTCTTCCCAAATAATTACACCCTCTCACCTCACAAATATAAAATTTAGCTACCTTTGAAAAAAAAAATTCTCCTTCAAGCTATGGCTGAGTGATCTTTTTATAGGGATGGGATGAAGAGTTTGTTTTTGAGTGGGTTTTCTCCTCGAAGATTTTCAAAAGATTCACTACTTAAAATAAGGAGCATTTAGTGAACTTTGTAGCCATTTGGGAACTCGCTCCCATGGAAATGACCAACAATGTTTTACTTCTTTTTTTATTATTTTTCTTTTCATTTTTCAGCACCAGCTTTAATTGCATTTTTAACCTCTAAAACATCAAAATCTCATTTTTGCTCTAACAATAAAGTTGTGAGTTTTTTAAAGACCTTTTTGAAATGTTATGACACGTCCTCAACGGACATTATGGGTTTGAGTTATGATTTATTTTCCTTGGAATGTCGATTCTGTCGTGTCGCGACGGATCACATAACTCTATCGTTTTAACTCATTTGTCTTCCAAACTCGTGGGTACCTACAAAATATAAAAATATATCATATGATAATATTTTAGGCATAAAAAAATAAATTTTATGAAATTATAATTTTGTCATTTTTAGTACCCATTTTACCATTTTTAGGCTCTATAAGTTAAACTGCATCATTTAGTGTCCGTTTCAATTCTGATTGCAATGAAACTTTAGGAGAACCTATAAAAAGATATAATAAATATATTTATCATAAATTTGAGTTCCAAAAATGTGTTAAAATATGAAATTACCGTTTTGCCATTTTCCCCATAAATTTGTCATATAAATTTCATTTTAATTCAAACTCTGGGAAAGCTTTAAAATATTAAAATAAACTTAATGAGAAAGCAAGGTAAGTATGCTATGACACCACTTGTAAGAGTGGAAGACTAATACCACTTTGATAGTGCAAAAATAAATGTGCTTAATAAGGATAGTCACAAACACAAATTTTAATTTTCATCTTAATCAATTTTATCTTTTTATCCTAAACATACATCTATGTGATAATACAGATAAAGCAAACCAAGTATTCAATGAAGGCAAAGTTTCAAAAAAAAAATCCTTTCAGGACAAACTTTTTATTCAGCGCTTTAGAAATATTACAAGGCATTCCACTTATAGACTACTTGATATCCGCCACAAGCATAAAACGCTAGTCTTCATAAATCTCTAAAGAATATCACTTGTCACCAAGCGATCCACATATGATAAATTCTCCCTTGGTATCCACCAATCCATCCTCAGCCTTCGTCTTCATCAATGATCCCCTCGGGTTTCACAAGTCGGCCATGGAGATGCCTTCTCCACAAAGGTGTATGTAGAATACACTAAAATTTCTAGAGTTCAAATGAATTCGCAAGAATTATTTTTAGGATGTATGTTGTTGAAAGCGCGGAATCCCCCAATTTTTAAATTCAAATATAATGAAATGGTTCAAATTTTAATTTTCCAAAAGTTATTTAAAATTTTCTTTTCTTAAAGATAACAAACCAACTTATAAAAAAATAAAACTAAACTAAAATTGAAATTAAAACTACACACACAATTTTCATTTCGACTTAAACACACATTAATCCAATTCAAGTTAAACTTGTATGTTATCTAGATAAAGTAATTTTGCACTTGAATTAAATTGAAGATACCCAAACATTAAATTTGCACCAAATTAAATAGATTGTGATTTTGAACTAATTTTATCTTTTAGTCCTAAGAATGCATATACGTGATTTAAGAAAGATAAAATTAAACAATATCACACGACGCGCCGATGTACGAGGAAAACCCAAATGGGAAAAACCTCGGACGAACCTAGCCACGAAATCACTAAGTATGGTAGTTTTTACAAAGACTCTACACAAGAGGACTTACACAAACTGACTTGAGTCCGTGCAATCCTTGACGCGCTCCTTCGGTCTTCAACCTCCGCCTAGTGAATAACCGTGGACTCCTCCACAGTCTCGAACTCCACCGATGGGGCTATGGTCACCGTCAACCCACATGCGAAGCCTTTCTTCGAGTGAGAACACCATAATAAACTTTTCTCCTTTTTGGGGTAGAGAAGAACCCAAACTCTCTTCTTGTTGGTGTAGAGAAAACCAGTTACCAAAACTCTCCAAGAAATGATATATATATATAGGTACTTGGAATAAACTAAACAAATGGGTGTGTATGTAATTTTTGATGAGTTTAATCCATAAAAATAAAACACAAAACATGAAACTTTTTCTTAAAAGTTTTGCTCTGAAAAGACTCTTAGAATGTGAAAAAGTTGTCTTCAAAAAGTTAGTTCCCTCACTTAAGAAGTATATCAAAAAGGAAGTGGGGTAAAGTAGTGGAAAAGCGGAAAAAACTGGCGTAAAACTGTTCCCGCTGTTTTTTCGTCGTTCGAACGAGACTTCTAACGAAGAGACAGAAAGGAAAAAAAATTCTCGTCTGAAAACTCATTCGAACGACTTCTCGTTCGAACAAGGTCATTCGAACGACCTATCTAACGAGATCTTAGGCCATGATTCTAGATAATTTCGATACGAACACGTGGCCACCAGTTTCGTGTCATTCTGATTTTTTTTATTTGATATGATTTTTCTACTGAAAGGTGTCCGAGAACAAAATATTTAGAACTATGAATTCAAAAAAAAATTTAATAAAAAAATACTAACACCCAAAATAAATTTCTAAAATACACCCAATAAAGAATGTTCCAAGCTCCTCTCTCTCTCTCTCTCTCTCTCTCTCTATATATATATATATATATATATATATATATTTTTAAATGCATTCATACCTTAGGAGCAATGTAATCATGTTGATGACGTAGAAACGAGGCACAACACATACGACATTTGATGAATCTTTAATATCTTGGCCGCTACGTCTTCAACAAACACGTCATAGGCTTGAATGAATAAACTTGAACTCTATCCTATGACTCAAATGTTTTTTTTCGGAATTGAGCCAAAACTACAAAGGACTCAATTGGAAATTTGTGTCCTTACAAATCTCCCCCTTTGGCTATTCCGGGACAAAAACTAAATAAAAATCCTAAAGGGCCGTCAAGCTCAATAGACTCAAAAATAATGTCCCACCCGAAATAAAAATACAATGCTTAACGCAAACAACCCAAGGATCAATATCTTTGCCGATGTTGAATGTTTCCATTTAAAAGTATTCCTGCACACTTAAGCAAACTATCAAACGCATAGGGAATATCAAAATATTAAATGCAATTAAATAATTACTCCCCCTAAATTAATTCTCCCCTTTATCAAACAAATGACATACTTAGAAAGACGTCTCCGCCTAAGATAAATCTCCCCCAAACTAAGATACGATAATAATAGGATTAGATACCATTTCTCCCCCTATCATTATCCCCCTTTTTGTTCAGGAATAGACAAAGGCTAAAGAATAAAAAAGGTAACTTATCTCCCCCAAATAAAGCATATACACCCTCTAAACTAAGCAAGGGATAAAAGAATGGGATAACAAGCTAAAACATGTAATTGTGCATATAGTGATGAGAACATTAAAGCATATGGGAAACAAAAATTCAACTAATCCAAACAATAACATCGGATACCAACTAGGACGCAATAAAATGATACCAATATGATATATAAATTATTAAGAATGTGATATCAACAAGGAATGAAATAAGATGGATACCAAGCATGAATTAAAGCATATATGGATTAGAAATAAAAGCAAAGACTAAACAAAAGTAACAAATATATGTATACATAATATATATCAAAGAGACTCAAGTACACATATATAGATATAAACACACAAATGACACACACAACATATAATAGGAGTCTTTCACACTCGTATGGCAAAAATGTGTCGTATGGAAACGAAAGTGTTGGGGTGTGAACTAGTAACGATTAAATTTAGACCCAATCACTTAAATCATGTTCACGGAGTTCTCAATTGATTGCAAACTTCATCACATTTGAATATAACCTCACGTGACAATATAAATTGAACTTAATGAACAAACATACACAATGCATACAAGCCTAGCATATTGATGATTCTACAAACCAATAGAGTCATGACATGAGATACGCAACTAGGATAAATGGACATTGTGCAAACCGTTGATATACCATCCAATCTCCCTCAATAAGCATTTATATTGATTTTGAATTACTATATCAATCAAACATAGGCCTTGGCAATTATTTTTCTTTTTAATGCCATATTTTCTATTTTTAGGCCTTTGGACCACGTATTTCTTTTAGGTCCAAACAAACGGTAGCTTACTATTCGCAAAGGATAATAAATCCTTTCGCAGCCCTTCCCCGTGCACATTTATATTTATCATTTTTTATTTTTCACAAAAATCTCACGTGCAACGGATTTTGACATGCACTAGTCCTCCTAGGTTACAAATATGTAGATGACAAGATTGGTAATAGAACACCTCACAAAGCTCAAATATACATATGAAGTTAAAATTTCAAAAGAGCTCGTGCATGTGTGAATAGAGGCATATAAAAATAGAATCCATTTAATCAACACAAAATCCAACTACTCCATGTAAGCATGGTGAAGAACATAATAAGGATTGACAATCTAAACCAAAAGTTATAGCCACATGAGAGCGTAAAAGATGGGATTCAAACACAAGTGTATGCCACATAAAGTGTGTCAAACTAAAATACACACAAAATAAAATCTTTTTGAGTTTTTGAAACTTTTAACCAAAAATAAAAAACTATATACTCAAAAGACAAACAAAAATCATTTGAATTTTTTATTAAGCTTAAATTACCAAGAGATAAAATCCAAATGATAAACACAAATATTTTTGTATTTTTCAATTAATGCAAACAAAATGAAGGAAATATAATACAAAAGATAAACAAAAATCATAATTCTAGCATGTGATAAACATGGAGCATAGACTAGAAAATGATTAAACAAGCATACATTTAGCATGTGAATATAGCATGAGGTACAAAAGCTAAAGTATGCGAACACTAACACATTCATATTTTAGATTTAGTAAGGGCGGAAGCATGTGAAAGTAAATGAGAATCAAAAACCCCATTTTTCAAGGCAACCAAGTCGGATTTCCTAACCCAAATTAATGGAGAATGACTATCTTGGGGTGTAGGAATTTTAACTACCTTGGTTGCTTTACGTTGGGATTTTCTAGGAATACGTTTAAGATCAAAACAAAATTTTCTAAGATGACCTTTTCGACCACAATGTGTACAAGTAAAAACATGTCGAAAAGATTTACCTAAGGAGTGATCTCTAAAGACTTTCCTAGTAGATTCTCCTAAAACATTGGTTTTAGCGTTATGAGTAAATTCATTACAAGTATTGAAGCCTAAACCACAAGTGTCATTTTTAATTTGGACCGTTCCTAATATTTTATCTAATTTTTCCGAACGACACTCCAAATCAAATTTAACATTACTAGAGTCTTTTAATTTATTTTGCAATTCTAAAATGTTAGACTCTAATAAAACATTTCGCTCTTCAAAAGCAAGAAGCTCCTTTTTCAAGGATTCCATTAAACCCCTAAGGCTATCTCTCTCGCCTTCTATATATTCAAGCTTCTCTAGAAGAGCGTTCTCTCGTGTCCTAAGGTCTTCAACCAACATACTATTATCAACGACCTTGACACGTTCTTTCAAACTAGCTTCTAACTTCAAATTAGCTCTTTTCAATTTAATAGATTCTTTATAAAGTTCTTGAAAAGTATTTTGAAGTTCACTCACATTAACCTCTTCTTCATTTTCACTCTCTCTTTCTTCTCCACTCTCACTATCATAAAAAACAAGGGAATCAAAAACTTTGACCTCGAAAGTGTCATGTGTTAAAGTTTCATCAATCGACGAGTTCTCACTATCACTCACATGACTAGCCATAAAAGCCACAAAGTTGGGCTTAGTTGGGGAATCGGGTCCCTCTTCCTTATCACTATCGCTAAGGGTCGCATTATATGAAATGGGTCGCTTACCCTCTTTCCTTAGTTTAGTAGGGTACTCAAAAGCCCTATGGCCATAACCCTCACAATCAAAACACCTATTTGACTCGTCCCTATTTAATTGTTCATTGATAGGTTTAGGGATCTTCTCCGTTTTGTCATACTTAGAAGTTTCAAATTTCTTACAGTCATTTTTAAATATATCTTTGTTAAATTTAAGAAATTTTCTAAATTTCCGAGAAAACAAAGCCATGTCTTCCGAGTCACTATCACTCTCGCTCTCTACTACTTGTTTGACCTCTTTTTGGGCTTTTAAAGCAATGCCCTTATCAATTTTCTTTTCTTTTTTAGAGGGAAACATGTCTAGTTCATAGGTTTGTAAATCACCTACGAGCTCTTCTAATTTCATAGAGGCTAAAGTTCGTACAGAATTTAAAACGGTCACTTTTGGAATAAATCTATCAGGAACGGACCTTAAAATTTTCTTTACTACTCGGTTGTCGGGTATTTTCTCTCCCAAGTAAAAGGATGAATTAACAATATCGGAAAGTCTAGCATAAAATTCATCAAAACTTTCTTTTTCGTTCATTTTGATAGTTTCAAATTGAGTGGTGAGGTTTTGGAGTTTCGAAGCTTTAACGACACTAGTACCTTCGTGGGTGAGTTGTAAAATATCCCAAGCTTCTTTAGCGGTCTCACACGTCATAATGCGTCGGAATTCATCCGGTGTGACAGTGCTAAACAAGGCATTTAAATCTCGGGAATTAAAATTAGAAAGTTTAAATTCACCCTCACTCCATCTATCGGCCGGTTTGGGAACACGCTCATTATCTACTAAATGAGTAGGTCGGGACCACCCGTTAATAACATACATCCAAACTCTCTCGTCGATAGATTGTAGTGCCGATTTCATTAACGCTTTCCAATACGCGTAGTTAGAACCATCGAAAATAGGAAATTTAGAAAATGGGGAAAATTCCATTCTAGCCAAAAATATTTAAAAGCTCTTAACGAAGTAATTTATCGTTTTTGGCTCTGATACCAATCTGAAAGTGCGGAAGCCCCCAATTTTTAAATTCAAATATCATGAAATGGTTCAAATTTTAATTTTCCAAAAGTTATTTAAAATTTTCTTTTCTTAAAGAAAACAAACCAACTTATAAAAAAATAAAACTAAACTAAAAGTGAAATTAAAACTACACACACAATTTTCATTTCGACTTAAACACACCTTAATCCAATTCAAGTTAAACTTGTATGTTATCTAGATAAAGTAATTTTGCACTTGAATTAAATTGAACATACCCAAACATTAAATTTGCTCCAAATTAAATAGATTGTGATTTTGAACTAATTTTATCTTTTAGTCCTAAGCATGCATCTACGTGATTTAAGAAAGATAAAATTAAACAATATCACACGACGCGCCGATGTACAGGAAAACCCAAATGGGAAAAACCTCGGACGGCCCTAGCCACGATATGGTAGATTTTACAAAGACTCGACACAAGAGGACTTACACAAACTGACTTGAGTCCGTGCAATCCTTCACGTGCTCCTTCGGTCTTCAACCTCCGCCTAGTGAATAACCGTGGACTCCTCCACAGTCTCGAACTCCACCGATGGGGCTATGGTCACCGTCAACCCACATGCGAAGCCTTTCTTCGAGTGAGAACACCATAATAATCTTTTCTCCTTTTTGGGGTAGAGAAGAACCCAAACTCTCTTCTTGTTGGTGTAGAGAAAACCAGTTACCAAAACTCTCCAAGAAATGATATATCAATAGGTACTTGGAATAAACTAAACAAATGGGTGTGTATGTAATTTTTGATGAGTTTAATCCATAAAAATCAAACACAAAACATGGAACTTTTTCTTAAAAGTTTTGCTCTCAAAAGACTCTGAAAAAGTTGTCTTCAAAAAGTTAGTTCCCGCACTTAAGAAGTATGTCAAAAAGGAAGTGGGGTAAAGTAGTGGAAAAATGGAAAAAACTGGCTTAAAACTGTTCCCGCTATTTTTTCGTTTTTTTTTCTCGTTCGAACGAGACTTCTAACGAAGAGACAGAAAGGAAAAAATTCTCGTTCGAACGACTTCTCGTTCGAACGACTTCTCGTTCGAACGACTTCTCGTTCGAACGAGGTCATTTGAACGACCTATCTAACGAGATCTTAGGCCATGATTCTAGATAATTTCGATACGAACGCGTGGCCGCCAGTTTCGTGTCATTCTGATTTTTTTTTATTTGATATGATTTTTCTACTGAAAGGTGTCCGAGAACAAAATATTTAGAACTATGAATTCAAAAAAAAGTTTAACAAAAAAATACTAACACCCAAATAAATTTCTAAAATACACCCAATAAAGAATGTTCCAAGCTCGTATATATATATATATATATATATATATATATATATATATTAAAATGCATTCATACCTTCGGATTAATGGAACCATGTTGATGACGTAGAAACGAGGCACAACACATACGACATTTGATGAATCTTTAATATCTTGGCCGTTATGTCTTCAACAAACACGTCATAGGCTTGAATGGATAAACTTGAACTCTATCCTATGACTCAAATGTTTTTGTCTGAAATTGAGCCAAAACTACAAAGGACTCAATTGGAAATTTGTGTCCTTACAGTTGTGAATTAAAAGTGTTTTAGAACACTAAATAAAGAATAACTTTTGTAAAATATATTTTAAAATAATCTAATAAAAGTCTTAAAAAATCTGAACACGAAATAGGTATTTATAGGGTATTCACAGTTTTTAAGGCAGCGACTCGTTTGAATGAATTTAGATCCTCGTTTGAAAAAGAAAAGAAACTCGTTAGAAGGAAACACAATCTCATTAGAATGAGAAGTCCTTCTTGTTTGAATAAGCTTCAAACGACCTTTTGAAGAGTTAAAACAATACGCCATCGATCGATGCTCATTCGATAAAAACTTCAACGGCCCTTTTAATGAACTACACTTTTCGTTCAAACAAGATATACATCTCATTTGAACGAGGTTTAAAATAAAAAAAATATTTTTAAAAATAAAAAATTCCTCTTCATTTTTTAAATAAAAATAAACATCCCAGAAATAAAGTATGTGAATTAATGTAAACAGTAAATTTCTTTATACCTTTATGGGATGTCGGGAAGTCTCTAGGGTTGATGTCAGTTTATCGTGACGGTATGAGACGGTTTGTAAAGGGATACGCCAAAATAGCGTAAAATAATACAACACCTATACTATGAGCAATATCAGAAATTTTTCTCTTAAACTTAATAATCATATTTTAACTTATAATATGATCCAACAAAGTATATATAGAGGCTTTAGATGTACACAATATCTTGTTTATCAAATTCTCCTAAACCTAAACTTTGCTAGTCCTCGAGTAAAGATAAAATTAAAAATAAATTTTTAACTCACTTTCTTAGGAATCATGATTTTACTTCTCAAATGCAAAAAGGATTTAAACCCCTAGGTTACCCTAGTAGGTGAGATATAATCTTGCGAGGGATTATAATGAATATACCCACAAAATTCTTTTTATGGTTCTAAATATTTCTCAGAAATTTTTTCTTTTTCACCAATGCACACAAGTCCCAACAATGAAATCAATAGATGAAATATTCTTAAATGATGAAATACATTTCATATCCAAATCTTAAAAATGACAACATTCATAGGAATATTTATTTCAAATAATTTTTAAGTTCGCATGTGTTATAGACAAACTCAATCTCGGACTTAAACTTCAAAGCTTTTATTATTTGAACTACTATCAAAACTGTGATTTGACTTCAATTCTCACTAGAATTACACTCAAACTATGAAATCCATCAGAATATGTGTAATGCTTATCACTCTTGATAAGCGGACTTTATAGAGTAAATGTATTCAAATTCAAAAACCAGACACATATCTATATATGAAAAACAAATAGATGAAAGAACAATAATCTCATGAATGGAATGTCTACCACTAAAAGAGCGAAATACCAAGGATAACCCTTATTTACCTTCACTTCAATTCCAACTCACCTTAGATCATTATGTGTTTATTAAGGTTGTAATGTTAGTCTAGGGTGATAAGTTATTAAACGATGGACAATTAGGATTCAAACAATTAAGCATTTGTTAAGATTGTATTAATACATCAGGTGCTTTGAACTTAACTTTTTTTTTTCTTTTAATTTCATTTTTTTCTTTACATATTGTCACAAGTTTTTCTCTTTTATCATTTTCTTTCTTTTCATTTAACATGGATATCTTTGACCCACTTTTGATATCTCAAATAAAAATTAAAACAAGGGTTAAGGGATATATATATATATATATATATATATATATATATATATATATATATATATAGGCTATACTCCGAGATTGGAGTAGGGCATGTATATTTGTCTAACAAATGAAGGGCTTATATAGTTACGCTGGAAAAGTGGACTAGTGGAAAATTTTAGTAAAGGTAAGCTAAGGCTTTAATATAGGTTATCAAAGAGGGCCTAAATCTTTTTTTAGGTTCATTAGTTCCTCCACTTAAGTATTTCAGAAGTTTTAAGTTGGTAAAACTTCAACATTCTCTTTTAGTGTTTAACAAAGAAAATAATAATGAAATTAACAACGAATTATAGTTTTAAAAAAGTAAGAGTGAATCTGTATAACCCTCATGTATGATGAATGGATCTAAAGCCACATGGGCTAATAAGTCTCCACTTTGTTTATCAAGTTTTCCTTATTGCTTCTACTTATTAATTTAAGTTTAATCAAGAGTTGTCTTATCTTGCTCCAATGTTTGAGAATTGAATTCATAAAATTTCCAACACTTAAGATAATAGTCAAGATTTGGAATGTTATGCATCGCAGACTATTCACATACAATCTATATTTAAATGCGTCATCATCTAGTGCATTGACAAAGGGTAAAATTAATACATCGTTGAAAAGAATCATATTTATTTGGTATTTTTAAAAATAATAATAATACAAATGAAAGATATTTTTTTTTCATTATTTTTTCAAAAAAAAATTAAAAAAATTTCATCATTTCTCTAATTTAGTGCAAATAGTATCACATTACTAAGAAAAATAAAGTTTGACCCCAATATCCCCAAACCTAAAACTTACATTGTCCTCAATGTAATCATAAATGCACATAGACAATAAAAGTAAAGTATAAAGATTATGGATATCACATGTAGGATTCAATGCGTTAGTTATGATTTACCTGCACTCATGGTTAGAAACCAAACAAGAAAAAACAAAACAAAATACTAAAGCGATAAAAAATTAAAATGAAATAAATTTACTAACTAAAAATGAAAGAAAACAATACTACATAATACAAATATGTGATGCTAATAAAATCAATCATAATCCTCCAGTAGCATAACATCAACTTATGGGTATGGCAACTCTAAAAATGGTTTTAACGTATGTCCATTAACTTTAAAAATATTACCATATTTCGGATTTTCAATCTTAATAGCCCCATGAGGATAAAATATAGATATGAAAACGATAGGACCCCCAATTTTAAAATCTTTCACTTTAAAAATGAATTTCCTTTTAGATGCGGAATAAGGATGGTTCAACACAACAATTTAATTTTTCAAATTTTATTTGATTTTCGTTTCTTAAAAAGATGAATAATTAAATTAAACAAAAATTTTAATTTCTAAAAGTAAAATTAAAATTAAACCTAAATAATTGAATTATGATGAACACACACATACACACACTTGAAATTCACTTAAACCAAATTGATTTAACCCAAGTCCTAGAAATTTGCCTAACATTAATTAATTCAATTTGAAAATTAGGCCAAACCAAAATTTATCAAATTACATTATTTAGACTTGAATTAAATTAAGTTAAACATTACCCAAAAATTAAAGATGCGCTATTTTAATCAAGATTGCGAATTAAACCATATTTTATCCTTTTGCCCTAAGCATGCGTTCTAGGTGGTTTTTGCAAAAGATAAAATAAAGTCACAACCACTACGCCGTGATATACAAGGAAAAACCTATAACGGGAAAAAACCTCAGACGGCCCTGGCCTAACAAATTCACTAAGTATGGTATGAATTTTACAAAGACTCGACAAGAGGACTTATTCAACTAACTCGACTCCCTTCAAGCCTTGACGCGCTCCATCGAACTTCAACTTTCGCCTAGTGAATAATCCCGAAGTCCATCGGAACATTGGAGTCCACCAATAGAGACCAAGCTACCATCAACCACACATGGTGCCATTCACTATGTGATAATGTCGCAGCAAAACAAAAGCTTCTTCTTTTAGGGATGTAGAAGTAAATCTAAACTTCTCTTATTTGAGGTGTAGAGAAAAACCCGGTGCTAAACACTCCAAGCAAATATATATATATATATATATATATATATATATATATATATATATATATATATATATATATATATGTGTGTGTGTGTGTGTGTGTGTGTGTGTGTGTGTGTGGTACATGGAATAAACTAGTATGGGTGTAAACAAAAGTGTTTTTGAATAATTTTCTTGAAAGACAAATACTCAAAACATGAACTTTTTCATTGAGGAATTAAACTCTTAAAAACTCTCTCTAGAGATTGTAGAAGATGAAAATTTTGGTTTTAAAAGGTTGGTTCCTGCACATATTAATTCTGTAAAAATGTAGTGGGTACATGGAGAAAACTGCTAAAATATTTTCTCGCCAGAAATCTCGTTCGAACGAGATTTTTGTTTGGACGAAGTCTCATTCGAATGACAAATCTAACGAAGTTCCAGAGGCTAATTGGGAAAATTCGTTGGCAAACTCATTCGAACGACATTCTCGTTTGAACGAAAAACTTGTTCGAACGACAATACCGAACGAAGTCCCAAAAAGTTCATAAATCAATTTTGAGCCCAAAACTTTATTAAAAGTTCTAAAATTAACCTTCTGAAAACAAAACTTCATTCGAAAATAAAATTACACCCAATATAAAATGTTCCAAGTTCCTATATATATATGTAATGCATTCATACCTTAGGAGAGATTGGAACTATGTTGATGACATGAAACGAAGCACGTGTAAACCGACAATGATGTTCTCTTGATAAGTAGGCCGCAGAGTCTTCAACTTAAATATGTCATAGGCTTGAAGGATACATAAGAACACTATCTTATGACTTAAATGTTTTTGTTCAGAATTGAACCAACACTACATTAAGACTCAATCGGAGACTTGTGTCCTTACAAATCTCCCCCTTTGGTTATTCCAGGACAAAAACCAAAACAAAATCCTAAAGGGCCATCAAGCTCTACTAGACTCAAAATATCCCACTCAAAAATAGAAAACTTAACTCAAGACCCAAGGATCAATGGCTTTGCCGATGAAAGTTGCCACTTAGAAGAATTCCTGCACACTTAAGAAAACTATCAAACGCATAGGGAATATCAAGAATATTAAAATGCGTGTAAAATAAATACTCCCCCTAAATTAATTCTCCTTTATCAAATGTGATCTAACTAAGAAGGTCGCTAATCCCCCTAAGTTAAATCTCCTAAACTAAGATGTGATTATAATAGGATTTGATACCATTTCTCCCCCTATCAACATAGTATATAAGGATAAATCCATAGAGACTTTTGTTTACATGAGAATAAATGTAACCAAGAATTATAGAGAATTACCATTTGATTGGGGTAAAAAGATTTACAAAGAATAGTTTGATCATGTATCCTTTCATTCGTTATACGTTTTCGCACAATCCTAAGCATCATTGCTAATTTCTTTTAACTTATCAAGTTGGATCTTTTTTTTGCTTACTCGCATGGTTAAGGTCAAAATTAAGTTCCTTTATAGCCCAAAATGCTCTATATTCAAGTTCAACCGAAAGATGATAGGCGAGTCGATAGGGGGACATCCCAGTAGGAGTCTTATATGCCATACGGTATGCCCACAATGCATCAATTAACCTTAAAGCCTAATGCTTCCTATTATGGTTAATTATTTTCTTTAAATGTGTTTAATCTCCCTCTTTGATATCTCTACTTGACCTCTCGTTTGAGGATGATATCTCATTCCTACTTTATGAATTACACCATATTTATTTACTAAGCTCTGAAATGGCCTATTGCAAAAAATGTTTTCCTCCATCACTTATAATGGCACATGGAGTACCAAAATGTGCAAACATAAAGTCTTTTAAGAATTGAAGTATCACTTTGTGGTTATTGGTTTTTCACTCTATGTCTTCCACACATTTTGGCGTGTAACCCACTACCACTAAAATATTGAGGTAGTTATATGAACAAGGAAATGGTCCCATAAAATCAATACCCCACATGTTAAAAATCTTAACAATTAATATAGGATTAAGGGGAAACATATTTCAATGAGTTAAACTGCCTAATTTCTGACATCTCTCATAAACTACACAATCGGTATGTGAATCGCGAAAGAGGGAGGGCCAATAAAATCCACATGGTAAAATTTGGCAGTAGTGCTTTTTGAACTAAAGTGTCCTTCACACGGTTAATCATGGAAAAATGAGAGGATACTTAGTTTGTCACACTCAAGAACACATTTTCTAATGACTTGATAAGAATAATATTTGAATAAGTAAGAGTCATCCTAATAAAAGAACTTCACCTCGGCCTAGAATTTGGACTTATCCTATTTGGACCACAGTGTAGGCATTTCACCAGTAGCAAGATAGTTTACTATGTCAGCATACCAAGGCGACTGAGAAACATGCATAAGTTGCTAATCGGGAAAGGTCTCGGTAATGGGCATGTACCCATCAGTAAACTCTACAACAAGCCTAGATAAGTGGTCTGTTACAACATTTTCAGAACCCTTATTGTCATGAATTTCTAAGTCAAATTCTTATAGAAATAGGACCCAACGAATAAGCCGTGATTTAACACATTTCTTAGACAAAAGGTATTTTAGGGCGGTATGATATGAAAATATAAGAATTTTAGACACTAAAATATAAGATTTAAATTTATCTATGTAAAATACAATGGTGGTACATCATGAATATTATATATTTACACCCATTATTCTTACGCATTATTGTAAATATAATTTTCCTAGGATTGTTCATAGCATAACTTAGGTGTCACACCCCGCTCAATTCTAGCGTCGACCGCCACCAAAACTAAGTCGAGCGTGAGTAAATAAAATACCATTCTTAGCATGAGACAGATATGAGACATATAAAATTAATCCACAAGGTAAATGACAATCAATTCCAAAAGATAAACCATCCAACTAAGCGATAAATGATCCATCTCATACTAAAACTCGAATAAAATCAATTGTAATATCCCGTATTTTTATGGCTTTTAATTATGAGGATAACTAAATAGAATTACTTTTAATTATGGGATTTATTAAGTTAATTTGGGATGTATTAAATTAATTTGGAATAATTAATTGGAAATTTATTCGAATTTAAATGCTAGCGAGACGAGAGTTAGTATTTGATTATTATAATGATGTTGAATATTACCGAGTGATTATGGTAATATATGATTATTGTATTTATTTAAAATTGTCCTGAGTTAAAAATATGGCAGTTTCGGTAATTATGTTGGGACGCGTGTGTTAGTCATGTCAGGACCCAATTTAATGGATTTAAAAGTATTTTATTTTTATGTAATCCGTATGAACATTTTGAGTGCGTCAACGTGTCTGGAAGGGTCAAGATAGTCAGAAAACACTAGCCGGAGGTTTAGTTTGGGTCCCGGGGCATTTGTAGGCCTAACCGGCAACCCGGGAGGGTATTTTTGTCATTTTAGATTTTAAGAAAATTAGACCCACGAATTTTAGAGTTTATTTAATTGTTATTGGGAAGGACATTAGGTCCATTATCAGCCAAAAAGTAAGAAGTGGGCTACGTGAGATAGAGGAGAATTTACAGAAGGGTTTCCATGGCCATAACCACCACATACCACCACCACCACCGAACTTATGACCGAAAAGAGAGGGGGAAACAACCAACAACCTCATGAACAGATCAGAATCAGTATTCTACAGGCAAGTGATTTATCTTGCAAAGATTCAAAGCATATATGTTACATGGTAGTGTAGATTTGAAGATTTATTATGAACAATGATATAAATTTTAAAATGGGAGCATTAAATATTGAATCCGGGTAGGGTTTCATGTAGTTAAAGCTTATGGACAGATATTAGGTACGAAATCATGTTCCATCTGTAGGTAATTACAAAATTAAATTAGAAATTATGATGTTCTTGAAGAAATTAGGAAGAACTAGGGTTAGAAGAATAATTTTGACTTTTGTTCCAAGAAACTGTTGATTGAGGATGATTTAATGATTCTAATAATGTTAGAAATTATGTAAACATGTTGGTATGAGAATTAGTATACTTGGTTGAGAGTTTTGAACGTTAAAATGAATAATTTGAGGTGCAAAAAGAGGAATCCCGAAACTGTTTAAGCAATTCTGGGCAAATACCTACCTGATTGATCGATCGACTCAAGAATGTCGATCGATCGATCCTTTTCTTCGATTGATCGACCCCTACTGATTTTTGGCAATTTTTTCCTTTTAAGGTTTTATGAAAATCCTAAAGCTGAGGTTGATTCTTAGAGTGATTAATATAAAATTGTGGAACTTAGATAAGGTCATTAGGGTCTTAGTTATTTTCAGAAAATATCATAACTGATGGGATTGAGCGTTGTAATTACGAATAGTTACCGAGTGAGGACGGTTGGAGATCTTTCGATTTTGGGACTGAAAGTGGAATGAATGATAACTTAAGGGATTTTTAGATTTACTGAGATAACCTTAGTAATAAATGGGAGACCTAGTATTCACTTGGGATAGGTATAGGTACCCGAACCCATATGACGAGACTTGTCACGTTAAATAAATAGTACGTAGAATCTCCGAAACATAAATATTGTGGGTGAGACTTAATATATAGGAGAGGAGTGTACCTATATTGAAATAGTATATATATATATATATATAGTTGTGTGAAAGCCTAGTGTATGGATTTCTTATGTGTATGACATACCTATGGATTATTTATGTGTATGACATACCCACCATACTTGCTATCACGGGAGGTTATTTTTATGGGAAAGGACACTCTTATCCGTGTGTGCTTCGGGGGGATTTAGACTGTTACCTTAAGGACATAGGGATGTGAATGAATTATTTGTGAGTGGATAAGTCAGCTGACCATGGGAGCGTAGGTATGTGCGTGACCCATGGGTATGTGAACTATGTTCGCCTCCAATATGTGTGATTTGTATTTAGACGGTTCCTGAGTGATTCGAAACACCTGATCCTTACGTGCGTGATGTACATGGATTCGATAGCAGAGTATGAATGCACCGTAGCTTAGTCTAGGGGTGCCATATATGTATTTATGTACTGAGAGTGCTATACTTATGTACTTGTGACTAGTTCATTGTTGCTTAGTAGATGTGAATAAGCTAAGATAATTGAATTGGTTAAGAATGAGAATTTAATTAACACTTGAGATAAGTAACTTACTGAATGTGAATATGGGGACTGAACATATCTTGTTTGAATATTAATAGTAGACATCCTATGGTAGATTGAGAAAGCGGTAGTGGTACAAACTAGTTAGATAGCGGCATAACTAGGATGGGTTAAAGGCATTCGTTAGGCATGCACAGTAGTTGAGAGGTAAGAAACTCATGTGAGAGTGCGCAATTAACGTGTTTGTAATATGTGTTGTTTAATTGTAATTTAAACACTTACTAAACTTTAAATTATTTTCACATCGGGCTCTGACCCGTTTTCCTCCAAATCTATTTTTGTTTTGTAAAAACATTTTAGGTGCCCAGCCACAGGGACGCCAATCGTAGGAGTTCCATTCTGATGACGTGTTGTAGTTGTTGTGGAAGCTACAGGATCTTGGTAGTAGACGCATTCATATTTATCCTTGATTCCTTCAGAGTCGTTTGTATCAGTTAGGGAATGTCGCCCATTCTTATTTAGAAGTTGTAGTTGCAGACTTTCATTACATCCGTTATTGGTTTATTTATTCAAACTCTTGTATTGGAACTTTATTTACTCAAGCATATTTTTTATTATTGGAGTGTTTACTCCAGACTCAGTTGATTTCATTTTCGTTGGTTATTCATATGAGATTGTTTATGAGATTAATGGTTAATGATGTAGTTCTTGGTTATATGTTAACTTAATTAATAAAATTTGACATCTCTCTTTTTAAATATAAGGTGGCTAGTAATTAATTAAATATTTTTCGGTAGAGATGCTAAGACTGAACCAACTTGATGTTCTGTTTAAATTTAATAAAGGAGAAGCTACCTGATATTTAATTAGATGAGGTGTTACAGGTGGTATCAGAGCATCAAGTTCTAGTGTCCTTTAGGATCTGTGCGGCTTATTATGCTTCTAGCGTAGCTTTCTTTGATATAGAGCCCTGTGTTTAGGATTGTTGATTTCTTTGGTGAGATTTCATTGTCCTGCTATGCTGTATGTGATAGTGAATCTTATTTGCATTCGGGTGTGTTTGTGTGCCGATCGATGCAGTACATCAGGCGAAGACAGTTGGGCGGACAGCAGGAGTCAAAGATCACTTGAGGTTATTTGATTTATTAAACAAGGATGACCGTAGTTGAAGTCACCCATATTATGGCACGGAAGTCTAGGACGGTAAAGACGACTAAGAAGTGACTTGTGACTTCCAACTATAACTATAGTATAAAGTGAGGTCAAATTAGCTCACTTAACAAGGTTGGAATGGGAGAAAAAGAGTTAGGTGAAACATTTAAGAGAACCAGCAGTGAAAATACTCGAAATGCGGAGATGGAGTGTGCTAGCTAAATGAAAGTAACACATCCAAAGGCTTGGACATAGGACGGGGTATGGGTAATCGGGAATGAAAATTTGGGCTAAATTTTTTTTCTTAGCTCGTAAGAGCGGAATTTCAATGGTGAGAGGCAATCACCACACTTAGAAGTGGAATGTAACGTCGAGAGAAGGCGTACACGTATGGTTTGACCATAAGTTCCTTCACCAGATGTTCAGGGTGAAAGGCGAATGTTGTTCTGAACTCACACAAGAGGGTCGAATAGAAGTCACTTTATGAGAAGAAATTTAATTATTTAGCGAACCTTACACCAGGTAGAGTAGGTGAAATGGAGAAGAGGACATTAAAGGGAGAATTTACATACAAGAAGAATTGTTAGCTCTTCTGGGGAATTCTGCTTGGACGGTCAATGCGGATGGTAATGTCGTGTAGTGTTAATTTGGAAGTAAACGTTTCCTTGGGTGGGGAGATGTAAGAATCGAGGAATTTATATAGAGTAAGACTGGGGAAAATGGTGTTGGAGAAGCACCACAAGAGGAAGACCCAATGGGGAACCCATTAAAATGATTCGAATAGCTGAATTATTATCGAGCGATGGCGATTTTAGTAAGAGATGTGGAAACTAGCAACGTGTTCCTTAGGTCCATCAAGCCAAGGGAACAATGGAGGTAGTCATCAGAGCCGAGACTACCAACATCGAAGAGAAGGACCACCTTAACATAGTCAGTGTGACCGAAGATAAGTGGAGTATGTGTAAAGGTATTTTGTGGGGAGGGAAACCCCTGCGTTATAAATGTTTCCCGAAGCAAGTGTATGGATAAAGGTATTATGACTGGTAAGGGCAATAGTTATTGAAATATTCGGTTTGGTATGGAAAGGTGTGTTAAGTCCAGGAACCATTTGAGCAGCCAGGATGATTGTCAGGATAGAAGTATGAGTTATATCCTCAGATGATGTTGCATGTTGTTTGTGGCATGAACGAGTTGCTACATTTGATATTATTATTATTTTTGCTTGAGAGTTGAGTCTAGTGAGTATATCGACAATTTTTATTATTTATGTGAATATCTTCCTTGGTAGTGTGGGGTTACCTTTATTGCCATCCGCGGAGGATAAATGGGTATATTGATAGCAGTATATACTTTATTGAAATTACTCGATTTAGTGCTGTGTTATACGAGTATGATATTATCCTAATTATGGAATATACTGATAGTGTACGGATTGTAACAACCCGCCTAATAAGATACCGGGCGATCACTCCAATATTAAATTAAAACAGGAGTCACATATGGATCATCCTTAGCATCACTGTCGAAAATCCATTTAATTACTAATATCCTATTAAGTGGCTGTTAAAAACTTTTACTTAACTACTCTTTTTACGAATAAAATGAACCATCCACAAGTTAATGCGTAAATGAAACTGAAATAAATTAAAATAACCGAACACTCGGTTCAAATATACAACCATATCGAATGCTGTACCGAAAGAATAACTAAATGCAATTGGACCATTGTCCCGAATATTTATACAGTACCTCCTATCTAGAGTACAATGATGGAAGCGGCTATAAAAAACCTGCACGCATCCACAGCTGCTGCAGCTGACGACAGACTCGAAGGAATTGTCATCCAGGCGTCCCTGTGTCTGGACACCTATATATATATATATAATATAGCAAGAAAGGAAAAGTATATAAACGGGTCAGAGCCCCGAATTTTGAAAATATTTTGCAAGTGCATAAATGCCTTATTTTTAGGAAAATAGTTTTATCTCATATTTAAGTTTGGTATCGCACTCCCATGAGATACCCCTCACCTCTCCGCTAATAGTGCACTCCTAGCGCATCTATCTAGAACATTCTAGTCAAGCTACCCTGCTAAACTAGTCTATCACCCAACCACTATCTACCCTAGATAGTCCAAGTAATGTACTAAGGGCTAAGCTTCACCCCAGTCTCAGCGCTATGCCATGTTCGTGCGTGGGGTGTCTCGCAAAGCGAAATCCAAACAAGGAACCCGCCCGATACAATACTACGCGGCACGGTCGATCGTCGAGATCGGCTAGTCCCTCAGTACAGAAAGATATATATAAATATATATATCATCAGAATTTATAAACGTCCTACAACCCCAACCAACTACAAATACACTTATAACATGGGTTCTAAACGTCCTAGAACCCGGAATCACCAATTAATTTGGATTAAAACCCTAGTTCCACAAAATTGAAATATTATTGGGGTTTAATTGTTTTAACTCCCAAAAACCCGTTTTATCCACGATAACCCACCCCAAAACCATTAGGGTTTGTTTATACCAAACTACGGTATGAGATATTTATGCAAAAAGATAAATAAAGCAAGTAAACACTTGCCTCGTGGATAAAATCCGACGACCTCGAGTCGAATCCGGCGGAGTTGGTCCGAGATCTCCCATTTCTCCTCCTCTTTCTCCTTCCTCTCTCTCTTCTCTCTCTTTCCTTTCTTTCTTTCTCTTTTCTTTCCCTCTCTCCCTCTTTTTATAAGAGAAAAGTGTTTTAAACCCTTAAAACCCAAAAACGACTCGTTTACCCAATTACGAGTTACTTTTACCTCTAAAATTACCCGAAACTCATTTTCGTCAATCGGACACTCTTTTTCGACTATCTCGGACATTCCGAGAATTATGGCGCAGTCGAAATTCCCATCCGAGGTACTTAACCGCAAATCACTATTCCAACCCAAAATAAATAAATGCGGGTTTTCCCATTAAAAATCTTAGCTCGTGTCGCTATACTCCACGGCGACATATAATTAAATTATTTCGACCTATATAGTCCCAAAATAATTTATAACATCCTTCGAAAATTATTAAATCCTCGAAAATCCCAAAAATCACTATTTCGAGAAATTCTCCAAATTGCCAATTTATATTTAATTAGGGAATTTAATCGTCTCCAAAAAGGACGGGTTGTTACACTCCCCCCCTTATAACGGAATTTCGTCCTCGAAATTCAGATACGACCTACACCACCAATCTTAGGATCACTCCAAATCCTAATACCTCAAGGGAAACGATACTAACCCAACGGTTCCTAACCATGTGCTACACGACTATCACGATCGGAAAGTGACTCTTATACGCCACATAATGCCCATCAAGTATAATGCCTATCGGCATGAATTTCAACCTTATATACTACGCCCATTATATTTCAGGCGGTATATAAACTAACTTTCCAAGGTGCCCATACACCTTTCTAACTTGTGCACATCTGCACATATATAGTGAACGTCAGACACGTAACACTCGCTCCCAATAAGGGTTTCCTTTCCTCGGTGTAATACTCACCTATGGGTCCTTCCAACCCGCGAAATTCCAAACTCCTAACCTCGGTATCGCTAACTCTATCGATCCTACATCCTACAATGTTACTATCTATGCGTTATCCTACCAACGCGAAACTAATATAATCCTAAGTATGTCCCTAGTGCCCAAGGCCTCTCTCGAATCCCGACATTTGCTCGGTTTCGTGCGTGGGACGTCTCGCCAAGGCGAAATCCAAACAAGGAACCCTCCCGTTATACTACTCCCTCGCGTTGTCGGTCATCGAGATGTAACGGCCCAAGACACACTAGCGGGACATCCTAAATCCTGCATGTGCTAACCTACGAACGCATTTCTAGTATCTTATCCTTCCGCCCATACGAAATGAAACCTAACTAATCAAAGTGCCTACTCTCTGTAGGAACACTACTAACATCACACCGATCATAAATTTTCTCCAAATTTGCCTTTTCATTAAGGCTTGGCTAACATCCTCGAATAAATTTCTCTAAGTACTACTCCACCCAACTATTCGTGGTGAGAGGACCACTTTAGTGCTTTTCTATAGCACCATATCTCCATAAACATACCATCCTAACAGGGCTCATAATCTATAGTGGTTCATCCACACTATAAGACTAACCCACATCCTTGCGTCCCATAACTGCTCTCCACGCCTGGCGCCGTTAAGAGTCATGTGTGGAGTGTCTCGCAAAGAGAAATCCAAACAAGGAACCCCTCCACACATTAACCATTGACTTCGTTGGTCACGGAGTCCCGTTATTTCAGACATGCACCCGAGATATCCCTATCCCCTAATCCAACAAAAAAGATGGTCTGAACTCCTATCTCTAACTAAGAGTCACACCACCCAGCGCTCACACTATTTCTAAGTCCTTGCGCAACCCGGTACTGAGCTAAACCTTACAGCTCAACAATGATCCTGTGGGCCTTATATTTTATCTATAAAGTTGCCACACATACCAACTAAAATAAGGAAACCTCTACTCATCGAGGTTCCATCAACCCATAACAAATAAGGTGAACTCAACCTATATCTAGGTGAGACACCGCAACAATAACATGTTCCCTCGAGGAACCATGGACACGATAGACTTGCCATCATTAGCCCGCTATCGCTCCGATCAACCCATACATAAATATACACCATAATACCATACTCGTATAGACATATAAAACGAGTATCACAACCCAGATATATATATATATATATATATATATATATATATATATATATATCAACACCCGCCTCTATGGAGAATGAAGGAAAATAAAATTCCGCTATTGCGGAAAACACATAAACACACATGATATTATGTTATCGTGACCGCCATAACTCAAATTACACACACAAGTCTAGGGCTAACTAACACCGCGACTTTATCTAGCCACGCCAATTATACCTCCTAGATTGAGGTACGACTCATGACAACATCCTTTTCGTTCCGACTAAATCGTGGGGACTCACGGTTAAAACTATCCGTAAGATCCCTTTGGAATCCTTATCTCCACGGGGTAATCCAACTTGAGTACCACTTTCTATCACAGTAGTACTTGGTTTCTCATAACTACTATACTTTAGTAGTCGTCGCAATAATCCCTAGCATTCGCCACAAGGAGAGTGGCATCTACTAAGGTCCTCATCCCCATCTTCTACCAGCTCCCCCAGCAAGCTCCAACTCCTGCTGCCCTCCGAGCTCCGCACACGATTCTCAATCGAGCGCGCAAAAGATTTCTATAATCTCAATATATGGCAGGAGAACGAAATCTCACAAGAGAAATCAACAATCCTAATCGTGAGGCTCTATAACAAATGAGAGCAACGCTGAAAGCGTAGTACGTTCGCACAGATTCCTAAGGACACTAGAACCTGATGCTCTGATACCATCTGTAACAACCCGCCTAATAAGATACCGGGCGATCACTCCAATATTAAATTAAAATAGGAGTCACATATGGATCATCCTTAGCATCACTGTCGAAAATCCATTTAATTACTAATATCCTATTAGGTGGCTGTTAAAAACTTTTACTTAACTACTCTTTTTACGAATAAAATGAACCATCCACAAGTTAATGCGTAAATGAAACTGAAATAAATTAAAATAACCGAACACTCGGTTCAAATATACAACCATATCGAATGCTGTACTGAAAGAATAACTAAATGCAATTGGACCATTGTCCCGAATATTTATACAGTACCTCCTATCTAGAGTACAACGATGGAAGCGGCTATAAAAAACTTGCACGCATCCACAGCTGCTGCAGCTGACGAAAGACTCGAAGGAATTGTCATCCAGGCGTCCCTGTGTCTGGACACCTATATATATATAATATAGCAAGAAAGGAAAAATATATAAACGGGTCAGAGCCCCGAATTTTGAAAATATTTTGCAAGTGCATAAATGCCTGATTTTTAGGAAAATAGTTTTATCTCATATTTAAGTTTGGTATCGCACTCCCATGAGATACCCCTCACCTCTCCGCTAATAGTGCACTCCTATCGCATCTATCTAGAACATTCTAGTCAAGCTACCCTGCTAAACTAGTCTATCACCCAACCACTATCTACCCTAGATAGTCCAAGTAATGTACTAAGGGCTAAGCTTCACCCCAGTCTCAATGTTATGCCATGTTCGTGCGTGGGGTGTCTCGCAAAGCGAAATCCAAACAAGGAACCCCCCCCCCCCCGATACACTACTACGCGACACGGTCGATCGTCGAGATCGGCTAGTCCCTCAATACAGAAAGATATATATAAATATATATACCATCAGAATTTATAATATAGGAGTACTAAGGATTAAACTTCTCCCCAGTCTCAACACACTTCCATATTCGTGCGTGGGGTGTCTCGCGAAGCTAAATCCAAACAAGGAACCCCCCCGATACACTACTACGCGGCAAGGTCGATCGTCGGGATCCATTAGACCCTCAGTACTCGATTCATCCATTTATATATACATATTCATACTACAATATACATCCGGATCTATCTCCCGGACTGAGGATTTATATACAAGTATTTATCAATACCTTTTTTTCTCAAAACTTTCCATTTCACTTTTTATACTTAGGAAATTTAAATATAAAAGCCAATTCATTATCATGAATTGCTTTAACAAATCGTTTACCTTTTTAAAGCCAATTTTATTATCATAAAAGTGCTTTTCCTTTATATGTCATCCCCCGAAAGCCATTTTCATTATCATGAAACTGCTTTGATCAAATCATGCTTCCACATCCCTTCTTCCATCCGGGAGTGTTACCGAAGCTAAACCTTTATCCCATTTCCCTTTTTATACTCAGGAAATGTAAATATAAAGCCAATCCATTATCATGAATTGCTTTAATAAATCTAAGACCGTCCCTCCGGGTATCCCCACTGGACGCGCCCCTAAATGGCTATCATCTTCCAGGGCCTCCAAGACAACCTGGGAACCTAACAACGTCGGGAAGCGGCCATATTGCCTGCGGGAAAGTCAGGACCACACCCAGAATCCCCTAACTAGTGCAGAAAAATATAAATAACCGCCCATATGACCTAGGGACTATATCCAACCTGCTCAACAGCCAGGAAGGCTTCACCACAACGTGCGCAACTTCCCTTATGATAGCGATTTAGGGAGGTGTGTCACCATAATCCATAATTTATCAATTATGAAAAACATTTATCTTTCCATTTTGAAAATATTCATTTTTATATTTTCAAAATCATTTCCATCATATATATATATATATATATATATATACTTTATTCATATAGTATAAATACATACCATATAGTCCTCCTAGAATATATAAACGGCCATAATGGCCTATATCCTCTAGCGATGACCAATAATCCCAAAGATTCCCTCCAGGAATCATAATCATGCATTCATATAAGCATGATACTAAACCCAAAGTATATTCTTACTTTAATAAATAAAACATACTTAAATCCTATCTACGGATTCATTTGGATATCTGCAATTATACTAATTCACTCTAAGTGAATACACACATATACAAACTCCCAATTCCTCAAGTCCTTTAGGACATAACCCTCCATAAATTTCTAATTTGGAAGGCCTTTAAACATAAACTCAAAAAGGAGAAATAATCATAATCTCCAAAATCTTGGGCTGAAAACAGGGCACCGGTCGACCGGTCCTAGACCCCCGGTCGACCGCGGGTTGTAAATAAGCCTACGAAACAAAGCAGTAGGCCCTTTCTCCTTGACGCGGTCGACCGGCCATAGGTGCGCGGTCGACCGGTCACACCAGGTCTCAAAAATTAAAATCCCTCAATTCCCTTAACCAACAGCCTAAATTCATTTTCGGGGTTTCTAAACTACCCCAAAAATTATCCCGAACATCTACGACATTAGTTCTAGCCGTAATTTTTCCAATTCCTGATTTGATTTCCGAGTTGACTATGTCAACCCGGAGCTGTCATCTTGTAAAAATCATATCAAATCGTAGAAAAATCAGAAAAATACGTGGTTGGCGGCCACGCGACTGTATCGAAAAGATCTACAACTTTCGTGTTCTGGCCGAAAGCTAAATCAGTTCTTTTCCTGACCAAAAGTGCCCCCTAAGGTGATGGGTTACTATTCATCATCCCTTCCGAGACGATTTCGGCCATTAAAGCTTCTCCCAAGCTTTTGTCGCCTCACCCAATGTCCTACAACCCCAACCAACTACAAATACACTTATAACACGGGTTCTAAACATCATAGAACCCGGAATCACCAATTAATTTGGATTAAAACCCTAGTTCCACAAAATTGAAATATTATTGGGGTTTAATTGTTTTAACTCCCAAAAACCCGTTTTATCCACGATAACCCACCCCAAAACCATTAGGGTTTGTTTATACCAAACTACGGTATGAGATATTTATGCAAAAAGATAAATAAAGCAAGTAAACACTTGCCTCGTGGATAAAATCCGACGACCTCGAGTCGAATCCGGCGGAGTTGGTCCGAGATCTCCCATTTCTCCTCCTCTTTCTCCTTCCTCTCTCTCTTCTCTCTCTTTCCTTTCTTTCTTTCTCTTTTCTTTCCCTCTCTCCCTCTTTTTATAAGAGAAAAGTGTTTTAAACCCTTAAAACCCAAAAACGACTCGTTTACCCAATTACGAGTTACTTTTACCTCTAAAATTACCCGAAACTCATTTTCGTCAATCGGACACTCTTTTCCGACTATCTCGGACATTCCGAGAATTATGGCGCAGTCGAAATTCCCATCCGAGGTACTTGACCGCAAATCACTATTCCAACCCAAAATAAATAAATGCGGGTTTTCCCATTAAAAATCTTACCTCGTGTCGCTATACTCCACGGTGACATATAATTAAATTATTTCGACCTATATAGTCCCAAAATAATTTAGAACATCCTTCGAAAACTATTAAATCCTCGAAAATCCCAAAAATCACTATTTCGAGAAATTCTCCAAATTGCCAATTTATATTTAATTAGGGAATTTAATCGTCTCCAAAAAGGACGGGTTATTACACTCCCCCTCTTATAACGGAATTTCGTCCTCGAAATTCAGATACGACCTACACCACCAATCTTAGGATCACTCCAAATCCTAATACCTCAAGGGAAACGATACTAACCCAACGGTTCCTAACCATGTGCTACACGACTATCACGATCGCAAAGTGACTCTTATACGCCACATAATGCCCATCAAGTATAATGCCTATCGGCATGAATTTCAACCTTATATACTACGCCCATTATATTTCAGGCGGTATATAAACTAACTTGCCAAGGTGCCCATACACCTTTCTAACTTGTGCACATCTGCACATATATAGTGAACGTCAGACACGTAACACTCGCTTCCAATAAGGGTTTCCTTTCCTCGGTGTAATACTCACCTATGGATCCTTCCAACCCGCGAAATTCCAAACTCCTAACCTCGGTATCGCTAACTCTATCGAGCCTACATCCTACAATGTTACTATCTATGCGTTATCCTACCTACGCGCAACTAATATAATCCTAAGTATGTCCCTAGTGCCCAAGGCCTCTCTCGAATCCCGAAATTTGCTCGGTTTCGTGCGTGGGACGTCTCGCCAAGGCAAAATCCAAACAAGGAACCCTCCCGTTACACTACTCCCTCGCGTTGTCGGTCATCGAGATGTAACGGCCCAAGACACACCAGCGGGACATCCTAAATCCTGCCTGTGCTAACCTACGAACGCATTTCTAGTATCTTATCCTTCCGCCCATACGAAATGAAACCTAACTAATCAAAGTGCCTACTCTCTGTAGGAACACTACTAACATCACACCGATCAAAGATTTTCTCCAAATTTTCCTTTTCATTAAGGCTTGGCTAACATCCTCGAATAAATTTCTCTAAGTCCTACTCCACCCAACTATTCGTGGTGAGAGGACCACTTTAGTGCTTTTCCATAGCACCATATCTCCATAAACATACCATCCTAACAGGGCTCATAATCTATAGTGGTTCATCCACACTATAAGACTAACCCATATCCTTGCGTCCCATAACAGCTCTCCACGCCCGGCGCCGTTAAGAGTCATGTGTGGAGTGTCTCGCAAAGCGAAATCCAAACAAGGAACCCCCTCACACATTAACCCTTGACTTCGTTGGTCACGGAGTCCCGTTATTTCAGACATGCACCCAGGATATCCCTATCCCCTAATCAAACAAAAAAGATGGTCTGAACTCCTATCTCTAACTAAGAGTCACACCACCCAGCGTTCGCACTATTTCTAAGTCCTTGCGCAACCCGGTACTGAGCTAAACCTTACAGCTCAACAATGATCCTGTGGGCCTTATATTTTATCTATAAGGTTGCCACACATACCAACTAAAATAAGGAAGCCTCTACTCATCGAGGTTCCATCAACCCATAACAAATAAGGTGAACTCAACCTATATCTAGGTGAGACACCGCAACAATAACATGTTCCCTCGAGGAACCATGGACACGATAGACTTGCCATCATTAGCCCGCTATCGCTCCGATCAACCCATACATAAATATACACCATAATACCATACTCGTATAGACATATAAAACGAGTATCACAACCCAGATATATATATACATATATATACACAATATATCAACACCCGCCTCTATGGCGAATGAAGGAAAATAAAATTCCGCTATTGCGGAAAACACATAAACACACATGATATTATGTTATCGTGACCGCCATAACTCAAATTACACACACAAGTCTAGGGCTAACTAACACCGCGACTTTATCTAGCCACGCCAATTATACCTCCTAGATTGAGGTACAACTCATGACAACATCCTTTTCGTTCCGACTAAATCGTGGGGACTCACGGTTAAAACTATCCGTAAGATCCCTTTGGAATCCTTATCTCCATGGCGTAATCCAACTTGAGTACCACTTCCTATCACAGTAGTACTTGGTTGCTCATAACTACTATACTTTAGTAGTCGTCGCAACAATCCCTAGAATTCGCCACAAGGAGAATGGCATCTACAAAGGTCCTCATCCCCATCTTCTACCAGCTCCCCCACCAAGCTCCAACTCCTGCTGCCCTTCGAGCTCCGCACACGATTCTCAAACGAGCACGCAAAAGATTTCTATAATCTCAATATATGGCAGGAGAACGAAATCTCACAAGAGAAATCAACAATCCTAATCGTGAGGCTCTATAACAAATGAGAGCAACGCTGAAAGCGTAGTACGTCCGCACAGATTCCTAAGGACACTAGAACCTGATGCTCTGATACCATCTGCAACAACCCGCCTAATAAGATACCGGTCGATCACTCCAATATTAAATTAAAATAGGAGTCACATATGGATCATCCTTAGCATCACTGTCGAAAATCCATTTAATTACTAATATCCTATTAGGTGGCTGTTAAAAACTTTTACTTAACTACTCTTTTTACGAATAAAATGAACCATCCACAAGTTAATGCGTAAATGAAACTGAAATAAATTAAAATAATCGAACACTCGGTTCAAATATACAACCATATCGAATGATGTACTGAAAGAATAACTAAATGCAATTGGACCATTGTCCCGAATATTTATACAGTACCTCCTATCTAGAGTACAACGATGGAAGCGGCTATCAAAAACCTGCACGCATCCACAGCTGCTGCTGCTGACGACAGACTCGAAGGAATTGTCATCCAGGCGTCCCTGTGTCTGGACACCTATATATATATAATATAGCAAGAAAGGAAAAGTATATAAACGGGTCAGAGCCCCGAATTTTGAAAATATTTTGCAAGTGCATAAATGCCTTATTTTTAGGAAAATAGTTTTATCTCATATTTAAGTTTGGTATCGCACTCCCATGAGATACCCCTCACCTCTCCGCTAATAGTGCACTCCTAGCGCATCTATCTAGAACATTCTAGTCAAGCTACCCTGCTAAACTAGTCTATCACCCAACCACTATCTACCCTAGATAGTCCAAGTAATGTACTAAGGGCTAAGCTTCACCCCAGTCTCAGTGCTATGCCATGTTCGTGCGTGGGGTGTCTCGCAAAGCGAAATCAAAACAAGGAACCCCCCCGATACACTACTACGCGACACGGTCGATCGTCGAGATCGGCTAGTCCCTCAGTACAGAAAGATATATATAAATAAATATATACCATCAGAATTTATAATATAGGAGTACTAAGGAATAAACTTCTCCCCAGTCTCAACACACTGCCATATTCGTGCGTGGGGTGTCTCGCGATGCGAAATCCAAACAAGGAACCCCCCCGATACACTACTACGCGGCAAGGTCGATCGTCGGGATCCATTAGACCCTTAGTACTCGATTCATCCATTTATATATACATATTCATACTACAATATACATCCGGATCTATCTCCCGGACTGAGGATTTATATACAAGTATTTATCAATACCTTTTTTTCTCAAAACTTTCCATTTCACTTTTTATACTTAGGAAATTTAAATATAAAAGCCAATTCATTATCATGAATTGCTTTAACAAATCGTTTACCTTTTTAATGCCAATTTTATTATCATAAAAGTGCTTTTCCTTTATATGTCATCCCCCCAAAGCCATTTTCATTATCATGAAAATGCTTTGATCAAATCATGCTTCCACATCCCTTCTTCCATCCGGGAGTGTTACCGAAGCTAAACCTTTATCCCATTTCCCTTTTTATACTCAGGAAATGTAAATATAAAGCCAATCCATTATCATGAATTGCTTTAATAAATCTAAGACCGTCCCTCCGGGTATCCCCACTGGACGCGCCCTTAAATGGCTATCATCTTCCAGGGCCTCCAAGACAACCTGGGAACCTAACAACGTCGGGAAGCGGCCATATTGCCTGCGGGAAAGTCAGGACCACACCCAGAATCCCCTAACCAGCGCAGAAAAATATAAATAACCGCCCATATGGCCTAGGGACTATATCCAACCTGCTCAACAGCCAGGAAGGCTTCACCACAACGCGCGCAACTTCCCTTATGATAGAGATTTAGGGAGGTGTGTAACCATAATCCATAATTTATCAATTATGAAAAACATTTATCTTTCCATTTTGAAAATATTCATTTTTATATTTTCAAAATCATTTCCATCATATCATATATATATATATATATATATACTTTATTCATATAGTATAAATACATACCATATAGTCCTCCTAGAATATATAAACGGCCATAATGGCCTATATCCTCTAGCGATGACCAATAATCCCAAAGATTCCCTCCAGGAATCATAATCATGCATTCATATAAGCATGATACTAAACCCAAAGTATATTCTTACTTTAATAAATAAAACATACTTAAATCCTATCTACGGATTCATTTGGATATCTCCAATTATACTAATTCACTCTAAGTGAATACACACATATACAAACTCCCAATTCCTCAAGTCCTTTAGGACATAACCCTCTATAAATTTCTAATTTGGAAGGCCTTTAAACATATACTCAAAAAGGAGAAATAATCATAATCTCCAAAATCTTGGGCTGAAAACAGGGCACCGGTCGACCGGTCCTAGACCCCCGGTCGACCGCGGGTTGTAAATAAGCCTACGAAACAAAGCAGTAGGCCCTTTCTCCTTGACGCGGTCGACCGGCCATAGGTGCGCGGTCGACCGGTCACACCAGGTCTCCCAAATTAAAATCCCTCAATTCCCTTAACCAACAGCCTAAATTCATTTTCGGGGTTTCTAAACTACCCCAAAAATTATCCCGAACATCTACGACATTAATTCTAGCCGTAATTTTTCCAATTCCCGATTTGATTTCCGAGTTGACTAAGTCAACCCGGAGCTGTCATCTTGTAAAAATCATATCAAATCGTAGAAAAATAAAAAAAATACGCGGTTGGCGGCCACGCGACTGTATCGAAAAGATCTACAACTTTATTGTTCTGGCCGAAAGCTAAATCAATTCTTTTCCTTGCCAAAAGTGCCCCCTAAGGTGATGGGTTACTATTCATCGTCCCTTCCGAGACGATTTCGGCCATTAAAGCTTCTTCCAAGCTTTTGTCGCCTCACCCAACGTCCTACAACCCCAACCAACTACAAATACACTTATAACACGGGTTCTAAACATCCTAGAACCCGGAATCACCAATTAATTTGGATTAAAACCCTAGTTCCACAAAATTGAAATATTATTGGGGTTTAATTGTTTTAACTCCCCAAAACCCGTTTTATCCACGATAACCCACCCCAAAACCATTAGGGTTTGTTTATACCAAACTACGGTATGAGATATTTATGCAAAAAGATAAATAAAGCAAGTAAACACTTGCCTCGTGGATAAAATCCGACGACCTCGAGTCGAATCCGGCGGAGTTGGTCCGAGATCTCCCATTTCTCCTCCTCTTTCTCCTTCCTCTCTCTCTTCTCTCTCTTTCCTTTCTTTCTTTCTCTTTTCTTTCCCTCTCTCCCTCTTTTTATAAGAGAAAAGGGTTTTAAACCCTTAAAACCCAAAAACGACTCGTTTACCCAATTACGAGTTACTTTTACCTCTAAAATTACCCGAAACTCATTTTCGTCAATCGGACACTCTTTTCCGACTATCTCGGACATTTCGAGAATTATGGCGCAGTTGAAATTCCCATCCGAGGTACTTGACCGCAAATCACTATTCCAACCCAAAATAAATAAATGCGGATTTTCCCATTAAAAATCTTACCTCGTGTCGCTATACTCCACGACGACATATTATTAAATTATTTCGACCTATATAGTCCCAAAATAATTTATAACATCCTTCGAAAATTATTAAATCCTCGAAAATCCCAAAAATCACTATTTCGAGAAATTCTCCAAATTGCCAATTTATATTTAATTAGGGAATTTAATCGTCTCCAAAAAGGACGGGTTGTTACACGGATATTGCAAGTTTATCGGGGTTACTAACTTAGTGTAGAATGTTTTGTTATGGCGAGGTCCCATCTGCGAGAGGGTCAGGCTCGCGATTGTATAATTGTATATATGTATATTTGTATTGTCGAGATTTCAAAGGTATAATGGTCTCGAATATTTAATCCTAGTATGCGTAAGGATTTAATTGATATGATTCGTATGTAATTTGTTTACTAGTCAGTGAAAAGATTTAGTTGGTTATTAAAATAAATCTCGGGATGTCGTAATAAGAAGAGTGCATTATTTTATCACCCTTTAAAGATTTGGGAGTTTATACTCATAGTTGTGTGTTTGGGGATGGGATTTTGAGAGCCCCGATTATATTTGCATGGTGTTTATGGAATGTGATTACCATCAATGTTAAGAGATAGTGTGTTTCGAAAGAAGTTCCTTGTTTAAGAATTTTGGGAAAGGAGATGTAACTTTGTTGTCAAGAGATGGGAATATAGGGGTACATGTTATGGATTAAGGGCTTAACAGATTTCGATGACCGACAGTGCTAGGAAGTAGTGTATCGGGGGGTTACTTGTTTGGATTTCACTTTGTGAGACACTCCACGCATGAAATTTAGCGTAAGGTTGGTAGTAAGGAGATGTGTGGCCATTCATTCATGATTTGGATACCTCGATCGTTATGGAAGTATGTAGTTATAACTGGAAGTTAAAGGGTAAATTATGATATAAGGCCAGTAGAGCTAGTGGTGTGGTGAGAAAGTATTGAGAAATTTTGGGTTTTTATTTCGGCGGGTTGAAGGATGCAATGAGGTTAAGGAGGGATTTAGGATTTCAAATTCGGGGGTGATTGAGAACGCCCAAGTGGTATAGCCACGTTACAAATGAAGGGGCAATAAAGAGTTTGGAGTACGTATGGAGCGTATATGATGTTTAAACCCGTATGCATGGGTTATAAGGGGTGTAGACACCCTGGTTGGCTTATGTGTTAATTACCGGAAGAAGGGACATAGATGGGTGAAATTATTACTTGTGAGACTAATATGAGAAAATGGAAGTGGTAGAGTGGATTAAGCGTCGTGAGAAGAACGACAATCTATTGATTCTTATGCAATCAGAATAACACGTCCAAAATTGGTTGAAAGGCAGTGGGAAGCCATTTAAAAAGGATGTGTCTTTTGAGAAGGAAAATAGTTAACTATTATGGATAATTTGGAGCAGAGTTCCACCCAATCGAATGTTGAGAGTGGTTTACATGTAAATAGAGTGAGGATGTTGATGAGGTATGCGAGTCCAGATGTGCACAAAGTGGTGAAAGGTGCATGAGTAGTAATTTTTGGTATACACCGAGAGGAGAAGAGCGTTAGTGAGTATCACTTAATGGGAAGAAGTATATGTGGAAGTCGGCATTGAAAGGAGTATCTTAAATAGTAGATCGGTTGGGGTAAGATGATCAACCAGATAATTTTGTATCAAGCTGACGATTCCAGTGATGGAAGAGTCAAGCTGGAAAATTTCCTTGAGGATATTGCCAACTTATAGATAAGTAACGAGTTTCTTCGAATATGTGGGACAGGTTGTCCAAAAGGAGAGAAATTGTTATATCCTTGAGTGATTTACACTATTAGATAATGAACACGCTGGTACGTAGTCCTACGTAGTATTATTCAGAACTAGGATGAGATACCTGAAACCCACCTTCAATATGGGGTATAAGGAACTAATGGGAATAATTTTGTTTTGAGAAAGTTGTATCACCTATAGCACGAAGAATAGGTGCAAGGTGATTAACGACTGGTGGAACTGTATGAAAGTAATTTTGGATTCATTGCGATCATTTCGTTTTCAAAACGGGTATAGCTAGTAAGTGAGGTATATTGTGATAATGGAGATAAGATATTACCTAATGGTGCAGTTGGGTGAAAGCACCCGTATCTATTCATAGTGGACAAGGTGCTTACTGAGGTTTTGTGTGGATAAACCTTATCATTCGTTCCCTGGATGTTGAGAGGTGAGCAGATTATCAGAGTTTTGGATCAGTCAAGAGTTAGAGTCCGATGACTAAAATGGGATAACCACCAACTATCGTGAGTGGTTTTCCCCTTGTGTAAAAGTCACAACGCCGGGAACAGAGATACAAAGAACGGTCAAGAGCAGTCATATGTTCTATGGTTTCTCCCAGGATGGGAGTTTTGTGTCTAGATAAATGCGAGATTAATACATAGTGAGGTGCAGACTCACGATAATATTGAGATAATGTGGCCAATGATGCATAGGATATTTTTATTCGAACGTTGGTCAGTAAGAGCACAACGTGAGGTGCATTTATTGAGGTATAACCCTATAACTGATAAAGTGTCAAGAGTGTTCAACAAGCTTGTTGTGAAGCGAGGGATGTAGTGCTTGATCCTTTCTTTGTATTTTACTTTGAGTACTGGAGGATTACAAATTTTTTTTATATGCCTATTTTTTGAATTTCGGGACGAAATTTCGTTATTAGGGGGGAAGTATGTAATACCCTATATTTTTATGGCTTTTACTTATGATGATAATTAAATGGAATTGTTTTTAATTATGGGATTTATTAAATTAATTTAGGATTTATTAAATTAATTTGGAATAATTAATTGGAAATTTATTCGAATTTAAATGCTAGTGAGACGAGATTTAGTATTTGATTATTATAATGATGTTGAATATTACCGAGTGATTATGATAATATATGATTATTGTATTTATTTAAAATTGTCGTGAGTTAAAAATACGGCAGTTTCGATAATTATGTTGGGACGCGCGTGTCAGTCGTATTAGGACCCAATTTAATGAATTTAAAAGTATTTTATTTTTATGTAATCCGTATGAACATTTTATGTGCACCAACGTGTCCGGAAGGGTCGAGATAGTCAGAAAACACTAGCCGGGGGTTTAGTTTGGGTCCCGGAGCATTTGTAGGCCTAACCGGCAACCCAGGACGGTATTTTTGTCATTTTAGATTTTAAGGAAATTAGACCCACGAATTTTAGAGTTTATTTAATTTTTATTGGGAAGGCCATTAGGGCCGTTATCATCCAAAAAGTAATAAGTGGGCTATGTGAGATAGAGGAGAAGTTACAGAAGGGTTTCCATGGCCATAACCACCACATACCACCACCACTGCCGGATTTGTGATCGAAAAGAGAGGGGGAAACAACCAACAACATCATCAATGGATCAGAATCGGTTTTACAGGCAATTGATTTATCTTGCAAAGATTCAAGGCATATATTTTACATAGTAGTGTAGATTTGAGGATTTATTATGAACAATGATACAAATTGTAAAATGGGAGCATTAAATATTGAATCCCGGTAGGGTTGCATGTAGTTAAAGCTTCTGGATAGATATTAAGTATGAAATCATGTTCCATGTGTAGGTAATTACGAAATTAAATTAGAAATTATGATGTTCTTGAAGAAATTAGGAAGAACTCGGATTAGAAGAATAATTATGACTTTTGATCCAAGAAACTGTTGATTGAGGATGATTTAATGATTCTAATAATGTTAGAAATTATGTAAACATGTTGGTATGATGATTAGTATACTTGAATGAGAGTTTTGGACGTTAAAATGAAGAATTTGACGTGTAAAAGGAGGAATTTCGTAACTGTTTAAGAAATTCTGGGCAAATACCTGCTTGATCGGTCGATCGGCTCAAGAATGTCGATCGATGATCGATCCTTTTCTTCGATCGATCGACCCCTGCTGATTTTTGGCAATTGTTTCCTTTTAAGGTTTTATGAAAAGCCTAATGATGAGGTTGATTCTTAGAGTGATTAATATAAAATTGTGGAACTTAGATAAGGTCATTAGGGTCTTAGTTATTTTTGAAAAATATCATAACTGATGGGATTGAGCATTGTAATTACGAATAGTTACCGAGTGAGGACAGTTGGAGATCTTTCGATTTTGGGACTGAAAGTGGAATGAATGATAACTTAAGGGATTTTTTGACTTGCCGAGATAACCTTAGTAATAAATAGAAGACCTAGTATTCACTTGGGATAGGCATAGGTACCCGAACCTGTATAACGAGACTTGTCATGTTAAATAAATAGTAAGTAGAATCTCCGGAACATAAATATTGTGGGTGAGACTTAATATATTGGAGAGGAGTGTACCTATATATATATATATTTACTGGTTGAGTGAATGCCTAGTGTATGGATTTCTTATGTGTATGACATACCTACCATACTTGCTATCACGACAGGTTATTTTTATGGAAAAGGACCCTCTTATCCTTGTGTGCTTCGGGGTGGTTTAGACTAGTACCTTAAGGAAATAGCGCTGTGAATGACTTATTTGTGAGTTGATAAGTCAGCTGACCATGGGAGCGTAGGTATGTACGCGACCCATGGGTATGTGAACTATGTTCGCCCCCAATATGTGTGATTTGTATTTAAACGGTTCCTGAGTGATTCGTAACATGTGATCCTTACGTGCGTGATGTACATGGATTCGATAGCAGAGTATGCGTGCACCGCAGCTTAGCCTAGGTGTGCCATATATGTATTTATGTACTGAGAGTGCTATATTTATGTACTTGTGACTGGTTCATTATTTCTTAGTAGATGTGAATAAGCTAAGATAATTGAATGGGTTAAGAATGAGAATTTAATTATCACTTGAGATAAGTAACTTAATAAATGTGAATATGGGGTCTGAACATATCTTGTTTGAATATTAAGAGTAGACATCCTATGGTAGAATGAGAAAGCGGTAGTGGTACAAACTAGTTAGATAGCGACATAACTAGGATGGGTTAAAGGCATTCGTTAGGCGTGCACAGTAGTTGAGAGGTAAGAAACTCATGTCAAAGTGCACAACTAACGTGTTTATAATATGTGTTGTTTAATTGTAATTTAAACGCTTGATAAACTTTAAACTATTTTCACATCAGTCTTTGACTCGTTTTCCTCCAAATCCATTTTTGTTTTGTAAAAACATTTTAGGTTCCCAGCCACAGGGACGCCAAGCATAGGAGTTCCATTCTGATGACGTGCTGTAGTTGGTGTGGAAGCTACAAGATATTGGTAGTAGACGCCTTCATATTTATCCTTGATTCCTTCAGAGTCATTTGTATCAGTTAGGGCATGTCGCCCATTCTTATTTAGAAGTGGTAGTTGCAGAATTTCATTACTTCAGTTATTGGTTTATTTATTCAGACTCTTGTATTGGGACTTTATTTACTCTGGCATATTTTTTATTATTAGAGTGTTTACTCCAGACTCAGTTGATTTTATTTTCGTTGGTTATTCATATGAGATTGTTTATGAGATTAATGGTTAACGATTTAGTTCTTGGTTATTTGTTAACTTAATTAATAAAATTTGACATCTCTCTTTTTAAATATTAGGTGGCTACTAATTAATTACATGTTTTTCGACAGTGATGCTAAGATTGAACCAACTTGAAATTCTATTTTAATTTAATAATGTAGTATCTACCCCGTATTTAATTAGACGGGGTGTTACATCAATCTCCAATAATATAAACTGAATAAAATTCCATTATAAATATCTAAGTAAAACCGTACAACTGTGGAACCGAATGGCCTACAAAAACCATAAATCGAGTCTCAATACAAATGCGAAGGAATGGAAAACCTATCTACACTACTAAACTCAACTAAAATACTCCGGTTGCGCCTCCAAGATAATCTCAAAAAGTCTTGCAATAACTCCAGTACTAAAACCTGAAAATATTAATCAATGCAAGAGGTCAGATACCCGAGCATGACTACACACTACTCCCCTAAAATAAGGTCCGTCAACCCAGACAATAGCATTATACGCGATAAATATTCTATTGTAACACCCCGCCTGCATGGGGAGAGAAAACGGAACACTACTGCGATAAAACTAAACAAACTCCATCAAGTAACAAGGTATAGAGCATCTAAATAAATCCCGCAATAAAATAAATGAATTTTCAATTCTCAATTCTTCAATTTAATACAATAAAATTCTCTCGAATAGATATAACTAAAGTAAATCTCCAATGCTCTATACATCAAAATAAATAAATACAAGTCTTCTCATCTTGTATTAAAAATTCTTCCCAAATAGTAATCCATGCTAAATATCATTCTCGAAATCAAATCCAAGCGCCCAAATCTATGCTAACCTGCCACTAAAAGAAAATACGGGGAAGTACACAATACAACAGGAAAGATGCTCAATAAATATATATTAGTGATGAATAAAGCGTAACAACACGAGTACAAATATTCAAATCAAATGTGAATCTCAATAACATTTATCAATAAATTTCTCAACAACCCATCAATGGGTCACCAGGCCTCACCCCATCCACATACGCTTTATCAAGTCATAGCCCCAGGAAGCAGGAAATTTGGCGGGTGCACAACCTCCATGCCATATTAAAATATCATGACAACGTGCTTAACAACAACATGAATAATACCACATGAATGAAAATAATTCCAACAATTATTTTTCCATATTTCAAAGAATTTATCAATTCAAATATGAGTTCAATTAAACATGAAATCAATGAAATAAACTCTCGAGATTAAGGAGAATATTGTGTAAAACCCCATACCTCAAACCATGGTGAGAAACCAACGATAAATCTGCCAAGAAATCACCATCATATCATCAAGATCATCTCTCTAAGATCATCAAAACATCTCCAAGATAAAACACCAAAATAGCCCTAACAACACCTTAAAACCTAAGGTTGAAAGCATAAATTAAAGGGTACTGTTTGTGTATAAAAGAGAGGAAAAGAAAATATGTTTTCTGGGTATTTTTGTGCCACAAGATTGTTCCAAAATAATTGCCCACGATCCCTTTTTATAAGGTAAAAAGAATAGAAGTTGAAAGAAACTAAACCTCCTTGAAAATACTTGCTGTTCACGAAACCTGAGGGGATCGATCGATCGACCCCCTGGCATCGATCGATCGATCGCCCAGGTCTGCTGACAGTTGGGCCAAAAATAATTTATAAGGGAAAATATTTAAAAATCATTATAAAATCCGTTTTAACTTCGATTTCGAAACCGTTTGAAATTCTCTCCTTTAAAAATAATTCTCAACATAATTGAGCAATAAAAATATTTTTATCAAAAACTTTATGTTTCCTCTATTTTTTAAAATACCCCAAAAATTACGCGGATTGTTACATTAGTCTAGTTTGGTGTATCCTGTTACAAATCGTCACAGACTTTTAAAACAAACCAAACTCAAGCATCTCCAAGTTTGAAAGCTTCCTGACATCCTGATACGGTATAAAGCAATTTAGAGTTTAAATTAATTTACAGAATAATATTTTGGGATGTTTTATTTATTTTTATAAAAAATGAACAAGAACTTTTGTGTTTTGAAAAAGAAAATTATTTTCTGAGTTTATAGTAGGCGGAACTTAATTTTTTGATTAAGTCGTTCAAACGACATCTCCATGTCAGTCGAACCAAATGATCATGTCGTTCAAACGACATCCTCGTGTCATTTGATCCCTCATTTGATGCCTATGATCTCATATGGATCAAATGAGAGCATACTATTTTTTAAGGGTCGTTTGATAGGTTGTTAGAAGCCACTTCAAATGAGATCTCAATCTTATTCAAACAACCTTAGTGTCTCGTTTGAACGATGCACCACATTAAGTTTTGTATAAATACCTATTTTGTGCTCAAAACATTTAATACTTTTACCGACTCCATTTCTGCATAACTTTTGCAAAAGTTCTTCATGTTTTATGTTGAAAACACTTGTTTCTTATGAATTGTTTAAAACCTAGAAAGTTTGTATCTTTTCATACACCTTTGTGGAGAGGATGCCCATTGCTGACTTGTGATATTCGAGGGGATGCAATGCTACTGAAAACTGAGGCTAAGGCTGAAGGAGGAATACTATGGTCATTCTGGTTCTCGATGGAATTATTGTTGTTGACTGTGGCTATTGTGGGTTCTTACAAAAATTCATTGTTGTATTTAAGTTGTAATTTGCGAATTATTACGAGAATAAAAGGTTTTGCCCAATGGGGATTTTTTCTTAAGTTTTGCCTTAGTTGAATGATTTATCTATTTTATCACATAGATGCATGCTTAGGATAAAAAGATAAAATATGTTTAAAATTATCTTCCGCATTTAAAATTGGTGTTGCAATTTTTATTTTGAACCACCATTTGCAATTATTTTGTGTTCTCAAATTAGTATCAGAGCTTTTATCTCGCGATTTTATGTTTACAAATTGGTATCAAAGCTAGAACACTATTTTACTGTGTTTGTCATTTCTTATCTTTAGGTATGACTTTCAGAGGATTTGATGGGTTTAGAATACAATTATTTGAAGGGTCTAATTGGAAAATGCGTATGAGGTCCGCACTTAAGACTATATTTAAAAATGATAACTCTGAAATGTGTCTTTATTACCAGGGATATGGTCATAATATAGATGAGTGCCAGACTAATCTTAGGAAGGATATTAATAAACCAAGAACTCATGTTTCCACCCTTAGTGATAGTGATCCATATTAGGGAAACTTTTCTTCAAGTGAGCAAAACCTTACTACATTTGTGTCTAGTCATGTGAGTGATGATGACAAATCTTCCCATAAAGATATTTCTTTGCATGACTCTTTCGTAGACATAGGTAGTGAAGCCCAAGAAAGAGAAGGTGATGTGAGTGAGGATGAAGAGGTGTAGGAGAGTGACTTGAAAGTTGCCTTCAATGAATTATCTGTGAAAATTGTAAGGGTAAAGAAGGAAAACTTAAAGTCATAAGCTAAGTTAGAAGAACGTGCCATAGATAATAATATTAGTATCGATGCTTTGATTGTGGATCCTAGGGCACGTGAGAAGACTCTTCAGGAGAAACTATAATACATTGAGGGTGAGATAGATAGTCTTTTTGGCTTAATGAAGGTATGAAAAATGAGCTTATGGAGTTTGAGGAGTCTAGGCGTTTGCTCAAGTCCAGAATAGGTGAGCTAGAGGTAGGGGGTGCAACCGGTACGAGTTTTTACCATACCGTACCATTTTGGTCCAACAAAAAATGGTTTTTGTTTCATATTATGAAATACCGAAAACCGATTTTATCGAAATCGAAAATACTGTAAAAAATTTGGTTGGTTTTGGTTTTTAGATATAAAAAACCGATTTATCGAATTTAATCTACCAACTTATCGTACCGAATTTATCGTACCAAAATTATCGAATTACTGTACCGAAATACCGTACTAAACTTACTGCATATTACCATATCAATACTGCCTACCTAGGTTTTTTAATTTTTTTGTACCTTTGTGTAATGTTTCATAATCGACGGTAGTAAGTTTGTGGGGCACAAATACAAATAAATCTTTTTCTAATTTATACACACGCTCTCTGATATACAATACACACACGTGGATTTATAAATTTTTAACCTAATCGACTCTCTCTCCTTCCTCACGCACGATCCCTTTCTCCCTCGCGATATCTTTCTTCTCCTTTCTCCTCCATAGAAATCGATCAGTATCAGGTGCTCCCTCCGACTCCGGGGAGTTTCACTCCACCTCTCCATCTCCGCCCTCTCCTTCTCTCTATCAGCATCTTAGCCGCCTGTACCCCAAGTTCCCCAATCGCATCTAAGCAGGAGCAGAGCAACGATTCATTCCACTTCGTTCCAAGTTCCAAGCTCCAAGAGAATAGCAGAGCATCTGAGCATCTGAGTCTTCTGAGAGAGAGGCTAAGACGTAAGGAAGTAATTTTTTTTTAATAATTTTTGAATAAGTTAAACATCTATTCTACATAGTTGAAGTTAGTTTATTGTAAAAACTAATTTTTGACATTCTTAGTTTATTGTAAACCAAATTTATCGAATGCATAAACCGATTTGAAATTATGGTATTCATCGAAAAAAAACAAATTGAAACCAAAATTACGAAACCGAAAAAATCCAAAAATATCAAAAAATTCGAAAAGCCGGTTGGTTTGGTTTTTATTTTGATATACCGATCGGTAAATTGGTACAGTACGATTTTACCATTTATATTGTGATTTTGGTATTGATAAGGGGTCATTACCGACCATACCGTACCGATTTCACCCCTAGCTAGAGGAGAGATTGAGAGATTCAAGTAAGGTTAAGTTTGATTTGGAGTTTGGGTTCAAAAATTTAGATAAGATGTTAAGCACCGTCCAAATCAAGGATGATAGGTATGGTATTGGATTCGATGATCGTGTTTCTCCAATTCACAACGACAACTCCGCATGTGTGAGAGAGCCACCTAGGAATATTAAGATACCTTTAGGTAACATTCACTACCATAACTACATTTACACTCATTACGGTAGAAAAGGTTAGTTTATGCGTTTTTGTTACAAACTTCAAAATCTTCATAGGAAGTTTAAGAATAGAGTCACTCCGATTCCCAAAACTCCCATGCGTCGTTACGCACCTATTTGGGTTCAGAAATCGGACTTAAAGGCTTTAGGAATTATACTTCATGACACTTGTTTCCTTACATGTGATTTGCCCCATGTTAGACCTTTCGGTTGATCGTGTTAGAGTTTGTCATGCACTAGTGGTACTTCATGATATATATTTTTGCTAGTGCTATGATTTATATCTTTTGTATATAGCTTTTTCCATTTTGATATTTTTTCCAAAAATCTAAAAAGAGTTTTATTTTTCTTGAAAAATTTTTGGAAAAATTCAAAAAGATTTTTTGTATTTGAGAAAAAGTGAAAAAGCCAAAAAGATTTTATTTTTGACAATGTTTTTTTAAAAAAACACAAAAAGATTTTTCTAGTTTGTTTCACACCTTATATGGATGGACATTGAGGATGACCATGTCATAATTTCATTCCATTATCCATGTCAGATAGTATTTTGAGATACAACTTCATTTCATTTATGTGCTTTATAATGATTGGAGTCATTGGGATGTGATTAGTGATTACTTTGTACATGTTTGACTCTTAGTCTCCGTTAACACACACATACACGAATTTATTTGAGTATTTCACTTGTCTATCACATGTTGGTCAAAGTGTTTTCATCTCAATTTTGTCTTTAAACGAACCAAATGTGATCAAACGGTATATTGAAAGTAGTGCATGTAAGAACCGTTTCTTGTAAGAGTTTGTTTAATATTGAAAAAATAATGAGTGTACACGAAAAAAGTGTTGCGGGAGGCATTTGAACTCGTCGTGAAATCCACCATTTAAAAAGAGTCCAAGAAAAAAATTAAGGCAATAAAAAAAATATGCCAAAAAGGGGCAAAATAGTTTACTTTGCTCGATCATTCAAAAGAAATCACTTTAAAAGAAAAGAATAGAATATATGATCATGTTTATATTTTGAAGGGGTTTTATTGAAGATCAACGGGTTTCCATAATGTTACCTAATTATGCTTATCTTGTTATGACACTATTGATTTATAGAATCATTAATATTCTAGGCTTGTGTGCATTGTGCTTATTTTGTTCATTAAGTCCAACTTTATTTATAACTTGAGGCTAAAGCTTAATTTGATAAAGTTTTGCGATTAATTATAACTTCTTGAACATATTTGAGTGTTTGGATTATAATTCCTTTGTTACTAGTTCACACCCATTCATTCTATCCCACATGTTTGGACAAATCGATACTATGCTAGTGTGTAAAGCTTATGTGTTTTGTGGTTGTTTATACCTATATCTGCGTGGTGGATTTTCTTCGATATATTTTGCCTATATTTTATATGTTATTGCATGTTGTACTTGTGAAATTTGCATTTTTTGAAAAATTGAAAATTTTCAAAAATTGTTGATTGTTTGCTTTTGAGATTATCATTATAGATGTTTGACTTATATATTTATGTGATGATATCTTATCTTCTACGTGATGCTTGGTATTTCATATTTATGTTTCTACTTCTTTACTTATTTGTCTATTTCGGAAAAAATACAAAGGGGGCAAATTAAAATGAGTTTGAATTATGGGGGAGAATTAATTTATATTTACAAATTTACTTTGATTCAACCTCAATGCGTCACTAGGGTATATGTTTTTTGTCTCATGTGTCTAGGTAATCAAAGAGGCAATTCAAGACACAGATGAAGACAACGATTAAGGGAAGAAAAATAAGTTTGAAGACAAAGAGACTTATGCCATTCCGGTCTAGGGTTGCGAAGGGTATTAGTATTTTTGACTTAGGAGATTTTGATTTTAATTTAGTTTTTGGTAATGTTTGTTTGTTTTGTACTGAAATAGCCAAAGGGAGAGATTTGTAAGAATAATTTTTCTAGGATTGTTCATAGCGTAACTTTAGGCTAGTTTGGCGTATCCCGTTACAAATCGTCACGCACCGCCACGACGAACCGAACTAAAGCATCTCAAAGTTTGAAGGCATCTCGAAAAACCGATAAAGTATAAACAATTTAGAGTTTAAATTAATTTACGGTATTATATTTTAGGATGTTTTTTTATCAAAAATAAATAGGGACTTTTCATTTTCGAAAAAGAAAAATATTTTTCGAGTTTACTGTAGGAGAAACTTTACTTTTTGTATATATTGTTCAAACGACATCTCAATTTCATTCAAAACACATCCTCATGTGATTCAAATGACATCATTGTGTCATTTGATCCCTCCTTTGATACCCAGGATCTCATATGGATCAAACGAGAGCATATTATGTTGTTTTATTAAGGGTCGTTTAGTAGGTCAATTGAAACCACTTTAAACCAAATATCAATCTCGTTCAAACAACCTTAGTGTCTCGTTCGAACGACGAGCCGCCTTAAATTTTGTATAATAAATACATGTTTCATATTCAGAACATGTAAGACTTTTACCAACTCCATTTCTGCATAACTTTTGCGAAAGTTATTCAAGTTTTGTGTTGAAAAACACATGTTTAATTTACAACAAAATATCCTTGAATATTGTTCTTGTGACTTGTTTCAACCTTAGAAAGTTTGTATCTTTGCATACACCTTTGTGGAGTGGATCTCCATTGCTTACTTGTGATACCTGTGGGGATCCACTACTGCTGAACACTGAGTCTGAGGCTGTAGGAGGAAGACTGTGGTCTTTGTGGTTCTCGAGGAAATCATTATTTTCAACTATGTCCATTGTGGGTTCTTGTGAGAATTCATTGTTGTATTTCACTTGTAAGTTGCGGTTTGTGAATTATCAGTGGAATAAAAGGTTTTGCCCTGCGGGGATTTTCCTCAAACTTTGCCTTAGTTGAATGATTTATCTATTTTATCACATAAATGCATGTTTAAGATGAAAAGATAAAATCCATTTAAAATTATCTTCCACATTTAATATTGATGTTCAAATTTTATTTTAAACCACCCTCTGCGATTATTTTGCGTTCTTAAATTGGTATCAGAGCTTTTAGCTCACTATTTTTCGTTTACAATTCTATCACTTTTGTGTTCCTTAATTCCTTATTTCAATCTCATTAAACAGAAAACCTCTTTTATGTATATTTACATGCTTTGCGAGGTATAATTGATCTTTTGTAGGTATTAAAGTGCAAAGCGCGATGATTGGTTTCGTTTCGAGACAGTTCCGTCAGTTAACATAAATTTAAAGGCATTTTTGTAATTTCATATTTCATGATCCATCCAGTGGATCTCTTTGGAAGCTCATTGAGTTATATTTGTGTGGCCGCAAACAGCGCATCATTTTAAGTCCGAATAATGAAGTATGAGGCATTTCCGTAATGCAAGTTTTTCCTCTTTTGAAGACCCAAATTGCCCCAGTAGACTGGTCAAGGACTATGGTCTATGAGTATTTCCTTTTTTGCATATGAAGGAGGGTAGTGGGCTTTACTCAGAATCCCCAATCGACCGGACAAAATACCGAGGACCATTGCGCCCATCAGATTTTTGGCGGTTTTGTTCTTTTTCTTTTCTTTCTCCTTTTCTTTTATTCCAACTTAATATATATATATATATATATATATATATATATATATATATATATATATATATATATATATATATATATATATATATATATATATGTGTGTGTGTGTGTGTGTGTGTGTGTGTGTGTGTGTGTGTATGTATAAGTTGGTATTTATTAGTGACATATTATATTTTAGGTTAGATTAGGTTAGGTTTTTAGAAATATTTCCTTCTCTCCCTCTCTTCTAGGGTTTCTTCCTTTTTGTATGTAAGTTACACTATTCATCTTCTTCCTCATCTATTTAAGCTTTGATTTCTTATTCCATTGCTTTGTTAACCTTGATTATTTCTTTATTACTTGATTTATTTACTTGATTTCCTCTAATTCATGTAATTTATAATGATTTCTAGCTAACTCAGTTTAGGTTGAGATGACTGAACTCACCATGGATTAATGAGTTGTTTGCTTTGTTGATGGATTATTCGAGTTTAAATGGGTTAGGTTGTTCTTGATTTTATGCTTAGGAGATTTAACCATGTATATCATTTAGGTGTCATTTTTACAGCCTTGTGTGCATAATTTTCGGGATATTTGTTGACGCCAAAATAATAATAGATTTTTATAAATTCAACAGGTGATAACTCTAGCTTTAATTAACTGATGAAATGAGATTTAATCGTGGTAAAATTGTCTTCCTGTGTAACTATTTATACTAATTAACCTGAGGTGAGGGTTATTAGTCTCAATAGATAGTTTTCCTCATTTTGTTAATCTAAGTTTCATTGCTCTCATAGTTTAATGTTTTGCTCTCTGATCACTTCTTACCCTTTTATTTGAGAAGTATTAAATTAACAGAATTCTAACAACTATTCCTTGTGGATTTACACTCCATAGTTAGCGCGCCAAGTCTTGGTATTTTTTGTATAGGGCATAAACACCCAACGACATTTTTTACATGCACATGCAGTTTACACCGGCTATTAAAATGGTGCTGTTATCGGGAAATTCTTTGGTTTTAGAATTTAATTGATTTAGTATTTTGTAATATTTTTCTTTCTATTTGTAAGTTTTGTAGGTATTCTACGTTTGAGCGCCAAGAAATGCTTGAATATATCGGCCGCAAATCGCTTTGTGAATTTTTTTGTCTGAGCTTAGTGGGGTAAGCATGTCTTATTTTAATATTTTCGGCAATCATAATGATAATTCTCAAAATCCCCCTAAACCTTTGACTTTTGGTGAATCCTAACAAAGTTAAAACCTTGAAAGATCTAAAATGACTTGGTCTGAGTATTACAAAAGTGTAGATATCGATTATGGGTATTTTGAGAATGATCATTCCGATAATGTGCCATAAAGTCATTATAATAAGAATAGTGAAACTAGTTGCATTAGCTTTAAAAATTCTTATAATAATGTTTTAATAATAGTTCTAAGGGTGGTTTCCAAACTTTTTATTATAAAAAATACGTGCCTCCACTTATGACATTGCGTTAGGGCTTGCTCATTATTTATAATGAAAAATCTGAAAACCATTATTGGGAAGAAAATCATCGTTTGGAACAAGAGTTGGATGCATTATTCGAATTCAAAAGTAATTTTTCTTTCGAGACTGTTGAAGTTGAGGATTTTATTGAACCAAATGAGGAATCGATGCCTAGTTTAGAACAAACCATTCTTCTATTTGCCCATGGAATAATAGAGAATGAAAGTGAGGAAGAAATGTATGTAGCATCCATTCGCAATGGAATCATTTCTTCTTTGGAAAATAAAAAGGAGGTTGAGGTGTATGTTTCACCTCATTCAATTTTGGAAGAACATTTCATTGAAAGCCAATTCTTCTCCTTTAGAATTCAATCTTCAAGCGATGATGAGTCATCTTTAGATTGAATTTATTTCCTACCCATCTTTGTTCTACATTATCAAATCATTACAAGTACCCCATGAATCGGTTCAAAACTTTAAAATGTTCAACCCTTGCATCGATGAGGATTACTTACTTGATTCATTTTTCATGAAGGCAATCTTGTCTCTATGTGCGCCACTTCTCACTCCAATTACAAAATCTTAGGGAGGAAATTCTGTTTTTAAGACCCATGTGTACTCGTTACCCATTTTATCAAAACACCCCATCATCCCCAAAAAACTTTTAAATGGTGATGGTTTTTTTGTTTTGCCTTACACATATGTTATGCTGTTCAAACATAATTCTTATTTTTTGTATGCACTCAGATGAGGGTACACTAATTTTCCTTCAAAGTTAACTTGTATTTTGGGTGGGCCCTTAAATTTTTTTACTTCTATTGTATAGTTAGTTAGACGTTAAAATTGTAGGTTGTGCATATTAGGTTGTTTTTTCTTTTTACTTATTATCTAGTGTAATTCGTTAAAGTATCATTTCTTCTTATTTTTTATTCTTGGTGTTAACATGTTTCGTAGAATATTTAGACTTATACTTTTTGCAGATCACTCCATTTTGGGTTATATTGCTCTTTGCTTATCTTTAACTTGGTTCTTGGTTCACATTGAGGACAATGCAATGTTTAAATTAGGGGTTGTGGGATATGCTATCCATTATTTTTTTTTTGAGACCATGATTTGATTATATGTTCTTTCCAAGCATGCTTTTTTTGTAATAATTTAAAAAATTCAAAAAATATTTTTCATTTTTTTTCTCATTTGTTAGGCATTTCTCCTTTGTTTTTAATAATTAATTCAAATAAATTCTCGATCCAATTGATAATTCAATGATGCGTTTCTCGACTGTAGAAGTTATTAGACTTTAGTCCTCGAATCATTGATTTTATGAAAAACTTCATGAATTGAACTTTAAACCCATGAGCACATGTACTTTTCTTGTTTAATTGATTTGGTTTAAGATTTTTATAACCCGGTAGTCTTTTGTTACATTGTATATACTTACACCTAGTGAGCTTTGTTCGTTTGTTCATTTGTGAGTGCTTATACATTACTCTTTACTCCTTGAAAACATCACCATCGTCGATAATCTCAATATTCTTTCATTGAGTTCTTTTTTTGAATTGTGTTACTTGAGCATGATTTTCAAGTTGAGAATTGTGTAAAATTTAGGAAAGGATCATAGGCCCTCTCCATTATATCACATATATTGACCTTGACCTCGCCTTTTATGTTTTCCCTCATTAACCCATTTGAGACAAATTATAGCTTTTCATTTCATAACCCAAAATCCTATAACCAACTCTAAATTGGAGTTTTTAAATCTTATATACACATTTCGTACCTTTGTTTGGAATGATACTTTGGATTAAATCATGATCTTGATTGTGTGGTTGCAATTGAGCACGTGAGAGTGAAAAGAAAAGATAGAAGTGAAAAGCAAAAAAATACAAGTAAAAGAAGAAGATAAAAGAAAGAGAAACTATTTCCATTTTGTATATAGTGTTCAATAATCTTTGTCAATTTTCAATGTTATATTCAATGTTGGTTATGGAAAATTATGTTCCAATTTTAAAATTTCTCACAATTTTTCATTATTCCAAGCATTTCATTCCCAAAGACCCTTAAACCCGTACACATTCCCTTCATTTCACAACCTTAAACTCAAACCTATATTACAACCCTGTAAAAGTCCTATGTGATCCTAAAGTGAATTTGATTCAAAAGTCTTATTAAGTACGATAATCTGCGAAAATGAATTTAACCTCCCTTAATGAACGGTGTCTTTTATGTAGATTACATATTTTTCGTCTTATATATAGCATTATTCATAAGTGACACATGTGAGGTCTAGTTTCCACTTACATTTACTCTTTATGTTCGCATGTCTCGTGTATTACCTTTCATTCACAGTGATTTCATGTGTTGAGTGTATACACCGTAGAGGATTGATATCATGTATGCTTTAATACTTATTCGGTCTATAAAAGTTTTTCCAAATTACACTTTGTGTGTTCTCACTTTTCCTCACATGCTTAAGGTTTCAATTCGATGAAGTTCATTCTATAATGTTAATAACTAAGGACTTATGTGTGAATTCATTCACTATGTTAATAACATGTTGAAATCCTTTTCGTTATTGTGGAGCTTGTCTTGAATTGTTAATTGGTTATACTTTTAGAAAACTTTTATGTTTGTAGATTTCATCCCTAAAAACCCTCACGAGACAAAAATTGTTCATTAGGGTAACCTATGGGTTTAACGACTGATTGTGTGATATGTCATGAATAATGTATACTTGTGTATGTTATTCTTATGCATTATGTCACTTTTGTATTCCTTAATTACTATTTCAAGCTCCTTAACCAGACAACCTCTTTTATCTATGTTTACATGCTTTACGAGGTGTAATTGGGTGTATGTAGGTATTAAAGTGATAAGCGTGATAATTGGTTACATTTCGAGGTGGTTCCATCATCTAACATAACTTCAAATGCATTTTTGTAATTTCATACTTCATGGTCCATCCAGGATATCTTCTTGGAAGCGTATCTCATTGAGTTAGATTCGCATGGCCGCAAATAGCGCATCATTTCAAGTCCAAACAAAGAAGTATGAGCCATTTTCGTAATGCAAGTTTTTCCTCTTTTAAAGACCCAAATTGCCCCATAGACTACGGTCTATGGGACTTTCCTTTTTTGCATACGAAGGAGGGTAGTGGGATTTACTTAGAATCCCCAATCGACCGGACAAAGAACCGAGGACCACTGCACCCGTCAGATTTTTGGCGATTTTGTTCGTTTTCTTTTCTTTCATTCGAACTTGTTATATATATGTAAGTTGGTCTTTATTAGTGATATGTTATATTTTAGGTTAGGTTATGTTATTTTTTTAGAAATATTTCCTTCTCTCCCTCTGATCTAGCGTTTCTTCCTTTTTGTATGTAAGTTATACTATTCTTCTTCTTCCTCATCTATTTAAGCTTTGATTTTTTATTCTCTTGCTTTGTTAATATTGATTATTGCTTTATTTCTTGCTTTATTTACTTGCTTTCCTTAATTCATGTCAATTATAATGCTTTCTAGCCAACTTAGCTTAGGTTGATTTGACTAAACTCACCTTGGATTAATGGATTGTTTGCTTTATTGATGGATTATATGAGTTTTAATGGGTTAGGTTGTTCTTGATTTTACGCATAGGAGATTTAACTGTGTATATCATGAAGGCGTCATTTTTATGGCCTTGTGTGCGTAATTTTTGGGATATTTGTTGATGCCAAAATCATAGTAGTTTTTATGAGAATTTAGGGGTGACAACTCTAGCTTTAATTAACTGATGAAATGAGATTTAATCATGCTAAACTTGTTATTCCGTATAACTATTTATACTAATAACTCGAGGTGAGGCATATTATTTTCAATAGATAGTTTTCCTCATTTTGTTAATTTAAGTGTCATTACTCTCATAGTTTAATGTTTTCCTCATTGATCACTTTTTACAGTTTTATTTAAGAAGTATTAAATTAATAGAATTCTAACAACTATTCCCTGTGGATTTACACTCCATAGTTAGTGCACCCAGTCTTGTTATTTTTTCTATAGGGCATAAACACCTAATGACATTTTTACATACATATGCAGTTTACACCGGCTATCAAAATGGTGCCATTGTGGGGAAATTGTTTTGTTTTCGAATGTAATTGATTTAGTATTTTGTAATATTTTTCTTTTTATTTGTAAGTTTTGTATTACTTATACATTTGAGCGCCAAGAAAGGATTGAATCTATAGATCTCACATCGCTTTGTGAATTTTTTTTTCTGAACGTAGTGGGGTAAGCATGTATTATTTCAATGTTTTCGGCCATCGTAACGATAATTCTCAAAATCCCCCCTAAACCTTTGACTTTTGGTGAATCCTCACAAAGTAAAAACCTTGAAACATCTAAAATGACTTGATGTGAGTATTAAAAAATTCAAGATATCGATTATGGTTATTTTGAGAAAATCATTCCGATAATGTGCCACAAAGTCATTATAATAAAAATGGTGAAACTAATTGCATTAGCTTTCAAAATTCTTATAATAACGATTTTGATAATAGTTTTGAGGATGGTTTCCAACTTTTCATTATCAAAAATCCACGCCTCCACTTATGGCATTATGTGAGGGATTGCTCATTCTTTAAAACGAAAATTTTGAAAACCATTAGGCGGAAGAAAATCATCATTGGGAATAAGAGTTGGATGCATTATTAGAATCCAACGGTGATTTTTCTTTCGAAACTTTTGAACTTGAGGAATGTATTGAACCAAATGAGGAATCGATGCTTACTTTGGAACAAATTATTCTTTTCTTTGACCATGGCATAATAGAGATTGAAAGTGAGGAAGAAATTTATGTAGGATCCATTTTCAATGAAATAATTTCTTCTTTTGAGAACAAAAAGGAGGTTAAGATGTATGCTTCACCTCATTCAATTTTGGAAGAACGTTTCATTGAAAGTGAATTCTTTTCCTTTTGAATTAAATTTTCATGTGATGATGAGTCATCTTGAGATTGAATTTATTTCCTCCCTATCTTTATTCAACATTATCAAACGGTTATAAGTACCCCATGAATCGGTTCAAAACTTTAAGACGCTCAACGCTTTCACCAATGAGGATTACTTGCTTGAGTCATTTTTCATAAAGGTAATCTCGGCTCTATGGGCACCACCTCCCACTCCAATTGAAAAACCTTTCGATGGAAATTGTATTTTTAAGACCCATGTGTATTCGTTACCCATTTTATCAAAACCACCCATCATCTCCCAAAAACTTTTAAATGGTGATGGTTTCTTTCTTCTGCCTTACACATACCTTATGTTGTTCAAACATAATTCTTATTTTTCAGAAGGTATGCACTCAAATGAGGGTACACTAATTTTCCTTCAAAGTCAACTTATATTTTGAGTGGACGCTTAAAAATTTCAACTTTTTTTGTATAGTTAGTTAGAAGTTAAAATTGTAGGTTGTGCATGTTAGGTTTTTTATTACTCATTGTCTAGTGTAATTAGTTATAGTTTCAGTTCTTCTTATTTGTTATTCTTGGTGCAAAACTAACATGTTTCGTAGAATCTTTAGACTTGTACTTTTTGGAGATCGCTCTGTAAGGACATTTTTCTCATGTCCAACATGTTACATTTATGTATGTCGTACGCCGCTACATTTGGCAGCATGGCACCTCACAATCTCACATGACGGCCTCTATCCGAATTTCGAGAATCAAGCATTCAACATATCTATTAATGTGTCCCATATCTGCCTCAACGATTTCATGTCCAATGATTTTAGGGACTTTATGAAAGTGGTACGCAAGAGAAGTCAAAATAGTGAAAAAAGGCACGATATGAGAGTTCAAGGGAATTTTCGTAATTTTATAGCCATAGTCCGGAGGTCTGGTCAATTAGAAAGTTGAAGAGCTCGCCGCAGCAAAGATACTAGAAGAAACGGCACCTCAATCCGAGCTACGGTGAAGGAGTTATGACCTTTTGAATATGGAGAAAATTCTTTGAAGAATGCTATTTTCTTTTAACCCCACACCAGTGAGGTACCGCAAACCGTATGGGGAACCGGTTCGGGGTACACCAGAACCGGTTCGGGGTACCTGACATTGGCAAGAGTCCCAAAATTTTAAAATTCATTTTGGATTCCTTTAAAAGCCAACTTCGGGGGAGTTATTTTGCAAGACTTGCAAGGACGTTTTTGAGAGTTCTATCACCTCAAGTCTTCATATTTTTGAGTCCCAAGACTTATATTTTGATTCACACATCCTTGCCAAATATTTGTGAATCCTCTTGTAACCCAAGAACTCAACTTTGAGTTTGTTCAACCCTTGTGGAGAAGTCGTCTTTCATCTTCATTGTTTCCCTCCTGGAAAGGGAAAATTCCAGCCAACAAACTTGTGGAGAAGCCGTTTCTCTTCTTCATTGCTAACCACCTGGAGTTCCTGCAGGATATTTCAGTCGAGACATCGAAACTGACGCCTGAGGGTATTTCGTATGTCGCACTTATTTCATTGTAATCTGTGTAAGCCATTTTCTTACAAATTATAGTGAAATAAAAGGTTTTGCCCCTTTGGGTTTTTTTTCCTGAAATTGTTTATTTTATTCTGCATGCTATATTTTATTTGATAAATCATCTAGATGCATGTTTTAGGGTATAACTAAAATTTGGGATTAATTAAAATTGGATTTTATTTGAGAAGTGGCAATATTTCCGCTGTAGCGATTCTACACGCTCCATTTTGGGTATTATTGCTCTTTGCCTCTCTTTAACTTGGTTCTTGGTTCACATTGAGGAAAATGAAATGTTTAAATAAGGGGGTGTGGTATATGATATTTATTATTTTTTTGAGTGCATGATTTGATTACATGTTCTTTCCAAGCATGCTTTTGTTGTAATAATTTAAAAAATTCAAAAATATTTTTCATTTTTTTTCTCCTTTGTTGGGCATTTCTCCTTTGTTTTTAATAATTAATTTCCAATAAATTCTCGATCCACTTGATAATTCAAAGATATGTGTTCTCGATTTTAGAAGTTATTTGACTTTAGTCCTCGAGTCATTGATTTTATGAAAAATTTCATGAATTAAACTTTAAACCCATGAGCACATGCACTTTTCTTGTTTAATTGATTTGGTTTAAGATTTTTATAACCCGATAATATTTTGTTGCATTGTATATACTTACACCTAGTGAGCTTTGTGCTTTTTTTCATTTGTGAGTGTTTATACATTACTCTTTCCTCCTTGAAAACATCAAAGTCATCAGTAATCTCAATATTCTTTCATTGAGTTCTTTTTTTGAATTGTGTTACTTAAGCATGATTTTTAACGTTGAGAATTGGGTAAACTTTAGGAAAGGATCATAGTCCCTCTTTGTTATATCACCCATATTGACCTTAACATCACCTTATATGTTTTCCCTCCCCAACCCCTTTGAGCCAAAATATAGCTTTTTATTTCATAACCCAAAATCCCATAACCAACTCCAAATTGGACTTTTTAAATCATATATGCACATTCCATACCTTTGTTTGGAATGATACTTTGGATTGAATCATGCTCTTGATTGTGTGGTTGCAATTGAGCATGTGTGAGTGAAAAGAAAAGAAAGAAGTGAAAAACAAGAATAAGAAGTGAAAAACAAAAGAAATAAAAGAAAAAGAAGAAAATGAAAGAAAGAGAAACAATTTTCATTTTGTATATAGTGTGTAATAATATTTGTCACTTTCCAATGTTTTATTCAATGCTGGTTATGGAAATCATATTCCAATTTTGAAATTTCTCACAATTTTCCATTATTTTAAGTGTTTAATTTCAAAAGATCTTTAAATCCGTTGATATTCCCTTCATTTCATAACCTTAACCCCAAACCTATATTACAATCCTGTAAAATTCCCATATGATCCTAAAGTGAATTTGATTCAAAAGTCTTAATAAGTGCAATAATTTGTGAAAATATATTTAACCTCCCTTAATGAACGATGTCTTTTACCTAGATTACATATTTTTCATCTTATATATATCATTCTTTATTAGTGACAAGTGTGCGATCTAGTTTCCACTTACATTTAATCTTTATGCTCGCATGTCTCCTGTATTACCTCTCATTCATAGTGATTTCATTTGTTGAGTATATACACCGTAGAGGATTGATATCATGCACGGTTTAATGCTTATCCAGTCCATAAAAGGTTTTCCAAATTACACTTTGAATATTCTCGCTTTTACTCACACGCTTAAGGTTTCAATTCGATGAAGTTCATTCTATAATTTTAATAACTAAGGATATTTGTGTGAATTAATTCACTATGTTAATAACATATTTAAATCCTTTTCATTATTGTTGATCTTTGTCTTGTATTGTTAATTGGTCATATTTTTGGGAAACTTTTGTGTTTGTGGGTTTCATCCCTAAAAATCCTAATGAGACAACACTTCCCCACTATAGTAATCTAGGGGTTTAATGACTTACTGTGTAAACTATCACGAATATTGTATATTTATGCCCGTTATTCTTATGCATTATGTCACTTCTATATTCCTTAATTCTGATTTTATGCTCCTTAACCAGACAACCTATTTTTGAATGTTTATATTCTTTGTGAGGTATAATTAAGCTTCTAAAGGTATGAAAGTGCTAAGCGTGATGATTGGTTACATTTTGAGGAAGCTTCGTCATTTGACATAACTTTAAGGGCATTTTCATAATTACATACTTTATGATCCAGCCAGTGAATGTCCATTGAAGCATAGTTAATTGAGTTAGCTTCATAGGGCCACAAAATGACGCATCATTTCGAGTCTGGATGATGAAGTTAGTGCCATTTTCGTAATGTAAGTTTTCCCCTTTTTGAAGAACCAAATTTCTCTAGAAAATAGAGCCTCGGTCAACAGGTAAAAGTACATCGGTTGATTGGCTTTTGATTTTTTTTACCTATGAAGGAGGGAAATGGGCTTTACTTAGAATCCCCAATCGATCGTAGAAATGTAACACCCCGCCTAATTAAATACTGGGTGATCAATCCCTTATTAAATGAAAATCAAGGTGAACGGTTGGTTCATTCTCAGCATCACTGTCGCAAAATAATATTTTCCAATTTGAACACTCTAAATAATTAAGCTAAGTGTCAAAAAAATTTAAAGTCTCATTTTTCCTTTATTAAATACCAATATGAAAACCTTTTTAATTCCCAACAGTTAAGAATCACATACATACTAAGGATGGCAATTAACACACAAGAATTGAACCATCTAGATAAACCAAACCAAGTTTAAGAACTATAAATGTAATCATCCTGACAAGAGTTAACTCATGAAGAGTACTGAATACTGGAAATATAACTAAACATAAATCTCTGACAAATCCAAACGGAATAGGAAATCGGACGACACATGCCCTAACTATGAAGAACTAAAGTAGGAACTGAATCAATGAAGAGGTCGTCTAAAGCAAAGCTGCAACACGTCTAATCCAAAGAATCTATGCATGACGCCTCTATGGCTGGGCACATATAATATATATATATATATATATACAAACACACACACACACACACACACACACACACAATAGAGAAAGAAATGACAGAAAACGGGTCAGAGCTCGAGTGTAAAACAATTTTAAAAATAGTTCAGCAAGTATTTAAAATGCTTACTGGCTAATATAACACCAAGTTAGTGCACGACACTCTCTTGAGAATTCTCACCTCTCATCTAGTGTGCACGCCTACTGTACTACTGATCACATAAGTCTATCTAACTTATCCTTCCTTAAAGTTCTATCCCGAGAAGTACTAAGGCCATAATATTTAGTTTTAGAAAATTTATCTCTTCTATTTTCTTACCTTACTTAGAACCACTCAGTACCGTTATAGAATTCACGAACCCTCGATATGAAGCTCGAGCATTTATTCATTACTTAAGTACTTATACACACAGTACAATGCTTCCATATATAAGTATATATATATCAATCACTCATATAATATATTTATACTATCGGCACCCCACATAAAACTATGGTGCTGGCATACTCTGCTATCAAGTCCCCGTATCACTCGTACTAAGGGAAATACTAGTTCAAAATCACTCTCGAGCTGCATTAACACAATAGACATAAAATGGAGGCGAAGCATAGTTCCAAGTCACTAAGAGGTTAGGACATACCCTCACATCTCTTAGGACCGTCTGACTATCATTCTCAGATAGCCCGTACCAAAGAATCCTATGTTCTAGGATATAAGTCAATATCCCCCATAAAGGTCCCATCGAGATAAGACTGTCTCGGCATGGCAACCTCCGTGATAGTAAGTAGCGCGGGTATGATTATTCAAAAACATAATACTTAATATATGTACACAGTCACATGGTCATATATATAGATATTCACATTTTCCAAAATTAGATTCGCCCATGACCCATAATTATTATTATTCGTTCCTAACACAAATTTTACTCAATTATCTCGCATAACGAATTCATCTCTTTTATTCTCACTTATAATTTATTTCATACTTACTTCTCATCTCTCGAAGTATTCTCTCTTACTAAATATAATTTCAGTAGGCACACCCTCTCTAACCTTCTAGTCTAAATCTTTCACGAGTCTCAATTCTTTAGTGAACGCACGCACAATTTCTGATGTGTGACGAAACCCCCGTTAACCTAAAATTTCATCCCGCATCAATTGTCATTCAACGGAGTCTACTTAGACCCTATTGGTCCTCTTCATGTCCCATTATACTACTAAAGGTATATTCAAGGGTTACTACATAATTTATCTCGATTAAATAAAAAGGGGAAAAACATTCAGTTTTTAAGGAGGGGTCGATTGATCGAGGGAAGGGGTCGATCGATTGATGTTCTTGGTCGATCGATCGATCAAGGAGTTCTTGCCAAATTTTTTACAATTTTCAACCTGCGGGTTCAAATATTCTATCCCCTCCAAACCTCTATAATTTCATCCCAAACTACCATCAAAGTTATCCAAATGTATAAGCAATATATATAAACAAGTTCTAACGTAACAATATCAATAAATCCTCAACGAATCAATTAAAAAGGGGTTTAATCTTAGATTTATTTATAAAACTAAATTTTGCATGAATAATAACAAACCTCTATTTTAATCCAGATTTTCTTCCTAAATATCATAATAAATTCGTGGGTAAACCTCTACATATGATCACGATTTTAGACTATATGGATTCTCCCTACAACATATATAAATTATCTTCCAAAACATATACTTCTTCAATTAAAACATATGATTTTCATTCCTAAACTAACATGGAAGGAATACCAACTAGAAATCAACAAGATAGACACTTGCCTGTGATTCAAGGATCTGATTTGTCAGTGAAAAAGATATGGTTGCATTCCTCGTCGTGCGATCTACGTTTAGGTGGTGGTGGCGGTGCAATCGGGTGAGTTATAGGCCTTGGATTGCTTGGAAACTCTTCACTTTCTTTTCTTATCTCTTCACATTATTCTCTAATGGATGGGCTTAGGTTTTGTGTTTGTTAACCCTAAGAGACAACTCCAAATGGCTAATATATACTAAGAAAATTCGTGGGTTTAATTACCCAAAAATAAAAAATGTCTATAATACCCTCCCGGGATGTTAATTAGGCCTAAAAACGTCTTGAGACCAAAACTAAACCCACGAGTACACTTTTCTGACTATATCGACCCTTATGGACACTTTGGCGCACTCAAAATGACCATACGGGCAACTTATAATATATTCACTTTTATAATAATAGTGATTTAGTCCCGACACGACACATGCATGTCCCGACTTAAATTTTCATAATTGTCATTTTATTCACTCGTGACAATTTTCTTAAAATCAATCTTATATATTACTTTACTCCTCTAGTAATATTCAACAAATTCCCAATAATTTCTAACTCACGTCACGCTAGTAAATATTAAAACAATTTTCGAATTAATATTAAATTAATATCTCAATTAAATTTAATAAATCCCCAATTTTAAAAGCCATAAAAATATGGGGTATTACATACTTCCCCCCTAATAACGGAATTTCATCCAGAAATTCGAAAAATAAGGTATGGCTGGTAAAAAATAGATCTGAATACTTTATCAATACTCAAAACGGACTTTCAGGTAAGGCGAATTTCTATAGTCTTCCCTGCCTCACAATAAGCTTATTTATCACTTGCAATACTATCAGTTATAGAGTCACACATTAATAATGGCACTTCACATTGTGCTCCAATCTTTTGCTATTCACATAAGATGAGCCTACACATCATTGACCCTCATTGTCTCAATATTATTGGGAGGCCGCACCTCACTACGTAACAATTACGCGTATTTATCTAAAAGCAAAACTACCTTTTTGAGAGAAACCATGCGAATATTTGACCACTCTTGTCAGTTCTTCGTATCTCGATTATCGGCGACGTGACTCTTACGACATTAAAAATTCACCTGAAATAGCCATGGTAATTCCACCACAGTCATCAGACTCTAACTCGCTCGATCAAAAATCTAGATTATCCATTCACCTCCAAACCGCTAGAGGGAGAATAGTTAAGGTTTTTCCACATAAAATTTCAATAAGCAGTTTGTCCACAATAAACAGGTACGAGTGGTTCCACGGAACTCTACTGTACTAAACATCACTTCCTATATACATCCGTTGTGGAAATGAAATGATCACCATGAATTCAAAATTACTTTCACGTGGTTCCACTAATCTTTAATCATGTTGCCTAATCCCCGAATAAGGGTGATACAACCTACTCAAAACGAAATGTTATCCCCACTGCTTCTCGAAACTTTGGTTTGAAGGTGGGGTTCAATGATACCATTCTAGTTCAGAATAATACCGGGAAGAACCTATTACAGGCGCGATTCTTACTGTCAAGGAAAGGTTCATGCACACTGTCTAATAGTGTATACCACCCAAAAGAATAATAATCACTTTGTTTTAGGTCAACTTGTTCCACGCATTCTAGGGAACTTGTGACCTTACCTTGAAGTTGGCACCCCATCCAAGAAATTTCACACAATTTCTCTCTTCTATTTTAGGAATTGTAGGTTTGCTACAAAATTCTCTGGTTGATCCTTTCGTTCCAATCGATTTCTATCTATGAGTGGTGCCCGCGGAGACTACTCTCTATGTCCCGCCCAACATCGATTTCTACTTGAAATGTCTCTCATTAAGTGACACTTAATACTCCCTTTCGTTCCTTAGCGTATATCAAAAATTCTGACCCGTGCACTTTTCTCCACGATGTGCATTGCCGAAACCTTTATACCTTACTAACATCATCATTCAACCTACGTGCAAGTCGCTTTCCCCACTTGACTAGGTAAATCTCCGCTCTGAGTGTTTTCCATAATAGTTAAGTTTTATCCTTCTCAAGGAATACCCTTAAATGGCTTCCCATAGCCTTCCAACTAAATTCGTGTTTGCTACTCTGATCATACATGTATATATGTAACACCCTGCCTGCCCGGGGAGAACGAACTAAGTGCTACTCGATAAAACTAAACTAATCCACAATATAACAAGGTATAGAGAATCGAAATAAAATCCCACAAAACATGAGAAGTCACCAATCTCAATCTCTTCAAATTAATACAAAAATATCTATCAAAATAATATAAATCACCAATGCTCTATAAAACACAATAAAATAATACAAATCTTCCAAAAAATATTCTTCACAAAATAATCCATGCTTAATCCACTTTGTTATGTCGTTCTCACAAACATATATTCCACGTATCTATTCCCATATCTCTTCAACTCGAACGATTCATGCAACAGCTAACAAGGATGCCCACACACCCTATAAACCGTGCATACTAGTGTAAGCATCACCTACGTTTCACACATAACACCCAATTCTTTATTTCCCTTATGACACAACGTGGTTACAGCACTTGGGTACTCCCAATCCTCCTTATCATCTTTTCACCCTTCATTTGGGTGCTAAAACAAAACTTCCAATGTTTCCTTACCACACAAGTGGCTCCACTGGCCTTAAATCGTCACTTAACTTTAAATTAAAATCAATATTACCGGCTCCTATGACAACCAAGGTACTAGACTCATGGACTAATGACCAAACATCTCTCCACTTCCAACCTTATGCTATGTCTCATGCGTGGGATATCTCGCAAAGAGAAATCCAAACAAGGAACCCCCCCGACACACTATTACCTAGCATAGTCGGTTATCAAAATCCGTTGGATCCTCCGTCCATAACCTATACTCTTTTATTCTGTCTCCGAACAGAAAAACTACATCTCCTCCTTCAATAGTACTGAAACAAAGGACTTTTTACTAATTTCACTATTTGTTAGTATTGGTGGTAATCACCTTCCATAAACCTATGAAGTATACAATCGGGACTCTCAAGATCCCTTTCCCAAACATATGAATATAAGTCTTAACTTTCATATGCCAAAAGGATAAATATAACAATGCGCTTCTTCTAACACTAAATCTTAAGCGCTATACATAATAATGAGTGAAATCTTTCCACCCAACGGTAAACCCAATACACACTGAATCTTAATAACAAAGTCCCTAAAAACCCTGGGATAAAACATTTTTGTACCACTATACCCTTCGAAATCTCTATAACATAAAATATGAGGGCGATCCCGACCCTCTCGCAGGTGAGGTTTTTGCCAGAACAAAACATGTTGCACTAGGGTAGCAACCCTGATAGCCTTGCAATCATTGCACACTATCTTTTTAACCATTTATTTAAAATCATAATCAGTATAATAATATACTCGCATATCACATCACTAAAACGAGTAATCTCAATAAAGTATATAACACAAACAATGCACCCATTTGTCCTCCGTGGAGAACACTAAAGATAATCCGACTATACTAGGGAAAATATACACATAATGATAACACTATAGATATACGCACTAAATTCTTCTCACATGCGAATCTAGTAATAAACAAACATGTAGTGACTCGCTCGCATTACACAAAACACGCCTCATCCTCCGAGGATAAAACTCTTACTTCTACTTTGCCAATCGCCTTGGCTACTTAATGGGATTCCGGACATAACGCATCTCTCTGAACCAAATTGAAAATTACACTAACCATTTCCCTTGCAAGCATCATACCCTTGTCCTTTTTCTGGCTTCGGAAAATGTTAACTCGTGTGGTTTTACTCTCCGCAACATACCTCAGCATATAACCCACTTATCTCTTATCATACTGACCCTATTAGGGTTGTCCTTCTCTCAGACTCAAATAGTCTCGATCCTGATGGCTACCACCATCATTCCCTTAGCTTTTTGGCCCTAAGGAACGTGCTACTGGCTTCAATAACCCTTACTGAATCCACCATCTCTTGGTACGAATTTAGCTATCTGAATCATTTAAATGATCCCCCTGATGGGTCTCCCCCTTGCGATGCGTTGCTAACTGCATTTCATCTAGTCTCACTCTCCAATAAATCTTTCGATTACTTTAGCTCCTTTCACATAAGAGGGTTATCATCTCTACGGACAATGTGTGAAAATTTCACCATATGGATCAACTGTCTAACATAATTCTCTTTAAGTGTTGTCAATTTTCCTCACGAGTGGATCTCCCATTTGAAATCTTCTCTACCGTTGGAATCCGCTTCCTCTGATACAAGGGTTGCTAAAACTTTCAATTCATTTACAAATGGACCCTTGTCCGGCCCTTTTGTGATGGGCTCAAAACAACTTTCACATCTTATTCTCAACAACTAATGAAGGAACGTGCGATTAAACTGCACCTAAGGTCCTTTCATTTACGAAACATTTCACTATTAAATGTGGTGGTTGACTCCCACTATTATAACTTTGATCTGATGAATCAAGAAAAAATTTACCCCAAATTTTCATTTCAAGTTAACCACACACGTCCATATGCCCAAGCCTTTGAATATATTATCGTCGTTGGGTAACACACACAATTCCCGTATTTTTATAACTTCTACTGATGACTCTCCTCAATTTGCCAATTAACCCTCTCCCAAGCGTACTACTTTGGGTGAGCCTAATTTTGACATTAGTTTTGGCTACAACAGCACATGGAAATCATAGGCTATGTCCTAGCCGTCTTTACATTCCTGGACTCTCGAGCCATAACAGGGGTGACCTCGACTATGGTTATCATCCTCGAATATACTTTTTGACCTCACTAACACCTGCCTCCCGCTACTCGCCCAACGGCCCTCATCTGCCATAATTCATGTTCTAACATGTCCGAACACAAATAAGATTCACTGATATATACATGATAGCAGGAGAACGAAATCTCACCAAAGAAAACAACAATCCTAAACATAGGGCTCTATAACAAAGAAAGCTACACTGGAAGCATAATAAGCCGCACAGATCCTAAAGGACACTAGAACCTGATGCTATGATACCACCTGTAACACCCCGCCTAATTAAATAAAGGGTGATATCAAGGTGAACGGTTGGTTCATTCTAGCATCACTTTCGCAAAATAATGTTTTGCAATTTGAACACCCTAAATAATTAAGCTAAGTGTCAAAATAATTTAAAGTCTCATTTTTCCTTTATTAAATACCAATATGAAAACCTTTTTAATTCCTAACAGTTAAGAATCACATACATCCTAAGGATGGAAATTAACACACAAGAATTGAACCATCTAGATAAACCAAACCAAGTTTAAGAACTATAAATGTAATCATCCTGACAAGAGTTAACTCCCAAAGAGTACTGAATATTGGAAATATAAATAAACATAAATTTCTGACAAATCCAAATGGAATAGGAAATCGGGCGACACAAGCCCTAACTATGAAGAACTAAAGTAGGAACTGAATCAATGAAGAGGTCGTCTAAAGAAAAGGCATGCAACTTCCACATAAGATGTAGCACGTCTAATCTAAAGAACCTATGCATGATGCCCCTGTGCCTGGGCACCTGTAATATATATATATATATATATATATATATATATATATATATATATATATATATATATATAAGAGAGAAAGAAATGACAGAAAACGGGTCAGAACTCGAGTGTTAAATAGTTTTAAAAATATTTTAGCAAGTATTTAAAATGCTTACTGGCTAATATAACACCATGTTAGTGCGCGACACTTTCTTAAGAATTCTCACCTCTCATCTAGTGTGCACGCCTACCATACTACTGATCACATAAGTCTATCTAACTTATCCTTCCTTAAATTTCTATCCCGAGAAGTACTAAGGCCATAATATTTAGTTTTAGAAAATTAATCTCTTCTATTTTCTTACCTTACTTAGAACCACTCAGTACCTTTACAGAATTCATGAACCCTTGATATGAAGCTGGAGAATTTATTCATTACTGGACTACTTATACACACAGTAGAAAGTTTCCATATATAAGTGTATATATATATATATATATATACTATCGGCACCCCACATAAAACTATGGTGCTGGCATACTCTGCTATCAAGTCCCCGTATCACTTGTACTAAGGTAAATACTAGTTCATAATCACTCTCGAACTGCATTAACACAATACACATAAAATGGAGGCGAAGCATAGTTCCAAGTCACTAAGAGGTCAGCACATAACCCTCACGTCTCTTAGGACCGCCTGACTATCATTCTCAGATAGCTTGTACCAAGGAATCCTATGTTCTAGGGTACAAGTCAATATCCCCCATAAAGGTCCCATCGAGATAAGACTATCCCGGTACGACAACCTCCGTGATAGCAAGTAGCGCGGGTATGATTATTCACAAACATAATACTTAATATATGTGCACAGTCACACGATCATATAAATAAATATTCACATTTTCCAAAATTAGGTTCGCCCACGATCCATAATTATTATTATCCGTTCTTAGAACAAATTTTACTCAATTATCTCGTATAACGGATTCATCTCTTTTATTCTCACTCATAATTTATTTCATTCTTACTTCTCATCTCTCGAAGTATTATCTCTTACTAAATATAATTTCAGTAGGCACACCCTCTCTAACCTTCTAGTCTAAATCTTTCATGAGTCTCAATTCTTTAGTGAATGCATACATAATTTCTGATGTGTGATGAAACCCCCGCTAACCCAAAATCTCATCCCGCATCAATTGTCATTTAACGGAGTCTACTTAGACCCTACTGGTCCTCTTCATGCCCATTATACTACTTAAGGGAGATTCAAGGGTTCCTACGTAATTTATCTGGAATAAACAAAAAGGGGAAAAACAGGCAGTTTTCCAGGAGGGGTCGATATCGATCGATCGATTCTCTTGGTCGATCGATCGATTAAGAAGTTGTTGCCTAGTTTTCTGTAATTTTCCCCTCCAAACCTCTATAATTTCATCCCAAACTCCCATCAAAGTTATCCAAATGTATAAGCAATATATATAAACAAGTTCTAACATAACAACATCAATAAATCCTCAACGAATCAATCAAAAAGGGGTTTAATCTCAGATTTATTTATAAAACCAAATTTTGCATGAATAGTCACAAACCTCTATTTTAATCCAGATTTTCTTCCTAAAATATCATTATAAATTCGTGGGTAAACCTCTACATATGATCACGATTTCAAACTATATGGATTCTCCCTACAACACATAAATTCTCTCCCAAAACATATAATTCTTCAATTAAAACATATGATTTTCATTCCTAGACTAACATGGAAGGAATATCAACTAGAAATCAGCAAGATAGATAGTTACCTGGGATTCAAGGATCTTATTTGTTGATGAAAAAAATATGGTTGCGTTCCTCGTCCTGCTATCTACGTTTTGGTGGTGGTGGTGCAATCAGCTGAGTTCTAGGCCTTGGATTGCTTGGAAACTCTTCACCTTCTTCTCTAATGGCTGGGCTTAGGTTTTGTGTTTGTTAACCCTAAGAGACAACTCCAAATGGCTAATATATACTAAGAAAATTCTTGAGTTTAATTACCCAAAAATACAAAATGTCTATAATACCCTCACGGGATGTTAATTAGGCCTAAAAATGCCCCGAGACCCAAACAAAACCTCCGGCTACACTTTTCTGGATATCTCGACCCTTCCGAAAACTTTGGCGCACTCAAAACGACCATATGGGCGATTTATAATATATTCACTTTTATAATAATAATTTAGTCTTGACACGACACAGGCGCGTCCCGACTTAAATTTTCATAATTGCCATTTTATTCACTCGTGACAATTTTCATAAAATCAATCTTATATATTTCTTTACTCATCTAGTAATATTCAACAAATTCCTAATAATTACTAACTCACGTCACGCTAGTAAATATTAAAATAATTTTTGGATTAATATTAAATTAATATCTCAATTAAATTTAATAAATCCCTAATTTTAAAAGCCATAAAAATACGGGGTATTACAGGAAAGGACCAGGGTCGACTGCGTCCATCAGATATTTGGCTGTTTTGTTCTTTTTCTTTTCTTTTATCTTTTCTTTTACTCCAACTAACTCTCTCTATATATAAGTTGATGTTTATCAGTGATATATTATATTTTAGGTTAGATTAGGTAAGGTTTTTTCGAAATATTTCCTTCTCTCCCTCTCTCCTAGGGTTTCTTCTTTTTTGTATGTTGGTTACAATATTCATCTTCTTCCTGTTAACATATATTATTGCTTTGTTACTCTCTTTATTTACTTTATTTCATTTAATTCACGCTATTTACAATGCTTTATAGCTAACTTAGTTAAGGTTGAGATGGTTGAACTCACCTTAGATTAATGGGTAATTTTGCTTTGGTGATGGATTATATGTGTTTATATGGGTTAGGTTGTTCTTGATTTTATGCCTAAGAGATTTAACGGTGTATATCATGTATGCATTATTTTTACGACCTTGCATGCGAAATTTCCAGAATATTTGTTGATGCCAAAATCATAGTAGACTTTTATGAGAATTTAGAGGGTGACCACTCTAGATTTAATTAACTAATGAAGTGAAATTTAATTGTGCTAAACTTGTCATCCCATTTAACCATTTATAATACTTAACCCGAGGTGAGGGATATTACTCCCAATCTATAATTTTACTCATTTTGTTAATCTAAGTTTCATTACTCACATAGTTTAATGCTTTGTTCAATGATCACATTTTACACTTTTATTCGAGAATTATTAAATTAATAGAATTCTAACAACCATTCCCTCTAGATTCGATCCTTACTTGATGCTAAACTCCACAGTTAGCACACTAAGTCTTGTTATTTGTTTGTATAAGGCGTAAACACCCAACGATATTTTTTATATACACACGCAGTTACGTCGACTATCAGACAGTGAACAACTCCTTCTCAATAGTCGAATAATTGAATGGGACATCGTCTAGAGTTTAACTAGGATAATAAATCACGTGTTGAATTTTGTCAATCATTTGTCCTAACACCGCACCTACTGAGTAATTGGTTTCCTCACACATAATCTCAAATGGTATACTCCAATTCGATGACCAAGTAATAGCTGCTGATTTTAGGAAAGATTTTAGGGACTCAAATGCTTGAAGACAGACATCATTAAATATAAACGGTGCATCTTTATCTAGAAGGTTGCATAAAGGTATTGCAATCTTGATAAAATCTTTAATAAATCTTCTATAAAAACTTATGTGGCCTTACGTATTTATTTTACTGTGCATGGAGTAAGATGCTTATAATTTAAATAAACTTTGGCTTTATCAAACTCAATTCCCTTTTTGAATATAATGTTCCCCCACATAATTCCTTTTTTATACCATAAAATGGCATTTGTCCCAGTCTAACACTAATTTTTTCTCTCTACATATCTCTAGTACTAGGGCTAACTGGTGTAGACACTCGTTGAATGAAGATCCAACCACTGAAAATTCATTAATAAAAACTTCTAGGAAATGTTCTACCATATCAAAGAATATAGAAATCATACACCGCTAGAGAGTTGTAGGTACATTGTATAACCTAAAAGGCACGCATCAATAGGTAAACGTACTAAAATGAGAGTTAAATGTGGTATTTTCCTAATCGATAAGGTCTATAGGAATTTGGTTATAACCGAAGTAACCACATTAAAAGCAATAGTAAGAATGACCATCTAGTTTCTCTAATATTTTATCAATAAAAGGAAGAGGGAAGTTATCTTTTTTCATCACTGAGTTTAATTTAAATTAATCGATGCAAACATGCCATCATGTTTTTACACGAGATATAACTAACTTGTTATTTTCATTCATAACTACAATAACACCAAATTTCTTAGTCATAACTTGTACTGGACTCACCCACTCATTATCTTAAATTGGGTAAATAATACCCACATCTAAGAGCTTTAAAACTTCCACTCTTACCACCTTTTTCATCGTGGGATTTAGTCGCCTCTATGGTTCACATGATGTTTTAGTACCTTCCTCTAAGTGAATTTTGTGCATAACTAGTGAGGGACTAATTCCTTTTATATCTTCTATGGACCACCCAATGGCTTTTTTATTTTTGTTCAGGACACTTAATAATTGTTTTTCTTGAGAATCATTTAAATCTGAAGCTATAATAACATGTAGCATGTTAGATGAACCTAAAAATGCATATTCGAGTGTATTGGGCAAGGGTTTAGGTCCAAATTTAGTCGCTCAACTATGGAAGGACGTGGTGGTGATGAAGACAATGTGAGGGGTTTCACTTTCGGTCTATAATTAGACGTACTCATCAAAGGCACCGCATCCAAAAGAGCATTGTCTTACTCAATGGACTCAGTTATATCAAAATCACACCCAAAGTAGGTTAAGCATGCCTCGAGTGGGTCTTAACAAAGTGTTTGGAGAAAATTCTTCGGTACTAGACTATCAATAAGATTAATCTTAGCTATCTCATCATTTACATCTAATGGGGATTGACGCGACCACAAATGTGTCTAGTGTGCGTGCTATTTAGGCTCAAGTACAAGTATGTCGGTCAAGTAATAATCCAATAAGTCGGGTATCGATCCTCAGGCAAATAGGACGAATGAAGTCGCAATGACGTTGGAAAGACAAATGATTAGTTATTTTTTCCGTATGTGCAGTAGTCGTCCTCAAAAGCCAACTCAAAATTCCCTTGAGTACCTACAAAACTTGTCCAAAAATAACTCGTATTGCGGTAACTATGGGTATCAATCCAACTTCCAAGGTGAAACAATTAATGTGAAAATGTGCAATTCATTTTTTTATGAATATATATATATATATATTATTTAAAAAAAGTTCAAGGGAAAAATTAACTAATTAAATGCTAAAATTATAAATTGACTAAATAATGAAAAAGAATGTGCAACCGATTGTGAAATAATGTGAGAAGGTCAAGAGATGGGATTACACTGCATTTTCAATTATTCTAATCTCTCAATTTATTAATGTGAAATATTTCGAGATAATATTAAATCGATAATCTAACTCTCGTTAAAATTATAAATTTTTTAAATCTTTTTCAGAAAATTAATTTAAAAAATGTCACACAATGAAAAGTTAAGAATCATACTATTTTCAGAAAATTACTTGCTAAGATCAATTTAACGAAAACAATAGCAATCCTCAAATTTCAACACCGAATTAATATTCAAATTTCGAAAAAACCTATCTCTAGTTCGATTCCTAAATTCAAACATTAATTTTTTCAATTAATTTACTAAATCTTGTTACATAAATTAATTGGTGACAGTTGAAAATAATTTTTCTAGAATTATAGCATTAATGAAATTGATTAATTAAACTAACATCATTCGCAGTGCATCCCACCCCTTGAACGGGGTGTTTAGCCAAACATTCTCATGTGTGGATAAACAACAATCAATAATATGTCAAGAAAGATATAAATTGAAAAGAGAATGAAGAAATACAATACGCAATTTTTTCCACAAATTTGTCTTGACATGCACCTTGACATGCGTCCAACTTCTTCCCAATTTTCAGCACTTGATTACAAAAAGAATACTAAAAACTAAACCTAAAAGTTATTCTAAAGCTAAACTAACTTTTTTTGTATTTTCCTGAATTTTTTTTTCATGACCCTAAACTGTACATAATATTCACACTTTTCTCTCTCTTGCATCTCCTCTTTTTTTGTGCTGAGATTCTTTTTCAAAAGTGAGCAAATGACTTTTTTTTTATAACCCACGATGTTGGTGTTTGTTGGGAATTCTTTTGGTTTGGTCAAAGAATGTTTGGGTTTATCTTTAGAAGCGTGGAAGGTAGTTTGGATTGGGTTAAATTCATGGGTGAAATCGTATAAGGGTTCTGGGTTGGTTCGAGCTTTGAACTCGGGTTTGGGTATGGTGAGTTAGTAGTGGCTCGACTTAAGGTCGCGGTTTTGGTGGGTATGAGGGTCTCACCGGCGGTGGGTTTTTACGGGTTGTGGTGTAGCAGGTCCGAGTTTTGGCGGGTAATGGTGGGCTCGGGTCGCGGGTTAAGAGTTGTCTCGATTTTTTTCTTTTCGGTTTGAGGTTTGGATGTAGTTGGGGAGGTTTGAAATGGGGTTGGAGTTTTGTGTGGTGATAATGGAGGTGGAAGATGGGGGAATGGAAGTGGGTTTGGTATAATGGAGGAGAGAGAATCGATTGAGTTTTTGAAGAAGATCGAGAGGGGGGTTTTATGGTGTGTGAGGGTGTAGGGTGAAATGGTAAGGGTGAGGATGATGGAGGGGGTGGTTAGGTGTGTGTTTGTGTATGGGAATTATGGTGTGAGTGAGGGAGTGTATTTGTGTGTTTAAGTTGTGACCCTAAAAATAACACAACTAAAAAAAATATAAAATTAATAACACTAAAAATCTAAAAGTAAATACTACTCTAAAAATGAAATAAAGATTCAAATAAAAAAATGAAACTAAAAAGAAATAAAAATAAAAATCTATTAAACTAAAAACTAAAATCCTAAAAACGTAAATCTAAATAAAAATAAATGAAATCCTAAAAACCAATCCTAATAAAATAAAAACTAAAACTAATCAAAATAAAAATCAAAATCAAAATAAAATAATAAAAATAAAATATAAAAATATGCAAATAAATTCTAAAAATCCTAAATAAATCTAAAATAAATCCTAAAAATAAAACGAATCAAAATAAAAATCTAAGAAAATCTAAAAGTCACAAACTCAACACATACCCAGCTCGGGATATGGACTGGTCTTGGTCTAGGCTTATATTTGGGTTACGGGACGGGTTTGGGACATCGAAACTCTTTTGGGCAAGCTCAATGGGACTCTGACTTCGCAGCTACATTTATTTCTTCATTTCATGCTCTTAACTGCTTCTGCGTCGCAATTGACTGAATTTAGCATCATTTAACATCGTAACTGCGTGTTGACCTGCAAAGTGATAGAATTCGAACATAAGGCCAATTTTTAATTAAAATGAGCGACTAAAATGTATCTATTCGGGACTTTAATTAGACACTTTTGGGTGCTTATCACATGACCTCCAAACATAACATTGCTAGTCCTCGAGCAAAAATAGAGAGAAAATAGAAATAAGTAACCAAAAGTGTGCCACTTTCGGAAGCACTGGCGATTGCACTTAGCATGTGCAATAAGCTGTTAAACCTATAGGTTGCCCTACAGGACGAGTGGTGTCTCGTGAGGGTTTGCAGTGAATGTACCCACAAAATTCAAAATTTATTAAAATGGCAGTCTATTATTTTGACGATGAAATGCTATACAACCCAACTAAAAAGGACGTCAAGGAACACCGTATTCAACTATTAGATATGAAATTACTTAATACCAAAGAGTGTAATCCTTCCTAAAACTCAACATGTGTTAGTGTGAAACAATCTTAAGTATCATTAAAGTAATTCAAAGATCGCCTTTTAAGAATCGATGCTTTGACCACAATTCTCACTGGATATATCTCTCTAAATCGAACTTTCTGAGAATTGGGTAAGTGTATCTCTCTAGTGTGTGAGGAGGTGAGTAAGTATAAGCAAGTTCAAACGTCTCACACACTTTAAAGAAAATGACGGATACATGAAAGAAAATTGATCTCATGAAGGAATGTTAACCACTATATTTAGAATGTGGAGTTATTCACCATATAGACTTCTCGTTTGCCCGAACACTTTACCAAGGGTGAAAATGGCGTTTATTTAAGGCATGAAGAAAAAAATGAAGAAGATGAACGATATGATGAAAGTGTTTTGAGAAGAGTGTGACACAAGAATAACTAATGTCTTCATTTTTCGAATTTTTGATCGCATGCTTTTTTTTTTCTTTTTTTCTATTTTTTTTGCCTCATTTTTCTATTTTTTTGTTTTTCTCTTTTTTATTGCGATGCATTTTTTTCTTTTCATAACGAAAATGAAGACAATTTACATGAAAATTTTCATACAGTCTTTTTCTCAAAATCGATGGTAGTGATGGGAAATGATATATGCATGGTGTCTGGGGCATACATGGATACAGAAAATATGGAAAATGGGTAAATGATAACGTGATAAGGAAAAATGGTAAGCGTATGGTAAAATCGATTTAGTGTTCGGGACAAACTACAAGACACATGTTTCTTACAACTCGAAAGTAATGTCATTCTCACTGATTTAGCCAAATTTGAAAAATCATGAGACCGTGCAACGACTAAGTGCGGTATCCAAAGAAAGTTAAGTAAACTCGTGACTCGGAGATACGTAGAAACCCTCAAAAAAGTTAATACTCAAATCTCACGGGTTTAAGTCGTCACTAGGGATCTTTTAAAGCTCTCTTGAGAATATACCTACTCTGTAACTTTTGATTATAAAAGTGATAGTGCAAATTGCTGAGTCCAGAAATTCATAGTGCAAATACGCTTTAAGAGGTATTATTTAATTTTATGATAAAAGTGTAATTTTAGGGTCGAACACGGGTATTCTGAGATTTCTAAAAGAGGGATGATAGACAATTCATATCCTAAAAATTTATTTTTAACTACACAAAAAGTTTAAAATCACTTGTTTTTGAAAATTTTCAAAAGAGGTACAATTTTGATAAATTTCCCACCCCCAAACAAAAGAGAAAATCGTCCTCGATGTTTAAAACCATATATAAAAATAAAAGCACAAGGGTGGAAAGATAGTACCAAAATGAACCACTAGTGAAATGTACCGCATTCTGGAGCATAGATGAAACCTGAAGAACAGATGTGATACAAAAATATGTACAAGTTTAGAAATTATGTGAAAACCATTGGGTGGTGTGAAACATCACCCCTAAACAGGATAAGACTCAGACTCAGAAACAATGAACAACAGGTTGCCTCCCGGTAGCGCTAAGTTTAACGTCTTCAGTCAAACCGAACCGTTCTAACCCTAAGGATAGGAACTAAGAATGCACGGAGTGGTAGAAAAATGGGGTGAGCATATGCACCCCCAAACAAGACTGAAGCATCAGTCTTGTTGGATAAAGGCTAAAAGAGGTCAATGCACTTGTAGAGCACAGTGCATCACTCGATGAAAAGCATTGGTGGACCATGGGTGTCACACCACAAACCCAAATATATTCTAATCATTTCATTTATATTATGATTAAATCATACTCTTCAGTCCATTCAAAATATAATTCATTTATCAATATTTGTTTTTCATGTATAATAAGCATAATCATGTTCTTTGTACAATAACGTAATTAACATCAGAGTCATAATTAAACAAATATGTTATACAATGATTGATTATGATTAAATATTACAATAATCAAATCAACCCATACTAACTCAATATATAAGATGTGCGAGTGTAGTAAAACCTCAGTGTGACAATGACAAAATCCCCACGTCTAATCCTCAGATCCTTCTAACGGTTCAACTCTCAAATCACCGATTATATGATATCCTAAATAGCAACATACATATATGAAAATGTTAAAATATAAACCGTAAGCATTAAGCTTAGTGAGGTACTCCTTCCCTGAAATCAAATAAGAGTTGTTTATCAGATATGTGGATATAAAATCCAAATAATCCTGCCCTGCTATGAAATAGCAGTATCATATCAAATATCTCGATATAAAATCCAAACAATCCTTCCCTACAATGAAATGACAATTCTATATCAAATCTGTGGATATATAATCCCAATAATCCCGCCTTGCTATGAAATAACAGTTTTATATCAAATCAGTGGATATGAAATCCAAACAATCCTACCCTCCTACGAAATAATAGTTTTATATCAAACATGTGGATATGAAATCCAAATAATCCTACCCGTTGGCAATAAAAAATCCTGGAACATAAGTTCCAACAAATCCTTGTTATAAGACAAATCAAATTATTGCATCATTATCCAATTCCAATCCTGGATCATAAGATCCAAACAAATCCTGGATATTTTAATATCCAACAAATCCTGAATACCGAAGTATTCAAACCAATCCTGGATATTTTAATATCCAAAAAAATCCTGAATAGTGAAGTATTCAAACCAATCCTGGATCATAAGACCCGAACAAATCCAGGATATTTTAATATCCAAACAAATCCTGAATACCGAAGTATTCAAACCAATCTTGGATCATAAGACCCAAAAGAATGCTCGATATTTTAATATCCAAACAAATCCTGAATACCGAAGTATTCAAAAAAATCCTCTCTTAGAGCTATATTCATATTTATATATGAAACAAATCATAAGTACATTCACCTTGGAGATTTAATCAAGCTTTTCCGTTTCCTTTATCCGGTATTTGTTCAGTCGGTTCTTCTTCTCTTCCTATTATTATTACAATATTATTATCATCATAAGAATATTAACAATTCAAACAATAACTTGAAAATAACTCAATTCATGATCATCCCATGATTCTCTTCAAATTATTCATCATAAATGAAGTTCCATCCAAATTCATGTTAATATATTTGTCATATCGAAATCATAGACCAAACATATATTCATTTATTATTATTAATTCAATCCTTATCATATTATTCCAATTCAAAATATGGCACATCATTTCAAGTTTTCTAGAGAAAGATAGGCCCATTTCTTTACTACATTGCAAATCTGCCCTATCGGCTCTTTTATCGTTCATTCAACTTCCAGGAATTTTCATAATTTTTCTACATCATAAATTTCTATGATATTTCGCCCAACATCAATAAACATATTGAAAAATACAAAATTAAAGTTTCATAATTTTTAAGGTTCATTTCTTTTGTCAAGCAAAGCATCAAACACATGGCGTGCATACTTTCACCCTTGCGGCATATTTTATAGCCGAACTTCAAACTCTCACCAAAGATTCATTTCCTGGCATTTTCAAATAATTTTTGGATATGTTACACATATATGAGTATATTTTCATTTCCAACTGTAATTAATCAATTTCAGTAAGTATACAAAAAGATATGGAAGTTTGAATAAATAAGGTTCCTAGATGAAGAATTTAAGGGTTTACACATTCAACTTTGTTTAAACTCGTATCTATTCATACGTATACCTCAATACATGGAAGTTTAGTAAAAAAATGATAATTTCTATCATTTAAATCATAAATACAAGAAAAATAACAAGATTCATGGGTAAAATTACCTTAGGGCTTTTACGTAATTTTCTATGAATTTTTCTCAATTTTTCTCCTCACTTTCTTCTTCCTAACATTCACAATTGTTTTTCCTTAACCTAAAACTCTCCCAAACTGAGTTTGCTGAAGAAAGGAGGATATATAAAGGGTTTGAGTCGGCCAAACCAACCTCCACCTCCAACCAATCAATTTAAGAAACTTATTGGGTATAAAGGTCAAATTACCACTCAAACCGATGGGTAGATTTTCCCTTGGTTAGTAATTTTGGTATAACTTCTTACTCGGACCTCCGTTTCACACATCGTTTGTTGTGTTACAACCATAAATCACCTGTATACAATTATCTAGTTTTCATCTCAAGTCAATTGTTATTTCATATAGGTCAAAACTAGTCTTAAACATGAACATTCCTACCGAAAACTTCAAAATTTCATATTTGTAACTAATTCGAGATTTCATGCTTTATGAAGCTAGGATTAGACTAAACATAATGAATTAAAATTATATATACTAATAAAATATTATCCATGTCACATAATCTAATCATGATTTAAGCATAATTAATCATAATTATATTCAGATTGTCACAATAGATGGGTGGTTCGGAGGGTGCATGGACGAAGGGTAAGGGTGAGGGTGAACAAGCACTGGTCACGGGACTTATTGAGCATAAATGTGAGGGAAAAAAGGGCCCTATACACATGGTGATATAATTGGTGAGTGAGGCAAAAAGGTTTTATAAGTTGAATCGAATGGGCCTCAGAAAAATCCCACAATCGTGTTATGAATGGACGATGATAAAGGTCGCGCCGTGACATGCCAGGGAGCTGATGAAAAGGAAAATCAATACCATAAGGAAGTGGTGTGCATAGAGTAACAAAATTGGTGTCACGTAGTATTAGAGTAGCATAAATACTCTCATAGATAGTGGTGTCGATGAAAATCGCAAATATGTGATCGTGGAGCACTAGGGTGGAGGGTGGGTGGAAGTGAGGACATAAATGAGTATATGTGAATAGGTGAGGTGCAAGAGCAAGGCCCAAACCAAGTGGTGGGGTGGAAGGGACAGTGGGTGGATCGGGTGGGACAAAGGGTGGTGGAAGATGATATAACTCAGGGGTGGAAGAGATACACTCCTCATGAGACTCGGAATGGTCCTCAAGGGCAGTAGGAGGAGGTGTGAAAGTAAACAATGGAGTGATCAACGTTGACACCCGAGAGGCACCATCGGAAGTGGTGGAAAAAATGAACGAGACATCAAAATTCGAGATAGAAGAATCAACATTAATATATGACTCTATGGAAGCCAAGAATGGTGGGAAAAGATCCATATCTAGAGAGGTGGGGACCATCTCTGATGCTATTTCGGGACATTGGTGAGCACTCGTAGACGAATCTAAAATAAAACACAGGGGCATGTCAGAGACATATGCAATTAGGGCATAAGGTAAAAGCTAGGGCATAATGAAGGATTCTATGGAAGGGGAAATGCGAACCTCAATGTTGGGTTCGAGAGGATGGGGTGGTGTGGGATCAGTTTCACAATCAAGGGATAGGTCAACACAATTGTTAACTTGGGGCCCGGACCACGTGGTGGTCTTAACTTTAAAATTCTCAGGAGGACAGGGTTGGTCACACTTAAAATCAGTGGCACAAGACGACACATCATCATCCCACGCGGGGTCAATAATGGGTTGACTTGGGGTGAAATCTGACTCGTTCGCACACTCAAAATCATTTAATCGTTATTTGAGCCATTGAAGGGATTCAGTTTGAGATTAAAGAGTTTGTACGAACTTTTGTAAAAGGCTCGCGAGAGTCGGTGTACAAGATGGTCTTGAATTGGTGGCGGGTGGAGGCGATGGTTGAGGTGGACACAACTCGCTATGGATAGAACTAAATGGAGAATACTCGAATGAAGTGTGTGGAGTGGGGCCAAGTTCATCATACATGAAAGGAGCGACTTCGTGATGGACAATTGGTTGATGCTCATGGGGTGCGTAGTGAGAGAAATGATCATGAATGGGTGCATAAGGTGGCGATGACGATTGTTGGAAACCATAAGGATCCATAACATGGCGTTGGGATTCATATTGCATGGATGGGTGATCAAGAATAGAGCTGGCAATTTTTGACCTGATAACCCGTTTATGATAATAACCCGAAATGACCCGAACATGACCCGTTTAGCATGTATAGATTTAAAAGTACCCAAAACATATACTAGAATAAAAATCAACGCGACTCGAAAATGACGCGACCAACCCGAATTGCCACCCCTAATCAAGAAGCCATGAATAGCTTCGGTATTAAAACCCCTCGGCATTGGATAGATCTTGAGAATACGTCGAGGGTGGTTTCAAAACAATATCATATGGATACACATGTTCCATAGTGGGTTCAATTGGGGAGAAAATAAATGGACACTCATGGGACAAGTGATCGATAACAAAGCAGTGTGTGCACGGCAATGCATGTGATGGGTTGACACTCGTCACCGGAGGCGGTGGAAGACGATATGTGTGCATGGACAACATAGGAGTATCAACAGTGTGCATTTGAGAGTTAAAGCGATGCAGTAATGAATGACGGTTCGATTCGGGCTTATCATCAAACAAGCCTTGAGAGAATGGGAAATGGCCAAAGTATTCCCGTAAAGGACGTTCTTCGGCCATGACAAGAGAAATAGTTTTGAATTTTTAAATATTTTTCAAAAGAAAAGAAAATATTTTTGTTATTTTTGAAATAAGAAAACGAAAATCTTTTTGCCATTTGGAATATGGAAAAAAAATCTTTTTGGGTTTTTTGGAAATAATTTTTTTAAAAAGGAAAATATTTTCGGGATTTTTCGAAAAAGGAGAGAAAATGGACTCTTAATATGGTCTAACTAACTTAAACCGACTACCTAAAGAAAGGAATTGGACACACACGAGTCAAGAAAAAAATCCTAACAAGCACCTAGCCAATTATTATCTTCAAAATTAGTGAAAGGGGTAGTCAAATTTTAATTAAGTCCACGGGCGATAAAAATCTCGGAATTTATCTTTGTGATCGCCTCTTGCAAAAATGTGTGCCTACGGGGATAGCTAGTGGATTGATTTTAAATTTAATGATAGCTAGGGTAGCACATAATGGATAATCGAGTGAGTTAGGTGATGAAATCCCTTCTCGTTTCAATGACAGGGTCCAGGACTTAGGTAAATTAATTCATCAAACCAATTAATTTAAGTGCGATGCAGATATTAAAAGTACATAGCAACAATTAATCGCACAAAAAATGAACTCACTGGTAGGAGAGTCGCGAGGGATAAAAAAATTGTACCTCCCACGGTTTTTACACACGTGGGCTGAAGACCGAGTTGAGTCGACCAGAGGGAGATTTTGCCTATCTCAGTCGTTCCCGGGAGTCCTACCGACCCAAAGTAGAGAGGCTTCAAAAGTCTCACCTTTGGACGCCCCCTCTCTACATTGTCCGGTTTTCCTTTTCGAGTTTTGTTTTAGGAATAATTATTACAAAAATTATATGGTGTCAAAATGCACCACAAATAAATACAAAGCTTTAAAAATCCTATACAACCAGTCTAAGGAGGAGGGAGGAGGAATAAAAATTACAACTAAAAAAAAATTACAAGTCTTCAATTTGCCTGCACGTCAAGAAAGCGGCAACGACGTCATTTGATTAGTAGCTTTTTGCGTATGTGCGGTCGTTGTTTTCAAAAGCAAATCTCAAAATTCCCTTGAGTACCTACAAAACTTGTCTAAAAATAACTCGTATTGCAGTAAGTACGGATATCAATCCAACTTCCAAGGTGAAACAATTAATGTGAAAAAGTGCAATTCAATTTTTTTATGAAATATTTTTTTTATTTAAAACAATTTCAGGGGAAAAATTAACTAATAATATGCTAAAATTATAAAATGACCAAATAATGAAAAAGAATGTGCAACCGAGTGTGAAATAATGTGATAAGGTCAAGAGAAGGGATTACACTGCATTTTCAATTATTCTAATCTCTCAATTTATTAATGTGAAATATTTCGAGATAATATTAAATCGATAAACTAACTCTCGTTAAAATTATAAATTTAATAAAATCTTTTTCAGAAAATTAATTTAAAAATTGTCACACAATGAAAAATTAAGAATCATACTATTTTCAGAAAATTACCCGCTAAGATCAATTTAACGAAAACAATAGCAATCCTCAGATTTCAACACCGAATTAATATTCAAATTTCGGAAAAACCTATCTCTAGTTAGATCCCTAAATTCAAACATTAATTTGTTCAATTAATTTACTAACACTCGTTACATAAATTAATTGGTGACATTTAAAAATAATTTTTCCAGAATTATAGCATTAATGAAATTGATTAATTAAACTAACATCATTCGCAATGCATCTTACCCCTTGAACGAGGTGTTTAGTCAAACATTCTCATGTGTGCATAAACAACAATCAATAATATGCCAAGAGGGATATCAATTGAAAAGAGAATGAAGAAATACAATACGTAATTTTTTCCACAAATTTGTCTTGAAATGCGCCTTGACATGCATCCAACTTCTTCACAATTTTCATCACTTGATTACAAAAATAAGACTAAAAACTAAACCTAAAAATTATTCTAGAGATAAACTAACTTGTTTTTGTATTTTTCTGAATTTTTTTTCATGACCCTAAACTGTACATAATATACACATTTTTTCTCTCTCTTGCGTCACCGCTATTTTTTTTTTTTTTTTTTTGCTTAGAGTCTTTTTCAAAAGTGAGCAAATGCCTTTTTTTTTAATAACCCACGATGTTGGTGTTTGTTGGGATTTCTTTTGGTTTGGTCAAAGAATGTTTGGGTTTATCTTTAGAAGTATGACAGGTAGTTTGGATTGGGTTAAATTCCTAGGTGAAATTGGATAAGGGTTCCGGGTTGGTCGGAGCTTTGAACGCGGGTTTAGGTATGGTGAGTTAGTAGTGGGTCGGCTTAAGGTCGCGGTTTTGGTAGGTATGAGGGTCTCACCGGCGGTGAGGTTTTACGAGTTGTGGTGTAGCAGGTCTGGGTTTTGGTGAGTAATGGTGGGCTCGGGGGCGTGAGTTTAAGGGTTGTCTCGTTTTTTTTTTCGATTTGAGGTTTGAATGTAGTTGGGGAGGTTTGAAATGGGGTTGGAGTTTTGTGTGGTGATAATGGAGGTAGTAGATGGGGGAATGGAAGTGGGTTTGGTGTAATGGAGGAGAGAAAATCGATCGATTTTGTGAAGAAGATGGAGTGGGGGGTTTTAAGGTGTGTGAGGGTGTAGGGTGAGGATGATGGAGGGGGTGGTTAGGTGTGTGTTTGTGTATGGGAATTATGGTGTGAGTGAGGGAGTGTATTTGTGTGTTTAAGTTCTGACCCTAAAATAACACAACTAAAAAAATATAAAACAAATAAAACTAAAAATCTTAAAGTAAAATACTACTCTAAAAATAAAATAAAGCCTCAAATAAAAAAAATGAAACTAAAAAGAAATAAAAATAAAAATCTATTAAACTAAAAACTAAAATCCTAAAAATGTAAAATCTAAATAAAAATAAATGAAATCCTAAAAACCAATCCTAAAAAAATAAAAACTAAAACAAATCAAAACAAAAATAAAAATAAAAATACACTAATAAAAAAAAATATAAAAATATGCAAATAAATTCCAAAAGTCCTAAATAAATCCTAAAAATAGAACGACTCAAAATAAAAATCTAAGAAAATCTAAAAAGTCACAAACTCAACACACACCGGGCTCGGGATATGGACTGGTCTCGGTCTAGGCTTAGATTTGGGTTACGAGACTGGTTCAGGACATCAGAACTCTTCTGAGCAAGCTCAATGAGACTCTAAATCACAGCTACATTGATTTCTTCGTTTCACTCTTTCAACTGTTTCTGCATCGTAATTGACTGAATTTAGCATCATTTAACACCGCAACTGCGTATTGACCTGGAAAGTGATAGAATACGAACATAAGGCCAATTTTTAACTAAAATGAGCGACTAAAATGCATCTATTCGGGGCTTTAATTAGACACTTTTGGATGCTTATCAACGAAGGTAACCTAACTTTGACTTCTAAAAAGAACGAAAAGGTGATTTGTATTGGGAAAGAACTACAACTAGATGCAATTTTTGGAAAAAGATTAATAAATGGAAAAAAAATAAAATGCCACTACTCTAAATTCACGAAAAGACTGTTGATGATTTAACTAAAACTTTACTTATGAGATGAGAAAGATAGGTCGGATTACAATCCCTCACACCCTAGCAATTCACTTCGTAGGATACTAGATTCAGAATTAAAGCTTTAAATGAATCCGACTTTTTAATACTCCTATGTATTACATATATGAGGGATCGTAGCCCGCACATTATGTAATCAAAGGTTGAATTAAAATTCGGTCTTTATTTCTCCTAAGTATTACATATATGAGGGATCGTAGCCCACATAGTATGTAGGCAAGGGTTGAATTAAAGTAGTATCGTATGAACTACGATACAATTCATCTAAGGTGTTAATTCCAACTTCTATTTTCACTATCTTCAATTACATCGGGTGGGGTTCTTGCACCCCAACCCTTGAAAACTTAGCCGGACATATTTAAACTAGAAGAAAACATGGTTTGAATGAAAGAAAACATTTTTACTAATGAATGAAGATGAACAAAAATGAAATTACTTTTAGAGAAGTAACTACTGCAATAATGAAAGCAAGAATTAGAATGGTATTACTTGAATTGCAAAAATGGAATCAAAACTAGGGTTCCTTTGTTGTTGTCTTCTCTAAACTAATTACAATGCTTCCCTAACGAATTAAAAGCCTCTTCATTGTCTGGGAGGTGTTTAAAATATATACTCTACGATTTCTAAGAGTTTCAACCATGCAAGAATCTAATTTTACAAGTGAATAAGTTCGAATTTTCGATACTCGAGCCGATCCTATTAAGGGGGGTTCGGTTCGATTCCATCTTTGATAAAAGTTTTTCCTTGAACCAGTTCGGTTCATTTTTCCTTCTCTTCGGTTCGGTTCCATCTTTTCATGATTTATAGGAGGTTCTTAAAGTATAGGATTGGTTCATTTTTCTTTCTCTTTGGTTCGGTTCCATCTCTTAGTGCTTCACAGGAAGTTTCCTAGGATAGGATCGGTTTATTTTCTAACCCATTCGGTTCGGTTCCATCTTTTCAAAACCTTTTCCTCTTTGTATTTTTGAAGATTTGTAACTTTTTTTCTGGAACTCGAATTAGGATGACGATCCTTCCTTGTGCAATGAATACTTGCAAAATAGATAGGAAATACACAAAACTGGATGTACTAGTTAGGGAATGTCGTTAGCAATGATATGAGATAAATCCACTCGAAATACACTTTGTAGAGCGATAAAATCCTCTAAATTAAGGGGATAAATGGGAAAAATTTATGCCTAACCAAACCCCCCTAACTTAGAACTTTGATCGTCCCGAGCAATGTAAAAGAATAAAGGCATGGTTAAACTCGAAAATCGGATAAAATACCTCTTTCGCGTGCGAATGATTGCATTTATCATATGCAACAAGCCTTTAAACCCCTAGGTTACCCTAGTAGGACAAGTTGTGTCTCGTGAGGATTTGCAGCGAATATACCCACAAAATTTGACTCAAAGAAAATTTCAAAATACGCAAAAATTGTACAATTCAAACTTTTCCAGAAAATAGTCTTCATCAATTCATGTTCAAGAGTCTCAAATCATAGTGTGTGTGTGTGTGTGTGTGTGTGTGCGAAGCCAGAAATTTAACCGTGGACTTCCACTGATTGATCATTATGTTACTTATCCGAAATTCGTTTTGATGTCAAAATCTCACGGGATGATCTTACAAATGAATCTCTCAAAAGGGTGGCTATTTTCTCTCGGTGTGCGTGATTTACAGGAGTAAATGTATTGGAACCAAGTTCATGCACACAAATAGAAAGATAAAATTTTTATGGTAATTGGATCTCATCATCGGGTTACGGTTATAAGAAAATGGGATCATTGTCTCTAATTCGTATATTTGATCTCTTTTATTATCTTTTTGTGTTTTTGCTCTCCACGCGGTAACCAATTTTGCAATTTGGACTCAGTTAGGACTTTCTTGGGTTTAAAGTGTAATGGGTACAAGGAAATAGGTTTGGGAAATTTGGAATTGGAAACTATTCTTAAGACATCCATTAGTGCTTTTTCGGGCTTTTGCTCATCTTTTCTGATTTTTCTATTTTTTTTCTTTCTGTTTTTATGCTTTTCTTTTCTTGCTATATTTGTTGAGAATTTCTATTCTTTTCCCCCCCCCCCTTTTATGCGCTTTCAGGGCTTAGTTTCTGGGCTTTATCACTTTTCACAATTTCGGAACAATTGGGGGTTTTCGGGTTGTCAAATGAGAAAGAAAAATTTATTCGGCTCAATTTTGGGTTGCAAAAAGGGATGAATATTTTTCACGACTTTTTCTAGCCAATTTTTTTGGGTGACAAAAGAGGGCCTACTTCATTGTTCGAAATACTAATTGTATTACCATATGCATCTCGATATTAATTTAGTTTAGAGATCCATTTGGCATGTTTTTCAAGGCAATATCACACATTTTCCATAACTGATCAAACTGAAAGAATTGAGATCCTCGACGACTTATTAGAGCGCTGAAACGAACATTGAGTTAATAATTAACTCAGATTGATTTAAAAACTCACAATAGGGAAAGGTTCGAATCTCGCTGGGTTTGTTAATCTTCACATTTATTCTCTATGTCATCTATGTTCGCTCAATTTCCATCTTTGGTCAATTTGGGCTTTATGTACTATGTTTTCACAATTTGAGACTTTAAATCAAATTGTAATGATATTTTTGAAAATTTTGAATTCCAATTTTTATTTATTTTGAAGAACAATATTTTTGGGTTTTTTCAAAATTTTATGATTTTTTTGAAATTTCAGAGCATTTTTGAAAATTTGTGAAGTTTTAGAAAGACGCACTTGTGACCCCCCCCCCCCCCCTTTAACTTAGACTTTTGCATTGTCCTTAAGCAAAAAGGACTAAAATCTAACTCAAAGCGAATGAAAAGTGCGAATAAATAAAACGAACAAATGAAACAGAAATGCATTTATTTATAGAGAAAGAGAACATGTGTTACAAGGGAGAGGGGATAAAACACACAACCAACATTTTTAACAAACACCAACAACACACAAACAGCAATCAACATAAATGGGCATCATTGGGGAGGTGGATTGGAGGTCTCGGGTGCACCGGGATCATATGGATCATAGAAGAAGGTTGGAGGAGGTCCACCGAAGTAGACCTCGTACAAGTGGATTTGGAGAGGATGCATCATGCTCATATCCCTTCGGTAGGACTCTTGATCCCTATTATATTGTGTGATGAAACCGTCAAAATGGGCTTCCACTGCCGAAAGGCGCCTATCAAAATCTGCACCCGGGGTCTCAAAATCTAAGTCGTCGTCTTCATCAAACTCTTCCTCATCTGCCACACCCATCACGACATCCGGAGCCTCGTGATATTCAACATTGATTTCCTCATTTTCATTTACATCGACCATCTCCCGGGCTGCTCGAATGGCTGCCCTTTGCTGGGTGCTCCTAGTGCGTGACACTCTCCCAATGGGTTCCGGTAGGTGCGAAAAGGCTCGACGTGGGTGGATACCGGCATAGGCTAGAATAAAGGTGATGAGACATGCATATGGGAGTGGAACCGCACCTTTTTTATCCAAGTCCGCATACAAAATCTCGACGTATAACACGTGGGCAAGGTTGATCGTGAAGTTGGGATAAAAAAGGTGGTAGATGAGGGTAGCTTGGCGAGGGCGCATTGTCGAGTCGTTTATGGTTTGAAGCAAGTTGGCGTAAACAATATGAAATGTAATGCGCGCCTTATCATTGAGGCGTCCCACGGGGAAAGTTCCCCTTTCCAAAATCTCGTTGGGTTCGAGACGATTGATGCATTGCTATTTTGGGATGGTGGGGGCATTGACTGGGTAGTCATAGTTGTCCAGGTGTGGGACTCCCTTGGTAGCAAGTTTGCTGGATAGGATGGCCAAGGAGAAAGGGATGGGGCGGTCGTCGACAAAATCTTGGCCCTCAAACTCGCCCGTGTAGACGAGAGAGCCATAAAAAGAGTGGACCTCGTCGGCCCACAAGACATGGTATGGTTCGGCGAGGTATTGCTTCCACCCCCTCCGACTAAAAAGAGTGGTGACCGAGTGGGGTAGCTCTTCCCTGTTGACGATGCGCTCGATGTGAAGTTCGCGTGAGAGGCTGAATTTTTTTTCGCACCACATGCGCTCCATGTGAGAGCGGTAGACCCCTTTACCGTTCGGAAGGACCTCGGTAGACATGTATTTCGGGGGAAGAGCGGGATTTGCCATGGAAATTTCTGGGAGTTGTTGAAATGGGAGAGATAGGTTTTAGAGAGGGAATATGTGATGGAGGTGTGGAGAAATGGTAGGGTAGAGGTGGGATTTATAGGTGGTGCGGAGGGTTGGGGGGAAGAATTTGGAGGTAAAGTGGGAAAGGATGTTTGGAGGGAAAAAGGGTATGAAAGGAGGGAAATGAAGGGATATGGGAAAGGGGGAGTTACGTCGGGAAGAAGAAAAATCGGCAAAAACTGAGCTGATCCGGTTCGGGGGGGGAACCGATCCGGTTCTAGGAATTTTTTATTTTGCGATTTATCATAACCGAACCGATCCGACTAAGGGAGTTCGATTCGATTCCCCTGAGGCAAAACTTTCTCTCTTCGGTTTGATGAAAATAGAATCTCGCACCCTTGAATTTGCTGACACTCTCTTACTTATTCTCCCACTTGGATTTCTTGATGCCCTCATGAAGTGCGTGTTTGTGTGCCTATTCCGAACCCTCACCTCTCGTAACCTACCTACGGACTCTAATTTTTCTACGTATGCATAGCTACTATACACAAGAATTCACCCCATATGCATTGGGGGTACGATGACCTCTCAGTTCAAGCTCACTCTACCCCGTATATGGGGTCCGACAACCAGATGGTGTCGATCTCTTCTACGAACGCCTCAAGCTATAGCTTTAGGTATTGTCCATTGACTTTGAATGCGTTCCCCCATTTTGGATCTTCCAACTCTACTGCTTCGTGGGGGAATACGCTTCTCACAATGAATGGACCAGCCCATCAAGATCGCAATTTACCTAGAAATAGATGAAGCCGGGAGTTATAGAGGAGTACCTTTTGTCCTGGTTGAAACTATTTTCTTTGAATAATCTTATTATATGCTAGTTTCATCCGGGCTTTTGATATTTTGACATTCTCATACGCATCATTGCGTATCTCCTCTAACTCATTTAATTGAAGCTTGCGAGCTTCACCGGCTTTATCCATATCGTAGTTTAATCTCTTGATTTCCCAATACGCTTTGTGCTCCAACTCAACGGGAAGATGGACAGGTTTGCCATACACAAAGCGGAATGGGGACATTCCGAGTGGGTTCTTGTATGCGGTACGGTAGACCCATAGTGAATCGTTCAATCTAAGGGACCAATCTTTCCAGTTAGGATTAACGATCTTCTTTAGTATGTGCTTGATCTCACGATTTGCCAATTCGTCTTGTCCATTAGTTTGTGGGTGATATGTTGTTCTCACCTTGTGAATGACACCATACTTTTTCATAAGTGTTTCAAACGTCTTGTTGCAAAAATGTGTGCCGCTATCACTAATTACCGCTTTAGGTGCACCGAAGCAAAAAAGTATGTGTTCATGTAGGAACTTTATCTCCACTTTATTGTCATTAGTATTGGTAGCTATAGCTTCCACCCATTTAGAAACATAGTCTACCGTGACTAGGATGTATAGGTATCCAAAGGACGGGGGAAAAGGGACCATGAAGTCAATACCCCAGCAATCGAAGTCCTCAATGATGAGAATCGAGGTTAATGGCATCATGTCGCGTCGGGTGATCGCCCCTATCCGTTGACACTTTTCATAAGATTTTCAACAATTGTTAACATCCCGAAACATTGTGGGCCAGTAAAATTCGCATTGGAGAATTTTAGCGACTGTATTTTTCACAGAGAAGTGACCTCCATATGCTTCCGAATGACAGAATTGGATGACTTTTGGGATTTCATCATTTAGTACACATCGTCGGATGATTTGATCGACGCAATATTTAAAAAGGAATGGGTCATTATAGAAAAACATGCGCAACTAAGTGACTAACCTCTTCTTATCTTGCAGTGTCCAATCGGGAGGGTTGACTCCCGTGATAAGATAGTCCACTAAATCTGGAAACCAGGGCAAAGAAGAGGTGGCAAAGAGTTGCTCATCTGGAAAATATTCATCTATGGGTGTGGGATCACTAGGTACGTCGGACGAAAGACGTGATAAGTGATCGCAATGATGTTTTCTACTCCTTTTTTGTCTTTAATGGAGAGATTAAACTCTTGGAGGAGTAAGATCCACCTTATGAGGCGCGACTTTGCGTCTTTCTTCACAAGTATATATTTTAAGTTCGCATGGTCAGTGAAACAAGTGATGCGAGAACCGATAAGATAGTATCAAAATTTGTCAAGCGCAAATACTACTGCTAGCAACTCCTTCTCCGTGGTGGAGTAATTGAGTTGTGGTCCGATAAGGGTCCGGATAGCGTAGTAGATGACATGAGTAGGGCTGGCAATTTTTGACACGATAACCCGTTTATGGTAATAACCCAAAATGACCCGAACTTGACATAATTAGCTTGTATAAATTTAAGAGTACGCAAAACATATACTCAAATAAAAATCAATGTGACCCGAAAATGACACGACTAACCCGAATTGCCACCCCTAAACATGAGCCTTATTGTCTTTTCTTTGGCCCAAAATAGACCCTATCGCATAATCACTAGCATCACACATAATCTCGAATGGTAAGGACCAATCCGAAGTTTGGATGATGGGGGAGGACACAAGCATGTTTTTCAGTTTTTCAAAAGCGCTTTGGCATGCTTCCGTCCACTTAAATGGGGTGTACTTCATAAGAAGATTGCTTAAGGGTCTAGCAATGGCACTAAAGTCCTTAATGAACCTTCGATAAAACCCCGTGTGGCCCAAGCAGGAGTGCACGTCTTTCAGAGATTTAGGTGGGGTTAGGTCAGCTATGACATCTATTTTTGCTCGATCAACCTCGATCCCTTTGGATGACACGATGTGGCCAAGAACTATACCCTCGATTACAATGAAATCACATTTTTCCCAATTCTGCACTAAGTTCTTTTCCACACATCGGGATAATAATTTCTCAAGATTGCTAAACATAGGTCGAAAGTGGTGCCAAAAACACAAAAGTCGTCCATAAATACCTCTAGCCCTCTCTCAACTGTGTCACTGAATAAGCTCAACATGCACCTTTGAAAGGTCGTCGGTGCATTACACAAGCCAAATGGCATACATTTGCAGGCAAACGTTCCGAAAGGGCAAGTGAATGTTGTTTTATCTTGATCAAGTACATCTATCTCAATTTGGTTATATCCGGAATAACCATCTAGGAAGCAATAATAAGGGTGGCTCGCTACTCTTTCAAGCATTTGATCAATAAATGGCAAGGGGAAATGATCTTTTCTAGGTGTTGCATTGAGTTTCCGATAATCAATGCAAACGCGCCATCTAGTGGTGGTACGTCCGGGAACTAGCTCTCCCTTGGAATTTTTAATCACAGTCATGCCTGATTTTTTCGGGACGACTTGAATGGGGCTCACCCACTTGCTATCTAAAATTGGGTAGATAATCCCGGCATCCAATAGCTTTATAATTTCGGTTCTCACCGCATCTTTTATTGTGGGGTTTAGTCGTCTTTGTATTTCTCTCGAGGGCTTAACATCATCTTCGAGGTGAATCTTGTGGGTACAAATTAGAGGGCTTATCCTCTTCAAATCAGCTATGCACCAACCAAAAGAACTTTGGTGCTTTCTCAAAATCTTTAATAGTTTACCCTCCTGCTATTCATCTAAGATAGAGGAGACAATAACAGGAAATGTCTCACTTTTACTTAGGAAAGCATATTTAAAATTAGAGGGTAGTTTCTTCAACTCGAGAGTCGAGAATGTGTCACTAGAGGGAACTATGCGTGCTTCTCTTGGCAGTAACTCTTCAAATCGAGAAACCCAATTATCATCACTCACGTCCTCGTCTGACGCTCTCTCATCGAGTAAACCTCTCAACTCCTCTATCTACGTCTTAAACTCGGTGTAATCTCCCTCACTCCCATAACTAGAAGATAGGAAATCTTCTAAGGTGTCTCCACAGTAATTTTCCTCAAAGTGCTCTTCAATAATCTCCTCAATTAAGCTCACTGCGTGAAGATCATCTTCTTCCCCTGCTTGTTACACGATGTTGAAGATGTTTGTTTCTAGAGTCATATTCCCAAAACTGAGTTAAATATGCCCATTTTTAGTATTGATAAATGCGTTAGCCGTGGATAATAATGGGGGTCCAACGATGATGAGAACAAGATTTTTCGAGGCGAAGGAGTAATTAGTGTCCCAAATGACAAAATCTATCGGGAAGTAGAAAGTGTCCACTTGGACTACCACGTCCTCAACTATAGCCCTTGGTATCTTCACAGTTCGATCCTCTAACTGGAGAGTGATCCTTGTGGGCTTAAGATCACCCAGACCAAGTTTCCTATAAATAGAATAGGGGAGGATATTAACACTTGCCCCTAAATTGAGTAAGGCTTTTTCGAATTTGTTCTCTCCAATGGTGGAAGAAATGGTGGGCGCACCGGGATGTTTATATTAAGTGGGAGATAATTAAGAAGGAGTGAGCTCACATTTTGTGCTAAAAACACGGTCTTCTTTACCTTCATCCTCCTTTTGATTGTCAATAATTCTTTTATGACTTTTGAATAGAATGTAATTTGCCTTATTGCATAGAGGAAAGGTAAGTTCAAATTTACATTCTTAAGCACTTCTAGCACTTCTTCACTTATGGTTCCTTATGGGAAGGAACCAACCTTTGAGGAAATGGCACAGCGGAGGGTGGTTTTACAACTACCTCGGGCTCACTAGTGTTTTCCTTTTCACTCTCATTCAAGGAGATATCTTTGGCCACTTTCATGTCGGGCGCATTCCCCTTGTCTTTTGAAATGTCGTGTGGGGGAGGTGATAAATCAACATCCCTCCCACTATGAAAAGTGGTTATCTCTTGGCAGTGCTCCTACTATTCGGTATAGGTGGATTTGACACTAGGTTGAGCTTAGGGAGGTCTTTGGCCTCGGGCAAGAAACTTTCCCTTCTCTAGGATGCTCAATGCGAATTGCATCTTGGAGATGTTTGCATTTATTTTGGCGAACAAGCGTTAATATCGAGCATTGTTTTCACCTTGAGAATTGATGAATTGGTTAATTATATCCTCGAGGCTCCGACGCGCTGGAGCTACATATGGGGTTGGAGGTGGTGGCTCTTGTTGGTATTGAGGAGGTGGTGGAGGTGGGATAACCTGTGAATGTGGGTTCATCGCAGCTTGTGGGTATCCATAGTTGAAACCAGGATGGTTCCTCCACGAAGGGTTGTAAGAGTTCCCATGTGGGGCATTAAAATTCCCCATGAATCCTCCTATAGCATCCATATGATCGGTGTGAATGGCCTTGTAGGTATAAATCGCCAGGCATGTCTTTGTGGAGTGGCTCGCCTCACATATAGCACACACGTTTTCTTTCGAACCATGCCTGGATCCAGAAATATTTCTCAACCGACCATCAAACCACTCTTTCATATCTCTCTCAAACTGATCAAATCGACGGTCTATTAAGTTATTGTTATCCAAATGGTATAGACCATAAGCATTTTTATTGGTAGATGGTTGTCTAGGTTGAACTTGGTTTGGATCAGATGTGTCCTGTGCTTGAGTAGTCTCTGCGACATACTTAAGATGGGCCTCGGCATCGCATGCATTTAAATCCCAAAAGGCTCTTTCACACATTATTTGCACAAGTTGTTTGGAAGCTATTCTCAAACCATTATGGAAGAAAGATATCACTAAGTGTTTGTCAAAACCATGATGGGCGCTTACTAACTCTTGGAATCGTTCCCAACATCTGTCAAAGGACTCATTATCGTGTTGTTGGAAAGCTTGAATTTGAGTATTGACAGAGTTGGTCTTGTGATGCGGATAGAATTTTGAGCAAAACTTAGACTGCATATCTCTCCAGAAAGTGACAATGTTCGGGGGTAGAGACCATAGCCAGGTCTTGGCTTTATTTTTTAATAAAAAAAGAAAAATCTTTAGGCGAACGACATCTTGCGTGCAAGTTTGATCACCAAATGTGTCACATGCCTCTTCAAACTCACGAATATGGTTTCTCCGAATCCATGCCATGAAATGTAGGGAGAATCTGTATCATCCCATTGGGAAAGTGGAACTGACTGGAAGTATGCGGAAGTAAAATGAAACCAAGGGTGACAGTCTGCTGAGGAAAGAGTAGGTCTTTCATAAGACGATGGGGAAGATCTCCCTCTCCAGTACCGAAACTCGCTGCGTCAGACATTGTGCTCGCACTCTCTTCAAATGTCTTTGGGTACTCACTCGGTGTAGCTACCGATAGAGTGATCGGGTATAGGAATTAGAAACCAAAATTGTGTAACGCGAGGTGTGTGGGGGCTTTTAGAGTTGTATTCAACAATTAGATTTTCGTGGACTCGGTTTGGAGTGTTGTGAGGATTTTGAGTGTGTTCATGATTTTGCATTAAAGGCTTTTGAGAGATGATGAAAATTTATTATTTTTATTTTTTATTTTATTATTTTATATTCATTTATTTTTTTAGATTTTTTTAATGTTTTTGGGTTTTCTTGGTCAAAGTTTTAGATTGACTTGATCTAACCTAAGTCTACCTAATTTTCCTGCAACGGCACCAAAAACTTGACATGACCACAAATGTCTCTAGTGTGTGTGCTATTTAGGCTCAAGTGCAAGCCTGTCGCTCAAGTAATAATCTGATAAGTCGTGTATCGATCCTCGGGGAAATATGACGAACGGAGTCGTAATGACGTTGGAAAGACGAAGGTAACCTAAATTTGACTTCTAAAAAGAACGAAAAGATGATTTGAATTGGGAAACGACTACAACTAGATGTAATTTTTGGAAATGATTAATTAATGGAAAAAATTAAATGCAACTACTCTAAATTAACAAAAATACTGTTGATGATTTAACTAAAAATTTACTTATGAGAAGAGAAAGATAGGTCGGGTTACAATCCCCAACACCCTAGTAAATCACTTCATAGGATACTAGATTCAGAATTAAAGCTTTAAATGAATCCAACTTTTTAATATCATAAGTATTACATATATGAGGGATCGTAGCCCGTATAGTATGTAAGCAAAGGTTGAATTAAAATTCGGTCTTTATTTCTCCTAAGTATTACACATATGAGGGATTGTAGCCCGCACAGTATGTAAGAAAAGGCTGAATTAAAGTAGTATCATATGAAGTACGACACAATTCATCTAAGGTTTTAATTACAACTTCTATTTCCACTATCATGAATTAATATGGGTGGGGTTCATGCACCCCAACCCTTGAAAACTTAGCCGAACATATTAAAACTAGAAGAAAACATGGTTCGAATGAAAGAAAACATTTTTACTAATGAATGAAGATGAAGAATAATGAAATTACTTTAAGAAAAGTAACTACTGCAATAATGAAAGCAAGAATTAGAATGGTATTACTTGAATTGCAAAATTGGAATCAAAACTAGGGTTCCTTTGTTGTTGTCTTATCTAAACTAATTACAATGCTTCCCTAACGAATTAGAAGCCTCCTCAATGTCTGGGAGGTGTTTAAAATATATACTCTATAATTTCTAAGAGTTTCAACCATGCAAAACTATAATTTTACAAGTGGATAAGTTCGAATTTTTGTTACCCGAACCAATCCTGTTAAGGGGGTTCAGTTCGGTTCCATCTTTGACAAAAGTTTTTCCTTGAACCGGTTTGATTCGTTTTTCCTTCTCTTCGGTTCGGTTCCATCTTTTCGTGCTTTATAGGAGGTTCTTCAAGTATAGGACCAGTTTTTTTCTTTATCTTCAGTTCGGTTCCATCTCTTAGTGTTTCACAGGAAGTTTCCCAGGATAGGATCAATTCATTTTCCAACCCATTCAGTTCGATTCCATCTTTTCAAGAACTTTTCCTCCTTGTATTTTTAAAGATTTGTAACGTTTGTTCTGGAACTCGGATTAGGATGTTGATCCTTCCCTGTGCACTGAATACCTGCAAAATAGATAAGAAATACACAAAACTCGATGTGCTAGTTAGTAAATGTCATTAGCAATGATATGAGATACATCCACTCGAAATACACTTTGCAGAGTGATAAAAGCCTCTAAATTAAGGGGATAAATGGGAATAATTTATGCCTAATCATGGACTTACCTATATCAAGCTCGATAGTGAGATTTCTAAAGGAAAGCTTCATGAATCCATTGCGATAGTTTATAAGATCATTGGATGTGACTAGGAACTGTCTCCCTAAAATGACCGAGATTTTCTATTTTACATTAATTGCGATGTGGGTTTCACGTATAACGAAGTATACTGGAAAATAAAAGGTATCAACCTTTACGAGGACGTCCTCAACTACAGCCCTAGGAATTTTCACGAAATGATTGGCTAATTGGAGTGTAATTAGTGTAGGATCTAAGTCTATTAAATCTAATTTCTTATAAACAGAATGCGGGAGTAAATTAACATTCGCTCCTAAACCTTACAAAGTGCGCTCAATATTATGTTCCCATATTTTTCATTATATCATAAGACAACAGGGGTCCTTGTATTTAATGGGAAATTTACATTGAAGTATTGAGCTAGCTTGTCCGCCTATGAAGACTTTCTTTGGAACGTTAGTTTTCCTTTTTTAGATGACCAAATCTTTTAAAAACTTTTCATAAGAGGGTACTTATTGAATATCATCAAGGAAAGAGATATTTATATGTATTTGATCAAATATTTCTAAAATTTATCCTGATTGCACACCCTTCTTGTTATTTTGCAGTCCATGTGGAAGTGGTGGTTTTAGAACAAAGACCCTAACCAGAGGATCAACTTTATTAGGAGGGAAACTGGTAGTTTTTTAGTAATTGGAGGAGACTCATCAACCTATTTGACTTTTCATTATTATTGTGCACTTATCATATGCGTACTAACTTGATTGTCAACATGTTTACCCAACCTCAAAGCAGTGAGGACTTGAAGTTGTAAAGGCCCAAAATAATGATTCAGGTTTGTTCCACTACTGGATGGACCTTTCAGGTTAGGTATAGGCAGACTAGGAAATTTTCCTTTCTCTCTCTCACCTATTTGATTGGCTAATTGAATTAATTGATTTTCTGTTCATTTAATATCATGATTTGTGCTCTGAATGTTTTAGGTGGTAAACTGTGCTAGTTGTTTGAGAGATTCTTCTAAAGTTGTTAATTATGGTTATTTTCCTGACAATAGGTTGAGTCTGTAGATACCACATTCTAGAACCCCCTAAGTCTCTCCTTAGGTCCCTAGCACCACCCCATTTCACTACAAACCCTAGGTTATACTCTGAGTGCCGATCTAGAGGCCATTAGGAACTCTCGGTCCCCATTTGACTCTGGTCAACTCTATCATCAGAGTAAAAGATTATTGAATCTTCAAAGGTCTCTTCACCCCCTTTCTAAGAGTCCTCCCCACGCGCGAATCAACATAATGGTTAGGACAAACGAACCATTTGACCACTAAAAATCAATCTGGAGGCCATCGAGCACTCCCGAGCCTTGATTTGACCCCAGTCAACTTCATCGTCAGAGTAAAATCTCTTTGAATATTCCAAGAGAACTTGAACCCCTTTCTAACAGTCCGCCAGGCATGAAACGACATAACCGTTTGGATGAATGATCAATTTTTCCCTAGAAATTAATCTGGAGGCCACCAGGCACTCTCGAGCTCCGTTTTCACCAAGGTCAACTCTTCAACTTGAATGAGACTAGATGAATCTTCTAAGGGCGCCTAATACCATTTCCAACGATCTGCCTCATATGTGAATTAGCCTTACGGTACAGATGAATGACCTATTTTACTCCAAAAGGTCACTGTGCGCTTCCCGACCCTAGTTGACCAAGTCAAATATTCAAACCAAGAGAATCTCTTTAGAATGTCTAAGTAAATCACATAACCTTTCCAATGATCCGCCATGTGTGTGATTCTGACTTACAGTTTGGATGAATGATCCATCACCGTCTGACGATCTCCCGTCCAAAGGACCAACAAGCTCTTTCGATCCCTGTTTGACCCAAAGTCATCTCTCGAACCCGGAAGCGGCCAAACGAACTCTTGAAGGTATCTAAATTACCTTTCTAATGGTATTCCCCATGATTGATTTAGATTTACTGATTGGGTTCAATAACCATTTTTCTGGAAAAATCTACACAAGACTGCCGATTAGCAGGTCCATTTCTTTGCCTATTGACACTGTGTCTAGGTTGCCTACCAATTGGCAGGGCTAGGTCTATGTCGATTGGTACCCCCTACCCTATAAATATAGGACATGACCTCACTCCTAGGACATACCTCAAATTCACCAATATCAGTGATCTTAACAACATTTTCTTGCAATCAACGAAGTTTCCTTGTATGAAATCCTTTCCATCTTTCATTCCCATTATTTTCATACCCAATTTATTAAAATCTCATTATCTCTCATCCAAAATTCATCTCAACATTCAAGAGAGATCATTAAAGATACAGATCAATCCTCAAATCTCCAAAGAAGGTCCAAAAATCATTCCTTCTCTTTATATTCTTTATTTTCACATTACTTACATCAATTCTTAATTTAATTTTAATTTTAGTTCATACACATCAACACTTCATCCTTTATTAGTTATATTGCACATTCTTTATTTTCTAGGAAAAATCCCAAACAAAGAAAAAGAGGGTTACACCTACAAATTCCAAAGGGATTATCCACTACAATTTCTCGTAACTAAAATATATTTTTTACACGCACACACACACATATAATAAATTCCTATTCGGATCTATGGGATAAACATACCCTTATGCTACATGCGAACTGCGTGGGCTTTTATGCCTTTGTAGGCTACGTAGGCGTTTCAGATTAGAACCCGAGACTCGAGTCCAATTTTCTAATTTTTCCAATTCTCAATTTTTCGCATTTGCATCCTTTTTATCTATACATTATTTTAATATATATTACATTTGTGATCCATGCTATCATTTTATCTAACATACATTATCATTTCATCATAACAATCCATATCTCGATAAACGCATACATCGTATTTTCTAGATGTTATTTTGGGAACATTCCTATTGATGACTTCACTCTATCTTTTTCATGATATGAGCTGGGGGATTCTGATCTCCATTTATATATACACGCACATACACTTCACAAAAAAATCAAGGAAAATAATAACACAAGCCCATGAGAGATCGAAAGGGCAGGATATATGCCTAACATCTTCCCATTCCGTAACTTAGCCCCCAAACCTCTGAACTATTGGTTTCGTAAGCATCAGTTTGTCTTTAATGCTGCTCTCTCGAGACGATGACATGTTCTTTTGCCTGTTGTATGAAAAATAGGATGGAGACTCCATCTTTTTACGTCACCCCACGTTGACGACGTCCTAAGTGCTCCTAGAGTAAGAGGGGATGAGACCTTTTCTCCCCCTTCTCCCCCCTTCCCACGGGGAAAAAGGAGAGACATACGCGAGGGATGGCCACTGTGGTGACTTTGCTGGGGATCTTTCTTATGAGGGATAGACTCTATTTGCATGGGTGTTACTATTTTTTGCTTGTGTGCGTATGCCCTACCTGTATGTTCCCTTTTTCTCCTCTATTATTCCTTATACATATCTACCTCATGCTTATATCACTACTCACTCAAACACTTCGCACTACTTACACATAGGATCACTTATATCCACATGTTGCACACACCACTCAGAATATTCATTCTTAGGTGTCACTAACACACACATCCACTTATCACACTTATATATATCCATGCTCACTCACACTTGTCACACACCACTTGTTCTTGATCCATGCTTAGGTTCACTAACACATACTCACTTATAGATATGCACACACCACTCACTCTCACATATCAATGCTTAGTGTAATATTCATGCTCCATGTTAGATTTAATTTAATTTTATTAGTATAGTGATCAATAAAATACTCTCTCAATAATATACTAATCAAGACATGCATTTTGCACACTACAACACCAAAGAGCATGGCTATTAACTAAATTTTATCCCGTAACTGGGGGTCACTTTATAATGGGTGCTGGTTTGAAAGGTCTCAGTTAGCCTAAGAAATATGACTCTCACCTTCCATTGGCCATGTACCTTCGATGTATATCAAACAGTTCCCCTGTATTGTACTGCTTGATCGAAGTCATGACGGGTGGTATATCGCAGGGAAATTATTCATGTACATCGATTCTATTGAATTCCCTCTCACATGTACTAGCCCCATGAGGTATATAGTGACGCAATTCACATACACTCGGGTATATCAAATGGCTTGTCCACACGTACCGATTTCCCTCAAAAGAAATACTTATATCATGTAGGTCATGCCAAAGGGGGGAACCCTTCTAATTAACCCAACAATTGTATACCCTCATATAGCATCAAACCTAGGGCATTCATATTTAGTTTGTTGGTTACTACCCGATACTCTTCCGAAACGATGGGTCGGCATGCGACCCAACTTTTCGCACGATTTCATTTTTATTTAAAAAGGGACCATGTCCATGAGCCTGACAACAAGTCCAACCATATTTTACATATTTTTCAAACCCCATTTTTTCAGGCTCGGGTCCCGTCCAACATTTTTTTCTGCATTTAGGTAAACCTAATACAAGTGAAAACATAATAATAATAATAATAATAATAATAATAATAATAATAATAATAATAATAATAATAATAATAATAATAATAATAGTAATAGTAATAATAGTAATAATAATAGTAATAATAATAATAGTAGTAAAATAATAATAATAATAATAATAATAATAATAATAATAATAATAATAATAATAATAATAATAATAATAATAATAATAATAATAATGCTGAGACCCTTTTTCTCGTTTTCCCTCTTTATTTACCAAAACTGTCAAAAACCTTTTTTTCCCTCTTTTATCAAAATACCAAAAGCCTTTTTCCTTTCCTTTTACCATAAGTATTTTTCCTCCCTTTTTTTTACACAGAAACATTTTGTCCTCCTCATTTCCAAAAATGTCAAAACTATTTTACTCTACTAATAAAATACATTTCTTCTTCTCTTTCAAAAAAAAAATTCGAATTATTTCTCCTTATCAGGCCGATCCCATACTCGACCCTTAGCGTGGATCCCTATTGGCTTTGGTATTTTGTCGAACCGCCCCAAGACTCCACCAGTTCCCTTGATATTTCCTCCGAGTCTAGAATCCACCTTCAACGACTTTTCATTGAGAATGCCAATTACGTATCGAATGTGTAGCCAGATTTGAGCCTTACTTATTGCCAAGATTGACAACCTTCAAACTGAGGTTCATGAGATGCAAGAAAATTAGGTCCCTATTCCGAAAAAGTCCTAGGTCCTATTTTCTCGCACTATGGGTCCGCTAACACCAGAGACTATTTTAGTCCCCGAGGAATATCATTACGCTCCACGTGCCCCTCGTGCTAATGGGCCACTGTCAGCTCATCTCCCTATGCCGAATATTGCCCGGCTAGGGCCTAACCTACTCGTAACCGTTGATCCGAAGGAAGAAGAATTAATCTAGGTCAAGGAAGACCTTAAGATGTTGACCAATAAGTTTGATCAAATTTGAATCTCTGGGAACTACATGGATTACAACCATATGTCTCCCTATCCTGAGCAAGGCTACCGAAAAAGTTTAAGATGTCTAATATTAAGAAGTTCGGGGGTAGTGGACCGCCAATTGTTCATCTCCGAAGTTACCACTGAACTATGACTCTCCTAGGTTCCTCAGAGGAAATAATAGTCCAGATGTTCCAACTGTCTTTGAAGGACATTGCTTTTCGCTGATTCTTATCCCTTGAAGAATCTAGAATTTGTTGTTGGGAAGACGTTTCTCGTGAATTCTTGTCACTGTACAAGTATAACGAAGAGTTGGATGTTACCCACCTTGATTTACAACTTCTCAAATAGAATCCCGGGAATGTGTTAGTAACTTCATAGCAAGATGGAGAGATAAAGCGACCACCATGACCAACTGGACTTCGAAGAGGACAAAGTTAGTATTGTGAAAAAGAACTTCTTACCCCATGTCCGCGTAAGGATGGGAGGCCATTAATACCCCCATTTTTTAGACCTTCGAGAAGCAGGAGTGGAGATAGAAGAAAGCCTTGCCAAGATAGAATTTAACTCCCAAAAAGTATGAGAAGCCTACCAATACCACAGTTTCAACAATCAACAACATCTCTCAACCTACCACTTCATGGGCAGTAGAAATTCACCCCAACCCAGTAAAAAAGGATTGTGTCGAGCTTCACGCTCCCCTATCCAAAGTTTACCTAACTCTTTTAAGCTAAAATCTTATTAATCCATTAGATCCTCTTCCATTACCAAACCCACTTCCCAAAAAGTTCAAATCAGATGCCCATTGCAATTTTTAGCAAAATGTTGGCCATACCACTGATCAGTGTTTCCACCTTTGAAATGTAATCCAGAGTCTGATTAATCTGGGTATCATCACCCCACCAGCTAATCCTAAGCCAAAAACTACCCACAATCCACTCACAAATCATATAAATGCCAAATTCCTAGAAGAAGACCCAAAATTTGATCCATATACCCAGATTGTACCCATTAAATCACTCCTCATACCCATATATTCCATTAAACCCCTCCAAGTTTACCAATATTTTCTCTTACATCATACCTGTTTTGCTGATCAGGCCCTATCACTTATTACAAGAGCCTTCATTACTGTTTGTACTTATTCCGGAGGGAAAGATATGGAATTTTCAGTGATACTGAATTAACTCCCAGAGTTTGGGCTAAAATTTCCCTCTGAAATGACCATTGACTGCTAGAGATTTAGCAAATTATTCTTGAAGCTCGAAAGTGGGCTCGAGAGTCATATTATTAGGTAGTACCACTGCACCAAATCCTACAAATGGTTATTCCCTGTTGCTCACGATCTAAGTCTGTGACCAGCTGGTCACGACCCAAGTTAGTGACCAGCTCATTTTTTAGAGTGACCATATGCATTACCACACTAAATAATGGATGCCCTGGAAGTGGTCACGGACCAAATCCCTGACCACCTTAGGTCACGGACTTGGGCCGTGACTAGGGTGTGACCATTTTGGCATCAAATTTGTGCTAAAATTCTCTCAAAGCTTCATTGTCGATGGGTCATGGACTTAGATCGTTACCATAGGCATAACGAAGGAGAAAACATACACATGGGGTCACGATTAGGGTCGTGACCATTTCTTAATGTGCGTCATGGCTATGGTCCATGACCATCCCTCAATTGAAGGTTTGCTATTGGTCATGCAAGGGGGTCACGAGTGTAGGCCGTGATCATTCGTCAATCAGTAACAGGTATGGGGTCACAGCTAAGGCCTGTGATCATTTCTTAGTGTTGACCATCCCTCAATTCATGGTTTGTTGTTGGTCACGCATGGGGGTCACAATTATAGGCCGTGACCATTCGTGAATCAGTAGTAGGTACAATGAACTAATAGGTCGTGATGGAGAGTCACAGATCTTGGCCGTGAGTTCAGCCATTAAAAAAAGAAATTGTGCTTTTCTTAGACCCTAGTCTCTAATTGGGCATTTGCAATTTCTTCAATCAGTAGCTGGTTTGGGCGATTTTTGCAATTCGATTTCGACTAAGGGTTTTTTGCGATTTCAGCTCTAAGATTTGTGAAAGGTATTTGTGTATATGTGTGTGCATTTCGATTTGTTGATTTATGGTTGATGTGTGTGTCTGTATGTGTATTTATATTTTTGTATATGTGTTTGTTCATATAGATTTCTATTGGTGTGTATTTTTGTGTGTATGTGTGTGTATCTATGTGTGTATGTATAAATTTATGCTTATATGTGTGTGTATGCATAGATTTATGTGTATATGTCAATAAACCCTAGAAATTATATTCGGGTCATTTTTTTTGACAAAATATTATTCAAAACCCTAGACATTATATTTTTTTAACAAAATCTAATTAAATGGATTTTTAATAAGTAAAAAAAAACTACATCGACATTGTTGTGGGTTATATGCATGTCATCATATTATATGGGGGGTTATATGCGTGTCGTTATTTTTTTTTTGACAAAATATAATTAAGTGATTTTTTTTTCATTCTATTGGGGGTTATATGCGTGTCATTATTTTTTTAGGATAATTCTAGGCTGACACACAAATGCCTTTAATATTGAATATGTTGTTCATTGATTTTAGGAAGAAGATGAAATTAAAGGGTATTAGCAAATATGGCTATTAGTAAGTTTTCCATAATAATTATTATTGTTTTATTAATGTAGAAAATATGGCTATTAGTAAGTTTTTCAGATGATCTTAATCTTTTGCAAGAGCTATTTCAGCGATTTGGTGTGATTTTCCATTTTCGTTAATTCTTTCCAGACAAAGCAGAATAATTGACCTCCCTACCAGGGCAACTTTGGTATAATTTTTTTTGGTAGTAGGTAAATAGTAATGCAATATCTAAAATAATTTTGGCACTCTTATTTCCATTTTTTATTTGTTGAAACTAAAGTAGATTGTGTGAAAACGTTGAATGATTTTTAAGGTTACTAATAACTCTTCTTTCATTTGTATACAAATGAACTAAAGTTTAGACCATGCCCAGTTGTCTTTCTATCTTTTTCTTGTGGCCCAAAAGCATGTATGTACATGGTTCTTCAGGTAATTATCTTGGATAACTTGTATGAGAATGTGTTTAATGGTGAATTTAACTTTCCTTTCGCTTCTATTATGAGTTCAGATAGATAAGTTTTAATAATTTTCTCTCTTTTGGTTGCAGATAGTTGAGAGGAAATGTGAAAAACATTTCTATCTGGTATGCTTTATTCATCTTATATGTATGTGTGTTTCAGTAACATTTTCAGTTTTCACCATACCTACCCCAAAGATGCAGTCTCCTAAAGGTTGGGTAGAATTAAATAATCGTGTTCCCAATTAACATACCAAAGTTCTAGGTGGGGGAAGAGGGGAATAACATACTAACGGTAAAAAAATTGTGTTGTCAGTTTGTGTGAGATATAATGGATGATTGTTCATGGTGATTTTGTAAATAGATGATAAAAGAACTATAATACTATTATCTTATTGTGTTTGTGTGGAAATTAAGACTCGCATGAATCGTCTTATCGTGTCTTATCATCGTGTTATTCGTGTTTTACTTGTATTTTCATGATATTCATGTCTCTACTTTTTCCACTTTATATATGAAACCCAAACGGCCATCTGAGAGGTACCGACTCTTATAACCTCGCACGCATTAAATCAGTATCGTACACATCACTCTTACAACCTATCATGGGGGCAATCTAACTCGTAAGAATTGACTTCACGATCACACGACTCCTGATTTGAGAATACGTCGATAATTTGAAAATATCAAAACTTTATCTTAAAAACACGATGTTAGAGGGATACACCCTGTAACTTACATCTGAGAGGCACCAACACCTCGCACGACACCGATATAACTCGTAAGAATTGACCGTAGGATCACGGGTTACCCGGTTTGAGAATACGAGGATAATTTGCAAATATTTAGACTTAGGATTAAAAACATAGCATTAAGGGAAAAAATTCCAGACGACCCTCTAAGAGGCACCAACACCTCACACGAGACCAATGTAACTCATAGGAACTAACTACATGATCACGGGACTCCCGATTTGATAATACGATGATAATTTGAAAATATTAGGACTTAGTCTTAAAAAAATGGCGTTAGGGGGCAAAAACTCGAAATATCCCCTGATCGGACCCTAAGAGGCACCAACACCTTGTACGGGACGATTTTAACTAGTGGGAACTGACCACGTGGTCACGTGACTCCAAGTTTGAGAATAGGATAATAATTTGAAAATATCTAGACTTAGGCTTAAAAACATGGCTTTAGAGGGAAAAAACCCAAAAAACACCCAAATTGCCCCGTGAGAGGCACCAACACCTCATGTGAGATCAATGTAACTCGTAGGAACTGATCACATGGTCACGTGACTCCAAGTTTGAGAATAGTATAATAATTTAAAAATATCTAGACTTAAGCTTAAAAACATGGCGTTAGAGGGGGAAGCTCGAAATAGCCCCTGAACTGCCCCATGAGAGGCACCAACGCCTCCTATGAGACCAATGTAACTCGTAGGAACTAACCGCGTGATCACGGGACTCTCGGTTTAAGAATATGAAGATAATTTTAAAATATCAAGACTTAGGCTTAAAAATATGGCGTTAAACGGCGAAACCCCGAAATAGCCCCGAACCGCCCCATGTGAGACACCAACACCTTGCACAGGACCAATGTAACTCGTTGGAACTTACTGCCTGTTCATAGGACTCCCGATTTGAGAATACGACAATAATTTGAAAATATCTGGACTTAGGCTTAAAAATATGGTGTTAGAGAGGGAAAACCCAAAATAGCCCCTGAACTGCCCCATGAGAGGCACCAACACCTTACACGGGACCAATGAAACTCATACGAATTGATCGCATGGTCACGGGACTCCCGTTACGAGAATACATAGACAATTTGAAAATATCTAGACTTAAGCTTTAAACATGACATTAGAGGGGGAAACCCAGAAATGGCCCCTGAATCGCCCCTGAGAGGCATCAACACCTCACATGGGACTAATGATAATTTGAAAATATCAAGACTTAGGCATATAAACATGGCCTTAAAAGGAGAAACCCAAAAACAACCCTCGAAGCACCCCGTGTGAGGCACCAACACCTTGCACAGGACCACTGTAACTCGTTGGAACTAATCGCAGGATCACAGGGCTCCCAATTTGAGAATACGGCAATAATTTTAAAATATCGAGATTTAGGCTTAAAAGCGTTGCATTTAAAGGCGAAACCCTGAAACAGTCCCCGAACCACCCCGTGGGAGGCACCAACACCTCGTACGAGATCAATGTAACTTGTAGGAATTAATCGCGCAATCACAGGACTCCCGATTTAAGAATACGCTGATAATTTGAAAATATTCAAAAATACACTTGAGGTTCCCACTCCTGAGATATCCAAAAATATGCCTGAGCTTTTACCTTATGCCCCAATTGCATATGTCTCTAACATGACCATAGTAAATCTGAAATGATTTATATCAAAAAGATGTGATCTTTAATGACTATTATGAGAATTGATGGAATCTTGAATTAGAATTAAGAAAGTTTTTCTGATTATCTAGCGATTCAAATTGGTATATTCTCATGCTAGATACTTTCATTGGTTTATCTTTTCACCGGATTGTCAGTTTCCCACAATTGTGACAAGCCAATTTCGATTTTTCAATCTTACTACTAGAACTCTCATAATCAAACTTTGGTGTAGAATTTCTCTTATGGGGTCAATTGAACTGACTAGATTGTTTTTCAGAGTGTCAAAGATAATATATGTTTTTGGCAACATAGTATATGTTTGTGGCAACATAGTATACTCTGCCATAAAATGATTAAACTACAAGTGATAATTACTAAGTACACATATGAATTTTTCAAAGTACATGCAATATAAATAATGTACACACACTGGTTAATGTAATAATTTTTTATTTTTAATTGAAAACTACTTTATATACGATTTTACAAATCAGAGTTTATGAGAGGAGAATAGAGTTTACTTATGAGTCATTTTAGTAGTACGATAGGTGTGCACACTAGATGAGAGGTGAGAATTCTTAAGAGAGTGTCGCGTACTAACATGTGTGTCCTCTACATCTCCTTTCATGAAACCCCCTCTTCTCTATTGCCCAAGTGGTGGGAAATCCCATCAAGATGGATCAAGCTGCAACGGAGCTAACAAGACCTTCAAGCTCTTGATTTTGAGTTCCTCTAATTGTCCAAAAGGTAGTACACCAACACTTCACCTAGGATGCATTCATGTGTTGCATAATAACTCAGTAAACCCTAAATCTGGGAATGTTGAGAACAAAACTGAGGAATTGGTGCATCAGGAAGGTAAGGAGCCAATTACTTATGGAGATATTGATCTGGAAAAAAAGACTTTAAAAGGCGACATCATTTCACTAAAGCATTTTTGTTTTTTTAAAAAAAAGGTGCGTCGTAAGTCTTTTACCAAGAATAAGGCGTAAAAAGGGTATTCAGAGACCTTAAAAGATTAAAAGATCTTTCTCTCTGGCGAAATAATTGACCGGAGTCAAATATTGTGTATTTCACTCATTAACCTACACCTTATTAGCCCCCTCAGGTATCTGAATCCCTATATTTATGCTCGTTAACTAGACAACCTCTGTTTTCTGTATACAAATGTGCATATTTTTAGCTATGGTTTACAATGAGCGGTCCCCTTCTCATGGAGAAGATGGAGAGTATATATAGGGCTTGGGGGCTGGGCATCAAGAAAGCATACCAAGTGAAAAAGTCATCGTTTTAAAAAAATTGAGGTAAAATAATATAATTTCATGTCGTGTCGCATTTTATTTAGGTCGTATTCATGTTAGGTAAATAAGATTTCTTTTTGTCTCATGCTTTAATGGGTCTTTCCGCGTCACAGTGAAATTATCAGAACTTTGGCTTAAAAACATGGCGTTAGAGGGAGACACCCCCAAAAAGGCCATGTGAGGCGCACCAACACCTCGCACACGACCAGTGTAGCTCGTAGGAACTGACTGTAGGATCACGGGTTATCCGGTTTGAGAATACAAGGATAATTTGCAAACATCCTGACTTAGGCTTAAAAACATGGCGTTACAGGGAGAAAATCTGAAACAACCCCCGAACAGCCTCGTAAGAGGCACCAACACCTCACACGGAACCAATGTAACTCGTAGGAACTAATCGTGTGATCACGGAACTCCTGGTTTGAGAATATGATGATAATTTTAAAATATCAAGACTTAGACTTAAAAAATGACGTTAGGGGGCAAAAACTCGAAACATCCCCCGATCGGCGGCCCCATGAGAGGCACTAACAGCTCACATGAGACCAATGTAACTCGTAAGAACTAACCTCATTATCACGGGACTCCCGATTTGAGAATACGATGATAATTTGAAAATTTCTAGACTTAGGCTTAAAAATATGGCGTTAGAGGGTGAAAATCCAAAACAGCCTCCGAACGGCCCCGGGAGAGGCACCAACACCTCGTCGTATTTTTATGATATCACACATACTTCATAACAAAATCCACTGAAAAATGCTTCTTTTAAATTTTAAAATATTTCTAATCTGTTGTGTGATCTTAACGTATGAAATTTTATGTTTAGTCTTTTATGTGAGTACATGTGGTACTAGTGTGGGGGAGTCTCTACATAACATTGTAATAAAGAAATTAGTTGCAACTTTGTGACTTTGTGTTTACTTGATATAGTGATACTCAGATAAATTTCCCTTTGAGCTTGTGCATAGGCTTGTAATAAGGAAACTGGTTATAACTTTGTGACTTTGTGTTTACTTGATATAGTCAGGCTAAGATTACAACTCAACTATGTATGAAACATTGCATTTTATTTCTATCTCAAATATGTGACAGCCAAGCATTGTATTTCTATCTCAAATCAACAAGTTTTTCGAGCTACTGGATCTATATAGCCAAGGACATAATTTGATTTTTGTTTTTCCCACTCCCTTACTTATTACTTTCATTTGTTCCTAAAAATCAATGGGAAAAAATAGATTGTGTCAAAATTCTTGATTTGTCCCCGAGAAAAATATCATTTTCTTCTGAAGATGTTATAACAAATGACTGGGCATCTCTAAGTGTATCAGAATCATAAATGGATTGCACTGTTAATTACACCACAGCCCAAGACCTATGGGAGTTCTCTAAAAAAATAGCTTCTCAATATGCTTTCCAACAAAAATAAAGAGGTGATGGATTTGTAATCGTCAAGACGTATCATAACAATTTATATAATAATTTATATAACTGTCATTTAACAGTTTATATTAACAATTATATAAATTATTATATAACATTTTATATAACTATTATGAAACTTCTTTATCAATCATTGATTACCAATTTTTGTTGTTACGGTCATTTCGTCTTATGAACTTTGATATTTCAATATGTTTATTTGTGAGTGAAGGTTGTGGCTTTATTCGTTTGATGCTTTCTCTTCATGGCTTGACTTAAAATTAGGAGTCCGTTGTATTCCATATGTATCGTGCTAAAGTTTAAACTTGTGTGATTGTGTCGAGTCGCATTGTGTGTCCGTGAATCTATAGTCTGAAAGTCTCTCATGAAACTCTACAACTTGTCAAGTTTTCTTTCATTGTTGATAGTTGATATAAACCTATCCAAATTTAAAAATAATTCATATATTGGAAGTTCTAATTGCATATTTTTTGGGGATTCATTTTACTATCAGTGCGCTACAACTATAATTTATATTTCTAAAAAATCTTGTGTTATGCCTATTTGAGGGGCAGTAAAAAAATATTCCCATGTATGCTCCAACACAGTTCTACATTGAAAATGTATTACCTTAGATCAAGGAGAAAAACATTCCTTATTATTATTGTTGCAGGTTAGATTTTCTAAGCTGGACACTTGACTTCCTAATCAGGTTGCATTTTTTCAATGTGAGCATCACACTTTAGTTTCTTACTTTCAGTAATTCATGTTAGACATCATTTTATGAGCGAAGAACTTGGTGGTTAAAAATATGTTTGATTGATGTTTTATTCCACCCATGGGAAATGAGAAATCAAATAGCTACTAGGAAGCTGAGTTGTCACGTAACTATGATAGAGTTGTGATTGAGAGTTTTATTCGAGCAAAGTATGAGTTTGTTGATTCAAATGCATTTTGTAATAACATTATTTAGCCTTCAATATCTTCCTTAGTATTAAGCTTAAGATCACTGTATTGTTTGTACTAATTAATTATAATCTATTAGGTATGAAGAAAATAGATGGATTTCTAGAGACGAAAAACCAAAATCACCTTCAAATGTGAGAGAATAGATGGTTCCAATTCATAGTCACTGCAATGAAATTTTCCTACTTGTCAGGTAGTCACACAAAGAAATATATATAGATTAACTTAGTTTCATTTACTTATATAAGTTAGATATATCAATTTCACCTACAAAGATATGAGTTGAATTTACTAATTCTTTCAATTAGACTCTATTTGCATGATCTCAAAATGCGTGATGGAAAAATTTACATATTTTATTCGATGGTTTGAGAGATGAAAAATATGTTGCATGTTAGTGTTAACTTAATATACAGGGCCTTGATTTGAGAAATAATAATGAGATCAATGGTCCCATGACCATACATGTTAGTGTTAAGTTATTATACAGCCCCTAAACGATCCCGTGAGAGGCACCAACACCTCACATGGAATAATGTAACTCATAAGAACTAACCGCACGATCATGGGACTCCCAGTTTGAGAATACGATAATAATTTGTAAATATCAAGACTTAGGCTTAAAAAATTGGCATTAGAGGAAGAAAACCCAAAATAGACACCGAACACTCCCATGAGAGGCACCAACACCTCTCACGGGATCAATGTAACTCGTAGAAACTGACCGCATGGTCATGGGACTCCCGATTTACGAATATTATTATAATGTAAAAATATTTAGACTTAGGAATAAAAACATAGCGTTAGAGGGGGAAACCCCAAAACAGCCCATAAACGGCCCCATGAGAGGCATTGACACCTCGCATGGGATCAATGTAACTCGTAGGAACTCATCGCATGGTCATGGGACTATCGATTTGAGAATACGACGATAATGTGAAAACATCTAGACTTAGGATTAAAAAATAGCTTTAGAGGGGGAAACCTAGAAACAACCCCCAAATGGCCTCGTGAGAGATAACAACACCTCACACGGGATCAATGTAACTCGTAGGAACTGACCGCGTGATAATGGGAATCCCAATTTGAGAATATAATGATAATTTGAAAATATCTAGACCTAAGTTTCAAAACATGACATTAGAAGAGTAAACCCCAAAATGGCCCCCGAACGGCTCTATGTGAAGTACTAATATCTCGTACAGGACCAAAGTAACTCGTAGAAAGTGACCATATGATCACGGGACTCCCGATTTGAGAATACGATGACAATCTTAAAATATCAAGACATAAACTTAAAAACATGGCGTTAGAGGGTAAAAACCTGAAACAGACCCCGAACGTCCCCGTGAGAGGCACCAACATCTCGCACGAGATCAATATAACTCATAGGAACTGACCGTGTGGTCATGGGACTCTCGATTTGAGAATACGATGATAATTTGAAAATATCTAGACTTAGAGTTAAAAACATGGCGTTAGAGAGGGAACACCTAAACATCACAGAAATTTCCCCGTGAGAGGCATTGACACCTCTCAATGGACCAATATAACTCGTAGGAACTGATCGTGTGGTCACGGGACTCTTGGGTTGACAATACGATAATAATTTAAAAATATCTAGACTTGGGCTTAAAAGCATGGCGTTAGTGGGAGAAAAATTGACACAGCCCCTCACGGCTCTGTGAGAGGCACCAACACCTCACATGAGACCAATGTAACTCGTAGGGACTGACTGCATGATCAAGGGACTCCCAATTTGAGAATATGATCATAGTTTGAAAATATATTGACTTAGGCTTAAAAACATAGCTTTAGAGGGGTAAACCCTGAAACAACCCCAAAACGGCCTCATGAGAGGCACCAACACCTCGCACAGGACCAATGTAAATCGTAGGAACTAAAGGCGCAATAATGGGACTCCCGATTTGAGAATACGACTATAATTTGAAAAAATCTAGACATGGCCATAAAAATAAGGCTTTAGAGTCTAAAATCCCGAAATAACCCCCAAACAACCTCCTGAGAGGCACCAACACCTCGCACGGGACCAATGTAAGTCATAGGGACTAACTGTGCGATTCGGGACTCACAATTTAAGAATACAAAAATAATTTGAAAATATATAGACTTAGGCTAAAAAATAAGGGTTAGAGGGAGACACCCCAAAACAGCCCCCGAACGGCCCCGTGAGAGATAATAACACCTCACACATGACCAATGTAACTTATAGGTACTGATCGCGTGATTACAGGACTCTCGGTTTGAGAGTACAACGATAATTTGAAAATATCTAGTCTTACGCTTAAAAATAAGGCGTTAGAGGGCAGCACCCCGAACGGCCCCGTGAGAGGCACCAGCACCTTTCACGTTAGCAATGCAACTCGTGGGGACTGACCGCGTGATAACATAACTCCCCATTTGAGAATACGACAATAATTTGACAATATCTAAATTTAGGTTAAAAAGAAGACATTGGAGGGAAAAAACTTGAAATACCCCCGAACGACCCGTGAGAAGCTCCAACACCTCACACGGGACCAATGTAACTCGTATGAACTGACTGTGCGATCACGAGACTTTCGATTTGAGAATATGATGATAATTTGAAAATATCAAGACTTAAACTTAAAAACATGGCGCTAGAGGGCGAAAACTAGAAATAGCCCCCGAATGTCCCCGTAAGAGGCACCAACATAACGCGGGAGATCCATGTAACATGTTGGAACTGATTCATGGTCACGGGACTCCCAATTTGAGAATACGATGATAGTTTGAAAATATCTTAACTTAGGCTTAAAGACATGGTGTTAGAGGGGGGAACCCCGAAACAGCCCATACACGGCCCCATGAGAGGCATCAAAACCTTGCACGGGACAAATGTAACTCGTAGGAAATGATCAGGTGGTCACGGGACTCCTAGTTTGAGAATACGATGATAATTTGAAAAATATCTAGACTTGGACTTAAAAATATGGCTTTAGATGGGGAAACCCCGAAATAGCCCCCAAACGGCTTCGTGTGAGGCACGAACACCTCGCATAGGACCGACATAAATTGTAGGAACTAAACACGCAATCATGGGACTCTCGATTTGAGAATATGACGATAATTTGAAAAAATCTAGACATGGGCTTAAAAACAAAGCGTTAGAGGGTGAAACCCCAAAACAACCCCCAAAAGGCCTCGTGAGAGGCACCAAGACCTCGCACGGACCAACGTAACTCCCAAAGACGAATCATGCGATCACAGGACTCCTGATTTGAGAATACGATGATAATTTGAAAATATCTAGACTTTGACTTTAAAATATGGCATTAAAGGGTGACACCCTGAAAGGCCCCGTGAGAGGCATCAATAACTTGCACGTTACTAATGTAACTCGTGGGGACTGACTACGCGAACAAGGGTTCCGCAGTTTGAGAATATGATAATAATTTGCAAATATCTTGACTTAGGCTTAAAAACATGGCTTTAGAGGGGTAAACCCCGAAACATCCCCAAAACAGCCTTGTGAGAGGCATTAACACCTCATACGGGACTAATGTAAATCTTAGGAATTGAACGAGCGACCATGGGACTCTCAATTTTAAAATACGATGATAATTTGAAAAATATTAGACTTGGGCTTAAAAATAAGGCGTTAGAGGGCGAAATCCCAAAACAACCCCCAAATGACCTCGTGAGAGGCACCAACACCTCGCACGGTAGGGACTGACTGTGTGATCATGGGACTCCTAGTTTAAGAATATGATGATAATTTCAAAATATCTAGACTTAGGCTTAAAAATAAGGCGTTAGAGCGTGACACCCCGAAACCTCCCCAAACGGACCCGCGAGAGGGACCAACACCTCGCACAGGACCAATGTAACTTATAGGGAGTGACTGCATGATCACAGAACTCCCGATTTGAGAATACGATGAAAATTTGAAAATATCTAGACTTAAGTTTAATAACAAGGCGTTAGAGGGGGAAACCCCGAAACAGCCTCGTGAGAGGAACTAACATGTTGCACGGGACTAATGTAAATCGTAGGAACTAATCATGTGATCATAGTACTCCCAATTTGAGAATACATCAATAATTTGAAAAAATATAGACTTGGGCTTAAAAACAAGGCGTTAGAGGGAGAAATGCCAAAACTGCCTCGTGAGAGGCACTAATACCTCGCATGGGACCAATGTAACTCTCAGGGACTCGCCGTGTGATCACAACACTCCCGGTTTGAGAAATGAGGATAATTTGAAAATATCTAGACTTTGGCTGAAAAACAAGCCATTAGAGGGTGACGCCTCGAAATAACCCTCGAACGACCCCGTGAGAGGTACCAACACCTCGTACAGGACCAATGTAACTTGTAGGTATTGACCGCATGATCATAGGACTCCCATTTTTAGAATACGACGATAATTAGAAAATATCTAGACTTAGGCTTAAAAGCAAGGCGGTAGAGGCGACACCCCGAACGGCCCCGTGGGAGGCACTAACACCTAGCACGTTACCAATGTAACTCGTGGGGACTGACCGCGTGATCACAAACTCCCGATTTGAGAATACGACAATAATTTAAAAATATCTAGACTTGGGCTTAAAAATAAGGCGTTAGAGGGCGACACCCCGAACAGCCCTGTGGGAGGCATCAACAACTTGCCTATTTCCAATGTAACTTGTGGGGACTGATTGTGAGATCACGAAACTCCTGGTTTGAGAATACGATGATAATTTGAAAATATCTAGAACTAGGCTTAAAAACAAGTTGTTGGAGGGTGAAAACTCTAAACATCCCCGAACGGCCCCATGAGAGGCCCTAACACCTCGCACAAGACCAATGTAACTCGTATGGACTGACCGTGCAATCACAATACTCACAGTTTGAGAAGATGATAATAATTTGAAAATATCTGAACTTAAGCTTAAAAACATGGCATTAGAGAGAAAAAACTCGAAACAGCCCCCAAATGACCCCGTGAGAGGTACCAATACCTCTTATAAGACCTATGTAACTCATAGGGACTGCCCGCGAGATCACAGGACTCCCGATTTAAGAATACGACGATAATTTAAAAATATCTTGACTTAGGATTAAACACATGGCGTTAGAGGCAACTCCTAATTATCCTCGTAAGACACACCAACACCTCGCACGGGACTAATGCAACTCGTAGGGAGTGACCGCGCGATCACAAGATTCCCAATTTGACCTTAAAGACAAGGCGTTAGAGGGAGAAACCTCAAAATAGACACCGAACGGCCCCATGAGAGGCACCAACACCTCGCACGGGACCAATTAAACTCACAGGGACTGACCGCGTGATCACGGGATGCCTAGTTCGGGAATACGATGATAATTTGAAAATATTTAGACTTGGGATTAAAAATAAGGCGTTAGAAGGCGAAATCCCAAAACAGCCCTCGAACGGCCCCATGATATGCACCAACACCTCGCACGGGACCAATGTAACTCGCAGGGACTGACCGTGCGATCATGAAACTTCTGGTTTGATAATACAAAAACAATTTGAAAATAGATAGACTTAGGCTTAAAAGTAAAGCTTTACTGGGTGACACCTCGAAACATCCCCCGAACGGCCCTATGAGATGGGCTAACACCTCGTACGAGACCAATGTAACTCGTAGGGACTGACCACGTGATCACAAGACTCTTAGTTTGAGAATAAGATGATAATTTGAAAATATTTAAACATAAGTTTAAAACCAAGGCGTTAAAGGGCGACACCCCAAAATAGCCCCCGAACGACCCCGTGAGAGGCACCAACACCTCGCACGTTACTAATGTAACTCGTAGGGACTGACCGTGAAATCATGAAACCCTCAGTATAAGAATACAATAATAATTTGAAAATATCTAAACTTAATCTTAAAAACTTGGCTTTAGAGGGTGACATGTAGAAACAACCCCCGAACGACCTCGTGGAAGGCCCTAACACCTCGTACGAGACCAATGTAACTTATAGGGACTGGCCGCATGATCATGGGAATCACAATTTGAGAATATGATGATAATTTGAAAATATGTCGACTTAGGCTTAAAAATATGGTGTCGGAGGGCGAATCCCCAAAATAAATCCCAATTATCCCCGTGAGAGGCACCAATACCACGCACGTGACCAATGTAACTCGTAGGGAGTGACCGAAGGATCACAAGACTCCCCGTTTGAGAACATAATGATAATTTAAAAAAATCTAGACTTGGGCTTAAAGACAAGGTGTTAGAGGGTGAAACCCCGAAACAGACCCCGAATGGCCCCATGAGAGGCACTAACACCTCGCACGTGGCCAATGTAACTCGCAGGGACTGACCGCGTGATCACAGGACTCCCGGTTTGAGAATATGACTATGATTTGAAATCATCTAGACTTAGGATTAAAAATAAGGCGTTAGAGGGAAAACCCTGAAATAACCCTCGAACGATCCCATGAGAGGCACCAACACCTCGCACGGGACCAGTGTAACTCGCAAGGACTGACCGTGCGATCACAAGATTTGAGATTTGAGAATACGATGATAATTTCAAAATATCTTGACTTAGACTAAAAAAAAGGGCATTAGAAGGAGACACCCCAAAACAATCCCCGAACGGCCTCGTGAGAGACACTAACATCTCGCATGTTACTAATGTAACTCATAGTGACTGACCGCGAGATCACGAAACTCCCTATTGGATAATATGACTATAATTTGAAAATATATAGACTTAGGGTTAAAACAAGGTGTTGGGGGGGAGGCGAAAACTCGAAACGACCCCCAAATGGCCCCGTGAGAAGCCCCAACACCTCTCACGTGACCAATGTAACTTGTATGGACTGGTTGCGTGATCAGAGTACTCCCAATTTGAGAATACGATGATAATTTGAAAATATCTAAACTTAATCTTAAAAATATGGCATTAGAGGGGGACACATTAAAATAACTCCCGAGCAGTCCCGTCAAAGGCACCAACACCTCTGTAAGGACATTATCTTGTGAGTCCCATTATAATTTTATAGGTCATATACCACTACAGGTCGTCGAAGATTTGGATAAGTTTAAATCTACAAAAGACGGATCCGAATATCAAGTGGTCTTCAACGTTTAAGCTCAACGAGATGATTTTGCTAAGAATATGTTTAAGGTCCACTTGCATTTCATATTAAAAGTGTTGGGATATTTTTTATAAGGCCTAGAAAGTTTTTCTTAATATAAAAATATTTTTATAATGTTTTCTTTGAAAAAGATTTTGTAAAACATACTTGTTAGTTTTCGTTCAGAAAATTTTTCAAGTTTAAGAGATTTTTCCTAAGTCCTGTAGCGAGCCTAGGGATTGATGTTGATCTCGTTCAAATGAGATCAGGCTGGTTCAAGCGAAATGATTTCTCGTTTAAACGACATCTATGATCTTTCAAGCGAGATGCAACATCGTCCGAGCAATGTTCCTCCTGGTTCAAACGAGCTGCCTCCTTAATCATTGCTATATAAAGGACATTCAGCTTACGTTTTTTATTCGGAGAAGTTAGTTTTATCATAATACTTTTTAAGCGAGAAATAATTTGTTTGGTTCGATAATTGCTACGAGCAGAATCGTTTTCTTCTCCCATTTAAGGATTCAAAGCTTTTGTTTTTCAATTCATAAAATCCTAAACACTTTTATGTGAATTGTTTTGTGGAACCCAAGACATATTTTTGCTGGAATTTTATGCTGCTGATTTAGGTGCCTTTTATGGTATTGGAATGTTAACTGCGCGTCATTGAGGATTACTTGAGGGTCTTCCTTTGCTAAAGATTGAACTGATGTTCATGTGGGTTCGCGGCGTGGGATCCATTGACGACTCTAGGCTGCGTGTCTATGTAGGTTTACTAAGGTAAACTTATTGTAGATTTCATTGTGATTGTAAATTGCGATTTAATTCATAGTGAAATAAAAGGTTTTGCCCTTCGGGGATTTTTTTCCTAGAATCTGTGAGTTAGCATATTTGTGTTTATGATGGTTTGACACATGCACACACGTTGTTGTATGTTTAGGGGTTGAATTAACTTGGTTTAAAAATTGACTCTATATTTGTTGTGCATGCTTGTCTATTTCGGGGAGTCTTTGCATTATGGGGGAGATTTCATTATATTGATTGATTTATTCTTATATCACTTCAAACTCGATGTGTCACGAAGGTATTTGCTTTGTCTCATGTGTGTAGGTATAAAGATTGAAGATCGTTATTTTGCACAGCCTGATAAGAAAAGCTTAAAGATTTTGAAGAAAAGATTTGGACTTGCATGTTTAGTACCTTTTAAGTTTTGGGTTCATGGGAGGGTATTAGATTTGTATAGGCATTATGCTTTGATAATTCAAATGTTTTTATTTTGTACTGGCATAGACATAGGGGGAGATTTGTAAGGGCATACTTTTATTAATGTCCGTTATCAGTTGTTTATGTCGTATATCGCTACAACCGATGAAGAATTGTTCAAGATCATATGCAACAAGACAGATCCAAATATCAAGTTTTCTTCAACATTCAAGCCTCCACAAGTTTAACTTTGGTAAGGTTGTATTTTAAGACCTTAATAATTCACTTAGGGTGTGTTTGATAACACTAATTTTCCATGAAAAATACAATATATGGAGTCATTTTTCCATCTTTTTATGTTTGATAAACAAAAATTTTCATGGAATTGATTTCCTTAAAACAAGACACGTAACCACTTTTTTCACAGCAAGGTGGAATTAAAAAACCTCCTCCCACCTCGTTATTCCTTTTCTAGTGAAAAGAATTACCACACCAAAAAAATTGATAAAAAATGTAGAAAGTGAATAAAACCCCCAAAATAATGAAAGAAATACAAAAGGTGAATAAAACCCCCAAAAAATGAAAAAAAATCTAGAAAATGAATAAAAACCCAAAAAAATTTAGAAAATGAATAAAAACCCAAAAAAATGAAAAAATCCTGAAAGTGAATAAAAACCCAAAACTAATGGGAAAAAATCGAGAAAGTGAATAAAAACCCATAACTAATTAAAAAAAATACATAAAGTGAATAAAGCCCCTCCCCCCAAAAAAAAAATCTCGAAAATGAATAAAACCCCCAAAATAATGAAAAAAAATACAGAAAGTGAATAAAAATTCAAACAAAATGCAGAAAGTAAATAAAACCCCGAAATTAATGAAAAAAATCTAGAAAATGATTAAAATCCAAAAATAATGAAAAAAAATCTAAAAGTGAATAATAACCCAAAATTAATGGAAAAAAAACAAAAAGTGAATAAAACCCCAAAGATGATGAAAAAATCCAGAAATGAAGAAAAACCCAAAAATAATAATAAAAACTTGAGAAAGTGAATAAAACCCAAAAATATTGAAAAAAATACAGAAAGTGAATAAAAACCGAATAATAATAAAAAAATACAAAAAGCGAATAAAACCTCAAAAATAATGAAAAAAAACTAGAAACAGAATAAAACCCCGAAAATAATAAAAAAATATAGAAAGTGGATAAAAAAAGAAAATAAATATTAACCCCGAAATTAGTTTAAAAAACACCCAAAAATTGATTAAAAATTCAGAAACTTAATAATTAAGAAAATAAATAATAGAAAATGAAAAAAAATTTAAAAAATATAGAAAATGAGAAGAAATACATAAAATAAATATTAGTCCCATAATTAATTTAAAAAACACCTGAAAAAAGTTAAAAATATCAATAAAAAATAATGAAAAAAATACAAAAATTGAGTAAAAAATAAATAATAAATATTAGCCCCTGAATTAATTTAAGAAAAACCCAAAAATATAATTAATTTTCAGAAATTCATTAATTCTGAAAAAAATAAAAGAATGCATAAAAGCGCTAAAAAAATGGAAATGAATAAATACCTTGAAAACTAATAAAAATGCAAATATTTGAAAAAATTAAAAAAATAAGCGAATTAAAAAAAACAGACTTGGCGACAGGGGGCGTGGTGGATTTGGTTTTTATTCATTTTTTATTTTTCTTAATAATCTTAAAACATTTTTTCTTTTTTTTATAAATGTTTTTTTGAAATTCTTTTTGGATTAATATTTATTTTCTTTTTTTATTCATTTTTTGTGTTTTTTTAAATTTTCTAGTTATTTTTATTATTTTTTTCTTATTTTTATTAATTTTTATTATTTTTCCATTTTTTATATATATTTATACTTTTTTTCCTTGGAAATCAAACTCATAAAATATGGAAAGTATAACATTTTCCACCTGGAAAATAATTACGATCAAACAATACCAACAAATTTTTTGCATGAAAAATATTTCCAAGTTTTCAATTCCATGTAAGTTGACTCTTAGCGATTATTTTCCATCTTATTTATCAAACACACCCTAAGAGTATTGGGATATTTTTTATAAAATATTTTCTAAGTAACGGAGCGGAGTTTTTAAGTTTTTCGTCAAAAACATTTTTCTAAGTGCTAAGGCAAATTTTCAGAAATAAAAAATGATTTTATTTTTGCGCTGGCTCGTTCGAACGACAATGGAAGTCGTTCAAGCGACATATCCTTGTCGCGCGAAGTTCGTTCGAGCGACACATGTCCTCATTCAAGTGAGAGCCAAATTTCGTTCGAGCGATGCACCGCCTTAGATTTTCTATAAAAAGTCTTTTCTAACTTCGATTTTAATAAGAAGACCTGCGATTTTGAACAGAGACGAAACTTCTTTTGCAGAATTTTTTATCTTCTCACTTTTAGGGTTTTAATCCCTTTTGTTTTCAACTCACAAGATCCCAATAGTTTGTGTTAATTGTTTTGGAACCTAAGAACATATCTTGTGTCAAGTTTCTCTTGTAAAGAGGATCTCTACTGCTTATCTAGGTGCTCTTGAGGGTAGTACCGGGCTGAAGATGACTGCGTGTTGATAGGGAGTGCTTGTGCGCGTTTCTGGGCTGAATTAGAGTTGTGGTTCTGGCTAACTCTAAGTTGCGTTTGTATGTAGGTTTGTTGAGGTAAACTTATTGCAGATATAACTGTGATTGTAAATTGTAACTTAATTCATAGTGATATAAAAGGTTTTGCCCTCCGGGAATTTTTCCTAGAATCTGCTAGTTGGTTATTTGTGTTTATTGGTTTGACATACACATACGTAGTTGCATGTTTAGGGGATGAATTAACTTGGTTTAAAAATTGACTCTAATTAAATAAGTTTATAATTGGAATTTTCGAATTTGTTCGAATGTTTAAAAATTGGTATCATAGCAGGTTATTCAAATTTGCTGAGTATTCCTATTTTCCACAAAAAATTGTGTGATATAGATTTTTTTAAAAGGAATCATATTTTTAGAAATTGTTGCAATGTTTTCAAGTGAAAACTTATATAATCGGTTGCCAATTTTTTACGGGTCTAATTATGCTTACTCAAAAGCCCGCATGAAATCTCATTTAAAAGAAATTGATGAAATAGTTTGGGTTATTTATGAAAGAGGCTGGACTCCTCCCACTGTCACCGCAAATAATGTGATGAATTTAAAATTCGTGTCAGACTGGACTGAGGATGAGTTTAGGTGGATGACTTTTAACTCACGTGGGCTTAGTGCAATTTACGAACATGTCACCCCTGATGAGTTCCGACGTATTATGACTTTCACCACGTCTAAAGAACCGTGGGATGTTTTACAACTCACCCATGAAGGCACTTATGCTGTCAAAGAGTCAAAGTTTCAAAATTTAACTACTCAATTTGAAATGATTACTATGCTTGAGACTGAGTATTTGGATGACTTTTATGCACACTTATCTAACATTGTCAACACTAGTTTCAATCTTGGTGAGCCTATACCTGATGTTCGAGTGGTTAAAAAGATTTTAAGATCTCTATCAAAACATTTTATCCCTAAAGTAACTGTTTTAAATACCTTATATTCTTGTGGAATGATGTGAGATGATGGTAGATCTACCTATCCTTGAATAAGATATGCTATTTCATCCATACCCTTCCCCTTACTCTGGAGCATGCTTTCCTCTTGTTCGGTCATACTTTAGGTAATTTGAATCATCTGAAATTAGAAGAACTGGTAGGAGAATTCCAGACATATGAGATTGACATGTTTCCTAACACCGTCAAGCCTAAGGATAGATGGAAAGAACTTGAAGCCCAGCCTAAGAAGAAAAAGAAAGTGAGTTTTTGTGAGTCCGAGTCTGAGGACGAGTCTGATTTTGATATGGCCATGCTTGCAATTTTTTTAAAAAAGTTTCTCAATTTTTCAAAATAAAATTCTTCCGATAAAGAGTTTTTTGAGAAAAATAAAGACAATGCCAAAGAAAGAGGTGAGAAAGAGAAAGAGGGTGAGGAAGATTTAGAAAAAGAAATATGTTTTGAGTGTGAGGTTAAAGGGCATAAGTCATTTGAGTGTCCCTCTAGACTTAGGAGAGAGGGCAAGAAAGTTGTTATGCCAGTCACCCTTAGTGATAGTGAGGATGATGTAAAAGATTCTGAGGATGAGTATTCATAAGGAATTTTTTTTCCTTTTCTTCTAGTCACATGAGCACACCCAGTTTATGCCACGATGATGAGGATACTTATGCACGTGAGAACCCCGGGGATGATTTGAGTGTTTCTAGCGAGTCTGAGAATGAATGCGATATTGAGGGTGATAGTGAGCTCCAGATCACATTAAGAGATTTGTACGTCGAGACTTTCAAGACGAAAAAATTGAATAAGGATTAAGTCTTAGGTCGCGATATTTGGAGATAGAGTTAGAGAGTTTAAAGGAGTTTGAGGCAAAAGCGAGTCAACTCGAGAAGATGAAGGTTTGTTTGAGTTAACAGTTGATAGCTTTAGGCCGGGTAAAGATTGATTTGACCAACACAATGTCTAGTCTAATGACACGTGCATCCCAACTCGAGAGTGATCTAGATAGTTCCCAGGAGGTCAAAGTCCCTTTAGAGAACACATTTAAAAAGGATAAAAATATGGTTCTCAATCCCATTTTGGGTAGAGGTGAGAGTTTAGAAATAAGTCATGACGGTGCATCCACTTCACATGTTGTACCCGAGCTGGTTCCACCTTTAATGTTAGATTCACATGGCTCTTAACCCAACCCACCTAGGAGTGCCGCATCTGATAGGAGAGCGCGTAGGAGATTTTTTGAGAGAGATGTACCTAGGTCTGTTTATATTTTCACACATTGCAAGAAGAGAGGACACCTTAGAGAGTTTTGTTTTAAGTTGGGTCATGTGTCACGTTTTTATACTACACGTGTTCACACATCTGCTATCACGACCCCGACCCCGACCCCAAAATAGTAGGGAACGAGTGTTTTGACATGCAACCAAGGCATCAAATATTTTGGCATTAAAAAATTTCTTTATAAAATATATGTGGCGGAAGTATAATCACATGGTTATGAATCGTAAAATACTGAAAGTGAGGGAATTACATCATCAAAGCTTTCTAAAGGGAACTTCATTTGTATTAAAATATAAACGAGTTACAACTTGACACAAAGAGCTAAACATGCTCTATCTAATTAAACAAACTTCTACTTAAGGTAACAAAAAGAGCTTTAGAAGATAAATCTTCAACATTGTCCTTTTTCATTCCATCCACGATCTTAATTATTTCCTGAAAAATTGTTATTTATACAACGTCAGCTAAAAGCCGAATGAGATTCAATCTCCGAACATTCCAGGGTTTTCCAGAAAATTGATACCTATTCAATTTAGAATAGAAGGTATATACATAGAGATAGGGATTTCAAGTAATATATATAAAGTAAATGAAAATATATATATTCAGAATAAACGGTGCAAAATAACGGTGCAAAATAGAGCAGATAAAACAATTGAGCATATGTCAATTATTCAATTTTAGTGGCCACGTACGCTCTAATACCCAGACAGATAGTGTTACTAAATGTTTCCACCCGGTAACATCACAGACAGATAATCATGATTTCTGGAATAACGCCATGTTTAGGGCACACCAGCGATAAACCAGCTGGGAAGGTACCACCCAAATATTTCCACCCGGTAGTCAAGGCCAATATACTAAAAGAGTTTCCTTAGGCCGAATAAAAAATTTCAGAATTCAAACTAGACATTTATATCGAGAGATATACAGATATAACAAATGACAAAATCATCGGTATCAGATGTATTTTGAGAATAAAAGCATTTCACAAAATATACATAGTTTGTATAATATAATATAATCAAAATGCGCAAGAAATTGCATAGAGTACTCACCTAAAATAGAGGTCGAAATTATAGATAATGAGTCTTCGATCGCACGTTAATTTAACAAATACGATAAAGGTTTAAGTATACGTTCTAAACAAGGTCCATTATACATATTGTATTTTAATAATAACTTGTTTCAAAGGATTACTAAAACCCATTTTCTTAACTTTTAAAACTCATTGATCGTAATTAAAGGATTCAATTCATAGTTCTTCCTAATCAGTCGGTTCCCAGTAGAGATGGAGGGTCACAGGGGAACCGCTTAAATACCATCTCCTCTAGACAGAACATTTATGCATTCATTCCGAGTAGAGATGGAGGGTCATAGGGGCACCACTTAAATACCATCTCATCTAGACAAAAGTTCACCGGGCCTGACTTTGGAATTACTTAAATGGGGTTCCAAATAACGAGTAATTACTTTTAAAAAATCATTTTTTTTAAAAGCGTATATATAATTTCAAACAAGTTTACATAAAATCAACTTGGATTTCTTCTAAAATTTAAGTTTTGATTAGTGAAGTCCTTAGTGTATTTTACTAGCATAACTACTAAGTAAAGCTATAAAACATAAAATTAAAACTATAAAAAAACATTATAACATTTAAATAAAATCATACCTACGAAATGAATTCTTTCTTCGAAATTATAGAACTCCTTCTTAAGATATTTTCCAAGATTTCTATCACTCTTTCTTACTATAATTCTCAAGGAATTAGTGTGAGTTTCAAATGAACCCTAAGGCCCTATTTATAGGTTTCCAAAAGTATTACGGTGTTAACACGTGTCTAATGACTAGGCTTTTTGGAGTGGTGATTCAACACCGAGGTGTCACGATCCGGAGTGGTCTTGCAATGTGAATATCACCAAATAATTACAAGTGTTTTAGCTTTCTCTCTAAAGATGACATGTGTAAGGTGGAAGTGACCAGCACGTGGTGGAAAGGTGATAAGGGTATAAGGGTCATTTCACACATGAAGGGTATTTTAGTAATTTCACACTATATATTTTGAATATTTCTTAGAGGTCCTTAAAAATATTTTATTTACAAAATGGCCCATTTTATATTTTTATTTTAGTCCTTAAAGTTTCATAAAATTATATTTTCTACCCCAAAACTTATTATTTACCTTAAGATATGTCATAAGACTTCGATTTGATCCAATTTACAGTTGATTCTTCGTAATTAAAAATGGGGTTTGTTATATTAATAGCCAATAATACCACATATCTAATAATACAAAATTTATAAGATAATAAGTAGCACAAGAGTGTAAAAACAAACTATATATATAAAAGTGGGGTCATTACATCGTACCCTCCTTATAAAAAGTTTGGTCCCCAAACTTTACTTACATTAATTCTCAAAAAGGTATGGATATCGCTCCATTATTTCATCTTCCCGCTCCCATGTTGCTTCTTCAACAAAATGATTCCGTCATAATACTTTGACTAGTGGAATAACCTTGGTTCGTAATATTTGATCTTTATAGTCCAAGATTTCCACTGGATGCTTAATATACGACAAATCTTCTCTAACTTGAAGAGGCTCGTGACTTAAAATATTTTTTGGATCAGGGACATATTTCTTTATCATTGATACATAAAACACATTATGTACACAAGAGAGTTCAGGGGGTTAGGCTATTTTATACGCAGCAGCTCCTATCCTTTCAAGGGTTTCAAAATGTGCTATGTATCTTGGGCTCAACTTATCTTTCTTCCCAAATCGTATTACTCCCTTTGCAGGCAATACTCGCAAGAACACATAATCTCCTCTTTGGAATTCTAACTGTCGGTGTCGATTGTCAACATAACTCTTTTGAAGTCTTTGAGCGGTTCGAAGTTGGTTTTGTATTAATTTCACCTTCTCTGTTATGATCTGAATCAATTTTGGTCCCAACAATATTCTTTCCCCAACTTCTACCCAATATTTAGGGGAACGACACCTTCTACCATAGAGTGCCTCATACGGAGCCATTTGAATACTTGCTTGATAACTATTATTATACGCGAATTACACTAATGGTAAATGATCATCCCAATTCCCTTTCAGATCAAGTACACATGACCTAAGCATATCCTCTAAGGTTTGAATGGTTCTCTAAGATTGTTCATCTGTTTGAGGATCACCCATGGCTACTTGTAGGCTTTTCCAAAAGCGAGATACAACTCTAGGGTCACGATCAGAAATAATTGAAATTGGGGTTCCATGAAGCCTAATAATTTCCCGCACATACAACTTAGCTAACTTTTCTAAAGAATGGGTAATCTTAATGGTAAAAAAATGAGCAGATTTAGTTAACCTATCAATAATTACCCAAATAGAGTCTTACCATTTTAACTCCTTGGTCAACCTGTCACAAAATCCATAGTAATATGTTCCCATTTCCACTCAGGGATAGGTAGGGGTTGCAGTATTCCTGATGGTTTTTGATGCTCTGCCTTTACCTGTTGACAAACCAAACACTGAGATATAAATTTTGCTATCTCCCTGTTCATGTTATTCCACCAAAATACTTCTCGAAGATCCCTATACATTTTTGTACATCCGGGATGAAATGTGAATCTTGAGTAATGACTTTCCTCCAAAATTTGCCTCTTTAGTTGGGCATCACATGGCACACACACTCTATTTCCAAACCTCAATATATCATTTCGTATCGCAAATTCAGTTATCTTACCCTCGATGACTTCTTCTCTAATCTTCTTCAGTTGTGGGTCATTTACTTGTGCAATTTTGATCCTTTCCATCAACATGGGTTGTACTTATAAGTTTGCAATTATTCCTCCTTTGCTATAGATACGTACATCTATTTCCATACTTCTCAAATCCCTTAACAGTGCTTCCTGGCTTGTAATAAGACACGCTAAATTTGGTGTAGACTTCCTACTTAAAGCATCGGCTACTATATTAGCTTTCCTTGGGTGATAGTGAATATTTACATCATAGTCCTTCATCAATTCTAACCACCTCTTTTGTCTAATATTCAACTCTTTCTGAGTAAATATATACTTTAAACTCCTATGATCGGTATAAATCTCACAAGTCTCACCATACAAATAGTGTCTCCAAATCTTAAGAGCAAAAATTACAGCTGCAAATTCTAGGTCATGGGTCAGATAATTCTGCTCATGGGTTTTCAAATGTCTCGAGGTGTAATCTACTAATTTTCCATTTTGCAATAGCACACATCCCAAACCATTTTTAGAAGCATCACTATAAATCATAAACCCCCCTGTCCCGGAAGGAATAGTCAAAATTGGGGTAGTTACTAATCGATTCTTAAGTTCTTGAAAATTATTCTCGACTTCCTCAGACCGTTCATATTTCACCTTCTTTTGGGTTAACCTAGATAGAGGTTTGGCAATACTAGAAAATCTTTCAATAAATCTTCGATAATAACCCGCTAATCCAAGAAAACTACGAATCTCCGTCACATTAGTTGGTCTAGGCCAATCTAGTATAGCTTTGATCTTTTGAGGGTCAACTGACACTCCCTCCTTGGAAATGGCATGTCCTAGAAAAGATACACTAGGCAACCAAAACTCACACTTCTTTAATTTCGCATATAATTTCTCTTTCCTAAGGATTTGTAATACCGTCTCTAAATGCTTTTCATGTTCTTCAATACTTTTGGAATAAATAAGGATGTCATCAATGAAAACACCCACACACTGATCCAAATACTTCCTAAATACCCTATTCATCATATCCATAAAAGTGGTTGGTGCATTAGTTATTCCAAATGGCATTACAAGAAATCCATAGTGACCATATCTAGTACGAAAAACTGATTTTGAAATATCATCATCCTTAATCTTCACTTGATGATAGCCTGACCTAAGGTCAATCTTAGAGAATATTTGTGCACCTTCTAATTGATCAAACAAGTCATCTATACGAGGTAAGGGGTATTTATTCTTAATGGTTACCTTATTCAGTTCACGATAATCTATACATAGTCTCACTGTCCCATCCTTCTTTTTCACAAATAACACTGGAGCACCCCAAGGTGATATACTTGGTCTGATAAAACCCTTGTCTAAAAGGTCTTCTAATTAAACTTTTAACTCTCTTAATTCTAAAGGTTCCATACGATATGGTGTTTTTGAGATTGGTATAGTTCTATGAATAAGGTCAATGGTAAATTATGTTTCTTTATTAGGAGGTAGGCCTGGTAAATCATCTGGAAAAATATCCGTAAATTTCTTAGCGATAGGAATATCTTCTAAGCTAGGCCCTACCTTCTGCAAACTGGTAACAGTTGCAAGAAATCCTTGATATCCCTTCTTAAGAAAACTATAGGATTGCATTGTAAAAATAATACACATCAGAGATATGATGCCGGTTCCTTCAAAACTAAATTTTGGTTGGTGAGGGATTTGGAAAGTAACACTCTTCTCAAAACAATCCACCTTAGCATGATATGATGCTAACCAGTCCATCCCCAAAATGACTTCAAAATCCCTAATGTCTAAAACTATCAAATCAACAAATAGTTTATGACTATCAATGTCTATGGGGCAAGCCTTGTATACTAATTTCCCCATCAATAACTCACCCGGATGAGTAAAAACGTTTATGTTATGATTAAAGGGTTGAGGCAATTTATGGAAGGGATTTAATACATGTATAGATACAAACGAATGGGTAGAACCGGGATCTATTAAAGCTTTAAAAGGTTGTGCACATATAGAAAGTGTACCTTACATTACCGCATTGGAAGCTTGGGTATCAGAAAGTGCAAAAACTCTACCCTGTCTGCCTTGATCCTTATTTACACTTGAAGGCTTTATCAGAACCCCTGGGTTTGGGCAGTCTTTTATCTGATATACTTTCTGTGCACATCTAAAACAAGCTCCTGAATCCTTATAACAAGGTCGTCCTCCATGCATCTTTCCACATTATTTGCATATCTGGTTATTATACTGTTTGTCATCACTAGATCCCCCAACATTGGATGTGTTCCTAATGAAATTTTGATTATTCGAGTTCTTTCCTTTTTGTTACCCAAACTTCCTCTTGCCATCTCTAATTTTATTTTACTCCTCACCATCCCTCTCAGCTATTGTAGCCCTAGTCAGGACATCAATATATGATGTTAATTTCAGGATGGAAATTCGACTACGAATATTCAACCTTAACCCATGCACAAACTTCTTCTCTCTTAATACATCAGTTTCTACAACATGACGTGCAAAATGGGATAACTCAGTAGACTTTGCCTCATATTGACTAATCGTTATATTCCCTTGCACCAGACTCATGAAGTCAGCTGCCATTTCGTATTTCACCATTTTCGGAAAATATTTCTCATAAAAGATTAGTAAGAAATCATTCCAACCTATGTAAGTATTCCTTTCCCCGTGTATTCTCTTAGTCATTCTCCACCAATGTTCAGCCTCCTCTTCTATCATAAATATTGAAAATGACACCCTTTGTTCATCGGTACACTTAAGAACATCGAGTATCTTTTTCTTCTTCATCACCCAACTTTCTGCTTAGGTGGGGTTAGGAGTGCCTTTAAAAGATGGAGGATTCAACTTCTTGAACTTTTCAATAATACATCTACTTAGCTCAAGATTCTTTGGTACTCCATTGTTCACCTGCTTCTCCACAATCTTTTCTAGACTTTCAATTGCCTTGTATGCACCTTCCAGTCCTTCTATACTCGAATCACTAGTTCCCATTGATGATCTTCTCTTGGTCATTTTCAACAGTCATGGCCAAACGTAAGATATACTACACTATATCAATATTGAAAACTAAAAGACCAATTATAAATAATATAACACATAGGGAGGGTTATCACATAAATCAGATATTTAATACTATCTCCTAAGGATGGAAACATGAAATCTATAACGTTCGAAACCTATGTTCAGTAGTCTGCGATTTCATAACATATGCTTTGATACCACCTCTGTCACGACCCCGACCCAAAAATAGTAGGGAACGAGTGTCTTGGCATGCCACCAAGGCATCCAATATTCTGGTGTCAAAATTTTTCCTTTTAAAATATATGTAGTGGAAGTATAATCACATGGTTATGAATCGTAAAATACTGAAAGTGAAGGAATTACATCATCAGAGCTTTCTAAAGGGAACTTCATTTATATTAAAATATCAACGAGTTACAACTTAACACAAAGAGCTAAACATGCTCTATCTAATTAAACGAACTTCTACTTAAGGTAACAAAAAAAGCTTTAAAAGCTAAATCTTCAACATAGTCCCTTTTCGTTCCATCCACGAGCTTAATTATTTCTTGAAAAATGGTTATTTATACAACGTTAGCTAAAAGCCGACTGAGATTCAATCTCCAGACATTCCAGGGTTTTCCAGAAAATTGATACCTATTCAATTTAGAACATAAGGTATATACATAAAGATAGGGATTTCAAGTAATGTATATAAAGTAAATGACAATATATATATATATATATATATATATATATATATATATATATATATTTAGAATAAACAGTTTAGAATATAGCAGATAAAACAATTGAGCATATGTCAATTATTCAATTTTAGTGGCCATGTACGCTCTAATACCAAGACAGATAGTGTTACCAAATGTTTCCACCCGGTAACATCACAGACAAATAATCATGATTTCTGGAACAATGGCTTGTTTAGGGCACACCAGCGATAAACCAGCTGGGAAGGTACCACCCAAATATTTCCACCCGGTAGTCAAGGCCAATATAGTAAAAGAGTTTCCATAGGCCGAATCAAAAATTTCAGAATTCAAATCAAATGTTTATATCGAGAGATATACAGATATAACAAACGACGAAATCATCGGTATCAGGTGTATTTTGAGAATAAAAGCATTTCACAAAATATACATAGTTTGTATAATATAATATAATCAAAATGCGCAAGAAATTGCATAGAGTACTCACCTAAAATAGAGGTCGAAATTATAGATAATTAGTCTTCGATCGCACGTTAATCTAACAAATACGATAATGGTTTAAGTATACGTTCTAAACAAGGTCCAGTCTACATATTGTATTTTAATAATAACTTGTTTCAAAGGATTACTAAAAACCATTTTCTTAACTTTTAAAACACATTGATCGTAATTAATGGATTCAATTCATAGTTCTTCCTAATCAGTCGGTTCCCAGTAGAGATGGAGGGTCACAGGGGCACCGCTTTAATACCATCTCCTCTAGACTAAACATTTCTGCATTCATTCCCAGTAAAGATGGAGGGTCATAGGGGCACCACTTAAATACCATCTCATCTAGAGAGAATTTCACCGGGCCTGACTTTGGAATTACTTAAATGGGGTTCCATAATAACGAGTAATTACTTTTAAAACATCATTTTTTTTAAAAGCGTATATATAATTTCAAACAAGTTTACATAAAATCAACTTGGATTTCTTCTAAACTTTAAGTTTTGATTAGTGAAGTCCTTAGTGTATTTTACCAGCATAACTACTAAGTAAAGCTATAAAACAAAAAATTAAAACTATAAAAATACATTATAACATTTAAATAAAATCATACCTACGAAATGAATTCTTTCTTCGAAATTATAGAACTCCTTCTTAAGATATTTCCCAAGCTTTATATCACTCTTTCTTACTATAATTCTCAAGGAATTGGTGTAAGTTTCAAATGAACCCTAAGGCCCTATTTATAGGTTTCCAAAAGTATTGCGTTGTTGACACGTGTCTAATGACTAGGCTTTTTGGAGTAGTGATTCAACACCGAGGTGTCACGATCCGGAGTGGTCTTGCAGTGTTAATATCACCAAATAATTACAAGTGTTTTAGCTTTCTCTCTAAAGATGACATGTGTAAGGTGGAAGTGACCAGCACGTGATGGAAAGGTGATAAGGGTATAAGGGTCGTTTCACACATGAAGGGTATTTTAGTAATTTCACACTATATATTTTGAATATTTCTTAGAGGTCCTTAAAAATATTTTATTTACAAAATGGCCCATTTTATATTTTTATTTTAGTCCTTAAAGTTTCATAAAATTATATTTTCTACCCCAAAACTTATTATTTACCTTAAGATATGTCATAAGACTTCGATTTGATCCAATTTACAGTTGATTCTTCGTAATTAAAAATGGGGTTTGTTATATTAATAGCCAATAATACCACATATCTAATAATACAAAATTTATAAGATAATAAGTAACACAAGAGTGTAAAAAGAAACTATATATATAAAAGTGGGGTCCTTACACATGCACCCACGCCTGATGCTCCAGATGACTACACAAGAGAGTTTTCACATATTAGGGAGCATGTAAAGTTTTTGGTCAAGACTTCACATGATTTGATGGAGGTTTTTCATAGGATGTCACCACCTTTGGAAAACTCCACCTCACCTAGCAGTTGAGGTTTAGACTAGATTGCTAGCATATGTTGATTTGCATGATGATATTTTTGCCCGTAGCTAGTGTGTACCATTTTTTGTAGTTATTTTTTACTTTTTGATATATTTTTGAAAAATTCAAAAAGATTTTTTTATTTTTGGAGATATATTTGAAAAATCCAAAAAGATATTATTTTGATAAAATTTTTGAAAAAGACAAAACGAGTTTTGTATGCTGTTTTGCACCATATATGGATGGATATTTAGGATGATCGAGTCACAATTTCATTCCATATCCCATGAAGATTTGATAGTGTTTTGATATGTGTCATCATTTCATTTTTGTGCTTTACAATTTTTGGAGTCATTGAGATGTAATTTAGTGTTACTACCTACATGTTTGACTGATAAGTTCCTTTATCGCACACTTGCATGGATTTTTTTAATTATTGTACTTGTTTATCACATATTGGTCAGAGTGTTGTCATCTCTATTCTGTCTTTAAAATTAACCATATGCGAAAAAACTTGACAATGGAAGTAGTGCATGTAAAATTCGTTTACCATGAGGAATTCAATTGCAAACAATATGATGAGTGAATCACGAAAAAGGACTACGAGAGTATAAAATTAACTCGTCATGAAAGCCACCGTTTAAACGAGCCCGAAATTTTTTAAAGGCAATTTAAAGATAAATATGCAAAAAAAGGGGGCCACCTCAAAAGAAAAATAAAAGATTATTATTTATGAGGGAGTTTAGATGGAATGAAATAAAAAATGGGTTTGCACGTCATGACAGCGTCATGTAAAAGCATTTTTATAGTTTTTGACATTATTGGTGTGGGAATCATTCTTGACTTTGATATGTTGATGGATTGAGTCAATGTCATTTAAGCTCAATATTTTTTAACACCTAAGGACAATTTTGAGGTTCATTCGATAGGAGTACACATATTCATCGTGCACATATGTTATGTCTGATTACGTTAATTTTCCTATCAAATATATTCACACCAATTCATTCTGTTTCCACGATTTGGTTGTCTTAGTGTACATTCATGGTGTGTGAATTTTGTAAAAATTATTTTTGCATTTTTGTATGAAAAATTGAAAAATCAAAAATAGTTTGTGGAAGCATTTGAGTTACTACTTTACATGAGTGTAGTTTGATTTTCTACCCATTTATATTGTAACAACTCCATGTTTATTTTGCTTATTTGTTTCCTTATCTATTTCGGACAATAAAAAGGGGGAGATCGAATTATGTTTTAATGGGGAAGTTTTAGCATTATGGGGGAGATTTGATTATATTGATTTCTGTATTTTAAAATCATTTCAAACTCGATGCGTCACAAGGTATTTGCTTTGTCTCATATGTGTAGGTACTACAATTGAAGATTATGTTGAATACCCAGATGAGAAAAGCTTGGAGATTTGGTTTTTAAAGTAAACTTTGAAGACTTAGCATTTTATCTTTCCACTTTTGAGTTCTTAGGAGGGTAGATTTGTTTTGGTAATTCAGATGTTTTTTATGTTATACCGGCATAGACATAGTGGGAGATTTGTAAGGACATTATCTTGTGAGTCCCGTTACAATTTTGTTTGTCATATACCACTACAAGTCATCAAAGAATGGGATAAGTTTAAATCTACAAAAGACGGCTCCGAATATCAAGTGGTCTTCAACATTCAAGCTCAACGAGATGATTTTGGTAAGAATATGTTTAAGGTCCATTTGCATTTCATATTAAAAGTGTTGGGATATTTTTTTATAAGGGATAGAAAGTTTTTCTAAATATAAAAATATTTTTATAAGGTTTTTTTTTTTAAAAGATTTTATAAAACACACCTGTTAGTTTTCGTTCAGAAAGATTTTCAAGTTTAAGAGATTTTTTCTAAGTCCTGTAGAGAGCCTAGGGATTGATGTTTATCTCATTCGAAAGAGATCAGGATGGTTCAAGTGAGATTCTTTCTCATTTGAACAACATCTATGATCATTTAAGAGAGATTCAACATCATTCGAGCAACGATCCTCCTAGTTCAAATGATTTGATGCCTTAATCATTGTTATATAAAAGGGAGTCAGCTTACATTTTTTTATTCGGAGAAGTTAGTTTTATCAGAATACTTTTTTAAAGAGATATAAAATGTTTTGTTCGATAACTTCTATGCGCAGAATCATTTTCTTGTCCCATTTAAGGGTTCAAAGCTTTTATTTTTCAATTCACAAAATCCCAAATACTTTTATGTGAATTGTTTTGTGGAACCCAAGACATAGTTTTTATGGAATTCTATGTTGTTGATTTAGGTTCCTTTTATGGTACTGGGCTCTTGATTGCGCGTCATTGAGGATTACTTGAGTTGTTCCTTTGGTGAAGATTGGACTGTATTTCATGTGGGTTTGATGCGGGGGATCCATTACTGACTCTAGGCTGCGTGTCTATGAAAGTTTGCTGAGGTAAACTTATTGCAGATTTCATTGTGATTGTAAATTGCGATTTAATTCATAGTGACATAAAATGTTTTTTCCTTTGGGGATTTTTTCCTGAAATCTTCGAGTTAGCATATTTGTGTTTATGATGGTTTGAGACACACACACACGTAGTTGTATGTTTAGGGGATTAATTAACTTGGTTTAAAAATTAACTTTAATTAAATAAATTTATGGTTGGAAGTTGGCATTTATTTAAATTGGTATAGCAGACATCACTCTTACAACCTCGCACGGGAGCAATTCAACTCGTAGGAATTGATCGCACGATCATGGGACTCCCAATTTGAGAATACACCGATAATTTGAAAATATCAAAACTTTGTCTTAAGAACACGGCGTTAGAGTGCGACACCCCGAAATGGCCATGTAAGATGCACCAACACCTAGCACGCGACCAGTGTAACTCATAGGAACTGACTGTAGGATCACGGGTCACCCTGTTTGGGAATACGAGGATAATTTGCAGATATCTAGACTTAGGCTTAAAAATATAGCATTAGAGGGTGAAAATAAAAAATAGCCCTCGAACGGCCCCGTGAGAGGCACAAACATCTCACACGGGACCAATGTAAGTCGTAGGAACCGATCATACATTCACGGGACACCCCATTTGAGAATATGACGATAATTTGAAAATGTCGGGACTTAGGCTTAAAAACATGGCGTTAGTGGGAAAAAAGTCAAAATAGCCCCTAAACGGCCTGTGAGAGGTACAACAACTTGCACGAGACCAATGTAACTCATAGGAACTGACTGCGCATTCATGGGACTCCCGGTTTGAGAATACGATGATAATTTGAAATATCTTGACTTTGGTTAAAAAATGGCGTTAGAGGTTGAAACCCCAAAACGACTCCTAATCGCCCCCTAAGAGGCACCAAACCTCGCACAGGACCAATGTAACTCGTAGAAACTGACCACGCATTCATAGGACTCCCAGTTTGATAATATGATGATAATTTGATAATATATAGACTTAGGCTTAAAAATGGCATTAGAGGGCAAAATCCCAAAACAACTCCCAATCGGTAATGTGAGAGGCACCGACACCTCGCAAGAGACCATTGTAACTCGCAGTGACTGATCGAGTAGTCAAGGGTCTCTTGATTTGAGTTTACGATGATAATTTGAAAATATTTAGACTTAAACTTAAAAACTTGGCATTAGTGGGCGAAAACCCCAAAAAACCTGAACGGCCTTGTGAGAGGTACCAATACCTCGCACGGGACCATTGTAACTCGTAGGAACTGATCGCGCGATCACGCTACTCCAAGTTTGAGAATACGATGATAATTTGAAAATATATAGACTTAGGCTTAAAAACTTGGCGTTAGAGGGAAAAACCTTAAAACAGTCCCCGAACAGCCCCGTGAGACGCACCAATACCTCGCGTGGGACCCATGTAACTTGCAGGGACTGACCGTGCGATCACATAACTCTCGATTTGAGAATATGACAATAATTTGAAAATATCTAGACTTTGGCTTAAAAGCAATGCATTAGAGGGCGACACCTTGAAACATCCCACGAATGACCCCGTGAGAGGGACTAACACCTCGTACAGGACTAATGTAACTTGTAGGGACTAATCGAGTGATTACGGGACTCCCGATTTGAGAATATGATGATAATTTGAGAATATCTGGACTTAGACTTAAAAACAAGGCATTAGAGGGCGAAACCCCAAAATAGCCCCCGAACGGCCTCGTGAGAGGCACCAACACTGCGTACAGGACCAATGTAACTCGTAGGAACTGATATGATGATAATTATAACTCGTATATGCAATTTTTCAGCTTGAATATGATTTTTTTAAAACTACTTGTTTACTGATATCATTGCTTTTTTGTATCCTATTTTTTGCAGGATAACTTTGTATTGTTTGCTTTTATGCACATGGAACACATGAAGAAGGCAATGGTTTACAACATGAAGATTGTTTATATAGTGTTGTTGACATTCAAGATTATGTTTTTTATGTGTTACGAACGTGCGGTCATTTATAGTTTTATGTACATGCGGGCTTTTATAATCTGATTATTAAATTTTATTGCCGTGCGGGCTTTATAATAAGCATGTTTTATTTTAACAAGGTTTGGAATGTCCAGAAAATAGAGCAAACTTTGCCCAATTGTTTTTTGTCTATGAATTATTAAGGCGTATGATATTTTTTAAGTTTGTTTGTATATTAGTTTGTTAATAACGTTCCCGATTCTCCATTTGTGATTTATTTGTTATTTTTCCAATAATAAATATCTGTAACACCTCGTGCGTGTCCAACGTAACCCGTAGTAACTGAATGTGCAGTCACGGGACCCCCAATTTTCGGATTCGACCCAAAAAAATCATTTTTTTATTATAGTTAAATCTGGTCATGGAATTTGTCCATAACCATTTTTATTTTTTCCATCACGTATAAAAATGGTCGCGACCAAAGTTCATGACCCTCAACCGAGACGAAAAATGGTTACGATCAAAATTCGTGACGAAAAAAAATGGTTGTGGCAAAGTCCGTAACCAACACCGTGACAAAAAAAATTGGAAAAATGGTCACGGTATGGGTCATGAACTTTGGACGCGACCATTTTTCGCCATGGTTAGGGGTCACGAACTTTGACCGCGACCATTTTTTCCATTTTTTTTTCACGGTGTGGGTCACAGAATTTGACCGCATCCATTTTTCATCATGATTGGGGGTCACGGACTTTGGACGCAACATTTTTTTCTCGTAGTGGTGTGGGCCATGGCCCATGACCATTTACTGTGACCCCCGATTGGTCACGGACTTGGGCCGCGACCTACGAAATTGGTCGCAGCCGAAATGGTCACGAGCCAAGTTCGCAACCCACAATCTTGGTCAGGAATTTTGGCCATGAACATTCGTTAATTTTGGTGTAGTGTACCTACCGATGAAGTAAGTTTAGATGATGTCGTCCAAATAATGGTAGACTTATTTCGATCGACTAGTGAAATTTAACGTATGTTCGAGCTACTTAATGTTTCGAAACTATAAGGGCACCTGGTCCCTACTCTTCTACATCTACCCATTGAGTGGGAAGATCTATACGAAAAGGCCGATGAGATTGTGGAGTACATTGACTTTTCATGGAAAGATGATGTCATTTCCACCTAATGGGGAGCGAATTCGATAGTTCAGATGAAGAACAAGGCTCGGATAAGAATATCACAATAGTCAGTATATGTGGAATGATATCATTTGAGGAGCTTCTAGGAGAGATTAACAAGGTGGCCGAACAACCCAAGATAGATGAGGACACAGGGTTTTTATTTTCTCCCTCTTCTGTGAACCATATGACTAGATCAGGGAGGCCTTACCAGGTTCCAAACCTGCAGTCGTTAGCGAAGGACAAGGGAAAAGGTGTTGAGAAACTTCCTATACCAGAAATGACCCTGGAGGAGAGAAAGATCCTCGATCAGTTGAAGAAAACCCAATCTAACATCACTCTGTGGGGACTCTTTATGTTTTCCTATATGCACCAGAATGCCTTGGTTAAACTACTCACCGGGACCATAGTCTCTCCTTCCGCCACACTAGAAGAATTAGTGAATCTGTTCTGATCTCTAACCTCTACTAGAATGCTCTTCTTCTCCAAAGAAAAAATCCGTATGTTTGGACTAAATCACAATTCTGCTCTCAATATCTTTGTCAAAGTCATGGGAAAGACCGTTCCACTTTCATTTATCGATAATGGATTAGCTCTTAATGTTTGCCCATTAAGAACCCTCAATTTTTTGGGACTGAAAGTGAGCGACCTTGCTTCGACTTTTGCCGTTATACGTGGGAAGTGATGGGATCTATAAAGCTTACAATATGGATGGACCTATAAATCCCGTTATTAAATTCCAAGTCATTGATATCCCGACTTGTTTTGAACCTGTTGCTTGAACGATCCTGAATCCATAGTATCAAGGGTCTGTTTACTTCCCTCCATCAGAAATTAAAGTTCTTCGCCAATGGAAAGGTTGTTACCATCTTGAGCAATGATGATAACACTGAAAATGTAAGCATCACTAATCTGGTACTAGAGATATAACATGGGGTAAATGACATGCTTCTGTCAAGTTTCTCAGTCAAACCACTTTCTCTCACAGTAGGAGATGATTTCAAAGATAAAGTCTATCAAGAACACAACCCTCATGGCAACGTCAATGTGATATATATGTTAAAAAACATGCATTTCATGCCCGGACTAGGGTTGGGAAGAAAATAACAAGGAATACTTGAACCCATAATACTGGAAAAAAAACTTTCCTCCGTGTGGCATGGGTTATTAACCATTAATAGAGGAACTCAAAATGCTTTGATAACCTTGGTTGAAGGGAAGGATAGAAAGTGCCAAGATTGTCTCAGGGGGTTCTTTAAACAGAACATTCATCAAAGAGGGTGAAGATTTCCCCTTTTGCATCTTTCTCGAACCATGGTATGATCATGTGGACAAGAAGATGTCCAAGAATGGAGATCTTTTTCCAAGACAACTACTCACGGGCCGAAGCTTCCCAGCATCATGTGCAACCACTCATTAAAAAGGCTATAGTTACTACCAGAGATTTTGAGGGAAGTGAATTTGAGGATTCATTCAACTTGCATACACTAGGGCTGACACTCTGCATAATCCACTCAAGCGCTACATCATCGAATCCATCCCACATGATCAAAGATGCTAATGCACCTCTCCTCAACTGTAATGCTATGCCAGTTCGACTTGATGAAATACAACCTAACTCTGATGTTTATCCCATTTCCTCTTCTTTTGTTAGCACTCTTTTTTCTAATCATAATATAATCGAGACCTCCTATGATGAGGTTCTCAATGCTATTTTTTCCAATAATGAAATAAACAAAGATTTTGAGTATCTTGTCGTGCCTTACATGAATTGTCTTGCTTCTAATCAAACTCTTGATGATGATGATTTTGAAAATGAATCATTCTTAACTAATCTTAATAAGGTTAATAACAAACAACATAACTGTGTTAAAATTGATGAAGATGAAACTGTTGTCATTAATATCGATTGTAGAAGCTAACTGCGCGAGATTAGAATAGGGTATACCCTTAACGAGTAAGAGCACATGAAACTCAAGGAACTACTGAAGGACTTTGTGGATGTCTTCGCATGGTCCTATGAAGACATGCCCGCTATTGATCCCGAGATAGCTCAGTATGAGATTCCAATGCTCCCAGATGCAAGTCAGTGAAACAGAAACTGTGAAAGCTCTTTACCAAATGATCACTCAAGGTTAAGGAAGAAGTGGTCAAACATTTGAAAGTGGGTTTCATTCGCGTGATTGAATATCCCACATGGCTAGACAATATTATACCTGTACTGAAATCTGGAGGGAAGGTTCACATGTGCGTTAATTACCAAGATTTTAACAGTGGCTCTCCAAAGGATAATTATCCACTACCCAATATTGATATGATTGTGAATAACATGGCCAGTTATGCTCTCAAGTCATTTGTTGATGGTTTTTCTTGATACATTCAGATCAAAATGAACCCAGAACATCAAGATAAAACCTCATTCATCAGCCCTTGGGGAACCTTCTATTACACTGTCATGTCATTTGGTCTAAAAAACACAAGGGCTACCTACCAGAGGGCTTCCATAACCATGTTGCATGATATTATACACAAAGATGTCGAGGTCTATGATGACGGTATGATCATCAAGTCTAAGACTCAATAAGGTCATGTTCCCCCTCTCTGAAAGTTCTTCAAACAACTATAGTGCCACCAGATGCGACTTAACCCATCGAAATATGTTTTCGGCATTACCAAAGGAAATATCTTGGGATTCATGGTTATGGAGAAAGGTATAAAGATGATTCTGCAAAATTGAAAGCCATACTCGAAATTCCATCACCCTAAACAGAGAAGGAAGTACGGATATTCCTTAGAAAGTTATAGTATATCAATTGATTCATTAGCCAGTTGACTTCTATTTGTGAACCCATCTTTAAAATCCTCTGAAAGGATTCAACCAAGGTTTAGAAAAAATCTTTTCAGAAGGCCATTGATCGAATAAATAAATATCTAACCTGAACTCCGATACTTATGCCACCACAACCTGGTCTACCCCTACTCGTATACCTGACCGTAACAGACACCACAGTTAGGGCTTTGTTGGCCTAATACCTTGAAGAGTCTCATAAAGAGAGAGTAATCTACTACATCACTCACAAGTTGTCCGGGAAGAAAGTTAACTACACTGCATTAGAGAAATCATATGTCGCCCTTGTCTAGGTCACCTAAAAATTACGCCACTATATGATTATTTTTCCCATCAAACTTATATCTCGAATGGATCCTATCAAATACCTACTCGAGTAACCTTCCCTATCTAGACGAATGGCCTGATGGTTGATGCTACTAGACGAATTTGATATTGTGTATGTCATGTAGAAATCCATAAAAGGAAGAGACATCTCTGACTTCCTCGCTGACCACCCTATGGAAGAAACCGATGTTTGGATTTTTGAATTCCTAGATGACTCTTACACTCCCAATGACATCAAGCTAGATTTTCCTTGCACCACCAACATGACCGAATACGAGGCGTGCATGGTAGGTCTCGAAGTCTCTCTCAAGAAGATGGAAAGTTAAAGATGAGAAATTCTTACCATTCCACGCCCACTTAAAGGAGCTGGCCTCCCGATTCCAAGATATAACCTTCCATTACCAGCCTCGAGCAAAGAATAATTTGGATGATGCCTTTTCTACCTTAGCGTCCATGGTGAATATTCTCGAAGGAATATTAATGCCCCCCTTCCTAGTCCAAAAACAAGCTAAACTAACCCACTACTACCACATTGAGCTCATCACAAAAGAAGAGCCTAATACAGCCGATTGATGTTACTATGATATCTGGCGCTTCCTAAAGCGTGGTAAGTATCCTCAATATTCTAATAAGAAAGACCGAGCGACCCTCCACAAACTGGTTGACTAGTATATTATCTACAATAAATCACCATTTAAGAGAAACTTCAACGGAACCAACTGACACTGCATCACAGGGGCTGACATTGAAGAGATGATGCAGAAAATCCACAATGGGGAGTGCGAACCCCATAAGAATGGCCTTATGCTTGCCAAGAAAATCATCCGATAGGGTTACTATTGGACTACCATGGTTCAGGATTGCACCTCCTATGTTCGAAGATGCCTTAAATGCCAACAGTTTTCTAATCTCAAGCACTTGCCTCCGCGGGAATTATACAACATGACTTCTCCCTAGACGTTCTTCACATGGGGCGTCGACATCATAGGGAAAGTTACACCCAAGGTCACCAATTGGAATGGATTCATCTTGGTTTCCATCGATTACTTCACCAAATGGGTCGCAATCGAGTTATATGGAATACTGAATGTCAAAAAGGTGGCCAAGTTCATCCGAAAAAATATTATCTGTCGATATGTGGTCCCACATGAGCTAGTGTCAGACAACGAGTTACATTTTGAGCTAAAATTCATAGAATTGGTCGACAAATATGGGATCCAGAAAGTATTCTCCTTACCGAACTCAAACCAACGGTGTAATCAAAGTGCCAATAAGAAACTCAAAATAATCAGTAGCAAGATGATCGAGAGTTACCAAGATTGGGCCGATTGGAGCCTCACTTCAGATTGGGCCGATTATGACCTTTGGGGCTACCTCACTTCAGTTCGAGCATCTACTGGATAACCCCTTACTCTCTGGTACACGTTATGGAAGCAGTCCTACCCGTTGAGCTAAAAATTCCTTCACTATGCATCATGCTTGAAATAAAAGTCAGCGAGGAAGACTGACATCAGAGCCGTCTTCATGAGTTATCATTTTTGGATGAAAGGAGGTTAAAATATCTATATCATACATAAGGGTACCATCACTGAATATCACGATCATTCAATAAGAGATTCAAGGATCGTAGTGTCCGAAAAGGGAACTTAGCCCTTAAAGAAATCATACAACCCGTTTGGGACCCTAGAGGGAAATTCAATCCCAATTGGAGTGGCTCCTACATTGTGAAAAAGATCCTATCAAGTGACATCTCTATGATCATTGACCTCGATGGGGAAGAGATGGCCCACCCAGTCAACTTAGACCCTCTCAAAAAATTCTACCCTGTCCAAAATCTCAATGCGCTACGAATCTTCTCGTCTCCATTCTATTCTAAAAAAAATCTTCATTTCCCTTACGTGGGGCCTAGTCCTCTAAAATCTTTGTACTTTCAAAAAATAAAACTTAGAAAGTTTTCAAAACCCCTAGAGGTATGTAGGTAGCTCATATGCTTTACATGAGCACGACCTTCTTTTTCACAAAATGCTATTATTTTCTTATCCCAAAAAATGACAATTTATTTTATCATTTACATGAACAAAAGGACTATGTTTGCCTTAGCGATTGGTATAGAAAATTCAAATGTAAAAACTCATCAAGAGGAACAATAATATAATTAATATCTTCTTTATTCCATTTATCAAAAATTTTGATACGATTACCTGAAATATCGGTGTATGGAGTCAAACATCTCCCCCACGAACCTATCCTTATAAAACAAGCCAAACTACTCCTAAAGAAACCTCCTAGAATATTCCCACACAACCCAAGAAAATAACCAAATACATAACCAAACACAATACAAAAACTTCACAAATAAAACTCACCACGGATCATATCCACAGCTGCCAAAAGAATCATCTCTATCATCATCTACATCTTAGGGTCCCCAAACTGCCCCTTCTTGGATAGAATACCAAAAGCGCTCCATTTAACGGTAAGTCTGAACCAGCCTAGGGAAAACTATAACACCTCTCTCAATGGTGTCATACATGGAAAACCACCTTTGACCGATCTCCTTGGATAGAATTTTAACTACTACCCTCCTCCACAACCACTTCATGTAATCCCCAGATCCATAACAAAATCTACTAATAGATTGGGAAGGACGAGTCGACGATCGAAGATTCTCCCACAGAGAGCCCAACTGCATGCGTATGCCTTCCATCAAATCTTCCACATGAAAGAAGTCCATGACACGGGAAGTCACGATTTGTTCCCAACCAAACTGATGCAGGAGAAGTTAGGGAAAGTAAAAATAAGTCGAATGGAGGCTAACCAGCCGAACATACTGATATTCCCCCAGTTCTAGAATAAGCTACAACTCCTCCCACCAGGGTATCGACCAACACAGACATCGAGCCCCGTGCTCTACAAATTAATTATCCTAATTCTCAATATTCGGGATGAAACTGATAAAGTAGTGAGTGAAGATATTCAACATGACTGCCAAGGGATATTCAGGAAGGATCGCTAAGCAGAATCTCTTTAATAGCCTTGTGAATAGCATAATGGGGTTGCCTCTTAAAATGTCAGAACGACCTTCCCGCCAAGAATCTAGGCCATTTAGGATCTCTGCCAGTATCACCACTGCAGGATTATGATAGTATGACATTCACGCAATAATAGCAGCAAGTTAAGGGTCCACCAATAGGTCCTCCATCACCAACAGTAATTTTGAAGTTAAGCTAAGGACAATGGCTCTGGCATAGCCCGTATTACCAATGTCCTGCAGACGCACATAATACATCACAACTAGGAGAGAGATAATTCCTCTCATAACCAATGATCGATCCATCGAGGGTAAAATATGGAGAAGTCCTACTGACAGCTCCTGAGGAGACCGAAAGAATTAGGCATAGCCGTCATAACACTGAGATTTACCCCAGCATGGCAGAGAACTCTTCATAAGTCGGGAGGACTTCATCCAAGATAAAGAGAAAGATATGATCCTCAAGGTACCAAAATTGTACTGCTGCCATCAACATGTTCCAATTAATAGCCCGGTTGCTCCACAATAAAACCCAACGCATGTTGATGGCATCGTAGTGTACATTATATGAGCACATAGCCTCTAAGTTTTCAAGATAAGAGGTGAATTCAATGCTTTTGGGAAGAGCCATGTTGGAAATGATAAGACAAGAAGCAAGAAATAAGAAAAGGAAATGAAATGTGGATGGGTGAAGAAAACACTCCACTATTACCCCTTCCTTATACTTAAAAAACTTGGCTAGAGACAAAGGTCCAGTAAAATCCGAAGGGAGCCCTACCCCATCAAGGACCAAGTAGTTAAAGAAAGTATAATCAAGCCTTGGTAAGATTGGACTGGACTCACCTGCCAATAGGTAGGATAAGGGGTATGTCAATCGACATCCCCCCATTTTTAGAAAATTCTCTTTTTCCTTCTTTGTCAAAATACAAAACTCAAAATTTATTTTTAGTTTAGAAGTCAGGCCAGTTCCTCCTATTTTTACTTATACTTTATGAAAATAAATTCATTTCCTTTTAAGCTATTATAATCCTTTTAATGGTCTCAGCAGCAAAGTAAGAAGTGTACAGCAGCAAAGTAAGAAGTGTATATGCATTAAGTCATTAAAGCGAGGATAAATAAATAAAATCCCATATATATATATATATATTGTTGTTATTACATCTCCTTTACAGAATGTAGAAAACACAAAAATAGTGGGACTCAGCCTGAAATTCCCCCCAAAAAATTCTCTCTCTCTCACATTCTCTTTCTCTTTCTCTCTATAAGACCCCCCATCCCTGAGGCGTATGAGATTTCCCCAATGACGAGTTGAAGAGCATCTCCTACCCGATCCAAACCCCTCCCCAGACGAAGCAAATGGCACCAAGAAGGAAGGAATCGAGATCGAATCTCTAATATGAGCGGTTGCTGAAGCCACCCAATCCAGAATGTCTCTTGACTAGGTAATCGACACCCTGACGTGCTGCAAGAAAAATATAAAATGGAAAGTAAGTCAATCAAAGGGAAAGAAAGAAATCAAAAGGACAAAAGTCAAAGAAATGAAAGGTATACCTCAAGTTGAAGGACGTCCTCTATTAGCCCCAGCACCTCCGGGTACATCACATTGGGATGATTCACCATACTAACTGATCCTCCCCTAGGCATTCTGATGTTATAGTAAGGAGGAGCCAACTGAAGAAATGAAACCTCTAATGTCACCGTCGTTGCTGATGTCGACGTACCAATCGCAGTGTGGGTAGACCCCACTGGTTGACTCGTGCCTTATCAAAACTCATAGAAGGAAGAGGCATAACATCATATATATTGGGCGATATCAGCCAACTAGACACAAAACCAAGATAATCATAGGTCATCGTCGTGTCGGTATACGACGAGTAAGGCTCGTCGACCATCGGCCCCACCCTTGCCTCCTCCGGATCTCCTGTTCCCACCTCATGTACCATGGGGGCCTCGCAGGTGGAACCATCACCTCGTCATACACCACCTTTAGAACTACTCTCTCCCCCATATATCAAGAGTAGCCAAACTCGTGCGCTAATAGATGACGCAGCTATGCATTCTCCCCATCACCCCCGTGTGCTGGATGGCCGTCCCCAGGGATATAAGGTCACCTTCTAGATCCCCAGTGGAAAATTAATATCTGAAAAAAGGTCATCAAAGAAAAATGGTCTCAAAAGGAAAGAAAAAATTACTCGATCGCTCGTCAGGCCATTAAAAACCTAACGCTCCACGAATAAAGAAAAAGACTACATCGGCTGTCAGTTTGTACCTCCCTAAACTTTGTACAAAAAATCCCAGAAAATGGCCAAATTTCAGGCCTATAAAATCCCCAACTGAATTAATACCACATTTTCTTCGAGAATTATTTCCCCAGTGGAATTCTCAAATCCAATTGGATATCTCCCATGCAACGTCTCCAAGGGACACAGCTGAAATCAAAAAATTCCCCGGTAGGGTTGCACCCAATCATCGGGTTAATATTTTTTCCCCAAAGAATTCTCCAAAATTTTCCAGGAAAACTATACCCCACACCCTACTTAAATTGGCTCCGAACCTCAGAATTGGTCACTTCTACGTAAGCCCTCGAAATTGGCTTCGACCCTCAGAACTGGTCACCTCCACTTAAGCCCTCAAAATTGACTTCGAGCCTACGAATTGGTCACTGGTACTTAAGCCCTCAGAATTATCTTCGACCCTTAGAATTGGTCTCTCCTACTTAAGCCCTCATAATTGGCTTCAAACCTTATTAGTCTCTTGTGATTAATCCCTTAGAATTGATTTAGACCCTCAGAATTGGTCTGTCCTATTTATGACCTCAGAATTGGCTTCGACCCTCAGAATTGGTCACTCCCTACTTAAGCCCTCAGAATTGGTCTGTTCTACTTAAGCCCTTAGAATTGGCTTCGGCCCGCAAAATCGGTCTCCCCTACTTAAAGCCCTTAAATTTATCTTCGGCTAGCAAAATTGGTGGCCCCTACTCATGGTCCTTAGAATTGACCTCGACCCTCAAAATTGGTCACTCCTACTTAAGGTCCTCGGAATGGGCCTCGACCCTCTGAATTGGTCATTCATTGATAAGGTCCCACAGAATTGACCTTGGCCCTCAGAATTTATCACTCCTACTTAAGGTTCTCAGAATTGACCTCGACCCTTAGACTCCTAGTTAAGTCTACAGAATCATCCGTATCCCAGCATTAAGTTAGGTCCCAAGAATCGACCTTGACCTTCTGAATTGGTCATCCTCGTCCCTTAGGTCCTCAGAATCGACCTCTTTCCTAAAACATCATGTGGTGTCTATTCGACGACTTTCACTTATTCCAAGATCACCCATCAAGGGGCTCTATAGACACCATATTCTAGGACCCCCTAAGTCTCTTCTTAGGTCCCTAGAACCTCCCTATTTCACTACAAACCCTAAGTTATACTCCGAATATCGATCTAGAGGCCATAGGGCGCTCTCAGGCCCCATTTGACTCCGATAAACTCTATCATCAGAATAAAATCTCATTAAATCTTCGAAGGGCTCTGATTAACCTTTCTAATAGTCCACTTTTGTGTGCAAAATGGTAAAACGGTTTGAACGAATGAACAATTTTACCATCAAAAATCCATTTGGAGGACACTAGGTGCTCTTGGGCCCCAATTTGACCCCAGTCAACTTCATCATCATGGAAAAATATCTTTTAATCTTTGAAGGGAACTAAAACCCCTTTCTAATGGTCAGGTTCGTGCATGAAATGGCATAACCATTCAGATGAACGATTCATTTTCCCCAAAAAAATGATTCAGAGGCCACCGGGCGCTCTAGGACCCCGTTTGACTAAGGTGAACTCTTCAGCGGTGATTAGACTGAATAAATCTTTGAAGGTCACTAGTTACCCTTTCTAACGGTCTGCCTCATGCACAAATTAGCCTTACAGTATGGACAAATGACTCGTTTAACTCCGAAAGGTCATCGGGTGCTTCTGAGCCCCGATTGACCAAAGTCAACTCTCCGAACCAAGATAATCTCTCTAGAATATCTAATTACCTCTCATAAACTTTCCAATGATCCACCCCGAGCACGATTCTGACTTATGGTTTGGATGAACGATCCATTACCATCTAACGATCTCTAGTCAGAAGGATCAATGAGCGCTTTCGAGCCCTGTTTGTCCCAAAGTAAACTCTCGGACCCAGGAGCGTCCCATGTAATCTTGAAGGTCTATGAATTACCTTTATAATGGTATGCCCCATGCACGATTTGTATTTACAGATTGCGTTCTAGAAAAATCTGCACGAGATTACCGATTGGCAGGTCCATTTCCCTGCCTATTGGCAGTTTGCTTACCTACCGATTGGCAGGGATAGGACTATGCTAATCGGCACCCCCACCCTATAAATAGGGGTCATGATGTCACTCCCAATACGGACCTTAGATCCATCAATATAAATGATCTCAGTGACATTCTCTTGCAACCAGCGAAGTTTTCTTGTGTGAAATTCCTTTCCATCTTTCATTACTATCATTTTTATACCAAATATAGCAAAATCTCATTCTCTCTCATCCAGCATTCATCCCAACATTCAAGGGAGCTCATTAAAGATCAAGATCAAGCCTCAAATCTCCACAGAAGGTCCAAAAATCTTTCCCTCTCTTTAAATTCTTTATTTTCGCATTAGTTACATTAATTATTAATTTAGTTTTCACTTTAGTTTATACACATTAATACTTCATCCTTTATTAGTTATATTCCAAATTCTTTAGTTTTTAGGGAAAAAAAACAAGCAAATGAAAATAGGGTTACACCTATAAATTCCATCGGGATTATCCACCGCAACTTCTCAAAATAAAACACATTTTCTATACACACATATATAATAAATTCCCGTTTGAATCTATGGGATAAATACCACCCTTATGCTACATGAGAACTACATGGACTTTGATGCCTTTATAGGCTACGTAGGCGTTTTGGATTAAAATTCGAGACTCGAGTTCAATTTTTAAAGTTTTTCAATTCTCCATTTTTTACATTTTCATCCTTTTTATCTACACATTATTTTAAGATATATTACATTTTTTATCAATATTAAAGTTTTATCTAACATATATTATCTTTTCATCATAATGGTCAATTTCTCGATAAACGCATAAATCGTATTTCACTACACCAAAATGACAAAATTGTCACCTTTCAGCCGGCCACCCTTGTCAAGGTCATTGACCGTGACTAAAAATACGTGTTTTATGTCACGGTCATTGACCTTGACACGACCGTGACAAAGAATTGTCACGGTCATTGACCGTGACAATTCTTTGAATAATTGTCACGGTCAATGACCTTGACACGACCATGACAATGTTTCCAGCAAAAATCCTTTCCCCCTTCTATTTTCCCTCCCTCCGTTCCCTCCCTCTCTCTCTCTCTCTCTCTCTCTCTCTCTCTCTCTCTCTTCCATTTATATATATGTTTGTGTGTATATATATGTGTGTATGTGTGTATATATGTGCGTGTGTGGGGGGTGGGGCAGGGTGGGGGTACGGGTGGGGCAGGGTGGGGGTAGGGTGGGGGCAGGGTGGGGGGTAGAGGGTGGGGTAGGGTGGGGGTAGGGGGTTAAAAATGTAATATTATTTTGATACAACATTAATTTGTGTATGAGTTTCATAATTATAAATAATATCCAAAAATATTGGATAACAATTTATTTTCATTCAAAATAAATAAGTAATTTTCTACAAATTTCATAAAAAAATGAAGGCCGGCTTAATATGTGATTTAAGTGTGAAATAATCGCTATATACTTGTACTAATGGAGAAAAAAACCATATATGGCGTTTTTTGTGACTTTATATGGTGAAATAATCACATGACTTTATATCCATCAAATAAAAGCATGAAAACTAAAAAATTACAATAAGGGTTAAAATGGCATCCGAAGTTGCTAAAAGCATGAAAAATATAATGTGGTATTTAGATTGGGTAAAATTCTTAAAGTAATGTTAAGGGACTAAAAGACCCAAGACAACTGGCCAGTAAGTCACGGACCGAAAAATTTATGACGGGTGATGAAACCCCTTAACATGGTGGGCTGGGGGTGGGGTATGATTTATAAAAAGCACAAAACAATAGTAGAAATTCAATACCTGAAATTAACATTGAGATTATTTTAAATAGACAGTCACTACTGTGTGTGTGTGTTTAAATTGAAAGAAGACATGAGAATTTTATTAAAGATTTTTATGGGAACTTCTTATACTAGAACTTAGATGAACACTAAGTGATGAAAATAGTCCTTAAAATTGAAAATTAAATAAAGTTTATAAAAGTAAAGATGCTGGTAATACATCAAAGATAAATTAATAAGGACTAAATAACAAAACGTGTTCAAGTGTATAACAAGAAAGAAAATGTGGTATTTAGATTGGTAAAATTCTTAAAGTAATATTAAGGGACTAAAAGTCCCAAGACAACTGGCCAGTAAGTCACGGACCGAAAAATTTATGACGGGAGATGAAAGCCCGTAAACATGATGGGGTGAGGGTGGGGGTGGGGTATGATTTATAAAAAGCACAAAACAATAGTAGAAATTCAATACCTGAAATTAACATTGAGATTATTTTAAAGAGACAGCCACTACTGTGTGTGTGTTTAAATTGAAAGAAGATATGAGAATTTTATTAAAGATTTTTATGGGAGCTTCTTATACTAGAACTTAGATGAACACTAAGTGATGAAAATAGTCCTTAAAATTGAAAATTAAATAAAGTTTATAAAAGTAAAGATGCTGGTAATACATCAAAGATAAATTAATAAGGACTAAATAACAAAACGTGTTCAAGTGTATAACAAGAAAGAAAATGTGGTATTTAGATTGGGTAAAATTCTTAAAGTAATGTTAAGGGACTAAAAGACCCAAGACAACTGGCCAGTAAGTCACGGACCAAAAAATTTATGACGGGTGATGAAACCCCGTAAACATGGTGGGCTGGGGGTGGGGTATGATTTATAAAAAGCACAAAACAATAGTAGAAATTCAATACCTGAAATTAACATTGAGATTATTTTAAATAGACAGTCACTACTGTGTGTGTGTTTAAATTGAAAGAAGATATGAGAATTTTATTAAAGATTTTTATGGGAACTTGTTATACTATAACTTAAATGAACACTAAGTGATGAAAATAGTCCTTAAAATTGAAAATTAAATAAAGTTTATTAAAGTAAAGATGTTGGTAATACATCAAAGATAAATTAATAAGGACTAAATAACAAAACGTGTTCAAGTGTATAACAAGAAAGAAAATGTGGTATTTAGATTGGGTAAAATTCTTAAAGTAATGTTAAGGGACTAAAAGACCCAAGACAATTGGCCAGTAAGTCACGGACTGAAAAATTTATGACGGGTGATGAAAGCCCGTAAACATGTTGGGGTGGGGGTGGGGGTGGGGGTGGGGTGGTGTGTGTGTATGTGTGTGTGTAGGTGTGTGCGTGTGTGTGTGGCGGGGGCAGGGGCAGGGGGTGGGGGGATGTGGTGTGTGTGTGGTGGGGCAATCTTAACAATTGTATAGCTTTAATTGTAATTTTAATTGTATTGTGCCCAGTTCATATGAAAGTAGGATTGCCCCTCGTTGTAAATTAGTAAATTAATAATTGTATACTTTAGTAATTGCCCATTTCATATTGTATATCGAACAATATATATATATAGTATGATATTTAAATGAAACATACATGAAATTCACAATATATATATACACTTGCATGTTGTTAGAAAGTCTTAAATGTAATTCTCACTTTATTAATGCCAAACTCGACTCTCTTATAAGATATGCATATTGTGATAATATTATATCTGTACTAATAACATTTTTTTACAGCAAATGTCTCCTTCAGATATTAAGGCGAAGATAATGATGCTGTTTATGATGATGTCGTCTGGGGTCGGTGGTAGTGGAGGCGACGAGGGCTCTTCCGCCCCTAGGCTCCCCAAATATGGGAAATATGGGATTACCGTCGAGAACAAATCGGAGATATTAGCGAGATCCCTCGTTCTGCTAAAGACGATCATCGGCCCGGGGTTTATGAGTTGGAAGGAGGTGCCATATGAGCTCAAGTTAGCTGTTTGGGCGGCACTACAGGTAATATATTTATATTTCAATTTCAATTTCAATTTCACTTTCAATTTCAATTTCAATTTCAATTTCAATTTCAATTTCAATTTCAATTTCAATTTCAATTTCAATTTCATATTTATATTTATATTTATATTTATATTTATATTTATATTTATTCGCAACTAACATTGTATTTGTTGGACAGGAACAATTCAACTTGGATCCAAAGCTACGCGATCCCGTCTTGGAGCAGATTAGGGAGCAACTCAAGTCGTGGAAAAAAATATGCGGGCACGGTACTTTGGGAAAACACGAGAGTCGATTATCCAATGGCGTGAATCCGTCCCCCCCAAGGAGCCGATCTCATTGGCACAATGGCAGAAGTTCATTGACAATGAGATCGAGGATCGACAATTGGCATCTCGCCAATCGGGGAGGGAAAATCGGGCAAAAAAGACGGACGTGCACTACTATGGTCGGACCTCTTACGCCGAGGTGGAGCATAGGATGCAGGTAAGATTTAATTTTTTTATAACTACAGAAATATATTATTCTTCATTATTTTACTTTGCGGGGCCGATACTAATTTTACTTTACTTTATTTTATTTCAGGGGGTAAGGAGTGGGCCAGGGGGTAAGCCACATAGGCTCGATACTTATGTGGCTCTTCGGACGAAGAAGGGTAAGGACAAGGAGGCATCCCCGAGCGTCGCGGCCACGATTGTAAGTAATCCGACAGTTTAATTTTTGTTAATTACGTTATAATTTTTTAGTTTACTTATTTTACTAATCATGTGCTTTTTGTCGTTTCAGGCAAAGCTTAAGGAAGTGCATGAGTCGCAGTCTGATGCCGACAAGGCATCTTTGTCCACAGATGCACTCAGCCAAGTGCTTGGCTCTGATCGCAAGGGGAGGACAAGGGGGGTGAGCTCGCGGGTGGCCAAATCTAGGATCATCGGATTGGAGACGAGCGACACCGGGTTGGCTAGAACGGTGGATTCACACGACGCGAAGCTGTCCCGTTTGGAGGCGACGGTCCAAGATATGTACGCATTCATGAAGCGTACGTTAGGCGGAGACCGTAAAGGGAAAGGGAAAGGGAAAGGGAAGGAGAAGGCGGTGGAGGAGGAGGTGCGGGAGGACGAGGCGCAGGATGACGAGGATGTGGACCTCGCTGCTTCATCACCGACACGTTCGTACTTCGATGATCCACTTCCCTATTTGGCGCCCTTCAACAGACCAATATCGACACTTGGTTGGCCGAGCGTGTTCATATTGGACGTATTTGATGGCCAGCAGATAGGGCGGGGGTTGAGGGACCCGAATATCGTCCAGGGTGGAATAGTTCATGGACGTGCAATTCAAGAGATGGAGTCCAGGGTGCTCGTCACGCATGTCATACCTGGGAAGGAGAACTCCCTATTGTGGTTACGCGAACAATGCGGCACGACGTATATTAGTGGGTGCGTCAATTCGTATGTCATGTGGCCTACTCACCTCCTCAGTTTTAACAATACACCAGACATGTAGTGACATTGTTTTAAGTTTGAATTGAATTATTTTAAGTTTGAATTGAATTGTTTTAAGTTGTTACATTTGAATTATATCGTGATGCATATTGTCTCTATTTGAATATATATTTTCACTATCTTTAGTTTGTTTGGATATATGATGTTTGGAACAGGTACAAATATACTGCTGGGCAGTGGCAATGGCCATACTGCCCAGCAGATTTTTTTTAAATTCTGACCAGAATTGTCACGGTCAATGACCATGATAATTTTTTTTTAAAAAGGGTCACGACTTTGTCACGGTTATAAACCGTGACAAACGTGTCACGGTCATTGACCGCGACACGACCGTGACACAAAACGCGAGTTTTGTGTCAAGGTCAATGACCGTGAAACGACCGTGACAAAAAAAGTTGTCTCACCTCAAAATGTCACAATCATTGACCTTGACAAGTTGGATTTGTCAAGGTCAATGACCTTGACAATTCGGCAGATTTGGTGTAGTGTTTTCAACATATTATTTTTGGAATATTCTTATGGATGACTTCACTCTATCTTTTCCATAATACGAGTTGGGGGATTTCGATCTCCATTTATATATACACGCGCATACACTTCATGGAGAAATTATAGAAAACAATAACACAAGCCCATGAGAGACCGAAAGGGCGAGATAGGTGCCTAAGACCTTCCCATTCTTTAACATAGCCCCCAAACGTCTAAACTATTGATTTCATAAGCATCAGTTTGTCTTTGATGCCCCTTTCTCGTTGCGATGACATGTTATTCTGCCTGTTTTGTGCAAAATAGGTTGGCGACTCCATCTTTTTACATCACCCCCTATCGGCGACGGCCGAGGCGCTCCTAGAAGAATAGGGCGAGAGACCTTTTCTCCCCTTTCTTCCCCACCCTCGAGAAAGAGGGAGAGACACACGTGAGGGATGTCCACAGAGTCTGTTGTGGATTTTATTGAATAGGTGGATAGAATCTGGGAGGAAATTGAGGAGCAATTATTGGAGGTCCTCCGTGTTTGCGATAGGTTGGTTCCTCCACCTTAGATTATATAGATCTGTATATGGATTAATAGTTTTTTTATTTCTATTCATAGCATTATCTTGTTCATTTAATTGCTCATTATAACCCACTAAAGAAGGACATGAATATGTTACATGCATCGGACTTGAACACATACTACAAACCTCATTTTTCGCTTAATTGGCTGTGTTATTAGTTAACCTCAACGTTAATGCTTCCACCTTCTTTGATAGACTGTCTAGTTGTCTCTTTGTTTTAGCATTCTCTCTCGACTCATACATTCCTATCTTTTTTGGGATATTATTGGGATCATTTTGGTCGGTAAAATCCTAATCTCGAGAATTTTCAAATAAAATTTTGAGGAAATTATATTCTTAATCGTCCCTAAGGCTTAAAAAACCACCGCTATTCCTAGGTTATATCCTCTTCCTATAAGCTTGTGATGATCCATTAATAAAGTATTGAACAAGACACCATGTTTCGAAACCGTAGTGAGGGCATTTAAAAGTAAGTCACTGAACTTTTCGCAAAACTCCTGAAATTTTTTATTTTCTTCTGGAGAGAAATCTGATGTTTGTCTCCTAAGGCATTAGTTTTTTACATTGGAAAGAACTTGCCTAAAAATTTAGAGACTAGAGTTTCCCACGTAGTAATGGAATTAGGAGCATGGGAATTAATCCATAATTTGTCCTTATCTTTTAAAGACAAAGGGAATAAACGTAGACGAACCGACTCACCCTAGAAATTTTAAAATTTAAATGTTTAACAAATTTTAAGAAAATCTTTTAAATGTAAATATGGATCTTCTTTGTCAAATCCTTGAAAGGCGGAAAAAAGTTAAATTATTTGCGATTGTAACTGATAATGTGCCTCAATCGTGGCAGGCAACACTATGCACGATGGCGGATTGGTATAAATAGGAGAAAAAAGCTCATGAAGTGTCTTGGGTGAGGGTTCTTCTTTATTTAATTGCTCGGCCATATATATGCTAGATAAACTGTGTGTGTGATAAGGACGCATATACTACCTAAAGTTCCTAATTAATCCTAATGCACGAATTACTACGATTTTTTCTGTTTTTCCTTATTTTTTTAAAAGATAATTTTTTTTTGTTTTTACTTTTTTTTTATATATTTTTTATTTTTTTTAGTAGTTAATTATAACTAGTAGAAGGAATATAACCAAGACTAACGAGTTATTTAACAAAAGCTAGCGTCCTGAGCAACGACGTCCAAAACTTGTTGTGTCAAATTAAATTACTCGCAAGCACACGAACCATTTTATAACATAAAATGCAAGTGCGAGACCGAACCCGAAGGAACTATGCAAAGTATATGCCTTTTTTACTGAATAACTCGATTTTTTCTTAAATTTTGATTCTTAATCTAGGTGAAAAAGTTGAGATTTATATTAATTAAATTTTCCACTTAAGTAACAGTACCTAATGTAATGCTAAAAAAATAATACTATGCTTAAGAACATGCAAGAAATTGCTTGAATAAAATTTTAACGTGACTAATTTAAAGAGATGGTAACTTTAATGTCGTAAAATTAATTAATAATGGGACTAGGAATTCAAAATCCATTACATGTGGTCACATTTATATTTTTTTAACACCCTTAATATTTCTACACGATAATTTGGCTGCTAGGCATTACTACGATGGGTGATATATTGTGAAAGTCCAATTTTTATATCATTAACTTCAATAAAGTAATACCTCTTTAGTCAAACTAATGTTTAAAACTCAATCATTAATTGAATCCGTCTAAACACAACGTGTATCTATTTAATTAAATAAATTATACACTAAATCCAACGAAATACAAATAATATCTCGTTGTAATTTTTAACAGTAAATATGGACCAACGAGTAAGAGATAACATTAAACATGAAAAGCACATAATTTTTTTTAGCACGCATTAAGTCACATAAATGCCAACACATATAACTTCATCTTAGTCCTATCATAAATATTTAGCCTAACATGGTGTTAATAATAACAGAAATAACATGATTAAAATACTTACTTGGAATCATGAGAGATGATAGATAAGCTCCAATAAAAAAAATTAATTTTTAGAGTCTCATCCCAAATAATTACACCCTCTTACATCACATAAAACAAAAATGTCTTTTAAAAAAATTTCTTCTTCAAGCTATGGTCGAGTATTCTTTTTATACGGATGAGATGAAGAGTTTGTTTTGATTGGGTTTTCACCTCGAAGATTTTCAAAAAATTCACTCCTTAATCTAAGGAGCATTTAGAGAACTTCGTAGCCACTTAGGAACTCATGCCCATTCTACTTGGAAATGATCGACATTGTTTTACTTTTCTTTCGTCATTTTTCTTTTCATTTTTCAGCACTAGATTTAATTGCGTTTTTGACCTCCAAGACATCAAAATCTCATTTTTTTTTCCCAAGATAAAAAGTTGTGAGTTTTTAAATGACCATTTCGAAAAGTTATGGTACGACCTAAATGAACTCTCTGGATCTGAGTTATGATTTTTTTTCTTCCTTGGAGTGTCGATTGTGTCATGCCGCGACGTATCAAATAACTTTATCATTTTAACTCGTTTGTCATCCAAACTCGCGGGTCACCTAAAAAATATAAAAATATATTATATGATAATATATTAGGCATAAAAATATTAATTTTATCAAATTATAATTTCTCCATTTTTTAGTACCTATTTTACCAGTTTTAGGCTCTATAAGTTAAACTGTGTCATTTTAGTGTCCGTTTCAATTCTGATTGCAATGAAAATTTAGGAGAACCTATGAAATGATATAATAAACATATTTCTCTTAAATTTTTCGTCCCAAAAAGGTGTTAAAATATGAAATTACCATTTCTCTCATTTTTTTATAAATTTGGCATTTAAAATCCATTTTAATTCAAACTTTGGAAAAGCTTTAAATTACTGAAATATACTTAATAAACATATTTTAGCCTATAATATGAGCCTAAGAAAGTATAAGTGGAGAGTTTAGATGTACAAAATATTTGATTTATCAATGTGCTTATCAAGTTAGACATACAAGGTTAGATTGACATAAACCTCTTAGCATATGCTTAATTTAAACCCTAAACCTAATTTAGAAAAACATGGAGAGTGGCAAGTCAAGGAGGCAAATTGGAGAAGAAGTTGGGAGATTAAATAAACAAGTGGGGGAGGTACAATAATCGAATAACGCCTTCATCAAATTGGATTCATCTCTAACCAATCAAGGCAATAGTTCTTCTATTTCTCTATTTTGATTAGAATATATTATATTAGAATTCATGTAATTAAGTTTAATATAGTTAAGATATAACACTTGGATAACTGGAGTCTATTTGATAAAACTACCTTCATGTCTATATAATGTTATTGGATTATATAGGATTCAGATTTATGGGTTAAATCATTGATTTATAATATACTCTGGTTAGGATCATTAGTTGAAAGATTAATTAGATAAATTCGTGTGGATTTTAGGACAAAGCCTTTATTAGATTAAATTGAGAGTTCTTATGACTATTATGGAATTAGATTAGTTAAATTCTTAATTGGTTATTTTGATCATAAAAGTTAAATTCAATTATGGTAAAATCAACATCTTTAATATTTATGTTGACAATTGTAGCATAAAATAGAAAAGTGGGTAAGAATTCATGAACCTGGGAAACTAGGGTTCATATGTGGGCTTGAAAATTTCTATATAAAGCACTCCTAGGATTTGTGTTTCGTGCTTTAGCTATATAGACCTTCACCTAGCTGGACTAAAATTTTGACAAGATTTTTTTTTTGTAATTAGGGTGAGTCGAGTTACCTATGCCAAGCTCTCTAATGAAGTCTACATCAACTTAGCTCTCGACTTGATCTAATGTTGTCTCTCGCACCTAAAATTATGGCTCATAGGATTATAGATTTTTCGTCACATAGGACACCTAAACACTACACTGCATATCATTTTATCATGTCTATTGATTGCGTGTGTATGGTTAAAAAGGATATTTAAAAACTTTCTAAATTAATTTGGGAATTTATTAATGTAATCAAATTTTCTTAAAAATAAATTTCAGAATTAATTTTAAAAATTTAAAGATTTTTTTAAAACCAAATTTGTGTGTTTTAAATATATACAAGTAAATTTATGTACACGTGTTAAAATGAATATATAAGTGTTGATTGATATATTGATATGCTTGTATTTGCGTGGCATGTTTTCCTATTTTATATATGTCATATATATGTTTTGTTTTCTACACATGAGATATGGCCCTAGTGTGACACCCCGCCTAATTAAATACCGGGCGATCACTCCTTTATTAAATTAAATCAAGGTAAACAGTTGGTTCATTCTCAGCATCACGGTCGATAAAAATACATTTTCCAATTTAACACTGAAAGAGTTGGCGCTTGCGTTCAATTGAGAAATAATATAATAAATACCATTTTTAACCCAAATTAACCCTAAGCATGCAACTAGGTGTGATTGAAACAATATGAAATCATGCAAGAATTATTCAACACACAAAGTTAAGGAAAAATCCCCCACAGGGGCAAAACCATTTGTATATCACTATAATTTGTAAAAGACGGTTTACAATCGGATTACAATGAAATACAGGTTGACTAAGAATTACCCTCGGGTATCGGATTCTGTAGTCGCGGCTGGAATATCCCTTTCCAGTAGGGTTAGCGGCTGGAACTATCCCTGTCCAGTAGGGCAGCAATGAAGAGGAAGAAGCGGTCCACTTCACAAGGTTGAACAGCAGCAATGGTGTTCTTGGGTTACCAAAAGTGACTCACAAATGTATGGAATTTGTGTGAATCAAAGGTATGAATCAATGGACTCAAATACCATGAAGACTTAAGAGTTATGGAACTCAGAAAATCGTGTGTAAGTCTTAAGAAACCAACTCCCCGATCGTGGTATAAATAAGAATTTATTTGCCCTAAAAAATCTCCACACGATCTGTTCGTGGTTATCCAGGGCGGACCGGTCCGGGCCTGAGGTGGATCGTTTCGATAGCGGATCGGTTCATTTTATTTGAAGCAGATTCGGTTCTCATTCGATCCGGGGTCCACTGGCCAAAGCAAGGCGGACCGGTCCGGGACTCGGCGGATCGGTTCGCTGGCGGATTGGTTCTTTTTAAATAGAGGCGGACCGGTCCGGATTTCTAGATTTCTGATTCCTTCCTTGGAATTTTGCTCCATCTTCAAAGGGCCATAGCTTCTTCACCGTATCTTGGATTGAGGTGCCGATTCTTCCAGTATCTTTGTTGCGGCAAGCTCTTCAACTTTTCAGTTGACCTATTCTCCAGTCGGTGACTGTACAATTACCCAATTGCCCTTGAACATCCATATTGTGCCATATTTTACGGAACTTGAAGTCGTTGGGGCCGATGTAGGACACATGATGGAGGAGCAGGATGCTTGATTCTCGGAATTCGGATTGAGGCCGTCACATGTGATCGAGCAGAGACGTTACAAATGTAACGGCGTACGACATACAAACCATTAAGATAACGGACATGATAAAAATGTCCTTACAAATCTCCCCCTATGTCTATGCCGGTACATACATAAAAACCAACATCCGAATTATCAAATAACAAATTGCCTATACAAGTCTACCCTTCCATGAACCCAAAACTGGAAAGATACAAATGAATAAGTCTTCATCGTTTGTTCTTCAAATCTTCAGGAATCTGAAATCTTTTCTCATCAGGGTGTGCAACATGGGATTATCAAAAGATATACCTACACACATGAGACAAAGCAAATACCAAGTGATGTATCGAGTTTGAAATGAGATAAACATAAGCATATATATCAATTTAAGATGATATTCTCAGAATTTCAAAACTCCCCCATAATTAGATAATTCATTCTCCCCCTTTTTATGATGTCCCCAAATAGACAAATGAGAGAAATAAATCAAGCAATCAAGTACCGGGGTGACACAAGGCATGAAATCACACCATCAATGAACATAAAACAACCAAGTCGATGATGGCGTAAATGAATGGGTGTGATCAAAATTCGATAGGAAAATCAAAGCATACAAACATGACATATGTGCACGATGAATATTGGATATTCCTAACGAAAGAACTCAAATGCTTCCTTTGGTGTAAACGATTGGAAATATAAGACATTGATTATATCAAATCTACAAATGAAAGCTCAAAGAGATTTCTACACCAATAACGTCCAAAATGATTTTCATGCTTTTTCAGGACTTTCAAGGAAGTGCAAACCCGTTATCAATCTCCAACCAAACTTCCTCAGATATTATTTTGAATAGAGGCATTCTAAATTCTCAAACTTTGGAGAATTGATGGTGAAACCTACAATGGTCCATATTTGGCATGAATTTCTTTTTATTGCCTTATCAATTTTTTCGGGCTCTTTTAACCTCTTAGGACCTCGGATATTAGAATTCCTCCATTTTTTGGGTCCTTTTTAACGGTGGCTTTTGCGCAAAGGATAAGAATCAACTTTCGCAGCCCCTCCCCGTTATGAAAATATACACACAGTCTCACCAAAACGGTTTTTACATGCAATCCAATCTTGTCAAGTTTTATCGCATATTGTATATTGTATAGACAGAATTGAGATAGAAACACTTAAGCCAATATGAGATAGACAAGTGCAATAATCAAATATAGCCGTGCATGTGTGCAATAAAGGATATAGGAGTCAAACATGTAGGAAGATATCACTAATTACATCTCAAGGACTCCAATCAATGTTAAGCACATGGATGAAATGATGTAGCGTCTCAAATCTCTACCAAACAGTCACATGGATATATGAAATGAAGTTGTGACTTGGCTATCTTAAATGCTCATCCATAAAAGGTGCAAAAACAGAAAAATCTTTTTGGTCTTTTTCAAAAAAGATTAACAAAATAAAATCTTTTTGTGCTTTTTCTCAAAAAATTTCTTAAAGAGAATCTTTTTGTATTTTTCAAAAGAAATATAAAAAGCAACAAGAATAAAACAAAACTGTACAACTAAGCAATGGTACATATAAACAGACTAGCAATAGGAATCATATGATATGAACATGAAGAAGCATCCTATTCTAGACGTAGACCAACCCCTCAGTCAACTGTGCAAATCCCCAAAGACTTCCTAAGACTCTCAAATCTAAGGGCATCTAAAGGTTTCGTGAAAATATCGGCTAACTGACGGTCGGTAGGAACAAAACTCAGGGTTACGACCTTCTCCTCAACTAACTGACGTATAAAGTGCTCGCGTAACCTGATGTGCTTTGTGCGCGAATGTTGGACAGGATTGCGGGATATGTGTATCGCGCTCGTGTTATCACAGGAAATGGTCATGGTGTCCTGTGAAATCCCATAATCCTCCAACATTTGCTTCATCCACATGAGTTGCGTGCAACAACTCCCGGCGGCGATGTACTCAGCCTCCGTAGTGGACAAAGAGATGGAGTTTTGCTTCTTGCTCAACCAAGAGACAAGAGCAGAACCAAAGTAGAAACATCCACCATAAGTGCTCCTATAACCATCTACGTCCCCGGCCCAATCGGCATCCGAATAGGCGGACAAACGGTCATCGGTATCAAAGGAATACCAAATATCGTATGAGAGAGTCCCACTCACGTATTTGATAATACGTTTTAGAGCGAGTAAGTGTGACTCTTTAGGAGACGCCTGATAACGTGCACAGACTCCAACACTAAAGGCAATGTCGGGACGACTAGCAGTCAAGTAGAGAAGACTGCCTATCATACTCCGATACAAGGTTTGCTCTACGTCCTTGCCTGAAGTGTCCTTACTAAGCTTGGTAGTGGTACTCATAGGTGTACGAGCATGCTTAGCGGAGTCTAAACCAAATTTCTTCACTAGGTCTTTAGCATACTTGGATTGAGAGATGAACATCCCATCCTCTAGTTGACGAACCTGGAGACCAAGGAAGAATGTGAGCTCACCAACCATGCTCATCTCAAACTCACTTTTCATCTCCTCCTCAAAGTGGTGAGCATGCTGGGAGCATGTGGATCCAAAGACTATGTCGTCCACATAGACTTGGGCAACCAAAATAGCACCGTCATCTCTCCTGACGAAAAACGTCATATCTACTCCCCCTCTCTTGACCCCTAGAGTGGGATCGCCAACAATGGTTGAAGGATCATGACTCTTGCGAACCCAATCAGGTGTGTCCCCTAACACAGGAATAGGGTCCACAGAGTGTGGGAGAGGAACAGGAAAATCACTGTCAGAACAATCCTCATCCTCACACTGAAGGTTGGGATCAATAACCGTCGGAGGTTCGTCATCTTGCATAGTGACGTTTATTGATTCCATAACCTTAGAGATCTTCAGGTTAAACACCCGGTACGCGCTACTGTTCCATGAATATCCTAGCAATATTCCCTCGTCGCTTCGGGAGTCAAACTTTCCTAATTTCTCTCTATCCCGTAGAATGTATCATTTACTCCCAAAAACACGGAAATATGCCAAGTTGGGTTTCTTGCCAGTCCACAATTCATAAGGCGTCTTAAGTGTGTATGGACGGAGATAAACCCTATTCACCGTGTGGCATGCAGTAGACACTGCCTCTGGCCAAAATCTCTTAGAAACTTTACGACCTTGAAGCATTGATCTAGCCATTTCTTGGATCGTTCTATTCTTTCTCTCAACAATCCCATTTTGCTGAGGAGTTCTCACAGCAAAAAACTCATGTTTGATCCCAATGCTATCACAGTAAAGATCTACTTTTGCTTCAGTAAATTCAGTGCCATTATCACTACGTATTTTGTTAATAGTGACACCGTGTTGATTTTGCAGGACACGGCACTTGGTCGTTAAAAATTCTACAGCATCGGATTTCTCTCTTAGAAAACCTACAATAGAGTATCTAGAGAAATCGTCTACCATCACGAGAATGTATCTCTTACCACCTAGACTCTCCGTGCGAGTAGGACCCATAAGATCCATGTGAATCAAATCAAGAACACATGAGGTGGTAATGCAATTCAACTTCCTATGTGGGCTACGGATTTGTTTTCCCAACTGACAGGGTCCACAAATCATAGAAGTTGGCTTTCCAAGTGATGGTAAGCCACGTACTAGGTCCTTTTTGACTAAACGAGATAAGTCTCTAACGTTCACATGACCTAGACGTTGGTGCCACAGATTCATAGGAGTAATCGTGGCGCTGTTGCAAACAAGTGAGGATGTGGGCTCAGTCCCATAGCAGTTATCCTCTGTTTTCACCCCTTGCACTAAAAGTTTACCGGCTTGATTATAGACCTTACAAGCTTCCCGGTCAAACTTTACTGCAAAGTCATCGTCGCACAGCTGGCTGATGCTAAGAAGGTTTTCTTTCAAACCTTTGACGTACAGCACGTTCTCTAGCTTTGGAAATCATGGTAACTCTACTGTACCTCGTCCTACTATGCTAGATTTGCTACCATCTCCAAAGGTGACTCTCCCATCATTATAATCCTCAAGATGGGTAAAATATGAGACATCACCTGTCATGTGTCTGGAGCATCCACTGTCAAAATACCACTGAAAGGTATTATGTGCTTTGAGAGCAACATGAACAACAAGGGCCTTTTTCTCTTTCTTAGGAACCCAAGAATAGGTAACCTTTTGTTTACCATTTTTGTTGTTGGTTTTAGCCGGAATGCGGGAAGCATTCATTGACGGTAAGGACATTCGTCGGAATTCCTCCATCAAACTCTGTGATGTGGCGGCTAGAAACTCAACTTGCTCTCTCAGACTGGAAAACTCATCAGTATGATGTGGAGGAGCAAAAGTACGTCGTGTCCGACCAAATCTATAGCAAAACTCCCTAAGGTGTCCATTTCTTTTGCAATGGGAGAAAAAGGGAACATTATTAGGAGGACCTTGGATTGCTTTTCTTGGTCGAAATCTCCTTCTTGGTTTTTGATGACGGCCATAAGGAGTCGTAGTAAACTCAAGAATTGGTCCGGGTGCAATTTGGGATGTGGAGGCACCATCAAAACCTATTCCTTTCTTGTCACCAAAACCTAAAGTGGGACCGAGGAGCATCTTTCCCATCTTACTAGATCTGTCCTCGATTTGTACTTTGACTTTCCGAGCTCTCTCAAGGTCATGAGTAAGCTGGGAAACAAGTGCTTCAAGTTTCTTCCGAGTCTCCAGGGAGGAATGGAGCTCACTCGTAAGACTAGTCACTTGTTTAGTCAAGTCCTCTTTTTCTTTCTCAAAACTGCTCTCTCTCTCTCTAAGCAAATTCTCTTTACTAGCCCAGGCAGACTAACTCTCTCTCATGGTGGTGCAGGTGGAGGACTCTCTCTCTCTCGTCTCTTCTAACTCTTCTTCTAACGCGGTGATCCTAAGAACTAACGCCTTGTTACGTTTTTTAGTTTTGAAAGACTCATTATATAACTCGGCGTAGGCGCATTGAAGGTTACTCTCGTCCTCACTACCTTCCTCCTCTCCCTCACTTTCTTCACTCTCATTGTCGAGGTGTCCCTGTGAAGCATCATCCTCATCGTCGTGAGGAGAACTAGGGGTATTCACATGACTAGCCATAAACGCGGTGAAGTTACGCTCATGCGATGACTCATCTCCCGAGTCCACCGACTCGACCTCACTGTCGTCACTAAGGGTAGCATTTAGGACAGCTTTACCCTTTTCCCTATTCAGACGAGTGGCACACTCAAACGCTCCGTGTCCCTTGCCGTCGCACTCAAAACACCTCTCACTGTCTTTAGGGGGTTCTTTCAAATCTTTCTTTTCAAACTTATTTTTCTGAAAATTCTTTTTATCTTTGAAGTTTCCACTTTTCTTAAATTTCAGAATTTTCTTGAAGTTTTTAGCAAATAAGGCCAAATCATCTAAGTCAAACTCACATTCAGAATCAGAACTTTCTAACTTTCTAGATGACTCGACTCTCTTTCTTGCCGACCCCTCACTTTTTCTCTCTTGGGCTTTAAGGGCAATTCCCTTATCTTTTGGCTTGGCAGATTTAGGAAACATGTCTATTTCATAAGTTTGTAAATCTCCTACCAGTTCTTCCAATTTTAGTGTATTTAAATTACCCAAGGAATTTAGCACAGTGACTTTAGGTATAAAACGCTTAGGAAGGGAACGAAGAATCTTTTTAACAACTCTAGCATTTGGAATATGTTCACCAAGATTATAGCTAGTATTAACAATGTCAGAAAGCCTAGCATAAAATTCATCAAAACATTCATTTTCATGCATAGTGATGGTTTCAAATTGAGTTGTTAAATTTTGCAATTTTGACTCTTTAACAGCATTTGTTCCTTCATGGGTAAGTTGCAAAACATCCCATGCCTCCTTTGACGTGGTGCACGTCATTATGCGTTTGAACTCATCAGGTGTGACAGACCCAGAAATAGCACTTAGACCCTTAGAATTAAAAGAAGACCATTTAAATTCTTCATCAGTCCAAGAGATGTCAGGTTTCAAGTTGGTCACATTATCAACAGTCACAGTGGGAGGAGTCCACCCTCGTTCAACCAAAATCCATACACGTTCATCAATGGCTTTTAAAGCCGACCTCATACGGGCTTTCCAATAAGCATAATTTGACCCGTCAAAAATAGGCATTTTATAATATGACTTCTCCATTTGAACACGCACTTTTTCAAAAAACAATTTTTTTCAGAAAATTGATATCTTAGAAAAATTTTGCGGAAAATAGAAATACGCGATAGAATAGCGTAACCTGCTCTGATACCAATTTGAAAGAGTTGGCGCTTGCATTCAATTGAGAAATAATATAATAAATACCATTTTTAACCCAAATTAACCCTAAGCATGCAACTAGGTGTGATTGAAACAATATGAAATCATGCAAGAATTATTCAACACACAAAGTTAAGGAAAAATCCCCCACAGGGGCAAAACCATTTGTATATCACTATAATTTGTAAAAGACGGTTTACAATCGGATTACAAAGAAATACAGGTTGACTAAGAATTACCCTCGGGTATCGAATTCTGTAGTCGCGGCTGGAATATCCCTTTCCAGTAGGGTTAGCGGCTGGAACTATCCCTGTCCAGTAGGGCAGCAATGAAGAGGAAGAAGCGGTCCACTTCACAAGGTTGAACAGAAGCAATGGTGTTCTTGGGTTACCAAAAGTGACTCACAAATGTATGGAATTTGTGTGAATCAAAGGTATGAATCAATGGACTCAAATACCATGAAGACTTAAGAGTTATGGAACTCAGAAAATCGTGTGTAAGTCTTAAGAAAACCAACTCCCCGATCGTGGTATAAATAAGAATTTATTTGCCCTAAAAAATCTCCACACGATCTGTTCGTGGTTATCCAGGGCAGACCGGTCCGGGCCTGAGGCGGATCGATTCGTTTCATTTGAAGCAGATTCGGTTCTCATTCGATCCGGGGTCCACTGGCCAAAGCAAGGCGGATCGGTTCGCTGGCGGATTGGTTCTTTTTAAATAGAGGCGGACCGGTCCGGATTTCTGGATTTCTGATTCCTTCCTTGGAATTTTGCTCCATCTTCAAAGGGCCATAGCTTCTTCACCGTAGCTTGGATTGAGGTGCCGATTCTTCCAGTATCTTTGTTGCGGCAAGCTCTTCAACTTTTCAGTTGACCTATTCTCCAGTCGGTGACTGTACAATTACCCAATTGCCCTTGAACATCCATATCGTGCCATATTTCACGAAACTTGAAGTCGTTGGGGCCGATGTAGGACACATGATGGACGAGCAGGATGCTTGATTCCCGGAATTCGGATTGAGTCCGTCACATGTGATCGATCAGAGACGTTACAAATGTAACGGAGTACGACATACAAACCATTAAGATAACGGACATGATAAAAATGTCCTTACAAACACCCTAAATAATTAAGCTAAGTGTCAAAATCCTTTTGCACACATACTTTCAAATTTTATTTAAAGAAAAGATTTATTTATATAAAAACAACATTTCTACAATTAAGAATCACACCGCAATAAACCTGGAACACAAACCAATTAATTTAAAACATTCGTAAATCGAATGTCAACATCCGAAGTATAAAATAACACAATACAAACTGAATAAATCCCATAGCAACAATACTAGAAATAACTGAAGTACAAATGTCCCAATAACAAAGAAATAATGGAAAGGGCTACACATGCCCAACTAAATGAAAGTACTAAGAGTGGATCCGAATAAGCGAAGTCGTCTAATCAAGAGACTTACAACTCCCACCTAAGCTGCAGCGCGTTCCTTCCAAGAGATCCTAATCAAGACGCCCCTGTGGCTGGGCACCTGTAATACATACATATATATATACAAGAGAGAGATAGAGGAAAAACGGGTCAGAGCCCGAAAGTGTGTTTGATTTAAAATACGTTTACCAAGTATTTAAATTGATACAGGCCAATGCAACAACATATTAGTGCGACACTCTCTTGAGAAATTCTCACCCCTCTTCTAATGTGCACTCCTATCGCACTAACCCTCCTAATGGTTTATCTCATCATATAACATGCTATCTTTCCCCAATGATTTAACTTATCTTAGGTATTTCGCAGGATTCAAAATTTAACGATACAATTGTTTGAAAAGAATATTTCAATTAATAACCAAAGTTCTCATTTTAACTTTATTAGTCAATATAGTTTTCCAGTGTCATATTATACTTTCTCAAAACAAGTATTCACAATTTGAGTCATCAACCATATCCTACATATCAATTTACAGTAGGTAGTTCCAAATATCAGAATTCCATATATATATTAACTACTCGTATAATATATATATATATAATAACAGCACCCCAAATAAACTATGGTGCGGGCATACTCTACTATCCAAAACCCCATATCACTCATTTTAAGGGGAATACAATCGGAATCACTCTCGAATTGTATTAACATAAATACACAAACAATATTGAGGTGAAGAATAGATTCCAAGTCTCTAAGAGGATGGCACATGCCTGCGTCTCTTAGGACCGTCTGAACTATCACATCGATAGCCTGTACCAAGGATAACTATCTTCTAGGGTCCAAGTCAATATCCCCCATAAAGGTCCCATCGAGATAAGACTTGTCCCAGCGTGGTAACCTCAGGGATAGCAAGTAGCGTGGGCATGGTTTTCACAAGTATATAATATATGTACACACAATCATATAAATATACCACTTTTATTATATTAATGTAGGTTCCTCTCGTCACCCGTAATTACAACATTTATCCTTAATTTCACATTATTAGTATTACATATAAGGTTTCATCTCTAACCTTAACTCGAAGGGTTTTTCTCACTTAATACGTGACATTCGTGGACTCTATCCTTCCAAACGGGAAATTCAGTAGGTATACCTCTATTTACTATCGTAGCTATTCGCCGCAATCTCTCACTTGAAATACGTAGTTTCATCGTTCATTATATAATTATCCCAAAAACAAGATTCTCTTCTTACAATAAAGTTCCCAACACTTATTCATATGTCCTACTGGTCTTTCCTATCTCCCAAAACATTTCATTAAGAATACCCAAGAATTATTTCACGATAAATTTAATTTAACTAAGTAAACAAGGGAAATAAGAGTCTGCCAGGAGGGGTCGATCGATCGAGGTCTGGGGCTCGATCGATCGAAGCTCTAGGCTCGATCGATCGATCAAGCAAGTCTGCGAAAATTCTGCAGAATGCAGTTACGGGTTTCATCACCAAAATTACACCAAATCCATATTTTCAAGTTCCAATCGTCCCAGAATTCTACTACTAACATTATAATAATATACCAGATGATTCTAACGTAAGGCATGTACATATTCATCATTTAAACATGGATTTTCAACCTAAAATTATATCCAATTATCAAGAACCCTAGAATTTTCTTAAACAGTTTTCTAACAAATCTTTCTCCAGAATTTCTTTCTTATGATCATCAAAATTTCGTGGTTTGTTACCTCTACATGGCAGGGTTTCCAGAATCAACATATAAATCAATACTACATGGATTCTCCTATCATAAATTGGGTTTTCTTCCATAGTTTTCATCACAAATCATTCCTAAACTAATATGAAGATTGCACCAACGAAAATAGCAAGTTAAACACTTGCCTGGGATTTTTGGTATTCTGATTCACGGCTGATTTTGGTATGGCTGCGTTCCTCGTCTCGCGATCTACGCGGTGGTGGTGGCGGCGGTGAAAACCGGTGACTTTTTGGCCTTGAATTGCCTTGGAGCTCTCTCCTCTCTTCTCCAATGGACGTCACTTGATTTCTGGATATTCTAACCCTAAAAGGCTAACCTAAATGGCTGATATAGGTTGCTGAATTTCGTGGGTTTAATTACCCAATTATGTAAAATGACTAAAATGCCCTCCCGGGGTACTAATTAGGCCTAAAAATGCCCCGAGACCCAAACTACACCCCCGAGTACACTTTTCTAACTATCTCGACCCTACCGGACGCGTTGGCGCACTCAAAATGATTATACGGGCAACTTATAAAATATTCACTTTTTATTTAACAAAATTAGTCCCGACGTGACACGAGCACGTTCCGACTTAAATTTCCGAAATCGTCATTTAATTCACTCATGACATTCAATATACCCAATATAATATAATACTTTGCTCATTAGTAATATTCAACCAATTTCCCATAATTACTAACTCTCTCACGTTAATAATTATAACATAATTAATTTCCGGATTTTTATTAAATAAATCATTCTCATTAAATTTAATAAATCCCCAAATTAATATAACATAAAAATACGGGGTATTACATACTTCCCCCTAATAACGGAATTTCGTCCCGAAATTCAGAAAATAAGGCATACCTGGTAAAAACAACTCTGGATATCTCTCGCGCATATCTACCTCACGCTCCCAAGTGGATTCCTCCACATTATGATGCTCCCACTGGACTCGCACAAGTGGAACTATTATCGACCTCAATTTCCTCTCACTATAGTCTAGGATAGCCACTGGTCTCTCCTCGTAAGAGCTAGAAGATTGTAAGTCTATCTCATCTATCGCAATGTGAGTATGGGCCATATCATCCCGAAGATACCGTCTCAACGACGAGATGTGGAATACATCGTGGATGCGATGTAAATTTTCTGGCAATCCCAACCTGTATGAAACCGGCCCAATCCTCTTGATGATGGGAAATGGTCCCACGTACCTCGGAGCCAACTTCCCCTTCTTCCCGAACCTCATCACTCCCTTCATAGGGGATACACGCAATAACACTTGATCTCCCACATTAAACTCTCGGAAGAACCGTTTCGCATCGGCGTAGCTCTTCTGCCTGTCCTGGGCTACCCGAATACGACTCCTGATTATCTCAATCCTTGCGGAGGTCTCCTGAATCACTTCTGGTCCTAGCAACGTGTTGTCCCCCACCTCGAGCCAACAAGTTGGAGAACGACAAGGCCTGCCATACAAAGCCTCAAATGGAGCCATACCAATCGTAAACTGATAAGAGTTATTATAAGCAAACTCTACCAGTGGAAGATGTGGCTCCCAACCTCCTCCAAAATCGAGAACACACATACGTAGCAGATACTCTAACATCTGATCAGTAGGCTTTGTCTGTCCATCTGTCTGTGGGTGGTAAGCTGAACTCAACCTCAACTCAGTACCCATAGCCTCCTGAAAACTTTCCCAGAAATGTGACACAAAAATCTTGTCCCTATTTGACACAATATTCAGGGGTACCCCGTGTAATCTGAAAATCTCAGCAATGAACAACTGAGCATACTCACTCGTAGTATAATCTGTCCGCACTGGCAGAAAATGAGCCACCTTGGTCAAACAGTCTACAATCACCCAGATAGAATCGTGGCCCCGCTGTGATGTAGGCAACCCTGTAACAAAATCCATGGAAATACTCTCCCACTTCCACGGGGGTACTTCCAATGGCTGAAGCAATCCTGACGGTTTCTGATGGTCCACCTTCACCAGCTGGCAGGTAGAACACTTGGACACGAACTCGGCGATGTCCTTCTTCATCCCACTCCACCAATATTGTCGCCTCATATCCTGGTACATCTTATCGCCTCCTGGATGTACTGCAAATCGGGACCCATGAGAATGAGTCATCACTGCATGACGTAATTCTGCTCCTTCTAGAACCACCAATCTCCCATTAAACCGCAAACCTCCATCAGAACTAACAGAATAGGACTCAGCACCCTCGGCTAGAAGTCGCACAATCTGCTCCTGACAAAACGGGTCTGTGTTCTGTGCCTGTATCACCCTCGTAACAATTTCGGGTGAGACTGACATCACGAATATGAAAGAAAATGCCACTGCGTCCTGGTGACCCAACTCCTTCCACTTTACTTTTCAGACGTCCTCCACATCGTCTACCGGTCTACGGCTCAACGCATCAGCAACTACGTTGGCCTTCCCCGGATGGTACTGTATTTTGAACTGGTAGTCCTTCACAAACTCTAGCCATCTGCGCTGACGCATATTCAGCTCTCGCTGAGTGAACATGTATTGCAATAACTTGTGGTCTGTGAACAAACGGAATTTCTCTCCCAACAAATAGTGCCTCCATATCCTTAATGCAAAGACGACCGCTGCTAACTCCAGGTCGTGGGTGGGGTAATTCTTCTCATGCGGCTTAAGCTTGCGGGAAGAAAAAGCTATAGCCTTCTCCTCCTGCTGGAGTACTCCTCCAAGTCCCCGTAAAGACGCATCGGTGTAAATCAGGTACTCCACACCCGGTTTCGGTAAAGCAAGGACTGGCGCTGAAGTAAGCTTGTCTTTCAACTCGTCGAAAGCCAATTGAAAAGCGTCATCCCAAACATATGGTACCCCTTTGCGAGTCAGATTCGTCAATGGACCCTCTATTTTGGAGAATCCCCGAATGAATCTCCTGTAGTATCCAGCTAATCCCAAGAAACTACGCACTTCCGTCGGTGTCGTGGGTTGTCCCCACTCCCTCACCGCTGACACTTTACTCGGGTCAACTGCTATCCCTTGCTCAGAAACAACATGGCCCAAGAACTGTACCTCTCGCAACCAGAATCCACACTTCTCGTACTTAGCATACAACGGATGCCCCCGTAGAGTCTGAAGAACCTGTCTCAAGTGTTCGGCATGCTCCTCCTCGGAGTGTGAATATATCAAGATTCCATCTATGAAGACGATGACAAACTGATCCAAGAACTGTCTGAATACTCGGTTCATTAAGTCCATGAAAACGGCTGGGGCATTTGTGAGTCCGAACGGCATCACCCTGAACTCATAGGACCCATATCTCGACAAGAAGGCAGTCTTTGGAACATCCTGCTCTCTAATACGTAACTGATGGTACCCCGACCTCAGATCTATCTCCGAAAAGAAAGTTGATCCCCTCAGCTGGTCGAACAGATCATCGATTCGAGGTAACGGATATTTATTCCGTATTGTGACCTTGTTCAGCTCCCGGTAGTCCACACACAATCTTAGTGAACCATCTCTCTTCTTCACAAACAAGACTGGAGTGACCCAAGGTGAGGTACTCCTATGAATAAAGCCCTGACCTAACAGCTGCTCTATCTGATCTCGTAGTTCTCGCATCTCTGCCGGAGCCATACGGTACGGTGCGCGTGCTATAGGTCTCGTATCTGGCAATAAATCTATAACAAAGTCTATCTCTTGACTGGGGGAAAGGCCTGGTATCTCCTGAAATATATAGGAATACTCACGAACGACTGGGATTGAGTCTAAAGGAATCACAACCTCCTTAGAGGCATCCTCCTCTATATAATACAATGAGCGGTCGAACCTCCCTCTGGGCGAGGCATTGCCACTACGAACATCTCTTACCCCGGAATGGCAAAAATAATGCTCCCACCGAAGCAATCAATCATGACTCTATATGTGGCAAGCAAATCCATACTGATAATAACATTATGCTCATGCATATCTAAGACTAACACGTATGCAGGTAACACCAAACTACCCATCTCTACCCCCATTTCCCGGCATATAAAGAAAATAAGCGACCCACTCCCCAGTGGCGAGTCTACACCTGACACAGTGCTCTCTGCTGTGGCTAATAACCCTAAGGCCTTCGCAAAATAAGTAGCTATAAAATAGTGCGTTGCCCCAGTATTAAACAAAACTCGACTCTTAGTAACATGGATAGAAAAACATACCCTCAATCGCGGGGGATGCCTGCGGAGATATTGCCTGTGGGGAGTTATAGACACGTCTGCCCTGTAGCTTTCTCTGCTTAACTGAGGCTGTTGGAAAGGGTGGTGGAGCTGGATTCTGGGGTTTATTGTTAGCATATTCTTGTTGGGGGGCCCTATTCTTCTCTGGGCAATCCTGGCGCCTATAGCCATTACTGCCACATTGGAAGCACCTCCCTCGAAACTGCTTCACTCTATTACGGTGTTGAGTAGTCTCGCTTTTCCCCTGGTCTTGCTAGCCTTGAGGGGAAATCTGCGGAAAAAATATGTCAGGGCGAGGAAATCCATCCACTTGTGACCCGGTTGTACACATTTATAGCAGAGTTTCGAAATTCTTCGCTGGTCAGATTGTAGTTTATCCCCAGTCTGATTCGGACAAGATTTACGTTTGTGATCGTCCATTCCACAACCGAAACACCTCTTGGTGATTTCATCCTGAACCTGGCTTCGTTGGCCCTGACACTTTTGTCCCTGAACATAAATCTCGTTACCTCCGAAACTGAATTGATCTTGATTGTTTTGTTGTTGCAGATTCGGTGCCTTCACAAAATTCTCAACGTTAGTCACATGCATTTGGTTAGCCTCTCTAGGTCTTTTGCCTCCTTTAAGTTGTAGGTTGCGTTCTTGGTATTGTAGGACTGCAGTGGTAACTGCTTGTGCCACGATACCCGCTAACTCGACGGTTGATATTCTCCCTGGGGATACCTGAGGTGTGAGTCGATCTTGCTCGTTAACTCCCTTAACCGTCTTAGCTAGTTCTTCTTGACGATCCATCTGAAAATTTAAGTAAATTTGGATGAGTTCATCATTCAAATAAACAAATCGCAGAAGTACGAAATTCCAATGTATAGAGATAGACATAACATTCCTAGTATTAGGGCTCTATATCAAAGAAAGTAACGCTGAAAGCATAATAAGCCGCACAGATCCTAAAGAACATTAGAACCTGATGCTCTGATACCACCTGTGACACCCCGCCTAATTAAATACCGGGCGATCACTCCTTTATTAAATTAAATCAAGGTAAACAGTTGGTTCATTCTCAGCATCACTGTCGATAAAAATACATTTTCCAATTTAACACCCTAAATAATTAAGCTAAGTGTCAAAATCCTTTTTCATACATACTTTCAAATTTTATTTAAAGAAAAGATTTATTTATATAAAAACAACATTTCTACAATTAAAAATCACACCGCAATAAACCTGGAACACAAACCAATTAATTTAAAACATTCGTAAATCGAATGTCAACATCCGAAGTATAAAGTAACACAATACAAACTGAATAAATCCCATAGTAACAATACTAGAAATAACTGAAGTACAAATGTCCCAATAACAAAGAAATAATGGAAAGGGCTACACATGCCCAACTAAATGAAAGTACTAAGAGTGAATCCGAATAAGCGAAGTCGTCTAATCAAGAGACCTACAACTCCCACCTAAGCTGCAGTGCGTTCCTTCCAAGAGATCCTAATCAAGACGCCCCTGTGGCTGGGCACCTGTAATACATACATATATATACAAGAGAGAGATAGAGGAAAAACGGGTCAGAGCCCGAAAGTGTGTTTGATTTAAAATACGTTTAGCAAGTATTTAAATTGATACAGGCCAATGCAACAACATATTAGTGCGACACTCTCTTGAGAAATTCTCACCTCTCTTCTAATGTGCACTCCTATCGCACTAACCCTCCTAATGGTTTATCTCATCATATAACATGCTATCTTTCCCCAATGATTTAACTTATCTTAGGTATTTCGTAGGATTCAAAATTTAACGATACAATTGTTTGAAAAGAATATTTCAATTAATAACCAAAGTTCTCGTTTTAACTTTATTAGTCAATATAGTTTTCCAGTGTCATATTATACTTTCTCAAAACAAGTATTCACAATTTGAGTCATCAACCATATCCTACATATCAATTTACAGTAGGTAGTTCCAAATATCAGAATTCCATATATGTATTAACTACTCGTATAATATATATATATATAATAACAGCACCCCAAATAAACTATGGTGCGGGCATACTCTACTATCCAAAACCCCATATCACTCATTTTAAGGGGAATACAATCGGAATCACTCTCGAATTGTATTAACATAAATACACAAACAATATTGAGGCGAAGAATAGATTCCAAGTCTCTAAGAGGATGGCACATGTCTGCGTCTCGTAGGACCGTCTGAACTATCACATCGATAGCCTGTACCAAGGATATCTATCTTCTAGGGTACAAGTCAATATCCCCCATAAAGGTCCCATCGAGATAAGACTTGTCCCGGCGCGGTAACCTCAGGGATAGCAAGTAGCGTGGGCATGATTTTCACAAGTATATAATATATGTACACACAATCATATAAATATACCACTTTTATTATATTAATGTAGGTTCCTCTCGTCACCCGTAATTACAACATTTATCCTTAATTTCACATTATTAGTATTACATATAAGGTTGCATCTCTAAGCTTAACTCGAAAGGTTTTTCTCACTTAATACGTGACATTCGTGGACTCTATCCATCCAAGCGGGAAATTCAGTAGGTATACCTCTATTTACTATCGTAGCTATTCGCCGCAATCTCTCACTTGAAATACGTAGTTTCATCGTTCATTATATAATTATCCCCAAAACAAGATTATCGTCTTATAATAAAGTTCCCAACACTTATTTATATGTCCTACTGGTCTTTCCTATCTCCCAAAACATTTCATTAAGAATACCCAAGAATTATTTCACGATAAATTTAATTTAACTAAGTAAACAAGGGAAATAAGAGTCTGCCAGGAGGGGTCGATCGATCGAGGTCTGGGGCTCGATCGATCGAAGCTCTAGGCTCGATCGATCGATCAAGCAAGTCTGCGAAAATTCTGCAGAATGCAGTTACGGGTTTCATCACCAAAATTACACCAAATCCATATTTTCAAGTTCCAATCATCCCAGAATTCTACTACTAACATTATAATAATATACCAGATGATTCTAACGTAAGGCATGTACATATTCATCATTTAAACATGGATTTTCAACCTAAAATTATATCCAATTATCAAGAACCCTAGAATTTTCTTAAACAGTTTTCTAACAAATCTTTCTCCAGAATTTCTTTCTTATGATCATCAAAATTTCGTGGTTTGTTACCTCTACATGGCAGGGTTTCCAGAATCAACATATAAATCAATACTACATGGATTCTCCTATCATAAATTGGGTTTTCTTCCATAGTTTTCATCACAAATCATTCCTAAACTAATATGAAGATTGCACCAACGAAAATAGCAAGTTAAACACTTGCCTGGGATTTTTGGTATTCTGATTCACGGCTGATTTTGGTATGGCTGCGTTCCTCGTCTCGCGATTTACGCGGTGGTGGTGGCGGTGGTGAAAACCGGTGACTTTTTGGCCTTGAATTGCCTTGGAGCTCTCTCCTCTCTTCTCCAATGGCCGTCACTTGATTTCTGGATATTCTAACCCTAAAAGGCTAACCTAAATGGCTGATATAGGTTGCTGAATTTCGTGGGTTTAATTACCCAATTATGTAAAATGACTAAAATGCCCTTCCGGGGTACTAATTAGGCCTAAAAATGCCCCGAGACCCAAACTACACCCCCGGGTACACTTTTCTGACTATCTCGACCCTAACGGATGCGTTGGCGCACTCAAAATGATTATACGGGCAACTTATAAAATATTCACTTTTTATTTAACAAAATTAGTCCCGACGTGACACGAGCACGTTCCGACTTAAATTTCCGAAATCGTCATTTAATTCACTCATGACATTCAATATACCCAATATAATATAATACTTTGCTCATTAGTAATATTCAACCAATTTCCCATAATTACTAACTCTCGTCACGTTAATAATTATAACATAATTAATTTTTGGATTTTTATTAAATAAATCATTCTCATTAAATTTAATAAATCCCCAAATTAATATAGCATAAAAATACGGGGTATTATACCTAGCTGTTAATTGTTGTTTGTCACCTAACTGCTTGCGATTTGACCTTAGATGGTCTAGTAATACATAGACTTGTATAATAGCTGTTAAAGCTTTAGTACTCTGTCTACGATTTGACCCCAACTGATCTTAACGTCCCTTAGCTATTTATTGGATGATTTTTTATTAAAACGACGTCACTGTGAATTGAAACGTTGATGTTAGTAGTGGAATCTTGTTGTTATCCACCGTCAGTAAAAATGACTTCGTTTTTTTATTCCAGCCCCTAGTTTCGTTATCCGCCCACAGTTTCTGACTTACAATAAATATTTTTTTAAATTATTTTATTCTTTGAATTAAAATGCTATCGTTTCTTTATTTCCCAACTGTAACTTTTGTAAACCACGGTTTTGGTCCATTGTTTTTATAAGTTGGTTATAAATGATTTTATATTCCCTTAGAATGACTAGGTTTTAATAAAACACAATACATGATTTGTTTTCAGTTTGTTACAGCTGTAAACACGCGTAACAGATATCTAGAGTTGTCTTTTGTGTTTCTTTAACATATGTTAGATCTATTCTTATCAATGGATGTGTGTGCTTTCTTTACAATCCATGTTTATTTTATCTACACCAATCAACACACACCTCACATGTCTATAAAAAAGTCATCCCTTTGGGTCTCATTTTTCACAATCAAGAAAATTAATTTTTGCACCCAAACTCGGCCAAATTTTTTAGGAGAGAGAAAGAGAGTTTACATCTTCTACACAGATTTTGCACTTGTGTATGTTTAAAGAAATAATGTCTTCCATGGATTATTTCTAAAAACAAACATTATAATTCTTGTTTATGTGTGTACGTTTTTTTCAAAACATTTTTGATAACTTTTCAAAATTATTTTAAACTCATAAGGTTCATATGTGTTCTTGAAAAAAATTGTCAAAACGAACCCTATCTATTTTCACTACTTATTTGGGCCAATTTTTTTTTATATAATGAAATTTATCTTCTTGTGTGTTTAGATCTGATTTCTAGATCTTGTGTGAGTATTTGATACTTTTGGTGTATATTCTTTATACACTTGTTCCATCTCATATAGCCCTGATATATTAAGATAATCTTTTAAGTGATTAAAGGTATTTGCCTACTTTTGTGAGAACCACTTCACACACTAATTCACATATTTGTATTCGGTATATCTGCCTAGATTCGTGATAATTCATGCTACATGTTTTATATTTGTGTCTAGTTGCACACATTACACACAACTTTTCACGATAATCCGTTTTGTTTCTTTAGGTCCATCTTAGATTTGTTTAGTGTGTAAGTTTAAACTATATTGCACACACAAATCATGATTGTGTGTATTCTTATATGTCAACCTTGTTTCTAAGTTCATACTTGATTAAAACGTGTTGTTTTAAATCACATCTAAAAAGGTTTGGTTAAAAGAAGGTTAGAACTATAAAAGGTTTAAAAAGTTAAACCTATTCTGCTTAAGGACCGAAATTGAAAGGAAGAAATATTGTCCATCCTTATTGTTGATGTAAAAAATTAGATCGCTCTAATTATTCAATCACAGATAAATAAAATGAGACAAAGATTTTTAAAGTGGTTCAGCCTTATAAGAATGGCCTACGTCCAATGTTATGTTGTTGCTGAGTGTTTTGGGGAATTCTCGATTACCAACTTTCTCAAGAAATTCCGATCCCTTTGAATGAGGGTGATACAAGGTATTTATAGCCCTTAGGCTGTGCATGAAAGGGTTGATACATTAAATGATATACATATGAAAGGGTGATACATTTAATGCAGCGTGTGCATCAAGATGATAAACATTCAATGAATAGTTGAACTGTTGATATTCTGGCAATTAATACTACGGTCGAGGTGCAATTCGGACCGCCTCAGTTGCTCGTTGATCAGGAGTTCCTCGGAGCGCTAGTGTACCTCGGAGTACTGAAGTTCCTCGGTATATCCTCGTTGCTCGGAGGGAGTATGAGTTGGTCGGGGAAATGAACTTCCTCGTTATTATTGTGCCAAGTAGATTGACACGTGTCTTCGTATGATTCGTCCACATCAGCATATTAATTTTGGTATCAACAGAAGCCCCCAATGTTTCATATTTCGAACTTTGAGGAGTATGAAACATTCTTTCTCGGTATATGGCAATATTAAATGATCTTCCTGGGTTTTAGGAGCATCGTATTTGAATTTATTTCCAAATTCACAGATGCCATTTTAGTGGCGTCAACACTACACAAGGAGTATGAAAATAGATATCAGTAGCTTTCTTCTGAAACAGGCCATAAAAAGATCCTTGCTGGATACGATGTTAGGGAAAGAACTCTAAAAGGTGAAGTTGAGGCTTGCAGGCAGATTGCTGAGTTGCTGGAACAAGAGAACAATAATTTGCAGAAAAAGTTGGCACAGTATGAATCTGCAGCGTCATCTTCCACTGCTTTAGTACCAGTTACCGATGAAGGTTTCTCATTCTTAGAGGTTGAGAATGCCAAATTAAGGCAAGAACTGGATAACTTAAGAACATCTGTTATTCCTGTGACTGCTCGGGGACGAGGAAGAGGTTCTCGTGGGCGAGGAAGAGCTATTCAAAATGTTGTCGAGGAGCAAGGTTCTCCAGTCGCTGCTCGGAGTCGATCAAGAGTTCTCAGTCGTAATGTTGAAGAGGCTCGCACTCAGTCTACTTTGGAAACTCAAGTGTTCCAATTGAATGCAAAAGATCGTGCTCTGTCTGAAATGTCCAAGAAAAACCTATCTTTGGAAGATCAACTTACTGCAACGAAGTCTGCTTTACATACCAAGGACCTTTTTGCCAAAAACCTTCATGAGCAATTGGATAGATTAACCTTCCAATTCCATAAACAGCCCAGATAATTTTGGATGGCAGGATACAATGAAGCCTTTGTTCATTTAGATGCTCGTATTGAACACGCCAATAATGAAGGTTATAAACAAGGGTGGTTGAACGCCCTGGGTGTATTAAAATTGGAGCAAGGGCATTTTTATGGGATTATCATGCCCTAGGGTTACTAGACTTGCCTGTGCCACCTTTCAAATTGGAAATGGAATGGATCCCAGCTCGTTCCATTCCTCGGAGTTTAATTTCAAAATATCTTGGTGACTATAGTCTTCATTCTCAGACTGAATTATCTCGTCCCGAGCATCTCTTGGATACACCTTCAATAATGAATGTCAGAATGCTGAAGGACTTGAACTTTATTAATTCTCCCCTTTGCCTGGAAGATCCTCCTGCTGGAGAAGAGCCTGTTTCTAAAGCAAAGGGCAAGAAACCAATAGAATAGGAATCTGAATGTAATAGTTAGTACATCCATGTAACCTGTAATTTATTTTGAATTTTAATGAAAGGCTTTCATTTTCTGTTTGCAAATTAGTACTGCTATTATCTTGTGCATATCAAACATTTATGTATCTGTTAAAAAGATAACAATAGTGTTGTTCATCGACCAACTTAATAAAAAGTTACAAGTATCAATGTTGCTCAATCACTTAATAATAAAGTAATGAGTATAAAATGTTTAAAATGTTTCCAACCAACCAAGGTTGTTAAATTGTGTTTGTCGACCAACTACAGTTGATGGGTTTTTATCCCCGACCAACCATACTTGGTAAACTTTTTCATAAAATGTGTCCGACCAACCATGGTCGATAATTTATCCTCGTCGACCAAGTATAGTTGATCAGCGACCAACTATACTTGGTTCAGTTTGGAATTCTTTGTATTTTCTGAAATGATTTTACCTTCCGACCAACTTGTTGGCCTATTTGAGAGTATAAACCAACCGAGATTGGCGTTATAAGAATGTTGTTCTTGCCCTTTTACCAACCAAAGTTGGTCGTGGGTTCGAACTATCAGGTTCTTTCGAACTATCTTGTCCACAAGATCTTTTACCAACCGAAGTTGATCACGCAAGTGTAGGCCTCCTAACCAAAGGAGTATAATTTGTTCTCGCCCTTTTACCAACCGGAGTTGGTTGTGGGTCTGAACTATATTGTTCTTTTGAACTATCTTGTCCACTAGTTATTTTACCAACCGAAGTTGGTCACGCCAGTGTACGCCTCCTAACCAAAGGAGTATAATTTGTTCTCGCCCTTTTACCAACCGGAGTTGGTCGTGGGTCTGAACTATCTTGTTCTTTCGAACTATCTTGTCCACTAGTTATTTTACCAACCGAAGTTGGTCACGCCAGTGTACGCCTCCTAATCAAAGGAGTATATCAGTTGTTCTCGCCCTTTTACCAATCGGAGTTGGTCGTGGGTCTGAACTATCTTGTTCTTCTTGCTATCAAGCAGCGTAGTGTACAACACTAGCATTCCCCGAAAAACTTTCAAAAAAAGGAGAGAAAAATGGTGAAAAAACATCATCGTTTTATTCATATTGATGGACCCGTTGTACATTTTACATCATTGATAATACTTGCGAAGGTGTTCAGCGTTCCAAGCATTCTTGAATTCTTCTCCTTCTAGAGTTGCTATTCGGTAAGTTCCTGGACGACTCGGTAAGGTCCATGCCAATTTGCTTCCAATTTATTGTGCTTCTGAATGACTTTCTTTAGCACATAATCTCCTTCTTTTAAATCGCATTTCTTTACCCTTTTGTTGTAGAACAGAGTTGTTCGTTGTTGATAAGCAGCATTCCTAATGGCTGCCTCTTCTCTGACTTCTTCGAGCATATCCAAATCCAGTCTTCTCATCAAGTCACTGATCGGAGAATTGAAATTCAGCACTCTGTGTGTTGGTAGGCCCAACTCGGCAGGTATTACAGCCTTACTTCCAAATGCCAGCATATATGGTGATTCTCCAGTCGCTGCTCGGGGAGTTGTTCGATAAGCCCACAATACTGATTGAAGCTCATTAATCCAGTTAGCTTTAGCTTCACTTAGCCTTTTCTTCAAACCATTTAGCAGCGTTCTGTTCGTCACCTCAGTCTGCCCATTGCTTTGAGGATGACCTGGTGCTGAATGGGTCTTCAGGATGTTTGATTGTTGACAATAGGCAGCAAACTCCTCGTTGTCAAATTGTGTTCCATGATCTGTGATGAAGGAATGAGGGAGACCATATCGACAGATGATATTCTTCCAAACAAACTGGTATACCTTCTCGTACGTCATATCGATAAGCGGCTCAGCTTCTACCCACTTAGTAAAATAGTCCACTGCAACGACGAGGTACTTGAATCTTCCTCGGGTGGTCGACAGTGGTCCAACCAAATCAATTCCCCACATGGCAAATGGCCAAGGGGAAGTTATGGGTGTCAGCAATGATTGTGGAGTTCATCGGATGGAGGAAAAACGTTGGCACTTATCGCATTTCTTAGCATAGGCTATACAATCAGCCCTCATCGTCGGCCAGTAGTATCCTTGAGTCATTACCCTTTGCAAAAGTGTTCGACCTGCTACATGAGCTCCACAAGACCCTTCATGGATCTCTTCAATCAATTCTTTCACTTCGGAGGGGTGTACACATCTCTGCAAACCTGCCATAATTCCTCGTCTATATAAAATACCATTAGTTAATACGTACCGAGCAGCTTTATACTTCAATTTCTTGGCAGCAAGCTTATCCTCTAGAAATTCTCCCTCTTCAATATATACCCTGATAGGATCCATCCAAGATGGTCCTAAATCAAGGGCAATAACATTCATCGTCAAGTCTTCATCTATGCTCCGACTTTCCAGTACTTCAATCGGTATTATTCTTCCCAGCTCGGTACGAGTAGCTGATGCTAGTCGGGACAGTGCGTCTACTTGTGCATTTTCTATTCTGGGTATTCTGATCAACTGAATCGCATCAAATTCTGCCAATAACTTCATTACCTTGGCATGATATTTTACCATTAATTCTCCTTTAACTGCATACGTTCCCATCATCTGATTCACAATCAATTGAGAATCACTAAATACCATCACTTGTTGCGCTCCCATAATCTTTGATAAATTAAGACCTGCTATCATGGCCTCATACTCAGCCTCATTATTGGAGGCTTTGAATTGGAATCGCAAAGCATATTCCATGTCAATCTCGTCTGGGGTGTTCAAAATAATTCCTGCCCCACAACCTGCTGTACAAGATGAGCCATCTATATATAATCTCCATATGGGCAACCCGTCTTTAAATTTCTTATCTGATAGAGTTCCTCGGTGAAATATTTGTTGCTTCTTTTCATCCTCCCCTGACACTTTTCGCTCCTCGTTGACCATCTCTTCTCGTTCTTTTACCAACCGGAGCTGGTCTGAGTTTGAAGTTAATGATCCTTCTACATCCACAAGCCCTTTTACCGACCGGAGTTGGTCTGGACTTATGTCTGTTGATCCTGTAACATCCATAGGTTGATCAGTGAGCAACTTTTGCTCCTCGGGGGTGTTAGGATATGTAAACTCTGCTATAAAATCTGCTACAGCTTGCCCTTTCAATGATGATCTGGGCTCATACACTATCATATTCACTGAGCTCTATTGCCCAGTACATCAATCTCCCTGACTTTTTTAGCTTATGAAGGGCTTGCCTCAGGGGCATATCGGTATAAACGACGATGGTATGGGCCTGGAAATATTGCCTCATTCTTCTACTTGCTTCAATTAATGCCAATGCCAATTTTTCCAGCTTTGGGTACCTGATTTCTGCACCTCGGAAAGCCTTACTTGTGTAATAGATTGGTTTCTGGACTCCATTCTCCAATCTGATCAATGCTGAACTGACTGCATTCTCTGATTCTGCCAGATACAAATACAACTTCTCTCCCGTTATTGGCCTGGACAACAATGGAGGTGCTCCTAAATACTTTTTCAAGTCTTGAAATGCCTTCTCACATTCATCAGTCCACTCAAAAGTTTTTCGAAGTGTTTTGAAGAATGGGAGGCATTTGTCAGTTGCTCGGGATACAAATCTTATGAGCGCTACAACTCGTCCTGTAAGACTCTGCACTTCTTTCTTTGTTGTTGGAGATCGCAACCCTAAAAGAGCTTTAATCTTATCTGGATTTGCTTCAATACCTCGCTGGTTGACAATGTATCCGAGAAACATTCCTTCTCGTACTCCAAATGTGCACTTCGTCGGGTTGAGCTTCATCTGGTATTTATCCAGTTGATCAAATGTCTGAGCTAAGTCAACTAGATGATCTAAAACTTTCTTGCTTTTTGTCAACATATCATCGATATAGACTTCCATGTTGCAACTGATTTGTTCGGTGAAAACCTTGTTCATCAGCCGCTAGTATGTCGCTCCTGTATTTTTCAAACCAAAAGGCATAACATTATAGCAATAAGTTCCCCTAGGGGTAATAAAAGAAGTACTTTCCCTGTCTTCAGGTTTCATTTTGATCTGGTTGTAACCAGAGTAAGCATCCATGAAGCTAAGCAGCTCGTGCCCAGAGGTAGCATCTACTAGTTGGTCAATTCTGTGCAATGGAAAATGATCCTTTGGGCAGGCCTTGTTAAGATCAGTGAAATCAACACACATTCTCCATTTGTTGTTTTTCTTCTTTACCATCACCACATTCACCAACCAGTCCGGGTACTTCACATCTTCAATGAATTGAGCTTTCTGGAGCTTGTCGACCTCCTCTTGAATAGCTTGATTCTTCTCGGGGCTAAATACCCTTCTTCTCTGCTTTACAGGCTTGATCTCCTTATTCACATTGAGTTCGTGACATAAGAAGTTTGGATCTATTCCTGGCATGTCCTCATGACTCCAGGCGAAAGTTTTCTTCCTGTTTCTCAAGAAAATTATCAACTCTTGTTTTATTGAAGCATCCAACGTTGAACCTATCTGGGTTACTCGTTCAGGGTGTTTGTCGTCTAGAATAACATTTTCTGTAGATTCCACCACCTGTCCTTTTACAAGTTGGGATTCATCTCTGGGATCGAGAGTTTCAATCTCTGTATCTTCTTCCACCTGGTATGTAGTAGTCTTTTTCCTTGATTCCTCAAGCTCCTCTTGCTCGGCAGATGAATAATAGCATTCCCGAGCTACTTTTTGATCACCTTTCACAACTCCTACCCCAGAGTTTGTTGGGAATTTTAAGCACTGATGTACTGTAGATGGAACTGCTTCGAACTTCTTCAAACCAACTCTTCCCATGATGATGTTGTAGGCTGACTGCACATTCTTATCCATCACGAAGAAGCGTATTCTTTCTGTTCGACAAGCAGGCCAGGTTCCAATGAATATATCCAACTTGATCGTCCCAAGTGGAAAAACTTTCTCACCAGCAAAACCTAGGAGGGGTCTGTGATACGGTTCCAACTGAGATAATTTCAGATTCAAGTTGTCAAAGCATGAATAGTACATGATGTCTGCCGAACTTCCATTGTCTACCAACACCCTTGAAATCACTACTTCCTTCATCCTCATTTTGATCACCAGAGGATCATCGTGAGGATAAAGAACACCTGCCAAGTCATTTTTTGAAAAGCCAATGACCAGCTTCTCTTTGTTTACCTTCCTCGGACGATCGTCCTCGGCCAGATTTATTCGCTGAATATATGAACAAGCTTGAGCCTCTCCGAGGTAAGCCTTTCTTTCTGCAGTAAGGCCTCCTCCTCCTGCATCTCCTCCTGTAATGACATTGCAATCAAATGATCCAAAGCGTATAGAAAATACCTCTCGTTCTGGCTTCCTTGGCTTCTTGGGAAGATCGGGGTCATCTTCTGGATCATCTTCATGGTTTCTCTTCTTTTTCTCCTCTGCCCGACGAGGAGATCTAGACCTTTCTCTAGCTCGGTTGTTATCCTTTCTTTCACCTCCCCGATCAACATATTTTGATAGCTTTCCTCTTCGGATGAGTGTTTCAATCTCGTTTTGAAGAGCTATGCAGTTTTTGGTCATATGACCATGATCTTTATGAAATTCGCAATACTTATCCCTACTCCTCGAATCAGGGTCTGACTTCAATTTCTTTGGCCATTTTACCTCCTCGTTGTTCTTGATTTCCTCCAAGACATGATTAATACCCATTTTCAAAGGAGTATAATTATCATACATCTTCATGACTTCCCATTTATTTTTGGAATGTTTATCTCCACCATTGCTTTTATGATCTTTCTTCTTAGATTTGTCGACGTCCACCTTGGTTTCTTTATCCATATTCTTCTTTGCAGCCATAGCCTCCTCGGCGTTCATGATTTTGGCCGCCTTTGCCATCAATTCTGACATAGTTCTAGGTGGATCTTTTGCCAAGGTGTAATACAATTTATTAGGCAACAACCCACTCATCAAGGCGGTGATTGTTGTCTTCTCTTCGTAATCTATGACTTCTAGCTTCTCGTTATTGAAACGAGTTATGTAATCTCTAGTACTCTCACCAGATTTTTGTCTAACACTTAACAAGTGTGCTACTCGTTTTACTGGCTTTGCTCCAAAACAGAAATTGCCAATAAACAACTCGGCTAACTGAAAGAAAGTTGAAATCTTACCCCGAGGAAGATTGTTGTACCATATCTGGGCAGATCCAGTAAGAGTTCCTGAGAATGCCCAGCATCTCATCTCGTCGGGGACAACATAGATATCGGCAGCATCTTGATATTGTTCTATGTAAAGAACAGGATTTGTCTTTCCATCATATTTGGGGGTCACTACAGGTGCTTTAAATTTCGATGGTGTAGGAAAATCCACAATGGCCTGTACAAAAGGTGTTCCTCGAACAAAAGTTCGTTGTAGGGGGTTCTTTGCTTTAGCCATTTATCCCAATCTATCCTCCAACCGTTGGAGAGATCCTTTCCACGCTTTATTTCCTTCCTCGGGCCTATTAGTTCGAGCAATCGATCGTTCTGAAGTAGCCTCCTGAGATTTATCCTGACGAGCAACTGGTCGTGATTGTGCCGATCCTTCTCTTAGATCTGATGGTTGTCGAAAACTCCTTGACATGGTCTTAGGTGGACTCCTATTCCTCCTAGGGCCTAATCGACTGAAAGGAGGCGCCCTACTCAGTCTTTCTAAAGCACTGGGTCTTTCTGGAGAGAGGGTGATATCTTGATCAATATCTGTCGCCCTTATTGACGAAGTTCGCCCAGGTTGATAAGAGAAATCATCAGACTCCTCATTGCGACGTGACTCAGTACGCCTGGATCGTGAAGAAAATAAATAAGTTTGCTTCTGACCGCTTTGCTGTCCTGAACGTGTAGGTGCATTGCCATGAAGGGTTTGTATGAGTTGCCTCATTGTGTCTTGCATGGCGGTTTTTCCTTGAGCCAGATTCGTCATAATTTCGGCCAGATCTTGAGGTGCAGAGGGATTTGGAGGATTTCCAGTATTTCCAGCGTTTCGATTGCTAGATTCTGGATTATCCGCCATTGATGATAAATGATTTTTGGTGAAAAACGATAGTAACAATCGTTCCCACAGACGGCGCCAATCTGTTGAAGACAGAAAATGGCCACTGCCATTTTAGTGGTGTCAACAGCAGATAAATGATGAGGATGAGATTGAAGATGAAGATAAACATTCACATCAAACATATAAGAGACAAAGATTTTTAAAGTGGTTCGGCTATGAATAAAGCCTACGTCCACTGTTATTTTATTCCCAGGGGTTTACAATAGCACCATAAGGTGTAGAGAGAGAAAGGATGTGTATCTTGTGTATGGTTTTTCTAGGTTCTCCCGGATCTCTCTTGGATCTCTTGGATATCTTGGATCTCTCTTCCTTTTGGCTAAGGGAATACATGTATTTATAGTGATGGGAGATAAACAGATTCATTGTATGTAGACATTTATACATTATGTCTACATTCAACGAATCTAATTGTTGAATTGCTTGGTATGCTATGTGTTGTCATCTACAGTATAAATGTACATTAATGATCATTAATGCGTAGTTATCCTTTGATCTTCCCTGTTGGTATGTCGACCAACACTCCTCGGGTGCCGACCAACACTCCTCGGGTGCCGACCAACTCTCCTCGGGTGTCGAATAATGCCACGTAGGATGACATATGTCCTTTTTTGATTGGTCCTCGTAGATGGAGAATTTTTGCATTAACACTTATTATTCTAATTGAACCTCACCTGACTTCGGACCAAGGACCCTAGAACAAAACTTTTTTTTAGAGAAGAGGGACGGAACCTCCACATATATTATTAAAAGAAGCCTTAAAAGGCAATAGCTCAAACATAAAACAAAAACTAGAGCTTGATCCCAATGCTCTAGCTTGAAAGCAAAAATGGAGGGGATTTATAAACATCCCCTTTACAAAGAGAAAAAGAAAGAAAGAAATTTGGGATTTCAAATAGAATCCTATTACAAGGAACTTAGAACAAAACTGTGAAGAACTTGCATACTAAATTGGTTAGACTAATCTAGCTTTAATCTAAGCAAAAATTTTAAAACAGATTTTTATTATTGACTTGTACTTAAATTTCTATATACTTTAGTAAAATATTACGTGTATATATATTATATCTTAGAATATTTGTGTTCTTGATTGTGCTTGCCTTGTTTGAATATATTTGTGGCACAACATTCTGTCACGCACATAGAACACCATAGTTACATAGGCACAAACTATTATAAATATCCTGCCATAACTGATTGTTTTTATTTTTGAATAATTTTTTTTGAAAAGAAGTTTAAACCAAGGCAGCTTGATTGAAAGGAAAGAAAGAACATAAGATTTGTTCTAGATATCTAGGATATCTGAAATGTGTTGCATAGCATTCGGGTTGTATCATTAAGTTTGTGTGTGTCATTTAGAATAACACACAACATAGAAGTACTTCACTAAGAACTAGGACACACTAGGCACTGAGTCGAACCTGAGCTAAGGAGAGAAAGAGGGAGAAGTTGTGACGTGAAGAACACAAATTCAACAAGGACGGACTAAAGGGAGATCAGAAAAAGAAAGCTGAGGCAAAAGCTATATCTATCTACTTTACGTTGTCTTGTTTGATGTTTGTATAATCGTTCCTATTTCATTTTGATTTTAGTGCAAGTAGACTAGGTTGATTCTTAGGAGAGTCTGTCATTTTTCCTGAGGAAGGGTTTTTGCTATGTAAAATAAATACCGTGTGCTTTATATTTTCGCATCTCATCTAATAAGAAAAAGTAAGAGTTAAGTCTAGAAACCCACTTTATAAAATTGAATTGATTATTATTATGTAAATCAGTATGGTTAATCTGAGATGTTAATCTCGACTTTTAAATGACTTTGCAAACTCAATTCTGTTTTATTAAAGTTAACAATTCAAGAAAAGTTTGAATTGGTCCCTCCTAAAATAACCTATAAAACTCATAGGTAGATTGCGTTTACTCGTCAACTGTTTTACTTTCGTACTTGAGTCTTGTATGGTATAGCCCCCACTCAAGTGTTTTCAAGTGGTATCAGAGCTAGAGTTCAAAAATATCTATTTTTATAAGCTGTTGTTAAATTCATTTTACCTTGTTTTAATGGAAGATTCTAGGTAGTTTCTTAGGTTAGGAAATTTCAATAGACCTCCTATTTTCGATGGCACAAAATTTTTCTATTGGAAAATTAGAATGGTAGCATTTATTAAAGGAACATTGGGAGACTATGTTTGGGATTTAATTGAAAATGGTTACAAGCATACTACAATTCCTGTAGCAGAAGGTAGCGCTATTTTTAGAAAACTTAAAACATCTGAATTTAGTGCTGATTAGAAAAAGATAAGCAATTTCAATAATAGGGGCAAAAATACGATTTTCATAAGTGTGAGTGAGACTGAATTGAAACGTATATGTCATTGCACTACTAGCAAAGATGCTTGGGATACTTTAGTAATAGCACAAGAGGGTAACGATAGGGTAAAGCAATGTAAAACGAAAATGCTGGTTCAACAATATAATATGTTAGTAATGAAAGATAACGAAACATTTGATGACTTCTATATGCATTTGACTAATATCATTAGCCAACTGCATGCGGATGGTATTGAATATTTTGATAAATATGTGTGTGCTAAAATTTAATATCGCTTGGCCCTAGATTTGACCATAAACGCTATATCATTGAAGAAATTAATGATCCATCTCTCACACTTGAATTGCTAAGCTTAAAATTAAGAACTATGGAACTTAAATCAACCTTTAGGAGGACTCTTAGTTCTTATGGTAATAATGATTTAACCAGCTCTTCTAAAGTTGCTTTTGAAAATGTCTGCCCTAATAGAAATAAGCTTAATGTAGTTCAACAACAGTCTGAGTTGAACAATGAATTTGATATGGATTCAGATAAAATTAACAAGATTGACAATTAACTTGCTCTTATGTCTTCTCAATTTAAGAAACTTTTGAAGCATAGAAATTCTATTGCTAAGAGACATATGCAAGAGAATAATCAGTCTAGTCAGTTCAATCGACCCCATAACAGAAATTTAAATCAAAGTTCTGATTATGATAGTAAAAGTAGTAAGATTGATAAATCCAAATTAGCTTGTCACAATTGTGGGAAACTCGGTTACTTCATTACTGAGTGTAGGTCTAAGCCACTGTCTAAGCTTTCTAAACAACATAAGGCTCACATAACTAAAACTTGGGATTAATCTTTTAATTTGAATCAGAAGATGACCAAGGAAATTCTGATTTAAATTGCTTTGTGTTTTTATGAGAAGTTTATGACTATTGTGGAGATGTGTACTTAGGTAAAATGATTGATTCCGAAGATGAATGTGATTCTGATGACGTACTTGATTTGATTGATGCTGCCAAATATTTGTTAGCTAGACAACCTTATATGCTTGAATTGACTTCTCCATTTGATGCAAAACGTGCTTTGTATGATACTAAATCCGATGATAGCAACACTTCTCACACATACACTAATGATAGTGAAAATTTTGTCGGATATGATGATTATTCAGAATTATATGTCAAAACCTTGCAAAATAGAAAAGAATTATCTAATTTGGTTAAATTGCTTAGTGATTACCTATAGACTCAATATAAGATTGTTGAACAAAATTCCATTGAAATGAGCAATGTGAAAACTAATTTTGAAAAATAGTCACTTGATTTTAAATATCAGATTACGACATTAAATGAGAATTTAATTTATTTACAGGAAAAATATAATGCAGCGCTTTTACAAGTTGAAAAATCTAAAGACGTTTGTGAAACATCTTTCAAAATGTGTCGTAGTCGTGATATAAAATGTTTTGACCTTGACAAACTGCTTCCTAAACAACATTATAATGATGATACTAGAGGGTTTGGATATGAGGGTTCTCTTGAAAAATTTGATCCAAATAGACCGATCTTCTTTGTTAAAGCCCAAGAAGAAATGGATATTCCGTTGGATAGGAAGTTATTTGAAAAGGCTAATGAAAAACAAGTTTTAATTGAAACTGATTGTGAAAGTGACATTGATAGTTTCATTAAGAACATTATTGGACCATCTATTTCCATATATTTCCCCCCTGCAAAGAGATTTTATAGACCTCCTAAGCCTATACTTCATTATGATTCTGTTAAGTGGGTAGATAGAAAACTCCACCATTCAGACCTTCCTTCATTTAGTAAATTTAGTACTAAGTGTTATGATTTTGGCTGATAAAGAAACTTTTCGGTATATGTATTTTTTTCTTTGTCGTTTCTTGAAAATCTCCTCTAGTCAAAATTCTTAAATACCTACAAAATAATATAAATCTAAAGTGTAGAGCGATAAGTAAGCGTATCAATTCACATCAAGGGGGTAAGCTAGAGACAAATTCAATTGTGATTCACTTTTATTTTCTTTTTGTGATTTTTTAACTTTTCTATTTTTTTTAGCTTTTCAAATATTAAAACAATTTGGGTGAGATGAGGATTTAAACAAAGCTAAACTAGATGAGAGATGAAAACAACTAACTAAAAACCACTGTTCTAAAAAACCCGCCTAGGCTTCGCCTAGGCTTGAGGCTTGGGAGAAACGTCCCGCCTTAAGATTTTGACGCCTTATGCTTAGTAAAACCCTTAAGGCGTACTTTTTCTCTAAAAACAACAATTCTTTAGTGAAACGATATCGCCTTTTAAAGATTTTTTTGCAAACCGGACCATTATCCCATCCAAAATAATCAAATAGTATTTTTATTTGCAAATATTCAGACATATTTTTATGATATGTACAATTTTAGTATTTTAATAGCCTTGTTATGGTAAAAAAATATTAAAATATATTAAAAAGACCTAAACGCCTTTTCACGACTTTTTACGCCAAGGCCCGCCTAGGCTTCCAAGGCTTAAGACTTGGCCTCCACGCCTCGATCACGCCCCGCATTTTTTAGAACCTTGCTAAAAACTAATTAAAATGAAAAACAATGTCTAACACTAAAATATGAGATAAGTGAGGTAAATAAATGTGAGAACAATCAAGGAGTGAGTTTGCACCACAAATTTTAGCTATTTTAACTAATTAATTTTATTATTTCAATTCTCCCAAATTAATATAAAAATTACAAATCAACTCTCATTGCAAATGTAATTTTAATAGTAATCTTTTAGAAAATTAAGTTTAACCCCCCACGACTCTAGAAAATAGATCTACACTCCTTTTAATTAATCTTCCGCTAGGATCATTTCATCAAAACTTAAGTATATCTCAGAAAATGAAAATAGAGTTGAAATTTATGGAATAATACCACACTTAAGAAATCCCTATCCCTAGTTCGAATCTAAAATGGGTATTATAACTTAAAATTTTGATTTTCTCTCGAAAATCATTTACCCTCTCTCGAGGCATAAATTTAAGGGTGAGGAATTAAAATTAACATTCAGAGGTAATTTTCAATTAATCAAACTAATTAAATCAAAATAACATCAAATAAGGGTTCATCCCACCCCTTGAAAGGGGGATTTAGCCTAACATGATATTGAACATAATGAACAAATAATCAAAGGCTAATAAAATAAAATAGAAGAGAAGAACAATCAAACCAAATCTCTTTGAGTGAAATTGGACTTCAATCCTTGAATTTGCACATCATCCATTCAATTTGAGCCTCCAAATGATTTTTAGTAATAAAAAGACACTTAATTAAATTTCTCACTAATTTATCACTCACTAATCTCTAACAAAAAATAAAAAATAAAATAAAACTATTTACAAAATGTTTTACCCAATTTATTTTCTACTCTAACAATCTCTCTCTAGAATTCTCTCTAAAAATTGATGGATCTCCAAATGGCCTTGAGTCTTCTATTTATATTGAGGCACATGGAGCTAAGGACAAATTGGTAATTGGCATGAGTGTGCATGTGGTTATGGTATAGGAGGGTAATTTAGGTGACACACACAAGTGCATGTGTGTTGTGAGGTGCGAGGGAATAAAAATCATATTTGATTATGGGGTATTTTAGGTATTGGGTTAAAAGCGGTAGTTGGGGGTAAAATGGGTTAAGTTGTTTTAAAACATGTGGGACATTTGGGTTTTTGTTTGGTTTTTGGCTAGTGAGAGAAACCGTGGTTTTGTGGGGATTATAAATGAAATGGGAAATGGGTCTAGGCTTGGAGTGGAGAATGGGTTGGATGAGAATGTAACCGGTTTGGGTCAAGAGGGTCGCACAGGGGGTTCGGTTAATCGATCAGGTTTGAATTCTGGCGGGTTCGCGGGTTAAGGGGAATGGAGGTTGTGTGGTGAGATGAGTTTTTGGATTAATGACGGGTTGTGGACGATTTCGGTGGGTTCAATAGCAGGGGTTTGGGTGCGACGTGTTTGCCATGGTCGGAGAGGGTTTAACCGCAATGGCTTTTGGGGTTCGGACCGGATTCTTGGTCACGGGTAGGAGGTAGTCAGGTGGGGTGGCGGAATGGGGGTGTCGGGCCAAGGTCGATGGTGGGTTTGGAGATGGGTTTGAGGGAATCGGGTAGGGGAGGTAGTTCGCGGGCTGGGCTGAGGCTGCATGGGTTGTGTGGTAGGAGTTGATTTGCCAGTGCGGGTGGTCTATGGCAGCGGGTTGGGGCTGGTTGTCTAGATGGTGGGTAATGGTGGTTGGGTGGTGTAAGATGAGGGGAGATATGGAGGTGTGGTTTGTTGCTAATGGTGGATGAGAGAGAGAGTGGAAGGTGGGGAAGAAGATGGGTTGGTTTTGCTTTGGTGTGGTGAGGGTGTAGATGATAGTGTGGGTGAGAATAGTGCTTGTGTGTATGTGAGTGTTGGTTGGTTAGGTGTGAATGGTGTGTGTAGGATAAGGTTTAGTGTGAGGATGAATTGTGTGTGTTTAATTTGAACAAAAAAAAATAAGGGACATATACCAAATAGTCCCTCGAACATTTTTTAATACTCATTTAGTCTAAACTTTTTTATTTTGCCTCAAAAAGTCCTTTGCCACATGTTTTGGAGAGGGAGTGTCGCTGGCGCGGACCTCTAAAAATAAGAGGATATTGAGTGCTTGAGGGACTAAATGGGTTAAACTAAAAATATGTGTCCTTTTTAAAAAATATATATTTATAGTAGGGACTATTTAATAATTGATCCAAAAAATAAAGTGAAAAATAAACTACCTAATATCCTAAAAAATATAAAATCAAATAAATAAAATGAAATCTATTAAAATTAAATTCCTAATCTATAAGATAAAATAATAAAACAAAGGAAATAAAAACTAAAATTCTAATAAAAAATGAAAACTAAAGTCCTACAAAATATAAAATCTAATACACTAAAAATAAACTCCTAAAAACTAATCCTAATAAAAACTAAAAACTAATGAAAATAGAATAAAATTACACTAATAAAATATAAAAATAGCAAATAAAATCTATAAATTCTAAATAAATCTAAAATAAACCTTAAAAATAAAACGACACAAAGTAAAAGTATAAAAAATATAAAAAGGGCACAAACTAAACACACACGGGTTCGGGGTAGGTTTAGGGACATGTTTAGGCTCGGGTGAGGTTACGGGGCAAGGTAATTAGCTCCATTTGACTGCAAATTGTCTCGAAATAATGCTTTTGACACCGCAATTGCAATCAAGCCTGCACACTGAACATTTACGCGCATAAGACCATTATTGTCGAGAATTAACAACTAAAATACGTCTATTCGGGGTATAAAATGTACACTTTTAGGTGTTTGGGGTAAATTTTGTAGTACGTGTTTTGATTTTAGCACCAAACCTGTGAGTGCCTAAGGTTTCATAAGAAAAATTCTCATTTTTACTTTAACTCAAAAGTTAGGAGATTTGGTAATAAAACCCCAAACCGTTCTCGAACATTTCATTCGTTTTATAAGCCTAGACCCAAGAATAGTTGCAAATCAATAGGCAAATCCTCTTCCCGATCTCAAACTAAGGCACAAAATAATTTTAAAACCATGCCTATTTGGATCAGGAGTGATGATCTAATACCCCGGCTAAATCGTTTTTATTGAAAATCTTTTGTGATCTTAACAAACCCTACACTGTGAGATACAAACCGCTGGTTGGTACTTAGACAGTGGTTACTCGCGCCATATGACGAGGGATGTTACCAAACTAAAGGATATTGTCCATTATAAAGGTGTCCATGTGTAGAGGGGGCCTGAAGGTAATCCTGGGATTAGGGATAATCCACCAATTAGCAACAGTGTTCTGAGGATAAGCTCAGCGTGGCAACTCAAGCGTGGCATCTTGGTGAGGCAGCCAAGCGTGGCAGCTTGGGGAGGCAGATCAGCGTGGCAACTCAAGCGTGGCATCTTGGTGAGGCAGCTTGGCGTGGCAACTCGTACTTTAGCTTATTGTTACTTTGCCATATTATAGCTTTGTTTATATTTACTACGAGTTGTAACGACTATAATGTTGTAACGAGAATAATGAATGGGCGTGAGGTCGAACGGTACTCACGAGAGACCAGGCTTGGCAGGGCCTGGGAGAGCTTTCATGCTCTATTGAACAACCTCACCGTGGGAACTTTAGAGGGATTTGGTTTGGAGGATTGAGAAGTGGGGCACCGTTGGGGCTTGTCCTGACCATCTTAGATACACCTGGTAAAACACCGAAGGACCCTGACCGTGGAACCTTAAGCGAAGCAGCTTGGAGTTCCATCGGGCATTAAGTTATGAACCAAACAACCCTCTACTTAAAAGTCACATCTACTGTGGGTGATGTCACTAGCCTTCTAAACAATGTCAGACATGCACTTGAGTAAACCACCGTGGTATTTGGGGTTGTCAGATAGTTGGTGAGCCACCTCTGCAACAACAACCCCCTGACATACAGTGGTTAGGCAAAAGGCATGTCTTGGCATTTAATGTTTATGACGTAGGAGGCAACTAGTGCATCAGGCATTTAATGTTGTGACATAAAGTATGAGGGATGTCTTTCATAGTCTTTAATGACTGAGTTGCCTCGGGGTTGGTGTGGGGGGCTATTTAAGGACCCCAACCACCTTTGAGGAGAGCATGATCTTTTGAGAGTTCAAAACTTATTACTAGAGAAATTTATTTACTAGAGAGAGATTTATTAAAAGAACCAGAGAGTTCTGCCACCCACCATTTTGTCATTTATTACGAAGCTTTTAATACATAACAGAGATCCTTGAGAGTTTTAGTATTTTTTGCCTGCCTACCAAGGTGTATCTAGGATGCTTACTTCTCTCTCCCTCTAGCTAAGTTATTTCTGAAGTTCTTTATTATATTGTGAGTTATACACGAGAGATTTGTGAGTATAAGATGGGTTCCATACATTCCAAACTGCTCTTTGTGTCTTGTGGCTAAATCACTAGTGCTTTTCTAACTAACCTTGTCATCACCATACTTAAAAGGGGTTATGCCTCCATCTTATCTAAACTACCCTCTTACATTTGGCGACTCTGCTGGGGAGGCATTCTTCTAAGGAAGAGGTATGGCGCAAGATAACGTTAATCGAAGGCTCAACTTTGATGATATCCAACACAGTGAAGAGCAAGCAGCGGTAGAATTGGAGACTTTAAGGAGCGGAGCTCCTCGAATAGAAGTGCCCCCAGTTCAGGCAACAACAGGCGTTCCGGGAGTGACGCAGGCTTCCACGAGCGCTGGGCTGGGATCTGCCCAAATGACCCTCCTTATGAGCAAGTTCTATGAGTTTTTGCAAACTCCTGCAGCTTCAACTGTGCTGGGAGGACTCGAAGCCAACTCCTTCGTAACACCAGGGGAAGCTCCAATGGTTCCACCAGGCGCAGGTACAACGGGAGCAGCCCCGGCAAGCATACCCTCCGTCGTGAATCCGGCGGTGGGAATCTCCGGAATATCAACGGCGCCAGCTGTAACGATGGCTCCAACTATAACGGTCATTCAGCCAACACCCCCATTGGTCGTTGCCCCATCGCCCATGGAGGAAATGAGGAGAGAAATGCAAAAGGAGATGTTTAAATTTGTGCAGGCTTCCTCACAGTCTATAGGCGAGGTAGCTTCAGTCTATGACGACTTTAGGACACCTTATCCTCAGGAATACAACGATGAGCCTTACCCGAGGGATTATATTCCCCCCATCTTTGAAAAATACACAGGGAAGGGTGGGAATCCGAAAGAGCACATTAAACGTTTTATTGAGCACCTGGGGGCGCATTGCAACAACAAGAAGCTCAGGTTGAGGGATTTTTCCAAATCCCTAACCGATAAAGCATACACGTGGTATTCTCATTTGGCCCCTAAAAGTGTTTTCACGTGGGAAAAGATGCACGTGCTGTTTGTCCAAAAGTTCTTTCTAGCAGAGGATGAATTCACTCTGACCCAACTAGGGAGAGAGAAGCAACGACCAGGAGAAGACATGGTGGCATACGTTCGGAGGTTCAGGGAAAGGTCTCTGGATGTGAGAGAGGAGGCCAAGGAGTCCAAACTATTACAAATCTGTGCCGAAGGACTACTCCCGGAATACATCTGCCATCTTATCAATGAGACGCGCGAGGGAACTTTTTCGGCGTTCTTAAAATCTGCAAGGAACATCTCATTGGTTGTACGACCAAACCCGGTGGCGGTGCCTATGATATTCAGGCAACCGATACAACCTGGGGGAGGAAGGCCTCAACCCCCACGAGTGGGATACACCGAAGGAACAGATGGGGGTAAGGCGGCGAAGAAGGACAACAAAAGGAAGTTCGGAAGGGATAGGGAAGACCCACCACCATTACCATGCACGATAGAAGAGGCGGTGAGTTGTTACAACGCCATGGTCCAAGGTGGAACGGTCTACCTACCAAAAGGCGTTCCTTCGGAAGAACCCGATGACGCAACAAGGGCAGATCCTAGGTATTATCAGGTTCATCGAAAGATCCAGCACCCGACAGAGAGCTGCTTCACACTGAGAAGAATCATTGACAAGTACATGAAGGCAGGGACGCTGCAGATCCCCCCACAGAACGTTAACAACAACCCGCTTCCAGCGCATGGGGCCAACTTGGTGACGGCCTACGACGATGAGGCGGAAAGAGGGGAAGGAAGGTCAACAATGAGGCAAAGAGAATTCGAAGAAACTCTGGAATATTGCACCACAGGAATGGCTAACGTAATTTTAGCCTACGATGAAGCAAGCGCTAAAGACGTGGAAGACGTATACAGCGTTGAAGGCGAGGAAATGGAGGCAGTCGTTGAATACAGCGCAATTTCAAAATCCCCAAAATTCGCTTGGTTCTTCGATCAAGTGGGGATACCAAAGGAGAGCAGACTGGAAATAACTCAGGCGATCCTAGACATCGCGAAGAAGGACGCGGTTCCCTCGTTGAAATGGAGGGGACCCATGGCGAGGCTGGTAAAAAAGTTCCTATCAGAGGTGACCTTCAGCGACGCAGATAGAGCTATAAGGTTCCCTCATAACAGGCCCTTGTATGTGACGGCCAGTATCAATGGGGTTAGTTTTGTAAGAACGCTTATGGATGGGGGCGCTTCCATCAACATTATGCCGATCAACTCCTTCCACGCAGCTGATATCCCAAAAGAAAGGTTGGTCCCCATGCCTCTGGTAATCTCAGGGTATGACAACCAATCTTCCAAATCCATTGGGTATGTGAATGTGGGAATTGTAATGGGAAATCTGAGTTCCCACATCAAGTTCCATGTAATAGAAAGTGCAACTTCCTATCATTTACTAATAGGAAGAGTGTGGATGCACAATCAAGGTTTAGTTCCTTCAACATATCATCAATGCGCCAAGGCAAATGTCAAAGGAACAGAAGTGACCATTAGGGCTACAAAAAGGCCTTTTGCTATCGAGGAAGCTCACTTTGTAGATGCGGCCTTTTATACAGAGTTGGAGGGAGATGCTCGAGTCCTAACGAAAAGAATGGAGGGGGCATGGGTTCCTTCGATCAGAGATAGAATGGGACCTCTGAACGAGCAAAGTAAAGAAGCCGCGGGTAACGAAGGGGTGAGGGCCGAAGAAAGCCATCAGGTGATCCCTCGACCCCAAAGTACCACGAAGCAGCTCAAAAACAAAGTAAGGCTTAGAGTGGATCCTGTGGAGCATGAGGTCCAACGGCAAAGCGTGCTGAGTCGCTTTTCAGGGGGAAGAATCGCTGAGGCTTCGAGAGAGAGGAAGAGGAAGACCGTGGCAACAGCTACCAACAGGCAATGCAAGAAGGTGGTCACTGAAGAGGGGAAGGTGGTATACCGTTTATAACGATGTGAGCGGGCGGCCGGAGAGACCGAGGATGGGCTGACCCGTTATATGAGTGTTTCTTGGTGGATCAACAGGGACAGTGTATGGTGATAGACAACTCCAACATACAGGAGTTCGTGGAGGAGGTCGCCGAAGAACCAGATTACATGGCAAATCAACCAAAGCCCCAGGCACAAGAGTTGGAGCAGTTGAACCTGGCAGGGGAAGGGGAAGACCCAAGGCCCATCTTCATCGCGAAGGATCTCGGTAAGGAGAAACAAGAAGCCTTGGTTGGGCTAATCCGAGAGTTCATAGATGTCTTTGCATGGAAGTATACCGAAATGGAAGGGCTAGATGAGGAAGTGAGCTGCCATAAGCTAAACGTGATGCCTTCAGCCATCCCGGTGAAGCAGGCAACAAGGACTTACAAACCTGAGTTGGACTTGAAGATTAAGGAAGAGGTTCAACGTTTGTTGGCAGCAGGATTCATCAAACCAATACAGCATCCCCTTTGGCTATCTAGCATTGTGCCAGTAGGAAAGAAGGACAAGAATCAAATAAGGATCTGTGTGGATTTTAGAGATTTGAACAGGGCTTTGCCCAAAGATGAGTTCCCTCTACCCTCCATTGATAGCTTGATAGATGCCACGGCTGGGCATGAGATGTATAGCTTCATGGATGGGTACGTAGGGTACAACCAGATCAAGATGGACCCCGCAAACGCAGAGAAAATGATATTCAGAACCCCGTTGGGCAATTTCATGTACAAAGTAATGTCGTTTGGACTTAAGAACGCGGGGGCTACTTATCAAAGAACAATGATGGCCATTTTTCACGATTTCTTCCACAAATTTATAGAATTCTATGTGGACGATTTGGTCATCAAATCGAAGAAGGAGGAGTCCCACCTAAACGACTTAAAGAAGGTGTTTACTCGATGTAGGAAGTATAAATTAAGGATGAACCCATTGAAGTGCGTCTTTGGAGTAACATGCGGGAAGTTTCTAGGCTTTGTGGTTGATCGACAAGGGGTGCAGATGGACCAGGATAAACAACGCGCGATCTTAGAAATGCCGTGCCCAAGAACGGCGAAGGAGCTAAAAAGCTTCCTCGGAAAAGTCTTCTACCTCAGAAGATTTGTACCAGGATTGGCCGAGGTAACACACCCGTTGATGCAGTTGCTGCGAAAGAACACAAAGTTCAGATGGGAAAAGGACCACCAGGAGTCTCTCGATGAGTTGAAGAAGTTGCTCGTTTCACCACAAATCATGGTTCCTCCGCAGGCAGGAGTACCGTTGCAGCTGTACCTCACCTCAACTACAAGGTCCGTTGGAGCCTTGCTGGCACAAGAGATTGACGGGCAAGAACGGCCGGTGTATTACCTCAGCAGGATCATACATGGGCCAGAGATTAGATATAGCAGCCTAGAAAGGCATTGTTTGGCCTTAGTCTTTGTAGCACAAAAACTTAGACATTATATGCTGTCTTTTACAATTCATATTGTAACTAGATGTGATCCTATTAAGTATTTGTTGGCTAGAACTATCTTGATTGGCGGGGCAGCTAGGTGGTTCCTTATTCTCTCCGAATATGATTTAAAGTGTGTGATTCCTCGTGCCATCAAGAGCCAGGCGTATGCTGATCTGTTGGCAATCTTTCCATCTGGAGCATTTGAACCACCTAAAGAAGACATTCCGGGAGGAATGGACGATGAAGTTTGATGGGTCTTCGGCAGAGAAAAAAGGAGGAGCAGGGGTCATCCTTTCAAAAGGAACGGAGGAAATTTGCCTTTCCTACAAACTAGATTTCCCTTGCTCCAATAACGAAGCAGAATACGAAGCGTTAGTGCTAGGGTTGCTGGAGGCTCTTCGAAGGGGAATTCGTTCTCTCTGCATCAAAGGTGACTCGAACTTAGTAATTCAGCAAGTTAATGGAGAATATGCGTTGAAGCACATGAGTTTGGCACCGTACAGAACGATCATTCAAAGGCTCCTCAGCCAGTTCCATCGGACCAAAATCAGAAGACACCCCAGAACGATGAACCGTCATCCAGACGCTTATGCCACTATTGCTCAAAAGATGGTCATGAGGAGCGATACGACTATCGTTACGATCCAACGAAGAACAGCTCCTTCAGTGGTGCAGTCAATACTACCGATGGAGGGAGACGCAGATTGGAGAGGAGTGATCAGGAAGAAACTGGAGTCTGGCGAAGGAGCTATGGGACTAAGAGAGTTAGCCCAATACTTTAAAAACCAGGGAAATCTTTACTACAGAAATGCAGGGGGATGGTTATCAAGATGCATTGGGCCAGAGGAAGCAGAGCGGAGGTTGAAGAGAACACATGAGGAGCAGTGCGAAACAACTGAGATACCCCTCTATAGAAGAATTCAAAGAGGGGGATATTTCTGGCCTAGAATGAAACAGGATGCGGCAGAACTACAACGGAATTGTGATAAGTGTCAGCTATTTTTTGAAGCAGCTGAGTGCCATTTCATAGAAGCCCAAACAGACTGGAGGCAGCCCTATATCGACTTTATTCAAGATGGAACTGCCCCAACGGAGAAAGTGGATGCGATGGGACTGAAGCGAAGGGCCCCAAGGTTCTATATCCAAGAAGGGCAGCTTTATCGAAGGTGGTACTTCAACAAGACATTGCGTTGCATCACGAAAGAAGAGGCAACTGAGGTCCTCAAACAAGCCCATAACCCAGCTCACATAGGAAGGGCCAAGTTATATGATCAGCTGATGACGTTGGGATATTATTGGCCAACGATGGAGAAAGACTCATCCGAATTTGTTCAAAAATGCAAAGCTTGCCAACTTCATGGGAATATGATCCATGCCCCATCGGTGGACTTACATTCTCTGGCAACGCCTTATCCTTTCCACACTTGGGCGTTCGACCTCGTGGGGGCGATACACCCTTCGTCAAGGGGCAAGATATGGATACTGGTAGCAACAGAGTGCTTTACAAAATGGGCTGAGGCAATACCACTCAGAAGGGCAACGGCTGGGGTAGTGAGTAGCTTCATCAGAGAGTATATCATTTGCCGTTTTGGGATCCCAAAGGTTATTCTCTCAGATAATGGGACTCCCTTTGTCAACTCAGAAGTAACGATGCTTACAGACAAGTATTCCATCGTTCATCACACTTCAACGGTGGCATACCCGAAGGGGAACGGTCAGGCCGAGGCAACTAACAAAACTCTGGTTAATATCCTGGCTAAAACAATGGAGGACTTTCCAGGATCGTGGGATGACAAGATACCAGCAGCGTTGTGGGCCTATCGAACGACAAAGAGGAAGCCCACAGGGGACACTCCGTTCTCCCTTGTCTACGGGGCTGAGGCAATCCTTCCAGTGGAGTTGGAGGTTCCCTCTGCTCGATACGCCTTGCGAAGTAGCATGCTCCCTCAGAACAGGCATGTGCAGCTGGAGGCATTGGATGAACACAGAGACAACGCAATGCAACATTTTCAAATGTATACGAGGCAGCTCTCTAGGGCATATGACAACCTGGTAAGACCAAGGAGGTTCGTAGAGGGGGATCTCGTTTTGAAAGCAGCGGTGAAACACATTAGGGGACTTCCCCTGCCAAAATTCGCAGCCAATTGGGAGGGACCTTTCGTCGTAAAGGAAGCTCATGATTCAGGTTATTGCCTAATTTCTAAGTTGGAGGAAGACAAGCCATTCAAAATTAATAATAAATGGTTGAAAGTCTATCATGTGTAAACAATTAAGTTTGTACCATCGATGTATCTAGTCTTTGATTATGAATATACAAGTTTTATTGATGACGTGAAGTATAGACACCGCTATGAAAGCAGTCACAACTCAAAGATAAAACGGGAAAATATACTTTCTTTCATTCAATAAACAAGAGAGCATTATAAAAAAATTGGGAACTATTGCCCAAGAATTACATAAATGGACGAAGAAGGAAAATATATACAAGATCTTGCTACCCTAAAAGGAACCATAGGTCTGGGGAAGAGAAAAAATCCCCAGGAAGGCCCGAAGAAGCTGACGCAAACGAGCTTTGAGCATTGACAGCAACCTCTAGCCTGATTTGCACCTGGGCGCGTTCAATAAGAAGTCTCTCCCGTTTCAGTTTGGCCAAACGAAGAGCCTCTTCGGCATTCTTTATTTCTTCATCCGCCGATTCCAAAAGAGGTGCCAGCTCAGCTAACTTAACTTCCTCAGCCCGTTGGTCCTCCTGATGCTTCCTCAACAGTTCCCTCTGACCGATCAGCTGCTGGCTCTTCAAAGTTTTCAAATACGCCATAAGCCAGTCGAAACGAAAACCGTCATGACCCAATTCCTTCAGAAAACCCAGAAACTGATTAATGAGGGTTCGGGTTACACGGGAAGTGGGAGTATTGGCAATCTCAGCAACAACGATCGCCATGCCTTGCAGTCGATAACTCATCACGAGAATATTGGACCGTAGGCAGTCCACGGTGAAGGTCTCGGGGTGATGGTTCACCAACTGCTCAATCACCAAGCGATGGCTCACAGGCATTTGGGGAGAATTGTGAAGCACCATTAGGCAAAAGGCAGGAGGAGTTAAGTCAGGGAGAGGCAATTCGCACCCAGACTCACTTTCGGCCTCAACACCAGTCGTGGAACCTTGGTCAGCCTGACGTGGTGCGCCTATAAGTGAAAGAGCTGGTGAGGAATCCTCCTGAGCAACCTGAGAAGAGATATAAGAAACAGTGAGATTGTAACGTTTTCGTTGTTAAGTCACCGTTATAAGGTGGAGATTATATAAAAATCTTAACAAGTGTTTTCATTGTTAAGTCACCGTTATAAGGTGGAGATTATATAAAAATCTTAACAAGTGTTTTCATTGTTAAGTCACCGTTATAAGGTGGAGATTATATAAAAATCTTAACAAGTGTTTTCATTGTTAAGTCACCGTTATAAGGTGGAGATTATATAAAAAATCTTAACAAGTGTTTTCATTGTTAAGTCACCGTTATAAGGTGGAGATTATATAAAAATCTTAACAAGTGTTTTCATTGTTAAGTCACCGTTATAAGGTGGAGATTATATAAAAATCTTAACAAATGTTTTCGTTGTTAAGTCACCGTTATAAGGTGGAGATTCTAAAAAAAATCTTAACAAGTGTTTTCATTGTTAAGTCACCGTTATAAGGTGGAGATTATATAAAAATCTTAACAAACGTTTTCGTTGTTAAGTCACCGTTATAAGGTGGAGATTATAAAAAAAATCTTAACAAGTGTTTTCATTGTTAAGTCACCGTTATAAGGTGGAGATTATATAAAAATCTTAACAAACGTTTTCGTTGTTAAGTCACCGTTATAAGGTGGAGATTATATAAAAATCTTAACAAGTGTTTTCATTGTTAAGTCACCGTTGTAAGGTGGAGATTATATAAAAATCTTAACAAGTGTTTTCATTGTTAAGTCACCGTTATAAGGTGGAGATTATATAAAGAATTAAGAAAGTACCTGAATCATAACAGGGGCAGGAGTGGGAGTCATCACGGAGGTTAAAGTGGCAGGAATTGTTGGGAGGGGACTTGTTACCTCATCAGCCTCAACGGGGTCTCTGGCCCCAGAAACCTCAACCATCGGCATAGTTCCCTCGCCCACATAAGGTACCAAAGCAAGAGCAAGGGGTTCATCGGGAATAGATGAGGATGGTGAAAGATCAGGAGAAAGCTGCAATATAAAAGCCAATGTTAGTAAAGAGGAAAAAATACAGAAAAAAGGGCGAAATGTATCCAAGAATAACTTACCTCAGTAAGAACGTTAAAAATGGGCACTGTGGTCAGAGGTCTCGCCAGCACCGTTGGACGAAGAATGTCTGCTAGCAGCGAGGATACTTCGACCTAGGGCAACCAACATCCTAAATTCAGCGCACAGAACGGGGTGAAAGAGAAGGAACGCCAGATCAGACAAATTTAAATATGAAACAATTACCTCAGGATCACCTGCAGCAACCAGAATGATGGGAAGAACAGCCTCAGAGGAAGCCAGTGAGCCAGAGGGGACTGGAGTAGGCATCTCAGATTGTGTTATCTCTGGTAGCAAAGAGACATCCATGGGCTTTATAACCTCACCCTCCCCAACTGCCTCCCTCGCCGGTCGTAAGATTGAACAACGGGCGTAAGTAAGCCCGGTCATTGGCGAACGGGGTGGGGTCGTATCGGATGAGATGGCCCCACAACGACCGCCCACGAAACGGCTAATGGGGGGACTTGGAGGGCTAGGAGAACGAGGCCCCGTTTCTTTAAGTCCCTGCACCAAAGTAGTTAAGAACAATATATATATAAGCAAATCCGGCTTGCTCTAACCAAAGAAGAAAAGAGAACAAGATAAGTGTACATACCTCAGATTGGGAAGAAGAATGAGAAGCTTGCACCGGGGAAACTTGCTTCCGCTGGGACTTGGTGCCTAAAGACTTCCTCCTCAGCCTTGTCACGTCACTGCCAGGGGCTTGAGGAACCTTCGAACTTTTTCTCCTCCTTGCAGCTGGCTCAGTGGGATCAACGAAGATCGTGGGGAAGGCAACCGAGGGAGGAACGACGACAGCGCGCCGTTGAAACTCTGCATTCACCCGATCTACCTCAGCCTGCGCCTCCCTCCTTAACCTCTCGGCCCTTTCAGGAGACATGGGAGGAGGAACGGAGGCTATGGGAAGGGCTGCCACAGGAGTCTGGGATTTGGACTTTGTCTTTTTCGTGGAAACCACCCCACTCTTGGCCTTCTTGGTCGACGGCTGCGAAGACCCTTCATCAGCAGTAGCTCCAGTCGAAGGAGCAGTCTTCCTGGATACCCCAACACTTTTCGCTTTGGATATGGCAGTGGGAGTCATGGGGCATAACGGAGGTAGCTCTTCGGAAGGCCTCTTAGGGGTTTTGCTTAGAGGGAACTCAATCCCCAGAACGGAGTTGCCTTTGAGTCCCAGCTCCAAAGCAGAAAATGAAAGAACTGGAGGGTACACAGGCTCGCCATCTATGAATTCAGCAATGTTAGCCAGTTGTCTCGGCCAGAACTTCGTGGCAAATAGACTGGTCACATTCCCTTGCCTCTTGTTGGAGGGAATGGTGACTCTCCCAGCCATTGATTCACTTATCCCCCACGCAGCAGTGGAGGAAAATAAGGAACATGCCTCGCTAAAGCTAACCTTTGGGTTTGACGATTGAAAAACTGAGCGAGGAGCCCCCTGATCAAACCCAAATTGACGACTACACCGATTGGGGTTGTAATGTTTGCTGGAATATCCCCACTCGGTGTAGGAAGGCAGATACCCCGGAGAAAGGAGAAGCACCACGGCTAACTGAGGATCTTCAATATCTACCCCCACCTGTACCACCCTGGATTCGTGCTGAAAGAAATCACAAGTATGAACAAAGGCGTCCTCTCCGTAAGGCCTCATAACAAAGTCCTCAAAACGATCAATTGAGGCGATCAGCTCTTTTCTGCTCTGCCTCTTGTGATAAATGTAAGAGCGTGGGGGCAGAATGGTTTCCCCAGAAGGAGGACGGTTGGCCTTGGCCGCCACAACAGGAAAGCGCACGTAAAGAAAGATGGTTAGAAGGACGATGTTAGCAAAATTGGCCAGGTTATAACGGCCAAGTGATCGTTCCTTGTCGAACAACGTTCTGTCAAGCCAGGTGTAGAGGGACCCTAGGGCAATTGCAGCCAAAGGAAGTTTGATGCCCCGGGCCAAACGAAGGGATATGTTGATAAGGTCCCTTCGGGGCTGATCGTTTGGTTTTCCCGTCAAAAGAAAACGGGAAAGAATCACAAGGATGTAAGCAGGGAGCTCTAACGAAGTACCTTGGCCAGGGGCATCCGTTGAAATTAAAGAACTACCTTCACTAGAACCCTTGAAGAAATAATTAATCAGCGGAGTGAAGGTAGCTTTGTTTGAAGAACCGATGCAACTTCGGCATATTCGGTCCAACGCCAAACGGTCAGCAGTCTCTTTGGCGTCGAGAGGCTCTTCGTAATAAGGCTCATGACCTGTTGCTTCGAGCCCCAGAAGCTCGCAGACATCTTCTAGGGTTATCGTGAACTCGCCCCACGCAGCAATAAATGTGTGAGTCATCACGTTCCAACGAGAAACAAGAATGGGGAGAGCAGCATTATTTTTGGAGAGAGTAAACTCACCAAACCATTTGGCCCGTTGAAGGCCAATCTTACTCAAAATATCACCATAGGAACTCACCATGTGAGAGTTCCAAGAAGCAAAATGGGCAGGAGAACCACCTGGTGCTTCGAAGTCAATTTGGGACCATTGGAAGTCCCCTCGCTCCAGACGAAACCGAAGAGTCCCCTCTGGAGGAAGAAAGCCCCACTTCGAGGGTTCTTCGTCCTCGTCACCCAGCACTAAGGTCTCAAACTTGCATTCAAAATTGACAGTCTTGCAAGCAGCAGCAAAGCCATCACTTTCACCAAAAATGGGAGAGCGACGATAAAACCTTAACTGTTCACGACGAACAGCGTCCAAGGCAGAGGCACCAGTAGTGGTGGCAACAGCAGTAGCAGGCGACGCACTGGTTGAAGAGATGGTGGGGTAACTTTGAGACGCCATGACAGATTGTTAGAGCAAACAAAAAACAACCTTGAGTCAGAGGAGCCTGAGCACGACAATGGCGGAAGAACAACCACAGGAGGTGGCGAAGAAGATGAGAGCAAGAACAGGACGGCACAAGGTCGAACAGCAATAGAGGTTTCAGACGATCAACAATGGAAGCTCTTTCTCTCTCTCTCTAAAAAACGAAGGAAATTTGAAGCAAGTAGTGGGAAAGCAAGAAAAAGAATGGTTTTAAGTGATTTGGCCGTTTAATTTTTAAAGTTCGTCGTTTAAATTTCCCACCATTGCACGTGTGTGGCCGCCTGCAATCATTTCAAATGTACACGTGGCACTTCGGGAAGTGTTTTGACATGGAAAAGACAACGCTACGTCATTCAATGACGTGACACCTGGGGAACTGCCATCAATTAATGACGTGACACCTAGGGAACAGCCACCGTTACCTTCCTAAGCAAGATTCAGTTTTGGGCGCCAAGATTTTCTCTGACATATCCAATACCCCCCCCCCCCCCAACGAAGAAGGTGTCCCAACGGTTCAAAAAAGCCACGATGTCCCCTCGACAGAAGCTCAAACGTTGTTTAGTTATGACTCAGTTACATCGGGGAGAATTTTTCGCTTTTTCGAACATTACTGGGAGAATATTAGCAGGTCCTTCGGGAGACTTTCAGATATTCAAGCTGGAACGGTTGAGACTCAGCATTAGAAAAAGCTGCAGGCCAGACAGAAAAGGTTCATCGGATTAAGAAGTTTTCGTGGAGGCACTTCTTGTTCCCACAACAAATCCCTCCACGAAGGGGCAAATGTAGAGGGGGCCTGAAGGTAATCCTGGGATTAGGGATAATCCACCAATTAGCAACAGTGTTCTGAGGATAAGCTCAGCGTGGCAACTCAAGCGTGGCATCTTGGTGAGGCAACCAAGCGTGGCAGCTTGGGGAGGCAGATCAGCGTGGCAACTCAAGCGTGGCATCTTGGTGAGGCAGCTTGGCGTGGCAACTCGTACTTTAGCTTATTGTTACTTTGCCATATTATAGCTTTGTTTATATTTACTACGAGTTGTAACGACTGTAATGTTGTAACGAGAATAATGAATGGGCGTGAGGTCGAACGGTACTCGCGAGAGACCAGGCTTGGCAGGGCCTGGGAGAGCTTTCATGCTCTATCGAACAACCTCACCGTGGGAACTTTAGAGGGATTTGGTTTGGAGGATTGAGAAGTGGGGCACCGTTGGGGCTTGTCCTGACCATCTTAGATACACCTGGTAAAACACCGAAGGACCCTGACCGTGGAACCTCAAGCGGAGCAGCTTGGAGTTCCATCGGGCATTAAGTTATGAACCAAACAACCCTCTACTTAAAAGTCACATCTACTGTGGGTGATGTCACTAGCCTTCTAAACAATGTCAGACATGCACTTGAGTAAACCACCGTGGTATTTGGGGTTGTCAGATAGTTGGTGAGCCACCTCTGCAACAACAACCCCCTGACATACAGTGGTTAGGCAAAAGGCATGTCTTGGCATTTAATGTTTATGACGTAGGAGGCAACTAGTGCATCAGGCATTTAATGTTGTGACATAAAGTATGAGGGATGTCTTTCATAGTCTTTAATGACTTAGTTGCCTCGGGGTTGGTGTGGGGGGCTATTTAAGGACCCCAACCACCTTTGAGGAGAGCATGATCTTTTGAGAGTTCAAAAGTTATTACTAGAGAAATTTATTTACTAGAGAGAGATTTATTAAAAGAACCAGAGAGTTCTGCCACCCACCATTTTGTCATTTATTACGAAGCTTTTAATACATAACAGAGATCCTTGAGAGTTTTAGTATTTTTTGCCTGCCTACCAAGGTGTATCTAGGATGCTTACTTCTCTCTCCCTCTAGCTAAGTTATTTCTGAAGTTCTTTATTATATTGTGAGTTATACACGAGAGATTTGTGAGTATAAGATGGGTTCCATACATTCCAAACTGCTCTTTGTGTCTTGTGGCTAAATCACTAGTGCTTTTCTAACTAACCTTGTCATCACCATACTTAAAAGGGGTTACGCCTCCATCTTATCTAAACTACCCTCTTACATTTGGCGACTCTGCTGGGGAGGCATTCTTCTAAGGAAGAGGTATGGCGCAAGATAACGTTAATCGAAGGCTCAACTTTGATGATATCCAACACAGTGAAGAGCAAGCAGCGGTAGAATTGGAGGCTTTAAGGAGCGGAGCTCCTCGAATAGAAGTGCCCCCAGTTCAGGCAACAACAGGCGTTCCGGGAGTGACGCAGGCTTCCACGAGCGCTGGGCTGGGATCTGCCCAAATGACCCTCCTTATGAGCAAGTTCTATGAGTTTTTGCAAACTCCTGCAGCTTCAACGGTGTTGGGAGGACTCGAAGCCAACTCCTTCGTAACACCAGGGGAAGCTCCAACGGTTCCACCAGGCGCAGGTACAACGGGAGCAGCCCCGGCAAGCATACCCTCCGTCGTGAATCCGGCGGTGGGAATATCCGGAGTATCAACGGTGCCAGCTGTAACGATGGCTCCAACTATAACGGTCATTCAGCCAACACCCCCATTGGTCGTTGCCCCATCGCCCATGGAGGAAATGAGGAGAGAAATGCAAAAGGAGATGTTAAAATTAATGCAGGCTTCCTCACAGTCTATAGGCGAGGTAGCTTCAGTCTATGACGACTTTAGGACACCTTATCCTCAGGAATACAACGATGAGCCTTACCCGAGGGATTATATTCCCCCCATCTTTGAAAAATACACAGGGAAGGGTGGGAATCCGAAAGAGCACATTAAACGTTTTATTGAGCACCTGGGGGCGCATTGCAACAACAAGAAGCTCAGGTTGAGGGAGTTTTCCAAATCCCTAACCGATAAAGCATACACGTGGTATTCTCATTTGGCCCCTAAAAGTGTTTTCACGTGGGAAGAGATGCACGTGCTGTTTGTCCAAAAGTTCTTTCTAGTAGAGGATGAATTCACTCTGACCCAACTAGGGAGAGAGAAGAAACGACCAGGAGAAGACGTGGTGGCATACGTTCGGAGGTTCAGGGAAAGGTCTCTGGATGTGAGAGAGGAGGCCAAGGAGTCCAAACTATTACAAATCTGTGCCGAAGGACTACTCCCGGAATACATCTGCCATCTTATCAATGAGACGCGCGAGGGAACTTTTTCGGCGTTCTTAAAATCTGCAAGGAACATCTCATTGGTTGTACGACCAAACCCGGTGGCGGTGCCTATGATATTCAGGCAACCGATACAACCTGGGGGAGGAAGGCCTCAACCCCCACGAGTGGGATACACCGAAGGAACAGATGGGGGTAAGGCGGCGAAGAAGGACAACAAAAGGAAGTTCGGAAGGGATAGGGAAGACCCACCACCATTACCATGCACGATAGAAGAGGCGGTGAGTTGTTACAACGCCATGGTCCAAGGTGGAACGGTCTACCTACCAAAAGGCGTTCCTTCGGAAGAACCCGATGACGCAACAAGGGCAGATCCTAGGTATTATCAGGTTCATCGAAAGATCCAGCACCCGACAGAGAGCTGCTTCACACTGAGAAGAATCATTGACAAGTACATGAAGGCAGGGACGCTGCAGATCCCCCCACAGAACGTTAACAACAACCCGCTTCCAGCGCATGGGGCCAACTTGGTGACGGCCTACGACGATGAGGCGGAAAGAGGGGAAGGAAGGTCAACAATGAGGCAAAGAGAATTCGAAGAAACTCTGGAATATTGCACCACAGGAATGGCTAACGTAATTTTAGCCTACGATGAAGCAAGCGCTAAAGACGTGGAAGACGTATACAGCGTTGAAGGCGAGGAAATGGAGGCAGTCGTTGAATTTAGTACTAAGTGTTATGATTTTGGCTGATAAAGAAACTTTTCGGTATATATATTTTTTTCTTCGTCGTTTCTTGAAAATCTCCTCTAGTCAAAATTCTTAAATACCTACAAAATAATATAAATCTAAAGTGTAGAGCGATAAGTAAGCGTATCAATTCACATCAAGGGGGTAAGCTAGAGACAAATTCAATTGTGATTCACTTTTATTTTCTTTTTGTGATTTTTTAACTTTTCTATTTTTTTTTAGCTTTTCAAATATTAAAACAATTTGGGTGAGATGAGGATTTAAACAAAGCTAAACTAGATGAGAGATGAAAACAACTAACTAAAAACCACTGTTCTAAAAAACTCGCCTAGGCTTGAGGCGTGAGAGAAACGCCCCGCCTTAAGATTTTGACGCCTTATGCTTAGTAAAACCCTTAAGGCGTACTTTTTCTCTAAAAACAACAATGCTTTAGTGAAACGATATCGCCTTTTAAAGATTTTTTTGCAAACCGGACCATTATCCCATCCAAAATAATCAAATAGTATTTTTATTTGCAAATATTCAGACATATTTTTATGATATGTACAATTTTAGTATTTTAATAGCCTTGTTATGGTAAAAAAATATTAAAATATATTAAAAAGACCTAAACGCCTTTTCACGACTTTTTACGCCAAGGCCCGCCTAGGCTTCTAAGGCTTAAGACTTGGCCTCCACGCCTCGATCACGCCCCGCGTTTTTTATAACCTTGAAAAACTGATTAAAATGAAAAACAATGTCTAACACTAAAATATGAGATAAGTGAGGTAAATAAATGTGAGAACAATCAAGGAGTGAGTTTGCACCACAAATTTTAGCTATTTTAACTAATTAATTTTATTATTTGAATTCTCCCAAATTAATATAAAAATTACAAATCAACTCTCATTGCAAATGTAATTTTAATAGTAATCTTTTAGAAAATTAGGTTTAACCCCCCACGACTCTAGAAAATAGATCTACACTCCTTTTAATTAATCTTCCGCTTGGATCGTTTCATCAAAACTTAAGTATATCTCAGAAAATGAAAATAGAGTTGAAATTTATGGAATAATACCACACTTAAGAAATCCCTATCCCTAGTTCGAATCTAAAATGGGTATTATAACTTAAAATTTTGATTTTCTCTCGAAAATCATTTACCCTCTCTCGAGGCATAAATTTAAGGGTGAGGAATTAAAATTAACATTCAGAGGTAATTTTCAATTAATCAAACTAATTAAATCAAAATAACATCAAATAAGGGTTCATCCCACCCCTTGAAAGGGGGATTTAGCCTAACATGATATTGAACATAATGAACAAATAATCAAAGGCTAATAAAATAAAATAGAAGAGAAGAACAATCAAACCAAATCTCTTTGAGTGAAATTGGACTTCAATCCTTGAATTTGCACATCATCCATTCAATCTGAGCCTCCAAATGATTTTTAGTAATAAAAAGACACTTAATTAAATTTCTCACTAATTTATCACTCACTAATCTCTAACAAAAAATAAAAAATAAAATAAAACTATTTACAAAATGTTTTACCCAATTTATTTTCTACTCTAACAATCTCTCTCTAGAATTCTCTCTAAAAATTGATGGATCTCCAAATGGCCTTGAGTCTTCTATTTATATTGAGGCACATGGAGCTAAGGACAAATTGGTAATTGGCATGAGTGTACATGTGGTTATGGTATAGGAGGGTAATTTAGGTGACACACACAAGTGCATGTGTGTTGTGAGGTGCGAGGGAATAAAAATCAGATTTGATTATGGGATATTTTAGGTATTGGGTTAAAAGCGGTAGTTGGGGGTAAAATGGGTTAAGTTGTTTTAAAACATGTGGGACATTTGGGTTTTTGTTTGGTTTTTGGCTAGTGAGAGAAATCGTGGTTTTGTGGGGATTATAAATGAAATGGGAAATGGGTCTAGGCTTGGAGTGGATAATGGGTTGGATGAGAATGTAACCGGTTTGGGTCAAGAGGGTCGCACAGGGGGTTCGGTTAATCGATCAGGTTTGAATTCTGGCGGGTTCGCGGGTTAAGGGGAATGGAGGTTGTGTGGTGAGATGAGTTTTTGGATTAGTGACGGGTTGTGGACGATTTCGGTGGGTTCAATAGCAGGGGTTTGGGTGCGACGTGGTTGCCATGGTCGGAGAGGGTTTAACCGCAATGGCTTTTGGGGTTCGGACCGGATTCTTGGTCACGGGTAGGAGGTAGTCAGGTGGGGTGGCGGAATGGGGGTGTCGGGCCAAGGTCGATGGTGGGTTTGGAGATGGGTTTGAGGGAATCGGGTAGGGGAGGTAGTTCGCGGGCTGGGCTGAGGCGCATGGGTTGTGTGGTAGGAGTTGATTTGCCAGTGCGGGTGGTCTATGGCAGCGGGTTGGGGCTGGTTGTCTAGATGGTGGGTAATGGTGGTTGGGTGGTGTAAGATGAGGGGAGATATGGAGGTGTGGTTTGTTTGTAATGGTGGATGAGAGAGAGAGGGGAAGGTGGGGAAGAAGATGGGTTGGGTTTGCTTTGGTATGGTGAGGGTGTAGATGATAGTGTGGGTGAGAATAGTGTTTGTGTGTATGTGAGTGTTGGCTGGTTAGGTGTGAATGGTGTGTGTAGGATAAGGTTTAGTGTGAGGATGAATTGTGTGTGTTTAATTTGAACAAAAAAAAATAAAGTGAAAAATAAACTACCTAATATCCTAAAAAATATAAAATCAAATAAATAAAATGAAATCTATTAAAATTAAATTCCTAATCTATAAGATAAAATAATAAAACAAAGGAAATAAAAACTAAAATTCTAATAAAAAATGAAAACTAAAGTCTTACAAAATATAAAATCTAATACACTAAAAATAAACTCCTAAAAACTAATCCTAATAAAATCTAAAAACTAATGAAAATAGAATAAAATTACACTAATAAAATATAAAAATAGAAAATAAAATCTATAAATTCTAAATAAATCTAAAATAAACCTTAAAAATAAAACGACACAAAGTAAAAGTATAAAAAATATAAAAAGGGCACAAACTAAACACACACGGGTTCGGGGTAGGTTTAGGGACATGTTTAGGCTCGGGTGAGGTTACGGGGCAAGGTAACACTACACCAAAACTGGCGATTGGTCACGGCCAAAATCCCTGACCAAACCTGTGGGTCGCGGACTTGGGCCGTGACCATTTCGGGCGTGACCATTTTCGTGGGTCGCGGCCCAAGTCCGTGACCAAAAAATGGTCACGGCCGAGAGGGGTCACGGCAGATGGTCGCGGACTTAGGCCGTGACCCATGCCGTGATAGGTCGCGGCTCTAATCCGTGACCCATAACCGTGACAAATTGGTCGCGGCCAAAGTCCGCGACCCATGTGCGTGACAAAAAAAAATTAAAAAAATTGGTCGCGGCCCTTGTCCATGACCCAAAACCGTGACAAATTGGTCGCGGCCAAAGTCCGCGACCCATGTGCGTGACAAAAAAAAATTAAAAAAATTGGTCACGGTCCTTGTCCATGACCCACGACCGTGACAAATTGGTCGCGGACTTTGACCGCGACCCATGTGTGTGACAAAAAAAAATTAAAAAAATTTGGTCGCGGCCCTAGTCCGCGACCCATTACCGTGACAAAAAATAAAAAAAATGGTCGCGGACTTTGGCCGCGACCATTTTTAAGCGCGACAAAAAAAAAGTAAAAATGGTCATGGACAAAGTCCATGACCATATTTATCTGTAATTTAAAAAAAATGTATTTTTTTTTGCCCAATCCTAAAATTGGGGTTCCTGTGAGTGCATCATCGGTTGCTACGAGGTGTTACAAATATTTATTATAGGCAAAACAAAAAAAAAAAATCACAAATTGCGAATTGAGAATGTTGTTAATAAACAAATATATATACAAACATAAAAATATTACACGTCTTAATAATTCACAGACCAAAAAAAAATTGGGCAGAGTTTCCTCTATTTTCTTGACATTCCAAAACCTGTAAATGAAAAACCTGCTTATTATAAAGCCCGCACGGCTATAAAATTCAACAATCAAATTATAAAAGCCCGCACGGCCATAAAACTAAACAATAAAAGCCTGCACGGCTATAACACATAAAAAACATTATCCTGAATGTCCACAACATATAAATAATCATCATGTTGTAAAACATTGCCTCCTTCATTTGATCCACGCGCAAAAATCCTACAAATGATAGGATACAAAAAATAAAAGTATCAGTAACCAAGTAATTTTACAAAAAAATTAATTAAGCTGAAAAATTGCATATATGAGTTAAAATTATCAGTAACCAAGTAGAAATATAAAAATTAAGTGTGGAAATAAGCAAATTATCATCGTACTCTCAAACCGGGACACCCGCGGCTGCGGGGTCAGTTCCTACGAGTTACGTTGGTCCCGTGGGAGGTGTTGGTGCCACCCACGGGGCCGTTCGGGGGCTGTTTCGAGTTCTCACCCTCTAACGCCATGTTTTTAAGCCTAAGTGTGGAAATAAGCAAATTACCGTCGTACTCTCAAACCGGGACACCCGCGGCTGCGGCGTCCGTTCCCACGAGTTACGTTGGTCCCGTGGGAGGTGTTAGTGCCACCCACGGGGCCGTTCGGGGGCTGTTTCGAGTTTTCACCCTCTAACGCCATGTTAAGCCTAAGTGTAGAATTAAGCAAATTACCGTCGTACTCTCAAACCGGGACACCCGCGGCTGCGGGGTCCGTTCCCACGAGTTACGTTGGTCCCGTGGGAGGTGTTGGTGCCACCCACGGGGCCGTTCGGGGGCTGTTTCGAGTTCTCACCCTCTAACGCCATGTTTTTAAGCCTAAGTGTGGAAATAAGCAAATTACCGTCGTACTCTCAAACCGGGACACCCGCGGCTGCGGCGTCCGTTCCCACGAGTTACGTTGGTCCCGTGGGAGGTGTTAGTGCCACCCACGGGGCCGTTCGGGGGCTGTTTCGAGTTTTCACCCTCTAACGCCATGTTAAGCCTAAGTGTAGAAATAAGCAAATTACCGTCGTACTCTCAAACCGGGACACCCGCGGCTGCGGGGTCAGTTCCTACGAGTTACGTTGGTCCCGTGGGAGGTGTTGGTGCCACCCACGGGGCCGTTCGGGGGCTGTTTCGAGTTCTCACCCTCTAAAGCCATGTTTTTAAGCCTAAGTGTGGAAATAAGCAAATTACCGTCGTACTCTCAAACCGGGACACCCGCGGCTGCGGGGTCCGTTCCCACGAGTTACGTTGGTCCCGTGGGAGGTGTTGGTGCCACCCACGGGGCCGTTCGGGGGCTGTTTCGAGTTCTCACCCTCTAACGCCATGTTTTTAAGCCTAAGTGTGGAAATAAGCAAATTACCGTCGTACTCTCAAACCGGGACACCCGCGGCTGCGGGGTCCGTTCCCACGAGTTACGTTGGTCCCGTGGGAGGTGTTGGTGCCACCCACGGGGCCGTTCGGGGGCTGTTTCGAGTTCTCACCCTCTAACGCCATGTTTTTAAGCCTAAGTGTGGAAATAAGCAAATTACCGTCGTACTCTCAAACCGGGACACCCGCGGCTGCGGGGTCCGTTCCCACGAGTTACGTTGGTCCCGTGGGAGGTGTTAGTGCCACCCACGGGGCCGTTCGGGGGCTGTTTCGAGTTTTCACCCTCTAACGCCATGTTAAGCCTAAGTGTAGAATTAAGCAAATTACCGTCGTACTCTCAAACCGGGACACCCGCGGCTGCGGGGTCAGTTCCTACGAGTTACGTTGGTCCCGTGGGAGGTGTTGGTGCCACCCACGGGGCCGTTCGGGGGCTGTTTCGAGTTCTCACCCTCTAACGCCATGTTTTTAAGCCTAAGTGTGGAAATAAGCAAATTACCGTCGTACTCTCAAACCGGGACACCCGCGGCTGCGGGGTCCGTTCCCACGAGTTACGTTGGTCCCGTGGGAGGTGTTGGTGCCACCCACGGGGCCGTTCGGGGGCTGTTTCGAGTTCTCACCCTCTAACGCCATGTTTTTAAGCCTAAGTGTGGAAATAAGCAAATTACCGTCGTACTCTCAAACCGGGACACCCGCGGCTGCGGGGTCCGTTCCCACGAGTTACGTTGGTCCCGTGGGAGGTGTTAGTGCCACCCACGGGGCCGTTCGGGGGCTGTTTCGAGTTTTCACCCTCTAACGCCATGTTAAGCCTAAGTGTAGAAATAAGCAAATTACCGTCGTACTCTCAAACCGGGACACCCGCGGCTGCGGGGTCAGTTCCTACGAGTTACGTTGGTCCCGTGGGAGGTGTTGGTGCCACCCACGGGGCCGTTCGGGAGCTGTTTCGAGTTTTCACCCTCTAACGCCATGTTAAGCCTAAGTGTAGAAATAAGCAAATTACCGTCGTACTCTCAAACCGGGACACCCGCGGCTGCGGGGTCAGTTCCTACGAGTTACGTTGGTCCCGTGGGAGGTGTTGGTGCCACCCACGGGGCCGTTCGGGGGCTGTTTCGAGTTCTCACCCTCTAACGCCATGTTTTTAAGCCTAAGTGTGGAAATAAGCAAATTACCGTCGTACTCTCAAACCGGGACACCCGCGGCTGCGGGGTCAGTTCCTACGAGTTACGTTGGTCCCGTGGGAGGTGTTGGTGCCACCCACGGGGCCGTTCGGGGGCTGTTTCGAGTTCTCACCCTCTAACGCCATGTTTTTAAGCCTAAGTGTGGAAATAAGCAAATTACCGTCGTACTCTCAAACCGGGACACCCGCGGCTGCGGGGTCCGTTCCCACGAGTTACGTTGGTCCCGTGGGAGGTGTTGGTGCCACCCACGGGGCCGTTCGGGGGCTGTTTCGAGTTCTCACCCTCTAACGCCATGTTTTTAAGCCTAAGTGTGGAAATAAGCAAATTACCGTCGTACTCTCAAACCGGGACACCCGCGGCTGCGGCGTCCGTTCCCACGAGTTACGTTGGTCCCGTGGGAGGTGTTAGTGCCACCCACGGGGCCGTTCGGGAGCTGTTTCGAGTTTTCACCCTCTAACGCCATGTTAAGCCTAAGTGTAGAAATAAGCAAATTACCGTCGTACTCTCAAACCGGGACACCCGCGGCTGCGGGGTCAGTTCCTACGAGTTACGTTGGTCCCGTGGGAGGTGTTGGTGCCACCCACGGGGCCGTTCGGGGGCTGTTTCGAGTTCTCACCCTCTAACGCCATGTTTTTAAGCCTAAGTGTGGAAATAAGCAAATTACCGTCGTACTCTCAAACCGGGACACCCGCGGCTGCGGGGTCCGTTCCCACGAGTTACGTTGGTCCCGTGGGAGGTGTTGGTGCCACCCACGGGGCCGTTCGGGGGCTGTTTCGAGTTCTCACCCTCTAACGCCATGTTTTTAAGCCTAAGTGTGGAAATAAGCAAATTACCGTCGTACTCTCAAACCGGGACACCCGCGGCTGCGGGGTCCGTTCCCACGAGTTACGTTGGTCCCGTGGGAGGTGTTAGTGCCACCCACGGGGCCGTTCGGGGGCTGTTTCGAGTTTTCACCCTCTAACGCCATGTTAAGCCTAAGTGTAGAAATAAGCAAATTACCGTCGTACTCTCAAACCGGGACACCCGCGGCTGCGGGGTCAGTTCCTACGAGTTACGTTGGTCCCGTGGGAGGTGTTGGTGCCACCCACGGGGCCGTTCGGGGGCTGTTTCGAGTTCTCACCCTCTAACGCCATGTTTTTAAGCCTAAGTGTGGAAATAAGCAAATTACCGTCGTACTCTCAAACCGGGACACCCGCGGCTGCGGGGTCCGTTCCCACGAGTTACGTTGGTCCCGTGGGAGGTGTTGGTGCCACCCACGGGGCCGTTCGGGGGCTGTTTCGCGTTCTCACCCTCTAACGCCATGTTTTTAAGCCTAAGTGTGGAAATAAGCAAATTATCATCGTACTCTCAAACCGGGACACCCGCGGCTGCGGGGTCAGTTCCTACGAGTTACGTTGGTCCCGTGGGAGGTGTTGGTGCCACCCACGGGGCCGTTCGGGGGCTGTTTCGAGTTCTCACCCTCTAACGCCATGTTTTTAAGCCTAAGTGTGGAAATAAGCAAATTACCGTCGTACTCTCAAACCGGGACACCCGCGGCTGCGGCGTCCGTTCCCACGAGTTACGTTGGTCCCGTGGGAGGTGTTAGTGCCACCCACGGGGCCGTTCGGGGGCTGTTTCGAGTTCTCACCCTCTAACGCCATGTTAAGCCTAAGTGTAGAATTAAGCAAATTACCATCGTACTCTCAAACCGGGACACCCGCGGCTGCGGGGTCAGTTCCTACGAGTTACGTTGGTCCCGTGGGAGGTGTTGGTGCCACCCACGGGGCCGTTCGGGGGCTGTTTCGAGTTCTCACCCTCTAACGCCATGTTTTTAAGCCTAAGTGTGGAAATAAGCAAATTACCGTCGTACTCTCAAACCGGGACACCCGCGGCTGCGGGGTCCGTTCCCACGAGTTACGTTGGTCCCGTGGGAGGTGTTGGTGCCACCCACGGGGCCGTTCGGGGGCTGTTTCGAGTTCTCACCCTCTAACGCCATGTTTTTAAGCCTAAGTGTGGAAATAAGCAAATTACCGTCGTACTCTCAAACCGGGACACCCGCGGCTGCGGGGTCCGTTCCCACGAGTTACGTTGGTCCCGTGGGAGGTGTTAGTGCCACCCACGGGGCCGTTCGGGGGCTGTTTCGAGTTTTCACCCTCTAACGCCATGTTAAGCCTAAGTGTAGAAATAAGCAAATTACCGTCGTACTCTCAAACCGGGACACCCGCGGCTGCGGGGTCAGTTCCTACGAGTTACGTTGGTCCCGTGGGAGGTGTTGGTGCCACCCACGGGGCCGTTCGGGGGCTGTTTCGAGTTCTCACCCTCTAACGCCATGTTTTTAAACCTAAGTGTGGAAATAAGCAAATTACCGTCGTACTCTCAAACCGGGACACCCGCGGCTGCGGCGTCCGTTCCCACGAGTTACGTTGGTCCCGTGGGAGGTGTTAGTGCCACCCACGGGGCCGTTCGGGGGCTGTTTCGAGTTTTCACCCTCTAACGCCATGTTAAGCCTAAGTGTAGAAATAAGCAAATTACCGTCGTACTCTCAAACCGGGACACCCGCGGCTGCGGGGTCAGTTCCTACGAGTTACGTTGGTCCCGTGGGAGGTGTTGGTGCCACCCACGGGGCCGTTCGGGGGCTGTTTCGAGTTTTCACCCTCTAATGCCATGTTTTTAAGCCTAAGTGTGGAAATAAGCAAATTACCGTCGTACTCTCAAACCGGGACACCCGCGGCTGCGGGGTCCGTTCCCACGAGTTACGTTGGTCCCGTGGGAGGTGTTGGTGCCACCCACGGGGCCGTTCGGGGGCTGTTTCGAGTTCTCACCCTCTAACGCCATGTTTTTAAGCCTAAGTGTGGAAATAAGCAAATTACCGTCGTACTCTCAAACCGGGACATCCGCGGCTGCGGGGTCCGTTCCCACGAGTTACGTTGGTCCCGTGGGAGGTGTTGGTGCCACCCACGGGGCCGTTCGGGGGCTGTTTCGAGTTCTCACCCTCTAACGCCATGTTTTTAAGCCTAAGTGTGGAAATAAGCAAATTACCGTCGTACTCTCAAACCGGGACACCCGCGGCTGCGGGGTCCGTTCCCACGAGTTACGTTGGTCCCGTGGGAGGTGTTAGTGCCACCCACGGGGCCGTTCGGGGGCTGTTTCGAGTTTTCACCCTCTAACGCCATGTTAAGCCTAATTGTAGAAATAAGCAAATTACCGTCGTACTCTCAAACCGGGACACCCGCGGCTGCGGGGTCAGTTCCTACGAGTTACGTTGGTCCCGTGGGAGGTGTTGGTGCCACCCACGGGGCCGTTCGGGGGCTGTTTCGAGTTCTCACCCTCTAACGCCATGTTTTTAAGCCTAAGTGTGGACATAAGCAAATTACCGTCGTACTCTCAAACCGGGACACCCGCGGCTGCGGTGTCCGTTCCCACGAGTTACGTTGGTCCCGTGGGAGGTGTTGGTGCCACCCACGGGGCCGTTCGGGGGCTGTTTCGCGTTCTCACCCTCTAACGCCATGTTTTTAAGCCTAAGTGTGGAAATAAGCAAATTATCATCGTACTCTCAAACCGGGACACCCGCGGCTGCGGGGTCAGTTCCTACGAGTTACGTTGGTCCCGTGGGAGGTGTTGGTGCCACCCACGGGGCCGTTCGGGGGCTGTTTCGAGTTCTCACCCTCTAACGCCATGTTTTTAAGCCTAAGTGTGGAAATAAGCAAATTACCGTCGTACTCTCAAACCGGGACACCCGCGGCTGCGGCGTCCATTCCCACGAGTTACGTTGGTCCCGTGGGAGGTGTTAGTGCCACCCACGGGGCCGTTCGGGGGCTGTTTCGAGTTTTCACCCTCTAACGCCATGTTAAGCCTAAGTGTAGAAATAAGCAAATTACCGTCGTACTCTCAAACCGGGACACCCGCGGCTGCGGGGTCAGTTCCTACGAGTTACGTTGGTCCCGTGGGAGGTGTTGGTGCCACCCACGGGGCCGTTCGGGGGCTGTTTCGAGTTCTCACCCTCTAACGCCATGTTTTTAAGCCTAAGTGTGGAAATAAGCAAATTACCGTCGTACTCTCAAACCGGGACACCCGCGGCTGCGGCGTCCGTTCCCACGAGTTACGTTGGTCCCGTGGGAGGTGTTAGTGCCACCCACGGGGCCGTTCGGGGGCTGTTTCGAGTTTTCACCCTCTAACGCCATGTTAAGCCTAAGTGTAGAATTAAGCAAATTACCGTCGTACTCTCAAACCGGGACACCCGCGGCTGCGGGGTCCGTTCCCACGAGTTACGTTGGTCCCGTGGGAGGTGTTGGTGCCACCCACGGGGCCGTTCGGGGGCTGTTTCGAGTTCTCACCCTCTAACGCCATGTTTTTAAGCCTAAGTGTGGAAATAAGCAAATTACCGTCGTACTCTCAAACCGGGACACCCGCGGCTGCGGCGTCCGTTCCCACGAGTTACGTTGGTCCCGTGGGAGGTGTTAGTGCCACCCACGGGGCCGTTCGGGGGCTGTTTCGAGTTTTCACCCTCTAACGCCATGTTAAGCCTAAGTGTAGAAATAAGCAAATTACCGTCGTACTCTCAAACCGGGACACCCGCGGCTGCGGGGTCAGTTCCTACGAGTTACGTTGGTCCCGTGGGAGGTGTTGGTGCCACCCACGGGGCCGTTCGGGGGCTGTTTCGAGTTCTCACCCTCTAAAGCCATGTTTTTAAGCCTAAGTGTGGAAATAAGCAAATTACCGTCGTACTCTCAAACCGGGACACCCGCGGCTGCGGGGTCCGTTCCCACGAGTTACGTTGGTCCCGTGGGAGGTGTTGGTGCCACCCACGGGGCCGTTCGGGGGCTGTTTCGAGTTCTCACCCTCTAACGCCATGTTTTTAAGCCTAAGTGTGGAAATAAGCAAATTACCGTCGTACTCTCAAACCGGGACACCCGCGGCTGCGGGGTCCGTTCCCACGAGTTACGTTGGTCCCGTGGGAGGTGTTGGTGCCACCCACGGGGCCGTTCGGGGGCTGTTTCGAGTTCTCACCCTCTAACGCCATGTTTTTAAGCCTAAGTGTGGAAATAAGCAAATTACCGTCGTACTCTCAAACCGGGACACCCGCGGCTGCGGGGTCCGTTCCCACGAGTTACGTTGGTCCCGTGGGAGGTGTTAGTGCCACCCACGGGGCCGTTCGGGGGCTGTTTCGAGTTTTCACCCTCTAACGCCATGTTAAGCCTAAGTGTAGAATTAAGCAAATTACCGTCGTACTCTCAAACCGGGACACCCGCGGCTGCGGGGTCAGTTCCTACGAGTTACGTTGGTCCCGTGGGAGGTGTTGGTGCCACCCACGGGGCCGTTCGGGGGCTGTTTCGAGTTCTCACCCTCTAACGCCATGTTTTTAAGCCTAAGTGTGGAAATAAGCAAATTACCGTCGTACTCTCAAACCGGGACACCCGCGGCTGCGGGGTCCGTTCCCACGAGTTACGTTGGTCCCGTGGGAGGTGTTGGTGCCACCCACGGGGCCGTTCGGGGGCTGTTTCGAGTTCTCACCCTCTAACGCCATGTTTTTAAGCCTAAGTGTGGAAATAAGCAAATTACCGTCGTACTCTCAAACCGGGACACCCGCGGCTGCGGGGTCCGTTCCCACGAGTTACGTTGGTCCCGTGGGAGGTGTTAGTGCCACCCACGGGGCCGTTCGGGGGCTGTTTCGAGTTTTCACCCTCTAACGCCATGTTAAGCCTAAGTGTAGAAATAAGCAAATTACCGTCGTACTCTCAAACCGGGACACCCGCGGCTGCGGGGTCAGTTCCTACGAGTTACGTTGGTCCCGTGGGAGGTGTTGGTGCCACCCACGGGGCCGTTCGGGAGCTGTTTCGAGTTTTCACCCTCTAACGCCATGTTAAGCCTAAGTGTAGAAATAAGCAAATTACCGTCGTACTCTCAAACCGGGACACCCGCGGCTGCGGGGTCAGTTCCTACGAGTTACGTTGGTCCCGTGGGAGGTGTTGGTGCCACCCACGGGGCCGTTCGGGGGCTGTTTCGAGTTCTCACCCTCTAACGCCATGTTTTTAAGCCTAAGTGTGGAAATAAGCAAATTACCGTCGTACTCTCAAACCGGGACACCCGCGGCTGCGGGGTCAGTTCCTACGAGTTACGTTGGTCCCGTGGGAGGTGTTGGTGCCACCCACGGGGCCGTTCGGGGGCTGTTTCGAGTTCTCACCCTCTAACGCCATGTTTTTAAGCCTAAGTGTGGAAATAAGCAAATTACCGTCGTACTCTCAAACCGGGACACCCGCGGCTGCGGGGTCCGTTCCCACGAGTTACGTTGGTCCCGTGGGAGGTGTTGGTGCCACCCACGGGGCCGTTCGGGGGCTGTTTCGAGTTCTCACCCTCTAACGCCATGTTTTTAAGCCTAAGTGTGGAAATAAGCAAATTACCGTCGTACTCTCAAACCGGGACACCCGCGGCTGCGGCGTCCGTTCCCACGAGTTACGTTGGTCCCGTGGGAGGTGTTAGTGCCACCCACGGGGCCGTTCGGGAGCTGTTTCGAGTTTTCACCCTCTAACGCCATGTTAAGCCTAAGTGTAGAAATAAGCAAATTACCGTCGTACTCTCAAACCGGGACACCCGCGGCTGCGGGGTCAGTTCCTACGAGTTACGTTGGTCCCGTGGGAGGTGTTGGTGCCACCCACGGGGCCGTTCGGGGGCTGTTTCGAGTTCTCACCCTCTAACGCCATGTTTTTAAGCCTAAGTGTGGAAATAAGCAAATTACCGTCGTACTCTCAAACCGGGACACCCGCGGCTGCGGGGTCCGTTCCCACGAGTTACGTTGGTCCCGTGGGAGGTGTTGGTGCCACCCACGGGGCCGTTCGGGGGCTGTTTCGAGTTCTCACCCTCTAACGCCATGTTTTTAAGCCTAAGTGTGGAAATAAGCAAATTACCGTCGTACTCTCAAACCGGGACACCCGCGGCTGCGGGGTCCGTTCCCACGAGTTACGTTGGTCCCGTGGGAGGTGTTAGTGCCACCCACGGGGCCGTTCGGGGGCTGTTTCGAGTTTTCACCCTCTAACGCCATGTTAAGCCTAAGTGTAGAAATAAGCAAATTACCGTCGTACTCTCAAACCGGGACACCCGCGGCTGCGGGGTCAGTTCCTACGAGTTACGTTGGTCCCGTGGGAGGTGTTGGTGCCACCCACGGGGCCGTTCGGGGGCTGTTTCGAGTTCTCACCCTCTAACGCCATGTTTTTAAGCCTAAGTGTGGAAATAAGCAAATTACCGTCGTACTCTCAAACCGGGACACCCGCGGCTGCGGGGTCCGTTCCCACGAGTTACGTTGGTCCCGTGGGAGGTGTTGGTGCCACCCACGGGGCCGTTCGGGGGCTGTTTCGCGTTCTCACCCTCTAACGCCATGTTTTTAAGCCTAAGTGTGGAAATAAGCAAATTATCATCGTACTCTCAAACCGGGACACCCGCGGCTGCGGGGTCAGTTCCTACGAGTTACGTTGGTCCCGTGGGAGGTGTTGGTGCCACCCACGGGGCCGTTCGGGGGCTGTTTCGAGTTCTCACCCTCTAACGCCATGTTTTTAAGCCTAAGTGTGGAAATAAGCAAATTACCGTCGTACTCTCAAACCGGGACACCCGCGGCTGCGGCGTCCGTTCCCACGAGTTACGTTGGTCCCGTGGGAGGTGTTAGTGCCACCCACGGGGCCGTTCGGGGGCTGTTTCGAGTTCTCACCCTCTAACGCCATGTTAAGCCTAAGTGTAGAATTAAGCAAATTACCATCGTACTCTCAAACCGGGACACCCGCGGCTGCGGGGTCAGTTCCTACGAGTTACGTTGGTCCCGTGGGAGGTGTTGGTGCCACCCACGGGGCCGTTCGGGGGCTGTTTCGAGTTCTCACCCTCTAACGCCATGTTTTTAAGCCTAAGTGTGGAAATAAGCAAATTACCGTCGTACTCTCAAACCGGGACACCCGCGGCTGCGGGGTCCGTTCCCACGAGTTACGTTGGTCCCGTGGGAGGTGTTGGTGCCACCCACGGGGCCGTTCGGGGGCTGTTTCGAGTTCTCACCCTCTAACGCCATGTTTTTAAGCCTAAGTGTGGAAATAAGCAAATTACCGTCGTACTCTCAAACCGGGACACCCGCGGCTGCGGGGTCCGTTCCCACGAGTTACGTTGGTCCCGTGGGAGGTGTTAGTGCCACCCACGGGGCCGTTCGGGGGCTGTTTCGAGTTTTCACCCTCTAACGCCATGTTAAGCCTAAGTGTAGAAATAAGCAAATTACCGTCGTACTCTCAAACCGGGACACCCGCGGCTGCGGGGTCAGTTCCTACGAGTTACGTTGGTCCCGTGGGAGGTGTTGGTGCCACCCACGGGGCCGTTCGGGGGCTGTTTCGAGTTCTCACCCTCTAACGCCATGTTTTTAAACCTAAGTGTGGAAATAAGCAAATTACCGTCGTACTCTCAAACCGGGACACCCGCGGCTGCGGCGTCCGTTCCCACGAGTTACGTTGGTCCCGTGGGAGGTGTTAGTGCCACCCACGGGGCCGTTCGGGGGCTGTTTCGAGTTTTCACCCTCTAACGCCATGTTAAGCCTAAGTGTAGAAATAAGCAAATTACCGTCGTACTCTCAAACCGGGACACCCGCGGCTGCGGGGTCAGTTCCTACGAGTTACGTTGGTCCCGTGGGAGGTGTTGGTGCCACCCACGGGGCCGTTCGGGGGCTGTTTCGAGTTTTCACCCTCTAATGCCATGTTTTTAAGCCTAAGTGTGGAAATAAGCAAATTACCGTCGTACTCTCAAACCGGGACACCCGCGGCTGCGGGGTCCGTTCCCACGAGTTACGTTGGTCCCGTGGGAGGTGTTGGTGCCACCCACGGGGCCGTTCGGGGGCTGTTTCGAGTTCTCACCCTCTAACGCCATGTTTTTAAGCCTAAGTGTGGAAATAAGCAAATTACCGTCGTACTCTCAAACCGGGACATCCGCGGCTGCGGGGTCCGTTCCCACGAGTTACGTTGGTCCCGTGGGAGGTGTTGGTGCCACCCACGGGGCCGTTCGGGGGCTGTTTCGAGTTCTCACCCTCTAACGCCATGTTTTTAAGCCTAAGTGTGGAAATAAGCAAATTACCGTCGTACTCTCAAACCGGGACACCCGCGGCTGCGGGGTCCGTTCCCACGAGTTACGTTGGTCCCGTGGGAGGTGTTAGTGCCACCCACGGGGCCGTTCGGGGGCTGTTTCGAGTTTTCACCCTCTAACGCCATGTTAAGCCTAATTGTAGAAATAAGCAAATTACCGTCGTACTCTCAAACCGGGACACCCGCGGCTGCGGGGTCAGTTCCTACGAGTTACGTTGGTCCCGTGGGAGGTGTTGGTGCCACCCACGGGGCCGTTCGGGGGCTGTTTCGAGTTCTCACCCTCTAACGCCATGTTTTTAAGCCTAAGTGTGGACATAAGCAAATTACCGTCGTACTCTCAAACCGGGACACCCGCGGCTGCGGTGTCCGTTCCCACGAGTTACGTTGGTCCCGTGGGAGGTGTTGGTGCCACCCACGGGGCCGTTCGGGGGCTGTTTCGCGTTCTCACCCTCTAACGCCATGTTTTTAAGCCTAAGTGTGGAAATAAGCAAATTATCATCGTACTCTCAAACCGGGACACCCGCGGCTGCGGGGTCAGTTCCTACGAGTTACGTTGGTCCCGTGGGAGGTGTTGGTGCCACCCACGGGGCCGTTCGGGGGCTGTTTCGAGTTCTCACCCTCTAACGCCATGTTTTTAAGCCTAAGTGTGGAAATAAGCAAATTACCGTCGTACTCTCAAACCGGGACACCCGCGGCTGCGGCGTCCATTCCCACGAGTTACGTTGGTCCCGTGGGAGGTGTTAGTGCCACCCACGGGGCCGTTCGGGGGCTGTTTCGAGTTTTCACCCTCTAACGCCATGTTAAGCCTAAGTGTAGAAATAAGCAAATTACCGTCGTACTCTCAAACCGGGACACCCGCGGCTGCGGGGTCAGTTCCTACGAGTTACGTTGGTCCCGTGGGAGGTGTTGGTGCCACCCACGGGGCCGTTCGGGGGCTGTTTCGAGTTCTCACCCTCTAATGCCATGTTTTTAAGCCTAAGTGTGGAAATAAGCAAATTACCGTCGTACTCTCAAACCGGGACACCCGCGGCTGCGGGGTCCGTTCCCACGAGTTACGTTGGTCCCGTGGGAGGTGTTGGTGCCACCCACGGGGCCGTTCGGGGGCTGTTTCGAGTTCTCACCCTCTAACGCCATGTTTTTAAGCCTAAGTGTGGAAATAAGCAAATTACCGTCGTACTCTCAAACCGGGACACCCGCGGCTGCGGCGTCCGTTCCCACGAGTTACGTTGGTCCCGTGGGAGGTGTTAGTGCCACCCACGGGGCCGTTCGGGAGCTGTTTCGAGTTTTCACCCTCTAACGCCATGTTAAGCCTAAGTGTAGAAATAAGCAAATTACCGTCGTACTCTCAAACCGGGACACCCGCGGCTGCGGGGTCAGTTCCTACGAGTTACGTTGGTCCCGTGGGAGGTGTTGGTGCCACCCACGGGGCCGTTCGGGGGCTGTTTCGAGTTCTCACCCTCTAACGCCATGTTTTTAAGCCTAAGTGTGGAAATAAGCAAATTACCGTCGTACTCTCAAACCGGGACACCCGCGGCTGCGGGGTCCGTTCCCACGAGTTACGTTGGTCCCGTGGGAGGTGTTAGTGCCACCCACGGGGCCGTTCGGGGGCTGTTTCGAGTTCTCACCCTCTAACGCCATGTTAAGCCTAAGTGTAGAATTAAGCAAATTACCATCGTACTCTCAAACCGGGACACCCGCGGCTGCGGGGTCAGTTCCTACGAGTTACGTTGGTCCCGTGGGAGGTGTTGGTGCCACCCACGGGGCCGTTCGGGGGCTGTTTCGAGTTCTCACCCTCTAACGCCATGTTTTTAAGCCTAAGTGTGGAAATAAGCAAATTACCGTCGTACTCTCAAACCGGGACACCCGCGGCTGCGGGGTCCGTTCCCACGAGTTACGTTGGTCCCGTGGGAGGTGTTGGTGCCACCCACGGGGCCGTTCGGGGGCTGTTTCGAGTTCTCACCCTCTAACGCCATGTTTTTAAGCCTAAGTGTGGAAATAAGCAAATTACCGTCGTACTCTCAAACCGGGACACCCGCGGCTGCGGGGTCCGTTCCCACGAGTTACGTTGGTCCCGTGGGAGGTGTTAGTGCCACCCACGGGGCCGTTCGGGGGCTGTTTCGAGTTTTCACCCTCTAACGCCATGTTAAGCCTAAGTGTAGAAATAAGCAAATTACCGTCGTACTCTCAAACCGGGACACCCGCGGCTGCGGGGTCAGTTCCTACGAGTTACGTTGGTCCCGTGGGAGGTGTTGGTGCCACCCACGGGGCCGTTCGGGGGCTGTTTCGAGTTCTCACCCTCTAACGCCATGTTTTTAAACCTAAGTGTGGAAATAAGCAAATTACCGTCGTACTCTCAAACCGGGACACCCGCGGCTGCGGCGTCCGTTCCCACGAGTTACGTTGGTCCCGTGGGAGGTGTTAGTGCCACCCACGGGGCCGTTCGGGGGCTGTTTCGAGTTTTCACCCTCTAACGCCATGTTAAGCCTAAGTGTAGAAATAAGCAAATTACCGTCGTACTCTCAAACCGGGACACCCGCGGCTGCGGGGTCAGTTCCTACGAGTTACGTTGGTCCCGTGGGAGGTGTTGGTGCCACCCACGGGGCCGTTCGGGGGCTGTTTCGAGTTCTCACCCTCTAATGCCATGTTTTTAAGCCTAAGTGTGGAAATAAGCAAATTACCGTCGTACTCTCAAACCGGGACACCCGCGGCTGCGGGGTCCGTTCCCACGAGTTACGTTGGTCCCGTGGGAGGTGTTGGTGCCACCCACGGGGCCGTTCGGGGGCTGTTTCGAGTTCTCACCCTCTAACGCCATGTTTTTAAGCCTAAGTGTGGAAATAAGCAAATTACCGTCGTACTCTCAAACCGGGACACCCGCGGCTGCGGCGTCCGTTCCCACGAGTTACGTTGGTCCCGTGGGAGGTGTTAGTGCCACCCACGGGGCCGTTCGGGAGCTGTTTCGAGTTTTCACCCTCTAACGCCATGTTAAGCCTAAGTGTAGAAATAAGCAAATTACCGTCGTACTCTCAAACCGGGACACCCGCGGCTGCGGGGTCAGTTCCTACGAGTTACGTTGGTCCCGTGGGAGGTGTTGGTGCCACCCACGGGGCCGTTCGGGGGCTGTTTCGAGTTCTCACCCTCTAACGCCATGTTTTTAAGCCTAAGTGTGGAAATAAGCAAATTACCGTCGTACTCTCAAACCGGGACACCCGCGGCTGCGGGGTCCGTTCCCACGAGTTACGTTGGTCCCGTGGGAGGTGTTAGTGCCACCCACGGGGCCGTTCGGGGGCTGTTTCGAGTTCTCACCCTCTAACGCCATGTTAAGCCTAAGTGTAGAATTAAGCAAATTACCATCGTACTCTCAAACCGGGACACCCGCGGCTGCGGGGTCAGTTCCTACGAGTTACGTTGGTCCCGTGGGAGGTGTTGGTGCCACCCACGGGGCCGTTCGGGGGCTGTTTCGAGTTCTCACCCTCTAACGCCATGTTTTTAAGCCTAAGTGTGGAAATAAGCAAATTACCGTCGTACTCTCAAACCGGGACACCCGCGGCTGCGGGGTCCGTTCCCACGAGTTACGTTGGTCCCGTGGGAGGTGTTGGTGCCACCCACGGGGCCGTTCGGGGGCTGTTTCGAGTTCTCACCCTCTAACGCCATGTTTTTAAGCCTAAGTGTGGAAATAAGCAAATTACCGTCGTACTCTCAAACCGGGACACCCGCGGCTGCGGGGTCCGTTCCCACGAGTTACGTTGGTCCCGTGGGAGGTGTTAGTGCCACCCACGGGGCCGTTCGGGGGCTGTTTCGAGTTTTCACCCTCTAACGCCATGTTAAGCCTAAGTGTAGAAATAAGCAAATTACCGTCGTACTCTCAAACCGGGACACCCGCGGCTGCGGGGTCAGTTCCTACGAGTTACGTTGGTCCCGTGGGAGGTGTTGGTGCCACCCACGGGGCCGTTCGGGGGCTGTTTCGAGTTCTCACCCTCTAACGCCATGTTTTTAAACCTAAGTGTGGAAATAAGCAAATTACCGTCGTACTCTCAAACCGGGACACCCGCGGCTGCGGCGTCCGTTCCCACGAGTTACGTTGGTCCCGTGGGAGGTGTTAGTGCCACCCACGGGGCCGTTCGGGGGCTGTTTCGAGTTTTCACCCTCTAACGCCATGTTAAGCCTAAGTGTAGAAATAAGCAAATTACCGTCGTACTCTCAAACCGGGACACCCGCGGCTGCGGGGTCAGTTCCTACGAGTTACGTTGGTCCCGTGGGAGGTGTTGGTGCCACCCACGGGGCCGTTCGGGGGCTGTTTCGAGTTTTCACCCTCTAATGCCATGTTTTTAAGCCTAAGTGTGGAAATAAGCAAATTACCGTCGTACTCTCAAACCGGGACACCCGCGGCTGCGGGGTCCGTTCCCACGAGTTACGTTGGTCCCGTGGGAGGTGTTGGTGCCACCCACGGGGCCGTTCGGGGGCTGTTTCGAGTTCTCACCCTCTAACGCCATGTTTTTAAGCCTAAGTGTGGAAATAAGCAAATTACCGTCGTACTCTCAAACCGGGACATCCGCGGCTGCGGGGTCCGTTCCCACGAGTTACGTTGGTCCCGTGGGAGGTGTTGGTGCCACCCACGGGGCCGTTCGGGGGCTGTTTCGAGTTCTCACCCTCTAACGCCATGTTTTTAAGCCTAAGTGTGGAAATAAGCAAATTACCGTCGTACTCTCAAACCGGGACACCCGCGGCTGCGGGGTCCGTTCCCACGAGTTACGTTGGTCCCGTGGGAGGTGTTAGTGCCACCCACGGGGCCGTTCGGGGGCTGTTTCGAGTTTTCACCCTCTAACGCCATGTTAAGCCTAATTGTAGAAATAAGCAAATTACCGTCGTACTCTCAAACCGGGACACCCGCGGCTGCGGGGTCAGTTCCTACGAGTTACGTTGGTCCCGTGGGAGGTGTTGGTGCCACCCACGGGGCCGTTCGGGGGCTGTTTCGAGTTCTCACCCTCTAACGCCATGTTTTTAAGCCTAAGTGTGGACATAAGCAAATTACCGTCGTACTCTCAAACCGGGACACCCGCGGCTGCGGTGTCCGTTCCCACGAGTTACGTTGGTCCCGTGGGAGGTGTTGGTGCCACCCACGGGGCCGTTCGGGGGCTGTTTCGCGTTCTCACCCTCTAACGCCATGTTTTTAAGCCTAAGTGTGGAAATAAGCAAATTATCATCGTACTCTCAAACCGGGACACCCGCGGCTGCGGGGTCAGTTCCTACGAGTTACGTTGGTCCCGTGGGAGGTGTTGGTGCCACCCACGGGGCCGTTCGGGGGCTGTTTCGAGTTCTCACCCTCTAACGCCATGTTTTTAAGCCTAAGTGTGGAAATAAGCAAATTACCGTCGTACTCTCAAACCGGGACACCCGCGGCTGCGGCGTCCATTCCCACGAGTTACGTTGGTCCCGTGGGAGGTGTTAGTGCCACCCACGGGGCCGTTCGGGGGCTGTTTCGAGTTTTCACCCTCTAACGCCATGTTAAGCCTAAGTGTAGAAATAAGCAAATTACCGTCGTACTCTCAAACCGGGACACCCGCGGCTGCGGGGTCAGTTCCTACGAGTTACGTTGGTCCCGTGGGAGGTGTTGGTGCCACCCACGGGGCCGTTCGGGGGCTGTTTCGAGTTCTCACCCTCTAATGCCATGTTTTTAAGCCTAAGTGTGGAAATAAGCAAATTACCGTCGTACTCTCAAACCGGGACACCCGCGGCTGCGGGGTCCGTTCCCACGAGTTACGTTGGTCCCGTGGGAGGTGTTGGTGCCACCCACGGGGCCGTTCGGGGGCTGTTTCGAGTTCTCACCCTCTAACGCCATGTTTTTAAGCCTAAGTGTGGAAATAAGCAAATTACCGTCGTACTCTCAAACCGGGACACCCGCGGCTGCGGGGTCCGTTCCCACGAGTTACGTTGGTCCCGTGGGAGGTGTTGGTGCCACCCACGGGGCCGTTCGGGGGCTGTTTCGCGTTCTCACCCTCTAACGCCATGTTTTTAAGCCTAAGTGTGGAAATAAGCAAATTATCATCGTACTCTCAAACCGGGACACCCGCGGCTGCGGGGTCAGTTCCTACGAGTTACGTTGGTCCCGTGGGAGGTGTTGGTGCCACCCACGGGGCCGTTCGGGGGCTGTTTCGAGTTCTCACCCTCTAACGCCATGTTTTTAAGCCTAAGTGTGGAAATAAGCAAATTACCGTCGTACTCTCAAACCGGGACACCCGCGGCTGCGGCGTCCGTTCCCACGAGTTACGTTGGTCCCGTGGGAGGTGTTAGTGCCACCCACGGGGCCGTTCGGGGGCTGTTTCGAGTTCTCACCCTCTAACGCCATGTTAAGCCTAAGTGTAGAATTAAGCAAATTACCGTCGTACTCTCAAACCGGGACACCCGCGGCTGCGGGGTCAGTTCCTACGAGTTACGTTGGTCCCGTGGGAGGTGTTGGTGCCACCCACGGGGCCGTTCGGGGGCTGTTTCGAGTTCTCACCCTCTAACGCCATGTTTTTAAGCCTAAGTGTGGAAATAAGCAAATTACCGTCGTACTCTCAAACCGGGACACCCGCGGCTGCGGGGTCAGTTCCTACGAGTTACGTTGGTCCCGTGGGAGGTGTTGGTGCCACCCACGGGGCCGTTCGGGGGCTGTTTCGAGTTCTCACCCTCTAACGCCATGTTTTTAAGCCTAAGTGTCGAAATAAGCAAATTACCGTCGTACTCTCAAACCGGGACACCCGCGGCTGCGGGGTCCGTTCCCACGAGTTACGTTGGTCCCGTGGGAGGTGTTGGTGCCACCCACGGGGCCGTTCGGGGGCTGTTTCGAGTTCTCACCCTCTAACGCCATGTTTTTAAGCCTAAGTGTGGAAATAAGCAAATTACCGTCGTACTCTCAAACCGGGACACCCGCGGCTGCGGGGTCCGTTCCCACGAGTTACGTTGGTCCCGTGGGAGGTGTTAGTGCCACCCACGGGGCCGTTCGGGGGCTGTTTCGAGTTTTCACCCTCTAACGCCATGTTAAGCCTAAGTGTAGAAATAAGCAAATTACCGTCGTACTCTCAAACCGGGACACCCGCGGCTGCGGGGTCAGTTCCTACGAGTTACGTTGGTCCCGTGGGAGGTGTTGGTGCCACCCACGGGGCCGTTCGGGAGCTGTTTCGAGTTCTCACCCTCTAACGCCATGTTTTTAAGCCTAAGTGTGGAAATAAGCAAATTACCGTCGTACTCTCAAACCGGGACACCCGCGGCTGCGGGGTCCGTTCCCACGAGTTACGTTGGTCCCGTGGGAGGTGTTGGTGCCACCCACGGGGCCGTTCGGGGGCTGTTTCGAGTTCTCACCCTCTAACGCCATGTTTTTAAGCCTAAGTGTGGAAATAAGCAAATTACCGTCGTACTCTCAAACCGGGACACCCGCGGCTGCGGGGTCAGTTCCTACGAGTTACGTTGGTCCCGTGGGAGGTGTTGGTGCCACCCACGGGGCCGTTCGGGGGCTGTTTCGAGTTCTCACCCTCTAACGCCATGTTTTTAAGGCTAAGTGTGGAAATAAGCAAATTACCGTCGTACTCTCAAACCGGGACACCCGCGGCTGCGGGGTCCGTTCCCACGAGTTACGTTGGTCCCGTGGGAGGTGTTGGTGCCACCCACGGGGCCGTTCGGGGGCTGTTTCGAGTTCTCACCCTCTAACGCCATGTTTTTAAGCCTAAGTGTGGAAATAATCAAATTACCGTCGTACTCTCAAACCGGGACACCCGCGGCTGCGGGGTCCGTTCCCACGAGTTACGTTGGTCCCGTGGGAGGTGTTAGTGCCACCCACGGGGCCGTTCGGGAGCTGTTTCGAGTTTTCACCCTCTAACGCCATGTTAAGCCTAAGTGTAGAAATAAGCAAATTACCGTCGTACTCTCAAACCGGGACACCCGCGGCTGCGGGGTCAGTTCCTACGAGTTACGTTGGTCCCGTGGGAGGTGTTGGTGCCACCCACGGGGCCGTTCGGGGGTTGTTTCGAGTTCTCACCCTCTAACGCCATGTTTTTAAGCCTAAGTGTGGAAATACGCAAATTACCGTCGTACTCTCAAACCGGGACACCCGCGGCTGCGGGGTCGGTTCCCACGAGTTACGTTGGTCCCGTGGGAGGTGTTGGTGCCACCCACGGGGCCGTTCGGGGGCTATTTTGAGGTGGTTTAGGGTTGCGAGGTTAATGGCTGTAACGAGGGGTTGGGGATGTACATCGGTTCGAGGATTTGGGGTAAAAGTGGTGCGGGTAAATGATAAGGGTGGGTGAAATGGGGTGGAAGGATGGAAATAGGAGGTCGGGTGGGGGTTTGAAGTAGCTATGAAACCCGTAAAAGGATGTGGATCATTTTGGGGGTCGGGTGGGTGAAATGAGGTGGACCCCTAAAAAGAATTAGCGGGATTGGGGGCTGTGTAGTGTAGGGGCTGAATTGGGCTAGGTTGAGGGACGGGAGTTTGTGGATGAGAGGTGTGAACGAGCTGGTTAGGGTCTGGGGCAGATCTGCCGGAATATGGGTATTTTCCGGGGACATGAAGGTAGGGGCTGCCATTGGAAGAAGGCCGGGGAGCTGCGAAGGGGTCGGAAGTGGTTGGGGGGATTTCGGGAGGCTGTCCTGGGTCAGATGCAGGCTGGGGGGTTATTTTTTTGGGCTCGGGAGGTGCGTCGGCAGGGGTAAGGTGGGCGCAAGTTTCAGGCGATGGAGGGAGGGTGGGTGCGAAGGCGGTCAGGTCAGGGTGTTTGCATAGGGGGCGGTTACGGCAGCAGGTGGGCTGGGGTGGGCAACATATATATGCAGCAGTTGGCATATATATGCATATATATGCAGCACTGCATATATATGCATATATATGCAGCACTGCATATATATGCAGCATATATATGCATATATATGCAGCACTGCATATATATGCATATATATGCAGCACTGCATATATATGCAGCATATATATGCATATATATGCAGCAGTTATATGGCTGCATATATATGCACTTCCTCCTTTTTCAACAGTCCACACAAGCACACGCACGCACACACTCACACGCGCACACAAACACACGCACGCACGCACGCACGCACGCAATCCCCACCTTTGCCATGCCCTGCATTTTACTCCCGAAAAAAATTATGTAATAGCCTCACATCCCATGTCAGAAAATTTTGGTAGAGGGGCTGCCAGGATAAAAATGGTATATACTGGATTAGTTGGGATACGGTAGTTTTTCCCAAGGTGGAGGGGGGGATGGGATTTAGAGATTTCAAAAGTTTTAACCGAGGTTTGCTTGCAAACATGTGCTGGAGAATTATGAAAAACCTTAATTCCTTGTGTTCTAAAATCCTCAAAAATATTTACTTCCCTAATTGTTTGTTCTTAGAAGCAAAAACGGGCCACAGACCATCTAAGGTGTGGAGCAGTCTTATGGAAGGCAATGATCTTCTTTAATCAGGTCTAAGATGGCGTATTGGCAATGGTGAGTGCGTGAACATCTGGGTGGACGTGTGAGTCCCCACAATTCCCAGCGGAAAAATCTCCTCCCGTAGGGCCAGGAGATGGAATCTATCAAACACATCTCGTTTCGATGCAAAGTGGCTTAAAAAATCTGGAGCTTGTGTGGACTGTTGAAAAAGGAGGAAGTGCTTCAAATTATTTTGGATTTTATCACCAATATGCACACACTCACACGCGCACACAAACACACGCACGCACGCACGCACACTCTCACTACATATATGCATATGCATATATGCATACATGCCGCGTCCCCTCCCCCCTTCCCCACTCACACACACACACACACACACACACAAACACACACACACACACACACACACACGCACACGCACACACACACGCGCGCGCCCCCTGCCCGTCCCCTCCCCCCTTCCCACTCACACGCGCGCACACACACAAACATGCACACACGCACACACGCGCCCCCTGCCCATCCCCTCCCCCCTTTCCCACTCACACGCGCACACACACAAACATGCACACACGCACACACACAAGCCGGGAGCGCCGTGACTACACGGTCGGTTCCTACGACTTACATTGGTCCCGTGCGAGATGTTCGTGACTCTTGCGGGACCGTTTTGTGGGTGTTTTACGTTTTCACCGTTCGATGGCTATTTTAAGGCTGTTTTACGTGTTCAAAAGTTATCCAAACCCAAAATAATTAAAAAATTGAATCAATGCATATTTAACCTTAAAATAAAGTTCATCATAGGTCTATCCATTACCTGGATATTTTGTTACACCCAACGCCAATCAGAACCTTCTCTATGCCAGCAGCGATGCAATTTCAGATTATGTTTGATAGTAGTTCGACCCCAACATCAATGTATCCTATGACAGTGAAAAAATAATGAATTTTTTGCAAACAGTTATGTTCAATTAAAAAAATGGTAGAACCAAAAAATAGCGGGACATTACACTTAAAAGTAGATGAAATTCATAAATTAATGTAAAGTGCTAATACAATGTCAATATCATAATAGGATACAAATAAGATTGATGAGGATAAAATAATATTTTGATACTCAATCTTCCTCTAAATCAACTAAAAGATCCTTCAAATTAGGGTTGTCATCAAGAGCTGACTGGAACTCTTTTGGAGCCTTTAATGCGTCTACTTCAGTAGTCATACCCTTTGGTGCATGCACAACAATAGACCAATTGCCATCGTTTATGCACTTCGAGTAGAATACCTTCTTTACATTCTGAAAGGCACAAATAAAAGGCTCGTCGACTATGCGGTCTTTAGTCTTCAGCTTTGATAAATCTACCATAATAAGTTTGGAGTCGGGATCAACTTTGCAAGCATTCGTTGTATCCTCCACCTTTACCCAATCACAATAGAATACGGTTTCTGTGAAATCCAAGTAATCAAGTTCTAGGATTTGTTGAATTATCCCATAATAGGTTAGCACCGTATTCTTTGGATTTTTATCACTTTTGCTAGCGATACAGGTGGTCAAGGCAGAAATTGATATTCCACTGTTTTGCGTCAAAAGCTTTTCCTCATATGGATATGAAATGAAATCAAAACCGTTGGTGCGGAATTTCTTAAACTCTTTTGCACGAAAACTAGGACCTTTTGCTAGGCGTGCAAGTCTGGAAGAGACATCACCTCTTTTTAGAAGCTGCATTTATTAATGAATTTGTATTAGGGCATGTTTTTACCACACATGAATAAATAACCGCACACATAAGATGTGAAAAGTACCTCTTTTGACACCCATGCCCTAAAGTCAGTTGTCGTCCAATTTCTCCTTTGATTTTGGATAATTTCGTTCTCGTACTTCCTACCGAAAAATTATAGAGTTTAGATCATAAAATAAAAAATACATATAATCAAAGAAGAAGAATTCAGTAGATACTCACTGTCTCCAGTCTTGGACTTCATCTTGCGATTCGAAGACATGACGAGTTGCTTGCTCGTATTGTAGGTTTGTGAGTTTCACCTCTTTAGGGTTCCCAAACGATAATTCGTCCTCAAACTCGTCAGGTTCCTCTATCACTCGTTCTCCACGAGGATTAAACCTCCTCACCTCTTGTTCTGGCATATGTTCCCTAGCGTATAGCGATGATTCCACCGTTACGTATTCTTCAGCAATTGACCCTCCAATATACCGTGTATTCTTTACATAATCTTTGAAGGTTTTCATCAAGCGCTCAAAAGGATACATCCAACGATACCTCACGGGACCACATAATAAAGCTTCATCGCATAAATGCACAAGCAGGTGGATACTGATATCGAAGAATGACGGAGGAAAATATTTCTCTAACACACAAACTGCCTCGGCTAAAGTTGATTTCGCAGCTTTAATGTGTCTTCTGTTTACCACTTTTGCACAAAGTAGGGTAAAACACAAACTGATTTGCATAATTGCCCGACGGAGATCTTTGTGTTCATAAACACCAACAGGCTTCAGTTTCCTCCCCACATATGGGACATCCATAATAACCATGAACATTACAACCGGACAAGGTCCCATAAGCAGGAAGATCGTGGATCGCCCACATCACCATTGCTTTAAGTGTGAACTCTTCACCCTTATGAGAATCGAACGCCGTCACGCCTTTATCCCACAACTCTTTAAGTTCTTCGATTAATGGTGCTAAGAATATATCAATATCATCACTGGGAGCCTTAGGCCCGGGTATCAACAGAGATAACAATGTGAACTCCTTTCTCATGCATAACGTCGGAGGAAGACTTAAAGGCGCCATAAGAACTGGCCAATAACTCTGACTAGTACTTAAATTACCGAAAGGGTTAAACCCATCGGTTGAGATTGCAAGACGAACGTTGCGCGGTTCCTTTGCAAATTCATGGTGTTGTGCATTTGAAATTTGCCAGATGAGTGAATCAACCGGATGACGCATCAAATTCCCACCCACCTCGCATCGAGCATGCCATGTCATGGCCTCCGCTATCCACGGTACAGTAAAAAAACGTTTTAACCGTGGCCCAAGTGGAAAATATTTCAAAACCTTTTGTGGGACTTGCGAGCACTTGCGATTTTTTGCATGTTTGTCATTTCCATTCTCACAAACCATATATCTAGGCTCACTGCATACAGGACATTCATCCTTCTCTTCGTGCTCATTCCGGTACAATATGCAATCATACTTGCAAGCATGAATAGATTTGTATTTCAAACCTAAACCCTTCAAACTCTTCTTCATGGTAGGATAATTGTCTGGTAACATGTTCTCTTTTGGGAGAATTTCTTTAACCCACTTAAGAATTCCGGTTACGCTGTTTCCAGACAAACCAAATTGACTCTTCAAATTATGCAAACCAATCATTGCATATAATACCGAGTGATCTTCATCGCAATCTTTATACAATGGTCTAGCCGCATCTGCTTTCAACCGTATGTATTCCCGATCTCCTAGTAGTTCAGCATCAATTTGTTCATTTACTTGGTCATAATGCACATTATTTGTATCCATAGGTTGGTGGTTTTGTTGGTTGTGGAGTCCGTAAGCATCATCAATTAAGTCGGTCAATGGACGATGTGTTGGTGAATCATGTACCACTTCTACTCCTTGAGGTTCCGTTACACGGTCGGCTCCCGGTAATTCTTCTGGAACATAAGGTACAACTTTTTCACCATGGTATGTCCATATTATATAGTCTTGACAGATTCCCCACTTTAGTAAATGCAACTCAACAACTTCCAATGACTTATATTTTCCGTTAATACAATGAGTGCACGGACACGGAATCTTCTCACTTTTAAGATTTTTGGAAGCATATTTAACAAATTCATAAACGCCCTTTACATGATTAATTGATATCCGGTTAGTCTCTCCCATCCACTCTTTGTATTGTGGGAAATCCATGTAATAATCTTCAAATTTCAGTCCTGTGGTAATAGGTTAAAAAATATTATTACAACTGAAACAGAAAGAATATTCTTACGACTGAAACAAAAAAAATATCATTCCATACGAAACAAAACCAATATTCTTACAACTGAAACAAAACCAATATTCTTACAACTGAAGCAAAACCAATATTCTTACAACTAAAACAAAAAAAAATTATTACAACTGAAACGAAAGAAAATATTATTAAACCTTGGCCAACAGATAAAGTGGCCAAGTAATAAAAGATTTTGCATAATTCCTCAATTCCATCCCATCCCCGCTGTTAACGTACACAGGTACATCTCCGCAGCCGTTGTATATTTCATCGACCATTATTTTAGCCTCACCCTTCTCCAAAGGTCGGCGATGTACTAGAGTCCCCCTTTCCCTGGAGATGAGTATGCACACGCCAACAAACCTCGAATTGCTCATGTCCTTGATATAGTACTCTTCGCCATAGTCACCGTGAGCTGTTGACGATGATCCGAGCCCCGTGATTGGAGGATGAGGCATTTGAGAGGGGAATGTTGGAGGGGAAGGATGTGTGAAATCTTGAGGAGGCATTGGGGGCCTATAACTTTCAATAAGATTCACAAGTTTCCCAATTTGATTGTTCAATAATCCCAGGGAATTTTTAAGGTCATGGACATCCCCATCGGTCTTCTGTTGGTGCTCCTTTTGGGATGAGATATAATTCTTGACCGAAGATAGCTCGTCCACAAGAGGTGCAATGTGTTGAAGTTTTGTTTTTGGCATATGTGAGCCAACGCCTCTCGTCCTCCCCCTTTTGTCCTTTCCAAAGGTCTTAGTCAGGGCATCATTTTCAAGGTCAAAGTCATCAGTAGGGCACGAATCTGATTGACTGCTGATGGCCTCTATTGATTCCAGTGTCTTAGCCAACTGCAGGGGGAATTTATTATCTTTGTCCCGTCGAGCATGAAGGAATAAGTTGGATCGATTTGGGTTTTTACCGGCATCTGGACCATCTTTTGTCCTACTCTCCCATTCATTCTTCAAATCCTCATATGATTTGGATCCCAGCCTATGGATATCAGTTTTTTGTGCCCTATTTTTTTTTTTTTGCTCCCTCTGGACCAACTTGTTTTCCTTCGCCTCATTCTCCAAAAACTTATTCCACTGATCCACCGGCATTTCAACATTGGGAGGCACTTTCTCTTTCAAAGCCAAAATATCGGAGCTCGCTACCTCTTTCGGGAAATGTTTCTTCCGAAGGTTTCTCCTGTATGTCCTCAATCCTTCAGCAACCCGAGATAGAACCTTATTCTTGGAACGGTCAGGAAATGAGAAATGCTTGCAAAGTTGGTTATATATGTCATCTTTGACAGATTGATCAACAAGGTTCCAATTATCTGGTCCACCGACTCCCACGTTCATTTTTCCCAGCGACAAACACCGGGCTTTAAAGTTCAGCACGTCACTCCTATCACCCATCGGGTTATTCCCGAGAAGGGAGAATCCAATAGGCTTCTTTTCATTTGAGCGGGAGGCATCATGAGTGTTGGATTGGGGCGTTAAAGCAACGGGAGTGCCGGATTGGGGTGTAGGAGCACTTGGGGTTGGACTTGGTGAGGAGTGAACCATTGGTGGAGTTGTGAATTGCTCAGCCATTGGTGTTGAGAATTCGGGTTCTGCAGAAGATGGTGAACCTCGTTGTGGTGTCACATCGGCACTTGGTACCCTAGGGTTGTTTCCTCTCGACATTATCTACAAAAATTAAAAAATATGAGTGACTAAATAATTATAGTAATATGAAATTATAACTAATTAATCAAGCTTAATTAGTTTTAGATATATAAATAGATAGATAGATACCTTTTCAAAGTAAGACTTTAGAATAAGTTCAATGTGTCTGATCTCCATCCATTCGGTATTAGTTTTTAAGAACCTATAAATTTTTGCACGTGGCCAACTAGAAGGAAGGGTATCTATGATTGATGTGTAGATGTCAGTGACATGAACTCGGAATCCCCTATTTCTCAACTTGTTGGCAAGATTCAATTTTACGTGCATGTGGCGCGAGACATCACAGTCTATGTCAATGCTCTCTGTACGCAGTTGTATCCATAACGGGTGGATTTTTTTTTCCGCCTTCTCCAACAACGTAACCAAGGTCAGGGCTATGTCGGGATTATGTGTGTGAAATATATTTTGTATAACGTCATCCCAGTTTTCTGGTAGAGAAAATAGAATACGATCGAACAAGTAATCTTGCTGGATATCAAATCCATGATTTATAAGGTAGTTAAATTGTTCGATCTTTTTATTTCCGTACCTATAAATAGGAGTACCCTCTATATGACGCACGCTAATAAAAGAGTTATGTGTGCGGTCTAATTGCAACCTGTCCCACTCTTGTTGACAGTATTTATCACCGTGCCTCATTTTTCCTGAGAAAAGTAGTATCCAACAAATTTTATAACATATACATTTATCGACACTAGTATCAATTCAATAAATTCAACATAGTATCCAACACGACATGCATATAACCCCCAATATAGTATGATGGCACGCATATAACCCCCTATAAAATCCCACGAGGTAGATGTAATTTTTTTTTTTACTTATTAAGAATCCATTTAATAATATTTTGTCAAAAAAAATATAATGTCTAGGGTTATATTTTGAATAATATTTTGTCAAAAAAAAAAATCCCAATACAATGTCTAGGGTTTATTGAAATAAAATGTCTAGGGTTTATTGAAATAAAATACAATTTGTTTGTATTTACACACATAAACACACATACACACATACATATAAACATAAATCTATACATACACACACATATATACAAATCTATACATACACACACACATATAAACATAAATCTATACATACACACACATATATACAAATCTATACATACACACACATAAATCTATACATACACACACATATACACACATATACTAACACAATGAGAATCGAAATGCACGAGAATCGAAATGAGGGATGGAAATCGCACAAATAAACACACAATACCTTTCTGAGCCGAAATCTCAAGGATGGAAATCGCACAAATCGCCTAGGGCTTTAGACACTGACCTCGATCGACAGAAATGAAATGAGGGAGGCGCGATTATTTTTTTTAAGGACTGAACCTGGTCACGGCCAACCACCGTGACCCACCATGCGCGACCCTTAAATGAAACTCAACTGCTGCTCGATTGAACCTCGTCACGGCCCAGAGCCGTGACCCCCAGTGCGCAACCTGCAAACCATCACCACCACTGCTCGAATGAGGTATGGTCACGGTCTAAAGCCGTGACCCATACAAGGAAATGGTCACGGCCCTCAGCCGTGACCCGTGACCCCCATTGCGCAACCTGCAAACCATCACCACCACTGCTCGAATGAAGGATGGTCACGGCCTAAAGCCGTGACCCATACCCAGAAATGGTCAGGGTCTTCGGCCGTGACCCTAAATGTGTGTTATTTACTTCGTCGTGCCTTTGGTCACGGACTTGGGCCGTGACCCCATCCGCGACCAGTTTGGAGGGAATTTTGGCGCGAATTTGGCGCCAAGATGGTCACGGCCTGGTCACGGCTCAAGTCCGTGACCCACAGTGGTCAGGGACTTGGGCCGTGACCACTTTCAAAGCATCCATGGTCTAGTGTGATAATAAATATGGTCACGCCCAAAACAGCCTTGGTCATGGCCCAAGTCCGCGACCAACGGGTCGCGGACTTGGGCCGTGACCAACTCGGCGTGACCATTCGCAGGATTTGGTGTAGTGTAATTAGCTCCATTTGACTGCAAATTGTCTCGAAATAATGCTTTTGACACCGCAATTGCAATCAAGCCTGCACACTGAACATTTACGCGCATAAGACCATTATTGTCGAGAATTAGCAACTAAAATACGTCTATTCGGGGTATAAAATGTACACTTTTAGGTGTTTGGGGTAAATTTTGTAGTACGTGTTTTGATTTTAGCACCAAAACTGTGAGTGCCTAAGGTTTCATAAGAAAATTTCTCATTTTTACTTTAACTCAAAAGTTAGGAGATTTGGTAATAAAACCCCAAACCGTTCTCGAACATTTCATTCGTTTTATAAGCCTAGACCCAAGAATAGTTGCAAATCAATAGGCAAATCCTCTTCCCGATCTCAAACTAAGGCACAAAATAATTTTAAAACCATGCCTATTTGGATCAGGAGTGATGATCTAATACCCCGGCTAAATCGTTTTTATTTAAAATCTTTTGTGATCTTAACAAACCCTACACTGTGAGATACAAACCGCTGGTTGGTACTTAGACAGTGGTTACTCGCGCCATATGACGAGGGATGTTACCAAACTAAAGGATATTGTCCATTACAAAGGTGTCCATGTTACCTTTGGAGATGGTAAGACCTCCCAAATCATTGGTAAAGGAATTCTTAATGAAGAGGGTTTACCGAATGCCAATGATGTGTTATCAGTCCAAGGGATGAGAAAAAATTTGCTTTCTATCAATCAGTTTTATGATAATGGTTGCCAAGTCAAATTTAAAAAAGCCTATTGTTATGTGTTGATTGAAATAAGAGAGGATTATAAAAAAAGGCAATCGTATCGCAGACGATTGTTATAAAGCATCTGGTTCTTTGTCTATTAATGTGACACTTTTGGATGATTTCAACCTATGGCATAATTGGTTGGGACTCATTAGTTTTAATACTTTAAACCGTTTGTCATCACAAGACCTTGTTAGAGGCTTACCAAAAATATAGAAATTTCCCACTGATGTTTGTGGTCCATGTCAAGTGGGTAACATTACCAAATCGCCTAACAAGAAATTTAAAGATATTAACACCACTACTCCTCTTGAACTTCTCCACATGGACTTAATGGGTCCAACAAGGACTGTCAGTTTAAATGGAAATTGATACATTTTAGTCATTGTGGATGATTTCTCTCATTTTACATGGGTTACTTTCATGAAAATAAGTCAGAAACCTTTAACCATTTTTTTAAAATTCTGACTAAATTAGAAAAAAAAATAAAGACACCCAAGTGACATGAATTTGAAGTGATAGAGGTGGTGAGTTTAAAGAAACACGAGTCATTGAATATTGGAATGCGCAAGGTTACTCTCATTAGTTTAGTGCTCCAAAAACTCCCCAATAAAACAGGGTTGTAGAACAAAAAAATACAGTAATACAAGAAATGGCTAGAGTCCTTATTCATGCTGATAATTTACCATTATATTTTTGGGAAGAAGCATGTATTATGATCATTCACATTATTAACCGCGTTTACCATTATATTTTTGGAAGAGTACTCCTAGGATTTGTGTTTTGTGCTTTAGTTATATAGACATTCAACTAGTTGAACTTAAATTTTGAAAAGATTTGTTTTGTAATTAGGGTGAGTCGAGTTACCTATGCCAAGCTCCCTATAGCAGTCTACATCAACTCAGCTCTCGACTCGGTCTGTTGTTTCAGAAAAAAGCTGTCTCTCACACCCTAAAATTATGGCTAAGAGGATTATATATTTTTTTCATCACATAGGACAACTAAAAACTACACATATCATTTTATGATGTCCATTGATTGTGTGTGTATGATTGAAAAAGATTTTTAAAACTATCTAAAATTATTTTTGGAATTTATTAATGTGATCAAACTTTTAAAAATAAATTTCAGAATTAATTTTAAAAATTTAAAGAATTTTTTTAAACCGAATTTGTGTGTTATAAATATATGCAAGTAAATGCGTTTACATACGTTACAATGAATATATAAGTGCTGATTGATATATTAGTATGCTTGTATTTGCGTGGCATGTCACCTTAGCTGTTAACTATTGTTAGTCACCAAACTACTTGCTATTTGACCTTAGATATCTAGTAATATATAGCCTAGTATAATAGCTGTAAGAGCTTTAGTACTCTGCATACGATGTGACCCCGACTGATCTTAATGTCCCTTAGCGATTTATTGGACGTTTTTATATTAAAACGACGCTGCTATGGATTGCGACGGTAACATTAGTAGTGGAATCCAACTGTTATCCACCGTTAGTTAAAACGACTTCGTTTTTTTATTCCAACCCCTGGTTTCGTTAGCCGGACACGATTTTTGACTACAATAAATGTTTTTTTAAATTGTTTTATTCTCTGAATAAAAATGCTATCGTTTCTTTATTTCCCAATGGTAACTTTTGTAAACCACGGTTTTGGCCCATTGTTTTCGTAAGTTGGTTACAACTGGTTTTATATTCTCTGAGAATGACTGCATTTTAATTAAATGCAATACAAGATTTGTTTTCAGTTTGCTACAGATGTATATACGCATGTCAAATTTTTAGAGTAGTTTTTTATGTTTGTTAATAGACGTTAGATCTATTCTTATCAGTGGTTGTGTGTGCTTTATTTACAATCCATGTGTTTTATCTACACCAATCAGCACACAACTCACAGGTCTAAAAATTCAGCCCTTTGGGTCTCATTTTTCACAACCGAGAAAATTAATTTTTTCACCCAAACTCTCCCAAAAATTTTTTGAGAGAGAAAGAGAGTTTACATCTTCTACACTGATTTGGCACTTATGTATATTTAAAGAAAGAATGTCTTTCATGGATTATTTTTGAAAAATAACATTACAATTTTTATTTACGTGTGTACATTTGTTTGAAAAATATTTTTGATAACTTGTCAAAGTTGTTTTAAACTCTTTTAAGGTTCATATGTGTTCTTCAAAAAATTTATCAAAACGAACCCTATCTATTTTCACTACAGATTTGATCAAAAACATTTTTGATATAGTGAAATCTCTCTTCTCGTGTGTTTAGATCTGATTTCTAGATCTTGTGTGAATATTTGATATTTTTGGTGTATATTCTTTATATATTTGTTCCATCTCACATAGCCCTGATATATCAAGACAATCCTTTAAAGGATTAAAAGTATTTCGCTACTTTTGTGATAACCACTCCACATTTGTATTCGGTATATCTACCTTGATCCATGATAATTCATGCTACATGTTTTATAATTGTGTCTAGTTACACAAATTACACACAACATTTCACGATTAATGTGTAAATCTGTTTTGTTTCTTTAGATGCATCTTAGATCTGCTTAGTGTGTAAGTCTGAACTATATTGCACATACAAATCACAATTGTGTGTATTCTGATTTTTCAACCTTGTTACTAAGTTCATACTTGATTAAAACGTGTTATTTAAAATTACATTTAAAACGGTTTGTGTAAGGACCAAATTTTCAATTGAGTCTTAATGTAGTTTTGACTTATTCTCGAAACAAAATATGTTTGAGTCATAGATAGTCTTTTATTGTTTGATCCCATGAGTCTATGATGTATCGAAGATTAATTGAAGACATTGTGGCAAAGCTACATGGAATTAATCATGCCGAAGATTAATTGGTGCAATTTCTTGTCTACAAGGTTTTATTGCATTCCGAGATCACACATGTATGAATGCATACTGTTAATGAAACTCGAATTCCTTTTATAAAATAAGGATGTTTTTTTTAAAGGAAAATGTTTATTAAAAGATGTTTAATTGTTTATACTTCATTTATGACAAATAAGAACGGATGAGAATTGGATAAGAGTTGGTTTTAATCAAAACTCTGTTTAAATTAAGGACTCTATCTGACGACGTCGTTCAAATGACATTTGATGTCATTCGAATGATATCCCCTGTCGTTTGAATGACGTGGCATCTCGCTCGAACGAGATTCTGACATCGATTCAATTTTATTATAAATAGAGGTGTCCTGTTTCCTCGAAGTGTGTGCATTATGGAAAAATAGTTTACGATCCAGAAACCTATTTGCTCATGTTTTGTTAGGTTTTAAAGGCTTGAACACATCCTTGGAGTTTGCAATGATCCGAGATTTCTTTAGCATAATGTTTATGTGATCCTTGTTTCACCAAGTTGAGTTTTTGTTCATCATTGAACACTTGTGATTGCTAGTTTTGTGGTGGAGAAGCGACGGACATTGTGTTAAATGCCATAGACGTATCAAGTCGTTTCGGTGGACACCGAGACATTCATGGAGTCGAGTGTTGTGGACGAGCATCGTGGAAGACGGAATTTCTACGTGGGAAATATTCAAGAATGGCAGAAGATCAGAAGGAGCGTTAAGACCCATGGGGATCGAGTCATTGAGTAAGGCTAATCTGTCTTTGTAAAACTGTTGGTCATACTGATTGTCTGGCTTGGGCGGTCCGAGATTTTTTCCCTATTTGAGTTTTTCCTCGTACATCTAGCACTTTGAGTATCTTTACTTAACTGTACTTGCTTTAATCAGGAGATGCATGCTTAGGGCTAAACAAGATAAAATCTGGTTAAGTTAATTTGGGTCATAACTTGGTTTGATAAAATTGAAAAATAGTTTTCAAAAAGAGAAAGTTGATTTGCATTCATCCTTAACTTAATTATGTACAAGCAAAAGATTTTGATTAAAACGGGGCCTACAAATTGGTATCAGAGATAGAAACATTTTTTTGTGTTTGAACCTTGTTGCTTGTAAATGATGAATTTTAGAAATTATGATAGTTTTCGCATTGCTGTTTTTGATGGTACTAACTATGCTTATTGGAAAATGCGAATGAAAAATGCTTTAAAATCCATTGATGAGCGTGTCTGGTTAGTTGTTGAAAATGGTTGGGCACCACCTATCACACGAGAATGTGAGTTCACTAGTTTAAAACCTGTTGAGTTATGGACTGAGACTGAACATTGGCTTGCATTATATAACTCTAAAGGTCTGCACGTTATTTTCTCACATGTCACACCTGAAGAGTATAATCGTATCATGACTTATGAACTTCGAAAGAAGCTTGGGATACACTAGCACTCACTCACGAGGGCACAAGCACGATTAGGGCATCTAAGTTGCAAAATCTCACTACAAAGTTTGAGACGATTAAGATGTTAGAAAGTGAGATGTTTGATGAGTTTTACACTAGGTTGTCCGCTATTGTTAATTTTCCATTTAACCTAGGTCAGAAGATTCTCGATAACTGAGTGATTAAGAAAATTTTGCGATCGTTACCGAGTAGGTTTAATGCTAAAGTGACCGTTATGAATTTCCTTGGTTTTATTGACTCATTTAAAATAGAAGAGATCGTAGGTGAATTACAAACCTATGAACTTGATATGTTTACCTCCAAGAAAGTGACTAAGAAAGAAAAGGGCATTGCTTTGAAAGCCCTAAAGGAGGAGACTAAAGTTTCGAATGACGACTCCGATTCCGACTTTGAGGATGTTGTCTTATTGGCAAGAAAGTTAAAGAAATTTCTTCAAATTAATAAGCAATCGAAAGATGCTAAAAAGTTTGAAAAATTCAAGAACAAGGGAGACTCCACCCCTAAGGATAATAGTGAGAAGCCTAAGAGAGATGAGTCTGATAAGTGTTTCGGGTATGAGGGGTATGGTGACAAAGTTAATGAGTGCCCCACTAGACTTAAGAAAGAGTGCAAGAAACCGATAGCATACAACGCCACCTTAAGTGATAGTGAACCGAAAGAGGGAGATGATTACCCCATTGAGCATAACCTTGTTTCATTTATGGCATTTCATGTGTGCGACGACGATATATCTTCCCATGAAGATACTCATGTGCATGAGACTTTCGAGGCTATTAAGAGTGCTTCCTGAAAGGGTGAGGGTGATGATAACGAGTATGAGGAGATCGACATAGGAGAGTTGCAAGTTGCATTTCGAGAGTTGTTTAAGGAGACGGTGAAGGTAAAAAATGCTAACTCAAAATTGCAAGCTAAGTTGAAAGAGCATGCCGTAGAAAATAATGATATGTTGATTGAGGATCTTAGGGCACGGGAGAATAAGCTTAGGGAGAAGCTAGAGTACGTCGAGAAAGAGAAAGACATCCTTAGAGGTTTGATGGAGGCTTTGAAAAAGGATGTGCTAGAGTTTGAGGAGTCTAGGCATCTACTCGAGTCTAGGATTAAGGAGTTGGAGGAGAGTTTGAGAAACTCGTCTAGAGTTAAGTTTAACTTGGAGGCTAGAAGTGAGAAGTTGGATAGGATGCTAGGCACCGTCCAAATTAAGAAAGATAGGGGAGATATTGTCTTTGATGGTCGTGTTGTTCCCATTCCCCCGCACGTGTGAGAGAGCCACATAGAAACGTTAGACAAGGTCCACATATAGGTCACTTTCCATACCATCACTACACTTGCACGTTTTTTGGTTGGAAAGGTCACCTTAGAAAGTTTTTCCATGACCTTAGGAATGCTCCTCGAAAGTTTAGGAAGTTTAGTAATAAAGTTGCCCCGATTCCCCCCACCCCTATGCGTCGTTACACACCTACTTAGGTTAGGAAGTCGGATTTGGTAGTTTTAGGAATAAAACTTCATGGTTCTCATTTAGTTGCACTTGATTCTTCCCATGCTAAATCCAAAGGTTGAGTTTGTTACAATGGTTATCATATTGTATTATATTTTTCATTTATTGCATCTTATTTGAAAAAATACAAAAAGATTTTTTTTTGTTTTTTTTTAAAACACAAAAATATTTTTCTTTTATTAGAGTCAAAATATTTTTCTTTTATTTGAGTCAATCTAAAGGTTGAGTGTGTTACCAAGATAGAAAGCCACAGAAGAAGGCCAAGGGCGAGGGGCTCACCGCGAGAAAACTCTTTATCCAAGATAGAAGGCCACATAAGAAGGCCAATAGCGAGGGGCTCACCGCTAGAAACCCCTCTACCTAAGATAGAAGGCCATAGAAGAAGGACAAAAGTGAGGGGCTCACCACGAGCAACCCCTCTGCCCAAAATAGAAGGCCAAGGGAGAGGGGCTCAACTCGAGCAACCCCTCTACCCAAGATAGAAGGCCACAAAAGAAGGCCAAGAACGAGGGGCTCACCATGAGCAACCCCTCTAAACAGGATAGAAGGACATAGAAGAAGTCTATGGATAAGGGTCTCACTATGAGTAACCCCTCTAAACAAGATAGAAGGCCACAAAAAAGGGCCAAGGATGAGGGGCTCATCGCGAGCAACCCCTCTGCCAAGGTTGATACCGAGATAAGGAGGTTCACCATAACTAGCCTCATCTACAAAACCTGGGATGAGGTGACATAGCATTTAATGACCTTAGGGGGAATGATGAAGGAACCCTAGGGTCCCTCAAAATTGAAAATTGAATTTATAGCGTACAAGGTGGAAACAGAAGCCTATGTTGGGAGGGACCCCCGCAAGGGTCCCTGGAGAAACTCAAGTTGAGAAGGAAGCTCTGTTGAGAGGTACTTACCCCAAGGTCTCTGCAGAAACTCACGTTGAGAAGGAACCCCACCAATGTGGCATCAAAAGCCTATGTTGAAAGAGACCCCCGTAAGGGACCCTGTAGAAACTCAAGAAGAGAAGGAACATCTGTCGAGAGGGACTTCCTACAAGGTCTTCGAAGAAACTCACATTGAGAAGGAGCCTCACTTAGGTGGCGACAGAAGTCCATGTTGAGAGGGAATCCCCCTAAGGTACCTACAGATACCCAAGTTGAGAAGAAGCCTCACTTAGGCGGTGGAAGAAGCCCATGTTGAGAGGAACCCCCTCCAAGGTCCCTGCAGAAACTCAAGTCGAGGAGGAACCACACCTAGGTGGCAGTAGAAGCTTATGTTTAGAGGTCCCCTCGCAAGGGTCCCTGCAAAAACCCAAGTTGAGAAGAATCCTCACCTAGGTGACAATAGAAGCACATGTTGAGAAGGACTCCCCCCAGAGTCCTTGCAGAAATGACATTTGAGAAGGAACCCCCAAGGCTTCCTCAACAGTAAAAAATGATGTTTAAGAAGGAACCTCCCCGAGGGATCCTCTACAACAGAAACTTACATGGGAAGAGGGACCCGCAAGGTCCTCCCCCCTCAGCTCCCAGAAAACCAAGTTAGGATGAGGGGGTGTCTACCATAAGCAACCCCTGATCATGAAAAAAGAACAGAAATACTAATACTTATTTTCTTGTACAGGTTGCCTAGTTGAGCAAGCAGGGCTCAAGTAGTCCAGTTGGGATCTCTTGGGAGTTATGGCTTGGCGGCTGAGGGACAAGGTATGTTGAGAAAGCTCAATCACTTAGCACTGTAGGATTGAGAGAATACTAGTACGAAGACCTAGAAGTCACTCAAGACTACACATACCGCACACTTGGTCACAAGTGAAGTGGGAAGCCAAAGAGTTGGCTACTCACAAGGAACAAACTCTTTACAAAAAATGACTGTCTCACAAGAGGGGGTCCTCAAGGTCCCTCTCAAGAAAAATAAATATTTTGGAGGATAGGGGTCCTTAAGGCCTCCTCTCTCAAGATTTGAAAAAGTTTTGCACTCAAAGTTACCATTCTAAAACATATTTGCCAAATAAGATATTTTGTCATCTAGTTTAGACCTATTTTCTTTTTTACTTTGGTTTTCACCTAGTGGCACCTGCTTGAGGGGACAGGCTGCTGCACACAGGTAGGGAAAAATAGTACACTACAGACCTTGTCCCTTACCAACCCTCTAAGTTTTAGCGCCAAAAGTTTCAACCCAGCCCTAGTGCCCAAGTATAAATAGGACCCCTAGGCAAGGTAAATATCATATATAGAAAAAACTCAATAGCACTGTTACTCTGTCAAAATCATACCAGAACCTCCTAGTATTCTCTCCTTGCTCTCTCTCTAGTGCTAAGTGCCTTGTTATTTCACTCCTCCTGACAGCCATCATTCTCAAGAGATCTTATCGAGAAAATTACTATTATTTTTGTGGAAGTTCATCTTCTTGCAGGGTGGGAGTTCCAGCTTGAGTTCCATTTTTACCAAAAGGAGAAGGTTTCACCATAAGCTCCTCTAAAAGTTCTTGAGAACCTTGTAGACAGCATCCATTGGAGTGGGTCACGCCTCATCCTTTCCAGTTATTCATAGACCCCAGTCTCACTACCCTCCCATATTTGGTGACTCTGTTGTGGAGGTATCCTCACTTCCATGGACAAAGAAGGTTTTAATATTTCTAAGCAGCTAGTGTTTGAAGACATTCCATTTGGTAAGGGAGCTCAAAGAGACTTGACCACTTAGGAGGATGAGGTGGTGACCGGAGCTAGGGTACCTGCTCCTCAGGGAGGGTAGACCAGTTCACTGGTAGCGGCTCCGGCAATAGTTATCAACCTTATGAGCATGTTCTTGAGTTTTCAAAACAAAACAATGCAGACTTGGCAAGTTTGGGTCAAGACTGTGTAACACCAGTAGTTGCCCCCTCTGGGGGGTAACCACTCCTGCAATGATTTTGGTGGAAGTAGCTCCGTCATGGAAAGTGGTGCCAGAGCAAGTAGTGGCACCTTCAAGTTCACCAATAGCCAATGGCATGAGTTTAGAGGAACCACCCTATAAAGTTGTTACTATGGAAGAGGCCAGGAAGTTGCTCTCCTCTTATCAGAGGGAGGGTCCTCATCGGTATGAGGAGTTGCAGGACCCTTATCCATAAGTGCGCATAGAGTCTCCCCAAGCTTGAGAAGAAGATGAGGTGGTGGAAGAACTGCCAATGGCCATTGGTTCCAGTGAGGAACCCACAGTTGTAGAAGGCCCAGACGAGGAACCCCCCTATGTTCAATATCTTATGAGAGGCACCCACAGTTGCAAATTGCCCATGTGAGGAACCCTCACTACATCTAACCCTAAACAAGGAACCCTCTCCAGCTAATGGTGATCACGAGGAACCCTCTTCAGCTAACGTTAGTTGCGAAGAACCTAAAAATGAGGAACCCTTGTGAGTTTCTGGTGGTCGCAAGTAACCCCCAACAAGTTCAGATCAAAATGAAAAACCTCTGCGCGAGGAGCCCTCCCTACTTCGGGCAGTGGCAAGGAACCCATATGGGTTCTCATCCCAGAAAATCAATCCACCACACATTTTAAGTCACACTCAAAATCTATTCCTCCAGACGAGGAAACTAGTTGTGAGGAACCCCTACCAATACTATAGCGTTGTGAGGAACCCTAAATAGTCGAAGAACTCTCAACTGATGATAGTGGTGAGGAACTTAACTGCGTGGAACTCATGCCAAATTTTGGTGTCGCAAGTAACCCATAGTTACGGCGCACGAGGAAGGAACCTATAGGGTGCAAGCCATTGACAGAAAAAAATGGGTGAGGAATTTATAGTTAGCGAGAACCCACCAACAGGGTAGGTCGCGAGGGACCCTCGATCATCAACGCACCGCTCATTGTACCCACGGTCGGTCAGAAATGCCTGGCAGTAATAGACATCGACGAGGAACCCCTAGAACTTTCACTCCTGATAGGACTGTTTCATAACGCACATGAAACCCATGGTAGCAGCAGCTATCGGTGAGGGACCCTTGTTAATAGGCCCCATAGTTGAAATTCCATGGGGTGAGCAACCTCTAAGTCCCAAACCATCTGCGCATGAAGAAACCTCGCTGATAGCGAGGAACCCATATGGCGAGGAACCTTCGAGAACAAGACCCATATGCGAGGAACCCTCGGGAATGAAACCAACGTGCGAGGAACCCTTGGCAGTGGCGACCTCAAATGCAGAACCCAAAGTCACGAGGAACCATGCTTGATTAAAGGTGATGGTGAGGAACTTGTGACACGTGAGGAACCCACGAGTAGGACAGCATTACGTGAGGAACCCTTGGGTGAAAGATCAACCCTCGAGGAACCCCTTTTAATTGGAGCACTGGACAAGAAATCGCCAAAAAAATCTTTGGAAGAACCTGCCTCACCCAGCAGTGTAAGAGAGAAACCTACAGTAGTGAACCCCCCATATGAAATATTGTTCGGTGAGGAACCCCCATCATCCAAACCTTTCAATAAGAAAGTGTCACATGAGGAACTCACCATCGTCGTCAGCAGGTCGCTGGGCGAAGAACCCACAAATATTGAAGGGGCAGATATGGAACCCTGACAACACTCGTCCTCGACGAGGAGCTCTTACAGCGGACACCTCCTGCGAGGAACCTAACTCAAAGACAAATGAGAAAGTGGCGTGCGAGGACCCCCTGTTTGAAATTATTTTAATCAAGGAACCCCTAGGTTCCAAACCCTCAGGTACGAAATCAACTCTAGGCGAGAGACCCCCAAATGAGGAATCCTTAAGCACAAGACACCCAACAGCAACCGTAAGGGAGGAATGACCAATAGTATCTTCAAACGAGGAACTCATCTCATCTAATTAAGATCACGAGGAACCCTCGATGTTAAAGGCACCCCTCAAACCTGCGATAGTAAGAGAGGAACCCAGGACAACTCTTGGAGGTTGCGAGGAACGCTGAAATAAAGAAACCGTGCCTACCCCTTGTGGTGGCGAGGAACCCATGAGCAAGATGCCCAAAGCAGACGAAATCCCTAGCGAGGAAAGCCTTAGAATCAAACCAACAGTCGAGGAACCCCGAGTAAAAATACCTTTGACGAGGAACCCACAACACAAGTTCCAAATAAGGAGCCCCCTACCACAGAGGTTTTTTCTCATAGAATCCCCACTAGAGGCTGCTATGGGAGAGGAACCAAAATTATGCGACGCCCCTGACGAGGAAACCGCAAGGGTATATAATCCAAATGAGGAACCCTGGATGGATAGGATCCCATACATAGAACTTTCCCATGACTGATACCTCGCACGAAGAACCCCCTGAAGCATTTAAACTAAAAAAAAAAGTAGAAGCGGCCGGAATATAGACAGAAAGGCATAGAATCGCAGAATAAAAGTTACACCAGACTAATGTTTTCTCTTTCTTAATAGTATAGTAGAACCTCTACTAAATTAGAAGAGGGTCCATGAGATGAAGGCCTTTCCTCATTATACTTGGAGGAATATCCATCCCAAGGGAAAAGTATACTAAGCAAGTCCTTACAGACATAACACTTATTTTTTGTCACCAGACTAGTTGGGGGTTACCCTCCTAGTAATAATAAAAAAAATCATTACATTTTTTTATTATTATTCTCTACAGATTTACAGCCTAAAGAACAAGTCCTAACCTCTGTTCTCAAGAAAAAAAAAATCACTTGACCAGTTTTCAGAAAATAGGGAGAAGTGGGTCTACCCCCTCTCTAAACCTATTACTTTTCCAAGATAAAAAGGTTCCTAAGAAAAGTTTGGAACAAGGACCCTGCAGACCAAGGGAAATTTTCAATATAAAGAAATAATTATTTCTTTACTTATGATATATATAAAATTTTATTCAAAGTTTATAGGAAGGAGATGGTCTAACCCCATTTCCTAGTTACTCGCTAAGAAATGAATGTGCATAAAAAAATACCCCACAGTCAGTTGGGTTTGCTCTAAAAAAAAATACCCCAAAGTCACACGGGGTTGCACTAAAAAGTACCATACAGTCACACGGGGCTGTGCTAAAAAAAATATAACTTGCTCATCTATATGCAAGTGCCCCGCAGTTAGAGGGGAAGCTTCAAAATTTAACTTGCTCATCTCATATGCAAGTAACCCACAGTTATTGTGGAAGTTTCAAATATTAACTTGCTCAGCTATATGCAAGTACCCAATAGTTATAGGGGAAGTTCCAAAATATTAACATGCTCAGCCTATATGCAAGTAACCCACTGTTAGAGGGGCAGCTTCAAAATTTGCAGATGGTGAGCCTATATGGAAACACCCCACAGTTAGAGGGAAGATTCAAAATTTAACTTGCTCAGCTCATATGAAAGTACCCCGCAGTTAGAGGGGTAGCTTCTAATTTTTTAAACTTGCTCGGTTATATGCAAGTACCCCACAGCTAGAGGGGCAACTTCCAAGTTTTAACTTGCTCGTCTCGTATGCAAGTGCCCCATAGTTAGAGGGGTAGCTTCAAAATTTTAACTTGCTCAGTTATATGCAAGTACCCCGCAGTTAGAGGGGCAACTTCCAAATTTGAACTTGCTCAGTTATATACAAGTACCCCGCAGTTAGAGGGGCCGCTTAATTTTTTTTAACTTGCTCAGTTATATGCAAGTACCCCACAGCTAGAGTGATAACTTCAAAATTTTAACTTTCTTACTCAGTTATATGCAAGTACCCCACAACTAAAGGGACAACTTCCAGACTTTAACTTGCTCAATTATATGCAAGTACCCCGCAGTTAGAGGGGAATATTCAGAAATGATAACTTGCTCAGCTCATATGCAAGTACCCTAGTTATAGCGGTAGCTTTAGAAATAATAGCTTGCTCGACTATAGGCAAGTACCCCACGGCTAGAGGGGCAAATTCCAAATTTTAAGTTGCTCATCTCATATGCAAGTAACCCCACCGTTAGAAGGGGAAGTTAAATATTGAAGCTCTCATATAAAATAGAGCAACTCAAAGTATTGAGAAAGTGAAAGTATACATATAAGGTATGATAATTTAGCACCTAAGGCTCCAAGGGCATAGGAACACTCACAGTTTTGAGCAAGTGCCAAGTATAAATTTAAGGTACGACTGTTTAGTACCTAAAGGCTCCAAGGGCATCAAAGCGCTCACAATCTTGAGCAATTTCCAAGCATAAATATAAGGTACAATAGTTTAGTACCTCAGACTATAAGGGCACCGGAGCACTCATAGTCTTGAGAAAGTGCCAAGCATAAACGTAAGGCACGATAGTTTAGTACCTAAGGCTCCCAGGGTATTGAAGTTCTCATAGTCTTAGGCAAACGTCAAGTATAAATATAAGGTACGAAAGTTTAGTACCTAAGGCTCCAAGGGCTCCGGAACTCCCACAGTATTGAGAAAATGCCAAGTATAAATATAAGGTACGATAGTTTAGTACCTAAGGCTCCAAGGGTACCGGAGCGCTCACGGTATTGAGCAAGTACCAAGTATAAATATAAGGTACGACAATTTAGTACCTAAGGCTCCAAGGGCATCGGAGCGCTCCCAATATTGAGCAAATGCTAAGTATAAATAAAAGGTATGACAATTTAGTACCTCAGGCTCCAAGGGCATAGGAGCGCTCGCAGTATTGAGCAATCACCGAGAATAAATAAATGGTACTACAGTTTAGTACTTAGGGCTCCAAGGGCATAGGATCACTCATACTATTATTAACTCGTATTCTGCACAAGGGGAAAATGTTGAGAAAGTCCTCAAATAGTAAACAATTAGTGAAACCTTGATTATGATATCTCGTGCACAAGTCGCTCGACATTAGAAGACACTTTCGCAAGGGGGGGGATAATATTGAGAAGTTCTCAAGCTAGTGAACAAAGAGTGAAATAGCCTAGAGCATGGGGATCCACTTAAAGCGGCTCCAGATGCACAAGATTACAAGTTTGATGGAAAAATGCTAAGGGCGAGGGGCTCACCACGAGCAATCCCTCTGCCCAAGATGAAAGGCCACAGAAGAAGGCCAAGGGCGAGGGGCTCACCCTAAAAAAATCACTCCGCCCAAGAAAGAAGGCCACAGAAGAAGGCCAAGGGTGAGGCGCCCACTGCGAGCAACCCTTGTACCCCAGATAGAAGGCCACAGAAGAAGGCTAAGGGCGAGGGGCTCACCGCGAGCAACCCCTTTGCCCAAGATAGAAGGCCAAGGGCGAGGGACTCACCGCGAGCAACCCCACTGCCTAAGATAGAAGGCTACAGAAGATGGACAATGGCAAGGGGCTCATCGCATGCAACCCCTCTGACCAAGATAGAAGCCCACAGAAGAAGGACAGGGGAGAGGGGATCATTGAGAGCAACCCCTCTGCCCAAGATTAAAGGTCACATAAGAAGGCTAAGGGCAAGGGTTTCACCTTGAACAACCCCTCTGCCTAAGATAAAAGGCCACAGAAGAAGGCCAAAGGCGAGGGGCTCATCGCGAGAAACCCCTCTGCCAAGATAGAAGGCCACAGAAGAAGGCCAAGGGCGAGGGGCTCACTGAGATCAACCCCTTTTCCCAAGATAGAAGGCCACAGAAGAAGGCCAAGGGCGAGGGGCTCACCACGAGAAAACCCTTTGTCCAAGGTAGAAGTCCAGGGGCGAGGGGCTCACCGCTAGAAAACCCTCTACCCAAGATAGAAGGCCATAGAAGAAGGCCAAGGGCGAGGGGCTCATACCGAGTAACCCCTCTACCCAAAATAGAAAGCCACAGAAGAAGGCCAAGGGCTAGGGTCTCACTGTGAGCAACCCCTCTACCAAAGATAGAAGGCCGCATAAGAAGGCCAAGGATGAGGGGCTCACCATGATCAACCCCTCTAAACAGGATAGAAGTCCACAGAAGAAATCTAAGGATAAGGGGCTCACTATGAGTAACACCTCTAAACAAGATAGAAGGACACAAAAAAAGGCCAAGGACGAGGGGCTCATTGCGAGCAACCCCTCTGCCCAAGTTGATACCCAAATAATGAGGTTCACCATTAGTAGCCTCATCTACAAAACCTGGGATGAGGTGATAGAGTATTTAATGACCCTAGGGGGAATGATAAAGGAACCCTAAGGTCCCTCAAAATTAAAAATTGAATTTATAGCATATAAAGCCTTTTGGGTCTACCCAACACAAAAGACTTTGCACGAGGGGCTAATGTAGAAGGGTGTTTCAGTCTTGCCCACTATATTTTGGGGTGAGGGTACCTTATGACCCCCTAGCTTCCAGAAAATGTGGTGTGGGGGAGAGGATCACTCAAGTACCTACCCCTCACCTTCCAGAATATGTTGGGTTGAGGAACAACCAAAGTCATCTCCCTCAACTGCAAGAAAATATTTTTACGTGGAACCCCCAGGGTCCTCGACCACAGAAATGCCATATTTGAGAAGGAACCCCCAGTGTCCCTCCACAGTAGAAAAGTCATATTGGAGAAGGGACCCCGAGGGTCCCTCGACTGCAGAAATTCCATATTGGAGAAGGGACCCCGAGGGTCCCTCCATAGTAGAAAAGTCATATTGGATAAGGGACCCCAGGGCCCCTCAACAACAAAAATTCCATATTGGAGAAGGGACCCCCAGGGTCCCTCGACCATAGAAATGGCATATTGGAGAAGGAACCCCAGGGTCCCTCAACCGCAGAAATGCTATATTGGAGAAGAAACCCCCAGGGTCCCTCAATTACAGAAATCCATATTGAAAGGGACCCCAGGGTCCCTACAGAAACTCAAGTTGAGAAGGAACCTCAGATAGGTTGCGACAGAATCCTATGTTGAGAGGGACCCCCGCAAGGGTCCTTACAAAAATTCAAGTTGAGAAGGAGCCTCTATTGAGGGGGACTTCTCCCAAGGTCTCCGCAGAAACTCATGTTGAGAAGGAACCCACCAAGGTGGCAATAGAAGCCTATGTTGAGAGGGACCCGCGTAAGGGTCCCAGCGAAAACTCAAGTTGAGAAGGAACCTCTGTTGAGAGGGACTTCCCCTAAGGTCTCCGTAGCAACTCACGTTGAGAAGGAACCCCACGAAGGTGGCAGTAGAATCCTATGTTAAGAGGGACCCCCGTAAGGGTCCTTGCAGAAACTCAAGTTGAGAAGGAACCTCTGTTGAGAGGGACTTCCCCCAAGGTCTCCGCAGAAACTCACATTGATAAAGAGCCTAACTTAGGTGGTGACAGAAGTCCATGTTGAGAGGGACTCCCCCCAGGGTCCCTACAATACCCAAGTTGAGAAGAAACCTCACTCAGGTGCTGGCAGAAGCCCATGTTGAGAGGGACCCCCTCCAAGGTCCCTGCAGAAACTCAAGTCGAGAGGGAACCCCACCTAGGTGTCACCAGAAGCCTATGTTGTGAGGGCCCCACACAAGGGTCCCTGCAGAAACCCAAGTTGAGAAGAAACCTAACCTAGGTGGAGGCAGAAGCACATGTTGATAAGGACTCCCCCCAGGGTCCTTGTAGAAATGACATTTGAGAAGGAACCCCCCAAGGCTTCCTCAACAAAAAAAAAAAATGATGTTTGAGAAGAAACCTCCCCAAGGGTTCATCAACAACATAAACTTACATGGGAAGAGGGACCCATAAGGTCCTCCCCCATCAGCTCCTAGAAAACCAAGTTAGGATGATGGGGTGTCTACCATAAGCAACCCCTCATCATGAAAAAATAATAGAAGTACTAATACTTATTTTTTTATATAGGTTGCCTAGTTAAGCAAGCAGGGCTCAAGTAGGCCAGTTTGGATATCTTGGGAGTTATGGATTGGCGGTTGAGGGACAAGGTATGTTGAGCAAGATCAACCACTTAGCACTATAGGATTGAGAGAATACTAGTAGGAAGACCCAGAAGTCACTCAAGACTACACACACCGCACACTTGGTCACAAGTGAAGTGGGCAACCAAAGAGCTGGCTGCTCATAAGGAATAAACTTTTTACAAAAAAATGACTTTCTCACAAGAGGTGTCCTCAAGGTTCCTCTCAAGAAAAACAAAGATTTTAGAGGAGAGGGGTCCTTAAGGCCTGCTCTCTCAAGATTTGTAAAATTTTTGAACCACAATTTACCGTTCTAAAATATATTCACCAAATCAGATATTTTGTCATCTAGTTTAAACATATTTGCTTTTTGACTTTGGTTTGAACTCTAGGCAATGATTGAAAGAGATATATATTCTTATTTAAATTGTGATTGCATGTTATTGTTTTTAATTATGATTCTTTCGTATCTTGCATGTTGATAATGTTTATCCTCTAATTAATTGATTACTTCAGATCCCACGTTATTATGGACAACATGGATATCGTTGTGACCGGCCTAAATTTTTGTGGAAAATTCATTTTCATTTGTTATTTTCTAAATTGAATTTAACTAACTAATTAATTTAAAGGTATAAATCAAACTTTGATCTTCAGGTTGTATTTTAATTTAAAATTATTTTAATTTTATAAATGTAAAATAGTGAAATCGAGAAATTTAATTTGTGCAAGTAAATTGGAATTTAAATGATTTAATTTGGGCATTTAGAATTGAATGAATCGTTTTTTAAAATGCCCTCACGTTTAAAATATTAAGTGGGAGAGGGTTTTTTACATAAAACTCGTGATCTCCATTGGTGTTTTTGAGAATGTGATGTGATTACTTCTTCGTGTGAGCTTGATCTGGAACCCCATTAAATGGATTTAATCACGGAATCTGGCATTGTCGAGACTCTTGAGTGATAGTTTATTAAAATTAAATGTGAGTGAGTTCGGTCATCCTACCGAAGAGGTTCTACATGAATGGGTTTAATTTCAAAGAATGAACCAATGGTATATATTTCAATGCAACTAATGATATTCTCCCCGTAAGAGTCACTTTCATTAGACGCAGGATCAAAAGATATCGGTTATATATTATATTGGACATAAGTTTCCTGGACTATCCGGATAACATGATGAAAGATGAAAATTTGTCTAGTTCTAGGTGAATTAATTTAAGCTCCAATCAAGAATATCACTTCATAAGGAAACCAGGACGTCCGAGGGGATTAGTTTTTAATTGACGGTAGAGGGATGCTGCTAAAAAAAGTTAATCTAATTAATTATCACATTTAAATTGGAGATTAACTCTTTTATTAATGATTATAAGATTTCAAAAATGAATTCAACTTTTTGTCATTGGTTTTAGTCTTGAAGTTTTAACTAGAATGAATTTCAAGGACTATAAAATGTTATTAAATATTGTTCAAACAAAAGCGTATAATAAACTTGTTTAACCCAAGATTCCAATCTATAGTTTAAAATTATGATATGATTTATTCTTTAAGTTAGTATTTGGACTTCCTTCCCATGGGATGGAATTGATCACTAAATCACAGTAATTTTAAAATTTATGGCAATTCTATTAAATTAAGTGTTACATATGTTCGGTCCCCCCATCGAGGAAGTTTTATATGAACGTTTTAATTTTAAAGAATTAACCGATGAGAATTCGTAAACACCGATGTTGATTGATTACACTCAAGAAAGAATCATGTTCTTGAAATTATCTTTATAGTTAATTGAACAAAGGATTATTTGGATTAGATATAGTGTGGAAACTCGAATCCATGTCGTAATCCAGGAGAGAGCATCATCGATAGCATAGCTTTGGTGCTAGTTATTAAGAAGATATTTACTCTTTCCCAAAAAGGAAGTAGAAGGATAATGTTAGGTCTCAAATACAACGGTCTGGGTTAATAAAAGTTCATATTCTTCGGTACTAGTAAAATAGCCGAAAGGCGATTATTCTCAATGCGATTAGTTAGAACTTCTATAGAAACGTGTTTGATTTTCCTTGATTTTAAGAAAAAAGACACGGTAATGGTTTTTATCGTAAAGTTAGATACATGATTTATGGTTTAGTGTATAGGAACCTGGTGTATAGACTCAAGAACCACAAATTAGGTTTGTAACTCATTGTAGAGGTCCCAGGTAACCGAGCAACTACGTAAACGAGTGATGTTCCTATTGATGGACAATAAGAACAACTCAATAATATTAATAGTATGATATCCTTTTAGATTATGGAGAAGACATAAGTATAATGTAAGTAAATTATTTTATATGTCTAGTTTTAGAAAAGTTGGTTTCGATTGGCAAATTGGTTTTTAACAGATATTCGATTATTTTAATAAAACATTTTTTTATTCAAAATTGGGATATCTTTTATATGTTCGGTACATTGAAAAATAATTTATACATTATACGGTTTGTGTCACTAATACTGCTAACTAATGAAGTGGATAATTTTAATGGAAATTCATTAAAGACAAAGTTTACTTCTTAGTAGAACCAAAAACAATTTTGGCACTTATGCTTTGGTTATTTTATTCTAAACGAAATATGAAGATTGGTTAAAATGGACAATTGAGTTCAATGGAAATTGATGAACTTTTAATATGTGAATCTCATTTAGAAGGTAAAATGATAAAGGTCCATTAACATATAAAAGCTAAAGAGCTGAACATGTGTTGGAAATGGTTCACTTCGATTTATATGGTCCTATGTGTATCCAATCAAGAGGTATTTTTGAGTTCTATATTGATTTCATTGATGATTACTCAAGGGTATGGATGTGTTTACCTTTTACACCAAAAGTTTAAAGCCTTTAACTAGTTCAAAACATATCAAACTAGGATTGATCTTAGGCAAGGTAAACTAAACCAAACTCTATGATGTGATCGCAGGTGTGTGCAACTTTTGGGAGAGTTAAGGAATCATTTATCGGTGGTGGGATTACATACTAGTTCTTTAAACAAGGTATTCCACTTAGTAATAGTCTAGAGAAAATGGAGGAATACGAATCTTTTAGATATTATAAGTCCATGGTTAGTTATTTAGGACTAAAATATTCATAATGAAATTTTACCTAAGATAAGACAGTATAAAATTTAAATTTAGTTTCTTCAAATTGGTCTCTTGAAATCCCATTGAACATTGGAGTAGGAGCAAGGTCATCTTAGGAAATGTTCAGATCTAGGGGTTCTTGATACTCGTGTTATGGAAGGGGCCAAGGTAGTTGAAATCAAGGACAATAGTATGTATCTTTGCTACTTATCCCAAATGTTATAAAAGTAGTTTATATAATGTTCCTTACTATAAGCAGGTCATTGATTGGATCAATGCCCAATTTTTATTATGAAATAAACCATGGGCTCAAGTGTAAGCTAGACTTATAAGATAAAAATTAATGTCATATTACCAATGTTGCTAGACCACCCATACATGATGAATACAACCTCATATCAATAATACATTTCCTAATGGTGGTGGGAATATTACCGATCATTGGGATACACGTCTCACTTATACTAGATATCAAGTGGTGACACATCATAGTGGGATCATTAAAAGAGATCCTGAAAGGTTAATGTTTTGGGTGATAATTTCGATGATATCCCAGGAAAACACGAACGAGGCCCAGAAACTACAATAGGCATTTTAAGACAATGACCTTTTCTTTTACTGAAGATTATGGATACAAAAATGGATTTAATGTATTCGAATCAAGTATGGTATCACTTCTTTTGGAAATAATAAGCCTAAAAACACTTGATTATGTAGAGATTATAAGGAATATACCTAATGATTTGGTGATGAGAAACCTTATGTATGATATATTATGTACTTGACTAAATATTTTTTATGCCTTTGGCATGGCCAGTAGATTTCATTCTGATGATCTTATACCGTTTAGGTACACATATTAGTTTTTCAATTAGATAAGGATTCTAAGTTTTCTACCTTAAAATATGTGTTTAGCTATAAGTTGGAGGATTGTTAAACAATATTGGATTACTGATTCGACCAAGCAGACCAAAGTTGTTTCCATTTTGGTGGCAACGAAAGAGTATATATGGATCGATTACTTCCTAATAAGTAACTTAGGAGAGGTTTCTTCAATTGCAATTGCCTATCACACATTTTAAGGTTCATAGTGGTATGATTTGAAGTTTGAGAGAACTCTCAATCCATAAAAGGGTTAATCACATTGATGATAGGTTTCACCTAGTTCGAGATATCAAATAAGTGATGATAAGTTTATAAAAAGGTTATACCAAATAACACCCAGTTAATCTTTCTATATTTACGTTGCAAATTGCCAAGTGGATGGGTTGGGAGTTACATGTATAGGTACATGGATTTAAGAATAAGTGTCAAATTGTTGTGGTTTTATTCTTAAAACCATGTATGATGTTTACTTTTCAGTTAAGGTGTGTCAGTTCATTTCAAAATAAGAAGTATGGTTACGATAATGCCTTATATTTATGATTAAATATATAGTATGCATGTTGGTCAATTGAACTTATTAGAAATTTTTGTGAATTGGATTCGACTTGATCACATGAGACATGAATGTCGATTCTAATTCAATTGAAAATATTCACATCTTATATAGGTAGTTAACATCCTATCAATATAGTTGTATTTATAATCCTAGTGGTTGATCTTAAATTGTGGGAACCTATCTAATGGTTCGAGAACTTGTATCATAGTTCAAATAAGGATTTTGACCAGTGAATCCAGGAATATATTGAACATGATCACCCACGAGATTTAAGTATAAGGGATGTCTTTATTTGTCCTTGGTAATCACACATAATTTTCAAAAGGTCCATATATTCTTAATTCCTGGAGTTATGAGTATTGGAATGCTTGAACAATTAATTCTTTGACTTATATGGGTGCGATTCAATTACATATTGTATTAACAGATACTTGAAATTCGGGATATCATTGTGTGAGCAAGTATGAGATAATAATTTAATTGAATTTGCATCCAAGATATATCTTGGATTGTGATACGCCCTATATAAATTTATATGTTTTATATCTACCAATAAAATCCGACTAGTGGATTATTTTATGATCTGGTGGAGTACAAAATAAGTTAAGTCTGGGGAGGAAAATTGATTTGACCAAGAGGGTATCAAACACTTAATATGGGGAATCATATTATGTATCATAATAAAATTTAAAAATATGACCTCTTTATTCTGATTGATTTAGAGATAGTTAAATTGGAGTTTAGTCATGATTATTTAGTAAAATTAATCGCGATTAGATATGTAAAGGAAATAAATTATAGAAATTATAATTTGGGAATTCCAAAAATTTATTTGGAATCCAATTTAATTATTTGTCTTGGGTCCGTATTACAATCCATTACCCAAGTAGTAGGCCTAAAACTCTCTAGAAGCCCATTCAAGGCTAACCCCACGACTTATACCTATTTACATTGGTGTAAGCTAGGTTTTTAGGTTAATGATCCATTATGGAAGATTAAAGATGGGTAGAAAAAATACTATCAATGTTTTTGTGAAGTGATGATAAGGGAGAAAGTTATGCCTCCATATCTTACCAAAGTTTCATCTCCAAGAGTTTCCACACACATGTCTTACTTTGGGTGAATTACATACTAGAAGATTCGAGATGTTCAGAGCATTCTAGTAAGGTTTTGGGAGATCTTGGTTGGGAAATAAGATCATCATCTTCATCAACACATTTCTCCTCATACAGATCACACCAAGATATACAATGATATTCTTTCTTAAAACCCTAGTTTTATGCTTCAAACCTAGTTCTTTTTTTTTACTTCCCATTACATGATCGATCAAAGTTCTTACAGCTGAATTTTTTTCGAGTCTTAAATGTCAATCCCAATTATCAAAATCCCCATTGTTTTTTATTTTGGGACTTTAGGAGATAGGACATCCTTTTGTCAGTTAGAACTGGTAAAGGAACGAGTGAACCTCGAAGGAGTAAGGATACTCCTTTGTAATATTATTTCCTGTGGGTCATGAGGTTCCCTAACATTGGTGATTGATGGGTCATTTGAGTTTCATATATGTTGCATTATTGATATATTGGTGGGTTGAGTGAGTGCCCTATATGTTGTCGATTTATTAATGGGCAGTGTGAAATTTCTATTTGATGTGGTCATGGGTTGTATGTGCTCATGTTAGTAATACTCTAATAGTTGTATGCTTGTGGTATAACAAATTATGTAAGTTTATAATTATGATATCCAATGGTTCCCTTATTTAGTTTATGTAATATAAGTAGTAGAGACTAATTATAAAATAATAAATGGGTTAATTATGAGTTAAATAGATAACTTTAGACTATTCCATATATTATGAGATAATAAAAGGTATTGAGTACTTATAATATGGATGTTCGGTAATTAAATGGGTCAAGTAGATAAAGATATCTTATCTCGTATTTTTTTTTATAGATTATGTAATTGGATCTTAGTATTAGGTTTGAAACCGAAAGGTGTTATGGATGACCTATAGAAAATGTGAAAGGGCAATGTTAACACCCTACAATGATCAATAAATGTAAGGATTCTTAGTTGGGATTCAGGATGGGAGGATCTATGCCCTAGTTCTTATGGTTTATTCATTTATTTTTAGTACTCTTGAATTGGTTATATCCATGTAAATGAGGTATAAAATTACGAATGGGAAACCCTATGGTGGGGTACTATATGGAGTATACAATTAACGGGCATGCTCATTAGTGGAAAGTGTGGGACCATTGGTTATTTTCAGGTTAGTGAGTTAATATTAAATTCTCTAAGATGTAAATGGTAGGATTAGTTATAGTGACTTTTTGAATATGTAGTTCGGATTAGGAAGTTATTTGGGTGAAATGATTTTAGGTTAGTGATCAAGGTCCAATGATCGTTAGCTATTGATGAATAAATTTTTTAGACATATATGTATCAGGGGATTCTTTTTTTATATTAGTACGTTCAACGCATTAAGTCTATTTCTAGTTGGGAGATGATGTGATATCCTGACATTTCATTCTAAAATGATAATATTCTTGTTTTTTTGAGATAGCTACTTAGAAACGAGTAGAGATTTAGCGATTAATTTGTTAGTATGAGTGTAACACCCCACTCTTACATCACTAATATTCTACCCACTTTAACCAACACACGTAGTAATATGATGTTTTATTAGCTCTAAATCCACAAAATGGTGTCAATGGGGTTTGAACCCCTAACATGTGTATCATTAATCGCATACCTTACCAGTTTAAAGAAACTACCTCGGTGTTAGAAGAATGAAAATCTACATATATGAACCATTATTTTCCCTCACCCATGCAATGTGGGATGTAATTCTCTAGCTGCCTCATCAACCATGGCACCAGACTATTACAATCAACCCCCTTAGGAATACGAACATCCTCATTGGTATGAAATCAACCGTCACCCAACACTTTAACACACTTATTCCAACTGGGTACAAGCTCGAATACCATTCTCTAACACACCACTCTTTCATGACTAATATTGTCCCCATTTTAGCCACCGCACAAAGCGGGATGTGGTTTTATTAGCTCTAAATCCACAAACTTGTGTCACTAGGGTTTGAACCTTTGACATGTGCATCATCAATCCAATGCCTTGCCAGTGGATCTAAAACACCTCGATGTTAGAAGAGTACAAATCTACAGATATGAGCCATTATTTTTCCTCACCCAAGCAATGTGGGATGTAACTCTTTAGCAACTAAATCAACCATGGCACCAGTCTGTTACAATGAGGTAGATTGTGGTGGTTGTGATATTAACAAAATTCAATTCTAGAAATCTCGACATGTGATGCATTTTCACAAAGCAAAGTAACAATTTCAACACATAAATATACACACATGAATTTAATAGGCAACACACAGAATTTACAGGGAAACATCCCAACCTTATAGTATTGCTCACTTAAGTACATATATTGATACAATTTAATTCAAGGATCTTAGATTTCAAATTGTATACTAACTCTAGATAACTATAAAGTGAACAAGATAGTTAACAACCCTAACTGCTAGGCTAACTTTCCAAAAAATTATGTTTCTACCAATAGTTCAGTTTCTTACAAAGATACCTTTAATACTCTTATCTTTGTCATCCATCAAGTGTACCATGAAGTTATGCATATTCCATCACATGCATTCATTAATTACACATGTTCACGCTCCATAATTGTCGGATAAAACTACTCCCACATGTTCAGACAACGAAAAGTAATTATAATGTTGACTAATAATTTTCCCATGTTTTTGGACATTGCACATACACTTATTTAGCCTCCTCAATCCACAAATGCAAACCATGTTGCTTATGAGCATAACTAGAGATTATTTCCCAATAAAACCCCCAAAACTATGAACCACCAAGCCCACACTTCGTAATTCATGCCCATAAGTATGCTGACGAGAAATGCAGGGGCTTAAGAGAACCATTTGACTTAAGCTAGTTTTGCCTCAAGAGGACACCCTTCCCAATAATAACTTTGAAAGGAAAATTCAGAGTGGTATAAATAGACATCAATTTCCATAGGTTGATAAGTTATCCATATCCTAAGTTTCCCATGAAAATGCAATCCACCTTGCAAAAAATTGCCCAAACTTGGAGAAGTTGAAGCTAATATTTGAATTTTGTCATGCCTATTACTTAGTGTAAATTAGTCTGTGAAAAAACCTCCCCCAATCAAATTGACAACCTCCTTATCCTGAGTGTATCCAAATATCGACGAATCACATTTTTAAACTTCCATAGTTGTGTGTCTTTTCCCACAATTCTTCCTCTACCTCCTTCCTTTCCCATTGGGCAATGTAAAAAGTTCTTTTATTTTTTTTACTTTATCACTCGGTTTGGCGATCAAGGATTTGTTCGACAACCTCTGAATACTACTGTGTAATCCTATTATGTGGACAATACTAACTTGCAAAACTAGGATCCAAATGATCTTCATTGAATTTTTAGAAAACTCTAATAAAATATCAGATTCAACTTCTATCGAGAGAGAAACTTTAACTGGTGTGCTAACCTTCCAATTTGCCTTCAAATTTTAATGAGACCATAAAATCTCTTAATCAACCCTTTATGGGATGTCTTCCTATTCACTTTCTTCCACATATGTGGATTAAGATTCAGCATCACAAAAAATCTCCAACTTTAAATTCAACCGACCTTTTACTCTCGTTAACCTACTTCTTCATCCTCCTTATTGATTTTGCTACAAAACTGTTGGCTTCTTCGATGGCTTCTTGATTTTCCCTTGAAAACTTTTAATCAAGTGGACACTTCTTTTGAGATTTTAGTTTATCAATCTCATGGGGAGTGTAAGGTTGTTGCCAATTCCTAACTCAAATGGTCTCTATCTAATTGATGGATGTTGATGTGCACTATAAGATAATTGGCCAACATCAAGTAAATCTACCCAATTATGTTGATTTTTAGTCACGTAGAAAACTTCACGATCACTAACATTGTCATCCAAAACCTTCAAATGTGACCTCAACATCTAGAATAAAGCCATCCAAAACCTTCTTATGAACTAGGCATAACGATCACTAACATTGCCAATCGATAATCCCCACAACTTGATAATGTTTTTAAAGAACATGCATTCTGAAATTTCTTTCAAACACGCCTTAAGAGACATAATGAGCATCGCGTACTTAGAGAATCTATCCACAACAACCATAATAGATGTAAACTCCTTCACATTCACCTTCGATGACTAAGTAATGAAGTACATTGAGACACTTTCCCAAGGCCATCTTGGAATAAGGAGAAGTTCTAACGTACCCTCCATTTTCCTCTACTCCGTCTTGTCCTACTAAAAAATTAGACATGTGGGAACATATATCTCCATATCGTCTTCCATTCGTGGCCAATGATAACTTTTTCAAATGATAACAAGCGTGTGATCTCGTCCAGGATGATCTGCACACTTGATGTTATGCGCCTCTTTTAGTGTCACTTGTCTAAGTCCAATGGTATTTATCACATATGACCCATGCACCTTTGAGAAAATAATGTAACACCCTGCGTAATCTGGATAATGGGGTGGCTAGCCACCGCCACCAGACTACGTCGGGCGCTACTAAATAAATACAATTCTTAACATGTGACAGTTATAAGACATATAAAAATTTAATCCACAAGATAAATGATAATAAATTCCAAATGATAATAACCAAAAATGCAATAAAGGAAATCCATCACAGCTAAAACTCCAAATAAATTCAACCTCCATTAATGAAATAATTAAAATTTGAGTAATAGACCAAATGTAAATACTCTAATTGAAATCCTTAAGAAACTTTGGAAACGAATGTCCCAATAAAACCCAAATGAAGTCTCATAATGAAATACGATAGAAAGGAGATTCTAAACTAAATCAAGTAGTAAAATAAATAAGATACAATTTCACCTCCAAACGATACTCTCCAAAATTCCTATGCAGCTTCTCCAAAACTTATCCTGAAAAGGTTAGTCAATGTATGAGGTCAGAGCCCCGAGCATGAATATACACTACTCCCCTCAAACAGGGTTTGTGAACCTAGACAATAGAATTATACATGATAAATATCATAATAGAATATTTTAATTACGAGATAATAATTAAACGTGATAGCACAAATCACTAACTACCCTTAAATATTGTTATTCACAAAGCATGCCAATATGATTTTAAATAACTAAGACCCGTGTTGTTAATTTAATCAAATTAACCAAAATTATCATTCTTCTCACTTATTATAGCGGTCCTCCCGCCTCGGGTGGTATTCCCACCAAATTTTTACACTTCTCCTTAGCAGAACGCCAGCTGATCCGTTTAAATTGTCGATCCCATAATTTGATAAGGTTCCACACATAACATGACATAAAATGCCAGTTGACTCGTTTAAACTGTCGGTCCCTCACATTATGTTGCCCAGATTTTAATACTCATTTTTATCTTACGCATTAATTCTCATTAGTTTACTTAATCAATTTACCCCACCCTTATTAAGTACGTGAGATCCTCAAAATATCCTTTAATCCCATACCTAAGGGTCCCCAAAGTACACATATGTCATATCCTATGTATAGAATGAATTTCCAACATTATATCGTCCTAGTCTCATACCTAGACTAATGTAATGACGAATAAAGCACAAAAATCTGCTCCAACCCGGAATACAAAATCCGCACGAATCTACACTAATTAGTCCCATACCTAGCAAGCATAAATTTTAACCAAGGCCAACCCACTAGTCCCACACCTAGTAAGCATCCTATAATAAAGGTGAGCATTATACTACCCAAAAGTCCCTCGTCCCCGCAAGGGTAAAAGTGACTAACAACAAATCACACAATATTCACAATTCATATGAACAACATAGCAATTTAATCATAAGGGTCCCAATTTAATTTAAATTAATGAACAACACCGTCGTTGTTTTCAACATAATTATTTTCGTTCAATATTGTTAAATTAATTAAAATGAAATAATCTTCAATATGACGTAATCATTCTCTTTTATAAATTATCTAATTTTTATGTGTGTACGCATCCCAAAATAACATATGAATAATCCCACAAGATTCTACATGCGAACCTACACTCAAAAATCATAAAAAATCTAATAATCTAACCTACGCACCCAAGGGTTTCAAATATTAAATCATATTTAAAAGTTTAATAAAAACAATCCCAAAATTTAGTGTCCACTTTCTCTAATTAAGTTACTAATTGATTTTAATAAAAAAACACATGATTAAGGGTTTAGGCGACACTTAAGACGCATAATACTAAAGGAAGAGAATTGAGTATTCATGCCTAAATAAAAGTCGATTTAGAAATCTGATCTTGAATTTATATTCCTTTGAAAAAGTTGACAAAGATCCGTTCTTTACTCGTCTTGAGAAAACCCGGTTAATCTTTTTTACAAAACTTGAGTTGAAAGTTATGTAGAATGGGGTAGGGTTTGGAGGTTGAAGAAGATAAAAAAAGATGCAATGTTTCTTCTCTCTAGGTTGATAAGAATGTGTTTTAAAAGTCCTTCTCTGAGTTGGTTTTATACCCAAAATAAAGAAGAGTTTGAGTGGTAAAAGGAGTCTAAAAATAACAGACCTGCTTGTGCAAACTAGACCGCCAAACCGGCCCGACACTACTCCTATCGGTTCGGTTCGGTTATAAAAAAAACGTTCCAATTTAAAGTTTCCATTTTGACCCCGATTTTAATTCCGCTTAAAATTTCACTCTTCTAATATTAAAACCAACATAGTTAATATATAAAAATCATTAAATCCAAAATTTTATTTTTCTTGAATATTCAAATAAATTAATTAATTACCGTTTTAAAAATACGGGTGTTACAAACAACTCCTTCTCTAACCTAAAACATCTAAGTTACACATTCCTACAATTTCTTCAAAAATAATCTTATGATAATATCTGACACGATTTTCTAATTTATTTACTACAAAATATCCCCGATAACCTAACTTAGGACAACAATCATGCAAATTGTCCCAACAAAATTTATGGATCATTTTTTCGGGCCTCCGACTCAATGTATTCACCACTTTATTAGTATTGCATAATTTATACTAAATTGTATAATAGCATCATTGATGATTCCTAAGATAATTTCTTATGTAAATAAAGTTAAGGTAACCCTCGACCATAGACCCTCGAATATTTACTCTCAGCCATAGTAGTTTCAACCATAATAGGGACAACCATAATTGCATGAAGGAAATTTTAATCATTTACTACCCCTTATCAGCACAAAAAATTACCAATAGAGGACTTGAAGGAATTACTATGCATTCCAATTAACATTCTAGAAGGACAAGTGGCAACTTTGGATATGCTGAGCGTGTACTTGTGACTTGTAGTGAACATTACACTCCAAGATATCTATAAAAGGCAACTAATGAGAATTTAAGTCATTCCATATTGTACTGTTACTCAGTAAAAGTAAATTATAGAGAGAAAGTGAGAAATAGAGCTTGTTAACCCAAACAATGGTGGGTTTTCCACCATATTTAGTGAAAAATAAGCTCCCTCTACAGTGGATGTAAGGCAAATAGGGACAAACCAGTCAAATTTATGGGCTTATCTGTTTGTCTCCTTATTACTATATATAGTTTCCTAGAATGATCATATATATATAAATTCACTTAGTTACTATTCATTATCTTCATTTGCATAGTCGATCACAATTTATGGCATCATTAATTTGGATTAGTCTATGGGAATCGATTAAACTCACTCCCTTCCCCCCGATGAACTCATTCATATACTGGTTATAGGCACATATTCATGTTGAGGGATATATTGATCGATAATTTGAGTGTCTAAATTGAGGGTTTTTTCAACATTCATCGTGAAGATTTGTTCTTCACTGTGAAGATTTATATGCGAAACTATTGTTCACTATCCTATTTTTGTTGGTTTAATTCTCTTCAATTGATTATTATTGGGTAGATCTTCACATTTAACCTCCAAATTTTTTATTGGAAATGACATCAAATCTACCACCATAATTTCCTCTAGGAAATATGAATTATATAATAAATAATCCTTTGTATGATATGCTTATCCTCACAAGAGCTCTGTAACATCCCCTACTTTCTCACATATTAGTTTTCTATTTTAATATGCCAAAGATAGAGCAAGTTAATCAAGTTATATTATAGACACCCTATCCTAGTAGCACCCAAATACCTCCTTAGGTCCTTAACATCCACGAACCCTAATACCTACTTAAAACCCTGATTTAGAGACCATCGAGTTTTCTCGAGCCCCAATTGACTTTGGTCAACCCTCCAACCCAAGCGTAGCTCATTTAAATCTCATAGGGCTATAAATCCCCTTTACAATGGTCCATACCGTGTGCCAATTAGCCTTACAGTTTGTGCGTGTTCACCTTTTTACTCAAAACCCTGATTTAGAGACCATCGGGTGCTCCCGAGCCCCATTTGACTTTAGTCAACCCTTTAACATGAGAATAACTCATTTCACCCTCATAGGGCTCGAAATCCCCTTTCTAGCGGACCATACCATTTGTAAATCAACCTTACATTCACGCTTACTTGCCTTTTTACTCTGACCCCCCTCTAGAGGCCATCGGGTGCTTCCAAGACCTGTTTGACTTTGGTCAACACTTGAACTCGAGGGTGGCCCAATATATTTTCACATGGAACTAAATCTCATATCTAACGGTCCCATTCATGCATGATTCAGACTTACGGTTTGCATTTTAAGCCTTTTTTTAGAAAAAGTTCTTTTTGGACTCCCTATAGGCACCCCAGACCCTCTAGCTATAAAAATAGGTGTAATTTACTTCTCCAGTAAGCCAGGGGTATACCGATAGGTAGAATAGGGCCTAGGCCTATAGTAAGACCCCCTAATCCTATTTTTTTCCTTTTTAAGTTGGTCATGACCTCCTTCCCTAGGACCCCTTTGTAAAAACTTAACCATTCTTTGTCTCAAAATTAGTGCATCGTCATCCTAAAAATTGTCTTTTCCAAACATTCCCTCCATTTTTCTTACATCACTTTCACCCCACCTTTTGCGCCCCATTTTACCCTTTCCCCACCACCATTCGACCATCATAAAATCAACTTACACCACTTTAAAATCAATAGTAAAGTTCTATAGGAGGTCTGCTTTTACCTTTTTACATCTCATTTAATAAGTGTTATTCATTTACTTTTTTCTTCACTTTTGATATATTATTGCTTTATTTCACCTTCTCACCTTGACTAATCTCCTCTTTTATTATTTGTACACACAAAACACATTTTCATAAAACTAAAAAAGGAAAAAAAAAGGTTCACCTATAAACCCCAAAGTAGAATTTCCCTAACTTTTTTTACAATCTTACACCTGTGCACTTTTTCTTCTTCAAAAGTAACTAAGGGAAGTTCTAAATTCTGGTTTATTGGTTAAACCCCATCCATGTGATGTGTTGAACTATGTGGACTTTGATGCTTATTTCGGGCACGTAGGCAAGTTAACTCATTTTGTAACTTAGTCCTCAAATACTCGATTCATTTAGTTTTGTATACATCAGTTTGCCTTTGATGTTGTCCTTTTGGGGATGTCTACATTCTTTTGTCTGTTTTGAGAATAATAGGTTGTCGATTCCTTTTTATTTCCTTCCCTCTCGTTTTGACAACGGTCGATTCATATTTATGGTAGCCCGCGAATATCGCAAGAGTGGCAGAAAAAGGACCTACATCCTTGAATCCTTGAACGTACTAAGAGACTTTCTCTCTAATTTTGGGCCCATCCCAAAGGAATCCTGGATGGCCACAGTGAAGACTCTGCTGGGAAGTATTATTTTTAGAGGACTAGACTCTATTTTACATGGGTTTTGTTTCCTTTTCTCTCATTTTCTCTATTTTTCTACACGTGTATATGTACTTTCACTTGTATATTCTTATTACTCTCATACTTACATGTTATATATAGTCCTTGTTCATATCATGATGTCTACATCCTTCTCACCACTATGCTCTTTTCCTAAATACATATATATACTACCGATTATATCACATGTTTTATGCTCTATTCACCGTGTATAGTTACCATGTTTTACCCCACTTACTCACACTTACAAATGATATATGTCACTTGTAGATATCCATGCTTAGTTCCACTATAACACACTCTCACATTATTATCACTTGTGCATAGCCACATGATGCTACTATATTTCCCACATTACTTATACATATCCACGCCTAGTCTCACTAGAACACACTTCCACATTTCTTCCACTTGTATATATCGACATATTTCCTTCATTCACACATATTCACATGGCACCCTCACTTTGTACTCACTTGTATATATTCACATGCGTCATGCTTTGTATATTCCATCATGTTTTATATATGCCCCATGCTTCATGTACATACTTACTAATTTTACTCTCATGTTTATCCCCCTCATCCCACACTACTCTTGTGTATTCTGCGCTCACCCTCGTAGTAGTAGTATTTCTATCGCTAAGCATACATAAAACTCTCCATAAAATACTAATTAAGACTCATGCATTATTGCACACTACATCACTTGAGCATTACACTTTGACAAAAAAATTATCACATACTAGGGGACCGCTTTATGATCAGTGTTACTCCTGTGGGATAGTTAACATAAGTGATATGATTCCCACCTTCCATTGGCCTAGTACCTTCGACGTATATCGCATGATTCCCCTCCACATCGTAACTCTTAACCAAACTCACGACGAAAGGTATATAGCATAACACCCATTTACGTACATCGAGTATATCTAATTCATTCTCTCATCTACGGTCTACACTAGGTATATCATAAGGCAATTCACGTACACTCAAGTATATTAAATGGATTTTCACACGTGTCGATGAATGATTGCCCTTAAAAGCAAGAGGTACATCATGGAAGTCATGACGAAGGGGTAGACCTTTCCACTAATCTCCCAATGCTTTAACCTCATATAGGCGTTTGTCTTAGGACACTTACACCTAGTTTTCCGATTTTAACGCAAAATTTTGGGTTTCCTTACCACTTGAATTTTTGCTCTTTTTCTCCCATTTTTAAAATAGGAAATTTTTTGTGAGTTTGGACACAAGTCAAACCATGTCTTGCATTACATTCCCTATTTTCTTTCCAAAACTCAAGTCCTTTTTGGCATTTCACTTGCACCCTATGCAGAACATAATACAAGTGCAACCCAATAATAATAACTACACTGAGGACTTTCCTTTTTCCCCTTTTTCAAAAAATATCAGAACTATTTTCTCCTTTTCTCAAAAAAATATAAATACAAAAAATATTCCCATTTCCATTAAATTAAATATAAAAATAGTTTTACCTCTCAGGTGCGATCACATAGCCCAATCTTGTCCTGGCTCCTTATTAGATCAGATCCTCCATCAAGACACCCTTAAGCTCCACTACTTCCTCTACTGCTTTTACAGAATTCGAGCAATCCCTCCGAAGACTATTCATGGAGAACATATTCCATCATCCAAATATTTTTTCCAGATCTGATGGAAGTCCCTAATCAGTTCGATGCCAAGATCAACAATCTTCAAGCAGAGGTCCAAGAGATGCAATGAAATAGGGTTCAGACTTTCGATCCTGATATCATCTTACCCCGTGCTATGGGTCCATAAGCTCTAAAATCGATATGTGTTTTGTAAAAGTACCAGCATGCCCCACATGCCCCACCTGCTAACGAGTTTCCACCAGTTCAGTTGTCAACACCTATTCTTACCCAGCGAGGAGGTAATCTTCCAGTTCTTGTTCCTATCAATCCTAAAGAAGAAAAGTTGAACAAGGTCCAAGAAGACCTCAGGCTATTGTCTAAAAAGTTTGACCAAGTCAAAATCTCGAGTAACTATGTGTATTACGCCCACATGTCTCCCTATCCTAAAGCTCGATTGCTAGAGAAGTTCAAAATGCCCATTATCAAGAAGTTCAGAGGCAGTGGAACTCTAATCATACACCTATGAAACTACCACCGTGCTATGACTCTCCTCGACTCATCAAAAGATATAATGGAATAGAAGTTCCAAAACACTCTCAAAGAAAGTGTCATGCGATGATTCTTGCCACTTGAGAAATCTAAAATCCGTAGTTGGGATGATGTGGCTTGAGATTCATGACTGAGTACAATTACAACGAAGATATATAGGTAACCATCGAGACCTGGAACTACTCAAGATAAACCCGAGTAAATTGGTTAGCATTTTTATCGAAAGATGAAGGTAGAATGCTATCACTATGACAAATGAGACATCAAAAGGAGAACAAGTAAGCGTTGTGAAGAATAACTTCCTACTATATATCAGAACTTTAATGGGAATCCAGTACTATCCTCATTTTAGATCCCTCAAATAAGTAGAGGTGGAAATTGAAGAGGGGTTCGCAAGTCATAAGACTGAGTCTAATTCGAAGCAGCTAATCGGTAAGTTCACCCCTCAAAAGTATGATAATATGACCAACACCGTAGACTCAACCATAAACAACATCTCTCAAAATTCTACCTCATGAACACTTGAAAGTCATCCCAATCCATTCAAAAAGGAAAATACCTAAATCTATGCCCTTTTATCAAATGTTTATCAAGAACTTCTAGCCCAAAATCACATCAAACTTCTAGAACCCCAACCATTACTAGATCCCATTCCCTATAATTTCAAGCATGACTCCCGTTGCGACTTCCACCAAATCATCGGGCACACCACAAATTAGTGTTTTTATAAAAAAAAATGTCATCCAAAGCCTCACAAACACAAGGCTAATTACCCCTCTAGCAAGTCTAAATCCCAATACCCCTTAGAACCCTCTCTCGACACACCAAACTGGGGTAAATACCATCCTCTTATAAGAAAATATAGGATTTGACTCTTCCACTAGAATTAAGACCACTAAAACACCTGATTCATCCACCAGTTCACCCAAACCCCTCAAGGTCTTCCTTTTTTCCTCCTATATCCTTTGAATCCCACCTAAAAACTCTATCCCTCCTCACCACGACCTATATAGAAGTTCATACCTGTTTAGAAAGGTGAGGCATGGAACTATCAGTAGTCATAGATCATTTTCAAAATTTTGGATTTAAATTCCCCCTGAAATGATCCTTAAAGATAATAACTACGAAAAAAATTAGCACCATATTCATTGAAGTTCGATACTGGGCCCGATAATTCGATGGATGGTTCGTACCAGTAGAAGAATTCAATTTTGACAATGTTGTAAAGTTTATGTATGATATTTTGTTAAGAAGCAGGAAATATGTACTTCCCCTGAGATACTCAAGGTCTTGAAACTCCAAGGGCATCTAATGCCTTCCTTCAAGCGCTTCCCTGTTGAATGGTAGGACTTGTATGACGAGGCCAAGGAGGTAGTGGAATGCATTGAATTTTCATGGAAGTATGACATTATTTCTACAGGATGGGGTGATGATTTTGACATCTCATATAATAAATCAAATGGTACAAAAGACGACTCAATTGCCTTCTTGTGAGAAAATGATTTCTGTAGAGGAATTATTATAAGGGATTAATGAGGTATCCATTGCACCTGAGGTAGATGAAGATACTGGATTTTTGTTCTTCCTTACCTTTATAAATCACATGACCCAATCTGAGTGGTACTATAAATATTTACTCCTCCCATCAGTAGGTGAAAATTATGAAAAATGAGTCATTGAAGAACTTTCGGTGCCAGAAATGATAGTCGAAGAAAGTAGGGTCCTCGAGAATCTTGAAAATATCCATGACAATATCACTCTATAGGGGATTTTTATGTCCTCCCAACTGCAAATAATTCTCTGATAAAACTACTCATAGGATCCATAGTTCCTTCTAATATCAATCCTGAAGAAGCCATTCATATGGTAGGATTTTTTTACTACAAGAAGGCTCATCTCCTTTTCCAAGGAAGAAATCCCCAAGGTTGGTCTTGACCATAAATATGCTTTCAATATCTTAGTCAAAGTCATGGGAAAAATAGCTCCACTATCACTTGTTGACAATGGGTCTGCTCTAGACGTCTGCTTATTAACGACCCTCAATTGACTTGGGATAAAGTTTAGTGACCTCACTCCAACTTCTTCCATTGTGCGAGCCTATGATAATACATATCGAGAGTTTATGGGATCCATAAAACTCACACTAATGACTGGTCCTATTTTCCCTCAAACCGAGTTCCAAGTCATCGATATACCTTCCTACTTCAACTTGATCCTTGGCCTCCCTTGGCAATACAATATTCGAGGTGTATCTTCTTCCTTTCATCAAAAATTAAAATTCTTCACCAATGGCTGGGTCATCACTATTCTTGTGGATGAAAATAACTCGGATAGTATTGGTACGAGAACCCAATACCAGAAATCAAGTATGGGGTTAACGACATATACCTCTCAGACTTTAAAATTAATCCTCTTCCCACCCCAACTAGAGATAATTTCATAAATAGAGTTTGTTCAGAGTATAACCCTCACGGTAATGTCAACATGGTTTATATGTTCAAAATATGCATTCCATGACCAGAATAGGGATGGGTCATCGTTAATAAGGGATCCTCGAGCCTATAATTTTGAAGGAAACCTTTCTCGCCTGTGGATTGGGTTACCAACCATTACCAGATGAATTCAGGGAACTCTGCCAGCCATACTGAAAGAGAATACTATGAAAAAAAGACGGTCTTAAAAAATTCCCTGGGTGGGATATTTTTTAAGGAGGTTCAGGACATCCCCTTCTGTGGATGCTCAGATCCATGGTATGATGCTATGGAGAAAAAAGTAAAGCAAGGACTAGAGATATTCCTTGAAGATGAGGTTACTTGGGATGAAGACTAGAAGCATGAGGTGGAGACTCTAACCACAAAAGCTATAAAAAAATGTCAAAAACTCTTAAGGCGGTGTTGATGATGAGTCGTTTGACCTGCATACATTGGAGCTGGATCTTTGTATGATCCATATAAAGGATGAACTATCCGATCCATCCAATAAGATCACCACAGCTAATAAACCAATCCCCAACTAGCATGCCATCCCTAATAAGCCTGTCAAAGTCAATCTAAACCATGTTATTCACCCTCTCCAAGAAACACCTGAATCTACCTCTTTTTCTTTTATCTCTGATTTAATTTTGAATGAGGCCTCCTTTAATGAGGCCCTCCCCACTGTATGTCCTGAAAATGTTTTCAATGAAATGAATGATGATTTTGAGTATCTTATTGTGACTTATATCAATTTTCTTGATTCTAATAAAATAATTGATAAAGATGGTCTAACAAGTGAATAATTCTTAACTACTCTTAGTAAGGGAAAAACTAAACGACATAGCCGCGTTTAAACTAATAATGATGAGAATATTGTTATCAATCTCGGTTCTAGTAGCAATTCATACAAGATTAGGATAGGTTCCACCCTCAACGAGTATGAGCATTCGTAATTTAAAGTATTTATGAAATAATTCGTGGACGTCTTCACTTGGCCCTATAATGAAATGGTCTGCATTGATCCTGAAATCACATAGCATGAGATCCTTAGCTTCCCCAAAAGAAAACCTTTTAAGAAGAAAATGAGAAGCTTCTGACGAAGGTATCTCCCAAAGTAAAAGATGAAGTGCTAAAGTATTTTAATGTAGGTTTCATTTTCATAGTTGAAGATCCTATGTGGCTTGCTACATCGTCCCTATACCACCATTTCCTGAATCGTCCTATTCTTTCTCTTGACAATCCCATTTTGCTGAGTAGTCTTAACTGTAGAAAACTCATGTTTGATTGCTAGGCTATCAGAGTAAAGATATACCTTTGCTTCCTTAAATTATGTGTCTTTGTTACTACGTATCCTTTTAATAAAGACTCCGTGTTGATTTTGCAGGACACATCACTTTGTCGTTAGAAACTCTATAGCATCGAATTTCTCTCTCAGAAAACCTACAATCGAATATCTGGAGAAATCATCCACCATCACGAGGATATAACTCTTACCACCCAGACTCTCAGTACGAGTAGGACCCATAAGATCCATGTGAATCAACTCAAGCACACGGGAGGTGGTAATGGAATGCAAATTCCAATGGGGGCTACAAATTTTATTTCCCAACTGACAGGGTCCACAAACCATGGAAGTTGGCTTTCCAAGTGTTGGTAAGCCACTTACTAGGTCCTTTTTAGCTAAACGTGTCAAATCTTTAAAGTTCACGTGACCTAGACATTGGTGCCACAGATCCATAGCAGTGATCGTGGTGCTGTTGATGACAAGTGAGGATTTGGGCACAGTCCCATAGCAGTTATCTTTTGTCCTCACCCCTTGCACTAAAACTTTACCGGCTTGATTATAGATATTACACGCGTCCCGATCAAACTTAACGGCAACGTCAGCGTCGCACAGCTGGCTAATGCTGAGAAGGTTTGCTTTCAAACCTTTGATGTACAAAACATTCTCTAGCTTAGGAAATCCTAGTAAATCTCGTCCTACGATGCTAGACTTGCTCCCGCCTCCAAAGGTGACCCTAACTTCCTTATAATCTTCTAAGTAGGTAAAAAATGAGACATCACCTGTCATATGTCTGGAGCACCCACTATCAAAATACCACTATGAGGTATTATGTGCTTTGAGAGCGACATGAACAACAAAGGCCTTTTCATCTTTCTTAGGTACCCAAGAAGTGGTAACCTTTTGTTTACCCTTATTATTATTGGTTTTAGCCGGGATGCAGGAAGCATTCACTGACGGTAAAGACATCCGTTAGAATTCCTCCATCAAAATCTGTGATGTGGAAGCTAAAAACTCAACAGGCTCTCTCAGACTGGAAAAATCATTAGTACGATGTGGTGGAGCAGTAGTACATCGTGTCCGACCCAAACTATAACAAAACTCCCCGAGGCGGCCTTTTCTTTTGCAATACATACAAAAGAACATAGTCTTAGGTGGACCTTGGTTTGCTTTTCTTGATCAAACTCTCCTTTGTGGTTCTTGATGATGGCCATATGGAGTCGTAGTAAACTCAGGAACTGGTCAAGGTGATATTTGGGACGTGGAAGCACCATCAAAACCTATTCCCTGCTTTTCACAAAAACCTAAAGAGGGATCGAGGAGCATCTTTCCCATCTTTCCAGATATATCCTCGAGTTGAACCTTGACTTCCTGTGCTCTCTCAAGATCATGCTTAAGCTGGGCTACAAGGGCTTTAAGTTTCTTCCAAGTCTCTAGGGAGGAATGGAGCTCACTCGTAAGACTAGCCAGTTGTTTAGTCAGGTCCCCTTTCTCTTTCTCAAAACAACTCTCTCTTTCTCTCCAAACAATCTCTCTCTTTCTATAAACAGACTTTCTCTCTCAACACAGGAAAACTCTCTCTCTCTCAAGGTAGTGTAGGTGGAGGACTCTCTCTCTCTCTCTCTCTCTCTCTCTCTCTCTCTCTCTCTCTCTCTCTCTCTCTCTTCTTCTAAATCTTCCTCTAAAGAGGTGATCCTAAGAACTAACGCTTTCTTACGCTTTTTGGTTTTAAATGACTCATTATATAACTCAGTGTAGGCGCGTTGAAGATTACTCTCGCTCTCACTTGCATCATCCTCCCCCTCACTCACATCGTTCTCACTGTCGAGGTGTCCCTGTGAATTAGCATCCTCCTCTTTGTGACGAGCACTAGAAGTACTGGAATAAATAGCCATGAATGCGGTGAAGTTACACTCGTATGGTGACTCTTCTCCAGAGTCCACCGACATGACCTCACTGTCGTCACCAAGTGTAGCATTAAGGACCACTTTGCCTCTTTCTTTGGCAAGTCTGTTCAGCCTAGTAGAACACTCAAAATCTCTATGACCCTTACCATCGCACTCATTGCATCTCTCACCGTATTTCTTAGGAGAGTTTTTAAAATCTTTTTCATTTTTCTTTTCAAACTTATTTTTCTCAAAATTCTTTTTATCTTTGAAATTTCCATTTTTCTTCAGTTTGAGAATTTTCTTGATTTTTTTTTGCAAAAAGAGCCAAATCATCTAAATCAAAGTCACACTCGGAATGAGACATTTCTCTCTCTGTTTTTCTAGATGACTCAACTCTCTTTCTTCCCGACCCCTCACTCTTCCTATCCTAGGCATTAAATGCAATTCCCTTATCTTTAGCCTTGACAGATTTAGGAAACATATCAATTTCATATGTTTGTAAGTCTCCTATAAGTTCCTCTAATTTAAGCATGTTTAAATTACCCATAGAATTTAATACAGTGACTTTAGGGATAAAACACTTAAGCAGTGATCTTGGAATCTTTTTAACAACTCTAGCCTTAGGAATGTGTTCACCAAGATTAAAGCTAGTGTTTACAATATCAGATAACCTAGCATAAAATTCATCTAAACATTCAGTCTCAAGCATGGTGATAGTTTCAAATTGAGTTGTTGAGTTTTACAGTTTTGATTCTTTCATGGCAGTAGTTCCTTTATGGGTAAGTTGCAAAACATCCCATGCCTCTTTTGACGTGGTATACGTCATTATCCATCTGAACTCGTCAGGTGTGACGGATCCAAAAATAGTACTTAGACCCTTAGGGTTAAAAGATGACCATTTAAATTCTTCTTTAGTCCATGCGATCACATATTTTAAATTAGTCACATATCAATAGTGATGGAGGGAGGTGTACACCTCTTTCAACTAAAATCCAAACTCTTTCATCAATAGCTTTTAAAGCAGATTTCATACGGGCTTTCCAGTAAGCATAATTTGTCCCTTCAAAAACTGGCATTTTATTATATAATTTCTCCATTTTGAACACGCCCTTTTACAAAAATCAATTTTTCAGAAAATTGATATCTTAGAAAAATTTTGCGAAAAATTACACGGTATAATTGTGTAATTGGCTCTGATACCAATTTGAAGAGTGTGCTTTTGTTCAAACATAGAAATTATTTAATTAAACTCAATTTTTTCAATTAAATCCTAAAACATGTATCTAGGTGTGATTGAAGACAGTATGATCATGCAAGAACATTCAATCACAAATAAAACACACAAGTGAGGAAAAATCCCCTAAAGGGGCAAAAACTTTTATTTTCACTATAATTTGTAAAGAGCGGTTTACCCGGATTACAATGAAAACATGGGTGACATAGAAATACCCTCAGGTGTCAATTTCGATGTCGTTGGCTGGAATCTCCCGCAAGAACTACAAATGGGCAGTAATGGAAAAGAGACGGCTTCTCCACAAGTTACTCCAGATGAGTAAAAACGATCCTCTTGAAGGTTTAAAGAATCACATACATATATAAGAGTGTTTATGTGAATAAAGAAGGCATGAAACCTTAAAACATGAAGTCCATTTTCTGGGTTGTAAAATGCATAAATCGTATGCAAAAAAGTCTTGGAAAACGTGTAGAATGAACCCAGATATTTATATAAAAATCGAAGAGGCGGCGTCGCTCGAATGAGATACACATGTTGCTCAAACGAAGGACATGTGCCACTCGAACGAGATCGCGCGACATCCTCATGTTGCATGAACGACAGAGAGATTTCGTTCGAACGAGATATCGTGACCTCGTCGACCGAGGCAAGTCTACTTCCACACTTAGAATTTTTTTTATTTTTGATAAAAACAAATCAGACTTCGAAAAATATTTTCTAAAATTTCCCAAATATTTATGCAAATATAAACAACTCCAATAAATCACTTTGCTAATATTGTGAAGTGGAGTAGTGGGAACAGTTGAGAAGCACGTCGCATGAAGCATGATGCACGTGTGAAGATGATGGATGCATGGATTCGGATCAAGGCCGTCGTGGATGATCATGTTGACATGCCGAAGGTAGCGGTATCAGACATACATACTGTGATTTAGGTCAAATAGAAAATTCCTAGATTCTACCCCGAATATTTATAAAAATATGTCCTTACAAATCTCCCCCTATGTCTATGTCGATACATACATAAAAAATCCGAATTATGCTATCTCCATAAAACAAATGACATATAAGATAATATCCTCATTAAACCCTCAAACTGAGAATACTAAATGACATGTCGTCAATCAAACTTCAACATCTTCAAATCTCTTCAGAAACACTCAAAGCTTTTTCTCATCAGGGTGTGCTATCTAGTAATTATCAACTTTGTACCAACACACATGAGATAAAGTAGATACTTATGACAAGCAACAGTTTGAAATATAATGATATGCAAAAATTAAAGATATCAAGTAATCTTGAGCAAATTATTGATAAATCAACCAAACAAATTCTCCCCCACAATTCATTCTCCCCCTTTTTATGATGTCCCCAAATAGACAGATGTGAGAATCATAAAAAAATGCAAATGGAGAGTGCCACAAGGTAAAAAAAAATGCTATTTTTGAATTTTCAAATTTTTTCACACAAAATATACAGCAAAGAATCACACCATGAACAAAAACAAAAACAACAAAGTCGATGATTGCGAAAATGTAGGGGAGTGATCAAATTCGATAGGAAAATCAATGCATACAAACATGACATATGTGCACGATGAATATCGGATAATACTAACGAATGAACTCAACATCTTCCTTAGGTGTAAAAAGATGGAAATATGAGACACTGACTGAATCAAATCATCAAATCAAAGCTCAAAGTGATTTCTACACCAATAACGTCCAAGGCGATTTAATGATTTTTGAGGACTTTCAAGGAAGTGTAAACCCATTTAAATTCTCCAACCAAACTCCCTCAGATTTATATTTTGAATAATTGTGATCTAAATTCTCAAACTTTGGAGAACTGATGGTGAAACCTAATGGCCCATATTTTTATGAATTTCTTTTTATTGCCTTTAAATTTTTTTGGGCTCTTTTAACCTCTTTCGACCCTGGATAATAAAATTCCTCAAATTTTTAGGTCCGATATAACGGTGGCTTAATCGTAAAGGATAGAAAAGTACCTTTCTTACCCCTTAACCATTTTAAAATAGCACACAATCTCACCAAACGAGTTTTTGCAGCGCATATGGTTCGTTGTATGGACATGATTGAGATGAAAACACTCAAGCCAATTTGTGATAGACAAGTAGAATAATGAAATAAATCTGTGCATGTGTACAATAATGGAGATAAGGAGCCAAACATGTAGAAAGATATCACCAATCACATCTCAATGACTCCAAACAATGTAAAGCACATGGATGCAATGATTTAGCGTCTCAAATCGCTATCAAACAGTCACATGGATAAATGGAATGAAATTTGTGACTCGGCTATCTTAAATGCTAATCCATAAAAGGTGTAAACAAAATACAAAAATCTTTTTGTTCTTTTCTAAAATTTTAATAAAAAAAAATGTTTTTGGATTTTTCAAAAAAAATATAAAAAGGAAAAACAAGAATATAAATGATACAAACTAGCAATAGGAATCATATGATATGAACATGACAATGCATCCTATCCTAGACACAGATCAACCCTCAATCAACTGTGCAAATCCCTAAAGACTTCCTAAGACTCGAATTTAAGGGCATCTAAAGGTTTCGTGAAAATATCGGCTAACTGAAGGTCGGTGGGTAGGAAACTCAGGTATACGAATTTCTCCTCAACTAACTGACGTATAAAGTGCTCGTGTATCCTGATGTGCTTTGTGCACAAATGCTAGACTGGATTATGGGATATGCGTATCGTGCTCATGTTATCACATGAGATAGTCACGGTGTCTTGTGAAATCCCATAATCCTCCAACATTTGCTTCATCCACAATAGTTGTGTGCAACAACTCCCGGTGGAGATGTACTCAACCTCCGTAGTGGAAAAAGAGATGGAGTTTTTCTTCTTGATCAGCCAGGAGACAAGAGCATAACCAAAGTAAAAACACCCACCAGAAGTGCTCCTACAACCATCTACATCCCTGGCCCAATCGGCATCCGAATAGGTGGACAAACAGGCATCAGTATCAAAGGAATACCAAATACCGTAGGAGAGAGTCCCACTCACGTATTTGATAATACGTTTTAGAGCGAGTAAGTGTGACTCTTTTGAGGATGCCTGATATCGCGCACAGACTCTAACACTAAAGGCTATGTCGGGACGATTGGTAGTCAAGTAGAGAAGACTACCTATCATACTCCAATACAAGGTTTGATCTACGTCCTTGCCTGAAGTGTCCTTACTAAGCTTTAAAAAAGTACTCATAGGTGTACGTGCATGCTTAGCGGAGTCTAAACCAAATTTCTTCACGAGGTCTCTAGCATACTTGGATTGGGAGATGAACATCCCATCCTCTACCTGATGAACTTGGAGACCAAGGAAGAAAGTAAGCTCACCTACCATGCTCATCTCAAACTCACTTTTTATCTCCTCCTCAAAGTGGTGATCATGCTGGGAGCACGTGGATCCAAAGACTATGATGTCCACATAGACCTGGGTAACCAAAATAGCATCGTCATCTCTCCTGACGAATAGCATCATATCAACTCCCCCTCTCTTGAAGCCACTGGCTAAGAGATAAGAAGTAAGCCTCTCGTACCAAACACGGTGTGCTTGGTTCAAACCATACACGGTTTTCCTCAAATAGTAGACGTGCTTAGGGTGCTTAGAGTCTTCAAACCCTTTTGGTTGTTCCACGTAAACCTCCTCCTGTAGAATGCCATTTAGAAAGGCACTCTTGACATCCATTTGATATAACTTGAAGTGCAGATGACATGCGATGTCGAGTAGTAAGTGAACAAACTTAAGCCTCGCAACAGGAGCAAATGTCTCCCCAAAGTCTACACCCTCTATCTGTGTGTAGCCTTAAGCGACTAACCTAGCCTTGTTTATGATTATGGTACCATTTTCATCCATTTTATTCTTGAAAATCCACCTGGTACCTATCACATTCGTCTCACTAGGTCGGGGGACAATTTCCCAGACATTGTTCTTTTTAAACTGAAGAAACTCATCCTGCATAGCAGATATCCAGGGTTCATCATTGAGTGCTTCTTTGTGATTCTTAGGCTCGATTTTAGATGTGTAGCAGACATGGCTAACAACATTCTCTAGCTGAGCACGAGTCTTGACCCTTAAAGTGGGATCGCCAATAATGGCGAAAGGATCATGACTCTTGCGAACCCAAGCAGGTGTGTCCCCTAGAATAGGAGTAGGGTCCACCCTGGATGTGGGAGACATAGTGGGATCATCAAAAAGGAGTGTGTCATCCTCACTCAAATGGATGGAGTCAAGAGACGTCGATGGCTCGTCATCTTTCACAGTAACATTTATTGACTCCATCACCTTAGAGCTCTCCAGGTAAAAAACCCGATATGCTATACTATGTAATGAATATGCTAGAAAAATTCCCTCATCTCTTCGGGAGTCGAACTTTCCTAATTGCTCTCTATTCCCCAGGATATAACATTTACTCCTAAAAACACGAAAATATGCAAGGTTGGGCTTCTTTCCAGTCCACAATTCATAAGTCATTTTAAGCGTGTGTGGACGAAGGTAAATCCTTTTCACCGTATGGCATGCAGTAGACACTACCTCTGCTTAAAATCTCCTAGCAACTTTACAACCTAAAAGCATAGATCTAGCCATTTCCTGAATCGTCCTATTCTTTCTCTTAACAATCCCATTTTGCTGAGGAGTCTTCACTGTAGAAAACTCATGTTTGATTCCTAGGCTATCACCGTAAAGATCTACCTTTGCTTCTTTAAATTCCGTTCCATTGTCACTACATATCCTGTTAATAGTGACTTCGTGTTGATTTTGCAGGACACGACACTTGGTCGTTAAAAACTCTACAACATCGGATTTCTCTCTCAGAAAACCTACAATCGAATATGTGGAGAAATCATCCACTATCACGATGATATACCTCTTACCACCCAGATTCTCAGTATGAGTAGGACCCATAAAATCCATGTGAATCAACTCAAGCACATGGGAGGTGGTAATGGTGAAAAGGTTTGCTTTCAAACCTTTGACGTACAAAACATTCTCTAGCTTAGGAAATCCTAAAAACTCTATTGTACCTTATCCTACGACGCTAGACTTGCTCCCGTCTCCAAAGGTGACTCTACCTTCCTTATAATCTTCTAGGTAGGTAAAAAATGAGACATCACGTGTCATATGTCTGGAGCACCCACTATCAAAATACCACTATGAGATATTATGTGCTTTGAGAGCGACATGAAAAACAAAGGCCTTTTCATCTTTCTTAGGTAACCAAGAAGTGGTAACCTTTTGTTTACCCTTGTTGTTATTGGTTTTATCCGGGATACAGGAAGCATTCACTGACGGCAAAGACATCCGTTAGAATTCCTCCATCAAAATCTGTGATGTGGCAGCTACAAACTCAACACGCACTCACAGACTGGTAAAATCATCAGTACGATGTGGTGGAGCAGTAGTACGTCGTGTTCGACCCAAACTATAGCAAAACTCCCTAAGGTGGCCTTTTCTTTTACAATACGTACAAAAGAACACAGTCTTAGGAGGACCTTGGTTTGTGTTTCCTGGTCGAACTCTCCTTTGTGGTTTTTGATGATGGCCATAAGGAGTTATAGTAAACTCAGGAACTGGTCCAGGTCCTATTTGGGACATGGAAGCACCATCAAAACCTATTCCCTGCCTATCACTAAAACCTAAAGCTGGACCGAGGAACATCTTCCCATCTTTCCAGATCTATCCTCAAGTTGAACCTTGACTTCCCGTGCTCTCTCAAGATCATGACTAAGCCGGGCTACAAGGGCTTCAAGTTTATTCTGAGTCTCCAGGGAGGAATGGAGCTCACTTGTAAGACTATCCGCTTGTTTAGTAAAGTACCCTTTCTCTTTCGCCAAACAACTCTCTCTCTCTCCAAACAGTCTCTCTCTTTCTCCAGACAAACTTTCTCACTCAACACAGGTAGACTCTCTCTCTCTCTCAAGGTAGTGCACGTGGAGGACTCTCTCTCTCTCTTCTTCTAAATCTTCCTCTAAAGAGGTGATCCTAAGAACTAACGCTTTGTTATGCCTTTTGGTTTCAAATGACTCATTATATAACTCAGCGTAGGCGTGTTGAAAATTTCTCTCTCTCACTTGCATCATCCTCCCCCTCACTCACATCGTTCTCATTGTCGAGGTGTCCCTGTGAATTAGCATCCTCATCGTCGTGAGGAGCACTAGAATTACTCACATGACTAGACATGAATGCGGTGAAGTTACACTCATGTGGTGACTCATCTCCAGAGTCCACTGACTCGACCTCACTGTCGTCACTAAGGGTAGCATTAAGGACAACTTTGCCCTTTTCTTTGGCAAGTCAGTTCAGCCTAGTAGCACACTCAAAAGCTCTATAACCCTTACCGGTGCACTCATAGCATCTCTCACCGTCTTTCTTGGGAGACTCTTTAAAATCTTTTTCATTTTTCTTTTCAAACTTATTTTTCTCAAAATTCTTTTTATCTTTGAAATTTCCATTTTTCTTGAATTTGAGAATCTTCTTGATTTTTTTTGCAAAAAAAGCCAAATCATCTAAATCAAAGTCACACTTGAATTGAGACATTTCTCTCTCCCTTTTTCTAAATGACTCAACTCTCTTTCTTAGCGACCCCTCACTCCTCCTATCCTGGACATTAAGTGCAATTCCCTTATCTTTTTCCTTGATAGATTTAGGAAACATATCAATTTCATATGTTTGTAAGTTTCCTATAAGTTCCTCTAATTTAAGCATGTTTAAATTACCCATAGAATTTAACACAGTGACTTTAGGGATAAAATGATTAGGCAGTGATCTTAGAATCTTTTTAACAACTCTAGCATTAGGAATGTGTTCACCAAGATTAAAGCTAGTGTTTACAATATCAGATAACCTAGCATAAAATTCATTAAAACATTCAGTCTCAAGCATGGTGATAGTTTCAAATTGAGTTGTTGAGTTTTACAGTTTTGATTCTTTCATGGCAGTAGTTCCTTCATGGGTAAGTTGCAAAACATCCCATGCCTCTTTTGACGTGGTACATGTCATTATCCATCAGAACTTGTCAGGTGACACGGATCCAAAAATAGCACTTAGACCCTTAGGGTTAAAAGATGACCATTTAAATTCTTCTTCAGTCCATGCAGTCACAGATTTTAAATTAGTCACGTTATCAATAGTGATGGAGGGAGGTGTCCACTCTCTTTCAACCAAAATCCAGACTCTTTTATCAATGGCTTTTAAAGCAGATTTCATGCGGGATTTCCAGTAAGCATAATTTGTCCCTTCAAAAACTGGCATTTTATTATATAATTTCTCCATTTTGAACACGCCCTTTTTCAATAATCAATTTTTCAGAAAATTGATATCTTAGAAAAAAATTGCGGAAAATTACACGATATAATTGTGTAATTGGCTCTGATACCAATTTGAAGAGTGCACTTTTGTTCAAATAAATAATTTTTTTAATTAAACTCAATCTTTTCAATTAAATCCTAAAACATGCATCTAGGTGTGATTGAAGGCAATATGATCATGCAAGAACATTCAATCACAAACAAAACACATAAGTGAGGAAAAATCCCCTAAAGGGGTAAAACTTTTTATTTCTCTATAATTTGTAATGAGCGGTTTACACGAATTACAATGAAAACATGGGTGACATAGAAATACCCTCAGGTGTCAATTTCGATGTCGTCGGCTGGAATCTCCCGCAAGAACTACAAATGGGCAGTAATGGAAAAGAGACGGCTTCTCCACAAGTTACTCCAGATGAGTAAAAACGATCCTCTTGAAGGTTTAAAGAATCACATACATATATAAGAGTGTTTATGTGAATAAAGAAGGCATGAAACCTTAAAACATGAAGTCCATTTTCTGGGTTGTAAAATGCATAAATCGTATGCAAAAAAGTCTTGGAAAACGTGTAGAATGAACCCAGATATTTATATAAAAATCGAAGAGGCGGCGTCGCTCGAATGAGATACACATGTTGCTCAAACGAAGGACATGTGCCACTCGAACGAGATCGCGCGACATCCTCATGTTGCATGAACGACAGAGAGATTTCGTTCGAACGAGATATCGTGACCTCGTCGACCGAGGCAAGTCTGCTTCCACACTTAGAATTTTTGATAAAAACAAATCAGACTTCGAAAAATATTTTCTAAAATTTCCCAAATATTTATGCAAATATAAACAACTCCAATAAATCATTTTACCAATAATGCGAAGTGGATTAGTGGGAACAGTTGAGAAGCACGTCACTTGAAGTATGATGCACGTGTGAAGATGATGGATGCATGGATTCGGATCAAGGCCGTCGTTGATGATCGTGTTGACGTGCCGAATGTAGTGGTATCAGACATACATACTGTGATCTAGGACAAACAGAAAATTCCTAGATTCTACCCCGGATATTTATAAAATTATGTCCTCACAAGAAATCTCCAATACATCAGTCGGTTCATTAGACAATTGACCTCCATCTATGGACATCTCTTCAAAATCCTTCGAAGGATTATTCCAAAGTTTGGAATGAGGAGTGTCAAGAATCCTTCTATCAGATCAATCGGTGCCTTAAGCAAACTCTGGTTCTCATGCCTCTTCAATAAGGTCTTCGCCTCCTCCTATACTTCACCATCATCAACACCCCAATAGGGTCTATACTAACCCAATACATTGAAGAATCACACAAGGAAAGAGCCATCTACTAAGCGAGTAGAAAGCTATAAGGGTATGTGGTGAACTATACAACATTAGAAAAAATATGTGTCACTGTAGTCTGGGTCTCACTGAATCTTTAGCACTACATGCTTGCATTCCCTATCAAATTGGTATCTTTTATGGATCTAATGAAATAACTATTAAATAGGACTGCCTTATCCAGTCGTATGGCTCGATGGTTGATTTTACTAGTGGTATTCGACATCACGTATGTTACGCATAAAGCCATGAAAGGAAGAGACATTTTTTACTACCTCGTCGATAATCCCATGGAGGGAGTTGAGGTTTGGATTTTTAAATTTTCATATGAAGACATTATTTTTGCCTCTCAATAATAGCTAAATTGGAAGATGTTCTTCGATGGAGGTGTTAACAAGAAAGGATACGGTATTGGGATATTCCTGATTTCTCCCAACGATTATCATACTCCCATCGCCATCAAATTAGATTTTGCTTTCACAATAACCTGGAAGAATATAAAACATGTACCATAGGGCTTAAGGTTTCCCTCAAGAAAGGAATCGTACACATTGATTTCTATGGAGACTCAAATTTCATCATGGGAAAAATTCTCAGAAAATAAAAAGTCAAAGATAAGAAACGCCTACCCTTCCATGCTCATCTCGAAGAGCTTGCCTCCTACATTGAAAAAAACACCTTCCACTACCTTCCTCATTTGAGAAACATATTGTTCGACATATCGAAAACCTTGGCCTCTATAGTCGACATGCCTGGGGGAATAGAAATGTCCCCCTTTCTAGTTTAAAAACATGCAACACCCACTCACTGCTACCATGTTAAGATCGTAACGAAAAAAGATTCAAACATAGCATGATTGTGGTATTATAACATTTGGCGCCTCCTCAAGCATGGTAGGTATCCTCAGGATGCTAATAAGAAAGACTTCATGACCCTTTGCAAGTTGGTTGCTCAGTACATCATCTGTTATAAGGCAAACTTCAATAGAAATTTTGATGGAACCCACTTGCATTTTATAGAAGAGGTTGGAGTTGAAGACATGATGTAGAAAACCCACAGCTGGAATGTGGACCCCATATAAATGGTCATATTCTTTCCAAGAAAATCATTCATCAAGGATACTACTCAACAATCATGGTACAAGATTGTGTTTCTTATGTTAGAAGGTGCCTCAAATGCCAATAGTTTGATAATATTCAATATTTTACTCATCGAGAGTTGTATAACATGACTTCACCTTGGCATTTCTTAACTTGGGGCATAAACATCATTGGGAAAGTCACTCCCAAGGCATCAAACGGGCATGAATTCATCCTATCTGCCATTGATTACTTCATGAAATGGGTCGAAGTCTAGTCTTAAGCAGTGTTGAATTTAAAGAAAGTAGCCAAGTTCATCAGGAAAAACATCATTTGCCATGACATAGTACCCCACGAGTGTAACACCCTCGTGTATTTTGGCAAGCGAGGAGGCTATAGGATTCGAGCCCACTACGAGTGTAACAGTCCTATACCGACAATGGGTCAAAGCCCACCACATGAATACTATCTTATCTCCCCAATTAGGGTTCGTAGACCTAGATAATAACATTATATATCATAAACATCACAATAGAGTATTTTAATTTGAACAAGATATAAATATTAACATGTGAATAAGAAATAACTATCACTATATACCCACATAACTAAGGCACCCCAATGTTCAAGTCCAAATTATCATGTGACAACAATTAACTAACTTTTATACTTTAATTTAATTGATTCTTCTTATTTTATTTATGTGTAGGCCCAATTTCGTTAGCCCTACACATATTGGTAAGTTTCCACACATGACACGTCACTATATCCAGTTCGCCAGTAATCTATCAGCCCTGCACATATTGGTGACGTCAACACACACCCACGTCGCTATAGCTAGTTCACCCCTTATTGTTAGCCCTGCACATATTGGTGACGCCAATCCATTTTAATACCCATTTTTTTTTACCTTAGGCATTAATTCTCAATTTCTCATTATTTTACATTAGCCCCACCCTATTATAGGGCATAAATACTCAAACCTACCCCTAGTCCCATACCTAGAGGTATCCAAAACACAAGTACGTCCTATCCTATTATATAGGATTGATCTCTACTGTTAATTTCCTCCTAGTCTGGCGCCTAGACTATTGAATCAACGGAATGACATAAAAATCATCCCCACCCTCGAATATCTCATCCGTAGAAATCTATACTAACTAGTCCCATACCTACAAAGTGTTAATGACAAGTAATCCATACTCACTAGTCCCATACCTAGCAAGCACTCCTAAAATTTCGGCCAGAGCATAACTACCCACAAATGCCGTCATTCCCGTGGTGTCAAATATAATTAAAATCAACAAGTCGCATAAGATGTTTTATGAACAATTCTACCAATTTCTTATAAGGTCACAAATAAATTTAATTTCATTTGTTCAATTTATTTTTGAAATTAAACAACTAACTTTATGCAACTAATATAATTTCATCATCATGCAAGTTTACGGCGTACACAACAATAATTCTCTTTTATCACACTTACATAATTTTATGTGATTTAACAAGCCACTTTCAATTAACACATATACTATGATTTTCTACATGCAAATCTACATCCATATTTATAAAAAAATCAACCTCAACCCTAAGCACACAACGGTTATAAGTCTTAAATCATATAAATTTTTTTCATAAAACAGTCCCAACATAGATTTCACTTTCCCTAATTAATGTTTCGAGTTTATTTTAAGAAAACCATGCAAATTAATGTTTAGGCGATATTTAAAACACATAATACTAAAGGGAAAGAATAGAAGTATTCATTCTTGTAGAAAAGTTGATTGAAGATTCTAATTGGATGGTTGTGTTCCTCTAAAAAAATCATTAAAGACTCGTTCTTAAATGATCTTGAGATTTGAGACTTCAAAACTTGGATTGAGAGTTGTGTTCAATGGGGTTTAAGTTTTATATATGAAAGAGAATGAAATTATGGAAGGCTAATGATTTTTTAGAAGGCTAAAATTAGTTTTAAAAGTCCTAAACATGTCACTTCATGTTTATATGCCAAAAAATATTTGCGTCCTAATCAAACACAACTCAACTCAACTCAATAAATATTACGGATGATTGAACCGTAGAAATTTACTAAAATTTTGATATGTTGTAGTTGAAAACAAGAAGAAGATGCTAAAAATTCAGCTCAATTGGATGATTGAATATTTTTATTGATTTATTTTCTTCTTAGGTCAAATCCTCCTCTAATTCTATAGAAATAAATTATAATTTCCAGATTTTAATCCCGATTTAAATTCCACTTAAAACCTTATTTTTATATATAAATACTAACCATTTTACATACCAAAATTAATAGATTTAAAAAAAAATCGAAATTTAAATTAACAAAGATTTAATGTTTCAAAACCACGGGATATTACAACTAGCTGGTATAAGACAATGGGCTCCATTTCGAAGCTGAGGTCACAAAACTAGTTGATGAGTATAGAATCAAAAGGCAAAAGTCCTCTACCTATCAACCATAAACCAACGGGTTGTCAAAGCCACCAACAAAAGTCTCATCCATCATCAATAAAATGACCAAAAGTTGTAGAGATTGGGCAGATCGAATCTCATACACCTTCTGGGGCTACTGTACCTCCATCAGAACTCCCACTGGGGCTACCACCTACTCCCTAGTATATGGAATGGAGGTCATCTTACCTGTCGAACTTAAAATACCTTCCCTAAAGGTTATGCTGAAAATTCAGGTGAGCGAGGAAGATTGGCAGTAAAGCTGGTGCGATGAACTCGTACTCTTGGATGAAAGAAGATTAAAAGACTTATATCATAAACAAGGGTAACATCATCGTATTAGGATACCATTTAATAAAAAAGTCAAGGAACGGAGTGTTCAAGAGGGTGATCTCACTCTCAAAGAAATCATAGAACCCATTTGTTATCTGTTGATACCAAAATTTATCCATCTACGTGGACCATTCAGACACTTACACGTGTCGTACAGTGGGAGATTAATCATAATAAATAAGGACAAAATGCCGACATGCTGAGGGATACTGACCAACATGTCAAAGAAGCCTGACCAACACCATGAAGACCAACCAACAATGACATGAAAATGTCAACTGATGTATACATAAATGATTTTACAAATGTAAATGTCTACGATATAAAGACATTCCATCATTTGATATTTCAACATTTGTACACCCTTTGGGGGCTATAAAAACATTGTAAACCCTACATCCTTTGATATTATAGCACTTGCACACTCCTTGGGGGTTATAAAAACATTATAAACCTTACATCCAAGGGAGACCAAAAAAGAGGCAAGTGAACTAGCCCAAAGTAATACCCAACAGTGGATGTAGGTTCTTCCATTAAGCCGAACCACTTTAAAAATCTTTAGTCTCCTTTACTTATATTTATCTGTGATCAATAAATTATCCTAGTCTCATTTTTTGCATCAACAAATTGGCACCGTCTGTGAGAACAATATTTCTAATCAATCTCATTTAATCAAACATTTAAATAAATGATATTCCTAAATCAAGTCTCAAGAACGAAGGTATTCTACCCGCCCCTTCCGCTCCTCCATCTGCAAATGATTTAACTGGGATTCTGGCTAGTCTTGTAAAAGGATAAGAGGCTATGAAAAATACTATTAGGCAATGTGCACAAAGGCTTCAAGTCGGGGAACCTGCTCTACTTGGTCAGGGAAATATGCCACCACCCCCACCAAGAGGTGATCGGCACAGCCACTCAATGACGACAGGATATATCTCCTACCATCCAAGGTCAAATTCATTACTGAAGACATCATAATCTTTCCAAATGTAATCTTATTCTCCAGAGAGGCCAAGTGCCTTAGAGAGATTAAGTCATGTTTCTCCCTTTGATCATTTGGGACCTAGTGGGAACCAAAATGTTCCTAGGGTAATGTTAGGTAACACCCGATAACCATCTGATCAAAGGGAAAGAACACTCAGTCTAGATCAAATTCCTGACGAACTACTGCTCGGGCTGAGCAACGGCGTCAGGAAGAAGGCTCAATAAGTAATAAAGTTGAAATGCATAAATCCGGTGCTGCCATCGATTCATGGAAATACTCCATATAGGGATTGAAAGACAGATTAGGAGAAATGGTGAAGGGAAAATACCCACTGCAAAGAAGTTTTGTAAAAGGGTCACCATTTGTGGAGGTAATTGTGGATTTATTTACTCCATCAAAGTTCAAGGCTCCATTAGTAACACCCAAATATGATGGAAAAACTTACCCAGTTCTCCACATCGAACAATATCAAGCAGCTGCTGACATTTATATCGTCCTCGACGAAATGAGGTGTAAAGCATTTTTCGGAACCATTACTGGATCTGCCCAAATAGGTATAATAGTCTTCCTCGAGGATAAATTTCTAGCTTCAACCAATTGGATGAGTTATTCATTAGAAAATTTTTCTTTGGAGAAAAGCCTGTGAAAAGGGTGGAACATTTACTTAGTGCGAGACACAAAGAAGTAGGGAGCACCAGAGATTAAATCACTCGTTTAATTAACGAGAAACGAGAAGTTGTAGATTATAAGGAGAAGACCGCAATAACCTCCCTCATGAGTTGATTGCTCCCCGAAACACTGCATTACACCCTTTCCAAAGACCCTCCGAAGATAATGGCAGAATTGATGGCTAAAGTAGCAAAGATCATGAATGTTGAGGAAGCAATGGCAGCCAAGCATAGTTCGAGCACAAAAGTTGATGGCAAAAATGATAAGAAAGATCATAAAGATCCCAAAGAACATAAGGAATAAAAAATAGAAAGGAGTTTTGGAGCGACTCAATAAGTACAATGACTATACTGTATCCTCACAATGATCCACTAGTAATCAAAGTCAGAAAAGAAGAAATCATTGTCTCTAGAGTACTAGTAGATAATGGCAGATCGATGGATATCATGTTTTGTCCTTATTTCACCAACTTTGATTTTAAACTCATCCAATCAGAGCCCTATCATCAACCACTAATAGGCTTTGCAGGTGAGACTTTAGGAACTATTAAGATGGAGGTGATGATATGCACATGGTTAGCTAGCCGAATATAGAAGATCCTTTTCTTTGTAATGGATAAACATGTCCATTCAACTTACAATATAATCATAGCAAGAGTAGGGGTAAAGAAGTTCGAGGCAATACCATCCACCGTTCACCAGTGTTTAAAATTCCCTACTAACTTTGGTGTGAGAATCGTGAAAGGTGATCAGAAAGTGGCTCGAGAGTGTAATTACTCTTCTGTCGAGAAAGAAGACTTGGAAGAAATAAAAAAGAAAACCACTGCCTACCAAGTGGATACTCCTAAGATTGATGAAGAATCTGAGGGTTAAACCTTAGACCCAAAAGAGGAAACATAGCTAGTAAAGGGATAGATTGTGAAAGCAACTGAAATCATTATATTGAACGATGATAAATCGGAGCGCATCACTCAAATGGGGACAATGTTGGATCCTATTCTTAAACAGGAACATGTAAGCTTCCTTAGACAGAGAAAGCATGCGTTTGCCTAAAGTCATGAAGATATTCCTGGGATAGATCCCAATTTCCTTTGCTGCGAGCTCAATATAAAAAAGAAGTTAAACCAGTAAAGCAAGCCATATAGGAAGAAGTAAAAAATCTTCAGAAGGCAACTTTTATTAATGAAGTGAAATATCCAGCTTAGTTGGCTAATGTAGTTATGGTTAAAAATATAAACAATAAGTGGATAATGTGTGTAGATTTCACCGATTTAAATAAAGTATGATCAAAGGATCACTTTCCTTTGCCCCGAATAGATTAGCTCGTGGATGCTAGGTCACGAAATGAGTTACTCAGTTTTATGGATGCCTATTCCGGTTATAACCAGATAAAAATGAATCCCGAAGATAGGAAAAGCACTTCTTTCATCACCCCCCGAGGAACATAATGTTATAATGTTATGACTTTTGGTTTGAAAAACACAGGTGCTACATATCAAAGGCTGGTCAATAAGGTGTTCTAGGATCAAATAGGGAAGAATACAGAAGTCTACGTGGATGATATGCTTATAAAAAGAAAAAGGTGTCTGATCACATTGCCGACCTCAGCTAGACATTTGATCAACTTGAGAAGCACCAAATGAGGTTGAATCCGACCAAGTGAATTTTTAGAGTGCAAGAAGGAATGTTCCTCGGGTACATAGTAAATCAAAGAAGAATTTAAGGAAATCCAGATAAGATTAAGGAATTAATTGAAATGAAATCCCCAACTTGCAAGAAAATGTGCAAAAACTGACTGGATGAGTAGCAGTATTGAACAGATTCGTGTCCTGAGCTACAGATAGGTGTTTGTCGTTCTTTAAAGTGCTCAGAAAGAGTTTTGAATGGAAAGAAGAGTTTGGAAAATATTTTGTGGAATTGAAAAAGTATTTGGGGTCACCTCCATTACTCTCTCAATCAATCACAGGTGAAATTTTTTACATGTACTTAGCTGTTTCTGAATTGTCCGTAAGTTCTGTATTGATTCGATAAGAGAATGGAGTTCAAAAACCGTCTACTATACCAGTAAGGCTTTTTGGGGAGCAGAAATTTGATTTCTTCATTTGTAGAATTTGGCGTTATCATTAATTGAAGCATCCAGATGCATAAAACCTTATTTCCAAGCCTATACAATCATAGTTTACACTGATATGCCACTAAGGCAGGTTTTGCATAAATCGAAGAGATTTGGTAGATTAATGTACTGGGCTGTGTAATTGGGGGAGTATGATATCATATATGAACCAAGGTCTTCTTTGAAAGGCCAAGCATTTAAAGATTTCATATCGGAGTTCGCTTACTCTGAGGCCCCCGAGCAACAAAGAAAACAAGCAGAATAAGAATCATGAGTAAGTGATGTTAACAAGAAAGCTCCCGAAGAACCTTCTTTAAAAGAACCTATTGCTGACCTACCAGATTCCTCTTCCCAAACACAGGAGACGAAAAGGAAGTATGAAGAAGCAAAAGGAAAAATATTCCACTATGTGAGGTTAACAGACCCAGCGTTTGGCAACAACGCCCCAATATGGAACTTATATGTTAATGGGTCATCTAATACAACCGAAAGTGGATCAGGTATAATACTTAACACTCCTGATGGTATTGATATTGAGTATGACTTACATTTTCAATTCCAGGCTTCAAACAATAAAGCAGAGTATGAAGCCCTTATTGTGGTCCTAAGTTTAGCCCAACCATTGAGTGCCGAGCAAGTTGTGGCACACAATGACTCTCAGCTGGTGGTGAACCAAATACTGGGTTTATATGGAGCTAAAGGAGAATTCACAACTAGGTATTTATCCATGGTAATGGAAGTCATTGCAAAATTACCAGCTGTTCAGATGAACAAAATCCCAAGGTTGGAAAATGCTCGAGCTGATGCCCTTGCTCGGCTAGCCTCAGCTACCAGGATTGAACTTCGACGAACAATCCGTATTGAGCTTTTGGCCAATAAGAGCATAGATTAAGAGTTGATAATCAATTTTATTGCCATAGATATGGGGCCATCATGGATGGACCCATCAGAGTATACATTAAAGAAGGAACTCTACTAATAGATATGGTGGAAATAAATAAGTTGAAGTATAAAGCAGTTCGGTATGTACTCGATAAAGGTATTTTGTACAGGAGAGGAATAACAGTCAATTTTCAATTATGTTTTTATCCATCAGAGGTCCAAGATCTAATTTAAGAGGTGCATGAAGGATCATGTGGATCTCACATAGTAGGGAGAAAACTTCTGCTGAGAATTAGTGCGCAAGGGTATTAATGGCCAACAATGCGATCATACTATGCAACTTTTGCCCAGAAGTGAGATAAATGTCAAAGATTCTCCACCATTTGAAAAACTACACAAGCTTCTCTCACTCCAATCACATCACCATGGCCACTTCCCATGTGGTGTATAGACTTGTATGGACCATTGTCGACCACCCGAGGAAGATATAAATACTTAGTTGTCGTCGTGGATTATTTTATGAAATGGGTTGAGGTAGAGCCCTTAATAGATATACCTTATGAAAAGATCTATTAGTTCATATGGAAAATCATTATCTGTAGGTATGGGTTTCCCTATGATTTCATTACAGATCACGGAACACAGTTTGACAATGATGCATTCGCAACTTACTGTGCTCAGTTCAATATTCAAAAATTTCATTCAGCCCCAGGATATCCTCAGAGTAATGGACAAATTGAAGTTATGAACAACAATTTTCTTAATGGATTAAAGAAAAGGCTTGATGATGCTAAGGGAAATTGTATAAATGATCTACATTATGTCTTGTGGGCGTACCGAATAGCACGGAGAATAGAAAATGGGGAATACCCATATATGTTAGAATTTGGGACTGAAGTTGTCATTCCTGCCGAGCTAGGCTTACCATCCCATAGAGTTTTAAATTTCAACTCTCATGTAAGTGACCTAATGAGAAGGTTGGATATAAATATGCTGGAAGAAGTAAGAAAAGATGCTACCTTGAGAAATGTAGCCTACCAATAGAGAACAACACATTTTTATAATAAAAGGATGAAATCGATCAACTTAAAGGAAGGAGATTATGTGCTGAAGAAAGTGTTACAGAAAAATAACAAGCTTGAAGCTAATTGGCATGGGCCATACCGTATTTTAGCAGTGATCCCACCTGGAACTTATCGAATTGAAACCTTGGAAGGTGAAGAATAAAAAAAACCTATAGCACACAGAGTATCTCATAAAATATTACCAGTGATGTTGTAATCAGTTTGAAATCAACTTTCAGTATTAATAAAATCATCAGTTCTTTCAATTTTTGTTTTTAGATTTTTTTTTGGTTTTTGGAAGTACTAGTGATATGCACTACTATAGCTAAATCGACAAAAGTTAACACTGCTCTGAAAGATGCTTGGCTGAACACAAGAATACAAGCATGTTTCTGGGCACAAACAATAAGTTGGTCGAAAAAGCCACAAACTTGATTGCTAATATGCAAAGTCAAAGTCAACAGGATGCTAAGTTCTCATGAAACTTGGTCCACAAACATAAGGATAAAATAAGAACTTTATCCTACTGGGAAAAGTGCAGGAAGAATGTTGCAAATATTCCTCAAGAGGAGTGTAAGCACATATCCCACATACTATTGGTCACACCACTGGTATCTAATGCAAAAACCTAACACTTGGGTGCATTAGTAAAACCTTTGGATACATATAGGTAATTAGCTCTAAATTTAGATTTTAATCTAAGTATGCTAGTAGAACCTATGTATTCATCTAACTAGCTCTAAATTTATATTTTAATCTAAGTATTCTACTAGAACATCTGCACTCATTGGTAATTAATACTCAAATTAATCCAAGTGTATCAATAGAACTAATGGTAAAGTAATGATTAACATTCAATAAAATATAATTTTATCAAATTTCCATTTCAAATTAATTACATGACTCTGTTAACAAAACGAAGTACAAAGCTTCATTCAGCAGGACGTTTCCCTTCAGCTTTGGAAACAGGGTCCATTCCGGCAGGAGGATCATCTAAAGTGTAAGGAGAATTAATAAAGTTAAAATCCTGAAGCATTCTGGCATTGCTACTACTGGGATGATTAAGAAGGTGAGGAGGTCGAACGATTTCTAATTCATCATGAAGCTCATAATCTCCTAAGTAATTTGAAATCAAACATTGAGGAATATGAAGGACAAGAATCCAATTTACATCTAATTTAAATGGGGTATCATCAAGGTCAATAAATCCTAGATCATACCACTCCCACCGTTGGATGTTTTGATCCACCTTCATCACTGTCAAAGAATTCATCCAACCCCATTTATAGCTCTCATTCTTAGCTTGTTGAATCATGTCATCAAAATACCCTAGAACTTCATTATACCCTTCTATCCAGATTTCCATTGGTTATTTGTGGAATTGAAAGGTCAATATGTCAATCTGGTAATGCAGTTTCTTTAAAACTCCATCCTTAGCTTGTAACTGAGAAGATTGAGTGGATAGTTGCTCGGACAAGGCTTTTAGCTTCTAGGAGATCTCCGCAATGGCTTGATCTTTGACTTTTAGCTGTACAGCTTGATTGGTAAGGGTATATTGGGTCATAGTTTCCTCTGTAGTACCTCATCCAGGTTTGACTCTAACTCGGGAAGAAGAAGAAAAAGCAAGTTTTGATTTCTTTAGGGCCTTCAATTCTTTATTCAACCTTGCATTCTCAACCTCCAAAAATGAGTGACCCTCATCCGTAGTAGAAACAATAACAGTTGATGACTTCAAGCCATAAATTTTATCTCTCAAATTATTGTTCTCTTCCTCCAAAAGATTGGCAATGGACCTTGCTTCCTCCACTTCACGATTAAGTAGGAATTCTTGCCTTAAAAAATGGGAGGAAAATTTATTCAACTTTTTCTCAAAGCCCCAACCTTCACTTAGGTACTGGAACTTCTTCTCATAATCCTCATGAAAATGAGACTTAGTCTCCTTATGGTCCTCTTGTAGCTCTTCAATCATTTCGTAGTAGGCAACGTTATTATCCATCGCTCGATTAAGAAGACACTTAAGATGAACATAGGCCTCTTGTAGCTTTGAAAAACTTATTACACCTCTGGAGTAGCTCAGAGTTAGTAGATGATAAGTATTCCAATTTATCTATAAAGTATTAAGAAGAAGAAAGTCATCAATTAACAAGGTGCAGAGCGTAGAAAAACACAAGCATAGGAACAAAAACATTTCTCTTTTCATTAATAAAAGGGGAAAGTATAGGTACATCTTCAAAAAGAAAAAGAAAGAGTACAACTACTGAAAAAGGAAAATAAAAGGCTACTCAATTCTACACCTTCTTCTTATCTGCCTCAGGATTAGCTGAAGTAAAAAAAGGAGCAAAAGGAGGAGGATGATTAACTGTAGAGGAGGAAGAAGAAATAGCATCCTATTGTTGATCGACAGACTCCACCACAATAATGGATTCACTGGAACCCCCATCATCATCAACTTTATAGTCCAGGTTTGGAGGGGCCCTAAGATCATTTCATAAGAACATCTCAGAGTCTTTTTGAGTGCTTACTTCCACCAGGGAAGTAGACCAACCGTCATTAAAGCATTTCTTCTTCGTAAACTCAATCTGCAAAGAAGGTTCTCCAATAGACTTATCCTAGCCTCTGTTGAAGTTAGCCTCCCGGGCCTTAGTCCTTTTTGCCTTCTCAACACCCAAATCCTTCTGTAGTTGGGCGATCTTGACTTTCTCTGACTCTAAGTCTTTCTGCAACTTATCAGCCAGACCCCGAGTAGTTTCAGCAGCTCCTTCAGCAGTTTTCATCTTCTCCTCCCATTTCTTATGTTCATTGGCCAGTGTTTGTTCGGAATCAAGTACTGACTTTTTTAAATCATTAAAAACTTCTTCAACTTCGCCAGAAGAAGCTCTCAAAGCCTCATCTTTCTCCAATATGTTATTAAAGTCAATGAGGAACTGCACAAGAACAATAAGGAAAGTCAGTAATATGAAGAACAAATAAAAAGATAGGAAAATAAAGAAGGTAAAAGAATATACCAGAGAAAGGCTTTAAGTAGACCTGTCAAAACTTTTAGAATGAGGTAGTTCAGCTGCAGCACCCCTGTGGTCTGGTAAATTCCTAAACTTTATTAGTTGTCTTGTCAATTCATGGCCAAGGACCACTAGAGAGGCAGAAGAAGATATATCGACTAACTCATGATGGTCAAAAAGGGTAGAAGAACCATCTACTAACATAGAAGGAAGCCATTTCCTTATTATTTTCAAGGGGCTTTCTTCAACTTTCTTAGCTAAAGGTTTCTTTCCAGTTTCATATTTATTTTTCATCCCTCAACTTGTTTAGAAGGGGGATTGGCGACTATATCTCCTAAGATGTTGGGAAACTTCCTTTTTCCCATAACAACGGTAAGAGGTAAGTTTGAATCTAAGGAAGAAGGGGAGTGGGTAGGAAGATCACCACTGCCAAATGTAGGAGTAGAAGAAGTAGAAAGAGGTTCCCGCTCAAGGTTAATTATGGGAGAAGTAGTGGCTATTGGGGGATGAGTAATAAAAGAAGAAATTGTATTATTGTATGGCAACAAATATGATGCAGACCTAATGTGTTCCTTTCCAATCCTCCGATGAAGCCCCCAAATGAATTTCAATTCCCCGAGGTACACTTCACTCTCCTTTGGGCACCTTCTCTTCTAATTAACTGCAATCAAAATTTACAGAACAACAATTAGTATCACATTTAAACAAGTATGTACAGGGCAAGAGAGTTAAATGAGGATTAACATATCTCATTGCCAAAAGGAGGGCATCTAGGCCCCTCGTACTCATCATTCCCAGTCAAAGGGGCGTATTGCCAATTTTTTACAACAACTCTATGCTCAAAATAATCCATATTAGAGTCTGGAAGATTGAGTACTAATGCTTTGTTTACAGTTCTAGTCTTTAAATAAAAAGTGGTGTCGCTAGTCACCCGTTTATAACAAAACATTATTTTTGGAATCCCTAGATGGGTTCCATGGATTTGATTCAACCAATACACTCCATTTACAACCCTCAAAGTATTAGGGGCTACCATATCTGGGACAACGTCAAAATATTAACAAAACTGAAGAAAAAATGAGTTTGGAGGAAAGGTAAACCCACATTCAGCTATAATGATAGAGGGAAATTAGTGACCCTTAGCAAGTGAGAAAAAATCAGCAGGCAAAGTAACGTGTTCCAAAACAACCCAAGAGGGAATCTTAAATTCATCAAGAGAATGAATAGAGTAAACCATGACAAAGAATAGAAGAAAAGATAAAGAGTTATTGCATAGATTAAGGATTCAGTAAGAATTGAAGGACAAAAAATGATCGCACAAGAGAGAAAAAGAAAGCTTGAAGACGACGTAGCCAAAAACACTCAGAATATTTGAGGTGGGAAAAGATCGTGGCTTTTCCCTCTCTTTATAGGTTGCCTCGAAAATCAGAAAAATAATGATTAAAAGGTAGCGTCAATTGAACTGGTGGAGGTTAATGGTAGAAAAAATGGATTTCCCCAAAAATGATTCGTTAAAGTTGTGAATAATTTCAAAGATACTAAACGCATTCTATTTCCATAGTTAAACCATAATTTTTACAAGTATGGGAAGTCGGCAACCGACCAAGCCTAAAATTGTTTCCCGAGCAACTTTAATATCTAAATGCTCCATACTCTTGTAAAAACTTCAAGCATGAAATATTGGGGGCTTCTATTGATACCAAAAATTATCCATCTACGTGGATCATTCAGACAATTACACGTTTCGTACAGTGAAAGATTAATCCTAGTCAACAAGGATGAAATGTTGACCTGTTGAGGGATGTCGACCAACATGTCAAAGAAGCCCTACCAACAACAGGAAGACTGACCAACACAAGTAATACCGACTAATAATGATAGGAAAATGCCAAAAGTTGTATACATAAATGATTGTACAGATGTAAATGTCTAGGATTTAGAGACATTCCATCCTTTGATATTCTAGCACTTGTACACCCCCTGGGGGATAAAAAAACATTGTAAACTCTATATCCAAGGGATACAAAAAATGAGGCAATTAAACAAGCCGAAAGCAATACACAACAGTAGACGTAGGCTCTTCCCTTAAGCCGAACCACTTTAAAAATATTTTGTCTCTTTTACTTATATTTATTTATGAGAAATAAATTAGCCTAGTCTACTTTTTTGCATTAAAAGTATCCGAAAGGGATATTCAAACCTAACTGGAGCGGACCATACATCGTAAAAAAATTATGTTAGGTGGTGCCACTATGCTTAAAGACCTCAATGGAGAGGATGGTGCATCCAGTCAATTTGGACCATCTTAAGAAAATTTACCCCTAGTCCAAACTCTCGCTAAGCTACGACTTTTCTCACCTCCTTTCTATTATAAAAAAAACACATTTCTCCTCCACTTAGAACTATGTAGGATCTGATCCTCTCAAGAAATCACCTTTCCAATGAAACACTCACAATTTTCAAAATCCCACAGAGCTACGTAGGTAGCCCAAAAAATTATTTCGGCACAGTCTTTTCTCTTTCACAAAATACTATTATTTTTTTACACCCACAACATTATTCTCTCTCATAATTTAAATGATCAAAATGATTATGAATGCCTTAGAGATCGGAATAGATAGTTCAAACAACAAGAAACCCTTCGAAGGCACAATAAAATATGTCAAAAACATCATCTTATTATTTTATTAAATACGAAACATGGTGATTACATGACACATCAGTGACATGAACAAAAAATAACAAAACACCTTACAAACTTCACACAAACACATCTCTTGCTAAACTCCCCCCCACATTACCACAAAACCACTTAAACTGCCAGACAGACTTGCCTCATCATCATTTCTAGTCCCTAGAGGGTCCTAAGAATCCCAATCCTAGCTAAGATTACGTATCCATTCCATGCAATGATATGCCTCGATCATCTTGGATGAAATCAAAATTTTCTCCTCTTGAGCATCAAACATCATAAGCCACTTTTGTCCAATTTCCTCGCACAAGCCTTCATAAATACCTTCGTTCATAATCATTTCAAATAATCCCAAGGTATAAACCCAAGATCCTCGACAAATTGAGATGGATGTTGTAGATTCTCGTTGGTGGTGCCACAAAGGTCCTAGGATCATCTTCAAAAATTCGGTTAAATCCTCTATAGGATTGAAGATGGTTATACGAGGAGGAAAATTTGTTGCAAAACTACTTGATACAGAACTCACTAAGGAAAATAGAAGGAACTCTGACGAAGGCCCACCAATTGGACATAACGGTAGTCACCCAGTTGCAGTACAAGATGCAAGTTACCCCACCATGGCATTAACTAACGAAGATTCATAGCCCCATGCTCCACAGTCTGATTGATACAGTTTTTCCCATATGTATCAAAGATGAAAAAACATCGGGAAAAGAAATTGGTAACACCCGCCATAGGGTACTTAGGCGGATCTAACATGCATAGTCTCTCTGATAACCACATGAACAACATCATAGGAATGCCCCGTAAAAAATTGGCCTGACTTTCGTTCTAGTCATCCAGTCCATTCTGAGTCTTTTCCAATATGATAGCGACAGGATTAAAATGATGAGGCATCCATAGCACAATTATGGCCACTTAAGTGCCCTCCATCTATGAGGACATATTTTATAAGTCCATCATCAATTTATTATGTTGTATGCCGCTGCACCGTCGAAGAGCATTCAAGAATATTCAAGACGGATCTGAATCTCAAGGTTCTTCATCAAAAAAGACTCCACAAAGTTTACTTTGGTAAGGTTATGTTATAAATAACTTAACTTTCCACTTAGAGCTTTTGGGATATTTTTAAAAAATATTTTCTAAGTGTTGGAGAGGACTTTTTCGTCAATATTTGAGAATGAGTATTTTTTCTAAGTATTGGAGCGAACATTAAAATGTTATTTCTTGATGCAACAGTCGTTCAAACGAATTTGCACTATCATTCGAACGATAATATTATGTCACGCGATGTCGTTCAAACGACAAGCGTATGTCGTTCGCGCGAGATCCTTATCTCGTTCGAATGAGCTCGAATACCGAGGCGGCACATTTTTGTATAAATACTCATTAAATGGTTTCATTTTTATTAAGAAGTCCTAACGTTTTGAAAGAAAGAAAACTGCAAAACTGCAGAATCCTTTTGACTTCTTCTTTTAGGGTTTAATACCTTTTTTTGTTTATAATTCACAAAAATCTCATATGCTTTGATGAATTGTTTTGGTGTTCAAGAGCACACTTTGATTTTATTTATTCTTTGTGCAGATAACTCTACAATTGGAGAGTTGCGTGATATTGTGGAGGGAGTCCTTATAAAGTTCACACTTGTGGAGAAGCCGTTTCTTCTTCATTGCTGCCCATCTGGAGTTCTTGCGGGAGATTCCAGCCGATGACATCAGAACCGACACCTGCGATTATTTTGTATGTCACTCTTATTTTCATTGTATTTCGTGTAACCTTTTCTTATAAAATATAGTGAAAATAAAAGATTTTCCCCTTCTGGGATTTTTCCTGAAACTTGTGTCACATGCTTTATTTATTTATGGGTTGACACACACACACACACACACATATAGTTGCATCTTTAGGGGCTAAATTGATTTGGTTTAAATAGACTCTAATTAAATAAGTGTGCCAAATTAGAAATTTGCGATTTTAATCAATTATCACACAGTCACACGTTTTACACCATCATATCTCTAACCTAGTAATCAATCTCAGGGCTATAGAACCACTAAATTCGTTATCGGGATAGTCTCTTCAACACACCGAATTCAGCACCTCCTAAAGGACAATACTTTTTCCATACACAAGTGGTTGGGAAGCCAAAGGAAAAATGTGAAGTAACTCAGTTAATGATGCCCGAGAGGAATATGGCAGGTCTGGCATAGCTTTTGTAATACCAAGGTTAATTCCCAACATCATAGAAAATTCCTCGTATGTGGGGCATACTTCGCCTAGACCAAAACAAAACATATGGTCCTTCAAGTACCAGAACATTAGTGCAACTTTTAAGAGATTTCAATCAATGGAGTGGTTAAGTCACAAGGTGACGGGGTGAAAGTTAAAAGCCTTATAGTTAACATTGTAAAGGCACATTCCCTCCAAACCCTCAAGGTAAGCCACGAATTATTCAGTCATGGGAACAGTCATTTCAAGAAGAGAAGAAGATTTGAAAAATAAGAAGAAAAGAAATTGAAGTGCGGTGGGGAAACTCCCATGCAAGCTCCCTTTTATACCCAAAATCACTAACAAAAAACAAAAGCCACAACCAGCGGTTATAACAAATGTTCCCAAGTACATCCAAGTACAGAAGAAGTATAATAATGGCTAGAAAAGTGATTTGGACCTGACCAGCATATCGATTGAAAGAAAAAGGGGTATGACAATCAGCATCCCCCTACTTTTGAAAATGATCCACCTTCCCCTCATGCATAATTTTTATAAGAGTTTTTTGAGTGTTATTTCCAAAAAAATAAACATATGTTTTTTCTACTTACCTTAACAAAAACTAAAACCTCAACTGAAAATTTGTGACGTAGAATAGGTCATTTAACTCAAGATAAATCAAAATAATGAAAAATAAATCTTGCATATATTCATCTTTATGCTTACATTTTTTAGGTATAAAAAAGGATAAATGAAAAAAGCAAAAAAAATTGTCAAGGCACAACCCCAACTTTTCAAAACCCGCTCAACTAAAAACTGCCATTTTAAGCACCTCAACAAACGCATTTCCCCAGATGGAGAGTGGTAAATCCCCCACTCCTAGAATCGAAGATCTCATTAAAAGTGGATGGTGGCACCATAAAAGACTAGAATGCTTTCCTCACATGATCGAACATTGAAGCCATCCAGTCTTGCGTGTCCCGTAGTCAGAATATAGATACATGAATCATCTGTAAAAGAATTAGTCCGGCAAAAGAGAGCAATTCAGTAATAGAGAAAGAAAACCAGAATCAGTGTGAAAATAATAAAACTAAAGGCATAACTCTCTAGAAAAAACCTCCTTAGGAAGGGGAATGAAACCATCTATCATCTCCATAGGACTATGAGGCACTGAGACGACATTTCCACCACCCAACCTAACGTGGTAAGAAGGAGTAGAAAGGTTCTGAATAAGAACATCCTCTGTCATCATCGTTGTGCCACCCCTTGAGCTATGGGCTAAATATACCGACACATTATTATTCCTCATTTATCCTAATGCTGGTTGAGGCATACACTCTACATCGTAAATATATGATGGCATCAACCAATTTGTCGAAAGTTTAGATAATCATATCCTTTCGTCGTGCCCATGTATACCATATAAGGTTCGGCCTTCATTGACACCACTTTCTCCTCACCTGACATCTCCTTAACTCACCTAATTAACTCATGAGGAACCAAAGGTGGGACATACACCTCATCCTCCATCACCTACCTCACCTTTCTCTCCCCCAGGTACCAGATGTACCCGGACTCGTGTGCTAGAAACCTTCCCATTGGGACATGAATGCCCATAACCCCTGCAGCCCTCGAGAACATACAGCAAGGGTAGAATGTCACCTGTCACCAAATAAAAGCCCGTCATAAAAAATATAAAGAGTGCAAAAAAAACATAAAATCCAAAAAGAAAGGACAAAACCATAACTTAACCTGATCACTCATTAAGGAATTCAACAGCACCCTAACATCCTTCAGAGCCAAAAACACTTTCAACTTCCTGTTCAACTTCCTCCACTGGTACATCATCGGGAAGTTCCCCACCATCCTCGCATTCAAGAACACCAACCCAGAATTATGCCCAATCACCTCATATAACCACGTGTGCAGGAAGCAACACAAAATATCAAGAAATAAAATGAGAAAGACATCAAGAAAATCACTGTTCTAAAAAACCCGCCTAGGCTCCGCCTAGGCACGCCTAGGCTTAAGGCTTGGGAGAAACGCCTAGGCTTACGCTTTTCACGCCTTATTCTTGGTAAAACCCTTACGGCGCACTTTTTTCTAAAAAAAACAATGCCTTAGTGAAACGATGTCGCCTTTTAAAGAATTTGTTTACAAACCGGACCATTATCTTATCCAAAATAATCAGATAGTATTTTAATTTGCATATATTTAGACATATTTTTATGATGTGTGCAATTTTTGTATTTTAATAGCCTTGTTATGGTTAAAAAATATTAAAATATATTAAGAAGGCCTAAACGCCTTTTTACGCTTAGGCCCGCCTAGGCTTCTAAGGCTTAAGGCTTGGCCTCCACGCCTCAACAACGCCCCGCATTTTTTAGAACCTTGAAGAAAATAAAGAAAGCTTTATCTAAATATTACCCCTAGAAAGTACATAGGCCCTGTAAAAGTTTATCGGTGATATCGAATGAAGACATCCAGAGAAGCATAAAGGGAAGCTAGAGTGAAGCATCCCCAATAATACATGTGAATCTCCAAAATGATCCTCAAGAAGGGGAGAACCCACAAATGGATGGCATCGCTACTTGTCTTGGCCATAAATCACCCCGAAAAAAGAAAAATGAATAAATGAGTTTCCTGTCTCACCTATTGCCCATCGGTTACATCGATATGGCTGGCCAATAAGGTGAATTCAAAAGAGATATCATGACCTGTTCTTAAGAAATAATCTACTTAATAACCCCTAGGTCAAACCGAACCATTACCTTAGATATGTGTAAAGCCTGATCCACCATGATCTGGTGACCTTCGCACTCTAACCCAGTTAATGGATGATTATGCATAGGGGTAATCATCATCTCCCCCTTCCCAAGTGGAATGTATGGGTGGTATCCCACCAAATCTCGCCTAGAGAACACAACACTATCGAAGAACGTGGTGTCTCATCCAAAGCCTTAGTCAGAGGGGCAAATCCAACTGCTTCCACCATCACCTGCATCACCCAAGGAGTTTCTCCCACACCTTCTTTATCCCTTCTGAGATATAAGAATGGATACTCGACGATGCAATATCCACATGCACAGGAGTCGAAAACCCTTCAGTGTCCTAAGGATAAAAGAGAGAAAATAGAAAAATAAAAATAAAGATCAAGAGCTCGGATAATCATACGGAATCATCATCCTTATATAACGATGGTTCCCAAACTCTCGTAGCAGAAACATCTCATCATGAATAGTATTGAAGCTATTGTAAATACTTTAATTCCCCAGTACCAATACCAACTAATGATACGAGAAATCGCCCACTAGTCGCTCTCGTATCAACAAGTCAATGTGTGAAATATGTAATGAATAAACCAAGCAAGTAAATAGAGAGAAGACAAGATATAGAGTGGTTCAGCCTTTAAAATAGGCCTACGTCCACTGTGCTGCTCTGTTCTCATTATATGCGTTGCCTTGTACAATATAATCATTCCTAAAAAGGCATACAAGTGTGTGAATGAATGAGATTACATGACAATATTGAGGATTCTGGTGTTCCTGGGAGGTGGTTATGATGTAGATGTGTGGCCTCCAAGCCGTATGTTGAGGTTGTGTAGAGAGAGTCTGTATTGTAGAACCTGCCCCAAGCGTGTCTAGAATCGATCCCTCAATTTGAGGTGTGGTCCTCTATTTATAAGAGGTATGTGTACTGTGTCACGTTCCCTGAGTACGTGACATATACCAAGTCTGGAGCAGTTGCGTATGAGGGGGATGCGGCCTGTAAATCAAGTAGTGTTGTATCCTATGATGTTGGAGGCAAAGTTATCGCACCCTGTACCGAGTAGTGCTGCGTCTTCTTCATGGGGAATAATTACTATATGCCCGCCCTATAATAGACATGGCCGCACCCTGTGCCAGCCATCTCCGTGGCGTCATGATGGGATGCCGCGCCCTGTGTGAGGTCTGACCGCGCCCAGTATGACCTATGAGGTATGGCCGCGACCTGAATGTGGAGTAGAATACCATCCGCGGCATGGTGCTATATTTGTACTATCAATAAGCCCCCAAGTCATAGATACAAGAGAAATCAATTGGGGTTGCAGCTTAGATAAGTCCGCTTAGGTGCCGCAGTGCCTCGAAAGCGACGATTCATCTTCCGCGCTCTCTTATATAAATTGTTTCTGGCCGTGGAATTCATTACGTTTCCAAAAATTTGAGAGCAAATCGAGAGTGAATCTTTATGTGTGCAACTTCATTCATTTTCCGGCGACCTTTTGACGCTGCGTGTAGCAGTACAAGGCGATTTTAAGTTGAGCATTGAAGTTTCTTCATTTCCAGGTAATTTTTTTCAACCACTCACCTTTTTAAATAGCTTTCGAAGTTCATAATTTTTCTTCAAGTACACGAACACATGAATTCTTCCCTTTTGATCTTCAACACTTGCATTTTTCTGGATTACTTTATAGAAATCTAGGGTTTTGTTTGAATAATTTTCTATTTCCCTATATTTGAACACACATGAACGTTGAGCACATCAATAATTGTTAAGATCCATCCTCATATGCTTCACATGACCCCTGATCTTCTAAATGCCATGAAAATCATATAGTCGTTCTTGCTATTCGTAAACAAACTCTTCATATTTTGTGAATTTAATTCTAAAAATGATTAACCGTAAGATACTCAACTGTTTAAGAGAGAGGCCGCGGCATGATAGGGTTTTAATAATCTATTCCCCAGAACTGTTTTGTTCCTCATCTACGTCATAGCGTTCCAAATGGCCGCGATCCCTTAAATTATCATCCGCGGAACTTTGATGCATATCCACGTATTCTGTCGCGGTGGTGGAGTCTTTTAAGGCTCTGAATCACCACCCTTGTAGTTTCGAACAACCTTCAAACGTTCATGAACCCAATGCACATCCATGTTAAATAACTGTAATTGCTACTAGAATCTCTCTCGTCGGCTTTTAGCAAATTTAGGATGGTCGTGGCCAATTATCTCTTAAATAAATTTGAGCTTGTATCCGCGACAGTATACGTTCCCCTTCTGATGAAATAGGTGGTTGCGGCTAGTAGGGCCAGAGGATGACCCCTGGACACATTTTTACTATTTATAAATAATTCTTTCGCGGCTTCTTGAAGTCTTTTCCAAACAACATTGGCTGCGTTGCCTAACTGCGAACTCTGCTGGTAAGCTGCTTATCTGACTTCTGCGTCTTCCCTTCTCTCTTCAATCAGATCTAGGTCTAGTCTTCTCTCCTCCCCATTTTTATCAGGGTTATATGTTTGAACCTAATGAGTAGGGAGTCCCACTTCTGTTGGTATGACAGCCTCTGAGCCATGTGCTAGAATGAACGGGGTTTCTCCTGTCGGTGTTCTTGCCGTTGTCTTGTAGGCCCACAACACAACATAAACCTCTTCGGTCTATCTCCCCTTAGATTATTCTAACATTTTCTTAATTTCGTCAAGGATTGTTCTGTTTGTGACTTCGGTCTGACCGTTTGCCTGAGGACGGCCAGGAGAAGAGAAAAATTGCTTTATCCCAACTCTTTCGCAATATTTCTTTAAGGAAGAGTTCTTGAACTGGGTTCCATTGTCTGAGATGAGAGTGTTTGGGAGGCCGTGCCTGCATATGATGTTCCTCCAAATAAATTGGAAGGTTTTCTTTTCTGTAATCATTATCACCGTCTCTGCCTCCACCCACTTTAAGAAGTAATCAATGGAAACTATTAGGAATTGATAATTATTGGCGGCTCTTGGCAGTGGTTCTACTAGGTCAATTACCCATACTGCAAATGGCCAAGGGGCACTGATTGACGTCATAGGCTTATGAGGTTGGTGAGGAATATTGGAGAATCTCTAACATTTATCGCACCTCTACACATAAGTTGCATCATCCTTGGCCAAGGTTGGCCACCAGTACCCCTGTGTAATAATTCTCTTGGCCAAGGGTCTTCCTCCTATGTGACTGGAGCAAGAAACCTCATGAACCTCCTGTAAGATGTAGGGAACTTCTGTGGGATGAACACATCTAAGGAGAGGCAATAGGAACCCCTTCTTATATAGGACATCTCGTACTATGGAGAATTTCATAGCCTTGTATCTTAGTTTCCTCCTCTCCAGCTTTGATTCCGGCAACTCTCCCTCTTTAATATATCTGACGAGGGGGTCCATCCATGAGTCTCCTAGGTTCAAATTGAGACAAGGGTTGCTAACCTCTTATTCTTCAATGGTCGCCTTTGGTAAGACCTCGACTGGAACTGTCCTTCTGATGTCTGTCTTCGTTGCTAAAGCTAACCTTGCCAATGCATCTGCATGGCTGTTGTTTTGCTGAGGTACTTTCTTCAGTTTTGTCTCTTCAAAATATTCTAACATCATTCTCACCCTCTTTAGGTACTTGGCCATTATTTCATCTTTAGCCTCATAGACCCCTAATACTTGATTAACTACTAGCCTTGAGTCACTATGAAGTAGGAGTCGTCTTACTCCCAGAGTCCTTGCCAATGAGAGACCTGCTGTCATGGCCTCATATTCTGACTCGTTGTTAGATGCCTTGAAGTTAAACCTCAAAGCATATTTAATGTTAGTACCATCTGGAGCTAAAAGTATTAACCCTGCACCGCTTCCACTGTCACAAGAAGACCCGTCAATAAATAGGTTCCAGATGTCTTAATCTGATGAGAAGTCCCCTTCTGTCATGATTCCTTGCTTGAAAAGGTATCGATCTTCCTTATTCTCGGTGATTATATTTCCGCCTCCCTTGGATATAACCTCTTCCCAGTCCCTAAAAGATGTTTGGTGCAACCTCTTCCAGTTCCCGAAAGATATTATTATTTGACCCTTCAGCTATCTTTAGATCATTCTCCATCTCGACCTCTTCCCATGTGAACTCAGCAATGAAGTCTGCGAGCACCTTCCCTTTGATGGCCACCCTAGGTTGATAAGTAATGTCATACTCACCCAACTCGATGGCCCAAGTCATCAATCTTCCAGACTTCTTAGGTTTATGGAGGGCCTATCTTAGTGGGGAATCGGTGAGGATGACCATGGAATAGGCTTGGAAGTAGGGCTTCATCTTCCTTGAAGCATGTATCAGGGCGTAGGATAACTTTTCCATACGAGGATAATTTTTCTCAGACCCTTGAATGGCTTTACTATTGAAGTATACAGGTCTTTGGATCCCAACGTCTTCCCATACTATGGTTGCACTTATAGCCGATTTCAAGACTGCTAGATAAACTTATAATTTCTCTCCTACTATGAGCCGAGATAATAACAAGGGAGACCCAAGGTAGGACTTGAGTTGGTTGAAATCCTCTTCACACTCTTCGTCCCATTTAAAGGCCTTTCTGAGCACCTTAAAGAAAGGAAGACACTTGTCCGTTGCTCTAGAAACAAATCTATTGAGTGCAGCCACTCTTCCAGTGAGCCTTTGAACGTCTTTGATACTCTTTGGTGTCTTCATGTCAAGCAAATCCTTGATTTTCTCAGGGTTCGCTTTTATTCCTCTTTGATTGACGATGAATCTAAGAAACTTCCCAGCTCCTACCCCGAAGACACACTTTGCGGGCTTGAGTTTCATCCTGTACATGTCCATAGTATTAAAGGTCTGCCACATGAGTGTAGGCCTTTAGGCTCTTCGTCAGCATATCGTCTACATATACTTCCATAGTCTTACCTATTTGGTCTTCGAACATCTTATTCACAAGACGCTGGTATGTTGCCCCCATATTTTTAAGACCGAAGGGCATAACCTTATAGCAGTATATCCATTTGACGGTAATGAAGGCTGTCTTCTCTGAGTCTTCTACATCCATGAAGATCTAATTGTAGTCTTCTACATCCATGAAGCTCATGAGCTCATGCCCTGCAGTAACATCTACCATCTGAACTATCTGAGGTAAGGGATAGCTGTCTTTTGGGCAAGACTTGTTTAGGTCAGTAAAATCAACGCACATTCTCCATTTTCCATTGGCTTTGGGAACAATGACTGCATTCGATAGCCACTCCAGATATATGACTACTCAAATAAACTCAGCCTCTTCTAATTTTTTAACCTCTTCTCGGATGACATCATATTTCTCCCTAGAATAAACTTTTCGTCTTTATTTGATAGCTTTGGCATCTTTAGTCACATTGAGCTTGTGACACATAACCTCAGGGTTAATACCGCGTATGTCTGCGTGACTCCAAGCGAAGACACTCTGCCTCTTTCGCAAGAAGTTTATCAGCTCTTCCTTGATTTATTTTTTTAAGGCTTTATCGACATGGACGGTTTTTTCCGATTCGTCCTCATTGAGGATGATGGATTCTACATCTTCCGCGGCCTCTCCCTTTTTTAACTTTGTTTCATCTCTAGGGTCAAGTGTGTCAATGTTGTAAGTGGTAGTTGATCTCTTATGGGCCTCTTTCTCTTCAGCCGAGTTGAAGTAGCATTCTCGTGCTATTGTCTGGTCACCCTGCACCGATACAACTACTGTGGTGATTCAACGAAGAACAACCCATCGATTGTGTAATCAGTCCTACCCATTGAGGGTGATGCGGATTGGAGGGGCAGAATCAAAAAGTAGTTGGAGTCTGTGGAGGGCAAGATAGAACTGAAAGAGCTCGCGTAATACTTTTCCAATCATGGTAACCTCTACTTCAGGAATGTGGGAGGATGTTTATCAATATGCGTTGGCCCCGAAGAAGCAGAACAAAAACTGAAAAAAATGCATGAAGGCCATTACCAAACAACAGATATCCCGCTGTACAAAAGGATTTTGAGGGAAGGATACTTTTGGACAATGATGAAACGGGATGCAACTGAGTTACAACAGAAATGTGATAAGTGCCAACGTTCGACGGCAGGGCCTCAAACTCCTTAAGGGCTACTCTTCCTATGATGAGGTTATAGGCTGAGAAGACATTTTCGTCCATAACGAAAAAATTGATCTTCCGGGTCAACCTCTTAGGCCACTCATCACCCATCCGTACGTCCATATCATACATGCCCAATGGGTGGACCTTTTCGTCGCTGAAGACCATTAAAGGATGATGATAATGTACCATCCTAGCTCTACTATAACCTAGGCTCTTGAAGAAGGGCCAAAACATCACGTCTGCTGAACTCCCCCCATCTACGAGGATTCTCTACACCTCGCATCCGTGTACTCCTGTTGTTATTACCAAAGGGTCATTATGTGGGGCCAAGATACCTTTGAAGTCGAGTCAGAAGAACCCAACTATAAGGGTGTCCATGTCCACTTTCTCTTCTGTGCTGTATCGGAAGACGTTAGATTTATAACTTCAAGTTTGGCCATGGACTTGGCCTCTGCCACATGGGCTTTTCTGTCAACGACTTCAGAGCCACCCCCCGTAAGTCCTCCGCATATGTTGTTAACACCAAAGGAGATCATACCAACCCTCTTCACCGGGGTGTTGTCATCTTTTGGCAGAAGGTCTGGATCGTCTTCATCATCACCTTCTGAATCATTATCTCTTCTAGCTGGGGCATCGTCATGGCATCTGTCGTTTCTCCTCTTTTTAGGGTCCTCTCTTCCACCTTTAGGAGCCTTGCCATCAACATACTTCCTCAACTTTCCAGATTTTAACATCTTTTCAATCTCATCCTTCAAGGTGAAGCACCTGTCTGTAACATGGCCATGGTTTTGTTGGAACTCGCACCACAAGTCCTTGTTCCTCTTATGCGAAGGGGCCTTCAGTTTCTCCGGCCATCTTAGAGACCTGTCATTCTTGATCTCGTTGAGGATATGTTCACAGCTCACAGTTAGAGGAGTAGAGTGAGCGAACTTATCATCGACTGACCTCTTCTTTCCATATTTATTTCTTTGGGACTTCCCGCTACTACCGTGGTTCTCATCCTCATACTTGGCGGCTATTACCTCTTCGGCATTCATGACTTTTCCCTCAGTTGCCAATAGCTCTGCCATAGACTTGGGAGGGTCTTCCATGAGTTTCCACAACAACTTCCCTTTATGAAGACTTCCTATGAGGGCGGTCATGGCTATATTCTCTTCATAATCTTCAGCCTTAAGCTTTTCTTTGTTGAACCTGGCGATGTAGTCTCTTAGGCTCTCGTCCTTGCCTTGCTTGACATACAGCAGATGAGTGGTCTTCTTTTGAGGTCTCACCCAAAAACAGAAGTTCTGAATGAATCGTTCAGCTAAGCCCTTGAAGTTCTCAATTGAATTCTTCAGAAGAGAAGTAAACCAAATGTGCGTTGCTCCTGTTAAAGTCCCGAAGAAGGCCCGACACTTCATCTCATAGGGTATTGAGTAGATGTCCGCCACTGACTGATACATATCCATATAATGTATAGGGTTGGTACTACCATCATACTTGGGAGACACCACGAGCGATTTGAACTTAGCAGGGGTTGGAAATCTCACTATCCTGGCCACAAAGGGGGAGACCTTCGAGAAACCTCTTTGCAATGGGTCTCGTCTTTTAATGAGGTCTCCTATCTTTTCCTCAAGACGTTTAATAGAGTCATTCCAGGGTCTCACAACATCGTCCTAGCCGAGGTTATCGCCAGCCACCTCTAAGGGGTGGACTGAGGGTTCCCCAGCCACAGAACAACGTCGGCTGTTAACCTCTTCCTGGTCTCTACCTCTTCCTGTATGAGGTCGGCCTTGGTGAGGCCGACATTGTCCGTCTCCTCTTTGCGAGCCGACTGCACTTCTCGACCTTGATAACCCGTGTCTTTGGTCATTTACTGGTCCTAACCTTTCAAAGGCTGACCATCTGCTCAGTCTATCAAAAGCGGATCCTTGTTGTTGGGCTTCTCCGCCTCTTCTGCCCCCACAACCTGGGCTTCGTTGGATAGGGCGAACTGTATTGTTCGAAACCTCATACGGTTTCCAACAATCTTTCGGGATATATTCCACCTCTAGATCATCATACCTGTCCTCAGGGCAAGGGTTTCCTTGCCTCCCCAGACGCAAGTGCCTAGGTTCAACAACGTCCCTCCTCCGCTGGGGTGTAGGCTGGTCTTTCCGCGGTGCCTGGGGTGGTCCCCTGGCGTTTGGATGAGGCTGAACAGCCACCAGAGTGATCATTTCCAGTGAGACTCCAGGTGGCCTCATCATATTTTGGCTGAGATGTGCAAATTGCTCCTGTATAGCTTGTTGCGTTGCAGCCAAAGACCTCAAGGCTGCGGCTACCTCCGCCATTTCGGACTGAGGCGGTGCCTGGCTGGAACTAGGTCCTCCCGCACTAGGAGATGGAAGAGATGGTGGTAATTCTGGTGCCATATGTTAAAACTAAAGAGTTTGAGTAGGAGATGAGCTTAATACCTTAATGGGCCTCTTTCAATGGTGAAGCAGCTCCACGCAAGGGGTGGTGCCTGGTTCACCACCAGAGTCTCCGGTGAGGTTAAGCCGAAGAAGAGGAAGAGACAACTTCTCTCTTCCTACAGACGGCGCTAAATTGATGATATGAGAAATCTCCCACTAGTTGCTCTCGTATTAACAAGTCAATGTGTGAAATATGTAATGAATAAACCAAGCAAGTAAATAGAGAGAAGACAAGATATAGAGTGGTTCAACCTTTAAAATAAGCCTACATCCACTGTGTTGCTCCATTCTTATTATATACGTTGCATTATACAATATAATCATGCCTAAAGAGGCATACAAGTATGTGAATAAAGGAGAGTACATGACAGTATTGAGGATTCCGGTGTGCCGGGGAGGTGGCTGTGATGTAGATGTGTGGCCTTCAAGCCGTATGTTGAGGTTTTGTAGAGAGAGTATGTATTGTAAAACCTGCCCCGGGCGTGTCTGGAATCGATCCATCAATTCGAGGTGTGGTCCTCTATTTATAAGAGGTATTTGTGCCGTGTCACGTGCCCTGAGCACGTGATATATACCAAGTCTGGAGCAGTTGCGAATGAGGGGGATGCGGCCTGCAAATCAAGCAGTGTTGTATCCTGTGATGCTGGAGGCAAAGTTCTCACGCCCTGTACTGAGTAGTGCCACGGCTTCTTCTTGGGGAATAATTACTATATGCCACGCCCTATAATAGACAGGGCCGCACCCTGTGCTAGCCATCTCCATGACGTCATGATGGGATGCCGCGCCCTATGTGAGGTCCAGTCGCGCCCAATATGACCTATGAGGTATGGCGGCGACCTGAATGTGGAGTAGAATACCATCCGCGACATGGTGCTATATTTGTACTATCACCAACACCTCGGCATCATGCCATTCCAGGACAGCCTTATTATCAGTAGCCATCCAAGAGTTGTTTACTTCACCTTACATGATTTTGTTTAGTGAAAATTCTTGAAACAGATTTCTAGAGAGAGTGAGAGAGAAGGAAGTTCACTGAATTGAAGGTGTGAAAAATGAAAGAGGTTTCCCCCCTTTTATAAAGAGCTAGGGGTATGTCGATCGATAAATCCCTGGTCATTCCTGTCAGTGGTAACCCTTCACACACCTCTACATATGCCTATCGAAGGTCCCCTCAAATTTTATGGTAAAAAATCTAGAAAAATTGAAAATTGCCCAAAAAATTCACAAAATTGTGAAGAAATCGCTAGAGGATCAAGTAGATAATATATTTGAGAAATTCGCTAAACAAAGTATGCCAGCTCTCGCGGAGCCCTAACCACTACCATACTTATGAGTGAAATCGATATAGAATAATGTCACCTATCATATCTACTGGTCATCAAAACTCTTTAGGTAAGTAGAATTGACCATGGTCCACGAAATCGGCTTCGACCCCCTTAATTGGTCACTTTCACTGTTTACATCCAAAGAATAGACTTAGGTTTGTAGAATTAGACTTGCCCCTTTGAATCGTCGCTTTCACTCTTTAGATCTATAGAATTGACCTAGGTATACAGAATTGGCCTCGACCTTCTATATCAATCACTTGTGGGAGACTATTTGGCTTCGCTGGTCCAAAGACTGTCCAGATAAGAATCTCTAAAGACTGTTCATAGCATGGTTCTAGTGTTCTCATGCCATGACTACTCAGATTCCCTTACAAACATGCCTTTTGAGGGAGAAAACCAAAAGCACCTCTCAAATGGCCCCGTGAGAGGTGCAAACACCTCTTACATCAATTTAACTCGCAGGAACTGACCACGTGGTCATGGGACCCCTAGTTCCAGAAAATCACAGTAATTTGAGAAAATCCACACTTATGCTTGAAAATGATCCGTTAGAGGTCGAAACCTCTTAGCGCCCCCTTTAGGGGAGCGATCACCATGCATGGGATCAATGTAATTTGCAGGAACCGATTGCGTGTTCACGAAACTCACGATTTAAGAATATGATGATAATTTGATGAAATACAGTCTTAGGCTTGAAAACATGTTGTTAGAGAAGAAACCTCTTAATGCCCACCCTATAACTCCTAAAGAAGTGTGAACACCTCACACAAGACAACGTAACTCGCAAGAACTGACTGCGTGGTCAAGGGACACCCGATTTGAGAATATAACGATAATTTGAAAATGTCTAGAATTAGGTTTAAAAACATGTTGTTAGAGGACGAAAACCCAAAGAATTATTCCTTAATCCTTCTAACATACTATCCAATAACAAGACAACAACCAATAATTATCCAACATCCAAACCAAACAAAGCCAATAATTATCCGATACTCCTTCTAACATATTATCCAACAAGCTAATAACCAATAATTATCCAACAGCCAACCCAAACAAAACGAGTAATTATCCCGTACTCTTTCTAACATACTATCCAACAACAAGCTAACAACCAATAATTATCCAAAAGCTAAGCCAAACAAAATCAATAATTATCCTGTACTCCTTCTAACATACTATCCAACAACAAGCCAACAACCAATAATTATCCAACAGCTAAACCAAACAAAACCAATAATTATCCCATACATCTAAAATATTTTAAAGATAATGCATATCAATTATAAAACTACTTCAGTTAAAGTAAAGAGTAACTGATTCCTACGATCCAACAAGGCCATTAAATAAAGTCTTCTAAATGTGTGATTGGACTAGATTGATCCATGAGCCCCCAACGTATTCTTTTACATGTACATATGTTGACTAGTTTCTTTAATACAATCTTCTTAAAATCAAGCTAATTTAACTTCATTTTATGAACATTGCATGAAAGAAACTGATCAACAAATGTATATGTATAGTAACATGTGGAAATTGAGTTGGGTCAATTTGATCCAATCATAAACTCAAATGACTTTATTCTAAAATCGATTGCCTTATGAAAGTAACTACATATTCGACTGAGCATAACATATTATCTAAAGTTAACTTATATAAATCATATTAAACATTCGTAAAAGTAACTAAACATTCATACATCAAAGTAAAGCGCTAATACAATGTCAATATCAAAATGGGATACAAATAAAATTTAAGGTTAACATAATATTTTGATACTCAATTTTCCTCTAAATCAACTAAAAGATACTTCTAATTAGGGTTGTCATCAAGAGCTGACTGGAACTCTTTTGGATCCTTCAATGCATCCACGCCAGTAGTCATACCCTTTGGTGCATGCACAACAATAGACCAATTGCCATCGTTTATGCACTTAGAGTAGAATACCTTCTTTATGTTCAGAAATGCACAAGTAAAAGGCTCGTTGACTATGCGATCTTTACTCTTCAGCTTTGATAAATCTACCATAATAAGTTTGGAGTAAGGATCGACTTTGCAATCATTCCTAGTATCCTCCACCTTTACCCAATCACAATATAATACGGTTTCTGTGAAATCTAATTAATCAAGTTCTAGGATTTGTTGGACTATCCCATAATAGGTTAGGACTGTATTCTTTAGATTTTTATCGCTTTTGCTAGCGATAGAGGTGGTCAAGGTAGAAATTGATATTCCACTATTTTGCGTCAAATTTTTTTCCTCATATAGATATGAAATGAAATCAAAATCGTTGGTGAGGAATTTCTTAAACTCTTTCGCACAAAAATTAAGGCCTTTTGCCAGGCGTGCAAGCGTGGAAGAGACATCACCTCTTTTTAGAAGATGCATTTATTAATGAATTTGTATTGAGTCTTATTTTTATCACACACAAATAAATAACCGCATGCATAAGATGTGAAGTTTACCTCTTTTGATTACCCATGCCCTAAAATCAGTTGTCGTGCAATTTCTTATTTGATTTTGATCTATTTCATTCTCATACTTCCTACGGGTAAATTGTAGAGTTTAGATCGTAAAATATAAAATACATATAATCAAAGAAGAAGAATTCAATAGATACTCACTCTCTCCATTCTTTGACTTCATCTTGCGATTCGAAGACATAATGAGCTACTTGCTCGTATTGTATATTTATGCGTTTCACCTCTTTAGGGTTGCCAAACGGTACTTCGTCCTTAAACTCGTCAAGTTCCTCGATCACTCCTCCTCTACCGATGATTCCACAGTTATAATATACCGTGTATTCTTTATGTAATATTTGAAAGTTTACATCAAGATCTCAAAAGGATAAGTCCAACGATACCTAACGGGACCACATAATAAATCTTCATCGCATAAATTCACAAGCAAGTGGATGGTGATATCAAAGAATGACGTAGGAAAATATTTCCCTAATACACAAATTGCCTCGGCTAAAGTTGATTTTGCATCTCTAATGTGCCTTATGCTTACCACTTTTTCACAAACTAGGGTAATACACAAACTGATTTTCATAATTGCCGGACGGAGATCTTTGTGTTCAGAGAAGCAATGCCAAAATAACAGAGGAATTAATTAGATGATTACATGCCAGTCATGAGACTTGCACTATTTTAAGTCATTTGCTTGGTGGTTAACGACCCTACGTAAATTACCAAAATAACTAGTTGGAGTCTTTAAGTTGAACAACGTGCCTAAGAGGATCTTCTTCTCACAAGTAGTCAAAGTGAAAGCAGTTGGAGGGGTAGAAATTCTTCCTATTGTAGGATCATTTTTAACCAGAGTTTCTTCTTTAGCTTCATATCCTGTATATCTCGGACAGATCGCTCTCCACCTTTGGAACGAGATCCACCCAGACATGTTCCTATTAGATTTTCTGCAACATTCTTCTTTGTGTGCATCACATCAATTACATGCCTTACACGATGATCTTTCTAATACGGCAAATACAAAAATATTGTTTAGCTGGACCATGGTTTTGCTTTAGTAGGGTCGTTAGGATGTCCCCTTGATTTACGCTTCAAGTTTACAAACTTGGGGTGTTTGCCTATGTACCTATTACCCGCACTCGTAGTCACCACCTTCTCCTTGATTTGCTGACCAGAAAGCCGAGCAACTTGCATCCAGTGCTCCTGACCAATAGGATATAAGTTAGACTTGTCATTCCTGAAAGGGTGACTAGTCGACAGAAATCTATGATGACCCGTGTAACTCATCTTACTATTATGTTATATCCAAATGGCTTTAGTTCCCTCCCCACATAAGGTACATCTATAATAACCATGAAACATTACAACCAGACAAGGTCCCATAAGCAGGAAGGTCATGGATCGCCCACATCACCATTTCTTTAAGTGTGAATTCTTCACCCTTGTGAGAGTCGAATGCCGTCACGCCTTTATCCCACCATTCTTTAAGATCTTTGATTAATGGAGCTAAGAATATATCAATATCGTCACCCGGAGCCTTCGGCCGAGGTATCAATAAAGATAATAATGTGAACTCCTTTATCATGAACAGTGAAGGACGTATGTGCTCGCGTTCAAATGATCAAGTTATATATTAAACACCTTTTAACCCAAACAAACCCTAAGCATGCAACTAGGTGTGATTGAAACAATATGAAATCATGCAAGAATTATTCAACACACAAAGTTAAGGAAAAATCCCCCACAGGGGCAAAACCATTTGTATATCACTATAATTTGTAAGAGAAACGGCTTACAATCGGATTACACTGAAATACAAGTGTTTGACTAAGAATTACCCTCAGGTATCGGATTCTGTAGTCGCGGCTGGAATTATCCCTTTCCAGTAGGGCTGCAATGAAGAGGAAGAAACGATCCACTTCACAAGGGTTGAACAACAGCAATGGTGTTCTTGGGTTACCAAACTTGATTCACATAGATATGGAAGATGTGTGAATCTAAAAACCTAGAATCATAGGACTCAATAGGTGAAGACTTAGGGCTTTCTCTGCTCTGAAAATCGTGTGTAGAAGTCTTGGAAATACCACTTCCCGTAGTGGGATTAAATAGGAGAACTTGAGCCCTAAAATTCGGAACATGATCTGAACACGATCTGTTTGGAATTATCCTCGTCGGATCGGTCCGGTCTCTTTAGGCGGATCGTTTCGGTGACATCACATCGGTTCCTTTTTGAAAGCGGATCAATCCGGTTGGCATCGGATCGGTTCGGCTTTTTAGCTTCATCGGTTCGCTATGGATTCGGGGTACACTGGCCTCACCTCAGCAGGCGGATCGGTCCGGTCTCTTTAGGCGGATCGGTCCGGAGGAACCGGATCGGTTCTTTTATCTGGGCCGGATCGGTCCGGTCTAATCCCTGATTCCTTTTCTGCCTTTGATATTCGGATTCCGTTGATGAGCGTATGATTCTTGAATTTTCTCAACAGTGTAACGGCGTACGACATATAAAATGCTCATGGATAAAAATGTCCTTACAAATCTCCCCCTATGTCTATGCCGGTACATACATAAAAACAAACATCCGAATTATCAATCATAAAAAATTGCCTATACAAATCTACCCTTCCATGAACCCAAAACTGAAAGAGTACAAGTGAATAAGACTGCATCGTTTGCTCTTCAAATCTTTCAGGAATCTCAAATATTTTCTCAAATCTTTTCTCATCAGGGTGTGCAATACAATGATAATCCATGTAGTACCTACACACATGAGAAAGCAAAATACCACGTGACATATCGAGTTTGAAGTGAGATAAACATATATACCAATTTATGAACAAACTCAATCTTTCAAATCTCCCCCATAAGAAGATAATTCATTCTCCCCCTTTTTATGATGTCCCCAAATAGATAAATGAGAGAAACAAATCAAATAAGCACTAGCGGGGTGACACTAGGATAAAACCACACCATGAATGAACACAAAGCAACCAAGTCGATGTTAGCGTAAATGAAGTGGTGTGATCAAATTCGATAGGAAAATCAATGCATACAAACATGACATATGTGCACGATGAATATTGGATATTCCTAGCGAATGAACTCAAATGATTCCTTTGGTGTAAAAGAATGACTTTATAAGATATTGACTTAATCAAATCAACAAATCAAAGCTCAAAATGATTTTCACACCAATAACGTCCAAAATGATTTTATGCTTTTTCAGGACTTTCAAGGAAGTGCAAACCCGTTTATATTCTCCAAACTCCCTCAGATATTATATTGAATAGAGGCATTCTAAATTCTCAAACATTGGAGAATTGATGGTGAAACCTAAGTGGCCCATATTTGGCATGAATTGCTTTTTATTGCCTGTAAATTTTTTTTCGGTCTCTTTTAACCTCTTTGGACCTCGGATATTAAAATTCCTCCATTTTTTAGGTCCTTTTTAACGGTGGCTTTTGTGCAAAGGATAGATGAATACCTTTCGCAGCCCCTCCCCGTTATACAAAAACACACAGTCTCACCAAAACGGTTTTTTACATGCAATCCAATCTTGTCAAGTTTTATCGCATTTTGTACATTGTATAGACAGGGTTGAGATGAAAACACGTAAGCCAACATGAGATAGACAAGTGCAATTATCAAATATAGCCGTGCATGTGTGCAATAAAGGATATAGGAGTCAAACATGAAGGAAGATATCACTAATTACATCTCAAAGACTCCAACCAATGTAAAGCACATGGATGAAATGATGTAGCCTCTCAAATCTCTATCAAACAGTCACATGGATATATGGAATGAAGTTGTGACTTGGCTAACTTAAATGCTCATCCATAAAAGGTGCAAAAACAGAAAAATCTTTTTGGCCTTTTTCAAAAAATATTATAAAAAATCTTTTTGTAATTTTTCAAAAGAAATATAAAAAGCAACAAGAATAAAACAAAGATGTACAACTAAGCAATGGTACATATAAAACAGACTAGCAATAGGAAGCATATGATATGAACATGAAGGAGCATCCTATTCTAGACATAGACCAACCCCTCAGTCAACTGTGCAAATCCCTAAAGATTTCCTAAGACTCTCAAATCTAAGGGCATCTAAAGGAAAATATCGGCTAACTGACGGTCGGTGGGAACAAAACTCAGGGATACGACTTTCTCTTCAACTAACTGACGTATAAAGTGCTCACGTATCCTGATGTGTTTTATGCGCAAATGCTGAACTGGATTGCGGGATATGTGTATCGCGCTCGTGTTATCACAGGAAATGGTCATGGTGTCCTGTGATATCCCATAATCCTCCAGCATTTGCTTCATCCACAAGAGTTGTGTGCAACAACTCCCGGCGGCTATGTACTCAGCCTCCGCAGTGGACAAAGAGATGAAATTTTGCTTCTTGCTCAGCCAGGAGACAAGAGCAGAACCAAAATAGAAACACCCACCAGAAGTGCTCCTACATCCATCTACATCCCCAGCCCAATTGGCATCCGAATAGGCGGACAGACGATCATCGGTATCAAAGGAATACCAAATCCCGTATGAGAGAGTCCCACTTACGTATTTAATAATACATTTTAGAGTAAGTAAATGTGACTCTTTTGGGGATGCCTGATATCGCGCACAGACTCCAACACTAAAGGCGATGTCGGGACGACTGGTAGTCAAGTAGAGAAGACTACCTTTCATACTCCGATATAAGGTTTGCTCTACGTCCTTGCCTGAAGTGTCCTTACTAAGCTTGGTAGTGGTACTCATAGGTGTACGGGCATGCTTAGCGGAGTCTAAACCAAATTTCTTCACTAGGTCTCTAGCATACTTGGATTGGGAGATGAACATCCCATCCTCTAGCTGACGAACCTGGAGACCAAGAAAGAATGTAAGCTCACAAACCATGCTCATTTCAAACTCACTTTTCATTTCCTCTTCAAAGTGATGAGCATGCTGGGAGCATGTGGATCCAAAGACTATGTCATCCACATAGACATGGGCAACCAAAATAGCACCGTCATCTCTCCTGACGAACAACGTCATATCTACTCCCCCTCTCTTGAAGCCACGAGCTAAGAGATAGTAAGTAAGCCTCTCGTACCAAGCACGGGGTGCTTGCTTCAAACCATACAAGGCTTTCCTCAGATAATGGACGTGCTCATGGTGCTGAGGGTCTTCAAACCCTTTTGGTTGTTCCACATAAACCTCCTCCTGTAGAATGCCATTAATAAAGGCACTCTTGACATCCATCTGATATACCTTAAAGCGTAGATGACATGCGATGGCGAGCAGAAGACGGACGGACTCAAGCCTCGCAACAGGAGAAAATGTCTCCCCAAAGTCTACACCCTCTATATGTGTGTAGCCTTGAGCGACCAGCCTAGCCTTATTACGGATTATGGTACCATTTTCATCCATTTTGTTCTTAAAAATCCACCGGGTACCTATCACATTAATCTCACTAGGTCGGGGGACAAGTTCCCAGACATCATTCTTTTTAAACTGAAGCAACTCATCCTGCATAGCAGATATCCAGTGTTCATCCTTGAGTGCTTCTTTATGGTTCTTGGGCTTGACTTTGGATGTGTAGCAGAGATGGCTAACAACGTTCTCTAGCTGAGCACGAGTCTTGACCCCTAGAGTGGGATCAACAACAATGGCAGAAGGATCATGACTCTTACGTACCCAAGCAGGTGTGTCCCCTAACACAGGAGTAGGGTCCACAGAGTGTGAGAGAGGAACAGGTAAATCACTGTCAGAACAGTCCTCATCCTCACACTGAAGGTTAGGATCAATAACCGTCGAAGGTTCGTCATCTTGCACGGTAACGTTTATTGATTCCATAACCCTAGAGCTCTTCAGGTTAAATGCCCGGTATGCTCTACTATTCGATGAATATCCTAGAAATATTCCCTCGTCGCTCCGGGAGTCGAACTTTCCTAATTGCTCTCTATCTCGTAATATGTAGCATTTACTCCCCAAAACACGGAAATATGCCAGGTTGGGCTTCTTGCCGGTCCACAACTCATAAGGTGTCTGTAGTGTGTGTGGACGCAAATAAACCCTATTCACCGTGTGGCATGCAGTAGACACTGCCTCTGCCCAAAATCGCCTAGAAACTTTACGACCTAGAAGCATAGGTCTAGCCATCTCTTGGATCGTTCTATTCTTTCTCTCAACAATCCCATTTTGCTGAGGAGTTCTCACAGCAGAAAACTCATGTTTGATCCCAAGGCTATCACAGTACAAATCCACCTTTGCTTCCTTGAATTCAGTGCCGTTATCACTACGTATTCTGTTAATAGTGACACCGTGTTGATTTTGCAGGACACGACACTTCGTCGTTAAAAATTCTACAGCATCGGATTTCTCTCTCAGAAAACCTACAATGGAGTACCTGGAGAAATCATCTACCATCACGAGGATGTACCTCTTACCACCTAGACTCTCAGTACGAGTGGGACCCATAAGATCCATGTGAATCAACTCTAGAACACGAGAGGTGGTAATGGAATGCAACTTCCTATGAGGACTACGAATTTGTTTTCCCAACTGACAGGGTCCACAAACGGTCGAAGTTGACTTTCCAAGAGATGGTAAGCCACGTACTAGGACCTTTTTAGCTAAACGATTAAGATCTCTAACGTTCACGTGACCTAGACGTTGGTGCCACAGATCCATAGGAGTGATCGTGGCGCTATTGCAGACAAGTGAGGATGTGGGCTCAGTCCCATAGCAATTATCCTCGGTCCTCACCCCTTGCATCAAAAGTTTACCGGCTTGATTGTAGACTTTACACGCGTCCCGATCAAACTTTACTGCAAAGTCAGTGTCGCACAACTGGCTAATGCTGAGAAGGTTTGCTTTCAAACCTTTGACGTACAAAACATTTTCTAGCTTAGGAAAACCAGGTAACTCGATAGTACCTCGTCCTATAAGGCTAGACTTACTCCCATCTCCAAAGGTGACTCTGCCATCTTGATAATCCTCAAGAGTAGTAAAAAATGAGGTATCACCTGTCATGTGTTTGGAGCAACCACTATCAAAATACCACTGAGAGGTATTATGTGCTTTGAGAGCAACATGAACAACAAAATCCTTTTTATCTTTCTTAGGAACCCAAGTCGAGGTGACCTTTTGTTTGCCTTTGTTGTTGTTGATTTTAGCTGGAATGTGAGAAGCATTCACTAACGGCAAAGACATCCATCGGAATTCTTCCATTAAACTCTGAGTCGTGGCAGCTAAGAACTCAACTCGCTCTCTCAGACTAGAAAACTCATCAGTATGACGTGGTGGAGCAGTAGTACGTCGTGTCTGACCCATGCTATAGCAAGTTTCCCTAAGGTGGCCTTTTCTTTTGCAATAAGTACAAAAGAGCACTGTCAACGGCGGACCTCGGTTTGCTTTTCTAGGTCGAACTCTCCTTTGAGGTTTTTTACGGTGACCATAAGGAGTTGTAGTAAACTCAGGAACTGGTCCAGGTGCAATTTGGGACGTGGAGGCACCATCATATCCAATTCCTTGACGATCACCAAAACCTATAGCGGGGCCGAGGAGCATCTTTCCCATCTTCCCAGATCTGTCCTCGATTTGTACCTTGACTTCCCGTGCTTTCTCAAGATCATGAGTCAGCTGGGCAACAAGGGCTTCAAGTTTCTTCCGAGTCTCCACGGAGGAACGGAGCTGACTCGTAAGACTAGCCACTTGCTTAATCAAGTCCCCTCTCTCTTTCTCTAGAGTACTCTCTCTCTCTCTAAACAAATTCTCATTCTCGACACATGTAGACTCTCTCTCTCTCAGGGCGGTGCAGGTGGAGAACTCTCTTTCTCTCGCTTTGTTTAAATCTTCCTCTAGGCAAGTGATCTTAAGAACTAACGCTTTGTTATGCTTTTTAGTTTTAAAAGACTCAAAATATAACTCAGCGTAGGCGCGTTGTATATCACTCTCGCTCTCACTTGTGTCATCCTCCCCCTCACTCACATCGATCTCACTGTCGAGGTGTCCCTATGAAGCATCATCCTCAACGTCGTGAGGAGAACTAGGAGTGCTCACTTGGCTGGCCATGAATGCGGTGAAGTTACACTCATGCGGTGACTCATCTCCAGAATCCACCGTCTCGACCTCACTGTCGTCACTAAGGGTAGCATTAAGGACAACTTTCCCTTTCTCTCTATTCAGACGATTGGCACACTCAAAAGCTCTATGACCCCTACCATCACACTCAAAACATCTCGCACTTTCTTTCAGAGGAGGATTTTTGGAAACTTTTTCATTTTTCTTTTCAAACTTATTTTTCTCAAATTTCTTTTTATCTTTAAAATTTCCATTTTTCTTAAATTTGAAAATCCTCTTGAATTTTTTTGCGAAAAGAGCCAAATCATCTAAGTAAAAATCGCACTCAGAATCTGACGTGTCAGTCTCTCTCTTTCTAGATGACTCTACCCTCTTTCTAGCTGACCCCTCACTCCTTCTCTCTTGGGCTTTAAGTGCAATTCCCTTATCTTTAGATTTAGCATTTTTAGGGAACATATCAATTTCATAAGTTTGCAAATCTCCTACAAGTTCTTCCAATTTTAGCGTATTTAAATTACCCATAGAATTTAGCATAGTGACTTTAGGGATAAAACGCTTAGGCAAAGAACGAAGAATCTTTTTAACAACTCTAGCATTCGGAATATGTTCACCAAGATTAAAGCTAGTATTCATAATGTCAGAAAGTCTAGCATAAAATTCATCAAAGCATTCAGAATCATGCATGGTGATTGTTTCAAATTGAGTTGTCAAGTTTTGCAACTTAGACTCTTTCACAGCATTAGTTCCTTCATGGGTGAGTTGTAAAACATCCCATGCCTCTTTTGACGTGGTACACGTCATTATGCGTTTGAACTCATCAGGTGCGACAGACCCAGAAATAGCACTAAGACCCTTAGAATTAAAAGATGACCATTTAATTTCTTCATCAGACCAAGAAATGTCAGGTTTCAAGTTGGTCACATTATCAACAGTCACGGTGGGAGGAGTCCACCCTCGTTCAACCAAAATCCAGACACGTTCATCAATGGCTTTTAAAGCCGACCTCATACGGGCTTTCCAATAAGCATAATTTGACCCGTCAAAAATAGGCATTTTATAATATGACTTCTCCATTTGAACACGCACTTTTTCAAAAATCAATTTTTTCAGAAAATTGATATCTTAGAAAAATTTTGCGAAAAAAGGAATACGCGATAGATTAGCGTAACCTGCTCTGATACCAATTTGAAAGACGTGTGTGCTCGCGTTCAAATGATCAAGTTATATATTAAACACCTTATAACCCAAACAAACCCTAAGCATGCAACTAGGTGTGATTGAAACAATATGAAATCATGCAAGAATTATTCAACACACAAAGTTAAGGAAAAATCCCCCACAGGGGCAAAACCATTTGTATATCACTATAATTTGTAAGAGAAACGGCTTACAATCGGATTACACTGAAATAGAAGTTTTTGACTAAGAATTACCCTCAGGTATCAGATTCTGTAGTCGCGGCTGGAATTATCCCTTTCCAGTAGGGCTGCAATGAAGAGGAAGAAACGGTCCACTTCACAAGGGTTGAACAACAGCAATGGTGTTATTGGGTTACCAAACTTGATTCACATAGATATGGAAGATGTGTGAATCTAAAAACCTAGAATCATAGGACTCAATAGGTGAAGACTTAGGGCTTTCTCTGCTCTGAAAATCGTGTGTAGAAGTCTTGGAAATATCACTTCCCATAGTGGGATTAAATAGGAGAACTTGAGCCCTAAAATTCGGAACATGATCTGAACACGATCTGTTTGGAATTATCCTCGTCGGATCGGTCCGGTCTCTTTAGGAGGATCGGTCCGGTGACATCGGATTGGTTCCTTTTTGAAGGCGGATCAATCCGGTTGGCATCGGATCAGTTCGGCTTTTTAGCTTCATCGGTTCGCTATGGATCCGGGGTACACTGGCCTCACCTCAACAGGCGGATCGGTCCGGTCTCTTTAGGCGGATCGGTTCGGAGGAATCGGATCGGTTCTTTTATCTGGGCCGGATCGGTCCGGTCTAAACCCTGATTCCTTTTCTGCCTTTGATATTCGGATTCCGTTGATGAGCGTATGATTCTTGAATTTTCTCAACGGTGTAACGGCGTACAACATATAAAATGCTCATGGACAAAAATGTCCTTACAAACAGTATCGGAAGGAGACTTAAAGGCACCATTAGAACTGACCAATAACTTTGACTAGTAATTAAATTATTGAAATGGTCTAACCCATCATTTGAGATTACGAGAAGAACATTGTGTGGTTCTTTTGCAAATTCGTGGTGTCATGCATTGGAAACTTTCTAAACGAGTGAATCAATAGGACGACACATTATATTCCCACCCACTTGGCATTGAGTGTGCCATTTCATGGCCTTTGCTATCCACGGTACACTAAAAAATCATTTTAATCGTGGCCTAAGTGCAAAATACTTGAGAACCTTTTGTGACTTGTGAGCTCTTTTGATATTTTGCAGGTTTGTCATTTACCTTCTCACAAATGACATATCTAGGGTCACCGCATACTGGGCATTCATCCCTCTCTCCGTGTTCGTTGTGATACAGTATGCAATCATACTTGCATGCATGAATAAATTTGTCATTCAATACCAAACCCTTCAAGCTCTTCTGTATGTTAGGATAATTGTCTGGTAACGTGTTCTCTTTTGGGATAATTTCTTTAGCCCACTTAAGAATTCCGGTTAAGCTGTTCCCAGACAAGCCAAATTGACTCTTCAAGTTATGCAAACTAATCATTGCATATAATACCAAATGATCTTCATCGCAATCTTCATACAGCGGTCTAGACGCATCGACTTTCAATCGTATATATTCTCGGTCACCTGGTAGTTCAATATCAAATTGTTCATTATGCGCATTATTTTTCTCCATAGGTTGATGGTTTTGGTCGTGGTGGACTCCATAAGCATCGTCAATATGGACGATGTGTTGGCAAATCATTTACCACTTCCACTCGTTGGTGTTCTGTTACGTGGTCAGTTACAGATAATTCTTTGGGAACAAAAGGTATATGTTTTTCCACCATGGTATGTCCACTTGTTATAATCTTGACAAATTCCCCACGTTATTAAATGTAACTCAACATCTTCTAAAGATTTATATTTTTCGTTTATACAATGGGTGCACGGACATAGAATCTTCTCACTTTTAAGGTTCTTAAAGGCGTATCTAATAAATTCTTGAATTCCTTTAACATAACTATTAGCTATTCGATCACCTCCCCCCCCCCCCCATCCACTCTTTGTATTGTGGAAAATTCATTTAATAATATTCAAATTGCATTCATGTTTTAACATGATAAAATAAATATCATGTTGCATAGTAAAGCACTAATATACTATCAAAGCAAAGCACTAATATATTCAACAACGCACCAATCAATCAAACTATGCAATAACTTAAATACAAGAATACGCCAATCAACGATACTACAAAACCACTTAAACTCAAATTAAATAAATTTATTTACTAATATTAATACAACATAAGAAAAATATTACTACATCTTCATCAAGCGATAAACTAGCCAAGTGGTAACATAGTCTACATAATTTTTCAAAAAATTCTCTTCTCCACTATTGATGTGCACTGGAACAGAAACAACCCTTATATACTGTATCAACCACTATTTGACACTCACCGTCCTGCAAAGGTCGATTATTTACTAAAGTTCCTATGACAGTGGACATGAGCGTGCATATCCCAATGAAATATTAACCACTCATGTCCTATATATAGTATTTCTCTCCATAGTCATCATGGATTGTTGATGATGATCCAAGACCTGTGCCGTGCTGAGGTGTTGAGAAAGGGAATGTTGAAGGAGGAACCGGAATGTGTGGGGGGAATGGAGAACGAGGAAAATTTTGAGGAATCCCTTGCATCTGTGGAGGGAAAGAGGGATGCATTGGGGGTTGTAGGGGCATACGACCAGTTAAAAGGGACACAATATGTGCAAGTTATTATTCACACCTCCCAATTCATTTTGAAGCCCCATTATATCCCCTTCACTCCTAGATTGATTATCATCGCTGGACGCAAAACACTTATTAACAGAAGAAGCCTCATCCATGAGAGGTGCGGTGTGTTTGAATCTTATTTTTGACATATGCTACCCCAAACCTCTCATCCTCCCTCTGTGGCCCTTCCCAAAGGTTTGTGCGATGTCATCATTGTCAATATCGTCGATTGGGCTTGAATCTGACTGACTACCGATCGACTCTATTAATTCTATAGTCTTGGCCAAGTTAGGAGGGAATTTATTATCTTTGTCTCATCTAGCAAGAACGTACAAGTTGGCCATATTCGGTGTCTTTCCTTCATCAGGGCTACCTTTCATAACGATCGTCCACTCGTTCTTCAAATCTTCGTAAGATTTTGAGCCAAGCCGATGGACATTAATTTTTTTGGCCCTATTCTGCTTGTTTTTCTCCCTTTGCAACATTTTGGAGTCCTTCGCCTCATTCTCCAAAAAATCATTCCATTAAGAGACTGAAATCTCAATGTTCTAAGGGAATTTGTCTTTAAGAGACAAAATATCAGAGCTTGATTCTCCCTTAGGCAAATGCTTCTGCATAAGGTTTCTTTGATATGTTTGGAGTTGTTCAGCAGCCTGAGAAAACACCTTATTTTTTGAGTTGGGGGAAAATGAAAACCGTTTGCTTACTTACTAGTAAATGTCATCTTTAATAGCTTTATCTACGAGGTTCCAATTATCACCTCCTCCATCTCTCACATTCATTTTTTTCTAAGGACAAACACTGGGCTTTAAACTATCGAATGTGATTCTTATCCCCTGTGGGGTTATTTCCTAAAAGAGAGAACCCAATGGGATTCTTCTCAACTGAACCGGCAATTTCAGGAGCGTTGGGCATGTCTGTTGGATTAGTGGTAGTACCTTTCCCACTTCAACTCGGAGTGGAGGAGTGAAAAGTTTGTGGAGTAGGGAGTGAAAAGTTGGTGGAGTTAAGTATTTCTCACCAATTGGTGATGAGAATTATCCTTGTGGTTGTTGGTTGTTATTGGTTGGAGCGTTGCTTCCATTACCACCCGACATTATCTACAAAAATAATAAAATTTAAATGTGTATGCATAATAATATATGCATAATTTCAAAGTTCAATATGAAAATATAAATAACAAAATAAATTTTTTGACCATATATTATAATCTACCTGTTCATGGTAAGAGTTTAACAAAAGTTCAATGTGTCTGATCTCCATCCATTCTGGATTTGTTTTTAAAAACCTACGGATTTTTGCATGTGGCCAATTAGGAGGAAGAGTATCTATAATGGATGTATATATGTTAGTGATATGAACTCGAAATCTCATCCTCTTCAGCCTATTGGCAAGATAGATTTTGATGTGCATATGTCGTGAGACATCACAATCTTCGTCAATGCTTTTTGCACGTAATTCTATCCAAAATGGGTGAATTTTTTTTTGCCTTCTCTAACAGCTTAAGAAAGGTCAGTGATCTATCGGGATTATATATATATATATATATATATATATATATATATATTGTACAGCATCATCCCAACATTATGACAGGAAAAATAGAATACGATCGAATAAGTACTCTTGCTGAAAATGAACTCCACGATTTACAAGGTAGTTAAATTGTTAGATCTTCCTATTCCCATACCAATAAACCGGAGTACCCACTTTATGAGGATCATTAATGAAAGAGGTACGAGTGTGGACCAATTGTAACCTTTCATACTCTTGTTGCCATCGATTATCACCGTGACTCATTTTTCTTGAGAATAATGAACTAGGGCATGAATATGATTCCTATAAATAATAGCTCTAATGAATCACTTACTAGTTATTGTGTACAAGGGCGTGGATATGATTCCTATAAATAATGGCTCTAATGAATCATCAACCGTTAATTTATTTTGTTTTGAATACCTACTTTTGTCATTTAAGCCAACAATCCCTAAAATTAACCCTTATGTTTGGTATGTTTTAATGGTTCGGTATTTTTTTTATATTTCAGCCCCAAACATAAACCATCAATTTCCATTTAATTAAAATTTTCCTTAGTTTTAAAATTAAACCAACAATATCCATTAGATTAAAATTTGCCCTAGTTTGAAACTTAAATCAACATTAATCATATATATGTATTTTTTCTAGAATACAGGCACAATACACACAATGATAATTTATACACACCTATGTACACAATACACACACATATACATACACATATATATAGAAATACACACATATATACACACACACACATAAAAATACACACACACAATGAAATAAATAACAAGGGTTTGGAAATGCACACACAATACACTAATTAATAAGGGTTTGAGATTATACCCATACGTATACACACACACACATAGAAATACACACAGAAATACACACACGTATACATACACACACACACATAAATACATACACATAATGAAATAAATAACGAGGGTTTGGAAATACACACAATACACACAATGAAATAGTAAGGGTTTGGATTACCTTTGAGATTGAGAGAATTAGAGAGCTTGAGATTGAGAAAATGAGATCCGAAATCATCGAAGATTGAGGGAAAAGGGGTTTGGAAATTTTAGAGGGAAATGAAAAACTGATCTATGGTTTTTAAGTACAAAGACACTGGTCACGACCCTAAGTCGTGACCAACCGATGTGACCCCTTTATTTTTAACACGTCGGTGTGGAAACAGACCATGGTCACGGTCGAAAGTCGTGAGTCACTCGTCACAATCCTAAGCCATGACTATATTGGTGTGTATTTGTGTCCCTGGACATGGCTATGAGCTGTGACCCCATCCATGACAACATTTGGCGGGAAACTTGGCGCCGTAATGGTCACTGCTAGGTCACGGTTGTCAGTCGTGACCCTGAGAGTCACGGTCAAAGTGACCATCTACAAGTCGTTCCATGACCACACTGAGTCTTGGAATTGGTCACGCTCATTTTGCATGTAGTCACGGGTTTGGGCCGTGATCCCTTTTCCGTGACCATTTTTGATATTTGGTGTAGTGAATGGTCATGCATGATTAGGACTGATAATTTGCATTATATTCCCATCATTCCAAAGAAGTCATTTTTGGACTGCCTATAGGCACCCCAAACCCTTTGCCTATAGGGAGAGGTGTACTTTACATCGCCAGCATGTCAGGGGTATGCCGATAGTCACGCTTGGGCATATTCCTATTAACAAACCCCCTAACCCTAAATTTTTCCTATTTAAGGAGCTTATGACCTCATTCCTAAGGACCCCTTTTCAGTAACCAGAACGTTCTTTAACTCAAAATTTATGCGTCGTCATCATAAAATTCCTTTTTCCAAACATTCACCCCACTTTTATTACATCACTTTCACACCACCTTTTGCCACCTAATTTACCCTTACTTAACCACCATAATAATCAGCTGTAACAACCCGCGTAATTTTGGGCTATTTTAATTAATTTTTGGAAAATGGAGGAAAATAAAGTTTTTGATAAAATTATTTTTATTGCTCAAATATGTTGGTTATTATTTTTAAAGGCGAGAATTTCAAACGGTTTCGAAAACGTAGTTAAAACGGATTTTAAAATGATTTTTAAATGTTTTTAACTCTTGGAGTTGTTTTGACTTCCAACTCTTCATTTCTTTGCCTTATTTAAAGGAGTCTTTTGGATTCCAACTCTTCATTTCTTTGCATTATAAAAGGAAGTCGTGGGCAACCATTTTAACCTACTTTTGGAACAAATTTTAGCAGCAAATATATTTTATATTCCTCTTCTTTTTATATACACATTGGCCCTTGAGATTTGTGAGTTCCAACCTTATATTAGAGGTGTTCTTGGGGCTATTTTGTTGGAGGTTCTTGGAGGAGATTTTTTAGATCTTTTGAGTTGATCTTGAGGATGTGATCATTGGTTTCTCATCATGGTTTGAGGTATGGAGTTTTACAAAATATGCTCCTTAATCTCGCGAGTGCTATTCCGTTGAATTCTTGTTTAATTGAACTCATATTTGAATTGATAAATTCATTGAAATCTGGAAAATAATTGTTGAAATTATTTTGATTCATGTGGTATCATTATATTGTTGATGAGAACATTGTCATGAGATTTTAATATGGCACGGATGTTGGGCACCCGCCAAAATTCCTGTTTCCCGGGCTATGGCTTGATAAAGCATATACGGATGTGGTGAGGTCTGGTGACTCGGTTAAAGTGTTGTTGAGAAATTATATTGATAAATGCTTTGATCTTTGCATTTTGATTTGAATATTCGTACTCATGTTGTTACGTTTTATTCGTTGCTAATCCGTATTTGTTGAGCATAATTCCTGTCGTATTGTGTACTTCCCCATATTTTCTTTTAGTTGCAGGTTAGCGTGGATTTTTGGGTGCTATGGAGATTGATTTTAGCGAGGATTGTTTGGGGAAGACTTGTATTTATTTATTTTGATGTATAGAGCATTGGGATTTATTTTTTTTCGAGTTAAATAGTTGTAATTTTAATTCGAGAGACTTGTTGAAATTGAAGAGATTGAGATTAGTGGATTTATATTATTATGGGTTTATTTAGATGCTCTATACCTTGTCACTTGTGGATTTGGATTTATTTTATCGCATTAGAGCTCCGTTCGCTCTCCCCGGGCGGGCGGGGTGTTACATCAGCCTACACCACTTCAAAATCAATAGCAATTTTTTATAGGAGGTTTAATTTTATTATTTTACATTTTATTTAATTAGTGTTGTTTATTTACTTTTTCCTTTACTTTTGATATATTTTTACATTATTTCACCTTCTCAACTAAACTAAACTCTCTTTTTATATTATGATTAGTAGTATAGATAAAACATGCTTTCATATAACCAAAAAAGGTAAAAAAGAGGGTTCACATATAAACTTCAAAGTAGAATTCTCCAATTTTCCTACGCTCTTACACTTATGGACATTTTTAATTCAAAGCCATCAAAGAGAATTTCTAATTTCGGGTTTATGAGTTAAACCCCACGCTTGTGATTTGTCGAATTGTGTGGAATTTGATGCCTATTTTGGCTACGTAGGCGTCCCGAGTCATCATCGGGATTTGAGTAATATCTTGTTCATTGTGCTATTCTATTTAAATCTTATATTTTGTAGTATTACGTGTATGTATGCACCTACAAATTAGTGTTCCCACCCGACATAGACATTCACTCGCTCACAGTGAATCATGATTCGGTAGTCACCAACATTTTTATCACCCATTTCCACATCACACACATGAGTCACATCTTCGAGAAAAAGGAGAACATTATTATATCCCATGAGAGACCGAAATGGACGAATGGGTGTCCAACACCTTCCCATTTAGTATGTCATTCCTCGGATCTTCGATTCATTTGGCTTCGTATGTATCAATTTTTCTTTGATGATGTCCTTTTAGGGATGGCTACATTCCTTTGCCTATTTTGTGAAAAATAGACTCGCGACTCAATTTTCTATATTTTCCTCCCCTTTTGACAACGACCAATTTATATATGTGGTAGCCCATGAAGATTGAGCGAATGGCAGAAAGAAAACCTCCATCCTCGAATCCCCACACAGGCTGAGAGATTTTCTATCTCCTTTCGAAGCGAGTCCATGTCAGAAGAAAATCGAATGACCACATATATCATTCTCATGATGAAGTAAATAATAATAATAATAATAATGTTACTAATAATCATAATAATAATTGTAATAAATTTAGATCATCCACATGTGACACCCCGACTAATTAAATACCGGGTAGCTACTCCTTTATTAAATTCATTCAAAATGCCAAGTTGGCTCAGTTAATAGCATCACTGTCGAAAACATATTATTATTACTAACCACCTAGTATTTAAAAAGTAAGTTGCCAAATTTTAATTAAAGCCTGATTAACATGCAGTAAAAGATTTAAAGCAAGAATAATAACACCATTCACCATAATGAAGTAAATAGAATAACCGTCACATGATATAAATAAATCTGGAGGAAAACTCCTCACAACTAAATCCCACAACTGAAGTAAGTAACGAAATACTGAATACTGAATTAGTACAATGCCAAAGTCTGATAAACTGAAATGGAAATGTATCTAATAGAACTTGGGCAACATGCCCTACAACTGAGGAATACTGAGTATGGAATCCAAGTGATATAACCGTCTAAAAGCAAATACCTGTAGCTTCCACAAGCAGCTACAGCTCGTCATCTGAGTGAGAATCCTATGCATGGTGACCTTGTGGCTAGGCACCTAAAATGGTTTTACAAAAAGAAAGATTTGAAAGCAAACGGGTCAGAGCCCGAATGTGGAGATATTTTAAAAACCTGCAAGTGCTTTAAAAACAATTAAAACAGTATATGCAAAATACATGTTAGGACGTGCTCTCACATGAGATACTCACCTCTCGTCTAACTGTGCACTCCTAACGTTCCTGTACCCATTCATGTGTTAACTCATAACTATCTAATTCGAAATAGTTTCTAACACTTCTACTCGGTTCACGTTTAAGTTCTAACCTTAATAATTAAATAGAGAGTTCTACTTTAATTCCCGGATTCCCAATTATTAACAAAACCATTTATTGATAAAAGTTCCCTTTTTATCTTTTCATAACGTTACCATAACTATACTCATAATTTAACATAGTAAATTCCTTCTCGTTTAACCGTATATTTTCACATCATAAATATACAATACAAGCACCCAAAGGCTAAGCTGCGGTGCACACATACTCTGCTATCCATCCCGGTACATCACGTACATAAGGATCACGAATTCCGAATCTCTCAAGAATCGTTCAGATAACAACATCACAAATAGTGGAGGCGAACACAGTCACATCACATGGGTCACGCACATACCTACGCTCCCACGATCAGCAAACTTATTAATATCCCAATAAGTCCTTCTATGACCTATGTTCATCGAGGTAACCAATCTAAATCCAGGCAACACAAGGATAAGAAGGCCCTAAGCGAACGTAAACCTCCCGTGATAGCAAGTATGGTAGGTATGTCATACACATAATATTATATACTAAGCATTCACACATCTTAGATATCTCAATATTAATAAAGGTATACTCTACATCTTTATACCATTATTCCAAATTCATATATTTCAAGTATCCCGATAATATAGAAATTAAATTGTCGACACGTCTCACGTCGTAGTCTCTTAAACTTAAAACCTATCTCAAATAGACTATTAAGTTCCTATTATTCCCACATATAATATCTTTACACCTAAGGTCTTTACTTGTGCCCCAAACCTTATTTCATCAATTTATGCAAATTAACACTATTAACCCAAATACTATCTCACTTATCGAATTTCATTAATTTAGAATAATTCCTCAAATTAAATTCCAATTAAAGTCCAATCTCATAATCATGCCTACTGGTCTTCCTTAAGGTTAAGGGTATTCACAAGGTCTCCAATAATATCATTCAAGGATTAACACCATTAAAATTTAATTAAGGAAAAACTTTACTCATTCTGGGAAGGTCGATCGATCGATCTTTACCTTCGATCGATCGATGGTGGTCGATCGATCGACTGAAGAACATCGATCGATCGAACGCACCAGGTCTGGTTACGGACTGCTTCGTTTTGCAGTTACCAATTCGTCCCAAAACACCATTTTTAAGCATGAAACTCTAAGACAAGGTTACCATATCATCATACTAACATCCTACAACAATATTAACATTCCAAATTCCATAATTCATCATTCCAAGGCTTAGTTTAGATCAAAACTATATCAAAAATTTCCAGAATTCTTCTTCATTCAAGAACATCAATAAACTTCTTCTAAAATCCATTTTTAAATCATCAAAGGTTCTGTTTAGAACATATAATTCGTCCAGAATATCACTACATGCAATTCCTACATAATTCATGGCTTTTAACTTCCAATTTATGGGTCTAAATTATCTTCTAAGATCAATTTCGAAAATTTCCTAAACATGGAAAAGCATAGCTTGAATCAAATGAGTTTAAACCACTTGCCTTAAATCTTTCTCTAAATTTGGTGTTGGATCTTGAAAGCTAAGTGGTTCTCCCTCTCTCTTTCTGCAAAATTCTCTTCCTTCTCTCTCTCTCTCAACAAGTTCTTTCCAAGGTTGATGACAATGGAGGTGATGGAGGCGTGTTTGGTTTTTTTTTGGTAAGTTGGGACTATATTTCAACTTCTCCCGTAGCCCATTAAGTCTCTTAGTGTAGTTAGTGGGTTTAGTGGGTTAAAGAAGAAGTCAGATTTCTATTTCCAATTTTCGTCACTTTTAATTCCCAAAATTTTGAAATTACTAAAATGCCCCTATAAGTTACCGGTATGGCCCAAAAATGCCCCGGGACCCAAACTTAACCCCCGACTAGTGTTTTCTGACTATATCGACCCTTCCGGAAGCGTTGGCGCACTCAAAACGACCATACGGTTAATGGAACTAAAATTCACTTTTTAATAAAATAATAAAATACCATGACGCGGCGGTCACACGCGTCTCAACAAAATTTCCCAAATTGCCGTATTTAAATCTCACGACAATTTCAATATTACCAATATTCATATAATGCCAAGTATACACATTATAATTAAATACTAACTCACATCTCGTTAATATTTTTATCCGGATTAATTTCCAATTAATAAACATTTAATCCAATTAATCCCCAAAAATAAATATCACCGAAAATACGGGGTATTACACCACACACATGCAATGCAAGAAATGATAAATAGTAGAATAACCACTGTCTCATCATCCAACATAAATAAATAATAAGGTCTCAACTTCGATAAATAAACTCAAATGAATAATATAAATTGGTACCAACATGGTCCACACAATAACTAACATAATAGAGAATGAAACTAAAATGAAAAGGCAGCCTAGTGTGGGAATGGAAAGCAGTTAGAAATGATGAATTGCCAAGCTTGAATATCCTCATCCTCGCTTCACCTGTCTAAGAATGCCTGGAAAATATTTTATATATTTTTGGTTAGAGTCCATAAAGTTACAAGCAAAACTGACTATATCAATGCAGTAAAATTATATAACTTATTTACATAATCATGCCAACTCGTCGACACTCACATGAAAGAGATACTTCACCCTAAATCATAAGTTACATAACTAAATGAGTGTCCTAACCCAAGGCACAAGTAACAATAAGTCTCAAGAATCATAATAGATATTAAATGATCACATATATTCACAACTACCTAGGAATGCAAATAACATAAATGTAATGAATATACTGAGTCCAACCCATAATCATATCACCAAAATAGCTAGATACACAAGATATCATAAAATAACACAAAATGTGACATAGGTTTTTTTTAATAAAAATGTCCCTACCTAGACTATATCAAAATTTATTATAAACCTCCTACAAACCACACAAAGGCATCAACCTTCGAGGATCTTCTGTGCCTCTATTAAACCCATAGGAGTCTTTCGCCTAACTGATTTAGAATATGCACACAAAATATAATGGGGGATCACTACGTAATTCCATACCAAAACCAGTATGATAGATTAAATCATTCGTGTCCCAAATTGTGAGGTTGTGACCAACTGAACACATTATAAAATATATAATGACCTCCCTCAAACTTGCTCATCAACCTAGAATACTGTACACGGTCCCAAATCCGTTTATATCAAATTATGACCGATAGATTCCCCATGAACCAAATATGATATATTCAAATCAACACATAATTTATATATATATATATATATATATATATATATATATATATATAAGATAGGATATCACATACCTGAGACTATCCCAATCCCCATCATTAAATTGCCTAATTAATTAAAGGTTTATTAACTCTTAAACCCGAATTAACTATCTCTTTACATTCCTAAAATCCCAGAATCGTATATGTATGATGTCCCTCGAATTATACATATATAAAAGTACCGCTAAAACTCCAAGTACTAAAGAAAGAAGACGAGCAGAAGAAGGAACTAATAAAAAATAATGAAGTGGAACACCTAGAAAAAATCCCACCTCAACTGCGGTAAGAGGGAGCCGCTATAATAACCCAGGAGGGCACTACAATGATCTATACACCCCACTATGTCGGGTGGTGCTTCCCTATTTCCCTACACGTTTTTGTTTCATTTTGTAAGCACACGTCCACCATTGATGACCCATAACTCTTTCGTTTAAAGTCCAAATTACATTTCAATCACTCCCACAAAACCCAAATTAATTTCTTCACACGAATATGTAGAGTGGAAGAAGGTGGGCTATGATTCAAATCTATGGAAGACATAGGCAAAACCTACTGTATGAAGTGTATGTGTAAGATTAAAATAGGAAATAGCATTTGGTATGATTTCTTCCTAAAAAAAATCGATTCTAGACTTGGTCCTATGACTTATAAAAGAATTCATCAGGTTAAAAGTGAGGTAGAGTATCATAGGATTGGAATTAATGGAAGGAATATATCATATATTCAGGGGTTACCACCCATGAACCCCCGATAATGGATTGTGCCCCACTAATGCTGAATTCTTGGCTCCGCCACTGAATATATTGTCCCTATCTACAGAAGGGGGTTTCACTTTCAACACTACATGGAACTCAATTAGGGAGGTTAAACAAACTTCTATGATATATATATATATATATATATATATGGAATTCTAAGTTTCCGCCCAAAGTATCTTTATTTATATGGAAGTATTTTCAAAGTATAAGTCCTAGTAAATTGGAATATTCAAAAGGCGGGGATGAAGTTGGCTTACATATACAAATGTTGTTGCAAGTCTTATGAAACATTAAATCATCTTCTCATCAAAGGTTCAGTTGCATTTAAGGTTTGAGATCTTTTTCGAAGATGTCTTTAGCATAAAACTTTATTTACATCCATAAACTTATTTTTATGCCTTGGTGATTAATGAAATCCAAATTGGTCTATATGAATACTGTACTTATTCTTATTCCCGATGATATCATGTAGGAGGTTTGGAAAATTAGAAACTATAATGTGTTTAAAAGAAGGACTATGCAAAGTCAGGAAATCATTAATTAGGTCATATATTTAATGAAAGAATTCATTAAAGATTGAATTATTCACAATTAAAGAAGAAGTCAAATTAAGAAAATTCTCAAAATGTTTAAGTTTAGAGAAGCTATACTTCAGATTTAGAACTTTTTTAAAGTTAAATGAGAAAAACCTATAAGAGGAAGATTGAAACTCAATACAAATGGGGTAGCAAAGGGTAATCTAGGTCATATAGGTAGTGGGTGTATCTTAAGAGATAATGAGTCGAGATTGATTAAAGCTTTTCTTTTCTAAAGAAGTGAACTGTACCAACAATTTTGTTGAAAACATTCCAATTTTTAGAGGTTTAAAGATGTACAATGTTATCAACATATACAACATACATGTGGAATCTAATTATAAGTTCATTATGGATATTCTCAAATGCAAAATTAAAAAGCCACCCTATAAATTAGTGGAAATCATAAATCAAATTAGAGAGTAAAATGAAAAAATGAATATCTTATATGAGCATTATTGGAGATGAGGTAATTTTGTAGCACATATCTTAAAAAACCATGAAATCAACTATCAATGAATGAGAGTCTTCAATAATGGTTTGGATTTTCATCCCATGTTTAGAGGTCAATTTAGAATAGATAAAGGGTTTTTCAATCAATTACATTTTTTAATTTCTTTTTCTTTATAGATAATATCTTCCATGTACTATTGAGTAAGTATAAACTCAACTTTCTTATTCTTTGTTCTAAATTTGATCCTTTCTAGAGTTTTAGTGTTGGTTGTGTATAAAACCAACTTTCTTATTCTTGTAAGAGACAAATATGAAGGGATATTTTTCCTTTTATGATATAATAAACTTGGAGGTATAGTCCTCCCCCACCCCACCCCACCTACCCACCTCAAAAAAATGAATATATGAAAACCCAACAGAATAATAGTGTCCCCAAAATCCCAACTTTAATTAAACAATAATACATATTCAATTTCTTAATAAATTACACCATTAATTAATCTCTTTTATGGAAAGATTTGATCAACATAAATAAATTGATCCTAAACATGGATTCTAACATCAATATCATAAACCAATACGGGTCAAACAAAGATTCCCTACAAAATCTCTAAATACGAAATTAGATTATTAAACCCAATAACAGTCTAAATTATTAATCCATAGTAACCTATTATAACAATGATTAAAGAGAATATTTATATCCTAAACATACTTCTAATCCAAAATTACTTCAATAGCATTCAGATCATAAATAAGATGCATATTATGTAACTATAAAGCAAGAGATTTCTTTCTTGAAAAATAAGGATGTAAAATATATTCTCTTTGATATTTTTATTCCTCTCCAAAGCTCTCCTCAATCGATGTTGGACTAGGAACCCATCGCAGGGGGGGGGGGGGGGGGGGAAGTTCCTTCACTTGGATCAAGAAGCCTTTGGCATCATACAATCTTGTTCTAAGATGGCAGGCTCCTCATGCCACTCGTAGTCTGTGAGATATGAGGCAACATCTTAAGGGACATAGGAAAACACCCACCCAAAGGGGTTTGTACTACCTTGGACCCAGAAACTTGTATCACACTCAAAATAATCCAATCTTATGGGAATTCAAGAAATAAGGATGGACCGACGGACAGTTAACGAGGAAGTGTCAAGTCATGGAATAGATCAATTCAGAGGCTAGAAAATAACCTTGGTGATCTAACGCAGATAGAAAAATTCAAATGATATGGAATTCATGGATGGGTGTGACACTCCATAAAATCCATAAATAGATTAATAAGGTCTAATATAAAAAAAATGAATATTAAAAACATTTTGTAACATTCTCAGTATAAAAAAATAAAAAAAATGCTACAAGTAAATCCAACTACAGATAATGAAAAAACTAAATGAAATAAAATGTCCCTCATACAATCCAAATAACAATACTAAAACTCCAACTCCTAGAATCTGAATGTCTCAATAGTACAATATCCAACCGTGAATACAGCTACATCTCATATAATCTCTAACTCGAAAGAAAACTAAAATAATTACAACTACCTGAACTAAAATATTAATAAATACAAGATGTATAGGATCAATGATGCTTGACACCTACATCATAGGGATGAAGACTCAAATGTCTCTAGAGATACTCCTCCAGCAAAAAACCAAAGTCTACGACGGAAACATGGGCCTAAAACCTGTAGAAGATAGTTCAATTACTGGGATTATAACCAACAAGTCTACAGTGAGTAAGAATATAACTACATTTGGGCCATAATAATAATAATAATAATAATATATCTTTATACCATATTAAGTTGATTTTTAGTTATTTAAGTTACCCAAACCTAAACAACCTATATAAGCGTGCAATTATAATCTCAAACCCATGTGAGGCTCAATGTGATGTAATTACATCATTAAAATAAGTTTTTATACTTAAAGATTATTAGGTTAAACTCCCTATTCATTAGATAAAGAAGATTGCCAAGATTTCTTGATCTGTTGTTGAACTAATTCCAATTCCAAGAGCTTAGATCGAATCGGTATTGATATACCGATTCGATTCGAGTTCTCTTATTGAATTGCTCATTTAATGAGCGTTCTCAATATTATGCTTAGAAGAGGACTTGAACCTCCATACTCTTTAGCATGAGATTTTGAGTCTCGTGTGTCAGCATCAAGTGATTGAGTTTAGTAGCTCCTCATATAAAATTATTGACTCTAGCGATATAGCAATATGGAGAAGGCATAATTGTTTCAATAACAAAAAGAATCGAAAGCTCCCCTTCACCTTTGTATTAAGTATATCTTACTTGTCGATAATCTCTTACATTAACGTCCATTACTTACTGATTTATTATTCTTGTATTATAAAGCCTCCAGTTATGATTCCCATTTAGATATCTCTAATGTAATAATCTTAGATTTTCACAAGTGACAAATCAGTATCAAAGCCTCTAGTATATTCATCCCAATATCCCCGAGTCATGAGTTTATGGTTATACATCACTAGTATAAATCACAATCTGGTACGATCATATCAAGATACCACTACACAAAATCTCAGAATTCAGAATGTCCATGAGTGTACACAACTCACATCAAATTTCATGGTATATTAAAAACACACAAATACAAGTTATAAAATCATATCACTAATGCCTTTAAGGATCACTCATGTCATACTAGGTAATGCTAAAGGTCATTCCAACTAGGAATTCCCGTGTATCGCACGACATCAATTACCAGGGATATACAACACAACTCACCCTTTTATTTCCCCTGAGGAAACATGGGTACATCCTCTGTAGGATCGGGGTAAATAGGACCTAGGTAGAGCCCATCTCATCACCGAGAATGACACGTGTCGTAAATATAATACGGGCCCCCTTAAAATCCATCTTAGTACTTCCCCCACGAGAACTCACACATCTTGGTATGCTTGTAAATAAAGTACAGCAAATAAGTATGACCCTAATCAACTCGGTCAAAAATAAATCGCAAAGCCTACTCATTTAGGTTACACGTAATGACTCTTTTAGTATTAGTTAATACACATGTTAACTATGATTGGTCAAATACAATATTAAACCAAACTCCAAAGGCTATCAAAGTCTAGATATCATCTCTCACACCTTATCATTTATAAGAATAATTTTATATAGATAATAACCCTACTTTATGGATTACCAGCATTTTCTAGACTACTACAAAATCTACACAATCACTAGGTCTCTCACATTATAGTAAATTTTACAAATTATTGGCCTGATACTCAAAGTCTTTAACTAATTACACATAACCTACTATTTGATTATTGAAATTATTAAAAGTTAAATTAATTTTCTCTAATTAATTATAGATTTAGGCTCAATCTGAAATAAAAGTCGTTTGAACGAAATCTTAAACTCATTTGAACGAAATCCACTAAGTTGTTCGAACCAAATTGTCTAATCGTTCGAAGTGGATTCCCTATCTCGTTAGAATGAGACCCTAATATCATTCTAATGAGATTATAACTGTGCTCATATTCTCCAGGCCCTAAAAATGTCCATTAACAACCTAAACCTCAAGTTTAAAGCCTCTAATCAACCTAATACCCAGTCTCCTTTGAGCAGAACCTAAACAACAACAATATAACCTATAACAATAAGTTATAGGTGATTAATACAACGTTTTATGATTAAATATAAGATTATAGGATTTTAAACCCCAAGTTCATAATTTCAACAAAGTATCATCCAGTTCATTTTAAATTTGATCCAATAACTAATTAAACATTAGGTTTATTAAAATTTATCATTAACATGATTCAGATTTATCATCAACTACCCTAGTTCTTCAAAGTATAATCATGGCTCAAATTGTAATTAACTCTAATTACAAAAAATAATTATCTTATGATTCCAAATCAGATTTCTTGAGTTTGATTATAGAATCCAACATGTCACTATTAATCTATCATATACCTAATCATATTCTTAATCAAAATAGATTTTCCATGGAGTGATTGAAGAATCAACTCCCAATTCAACCAAATCTCTAAGCCTAAAACCTCCATCTTCAAACTAGGGCTTTACCAACTCTTGCTTAGCCATTAGGGTTCTCCAAAAAGTGTATTAGGCTAAATGGTTTGAGATATTAGGTTATAATAAACTACTACCCACGAAATTAAGCCTAAGCCTAAAAGTATCCCCAACCAAAAAGGCCTGAAACATGCTCCAAATGGCTCGAAACTTGGCTTAACCCATTTACCAATCTAATAAACTTAAATACCATTATTTTAAGTAAAAAAATGGACTTTCTATGAAACTTATATAAGAATTTCTTACTAAATAAGTTTATAAGTCAAAATGAGTCAATTAAATTAAAACTTAATTATAAATTAGTTACGCGTGACTCGGCATTATAAGAAACTACTTCACAATCAATGAAATTTGATACCGAGGGAATAATCCAACAAGAAAACCCCCGAGACCTAGTTCCTGACCATTATGTAGTCTCCCATAACACTAAGTCACTTAAAACATTTAATTAATGAATTATCGTGCATTATGCCAATTTCAAAAGAGTATGAATCTATGTAACACATATACAATCACACATATGAAACCCATAACAACCATAACAAATATAATAAGTGATATTCCACATTCCACATGTCACATACATATATAAATCCATCAAAATTTAATAATTAATTAATTATTACAAAAATGAGAGTTATTAAAAAGGGTCTCCCCTCATCCCATAGATTGTAAGATGTCCAATACCCACTAAAGTTAAGCCTCACGTAGTAAATCCAAGTATGATGGAAGTAACAACCCCATCCACCATGTCAAGACGTATCCATTAGTGGCTTACATATACTCAATTGAAGACAAAATGAGATGTCGTAAATTTTCTAATACTCTCATTAGGGTGGCTAATATGTGGTATACTAGTTTGCCAAGGGGACATATTTAAAGGTTTAAAGATATGTCAGATAAGTACAACTATAATTTATGCTTTGGGTTAAAACCCACTAGGAGGGCTATCGATAACCTTAATGTATAAAAAAGGGGAATAACTCAGAAACTTCATCTTCCAATTCAACAATAAGAAATTATAAGTGGTGAACTATGATGAAAATATTCGAATAAGTGCCCTAATTAATGGAATTCTACTAGGTTAGTTGTATTGGTCCCTTTAAAAGAAATATATTTCCACCATGAATGAAATGTTAAAAGAGGCAGGAAAAGTCATTGTGGTCAAGGAAGTGATGGTTGAAAAGCGGGGAGAATTTGAGGAGGAAGGATCGAGAAAATATAATGAAAGAAAAGACAAGTGGAAACAAATACCAAGACAAGTCGAAGCATAAATTTGAAACATACACTCTCTTCACTACTCAAATACGTCATATCCTTAATGAAATCAAGGATGGTGAAGAGATTATATTTCCTACGAAGTTAAAATGCCCATATAATAAGAGAAACACTAACAATTATTGTGAATCCAATAAAGATCACGGTCACGGCATGGATGAATGATATGAACACAAGGATGAAATAAAAAAAAATCATTAAGAAGGGATCATTAAAAGTTTATGGACTAAAATGGCAAACCCTAAGGCAAGAAAAAAATTAAGGGATGCGCTTTTAGGGATAGGTTTCGTAAGATTAAGTTGCTAAAGCCAAAATATAAAGGCAAAAAGATGCGGGAGATGACCCAAACCTCCCTAAGAAGCCCAAAGACCCCAAAGACGATCTGAATATGATTTATTCGGCCTAAATTGAAGAAGGGTAAGGTGGCTGACCAGGTAGAAACAACGGTCATTGATGAAACCCCGCCTAAAATTTTGCAAATAACCTCATTATTACAACCCGACATTAAGAATAAGAAGATCGACATTTAGAGGAAGTGCATGGACATATTTTCATGGACACATAATAATATGCCAGGGATAGATCCCACCACTATATGTCACCATCTAGATGTAGACCATCTAGTAAATATGTTAAGAAGAAGCGGATGTAATTTTTCCTAGATTGTTATTCAAAAAGAGGTGAATAAGCTATTGGACGCTTGATTTATTGAATAATTCAAGTACCACTATGGTATTTTAAACGTTGTGTTATTGCCAAAACAAATTGGCAAATGTTCTATGTTTACGGATTTCACGAATTTGAATAAAGTTTACATAAAGACTACTTTCTTCTTCCTAGAATTGATCAAATGGTGGATACCATGTCATGGCAAGAGATCATGAGCTTTATGGATGCATATAGTAGCTACAATTAGAATTTGCTGAATGAAGACAACGCTAAAAAAACATCATTTATCCCAGGGAAAGTCACATATTGTTACAATGTCACGCCTTTCAACTTGAAAAATGTTGGGCCACTTAGCATAGGTTTTTACAAATTTTTCAAAGATCAGATTAACCAAACCATGGAGATCCACATAGAAGACATGCTCACCAAAAGCCAAAAAGTCGAAGATTTCATTGCAGATTTGGCCAGAATATTAGATAAAATGGATACATAAGATTAAACTCAACCTAACAAAGTGTGTATATGGGGTCAACTTTATCAAATTCATGGGTTTCATTATTAATCGAAGGGGGATAGAGTCTAACCCAACTAATATCAAATAATGAATACAAATGAAGGCCCCAAAAATTAAAAAGGAGTTCCAAAGGCTTATAGGATGTATAACAACCTTGAATACATTTGTCTCAAAGGTGAATGATAAGTGATTTCGATTTTTCAAAGTATTGAGGGAGGACTTTTAGTGTAACGATGAGTGCAATAAACCATTTTGAGGTTTAAAGGTGTTAATTAGTTCGGCTCCATTGCCATGAAAGCTATGCATAGTGAAAAGTTGTACTTATATCTCATAGTCTTGGAGTTAGAGGTTAATGCAGCGGTGGATCAACTTGATAAGGAAGTTTAAAAGTCTATGTGCTATACAAGAAAAACTATTTAGGGGGCTAAGTGTCGATATCCTAAGATGGAAAAGCTCGCATTCCCAGTTATACACACTCTAAGAAAGATATAGCTATATTTTTAACTTCACTTAATTATGGTGTTAATAAATCAGCCTATCACACAGTTGTGCACAAAGATGAGAAATATGTAAACTCATGCTCTGGCCGGTGGAGTTCGGTGGCATATGAGATAGACTAACAATTGAGAAAAAAAATCAAGGTCCAGGAACTAACAAAATTCACAGAATAGTTCAAATGGGAAAACCCAAATGTTGTTAAAGAACATACAGTCTCAACCTTCATATCTAAATGTTAATAACTTATAATTTTAATTGAATAATTAAATGATTTAATAGTGATTAAGTTTTTAAGAGAATACATAAATAAAATTGATTTTTAATCAAAGAGATTTAACTAAATGAGTAAAGTTAGTCTGCGAGGATACTGACACTGGGGTCCATGAATGTACTAAAAGGGTGAGTCATGACCCATTCCAATGAAATCAATCCTCAAGGCAATAATATTTCACGAATAAAGAGAAGATAAAAACTAACTTTACAATATAATAAAGATCTTTATGGTTATAATAAAGAGAATATAGTGATTGGATACAACTTTTCAATTACATCAAAAGGAATGAAACCACATGCGAATGATGATTCTATGAGAGTGGAGAGATAAGACCTTCAAATACCTAGGAGAGAGAAGAGATAGAATACTTATGGAAATTCAAGCAAAGTAATGATGTTTAGGTGGAGATCATAATGATTATGCCACAAGTTCTCTATTTATAGCGCAACACTAAAGCCATTGTAGCGCGTGCGCGACAAAGGGATATTCCCTTGTGGCAAATATTTAATAGTAATTTTATCCATATTTCTATTTGTCGTTGTCTACCATGATCTGTTTGTTGATACGTGACACCTAGTAAAACCAAAGTCAAAAAGTAATGTTGTCGGGCATAATGCCAAAAAGTATTATTTTATTTATTTTATAACGGTTAGGACGATTTTGAAAACTTGTGAGCATCTTTGAGGGGCACTCACCATTGGCACGTTTGAAATATCTTACGAGTAAGTCATTGACTTTGTGCTTATTTAACAATTTTGAACTGTGTAAATGTGAGTGTGAGTGTGTGTGAGTGACCTCTTGGGCCTCTCACCTCAAAATTCTTTCTTTCCTAAGGTATTGAAGTGGTTAAGCCTTAGCTTGCCAAATAAGACTTACCTCCCAGCCTCTGAACCAAAAATCTCAAGAGGTTCGAACTGGCCATCTGCCCGAGCCCTACTTCCTCGGCTAAGGCTTCTTTCTAAGTAAACATACGTTCAAATAATAAAAACAAGCGTTAATCATTGATTTTTATCAAATAAAAACAATTGTGTGGCTCAAGGAACACAAAATTATTCGGTGCGGATAATACTAATAATAATAATATTTGGTGGTATAATGACCTCTTTGATGCAGCTCATAAAATTTCGTGTCCGTTTTCTCGACAGTTATTAGTATTTGATCATTTGAGTGAGGAGGACCTACCACCCCCTCATTCACCAACAACTACTAACAATCCATAACCACTGCCACGTTGCACATCAATGGTGGTATAACATCTCTTCTAAACTTTCTTTTTCCTATGGCATTATTCTTGAACCCTTGGACCCCTTTTCTTCCTTTGGGGCTACTATCGACATAGTTCACCACCTGTCACTGCGAGACTTGAAATCTCCATAGTTGTAGCATCATTTGTGTTCTCCCCCCTTAGGTATTTGGTTTGATAATCATAGATATGTTCCTCCCATATCGAGTGAACTCTCAGAAAGTTTCCTCTCTATTATCCTTGATTAAATTGACTTTGTACTCCTCAAGTAAGCTCTCTACATAAATTTGCATCAACTTTTCCTTTGTGACCTGCTCATGAACGTCTAGTGCTTTCTCTCTGAAGATCTTGATTCACTACATCAACTACTCACTAGGTTTTTGTACCTCTTGGGCCAAATGCCTTAGACTAAACTCATCTTTGGCTAAAAAGAATTTCCCCATGAATTGTCCGTCAAGGTATTCCCAAAACCTTTTAATGTGTTCCCTAGTTTTTTTTTCAGGGTACCGGCTTCTCGTTAATGCTATCCGGATAAGGATTTTTCAACTCATCATACACGAGAGGTGATTCTTGTTGGAGCGAGAGGATCCTCTTCACCACTTCCATCATAACTTCTTACGAAGTCAATTAATCGGCCTATGATTTATTTTCTACTAATGGAATCACATAATTTAGGACCTGCTCAGCTACCACTTTTCTGTTCAGTGACACCTCTTCTATTCCTGCTCCTCCATTAGGAGCCACCGATGGTGAAACGTAAGCTTGTCCTAGACTGGCCATATCCACGTTGTGTTACTTAAAAAAAATAAAAAAAATAATGAGTTTCATACCATCCGTTTATGGAGCTATTGAGTTGCTCGACTGTCTCATGAAAGGTGAAAAGACCTCCTTCACCAGTAACCATGATGTCTTCGTTGCTGGTGTGGTCTCTTTGAACTCCATTATCATCCGAAGTGACTTTAAGTATCAACTATTTTGAAACATTATAACCTTCTTTTTAAACATTATAACCTTCTCTTTGAACTCTATTACCAACCGAAGTGTCTTTAAGGAAATAACATTTCAAGAATAGAGAGAAGAGAAAACACCAACTTTCTAATACATGTAATACCTCGTATTTTTGTGATATTTATTTATGGGATTAATTGAATTAAATGTGTATTAATTGGGAATTAATCCAGATAAAAATATTAACATGATGTGAGTTAGTATTTGATTATAATGTGCATATATGGCAATATTTGAATATTGGACTATGAAACTTGTCGTGAGATTGAAATACGGCAATTTGGAAATTTTGTTGTGACGCGTGTGACAGTCGTGTCAGGAATATAATTATTTTTAATTATAAAAGTAAATTTTATTTTTATTAACCGTATGGTCGTTTTGAGTGCTCCAACGCGTCCGGAAGGGTCGAAATAGTCATAAAACACTAGTCGGGAGTTTAGTCTGGGTCCCGGGGCATTTTTAGGCCATACCGGTAACGTATAAGGGTAGTTTGGATTTTTGGGAATTAAAACCTACGAAAATTGGGAATTAAAAAGCTGACTTGGTAATTACCCACTAAACCCACTAACCACATCTTAGGACTTAATAGGCTACGGGGGTTATTAGAATTGTTCCAAAATTTCCTAAGGCAAACCCTAGCCACCATTAGCACCTTGGAGAAGAAAGCTTGTAGAGAGAGAAGAGAGGAGAATTCTGCAGAGAGAGAGAGAGAAATTCATCAGATTCGTTATCAAATCCAGAGATACACATAAGGCAAGTGGTTTAATTTTGTTTATTACAAAGAATGCTTCTTCCATGCGTAGGAAATTGACAGAATTTGTATTGTTCTTGGGAGTTTGATAAAAACCCATCATTTGGAATTAGAACTTGTATTTTGATGAGGAATTGCATTTAGAACTGTATGTAGGTGATTAATCTGATGATAATATACTTTAGATGAAACAAAAACGGATTCAATTGGACTCATGGGGGATTTAAAAATTTTAGGGTTCATGCTCATGTGACTTGGGGGATAAATGGAGGAATTTGATGATTCAATAATGTTTAGGAAGAATTGGCCCTGAATAAACGTTAATATATGACCTAAGTATGTTTAGGATTGATTATAACCCTTGTACAATTGATGGTTTGATGTTTAGAGGAGTTTAGAGGTGAAGAAAATATGGAAAAACGAGTTAAGGAAAATCTGGGCTCGAATCTGGCCACTCGTTAGAAGACCTGCCCAGGTCGTTCGAATGAGCTCGTTCAAACGAGCTCGTTCAAACGAGCTTCTAATGAGTTGATAGTTTGACTTCTAATGAGAGGGATGTTCGTTCGATGACTTTCGTTCGAACGAGATCTCGTTAGAAGGCCCAGTTCGTTCGAACGAACTCTCGTTCGAACAGCCTCGTTCGAACAAGACTTCTAACGAGTTGACGGTTTAGGCTTTTTAGCCTGTTTTGATCCCGAGTGTCCCGTAACCTTGCTTATATGTAGAGATAACACTTCCTTGTGGATTAATTGATATATTTGGGGTGTTTGGGATATAATGAGGAGTAAAACCTAGAAGTGTAGTTTGAACCTAAGGGGAATTATGAATTAGGACGTGAGTGCTTATTACGACGCGAGAACTATTGACGGCCTAAATAATTATATTAACAGGGAACATATAAATTGTGTAGCTTTATATGTCGGTACGAATGAGAAGTGTACCACCAATATATTATGGTGATTACTAAGATGTGTGCATACTTAGTATATGTATTGATTTTATGTGTATGACATACCTACCATACTTGCTATCACAGGAGGTTTACGTTCGCTTAGGGCCCTCTAATCCTTGTGTTTCCCGGATTTAGGCTGGTACCTCGATGACCATAGGTCAGAGAAGGACTTATTGGGATGTTAATAAGTCTGCTGATTGTGGGAGCGCAGGTATGTGCGTGACCCATGTGATGTGACTGTGTTCACCTCCATTGTTTGTGATTGTTGTTATCTGAGAACGATTCCTGAGAGATTTGGAATGCGTGATACTTATGTACGTGATGTACCGGGATGGATAGCAGAGTATGTGTGCACCGCAGCTTAGTCTCGGGGTGCTTATATTGTATATTTATGACGTGAATAATATACACATAATTAATGGAAACATTCATGTGTTATTGTGTGTATAAAATGGAAACGTTTTGAGAAAACATAAAGGGATAACCTGAAATGAATTGTATTACTAATTGAGAATCTGAGTTTAAGTAAAGCCCTCTATTGATTTGATAACGCTAGAATGTAATATGGGAATCGAGTAGTAAGGGGTAGAACTTATGACGGTTTGGTTAGATATGTATGTATTTAGATGGGTACGGTACGTTAGGAGTGCACATGTAGTCGAGAGGTGAGAATTTCATGTGAGTGCACGTCCTAACATGTATTTTGCATTTAATGTTTTAATGTTATTAAAACACTTGCTGTTTTTAAAATGATTTCCACTTTCGGGCTTTGACCCATTTGCTTTCAAATCTATTTTTGTAAAAACCATTTTAGGTGCCCAGCCACAAGGACACCATGCTTAGGATTCTCATTCAGGTGATGAGCTGTAGCTGTTTGTGGAAGTTACAGGACTTTGCTTGTAGACGCTTCATCTATCTTGACTCTATATTCAGCACTTATCGGTTGTAGGGCATGTCGCCCATTTCTTTTAGAGACATTTCATTTATTTCAGTTATTCAAACTTCGGGCATGTAATTAATTCAGGATTCAGACTTGTCATATTATTTTCAGTTGTGGGATTGTTGTGAGGAGTTTTCCTCTGGACTTATTATTATTCGTTGGTTATTTCATTACTTCGTTATGGTGAATGGATTATGTTGTTCTTCCATTATTCGTTTATTGCATGTTAATCAGACTTAACTTAAAATTTGGCAACTTACTTTTTAAATACTAGGTGGTTAGTAATTATTAAAATGTTTTCGACAGTGATGCTATTAACTGAACCAACTTGGCATTTTGTATTGATTTAATAAAGGAGTAGCTACCCGGTATTTAATTAGTCGGGGTGTCACAATACAACAAAGAGCTTTCTAGTTACAACAAAGATGAAATAATGATGGAATACAACTTTATAACAATATCAAAAGGAATGAAACAACTTGAGAATGATGACTCTCTGAAAGTATAGAGATAAGCACTTTAAATAGCTAAGAAATATCAGGGAGAGAATACGAGTGGAAATTCGTCCAAACTACTGATGATCAAGTGGAGATCATAATGATTAAGCTCCTAAGTGCTCTAATTATATTGCAACATCAGGGTTGATGTGGCGCGTGCACAACAAAAGGGATACTCCCTTGCGATAACTATATGAATAGTACTTTTATCCTTATTACCATTTGTTGTTGTCTACCACGAACTGGCTGTTGATACTTGACACGTGGTATAACCAGTGTCAAAAAGTAATGTTGTCGGGTATGATGCCAAAAATTAATGTTTTGTTTATTTTCAAACGGTTACTTGGTGAACAATTTTGAAAATTTGCGAGTGGCCTTGAGGGCCACTCGCTGTTGACACATCTGAAATATCTTGGGATCAAGTCATTAACAACTTGCTCATTTAAAAATTATGGATTGTGTGAGTGTGTGTGAGTGATATCGTGAGTCTCTCACCTCATATTCGTTCTTTCCTAGGGTATTTAATTGGTTGAGCCTTAGCTTGATCAATAAGACTTACCTCTATCCTTGAAACCAAAAATCTCAGGAGGTCCCAACTGGCCATCTGCTCGAGCCCTAAGGCTTCTTGCTAAGTAAACATGTTTTCAAATAATAAAACCAAGTGTCACCAACATCAACCTATTATGCACTACAGCTTATCAAATACGAATATTTGTGTGGCTCAAGCACTCGCTCGCAAATTGTCTATACTAGGCAGACATTGATGCTCTTATACTTTCTTCTTCTCAAGTACTATGTGACTTGGGGTTGCTCGTTTAGCATCCCCTCACTGGTTATTGATTGAGGTTTATTAGTGACTAGGACTTTCTCATCCAACATATCTTGATAGTGACTGATTGTTTAGTTTTCCCTTGATTTAGGATTGCTCGCCCAACATATCTTGTTAATGACTGCTCGTGTGGCTTTCGCATGATTTGGGATTGCTCTCCCAAGATATCTTGTTAGTGACTACTCATGTGTATTTCCCTTTATTTGGGATTACTCTCCCAACATATTTTGGTAGTTACTTCTCATGTGTCTTTCATATGATTTGGACTTGCTCGCCCAACATATCTTATTTAGCAGCTGCTCGTAGAAAGCCTCTTCTTAGTAAGAGGGTTATTTGTACACCCCTCTATAGGTAGACTTACAATATTTTGAGTAATTTTATATTAATTACATGAATAAATTATAATTTTATTTAGTTTGGGTACAATGTGAGTATTAGGTTAAGACCTTGGAGATAAGAGATCTTTTATTGTGTCTTAGTGATCAAGTTATGCTTTTAGAGGGTTTGAATTTTTTATATTTTACTGTATGAACTTAAGTGTGTATTTCTTGAAGAGAGATAAGATCTGGAAAATTGGTAAAGGATGATACCTACGACCGCATGTGCCCTTAGTGATACAACAAAATAGGGGCCCGTGACTACGAGAGATAGAGGCATGATCGTGGACTTGTTTATCCACATCCCCTTATGGCCCCCTTGCGAGGGTTGGTGTTTGAGTTTAAATGAACTCTTGAGATAGGGATTCATTTGTGGTACTGTAACACCCCGCGCAACCTGGAAATCGAGGTGGCCATCCATCGTCGCCAAACTACGTTGGGCATCACTAAATAAGTAATCATCCTTAGCATGTGACATATATATGACATATAAAAATTCATTTCCACAAGATAATAATCAGATTGATACAATAAATATAATCATCCATGTAATATTAAAATCCATCACCATGCTAATCTCCAGAATAATCAAACTCCAAATAAATATAACATCAAATAAATAGTCCAACCATAAACTTTTGAATAAAAACCGTAAACAACCGTGGAACCTATTAGCCCACCAAATCCATAATAAGAGTCACAATAATGCGATAGAATAGAAAGTAAATCCAAAACAATGAAAGTATCTAAAATAAATAAGTCTCGAACTGCACCTTGAGCAATATCTCCAATACTCATATGCATCTCCTCTAGCGCTATACGTGAAATGTTATTCAACGCAATGGGTCAGAGCCGACCGTATGAATACAATCTACTTTCCATGATTAGGGTCCGTCAACCCAGAAAATAGCATTATACATAATAAATAGCATAATAGAATATTTTAATTTAAACAAGATAATTATTAACAATGCGAGTAAAATAAACTACTATCATTTAATCACGTAATTATGCCACCACAAAAGTTTAAGTCCAACTTATGTTATCAAAATTCGATAATTACTCTAAGGTCACCATCTTTATTTAGATCGATTTATGACATCTATAATAATAATAATAATAATAATAATAATAATAATAATAATAATAATAATAATAATAATAATAATAATAATAATAATAATAATAATAATAATAATAATAATAATAATAATAATAATAATAATAATAATAATAATATTATTATTATTATTATTATTATTATTATTATTATTATTATTATTATTATTATTATTATTATTATTATTATTATTATTATAGTGGTGTCGTCATAGCCAGCCTATCCTACTGTATGTCTTGCACTTATTTGAACCCGTCTAAAGTTCCCCTCGCTATAGCTAGCCGACCCGTATTCTGTCAGCCCTACACTTATTAACGAGGTTTCATGCATAACACGTCATAATAGCCAATCAGCCAGTATTTTGTTAGCCCTACACTCATTAATTATGCAACACACCACCACGTCGCAATAGCTATCCAACTCGTATTCTGCCAATCATGCACTCATTAACGATGCCAATTCATTTTAATACCCATTTATTGTCTTAGGCTTTAATTCTCAATTTCTCAATTTCTCATTATTTTATATTGGACCCACCAGATTATAGAGCATAATCCTTGAACCGTCCCTTAGTCCCATACCGAGAGGTCTCCAAAACACAAGCATGTCTTACCTTATGTTATAAGATGAATCTTTAGCATTTATATCTTCCTAGTCTCGCACCTAGGCTATCCAAATCAACAAAATGACACATAAATCAGCCCCAGCTCGGAATATCCCATCCGTGAAAATCTACACTAACTAGTCCCATACCTAGAAAGTGTTAACTACGATTAAGGAATAGCCACTAGTCCCATACCTGGAAAGTATTCCTAAAATTAAGGTGAGAGAAGAAGTACCAAAAATTCCCATCGTCCCAGTAATGATAATTATAATCAAAACAATAAGTTGCACATTCCAATTTATCAACAATTATACGACTTTCTCATGTGATCCCAATTCAAATTCAATTTGATTCGTTCAATCCATCATTGTGATTAACACCATTTACTTTATACAACGATTATAATTTCAACATCATGCAAGATTAGGGTACACAAAATAATAATTCACTTTGATCATACCTACATAATTTCATATGATTACACAAGTTCCTTTTTTATTTAAAAAAATCACTATGGTTTCTACGTGTAAACCTACCCCCATATTAACCAAAACTCCAATCTCTACCTTAGGTACACAAGGGTTATAAGTCTTAATTGATATTAAGATTTTTCACAAAAAAAGTCCCAAATTATATTTCACTTTCCCTAATTAAGTTTGCTAATTTAGTTAAAGGAAAACATGTAAATTAAAATTCAAGTGATATTTAAAACGCATAATACTAAAGAGAGAGAATGGAAGTATTCATGAGAGATGAAAAGTCAATTGAAATATCTGATTGAATGTTTTATTCCTCTCGAAAAATTAATAAAGATTCGTTCTTGAACAATCTTAAGAAAACACAGTTTAGGCCTTCAAAACTTGGGTTGAATCTTGATAAAATTTGGGGTAAAAGTTTGTATATGAAATATGGTAAAGATGTAGGAGTCTTCTGGTTGAAAAGTTGGTGTAAACGTGTTTAGAAAAATCAAATCCTGAGTTATTTTAATGTGGAAAAAGATTAAGAGTTTAAATGCAGTTAGAATTCTATTAAAACTAAAACACTGCCAGATCTGACCATTTTGAATCGATTCTCCCTCCAAGAGGAATCGATTCGGCCTGGTCAAGTGCCCCCTAACATTTAATTTTTATGTATAAGTAAAATACCAATTTCTCCCCCGATTTAAATTCTAATTAAAATACTATTTTTCCTAAATAAAATCCAACATCTTAAATCGCTAAAAATAATTAAATCCAATTTTTTTTTTATTTTTCGAATTCCAAATTAATCTATATTATTACCGATTTAAAATTATGAGGTGTTACATACTTCTCCACTAGCACAGGAATCTCGTCCTCAAAATTTGGCGAAGTGGAAATGTGCAAAATAAAATAAGGCTCACATATGCCTACCCATAAAATACCATGATTAGGTGACGATACACCCAATCCTAGCCGTACATACCCCACGATAAAAAATACAAGATATATATATGAGTACCTAAGAAAATAATACACACTGTGTTACTCCACTAGCCACGTCGTGGCTCTTGTGGCGCCTGCCCTGCCTAAGGTTCCCGACTCCAAAGCGTATAACACCTACCCATTGCGGCTATCTCTGGTGCTACTAGCTCTTCCTGTACACTCTGGCACTGACAGTTCTAGAATCCCTTAGCCCTGCTATCCCTCCCTCCTAGGACACCCAGAAGCTCGGTGCCCTATCTCTCCAAAAACAAAATATGCACCCCTAAAAGGTACGGGATGCCTACTCGGATTTTGCTCACCTAGTTCTTGCCCCTTAGGGCCCTGCTGGACACTATTTCCCTGCTACTATTGACTCGCTCGCTATCTCTTCCGGACTTGTTCATTGTGACCCGTTTTCTCTCCTCCTTGACCATTTGAATCATGTCGTTCCCCTAACGTTTTTTGGTAGTTCACTTTCTCCTGCCACAACAACAGTGCGACATCCACCACCCGAGTGCAAGTAGTTTATGCCGAATTTCCTAAAAAATATGCCTAATAAACCAAGGCAAGCCCTTAATGAATCACTCCATCTTCTTTGCCTCAGTATTTACCTCCTCTGGTACAAACATTGATAAATTTTTGAAAACCAACTCCTACTCTGCGAGCTTTAAGTCTAGAAATTCCCTCTTCTTCGCACTCCTAATCGCATATGGTAAATACTTATTATAAACCTTACCAAAAAATCTCCATATTTCAGGAGATCCCTATCCTTCGATGTGGTGACACTCTCTCACCACTGTAATGCATCTCTGGTTAGATTGAACGTGGCTAACATTTGTTTATGCACATCAATACACCCTACCATCCGTAAGTGTTGTCCATGTCTCTCCTCCATTGGTGAGCAACCATTAGGTCAGATCACCTTGCAAAGGTGGGAGGATTGCCCTTATAGAAGTTGGCCCTCACCCTATCCTAAGTCGTAGCGGTTGTACCCTGATGTTGCACCTCTAAAGTCACCCATAAGGGAAATCCTCGGCATCCAGCACAATCTACCTCGATCTCTCCTGACTGTCGGAGATAGAAACTGAACCCTCTCTCATATCTCTAACTCTCCTAGTGTTCGCCATCTGAAAAGATAGGAATAAAAGAACATCAGAATCGAAATAACTAAGAGTGCAAATCATCAAAATGAATTAAAGATAAGCAACAAGGAAGCTAAAACGAACTCACAACCTATGAGACCAAAGACCATGCTTTGATACCATCTGTAACACCCCGTGCAATTTGGCTAGCGAGGTGACCATCCGCCACCCCCAAACTACGTCGGGCATCACTAAATATGTAATCATCCTTAGCATGTGATAGATATGAGACATCTAAAAATTTACTTCCACAAGATAATAATCAGATTAATCCAATAAATATAATCATCCATGCAATATTAAAATCCATCACCATGCTAATGTCCAAAATAATTAAACTCCAAATAGATATCATCTCAAATAAATGGTCCAACCATAAATATCTAAATAAAAATCGTAAGCAGCTGTGGAACTGATTGGTCCACCAAATCCATAATAAGAGTCTCATAATAATGCCACGGAATAGAATGTAAATCCTAAACAACAAAAACATCTAAAATAAATAAGTCTCCAATTGCACCTTCAACAATATCTCCAATACTCCTATGCATCTATTCCAGCGTTATACCTGAAATGTTAGTCAAGGAAATGGGTCAAAGCCCACCGCATGAAGACAAGTCAATCTCCCCAATTAGGGTTCGTGAACCCAAACAGTAGCATTATACATAATAAACACCAAAATTGAATATTTTAATTTAAAGAAGATAATTATTAACAATGCGAGTAAAATAAACTTCTATCATCTAATCATATAATTATGCCACCCCAAAAGTTTAAGTCCAACTTATGTTATCAAAATTTGGTAATTACTTTAAGGTCGCCATATTTATTTAGATCGATTTACCACTTATTATTATTATTATTATTATTATTATTATTATTATTATTATTATTATTATTATTATTATTATTATTATTATTATTATTATTATTATTATTATTATTATTATTATTATTATGGTGATGTCATAGCCAATCGACCCTACTGTATGTCTTTCACTTATTCGGGCTCGTCTTAAGTTTTCCACTGCGCACATTCCCCTCACTGTAACCAGTTGGCCTGTATTCTATTAGCCATGTACTTATTGACGAGGTTCCATATACGACACGTCATAATAGCGAGTCAGTCTGTATTCTGTCAGCCCTACATTTATTAATGACACAAACACCCCCACGTCGCAATAGCTAGCCAACCTGTATTCTATCAGTCCTGCACTTATTAATGATGCCAATTCATTTATTACCCCATTATTATCTTAGACTTTAATTCTCAATTTTTTAATTTCTCATTATTTAAAATTAATCCCACCCTATTATAAAGAATAATCCTCGAACCTACCCCTAGTCCCATACCTAGAGGTCTTGAAAACATAAGCACGTCCTACCCTATGTTATAGGATGTATTTCTATCATTTATCTCTTCCTAGTCTCATGCCTAGGCTATCCAAATCAAAGTAATGACACCAAAATCAGCCCCACCTCGGAATATCCCATTCATGAAAATCTACACTAACTAGTCCCATAGCTAGAAAGTGTTCCACTAGTCCCATATCTAGCAAGTATTCCTAAAATTAAGGTGAAAGCATAAGTATCCAAAATTCTCGTCATCCCCGCAATGATAATTATAATCAAAACAATAAGTTGCACATTCCAATTTATCAACAATTATATGACTTTCCCATGCGATCAAAATTTAAATTCAATTTGATTCATTCAATCCATCTTTGTTATTAACACCATTTACTTTATACAACTATTATAATTTCAACATCATGCAAGATTAGGGTGAACACAACAATAATTAACTTTGATCATACCTACATAATTTCATATGATTCCACAATCTCCTTTTTCATTTAAACAAAATCACTATGGTTTCTACGTGCAAACCTACCCCCATATTAACCAAAACTCCAATCTCTACCCCGGGCACACAAGGGTTACAAGTCTTAATTCATATTACTATTTTTCACAAAAACATTCCTAAATTATATTTCACTTTCCCTAATTAAATTTGCTAATTTATTGTAAGAAAAATATGTAAATCAATGTTTAGGCAATATTTAAAACGCATAATACTAAAGAGGGAGAATAGAAGTATTCATGCATGATGAAAATTCAATTGAAAATTCTTATTGAATGGTTGCGTTCCTCTCAAACAATTAATAAAGATCCATTATTGAACAATCTTGAGAAAACACAGTTTAAGCCTTCAAAACTTGGGTTGAATCTTGATAAAATTTGGGGTTAGGTTTTGTAGATGAAATGTGGTAAAGATATAGGAGTCTTCTGGTTGAAAAGTCGCTGGAAAAGTGTTTAGAAAAGTCTAACCCCGAGTTATTTTAATGTGAAAAAATATTAAGAGTTTAAATACAATTAGAATTCTATTAAAACAAAAACACTACTAGCTATGACCATTCCAAATCGATTCGCCCTCCAAGACAAATCGATTGGGTTTACTAAGGTGCCCCATAATACCTAATTTTGTTATATTTAAGTAAAATTCTGATTTATCCCCCATTTTAACTCCAATTAAAATCATATTTTCCACAAATAAAATCCAATATTCTAAATCGCTAAAAATAATTAAATCCCCCCAATTTTTTTTTTTCAAATTCCTAATTAATTTAAGTTATTATCAGTTGAAAATTATGGGGTGTTACAGGTATAATTGGTCGGTTTAATGTTACCGTTAGGGTTTGAGTAAACTTCATGCTGATACCAAAATTAGTATGCTGATATGGACGAATAATAAGAAGACACATGTCAATCTACGTGGCACAATAACAACGAGGAAGTTCATTTCCCCGATCAAGTCATGTTCGCTCCGAGCAACAAGGATACTCCGAGGAACTCCAACTCTCCGAGGAACTCCAACACTCCGCGGAACTCCAACTCTCCGACGAACTACAACACTCCGAGGAACTCCTGAATGACGAATAACTAAGGCGGTCCGAGCTGCATCTCGACCACAGCAGCTGCACCTCGGCCATAGCATTTATTGCCAGATAATCAACAGTTCAACTATTCATTGAATGCTTATCATATTGACGCACACGCTTGAATAGCATTAAATGAATCACCCTTTCATATGTATATTATTTAATGTATCACCCTTTCATGTACAGCCTAAGGGCTATAAATACCTTGTATCACCCTCATTTAAGGGGACCGAAATTTCTTGATATAACTTGTAATCGAGAATTCCCAAACACTCAGCAATAACATAACAGTGGACGTAGGTCATTCATATAAGGCTGAACAACTTTAAAAATATTGTGTCTCATCTATTTATCTGTGATTGAATAATTAGAGTGATTTAATTTTTTACATCAACAGATTGGCACCGTCTGTGGGAAACGACTGTTGTTATCATTTTTCACCAAAAATCATTCATCATCAATGGCAGATAATCCAGAATCCAGCAATCAAAATGCTGGAAATGCTGGAAAACATCCAAATCCCTCTTCACCTCCAGATCTGGCTGGAATTATGACGAATCTGGCTCAAGGACAAACCGCCATGCAAGAGACGATGCGGCAAATCATACAAACCCTTCATGGCAGTGCACCTGCACATTCGGGACAACGAAGTGGTCAAAGGCAAACCTATTTACTTTCTTCACGATCTAGGCGTACAGATGCGTATCGTAATGAAGAATCTGATGATTTCTCTTATCAACCTGGGCGAACTTCGTCAATGCGGGATACAGATACTGAGCAACGTATCACTCTCTCTCCAGAGAGACCCAGTGCCTTGGAGAGATTGAGCAGGGTATCTCCTTTCAGCCGATTAGGTCCTAGGAGGAATAGGAGTCCGCCTAAGACCATGTCGAGGAGTTTTCGACAACCATCAGATCTAAGAGAAGGATCAGCGCAATCACGACCAGTTGCTCGTCAAGATAGATCTCAAGAGGCCACTTCAGAACAGTCAATTGCTCGAACTAATAGACCCGAGGAAGGAAATGATGCGTGGAAAGGTTCCATTAAACGGTTGGAGGATAGATTGGGAGAAATGGTTAAGGCGAAGAATCCCCTACAACGAACTTTTGTTCAAGGGACACCTTTTGCCAAGACTATTGTGGATTTTCCTACACCGTCAAAGTTTAAAGCACCCGTAGTAACCCCCAAATATGATGGAAAGACAAATCCTGTTCTTCACATAGAGCAATATCAAGCTGCTGCCGACATCTATGCCGTCCCTAACGAGATGAGATGCAGAGCATTCTCAGGAACTCTTACTGGATCTTCCCAGATATGGTACAACAATCTTCCTCGGGGTAAGATTTCAACTTTCTTTCAATTAGTCGAGTTGTTCATTGGCAATTTCTATTTTGGAGCAAAGCCAGTAAAAAGAGTAGCACACTTGTTAAGTGTTAGACAAAAATTTGGTGAGAGTACTAGAGATTACATAACTCGTTTTAATAACGAGAAGCTGGAGGTCATAGATTATGAAGAAAAGACAGCAATCACCGCTTTGATGAGTGGGTTGTTACCTAATAAGTTGTATTACACTTTGGCCAAAGATCCACCTACAACTATGTCAGAGTTGATGGCAAAAGCGGCCGAAATCATGAATGCCGAGGAGGCTATGGCTGCGAAGAAGAATATGGATAAAGAGACCAAGGAGGAAGGCGACAAATCTAAGAAGAAAGAGCATAAGGGCAATGGCGGTGACAAATATTCCAAGAATAATAAGTCGGCATGGGAAGTCCTGCAGAAATTCGATAATTATACTCCTTTGAAAATGGGTATTAATCATGTCTTGGAAGAAATCAAGAATAGCGAGGAGGTAAAGTGGACGAAGAAACTGAGGTCAGACTCTGATACGAGGAATAGGGAGAAATATTGCGAGTTATATAAGGATCATGGTCATATGACCAAGAATTGCATACCTCTTCAGAACGAGATTGAAACACTCATCCGAAGAGGAAAGCTAACAAAGTATGTTGATCGGGGAGGTGAAAGAAGAAATAATGACCGAACTAGAGAAAGATCCAGATCTCCTCGTCGAGCAGAGGAGAAAAAGAAGAGAGACCATGAAGATGATCCAGATGATGACCCCGATCTTCCCAAGAAACCAAGGCAGCCAGAACGAGAGGTATTTTCCATACATTTTGGGTCATTTGATTGTAATGTCATTACAGGAGGAGATGCAGGAGGAGGAGACCTTACTGCAGAAAGAAAGGCTTACCTTGGAGAGGCTCAAGCTTGTTCATATATTCAGCGAATAAATTTGGCTGAGGAGGATCGCCCGAGGAAGATAAACAAAGAGAAGCTGGTCATTGGCTTTTCAAAAAATGACCTGGCAGGTGTTCTTTACCCTCACGACGACCCTTTGGTGATCAAAATGAGGATGCAAGAAGTAATGATTTCAAGGGTTTTGGTAGATAATGGTAGTTCGACGGACATCATGTACTACTCATGCTTTGACAGTTTAAATTTGAAATTATCTCAATTGGAACCTTATCACAGACCTCTCCTGGGTTTTGCTGGCGAGAAAGTTTTTCCACTTGGGACGATCAAGTTGGATATATTCATTGGAACTTGGCCTGCTTGTCGAACAGAGAGAATACGCTTCTTTGTGATGGATAAGAATGTGCTGTCAGCTTACAACATCATCATGGGAAGAGTTGGTTTGAAAAAGTTCGAAGCAGTCCCATCTACAGTACATCAGTGCTTAAAATTCCCAACAAATTTCGGAGTAGGAGTTGTGAAAGGTGATCAAAAAGTAGCTCGGAAATGCTATTATTCATCTGCCGACCAAGAGGAGCTTGAAGAGTCAAGGAAAAAGACTACTACCTACCAGGTGGAGGAAGGTATAGAAATTGAAACACTTGATCCCAGAGATGAATCCCAACTTGTAAAAGGACAGGTGGTGGAATCTACAGAAAATGTTATTCTTGATGACGAGCACCCTGAACGAGTAACCCAGATAGGTTCGTCATTGGATGTTTCAATAAAACGGGAGTTGATAAATTTTTTGAGAAACAGAAAGAAAACTTTTGCATGGAGTCATGAAGACATGCTAGGAATAGATCCGAACTTCTTATGTCATGAGCTCAATGTGAATAAGGAGATTAAACCTGTAAAGCAGAGAAGAAGAGTATTTAGTCCCGAGAAGAATCAAGCTATATAGGAGGAGGTCGAGAAGCTTTAGAAAGCCCAATTCATTGAAGATGTGAAATACCCAGACTAGTTAGCAAATGTGTTGATGGTAAAGAAGAAAAATAATACATGGAGAATGTGTGTTGATTTCACTGATCTCAACAAAGCTTGCCCAAAGGATCACTTTCCATTGCCCAGAATTGACCAACTAGTGGATGCTACCTCGGGACACGAGTTGCTCAGCTTCATGGACGCTTACTCTGGATAAAACCAGATCAAAATGAAACCTGAAGACAGGGAAAGCACTTCCTTTATTACCCCTAGGGGAACTTATTGTTATAATGTTATGCCTTTTGGTTTGAAAAATGCAGGAGCGACATACCAGCGGCTAATGAACAAGGTTTTTGCCGAACAAATCAGTTGCAATATGGAAGTCTATGTCGATGATATGCTGACAAAGAGCAAGAAAGCTGCTGATCATCTAGTTGACTTAGGTCAAACCTTTGATCAACTGGATAAATACCAGATGAAGCTCAACCCGACGAAGCGTACATTTGGAGTACGAGAAGGAATGTTCCTCGAGTACATTGTCAACCAGTGAGGCATTGAGGCGAATCTAGAAAAGATCAAAGCTCTTTTAGGGTTGCGATCTCCAACGACAAAGAAAGAGGTGCAGAGTCTTACAGGACGAGTTGCAGCGCTCAACAGATTTGTGTCACGAGCAACTGATAGATGCCTTCCATTCTTCAAAACACTTCGAAAATCTTTCGAAGAGAATGATGAATGTGAAAAAGACTTTCAAGACTTGAAGAAATATTTGGGAGCACCTCCACTGTTATCCAGGCCAGTAATGGGAGAGAAGTTGTACTTATACCTGGCAGTATCAGAGAATGCAGTCAGCTCGGCATTGATCAGATTGGAAAATGGAGTCTGGAAACCAATTTATTACACAAGTAAGGCTTTTCAAGGTGCAGAGGTCAGGTACCCAAAGCTGGAAAAATTGGCATTGGCATTAATTGAAGCAAGTAGAAGAATGAGGCCCTATTTCCAGGCCCATACCATCGTCGTGTATACCGACATGCCATTAAGACAAGCCCTTCATAAACCAGAAAAATCAGGGAGACTGATGTACTGGGCAATAGAGCTCGGAGAATATGATATTGTGTATGAACCCAGATCATCACTAAAAGGACAGGCTGTAGCAGATTTTATCGCAAAGTTTACATATCCTGATACCCCCGAGGAACAAAAGTTGCTCGCTGACCAACCTGTGGATGTTACAGGGTCAACAGACATAAGTCCAGACCAACTCCGGTTGGTAAAAGGGCTTGTGGATGCAGAAAGATCATCAAATTAAAACCCAGACCAAATCCGGTTGGTAAAAGGGCGAGAAGAGATGGTCGACGAGGAGCGAAAATTACCAGGGGAGGATGAAAGAAAACAGCAGATATTTCACCGAGGAACTCTGTCAGATAAGAAATTTGAAGACGAATTACCTACATGGAGATTGTATGTAGATGGGTCATCTTGCACAACAGGTTGTGGAGCAGGGATTGTTTTGAAAACCCCAGACGAGATTGACATGGAATATGCCCTGCGATTCTAATTCAAAGCCTCCAATAATGAGGCTGAGTATGAGTCCATGATAGCAGGTCTTAATTTAGCAAAGATTATGGAAGCACAACAAGTGATGGTATTCAGTGATTCTCAATTAATTGTGAATCAGATGATGAGAACATATGCAGTTAAAGGAGAATTAATGGTCAAGTATCATGCAAAGGTGATGGAGTTGTTGGCAGAATTTGAAGCCATTCAGTTGATCAGAATACCAAGAATGGAAAATGCACAAGCAGCCGCACTGGCTCGACTAGCATCAGCTACTCGTACCGTGCTGCGAAGAACAATACCAATTGAAGTATTAGAAAGTCGAAGCATAGATGAAGACTTGACGATGAATGTTATTACCCTTGATTTAGGACCATCTTGGATGGATCCCATCAGGGCATATATTGAGGAGGGAGAATTTCCGGAGGATAAACTCTCTGCAAAGAAATTGAAGTTTAAAGCTGCTCGGTATGTACTAACTAATGGTGTTTTGTATAGACGAGGAATTATGGTAGGTTTGCAGAGATGTGTACATCCCTCCGAGGTGAATGAATTGATTGAAGAGATCCATGAAGGGTCTTGTGGAGCCCATATAGCAGGTCGGACACTTTTACAAAGAGTGATGACGCAAGGGTACTACTGGACAACGATGAGGGCTGATTGTATAGCCTATGCCAAAAGATGTTATAAATGCCAACGTTTTTCTTCCATCCGACGTACTCCACAAGCATTGTTGACACCCATAACTTCTCCTTGTCCATTTGCCATGTGGGGAATTGATTTGGTTGGACCACTGCCAACAACCCGAGGAAGATTCAAGTACCTCGTCGTTGTAGTGGATTATTTTACTAAGTGGGTAGAAGCTGAGCCACTTATTGATATGACATACAAGAAAGTATACCAGTTCGTTTGGAAGAACATAATCTGCCGATATGGTCTCCCTCATGCTTTCATCACAGACCATGGAACACAATTCGATAACGAGGAGTTTGCCGCCTATTGTCATCAGTCAAACATTTTGAAGATTCATTCAGCACCAGGCCATCCTCAAAGCAATGGACAGACTAAAGTGATGAATAGAACATTACTAAATGGTTTGAAAAAGAGGCTAAGTGAGGCTAAGGCTAATTGGATTAATGAGTTACAGTCAGTATTGTGGGCTTACCGAACAACTCCCCGAGCAGCAACTGGAGAATCACCATATATGTTGGCGTTTGGAAGTGAGGCTGTAATACCTGCCGAGTTGGGTCTTCCAACACACAGAGTGCTCAATTTCAATTCCCTAGTCAGCGACTTAATGAGAAGATTGGATTTGAATATGCTCGAGGAGGTTAGAGAAGAGGCAACCATTAGGAATGCTGCTTACCAACAACGAACAGCCCTGTACTACAACAAGAGGGTGAAGAAATGCGACTTAATGAAAGGAGATTACGTGCTAAAGAAAGTCATTCATAAGCACAATAAGTTGGAGGCAAATTGGCATGGACCTTACCGAGTTACAGAAGTTGTTCGACCAGGAACCTACCGAATAGCAACTCTAGAAGGAGAGGAATTTAAAAATGCATGGAATGCTGAACACCTGCGCAAGTATTATCAATGATGTAAAATGTAAAGCAGTTCCATCAATATGAATAAAACGATGATGTTTCGACATCCTCTTTCTTTTATTGAAATTTTTCGGGGAATACTAGTGTGCAACACTACGCTGTTCAGCAAGAAAAGCAACACCGATAGTTCAAACCCAGATGAACTCCGGTTGGTAAAAGGGCGAGAACAAACCATACTCCTTTGGTTAGGAGGCGTACACTAGCTCAGACCAACTCCGGTTGGTAAAAGAGTTAGTGGACATGATAGTTCGAACTCAGACCAACTTCGGTTGGTAAAAGAGCGAGAACACGATAGTTCGAACCTAGACCAACTCCGGTTGGTAAAAGGGCGAGAACACCCCATACTCCTTTGGTTAGGAGGCGTACATTAGCTCAGACCAACTTTGGTTGGTAAAAGAGTTAGTGGACATGATAGTTCGAACTCAGACCAACTACGGTTGGTAAAAGAGTGAGAACACGATAGTTCAAACTCAGACCAACTCCGGCTGGTAAAAGGGCGAGAACAACATCAACATTCCTAAAAATGCCAACATGTTTGGTTAGGAAACAAGATATGCTCTCAAATGCCCACTTATGTTGGTCGGGAGGTAAGTTTATTACATAAAAGTTTCTCGAAGAACAAAATATTCCAATCTGAATCAAGTATGGTTGGTCGGAGATAAAAATCCACTAACTGTAGTTGGTCGACGAGGAGAAAATATTTTAAACAGTACCAAGTATAGCTGGTCGGGGATAAAAACCCATTAACTATAATTGGTCGACGAGTACAACTTAACAACCTTGGTTGGTTGGAAGAATTTTTTTTATACTCATTACTTTATTATTAAGTGATCGAGCAATATTACTAATACTTGTAATTTTTTATTACTAAGTTAGTCTATGAACCACACAATATTGTTATGCAAGCACAAATATAAAGTGTTTGACAAATACAAGAGCAATACAAATTTGCAAACAAAAAGGAAATTCTTTCATTAAAGTCAAAATGAATTACACAAGTTTATTACATTGATATTAAATTGTGTACTAATTATTACATCAGAATTTCCTATTCTACTGGTCTTTTCCCTTTTGCTTTTGAAATAGGCTCCTCGCTAGCAGGAGGATCGTCCAGGCAAAGGGGAGAATTAATGAAGTTAAGATCTCGCAGCATTCTGACGTTCATTATTGAAGGTGTATCCAGTAAATGCTCCGGATGAGATAATTCAACCTGCGAATGAAGGGCATAGTCACCAAGATACTGGGAGATCAAACAACGAGGGATGGCCCGAGCAGGGATCCAACTCATATCAAGCTTGAATGGTGGATTTGGTAGATCGAGCAGCCCAGGAGCATGATAATCCCATAAATAATGGCCCTGCTCTAGTTTTAATACACCCAGGGCGTTCAACCATCCCTGTTTATAACCTTCATTATTGGCATTTTCAATGCGAGCATCCAAGTGACAAAGGGCCTCATTGTATCCTGCCATCCAAAACTCACGAGGTTGTTTGTGGAATTGGAAAGTTATTCTCTCTAATTGCTCGTGAAGGTTTCTGGCAAAAACATCCTTATTATCTAGAGCAGACTTTGTCGAAGAAAGTTGATCCTCCGGAGTTTGGGTTTTCTTGGACATTTCAGACAAAGCTCGATCTTTTGCATTCAATTGGAATGCTTGGGTTTCCAATGTTGATTGAGTACGAGCTTCTTCAACATTACGACGAAGACCTCTGGATCCTCCCCGAGCAGGTCGAGAACTTTGTTCCTCAATAACATTTTGATCAACTCTTCCTCGTCCACGAGAACCTCTTCCTCGCCCCCGAGTAGCAGTAGAAGTACCAGATCTTCTCAAGGTGTCCAACTCTTGCCTTAATTTGGCATTCTCAACCTCTAAGAAGGAAAATCCCTCATCAGTCACTGGGATTACTGATGTTGAAGAGGAAGCTGCAGACTTCAATGTGCTAGCTCTTTCTGCAAATTGTTATTTTCTTGCTCTAGCAACTCGGCAATCTGTCTACAAGCTTCAACTTCACCCCTAAGGTTTCTCTCCCTGACATCATACCCAACAAGGATCTTTTTGTGTCCTGTCTCGGCAGAAAGCTGTTGATACCTCTTTTCATACCCCTCGTGCAAAAGGGCAGTTGATTCCTTGTACTGAGTCAGAAGATCTTCTAAACTATATTGAAGATCCTCGATCATTTCATAGTAAGCCACGTTATTGGCCACAGCTCGATCAAGTAAGTCCTTTAGGTACTGATAAGCTTCGACTGCCTGCTCTGAAGCATCATGACCAAGGATGTCGACAACTTCTGATGCACTTAAGTTTGTGTGACCAGCCTTATAATATTCATGACATTGCTGCATCAGCTTTGTGTCATTAGCAGACAGCACATCCATACTGGCCAGAAACTAACAGAGAAAGAAAAAGTAATCATCATAAAGAAGAGAAGGCAAGAGTTAATAAAAAAGTAGACAGAGCATCAACAATGTAGAGGAACAAAAAAGGTAATTTTATTACATCATCAAAAGGAGTACAGCGTTCAGAATACAGAGTACAAGTAAAAGAGAAGAAAAATAGAAATAGATACCGAACAACTTCACACCTTTTCCTTGTCTCCCAAGACTTTCTCGGGAGGCTGGGACGAGGAGCTCGGTTTCTCGGTGGGAACAATAATTTGGTCCGCTGGAGTTGGAACTTGTTCAGGAGGAGCAGGCAAGGATGAAATCTCTTCGATAATTGTCTGAATAGGTTGGGAAGCAAGGACTTGATCGCCCACTGTCATTGAAGACTCCTCGGATGCAGCTTCGTCTTCTTCCTCATCTTAAATTCTAGGAGGGGGGCCAGGAAGATGTTGTTGAAATAGCTCAGAGTCTTCGCTAACTTTCAATTCTTGCATGCCAGCAACCCAACCACCTCGGAAGTATTTCAAACTCCCATACTTGACCTGGGTCATCATTGCTGCTACCCCCCTATCCCATCCTTTATCCCAACCGGTGCAGAAAGATTTTTTCACAGCCGCTTTTCTTTTCATTTTCTCCGAGGAGATATTCTCGGATAGAAGATCCTCGGAGGCTTTCAACTTGGCCTCCACCTCCTCCTTCTGGCGATTTACTTCTCGCAGAAGGGTTAGCTCTTCCTCAGGCAATTTTAACTTATTTTCAAGCTCCCCAAAGTTTGTGAGCTTTTCAGCATATTTCTTATTCTCTCTCTCCAAGTCTTTTACTTTGTTTCCCAACTGTACCTTCTCTGCCTCAGATGCAGCCAACTTCTTCTCCCATTCGCCCTTATCCTCGTCATATTTTTAACGGGAATCCTTCAAAGACTGGGCCAAACCCAGAAAAGCATCCTCCACTCCAGACGAGGAGCTAAAAGCTTTGAGTGCTTCATCGTTCTTCACTATGGTGTTAAAGCAACTCACCAGCTGGAAAAAGAAGAAGGTAATAATAAGTCAGTGCCGAGATACATATATTGACTGAAAGAAAGACAAATTCAGGATAAGAGAAACTTACTGAAGCAATGTGACAAGTAGCTAGGGATGTCAGCATATCCCTAGACATGTTCTCCTCAATTCCTTGGACTTCAGGAATAGTCCAAGTCTTTACCGAGCTCATTGCAGAACTCGAGGGAATAATGGTTGGAACACCAGCTCCACTAGCTTGGAGCTGAGGAATGGTTTCAGAAAAACTGATCGAGGAGGATTTCTTCAATCTCCTCAGTGTCACTTCAACATTTTCAACTAAAGAGGAACTTTTGGTTGGGGAGATCACTCCTGCTGGTACATCCTTCTTGTTAGAAGCCACTGGGGGCTTCTCGGCAGCCTTCTGAGGAGCAATAGAAGGGGCAACATCTACTTTCTTTGTCCCCTTTGGGACGTCATTCTTGTTTCTTTTTCCATCTCCAGCAGAGGAAGTCTCTTCGAAGATAGCAGGAACTCTTCTTTTGCCCATCTTCTAACTTAAAGGAATGAGAGATTCTGGAGAAGAGTCCTCAGGAATTGATGCTGGTTCACTGGTACTGACCACAGGACGAGCAGTAAAGGATGTAGTATAACTCCTATACTGCAACAAATATGAAGCAGACCTGATGTGCTCGTCTGCAACTCTTCGATGCAAATTCCAGATATGTTTCAAATGTTTAATATTTACTTCTGATTCTTTTGGAGTTTTTCTCTTACTGTCAACTGCAAAAAAATACATATTGAAATATCAGTCATACATTTTGTTAAACACAATGAAGTCGTAATTTCAAAAATAAAATAAGATGAAAATAACCTATCCCATTGCCATATGGGGGGCATCTGGGACCTTGATATACTTCATCTCCAACCAAAGGGGTATGTTGCCAATTTTTGATAACTACCCCGTGTTCAAAATAATCCCTATTTGCATCAGGAAGGTTGACTACTAAGGCCCTATTAAAAAATCTAGTTTTTAAATAAAAAACATTGTCTAAAATAGCCCATCTATAACAGCACATAATCTCAGGAATTCCTATACGAGATCCATGAGTTTGATTTAACCTATACACCCCATTAACTATTCTCCATGTGTTGGGGGCTATTTTTGCAGGGACAACATCGAAATACTGACAGAACTCTAAACATAAAGGGTTTGGTGGAAAAGAAAATCCACGTTCAGCAATAAAGAGGCTAGGAAACCAATGTCCCTCAACCAAATTAAAATAATTTGAAGGCTCAGAAAGATTCTCCAAAGTTACCCAAGAAGGAATAGAAAAGTCAGAATGGAATTTCTCAAGAGATTCGATAATATAAACCATGGTGAATAAAAAGAAATGAAGAAGAAGGAAGAAAATCTTACAGGAAAAAGGAGATCTGTTGACAAACAAACGAAGAAAGGGATGAATGCACAAGAGAGAGAAAAGCTATAGAAAACTCGAAAGTAGAAATTGAAAAAGGTAGAAGACGATGGGATTGCCTCTGAAGCTTAAATACTTTTCCTTGGGAAACTACGAAAGAAATGATTACAAAAAGGAAACTATTATGCTACCGGTGGCTAAAAGGACAAAAAGTGCACGAAGATCGAAGCACTTATAAAAATGCAAAAAGGCGGATTCTGCGAATTTGGAAGGAAATTCAAATACGAAGAAAATGCTCCTAAAACCCAGGAAGGTCATTTAATATTGCCATATACCGAGAAAGAATGTTCCATACTCCTCAAAGTTTGAAATATGAAACATTGGGGGCTTCTGTTGATACCAAAATTTGTATGCTGATATGGACGAATAATAAGAAGACACATGTCAATCTACGTGGCACAATAACAACGAGGAAGTTCATTTCCCCGATCAAGTCATGTTCGCTCCGAGCAACAAGGATACTCCGAGGAACTCCAACACTCCGAGGAACTCCAACTCTCCGAGGAACTCCAACTCTCCGAGGAACTCCTGAACGACAAACAACTAAGGCGGTCCGAGCTGCATCTCGACCACAGCAGCTGCACCTCGGCCATAGCATTTATTGCCAGATAATCAACAGTTCAACTATTCATTGAATGCTTATCATCTTGACGCACACGCTTGAATAGCATTAAATGAATTACCCTTTCATATGTATATCATTTAATGTATCACCCTTTCATGTACAGCCTAAGGGCTATAAATACCTTGTATCACCCTCATTCAAGGGGACCGGAATTTCTTGATAGAACTTGTAATCGAGAATTCCCAAACACTCAGCAATAACATAACAGTGGACGTAGGCCATTCATATAAGGCTGAACCACTTTAAAAATATTTTGTCTCATCTATTTATCTGTGATTGAATAATTAGAGTGATCTAATTTTTTACATCAACACTTCATGAGGGATAGATTCCATTGTTACTATATTATTTTAAATGATAAGAAAGATTTTGTATCCCATTTTCACTTTTGTTTCTCCATATTCCATTGAACGGAGATTAAAAAGGATCATACAACTGTGTGGACCACATTCGTGTGACTCTTTATTTTCCCATCCCATTCTCTCCATTTTTCTTCATATTTCCAATATTTTCAAACCTTGCAATTATTCACCATCACCCATTCACCCCATATAGAATAAGATTGCATTTTTAAGCCATTCTTCTTTGTTGGGTTACGCGTACGATTTGAAAAATATAATAGTTATCCTATTATTTGTTTACGTGGAATGGAAGCTTTTTTTTCCCCACTGTTAGTAAATGATAATCTCGAGGTATATATAAAGTATTAAAGATCAATCATCACAAGGAATTTTTTTGTTTTACTTTTCTACATTCTCTCAAATTGAAAGTCAATATCACTTAACCTTTTAATCTACTTTATTTTTGTTAAAGTTTGTTTCTATTTTGTAATTTGAAAAACGTAATATCTATATATCATGTTAGCTTAATATATGTGGGATGGAAGGTTTTTTTGGTCTCTCATCGATCATTTGGTGTTGTAAATTAGTTTACTTGTAGTAAATTTGTTTTTATATTTTATAGTTCACTTTTAATGATGCGACAATAATTTTATCATGAACTTCGATTCCCATAACATCATATATTTAACTAAACAACAAAAAAACAATTGCAACATGACCAGCATACCCATAAGGTAATTATTTGTTCATTGAAAAATTACTTTTGCTTAAATTTTGATATCTAGTTTACTATTTAATGAAATGTTAGATTGATTTTAGTGGATCCTTAAGAAATAACAAAGAGTAGAAGAATTTTTATCAATTAACTAATTTTTAAAAAATCCTTATTTTTCATCAAACTTATTTTTATAAAAATCCTTATTTCGTAAACAATTATTGAGCCTCATCGGTGGATACCTTGGTGCATATAGATTCCCTTGCTCTGACAGCTTGCATGGGTGTACTCCTGCATTGTATTATGGAGGAGACATTTAACATAGAAGAGAGTCAAGGCTTGTGAGTGAGACGAGTCGTTGAGTAAGTCTACTGTGTAGTCTTTGTAAAACCTTATCATAGTGATTTGTTTGGCTTGGCCATCCGAGGTTTTACCCTTTTTAGTTTTCCTCGTACATCGACATGTTGTGGAGGATTTATTTATTTTATCTTCTTATCACCTAGATGTATATTTTAGGTTAAAAAGATAAAATTGGGTAAATTGATTTTTCACAACAAAATGGTTTAATTTGGTGAACAAGTTTTATTGGGTTAATTTGTTTAAAGTTTTATTCTTTAAATTTGAAAAATATAAAAATAGATTTTTTATTTGTGAGCATATTTGACTAAGCACACTCGTGTAGGTCATTCCAAAAGACAACATCATAATATGTGTTAGACACCTATCCATTAATTGATTCAGAATCAATTATAGGTTCATGGTTTTCATCAAAGCACATAACCTTTATCGATAGCACAAGAATGTACATTTAATTTATAAACCTTCATAGTACTCCCATAAAATAAATAATTCCAACTAGATTGTATTTAGTATATCAGTTGAGAGTACTTAAGATGTTTGCATATTCATCTTTCTTAACACTCTATATATTATTCTTGAACAATTCATACTTGGGTCATATGGAGTGATAGATGGTTAACAATAAACATATATCTAATAAATAGATATAGTTATATTTTAAGGTACTTGATCTGTTAATGATACAAATTTGTCCTTGTAATATTAATGAGTAATATTCATATTTAATCAAAATTCATTATGCCAACACGTTGACTTAGCATAACTTTGATTTTCTTAGTAATAAAATAACATAACCAACTATTAACTAATCAATTCAGTTAAACTTTTTAGTTTATTATTCAAATATTTTATTCATGGGACCGTGGTGAATTCCAAAATTGTTATTTTACTTGGTTTTTGAGACTTTCATTATTACGGAGACTTATTCATCTCTATTGGTCCAATTTTGAGACTCATATTTGTTATCTTATTTTATTGGGATATTTTTATATAATGTTGTGGATCAATTTAGTTTTTAGTTTTTATCATTGATGTTTAAAATGGTATAAATTTTTTGACTTTCCTTATCTTCGGCATACATGATGCCCACCTAGTATGTGGTAAACAGGGTTGTTACAGGTTACATCAGAGCATAGTTTAAATCCTTAGGGTTTGTGTGAGATCGATCCATTTCCCGACGAGTTTTCTTTGATATTTACCCTTTTTTACTATATCTTGGCAGTATTAACATATGATTCTCTACATCTTGTTAGGTATAGCAAGGACGAGGTATGGAAGTGGGGCTACGACTGGGGGAGATGCCAATAATAACCTAGGGCAAGGTGACATTCAGTAGGGGAACCACGGTATTTTCAGTGACCATGGCATATGCAATTTCATCGATAGTGGTAGAGATTATTCATTATCTTCTACAACCAGCAGCCCCACTACCACAACAACAAATAGGCCCCATGTTCAACTGGAAGAAGGTTAGGGAATCCTTTACTAATGGGAGTCCCCTAGAGTATGAAGGATACACCAATTTGATTGTGTCACACCAATGGTTATGCGATATTGAGTGTCACATGAGATTATAGGATAGCACATAGGTGCAGAATTATATGTTAGTTGCTTTAAGGCTGATAGATAATGCCCTACAATGGTGGGGGTCGACCCCACTGATGAGGAGAGATAACCAATGATGATATAAGTCTTTGGGGATATATTATAAGAGATGCACCTTTCGTTATCACTATGAATAATAAAGAAGAAAGAATTTTTAGAATTAATGAAAAAAAGAAGGATAATTGCAGAGTATGAGATGAAGTTCACTAGATTATCTTTGTTATATAGTCAAGAGGTGAACATCAAGCCAAATAAGATGGAATGCTTCATCAATGGGATAAATTAGAAAATAATAGGTTTCTTTTGGCCAATCGAATGTAGATCACATATACGCGAGTGGTAAATAAATGTTTTTACACTTTAGGATAATTAAAATTTTCATAAAGACCTCAGATGAGGATGTTAGTTCGTCCTAGGATAGAACTAGAGGATAAGAAAGGATAAAACATTTTCACAACATAAGAACCAATGTTAGGAATATCATCTATGGAATAAATAGAGGAAAAAACCATTAGGCTTCCATAAGGGATTCATTACGAAGTCTTTCAGGGACGTCGTTATGGATGCAGGGAGGAAGGCCATTCGCCTAAGTGGTGTCCAAAAGAAAATACATAATAGTTTATGAAGTAGGGTCATAGGTTAGAGCTACCCTAGATGCACGTTCCCACACTGCAGTTATCACCAAAAAAGATGCATATTATGCTAATTGTTTCAGCATTGCCAGAGCTGGAGAGACGAAAACCGTTACATCACGAAATGATGGTCAAGATGGTATCTTTTAGATTCAAGTGTCATGTTAGATGATCCAAGGTATGTTCTTAACTCTGGAAAACCCTTTATATATCTCATCTATATATGTGTGGGGTAAGGATGTAACTTACTTAATAGAATATGGCTTATTTGTCTCGACATGGATGAATTGATATAGATTTGTAAGATGATTATAACAAAGTGGTTGATCTTCCCCGACATTATTTATTTCCCAAAGGTATTATGGTTATGATTGGCATGGTTGGTGTGCAAGATTATTGCCAGTGTGCTAAAGGAAGTACGATTAGGATGGTATGGTTGATTTTTCGAACGTAGAATAACATAGTTGATTTTCCAAGTCATGGTGGATTTGATAAAGGTAGGATGATTAGTATGGCATAATTAATTTTCCATGACATTCTTAACTAGCCAAAGCTGGAATGATTACGATTGACATTGTTTATTTTCCATGGCATAATTGATTTACCGAAGGTAGGATGAATAGGATGGGATTATTAATTTCCCATGTCATGGTTGATTTTCCATTAAAGAAGTATGGTTAGGATGGCATGGTTGACTTTCTATGACAAAGATAATTTGAAGAAAATAATGAGGTTAAGAAGGGTGTGGTTAGATTCTAAAAACTTTTAATACCCACATACTACTAAACCATAGAATAATAAATAACGATCCGATAATTACATGTATTACCTCACATCCCCCTTAAAATTTAGTCAACTTCAAAACCACCTGAAATAAAGTTAAAATTGCACGTAAAACTCTATAACTTTTCTATATTACCTAGGTACCCCCAAAGGGTAAAAAATGACCAAATTACCCCTTTAAACTTTGAAAGAAATATAACATAACCTCCCTTTCACCCTATGACCCAAACTTTATATCAAATTGAACCTTTAGACCTCAAATAATTAAATTTTGTAATCCTAACGCTTAAACTTTCATAAAATTACACAAATGCCCCTATAACATGCAAATTTATCATATTAAATGCTAAATAAATATAAAAATTTCTCTTTAAGGACCAAAACCAAAACCGAAACTAAACTATTTAAGGTTTCCTCCTCTGCTAACAATGCATCTCCATTAGCAAAAAATGAAAAAAATTACATGCCCTACACCATTTCTCCATGTGATTTTCTTTTTCCCAAGTTTTCTCTTCTTAAAACTAGGGAGAATCCCCCTCCCAGAAGCACCAATAGAATACCCTTAGCTTATGGTATAAATCCCCCATGAAATTCAGTCTAAAAGCCCACCAGTTTAGTAGAATTATACTTGAGTTTTTTTCACTTCAAACTAGTAACCTATGATTTTATGCATCAATTCTTATTTTTAGCATCCAAAATGTTTTCTGCACCATCATAATACCTAACCAAATCAGAAAAACCAAACTCTTACATGTGGAATAGCTTGTGTAGCAAGAGATTTTCAAAAACTCCATTAAACCTTGAGCTTTAAAGGTGAAACTTCATTCTTTGACTTTGAACCTATTTCAAAGTGAGGAATGAGTTTCTTATAGCCTAGGATCTTAAGTGCAATGGCCATTTTAAAAAATTCATAAGTTTTGAAACTTAAATTCTCGAAAGTGTTTTTGAGTTGCAAAAACTAAAATTTCAAAATTCTCTTCAACCAGGATACCTCAATCCTTCAAAATAAATCCAAACGCAGCATTAGGGTAGCAGAAACCTAGCCATAAGCTTAAAAAACATTGCCATATTCTGTAAATCCATGAATAAGTGGTCATATTTTTTTAAAAAATAAATATTTATTGGAACTTGATGGATACTGAACCTCGATCCATGAAACTTATATATTTGGATTCCTTATGAAAAATAGGTCGGGTTGGTTCAGAAAAAATACAAAATTTCAATATTTTCTTTAAGTATTTTAAATTTGCACTTCCATGGCTTAATTTTCCAAGGTAATTGGAAATTTCTTAGAGTACAAAATTTATCACCTTTTCCTTTCTTTTACATGTCAAAGACTCGATTTAAGAAGCCAACCCTACCTTCGTTGTTAGTAAGCTATTCCCTGAGAATTCGACCCAGTCCTATCGAGTTTATAACTTGATGAGCAACAAAAAGTGTGTGCTAACCACTTATGTTCATCCTTAATTACAACTTCCTAAATTCTCTAAGAGAAAACTTATGGTTCCTTCCAAACACTAGCTTCAATATATCAATTTATCTCCTAGACCAAGCCCTACTAAGCCAAGAAAATACTCACTTGATTGGTGTACTAATAGTATCTCAGATAATGAAGGGAATTTTGAGGCTGCTGAACATAACCTTTTGACAAACTATTTCAAAACAAATTTAGTAACTCTTTTAAACAAGTATGCTTTCCTTAAAAATATGGAAGAGATCAACACTGTCATGAAGAAAAAATAGACAAAAGGTGGCCTTGAACTCTTCATTATTAGAATAATATCTCACAATAAGAACTTACCATCTCAAACTCCTTTTCCCTCCTTACCTAATTAATCAAAGTCCTCTTTTGAAATGTGAGAGGGATATGCAATAAGCCTATTATTCGTAGACTCAAAAAGTTGATTAAGACTCACAATATTTCAGTAGTAGCAATAATGGAACCAAAAAAGAAGGCATCTCATATAAAAGATTTCATTTTTAAGCTTAATTTTGCTAATGGTCTTGCCAACTCATGTAATAACATTTGTGTTTTATGGAAGCACAATTGGGATTCAAAGCTTATTCATTCCTAAACACATGACTCTAGCCTTCTTTATCCAATAAAATTCATGGAAGTGTATGGTAGATGCAACAAAGAGGATAAGAAAGTAACTGTCTAATCATTGTGGGAGGAGATTTTAATGTGGTCACTAGTCCACTAGAAAAACTTGATGGAAATGACATTATTTCAGAGGTTGTTCTTTAATTCATCAATACTCTTGGAGTTGCAGGCCTTTCAGATATTCCATCCAGTGGATCTAAATACACTTGGTGCAATCATAGGAAAGGTATCGATCAGATATGGACCGGATCTGATAGGGTGGTTTATAGTCCTCATTGGTATCAAGTATTAAACTTTACATCAGTTTCTCACTTGAATAGAATCAATTATTATCATAGCCCACTCCTCTTAAGTTTTATTCAGGATAATGGCACAATCCAGATGAGTTTTAGATTTTGAAATTTTTGTATCAAACATAAGGACTTCATTCTAGTTGTAGAGAAGGCATGGAATAGTGACTTCAGTGGTATCCCTATGGAAGTATTTTATCAGAAACTTAAAGACAATAAGATTGCTCTGTATCACTATAATCACATAATCTTTAAAAATATTATCCAATCGATCAAATAAGCTCGGGACTTGGTACTTTAAAAAGAGGTTCCTTAGAATCAAACTTCATACTTGAAGCGAATATTGAATACAAGTTGTCTATAGCATACCTCAATTTAAAGATATCTTTAGAAGAGGAATTACGGAGGCAGAAAGCAAGGATTAAATGGCTTAAATATGGGGATGAAAATACTCACTATTTCCATGCAATGGTTAATTATAAGAGGAACATGCTCCATATTTCCAGAACTTAAGAATCCACTATGAACGGGTTATCTGATCAGAAATCAATATGCAACTCATTCACTTAACATTCAAAAACATCCTCATTTTTGCATCTTTCATCCCATCCCATTGGTAACTTTTCAAACACATTCCAAATTTCATGTTATATCAGGAAAATGAGATGTTTATTCTAACTACAGAAGAAATCAAATAAGTGGTTATGCAAATAGACTGCTCATGTTTTGCATGCCTTGATGGATTCAATGTGTCCTTTTATAAATAATGTTGGGATATTTTAAATAAGGACATGTTTGGTGCCATTACCAGCTTCTACTTGGCGATTCCTCTTTTTAGAAGTTGGTCCTCAACCATGATTACTCTCATCCCCATAATAGATAATACAAGTTCTCATAGTGATTACAGACCTATCAACCTTTGTAACACCATAAATATGATCATATACAAAATTTTGTCTGGTAAAATTATATCCCCAAATCAAGATGGCTTCATAAAGGGGAGGGCACTCAATGAACACATCCTCTTGTCTCAAGAGTTGATACATAATTTCAATAAGAAAAAAAGCGGGGAGAATCTAGTATGCGAGCTACATATGTCTAAGGCCTATAATAGAATATCCTGGATGCTTATCACTTAGGTGCTTAGGCATTTTGGTTTCAATGAATCCTTCATAGACATGACTTGGAGACTAATTTTAGATTGCCGGTATTCCATTCTTATTATTGGATCCCCTCAAGGCTTCTTGAAATCATCTCGTGGGATGAGACAATGGGATCCACTTTCTCCTACACTTTTTGTCATTGTTATTAAAGTACTTAATAGAGGTATGCACAAACTTTTCTGGAATGGTCAAATTGATTCATTTCCAATGCCTACTGGAAGCCCCATGATCATTTTCTATAATTTGTTAATGATGTTCTTATCTTAACCTCTGGATCTCAAAATTCTTTAAATAACCTCATGGAGTTTAATAAAGAGTATGAGACTTAGTCTTGGCAGATCCTTAGCTATTCTAAATGCAGTTACATGGTCCATCACAACTTTACTCCTTCTGGAAGAAGAAGAATATAGATGATCATTCATTTCTTCTTTAAGTAATACCTCCTCTTCTTTATTTTGGTGTTCCTCTCTATGCAGGTAAAAAGAAATCCATCCTTTTTAATCACTTACTGGATAGAATAAAAAAGAGGATGGAAGTTTGTTCTTGCAAGCTTTTATCTTAAGGAGGTAAGATCACTCTCATCAAACATGCCTATTAATCCATTGATCCTTGATCTTCTTTATGAAAATTATTATCTATGCTTCATTTAGAAAATAATTAGTTCCATACACGCTCAAACTTTTATATACATATAATTGTTATATAACTCGTTAAAATCTACGTAGCATACTCTTGCTAATTCCTTTTTCCTCAAAATGCTCGACGATAAGAATGTTGTACCCCCTCCCTTTTTGTGATACACACGAATCATATATATATATATATATGTGTGTGTGTGTGTGTGTGTGTGTGTGTGTGTGTGTGTGTGTGTGTGTTTGTGTGTGTGTGTGTGTGGAAGGAGAATAAGGAAGATGAGAGAAAAGAATGATGTTTCTCAATGAGCTACGCCATTTTTAAGTTTTTGGAATAAAATGTACCATGAATAATTCACCTCTGCGGTGGAAGTACAATATATGTAATATAATATTAATGAATAAAGTTATGTTTATCGCCTTAACCTTAGTTTCATTGCTTCATTACTATCTTCTACATTCATACCAAAAATCGGGTGTCATAAGTTGGTATCAGAAAGTAATTCAATGATGAATCAGGTTAGAGTCCTATAAGGGAACAATATAATATATTAGTTATTTTACACATTTCGTAACTTCTTTACTTTTATCATATATTAAATATGTTTTGCAGCATGAATATTTGGGACTCGCAACTTTTCAGTTTTGATATTGTTCCCACCAACAGATGGGAAAACCCGATGAAGGAATAGGCTTTTCTTAGACTCAGTGCCACGGTTCAAGAAGTGGATGGTGATTCATAAATTCTAGTACTGCCGTGAAGTAATCGGTGTTGACGAATCAAATCTCCAGTGAAACCCAGGTGACGAGGAAAATATGAAAGTATGTGGACGATCCAATTATTCTCTAAGAGACTATTAATCTCGGATGGAATGATATTCACTCTCCACCCTCGCTCCAACCTAAAGCTACCTCTAAACGGAGAACTTTTTATTGATATTTCTTCTGGATCTTCTAGTAGCTCCACCAATGATGACCCATCCAAACCGAAAGACTTTGATTTCATTCTCGACGTTGATTCTTCTGAGACCGATGTCGTGGTTCTTAAATGATGAACTGAATAACCTACCTCCTCCTATTAGTAATATATTTAATAAGTAGTTTATAATTATTGTGGTAATACTACAAATATAGATGGAGTAAGCTAATATAAGGTTGTACAAAAACATAGTTCTTAAGATATGCTTAGGTTGTATAATAGTATGCTAACATAGAGCTTCTAGTTGTATAAACTCTTTTGTGTAATATAACTTACTTAAAGTTTCTTCTATATGCCATCTCTTTAAAAAAAATATTCTTATACATTTTCATTATGTAAATAGTATATTATGGTTAGGATAATTAACATTCGCGCTTCTTCCACCAAAACTTAAATTGTGCATACTCACACTAAAGAAATTATGCAATGCCCTTAAGAATTAACATCTTTATCTAGACAGCAGCATGCACCGATTCCACACCCTGTTCATGAGGAAGTTACAAATGAAGCACGTTGAATAAATGCTCTTAGAGAATATCTGATACAATAACCCCTTCCATTTCTTGGGAAGTCAGGATCAAGTGAGGATGAGAAAGGGGTACGTAAAATTACAAAGATATTCAACAAGGTATAATTGTTGCTAATCTCTAAGTAGTTTTAGCATTTTATATGTTTGAAGGTGAAGCCAATTTCTAGTGGCAAGCTATAGCCCAAAGTTGTAATTTAGTCGCCCTAACTCGGGAACAGTTTGAAGAAATCTTCTTCAAAAAGTACTTTTTTGAGACCAAAAGAGATCAGTTGACTATAAATATTTTGAAATTACAGCAAGCTAATATGTGCGTAGCCCAGTATAAAGCCAAGTTTATAGAATTGTCCCATTATGGACTCTAGTATGTGAGCACTGAAGTCAAGAAATGTAAGAATTTTAAGGGAGGATTACAACTAAGGATTAAAACCTCCATTACCCCTTTGCAAATTGGAGACTTTTCCCAACTCATTGAAGTGGCTTCGATTGTTCAATGAAATCCTGCATCAGGTGGATATGTACACCGTCCCAATCATATCAATGGGAATAACTACGTTTCTAGAATCTTACCTAGACCCTAAACCCAACCTTATCCTAGCTCTAGTGGACAAGTTAATTTTCAAATTTACTATAGCACTACCTATCTGCTACTTCGATGCAATGAGTGGCAAGAGGTAGGACATATTTTTCTGTGATGTCCTAATTTGTGCCCCTATGTGACATAAAATCGATCATGTAATTCCCTAAGACCTAGAGGAAAAACTCCTACCTACAATCAGTGCATGCCCTATTATGCTGGTAGAAAACACAAGACATACCCCATTCCTGGGATGAATTGTGACATATTACCCGTACAAAAATTACATGACATGATTGAAGGTACAATATTCTTTTATAATTATTTCGCTCATGTTTTATTTGATTCTGGTTCAACTCATTTATTCATTTGTTTTAGACTAGCTAAAGTTTTGCAAAATTTTCCAAAATCATTGGAAATTCCCTTATAAATAGAATTACCTCCCAGTGAGGTTAATACACCTACTCAAGGGAATGATAATTGTAAAATTCATCTAATTTTAAGTATACTCTCTGTAAATTTAATAATCCTATATATACATGAATACGATATTATTATCGAAATGAATTTGTTATTAAAACATCAAACTTAAATAGATTCTTATTTAAAGAGAGTATACTTTTTTCGAGACCAACAAAACCACCCATTTGTATTTCAAGGAATGGTTCATTCCTAACCTTCAACTTCTCAAATCCAAAGTACCACCTCTCATTTATTCTCTAGAGTCTTAGAACAATTTCATGATGTTTTCTAAGAAGAAATGTTAGGAATACCACCTTGTCGAGAAAGCTATTTTACTATCAATATTTAACCAAATACTTACCCTATTTCGATACCCCCGTATCGAATGGCTCCTCTAGAACTTCGTGAACTTCATACCCAACTAGATGATTTACTTGAAAAAGCGATTATTTGCCTTAGTTCATCTCTTTGGGGAGCACCTATGTCGTCCATAAAAAAGAGTGATGGAAGTTTTAAAATATGCATAGACTACCGTAAGTTGAATTCAGTAACAATTAAAAATAGATATACTTCACATAGAATTGGAGATTTATTCGATCAACTTATGGGTGCAATGATCTTTTCAAAAATTGATCTGTGATTTTCTTAGCATCAATTACGAGTAAGAGAAGATGGCATTCAAAATAACTAATTTCAAAATCTTTATGGACATTCTGAATTTACTGTGATGTAATTTGGATTAACCAATGCCCTAACAGCTTTTCATGGACCTAATGCATACAATATTCTAAACTTTTTCTTGATTAATTTGTTATCCTATTCATTAATAACATCCTCATTTATTCCCAGAATCCTGAAGAACATGCCCTACATTTAGAGATAGTATTAGGTACCTTGAGAAACAATCGGTTGTATGCCAAGAAGAGCAAATGTGGTTTCTCGGTGAAAGAAGTGAAATTCCTTGGACATGTGATATCTGAAAGTAGAATCCAAGTCGACCTAGCTAAAATCGTAGCCATTTTAGAATAGAAAAATCTCACCAATGTCACCGGGATAAAGAGTTTTCTTGTATTAGCTTGTTTTTATCATCGTTTTATAGAAGGATTTCCAAAATTTCTCTTCCATTAATGAAGTTAACAAGGAAGGAAATGACATTTATGTGGACTACGGAGTGTGAGGAGGCATTCCAAACTCTAAAGGACAAGTTGACTACTTCCCATGTCCTAATAATTCCTTCTACTAATATAAGTTGTGACGTATATACCGATGTCTCGTTGAAAGGTTTAGGTCGTGTCTTAATGAAAAAGGGATAGGTAGTTATGTATGGGTCTCGATAACTCAAGATTCACGTATGTAATTATCCTGTGCATGATCTTGAGTTAGTAGTCGTAGTTTTTGCTTTAAAAACATGGCGTTGTTATCTATACGGTGAGGAATTCCAAGTGCTCTCAAATCACAAAAGTTTGAAACAAATCTTCATGCAAAGGGACTTGAATTTGAGATGGAGACGTTGGATGAATTTTTTAGAAGATTACAGATTCAAGTTAAACTACCATCCTGGCAAGTGAAATGCTGTAGTTAAATCCATAACCCTGTTGGAAGACTTAACAATAGTATTTATTATGATGTTGCTATTACCATGGAGTAATATTATCTTTGACCAACCCTGATTTTTTCAAAATTCATCAATATCATTGCTTACCCAATCCTCAGAAAAAATATTGTAAGCAATAACTCCAATATCCCTTCGTAATAAAACAACAAACCAGAAGTAAGAGCTACAAATTGTCTTATGATAAGGAGATAAGTTTACGATTTAAAGATAGATTATTTGTACCCGATGAGTCTTCGTTATGAGAAGAGGTATTACAAGAATCTCATAGTTCCAAATTCATATCCCCGTCAACAGAAAATGACAAAAATCACATGCCCTACACAATTTCTCCATGTGATTTTTTCCCCAAGTTTTATGCACCTCCCAGAAGCACGAATCAACTGCCCTATTCTGATAATATAAACCCCCCACGAAATCTAGCCTCAAAACCCACAAGTTCAGTAGAACCAAACTTGAGTTTTTTTAACTCCAAATAAGTAACCTGTGATTTTATGCATCAGTTATTGTTTTTATCATTCAAAACATTCTTTTTCACCATCCTCATATTCAATCCAGTAAAAAAAACCAAACTCTTATGTGTAGAGCTTGTATAGGAAGAAACCTTCAAAAACTCTGTTAAAGTTTGAGCTTTAATAATAAAACTTAATTATTCGACTTTGGAACTATTTCAAAGTGAGTAATGGGTTTCATATGAGCCCATGAGGTTAAGTGCAATGGCCATTTCAAAAACTCATAAGTTTTTAAACCTAATTTCTCAAAAGTGTTTTCGAGTTGCAGATTCTAAAATTTTAAAATATTTTCAACCAGGATAGTTCAATCCTTCAAACCAAATCCAAACTCTTCCTTAGGATAGCAATAACCTAGCCGCAAGCTTAATAGCCATTGCCATATTATGTAAATCCACGAATCTTTGGTCAATTTTTTTGAAAAACACATAATAGTTGGAACTCGATGAATACTGAATCTCAATCCATGAAACTTATATACATGGATTCCTTCTAAAAAATTAAGTTGGATTGGTTCAGGATTTACCTCAAATGGTTTAGGAAATGATAAATTATTCAATTTTAATGTTTTATGAAAACCTAGGTCAACTGTCGAGAGGTTAAAAATGATCTTTTCAACTGGAAAACATTGACATGGCGTGTAAGAGCACGTAACTAATAAAAAATTGATTTTTTCCCAATAAACTACACCAAATCTGCTGAATTGTCACAGTCATTGGCCTTGATAAGTTCAACTTGTCAATGTCAATGACCGTGACAATTCTGGGCGAGATAACTTTTTTTGTCACGCACTTGTCACGGTCATTGACCGTGACAAGTTCGTTAGAATTGTCATGGTCGTGTCATGGTCCTTGACCGTGACAAGTTTTATCACGGTCAAGGACCGTGACAATCCCGTGATAATGCTAAAAAAATTGTTACGGTCATTGACCGTGACAAGTCTGTGACAACAATCCTTTGTCACGAACTTGTCACGGTTAACGACCATGACAATTCTGGGCAGCATTGAAAAAAATCGGTTGGGCAGTTTGGCCATTGCCATGCCCAGCAGTATATTTGTACCTGTTATAGCAACGTTGTACCTGTTCAAGCATCATATATCCAAATAAAATAGATATAATGCAAATATACATTCAAAATAGAGACAATATGCATCATGATATAATCCAAATATAATTCAAATGTACGAACTTAAAAACAATTCAATTCAAATAATGTCACTACATGTCTTGGGTAAGGTTAAATCCGAGGAGGTGAGTAGGCCACACAATATATGAATTGACACACCCACTGATATACATTGTGCCACATTGTTCGTGCAACCACAACGGGGAGTTCTCCTTCCCGGGTATCACATGCGTGACGAGCACCTTGGACTCGATGTCTTGAAGCTCACGTCCATGAACTAGTCTACCCAAGAAGATATTCAGGTCCTTCAACCCCCGCCTTATCCACTGGCCATCAAATATGTCCAGTATAAAAATTCTCGCCCAACCAAGTGTCGACATCGATCGATCGAAGGGAGCCAAATGGGGAAGTGGATCATCAAATTCTGCATGTGTTGGCGATGAACCAACGAGGTCCACATCCTCGTCCTCCTGCACCTCAACCTCCCGTACCTCCTCCCCCCACCTTCTCCTTCCGTTTCCCCTTGCGTTTTCCACCGCCCAACGAACGCTTCATGAATGATAACATATCTTGGACCGTCACCTCCAAATGGGACAACTTCACGTCATGCGAGTCCACCGTTCGAGCCAACCCGGTGTCGTTCGTCTTCAATCCGATGATCCTAGAATTGTCCACCCGCGAGCTTACCCCCTTGTCCTCCCCTTGCGATCAGAGCCAAGAACTTGGCTGAGTGCATCTGTGGACAAAGATGCGTTGTCGGCATCAGACTGCGACTCATGCACTTTCTTAAGCTTTGCTTGAAATGACAAAAAGCACATGATTAGTAAAATAAGTAAATTAAAAAATTATAACATAATTAACAAAAAGTAAGTTGTCGGATTACTTACAATCGTGGACGCGACGCTCGGGAACACCTCCTTATCCTTCCCCTTCTTCGTCCAAAGAGCCATATAAGTATCGAGCCTATGTGGCCTACCCCCAGGGCCATTCTCTGTCCCCTGAAATAAAATAAAGTAAAATTAGTATCGGCCCCGCAAAGTAAAATAATACTATATTTCTGTAGTTATAAAAAAATTAAATTTTACCATCATCCTATGCTCCATCTCGGCATAAGATGTCCGGTCGGAGTATTGCACGTCCGTAATTTTTGCTGGGTTTTCCCTCCTCGATTAGCGAGATGCTAATTGTCACTCCCCGATCTCATTATCAACAAACTTTTGCCATTGTGCCAATGAGATTGGCTCCTTCGGTGGGACGGGTTCATTCCTTTGGATAATGGACTCTCGTGTCTTCCCAAAGTACCGAGTCCCCATATTTTTCTTTCACGTCTTGTGTTGCTCCCTCAACTACTCCAAGACGGAATCGCGTAGCTTTGGATCCAGGCGGAATTATTCATGTCCAATAAATACAATGTTAGTTGCAAATAAATATAAATATAAATATAAAATGAAATTGAAATCGAAAATGAAATATTCATATGAATATAAATATAAATATAAATATAAATATAAATATAAATATAAATATAAATACATTAGATGTAGTGCCACCCAAACAGCTAACTTGAGCTCATATGGCACCTCCTTCCAACTAATGTACCTCAGGCAGATGATCATCTTTACCAGCTCGAGGGATCTCGCTAATAGCCCTGACTTGTTCTCGATGGCCATCCCCAATTTTACATATTTGGAGAGCCTAGGGGCTGAGGATCCCTCTTCGCCTCCGCTACCACCGAGCCCAGACGACATCATCATAACAAGCAACATCTTCCTCGACTTGATACTCGAAGGAGACATTTGCTGTAAAAGAATGTTATTAGTACATATCAAAACGAATTAAAAGAAGACATGCAAATATGTACAATTACTACAAATAAAAATGAATTGTTACTGTCAAACAACTCAATTATGAATTCTAAAACAACAACATCTAGCTCATAATACGTACAATTACTAAAAATTCGAAATATCCCCACCCCCACCCCTACTGCCCACACACACGCACACTACACAAGAGTGAAAATGATAATGTCCAAATCACTTAAAAGCACCAGGGGGAATTATTGTGTCTAAAAGAACCTTTCTTTGCCCACTCATCAAAGTAAATGCACCAGGGGGCATTATTGTCTTTCCCCTACTATCTTCGTTCAACCATAGTTGTGGCTTAAGTTTTAACGATTTAAGGTCTTTTCGTGCATTTTCCCCATCCTTCGAATGACTCCCCCCAAGGCAAGTGCCCACAATATGTTCATCGAAATTCTTCTCTGCATGCATCACATCCAATACATGGTGCACCGGGTTATTCTTACAATAAGGCAAGTCAAATAAAATTGACCTCCTAGACCATGTCTTTCTTGTCTCAGTTTTATTCCTAGTTGGGGTCTTCTTATGCTTGACATTCTTAAATTTGGGATTCTTACCTGGCATATTAGGGCCACATTCAGAAGATTTACTTTCAATTTCTGAACCCGAAAGTGGTCTCGGTGGTAGCCTATGTTCAACCCTGCCCAATAAAAAATTGGAACCTTTCTCAAATCTAAAACTATTAGCCGGGGGGTACAAACCTCCTATGGCAATGGTATAGATTTTTTGAGCTAAAGGTTAGATGAAGAGATTCGGTCTCCTCTCCACAAATAGGACACCCCAAATAACCATGTACTACATAACCGGATTATGTCCCATAAGCTGGAAAATCATGAATTGCCCACATCAACATAGCTTTCAGCGTAAACTCTGCTTTTCTAAAAGAGTCAAATGATTGCACATACTCTTTCCCCAACTCATTTAATTCTTCTACCAAAGGAGGTAGGTAGACGTCGATGTCATCACTTGGTGCCTTTGGCCCAGGTATCATTAAAGCCATCATCAAAAATTCAAGTCTCATACACTGTGAAGGAGGGAGGTTGAGAGTGGATAATTTCACTGTCCATACACTCTGATTGGTGCTTAGATTTCTAAATGGATTGAAACCATCTGTTGATATAGCCAAATGAATGTTGCGTTGTTCTCGAGAAAAATCGGGATACTCATAATTCATCCTCCTCGAGGCAGTAGAATTAATAGGATGGCGATTGATATTACCCCCTACTTCTGCCCTAGCATGCCAAGTCATTGCCTCCACTATCCATAATACTGTGAAAAATCTCTTTAATCTAGGCCCAACAGGAAAATATTTCAATGCTTTTTGAGGCACTTTTGAGCTTGTGTCTTCCTTACTAGTAGATTGGACATATCTAGGTTCATCGCATACCGGACAACGATTGAGATTTTCATACTCCTTTCAGTATAGTATGCAGTAATAGACACACAAGTATGAATCGATTTATACTTCATTCCCAAACCTTTCAAACTGTTTTTCATAAAAGGATAGCTATTTGGAAGTGTATTCTCCTTGGGTAATAAGCCCTTCACCCATTTCAGAATTCCTATCACGCTATTGGCAGACAAACCGTATTGCGTCTTCAAACTGTACAAACCAATCATGGCATGTAAAGTTGTTTGATATTTCTCACAGCCAGAGTATAATGGTTGGGTCGCCTTAAATTTAAAACTTTGGTAGTCATCGTCAAGTTTTATCATGATATCTTCAAGTACACGACGTAGATTGGCAAGTGTGAGTGTTATTTCAATTGATCAATTGAAATAACAGTCACACTTGTCAATTTAGTATGTACCCAGAGAACATTCGGATACGACTGCAGAACCTCCTCCACAAGTAACAACTTTAAGCCATTAAGAATATTATACATAGATTATGCAGTCCCAAACTGTCCAAACGGGACAATTCGAGAGATCTCATTATAAGGGTAATGACTCTCGAGCGGGTTTAAGGGCTATTGAATGCGTACGCATAAGAACTAGAAGGCTAGTATCTATGCGCACTATATGTAATTTCAAGTATGTTTCATTTAATTATCATACTATATATATATATTGTTCGATATACAAATTAATTTTAAAAAAAAGTTGAAAAATTCCGCCCCCATATGAACAATAATCTAGTGGTCATGCCACTTTTAAAATTAACCAACCCAACATCGATCCACTATAATCCAACAACAATGTCAACAACAAATGTGTATCCCATACTCCTTCTAATTCATTTACTCAATTAATTATTTTCATGAACTAAACTAACAATTAAAGTATAAAATTATTAATTTACTAATTTACAATGAGGGGCAATCCTACTTTCATAATTAATCATATATTAATTTACTAATTTACAATGAGGGGTAATCGTATATTAATTTACTAAAAAAATTAATAACCAATCAATTCGTTTACAAGGGGCATTACGCACAAACACGCACAATACACACACGCGCATATACAGACACACACCTGCGCACATTCACACACACACACAAGCAACCACCCACCCACTCATCCATCCCAGCCCCCTTCCCCCCACCCACCCTTCCCCACCCCCTTCACCCACCCTTCCCCACCCCCTTCCCCCACCACACAGACATGCACACACACCACTACACACACCACACACACACACATAAATAGCCCCCCATCCCTGCCCCACCCCACCCTACCCCACCACCACACACCACACACATGCACACACACACACATGCACATATATATACACACACACATATATATATACAAACACATATATATATAAATTGAAGAGAGAGAGAGATAGAAACTAACCCGAAAGCAGAGAGAGAGAGAGAGAGAAAAAAGGAGGGAAGAAGTCGGTGCTGTAACATTTGTCACGGACATGTCACGCTCCTTGATCATGACAATATTATAAGGACTGTCACGGTCATTGACCGTGATAAGCCCGTGATAACGGTACGTGTCACGGACGTGTCATGGTCATTGATCGTGACAAGTATTTGTCATGGACTTGTCACGGTCAATGACCGTGAAAAAAATGCGTATTTTTTTGTCACGATGATTGACCGTGACAAGGTTAGCCGCTGGAACGGTGCCAATTTACCCAAGACCTAGAGGAACAACTCCATCCTACAATCAGTGCATGCCCTATTATGCTGGTAGAAAACACGAGCCAGTCCCCATTCATGGGAAGCATTATGACATATTGCCCGTACAAAAATTACATGACATGATAGAAGGCACAATATTCTTTTATAATTATTTCGCTCATGTTTTATTTGATTCTGGTTCAACTCATTTATTCATTAGTTTTAAACTATCTAAAGTTTTGCAAAATTTTCCAAAATCATTGGGAATTCCCTTACAAATGGAATTACCTCCCAGTGAGGTTAGCACACCTACTCAAGGGCATGATAATTGTAAAATTCATCTAATTTTAAGTATACTCTTTGTAAATTTAATAATCCTAGATATACATGAATACGATATTATTATCGAAATGAATTTGTTATTAAAAAATCACACTTAAATCGATTCTTATTTAAAGAGAGTATACTTTCGAGACCAACAAAGCCACCCATTTGTATTTCAAGGAATGGTTAATTCCCAACCTTCAACTTCTCAAATCCAAAGTAACAACTCTCATTTATTCTCTAGAATCTTAGAACAATTTGATGATGTTTTCTAAGAAGAAATGTTAGGAATACCACCATGTCGACAAATCTAGTTTACTATCAATCTTTAACCAAATACTTACCATATTTTGATACCCCCATATCGAATGGCTCCTCTAGAACTTCGTGAACTTCATACCCAACAAGATGATTTACTTGAAAGAGGGATTATTTTCCTTAGTTCATCTCTTTGGGGAGCACCTATGTCGTCATTGAAAAAGAGTGATGGGAGTTTTAAAATATGCATAGAATATCGTAAGTTGAATTCAGTAACAATTAAAAATAGATATCCTTCACATAGAATTAGATATTTATTCGATCAACTTATGGGTGCAAGTATCTTTTCAAAAATTGACCTCTGATTTTCTTAGCATCAATTACGAGTAAGATAAGAGGGCATTCAAAATAACTAATTTCAAACTCATTATGGACATTCTGAATTTACTGTGATGTCATTTGGATTAACCAATGCCCTAATATCTTTTCATGGACCTAATGCATAGAATATTCGGACTTTTTCTTGATCAATTTTTTATCCTGTTCATTAATAACATCCTCATTTATTCCCCGAATCCTGAAGAACATGCCCTACATTTAAATATAGTATTAGGTACCTTGAGAAACAATCGGCTGTATGCCAAGAAGAGAAAATGTGATATCTCGGTGAAAGAAGTGAAATTCCTTGGACATCTGATATCTGAAAGTAAAATCCAAGTCGACCTAGCTAAAATTTTAGCCATTTTAGAATGGAAAAATCCCACCAATGTCACCACGATAAAGAGTTTTCTTGTATTAGCTTTTTATTATCATCGTTTTATAGAAGGATTTCCAAAATTTCTCTTCCATTAATGAAGTTAACAAGGAAGGAAATGATATTTATGTGAACTGCCGAGTGTGAGGAGGCATTCCAAACTCTAAAGGAAAAGTTCACTACGTCCAATGTCCTAATTAGTCCTTCTATTAATATAAGCTATGACGTATATACCGATGTCTCGTTGAAAGGTTTAGGTCGTGTCTTAATGAAAAATGGATAGGTTGTTATGTATGGGTCTCGATAACTCAAGATTCATGAATGTAATTATCCTGTGCATGATCTTGAGTTAGCAGTCGTAGTTTTTTCTTTAAAAATATGGCGTTGTTATCTATACGGTGAGGAATTCCAAGTGCTCTCAAATCACAAAAAAATGAAATAAATCTTCATCCAAAGGGACTTGAATTTGAGACATTGAATGAATTTTTTATAAGATTACAGATTCAAGTTAGACTACCATCCAGGCAAGTGAAATGCTGTAGCTAAATCCATAACCCTGTTAGAAGACTTAACAATAGGATTTATTATGATGTTCCTACTACCATGGAGCAATATTATCTTTGACCAACCCTGCCTTTTTCAACTTTGGACCAATTTCAAAATGAGGAATGGGTTTCTTATGAGCCCATGAGCTTAAGTGCAATGGACATTTTAAAAACTCATAAGTTTTTAAACCTAATTTCTCAAAAGTGTTTTCGATTTGCAGAAATAAAATTTTAAAATTATCTTCAACCAGGATAGCTCAATCCTTCAAACTAAATCCAAACTATTCCTTAGGATAGCAATAACCTAGCCAAAACCTTAATAGCCATTGCCATATTATGTAAATCCACGAATTTTTGGTCAATTTTTTTGAAAAACACATAGCAGTTGGAACTCAATGAATACAGAATCTCAATCCATGAAACTTATATACTTGGATTCCTTCTTAAAAATTAAGCTGGATTGGTTCAGGATTTACCTCAAATGGTTTCGAAAATGATAAATTATTCAAGTTTAATGTTTTATGAAAACCTAGGTCAACTGTCGAGAGGTTAAAAATGATCTTTGCAACTGGAAACATTGACATGGCGCGTATGGGCACGTAACCAATACAAAATTGATTTTTTTCCTAATATTTTTATTAAATTTTTCTAGTCAAAATGGTATAAGGTAGGGAAATGTTTGGTCAACCCTCGCCCAAATTATAGAAAAACAAGGTTTTAGGTCAAATGTACTTTCCAAAAATTTCAAATTAACACCTCTTTTTTTAAGTTATGAATTTTGACCCCGACTTTTTTTTACATACTCTTTGATTCATTTTAAGCACTATTCTAGAAAACCTTCCTAGGCTTGAGGTTTGGGAGAAACGCCCCGCCTTAAGCTTTTTATGCCTTATTCTTGGTTAAACCCTTAAGGTGCAATTTTTTCTAAAAACAACAATGCTTTAGTGAAACGATATCGCCTTTTAAAAAAAAAATTTACAAACCCAATCATTATCTCATCCAAAATCATCAAATAGTACTTTAATTTGCATATATTCAGACATGTTTTTATGATATGTACAATTTTATTATTTTAATAGCCTTGTTATGCTTAAAAAATATTAAAATATATTAAGAATGCCTAAACGCCTTTTCACGCCTTTTTATGCCTAAGACCCACCTAGGCTTCTAAGGCTTAAGGCTTGGCCTCCACTACTCAATCACGCCCCGCATTTTTTAGAATCTTGATTTTAAGTAAAAAAGTCTTGACACCACTTTCCAAATATGACCATAAGACCTACATTTAAATCTCTCAAAAGTAATTGCAAATTAGCCCCTAAACTTTGAAAGATACAATTTTTTCATTTATTTTTCCAATTTAGTCCTATTACCAATAATATACACTTAAAACTATGTTGATTGATGGATAATCAATCACCTGACCTCCCAATCTCGGCTTCAATAAAATTTAATCACATTTTTCGAAGATAACAAGTGGGTTTTGCCTTTTAATAGTAATTTCAGCATATTTGTTGAATATTTTAATATCTATGATATTTGAATATGGATCATTTAGATGTTTTTAAACCCCTATCGTCTAATAACTGAATTCATTAAGTTATTGTAATGATTGAATAAGTTCACCCGTGCATTATATTCTAAATGTCTTTCTTATAAGCATTAGTACTAATGAGGAAGTAGACAACCGTGTTATCCCATATAATTTTTCAACCGGGTCGAAGGTTTTAGATATTTGAGAGCCTGGATTTATCGCTACATAAGTATGACCACCACTCTAATAAGTGTTCCTAGCTATTTTTCCCCCTAAAGGTTTTGGGTTGATATTATTATTTGGTTATACTGATCATGCTTAATTATTTCTATACTCATTAGTAAACTGGCAAGTATGGGATTATTGGTTTAAAATCCTTGATCTTTTTTATGAAAATTATTATTTATGCTTCATTTAGCAAATAATTAATTCCATACACACACAAACTTCTATATACATATAATTTTTATAGATATGGTTAAAATCTACTTAACATAATCGTGCAAATTCCTTTTTCCTTCAGATGTTCTTGGATAAGGTCGTCGTACCCCCTCCATTTTGTGATAGACGAGGATCATATGTATGCATATATAACTATATGGAAGGATATTAAGTAAGATGGGAGCAAAGAATGGCATTTCTCGATTACCTACGTCATTTTTCAGCTTTTGGAATAAAATGTTACATGAATAATTCACCCATGTGGTGGTAGTACAATATATACAATACAGTATTAATGAATAAAGTTCTATTTTTTGCCTCAACTTTAGTTTCATTGCTTTGTTACTATCTTGTATAGTCATACCAAAAACAAAGTATGATAAAACTATTGGATCCAACTTTCAAATAGGTACGTTAGTAGTATATACAAGGTTTCCTTATTTGTACTATTCCTTTTATATATGAGTTCTAACTGGGTGTTGAGATCTGAATCAAACAACCTACCATTTATCCACCATTGTTGGTTCTGTTAAACATGTGGAGTTATAGAATATGGAATATTTGTTATCCAATGTGTATGGATCAGTAACAACATAATAGTTCTTAGGCCTGCGTGACCTTGGATTATTGGGTTACAGTATTTTCCACATAGTATTATCAAAGTCATATATTTAGATAATGGGAGGATAGGGATGTATTGAACTCCAAGGATAGAGTTTCATTATTAGGGAGATAAATTTAATACCCCATATTTTTAATTAATTAAATAAATGGATATATAATTATTTTAAATTGGCACATATGTATGGTTATTGTGTAATTTATTTAAATTATTTTTTCCCTATTATAATTAAATTTAAATCAACAATTTACATTAATTATTGGCACCTCATAAATTTATAATAGTGTTGTGATTTATTTTTGTATTGTGAGTATGTACTGTTAGACCAGGATCTAGGGGACATAGAGGCCCAAAGTGGTATTTTTAGTGTTTCGGATTGGGCCACCCTTTGGGGTAAGTTTTAGGATTATATGGGTAATGTTTTGGTCTTATTTATAGATATTGATTTATCCTTATAGGAGGCCTTCAAGAATTTGAGGTTAAGTAGATAATTAACCTTCATTCCTAATGTAATTGTCAATTTCCTACTAGTTATATTCAACTCAATCAAAGCCGAGAAGAATATAAAGCATGCATAATCACACACAAGAACATTATTCACATGGTTTGGCAATGTGCCTATATCCACGGAGTTTTCTCTCTTATCAATTGTTACATGACCTTTTACCTAGGATGAAGTTTATATTTATAGAAAAGAAAATAAGGTTCAGCTGTATAGGACTCCATGACTCTAGATATCTATCCAAACTGATTGATTAATCTAATTATTAGATTTTCATTGATTAACATCAATAATATTTATCTTTTCGTGTGAGATCTTTCCTAGAATCAATGGACACGTGTCCTCCCCTCATGTGTGGTTGAATCATCCCTCATAATTTCCCTAAAGCTTTGCAGTTAATATTGGTGCAAAGGTTTTCTCGCTTCTTCAATTGAATCCAAGTTGCGATTACTAGCAATGTTGGTCGTCCATGGATGCCAAGGTTGGAGAACATAGTTATTACTTGTGTTTAAATGGGATGATTTCATTTTCCCAATTAACTTTATGTAGCACCCCGTATTTTTTAAAACTTAAACAAGTATGTGATTAATTATTATTGTGGGATTAATTAAATTAATATACGAGAATTAATTGGTAATTAATCCAGATTTAAAAATAAATATTAACTAGCTTGACAAGGGTTAATGCTTATTAATGAGAATTATTGAATATTACTAAGTGAATAAGTAATATGGAATTGTTGAATTTGATAAATTGTCAAGAGTGAAATATACGACAGTTTGGTATAAAGTCGGGACACGCGTGTGAATTGTGTTGGGACTAATTGAATGGAATACAAAGGTAAAATATTTTTAACTAATTTTTATGGTAATTTCGAGCACGCTGTTGGTCAGGGAGGTTCGAAATAGTCATGAAACACTACCCAAGTATTTTATTTGGACTCCAGGATATTTTAGGCCAAACCGGTACCCAGTAGGGGTAGTTTTGTAATTTTTGGAGAATTAAAATGGATGAAAATAAGTAATTAAATAGAAAAGGTACGTGGGTGAAAGGTTACCTACCAGTTTCTAAACCTAAGTCGGAGAGAGGGAAAACCTAAGACGGAGAAGAAGAACTCCATAGGTGTTCTTAGAGAAAGACTTAAGCTTTCACACAAATAGTTACACCAACGCGTAGATCGGAAAGCGAGGAACGCACCAATACCAACATCATGAACGGATCAAACCTCTGAATTTGAGGCAAGTGTTTATTACTTGATTTCATTTAGCAATAATCATATTCATGTTAGTGTAGGTAAATTTGATAATGAATTTCATTGAAATTGGGTGAAAATTTGGAGAAGGAATTTGTGATTATGGACAGATGGTTCAGTGGTTAATTCCTTCATGTATTCAAGAGAATTTAATACGAAATTAGAGTACAAATTGACGAACAAATCTGAGTTAATTAAGTTCTTAAACGAAAAATTAGAAAACTAGGGTTCTTGTGATAATAATTGGGGATTTCATTTCTACCTTATGATTTATAATGACTGAATGATCCTAGGATGTTAGAAATTCTGTAAACATGTTGGGTTATCAATCAAAATGGTTACATTGAAGATTGGGTATGAACTATGAGGTTTTGGGTGTAAAGAAAAAGGTAAAAATGTAACTGTTGAAGAACAGGTTTGACATAATAGAACCGGTTCCTTTTTTTAATAGGATCGGTTCCTTTTTTTGATAGTATCGGTTTATTTTTCTAATAGGATTGGTTCATTTTATTTTAGTAAGATAGGTTCATTTTCTAGTAGGATTGGTTCATTTTATTTAAGTAGGATCGGTTCATTTTCTGGAGGATCGGTTCTGTTCGTTTTTCTGCAGACTTTCAGTGCTGCTGCAGAACTTTGGAGAAACCTTTAGAATCTTAAATTATGATATTTGAGGAGAAAAATACCCTAGACCAGTAGAATATTGGGACCGTATCTACTGTCGTGATATATAAATGTAGTGGTACCCTTCGAGTGAGGAGAAATACTCTACGTAGATTATTTGGGATAAAGTAAATATATTGTACGTAGTAATGAGAGAATAATCTGTATGGAATATATATGCTTAGGTTGGTTAGATACCTAATGGATTTTAATAGGATGTGTGGATACCTATTACATACTTAATATTATGTGTATGACATACCTAGATGCTTGCTATCGCGGGAGGTTGTGTAGAGACAGTCTTATCCTGGGTGACCTTTAGGGGGATATTTGACTTGTATCTCAAGACATAGGACTGTGAATACTTATTTTTGAGTTGATAAGTCAGCTGACTATGGGATCGTAGGTATGTGCGTGACCCATAGGTATGTGAACTATGTTCGCCTCCACTATATGTGACTTGTGTATATGGTTCGTGGGAGACTTTCGAGCCTATAGTCCTTATTGGAGTACGAGATGTACCGGGACATGATAGCAGAGTATGCGATGCACTATAGGTTTAGCCTTGGGGTGCTGTATTAGTATATGTATATTATACTGATGGAAACATATGTATACTTCTGTTATTCCTACTATGAGATAATTTATAGGTTATTAATATAGTACAATCTTAAATAACATAAACTATAAATACTTAACTTAGTGTGATAACACTCAACCGAATTAATAAATGTTGTTACGAATAATGTGGGAATTTGGAAATTTTGAGTTTCTACCACGAGGTATGACTAGAAGTATAAGTCCTTATCTAGTTAGAAGGGTTACGGATGGATGGGTTAGAATAGATGTACGTCAAGTGTGAACAATAGACTAGAGGTGAGGATCTCATGTGAGAGTTCGACCTAACATGCATTTGATACTTGCTTTATTGCAAATTTTAAATACTTGTTAAAAAAATATTTTTTACACATCGAGCTCTGACCCGTTTCTCGCATCTCTTTTCTCTCTTGCTATATATATGTATTATATCAGGTTCTCAGCCACAGGGACACCAAACTTAGAGAGTTGGATTGCTTGGCGTGTTGCAGCTGTCGTCAAAGCTATAGGTCTTTGCATTAGACGCCTCTATCATTTCACTCAGTTTTTCTAGACTTTTCATTTAGGGAATGTGACGCCCACTCCTTAGACATTTTTATCAGAGATTGTATTCAGTTACTTCCCAGTCATTTCAGTTGGATTTATTTTACTATGGTGCTTGGTTTAGAGTTTTGAACTGTAATTGTTTATTCAAGTCTTAGTTATTTCAGTACTTATTCAGATTGAGTATTTATTTTATACAGTTGTGTGGTGGGTGGGTTATGTTTAAATTATTGGACTTATTAAATAAATGATTTTGGTTTCAATTTTAAAAAAAATATATATTTTGACACCAGCTGGATTAATTAGTAGGTGGTTAATAAGGTTGTTATGTTTTCGACAGGGATGCTAAGAATGAACCAACCGAACATTCTGTTTTAAATTTTACAAAGGACTGATCACTCGGTATTTAATTGGGCGGGGTGTCACAGGTGGTATCAGAGCATCAGGTTCTGGAGTCATTTAGGTTTTGTATGGCTTATCATGCTTTCATCTTAGCGTTCTTTGATATAGAGCCTTATTTTTAGGATTGTTGTATTCTTGATTATGAGTTTACGTCTTCAGCTATTTGAGATTTAACGATAACTTTGGACTAATAAATTTCTTTCTCATCTCAGATGCCTCCTCGACATGCACCAAAGGACAGGAATGCCCATCCAGAGCCACAAACAGCTCCAACTCAGGGCATGATGAATGCTAAAGAAGTTGCTGCCCCATCGTTGCACATGAAGTAAATGCAGCATTGACAGAGGTACAAAAGATACCACCACAGGCACTAGTAGCGGCGCCAACACCTGTTCACAGCTTCCCTACTTCATGGGGGAGATTTAGATATGCCTTTTAGAAGGCGCGCACCCTCTAGAGTTTACAAGTAGTTCTGATGTGGTGATTGCTAGCCAGTGGAAGAAGGACATACAGCGACACCTCCGTATGTACGAGTGCATTGAGGTCCAAAGATAGGTTTTGGCTACCTTTAAGCTGATAGGGACAGCCTTGTAGTGGTGGGAGTCCACTACTACTACAGGGGAGAGAGATATGATGACAATTGGCAATTTTTGGGTGCGGTTTGACCGCAAGTACTTTCCTTCTACTGTTCAGACTGAGATGAGGCTGAAGCTACAAAACCTCACCCAGGAAGGGAAGACCGTAGCTGAGTAGGTAAGAAGAGTTTAACAGGCTACATAATATGGTAACAACAGAGGTACCTACCGAGGAGAAGAAGATACAGATGTTCATGGATGGTCTCACCTAGAGGATCCGACAGCATCTTTTCTGTAACCTCTCATTGTAGACCTATATTGATGTGCTTAATGCATCACTACTGCACTGCTAGGAGGACCACCGCTTCCATATGACTGGGAGAAAATGAGTAGGGTATTCCAACAAGTAGGGTAAGATAGGAGGTAATGGTGCCAACGGGGCACCGCCAACTTAGGGCCAGCAGAGGCGGGTTGATCAGAGTGCGCAGCAGGGGGATTCTAAGCGATTCAGGTCAGGGGGTTTCCATCATAGTGAAGGAGGTTTTAGGCATGGTCAGCAAGGTCAGTATGTCCATCAGGGCCATCAAGGTCAACAGTAGTTCTGGCAAGGTCAGCAGGGCCAAGGGGGGCGTGGAAACGGCCTGTAGGACCGAGGGCAGCAGGGGCAGCGAGGGGAAACTTTTGTGGGAAGTGTTTTATATGTGGAAAGACTGACCACAAGCGTCATGATTATCCTGAGAGGGGTCGGGTCCCACAGCAGTAGCAACAGGGTGCTCGACAGGAGCCCTAGAGACCAATTTTTCCTGCCACCCTCCCAGCACCACCTCAGATGCTAGCGCTGCCAACCGTTCCAGCAGTTCCAATCTAGCAGGGACATCTTCAGTATGGATGAGTTTATAACCTCCATCAGGCTACAGCCCCACATGCTCCACCCGCGATTGAGGGTATATTTTCTATCCAGGGGACTATAGAGCATATTTTATTTGATACGGGGGCCACACATTATTTTATTTCCATGAGGTTTGTACGTGCTTTGGGGTTATTAGATACAGCAAACAGTATGATTACATGTTTAGATTCGCCTTTAGGTAGTGGCTCACTGATTTATTTTGTATGTCGAGGGGTGGGTATAGTGATTGGGAGACTTACTTTACCTGGAGACATGCTTGTAATAGAGATGTCCAAGTATGATGCGATTATCGGTATGGATTGGCTTGTTGCATATATGGCCATTATCGATTGTTTTAGTAGGAGTATTATTTTTGCTATACCTGGTCAGGAGATGTTCCTAGTGGCGATGCCTCATCCCGAGGGAGGATCATCCACTCATTTGTACTATATAGAGTAGGATACCTCTAAGGAGGTGGTGATACCTCTTGATTCGATACCGATAGTTTGAGAGTTTACTGATGTGTTCCAAGATATTCCGGGATCACCACCTAGCAGAGAGATAGACTTTATTATAGATTTGATGCTGGGCAGATAGTCGGCGCACCTTACCATATGGCTCCAGTAGAGATAAGGGAGTTACGAGATCAAATAGAATAGCTGTTGGGTCAGGGGTTTATTCATATGAGTACTTCAGCTTGGGGTGACATAGTGCTATTTGTTAAAAAGAAAGATGGATCGTTACAGTTGTGCGTCAATTATCGTGAGTTGAATAAGGTCATGATACGAAACAAGTATTCGTTACACCGAATCGATGACTTATTCGACCAGTTAGAGGATTTTCTTTCTTCTCAAAGATTGAATTGAGGCCTGGATACCATCAGTTACAAATTAGGGAGCAGGATGTGTTGAAGACTGCCTTCTTAACGAGATATGGTTCCTACGAGTTTAGGTTTATACCTTTTGGTCTAACCAACACCCCAACCGTGTTTATGGACTTGATGAACAAGGTGTTCAGAGAGTTCCTGGATCAGTTTTTCATTATCTTCATAGATGACATCCTGATTTACTCTCAGACGGAAGGGGAGCATGCCGAACATTTGAGGCAGGTTTTGCAGACAGTGCATCAGCACAAGTTGTATGTAAAATATGAGAAATGTGGATTTTGGCTGAAGGAAGTTCAGTTTTTGGGGAACATTATTTCAAATAGAGGTATATCCTTAGATCCGGGGAAAGTGTCAGTTGTGAGGGAGTGGGGACAACCCACGATGCCGATGGAGATACGTAGTTTCATGGGTCTAGCAGGATACTATAGGAGGTTTATTAGGGGATTCTCGAAGATAGCGGGTCCATTGACTTATTTGATGTGCAAATAAGTGTCATTCACCTGGGATAATCCCTATCAGTTGGCTTTTGATGAGATGAAGGATACGCTGACTTCAGTACCGGTGTTAGCACTACCCAAGACGGGAGTGGAGTATCTAGTCTACATAAATGCGTCCTTACTAGGACTTGGGGGTGTGCTTCAATAGGAGGATCGGGCTATAGCTTATGCTTCCCGAAAGATTAAGCCTTATGAGAAGAACTACCCAACACACGACTTAGAGATGGCTGCAGTCGTGTCTGCACTGAGGATTTGGAGGCATTATCTTTTGGGAGGGAAGTTTCACCTGTTTATAGACCATAAGTTACTACAATACTTGTTCACGCGGAAGGAGATGAATATGCATCAATGCAGGTGGCTAGAGCTTGTAAAAGGTTATCAGTTTGAGATACACTATCACCCGAGAAAGGCTAACGTGGTTGCAGATGCGTTGAGCCGTAGGCTAGTAGATGAGATGGCCGAGGTGTGGAAGGCAAAATGGAAGGAGCTAGGACATCAGGATACTGTGGCCAGATCATTCATGTCAGTTATGACTGTCACACCGCAGATAGTGACGAGGGTGGTTCAGGCATAGGCGGCAGACCCTTTTTGCCAGGAGAGGATTAGACAGCTCTTAGCCAGTGGAGCCGAGTTTTATTCGGTAAGTTTTGAGGGAGGCTTGCATTTTAACGGGAGACTCATGGTTCTAGAGGGGGAGGACCTTCGACATGCAGTGATGATGGAGTTGCATGGGTCCAAATTTACGATACATCCCGATGGGGATAAGATGTACTAGGATATGAGGCAACAGTACTAGTGGAGTGGGATAAAAAGGGATATCGCGGAGTTCGTATCCAAGTGTACCACTTGCCAGCTAGTGAAAGTGGACCATTAGAGACCACCAGGTTTACTTCAGCTGTTAGAGATCCCTATGTGGAAATGGGAGGTCATTTCCATGGACTTTGTTACTAGGTTGCCTATTTCGCAGAGGGGGCGCGATTCTATATGGGTTATTTTGGACCGGTAAATAAAAATAGCCCATTTTTTTCTAGTCAGGATAGACTATATAGCGGGTCAGTATGCTCAGATATTTATTGCAGAGATAGTAAGGCTGCATGGCGTGCCTCTTGATATCGTGTTAGATAGAGATAATACATTTGTTTCTCATTTTTTGGAGAGTTTCTAGGAGGCTATGGGTACCGAGTTGCGATTGAGTACAGCGTACCACCCGCAGACCGATGGGAAGACTAAGCGCACTAACCAGATGCTTGAGGGGATGTTAAGTATGTGTATCTTTGACTTTGAGTGAGGTTGGGATCAGTACCTTCCAATGGTGGAGTTTGCTTACAATAACTCCTATCCGTTCACGATTGGCATGGCCCCGTTTGAGGCATTATATGGGAGACCTTGTCGTTCTCCAACTTGTTGGCTAGAAGTAGGAGACAACAATTTACTTGGTCTAAAGATAATTTAGGATATATCGAACAGGGTTGAGATGATTCGTAGTCGCATACGGGTAGCCCAGGATAGACAAAAAAGCTACACCGATGCTGGGAGGTCCTTCAGGGATTTCGTTGTGGGGGACCAAGTTTTATTGAGAGTATCTCCTATGAAGGGGGTGATGAGGTTCGGGAAGAAGGGGAAATTAGCTCTGAGATACTAGGACCATTTCTTATTATCGAGAGGATCGGCTCAGTGGCTTACCGACTTGGGTTGTCGAAGCACTTACATCGTATTCATGATGTGTTTCACATATCATCACTGAGGTGGTATCTTCGGGATGAGTTGGCCCATGCTCATATCACGTTAGAGTAGCTCGATTTTCAGCCTGACAGTTCTTATGAGGAGAGGCCTGTGGCTATCCTAGATCACAGTGAAAGGAAACTGAGATCAAAGGTAGTTCCACTTGTATGGGTTCAGTGGCAACATCACAACGTGGAGGAGTCCACTTGGGAGCGAGAGGCAGATATGCATGAGAAGTATCCAGATTTATTTGTATCAGGTATGCCTTACTTTTTGAATTTTGGGAAAAAATTCCATTATTAGGGGGGGAAGTATGTAACACCCCATATTTTTTAGAACTTAAATAATTATGTGATTAATTATTATTGTGGGATTAATTAAATTAATATGAAAAAATTAATTGGTAATTAATCTGATTTCAAAATAAATATTAACTAACAGGACAAGGGTTAATACTTATTAATGAGAACTATTGAATATTACTGATTGAATAAGTAATATGTAATTATTGAATCTGATAAATTGTTAAGAGTGTAATATACGGCAGTTTGGTATTAAGTCGGGACACGTGTGTGAATCGTGTTGCGACTAATTGAATGGAATACAAAGGTAAAATATTTTTAAGTAACTCGTATGGTAGTTTCGAGCACGCCGTTGAGTCTCGGAGGGTCAAGATAGTCAGAAAATACTACCGAGATATTTTATTTGGACTTCAGGATATTTTATGCCAAACCGGCACCCCATAAGGGTAGTTTTGTAATTTGGGATTTTTCAGAATTAAAATGGATGAAAATCAGTAATTAAATAGAAAAGGTATGTGGGTGAGAGGTTACCTATCAGTTTCTAAACCTAAGTCTTAAAGAGGAAAAACCTAAGAGGGAGAAGAACTCCATACGTGTTCTTAAAGAAAGACTTAAGCTTTCAGACAAATAGTTACACCAATGCATAGATCTAAAAGCAAGGAACACACCAATACCAACATCATCAACAGATCAGGCCTTTGAATTTGAGGCAAGTGTTTATTACTTGATTTCATTTATCAATAATCATATTCCTGTTAGTGTAGGTAAATTTGATAATGAATTTCATTGAAATTGGGTGAAAATTTGGAGAGTAATTTGTGATTATGGACAGATGGTTCAGTAGTTAATTCCTTCATGTATGCCAGAGAATTTAATACGAAATTGGAGTACAAATTGACGAACAAATCTGAGTTAATTATGTTCTTAAACGAAAAATTGGAAAACTAGGGTTCTTGTGATATTAATTGGGGATTTCGTTTTACCCTATGATTTATAATGATTGAATGATCATAGGATGTTAGAAATTGTGTAAACATTGTGGGTTATCAATCAAAATGGTTACATTGAAGATTGGGTATGAACTATGAGGTTTTGGGTGTAAATAAAATGGTAAAAATGTAACTGTTCATGAACAGGTCTGACATAATAGGATCGGTTCCTTTTTCTGATAGGATCGGTTCGTTTTATTTTAGTAGGATCGGTTCGTTTTCTGGTAGGATCGGTTCATTTTATTTTCTGGAGGATCGGTTCGATTCGTTTTTCTGTAGACTTTCAGTGCCGCGACAGAACTTTGGAGAAAGCTTTATAATCTTAAATTATGAGATTTGAGGAGAAAAATACCCTATACCAGAGTTTTTGGACCGTATCTACTGTCATGATATATAAATGTAGTGGTACCCTTCGAGTGAGGAGAAATACTCTACGTAGATTATTTGGGATAAAGTAAATATATTATACGTAGTAAGGAGAGAATAATTCGTATGGAATATGTATGATTAGGTTGGGTCGAAACCTAATGGATTTTAATAGGATGTGTGGATAACTATTACATACTTAATATTATGTGTATGAGATACCTAGCAGCTTTTTATCGCGGGAGGTTGTGTAGAGACAGTCTTATCCTGGGTGACCTTTGGGGGGATATTTGACTTGTATCTCATGACATAGGATTGTGAAGACTTATTTTTGCATTGATAAGTCAGGTGACTATGGAAGCATAGGTATGTATGTGACCCATAGGTATGTGAACTATGTTCACCTCCACTATGTGTGATTTGTGTATATGGTTCATGGGAGACTTCTGAGCCGATAGTCCTTATTGGAGTACGAGATGTACTGGGACATGATAGCAAAGTATGCGATGCACTACAGGTTTCGCCTTGGGGTGCTGTATTAGTATATGTATATTATAGTGATGGACACATATGTATACTTGTGTTATTCCTACTGTGAGATAATTTGTAGGTTATTAAGATAGTATAATCATTAATAACGTAAACTATAAATACTCAACATAGTGTGATAACACTCAAACGAATTAATAAATGTTGTTACAAACAATGTGGGAATTTGGAAATTTTGAGTTTCTACCACGAGGTATGACTAGAAGTATAAGTCCTTACCTAGTTAGAAGGGTTACGGATGGCTGGGTTAGAATAGATGTACGTTAGGTGTGCACAATAGACGAGAGGTGATGATCTCATGTGAGAGGTCGAACTAACATGAATTTGATACTTGATTTATTACAAATTTTAAATACTTGTTAAAACAAATATTTTTTACACATCGGGATCTGGCCCATTTCTTGCATCTCTTTTATCTTCTGCTATATATATGTATTATACCAGGTGCTCAACCACAGGGACACCAGACTTAGAAACTTGGATTTCTTGGCGTGCTACAGTTGTCGTGGAAGTTGTAGGTGTTTGCATCAGACGCCTCTATCATTTCACTCAGTTTTTCTAGACTTTTCATTTGGGGCATGTGTCGCTCACTCCTTAGATATTTTTATCAGAGATTGTATTCAGTTACTTCCCAGTCATTTTCGTTGGATTTATTTTACTATAGTGCTTGGTTTAGAGTTTTGAACTGGAAATGTTTATTCCAGTCTTAGTTATTTCAGTACGTGTTCAGATTCAGTATTTATTTTATTTCGTTGTGTGGTGGATGGGTTATATTTAACTTCTTGGACTTATTAAATAAAGAATTTTGTTTTTAATTTAAAAAAAATGATATTTTGACACCAACTTAATTAATTATTAGGTGGTTAATAAGGTTGTTATGTTTTTGACAGTGATGCTAAGAATTAACCAACCGAACATTCTGGTTATAAATTTTATAAAGGGCTTATCACCTGGTATTTAATTGGGCGGGGAGGCACACTTTATAGGGGCATGTAGTAATTAGGCGCCCTAAACCCAAAGGACGGTTGCATGTGACAACCATCATGTGGAAGCATTCTATTTAAGGATGAGATTTGCCTTGGAAGTTGTTATAGCCCACTAATACTCCCATTTTCCTTAGTTTGGTTCATCACCCGACGCTTTTAATAATCTTTAAGATCACTAAAGCTCATTTATACCTCCATAGCTTTTAAGTCTTATCTCACCTTTCGCTATCTAAATTTTTTGTAATTTTTCTGAAAAACCCCTATTTTTCTTCCCGTTTTCAGTTGTCTTATTGCAAAATGGTTTACATCATTAAACAAAATACCATTGATCCTTTTAGATGTCATTACAATTATTCATGGGTAACGATTGGGCAATTATTAGTTCCCTTAAATTATTACAACATTGATGGGGGACATTGGTTCTTCTCTCAATTTGTGGTTGAGGATGGAATTATTATCCCTTATAATCACTTATTTCTTGAGTTCTATTAGTTTTTTGACATTATTCCTACCCAGTGTTATCCGAACGCTTAGAGAATCATCAATGGTGTGAATATGATCAATGAACTCTATAGGACCCAACTTGGGATCCTAGAGATTTATTTATTTTACATGTGGGTAAAGATGAATAAGGTTTCTATTATTGGAAGGCAATGAGGGCAGAGAGGGATGTGGTGGTCAATTTTATAGACTGGAACAAGGAGGACTAGTCCCGTGCATTTTTAGTCAAGGAATGGGAAAAATTTCCAATCCTAGAATGTGGTGAACCCTATAAGGGGCCTAACTTTCCCAGGGGTAGTTATGAAATAGGTCTAAACTACTTTTAAAATATATTTCCTTAACAGAGTTATTATTTCAAATTTCTCTGCCTTGTAATCATTATGATATTCTTGTCTTTTGTTGTACAGATCGTCACAAGAAGAAAGAGACTAAGCCTAGCGACATCAACTTTATTGACTTGAAAAAATTTGGGTGATCAAATAACCCTATCAGCTCCCACCATCCTAAGTTAGTTTTACTTCTTTATCTTACACCTCCACCACCACTTTATATGTTACTCTTTGTCTAGATTAAGAACCATATATCCCAGAAGTTTTTATTGAGCACGATCTTTCAACAACAAATAACTTAGGCTTCTTTGAGTTTGTTGACATCTTAACCATCCCAACAGTTACCCCGTATGTTTTGAGGATAGGATAGTGCTAAAGAGAAAGGTCCCTAATCTGATGGGGATGCCTTTAGACCCACTTCACCAAATTCTTAGCCATCCAAAATAAAGGAGGCTGATGGGGTCTCTATGACCCCATGGCAATGGGGGGTTATCCTAAAATGATGCAGGTCCATCATGCTAAGAAGAGAAAGGAGAACACAAAACCTGCTCTTCAATTGCTGACCTAGAATTTGGTGGATACCCCCAAGGATAAGGGGAAAGGACCATTTAAAGGGTTAGTTTCCAAGCATCTAGACTTATCTATTTCTCTCCCGAGGTTTCCTACCAATGAATCATTAGTCTCTAATGTATCCTCAGATAGGTTGTTTATGCATGCTGCCCAGGAATTCTCTCTCGTAAGTGCTAAAATTCTTCACTTGGTTTTTGTTATCTTGACTTCTCTTAGTGACTTAGTTTTTATCTCATTATTTTACAATTCATAGTGGACTTAGTCAGCTTTTTTGATCGAATGTTTGACTAGAAGAAGGAGATGATTATCTTAGGGAAGGACTTAGATGGGGCACAGAAGTCCCTAGATGTTTCTCAATAAAAGTCCTTGGAGTATTAAGCTACCATAAATTATAAGTACTCTAAGTTTGCAACTCTAAAAACTAAGGTGAATGAGATGGAGAAGGCCAACGAGGATTTTATCCAGTCCTTAGCTGTAGCTTTTTAGGCTAATAACATTCCTTATAATAAAGGCTGGGATAAGGTTTTTGACAATGCTAAAAAAATTAGGGTTCATCCCGAAGACCTTTTTCAAAAAGTTTAGGTATAAAATTCCTGGCAAAGTCTGGGGTCCTTACTAATTCCATGTTGTTTTCTTAATAGGATCCTACTTTCCATCCTAATTTAAGGAAGAAGAAGAGGAGGTCGCCAACCAGTCCAAGGAGGTCGTCAATCAAAGCAAGCTTATTCCTAGAAAAAAGAGAGACATGTTAAGTAGCTTATTTTAGGATCTTTTCGTACTTCTTTGGACGTCTTGTCTTTTATCTTCTTTTGTAATCCTTATATGGTCTTGCCCTACCTTTTTTAATTAAATGATAAATTTCTTTTGGCTTTATTGTATTTTATTCGGATATTATTTTATACTTGCTTGTATATGTCTTGTGTTATTTCTTTCCTTAGATTTTTTAATTTAGTTCTTTCATCCTTATAATGTGGTAATAATTTGGCCATGGTGCCAGTGGTACAACAGAATGAAGATTTAGATTTCATTCTTATAAATTATCTCGCACTTATTTTATGGATGTTCTCCAAGTGTTGCAAAAAATTACAGGTTCTTATGATGACTAGACGAATGTGATCGTAAATCTTCACGCCGAGCTATCTGAGATCATAAATATGGTATGTCTTCAGTAGAATTAAAAAAATTCCTTGATAGATAATCTCAACAAGGCCAAACAAACCTTCAAAGAAAATGAGACGATCAATCATGGGTTGCATTAGAAGATCGTGAGGCTAAAATACCAATTCAAAAAAAGGCCTGGTGCTGTTTATTATAAGGGCTATGATGAAGGGTGGATATACAGCACATTTCATTTAAGGGAGTACAAGCAAGTATTTTATAAGTTCATCAAAATAATATCCCTAGTAGTTGCCAAAGTCTCTAAGGACTTTTAGTTCTGGTACTAGTATCAGCTACACTCCCCCTTTTCTCACATTAGGAGTGAGGAATCATGGATACTAGCTAATGTGATCCCCGTGAAAATGGTAAAGGACTACCTCAACAACCATGAAGGTGATGATGAGTTCCATCCCAATCCAGATATTGGACAACTAGTCGTCGTTACTATGACATTAAGTCGCCAAAGATAATGTAGTCATATCATGTAATACTTTATTCATTTTATAATAATCCAACCATGATTGACATTCTAATTAATGAATGTTTTGAATAAAGTTTTTCTTGTTTGAATTCTTCCATTTTATTATATGTCAAACCTTTTGGTATTACCTTTTAAGATTTTGTCATCACATTAACTTAGTCCAAGTACGAAGTTATGGAAAGAATGAACCTGGTCACTGGGCAATCAACCCGTTTAGGTTTTTATCTGACCATTGATGGTCGGACTACTTAATGACTAAGTATCCCATGTAGGTATTTATCTTTCCTAGGAAATTCATTATGTTCAAAATATGTAACCTTAAGACCATTATTAAATGTAATCGCATCAATAAGGTACCAAATAAATGGTCCCTTTTGAATTGGATGAACCATACATATAAAGAGTTCATTTGTCATGTTGTTTTTAGTCATCACCTGAACAATGAGTTCACTTTATCAGATTGATGCCCTTTGGTAAATTTAGAAACAAACTCTACCAAAACATGTCCTTTCAAAGTAGTTATGTGATGATAGTGGATATCAGACACTACACCAAAAAATGCTAATTCGACATGCTTGGATGATGATAATCTAGCACGATTTAGAACCGTGCTAGATTCTGGCATGATTTACTCTTAATCTGGCATGATTTAGAACCGTGCCAGATTTTGCCATGGTTTATTCCCAATCTGACAGGGTTTTAAATTGTGCCAGACTTTGGCACCTATCATTAAAATAACAAAATGCAAAACAAAAAACCCTTTCTCTTTAGTTTAAAAATAAGTATTTCCCTCACTCATCCACAACCAAACACCCCTCTCCAAATCCAACCCAACTTATTCCTCCCCAACCATATCATACCCCAACGCCGGCCATCTTGTACCCCAACCTCGATTATTTTCTTTCTTAGGAAACTCCATGACCATCGGTATTTCTGCATCTCATAATATGCAATTTCCTTTCCACTCATATTATGCGATTTTTTGTTGGATTTAAGAAATGAAATCTATTTTAAAGATCTATATCATTAGAGTTTTGATGTTAGTTTCTATAAAGTAAATCGTTATTATTTTTGTGTATAATACGCAATTTTAGTAGAGTTTTATTTTTCATTTTTGTTTGACTGTTAGGTGTTTAATTGTTACGTGTAGTATGTATTTTTATTTTTGCTAGATTATCATTAGGTTATTTGTTTATTGTTAGTTGTAGTATGTGTTGTTTTATTGGATATTCATTTGTGTTGGCTTTTCAATTCTATAGATGGGGGTGTTTGATTGTTAGATGTAGTATATAAAATTGTGGGTTCTTTATGTTTGTGTCGGGTGTATGGTAACTTTGTGTGTGTTATGTTAGAGTTTGGATAGATGATAAAACTTTTAGTTGCAAAACTTTTTGGATGTATGTTTCAAAATTTTAAACTTTGTTTATTTTTATGTTGGTACTCATTATGTCTTGAAATCATAACAGATTATGGTGGATTTATACTTATTTTGCATGTGTTTGCATGTGTTGTAGAAAAGGGGAGGTATCCTAGGAGTTTATTGATTTATAACGAGAAAGAGCCTCTCTTTTGTGCATGATAATATTTCTATTAAGTTTCAATATTATTTACCTAAATTAATTTTAAGAGTTTTGATTCGAATTCATGTGTTCATCAAGATGTCATTAAGGATCAATAAATAGTGGATAAAGGAGAAAAAATTGAGACCGATGCGTATAGAGACGAGGTGTTAGTGTTTTTACAATATGTGCATAAAACTATTCTCGATGACATACATTCATGTACGTGTAGGCGATGTCTCAATGGGAACGGACGTGTTACTTTAGTTGAAATATTTCTCCATTGGATGGACTATGGTATGGACATAAACTACACCTTGTGGCATTTTCATCATCAATTCTTAATCCAATCCAATAATTATCACATCTCGTGACCCCGACTAACAATGGAGAACACATTGATATGGAAATGTTTTGATGCTAGATGTCCATGTGAATGATTTTTGTGAGATGTTCATGACTAAAGTGGGTACTGGCGTGCCTAATTTTGTAGGCGGTGAAGAAGGGCACAAAATTTTGATGTTTTGAATGATTCTCGCACACATACAGACAAATGTAAGAACTATAGGAATTTATATTAACTCACAATGGATCCACTATACCTTCTTACAGGTTCGTCGTGCCATACGACCATGTATGCTCTTAGGAACTTAAATGATTTGAAAATTAAATTTAATTTGTCAGATGGCATCACGGGTGGAATTCTTGGATTGTTAAATGAGTTACTCCCTGAAGGGAGCAACTTGACAACAAGTTATACCAAAACGAAGAACATAATTAGAGATCTTGGCATGGACTATATTAAGTATGATGTGTGAATTAAAAATTTCATGTTATTTTAGAAAGAGTGTGAAAATTGTAATAAATATTGTGGTGCTTTGAGATATGAGTATAACTCAAAAGATAATGATCGTGAGGAAATTGTAAATACCATGGGAAAAAAGAATTTTTGTAAGGTTCCTAAGAAGGTAATGTGGCATTTCCCTCTAATCCCTAGGCTAAAGCGGTTGTATACCATGGATAGCCAAGAAAATGAATTAGAAAACTCGAGAAAGATCTTGAATGGATGTAAGGAAATAATTTCATAAATGTTCATTTTAGTATCTAAGAAATTTTCTAAGTGTCCGAGATCACAGCATGTATGTCTTATACCGCTACATTCGGCACGTCAACACGATCATCCAGAACGACCTTGATTCGAATTTGAAGCTTCATGCACCCATCATATTCATACATGAACAGTGTAACCTTAACATGAAATGTGCATCTTCAACATTCCCACTACTCCACTCGCGATTATGGTAAAATATTCAATTTGGAGTTTTTAAGGTTCACGTATTTATTTGGGAATTTTTTATAAACTATTTTCAGTGCCTATAATGATTTCCAACGTGATAGAATTTTTTCTAAGTGTTGGGGCGGACTAGATTTCACATACGTGTCATTGAAACGAGATAGTACTGTCGTTAAAATGACATATGCATCTCTTACGAAGTCGACATCACTGTTTCGTTCGAGCAACAACATCGCCTTAACTTTCTTATAAATTCTAGTGTTTTGCACTCACATTTTTCAAGTCTCCACAACTCTATTTTCTATATAAACAACTACAATTTGAGACTTTGTTTTTGTGAGTTTTAAACCCCTTTTGATTCACTAAATTGTCCCAAATTCAAATCTGAATCATTTAAACCCTAGATTACTTATTCTACTCATCTTGAGTACACTTGTAACGAAGAACGCTGATTCTCCATTACTCATGATTGGAGCTCTTGCAGGATCTCTTGCCAACGACAATGAATCGACACATGCTGGTGTTTGTGTGTCAAGTTGTATTTCTCTATACTTATAAGTTGTTGTAAGATATAGTGAAATAAAAAGGTTTTACCCCTTTGGGGGATTTTTCCTCATATTTTTTATTGTGTGCATACTTGATTTCATTTAATTAGTCAATCACAATTTAGGATTTTGGGGAATAAAATTGGAATTTAATTAAATAAGTCTGTTCATTGATTACTGGCGCACTCTCAAATTGGTATCAATGCCAATTACACAATTATACCATTTAATGTTTCGCAAAATTTTTTGGGATATCAATTTTTGTCTAAAACATTGATTTTTGAAAAAGTGAAATTTCAATGAAAACTTGTATAATCGACTGCCAGTTTTTTACGAAACAAATTATGCATATTGGAAAGACCATATGAAATCCCACTAAAGGCCATTGATGAAAGTGTTTGGGTTATATGTGAAAGATGGTGAACTCCTCCAACTATTATTGTATAAAAGGTAACAAATTTAAAAGTTGTGGCTGAATGGACTCGTGAAGAATTTAAATGGAGCACATATAACTCACTTGGGCTCAGTGCCAATTCGGGTGCCATCACCCCTGAGGAGTTTAGACATATTATGATGTGCACCATATCTATAGAAGAATGGGATGTTTTAAAACTTACCCATGAAGGAACTAATGTAGTTAAAGAATCAAAATTGCAAAATTTAACTACAAAATTTGAAACAATCACCGCGCTTGAATCTGAGTGTTTTGATGAATTATATGCACATTTATCTAATATTGTAAAAACTAGTTCCAATCTAGGTTAACACATTCCTGATGCTAGAGTAGTTAAAAACATTCTGAGATAATTGCCTAAGTGTTTTATCCCTAAAGTCACTGCGTTAAATTCGGTAGGAAATTTGAGTAGTCTAAAATTAGAAGAGTTGGTAGAAGACCTCTAAACTTATAAAATTGACATGCTTCTTAACACGATAAAATCAAAAAATAAAGATGTAGCACTTAAATCCTGGGACAGAAAGAGTGAAGGGTTAGCAAGAAAGAGAGGTTAGTCATCTAGGAGAAAATAGGAAGAAATGTCAAATTTAGAGTTAAGACTTTTATTTAGACGAATTGGCTTTGTTTGCGAAATTTTTTAAGAAATTTCTCAAATTAAAGAAAAATGGCAATTTCAAAGATAAAAAGAATTTTGAGAAAAATAAGTTTGAAAAGAATAATGACAAAGATAAAAAGGACACGCCTAAGAAAGATGAGGAGAGATGTTATGAGTGTGACAGTAGATGTAATAAGACATATGAGTGTCCTAATAGGTTAAAACATCAAGGCAAAGGCCTAGCAACTTTAAATGCCTCCCTTAGTGACAACAGTGAGGTCAATTTGGTGGAATATGGAGACAAGTCACTACATGAATGTAATTTCACCACATTCAAGACTGGTCATGTGATTACTGATAGGGCACCACTCGACGGTGAGGACGCTAGTTCACAGGAACACCTCGACAGTGAAAGCGATGTGAGTGAGGGGGAGGATGTTGCAAGTGAGATTGAGAGTGACTTACGACGCACGTATGCAGATTAATACGATGATTCTTTTAAAACTAAAAAGCGTAATAAGGCGTTAGCACTTAGGATCGTTGCCTTAGAGAAATATTTGGGAGAGACGAAAGAGAGAGGGGGGGGGGGAGAGAGAGAGAGAGAGAGAGAGACTATTTTCGTAGGGAGGGAGAGAGAATTTGAGTATAGAGAGAAAGAGTCAGTTTAGAGAGAGAGAGAGAGAGACTATTTCGAGAGAGAGAGAGAGAGAGAGAGAGAGTAGTATGGAGAAAGAGAAAGGGGACTTGACCAAGCAAGTGGCTAGTCTTACGAGTAATCTCCATTCCTCCCTGGACACTCAGAAGAAACTTTAAGCCCTTGTATCCCAACTCACTCATGACCTTGAGAGAGCTCGGCAGGTCAAGGTAAAGATAGAGGATAAATTTGGAAAGATGGGAAAGATTCTCCTCGATCCTACTTTAGGGTTTAGTGAAAGGCAGAGAATAGGTTTTGATGGTGCTTTCACATCTCATGTGACATCGAAACCAATTCCTCAGTTTACTACGAATCTATATGGCCATCACCCAAAACCCCATCGAAGAGTTCGGACAAGAAAAGAAAACTAAGGTCGGCCTCAGATTGTGTACTTTTGTACCTATTGTAACATAAAAATCCACCTTGGGGAGTTTTGCTATAGTTTAGGTTGGACATGATGTACATTTTCTCCACCACGTGCCACTAGTGATTTTTCGAGTCTTAGAGTGCAGGTTGAGTTTCTAGTCGCCACATCTCAGAGTTTAATGGAAGAGTTCCAACGGATATCTTTAATGTTTACGGATACTTTTAGAATCCCGACTATAACCATCAGTGACAAGGGCAAACGGATAGTTACCGCTAGTTAAGTACCTAAGCACAATGTAAAATCCCTTATTCTTCATGTTTCTCTTAAAACACACATAGTACCTCTCAGTGGTACTTTGATAGTGGGTGCTCCAAACACATTACTGGTGACGTTTCATTTTTTACCTAGCTAGAGGATCATAAAGAAGATAAAGTCATGTTTGGAGATAGGAGTAGGTCTAGCATAGTAGGACTAGGTACAGTGGGGATACCAGGATTTCCTAAGCTAGAGGATGCTTTGTACATCAAAGGTAGAGAACCTTCTCAACATTAGTCAGTTGTGCGACATTGAATATTCTAGTAAATTTTGATTGGAATGAGTGCAATGTTTATGATCAAGCCGGTAAACTTCAATTTCAAGGGGTAAGGACTAAAGATAATTGCTATGGGATTATGCCCAAGTCCTCATTTATCTGCAACAGAGCCATGATCACTCCCATGGATCTATGGCATCAACGTTTAGGTCATGTGAATTTTAGAGATTTGGATAGATTAGATCAAAAAGGACCTAGTACATGTCTTGCCATCACTTGGAAAGTCGATTTTCGTGGTTTATGGACCCTATCAGTTGGGAAAGCAAGCATATAGCCCCCACATGAAGTTAAATTCATTTACCACTTCACGAGTGCTTGAGTTGATACACATGGATCTTATAGGTCCTACTCGTACTAAGAGTTTGGGTGGTAAAAGGTATATTCTCATGATGGTAGATTATATCTCTCACTACTAGATTGCAGGTTTTGTGAGAGAAAAATTTGATATTGTTGAATTTCTTACGACCAAGTGTCGTGTCCTGCAAAATCAACACGATATCACCATTAATAGAATCAGAGTGACAACGGCATCGAGTTTAAAGAAGATAAATTTGATATTTACTGTGATAGCCTTGGGATTAAAGATGAATTTTCATCCGTGAAGACTCCTCAGCAAAATGGGATTATTGAGAGGAAGAACCAAACGATTCAAGAGCTGGATAGATCTATGCTTCTAGATCATAGAGTTCCTAGGAGATTTTGAGCAGAGGCGGTGTCTACCGCATGCCATACGGTGAAAAGAGTTTACCTTCATCCACACACAGTTAAAATGCCCTGTGAATTGTGGACTGAAAAGAAACCCACCCTTTCATATTTCCATGTCTTTGGGAGAAAATGGTACATCCTACAGAATAGAATGTTCGACTCCTGGAGCGACGAGGGAATATTATTAGGATATTCATCGAACAGTATAGCATATCGAGTTTTTAACCTGAGTATCTTTAAGGTTATGGAATCAATAAACGTCACCGTGTAAGATGACGAACCGTCGACGTTTATTGATTCTAGCCTTTTGTGTGAGGAGGATGCACTTCCTACTAATGATCCCATTGTACCTCCAACACCCATGGTGGAGCATACTCCTGTCTTAGGGGGCGCACCTACTTGGGTTCACAAGAGTCATGATCCTACTGTCATTCTAGGAGATCCCATACTAGGGGTTAAGACTCGTGCTCAGCTGGAGAACGTGGTTAGTTTTATTTTCTACACATCTAAAGTCAAGCCCAATAACACCGAGGATGCACTCAAGGATGAACACTAGATATCTTCTAAGTAGGATGAGTGGCTTCAGTTTAGAAAGAATGATGTCTGGGATCTTGTCCCCCGACCTAGCGAGAAGATGTGATTGGTACCAAGTGGATATACAAGAAGAAAATGGATGATAATGGTACCATTATCCAAAATAAGGCTAGGTTTGTCACTAAAGACTACATATAGATAGAGGGTGTTGACTTTGACGAGACACTTGCTCTTATTAAGAGGATTGAGTATGTTCTCTTAGTACTCATAATCGTATGTCATCTGCGCTTCAAGTTATACCAGATGGATGTCAAGAGATCCTTTCTGAATGGCATTCTACAGGGGGAAGTTTACATGGAACAACCAAAAGGGTTTAAAGACCCTAAGCACCCTCATCATGTCTATTTTTTTAGAAAAGGGTTGTATGGTTTGAAACAAGAACCCCGTGCTTAGTACAAGTGGCTTACTTCATATCTCTTAGTTCGTGTCTTCATGAGAGGGGGGTTGATAAAACATTATTTTTTAGGAGAGTAGACAGTGCTAATTTGGTTGCCCAAGTCTATGTGGATGACATTGTCTTTGGATCCACGTGCTCTCGGCATACTCACGACTTTGAGGATGAGATGAAGAGTGAGTTTGAGATAATAATGGTTGGTGAGCTTACATTCTTCCTTGGTCTCCAGGTTTTTCAACTAGAGTATGGGATGTTCATATCCCAATCCAAGTATGCTAGAGACCTAGCGAAGAAATTTAGTTTAGACTCCGCTAAGGACGCATATCCCCCGATGAGTACCTCAACAAAACTTAGTAAGGACGCTACAGTCAAGGACATAGAGCAAACCTTGTATCGAAGTATGATAGGATAGGTAGTCTTTTATACTTGACTATCAGTTGTCACAACATAGCCTTTAGGGTTGGAGTCTGTGCGCGATATCAAGCATCCCCGAAAGAGTCACACTTACTCTATCTTAAACGTATATCAAATATGTGAGTGGTACCCTTTCATTTGGCATTTGGTATTCCTTTGATACCGATGACCGTTTATCCGCCTATTCGGATGCTGATTGGGTCGGGGATGCAGATGGATGTAGGAGCACTTCTGGTGGATGTTTCTTCTTTAGTTCTGCTCTTGTCTCTTGGTTGAGCAAGAAGAAAAACTCCACCTCTTTATCCACTACAGAGGTTGAGTACATAGCCTTCGGGAGTTTCTGCACGCAAATTCTGTGAATGAAGCAGATTTTGGAGGATTATGTGATATCACAGGACACCATGACTATTTCCTGTGATAATATGAGCGCGATACACATATTTCGCAATCTAGTCCATCATTCGCGCATAAAGGACATGAGGATACGTGAGCATTTTATCCATGATCTAGTAGAAGAGTAGGTCGTATCCTTAAGTTTTGTGTCTACCGACCTCTAGTTAGCCGATATTTTCATGAAGCCCTTAGACGCCCTTAGATTTGAGAGTCTTAGGAAGTCTTTATGAATTTGTACAGTTGACTGAGGTGTGGTTATCATGTCTAGAGTATGATACATTTTTCATGTTCATACCATATGATTCATATCTCTAGATTGTATCACTTCTATCATTTTTTTGGTTTTATTTTTTTAATCTTATTTTTCAAAAAATACAAAAACATTTTCTATTTTTTGAAAAATTGAAAAATCCAAAAAGATTTTGTTTTTGACAAATTTTTGAAAAAGCCTTTTATAAAATTTTGGAAAAATTCAAAAATAGTTTTGTATTTTGTTTACACCGTTTGTGGATGAGCATTTAAGATAGCCATAGTCACAACTTCTTTCCATATTCCACATGACTTTTTTATTGTGATTTGAGATGCTACATCATTTCATTCATGTGTTTTAAAATGTATGGAGTCATTAAGATGTGATTAGTGATATATTCTACATGTTTGTCTCCTTATCTCCTTTAATTCACACGTGCACGGATTTGTTTGATTATTGTACTTGTCAAATCACATGTTGATCGAAGTGTTTCCATCTCAATCCTGTCTTTAAAATGAACAAAATGCAATAAAATATGACAATGCAAGTAGTGCATCTAAGAAACGTTTACCGTGAGAAATTAAATTGTAAAAAATGATGAGTGTTCATGGGAAAGGGCTGCGAGAGTACAAAATTAACTCGTCGCGAAAGCCACCATTTAAAAGAGATCAAGAAAAAATTAAGGCAATAAAAATTATCATATGCCAAAAATGGGGCCAATAGGATTTCTCTAAGGAGAGAAAAAAATAGATCAACTTAACAAAAAAATAAAAGATTTATTATTTATGAGGGTGTTCAGATGGATAGGTAAAAAAACGGGTTTGCACGTCCTGACAAAGTCTTGAAAAAATAATACATAGTTTTAGACATTATTGGTGTGGAAATCATTTTAGACTTTGATGTGCGATTAGATTAAGTCGATGTCATATGAATTCACATTTTTTGACACCTAAGGATGATTTTGAGTTCACTTGTTAGGAATATCTTAAATTCATCGTGCACATATGTTTTGTTTGTATGCATTGATTTTCCCATCGAATTTGTTCACACCCCTATATTTCCGCTATCACAGATTTGGTTTTTTTCTTGTTCTTTCATTGTGTGATTTTTTGTTGTAAAATTTTTTGTTTTGAAAAATTCAAAAAGAGATAGTTTTCTTACCTTGTGACATTCTCCATTTTCATTTCTTTTTATTTTTCATATTTGTCTATTTGAAGACATCATAAAAAGGGGGAGAACGAATTATGGGGGATATTTTTTTTGCTAGCATGTTTGAATTGATCATGATTTGTTTAAGCTTAATTGCTATTGATTTTTTCTTATCATTATTTTTCTCACTGTTGTGCATCATGGGTATTGTTTCTTGTCTCATGTGTCTAGGTACAAAATTGAGGATAATTTTTACACACCCTGATAATGACAAATAAAAACTAAAAAAGTCGAAGATTTGAAGATGCTGAATCCTTTTTAAGAACATGTCATTTAGTATTTTCAGTTTTTGGGTTTAATGGAGATATTGAATTATATGTCATTTGTTTTGATTTTGGCTAGCATAATTCGGATTGTTTTTATGTATGTACCGGCATAGACATTGGGGGAAATTTGTGAGGATATGATTTTATAAATGTCTGTCTTAGTATCTCGGAATTTTTTTTTGTCCTAGATCACGGCATGTATGTCTTTTGTCGCTACATTCGGCACGCCAACACGATCATCCATGATGACCTCGATCCAAATTCGAAGCTTCATGCACCCATCATCTTCATACATGCGTAGTGAAACCTCAATGTGCAACGTGCAACATGCATCTTCAACATTCCCATTACTCCACTCACGATTATAATAAAATATTTAATTTGGAATTTTTAGGTTTACATATTTATTTGGGAATTTTTTATAAACTGTTTTTAGCACTTGAAATGTTCTTCAACGGGATAGAATTTTTTTAAGTGTGGAGGAGAACTGGATTTGACGTTCGTGTCATTTGAATGAGATTGTACTATCGTTCAAACGACATATGCATTTCACGCGAAGTCGTTGAAATGACATCAACTGTCATTCGAGCGACGTCCCTATTTCGTTCGAGCGATAACACCACCTTAACTTTCTTACAAATTCAAGTTTTCTACACTCACATTTTTCATGTCTTCACAACTCCGTTTTCGGTAAAAACAGCTGTAATTTAAGACTTCGTTTTTGCGAGTTTTAAACCCCTTTTGATTCACCAAATTGTCCCAAATTCATATGTGAATCATTTAAACCCTGCATTACGTATTCTACTCATTTGGAGTACACTTGCAGAGAAGAAGGCTGATTCTCCATTGCTGACGATTAGAGCTCTTGCGGGATCTCTTGCTAACGACAATGAACCGATGCCTGCGGGTATTTGTGTGTCAGGTTGTATTTCTATGTACCGATAAGTTGTTATAAGATATAGTGAAATAAAAAGGTTTTTCCCCTTTTGGGGATTTTTCCTCATATTTATGATTTTGTGCATGCTTGATTTCATTTAATTAGTCAATCACAATTTAGGGTCTTTCGAACTAAAATTGGAATTTAATTAAATACGTTTGTTCATTGATTGATGGCGCACTCTCAATGGAATTTTTGCGTCATCCCCGAGATTCGACAGAGTGGGTAAAAGAAAACATTATGTGGAGACAATTTTCCAAGGACACATGGAAACCCACTTACAATAGAAACTGATAGTTTTAACCCTAATAACATGTTTGGCTGTAAGTATATTTATTGGATAGTGATTATTCAGTCTCTTAACCCTCCACCATCAATGTGTATGAAGAGTGAGTTTTCAATGTTAACTGTTTTGATTCTTGTGTCAAAGTAACCATCAAGTAATATTATTGTCTTTCTCCAACCATTGGTCAATAAGTTGAACATCTTATGGTCTGGAGTGGAGGGTTGGGATGCAAACAAAAATGAACATTTTCAGTTAAAATCCATGTTAGTGTGGGGTATTCATGATTTCCCAACTTATGGGACGTTAGCAGGTTGTTGAACTCAAGGTTATTATGTGTGCCCTTTTTGCTCTACAAACATAAGTTTTGAATATCTTCATCAATTAAAGAAATATTGATATCAACAATCTCTCATGTTCCTTAACCAAAACCTTCCTTATAGGTACGACACATCAAAGCAAACATTTAATGGTAAAATAGAGACTACTGTGGCTCCAGGAAATTTAAAAACAGTAAAGGTTGAGAAAATTATGTTAATTATCGCTCGAGAAGGAGCCCAAAAAGACGGAGATGGAAAGGGACTGGGAAAGGGTAAGGTCAAAGGGAACGGGAACGGTAACAGGAGGGGGATGGGAGTGGAAAAGGGAAAGGGAAAGGAAAAGAGGCAATAGAAATGGAAGATGATGTAAACAATGATGATCATCCAAGTGAGGGTACTGACAAGGATCTCACAAGTACCGAGGGTTTTTCATGGTGGCCCATTTTCTTTGACTTGGAGTACTGGAAGGATCATGATATTCAACATAATTTAGAAATTATTCATTTTGAAAATAACGTAACCGATGAAATTTTAGGTACCATACTCTCAGTGAAAGGATCATCAAATAAAAATACAACTTAAGACCAGTCTGAGAAAATGACGATAATTTCTAAATATCTAGGCTTAGGCTTAAAACATGTCGTTACATGGAAAAAAAAACCAAACCAGCCCTTAAACGGTCCCATAAAAGGCATGATAACCTTGTAAGGTACTATTGTAACTCGTAGAAACTGATCTTATTGTCATAGAATGCCCGATTTGATAATATGATGAAAATTTGCAAATATCTGGACTTAGGCTTAAAACACGCCATTAGAGAGCAAACTTCCCTATTTGAGATGCGAACACCTCGCATGGGATCAATGTAACTCATAGGAACTGATCGCACAGTCATAGAACTCACGGATTGAGAATATGATGATAATTTACAAATATCTAGACTTAGAATTTAAAACATGATGCTCAAGGGTGAAAACCCAAAACCATACCCAAATGGCCTTGTAAGAGGGACGAACAACTCACATGGGACTAATGTACCTCGTAGGAACAGATCACATAGTCATGGGACTCCAATTTGAGATTATGATGATGATTTGCAAATATCTAGACTTATGATTAAAATATCTTATTAGAGGGCAAAAACCCAAAACAACCTTATAAGAGGCTCGAACACCTCGTACGGGAACAATGATACTCGTAAGACCTGATGGCATAGTCACATGACCCTTAGTTTGAAAATATGATGATAATTTGTAAATATCTAGGATTAGGCTTAACAATACATCGTTAGAGGGAGAAAACCCAAAAATAGACCTTCAAGTGGCACAAATATTTGGAGCGGGGCAAATGTAAGTCATAGGAATTAACCGTGTAGTCATAGGACCCCCATTTTGAGAATATGACAATAATTTGTAAATATCTAAACTTAGGCATAAAACACACCGTTAGAAGGTGAAACCCCAAAACATCCACTAAATGGCCACGTAAGAGGTATGAACACCTTTCACGGAACTAATGTAACTCGTAGGAACTGATCGCATAGTCAAGGGAATCCTAGTTTGAGAATATGATAGTAAGTTACAAATATATATAATTAAGCATAAAATATGTTGTTAGAGGGAGAAAACCCCAAACAATCCCCTAAATGGCCCAATAAGAGGCACAAATATCTCGTACGAGACCAATGTAACTCGTAGAAACTAATCGTGTAGTCATGGGACTGATGGTTTAATAATATGATGATAATTTGTGAAAAACTAGACGTATGCTTAAAAACATGTTGTTAGAGGGAGAAAATCCAAAACGCCCCCAAACGGTCCTGTACCGTTATAAACACCTCGCATGGGACTAATGTAAATCCTTGGAACTGATCGCGTAGTCACAGAACTCCCGATTTGAGAATACAATATTAGTTTGAAAATATTTAGACTTAGGCTTAAAAACATTCCGTTAAAGGTCAAAAATCCAAAAACGGTCCCCAAACGGCCCCGTGAGAGGAAAAAACACATCGCATGGGACTAATGTAACTCGTATGAACTGAACTCATAGTCACGTGACTCCTGATTTAATAATATAATGATAATTTGTAAATATCTAGACTTAGACTTGAATATGACAGTAAGTATATGCAATTTTTCTACTTGAATATAACTTTTTAGGCAATATTTAATTACTGATATCATATTTCGTTTATATCCTATATTTTTTGTAGGAAAGCATTTCACCGTTAGATTTTATCCACGCGGAACACACGAACAAGTCAATGGTTTACAACAGGGAGATTATTTATTTGTTGTTGTTGACATTCAAGATTTTTATTTTTTATGTTTAATGGTCGTGCATGCTTTTGTGATTTTTTTTGTTTAATTTAATTGTCGCTCCCAATTTTGTAAAACTATTGTTAAATTTTATGGTCATGCAGACTTTACATTAAAGCAAGTTTTATGTTAACAGGTTTCAGAATATCCAGAAAATAGAAAAAACTCTACCAATTTTTTTCTTATCTGTGAACAATTAATACTTGTAATATTTTGAAGTTTAATATGTACATTACATTGTCAACAACAACGTGCCAGATTCATAATTTATGAATTTTCTTGAACGTGCCAGATTCATATTGAAAAATCTTACACGATCTAAAATTGTGCCAAAATTGTGTCAGATTGTCAAATTTGAGTAAGCTTGGGACATAATAAGGCATGCTTTATAACCATGCAAAAAGCATGCCAGAAAGTAAAAATCTGACACAATTTTAAACCGTGTCAAAAGCATGCTAGATCGTCTATTCTAGAACGACTTTAGATCATGCCAGAAAATCTGGTATGCCATGATCGATTTTGGTACGATTTTAAATCGTGCTAGATTGGGTTTGGCACGATTTGAAACCTTTCCATATTTATTTTTTGGGTATACTGAAACCTCCCCAGTTCCACTGACCACTTAGACATTTATCTAGAAAGGTCGTAAGTTCTAAGGATTGCCTTTAATGGAAATAAGGTTACAACTATAACATAGTTCTCCTCGAAATAGTGCTTAGACTTTCATGAGGAACTCACTAATAAGTAGGGTAGATTTTTTTATTAGGAGATAGTGTGTCTTATCGTCCAACAATGTCTTGTTGGCATAATAGATATGTGGCTGATTGCCTTCTTTATCTCATACCAAGGTTGAGATGACTGCATGATCTGACATTAAGAGATACATATAGAACGGATCCCCTAGATTTAGGACCATCAGTAGAAGAGGTCAAATTAGGTAATTTTTTATTTCCTTAAGAGTCCTTGCACATTTATCATTCCACACTTCTCTTTTATCCTTTCTCAATAGCTGAAAGAAAGATTGGTTCTTTTTAAAGGACTTGGAGATGAATTGGTTGAGTGCCAAAGGAATGTTCGTTAACTTCTGAATGTACTTGACAGTCTTAGGTGGTTGGATGGTCCTTATTGCTTATATTTGGTTAGCGTTTTCTTTGATTCCCCTCTGTCTGACTAGATAATCAAAGATCTTTCCGTACGGGACCCCAGAGGAACACTAAGCTGTGTTGAGTTTCATTCTGTAGTATCTGAATACCTCGAATGTCTTCACTAAATCTTCTAGATGATCGCCATTTTTCTTACTTTTTATGAGCATGTTGTTTGTATACACTTCCATGGTATCACCCAATTGATGCTTAAACATCTTAATGAGGAGCAATTAGTAGGTTGCCCCTATATTTTTTTTAGTCCTAATGGAAATATTGTGTGGCAGTAAAGGCAAAGGTAGTGATGAAAGCTGTAATTTCTTCGTCGGGACAGAATAAAGGGATCTAATGCTAGTCGAAATAAGCATATAAAAATATCATTCATTTGTGGCTATCTGTCGCGTCGTCACCCTGATCCATCTTTGGTAAAGGAAAGATGTCTTTAGAATAAACTTTATTTAGTTTGGTGAATTCTATGCAGACTTTCCACTTCCCATAACTCTTTCTGACACGATTGGGTTTGAGATCCATTTGGGAATTGAACTTCTTTGATGGACCTTGCTTCCAAAAGTTTCTTCACTTCCTTTTCCAATGCCTTCTCCTTTTTGGAGTTGTTCATCGTGCCTTATGTGTGATTGGTAAGAATTTTGGATCCACATGAGTGTGATGGCACATTACTTCAGGGTTTATATCAGGTATACTACGGATACCTAGCGAACACATCATGGTTCTTCTTGAGGAAAGAATCTAAATTTTCTTTTTCATGATCAGTGAGAAAACTTCTGATTGAAAACTTTTATTTTGGGCGAGATTCGTCAAACATAAAATCTCATAATGGTTCCATGACTCTATATTCTCTACCTTCTCTTTCTTCTTCTCTTTTTTAGTTTCGGTGGCAGTGATAAAGTATTTTCATGAAGAAGCTTAGTCCCACATATCTCTGTTATCCCCCTGCGAGTAATACATTTGAGCTTCTGATGATAGGTAGATGGGATTGTTTTCATCGTGTGAAGCCATCCTAATCCCAAATTTATGTTATATGTAGAATCGATATCTCATACTAGGAATTTGATCAATTTTTATATGCTTCCTATTTGGACAAGAAATAAAATTTTCCCCAGTGGCATTGTCATTCGCCCTGCGAAGCTGACCAAAGGAATGCTCGCTTCTTTAAAAAAAATATTCATTATTTGCAAAAAATTCAAGAAAATTTACAAATTACGAATCTAGCACATTGTCGATAAAGTAATATACGTAAAAACTTCAAAATATTACAAGTCTTAATAGTTCACGAAAAAATTTCCCCTTTTCCTTTCGCCTTCTTTTTCCATTTCCCGTTCCCCTTCCCCACTCCCTCTCCCTCTTTTCGGGCACCTTCTCGAGTGATAAATGACACAATTTGCTCAACATCTACACAATTTTCCATAGCAGTCTCTATTTCACCATTAAATGTTTGCTTTGATGTGACGTACCTATAAGGATGGTTTTGGAGAAGGAACATGTGAGATCGTTGATAGCAACATTTCGTTGACTTGCGAAGATATTCAGAAGGTGTGTTTCTAGAGTAAACAGGATACCCATAATAACCCTGAGTTGAATAACCTGCTAATATCCCATAAGCAGGAAAATCATGGATACCCCACATCAAAATTTTCATTTTTGTTTGCACCCTAAGTGTGGTTAATTTTTGGAACCTTAGATGGATAATATGTGGTTTTCCTATGTGTCTGATTTTATTATAAGGTATTTGGATCTTGCCCCTTATATTTAGAGAATTTACACATTGCACCCTGGTACTTATCAAACATCTAAAACTATGAGATTTTATATGAGAAAGCAGTGGTCTATGTTTGGATTTTGAACCTAAAATTTTGAGAATTTAAAAAACGAATCTTCGTTTTATCAAACATCAAACATCTAAAAAAGTGCAAATTTTCAAACGTCAAATCATAAATAAATAATTTTTTTTTGTATGTTTCAATTTTTGTTCAGATGACAACCCTAGATAATTGTAGAGCAATCGTGGTGCTCAAGGAGTGAAATGGCTCGAGCCAATACGCGATCAAGACTCACAAGATCGTGGGTCTACTTACCATATGAAATCTAATAAAAGGAGAAATTAGCAATTAAAGAGTCAAGATTTCTACCTATAATAAAATTCAATAATCATATGAAATTAATTTTCTATTAAAAAATTATCCATACCTCTTTAAAACAATATGAATTTCCACACATTAGTTATTGAGAATTAATAGAATTTGATGTGTAAATTCGCCTATATGTGTGAAATAAAGATGTATCGCTTGTATTTGAGCCATTTTATTTATTTTTCAAAAATGTTTGTGAATTGTTGGTCATATTTGTTTTTGATAAACAAATAAGTAGTAGTAGTAATAATAATAATAATAATAATAATAATAATAATAATAATAATAATAATAATAATAATAATAATAACAACAACAACAACAACAACAACAACAACAACAACAACAACAACAACAACAACAACAACAACAACAACAACAACAAGTAGATAAGCTTTGCCACATAAGACAAAGTCAGTGTACTAAAGAAGGGAAGCTCCATACTGGTGCCCAGAATATCTAAAGAACAAGCCTGTGGAATATTATGTTCCACTATTCCCTTACTTTTTACCAACCTGAATCAAATGAATGTTGTCATAAAATTAATTTGAGGTGGCGCCATAAAGTAAACCCTATATGTGCTAAACAACTAATTATGTTTACATATGAGTCACTTTGGATAAAACAAATAATGTGAGTCACTTTGTATCCAATTTTTCATTCACTCGTTATGGGTTTAACCGTATGAGTATACTACATTCATCTCAAGGGGAGGAGTGGGTCCCATTAATGCGAACCTATCCCAATGAATGAGTGGGGCCCACTTTTTTATTGGGACTAAATTTGACCAAAACAATCCGATCAATACACATTATCCGACATATAGTCCATTTCATTTCACGTCAGGTTCATATCTTATTTATGTGACTTCATAATGTACAATGAGTTTTGTATAATACATTTATATAATCAAGCCTAACGGGTCATCTCGTTAACAACCTAAACCCCAACAATGAGCATAAAAAATGGACTCTTATTTTTGCATCCATGTATAAACATATCCTCGTCACGAAGGAATTATGGAATAATCGGGTCTCAACTCTTGGATTAATGGCTCCTACATTGTGGTGGTAGAGCCAGTTGTTGTGACATTGGAGTGTTAAAAATGGTAAATCCACCAATATGCTCTACTGTGATATCCATAATGGGTATTCCTTTATTCTAATAACACTAAGCTGAAAAAACTAAATGAAAATACAATCAAAACAGTTCCACCTAAGGACCGTGAGATTTACAAATACGGTTTAGCTAAAACATAATGCTAAAATTTGAATTGTGCACCTGATACACATTGCAGTCTAATAATTGAACTCTTTAATTTATGGTGTCAAGACTGTAATATTATGGTTTAAAATACATCCACGATTCCTTAGAGTGCTTGTAGATTTCATGATTTTTTATGATCAAGAAGAATTGGGAACTTGTAAAGAGTTTTGCAAAGTTGCAAGCATATAATGCTTTTTAGTAAGTGGTTGATTACTCCATCCATGATGACTATATAGTTCCCTCACATAAAAGATATTAAAATACACATAAACATGCCTACTTAATAATTGAATTAAACCAAATTTTCAGTTCAAAATTAGTGCCACATAAAAGCTCTGCCAGGAAGCATGTGATATTACCTTTGTAAGATGTGGGTTCTTTAAATACAATTAGTATTTAACAAGGCGTAACCCCTTATTCGAATGGTGATTAGTGCACAAATAATAACACAATAAATTAAAATTGTACTATCTGAAACAAGTAGTCTTTAAAACCAAAATTTTGTATTAAATGATCCTTTACACCATAAATATTTGTTGACTATAATAAATGAAATGGGTCCCCATAACCAACTTGGTTGGAGGGAGAATAAATAAGCACCTTGACACAATAGAGGCAAGGCAACAAACTAGATATGCAATAAATGTTAATGTTTGTAAAAAAAAAGTGGTTGAACTCTAAAGATCAAAGGGTATAATCACCAAAATGGTAACTCACAATAAACTCTCATGTTTGGAGAAAACTAGGCATCAACTTTGGAGGGGAAAAGGATCATCCTGCTGAAGGAAATAAGTGGAAGTATTTATATGAGGGCGGGGTCATTCGAGCGACCCTTCCCGCATTAAATGAGCTAGCCTCATTTAATGCTAAGAATATTTTGCAATTAATGCTAAAGATAGTGCATTAAATGCATGAGATATTATGTTTTGGTGACAACACTATTTGTGGGTTCCAGGGTCTCTTTGCACTAGTTGAGATGTGACAGGTTAGAGAAGAGGGGTCATTTGTGATGGCTAATGTGACATTATCTTAAATGTTCTAGTGGTCTAAGGAATAAACTCACATAAACCTTTCTCTATTCTCTAGCATGTCACGAAATATAATGTCACAAAAGGTAGTGAATAGTGATATATGAGATGAGTTATCTAATCATCCTGTCATGGTCCATTGGGTGATGGTTGTTCGAACAACCTGAAACTATTTATGATAGACGAAAAAGACATCTTTGAACAACTGTTGGACATAAGGTCCCTTAAGTGAGGTCCCTTAGTTGATGGTATCTAGAGAGGCCATTTATTGTGCTTATTGAACAAAGGTTTCACCCAAGTGTGCCATGGAGGTTGGCATTGCTTATCCAACGTTACCTTATTCTCAATCGTCCAAACCAAGTCCCTATGAGGTTCTCCAAAATGAGATCGTTCGATAGAGCATGTGAGCTCTCTCATGTACTGCCAGACATGGTTTTTCTAAGGTACCGATTGACCTTATAACTATTATGAAACATCTCCAAGTATTTCAACAATAAGGGATAATATATATAAATCATAACTCCAATTACAAAATGTGCCTCAATATCTCTCGATGGAGCTTGATCATCTTGGTAGGTCCTTCGAGTGGCCATGTTCCTTCTTTAAGGTATTTGATCGTTCGGTCTGGCTCTGGGGCTTCTGGCGAATGATATTCTTCCGAATGATCTTCCTCCAAATGATCTCTTATTTTTTTCATTATTCTCTTATTTGTACATGATTAGTCTTTCAATCAACCTTGGGCTTGGACCTCCCCCCACTCATTAACTCACTCAAACTTGACTCATATTGTCAACTTAGCCTACCAATCCATGCATAACCCAAACACCTTTCACTTACAAGCTATCAAACGCATCTTGCGATACGTTCATGGAACTTCTTCCTATGGGCTCCGGCTTCTTTCCACCCCCATTTTTAATCTTAATGGGTTCTCCGATGTAGATTGAGATGGTTGCCTGGATACCCGACGATCCACCACTGGTTCTGGTAATTTTGTTGGTGAAAATTGTCTCTCGTGGCATTCCAAAAATAATCTTCTATGTCAAGGTCCATTGTTGAAGCAAAATATTGATCCATTGCTTTTACTCCTACTGATATAACTTGGTTCTCCTACCTCCTTCATGATATTGCCATTCCCTTGCACAAACCACCAGTACTTTTTGTGATAATGTCAGTACTCTTGCTATATCAACTAGTCCCCTTTTTCATGCCCGCAATAAACACAATGAGCATGATTTTCACTATGTTTCGAAAAAAGTATCCCATGGTTCTCTTGTGACCGGTTATGTTCCATCCCATTCCCAATTGGCTTGTGTGTTCACCAAGGCTCTCCCCAAAGTCCTTTTTTTAATCCCTACGCAGAAAGCTTGGAGTGCTACCTCCTCCATTGCCCTCTGGCTTGAAGGGGAGTGATAAGTCTCACAATGAGTTACTATAAGCTACTCTCATGCACGGGAATGTTTGTTTTTACCTCTTAAGTCTGAATCTGAACCATTCAGACTAAAAAGGTATCCAAAAGTGTTTATTTTTTTAAATGATTAAGAGGCTATCGACTATATTTGGCTCTTAATAATTAAGAGGTAGAGTTACATTTGAAGTCTGAATCAGTCTAAATATATTCATTCAGAAGTACATCCAGACATAAAAATAAATATATTTTCCAAATTCAGATTTCAGACTTAAGATTCAGTCTTCAGATTTCAGATTTCAAATTCAGACTTCGGATTCAAATGAAAAAACAAACACAACCTAAGTCAACCTTAGCGAAGCATTATTCACAATCAAGAGTCCAACAAACTTGAGAGTCCTAGTTTACCCATTCCTTATTTTTAGCTTATTGTGTTATTTTCATCTATATCTCTTGTATTCTCCAACAAGTATAAATAATTAATAAAATAAAGAAGGCAAACAAGATTTTGTACAGGCAACAAAATTCTCTCTAGATTATAGGATTCTTGACAAGAATCAATGTCCCAAAAGAAATGTTACGAAAATAATTACATGAAACCAATCACATAACATTTGTACAGATTAATTATTAAAGTCAATGCCTCTCCATTTCCATGTACTTGGAAGATTTCTCCATCAGAGTAGCTACGCATAAATAAGAAGCGAAAGAGGTGAGTTCTCTGTGAAGATTGTTGCCCTTGTTATTTTGCAGGTTAATCTAAGCCGGTTCTTGGTTATGATATCTCTCAACATCATTAGTTGTTTGTTCATTTGAGGTGCATGAGCAACTGTTCCCAATCCCACAAAGGTTCATTTTCAATAGGCACATCAGTTTCCATAGTTGTAGTATAAGAAGGATCGTTAGCATTACGGTTTCCTCCAGAAGATGAACTATCTGGTGAGCTTGTTGTCTCCATGCCCATCAATGGTGGGCTTTGCTGAGACGACGTCGCTTCATTACCATGAGGAATTTGGTGGTGAGCTATATTTCCTTCTTGGCCAATCACAACTCCTGAGGGTCGTCTGTCGAATGCTCGCAAGCATTTTGATTTTATATACACTCTGCACAAACTCACTTCTTGCCTTAACTGCATGCACATAATATACACGAGAAAATCGATTTAGAATAGCTTTTGTCGTGTGGTATGATAGTTTTAACAATTTCTCATGCTTACTTTGGTGCAACACAAGGACTCTCAAAGCCGTGTATACAATTTATCTGTTTTCCACGAAATATATTTTTCCTGGTTATTGGACATGAACTTAATTCATTTAAAAAGCTAATAGTGCAAAACTGACAAATTACTTCGAACCAAATTATTTGAATACATATCAACAAGTCAATTAAGTTCTGCGTAATTTAAAATATTTTCCTTATATAATTAGTTGTAGATAATTAGTCGCAATTATGATAACTTATTTACATCTAATTTGATAGCCCTTTCTTATGCATTTTACTTTTATATTATTATTATTATTATTATTATTATTAAAAAGCGTCCAACAAGATGCACTTGAAACTCATTTTTGCCCTAATTTACATTGTACATGTAAATTAAAGGGGTATTTGTACTTTAAGATTAAGTAGTTCTTTGCATTTGGATAATCTAATATTTAACATGATATTAGGACGTATACATGGTTCAAATGTATAATTGCTTCACGTCATTCAATATAAGTATGTTTACTTCTTAGGTTCGAGTAGTATGTTGAGATATTATGTCTCACGTGTCTTGCACCATAATATATAAGATCTTGAGGCCCTCCACCCATTTTTAATTGATTTTGGATTTGATATTCCAATATTTAACAACTATAAGGACTAAATTTTTTATTATTGTGACTCCGTGATCTATTTTATCATTTTTTCCCCATATTTAGTTGAAAAAAAAATATAATATTGCACAATATGCTGTGGTTTGTGAAAATAGACCTAAAAATACAAAGAATGGAAAAATAACCCCCATTAAGTCCAAGTACAGACAAATTAAATAACCCTAAAATAAAATAGAATGAAAAGATGATAGGGTACATATGGAAAGTCATACCTTAAGAGGTGTACTAATTGATGAGGAAGCTTCGCCTTCAATGGCTCTATACTCATTCATCTTCCATTGGGTCTTTTTTCCATAGGGAGCTCTACCTATGTAGAAAACCATGGTTTTCTTCTCGCCAATAACCCGGTTCTGTGAAGAATATACACAACCCGGAGAACCCGTGGCTTTCCAATAACCGGTAGTCGTTAGTCTGTTCGGTCTTCCTCCTCGTGCTTCTTTCTCTTGTCGAGGGGTAAAGAAGAACCACTGCTCCGGATCTCCATGACAAAGCGCTCCGGCTAATTCTGCTTCCAAAATAAAAAAATTATAGCAAATTTAAAAAGAATTTATGAAATAGATTCTTATTTGTATATTAGGGTTTACATATTTTTTCATAATTTATTTTGGGTCTCAATTTTTCACTATATATCTACATTTTTACAGCACACTAGGAGACATGTTTGTCGAAAAAACAACATATCAATTAAAAATGAATCAAAACATCACATAGTGAAAATTTTGAACCCAAAGCAAAATTGTAAAACCTCATGACATCAATTTCTCCACACTAGCATTACATGTTTGGTTTCATCATATCACTGAATCCTTATATAATAAGAATGAACAATATCATATGTATATATATGAAGAAACATGTTTGTAGTAGATGCATGGTTACTAACGTGGGAGATCCCATGGATTGAACTCATAAATATTGACGACCGGTATAACTCGGTCCATGTCTGGTCTTCTTCCTTCTAGCTTGTTAGGCAGATAAAATGAAACCAGCTCTTCCTCTGTTGGGTAGAATCTATAACCTGGTGGCATATCATCCATTGCACAAATCTCTCTCTCTCTCTCTCTCTCTCTCTCTCTCTCTATAAACACTTATATATATATATATATATATGAGTTAGGAGTTGTGATCTTTTGTAAGTTGGTTCACGTATGTTTTGGTTGGATTTACGTATATATAAAGTGGGGTTTTTGTTTATATGCGATGTTAACAAGGTTAGGCAAAGATAGCGAAATAGGTGAGAGACGAGTGAAATGAGAAAGTGAGGCAACTGAGATTGCTTGGTAACTTCCACGCGTTTAAGTGGAAGGAAGAAAATTTGATATGTGCCGTACATGACTTTGTGGAATAGGTCAATTTACTGTACACTGTTCTCCGTTAATTTAAATCAATGGGAAATGAGGTTCACCACGTGGCTTGAGAGACCTGCAATAATACCAAACGACACCTATAATAAAATGATCAATTATTAACGAATTGTGACAAAGAAACATTGAAATACATTAAACGTAATTGGGTGACACAAACTTTTTTTTTTTACTTTAGTTTGTAGCTCGCGTGATGTGCGAATAATTACATTATGAAATATAAGCGAGAATTGAATACATTTATAATAATTATGAGCTTTGAACGGGTACGTTTTGAACGTAATGTTACACAAAAGATATGAAATACAGGCATAACTTAAGGTTCGTACAAAGTAAACTTGTAAAAATTGATTTTCGATGATGGACGCGTGGTCTTGAGATTGCAGTGTCTCAGTGAAGTGTTAATTATTTCTTTGGGTTTCGTTTTTGGGTTGGGTTGGGGAGTTTTTATTTTCTCAGTTGGGCTTTTTAATAATTTGATTGTATGGCCGGAGATTTATAGTTAGGGTTGTTTTGGGGGTTTGTTAGTTGTTGTCAATTGTTTGTGCTTGATGTGATTTGGTTGCTTAGGGTTTGGGCCTTGTGCCTTGTATTGGTGTGTTGGTTGTAATTCTCGGGCATTGCCCTTTGGTTTAATTAAATTTACATTATACAAAAAAAATGATAATACGTACCAACTTAATTATAATCAAATAAAGGTAAAAAAAAAAGGAAAAAGAAGGTGAAAGATCATTGCATAAAAGGTAGCCAATTAGCATATTTTAATCATACACAAATTTAATAGTTTATCCCTATATAACTCTTTGCAATTTAATGCAAATAAAATAGAGAATTTTCATAGTAGATCAAAAGGGATACATAAAACAATGTTTTCTTGTGGATTGACGGCAATTCATCTTATTCTAAAAAAAATTACTTTTCATGAGCAACTCGTGTAGTGCTACTACCGCTTTATCAAAAAACTATTAATCACGGGTGATCAATCCTTTATCAAAATAAACAGGAATCGCATCACTGTCGAAATAAATCACTGGCTAATTAGCATCACTGTCGAAACCAGTTTTAAATTACTAATCACCTATGTTAAATTAAGCCGATGTCAAATTTTATCTTTTCATTAACTTAACAATATGCGAAATAAAACTAAAATAACCTAACCATTCACACAATAATAGTCTGAAATAAATCACAAGACAGTTAGGTAAATAAATAATACCGAATAAACTATTGGTTCCCAAAATAAATTCAAATACAAGTCTGAACAAATAAACTGAATTCATAAAGTCAAATAAATAAACTGAAGTACTGTATAGTCTGAAGGGGCAACACGCCCGAATAAATACTGAATGAAACTCCTAAAGTAAGAATGAATAATTAAAGCGTCTAAAGCAAATCCTACAAGTCTTCACAAGTGCTGCAGCTACACATCCCTGGAATAAGTCATCAAGCTTGGCGTCCTTGTGGATGGACACCTAAAATATTTTGATACGGGTCAGAGCCCAAAAATATTTGAAGAATATTTAGCAAATAATTAAGATGTAATAATTAAAATCTTCATTAACACTTTTCATATTTAAGAGGATGTCGCACTCTTTTAAGATATAGCTCACCCCTCAATTAATGTGCACACATATCGCTTGCCTTCTACCCCAACTAGTTACCCTACTCCACATAATTAGCCTTGTAACACTCTTTTCTATCACGCTACTCTAACCCGAGTATTCCTTACTTTGATTTATAGTTGTTCTACTCATTAACTTATTTAATCATTTCAACTTTAATTACTCATCTAACGTTCACACTAGTTATATATGAAAGACGACTTAATCATATAATGTTCACAGTAGTTATATCTGATATACATTCACACTTTATGTATTTATCCCGAGTACTTCCTACTTTCGGTTCCCAAGTCATTTACCCTAACTTAGTTATTCATTTTCATATTAATTGATTATATAACATTCACCCTAGTGTAATAAATAATACATTCACACTTTGTATTTTTAACTTGTAAATAATTATGTACTTTATTATATATGTATGAATATACAATAACAATTACACACATATCGCGTATCATAACCATCCTCCCGAGTAATAACTCCACGGATGCTTTTCTCCAACATTCTATCATATCCCGGGTGTGCTCATTCTAACCCGATTACCTCAAGTCGGATTAGATCACACCGAACTGTGGTAGAAATATCGCAAACATAGTGGAGGCAGACATGTTATCCTGAGAGAGAGTTCGAATTATAAACAAAGCGTCTCACGTCGGAAATAAATTACACAATAAAATACCGGAAGATATGATTTGGGGACTATACTCTCTCTCCATTCACTCGACAGGGGATTTACCCATATTGTGCAATCTCCGATGATATCATTAGAGGGATATGCTTTCACATAAACATCATATACACCGATATATATATATATATATATATATATATATATATATATATATATATATATATATATATATATATTATCTCTATACTTGTATATATATATAATTAAATTGAATTCGGCTATCCCGTGCCTAACACCCGTAGCACTAGTCAATAATCCCCGAGTCTATTTTCTCGTCTCTTATTTATTTAATTTCACATCCATTCAATAATTTAACATAGCTTCACTTGCTAAAATATCCGGACTCACCCAATTAGCCTGTATTTAAACATTTATGAATTTATCTCACTTAATTCATCCTTTGAAAATCTCATTATTTCTTAAGTTAATTTTAACCATATACTTACCCATGAACCCGAGGTAACATATTCCTCCTAGTTTTACACTAATTAAAAGGTCATGAACAATCCTTAACAAAAACTTAAGCCCCCCCCCCCCCCCCCCCAACACACACACAAAAAAAGGTTGAACTGCCCATTTCCAGGCTTCATCGATCAATCGATGAAGTCAATCGATCGATTAAGCCTGGGCACAGTTATCTTCTTCCCCACGTTGTTTCCTCCATTTTTATTCCTCCAACCACCATGAATCCAACCCAAACTCCGACTCAATCATATTCAATGTTTATAACATGATTCAAACAGTATCTAATTATCATAAACATCATTACACATCAATAATTTCTACTTTAATCGATTAATTTACGAATTGGGTTTTCTCGATTTCATTCAACCTCACATTCAATTTGATCTCTATAACTCAAATTAAACGATAATATTACTGAGATTTAACTCTAAATCAGATTTCAATAACACAAGATAGTATCTTATCATTAATTCAACATTAGTTCCACATCTAATGCCTAAAATCCCCAAAACCCATTTTAACATGTGATAACACTCACAAAAAAGGATTTGTCTACATTTACCATGATATGAACATGAGTTTTTTTGCAGTAAAAGTTAAAAGCAAGTTAATTAATTGCCTATATATGTTAATAGAGTCTGATTATTCATTATAGACGGCGAACCAGTGATCGGGCACACAAATCCTCTTCGAATTTGACTCCTAAAGTTCCCTTCTTTTCTTCCCTCTTGCTTATCTCAATTTCTGGGGTTTAGAGTTTGTTTAATGGATGCCTCTAACTCTAAAACTTAGGTTAAATACTCATAATTCCGAAATTAGTCTAACGGACCAAGACCAAATGACCCGAATACCCCCGTGTGGGCTGATTATGTCTAAAAAGGCCTCGGGGCCCGATTACTACCCCAAGGTACACAATTTTAACTATCTCGACTCTTTCAGAACCAACCATGATCTCGAAATCACCATTTGAGTAACCCTACAACAATTTCCTATCTCGACTCACATGGTCTACACGTGACTCACGATTGAGATATAACACTGTCACGTCACTATAACTCGTAATGACGTAAAATAACCATTTACTATTCACTTAGAAATTTTATTCTATAAATATTAACCATTATCTCCTTATTAATTATTTTCAATAAACACGTAGTAATAAATTCAATTAAATTACGACACGCGTGAAATTTTTAAACAATAGAATTAATTAAATTTTTAAATACTCAGAAATACGGGGTGTTACGGCTAGGTGCAAGGATGTCAGAAAATTATGACAAATTAAAGTAAGATTCAAAGAATTCTCGAGACTCCATGAGGACACTACGCTATTGAAGAAAAAAATAAAATAAACAAAACCACAACTATATTAAAGAGTTTTTGCACGTGTAAAGGTAAAAATCATGCATGCAGATGGTAGTTTCATTTGCTTGTAATTGTTGTTCAAACCGTATCATCTAAACTATCACAAATAATTGTCAAATAATGTGGTATAACAATAAAGACTTGTAACATGTGATCTTTACCGTACATGATACAACACTTACCATCATACTACATCATTCAAGGATTTGAGAATATACGTTATCTAATACAAAAATAACACAATTAACGTTATTCTTCAACATTAGCATTTACGCAGACATCATAAATGCATTACACGTGGACAAATAATTATGGCAGCGGTAGAGAACTAAAATAATACCAAGCTTTGTAAAATTCCAAATACAATGTTAAAGTAATGTAAAAGCCCAAACACGGATCTTGAAGCAATGCACACTCACTCAATCTCTAGACTTAGTTTCAAAGAAAACACAATCATATATATGTAACAACACATAATTTTATTTGTTAATTAATTAAATCAATTCAAAATTCGAAAAACCATCTTAAAAGACTCCTACTTTGAGTATATATAAGCCTAGGGTCATTTAGAAGAGTCCTCAAAACATAAAACTCTCTAGGAAAAAAATCGGGCCAAAAGAAAAATCATACTTCAGATATTTGTCACGTTATTAAACTATGACTAACTGTTTGTCATGGTTCTGGAGCGTGACTAACAAGCGAACTGTTTTAGTTAATAGGATTCTAATGCCACCCAAATTCTCTCATCTTTCTCCACCTAAATTAACTTGGGGTTAGGACTTTTCAAACATATTTTAACAACCTCTAAGAGTAGTAGACCCTTTAATTTTCATCTTCTTCCCCCTACAAACCCTAATCCCATTTTAGACAACTTTCAACTCAAGATTCGTCAAGATAAACTGTGTTTTCTCAAGATTATTTAAGAATGGATCTTTCATAATTTTTCGAGAGGATTTCAACCGTATAATCAAAATTTTCATTCAACTTTTACTCAGGCATGGATACTTCATTTTCTTCCTTTAATATTATGCGTTTTAAGTCCTAAACATATAATTACATGTTTTTCTTAAAATAAATTAGCAACATGATTAGAAAAAGTGAAAACTAGTTTGGTACTTTTTGTGAATTTTTTTAATATGAAATAAGATTGGAAACCCTTGGGTGTGTAGGATAGAGTATTGAGTTTTGGTTATTATGGGTATAGAATCGCATGTAGAATTTTATCGAGTTCATTTAAATGAAAACGGGGCGCGTACACACTCATAAAAATTATGTAGTTAATGAAAGTGGACAATTATTATGTATTTCATAAACTTGCATTCTGATTATTCTAAAAAAATTAGATGAAAATAATTGTGCTAAGAACGACGACGGTGCCACTAATAAAATTAATAATTAAATTGTGATCCTATGAGGAAATTGCCATATTGTTATACTTGGATTGTGTACTTGATTATTATTCATACTTTCCATCACGGGGACGAAGGGGTTGTTGAGTAGTATGCTCTCGCCTATATTCTAGGATGCTCGCTAGGTATGTGACTAATCGGTAGGTCTTAGTCGCAGTTAACACTTTCTATTCATGGGATTAGTTAGTGTAGATTTTCACAGATGGTATATTTCGGGGTGGGGCTGATTTTTACGTCGATTCGTTGGCCTAGGCTTAAGACTAGGGAGAGATAATTGATAAAGATTCATCCTATATCATAAGGTAGGGCGTATTTGTGTTTTGAAAACCTTAGGTATGGGACTAAGGGTGTTTTGAGGATCTTTTAACGATAATAAGGGTGGGTTAAATAAAAATATGATGATGAGAAAATAAAAAATTGAGAATTAATACTTAAGATAATAAAACGGGTATTAAAATATATTTGCAGCGAGAGTATGTGCAGGGGTGACAGTTAAACGGGTCGAATGGCTATATCATCGTGGGTTTGTATTGGCGTCACAAGTATGTGCGAATTGACAATTAAACGGGTTGACGGGCTATAGTGACGCGTCGTGCGTGAAACCTCACGAATGTGTGCAAAGCTGAGAGTGAACATGGCTGACTGGCCATGGTGAGGGGAATGCGTGTGGTGTAGAACATCGGGAGTCCCACAACCAAACAAATAATATGAAATAAAGCTTCAAGTGGGAGTCCCATGAATAAAATGGAGTAAAACTTTAGGCAAGAGTCTCACAATTGTTATTAATGAAGAAAATAGCTAGTCGGATGAATTGGATTAAATTAGATGGATTGATTTCAATAAAATGAGTAATTGAAATTAGGCTTTGGGGTGGCATAGTTGCATATTTTAACATATGTCGTTTATTTACTCGCATCGTTATTAATCATCTCGTTTAAATTTAAAATATTGTATTGTGATATTTATCATGTATAATGCTACTGTCTGGGTTGACGGACCCTAATTGAGGGGAGTAGTGCGTATTCATTCTCGGGACCCTGAACCTGTGCATTGACTAACATTTTTCAGGTATTAGTGTTGGAGTATCTGCATAGGAGTATTTGGAGATACATCTTGGAGGTACAGCTAGAGTGATTTATTTTATATGCTTTAGTAGTAAGATTTATTTCCTTTCCATCACATTTTATTATGAGACTCTCATTATGGATTTGGTGGGCCATTTGGTTCCACGGTTATTTAGATTTTTTTCCAGATATTTGTAGTCGAATCATTTTATTTAGTTTTACATATATTGGAGATTAGCATGGTGATGGATTTTTATCGTATGAATGGTTATTATTTATTGGGATTTATTTAATTATTATCTTGGGGAACAAATTTTATATGTCTCATATCTGTCACATGATAAGAGTGATGTTTTATTTAGTGACATCCGACATAGTTTGGTGGCGACCGACGCCAGAATTACGCGGGGTGTTACAGATATTATCAGAGCATGATCTTAAGTCTCATAGGTTGTGAGTCCGTTTAGCTTCCACGTTACCAATCTTTGATCCCCTTTGTTGATTCGTACTCCTAGTGCTAGTGGGTCTAGAATATGTGTTGGATGTGTTTCTTGGAGATAGGGAGTTGTGTTAAGGACATTGTGGTTGAGGTAGAATTAGATTTTTGTGATGTGAGTATCTTTAGAGTTGATTTTTGGAGACGAGAGTTATTTTGAATATTTTTAGTGAAGATGTTAGGTATCGTAAGTGTCTATTTTAGTCATGTAAATTGATTAAAGGACTTTAGCGTTTAGTGACTTGTGGAAATAGGATCGAGTGGTGATTCGTGAGAGAGCGTGGAACATCATTATTTTCATTGTTATATATATATATATATATATATATATATATATATATATATATATATATATATATATATATATATATATATATATATATATATAATATATCAGGGGATGTGGATGTGGAAATATATGCATGGCATTTCTGCTTTCTTATGTATGATATTTTATGTGTTGGATGGGTGCATAGCATACATATACATGCATGCATAACATACATACATACATACATACATACATACATAACAATTGGGCTGGGCTAATGGGCTGGAGTTTTATTGGGCTGGGCTATAAAAATTGGGTCGGGCTTTTAATTGGGCTGGGCTAAAAATTTGGGCTGGGCTTTTAATTGGGTGGGGCTAATAAAATTGGGCTGGGCTTTGATTGGGTTGGACTATAAAAATTGGGCTGGGCTAAAAAATGGGTTGGGTTTTAATTGGACTGGCTACAATGTGGATTTTAAAAATATATGTATGATATTTTTAACTTTATATGTATGATATTTTATGTGTTTTTGTATGATTTATGCATGATATTTTATGTATGCATGCACATACATAAAATATCATGCTAAAAGTAGTATATATATACTATTATATATACTATACTACTATTATACTATTATTTTTTGAATACATGCTATTAAATTATTTTAATTTTTCTAAAAATATTTTTTTTAAATATTTTTTTGTATATTTTTTTAAAATTTTTTTTTTTAAATTTAATTTCTGGGGAAAATTTATCTTCATGCCCTCGGCACGGGCATCCGCTAGTATATATATATAGTAGGATATATACATTATATTTTTATTGTGGGATAAACGCGGGTAGGATTGGGTGAATGGGTACCCAATCGTGACATTTATCGATAGGCATATGTGAGCCTTATTATTATCTTGCGTGTTTACATTTCGTCGAATTTTGAGGGCTAAATTCCTATGCTAGTAGGGAAATACGTAGCAGCCCATAATTTTATCCTGTAATTAATTAAATTAATTTGGAATTCGAAAAGATATCTTAAAAGACTCCTAATATGAGTATATATAAGTCTAGGATCGTTTAGAAGAGTCCTCAAAATATAAATCTCTCTAGGCAAAAAATAGGGCCAAAATAAAAATCTCGCTTCAGAGATTTGTCACGGCCTTGAACCGTGACTAACTATTTATCACAGATCTGGAGTGTGACTAACACGCAAATTGTTTTAGTTTTAATAGGATTCTTATGTCACTTAAATTCTCTCACCTTTCTTTACTTAAATTAATACGGGGTTAGGACTTTTCAAACATATTTTCACAACCTCTAAGAGAAGTAGACCCTTATAATTTTCATCTTCTATCCCCAACAAACCCTAGCCCCAATTTAGAGAACTTTTAACTCAAGATTCGTCAAGATAAACTGTGTTTCCTCAAGATTTTTCAAGAATGGATCTTTCTAATCAAAATTTTCATTCAACTTTTACTCATGCATGGATACTCGATTCTCTTCCTTTAGTATTATGCGTTTTAAGTATCGCCTAAACATATAATTACATATTTTTCTTAAAATAAATTAGCAACCTTAATTAGGAAAAGTGAAACAAATATAGTAATTTTTTACGAAATTTTTTAATATGAAATAAGATTGGAAACCCTTGGGTGCGTAGGATAGAGTATTGGGTTTTGGTCATTATCGGTGTAGAATCGCATGTAGAATTTTATAGAGTTTATTTAAATGAAAATTAGGCGCGTACACACTCACAAAACTTTTGTTGTTAATGAAAGTGGATGATTATTGTGTATTTCATAAACTTGCATGCTGAATAATCTAAATTGTTAGATGATAATAATTGTGCTAAGAATGACGACAATGTAACTAGTGAAATTAATAAATAAATTGTGATCTTATGAGGAAATTGCCATATTTTTATACTTGGATTGTGTGCTTGATTGTTATTCATATTTATCATAACGGGGACGACGGAGTTGTTGAGTAGTATGCTCTCACCTATATTCTAGGATGCTCGCTAGGTATGGGACTAATGTGTAGTCCTTAGTTACGATTAACACTTTCTAGGTATGTGATTAGTTAGTGTAGATTTTCATGGATGGGATATTTCGGGGTGGGGATGATTTTTACGTCGTTCCGTCGATTCGTTGGCCTAAGCTTAAGACTAGGGAGAGATAATTGATAGAGATTCATAATATATAATAGGGTAGGGCGTATTGGTTTTTAGAGACCTTAGTTATGGTAGTTTTATCATTACTACTTAACACATTTCAATAATTCTTACATTCACAACAAAATCATAGCTCTCTATTAGCACATCAAAAGATAATCTATTCTCTCAAAAGATAATAATATAAGAGCCTCACTTGCTCAATATTCCCTTTCGGGTCATTCCATACATAATAGGGTTATAGCGCTACCCTCTCATATCAATCTCACATACAATACTCCCAAAACTACATATAGCATAATCTTATTCACACAGGAAAATTACTTACATCATACCTCTCTAGTCCTATTGCATCTCTGCATCAATGGGTTCCCCCACATAAAGTCCCCTGGCCTAAAATGGCCTCGAATCTTCTATAGGGTTTCACTTCCAAAACTTCTTCAAAACGTGGTCCTTTACCTCTTTTAGGACAATCGCTCTATCTATGACCTATTTCATTATAAAAGAAATATCTACCCGCAAATCCTCTCTGCCCATCTTGAGGAACATAACGCTGTTACGACCCTCTATAGTTCGATTCATACCCACTGGCATTACTGGATTCCTCATCACCAGACCTACTTAATGAAACCGAATCTATAAAGTTCTTACCCCTTTGCGAACGAAGACGATATTCATGACACTGTAACAGTGCCGCATTCACTACCTCGATGAAAGTCACTAAGGCTGGGTTCCCTAAAAAATTCTATAGAATTTGCCCATTTAAACCTTGCATAAACTTCGATATACGGTTCCTTTTTGTATTCACCTCCCCGTATACTAAATTTTCCAATCGAGTAAATTCTCCTTCATACTCTGCCACTGTTCTATTGCCTTGAAATGCATCCATCAATTTCCTCCTCATTTCCTTCTGAATCGCGAAAGGAAAATACCTTCGATAAAAAATTTCCGAAAAATTTGTTATGGGCAATGTATCTCTCTATTCTAATGTGGTGACAGACTCCCACCACTAGAGAACTGCACCCTTCAACTTAAAGGTGGCTAGAAATTTCTTCTTCACCTCACTACACTCAACCATACGAAGGTGCCTTTGAATACAATTTTTTCATTGACTTGCACCCATCTCATCAACTCCCCCTGAAAACTCTGGAGGATGCCCCTTACTAAAATCTTCCTGCACTCTTCCCATAAAGACGGTCCGAAATGGGTTTGGGCAACTTGAGTTGCAAATTGAGGCGCTATCGCAAAAATAGCAACAGTTACTGCTTGTGCCACAATACTAGAAACTACATCCATGGTTATGGTTCTTTGAGGCAATTGGGGTTCCACACACTCAGCCCCTTTATTTTCACTTCTTGGAAGGACGCTTTTCGGTGGCATCGAAAATAAGAACAATTGTATCAGAATGCCTTTCAATTGTTTTCTCATCACAGAAGAAAATGTGGACGTGTGAACACAACAGTCCTAATAATAGGGCTCTACATCAAGAACCCTTACGAAAGAGCGTAGTAAACCCAAACAGATCCTAAAGACACTATAATCTGATGCTCTGATACCATCCGTGACACCCCGCTCAAAATAATAACGAGTGGCCAGCCCTATACTAAAATAATCGGGAATCACAAGTGGATCATTCTCAACATCAACCGACGATACAAAGACTAAACACGGCTAACTACCCATTACTACAAAAAGAGGGTGCCAAAATTTTTAAAACATACAATCCAATAACTAACTTACAACGCAATAACTACAAAACATGATATCATATGCTCATGATGATAATAAGAAGAAGTAAATATAAATTACAACATGAGTTCACGGAATAAAATACCCGAATAAGATATCGGGTCACAGATAATACAATAATCCTGAAGAATAAATATAAAAGTGATATCTAAAGCATTTGGATATAGATCCGATGTACAAACATAATCCTATTCTAGATACATAAGAGATAGGAGACGGCTATAACAAAATCCCGCAATAATCCACAACTACTGCAGCTCTACGAATACACTGGATGGATATCATCAATGGCGTCCTTACGGAGGAACACGTAAAATAATACAATATATACAAGGCACGAGGAAAATATAAACGGGTCAGAGACCGAGGTGTGAAAACATTTTTAGTAAGTCCATTAAAATGCATAATAATTTTAAATGCAATATAACATGATTAAAATGGAGTCGCATTCTCCAAAAATTTCAACTCACCTCTCAACTAAAGCGCGCAACTAAACGTATGCATATGATCTCGAAATAATTGCCCAAATCTAACTAGGGGCAAAGTAATCTAACTTACTCCCAATTTATACTCATTTAAAATCCATCTAAATCATAACTCTCAACTTCTAATACCATTAATCTCAATTATTCGTTCTCTTACTTAACATATAAAATCTACATAAGCAATCTCTTTTACTAGAATTTCTCGTATTCTAGTTATTGACATAAATATATATATATATATATATATGAGCTATTAGCATCTAAGTGCTAAGGACAAAACTTCTCCAAATTCTCAATACTGCACTGCGTTTCGTGAGTGGGACGTCTCGCAAGCGAAATCAAAACAAGGAACCCCCAATACACTACTCCTTCGCAGTATTGATTATCAAGATTCATTATGCCCTCAATGCATGATGCGTATAACCCAAATTTCTTTTATACTATAAGTGATTTATTATTCTCAATTCTCAATAGTACACGGCGTTTCGTGCGTGGGACGTCTCGCAAGCGAAATCCAAACAAGGAACCCCCCCCCCCAATACACTACTCCTTGGCAATGCTAGTCGTTGAGGTCCATTATGCCCTCGATACCCAAATTACTATATATACTCATATAATTATCTACTCTTCATTTCCACTTTAATATATTCATCCCAAATTTAGTCCGGATAAAATCGCCCAGAATGAGATTCAATCAATCTTCTTATGTCTCTTTACTCTAGAGACAAAAATGATATCACATAATCATATACAATTAATATACTATTCGCACAAGTATAATAATAACCATCCCAGCGAGCTATAACTCAAGGATGCAGGTTCTCAATGCTATCATCTACCAGGGAATCACTCGCATATCATCCTTGGTAGCAATGGTCAGAATCTCACACCACCTTGGAAAAAACCATATCACAACGTACAGGAAGCGATCATAGTTCCTCCCCAGAAATAAGACGAAACATACCCACCACGTCTCACCGTTAATAAAAATCACACAATAATAAATGGACGCTATGACCTGGGGACTCTACGCACCCTGCTCCTCAAGCCAGGGACCTTCTTCTCTTCCAGTGGATGAGGAGGACACATAAATCCTCTAGCGAGAGTGAGAGCATCATAGAATGCTAAGGGTGCATCCTGAAAATGTACCACATGTAAGTTTACCCATTTTCTTCATTTATTTATGTTTTACTGCATGCTTTGACCGATTTAAATAAAAAAAATGAATAATTATCTTGTACAATACCTGATATTTTGTGAAGGAGAATGTGACAATTATAGATTTTTGGGACCGAAATGTGATGAGTTTATACTTGACGTTCCCTAAATAAAAATCAAGTAAGGTAAATAATAAAAAAATAATTATGATGCGGGGTGGATAGAAAATGGCAGAAATAATAATAATAATAATAAGAGTAATAATAATAATAATAATAATAATAATAATAGTAATAATAATAATAGTAATAGTAGTAGTGGTAGTTTTGAGGAACTGACATCGATAATAAGGGTTGAATAAATAAAAATATGATGATGAAAAAATGAAAAATTGAGAATTAATAACTACGATAATAAAATGGGTATCAAAATATATTTGCGAGAAGACTATGTGCAAGGCTGACAGTTAAATAGGCCAACTAGCTATATCTTCATGGATGTGTGTTGGCATCACGAGTATGTACGTGCTGACAGTTAAATGGGTTGACGGGTTATAGTGACGTGTCATGCGTGGAACCTCACGAGTGTGTGTAGAGCTGACAGGGAACTGGGACGACTGGCCATAGGGAGGGGAATGGGTGTGCTGTAGAACAACGGGAGTCCCGCAACCAAAAAAATAATATGAGATCAAGCTTTAAGTGGGAGTTCCACGAATAAAATGGAGTAAAACTATGGGCGGGAGTCCCGCAACTGATATTAATGAAAAAAATAACTAATCGAATGAATTGAATTAAATTGGACGGATTTCTTTCGATATAATGAGTAATTGGACTTTGACTTTGGGGTAGCATAGTTGCATATTTTAGCATATGTCGTTTATTTACTCTCATCGTTATTAATCATCTTGTTTAAATTTAAAATATTGTATTGTGATATTTATCATGTATAATGCTACTGTCTAGGTTGACGAACCCTAATTGAGGGGAGTAGTGGGTATTCATGCTCGGGGCTCTGACCCTGTGTGTTTACTAATATTTTTCAGGTATTAGTGATGGAGTAGCTACACGGGAGTGTTTTGGGATACATCTTGGATGTGCATCTAGAATGATTTACTTTAGATGCTTTATTAGTTAGATTTATTTTCTTTCCGTTGCATTTTATTATGGATTTGGCGTGCCAATCAGTTCCACGGTTGTTTGCAATTTTATTCAGGTATTTGTATTCGAATCATTTTATTCAGTTTTACATTTATTGGAGATTAGCATGGTGATGGATTTTTGCCGCATGAATGGTTTTTATTTATTGGGATTTATTTAATTATTATCTTGGGGAACGAATTTTATATGTCTCATAGCTGTCACATGCTAAGAGTGATATTTTATTTAGTGACGTCCGTCATAGTTTTGGTGGTGGCCAATGCCATAATTACACGAGGTGTTAAAATATAACTGTCAATTTGAGATGTAAGGTGTACATATTGGCAGTGGAATTGGTCTATCAATTAAGGTTGGTTTCTCAACCGATTGCAACATTGAAATGATAATTCTCTAGATTTTAACTAACATAATATATCAATCGTGATAATTTAGGCGAATAAAATATATAACAAATCACCAGAATGTGGCAGTTAAACAACTTGGATATCACAATCGACACAATGAGATTTGAATTGGGAGATGAACGGGGGTTTTAATCAGGAACACACAACTCTTAGTGAATCCATAATGGTCTCTTAATTTGGGTTAGGATGTAAAAGGTGTTATGTAATAACCTATGGAAGTAATTTTAAGAATATCGAGATGAAAAGTTGGTTTAATAAGGGGAGAGAGAGAAAGCTGAAATAAATCACATATAATAAATTATTTGCCATGCGGAAGTCTCCGCTTTGGAAACACCATTTTTAAATAGTTACTAGATTTTAGTTTTGTGATATGCACGGACAGTTTATAGGGATTGTTGTATACTATATATAATAAGAGGAATCCATGTATAAATTTTGTGGGCACAATTGAAAAGAGAATGATTATCATTTTTGTAATCAAATTGTTGGGTACTCAATAGAAAAATGTTGCAATTAAGGACATCTCCTTATTAGTAGCCAAAATAGGTGTTGGGATCATTATTAGTGTAAAATATTATGCGACGAATATTAATTGTAAAGAAATGTTACGAAAAAAAAGTTTAATTTACGTAATATGTAAAAATAAAATATCCTTAATCATACACATTCATGAATAGGTAGTGAAATATTGAGTGGAATTAACATATTACTAGGTTTGAACCCCGCGCGATACGCCGGCTAGTAAAAACTGTAATGTATAAATGTATGTTTGAAGTTGTCATATAGAATCATTCAACAAAGTGAAATAAAAGTTGTTGTGTTATTACGTAAGAAATTGATGTACAAAAGACATGGAAATTTTATATTTTAAATGCAAAAGGAATTTTATTGTTATGAAATGAAAGGTATTGGAAAATAGTAGAAGAAGTTGTAATCCCAAATGATGTATTTACATAACTTATTTTTGATATAGGAATCTGATTCATGTTTTAATTTAAAGCCAGGTTTGAAACTTTTGAAGGAGTTGTTCCACATAAAAATGCTTATATATATATATATATATATATATATATATATATATAGAGAGAGAGAGAGAGAGAGAGAGATGCCATAACTATATTAAAGCTAAATGAAAGGAATGATTTAGGAATATGTCATTGTTAACAAACCGATCAATGCAATACTGAGATGAAATAAAACTTGAGTTGCATTCTATATGAAATTCCATACACGAAAATCAAAGGAAAGAATTAATGAATGATTTCCATTGAATGTTAAATCCATTTCAGAGTAAGAAATATAAATCCAGAAAATGGTAGTAGTTTTGATATTCGCAGCATTTATATAAATTGGGAAAAAAATATTCAGCAATACAGTGCCAAATGATTTTATTATGAATATGTAATCAGGCTTGAAGTAGATACATGGCCTAAACTTATGTGTGGGTCATTTATTTGAAATAGCATATATCTAAACATCCAAACATGGAAGCCTTATGCTAAAAAATCCATTTGGAAGCAGCTATTAGATGTAATTATAAAACCACGATAGGTACAAATATGTCCAAGTAGTATGTAGTTGCCTTTTAGACGGTATCAGAATTAAACGAGGAATTAACTATTAGTTTAGCACTACTATATGAAATTTTTTTATTTGAAATTTGCAGTAATGCAGTTGCAAAATTTAAAGTATGTAGTGTCAAGCTTAATAATTTCCACTTATTTGTTCTACAACAAATGAAGCAGCTCTGTGGAGTTCATTCTGGCATTATTCTGTTTAAGAAGAAATACAATGATGTTAGATAGAGTACAAGTGATTGTAGTGAAATTATATGGAGGTGTAACAGTTAGTAATGTGTATTAGGATGTGATTAATGAAATAGTTTAATTGGAATATAGTTGATGAAAGTGTTATTTGAAAAGTGCCAAAAGTGTTCATAATGTTGAATCCGGCGTATAGTGGCTGGAAAATGTAATACAATTTATAAAACACACACACACACACACATATATATATATATATACACACACACACACATATATATATATTCATCTTGTTTATATTATTTCATAATCTCGTATTTGATTTTAAATATTTTGAGAAGATTAAAGACTCACGAAATATCTACACCGCGATATTTTTTGGTTGGAGCCATTAAATGTGGGTCTATGTTGTCATCGGACAGTGTTGTGAATGATGGAGATCCCATTATTTGTGCCTGTAAAGTGACGCATATGAGTATAAGTCCTTTTATTTTAAGATAATCCAATATGTGTAGGAAATGAGGTGTTTTATTTGGGATTAAGCTATGGTAGGTGGATGATTATTGAGCAACGTCTCATATCCGACAATTTTGGTTATTGTGTAGTTACGAGCCCCGTGTTTGAAAATGTAAGTGTCAATCTTGACGGTGAAGTTGTCTATCTAACCCAAAATATTATTCAACAATGTGGGTACCTTCGTATCATTTTCCTCCTATAATATAAAATTATTTGACAATTAATGAAATATATATTGAAAGAGAATCTTTGTTTATAGAAGTAAATACCATTTGGACTATGTTGCATAGATGTGTGACAAGGATATGAATGAGCTTCTCTACTTCGCTATCGAAAATCATGAAAGCTGTTGCACCCATTATAGCCTCTACTTTAACATTTAAGCGGTAGATTTGCAAAAATAAATTCAATTCGTGTATGTGTGGCTGTTATTAAAGGATATGAAAAATAAGTTTTTACTTTCCTTTAGGAAATTTGGCTCAATGTTGCAATGGTCGCACCAAAATGTTATTGATAGTGGGTTATTATCACACCGTGTCCCCGTTAGGATATAATTAACTAAATAGTTGACAAACCACATTTATTATTTATTTATTTATTTATTTTGTAATACACATTAAAACAACTTCAAGGTTAAAATGGGGAATACTACAAACCCAATCGTTTTAAGGAGACATAATTTAAACAAAACTCCCATACATTTTAATTTAATTACAACTAGTACAATCTATAAAACAAAACTAACGATACCCTGCTATTATTCACCCAGCATCCTATACCTGGAAGTGGTAGCTTCAAAACCTAAAAATGTGAACATATAAAACCATGAGTTTAAAAACTCAGTTAATGTACTACATTTTTATACAGTAAAAGTACTATACTAACATCTCAACATATCAATAAATCCATTTCTGTGCTAAACTAGGACATATACATATTCGGAGTTAATAAACCCCGCATCTCCGGCCCGTAGGCAATAGTCATATCCATAGGTTTTAATAACCCAACATCTCCTGAATTGAATAGAAAATTAACATATCTTGACTTTTATAAAGACAAAACATCTCAACGTCTTTTGACTTTTAATAAGCCACAACATCTCAACATATAATACATACACATCATATCCATAATCAACTCAGTAAGTGGTTTTTCCTTTTCCTTTATTCGACACTTCTTCAACCGGTTATTCTTCCCTTCCTATCACTTTTACAATATTCATATCATCATAAGAATATTAAAAATCCAAGGAATAACGTAAGTGTAACTCGATTCATAAACATCATATGATTCCATTCAAATCATCTATCATAAATGAAGTTCTATCTAAATTCATGTTAGGATGTTTAACATATCCAAATCATAGTCCGGACATACTTTAATTTCTCCCTGGTAATTCAATACTTATCACATTAGGTTTTTAATACAAAAGATGGAACATCATTTCAAGTTTTTTAGCACAAGATATGCCCATTTCTTCGTAACATAGAAAATCTTCCACATAAGCTCTTCTAGTATACAATCAACTTCAAAGAATTTTCATAATTTTTATATATATTAGATTGCTATGATTTTACATTAATTTTCCACAAACATACTGAATAATATAAAATTAATGTTTCATAATTTCTTGAGTTCATTTTCTATTCCAAATGGCACACCAAACTCAGGTTATGTAAGCAAAAACCCTAAGGACATCAACTATATATCAACTTCAGACCATCACCATGGCCTAACCACAAGGAGTTAAAATATAATTTTTCTATACGCTTTGAATATATAAGTGTATTTTAATATTCGACTAGAATTACTCAATTCGAGTAAGTGTACAAAAACATATAGAAGTTTGAATATACAAGGTTTCCAATCGAATCAATATAAAAGGGTTTACAACTTCAACTTTCTTTAAACCTGTATTCACCCGTACATATACATCAAGGCATAAAAGTTTAGTAAACAATTGACGATTTCTATCATTTCAATTAGTAACACAAAAAATATAAGAAGATTCATGGATAGAATTACCTTAGGGGCTTTTATATAATTTTCTATTGATTTTTCTCCTCACTTTCTTCTTCCCAAACTTCACGATCCTCTGTCCTCAAGCTCCAACTCTCTCATAGCTAAATTTGATGAAGGAGGAGGTTATTTAAAGATTTTAAAGTAGGATAAACAAGCATCCCCTTCCAACCAATAAAAATATAACACATGGTGTGCTAATAGGATGAAATACCACTTAACGGATGGACATATTTTCCCGTGTTTCGTAATTTTGGTGTAAATCTTTCTCGAACCTCCGTTTAACACAACGCTCATTGTGTTACAAACCTAATTCATATATCTACAACTATACAGTTTTGACCTTAAGTCAATTGTTATATTATAAGATTTAAAACTATACTCCAACATGAGCATTCCTACTGAAAACTTCAAAATTATATGTTTGTAAACAATTCGATATTTTGTGATTTTTGAAGGTAGGATTATATTAAATATAATAACCTAACATCATATATTATCTATATCACCTAAGGTAATCATGATTCAAACATAATTAAACATAATTTTATCTGGGTTGTCACAACTCTCCCCCATTAGGAAATTTCATCCCCAAAATTTACGTACCTTAGTTGTTTGAGTCAAATAAATACGGATAACACATTTTCATGCTATCTTCGCTCCCACATGTAGCTTCTTCCATGGAATGCCTTCTCCACACAACTTTCACAAGTGGGAATACTTTGGATCTCAATATTTGTTCCTTCATATCCACGATAGAAAATGGTTCTTCCATATAGCTCAAGTCTTCCTTCAACTCAATAGGCTATTCCACCAATACGTGTGAAGGATCTGCTACATACTTTCTCAACATAGAAACATGGAAAATATTATGTAATTGGGCTAACTCCGGTGGTAATGCTAACTTATAGGCAACCATCCCGAATTTCTTAAGAATTTTATAAGGCCCAATATAGTGTGGACTCAATTTCCCTTTCTTTCCAAATCTCATAACTCATTGTTAAGGAGATATCCGAAGAAACACATAATCCCCTTTCTAGAATTCCAAATCTTTTCGCCGTTTATCCTCATAACTTTTCTGTCTGCTTTGAGCTATTCTCATTTTATCTTGAATGGTCTTCACTTTTTCAGTGGTGACTTCAATCAACTCTGGACCTTCTATCTTCCTTTCACTAACTTCACCCCAACATATCAGTGTACGGCATCATCTACCATACAATGCTTCATATAAAACCATACCAATAGTATATAAAAAATATTTTTATATGTAAATTCTATCAAAAGCAAATACTCATCCCAATTATGTTTGAAATCAAGCACACAAGCTCTAAGCATATCCTCAAAAATATGTATCGTTCTTTCAAATTGCCCATCCGACTGAGGATGGAAAGTTTTACTAAACTTTAAGTTAATTCCCATAGCATACTATAAACTATCCTAAAATCTGGATGTAAAAGTAGGGTCCCTATCAGAAATAATAGTAACATGTGGTCCATGCAATCGAATAATCTCATTAATATACAATCTCACATACCTATCAACTGTATATGTAGTTTTGAATGCTAGAAAATCAGATGACGTCATTAATCTATCAACTACCACCCAACTATAATCATGTCCCTTTGGAGAGTGTGGAATTCCTATCACAAAACCCATGGTAATATGCTCCTATTTCCACTCTGGAATAGGTAATGGTTGTAGCAACCCTATCAATTTTTTATGTTCCACCTTAACTTGTTCGCATGTCAAACACTTGGTAATGAACTTTGCAATCTCATATTTCATATTATTCCACCAGTAAAATTCTTTTAAATCTCTATACGTTTTAGAGTTACCTGGTTGCATAGAGTAAACATAACTATGTTCCTCATCAAGAATATCTCTTTTTAATTTTATATCATTAGGAACACAAATTCTATTTTTATAGGAAATAATCCAACCATTTAGAACAAAATCAGCTAGCTCACCTCCTTGATCTTCTAGTCGTTTCTTCTCGAAAAACATATATTAGTCTTGGAATACTCGTATGTGTTCTTCCAATACAGGTCTCACTATAACGTGTGCAATTAACGCCCCCGTTTTAGTCAAGTTCAACTCTACTCCCATCAGTCTTAATTCCATAATATTGCCAACTCGTGCACATTGAATACATGATAACCTCCCCCAATGACTTTCAACTTAGAGCATATGCAACAACATTGGCCTTTCCGGGATAATGATGAATGGTACAATCATAGTCTTTAATTAACTCAATCCAACGTGTTTGTCTAAAATTCAAGTCTCTCTGTATAAATAAATGCTTCAAACTTTGATGGTCAGCGAAAATTTCACACGTCTCTCTATATAAATGATGTCTTCATAATTTCAAAGAAAAAATAATAGTTGCAAGATATAACTATTGTGTAGGATAATTACTTTCATGTGTCTTTAACTGTCTAGATGCATAACAAATTACCTTTCCATGTTGCATGAAAACACAACCCAAACCCCGATGTGAAGCGTCAATATAAATCACAAAACCTTATCCACTGGATGGAATAGTGAGAATTGGAGATGATACTAGACTCTTTCAACTCTTAAAAGTTGTGCTGACATTCGTCACTCCACACAAATTCACCTCCTTTCGGGTTAATTTAGTCAACGGTAAGGCTATAGATGAAAACCCATTTATGAATCTTCTATAATATCCAACCAATCCTAGGAAACTTCTTATATTCGTTATATTTATCGTTCTTTACCATCTCACAATTGCCTCTATCTTCTTAGGGTCAACATAAATTCCATCTCCCGAAAATACATGCCATAAAAATACTACCTCATTTAATCAAAACTTACATTTTCCAAACATAGCAAACAATAACTATCTCGCAAAACTTACAATACAACTCTTAGATGCTTCTCATGTTCAACTTATCTAGGTGAGTATATAAAAACATTATCAATAAATTCAATCACAAATGAATCTATGAAAGGATGGAATACTCAATTCATTAAATCCATAAACATCGTAGGATCATTTGTTAACCCAAATGGCATTACCAAAAATTCATAATAACTATAGCGGGAATGAAAAGTTGTTTTAGAAATGTCACAATCTCTCACCCTTAATTGTTGATAACCTGATCTCAATTCAATTTTTGAAAACACTTTAGCACCCTGTAATTAGTCAAACAAATCATCAATACAAGGCAATGGATATTTATTTCGAATGGTTAACTTGTTCAACTGTCGATAATCAATGCAAAGTCAAATGGTGCTGTATATCTTCTTCATGAATAATATCGAAGCACCCCATGGTGATATGCTGGGTCGAATAAAACCTCTATCTAGTAAATCTTGCAGTTGAATCTTTAACTCCTCTAGTTCCACAGGTGCCATACTAAATGGAGAAATAGAAACTAGAGCTATACCAAGCACTAAATCAATAGTAAACTCTACCTCGCTTCTAGGTGGCAACCCTAGTAATTCATCTAGGAATACATCTGCAAAATCCTTGGCTACTGGGATATCTTCTAATTTTTGTAATTCCCTGTTTGTATCCACAATATATGCTAAAAATCCCTGACAACCCTTATTTAACAATTTTCTCGCCCGAAGGGCAGAAATAAGACAATTTGGAACCGCATTTCTCTCCCCAATAATTTGAATTCTTTCTCCCCCAACATATTAAATTTAACTTCCATGCAAAAACAGTCAATCAATGCTTGGTAGGAAGATAACCAGTCCATATCTAAGATAATATCAAAATCTTGAATATCTAGTGGAATTAAATCAGTGGTCAACACCCTCTCCCCCATATACAATACATAATTATTATACACAAGCTCCACTAACTTCACATTCCCCATAGGTGTAGAAATATATAAACCACAATGTATATAAGAACATAATTTACTCGAATACATGGTAAATAATAGTTCTACAAATGAATGAGTAGAACCTGGATCAGTAAGCACATACGCAGGTTTATTCGTGATAGAAAATGTACCTGTCTCCACCTCTGGAGTACCCTAAGTGTCCTGTAGAGTCATAGAAAATATCCTTCCCAGGGCCCTGGAACCATTATCATGTCCTCTACCTATTCCTCTCCATATGTCTCCAGGTGATGAATCTCGACTAGCAGTAGTTGTTTGACTCCCTCCTATTAGCATATGATAACTATTTTTGGTATATCCAATTTGATGACACTGATAACACTCTACCCCTTTTAAATTGGGACAATATGGACTGATATGGCTCTCAACTTTGCAAAAATAGCATGTGATAGTCTTAGACTTCCCGCTTGCATTCTCATGTTGTCTGTTATGTTAGCCCATCGATCCTACACCCCTAAAAGTGCTCGGTCTCCTATTTTGAACATAATTTCCATTCCCTCTACCATGCTGAAATCTTTGACTCTCCTATTTTGAGTATTCTATGTTACCTTCCTTTGGTTGAAATGGATCAAATCTACTCTTATTTCCCCTTTGTTACCTATTCTTTATTGCATCATTAGCATCTCCTTCAACCATCATAGCTTTGTTGACTAAAGAAGTATAATCTACCATTTCAAGTGCAGTGAGTCTAAACTTGATAACCAAATTCAATCCATCATAAACTATGATGCATTTATCCTCCTCGTCATGTAAGAAACGTAATAAAAATCGAGACAAAGATATAAATGTAGTTTTATACTCCCTGACCGACATATTCCCCTGAGTTAATGATAAAAAATTATCTCTTTTTTTGCTTCCGATACATGCAAGAAAAATACTTTTCATATAAGACTATAATAAAGGAATCCCAAGTAATTACCTCACCTCCCCCTAGAGTAAGCAATAAATGTTTGGAAGGCTCCCACCAATATTTAGCTTCGCCGTTTAACATGAAAGTAGCCAAAATTACCTTCTGCGCACTAGGTACATTCATCACCCCAAAGATAGTTTATGTGTATCTAACCCAATCCTCAACTTCTAAAGGATCTATGGAACCAGACAATGTTGGGGGATTCAATCTGATAAACTTCTCATACAAAGAATTATTCTCCTCTCGTTGTATTGCCCTTTCTGTTCTGGCCAAAGTCTGCTCCTCCATGTACTTGGCTTGTTGTTCGGTTATTTGCATCATAAACATGTTTTGTTGTTCAGCCATTAAAGTCATGGAACGGTCTATTCTCTACATATTTGTAAGTTGTTCAGGTCCCCCCTCTACATTATTTGGATTTTGTTAGTTTACCTCAATTGAAATTGGTGTATTTGAAGCCTCCTCCTCCACCCTCTCATGAACATTTGCTACTTCCATATCTTAATATCAGTCATAAACCACAATTACAGAAACAAGTATACAACATTTATTTCTAACATAATGGTTAGTATTTCTCACAAGTTAATATAAATGACTCACGCCATGCTGTTTGTGTCACTGCCATATCCAGACTCTCTAACCCTAGAATATATAAACCTAAAGCTCTGATATCAAGTTGTCACACCCTATCCCCATTAGGTTATAATTAACTAAACAGTTCACAAACCACATTTATTATTTATTTATTTTGTAATACACATTAAAACAACTTTAAGGTTACAATGGGGAATACTAAAAATCCAATCATTTTAAGGATATATAATTTAAACAAAAATCCCATACAATTTAACTTAATTACAAGTAGTACAATGTATAAAACAAAACTAATGAGACCCTGCTACTATTCACCCATCATCCTAGACCTGGCAGTGGCAGCTTCAAAACCGAAAAATGTAAACATATAAAACCATGAGTTTAAAAATACTGTGAATATACTACATCTCTATATATAAAAAGTACTATACTAATATCTTAAAATATCAATATATCCATCTCCGTGCCAAATTAGGCCATATACTTATTCGGAGTTAATAAACCCCGCATTTCCTGCCCGTAGGCAATAATCATATCCATAGGTTTTAATAACCTAATATCTCCTGAATTGCATAGAAACTGAACATGTCTTAACTTTTATAAAGCCATAACATCTCAACATCTCTTGAATTTTAATAATCCATAACATTTCCACACATAATACAAACACATCATATCCATAATTAACTTAGTAAGCACACTCACCATGGCAACTTATCAGGCTTTCCTTTTCCTTTATCCAACGCTTTTTCAACTAGTTCTTCTTCCCTTACTATCATTTTTACAATATTATTATCATCATAAGAATATTAAAAATCCAAGTAATAATTGAAGTGTAACTCGATTCATAAACATCATATGATTCCATTCAAATCATTTATCATAAATGAAGTTCTATCTAAATTCATGTTAAGATGTTTAACATGTCCAAATCATAGTTCAGACATACTTTAATTTCTCCATGGTAATTTAATAACTATAATATTAGGTTTTTAATACAAAATATGGCACATCATTTCAAGTTTTCTAGAGCAACATATACCCATTTCTTCATAACATAGTAAATCTTCCATATAAGCTCTTCTAGTATATAGTCAACTTCGAAGAATTTTCATAGTTTTTCTACATCATAACTTTCTATAAATTTACATCCATTTTCCAGAAACATACTTAATAATATAAAATAAAAGTTTCATAATTTTTTGAGTTCATTTGCTATTCCAAATGGCACACCAAACTCGGGTTATGTAATCACAAACCCTAAGGACATCAACTATGTATCAACTTCATACCATCGCCAAGGTCTAACCATAAGGAGTTAAGTTCTAATTTTCGTATATGCTTTTCATATATGAGTCTATTCTAATATCCAACATGAATTACTCAATTCGAGTAAGTATACAAAAAGATATAGAAGTTTGAATATACAAGGTTTCCAATCGAAGCAATATAAAGGGTTTAGACCTTCAACTTTCTTTAAATTTATATCTACCCATACATATACATTAAGGTGTAAGGACACAATTCTCCAATTGAGTCTTAATATAGTTTTGGCTCAATTTCGGACAAAAACATTTATGTCATAGGATAGTGTTCAAGTGTACCTTTTCAAGCCTATGATGTGTTTAGTTGAAGACGTAGCGGCAAAGAGTATAAAGCTTCATTAAATGTCGAGTTTATGTGCCTCGTTTCTACGTCATCAATAGTGGTTCCATGCTCCCAAGGTATGAATGCATTTTATATAAATATATAGGAGCGAGGAACAACTTTATTGGGTGTTAGGTTTTAAAACTATGTTTTGTTTTCAGAAAGATTTATATTAAATTTTTTATATAAAGTATATAAAGTTTCTGGGCTAAAAATGAAATTTTTGGAACATTCTGTAAGTTCGTTCAAAGTGTCGTTCGAATGAGATTGTCATTCGAACCACAAGTCGTTCTAACGAGTTTGCCAATGAGTTCCCCATAAGGCCACTAGAATGTCGTTCGAAGTGTCATTCGAACGAACTTGATGTTCGAACAAGCTTCCAACGAGATTTATAATGAGTTCACACTAGAACTTTGTTAGAAGTCTTGTTCGAACGAGATTTCGTTCGAACGAAAATGTTGTTCGAACAAGATTTGGAGGGAACAGGTTTTTGACAGTTTTGAGCAGTTTTTCCCATTTTTCCCACTTGTTTCTCCACTAACTTTTCTCAGATTTTATAATGTGCAGGAACAACTTTTTCTAAACTAACTTTTTCATACACAACCACCTCCAAGAGAGAGTTTGAGAGCAAAATTGATTAAGGTAAAAGTTCATGTTTTAAAGTGTCTAAGTTTTCAAAAAATATTGATTATACACTTAGTTACACCCATATTTGTTTCTTTCAAGTTCATATATACATATACTTTGCTTGGAGCATTTTGGCACCGGTTTATCTCTACCATCTGAAGAGAAGTTTGGGTTTTCTTCTAAATCCCTCAAAGAAGAAGAATTGTTTAGCTGCGGCTTTTTCACATGGTGAAAGGCACCATGTGTGGTTGACGGTGTACCGATTGTCCGATCGGTGGGTCCGAGATCGCGGTGGAGCTCCGTGGTTATCCTCCAGGAAGAGGTGGTTACAAGAAGACGCGTCAAGTCTTGAGAGGTTTCGAGTTGAGGAAGTAAGTCATCTGTCTTCTAAATGTAAATTTCGTACTTAGTGAATTTGAGGCTAGGGCCGTCCGAGGTTTTTTTTCCCGTTGTGGGTTTTTCCTCGTACATCGCGGCATAGTGGATTAATTGTTTATTTTATCTTTTGCAAAATCACCTAGAACGCCTGCTTAAGTAAAAAGATAAAATTGATTTAATTTAATCACTGCTTGTGTAATTTGGTGCCAATTAATATTGGGTAATGTTTATGTTAATTTAATTCAACCATTTAATTTAATTGATAAAATATGTTTGGTCTAGTTTTGGAATAATTGAAAAATATGACTTAGGCAAATTCTAGGACTTGGATTAATTATGTTTAAGTGAAAATGTTTTTAATGGATTAAATTTATTTCACTTGGTTTAATTTTAATTTGAAAAGTATATTAAAATTTGATGTTTTTGTTGAACCATCTTACGCTTCCGCATATCTAAACAAGGAAATTGATTTTAAAGTATAAGAATATTTAAAATTGGAGGCCTTCAAATTGGTATCAGAGCCAAAGCGATAAATTATTTCGTTAAGATCCTTTAAATAATTTTTGGCCAAAATGGAATTTTCTCCATTTTCAAAATTTTCTATTTTCGATGGTTCTAATTACGCGTATTAGAAAGCGCATATGAAATCGGCACTAAAATCCATCGACGAGAGGGTTTGGTTATCGGTAGTTAACGGGTGGTCTCCACCAACTCATTTAGTAGATAATGAACGCGTTCCCAAACCGGCCGATAGATGGAGTGAGGGTGAATTTAAACTTTCTAATTTTAATTCTCGAGGTTTAAATTCCTTGTTTAGTACGGTCACACCAGATGAATTCCGACGTATTATGACGTGTGAGACCGCTAAAGAAGCGTGTGATATTTTACAACTCACTCATGAAGGTACTAGTGTCGTTAAAGCTTCTAAACTCCAAAACCTCACCACTCAATTTGAAACTATCAAAATGAATGATAATGAAATTTTTGATGAATTTTATGCTAGACTTTCCGATATTGTCAATTCATCTTTTAATTTGGGAGAGAAAATACCCGACAACTGAGTTGTAAAGAAAATTTTAAGGTCCCTTCCCGATAGATTTATTCCAAAAGTGACCGTTTTAAATTCTTTACAAACTTTAGCCTCTATGAAATTAGAAGAGCTCGTAGGTGATTTACAAACCTATGAACTAGACATGTTTCCCTCTAAATCTGAAAGGAAAATAGAAAATGGCGTTGCTTTAAAAGCACGAAAAGAGGTCAAACAAGTAGTAGAGAGCGAGAGTGATAGTGACTCGGAAGACATGGCCTTGTTTGCTCGGAAATTTAGAAAATTTCTTAAATTTAGCAAAGATAAATTTAAAAATGATTTTAAGAAATTTGAAACTTCTAAGTATGACAAAGCCGAAAGGATCCCTAAATCTTCTAACGAAAATTTAAATAGGGATGAGTCAAATAGGTGTTTTGGTTGTGAGGGTTATGGCCATAGGGCTTCTGAATGCCCCACTAAACTAAGGAGAGAAGGTAAGCGACCCATTTTGAAATAACGTTGCCAAAGCCATTTATGAAAATAAACTATTTAAGCAACTCCGAAAGTTTGTTGAAGAAACTCTTTAATTAAATCAAAAAGATTTTGAACACAAGATGTGTTAACAAAAATTATGTACGAGATATGGACAAGATTTCATAACAAGTTTTAGTAAACAGTTTAAAATGTTTTAAACTCAGCACACATCGGAATGAGATGAGAAGATGTAGAAACATTAATACTCAGGATTTTTAACGTGGTAAAACCTCAACCTTGAGGAAACATCCACGACTCCCTCTACGGAGTAAAACAAAAACAATCACTAGAACAAATATGTGAGTTACAACCTATTTAACTAACATGCACACAAAAACAAATCTATACAAGTTCAGGATTGTACCCTCTGGCGTCCTTAACTTTTCTGCAAATCTTGTTTGTTGATGTAGTCCTCTCAGTTTGTCAACTCTTCTTTTGTTTCAGCACTTTACGTCGACTTACTGTTCAGCAAATCTTATAGCCAACACTTTCAGTGTTTGTAGTGTGAAGATGTTTGTGAAAAATGTTCTAAAACACATGCATGCACACACACACACTTATTAGTTACAGACAATCCTAACAAATCACATATAAAGTCTATATGCAGTGAGTTTGTTATATTTATTTCTTACAAAACCAAAAGCCTTTTTGACCTTTCAAAATAACCCAGATTCCACGGAGATCTTCCTTAAGAAATCGGTCAAGACCTTTCTCAATCAATTTTGAAAATATTTAGGAGATTGAGAACCCTCCAAGTGCGAATCCAACTAGGTCAGGCTAGGTTTTGTAAAAACAGAAACTAGAAAACATTTATATGTTGATTCTGAAGTAAGAAAATATTTTAATCAGAAAACAATCAACAACGAAATTCTCAAGATGAGAAATAAATGCAACTAAGTGTATTATGACATGCAAAACTTCAGATCTATGATTTCTATTGAATCAGAAACAAGATCTGAGTATGTGTCTAAGTTGGAAATAAGATTTTATGAACAAAAGGATTCAGCAACCCAGAAATCACTCAACTCGAACTCTCATAACTCAAGAAACACTAAGGATGGTGTTTATTTGGTTATGGTGTTTATGGAGAGGTAAGTGGTTTAGGTTTGGAGAAGGATTTGACGAAGTTAGGGTTTCTAACTAGGCTCTCTGGTTTCTCTCTCTAACTTCTCTCTTCTCTCTCTCTCTCTCTATTCTTTTTCTGAGAAAACTCAAAGTGGCAAAAGCTTTCGAAGGCTGAGATAAGAGGCCTTTAAATAGCAAGAGAAGAAGATTCCAGACCATCGTTCAAAAACAATGGCTGAGATTGAGTCAAGCTCCTTTGACTGCAATCCAAGGGCTCACAACAGGCGGTGGATTAAACAGGCTGTGATTGGCTTAAGGGTTTACACGGGGATTCACTCAGGCGACATGCAGGCCATCGATAAGGGTTGATCCAAGGGCTGAAAACATGCGATGGTTTGTCTCAGTAAAGAAACACAGCTCTGGCCAATCAGAGGACAGCAAGTGTTGGCCATAGGACGAATGCAAATGCGCGTCCCAAACTAATTACAAAGCCAACCCTGGAGTCGCTAGCGCTTTCGATTCCTACCCAAAGTAACTTTATGCCAAAAATCACAACATAACATATTTAGATATTAACCCCAAAACTTTTTAAATCAAGTTTTAATTAAATAAAACCTTGTTTAAAATATGTTTAAAATTCCCAAAAAATTAATAAAAATAAAATTGAGGGATTAGAACACACTCACCACATTAATACACATAAGGGTGCAATATGATATGCAAGAATTAAATTCTAAGTGTGTGAGTGATGGCTATAGTCACAGGATCATCACAAGATGAATAGAAGAAGAAGCAACCCAATCTCTGAAGCTCTTTGGTTTCTAGGATGGACACTATTTTGTCACTATTTCCAAACTAGATGAGCTCTTATACAATCTAGACTCAAATGAGTCAAAAGTATAAGGGCTTCAATCTCCCCCTTTGGAAATATGAGACAAAATCTCCTTTGAGTCATCTAGAACTCGTAGGGTGACAACAAATAAGAAAATCCTATTCCTATAAAAGTTCTATCTACCCAAATCCTAGAAAGCAAAAAATTACATAACTCAACTATATACAGTTTAACATCCTATTATTACAGAAGAGAATGACTGTACAAGAAGAATACCTGCAAATAATTACTAAGATCAAGCTTTTTAGTATATGCAGTAGACTCAAATTTCTCCCCCATTTTGTCTCAAATGGACAAAGGGAAGGAACTTGGAAAATATAACAGGTATTTACTCAACACAAATCATACCAATAGATTTACGTAAAGAAATGAATCTATTATAATCAAGAGGTTTGGTAAACAAATCTGCGAGTTGTAGATTAGTTGCAAGATAGTTAATTTCTAATTCCTTGGTTTCCACTAATTCACGAATAAAGTGATGTATTATCTTAATGTGCTTAGTTCGCGAGTGTTGAACCGGGTTCTTAGAAATATTAATCGCGCTTTGATTATCACAATAGAGATGAAGTGTGGGTTCAAGAATACCATAATCACTTAGCATTTGTTTAAGCCATAATAATTGGGCACAACAGCTACCGACGGCTATGTATTCAGATTCAACAGTCGAGAGAGATGTGTAGTTCTGTTTTTTACTACTCCATCCTACCAAGTTATTACCAATATAACAACATGCGCCTGAAGTGCTTTTACTATCATTAGTACAACCAGCCCAATCAGCATTAGTGTACCCAATAATAGTGCTCGGTGTGTCATTCGTGTACCAAATTCCTAAATTTAGAGTGCCTTTAACATATTTAATTATCCGTTTAACGGAGTTTAAATGGCTCTCTTTGGGGTTGTTTTGATATCGCGCACAAACACACACAGCATACATGATATCAGGACGTGAGGCAGTCAGATAGAGTAATGTGCCAATCATACTACGATATAAAGTAGAGTCTACAGATTTTCCATTTTCATCTTTAGATAATTTCTCTGTAGTACTCATAGGCGTTTTAGCACTTTTAGCACTCTCGAGGCCAAATTCTTAACTATCTCTAATGCGTACTTAGTTTGCGAGAGAAACAATCCATCTGGTTGTTGTTTGACTTGGAGTCCTAGGAAGAACTGTAACTCCCCCATAAGGGACATCTGAAATTCCTTACTCATAATTTCAGTAAAAGATTTTACTTCTGAGGTAGAAGTGGATCCAAATAGATTTGAGCGATAGTAATGTGTTTGCCAAAATGTTTGACAAATAAGGTTTGGTCATTTCCACCTCTTTTGAAACCTTTATCCAGTAGAAAACTGGACAGGCGCTCATACCAAGCTCTAGGAGCTTGTTTAAGACCATATAAAGCCTTTTTCAACCGAAATACATGATTAGGATAATTAGGGTCAATGAACCCTTTAGGTTGTTCTACATAGGTTTCCTCGGCAAGTATTCCATTAAGGAACGCAGATTTTACATCCATTTGATATAAAGTAAAATGCATGTGACAAGCTATAGCAAGAAGCAGACGAACTGATTCTAAGCGAGTAACAGGAGCAAAGGTCTCGTTAAAATCAATTCCTTCTATTTGAGAATAACCTTGAGCAACTAGTCTAGCTTTATTTCTAATTATCATCCCATTTTCATCAGTTTTATTTTTTAAAATCCAACGAGTACCAATAACCTTTTTGTGATCAGGACGTGGAACTAGATACCAAACATCATGAATGACAAATTGTAAAAGTTCATCCTGCATCGCAGAAATCCAGTGAGAGTCATTCAATGCCTCATTTACATTCTTTGGTTCCACAAGAGAAACAAAGCATGCATAAAGAGCATAATTTCTAAGTTGGGATCTTGTGCGTACTGGCTCACTAGGGTTACCAACTACGTTGTTTATGGGATGGTCTTTAGAAACCCAGTTAGGTACTTCAGGTGACTCAATAGGTAATGAATTATCTATTTCAGAAGAGTCATTTTCTAAAACATTTGATGATTCTTCTTCTATAGTTAATCCACTAGTCTTGCTTTCTATAGTAGTGTCACTAACAATTACATTTATAGATTCCATTATGGTCTTAGTGCGAAGATTGTACACTCGATAAGCTCTACTGTTAGGTGAATATCCTAAGAATATGGCTTTACCTCCCCTACTCTCAAATTTAGATAAGTGTTCCCTATCTTTGAAAACATAATAGGTACTACCAAAAGTTCTAAGGTACTTAAGATTTGGCTTTTTATTGTACCAAAGTTCATAAGGGGTTTGTTTGGAATTCTTTCTAAGATAGAACCTATTAATAAGATGGCAAGCTGTACGAACGGATTCTACCCAAAAATACTTAGGTAAATTCTTGGCTTGGAGCATGACACGTGCCATCTCTTGAAGAGTTCAATTCTTTCTCTCAGCTATACCATTTTGTTGAGGGGTCTTAGGAGCACTGAACTCATGTTTGTAACCATTATAGTCACAATATTCTACAATACCAGTGTCTTTAAATTCACCACCTCTATCACTTCGGATTCTATTCACTTGAGTGTCTTTCTCATTTTCAATCCGTAAAAGAATTTTTAAAAAAGTTTGGAAAGTATCGGATTTCTGTTTTAAGAAAGCTACCCAAGTGAATCTGGTGAAGTCATTAACCATAACTAGAATATAACTGTGTCCACAAAGACTAACAGTTTGAGAAGGACCCATTAGGTCCATATGGATGAGTTCTAATGGATTAGAGGTAAGGATATCTTTAACCCTTTTATGAGGTGCTTTAACAATTTTCCCTTCTTGACAGGGACCACAGACAATGTTATGAATAGGTTTAATTTTTGGTATTCCTCTAACTATTTGTTGACAGGACAATTTACTTAAATTTTCGTAATTAATGTGACCCATTCTGTTATGCCATATCTCATTGTCATCCATTCTGGCAACATTACAGATTTCAGAACTAGACATGACAGTATAACAATTGTCAGGAGTCCTGAATCCTGTAATTAAGCATTCTCCCTTTTCATTTAAAATCTTGCAATTGTTCTTTGAAAAGGTAACAGTATAGTTTGAGTCACAAAATTGCGAAATGCTAAGTAAATTAGCCTTAAGACCTTTAACTAAGAGAACATTTTCAAGAACAGGAAGTCCTTTTTCTTTAAGAGTTCCTTTGCCTATGATCTGGGATGATACTCCATCACCAAAAACAACTTTTCCACCATCAAAGATGGTTTTATTTAAAAGTTTTGTATCATCACCTGTCATATGCTTGGAACAACCAGAATCCAAATACCAACTAGAAGATGTAAGTTCAGCTTTTAGGGCAGAAATAACAATGTTACACTTCATCTGGGGTACTAGATCATCTTTTCTAACCCAAATTGCTCTGGTTTTTAGTTTGCGCTTGTTTGCTCTCATTTGATAAAATTTGCGAGCATTAGATTTTTGTTGAAAAACATTTTGCGCATGATTTTGAGTAAATTTAAACTCCTGAGCATTTGATTTAGAAAAGTTTCTGGTAATCCTTCTAGTAAATGTCCTTTTAGATTTAGTCTTTCTATTCCTATAGAGGGAGTTTTTGTCTGGTGGCCTGGGAAGGACATAGTTGTTACGACTCCTCCTAGAGTAGTTAAAGTTTTGATACATGGAGGTACTGTAGATAGGCTTAATCAGTCTCCTGGCGTAGCAATTGTCGAAGGAATGCCCGTATATATCACAATAGGAGCAATAAAGATTGCTCAGAATTGGGTTTTCCTTAGGAAAGTCTCTAAACAAAGGTTTTGAGAGATTTTGAGGTTGAATTTTATTCCTAGGTAGCACAGGTTTGAAAGCAGGTTCACTTTTCCTAATTGGGGGGCAGACATATTTTCCCTTTGGTAAACTTTCATGCTTAGAGCAACTTGCATCTCCAGTGTTAGTGTTTTGATGATCAAACTTAGTTTTTAGAGAATGAAAGTCTGGACATGTTTCAATAGGTCTTTTGCCTCCTGACACAAATTTGATAGGTTCAACATGTTTAGTTTGTGTCTTCAAATTGGGGCAAAACCCTATACCAGTTCTATCATCAGAATTGGTTTTAGATTCAGCAACAAATCCATCAAAACAGTTTGAATTATTTTCAAATTTGGTAATTTTTTTGAAAACAGTTGCTGTCTTTTCTTTGGTTTGTTCCAATTCTAATAATGTCCCTTTGTATTTTTTCTCCAGAATTTCATTAGCTTCAGTCAAAGTTTTCAGTTTTTCATCAAACACTTTAACTTCACTGTCATGAGACATGCATTGAGTAGTATACTCTTCAGCATTCAGTTTTACCATTAGGCTTAGATCCTCTAGCTTTTTGGTAAGATCTTTCACAATCTTTTCTAGTCTAGTGCTTTTCTTAAGAGTTTTAGCATATAAAGTGTGAATATCTGGGAGATCTTCATTGTCTGAGTCACTAAGTGAAGTGTGTGAAGTGACCCCTAAGGTTTCATTTCTTAAACTCACGCACCCATTGACATCAGCAGTATCGATTCCCCTTTGACTCACACACCCCGAGGAGGAAGTATTAATGTTCTCAGTAAGTAAAGCATCTAAACCAGTTAAAGTATGATTCAAAGCAACAGAACTAGAATTACTAAACTCATCCTCACTATCAAGCATAGGCATATCATCATTATATATGATTTTGGCAAAGAAGGATAAACAAGGGTCAAAACCATCAGGTGTCTCAGGTTCCTCATTTTCAGAGTCACTTGAGTCATCCCAGGTTTTGCATATGTTGTCTCTAGAGTGTTTGTTTTGGGAATTTAAATTAACTCTACAGTCTTCAGCAATGTGACCTAGTTTACCACATCTATAGCATTCAATTTTCTTGAGGTCTCTGTGAGGTCTTGTGTTGTCCTTGTTCTGTTTGTCATGAGGTTTCTCATGGGGCTTGTGATTTGAGGGAGTAGAATAATTAGACTTGCCCTGTCTATTAGCAATACTGTTTCTAAATTTAATAATTTTCTTAAATTGTTTTGACATTAGGGCAATCTGATTATCTAGACTTTCTAAATCACAGTCCTCATCAGAATCATTACTAGGAGTGTTTAACTCAGGTTTAGTCATCTTAGAAGTAAAGCTAAGATTGGAATTGGTATGTTTCCTATGAGTGTGGGTCAATTGTTTCTTAAACTCCAATTCCATTTCCACAGTTCTTAATTTACTACTGAGTAATTCAGGAGTGAGATTAATATCACACATCTCCTCAATAGCATATCTTTTATTGTCAAATTTCTGTGGTAATGATCTCAGAATTTTAGACACAATTTCTTGTCTATCATAAGTTATACCATTAGCATGAAGTTTAGTGACAATATCAGTAAGATTCATGTAGAAATCATCAAAAGACTCCGATTCAGACATGATTAAAGAATTATACTGTTGAATTAACATCTGAGTCTTAGCAGCTTTTACCCTAGAGTCTCCTTCATGGGCAGTAATCAAGGTATCCCATGCTTCCTTGGAAGTGGTACAAGAAGAGATTCTCTTGAACTCATGTTCGTTTATAGACATAAATATAGCATTCTTTCCTTTATTATTATTGCGAGAAACTTGTTTCTCTTCTTGAGTAAACTCACTTAATATTTTCCTAACGCTCTCAATACTTCCTTCAGTGGCTGGTTTAGTAGGATAAAAGTATCCATTTTCAATAATACCCCAGACATCATCTCCCAGGGTTCCTTGAATGAAAGCAATCATTCTTACTTTCCAGTAAGAAAAATTGGTTCCATCAAAGACTGGGGGTCTGGTCAAGTTACCATATCTTTCATTTTTCTCGTCCATTATTGATTTTGAGAAAACAGTTTCAGAAACTCAGGATCTTTTTGAAAAAGTTCACCAAAAGCTCTGATACCAATTGAAATAACGTTGCCAAAGCCGTTTATGAAAATAAACTATTTAAGCAACTCCGAAAGTTTGTTGAAGAAACTCTTTACTTAAATCAAAAAGATTTTGAACACAAGATGTGTTAACAAAAATTATGTACGAGATATGGACAAGATTTGATAACAAGTTTTAGTAAACAGTTTAAAATGTTTTAAACTCAGCATACATCAGAATGAGATGAGAAGAGGTAGAAACATTAATACTCAGGATTTTTAACGTGGTAAAACCTCAACCTTGAGGAAACATCCACGACTCCCTCTACGGAGTAAAACAAAAACAATCACTAAAACAAATATGTGAGTTACAACCTATTTAACTAACATGCACACAAAAACAAATCTATACAAGTTCAGGATTGTACCCTCTGGCGTCCTTAACTTTTCTGCAGATCTTTTTTGTTGATGTAGTCCTCTCAGTTTGTCAACTCTTCTTTTGTTTCAGCACTTTACGTCGACTTATTGTTCACCAAATCTTATAGCCAACACTTTCAGTGTTTGTAGTGTGAAGATGTTTGTGAAAAATGTTCTAAAACACATGCATGCACACACACACTTATTAGTTACAGACAATCCTAACAAATCACATATAAAGTCTATATGCAGTGAGTTTGTTATATTTCTTTCTTACAAAACCAAAAGCCTTTTTGACCTTTCAAAATAACCCAGATTCCACGGAGATCTTGCTTAAGAAATCGGTCAAGATCTTTCTCAATCTATTTTGAAAATATTTAGGAGATTGAGAACCCTCCAAGTGCGAATCCAACTAGGTCAGGCTAGGTTTTGTAAAAACAGAAACTAGAAAACATTTATATGTTGATTCTGAAGTAAGAAAATATTTTAATCAGAAAACAATCAACAACGAAATTCTCAAGATGAGAAATAAATGCAACTAAGTGTATTATGACATGCAAAACTTCAGATCTATGATTTCTATTGAATCAGAAACAAGATCTGAGTATGTGTCTAAGTTGGAAATAAGATTTTATGAACAAAAGGATTCAGCAACCCAGAAATCACTCAACTCGAACTCTCATAACTCAAGAAACACTAAGGATGGTGTTTATTTGGTTATGGTGTTTATGGAGAGGTAAGTGGTTTAGGTTTGGAGAAGGATTTGACGAAGTTAGGGTTTCTAACTAGGCTCTCTGGTTTCTCTCTCTAACTTCTCTCTTCTCTCTCTCTCTCTATTCTTTTTCTGAGAAAACTCAAAGTGGCAAAAGCTTTCGAAGGCTGAGATGAGAGGCCTTTAAATAACAAGAGAAGAAGATTCCAGACCATCGTTCTAAAACAATGGCTGAGATTGAGTCAAGCTCCTTTGACTGCAATCCAAGGGCTCACAACAGGCGGTGGATTAAACAGGCTGTGATTGGCTTAAGGGTTTACACGGGGATTCACTCAGGCGACATGCAGGCCATCGATAAGGGTTGATCCAAGGGCTGAAAACATGCGATGGTTTGTCTCAGTAAAGAAACACAGCTCTGGCCAATCAGAGGACAGCAAGTGTTGGCCATAGGACGAATGCAAACGCGCGTCCCAAACTAATTACAAAGCCAACCCTGGAGTCTCTAGCGCTTTCGATTCCTACCCAAAGTAACTTTATGCCAAAAATCACAACATAACATATTTAGATATTAACCCCAAAACTTTTTAAATCAAGTTTTAAGTAAATAAAACCTTGTTTAAAATATATTTAAAATTCCCAAAAAATTAATAAAAATAAAATTGAGGGATTAGAACACACTCACCACATTAATACACATAAGGGTGCAATATGATATGCAAGAATTAAATTCTAAGTGTGTGAGTGATGGCTATAGTCACAGGATCATCACAAGATGAATAGAAGAAGAAGCAACCCAATCTCTGAAGCTCTTTGGTTTCTAGGATGGACACTATTTTGTCATTATTTCCAAACTAGATGAGCTCTTATACAATCTAGACTCAAATGAGTCAAAAGTATAAGGGCTTCACATTTCATATAATTCGACCCTTAGTGATAGTGATAAGGAAGAGGGACCCGATTCCCCCACTAAGCCCAACTTTTTGACTTTTATGGCTAGTCATGTGAGTGATAGTGAGAACTCATCTATCGATGAAAATGTAACACACGACCCTTCCAAGGTCATAGTTTATTATTCCCTTGTTTTTTATGATAGTGAGAGTGAAGAAGAAAGAGAGAGTGAAAATGAAGAAGAGGTTAATGTGAGTGAACTTTAAAATGCTTTTCAAGAATTATTTAAAGAATCAATTAAATTAAAAAGAGCTAATTTGAAGTTAGAAGTTAGTTTAAAAGAGCGTGTCAAGGACATTGATGATAGTATGTTGGTAGAAGACCTTAGGACACGTGAGAGGACTCTTTGAGAGAAGCTTGAAAGTGTAGAAGTCGAGAGAGATAGCCTTAGAGGTTTAATGGAATCCTTGAAAAAGGAACTTCTCGAGTTCGAAGAGAGAAATATTTTATTAGAGTCTAGTATCCAAGAACTAGAAAATAAATTAAAAGACTCTAGTAATGTCAAATTTGAGTTGGAGTGTCGTTGGGAAAAATTAGATAAAATATTAGGAACGGTCCAAATTAAAAATGACACTTGTGGTTTAGGCTTCAATACTTGTAATGAATCTATTCATAAAGCCAAAACTAATGTTTTAGGAGAATCTACTAGGAAAGCCTTTAGATATCATTCCTTAGGTACCAAATTTTGACGTAATTTTACTTGTACACATTGTGGTCGAAAAGGTCATCTTAGAAAATTTTGTTTTGATCTTAAACGAATTCCTAGAAAATCCCAACGTAAAGCAACCGAGGTAGTTAAAATTCCTACACCCCAAGATAGTCATTCTTCATTAATTTGGGTTAGGAAATCCGACTTGGTTGCCTTGGAAAGTAGGGTATTTGATTCTCATTTACTTTCACATGCTTCCTCCCTTGCAAAATCTAAATGTTGAATGTGTTAGTTTTATTTGCATACTTTAGCTTTTGTGCTTCATGCTATCTTATCATGCTAAATGTATGCTTGTTTAATCATTTTCTAGTCTATGCTCCTTGCTTAATCATATGCAAGAACTATGATTTTTGTTTATCTTTTTGTATTATATTTGTTTATTTTTGTTTGCATTAAATGAAAAAATTCAAAAATATTTTTGTTCATCATTTGTGTTTTATTTGTTTCATTTAAGCTTAATGAAAAATACAAATGATTTTTGTGTGTTCTTTTGAGTATTTGTTTTGGTTAAAAATGTCAAAAACTAGAAAAAATTTTATTTTGTTTGACACACTTTATGTGGCATATATTTGTGTTAGAATCCTATCTTTTTCGCTCCCATGTGGCTAGAACTTTTGGTTTAAATTATTAATCCTTATTATGTTCTTTACCATGCTTACATGGAGTAATTGGATTTTTGCGTTGCTTAAATGGATTCTATTTTCATATGCCTCTTTTCACACATGCACGAGCTCATTTGAAATTTTAATGTCACATGTTATATTTGAGCTTTGTTAGGTGTTCTCCTACCAATCTAGTCATCTACATATTTATGACCTAGGAGGACTAGTGCATGTCAAAATCCGTTGCACGTGAGTTTGTGAGATATAAAAAATGTTATATAAATGTGCACGGGGAAGGTCTCCGAAAGGAATAATAATCCTTTGCGATTGTAAGCCACCGTTTGAAATGGACCTAAAAGAAATACGTGGTCCAAAGGTCTAAAAAGAGAAATATGGCGCTAAAAGAAAAATAATTGCCAAGGCTTATGTTTAATTGATATATTCATTCAATATAAAAATAATATATATGCTTCTTGAGGGATATTGGATGGTATATCAACGGTTTGCACAATGTCCGTTTATCCTAGTGGTCTTTATTGTCATGACTCTATTTGGTTTGTAGAATCATCAAAACTCTAGGCTTGTACGCATTGTGTATGTTTCTTCATTGAGTTCAATTTATATTGTCACATGAGGTTATATTCAAATGTGATGAAGTTTTAAATCAATTGAGAACTCCGTGAACATGTTTTAAGTGATTGGGTCTAAATTTAATTGTTACTAATTCACACCCCAACACTTCCGTTTTCATATGACACATTTTTTCCATACGAGTGTGAAAAGCTTATAGTATTTTGTGTCATTTGTGCGTTTATATCTATATATGTGTACTTGAGTCTATTAGGTATATATTATGTATACATATATTTGATATTTTTGTTTAGTCTTTGCCTTGCTTTCTAGTCCATATATGTTTTAATTCATAATTGGTATCCATCTTATTTTATTCTTTGTTGATATCACATGCTTAATACTTATGTATCATATTGATATTTGTTTCTTGCATCTGAGTTGGTAACCATTATTATTTGATGGATTAGTTATGCTTTTGTTGCCCGTGTGCTTTAACGTTCGCATCACTTTATGCACAATTACATGTTTTAGCTTGTTATCCCATTCCATTTTTAGCCTTTGCTTATTTTAGATAAGTTATTTGGGTGTTTATGCTTTAAATTTGGGAAGATAAGTTAATTTTTAATTATTTAGCCTTTGTCTATTCTTGAACAAAAAGGGGGAGAATGATAGGGGAGAAATGGTATCTAATCCTATTATTCGTATCTTAGTTTGGGGGAGATTTATCTTAGGGGGAGACGTCTTTCTAAGTTGGTCATTAGTTTGATAAATGAGAGAATTAATTTAGGGGGAGTACTTAAACTTACTTTAATTGCATAAAATCTTTTGATATTCCCTATGCGTGTAATGTGTTTGCTTAAGTGTGCAGAAATTATATTATAAGTGGCAACTTTCACTGGAAAAGATTGTGATCCCTTGGGTTGTTTGACTCAAGCATTGTATTTTTATTTTGGGTTGGACATTTTTTTCAGTATAGTAGAGCTTGACGGCCCTTTAGGATTTTTTTTTTTTGTTTTTGTTCCGGAATAGCCAAAGGGGGAGATTTGTAAGGACACAATTTTCCAATTGAGTCTTAATATAGTTTTGGCTCAATTCCGGACAAAAACATTTATGTCATAGGATAGTGTTCAAGTGTACCTTTTCAAGCCTATGATGTGTTTAGTTGAAGACGTAGCGGCAAAGAGTATAAAGCTTCATTAAATGTTGAGTTTATGTGCCTCGTTTCTACGTCATCAATAGTGGTTCCATGCTCCCAAGGTATGAATGCATTTTATATAAATATATAGGAGCGAGGAACAACTTTATTGGGTGTTAGGTTTTAAAACTATGTTTTGTTTTCAGAAAGATTTCTATTAAATTTTTTATATAAAGTATATAAAGTTTCTGGGCTAAAAATGAAATTTTTGGAACATTCTGTAAGTTCGTTCAAAGTGTCGTTCGAATGAGATTGTCATTCGAACCACAAGTCGTTCTAACGAGTTTGCCAATGAGTTCCCCATAAGGCCACTAGAATGTCGTTCGAAATGTCATTCGAACGAACTTGATGTTCGAACAAGCTTCCAACGAGATTTATAATGAGTTCACACTAGAACTTTGTTAGAAGTCTTGTTCGAACGAGATTTCGTTCGAACGAAAATGTCGTTCGAACAAGATTTGGAGGGAACAGGTTTTTGACAGTTTTGAGCAGTTTTTCCCATTTTTCCCACTTGTTTCTCCACTAACTTTTCTCAGATTTTATAATGTGCAGGAACAACTTTTTCTAAACTAACTTTTTCATACACAACCACCTCCAAGAGAGAGTTTGAGAGCAAAATTGATTAAGGTAAAAGTTCATGTTTTAAAGTGTCTAAGTTTTCAAAAAATATTGATTATACACTTAGTTACACCCATATTTGTTTCTTCCAAGTTCATATATACATATACTTTGCTTGGAGCATTTTGGCACCGGTTTATCTCTACCATCTGAAGAGAAGTTTGGGTTTTCTTCTAAATCCCTCAAAGAAGAAGAATTGTTTAGCTGCGGCTTTTTCACATGGTGAAAGGCACCATGTGTGGTTGACGGTGTACCGATTGTCCAATCGGTGGGTCCGAGATCGCGGTGGAGCTCCGTGGTTATCCTCCAGGAAGAGGTGGTTACAAGAAGACGCGTCAAGGCTGGAGAGGGTTCGAGTTGAGGAAGTAAGTCATCTGTCTTCTAAATGTAAATTTTATACTTAGTGAATTTGAGGCTAGGGCCGTCCGAGGTTTTTTTTCCCGTTGTGGGTTTTTCCTCGTACATCGCGGCATAGTGGATTAATTGTTTATTTTATCTTTTGCAAAATCACCTAGAACGCCTGCTTAAGTAAAAAGATAAAGTTGATTTAATTTAATCACTGCTTGTGTAATTTGGTGCCAATTAATATTGGGTAATGTTTATGTTAATTTAATTCAACCATTTAATTTAATTGATAAAATATGTTTGGTCTAGTTTTGGAATAATTGAAAAATATGACTTAGGCAAATTCTAGGACTTGGATTAATTATGTTTAAGTGAAAATGTTTTTAAAGGATTAAATTTATTTCACTTGGTTTAATTTTAATTTGAAAAGTATATTAAAATTTGGTGTTTTTGTTGAACCATCTTACGCTTTCGCATATCTAAACAAGGAAATTGATTTTAAAGTATAAGAATATTTAAAATTGGGGGCCTTCACAAGGCATGAAAGTTTTTTAAAAAATTTAGAATTTATTTCATTTCAATCAGTAACAAAAAAAAATATAACAAGATTCATGGATAGAATTACCTTAGGGACTTTTATGTAAATTTGTATTGATTTTCTCAATTATCTCCTCATTTTCTTCTTCTCAAACTTCACGATCCTCTTTCTTCAAGATTCAACTCTCTCATGGATGAATTTTCTAAAGGAGGAGGTTATTTTAAGGGTTTAAAGTCGGTCAAATAAGCCGCCCGTTACTACTAATCAAAATATAACACATGGTGTGCTAATAAGATGAAATATCACTTAAAAGATGGACAAATTTTCCCTTATTTTGTAATTTCGATTTAACGTCTTGCTCGAACCTCCGTTTAACACACCACTCATTGTATTAAAAATATAATTCGTATATCTACAACTATGTAGCTTTTATCTCAAGTCAATTGTTATATTATAAGAGTCAAAACTAGCCTCCAACATGAGCATTCCTACCGAAAACTTCAAAATTTTATGTTTGTAACCTGTAAGGACACAAATTTCCAATTGAGTCCATATATAGTTTTGGCTCAATTCCGGACAAAAACATTTTATCATAGGATAGTATTTATTGTAATATTCTCAAGCCTATGAAGTATATGTTGAAGACGTAGCGGCAAATAATTTAAAGCTTCATCAAAATGCCGGTTTGTGTGCCTCGTTTCTACGTCATCAATTAAGGTTCCATGCTCCCAAGGTATGAATGTAATTATATGTATATAGGAGCTTTGGAACAATTTTTATTGGGTGTTAGGTTAATAAAAACTGCATTTTATTTTTCAGAAAGAATCAATTAGAAACTTAAAAAAAAATAAGTATATAAAAGTTTATTAAAGTTTCTGGGCCAAAATCGAATTTTACAATCTTTCTGGACGTTCGTTAGAAATGTCGTTCGAACGAGTTTTTTCGTTCGAACCAGATTTCGTTCGAACGAGTTTTGTCGTTCGAACCAGGTTCGTTCGAACGAGTTTGCCAACGACCCTATTCTGGTCAGTCGTTCGATATGTCGTTCGATATGTCGTTCGAACGAGTTTTCGTTCTAACGAGATATCTAACGAGCCCAGGCTGGTCGCTCGTTAGAAGTCTCGTTCGAACGAGAGTCAAGTTCGTTCGAACGAGATGTCAGGCGGGAACGGTTTTGAGCAGTTTTTGGCAGTTTTTTCCCCACTCCTCCACTTGGTTTTCAACCAATTTTTTCATGCTTTATTATGTGCGGGAAACACATTTTCCAAGAGAACTTTTCCATCCTAATACATCTCCTAGAGAGAGTTTGAGAGATCATTCCAAAAGGGAAAATGTTCATGTTTTAAGTGTTCTTCAACTTAAAGAAAAATCTTTAAACACTTAGTTTACACCCATTGTTGTTTATTCCAAGTTCCATATATAGATATCAATTGCTTGGAGATTGTTTTGGCACCGGTTTTTCTCTACACCGAATTGAAGAGAAGTTTGTTTCATTTCTACCCAATTGGAGAAAGGCTCCATGTTAGGGTGACGGTGTGCCTAATTGCCCGATCGATGAATTTCGAGACCACGGTGGAGCTCCGTTGGTTATCCGCTAATTGGAGGTTGATACAAGAAGGAGCATCACGGCTTGAGAGGGTTCGAGTTTAGGAAGTAAGTCTTTTGTCTTGTATTTTGTAATACCATTTTTAGTGGATTTGAGGCTAGGGCCGTCCCGAGGTTTTTTTCCCGTTAGTGGGTTTTTCCTCGTACATCGCGGTGTTGTGTGACTTTGTTTATTTGATCTTGCTCATCATTTAGAACGCATGCTTTAGGTTTAATTCAAGATAAAATTGGGTTTAATTATCACACTCATTTAATTTGGGACTTAAATTAAATATTGGGTAAAATTGGTTTATTCAAGTCTCTTGCATTAACTTGGTTTCGCCTAATTTTGGATATAATTGTTAATCATGACTTAGGCAAATTTCTAGGACTTGAATTAATGTTTATTTGTTTTAATTCGTTTTCAAAGATATTAAAACTCGGCCTTATTGTTTTGTTGAACCATCACTTATATTTAACGCTTCCGCATTTATTTAAAAAGGAAATTATATTTTAATTTGAGATTATTTCAAACCCGGGAATCCAACTTTGCTCTTACAAATTGGTATCAGAGCCAAAAACGATAAATTATTTTGTTAAAGATCCTTTACATTTTGGCTAAATATGGATTTTTCCCCATTTTCAAAGTTTCCTATTTTTGATGGTTCTAACTACGCGTATTGGAAAGCGCGAATGAAATCGGCACTTATATCTATTGATGAACGTGTTTGGATGTCTGTTGTTAACGGTTGGACCCCACCAACACATTTAATTGAAAATGTACATGTTCCCAAACCTGTTGATAGATGGACTGAAAATGAGTTTAAGCTAGCAAACTTTAATTCCCGAGGTTTAAATGCCTTATTTAGCGCTGTCACACCGGATGAATTCCGACGAATTATGACGTGTGAAACCGCTAAAGAAGCTTGGGATATTTTACAATTAACTCATGAAGGAACGAGTGTCGTTAAAGCTTCTAAACTCCAAAACCTCACTACTCAATTTGAAACTATCAAAATGGATGAAAAAGAAACTTTTGATAAATTCTATGCTAGACTGTCTGATATTGTTAATTCATCCTTTAACTTGGGAGTGAAAATACCTGACGACCGTGTTGTAAAGAAAATTTTGAGGTCACTACCCGATAGATTTATTCCAAAGGTGACCGTTTTAAATTCTTTACCCACTTTAGCCTCTACGAAATTAGAAGAGCTTGTAGGTGATTTACAAACCTATGAACTAGATATATTTCCCTCTAAAACTGAAAAGAAAATTGAAAAGGGCGTTGCTTTAAAAGCCCGCAAAGAGGTTAAACAAGTAGTAGAGAGCGATAGTGATAGTGACTCGGAAGATATGGCTTTGTTTGCTCGTAAATTTAGAAAATTTCTTAAATTTAATAAAGATAAAGTTAAAAATGATTTTAAGAAATTTGAATCTTCTAAACATGATAAAAACGAGAAGATTTCTAAAGCCGATAAGATCCCTAAACCTAGTAATGAAAATATTGATAGGGACGAGTCTAATAAATGTTTTGGTTGTGAAGGTTATGGCCATAGGGCTTTTGAGTGCCCCACTAAACTAAGGAAAGAGGGTAAATGACCCGTTTCATATAATGCGACTCTTAGAGATAGTGATAAGGAAGAGAAGCCCAATTCCCCCACTAAGAAAAATTTTGTGGCTTTTATGGCTAGACATGTGAGTGATAATGAGAACTCATCGAATGATGAAATTATAGCACATGCCACTTCCAAGGTCATTGTACATGATTCTCTTATTTTTGATGATAGTGAGAGTGAAGAAGAAAGAGAGAGTGAAAATGAAGATGAGGTTGATATGAGTGAACTTCAAAATGCTTTTCATGAATTATATAAAGAATCTATTAAATTGGAAAGAGCTAATTTGAAGTTAGAAGCGAGTTTAAGAGAGAGTGTCAAGGTCATTGATGAAAGTGCCTTAATAGAAGACCTTAGGACACATGAGAGGACTCTTCAAGAGAAGCTTAACTATGTAGAAGGCGAGAGAGATAGCCTTAGGGGTTTAATGGAATCCTTGAAAAAGGAGCTTCTTGCTTTTGAAGAGCGAAATGTTTTACTAGAATCTAAAATTTTAGAATTGGAAAATAAATTAAAAGATTCTAGTAATGTCAAATTTGATTTGGAGTGTCGTTCGGAAAAACTAGATAAAATGTTAGGAACGGTCCAAATTAAAAATGACACTTTTGGTTTAGGCTTCAATTCTTGTAATGATTTTAACCCTAAAGTCAAAACCAATGTTTTAGGAGAATCTTCTAGGAATGCATTTAATGATCACTCCTTAGATAAATCTTTTCGACATGCTCTTACTTGTACACATTGTGGTCGACAAGGTCATCTTAGGAAATTTTGTTTAGATCTTAAACGAATTCCTAGAAAATCCCATAGTAAAGTAACCACGATAGCTAATGTTCCTACACCCCAAGATAGTAATTCTTCATTAATTTGGGTTAGGAAATCCGACTTGGTTGCCTTACAAAATAGGGATTTTGATTCTCATTTACTTACACATGCTTCCTCCCTTGCTAAATCTAATGGATGAATGTGTTAGTGTATGCATACTTTAGCATTTGTACTTCATGCTATATTCATATGCTAAATGTATGCTTGTTTAGTCATTTTCTAGTCATTGCCTTATCTCATATCACATGCTAGAAATTATGACTTGTTTATCTTTTTGTATTATATTTTGTGTTTGAATCGACTGCATAATATAAAAAGATTTTTGTTTATCATTTGTGTTTTATTTATTTCATTTAAGCTTAATGAAAAATACAAATGATTTTTGTTTGTCCTTTTGAGTAAATATTTATTTTTGATTAAAAATGTTAAAAACTCAAAAAGATTTTGTTTTGTGTGTATTTTTGTTTGACACACTTTATGTGGCATATATTTGTGTTTGAATCCTATCGTTTACGCTTCCATGTGGCTAGAACTTTTGGTTTAGATTTTCAATCCTTAAAATGTTCTTTACCATATTTTATATGGAGTAGTTGGATTTTGTATTGTTTAAATGGATTCTATTTCTATATGCCTCTATTCACACATGCACGAGCTCTTTTGAAATCTTAATGTCACATGTTATATTTGAGCTTTTTGAGGTGTTCTCCTATCAATCTAGTCATCTACATATCTATGATCTAGGAGGACTAGTGCATGTCAAAATCCGTTGCATGTGAGATTTGTGCGAAAAATGAAAACATGATAAATTAATATATGCACGGGGAAGGGCTCCGAAAGGATGAATTAAATCCTTTGCGATAGTAAGCCACCGTTGATTGGATCTAAAAGAAATACGTGATCCAAAGGCCTAAAAACAGAATATTTGGCATTAAACAAAAAGAAATTGCCAAGGCCTATGTTTGTTTGATATATTCATTCACAAACAAAAGAATATAAATGCTCATTGAGGGAGAATTGGATGGTATATCAACGGTTTGCACAATGTCCGTTTATCCTAGTTGTCTTTAATGTCATGACTCTACTTGGTTTGTAGAATCATCATCATGCTAGGCTTGTATGCATTGTGTATGTTTGTTCATTGAGTTCAATCTTTATACTGTCACATGAGGTTATATTTAACTGTGATGAAGTTTGCAATCAAATGAGAACTCCGTGAACGTTTCTTAAGTGTTTGGGTCTAAATTTAATTGTTGCTAGTTCACACCCCTACACTTCCGTTTCCATATGACACATTTTTGCCATACGAGTGTGCAAACTTATTGTATTTTGTGTCATGTGTGTGTTTATATCTATATATATATGCAAGTACTTCATTGATATATTTCTAGTATATATATATATGATATTTGTTTGTCTTTGCCTTGCTTTTCATTGCCCATATGCTTTCATGTCTTATCACTTTAAGCTGTCACATGTTGTTTATTAGTTCTTTATCCTTTGCCTATTCCCGAACAAAAAGGGGGAGAATGATGATAGGGGGAGAAATGGTATCTAATCCTATTATTATCGTATCTTCGTTTGGGGGAGATTTATCTTAGGGGGAGGCGTTTTTCTAAGAAGGTCATGTGTTTAAAGGGAGAATTAATTTAGGGGGATTAATTAATTAATTGCATTTAATACTCTGATATTTCCTATGCATTTGATGAGTTTGCTTAAGTGTGCAGGAATTATTCTAAAGCGGCATCCTTCTATGTCAAAGCGTTTTGATCCTTGGGTTGAGTCAAGATTGGGCGGGTTATGTTTTGAGTCTAGTAGAGCTTGACGGCCCTTTAGGATTTTTTGTTTGGTTTTTGTCCCGGAATAGCCAAAGGGGGAGATTTGTAAGGACACAAATTTCCAATTGAGTCCATATATAGTTTTGGCTCAATTCCGGACAAAAACATTTTATCATAGGATAGTATTTATTGTAATATTCTCAAGCCTATGAAGTATATGTTGAAGACGTAGCGGCAAAGAATTTAAAGCTTCATCAAAATGCCGGTTTGTGTGCCTCGTTTCTACGTCATCAATTAAGGTTCCATGCTCCCAAGGTATGAATGTAATTATATGTATATAGGAGCTTGGAACAATTTGTATTGGGTGTTAGGTTAATAAAAACTGCATTTTATTTTTCAGAAAGAATCAATTAGAAACTTAAAAAAAAATAAGTATATAAAAGTTTATAAAAGTTTCTGGGCCAAAATCGAATTTTACAATCTTTCTGGACGTTCGTTAGAAATGTCGTTCGAACGAGTTTTTTCGTTCGAACCAGATTTCGTTCGAACGAGTTTTGTCGTTCGAACCAGGTTCGTTCGAACGAGTTTGCCAACGACCCTATTCTGGTCAGTCGTTCGATTTGTCGTTCGATATGTCGTTCGAACGAGTTTTCGTTCTAACGAGATATCTAACGAGATTCTAACGAGCCCAGGCTGGTCGCTCGTTAGAAGTCTCGTTCGAACGAGAGTCAAGTTCGTTCGAACGAGACGTCAGGCGGGAACGGTTTTGAGCAGTTTTTGGCAGTTTTTTCCCCACTCCTCCACTTGGTTTTCAACCAATTTTTTCATGCTTTATTATGTGCGGGAAACACATTTTCCAAGAGAACTTTTCCATCCTAATACATCTCCTAGAGAGAGTTTGAGAGATCATTCCAAAAGGGAAAATGTTCATGTTTTAAGTGTTCTTCAACTTAAAGAAAAATCTTTAAACACTTAGTTTACACCCATTGTTGTTTATTCCAAGTTCCATATATAGATATCAATTGCTTGGAGATTGTTTTGGCACCGGTTTTTCTCTACACCGAATTGAAGAGAAGTTTGTTTCATTTCTACCCAATTGGAGAAAGGCTCCATGTTAGGGTGACGGTGTGCCTAATTGCCCGATCGATGAATTTCGAGACCACGGTGGAGCTCCGTTGGTTATCCGCTAATTGGAGGTTGATACAAGAAGGAGCATCACGGCTTGAGAGGGTTCGAGTTTAGGAAGTAAGTCTTTTGTCTTGTATTTTGTAATACCATTTTTAGTGGATTTGAGGCTAGGGCCGTCCCGAGGTTTTTTTCCCGTTAGTGGGTTTTTCCTCGTACATCGCGGTGTTGTGTGACTTTGTTTATTTGATCTTGCTCATCATTTAGAACGCATGCTTTAGGTTTAATTCAAGATAAAATTGGGTTTAATTATCACACTCATTTAATTTGGGACTTAAATTAAATATTGGGTAAAATTGGTTTATTCAAGTCTCTTGCATTAACTTGGTTTCGCCTAATTTTGGATATAATTGTTAATCATGACTTAGGCAAATTTCTAGGACTTGAATTAATGTTTATTTGTTTTAATTCGTTTTCAAAGATATTAAAACTCGGCCTTATTGTTTTGTTGAACCATCACTTATATTTAACGCTTCCGCATTTATTTAAAAAGGAAATTATATTTTAATTTGAGATTATTTCAAACCCGGGAATCCAACTTTTCTCTTACATAACCAATTCGATATTTCATGATTTTTGAAGGTAGGAATAGATTTAATATAATAACCTAACATCATATATATTAGTAACACATTATTTATATCGTATAAGGTAAGCATGATTCAAACAAAATTAAACATAATTATATCCAGGTTGTCATAGTTACACTTTCTATTACATTTTGTGCATGATACGTAAAATCACCCATATTATGTATCGACATCAATGATATTGGCTTTGCATGAGACCAAAATGGGTTATATATGGATTTATTGTGTGTTTTCGGTTGTAATATGATCATTCAATGAAGAAGCAATTTTTTGAAGAAATATTGAAATTTAAATGTGTCCAATTGTCCACTTGATGTGATTGACAATATTTCTTGTATAGATTTCAATTATGCTTTATGTTTAGTTGATGCAGGCATTTGAGTTATCTCAGTAGATGTTAGTGAAGAACTATCCGTAAATGGAAAACACGTCACTATTGTGTTGTGTATATTCATAAGAGGAAGACGTAGAAACTAAATTCTAAAGTATTACTTATTGATCAGTGTTGTAACTTCTAGTGTGTCTGGATTAACATAGGCCTTAATGGCATTTGTGGTGGAGAAGGAGTAACTACATGTCAAAGCGTATAGTATAAAATAGTTGGTAGTGTAATAGGTATGTAATAGTTTGAAATTTTAAAGACGGAGATGTAATTTATATCCCAGGCGAAAATAAATGAAGATTATGACAAAGTGTAAGAAAAAGTTTAAGAATAAACCATAATTAAGTTAGCCGACTAATATATAATTAATTACATACGTAAGTATGTGATGCATTTACTATTGAAGCAATATGAAATACGTACGTTTACCTTGGAATAACTTAACTGTTGTGGATGACAAAACTATGATGACCGGTGATGATAATTTGTTTAAGGTATCTTCATCCAAATCATGTGCATTATCGGCCCATAGCATTACTTACATTTTTTATGCACTGTAGTTTTATATGGAATTAGGAATATTAGTTTATCTTGGCAAAGATATCAATGTGGTAAGATATAGAATAACATCCTACCTATGATCTTGTACTTGTATCACTCTTTTTAGCACAATTCCCCTGGATAATTGATCTTCTATATCGCTCATGCTAATTAAGATGCCTACTACGTTTGTTTTTAGTGAAAACATTTTGTCAAGATGAGTATAAATATTTTCATAATGCAATTTCTATGTATTGTTTAATAGTACAGAAATCGTACTAGATACCTTCTTATTGTCAGTCCTTAAAGCGACAACTTTGAAATCGAGGAATTCAAAGTAGTGTCGGCAAATGTTGGGGAAATTCCTAGAAATAGCTTTGATTGTTGTGTTCTGTAAGAAGTATATCATGTATTTGAGGGTGACTACCTTGTATATAGGCTTGTTATCAACCAATATGAATGTGGAAATTTTGTACATTTCTCCCTCGTCTATCAACATTTCAAATTAGTCAAGGAATTCCTTCCTTATACAAGCATGGATATGATCTCCCTATGAAAAACAAGTTATGTGTGCAAGTGAAATGTTTGGCATATGTATATTATTTTATATAATTGCGAGATATATGAATTGAATGCCATTTAATCAAGTAGTATATCAAGTCACTACTCATGACTTAATTATTTTCTTTGTTTTTTCAAGTCTTCCATTTTCGTGAAGCTTGAACATCTATTGTCCAATCAATACCTTCCTTTTGGAGGTCCTTAAGTAATGTGATGTTGCTCATGATGTAGTTTAGGATGGACCTGTGATAGAAGTTAGCCTAATGTTGTTAAATTATCAATTTTATATTTGAACTATTTTTATGTATTGTTTAGGTCCTAAATGAATCAAACATACTTTTATGTAATGAATAGAATACTTCTTTGTAGACCACATTTTTTTCTTGTTATATTGATCCGAGTTTTTAGGAATTATTATAAATTTCAATCTAGAAAGGGTAGTAACTTGAGATGCCGTAATATACATTTGACTATGGCTGAAAACTGGCTGAGGTAGGAAAACTTCAACTGTTTGTAGGATTTTTCCTCAGCTCTTGTTTATTTTCATGCAGAATGATGGTCGTATAGTTAATTGGAAACATTTTAAATTGAAAGGCCATTTAAGTTCCGTATAAGACATTATGATCATTGGTATAAGCACCTTTTCTCCAATGTTTGAACCAGTAATGATCTTACCTTTGATAACAAATGGTGAGAGTTGAGTGATAATCAATCTTGTGCCATTGCAAAGTCCTGCACTCTGATTCATGTTTCGTAAAAAAATGATTGGCATTCCAATTTTCAAGTGCAATTGATGGTTTGGGAGCTTTGGGAATGTAAGTATGATTTGGAACTCAACGGGGAACAAAATATCCGCAAAATTCCCTGTATCTTTGAAAAGCAAATTGGAGCTCCACTGTGTCATTTGTTGGAATTAGAATCCCTCAAGAAGGTAAATACTTAGTATTAGTATAATTCTTATCTAAGTCTAAACATGTTGAATGAACTATACTGTTGATTGGATCGTCTATAAAAGGTATGAGCATATCATCGGGTATGTCTATCCTATGGGGCTCGACTTCATCTCCCATTTATATGGTAGGAGAATATCCATCTCTTAGGGAAATGATCTAATTGCTAAAGTCAATTGTATCATAGATCCGCATATTTTTAGTTAAGATGAAAACATGGCCGTAGGACTTATTAATTGAGGAATTGACAATATCCTCTCTGCTACCTCTTCGTACAATATGTAGATTTTTCCTAAGATCACCACCAAGTAAAACGGTTTTCTTTCCGAAGACATTATCATTTTAAGACGGATTATTAAATTGGAGAATATCTTTGAGTGATTTATCTATTTCCCCAAAAGTGTGGCGATGGTTCTTTTTTATAAGCTCTTCTAGCTGTGTACCTTGGCCAATGTTATAGGTTGAGTTATCTCTTAAATTGATCAAAATTTCAAATCGTGAATGTGTTGTTCTGACTCCTAGTCGTAAGAGTGAGGCAATATCTAATGACTCAACTCCAAATACAAATTTTCCCTTTGATCTTAATCTTGAGATAATTGTTTTGTATAAACCTAGTGCCTCATGTGTAGTACACAAAAAATAGTCCCCTTTTATCTTAGATACATGACTGAAGGATAGAATTATAAATAGCTCCATGTTCATTGTTCATTCCTTTACGTAAATCCTCATGATCGCGCAATAGTTGATCAACATCATATGACATCTCTTATGTGATCAATATATTATTCAACACATGGTAAATGTATGATTTGGTACTAGCAAAAGTTGGTCAATTTCATATAGACTGCAATTTTTTATCTGATCATCAGTAAGGGTCAAATTATTGAAGTTGGGGATCTTCCTTTGTCGATACAAAATGTCATCGGATTGTAATTCCTAGTTATTTTCCCAAAGATCTAAAGGATTTGAGACTTCACAAAACATAAGAAGGGTGACAAAGAGATCTCTCAACTATGCCCCTGTAGACTATTGGGATGCTTGAAGTAATACGTAATGCCACTCTTTGTCGCCATCTATTGACCCAAGTAATATGCTACCTTAAATGTTAGGTATGTAACTCCAATGATGGTTCTCATTTCTTTGAAGTTTCTTGATCCCTTTATAATGTTTGATAACATTTGAAGGTATAACATCTGACCAACTGTTGGGTGAACGTAATTAACTCTTCCAATACATAATTCGAATTTATGCCTATTCTATTCCTTATATTTTTCTTTTCAAGTCCATTATTTGGGAAAATATATGTATGTTAACTTCCATGCATCTTCATAAAGTGAATTAGTTCTCATTCATTCCGTGAGCATGGTTTTGTTGACATCAATTATGTCAACATTATCTAGTTTATCTGAATCTCTAAATGTGACCATTTGTTGATCCGAAAGATGAAAAGTCATACATTCAACACCTACACTTATGTATTAGATGTCAAATTACAAAATTCTCCAGCATGCTTCATAGGCTGAGAGGTAACAAAAATCAAGAAATGTGTGTATCTCGTCAATTTGCTTTACTCGTTCAGTCCCATCTTTTTGGTCACGTGCAATGTTTTCTTCCAAGACCATAGTTTCTCTATCGGGGCTCCTGTTAATGTATTTGAAAAGTTATTTTCTAGACCTTAACCTGTTAAACCATTCAACGTTAATATGTTCTTGGTATTTGATGATCAATTCAATGTTGTGTGGTAAAACAAATCAATTATCGAGCTTCACCCCAATTTTCTCATAAAACTTTGAATTGTCCCTTCTCTTATACGCCAGGAATTCTCTATCATCAATTTTGGTCTCATTGGTAAAAGGGAGAGGGAAATTTTAAAGCAATCTTCTCTTCTCGTACATGGTAAAGAAGGATTAGTAGAGCCACAAGGGTAGTGCATCATAATGTGTCCACTGGTTGCATATCTAATTGGATTCACTGTGCAATCAGGTAACTCAGTCGAGATGATGTCTTCTATCTCATTTGGAGTTCTATTCTTGCAAGTAAATTGTAGGAAAATTAATATATGTTCACGAGGTAGGCCTCTCTTTTGAAATTCAATTGTGTAGATGGCTACGAGTAATGTAAAGATATTAATAGGTAATAACATATGCATACTAAGTAAGTATATAATCACAAAAAAGTATTATAATAATTTTTTTATCATAAGTTTGAAGCATAAACTGAACCGCTAAAATAGGTTCAAAATGCTAACCTTATGTTAAATCTGGCATTAATTGATCTAACTTGATTTTGAACACTATTGTCACAATATCCGATATGTCTTATGTTTTATGACCTAGGATGATGTTGTATTTTCGAACATTTTGGATTCACAGTAAATGTAATAAAAACATCAGGGTATAATTTAGAAACACGGGAGCTTATTGGAGTGGGGGAAATTTTATCTTTCTTTCTCGATAACACATGGAGAACTCTATATTTCAGTGTCGTCTTTGTTTCTCACTACGCTCTTCATAGCAGATAATGGAGCCACAAGGCTCACAGTTATAACATGGTCCACCAAAATTCCAGGAAGCTATGAATTTTCCTGACAAAATGTACATATATTTAATGTGATTAGATAAAGCTTATTCGTGGTATGATTTATTTTAATTGTTTATGAAATTCTTTCTTGAATGCGGGTTATACATATCATTGCTCCTTTTTCTCCTTCGAACATGTTGTTGGTGGTCGAAGTTGACTGGTAATAACAATGTGTACGGGTATTTATGTTTTTTCATAGGAAAAAGTTTAATAAAAGCCAAACATATATTTTGTAAGGCAATAATAATAAATTGAATAAATTAAGTAATTAAGTTTACCTATATGAGCAATGTCGTTTGATCTTTCAACTACATCTCTTACGGTTTAAATGGTATATCCACTATAGTTCCCATATGTACTATTACATGATGGGCCAATAACTTTCATTGAAGAGGTAGTGCTTCCATCTTCATTCACAAATGACTGAGAAATTGTTGATTTTTTTGGAACTATTATTATCATGGTAATTATATGAATGGATAATGGATTGTTGATTGCTTGGAGAACGGGATGTGCGGTTGTAAATTATAGGTGTGGTATGAGAGATCAAGCCAATCGACACTTTGTTACGTTTATTAAGCATAATGATACGCCTTCTCAGTCTAGCAAGGGTACCGTAATCGGGATTCTCCATCTAATTCATTACGAACTTTGAGTAATTAGAATTGATAACCAATTCAAGTGCCAAATAAATGGCTTATTTAGAATTAAAATTCATAAGAGCTGGTGGAAGACAATATTATTTGTGAAATTCGAATGGGGCACACACTATATGGTAGTCGTTTTCTAGATAGTCACATGATCAGAAATTCAATTAGAATATTATTTTAATCGTTAGTGTACACATTCAGTCTAAATATTTTCATATAAATGTCGTTGTTTGATAAAGATACAGTGCATTTTTTTGTAATCAAATGATATGGGAGTCTTGTTCATTTAAATCTACTACTTAAGGATAGGCTCATTATGTTGTGCATCCTAAACTTGAGTGGTGTGAACGAAATCAATGTAAGTTAAGATAGTTGTTTTGGTAGAACGTCATACGAAAGAGAAAAAAAATAAAACAACATAAATACTAAAATAATAAAATAACTTAATATAGCAGTTTGTCTAAAGGAACGAACTTCTAAAATAGGTGTCGATGATTTAAGTGTTCAGGTTAGGTTGAAAATATAGATTAAATGTAATTATTGCCTTCAAATACCATTGATATTGTGTTTTTTTGAATGGAATGGACATAATTTTGTGCAAACACATCTACGGTACAACACTATTACATAAATATTTGCACCTAAAAATTTAAAAAATATGAAACTATTAAGATTAATAACAGTGACGCCCACATATTAACACATTTATTAATAAAAAATAGTCATTAAACTCATCGTGATATTTACAATAGAATTTGGTAAACTGCTATATCTCACATAATATTTAAATAACAAAAAATAAAGCCCAAGTTATTTTACAAACTTATTTTTGTAAATGAATATGGAAATTGGTGCAGGATACAATATTAATGAACTTAAATCAGATACATTAGTTACGTTGCTCATAGACAACGCATGGCTAAAAGATTATTGTCAACTACATTTACATTATGTTAAGTTTAATCATAAATGAACATCGGCTATTTTAAAAATATTGCAACGCGTAAAGAAAATACCTGTAACTATAGCTTCTTTGTTGGATAAAATTTGAGCTGCTATTTTAGAGGACCTATGACATTAAAAAAACTAAAATTTATAAATCATAGTATCAAATAAATTTAGGGTATAATTAATTGATGTATATTAAAATAATCTTCAACATATATATGATTTATATGTGCATAGGTGATTAAAGTCATTGAGTAAGGCATAAATATACATTACATCCAATGGGCAGGATACTTATGTTAACAAAAATACTAAAATAAAAATACAAATATGTACATAAACGTACGTAGCAATATTATCAACAATCAATTTCCGTTATTCATAAAACATAATTTTTTTCACTCAACCCATTAAAGTACTAACACAAAAAGTAGACAATATCACATAAGATAGTGATAAATTTTTTATTAATGACGTTATAGATAACATATCATTATCGGTACATCATTTTTATTGCATGAACAATGATATTCCTTCTTTTGAGGACATAAAAAGAAAAAAAATAAGCGATATTTAGTGATCAAAATTTATGCAAGACACTGTAAGAATTAGAAATGTCATTAAGGATAGTCCTCCATGTAATGGATTTCATCACCAATCGAAGCATATTCATTATTGTCATTACTTTCTGTAGGTTCATCGATTTCGGATAAAGTATCGACGTCGTAAAAGGCAATGTCAACATTGGATCGATGGAGTTCGTTAATTTCAATAGCTCTTTCAAGAAGGGGGAACAAAGAGGAGAAAGTAATTTCCTTTCTTTCCTCATTTCTCTTATATTCCACCATCTCCCCTTCTCAATCATATATGGCTGTAGAAGGGTGTCTATCAATAAAAAAATAAAATAAAATAAAAAATGCTTCTTTTATTAATGACATCCGAGAGGTGCCCGCGAGGGTTACCCAGAAGTCCGAAAGCCATTGTGAGGTTTAGCGCCACTGCAAGGGTTGGCGCCGCTGCAAGTGTCGGAGTCGCTGCAAGTGTCGGCGCCGCTGCAAGTGTCGGCGACGCTTTAAGGGTCGGCTCTGCTTCAAGTGTCGGCGCCGCTGCAAGTGTCGCCGCCGCTTCAAGTGTCAGCACCGTGGCGAGGGTCAGCGCCGCTGCAAGTGTCAGTGCTGCTTCAAGTACCAGCGCTGCTGCAAGGGTCTGCGCCGCTGCAAGTGTCTGCGCCGCTGCAAGTGTCAGCGCCGCTTCAAGGGCCAGCGTCGCTGCAAGTGTCAGCGCCGCTTCAAGTACCAGCGCCGCTGTAAGTGTCAGCGCCGCTGCAAGGGTCAGCGCCACTACACCAAGGATCAGTACAATAATAACATTCGAGAGGTGCCCGCGAGGGTCAGCACAGAAATCCAAAATTAAGAAGTGCCACTGCCACTACAAGTCTCAGCGCCACTACAAGGGTCACTACAGAAATGTTATTCGAGAAGTGCCGCTACAAGGGTTTCGGCAGAAACTCATATTGAGAAGGAACCCAGCCAGAGTGGCCAGGATGAGGGAGTAGCTATCATGAGCAACTCCTCATCATGAAACATCAGTCTTTAAATGAACAACAGCATTAACACTTTACTTTCTTGAACAGGTTGCCTAGTCGAGCAAGCAGGGCTCGAACAGGCGCGTTGGGACCTCCTGGGAGTTTTGGCTTGGCGGCTGAGGGACAAGGTATGTTGAGTAAACTCAACCTCTTAGCACTATAGGATTGAGAGAATACTAGTAGGAAGACCCAGAAGTTACTCAAGACTACACACACTTCACACCTGATCACAAGTGAAGTGAGAGGCCAAAGAGCTGGCTACTCACAAGAAACAAGATCTTTACAAGAAAATGACTTTTCCAAAAGAGGGGGTCCTCAAGGTCCCTCTCAAGAAAAACAACATTTTTAGAGGAAAGGAGTCCTTAAGGTCTCCTCTCTCAAGATTTGCGAAATTGCACCAGAAGTTACCGTTTCAAGAGATAACTACTAAATCTGATATTTTGTCTCCATTAGGGGACATATGTGCTTTTTTACTTTTGGTCGGCGCCAGGTGGCGCCTGTAGGGGGGACAGGCAGGCTGCCTACAGGTAGGGATAAATGGTACACTTCAGACATTGTTCCCCACCAACTCTCTCAGTTTTGGCGCCCAAAAAATGCCAACTCACCCCTAACGCCCTAGTATAAATAGACCTTTAGGCAAGGTCAAGAGGGAAACAATAGAACTTGCACTGTTACTCTGCTAAAATATCACCACACCTACCTCAGTATTCTCTCCCTGCTCATTCTCATAGTGCTGAGTGCCTTGTTCCTTCACTCCCCACTAACAGCCATCACTCTCAGGTGTTTCCCTTAAGAAAATTGCTATTTTTGCTGTGAAAGTTCATCTTCTTGCAGGGAGTGAGTTGAAGCTTGAGTTCCATTGTTACCAGAAGGAGAAGTTTTCTTCAGAAGTTGCACCAGGAGACCTTGAAGGCCTTGCAGGCAGCATCCATTGGAGTGGGTCATGCCTCACCCTTTCCAGTTATTCATAGACCCTAGTCTCACTACCCTCCTACATTTGGTGACTCTGCCGGGGAGGTATCCTCACTTCCATGGACAAAGAAGGTTTCAATGTCTCTAAGAAGTTGGTTTTTGAGGACATTCCGTCTGGTAATGGAGCTCACAGTGACAAAACTACTCAAGAAGAAGTGGTGGTGATCGGAGCCAAGGCGCCAGCGCCTCAGGCAGGGCAGACCAGTTCGCCGACAGTGGCTCCAATGGCAGGTATGAATCTTATGGCAATATTTTTTGACTTTTTAAAGCAAAACAACGTGGATCTATCAAGCTTGGGTCAAGGTTGTGTGACATCTGCTGATGCCCCTTCTGGAGGGGTAGCCACTCCTATTACGATTCCGACAGAGACGATTCCGTCTCGGAAGGCGGCGTCGGAGCAGGTCCTGGCACCAACAGGTTCTCCAGCTGCTAAAAGCACGTGTTTGGAGGAGTCACCCTCTAAGGCTGTTACTATGGAAGACGTGAGGAAGCTCCTATCCTCCTCTCAAAGAGAGGGTTCCCACCGATACGAGGAGTTACAAGACCCCTATCCACAGGAGGTAAGTGAGAAGCCATACCCTGAGGGGTATATTCCACCAAAATTTGTCAAGTTTGGCGGAAGGGGGGAGAACCCTAGAGAACACGTGAAAAGGTTTGTCGAGTACCTGGGAGTGCATGCTGGCGACAAGAACCTAAGGTTGAGGGAGTTCTCTAAGACTCTCAGTGGGAAGGCTTATACGTGGTATTACCACTTGGCGCCTAACAGCGTCCCTACTTGGGAAGAGATGCACAAGCAATTCCTTCAGAAGTTTTTTTGTAGCGGAGGACGAATTCACACTAAGGCACCTGGCGCAAGAGGTCCAGAAGCCAGGAGAAGAGTTGATGCACTACATCAAGCGATTTCGTGAGAGGGCCTTAGATGTCCACGAGGATGTGGCGGAGGCCAGGTTACTACAGATATGTGTGGAAGGACTCTTAAAAGAGTACAAGCTGCACTTGGTCAACGAAACTAGAGATGGAACTTTCAGAGAATTCACCAGGGCCGCTAGCAACATAGCTATGATAATCAAACCAAGAGCCCCGGGTTGGGGGACGCAAGTTCCACTGACTCCCGGGAGGTTTCAAGTTTTGCGGAGGCAAGCGGTTAACTATGTGGACGGGGGTAACAAAGGGAAGAAGGGAGGCTCTGGGGCCAAGACTAACAGTCCCGGCAATAAGAGAAAGTTTGGGGAATATGCCCCGCCGCCACTACCATACAGCGTAGCTGAGGCTATGGATTTTTATCGCACCTTAGTGCGAGAAGGTGTAGAAGGACCTCCCCACCTAAAAGGAGAAACCCCCACTGCAGCTGACAAAGCCAATCCAAAGTATTGCGAGTTGCACCAACGAGTGCAGCACTCTACCAAAGATTGTTACTACTTGCGAAGGATTATTGGCGAGCAGATGGCCAGCGGTACCTTGCAGATACCCCCTGTGGACGTTAACGAGAACCCACTTCCTACGCATCACTTTGGCACCACCAACATGGTAGTTGCCTACGACGAAGAAGCAACAAGAAGTCTTATGAAGTGGGAGAGTGGCGAGAAGTTATGCGAGGAGTTAGAAAATATGTCACTGAGAAGACTTGAGCTGGAAAGAAAGCAAGAGGAGTGGATCTTCACTTCGGAACAAGAAAATGGAAGTGGGGAAGTTGAGGAAGTGGATCTCTCAGAAGGTGAGGTAGACGTCATTCTCGCTACAGATGAGGGAGAGACCTCTGAAGTGGAGTATGTTTGCAGTGCCCAGACGTACGTAGTAGACTTAGATTCTGAATGTGAGACCATAGCGAGGAGCCCCAAGTTCAAGTGGTTTTTCGACCAGATAGGGGTGAAGTACGACATGAGGGTGTCCATCATGAGGAAAGTCTTGGAGGCAGTGCAGCAGCGGGGAGACCCTTCGCTAAATTGGTAGGGGCCAATCGGAAGGATGATTAAGAAGTATACTTATGAAGTGGTGTTTTCGGAAGCAGATAGGGTGGTGCCCTACTTCCACAACCGCCCATTGTATGTCACAGCCATAGTTAATGGAGTCTCATTTCCTAGGGCGTTGATGGATGGAGGAGCATCCATTAACATCATGCCCATCGGTACATTATATGAAACAGAAATTGACCAAGAAAAGGTGGTTCCGGTATCGCTAGTAATTCCGAATTCGACAACGCCGAAATGCAGTCTATTGGATACATGAATGTGGGAATTAAATTGGGAAATTTCACCTCCCACATCAAATTTCATGTTATTAATGCTAACACCAGCTACCAATTACTCATTGGAAGGGTATGGATGCACACTCATGGCATAGTGCCTTCCACCTACCATCAATGCGCGAAGGTAAACATTAGAGGTACAAAGATAGTGATCAAGTCCACGCAGAGACCCTTCGCCGTTGAGGAGGCCCACCTGGTAGATGCTGCCTTCTACACCGAGTTAGATGAGGAAAGAAAGGTCTCTCCAAGAAAATTAGAAGGAATCAAGGTATCTGAGGGAAGGGTTCCGCAGAAGAAGTCCATTTATGACCCTCTAGGGGGGAGGATAATCCCCCACATGGCAAAAGGGAAGAGGAAAGTAGAGGAGGTAGCCAGACCCCCTCGAACTTGCAAGAAAGTGGTCTTGCCCGACGGAAAGATCATTTATCATTTATAATGGTCTGTACGGGTGGTGTTCTGGGATGAGAGCATCGACCCGATGCCCGAATGTTTTATCGTTGATGAATCCCATATCGTTGAGCATGTTGAGGAACCAGGAGAAGCTCCAGAGTTCATGAAAGACGGGACCAGAGAGCAGCTGCAGGAATTAGAGGAAATCAAGTTGGGGTCAGAAGAGGGCGAGAGTAGACCCATTCTAATCTCCAAGTGCCTGGAACCGAAGCGAAAGGAAGAGCTCATTGAGATACTTAAGGAGTTCACTGATGTATTTTCTTGGAAGTACACGGAGATGCCAGGAATAGACGCATAAGTGAGCTCTCATAGATTGAACATCCTTCCCAATGCCCTTCCGGTAAGGCAAGCCACACGCACATATAAAGCAGACCTTGATTTGAAGATAAAAGCTGAGGTAGAAAATTTGTTAGCGACAGGGCTCATCAAGCCTATTTAACACACCATATGGCTGTCCAGCATAGTGCCAGTGGCGAAGAAAGACAAGAGCCAAATCAGAATCTACGTAGATTTTCGTGACTTGAACAGGGCGTGTCCTAAGGATGAATTCCCACTACCCAGCATAGACAGCTTAGTGGATGCCACCGCGGGACATGAGATGTATAGCTTCATGGACGGGTATGTTGGCTATCACCAGATTAAAATGGACCCCGCCGACGCAGAGAAGACTGCGTTCCGCACGCCGTTAGGAAACTTTCACTATACAGTCATGCCCTTCGGATTGAAGAACGCTGGAGCCACATACCAGCGAACCATGATGGAAATTTTTCATGACTTATTTCATGATATACTAGAATTCTATGTGGATGATCTGGTGGTGAAGTCTAAGAAAGAAAACAAGCATATTCAGGATCTCAGGAGAGTATTCGAAAGGTGTCGTTGGTATAAGATGAGAATGAACCCCTCAAAGTGTGCCTTTGGGGTTACTGCAGGGAAATTCTTAGGTTTTGTGGTAAATAGACAAGGGGTGCAGGTGGATGCAGAGAAGATGAAAGCCATTGTGATGATGCCACCGCCCAAGAGTCAGAGACAACTTAAGAGCTTCCTGGGAAAGGTATCCTACCTGCTGAGGTTTATACCTGCGTTGGCAGAAGTAACTCATCTATTCGCACCTCTACTAAAAGACAAAGCCAAGTGGGTTTGGGGAGAGAGGCAAGAGAGTGCATTCAAGAAGATTAAAGAAATCCTAGCCTCTCCTTCCACGATGATTCCCCCCGAAGCCAGAGCACCGCTGCTGCTCTATCTTACTTCTACAGAGAGGTCGATAGGGGCCCTTTTGGCGCAAGAGAAGGAAGGAGTGGAAAAGCCGGTTTACTACCTATCAAGAGTAATATCTGGGACAGAATCGAGATACACCAATGTCGAGAGACACTGCCTGGCGTTGGTATTTGTAGCCCAGAAGTTGAGACACTATCTTCTAGCCTTCACAGTTCACATAGTCACCAAGTGTGATCCCATCAAGTACCTCCTCGTGCGGACTATACTCGTGGGACGAGCAGCAAGGCGGTTTTTGATCTTGTCAGAATACGATCTAAAATGCGTAGTGCCTAAAGCCATTAAAAGCCAGGCAGTAGCAGATTTGCTTGCCCACTTTCCAAGTGGAGTTTTCGAACCACCTAGTGAAGAGCTACCCTGAGAAAGTTTTCAAGCATGCATGGTGGAGGAGGTGAAGAAGTAGTTTATGGAGTTTGATGGTTCCAGTGCTCAAGGAACAGGGGAGCCGGCGTCATACTGTCAGAGGGAAAGGAGAAGATCACCCTCTCTTTCAAGTTAGATTTTAAATGCTCAAATAACGAAGCCGAGTATGAAGCCCTCATTCTAGGGATGCTGGAAGCACTCAGAAGAGGGGTCAGGGTATTGTGTATACGAGAGGACTCCAATCTGGTAGTAAGGCAGGTCAATGGAGAGTTTTCCCTTAAACATGCCAACTTAGCGCCGTACAGACACATCATCCAAAGGCTGCTGGGAAAATTCTTAGAAGTAACTATGGAGAGGCAGGCGCGAATGATGAACAGGCACCCTGACGCGCTCGCCACCATAGCATAAAAGTTGGACATGGAGGAGTCAGAAGCAACCATCACAGTGAGGCGGAGAACGGTACCCACTACTGTAAAGTCCTTATTCCCAAGTAACGAGCCAGAAGATTGGAGGCATCTGGTGGAAAAGTAACTTGAAACTAGGGAAGAGACAATGAAAAATTAGAGTTAGCTAACTATCATGTGCTGTAGGGAACTCTCTACTTCAAGAGTCCTGGAGGGTTTCTGGCAAGGTGCGTAGGGGAGCAAGAAGCCAAGGAAAGGTTAGTAGAGATGCACCAGAAGCGCTATGGGGATACGGATATTCCCCTTTACAAACGACTGCAGCGAAGCGGGTATTATTGGCCTACAATGAGCATAGAAGTGGCCCGCTTGCAACAAAGTTGTTTAAGGTGCCAAGCTAGTTTTGACCAGCCGATGGAGGCTAACTTTGTGGAAGCCTTCGAAGATTGGAGACAGCCGTACCTAGCATATCTAAAAGATGGGGAACTCCCCGCTGAGAGAGCGGATGGAATTTACCTTAGAAAAAGGATAGCTCGTTTCTACATGGTCGAGGGAGAGCTATATAGGAAGGGGTACAATGAGAAGGCACTAAGGTGCGTAGCCAAAGAGGAAGTGGAAAGGGTGCTGAAAGAAGCTCATGAGCCCTCCCACATGGGAGGCGCCAAGCTGTATGATCAACTGATGACGCTGGGATACTACTGGCCGACCATGGAGGCTGACTACATTGGGTATGTGAAAAAGTGTAGAGCATGTCAAGTGCACGGGAACATGGTGCACGCTCCCTCCATCAGTCTACAAAGCTTGGCAGCTCCTTATCCCTTCCACACATGGGCGTTCGACCTGGTGGGAAAGATCGCCCCGGCGTCTCACGGCAAGGCTTTTATAATTGTAGCTACAGAATTGTATACCAAATGGGCGGAGGCCATTCCTTTAAGGAGAGTCACCGCCCAAGTGGTAACCCAATTTATAAAGGAGTATATCATATGCAGGTTCGGTATACCCAAAGTGATCCTAACGGATAATGGTAAGCAATTTGTTTACAAAGAGATGGCCCTCCTCACAGACAAATATTAGATTGTGCATAATGGCTCAACCATATCCTACCCCAAGGGCAATGGCCAAGCAGAGGCTACCAATAAGACCCTGATAAATATTTTGAAGAAAATGCTAGAGAACATGCCGGGAACATGGGATGAGAAGTTGCCTATGGTGTTATGGGCCTACCGTACTTCGAAACAAAAGCCAACAGGATTCACTCCCTTCTCTCTAGTGTATGGGACCGAAGTTGTCCTACCAGTGGAACTAGTGGTACCTTCAGCTAGAATCTCTCTTAGCAATAGGCTCATCCCAGACCCAAGTCATGTGCAGCTGGAGGCGCTTGACGAGCATAGGGACAAGGCGAGAGAGAATTTTAAAGTCTACACTCTGCAACTGTCCAGGGCATACGAGAACTTAGTCAGGCCTAGAGAATTCCAAGTGGGAGATCTAGTCCTGCGAGCATCAACTCACCATCTCCGTAGCATGTCAGCATCAAAATTCAAACCCAACTGGGAAGGCCCTTTTGTCGTAAGAGGAGTAGGGAATTCGGGCTACTGCCAAATATCAGAACCAGAGAGTGATTGCCTCAAGTCCATCAACTGCAAGTGGCTGAAGAGGTACTATGTTAGTAATATCTAACAAGTTTTGTTTGTGTTTTGCATGTCTGTAATGGATTTCGAGGATTTCTCACATACCAGAAAAGTTTTTTTGTAAATTTTTTTTAAGAGCAATACTACATTGTAAACAACACACAAAAGTAAAGAAATGAAATAGCAACACTTTCGTTCATTGTTGACGTTTGCTTTGCTTACTCATTTATACATATATATACACTCCCTATTAAGTTAGAAGAGAGTACAAAAAAATCAGGAACTTTGCTCACTACACTTGGGAGGTAAGTCCATCCTAAGAGAAAAGTATACTGAGCAAAGTCCCCCAGACATAAATTAATAGAAAATATAGAGGGAAGATTAAATTCCTCCTCCTTAACATTACAAAGAACAATGAAACTGTTAAAGAGAATATAGAGCAAGGACCCCAAAGACTAGGGGCTAGCTACTTCAAATAGTTTTTTTTTTAAAATCAGGCTTTCGGGAAAGGGCCAGGGTTCACCCCCCTCTCCAACCTAGCCTCTATGACTATAAGTAGTAATATGCAGGAATACCCCCACAGACATGAGGGGCAATCCAAGAAAGTCACATGCCAATACCTCACATCTACAAGAGGTGCATTTTCGAAAAATATATACAATATGTTAATACACAACTTTTCATATTAATGCAAATACCCTGCAGTGTATGGGGCAACCACTGATAGACTAAATGCTCACAGAAATTAGAGCAAGTCATAAACACCCACAGTATAAAGGGAGAATAAAAAAAGGAAAGTACAGAAGAAACAAAAGTGTCTCATTAAGGAATGATAAGTGATGTACACATAGAGTTTTGAGCACTACAAAGCAAGAAGTAGCCTATATGCCAGAAACTACAAAAAACAAATCATCTCGAGCGATGGCGCTGGCATATGACGGACCAGCCTCCCGCAAAAACTCTTCCTCCAACCTGATGAATTTAGCCTCGTCCTCCTCATCGCCAGACTCAAGTCTGGCAAGCTTCACCTGCAGTAGGGCGATCTGATTCTGGATCCTCGTAGCCTCAGCCTACCGCTGCTCAACTCTGAACTGTCGAGAAGCGTGAAATCTCACTATCTTGCGAAAAGGAACACTCAGAAAAGGGAGAACCCCCGCATCAAGCCAATCCAAATGAATATGATAGAACTGCTGCAAGTCGCGGAGAGCATCCAGGAACAGCAAAATGTAAGATCTAGCCAGCTTAGCAGGGGGTAGCCAAGAACTCATGAACATGACTGGCGAGAGACCTCAGGTTGAAGGCCCTAAGACTGTCAACCTGAAGTATACTCTAAGAAGTGAATGTCTCGGAATGGTGCTCCAAGATGAGATCGAAGAGCTGACGCTCATGTACCCTGAATCGACCTGGTAACTCCTCACGCCATAGCCTACTCGCAATAGTCACAGCATCCTCTACTCCATCACAGTATACGTAAAAAGAAAAAATAGGGAAATAGTAAAAAGAGGGGGTATGCTAGTTTAATACCTCTCGCAGATGCCCCACTTCCAGACTCCACAGTCATCGGAGTACTCTCATGCACCTGGAAACAATGAGACAAGGGTGAAATGAGATGGCTTGCACAGTATACGCAAGAAGAAAAATAGGGAAATAGTAAAAAGAGGGGGTATGCTAGTTTAATACCTCTCTCGCAGGCGCCCCACCGCCGGACTCCACAGTCATCGGAGTACTTTCATTCACCTGGAAACAGTAAGACAAAGGTGAAATGAGAACGCTTGCACAGTATACACAAGAAGAAAATAAGGGAAATAGTAAAAAGAGGGAGTATACTAGTTTAATACCTCTCTCGCAGCCATCCCACTCTCTAACTCCACAAGTAGCGGAGAAACTTCATCAGGCTCCATAGTCATCGAAGCAACCTCGCTCACCTGGAGACAATGTAACAAAGGTGAAGATAGGAATGGTGGTGCAATCTAAACAAAATAATAAAGGCATAAGATAGACATGAGGGAAGTTGATACTCTTATACACCGTACCTGAATAACGTCCTCCATAACGGTCAGAGAAGGAGGAGTAGGGGCTCCCATAGGGGCAGCAACATTGGTCGATGCTCCAGAAGGGGCTGTCTCAGCGACCAGTGCTTCTGAAGAAGCTACCTCAACCTCAGGCACTTCTGAAGGAACAACCTCAGCGACGAAGGGCGCAAGGGGTAGGCAAGGCTGCGAGTAACAAGAAAGGGCGATAGGTAACAAATCACTTACCTCGTGTATGATAAATACCTCAATTAAAAAGTGGGAGAGGGAAACTCCTCAAAAGGGCACCATAGAGATAGCTACCTGAAGAGGCGCGACAACAGGACAAACTGGCCCATGTATAGGGGCTGCTGAAGAGACAGTAGCAGGAGCCACACTCGAAACAGCGCCGAGGGATAACTGCAACAAAGTAAAAAAGGGCTACAATAAATACACGCCGAATAGAGAAGAAATACATAACTAAGAAAATAAAAAAGTACCTGAACCCCATCCAAAGGGGAAGAGAGGAAAAGGACGGTCGGCGCAGTATGGGTTATGCTGACAGCCTGCAAAGAATAAAAAGATGTTATTCATTGCATGTTCGAGGAAAAGGAGATCCCATGCTTCAACAGAAAGGCCTGACCTGTAGTGTGGGCTCACTAGTTAAAGCCACAGTAAATATTGGGCCACGAGAAATCTCATGAACCAAGGGTCTACCGTCTATAGATACGCGGACCCTAGGGATAGAAATCCTCCCCGAAGAGGATAAACCCGGGACGATAACGTCAAGTAAGGGAGGAGCCCCTCCCTAAGAAGAAATTCCAAAAGCCATTAGGATTCCTATTAAAAGGAAATAAATATTCAAAAGTAAAAATACGTACCTCAGATGAAGAGGAGCCCAGGAGCTCAGCTGCAGAAGTGCCCACCACCGAGACAAGAGAAGATGATGTGACAACGCCAGAAGATACAACCCTCTATGCATGGTAAATGGGTAAATAAAAGGAAGGAGTAAGGAGAAAATGGCACAATGAAAGTTTCGAGAATAGCGAGGCATACCTGAGGAGAAGGAGAAGCCACAAGAGTGGTCCTGGTAATGGTAAAGTGCACAGATGAAAGCTGCAGGGAAATGACAGCGTACACAACCAAAATGTAATTGAAAGACTAACAAATTACAACAGATGGTAAAAGAATTAAGGAGACAGCAAACCTCTCTAAAAAGGCCTCGGGAAGAAATGAGCATGGAGTTCCTCTCCCGCTGAAAGGGCGTCAGTCGTAGTGAGGGAAGAGGAGAACTACTTGCCTCTATGGAAATGACCTGCAAAAATATGACAGAATGCTTTAATTAACAAATACAAAAAATAATGAAGGGGAAGCAAGAAAATCATATGCAAAAAAAATATAGACAAGTAAAGGGGGAATGCTTACAGTAGCAGGGCGCGTAGTCTGGCTATAAGGGAGATGGGTGGGGCTAACCCCCCAGCAGAATGGGATGCGTCATCATCGCTAGAAGACTCTCTCGAGACTGATAACAAAGCATAAGTGTCAGTAGTGCTTTCTCTATGAAAACCTAGGCCGCCCATATCACCCGAAGAAGAACTATGGTCGTCATAGGAAGGGGTGCTTCCATAATCAACTAGTTCCTCTTCCAGTGAAGGGGAGGGAGATGAAGAAACTCCGTGAGAACTAGTTCCACTAAGTAAAGAATGTTGTGATATAGTACCTTCTGCAATGGGAATAGACGCGACCCGCGCCTCCTGGGAAGCAAGGCTCGGTGAGGAGTAACCTTTCCCTTTCACTACTTGGGAAGTCCCCCCCACCCCCAAGATTGCCAGTATCGGACTCTTGATCCACCGTAGAGGAAGCAGCCATGCCAGTGCCATCTCCTTTCTTTTTCTTCGCATCCCGGGTCCTCACAGGAGAAGAAGGATGAGAAGCAGTAGTAGCAGGAACAAAATTGGATACATCGGCGTCAGGGTGTTTCCTTTTGCTTGTAGTAGAGGTGCCCGCTTTCCCTCTGCTTTTTGGTTGGCTTCTAGACTTCATAGGGGGAAGCTCAGTCGGCGGAGGCGGAAGTGACTCGTCAATGAGAGGTTTCACTAAAATGACAATGGCCTGCTCCAAGGGTGGCGTAGAGGTGGTGTTGACAAACCAAGGATCTTTCTGCGTCCGCCTGACCAAAAACTGAGCTCTGGTGTATTTAATGGGGTTAGTCTCATGAGGGGGGCCAACTACACATTCTTGGATAAGCCGGACCTGCTGCTACCAAAGAAGGAACCAATATGAAGTGAATGAAGGATGATAATCACAGGGAGGCACATAGAGACCACCCAAACCACTGAATCTACAGAATAATCCCTGTAGATTGAAGCTAGCACGCGCCTCTGAAAATGCCTCATAATGAATGTTGTAGGTAGGAAGAGGAGGGGTGTGAACGCCCTGATCATAGCCGAACTGTCGACCTGCCCTCTCAGAATGATAAGATTCAGCACGCGGACCTAACTCGGTCCAAGAAGGGAGGTGGCATGGTAAGAGCATCGTCACCACATTAATATGAGGACACGTGGAAACCGACCCCACTGCTAAAGGGCAATAGAAGGTCCCGCCATCGCCAGGGAAAGAAAGCCAGCTGAAAGTCCCCCCAGGGCGCTTGGTATAAGGCCGAAACTGAAACTCCTCAATATCGCCAATCAACATTCCCAGATCTTTCTTGGGAATTTTCTTATGCCACTGGAGAAGTCTCGCAGCATCGCTATGATAAGCGTAAGCCCCTGAAGTAAAGTGGGGGAAATGCTCAAATAAAATGGCCATTAAAAGAGGGGCGTTTGCATGATTAGTAACATCATACCGACCGCAAGACCTCTCTACATCTATGTGTTCTCGGTCCATACAAGTGTAAAAGGAACCTAAGGTTAAGGCGGCCATGGGTATCGACCTACCGCGAGATAATCGTACAGCCAATCTAAAAAGAAGTTCGCGAGGACAGTCTTCGGGATTACCTGGCAGAAGGAACCGAGTCAGAAATGTAACGAGAAAAGAGGCTAAATGTGAAGGAGAGTGGAGCTTAGGACCATCCTGGGATCTGGGGGCTACACGCGAAGTCTCCCCCTTCTGCAACTACTTAAAATCTCTGAACCAGTATCTTTGCCATTTGTCGAAGGAATGCTTGGAATGACCAGTTATATTTATAGCCACATACTTCGAGCACGCTCCGAGAGCTGATCGTAGCTCCCCCACCATCTCCTGCTCTAGAGAATCCTCGCAGTCATCAGAAAAGACCTGTTGCCCAAAGAAAGGAAGGGCGTATAATTCACATACATCTTCTAGGGTGAGGGTAAATTCGCCCCAGCCTGTGACAAAGGTGTGAGACTCCATGCTCCACCGAGACAATAAAAGATTGAGCGAAGAACTATGCTTAAATATGGTGCAGGACTTCAGGCTGCTGACGGCGGTAAAGAGTCCCACCTCCCTAAGAATAGTCACATAGTCAGGAACGCTCAGAACATAATCAACCCAACTAGCCCACTCCGCTGTGGGTCCCCCTGGGGCTTTAACTTCAACATTGGAATAGGGAAAGTCACCGCGGTCGACTCAAACTCGGAGAACAGAATCCAGAGAAATGGTAGGGAGGTCAGCAGACTCACTTAACCCCACATGAGAACGATCAAGAACAGCATCAGAAAATTTTTCCCCAAATTCAGAAAGTGAAATTATGAAATTGTCAGCAGGACCAAAAAAAGGAGCGCGATAATAAATACCAAAGTCTCGCCCTTGGAGAATGTGCATATAGTCCTTCCATGCCTGAGAAGAGGATGACGTAACTGATGAACCACCAAGAGCCATTGGCTCAAGAAAAGAACTCATCCTAGTGGGGACTCTGAGCGAGGGACCCTGGGTGTCCCCTGTCCTAAAAAAAGAATTGGAAGTGGAAACCCCCATTTCTGAAAAGTTCAAAGGCATCAAGACACGGGTCACCTCGGACATAAGGTCACCTCACGGCAAGCCTTCAGCAAAAATCATGGGTGTCGAGACACCCGAGGTCGAGATACCCCCGTCAGCATTGATACATGTCGAGACACCCCCTTGTAATGACGAGAAACCCGTAGACGCGAGGCCAGGTCGCGAGACCCCTGGTCGCTAACTGCCATAGACCGAAACCCCCATTTCTGAAAAATTCAAAGGCGTCAAGCCATGGGTCGCCTCGGACACAGGGTCGCCTCGTGACAAATCTTCAGCAAAAATCATGGGCGTCGAGACACTCGAGGTCGAGACACCCCCGTCAGCACCGATACATGTCGAGACACCCCCTTGGAATGATGAGAGTCCCGTAGACGCGAGGCCAGGTCGCGAGAACCCCGACCGCTGATTGCCATAGATCAAAACCCCCATTTCTGAAAAATTCAAGGGCGTCCAGACACTCCCACCCAAAGCAAGTAGGGCCTTTGACGACTACAAGGCAACTGGCTAGGGATACTCGGACGTAAGGTCGCCTCGTGGAAAACAACGGGTCGGGACCTCCCTGCTTCAAAAACAATCACGGGCGTCGAGACCCCCCACCCTCCAACATTGTTTTCAAAAGATAAGGAACCCCCTGCGCTTAGATCAACGTGCGAGGACCCACTGTCGGATGAGCCAAACCAACCGGATAAATTTCGTGAATCGAGGTCGAGATACCCCGCCCAAAGAAACTGGTTTCTTTTGAGAAATCCGAGGTGAGGGGCGAGAGACCCTCGGAGGGGGGGTCCACTCGCGAGGGGCTCTTGTCAGTAGCTGCCTCAACTAAAAAACCCAAACCCACGCCCAGATCAGACGACATACCTCATTCCCCATGGACGCTGCAACCAGTCGAGATGCCCCCCGCCGTCAGCGGAGGCTCGGTCGAGACACCTCTTACTACGGGGGACCCAAGAAAAAAGCCGTATGTGCCGAGTGGAAGGGCGGGGAACCCACGAGGGTTCTCAACCCAAAATCCAAAGAAGCAGGCATCGCGGACGAAGGGTCGACGCCACTGGCCGGGTGAGACCAGGGGTCGCCGACGGCAGCAATATCGGCGATTGAATCATTCGGAACGAACGATGAAGGAGGCATAGAGTTTAGAGCCATGGGTGCTTTAGGGGTGTTTACATTTGAAGAAGCATTTGTCGGGTTAGAATCCATGAATGGGAGGCTATGGTATTTGAAAAAAAAACTAAAGCAAAAGAAGGATGGGAGGCTATGGTGTTTTAAAAAATCCCTTTCTCTCACTTTCTCTCACTACAAATCCAAAGGGCCTTATGTTTTTTGAAGAAGATGAAAGAGACCAAAAAAAAGGGGGCTTATGTTTTTTTGCATCAAAATGGGAAAACGTGCAGGAAGGCAAAAAGGTGATGACCTTTTTTTCCCAAATGATAAGATGACAGTTCCCACACTGACGTGTGGGTTCTCAAAAAAATTAAAAACCTCGGATAAAGGGACACCGCAATTAATGATCCTAGGGTCCCTCAGAATATATATATATATATATATATATATATATGTGTGTGTGTGTGTGTGTGTGTGTGTGTGTGTGTGTGTGTGTATAATTGTTGAAATCAGATTTATGGCGTACAAAGTTTTTTTAGTCTACCCAACCAAAAAATCTTTGCACGAGGGGCTAATGTAGAAGGGTGTCTATCAATAAAAAAAGCAAATAAAATAAAAAATGCTTCTTTTATTAATAACATCCGACAGGTGCCCGCGAGGGTCACCCAGAAGTTCAAAAGCCATTGCGAGGTTCAGCGCCACTGCAAGAGTCAGCGCCGCTGTAAGGGTCGGCGCCGCTTCAAGTACCAGCACCACTTCAAGTACCAATGCCGCTGCAAGCGTCAGCGCTGCTGCAAGGGTCATCGCCACTGCAAGTACCAGCGCCGCTGCAAGTGTTAGCGTCGCTGCAAGTGTCAGCGCCGCTGCAAGTGTCAGCTCCGCTGCAAGTGTCAGCGCCACTACACCAAGGATCACTACAGCAATAACATTAGAGAGGTGCCCGCGAGGGTCACCACATAAATCCAAAATTAAGAAGTGCCACTGCCACTGCAAGGCTCAGCGCCACTGCAAGGGTCACTGCAGAAATGTTATTCGAGAAGTGCCGCTACAAAGATTTTGGCAGAAACTCATATTGAGAAGGAACCCACCCAGATTGGCCAGGATGAGGGAGTAGCTATCATGAGCAACTCCTTATCATGAAACATCAGTCTTTAAATGAACAACATCATTAACACTTTACTTTCTTGAACAGGTTGCCTAGTCTAGCAAGCAGGGCTCGAACAGGCGCGTTGGGACCTCCTGGGAGTTTTGTCTTGGCGGCTGAGGGACAAGGTATGTTGAGTAAGCTCAACCACTTAGCACTATAGGATTGAGAGAATACTAGTAGGAAGACCCAGAAGTTACTCAAGACTACACACACTTCACACTTGATCACAAGTGAAGTGAGCAGCCAAAGAGTTGGTTACTCAAAAGAAACAAACTCTTTACAAGAAAATGACTTTTCGAGAATAGGGAGTCCTCAAAGGCCCTCTCAAGAAAAACAACATCTTTAGAGGAAAGGAGTCCTTAAGGTCTCCTCTCTCAAGATTTGCAAAATTGCACCACAAGTTACCGTTTTAAGAGATAACTACCAAATCTGATATTTTGTCTCCATTAGGGGACATATGTGCTTTTTGACTTTTGGTCGGCGCCAGGTGGCGCCTGTAGGGGGGACAGGCAGGCTGCCTACAAGTAGGGACAAATGGTACACTTCAGACATTGTTCCCCACCAACTCTCTCAGTTTTGGTGCCCAAAAAATGCCAACTCACCCCTAACGCCCTAGTATAAATAGACCGCTGGGCAAGGTCAAGAGGGAGAAATAGAACTTGCACTATTACTCTGCTAAAATATCACTAGACCTACCTCAGTATTCTCTCCCTGCTCATTCTCATAGTGCTGAGTGCCTTGTTCCTTCACTCCCCACTGACAGCCATCACTCTCAGGTGTTTCCCTTGAGAAAATTGCTATTTTGGCTGTGAAAGTTCATCTTCTTGCAGGGGGTGAGATGAAGCTTGAGTTCCATTATTACCAGAAGGAGAAGTTTTCTTCAGAAGTTGCACTAGGAGACCTTGAAGGCCTTGCAGGCAGCGCCCATTGGAGTGGGTCACGCCTCACCCTTTCCAGTTATTCATAGTCCCCAGTCTCACTACCTTCCTACAATGGCAATGAAGGGAATGTTGTGCAATGCATTCAACACGCAAAATATTTTCTCTACGCGTGTTTTTTAAGTTTGTTCTAAGAGATCTTCTTAAACGCATTTAATTCACGGGTTAGATGCCTTGATTACAAATGTGAATCACGGGGTGTTGAATTTTCGATATCGATAACGTATTTGTATTCATATATATTGTTTGCCTTGTTTGGAAATTCAACCTCTCTTCAAACCATTTCTCCCCTATCAACAAATGGTATAACGTGACTAAGAAAATTTAAGCAAAAAATTAAGTCACAAAATATGAAATGTTATAATTTTGGGTAAAAAATTATCATGCTTAAAACAAATTTTCAATATTCATCAATTCGATATGTACCATAACCTTAATTGAATTGCATCTACATTTTGTTTCCTTATATAATTTATATCCTTCGTCAATAAAATTTCAAATAATAAGAAATTTTGTATGTACCATAACCTCAATCAAATTGCATCTACATTTTCTTCTCTTAAATCTAATATTACTATTTAAATATAATATCCAATAAAAGAATTGCTAAAAATTACATAGTTTTAATAATACGGTATGCTATAATAATCCGGTAAGGGAATATATCTTACATATCGGTATGTATTAATAGACCATACTCCAATATAAAATTTTCATTCAGGATATTGATTAAAGCATGCCTAAATAATTTAAGTATCAATATATAAGCAGACTTATAGCAGAAAATGTGGTAATTTTATGAAGTTGACTTTCATTATAAATTAACTATATAGAGAAATGGATATGTAAATCATTAAATCCTTATTTTTCCATCTAGTAAGTTCAAAATATACAAATGAATAGGCAAGATACTTTATCAAATACATTCAAAACAAATAATTTATTTCAGTCATTTCATCAACCAAGGCCTAATCAAAATAACATGAGGAAATCAAAATTACGGTATTTCAAAATTTGGTTTATAAATTACAATCTTTCTTCAATCATTATTTTTCCACCCATTAAGTTTTAAATCTACAAATGAACAACCCTTACCTTAAATTCTTGAAATGAATTGAATAGGCAATATATTTTATCAAATACATTCATACCCATATGAGGAAATCAAATATATGAGTATTTGTAAATTGGGTTTATAAATTACAATCTTACTTCAATCCTTATATTTCCATCCAATAAGTTCTAAATCTACAGATGAACATGCCTTAACTTCAAACGTTTGATAATAAAGGAATAGGCAATATACCTTATCAAAGAAATTCAAACCCATTAACTCAAAAAAGATAAACTTTGTTTTCTCATCATAGATTACTGATGTAACCATTAATCGAAATAAAATATAGTAGATGTTGTTCATATAAAAGGGAAAAAAATAAAAATGAACAAAAATAATAGAATTTTTTTTTTTGTCTCATAGTAGATTACTGATGTAACCATTAATCAAAAGAAAGTATAGGAGAACTTGTTCTTTTCTAAACCTACAAATGAACAACCCTTACGTTCAAACTTATTTTAAAAAAGGAATAGGCAATATAGCAAATGTTATTCATATAAAATGGAAGAAACTAAAAATGAACAAAAATAATAGAAAAAAGAGAAACTTTTTCTTCACATAATAAATTACGGATGTAACCATCAATCAAAACAATATAGCAGATCTTGTTCATATAAAAGGAAAATAAAAAAAATGAATAGAAATAATAGAATCTACATAAATGGTTAAAATTGAATTAACTAACAATGGGGAGAGTTTACCTTTGCTCGATTCGAAAATGGAAATTGGTGCCTTTCTCAAAGGAGCCATTTGATTTATATAGTGTATATAATGCTCTTCGGAAATCAATGAGGAAGCTGAGGAGTGAGGATGAACGGGAGAGCAATTTATGGTTGCCGATGGTTCGTATTCTAGAGTGAAATTGAAATATGAAGGGCCATCACTTGCGAAACTGAAGTGGGAAGAGTGAGAGAAGGGATAAATGTGACTCATAAATAGATACACGTTGAACATTCACTCTCACGGACACCATATTTAAATAGTAATGTTAGATGTTGAAAATTTACTTACGAATATTATACCTTTCAATACCGTGAAAAAACTTATAATAATTTGATTACACCAACAATCACACGCAATTCTACAAAGTAATTTCAGGTGCAATTATTTTTTTCAGATTAAGAAATGAAGTTTAAATTGTAAGATTCTTCTTTTGGTAAGGTTAATTTCATAATGCAGTCTAAAATCTCCCAAAAGTAATTTCAAGCATATTGCGCATATCTCAACCATTAGAAAGAAATAGACACAAAACTTTCACAGTAGAGTGCATTGAAACCGGAGAATATAAATGTAACATTTTGAAAAACATTTGACATGCAAAGTTTCATATAATAAAATGAATGAAACATTATCCACTTTGGTATGTATCAATCTCCGTAAGCAAAATATCGATATAAAAATTTATCTAAAATTTCAAAGAACAGTTGAACAATATAGTTTACAAATCAAGTGAAAAATCGTAATAATAAAATTAGATTACTCTCAAGTGAAAAATAGTAATAATTAAATTAAATTACTCAAATTTTACATGAGAACTCAAAGAAATTTGAAATTTATTAGTGATAGAGGACAAATCAAAATTAAAAATTACCCACTGCGTTAACAATTTAAAAGATATAAACAACCACCAAGAAAATAAATGATATCATGGAAATAAAATGCTAAAATGTTTAAACCCAATCACACACACACATAGAAGCGCCCCAAAGTCTGGGGCCCTCGCATCTTTTTAAATTCCGGTACTACTTAGTCTACTCCTAGAATCTCGTAAGGAGATATTCTAGGAGCATAAGATGGGCGTGGGGGAGTCCAACACCCCCACTCCCCAATAACAAACATGAATATAACAAACCCTAAGCCTGGGGCAAAAGGCTTGCAATATATTCTCTATAAAGAACTCTCCGGAGCATATAGAAATAATATTGAAGAACACCACCGTGGACGTAGGCATTCTTGTTGAACCACGTACATACTGTGTTGTGTGATTAGCATTTTTTATTCTCTATTCTCTTTGGTGATTGCGCTTTTCTCATTAATTTGTGTTGAATATAATTGTCACTACAATTGGCGCCGTATGTGGGAAACGTTTATCTCCCTTGAGAAAGACCTCACCAACCAAGAAGCTAAAATGTACGGTCACAATAGCAACTCCCCTCAGGCAGGGGATATCCAAGAACATCCTGCCCCTCGCAGGATTAGATCTGAAGTTCGGCGTCCAGATCAGAGGGCTCTCCTAGAGAGGCCAGCCTCAGACGAGATCTAGGGACCGGCGAGGTCCACACAAATCTCCAGATTAATTGACGCCTATGAGGCAAGGCTCCAAGAGCAAAGGGAGTCCGCTCGAAAGCAAGAGGCTGAGAATGCTCGCCTCAAAAGGAAATTAGAGAGGATGGAGAAAGAACTCCATCGCAGCACTAGGCGATGTCCATACAGCATTCCTAGCCCTCAGGCGAGCAAGTCTCACAGCAGAGGAAGGAGCCCAAGATGCGGATCCTAGATATTTGAGGAGCACGAGTCAGACGACAACTTGATTGAACAACAACGACCAGTTCATCATTACAAGAGCTCAGCTCGAGGTGATGAGAATATACGAAATTTGGTTCGAAGAGAGATAGACCAACACCCAGCGCATCGGGGTGCCAGATCAACCAGGGAGCTTGCTCGGCGAGCTCTCAAGACCCAAATGAAATCCCCATTTTTTAGGGATATAGAAGAAGAGGAAGCCCCCAAGAAATTTACTATTCCAAGATTCAAAATCGATGATGGAAAAACTGACCCTATCGATCACATTAGGTAGTACAAGCAATCCATAACTCTCTAGAACCACCTGGATGCACTAATGTGCCGAATTTTCCCCTCGAGCCTGCATGATGTGGCCAAAAAGTTGTTCGAGAGGCTCCCTCACAGGTCCATTAGGAGCTTCGAGTCCCTGGTCGACCTCTTCACGACTCTCTTCATTACCAACAGCTCCCATCCAAAGAGGATGGATGCTTTTCTAACAATGATTAAGACCCACAGGAGAGCCTCTGATACTACACAAAAAGGTACAGAGAGTTGTTCAATGAGGTCGAGGACTGCTCGAAATAGGTACCAGTGGCCTCTTTCAAGATCGACCTAACCATCTCTTGCCTTCTGTACCAATCCCTGAAAAAGAAGGAGGCCACAACCATAGATGACCTGAGGGCTCGCATCGAGAAATATGCCAAAGTGGAGGATGTGACCCACCTAAGTACAGGGTAAAATGGTTGAACTAAGCTCGCTACCAATGGAAATGACAAGATTTAAAAAACCAGAGGAAAGGAGGCAAGAATGGGGGCAAGAATGGCTCCAAGAACGGAGGCAAGAATGACGCTTTGAAAACATTTTAGGAAGTGAACACTTTCTTTAAATAACCAATATACAAGATCCTTGCGAAGATTAAGGATGAGTCATTTGTTAAGTGGCCCAGGAAGATGGGAGGAGGTTCCTCAAAGAGAAATAACACACTGAGATGTGCTTTTCACAAGGAGGGAGGAGATAAGACTGAGCACTGCAAGGTTCTTAAGTCTCACCTCGAAGAACTGGCCCAGATAGGGCACCTGAACGAGTTTGTGGAGAAGAAGGCAGAAAAATTCGCTGCCAATGCAGACACGAAGCTCGACAAGGTACTCGAGGACGATGCTGGCCATGAATTTGAAGTAATTCCTGGGGCATCTGATATGAAGCAGATTCAAGGGAATTCAGTTCGAATGGACGTAAAAAAGCTTACAGCAATAATGAAAGATTTTCAAATTGATCCACTAAATACGGAGTTAGGAAAGCATCGGTGAGTAGATGACGTCGACTACAGTAAACACATCGTGTTTACAGATGAAGATCTGGTGGGGGTAAGAACCCCACATCATGACTCCTTGATTATTACGCTCAGGATAGCCAACTATGACGTCAATAAGTTGATCCTTGATAAGGGAAGCTCATCCGAGGTAATGTATCTCGACATATTTAAAAAGTTGAAGCTAAGCGTTGCCGACCTGAAGGAAGCTACTATCCCTCTAGTTGGCTTCGCTAAAAAAGTAACTATTCCACTGGGGAAGATCGTACTGCCCGTAGGGGCGGGAAATGTCTCCAAGATAATCGAGTTTCTGGTGGTCGACATCGACGCACCATATCAAGCTATTCTCGGCAGAGGGTGGATACACGCAATGAAGGCAGTCCCCTCGACCTACCATCAGAAACTCAAGTACGTGACTGAGCGAGGAGTAATGGAGATTCACGAAGATCGGGCGATGGAGAGAAGGTTATTCATAGCCATCCGCCCAAAACAGAGAAGAAGGGCGAGAAGGTCAAAAAGAAAGTCGAGGAGCAAGAAGGTTTGATACCTTCAAAATAGCAGTTAAGATATGGAAGGCCCAGAATGGAGGAGACCAGGATCCTCCCCTATGAGCGGGTCATTGAAAACTTGGAGGAGATACCAGCTAGTGGAAGCAAGAAAGACAGGAGTTTCTTAATCGGGACTTCTCTTACAGATCAAAAGAATAAAGAATTGACGGTGCTACTAAGGAGCAACCTAGACATTTTTGCGTGGGAACCATACGAACTGCCTGGCATTGATCCTAGTGTGGTTTGCCATCGGTTACACGTCGACACCACCTTCAGGCCTATCATGCATAAAGCACAACGAACTGCGCTCGAGAAGGCTAAGGCCATAGAAAAAGAAGTTAAAAAGCTATTGGATGTAGGATCCATACGGGAAGTTCAATTCCCTAAATGGCTATCCAACCCAGTAGTAGTTCCAAAGAGCAATGGGAAATGGAGATTTTGCATTGACTTCACTGACCTTAATAGGGCATGCCCAAAGGACAGTTTCCCTCCCCCAAAGATCGACCAATTGGTGGAGGCCACAACAGCTCATGAGAGAATGAGTTTTCTGGACGCATATTCGGGGTATCATCAGATCCCGTTGTATGCACCAGACCAAGACAAGATAGCGTTCATCACGACTATTGGATTATACTGCTACAAAGTTATGCCCTTTGGACTCAAGAATGCAGGAGCAACTTACCAGAGGCTAGTCACTAATATGATTAAAAATCAAATGGGAGATACCATGGAGGTCTACATCGACGATATGCTCGTCAAGAGTAAGCGCAAAGAGGACCATCTCTCAAATCTATCAAATACCTTCGAGATCCTCAGGAAGTATCGAATGAAACTCAACACGAGAAAATGTTCTTTCGGTGTCCAGTCAAGAAAATTCCTCGAGTATTTGGTTAGCGAGAGAGGCATTGAGGCTAATTTGGACCAGATCAATGCGATCAACAGGGTACAGCCCCCTCGCATAATACGAGACGTACAGAAGCTCACGGGTATGCTCGCTACTTTGAATCGTTTCATCTCAAAGTCCTTTGAGAAGTGCAAGCTATTCTTTCAGCTCTTAAGAGGAAGCAAGATAGTAGAATGGAATCAAGATTGCTCGCAAGCATTGGAAGGGATCAAGGCTTACCTTAGCTCACCGCCTCTGCTCATTATACCTCAAGAAGATGATCCCCTTTACTTATACCTCGTCGTCTCCAGCCACGTCGTCAGTTCTGCACTGGTGTGCGAGACAGCAGGAATCCAGCATCCAGTCTACTATGCGAGCAAAACCTTATTGGATACCGTGCAGTGGTACCTACCACTGGAAAAGCTCTCCTTAACACTATTAATAGCTTCGAGGAAGCTGAAGCACTACTTCGAAGCTCACACTATCATCGTCCTTACATCACAACCCCTTAAAGCAGTCCTGCGAAAAGTGAATATGTCTGGCAGATTATCCAAGCAATAGTCAAGCTCGGACGATTTGATATCCAATTTTAGCCCAGAAATGCAATCAAAGGGTAGGTCCTCGCTAATTTCATCACAGAATTCACAGGAGAACAGCCTTGCGACCAGCTTCACCCATGAGTATAGGAGTCTGGCAACTGTTTATCGATGAAGCCTCCAACTCAAAGGGGGCAGGAGTAGGAATTATGATCGTTACTCTAGAAGACACAATCCTTGAGCAAAGAATCGGGCTTGGATTTGAAGCCTCCAACAATGAGTCAGAATACGAAGCTTTGATAGTCGACCTGCAGAAGGCACAGGCGATAGGGGCAAAGCAGCTGCAGGTCTTTGGTGACTCAAAATTGGTCTCCAACCAGATACATGGGGACTTCAACGCAAGAGATAAAAGGATAGCAGCCTACCTTGCCTTAGTGAAGAAGCTAATGTCCAACTTTGAGGAAGTCAGTGTTCAACAATTTCCCAAAAACAGAACAGCCATGCCGACACCCTGGTAGCCCAAAGTTCTGCAATCGATTCCAACTTAAAAAGGACGATCCCCATCGACTTTCTCGTCAGTTCGAGCATCAACTAGAGCGATGAGCTGCCAAATATGGAACATATGCTCCAGATTCAGTCAGTGCCTAGTTGGATGGATCCTTTGAGGGACTATTTGAAAGATAGCGCCCTTCCAAGAGATAAAAAGGACGCTCATCATATAAGAATTAAGGCTGCTCGCTTTCACTTATCTCCTGAGGGCAAACTATACAAGAGATCATTCAATAGCCCTTACTTCCAATGTGTTCACCCGAAGGACATCGAGCTAGTTCTACACGAGCTTCATTAGGGAATCTGCGAAAGCCATATTGGAGGGAGGTCACTAGCCTTATGAGTAATGAAGGAAGACTATTGGTTGTTATATATGCAAAAAGATTCTACAGTATATGCTCGCAAATGTGAGAAATGTCAACAACATGCTCACATGGTCCACCAACCTTCCAGTGACCTAAGATCGCTTACCAGCCCATGGCCTTTCTCTCAATGGGGGATGGACATCGTAAGCCCTCTTCCTACCGCCACCGGTAACCATAAGTATCTGTTGGTCGCAACAAATTACTTCACCAAATGGATCGTGGCAGAACCACTGGCAAATATCCGAGATGCAGATATAATGAGGTTCATATGGAAGAATATAATCACTCGTTTTGGAATCCACAGAATAATCATCACTGACAATGAAACACAGTTCGAGAGTGGCCCTTTTCAAAACTTCTACAAAGAACACGGGATCATGCACTATTTCAGCTCGGTGGCCTACCCCCAGAGAAACGATTAAGCCGAGGCCTTCAATAAAATAGTGATCGATGAGCTTAAAAAACGACTAGAGCGAGCCAAAGGTGCATGGGTAAGTGAGCTGCCACATATTTTATGGGCCTACTGTACCACCCCACGATAAGCAACTGGGGAAACCCCATTCTCACTAATGTATGGAATGGAATCAATCATCCCCTTAGAAGCTGGCCTACCAAAAATGAGAACCACCTTTGTCGACCAAGGCTAAAATGATACAACATTACTCGCTGAACTTGACCTAGCTGACGATCCCAGAGAACTAGCCCTAGTAAGGCTGGTGAGTTATCAGTAACAACTCGCGAAACACTATAACAAGAAGGTCAATCCAAGGTTATTCTAGGTTGGGGACTATGTCCTAAGGAAAGTCCTTGGCAGCACAGTAAAACCATCAGATGGCAACCTGGGTCCAAATTGGGAGGGTCCATTCAAGGTAACAAGGAATGACCTACAAGGAGCCTATCACTTAGAAACACTGGAGGGAAGAGAGATACCCCGATCTTGGAACGCAACCAATTTAAAGAAATTCTACTTTTAATTTTTTCATTCATCTTTTATCGCATTTTTGGAATTGGCAACTCAGTTTTTATTGCTTATGATTAATAAAAGATGGTTTGGCAGTGACATTCTAAAGCATGACATCCTGAAGTGTTAATTTTGTATTATGAACTTTATAACTTGCACACCTTTTCCAAGTGACGGGCATATTACTAAGTATGCAAAAGTAGGGAATCACCCTCCTCAGGTCTTTGTTATAAAACATGAACAACCTCTTAGCATTTCCCCTAATAATATATAAAGCCCTACAGGGGACCCTTAGGCAGTTCGGCCAAATTGAATTGGTTGCCAAACAAAGTTTGGCTCAAAAATCCTGATCGGATGGAGCATCCAACACCAGGTGTGTCCTTGCCATTGCCATACTTAGGCCTAAGGGAGTGTGACGACACGACCTAAAAGGTAAAGTAGGGCAGAATGGTATCTTATAAGCATATTGGACTGGGAGGACAATCACTTAATAAAACAACCCTAACAATCAAGTCGGCCACGCAGGGCCCAAGGTAGTTAAGCGAGAAATAAATGAAGTAAAAAACATACAACACATGTTTAGTCGGCAAGATCGCCCAAAGCATGGATATTATATTACTTCATCACATTTATAATGAGAATATACAACACGAGTTTGGTCAGCAAGATCGCCCAGAATACCGATATTACATATACAATGAGCTGTATTCGGTAAAATATTAATGAGGCTAAGGCCTCTGAACAAGGTAATCAATGACTTGTGCTCTTCGGCCATCGTCCGAATGAGGAGCCAATTCCTCCTCGACCTCATTCACGTTTGGGTCTAACATCTGCCTTGGGATAGCATCGATATCCATTAGTCGTCCCTTCTAAAAGGATTAGGCCTCAAAGTTGAAGGAGAGATCTCGTGACGGTACCAGACTATTGAGTTCCTTGGGACTTATAGCTCCCTGAAGGCACTCAACCATCACCTAATAAAGGTGATCTCTTCAAACTCTGTCAGCCTCATCGGAGCATCTGTCCATCCTTGGTCGTAACCATCAGCCCATATTCACTGAGGTCCTCTCTTGAACAGATGCCTCAGCCATGTAACATCCCTTTAAAGCCCAGAAGAAATTATATATGCTCGATAAACGTCTTCTCGAAGCTCGTCCATCTTCCTAGCTTAACCTCTTGCATCTACACCATCTCGCGAAGCAGCCGATGAGGTAGAACCTCGCAAGACTAAAGGAGCATCGCTCGACTCTATGCTATCTTACAGAACAACCGATGAAGAGGAACCTCATAGAACACGAGGTGCGATGCTCGGTGCATGCTCCCTGAGTCGCAACACCTCCCTCCTCAGAGTCTCATTCTCCTATTGAAGAATTTCTTCGACTTGATTGATTTCAGAGGCATCTAAGAGCTTAACTCTCAAAGTGTTCACTTCTTCTTGGACTGAGGAACCAACTTCTTATATCTCCTGAAGTCTGTCCTTTAGTTTGGCGACTAGCTCAAACTGGTCCTTAAAGCTCTTATTTCTCGATCTGAGAGACTTGCAAATCCTAACGAAGGCCTAACAAACTTGGGTGTTCGCGTTAGGTCCAAGGATCCTTCCCAATCAAGAGGTGGCAGGTATATACTCATCTACATCAATCAACTACAAACCATACAAGTAGTAAAAAGCAGAAGAATCAATACACAGAAAAGAAAATACTTTCATTTCATTGAAATACGGGTTCTAATTACATCAGTAATTAAAAAAAGGTGCAGTACAAATAAAGCAAAAATACAGAAAAGTCCTAAGATCAGACTAGCTAGTAACCTCAGTTTGTTCAGAGGAAGCTGACTATTTTCCCTTGTCAGCAGCAGTAGCAGCATCTCCCTCGGAAGGAACAACTACTGTTCCTCGGGTAGGAGGATCACCAACAGGAGCAGTCTGGGAGGAAGGGTCAATACCCTCAATGGATGGGGTAGGATCTTCTTCTATAATAGGCTTTGGTCCTAGATCATGCTCATTGAACAAAGGTGAGTCAACATCCACCCCGATAGCCAGAAGAGCCTTGTTCCAGCTCTTCTTGAGGTTTAGACGACTGATGTAGCCTATCTGAGCATCAGTATCCTCATATGGGACAGCCCTGTTGGAATTGTACGAGCTTTCCTTGATGGTGGTTGCCTCGAACTCCATCCTCTTCAGATTCTCTGCCAGCACCTTATTTTCTTCAACTACATCCAGCTTACTCGCATAGACCAGATTATAGGACTGCCTTAGCTCATTCAGCTCCATTATTGCCGCCTCTTTTGCTTTGTTAGCATCAACAATGGCAAGATCAAGGGGCTTCTGAGCCTCATTGGCAGACTTTAAACAGGCCTCCATCTCGGCACCTTTCCCCTTTAATTCAGCGTTCTACTTCTCCAAATCCGCATTCCTACCCACCAGCTCATCGCGAGTACGGTAGAGAACAGTAAATTTGGTCACAAACTATAAATAAAAAGGAAGCGTTAAAAGAAAGCATGGACCAGAATATTACACGTATTAAAGTATAGAAACAGACTTACCAAGGCTAGACTCTGTCTCGCTTATAGGGCTAACTAGTCAGTCCCCATTTCCCTCTATCGATCTGTAGGCAAAACTGCTCTCTCGAGCAGCGCATGACCCAATTGGGGATAGGTGGTGACTGAGGCCCCCTCGGGAAACACGGACACGGGAACTAAAGCTTACCTGACCTTCTTCCTCACTTCCACTCTCCTCCTCTCCTCTTCTCTCTCCTTCTCCCTCTCAGCTGTCTTCTTCTCTTCCACCTTCTTTTTCTCTTCAGCCTTCTTCCTCTCCTCTTCTTTCTTTCTTTCTTTCTTTCTCTCTCTCTATCTCTCTCTCTCAACTTCTCTTCCTCCTTTCTCTTATTCTCCTTCTTATGAGCAGCAGACTGAGAACTAGTGGAAACATCCCCACCACCAGACTTTTGCTTCTTCGACCGCTGAATAAGAAGCACGTCATCATCATCATCATGGATCAGATTCCTCCTAGGGGAGCCATTTCCTCGCTAGAACTGCTGGATGTACTTGAAGACTCTTGATCCTAAAAAACCTCTTTTGAGCTAGAATAACCTTTACTACTAGAGCTCGCCTCACTGGGACCACCTTCAGCACCTCCCCTAATATCACTTTCAGAACTGCTCTCTTCCTCGTCCAACTGGATGGGGTCTGCAGCAACTTCTTCAGTAATATCCAAGTCAGGAATGTTATCTGTAGGCTGCGAAATGAAACTGGACCCGATGTTCTTGTATTCCAGAAGAAAAACAGCTGACCGAGGATGTTAACCGTTAGCCAAAGATTCCCTGATATTCCAAGCTTTAATCAGCTCGGCAGCTCGAACCTCACTAAGGGCAGGTTCCAAATTCTTTGTCCTTACTGAAAGGATAACAGAAAAATCAAACATTGGCAGAAAAACAAATGAGTAGAGCAAGGTCTAAGATTACCTATGTATTCCTCCCCATGAAAGGGGATTATGAATCTATCGGACCTCGACCCCTCAGTATGGGGGGAAAACTGCCAATTTATAGCAAGAAAACCTTCTTGCCAGTAATCCTTATGCGAATCAGGTAGGTTTACTACCAATACCCTATCAGGACTCCTGGCCTTGAGGTAAAGAAGGCCAGAACTAGTTCGAGAAAAGTAATAACGAAAACAAATTTCAGCAAGCCCTAATTTAGTGCCATAGAGTTGGTTTACTCTATGGACACCATTAACTATCTTCCAAACGTTTGGCAAGCACTGTGCAGGAACGGTATTGAAGTAACCGAAGAAGTGCAAGAACAAATTACTTGGTGGGAAAGTGAACCCCCTTGGGACATCAAAAGAACGTGAATCCAATGAGCACCTTCTATTTCTCTAACATTTTTAGGGAGAGGGGAACATTCAATTTCTACCCAGTTTGGGATATTATAGAACTTCCTAAACTCTGAAACATACCTATTTCCTATCTTCATTATTTATAAACCCTAATTGTGAATTCGAAGCAAACTCAACAGAAAAAATTAAGAGAGAAAGAAAAGGGAACTTACGGGATGAAGGTTTGGCTTAGACGACGCAAGATCACAAGCCCAGAAGATGAAGAAGATTGAAAGCAAAGTAAACGATGGCCTAGAAAGAAGGGCGCAACATCGGAAGTTTGAAGAAGATGAGAAAATATGAGGGAGCTCGGAACGATGGTATGAAAATGCTATTCCAAGTGACTTTTTAAACATTTATAATCATATCGCACGAGACTCAAAGCAGGCTGCTGCCAAAATCAAGTAGAGAACTCTAATCTTGGGAAGAGTTACACAATTTACAAGAGAGCCATTATGACAAATTATTTAAATTTATTAAGCCCAAATTATGACCCAACAACTTTAGGGGCAATGTGGGTACCTGGATTTGCTATCAACAGGCCCATACGAGTAGCCTAATAGAAGCGGCCCAAAGTATGGGGCCCTCGCATCTTTTTAAATTCAAATACGACTTAGTCTACTCTTAGAATCTCGTAAGGAGATATTCTAGGAGCATAAGATGGACGTGGGGGATCCAACACCCCCACCACCCTAGAACAAACATGTATATAACAAACCCTAATCCTGGGGAAAAATGGCACGCAATATAATCTCTGTAAAGCACTCTCCGGAGTATATAGAAATAATATTGAAGAACACCACCATGAACATAAGCATTCTTGCTAAACCACGTACATACTGTGTTGTGTGATTGACATTTTTTATTCTCTATTCTCTTTGGTGATTGCGCTTTTATATATATATATATATATATATATGCTAAGGACTATCTAGAGAAGATATTATTAGGGGAAAAGGAAGGTATTACAAACAACAATCCCACATGATAAAGTCATATAATAACAAATTATACAAAAAACCACATTCATTAAAACCATATAAAATATACAAATTATATCATGTTGAAAAAAAAAATCAAACTCCATTGCATACCACTAAGTTTACTTATAAATGAGAGTTACAACAGGGGCTTTAATTCAAAATTTCACAATAAATTTGGTTACATCTTGGAATATTCATTCCAATGGCTCTTCTCTAGTAAATAGAACTTAACTATATATTTTTTCCCTTAATGATGATGATATTATATTCCCTTAGAGTGCCCATTTAGAGAGGAATTCAAAATTTTGATTGTCGTAATGATTGTAAAATATAAAAAAAAAAGTAGAGAGGTGAAAAGACATGGAAGACAAAAGATAAAGAGAAAAACCTAAAAAAAATATTATCTGTTCGAATTCATTTACTTATTTCGAATCACTTTGGAGAGAAAAGGAATTGAATATATATTAAGTCTAGTTAATAATTGTTGACACATGGCGAAGTCAAATTTAAAGCCTCTGTTTTTTAAATAGATATATTAGATGACACAAATATATGTATATAGTTAATATAATATGTAGACATATCACAAATTATATACGTTGATAAACTTTTATAGATGTGCCAAAATGAGACAAAACACTAATTGATCAGAAGTCATTAGTTAATAAGTAATTTTTTAATAATTTCAAAAGATAATAGTGTCAACTCAATAAGACACGATAGTTAACAAGTCGAGTTGGGTGTGAACTTCTTTTTTTTTAATGATTCAATGATGTAATACCCTGTATTATGAAATGAAATAAAATTAGTAGGAATCTAATAAATTCGGTGAAATTAATTAATTAGGGTTGTGAATAATTGAACTTAAAGCTAATTGTGACTTTTGAGTTGGACTTTACTTGTTTGAATAAATCTAAATTAGATTTTATTAGTGGGATAAAAATAATTGCATGTGCCACATCATAATTTAAAATATGTTTATTGAATAAAAATGTTCGGGACACACTTTGGGAGGTTATAGAAACTTGTTAGGATGATTTAGACCCTTAGAAATGGTCCAGCATTATATATATATATATATATATATATATATATATATATATATATATATATATATATATATATATGAATTGGGTGGTTATTGGGGTAAGTGGATAAGGTATTTGGGCTCATTTGGGGGTCTAAAGTTGTGGCCTAAGGCCCAAATCGGTATTAGTGAGTTAATCGTCTATATTTAGAGACTAACTAACTCCCTAGGAGTTACATCTAAGAACCCTAGACTACACACTCACAGGTAGGAGGCAAGAAACCAAAAGAATAAAGAAGTGGAGAGGAAGATTCAAGGGTGCATTGAAGAATCAACCATGAAACATCCAAGATCTAAGGCAAGAATTTTTTTCTTAATTTTATTTGTTCAAATTACTTCTTTATTCATTGTTTGTTAAATTCCCATGTACAAATTCTGGATTTAGGAGTTTTAGTGATTTTATGGTGATAATTAATTATAATCCTAATGAAATCGATGTTTACAATTAAGTAAAAATTACATAATTTAGGGTGGTGGAAACTTAACGATTATATCGATAGAATTCAGGTTTAGGTCCCCTAGTATAATGGTTCGAACGATTCACGTGTAGAGGAATGTAATCTTAATTAAAATCTAAGATTTTGATTTGAATTCGATCTTTATATAAGATTGATGTTTTGTAATTAATTGGACAGAAAATTAGAATATATGAAATTCCCCATGACCCTAGTTTCTATGATTTAGCAATTTATCCGGGTTGGAAAACATGTAATAAACCCTTATAATGTGATGAACCTAGTCATTGAGATTGGTATTGACAACAATCATAAGATGTAAAGTGTTAGAAATCGATTTGGAGAAAAGAGGACAAATCCCGTATAAAAGAAAATCTGGGTAGAAAGTTGGTTCGTCCAGGGGTAAACCGGTTCACCCCCGGACCAAACCGGTTTGATTTATGGGGGTCTGAGCGCGGGGTCCATGGTTGGGTATGGGTGATTTTTCGAAGTTCATACGAGTTGATGGAACCATGTTTCGACAATCATAGATTTTTTTTTAAATAGTGATGCGACAATGTTAATAAATGAGACATATTTTATTAGCTGGATGGTTAATGGTATTACTTAATTCATGGTAATAAATTAAATCAGGATCAATTATTAAATGTGGATTATTATAGGAGGCAACTAGGCGACAACTAAGAGTAATTTGTGGAGTAATTGCCGAAAATAATTTACTCAATGGTTTAAAGTGTAATTTGAAGGAAATGGACTTTAATAATTAACTAGATGCTTAATTGTATGTTATACAGAAAAGGAAGTTAATTATTTACGTGATGATCTATTATTAACCAAGGTTAACAATGGGTAATATTTACGGGGTAGCTATGGGGTAATTATTAGGATAATTACCTTTACATGTGGTAATATGTATTTATATTTTATGTGTAATATACCTGGGTTTATGGACCGTCCTATCGGTTGGGGAACGTGCGTTCAAAACCGGAGCATACGTCGGCACAGGTGGGCTAGACACAGTGTTAGGTCATGTTTTAGTTAATATATGGAAGCACCATTTATAGGAGTAAAGTATTGATGCTGGATCCATGTGACACCGCTTAGTATAGGTCGTGCAATGATGAAACTACGCAGGTACCTTCCCACTAGCTTGTGATTTGTTTGTCCATTTTGGATAAGAGACTCCTATGGACTCACCAATAGAGAACAAACGAGACACTATAAATAAATGACTTAGTGTCGCATATATAATGACATATATGAAATAAATTAAAGGATTCCTAAGACTAATGTGGTGGACTAAAGATACAGACCCAATACTAGGTATTATGAATGATACTGGATGTTATAACTTTATGGGTAGTATATCAGGAAAGCAATTACTTTTGAATATTTGACTCTATTTCAGTACATTATCTTGCTAGGTGAATCTTATACTACCATTTGCACTTATTCTGTATCCGTATTGGGTTATGGATGGTTGTTCAAGTAACACTGCTTTTAGGTAAGTGGTGAGATATATCATTCATTAAGATGACGATGGGAATACTCACTTTGAACTCACTGTACGTTTTCGCCATCAAAATGAGTAAGTTAATTCTTGCACACCTTAAGGCGCTAACCCAAAATTATAAATGTTTTTTCCCTCGAGTTTATTTAGACAGGGACGACAAGACTGACAAGAGATCCGACTTGCGGTCATATTTGCATAGTGACTAATTATGTTCGATTGATTCTATCATAGGTTGTTATTTCCAATTCAGTCAGTTTATTATTTCGATGTATTGTATGGACATAAGTCCGAGTTTAGTATATAGTCATTTAATACAATGTGTATTGTTGTTGGGGCTTTATTTACTTTATGTGGATGATGGACTTATTACTTCTTCTCTGTTGTTAATTTAATTTAGTCTAATTCGAACATGGTTTACAAAATAAACGTTTTATTTTGATTTGATGTTGAGAATGCTATAAATTGACAACAAGCCCCATCTTCGGAGTACTGTGTCTGGCCAATCTTTACGTGAAAAATGGGGGTTATTAGAGTTAATATCAGAGCATTCAGGTATTAGTGTTATTAGGATTTGTGTTGCATCCATTTCATTTTCTACTGAGCATTATTTTATGTATCTAGAGCCCGTTATTAGGGGTGGTAAACGGACGGATACAGATCGGATACCATATTTTCATATTCGTATCCGCTCGGATACCTCGAATTCAAATAATATATGTATACGTTTATGTAACAACCCGCATAATTTTTGGGGTATTTTCAAAATAAAGAGGAAAAATAAATTTTGAGATAAAATTATTTTTATTTCTCAAATATGTTGGTTATTATTTTTAAAGGCGATAATTTCAAACGGTTTCGAAAATGGAGTTAAAACGGATTTTGAAATGATTTTAAAATGTTTTTAACTCTTGGAGTTGTTTTGGCTTTCAACTCTTCATTTCTTTGCCTTATTTAAAGGAGTCTTTTGGATTCCAAGTCTTCATTTCTTTGCATTATAAAATGAAGTCGTGGGCAACCCTTTTAACATACTTTTGGCATAAATTTTGGCAGCAAATATATTTTATATTCCTCTTCTTTTTATATACACATTGGCCCTTGAGATTTGTGAGTTCCAACCTTAGATTATAGGTGTTCTTGGGGCTATTTTGTTGGAGGTTCTTGGAGGAGATTTTGTGGATCTTTTGAGTTGATCTTGAGGATGTGATCCTTGGTTTCTCATCATGGTTTGAGGTATGGGGTTTTACACAATATGCTCCTTAAATCTCACGAGTGTCATTCTCTTTGAATTCTTGTTTAATTGAATTCATATTTGAATTGATAAATTCATTGAAATCTGGAAAATAATTGTTGAAATTATTTTGATTCATGTGGTATCATTATATGGTTGATGAGCACGTTGTCATGAGAATTTAATATGGCACGGATCTTGGGCACCCACCAAAATTCCTATTTCCCGGGCTATGGCTTGATAAAGCATATACGGATGTGGTGAGGCCTGGTGACCCGGTTAAAGTGTTATTGAGAAATTATAATGATGAAATTCTATTGAGATTTGCAATTTGATTTGAATATTCGTACTCGTGTTGTTACGTTTTATTCATCGCTAACATATATTTGTTGAGCATCTTTCTTGTCGTATTGTGTACTTCCCCATATTTTCTTTTAGTGGCAGGTTAGCGCGGATTTTGGGGCGCTATGGAGATTGATTTTAGCGAGGATTGTTTGGGAAAGATTTTTATTATTTTGATGTATAGAGCTTTAGAGATTTGTATTTTTATTCGAGTTAGATAGTTGTAATTTTAATTCGAGAGACTTGTTGTAATTGAAGAGATTGAGATTAGTGGATTTATATTATTGTGGATTTATTTATATGCTCTATACCTTGTCACTTATGGATTTGGATTTATTTTATCGCATTAGCGCTCCGTTCGCTCTCCCCGGGCGGACGGGGTGTTACAAATGGTATCAGAGGTTAGGTATACGGCAACCCTCGGGGCTTGGATTTTGGGTTCATTACGTGGTTAGCAATTTTTGGAGATAGCAAATTTTAGGTGATATTCGTGTTAGGCATCTAGATTAGATGTGAGGAAATTATTTTTGGAGAAGAGATTATTTTGGAGATTGTTGGCCGGATTTTGAGAGTTAGGCATTCGGCGAATTTCGAGGGCAAAATTCCATTGTTAGTGGGGAAGTGTAACAACCCGCGTAATTTTTTGGGCATTTTCAAAATAAAGAGAAAAAATAAATTTTGAGATAAAATTATTTTTATTGCTCAAATATGTTGGTTATTATTTTTAAAGGCGATAATTTCAAACGGTTTCGAAAACGGAGTTAAAACGGATTTTAAAATGATTTTTAAATGTTTTTAACTCTTGGAGTTGTTTTGGCTTCCAACTCTTCATGTCTTTGCCTTATTTAAAGGAGACTTTTGGATTCCATCTCTTCATTTCTTTTCATTATAAAAGGAAGTCGTGGGCAACCCTTTTAACATACTTTTGGCACAAATTTTGGCGGCAAATATATTTTATATTCCTCTTCTTTTTATATACACATTGGCCCTTGAGATTTGTGAGTTCCAACCTTAGATTAAAGGTGTTCTTGGGGCTATTTTATTGGAGGTTCTTGGAGGAGATTTTGTAGATATTTTGAGTTGATCTTGAGGATGTGATCGTTGGTTTCTCATCATGGTTTGAGGTATGCGGTTTTACACAATATGCTCCTTAAATCTCGCGAGTGTCATTCTCTTTGAATTCTTGTTTAATTGAACTCATATTTGAATTGATAAATTCATTGAAATCTGGAAAATAATTGTTGAAATTATTTTGATTCATGTGGTATCATTATATGGTTGATGAGCACGTTGTCATGAGATTTTAATATGGCACGAATGTTGGGCACCCGTCAAAATTCCTATTTCCCGGGCTATGGCTTGATAAAGCATATACGGATGTGGTGAGGCCTGGAGACCCGGTTAAAGTGTTGTTGAGAAATTGTAATGATGAAATGCTATTGAGATTTGCAATTTGATTTGACTATTTGTACTCGTGTTGTTACGTTTTATTCATCGCTAACATATATTTGGTGAACATCTTTCTTGTCGTATTGTGTACTTCCCCATATTTTCTTTTAGTGGCAGGTTAGCGCGGATTTTGGGGCGCTATGGAGATTGATTTTAGCGAGGATTGTTTGGGAAATATTTGTATTATTTTGATGTATAGAGCTTTAGAGATTTGTATTTTTATTCGAGTTAGATAGTTGTAATTTTAATTCGAGAGACTTGTTGTAATTGAAGAGATTGAGATTAGTGGATTTATATTATTGTGGATTTATTTATATGCTCTATACCTTGTCACTTGTGGATTTGGATTTATTTTATCGCATTAGCGCTCCGTTCGCTCTCCTCGGGCGGGCGGGGTGTTACAAATCGTATCAGAGGTTAGGTATACGGCAACCCTCGGGGCTTGGATTTTGGGTTCATTGCGTGGTTAGCAATTTTTTGAGATAGCAAATTTTAGGTGATATTAGTGTTAGGCATCTAGATTAGATGTGAGGAAATTATTTTTGTAGACGAGATTATTTTGGAGATTGTTGGCCGGATTTTGAGAGTTAGGCATTCGGCGAATTTCGAGGGCGAAATTCCATTGTTAGTGGGGAAGTGTAACAACCCGCGTAATTTTTGGGGTATTTTCAAAATAAAGAGGAAAAATAAATTTTGAGATAAAATTATTTTTATTTCTCAAATATGTTGGTTATTATTTTTAAAGGCGAGAATTTCAAACGGTTTCGAAAATGGAGTTAAAACGGATTTTGAAATGATTTTTAAATGTTTTTAACTCTTGGAGTTGTTTTGGCTTCCAACTCTTCATTTCTTTGCCTTATTTAAAGGAGTCTTTTGGATTCCATCTCTTCATTTCTTTGCATTATAAAAGGAAGTCGTGGGCAACCCTTTTAACATACTTTTGGCACAAATTTTGGCGGCAAATATATTTTATATTCCTCTTCTTTTTATATACACATTGGCCCTTGAGATTTGTGAGTTCCAACCTTAGATTAGAAGTGTTCTTGGGGCAATTTTGTTGGAGGTTCTTGGAGGAGATTTTTTAGATCTTTTGAGTTGATCTTGAGGATGTGATCGTTGGTTTTTCATCATGGTTTGAGGTATGCGATTTTACACAATATGTTCCTTAAATCTCGCGAGTGTCATTCTCTTTGAATTCTTGTTTAATTGAACTCATATTTGAATTGATAAATTCATTGAAATCTGGAAAATAATTGTTGAAATTATTTTGATTCATGTGGAATCATTATATGGTTGATGAGCACGTTGTCATGAGATTTTAATATGGCACGAATGTTGGGCACCCGCTAAAATTCCTATTTCTCGGGCTATGGCTTGATAAAGAATATACGGATGTGGTGAGTCCTGGTGACCCGGTTAAAGTGTTGTTGAGAAATTATAATGATGAAATTCTATTGAGATTTGCAATTTGATTTGAATATTCATACTCGTGTTGTTACGTTTTATTCATCGCTAACATATATTTGTTGAGCATCTTTCTTGTCGTATTGTGTACTTCCCCATATTTTCTTTGAGTGGCAGGTTAGCGCGGATTTTGGGGCGCTATGGAGATTGATTTTAGCGAGGATTGTTTGGAAAATATTTGTATTATTTTGATGTATAGAGCTTTGGAGATTTGTATTTTTATTCGAGTTAGATAGTTGTAATTTTAATTCGAGAGACTTGTTGTAATTGAAGAGATTGAGATTAGTGGATTTATATTATTGTGGATTTATTTAGATGCTCTATACCTTGTCACTTGTGGATTTGGATTTATTTTATCTCATTAGCGCTCCGTTCGCTCTCCCCGGGCGGGCGGGGTGTTACAGTTTACATTATTTAGCCATCGCAAAAAATAACAATTAAAATATCCAATTCAATCAAATCCAATCCAAATAATATATAACAAAATTACTGGCTCCTAACATCAACAATTATGGATTCCATTATATTAGTATCATTCCATAATGATAATATGGCTTAAAGACATCCATACTTTACAACCATATAAGCTTAAAGCCATCCAAAAAAAATAACAATCGCATTCCATGATAGTAGAAATAAATATGCACCTTTTAGATTAATCAAATTTATTGAAAATGATAACCTCATGAACCTTTTGTCTTCAAAACATACAGATATTTTTATTTTATTAAGTATACATTTTTATTTTTTATATAATATACATGTTGTTAACTTTAGTTCTCATCACAATCAAAACCATCTCTTTACTTTTCTGTTTCTCTCTTACATTCTATTATGTTTCTCTCTTACATTCTTTTCTGTTTCTCTCTTATATTTATTTATAATTAAGAAAACTAACGAACAACCACATGAGAGTTTCTTTTCTCTTGTTTTGTACGGAAGAGAAATGAAACGAAATTAGTTTTTTTTTGTTTTGAGTAGAGTATATGTTCTTTAGTCGGTGTATGTTGTGTGTGATAGGGTGTATTGTAACCTATGAAGCACGGACACTCTCTCGAAAGCTAACGTGTCGTGTCCTACAACGTGCCAGACACCTATGAAGCACGAACACTCTCTCAGAATCCACGAGCCAACTTTGACCCAAGTGATGGTGATTGTGCTTTATTTATGATTCTTAAGGTCAAAGTGTGTTTGAATTTTATTTTGTATGGTTCATTTTCTTAATTTCATGCTAAGAATGCTCTAATAATGTATTTTATGGAGAAAATCTGTTTTATTTCATTAATATATATTTAAATATACATTATATATTATACGTATCATAGCATGTCGTATCCTAGTTTTTGGATCAATCACGTGTCGCATGTCAAAACACATATTACGTGTCCGTGCTTCATAGATTGTAACTTTAGTGTAACTCCATGATAATAAACCCAATAAAATAATAATACATGACATTTTATAATATACCCAATAAAATAACAACTTTAGGGTGTTTTTATTTTGAGTGGAGTATGTGTTTATTTTGTTTTAGAGAATAAACGATTAAGTTTTTTTTTCATATTATTTTATTAGTAATACTAGTACTAATATTATTAGTAATATTTTAAACATATGTTTGACGTATACGGATATTCGGTAAAACGGATATCCGATAAAATGGATACTCCGCATCGGATACGGATTATCCGTGTTGGATACTAGTACTATCCGTATCCGTTTTCTCGGATATTTTTATAGAGTATCCATATTCGTATCCGTTTTCATATTTTCGGATAAATATCCGCAAATTCGGATTCTGATATCGGACGGATGCGGATTTTCGAATATCCGTTTACAGCCCTACCCGTTATAAGATTTTGTAATCTAGTGTCCCGATGACGTTTATCACGATATCGTTTGCTATTGTTTAAGCACTTGCCAGACTTTGAGAATATTTAATCTTTGAAAATCATGGTAATGAGAACCGTTGTGAGTTAGTGGTCAAGCTTAGAACGAGTGGTTGGGCAACGTTGTTCACCATTGCTGTGAAAATTATCATGGAAAATTATCTCATTTGTGGGTAATGATTCTTGGGGGTACAATTTCGGAAATGTCTTTCGTGTTGAGTACATTCTGTATATATAAAGAGACTTTAATTATTGATGAACTCATTAGAATTTTAGGCTTTATATATGATAGTATAGGTTGTGATGGAAATCTAGCCTAGTAAAATGACCTTATAAAATTTTGTGCATGAAAGATAGAGAGCAATGGGTTGTTGTGTTTTAACAAAATATTAGAATGTTGATGAGAAATTTAAGTGGGGATTAATTCGAATTAAAGGTCTAAATTTGTGTTGTGCTCAGATTTGGTCAATGTTCATTTATGTGGTTAAAGCATTTGTGATTGAGGTAATGATAAAATTAGGGTGTTTGGACTTAGTAATAAATTCATCATGTGGTTGTAGAATATGAATTGGATATTAGTTAAATCATTTGTAATCCATCTACGTTGGCAAAAATGGGAAATGAGAACATTGACTTTTCGATTGGTTCGAGTTGAGAGAACTCAATTAGATAACTGTATAAGGATGGAGATAAATGTACATTATAAACATGAATTTTGTTAGCATAATAGTGGTAAGCAAGATTTAGGAACAAGTGGGTTCCAAGAAACTCAAAGGAATAACATGTTTTGGTTAAGTATTGTAATTAAGAATGTATAATGGAAAATACCCCAATGGTGGATGGGTCCTATAAACACATTATGTGATCTAGTCATTATTCTTGGGTAGTTGTGATGCTCTACTATGGATTCTCATAGTGAATGTGATGATAATTGTTTGGCTTATGACATAAGTTTGTCTATAGGAGGTGATTTTCAAGTTAGAAGTATTGATATGGACTATACGTTGATGACGAATTACTCTAAGGGATGAAGACGTGGGATGGTTAGCTAATTATGAGTTTATATTCTTATTAAGGACACGAGTGACAATGATTTTTATAAAGTTTAGAGAGAACTGCGTAGTGATATGATTGTGGAAGTACTGATGAGAGATGTTGTATGTGGACAAATTTTGAGTAGAGAGCATCAATTGATGATGTGCTCAGACTCGATAAGATTTATGGTGTTGTTACACCGTTCTTGATTTCGGTAAGAATAATGTGCGAGTGTTTGGACCTAGGAGTAGGGTAACAATGTAATTTTGTAATATGATGGGTGACGCCTCAGGAATTTTTACGAGGAAGGTGTGAATTATGCACCATAGACATGTGTTTTGTGAATGCACTAATAGTGGAAAAAGGTTTTGGATAAGAAGGTTTCTAAACATGAATTCGGGAGATTAGTATTATAGTACCAATGATGGTTCAAAAAAGTTTAGAATCCCGTATAAAGGGAGTTTATACGGGCAAAGGAATTTCAGACGCGAGAGGCAAATGAAATGTAAAGTATTGCATTATCGAGAATATGTTACTGATATACTCCTTGAATTTTGGGATACAATTAATGTTCAACTCGAGGTACGGGTATAGACTAGATGCTACTGATGGAGTATGTTAAAGGGTGAATAAATACAATGGTTATCTAAAGATGGATTTATTTTTCTAGGTAAGATATGCAAAATGGGATGCATCCGTATGGTAAACGTATCTGGTTCCTTTAGGGACGTGAGGACTAGTGATTGTCTATGTTAAATGATGATATCTACAATCATAAATAATGCTATAATTATGAAGATGTCATCGAAAATGGTCTTTAGTAGCCTCATGGAAATTGGTGGATCTTAAGAGGCTTAAGGGTGATTAAGCGCTCTATTAGACTTAAGAATGGAGAAAGGGTATCTTATCATATGTGAAAGAGGAACATAATGTTATTGATATTATCAAATCAATAAATTTATTGGGATTTAGTGTATCCCTTATAAGTGATCAAACTTTTATTAAAAATGGTCACAACATGAAATTTGAGTGATTAGTGTAAACATTAATTTTTGCTTTTCCTTTATGTCTTGGATCGGCGGATCTCAATAACTGTCTAAGCCATGTGGTAGTGTATCAAGAGGGTTTCTTGTTTGAATTTCGCTTACGAGATGTCCCACACACGAAATTGGAAATTGTCGGGAGTTGATGGAAGTTGGATACTAAGATGGTTACTTTTATTTTACATTTACACATTTAGTGCCATACCTTGATATATACTTGGAGTGAATAGTACATATTAGATGCATATGTGTCATTCATATGTGATAATGGTACATGTGTGTGTGTGTGTGTGTAAGTGTGTGTACATGTGATGTGGATTATATGGGTGCCCCAGTTATGTTATGATATGCATAGATGAACTTTGTACTTTTATCTCATGGAATATGACTATGGATTACTTCGATGTAAAATTAAGATAAAGGCATGTATTAAAAAAGTTACTTCATATTACAATGAATTCATAGGAGAAAATTTTGTTATTAGGGGGAGAGAATGTAATACCTCATATTTTCATAATAAAATATTATGACGAAAACTTAATTAAAAATTTTGGATTTAAATTTGAGAATGAATTATGTTAGATGGATTTAAGTTTATGAGTAACAACACCGGGAATGATAGGTGCACTCGTGAGAAACAAATCATAAAGTGGGTAACTTTTGGTTGGGAATTGATTTAACATGATACAAATGGGTATGTTGAATAAAAATATCTGTAACTCTTCTAGCTAGATACGTATTTTCAAGATTCCAGGGACGGAATCCCATTATTATAGGGTAAGAATGTAATACCCCATATTTTTTAAATAAAATAAAATTAGTAGGAATTTAATAAATTCAGTGAAATTAATTAATTAAGGCTTTAAATAATTAAACTTAAAGTTAATTATGAATTTTGAGTTGAACTTTACTTATTTGAATAAATCTAAATTGGATTTCTTTACTGGGATAAAAAAAATTACATATGCCATACCACAATTTAAAATATTTTTATTGAATAAAAATATTTGGGACACACTTTGGGAGGTTATACGAACTCTTTAGGATGTTATATATATATATATGAGTTGGGAGGTTATTGAACTAAATGGATAAGGTATTTGTGCTCATTTGGGGGTCTAAAGTTGTGGCCTAAGGCCGAACTCGGGATTAGTGAGTTAATCATCTACATTTAGAGACTAAATAACTCCCTGGGAGTTACATTTAAGAAACCTACACTACACACTCTGAGGGAGGAGGCAAGAAACCACAAGAAGAAAGAAGTTGAGAGGGAGATTCAAGGGTGGATTCATGAATCAACCAAGAAACATCCAATATCTAAGGCAAGAATTTTCTTGCATAATTTTATTGGTTCAAATTACTTATTTATTCATTGTTTATTAAATTTCCATGTAAAATTTCTGGATTTAGGAGGTTTGGTGATTTGATGGTGATAATTAAATGGGATATAATTTATTACAAAAATGATGATGCGACGATGTTAATAAATGGGATATATTTAATTACTTATATGGTTAATGGTGCTATTTAATTAATGGTTATTTAATAAATTAAATGGGGATCAATTATTAAACGAGGATTTGTAGGCCCCTTTTTCTTTCGAGTGTGTTCTAAGGATGACAAAAACCAACTTTCTTTTTGAAAAACTTTATTTTCAAAATTTTAAACCTCACCAAGTTGTGAACCAATTTTAACTTAACAATATTTTATCTTGATTAATCCTGAGCCTGCATCTAGTTATTAAAGCAAGTAAAATGAAGTAAGCTCACAAAAGTCAACGCCAGATGTACGACGAACCCACTAAGGGAAAAAATCTCAGATGGACCAATCTAGACAATCACTATGATGTGGTATTACAAAGTACAAAGATAGTCTTACTCAACAACTCAATCCACACAAGTCTTGACGCTTCTCTGAATCTTTAACCACTCCTCCACAGAGCCCATGTGAATCCTTTCACGATACCTGTCCATAACACTCTCATCCACAAAGGCCTTGGTGTCCACTGATTTAGCTTGAAAATGTCTACGATGTTGAACACTAACTCCTTCGCTTCTTCACCGCAAACCCAACAATGTTTAGAGTGATGAACAAACCAATGGTGCAAACAAATATCACTTTTGCATATGTGAATGAAATCTTGGATCTTTGAAACTTCTAAGGATGTCTTAGACTTTAGAAAACCTTAGAAAACAAGTGCAGAAAACCTATTGTTCGCTTAATGATTTTTCTGGACTACACACTTACGAAAATCTGAAAAAATACTCCTTAAATAAAAACGTTGAGGCACTAGCTCGTTCAAATGACTTAAGCATGCCGCTCGAACAACAATGGAATCTATCTTGAACGATTGCCAACGTCGTTTGAACCCTTGTACGCGTGAGTTTATTTTTAACACAACTCTAAACCATATTTATCTCAGAATAAATGAAGTTTACTCCTTTTAAAATGCTTTTAAAACATTTTAAAAATATTTCTTTAATAAAATAACATCCTTAAACATTTTAAAATAAATTTCGAGTTCCATTAACATTACACATTCATACATAAGTGATCTCCGAATGAAATGAAGACGTAAACATGCTCTAATAAAATCTCAGCATGATTTATCTTTTAAGCTTGGCCACAACATCTTCAAAAATCTCGGTGTCATAGACTATGTGGGATCATGACAAATAAAAAATCTATCTATGACTCACAAACATGCTTTGTTTTGAGAATAAGTCAAAAACATACAACGAACTCAATTGGAAATTTTGTCCTCACAAATCTCCCCCTTTCACTAGTCCGAGACAAAACTCAACAGTGAAATGCCTAAGCTGGGTCGTCAATCCGTATGATGCATAAATCCCATCCTGTAAACCTAAAATAAAAAATACAAGACAAGACTAGTAAATGATGGTCTGGAAAGCATGAGCTGTTAAATGTGATGTAGACTTGAAATCCCGAATCTCTTAAAGCATACCGACACACATGAAACAGACAAATACCCAGTGAGGTATGGAGGAACAAATGATATAAAACATGTGAGAAAAAATATGATATCAAATTGTAACTCAAGATACCAATATGTGTAAACTACACAATATAATCATGAAGACATATGATCACAACAATTATATTAATGAGTAATGCAATAAACAAATATGCTCATCAAACAAAATCTCCCCTACATCACATACATCTCTCCTCATTTTTGTCTCGAATACGCAATCAGTGAAAAGATAAACGAATTAACAAATCTAGAATATTATTGATAAATGAAATATCTCTAGATTAACATAAACAGTCAGCTAATTATAATCAATTAATATCAAATACGTAGCTAACAAACAGTAATCACATGTAAAAACTCAGCTAAATAAGAAAAGATGTGATTAAACCAACACAATGCAGCATAATAATCAAATCTATCAATGTGAATTCCATAAATTTATCAGAAGTAAGCAACAGTACCAAAAATAATATAACAGTATGCATCAGGTACTAAAACAGAATAACACAAATACCCTCAGACGGTCACTCAAATGGCTTCGCCTTATCATTTGAACAACATAGGTAAGTCGCTCAAATGAAGACTCTATGTCATTTAAACGACATGCAAAAATATCAATTTTAGTGCAGAAAATCTTAAGGTTTTGCCCAGTGAAAAAATTTCCTGAAAAAGCTAACTGAAAAGAGATCAAAATAGTAAAATAGGCACAAAACAAAAAACAAAAAATAATGTGAGTTTCATGCCAACATAGAACAATTATACTCAAACATGGATATGGAGTGAATGGTTGTGAAATACAACAAATGAATCATAAATCCAACACCTTGAAACGCTCAAGAAGCTCTTATTGATAACAATATGTCAACAAACTTTTATTTTAGCCATATATGACGATTAATAAGGTGAGCTAAATGAACCGAACAATCAAGCATGCACACAAATTTGGAATATTGACAATTCTACAAACAATAGTGTCATTGTTGATGCAAAAAACTGGACCGAATCCCATTTTTATGATCACAGATAAATAGATAAAAGCAATCCAATCAAGCACATGAGAGACAAAGATTTTTAAAGTGGTTCGACTATAAGAAAGAGCCTACGTCCACTGTTATTTTATTCCCAAGGATTTATAATAGCACAATGTGGTGGAGAGAGGGAGAAAAAGGTGTGTATCTTGTGTATGGTCTCTCATTGTTGTCAGATTCCTCCTTTTGGCTAAGGGAATACATGTATTTATAGTGATGGGAGATAAAGAGATTCATTTTATGTAGACATTTATGTCTACATTCAATGAATCTAATTGTTGGCCTTCTATGATGGTTGATTTTCCTTGAGTTGCTTGGTATGCTATGTGTTGTCATCTATTAATACAGTATAAATTTACATTAAGGCTCATTAAATGCGATGTCATCTTCATTAATGCACATTAAATGCATAGTTATCCTTTGATCTTCCTGGTTGGTATGCCGACCAACTCTCCTCGGGTGCCGACTAACTCTCCTCGGGTGCCGACCAACTCTCCTCGGGTGCCGAATATTGCTACGTAGGATGACATGCATCCTTTTCCAATTGGTCCTCGTAAATGGATAATTTTTTGCGTCAACAGAAGCTCCCAATGCTCCATGCTCGATGGTTTACTGAAAGGATGGAGTATTTATTCTGCATCATTGCTCGGTGCTCGTGAAATTCTTGATCTGTCCTCTTGATTTGTTCAACATAAAGTGCACTATCTCCTGGATGACATATGATGCAGGCTGATTGATGGTTGCTAATATCTCTTTTGAGGAACTCCGTTCGTTAAGTGAACGTGTATTATGTATCACCCCTAGGAATTTGGATGCAGCCATGCCATAGTATACAGCTTGTAGCTTGTCATAATCTTCAAGTATGTTGATTGGTTTGCTAGCCGACCAACTGCCTCCTGTGCCGAGCAACTGAGTCCTAACTTCACGTGTTTGATTTTTCTGATTTATGCTCCTCTAAATACTTTGTCGAGTAACATACTAGCTTTTGAACCCAACTCTTCAATCTGATTAGTACCAAGCTAGTGGTGGACTTCGAAACATTTTCATACAACTTCTTCTTCAATATTGGTCGGGACAGTGGTAGTAAAGATCTCAGTGCTGTAGATGCTGACTTTGACTTCTGGACTTTAATAGCATGTGCATAATAACTCCTGAATATGCCTCCTGAACTTCTAAATGCACCTCCTGAATTTCTGAATACCTCTTAATCTTCAATAGCCTCCTAAACTTCAATATCAAAACTAATTCTCGAGCAAGAAAAACAACTTCTGAATGATAATTAGTCGGGCCCCGACTATGTAAGTTTATGGAGTTGAATTTGATGCTCGACTGCATGATGTTATGAGAATGTGCCACCGAATGAACAACTGAATTTGTAATAGAAGCCCCCAAGTGTGGAATATGAATTTTGAATTCTTTCTCGGCCTTGAAGTATGTTATTTGACAAATTTTCTTATTTTGCATAGACAATAAGATTTGCTTCATCTGATGACTGCTGTTCGACCAATCGGAGTTAATGGAGATTGATTCCTGACCAACCGTAGTTGGTGGATTTTCTTCCCAACCAACCGTAGTTGGTGTTTCTGGGAATTATTTTTTTGGTTCCCGACCAACCTTAGTTGGTGGATTTTCTTCACAACCAACCGTAGTTGGTGTTTCTGGGAAATTTTTTTATTCCCGACCAACCTTAGTTGGTGGATTTTCTTCCCAACCAACCGTAGTTCGCGTTTCTGGGAAATTTTTTATTCCCGACCAACCGTAGTTGGTGGATTTTCTTCCCAACCAACAATAGTTGGCGTTTTTGGGAAATTTTTTTATTCCCGACCAACCTTAGTTGGTGGATTTTCTTCCCAACTAACCGTAGTTGGCATTTTTGGGAAATTTTTTTATTCTCGACCAACCTTAGTTGGTGGATTTTCTTCCCAACCAACCGTAGTTTGCATTTTTGGGAAATTTTTTATTCCCGACCAACCTTAGTTGGTGGATTTTTTATAATAAATGATGGAGACTTCCTCGGAGCTGACCAACGAATTGTTGGGAATAAGATATAATAATTATTGGAGACATCCTTGAAGCTGAATATATATAGAGAGAAGAAATTTTTTGAGCTCCATGCTGAATATAAATAAGAATTACCCCGACCAACTATTCGTTGGGGGTGAAATATAATAAATTTTATAGTTCTTCCTCGGAGCTGAATATGAATATCTCGCCGAGTTCCGTGTTGAGATGAATTTACAATATGAATCCCAAGGGATATATAGAATAATTTGTGCGTGGGCCGATATCTCCGAGCAATAATAAAATATTTAATGCCTCGCTGGGGTGAAATGATAATAGTTTCCAAATTGTTTCCGAGCATTCGTCGGCGTTGAATCTTATACCTATAAAAAATAATATCTTGCTCTACCATATGTGTAGGCTAAATTGATTAGTCATGAGAATAATTTAATCATTCAATAAATATATGATAGGTATATGCTTGAGAAATAAAAACATTAATTTCAAAAAATGAAATAATATATGTTGGCTGATATGTCGAGGCAAAATTGCCTGATGTCGAGCAATACTAGTTTCCAGAGGTTTACGAGAGCTTTCATCGGGATTGAATCGCGTCCCTGTGAAATTTTAATAAGCTGCCCGAGAACCTGTCGAGACTAGATCAAATAATTATTGTCATTAGAATAATTACTCACCCAAACAATATATGATGTGTATTCATTCGAACATAAGGCAATAAAAATTTCAAAATATGAAATAATATGGCTTGTGTCGTGCCGACTATGATGTCATGTGAGCAGATTTTTATAAAAAATGCCCGACATTTTAATTTTGAGTAAAAGACCAAATGTACGTTGATTTTTTAGAAATTATTTATCACTTTAGGAATTATTTAAAATTCAATAAATGCTCAAATATAATTTTTTGGTCTTGAAATATTTTTCACATAAAGTTTTGTGGATTAGAAAATAACCAAGTATGCATTTTAATTTTTCTCCATGCAAATTTTCAATTAGGAATTTCATGTTTTGAATTAATAAAGGATAAGGATAAGAATAAGGGGATAGTCTTGTCCTTTGGTAGCGAAGTAGTGATTTTGTCAAAATCAAAAAGAGAGAACCAAAGGAATCGTCAATTTTTAATTATGGTATTAGCTTTCTACTGCCTCCGACTAAGGTTGAGATGTTGCTGACCAATAATTGATTTTCTCGACCAACTATATACATGCCGACCAACAATAGGTACATCCGAGTAGAAATAGAAGTAGACGATCAACGAATGGGAGCTCGGGAACTCCTCTTAATGTATAATACATGATAAAAGGATAACTGTTGGGGGTGAATCTTGTACATGTGGAATTTAATAAGTTGCTCGAACACCTGGTGAGATTGATTCTCATAGAAATTATCATTAGCAAAAAATTTCAGCTAAATATCATATAATATGTATCAGCTCAGACATAAGGCAATAAAAATTTCAAAATATGAACTAATATGTTTTGTGCCAAATGTAAGGCATGAAGTTTAATCTAGAGTTTTTTGTGAAATTATTTTAATTTCAACTAAAGACCCAAATATAAATTGGCTTAAAAAATTATTTAAATTCCACTAGATATTGAAATACAGGTTGGGTTTAAATTTTAGTTTATCATAAGGTCTGCCAACCAACAAGCCTAAAACCCATCATCCTCCAAGAAATATTATTAGTTTTATCTTTTTGGCTGCCGACCAGTTCAAGATTTCTCCGACCAATATCAGATGGTGTCGTCCAATATTCGATGCAGTTGACCAGACCACAGATGTAAATAATCGTTCTGCCGACGAAAAAGAGAGGGTTGAAAAGCGTCCTAAACGGTGATAAATGGTTGGGAAGAATTCCAACCTATGTGAAACTTGTTTCCGACCAAGAAATAACTGTTGCCAACTTAGAATCAGATGCCTTCGACCATTAAAAATAGATGCCGACCAGAGTAACCCGAGTTGGATGATGCCTCCGACCAAGAAGACTTGTTGCCGACCGACTATTGGTTCTAACGACCTACAGTATGGGTCTCCGACCAAGAATACAATACGCCCGATATATGCCAACCAGCAATGAGTGTGTCGACCAACAATTGCCGACCAACAACTGTACAATACCTGTTAATAAATTTATGGTACCTTAACCCATGTCGTCTCCGATCAGTAATAAGGTTCATGATTTTCTTTCCATACAAATGGCTTTAAAATAATAATCATTGACCACGAGGGTTTCGAATTGTGATACACTTGATGAGCTTTTCAACTTGGTCGAAGCTCGGGAAACTGTTATTGTAGATCTATTGGAGGAGTCAAATGCATAAATGATTTTAGGTTTTGTTGACCGATTGCTACCAGGTCGCTAGGAAAATATCCTTAGGTCGGCCGGTGAACCATCTAAAATTTTCTTTGACAAAGTTGACCGGAGCCTGCGATTTGCCCGTCGCCGTTTACATTTACAATGGGTAAAACTAGTCTGATCTAGCACGCATTAAGGATTAACCTTCATTTTTTTCACCTGTTCCCCTAATTAATTTAAGGTCTGATGTTTTATCTGAAAATTTATCATCCGATCTGATGTAGTTCCTTACGATAATATGGATCTATGGACAAGTCCGTTCACTTTATCCCATTTATCAAAAGTGAGTAAATAGTTTTTCTGGGGTTTGGATTCCCTTCGCGTTAAGATCTCCTGTGTTGATTCAAATCTCCCTAGAGCTTTATCACCATATATATTTGGCTTGCCGGTTCGATTTCCAGATCCGATTTTAATTAGTGATAACTTTTATTTTATCAATTTGATAAAGATTTCAAATTAAGATCAAATATAAGAACCAAATAAAGATTTGTGGAGATAAATTCGCCGATGTTCATCTCTTTGTCAAAAATCTAATAAAAAATCTGATCTAGAAGATATCTTACCAATTCTTATTTCTGATGTTTAGAAAAAGCTGTTGAGAGAGATTGCCTTTTCATCTCCTAAAATTACGAAAATGAGGGACACGTTGGGTTTCAATAAATTTATTTAATTCATGTTTAAGCGTCCGTTCAGAAAATTTTCAAGTGGGATCCATATATGTAAGGATTTGTTTAATATATATGAGTCTAAAATTCACCAAATCCCCAAATTGAAATCGATCACATGGTTAGTGCATATAAAAATTATGACTAAATTAAAAGATTTCCAAATGAATAAATTATGTATATACTCATACAAAAGAGATTTATGAATACAGAGAAATTATTTTATCTCCTTAAAGGAGAAATAATATAATATGTACACAAATTTCTCAAACTTTGTGATTATGAAATATACATTTATACAGATTTATAAAAATTGATTCAACAATTTGTGAATATAAAATAATAATTGAACTAAAAGATGTATGCACAATATATAATTGATTTGATCTCTAAGTTTATTGATATAAACATATGAGAATCATGATTTGAACAAAAAGATGAGTGCATATAATTAGTTATACGTAGAGAAAATAAAAACTTAGCTTTTGATGGAGAACAATGCTTGTAACACGTTCCCACAGACGGCGCCAATCTGTTGATGCAAAAAACTGGACCGAATCCCATTTTTATGATCACAGATAAATAGATAAAAGAAATCCAATCAAGCACATGAGAGACAAATATTTTTAAAGTGGTTCGGCTATAAGAAAGAGCCTACGTCCACTGTTATTTTATTCCCAGTGATTTACAATAGCACAATGTGGTGGAGAGAGGGAGAAAAAGGTGTGTATCTTGTGTATGGTCTCTCATCGTTGTCAGATTCCTCCCTTTGGCTAAGGGAATACATGTATTTATAGTGATGGGAGATAAAGAGATTCATTGTATGTAGACATTTATGTCTACATTCAATGAATCTAATTGTTGGCCTTCTATAATGGTTAATCTTCCTTGAGTTGCTTGCTATGCTATGTGTTGTCATCTATTAATACAGTATAAATGTACATTAAGGCTCATTAAATGCGCTGTCATATTCATTAATGCACATTAAATGCATAGTTATCCTTTGATCTTCCTGGTTGGTATGCCGACCAACTCTCCTCGGGTGCCGACTAACTCTCCTCGGGTACCGACCAACTCTCCTCGGGTGTCGAATATTGCCACGTAGGATGACATGTGTCCTTTTCTGATTGGTCCTCGTAGATGGAGAATTTTTTTCGTCAACAGTCATGATGCAATGTTTCAACATAAGATTTCGTGGTCCAAACCCGTTTAATTTTTCCATCTGAACACCCTCAAATATATTTATTCTTTTTTTAGTTCTTTTGAGGTCTATTTTTCTCAACTTAGAGAAATCCTATTGGCCCAATTTTTGGTATGTGTTTCTTTTTATTGCCTATATTTTTCTTTTAGGATCTTTTAAAGGTTATCTTTCACGACAAGTTAATTTTTTACCCTTGCAGCCCTTTTTCGTGAACACTCATCATTTTTCAATTACATCCTCACAGTAAACGGTTCTTACATGCACACCTCCTCCTAAGTCTACTTATGCATAGATGACAAAATTGAGATAAGAATACCTCATCTAACTCCAATATGCATGAGATGTCAAACATTCATATAAACTCGTGCATGTGTGCAATGATGGCATATATACAAAGTCGCATTTTATATGCATATCAACTTCAAAACAATCCCATAATACAATGGTTAAGATATTTCAATGCATCAAATATTATGATCAAATGTCCTAGCCACGTGGATAAACGAAACAATAGGGGATCCAGGCACACTAATATGACACATCAAACATGAAACACGTATGATACAAAAATAAACCGAAATTTTTTTTGACCAAAAATAAATAAAATCTTTTTGTATTTTTCCCAAAAATATTTAAAACCAAAAATCTTTTTGGATATTTCGAAAAAATTTATCAAAAACAAAATCGTTTTGTATTTTTCAAATAAGACTCAATAAATACAAGATACACGTGTCATAACGCTAGCAAAGTATAAATCATGATACAAAGACTAATGTATGACAAACATGGCAACACAATCATCCTTTAGATCTAGCATGGGAAGAATTAAGTGCAACCAAATGAGAACCATGAAGTTTAATTCCTAAAGCCACTAAGTTAGATTTCCTAACCTAAGTAGGTGTGAAATTATGCATAGGGGGTTTTGGGAATCGAAATGACATTATTCCTAAACTTCCTAGGAGCATTCCCGAGGTCATAGAAAAAACGTCTAAGGTGACCTTTCCTACCGCAATGGGAATAAATGTAAACATGGCGAAAATGATTACCAAAATCTCGACCTTTCCTTATGTTCCTAGTGGGATCTCACACACGATTGGTATTGGATTTTAGAACGGGAACAGCGTGATCATTGTAGCCTATACCAAACCTTTTTCCCTTGACTTGGATGATGCCTAACACCCTATCCAATTTCTCCGACCTAGATTCCAAGTTAAACTTCACCTTACTCAAGTCTCTCAATCACTCCTCTAACTCACTAATCCTCGACTCAAGCACACACCTAGACTCCTCAAACTCCAGCACCTATTTTTTCAAAGCCTCCATCAAACCATGTAGGATATCTCTCTCATTTTTAACATGCCTTAACTTCTCCCTAAGCATCTTCTCTCATGCCCTAAAATCCTCAAGTAATGCATCATTATTTTCTACAGTACGCTCATTCAACCTAACTTGCAATTTCGAGTTTGCCTTTTTCACCTTTACCGCTTCATTATACAACTCCCTTAAGGTAACTTGCAACTCCCCTACATAGATCTCCTCATCCTCACTAATTTCACCCTCACTCACTTGGGATTCATTGACCTCAAAAGTGTCATGCACATGATAATATTCATGGGAATATTTATCATCTTCTCTCACATAACATTCCAAGAAAGCAACAAACTTGTTCTTATTGGGGGAACTTTTTCCCACTTCCGGATCACTATCACTTAAGGAGGCATTATATGCTATCGATTTCTTACCCTCTTTATTAACTCTAATGGGACACTCGGTAACTTTGTGACTATACCCCTCACACCCAAAACACCTATCAGACTTAACTCTATTAATTTTCTCATTTTGTTCCTTAGGGGTGGAATCTACCTTGTTGTTATTGAATTTCTCAAATTTTTGGCATCTTTCGATTACTTTTGAATCTTAAGAAATTTTTTGAACTCCTTTTCCAATAAGGTGACATCCTCAAAATCGGAATCGGAATCATCATTCAAAACTTTAGTATCCTCCTTCCATGATTTCAAAGCAATGCCCTTTTCTTTCTTTGGCACTTGTTTGGAGGTAAACTTATCGAGTTCATAGGTTTGTAGGACCCATACAATCTTTTTAAGTCTCATCGATTCAAACATACCTAATGAGTTTAAAATGATCACTCTCGCATCAAACCTACTCGACAATGATCTGAAAATTTTCTTTATCATATGGTTCTCGGGTATCTTCTCTCCTATCTTAAACGATGAGTTGAAAATGTTGGACAACCTAGCATAAAACTCATGAAACGACCCACTCTCTAACATCTTAATCGTCTTAAACTGTGTAGTGAGGTTTTGTAGCTTAGACACCCTAACTGTGCTAGTGCCCTCGTGAGTAAGTGTATCCAAAGCCTCTTTTGAAGTTTCACAAGTCATGATTCTAATATACTCTTCCAGTGTTACATGTGAGGAAATTAAGTGAAGACCTTTATAGTTGTAATGTGCAAGTCTGTGTTCGACTTCGATCCATGACTCAACGGGTTTTAGTGTAGTGGCCCCACCCTCTCGTGTAACCGGTGGATTCTAACCCTTTTCTACTGCTAACCACACACGCTCATCAATTGATATCAAACCACTTTGCATTCGTATTTTTCAATAAGCATAATTTGTGCCATCAAAAATAGGAGCACGAAAACTTTCAAAACCTCCCAAATTCATCCTGAAAAAACACAAGGGATCAAATCTGAAATAAAAAATGTTTCCAGCTCTGATACCAATTTATAGGCCCTTAATTCTTTCCAGTGTGTTTTAAGGATGACAAAAACCAACTTTCTTTTCGAAAAACTCTTTTTCAAAATTTTAAACCGCACCAAGTTGTGAACTAATTTTAACTTAACCAAAGTTTGTCTTGATTAATCCTAAACATGCATCTAGTAATTAAATCAAGTAAAATGAAGTAATATCACAAAAGTTAACGCAGGATGTACGAGGAGACCACTAAGAAAAAAACCTCGGAAGACCCAAGCCAGAAAATCATTATAATATGTGTGGGTACCCGGAAATTAGAACTATGGGCCTGGATGAGTAGCCCAGTCCTGGCGGCCCAAAGTCTAGGCCCCTCATCTTTTATATTGATCCGGTCTCCCCCCACGATCCCATGAAGGGAAGTTATAGGGGAGATGGAAAACATGGAGGAACCCATCACCTCCACTTACCTACATGTACATGTATATATTAAACCCTAGGTCTGGGGCAAATGGACAAGTTGTATTCTCTGTAATTACTCTCCGGAGTAAATAAAAATAATATTGACTGCACCACCGTGGACGTAGGCACTTCTTTGTCGAACCACGTACATCCTTTGTTGTGTGATTAGCATTTTATATTCATTCTTCCTCCTTGGTAATTGCTTATCTCGTATTTATTTGTGTTGCATAATAATTGTCACCACAATTGGTGCCGTCTGTGGGAAACGTTCATCTTTCCTCGAGAAGAGCCCACGCCAAGAAAGGAGTTTAAGATGTCTGGTCACAACAGCAATGCCCCTCAAGCAGGAGATATTCAAGAGCCACCCGCTCCTCGCAGGATTAGGTCTGAAGTCTGACGTTCAGATCAGAGAGCTCGCCTGGAAAGACCAGCCTCAGAAGAAAGTCAGGGACCAGCGAAGTCCACGCAGATATCCAGGTTGATTGATGCATACGAGGCAAGGCTCCACTAACAGAGGGAGTCTTCTCACAGATACGAGGCTGAAAATGCTCGCTTGAAAAAAAGACTGGAAAGACTGGAGAGGGAGCTTCGTCCTGATACCAGGAGACGCCCATATCGCACTCCTAGCCCTCAGGCGAGCAAGTCTTGCAGCTGAGGAAGGAGACCTAGGCGGGAATCTCAAAAGGTCGAAGGTGGCGAATCAGACGACGACCTCCGCGAACAGCTGCGTAGAGCTCGCCGCTACCAGAGCCCTGCTCGTAGCGACGAGAACATACGAAACCTAGTCCGCAGAGAGATGGACCAACAACCTACTCACTATGGAACAAGATCAACCAGAGAACTCACGAGGAGAGCTCTCAAAACCCAGATGAAGTCACCCTTCACGAGGGAAATCGAAGAGGAAGAGGCCCCCAAGAAATTTGCCATTCCGAGGTTCAAGATTTACGACGAAAAAAATGACCCCATCGATGACGTCAGGCAATATCGACAGGCCATGACCCTATGGAATCACCGAGATGCCCTGATGTGCCACATTTTCCCCTCGAGCCTGCACGATGTGGCACAAAAGTGGTTCAAAAGGCTCCCCCGTCGGTCGATCAAGAATTTCAAATCCCTAGCCGAACTTTTTACGGCCCGATTCATCACTAGTAGCTCCTATTCCAAAAGGATGGATGCTCTGCTAACAATGAAGAAAATGCCTCAAGAGACCCTACGAGACTACGCGAAAAGATATTGGGAGTTATTCAATGAGATCGAGGACTGCGCGGAGGAAGTGGCAGTGGCTTCCTTCAAAATTGGGCTCCCTAGTTCTTCCCTCCTCTACCAGTCCCTGACGAATAAGGAAGATATGACTATTGATGACCTAATGGCCCGAATCGAGAAATATGCAAAGGTGGAAGATGTCACCCGCCTTAATGCAGGATAAAACGGTCGAGCTAAACTCACTACCAAGGGAAGTGAAAAAATCGAGAACCAAAAGAAAGGAGGAAAGAATGGGGGCAAAAATGGCTCCAAGAACGGAGGAAACCATGACGCGTCGAAAGCATTCCAGGCGGTTAACACCGTCTTCAAAGAACTAATTTACAAAATTCTCGCAAAGATTACAGACGAACTGTTCATCAAGTGGACCCAAAAAATGGGATGAGATCCCTCGAAGAGGAACAACGCATTAAGATGCGATTTTCACAAAGAGGGAGGACATAAGACCGAGCACTGCAAAGCTCTTCAGTCTCACCTCGAGGAGTTAGCCCAGTCTAGGAACTTGAACGACTTTGTGGAAAAGAGGGCAGAGAAAGTGGATACCAACAGAGAGGCGAGACCCGAAAACGTGCTGGAGGACTATGCTGGACATGAGTTCGCAGTAATCCACGGAGCATCTAACATCAAGCAGATACAAGGGAACTCGGCTCGAATGGAAGTGAAAAAACTTATGGCGGTAATGCAGGCCTTTCAAATCGATCCAGCAAAGTCCCAGTCAGGAAAGCATCGACGAGCGGAGGACGTCAACTATAATAAGCATATTATTTCCACGGATGAAGATATGGTGGGAGTAAGGACCCCACATCATGATGCTCTGGTCATTACACTCAGGATAGCCAACTTTGACATTGACAAGTTGCTCGTTGATCAAGGAAGCTCATCCGAAGTAATATACCTCAACCTATTGAGGAAATTGAAGTTGAGCATCGCTGACCTGAAGGAAGCTGTTGTTCCTTTGGTCGGCTTCGCTGGAAAAATGACCATGCCTTGGGCAAGATAGTACTGCCAGTACGTGCTGGAAACATCTCCAAGATGATTGAGTTTTTGGTAGTTGACATCGACTCACCGTACTAGGCCATCCTCGGCAGGGGATGGCTTCATGCGATGAAGGCAGTCTCCTCGACCTACCATCAAAAGCTCAAGTATGTAACCGAGCAAAGAGTAATGGAGATCCACGGTGACCAAGCGATGGCGAGGAGGTGCTTCATAGCAGCCATCCGACCAAAGCCAGAGAAGAAGGCCGGTTAATCCATCGAGAAAGATGAAGAAGGTGAGACACCTTCCAAATAATAATTAAAGTACGGAAGACCTGGAGTAAAGGAGACCAGGCTCCTCCCCTCCGAGCGCGTCGTCGAGGACCTGGTTTAAGTTATGGCTGAAGATGGTGACAGTAGCAGAGTTTTCTTGATAGGATCATCTCTCATCGACGAAGAGTAGAAGGAGTTGATAACCTTGTCGAGGCACAACGTATATGTTTTTGCATGGGAACCATACGAGCTGCCTGGAATCGATCCTAGTATGGTCTGTCATCAGCTGCACATCGACCCCACATTCAAGCCAATCACGCAAAAGGCACGGCGAACTGCACCCGAGATGGCTAAAGCAATAGAAAAGGAAGTCGAAAAACTACTGGATGCAGGATCCATATGGGAAGTGCAATTCCCCAAGTGGTTGTCCAACCTAGTAGTAGTTCCGAAGAATAATGGGAAGTGGAGAGTTTGCATCGACTTCACTGACCTCAACAAAGCATGCCCTAAGGATAGTTTCCCTCTTCCAAAGATAGACCAACTAGTAGACGCCACTGCAGCTCACGAGCGAATGAGTTTTCTAGACGCGTACTCGGGATATCACCAGATCCCCTTGTATGCCCCAAACCAGGACAAAACGGCGTTCATCACGACAGTTGGGTTATATTGCTACAAGGTCATGCCTTTGGGGCTCAAGAATGCTGGGGCAACCTATTAGCGGCTGGTTACTAAAATGTTCAAGGATCAAATGGGAGACACAATGGAGGTCTACATCGATGACATGCTAGTTAAGAGCAAGAAGAAAGAAAATCACCTCTCGGACCTGTCAAGTACCTTCGAAACCCTCAGGAAGTACGGGATGAAACTTAATGCGAGCAAGTGTTCCTTCGGTGTCCAGTCAGGAAAGTTTCTTAGGTATTTAGTCAGTAAGCGAGGCATAGAAGTAATCCAGACCAGATCGATGCAATCAGCAGGGTGCAACCTCCTCGCACAGTCCGGGATGTGCAGAAGCTCACTCGAATGCTCGCTGCCTTAAATCGCTTCATTTCCAAATCCTCCAAGAAGTGTAAGCCTTTTTTCCAGCTTCTAAAGGGGAGTAAACCGATAGAATGGAGCCCAGATTGCTCGTGAGCATTGGACGAGCTCAAATCCTACCTAAGCACTCCACCGTTGCTTCTCATACCACAGCAAATGGATTCTTTGTACCTGTACCTCTCTTATCTAATCACACTGTCAGCTCGACGCTAATATGCGAGGTTATAGGGATCCAACACCCCGTTTATTACACGAGCAAGGCCTTATTAGATGCCGAGCAAAGGTACCTACCATTGGAGAAGCTCGCCTTTGACCTAGTAATAGCCTCGAGAAAGCTGAAGCATTATTTCGAAGCTCATACTATCATCGTCCTTACATCGCATCCTGTTAAGGCAATACTAAGGAAAGCGGATTTGTCGGGCAGACTGTCTAAGTGGTCAGTCGAGCTCGGCCGGTTTGACATCCAATTTCAACCAAGGATAGCTATCAAGGGTCAGATCCTTGCTAATTTCATAGCCAAATTCACGAGCGCAGAACTCTCCGGCCAACTTCAACCAACAAGGCAAAATAAGAACCAAGCAATAGTGGAAACCTGGAAACTATTCATTGACGGAGCCTCCAACTCAAAGGGGGCAGGCGTAGGCATTGTTCTCATCACCCCAGAAAACACCATCCTTAAACAAGGAATCAGTCTTGGATTTTCAGCCTCCAACAACGAAGCAGAGTACGAAGCCCTAATAGCCGGTCTCCAAAAGGCGCAAACTCTGGGAGCAAAACGTTTACAGGTGTTCGGCGATTCTCAACTAGTCTCCAATCAGATAAGTGGAGATTACAACGCGAAGGATGAAAGAATGGCAGCCTACCTCACCCTGGTAAGAAAACTAATGACGAGCTTTGCAGAGATCAACATTCAGTAGTTTCCCAGAGGGCAAAACAGTCATGCTGATGCCTTAGCAGCCCTGAGTTCGGCAGTTGATTCTAGCCTTAAAAGGGTCAACCCATCAATTTCCTCATTCATCCGAGCATTAACCACAACAGCAAGTTGCCAAACGTGGAACAAATACTCTAGGTGGGATCAGCCCCCAGCTGGATGGACCCCTTGAAAGACTATTTAGAGGAGGGAACGCTCCCAGAGGACAAGAAAACTGCCCACCAGATAAGAGTCAAAGTTGCTCACTTTCACTTATCCATAGGAGGCGACTTGTATAAGAAGTTCTTCTTCGGTCCCTACCTTAGATGCATCCACCCAGGTGATGTCGAGCAAGTGCTGCGCGAGCTTCACGAAGGAATCTGTGGAAGTCATGTCGGAGGAAGGTCTCTAGCCTTTCGAGCAATGAAAGAAGGCTATTGGTGGCCATATATGCAAAAGGACTCCGCAGTATATGTCCGCAAATGCCTGAAATGCCAACTTCAGGCTCCTATGGTCCACCAACCCACCAGCGACCTAAAATCCCTGACCAGCCCATGGCCCTTTACCCAATGGGGAATGGACATCGTGGGACCACTGCCCACCGCTGCTGGCAATCGCAAATACCTGTTAGTTGCAACTGACTACTTCACCAAATGGATCAAGGCAGAACCATTGGCGAACATCCGAGATGCTGATATGATAAGGTTCATATGGAGGAATATAATCACTCGATTCGGAATCCCCATAACCATCATCAATGATAATGGGACACAATTTGAGAGTGGCCCCTTTCAGGACTTCTGTAACGAATACGGGATCAGGCACCGCTTCAGTTCGGTGGCCTACCCTCAGAGCAATGGACAAGAAGAAGCTTCCAATAAAACTGTGATCGATGGATTGAAGAAGAGATTAGAGCAAGCCAAAGACGCATGGGCAACCGAGCTACCCCATATCCTATGGGCATATCGAATAACTCCTCGACGAGCAACAGGAGAAACCCCATTTTCGCTAACATATGGCATGGAAGAAGTCATCCCACTCGAAGCGGGTTTGCCAACAATGAGATCCGACCTTGTCGACCAAGGCCAGAATGATGAGGCATTGCTCGCTGAACTCGACCTCACCGACGAGCATAGAGAACTTGCCCTAGTGAAGCTTGCGAGCTATCAGCAACAGCTCGCAAAGCACTACCACAAAAGGGTTAACCCGAGAAGATTCCAAGTTGGGGACTATGTTCTAAGGAAAGTCCTGGGCAACGTGATGAAGTCATCAAACGGCAAGCTAGGCCTAAACTGGGAAGGACCCTTTAAAATAACTAAAGACGACCTGCAAGGTACCTATCATTTGGAAACGATGGAGGGCAGAGAGATACCACGAGCATGGAATGCAGCTAATCTCAAGAAATTCTATTTTTAGATTCTCAAGGAATTCTATTTTTGAATCTTTTTCTTGTATTTGTTATGAGAAAGGGAATTTCATTTCCCTTATTACTAATGAAAGTTACTTAATTGATTACACTCTGATCAGTAACAGCTACATTTATCGCGCATCTTTTTCAAATCACAGGCATGACGATCGATATAGAAGGGGAATACCCCTCCTCAGGTCATCGTCATGAAACACGATATACCTCTTAGCATTGCCCCTAGCAATATATAAAGCCCTACAGAGGATTCTTAGGCAATGCGATCAGATTTTATACTGGTCATCAAACCTACTTCGATTGAGCAAAATCCTGATCGAATGAAGACATCCAATACCAGGTGTGTCCTCGCCAATTGCCCTACTTAGGCCTAAGGGAGTGTGACGACACAACCTAAAAGGTAAAGTGGGGCACAATGGTACTTTGGTATTATACTGGACTGGGGGGACACTTGCATGACAAAACAAAAAAAGATTTTGAAGCAGCAAGAATATAAAAAGATTGGATGAACACGTTTAGTCGGCAAAATTGCCCAAAACACGAATTTTTCATTAATCCCTTATATTTACAACAATGACAATACATGTTTAGTCGGCGAAGCTCGCCCAAAGCATTTACATTATCAAAAATACAAAAGAATAACAACTTGTAAAATCTCAAAGAGGTGGAAGCCTCCGAACAAGATAATCTGCCACTCTAGCTCTTCGTCCGTCATTACGAGTGGGGGCTAGCTCTTCCACAACCTCATTTGCGTCCAACTCCAATAGTTTCCGAGGAATAGCATCGATGGGGATCCATCGATCATCCCTCCTGAATGGGTTGGGCATCAGAGTGGATGAGGACATCTCGTGACGATACCATAACACCGTGTTCCTCGGGACCTGCAGCTCTTTCAAGGCACTTAACCACCCTCTGATGAAAGAAAGTTCCTCAAACTCAGATAGTCTTGTTGGAGCATCAAGCCAGCCTTGATCATAACCGTCAGCCCACGCCTGTCGAGGACCTTTCTTGAATAAGTGTGGCAATCGGGTAGCGTCCCTTTGAACCCCAGCAGCAATTACATATACTCGTCGGACATCATCGCGGAGCTCTTCCATCTCCTTATCACGATGTTCTTCTGCTTCCTTGTTCCTGTCCCTAGTGCTCCTACCAGCTCGCGAAAGGGGAGGATGAGTGGAACCTAGTGGCATAGGAGGAGTATATCCAGCTCGCGACGATGAGGAGCCTTGCAGAACTGCTGAAACAGTGCTCGGCGCATGCTCCCTAAGTTGTAAGACTTCCCTCCTCAGGTCTTCATTCTCCTGCTCTAGGAACTCCCCAACTTGGTTGATCTCGATGGCCTCGAGTAACCTTGCTCTCAGTACATTGACTTCCTCTTGCACTGAGTCACCAATGTCTTCCATCTCCTGGAGCCTGTCCTTCAGTTTAGCCACTAGCTCGGACTGCTCCTTATATTTCTGATTTCTATACCTAAGAGACTTGCAAAGTTTGACAAAGGCCTGGCAAACTTCAGGGCTCGCATTGAGACCGAGGGTCCTACCCAATTGGGAAGTAGTAGGAATGTAATCATCCACATCGACTAACTACAAGTAAAAGAAAGATAGAGGAGAGAAAGAGATCAGCACAAGAAAAAATGAAGCCTTTTCATTAATAAGGATTGAGGTTACATCATATTGAAGAAAAAAATTTACAGACTAGAAAAAGCAAAAATACAAAGCAGCCCTATTAATTAGCAACCTCAGTTGGCCCGACAGGAGCACTGTCCTTATCAGCACCAACAGGAGTGCTGTTCTCGGCAGGGGTGCCCTCTGCCCCCTCAATAAGTGAAATGCCAGCTGGAGTTGCTTGAGAGATAGGAACAGAGCCTCCAATAGCTGGGGAAGGGTCCTCGTCCACAACTGGCCTCGACCCTGGGTCATGCTCGTCAAAGAGTGGGGATGAAACATCCACCCTAGCAACTACGAGGACCTTGTTCCATCCTTTCTTAAAGTTCAGACGGCTAATATAACCTATCTGAACTTCATCATCTTCATATGTTGCAGCCCAGTCGGAATTATAGGACTCCTCCTTGGCAGTGGCAGCCTCGGACTCCTTTTTTTTCAGCTCTTCGGAGAGCACCCTCCTCTCCTCTTCAACGGCGAGTTTGCTCGAGCAAACCAGGTCATAGTCTTGCCCTAGATCCTTCAGATAATTGACCGCCGCATCCTTCTCCTTGTTCGCAGTGGTAAGAGCCAAGTCGGATGAAATCTGAGCAGCATCGACAGCCTTAAAATTGGCCTCAAGCTCCTTTCCCTTCAGCTTCAGGGAAGAATTATCTCGCTCTAGCTCACTGTTCTTCTGCACTAGCTCGTCGCGTGAACGATCCAGCACAGCGAAATTAGTAACGAACTGCAAAAAAGAAAAAAGCATTAGAAGAGGAAAACGAAGGAAATCAGAGAAACACAAGAGAAAATCTTACCAGTGCGAGCCTCTGACTCGCCTGAAGGGACAAGTGCTCTGAACCAACTGCCCTTTGGTGATCAGCCGGGAGGACAGCTCTCTTCAGCAGGGCTGGGGCTAGCTGATGAGAGATTTCCACGGAGGCCCCCTCTGGCAGAGAAGATACTGGGACTAAGGCCTGCCCGGCCTTCATCCTCGCCTCAGCTCTCCTCTTCTCCTCCTCCTTCTCGCTCTCTCTTTTCCTCCTCTCCTCGACCCTTTTCTTTTCCTCCACCTTTTTTTCTCTTCTTCCTTTTTTCTCTCTTTCTCCCTCACCTGCTCCTCTTCCTTCCTTCTCCTTTCCTGCTCCTGAGCAGAGGATCGGGGACCAGTAGCCACGGCCCCAGAAGTAGACTTTTGTTTGTTTGACCTCTGTGTAAGAAACACGTGGTCCTCATCATCATCATCTCTAATCAAGTTCTTCCTTGGAGGTATCTCTTCATTTGAACTGATGGAAGTGCTCGACGAACCTCGAGCTTCAAAATCCTCCTCACAATCAGAGGAATTACTACTATTAAAACTCCCTTCACCCAAATTACTCACAGCTCCTGTAGGCTCACTTTCAGAACTTCTCTCCTCTTCGTCCAATTGGATAGGCTTAGTAGTAGTATCTTCAAAGGAATCAAACTCTGGTATACTATCCACAGGCCGTGCTATGAAGCTGGAGCCAACGTTCTTATACTCGAGCAAAAAGGCAGTAGACCTGGGATGCTCGCCGTCACCCAGAGGCTCTCTGATATTCCAAGCTTTTACCAAGTCCGAGATACGAACCTCGCTGAGAGTAGGCTCCAAATTCTTTGACCTCGCTGTGGAAGAAAAAGCAAAGAGGGGTTAGAAAAGTCACAAATCAGCAAAGGTCGAAACAACAGTACAATGTCTACCTATATATTCTTCCCCGTAAAAAGGAACAGTGAACCTCTCAGACCTCAAACCTTCAAATTGGGGAGAGAACTGCCAATTTCTAACAAGGAAACCTTCTTGCCAGTGGTCCTTATGGGAATCAGGTAGATTTACTACCAATACCCTGTCAGGGCTCCTAGCTTTGAGGTACAGGACACCTAACTAGTTCGAGAAAAGGAGTAACAAAATCAGACCTCGGCAAGTCCTAACCTAGTGCCATACAATTAATTTATCCTATGCACGCCATTCACTATTTTCCATACATTGGGCGAGCCTTGTGCGGGAATAATATTAAAATAGCCAAAAAAGTTCAAAAATAGATCGTTAGGGGGAAAAGTAAGTCCCCCCTGGGAAAGCAACAAAACGTGGATCCAGTGGGCGTCCTCTATATCCCTAACGTTCCTAGGAGGGGAGGCACAACACTCAATATCTACCCACTCAGGGATGTTGTAGAACTTCCTAAATTTAGAGATTTACCTATTTCCAATCTTCGCCATTGGAAAACTCAAAAAAAGAACAAACCAAAGAGAAAGTATAAAGAAAGGGCACAATAAACTTATAAAATAGAAGATCGATTCAAGTGATGAAGAAGCACGAGCTCAAGACGACTAAGAAGCAATGGGAATGGAGATTGTGAGGAGAGGGTACGAGGCGCTAGAGTACTCAGAAGATAGAAGAATACTGGAAAGGCTGAAGCGACGGAAGAAAATGTGGCTATTCCAACAAGCCTTCAAAGTCTAATCATAGTGCACAGTAAGCGAAGCGGCTGCCGCCAAAATCAACTTCACAACTATCGAGGAATCACAACACAACCATTATGGCTAATCATTTAAATCTATTGAGCCCATAAACATGGCACAACAAATTTAGGGGCAATTGTGGGTACTCAGAAATTAGAAATATGGGCCTGGACGAGTAGCCCAGTCCTGGCAGCCCAAAGTCCAGGCCCCTCATCTTTTATATTGATCCGGTCTCCCCCCACGATCCCATAAAGGGAAGTTATAGGGGAGATGGAAAACATGGAGGAACCCATCACCTCCACTTACCTACATGTACACATATATATTAAACCCTAGGTCCGGGGCAAATGGACAAGTTGTATTCTCTGTAATTACTTTCCGGAGTATATAGCAATAATATTGACTGCACCACCGTGGACGTAGGCACATCTTTACCGAACCACGTACATCCTTTGTTGTGTGATTGGCATTTTATATTCCTTCTTCCTCATTGGTAATTTCTTCTCTCGTATTTATTTGTGTTGCATAATAATTGTCACCACAATATGCTATTATAAATTACAAAGTACAAACATAGTCTTACTCAACGACTCGATCCCCACAATTCTTGATGCTTCTCTGAATCTTCTGTCACTCCTCTATAGTGACCATGTTAATCTTTCAGCGATACCTCTCCACAACACTCGCGTCCACGAATGCCTCGGTGTCCTTTGATTTAGCTTGGAAACATCTATGATGTTGAACACGAACTCCTTCGCTTTTTCACCGCAAACCCAATGATGTTCAAAGTGATGTAGAAACCAATTGTGCAAATAAAGATCACTTCTGCATATGTGAATGAAATCTCATATCTTTGAAACTTCTGAGGATGTTTTAGACTTTATAAAACCTTAGAAAATAAGTGCAGAATATAAACTATTCGTATACTGATTTTTCTGGACTGCACACTTACAAAATTCTGAGAAAACATGCCTTAAATGAAAATGTTGAGGCGGCGGCTCGTTCGAACGACTTAATCACGTCGCTCAAACGAGATATCCTTGTCATTCAAATGATAATGGAATCTTGATTGAACGACTATCAACGTCGTTTGAACCACTGTATGTGTGAGTTTGTTTTTAACATAACTCTAAATAATTTTTATCCTAGAATAAACGAAGTTTAATCGTTTTAAAACACTTAAAAAATATTTCTTTAATAAAATAACATCCTTAAACATTTTAAAGTAAACCCCGTGTTCCATTAACATTATGCATTCATACCTGAGTGATCTCGAAATGCAATGAAGACGTAGAACAGGCACTAATAAAATCTCGGCATAATTTATCTTTGAAGCTTGGCCGCAACGTCTTCAATAAGATCGGTATCATAGAATGTGTGGGGTCGTGACAAAAAAAAATCTATCTATGACTCAAAAACAAGTTTTGTTCTGAGAATAAGTAAAAAAACATATAAATGACTCAATTGGAAATTTTGTCCTTACGGGAGGTGCCTAGGCGGCAACAAATAATAATATTTGGAGTAATTATAAAAAATAATTTACTCAACGCTTTAAAGTGTAATTTGAAGGAAGTAGACTATCATAATTAACTAGATGGTTATTGTATGTTCTATAGAAAAGGAAGTTAATAATTTACGTGATGATTGATTATTAACTAAGGTTAACAACGGGTAATCTTTACGGGGTAATTATTAGAATAATTACCTGTAATTATTTATAATTTGTGTGTAACATACCTGGATTCGTGGACCGTCCTATCGGTTAGGGTACGTACGTTTCGAACCGGAGCATACATCGACACAAGTGGGCTAAATGTAGTGTTAGGTCATATTTTGGTTATTACGTGGCAGCGCCCCTTATAAGAGTTAAGTGTTGATGTTGGATCCATGTGAAACCTCTTGGTATTGGCCGTGCAATGATGAAACTACATAGGTACTGCCCCATTAACTTGTGATTTATTTGCCCATTTTGGATAAGAGAGTCATACTGACTCACTGATAGAGCACGAATAAGATACTATTGGTACATGCCTTAGTGTCACATATATAATAACATATATGAAATAAATTGAAATAAATTAACGAATTCTTAAATCTAATGTGGTGGACTAAATATACAGGCCCAATACTACGCAGTATGAATCATATTGGATGTTATCTCTTTATGGGTAGTATATCGGGGGTAAATTGGGAAGCAATTACTTGTGAATATTTTACTCTATTTCAGTAAATTAAAATGAGTAAGTTAATTCTTGCACACTTTAGGGCACCGACCCAAAATTGTAAATGCCATTTCCCCAAGGTTTATTCAGACAGAAACGACAGGACTAACAGGACACCAGACTTGCGGTCATATTTGTACAGTGACTACTTGTGTTTGGTTGATTCTGGCATAGGTTGTTATTTCCAATTCAGTCAGTTTATTATTTCAGAGTATTGTATAGGCATAAGCCCGAATTTAGTATTCAGTCATTTGAGAGTGTTTGTATTGTTGTTCGAATTTTATATACTTTATGTGGATGGTGGACTTATTACTTTTTCTTGGTTGTTAATTTAATTCAGTTAAATCAAACATGGTTTACAAAATAAATATTTTGCTTTTGTTTGATGCTGAGAATGGTATAAATTGACAAAAAACCCTATTTTCGGCGTATTGTGTCTGGCTAACCTCTACATGACAAAATGGGGGTTGTTACAAATGATTTAAGTAATAGTGAATTACCTATATCGCACCTATTGTATACAAATAGTTTTAATTATGCCCTTAAAGATTTTTTATGTGCCTATTCGGTCCCTAAAGCATGTGTTTTGTTTCACTTATGTCATTCTATTCATTTTATCTTTTTTCTTTAATAGAAGTTGGGGTCAAAATGGTGTTTTCAGTCCATATTAATTAAACCAATACTTAAATTTATATTTTGTGCCCATATGGATTAAATTAATCATTAAAAATATATTTTTATTTCATGTTATTTAGTGTTCATGACAATTAAGTCATCCATAATGGGACCTTAGAAATTTAATTAATTAATTAATCAAACGTATATCATTATAGGGTTATATTGACAAAACTCCAGTTTGATAATATGATATTTGATTTAACCTCATTTTTTTCAAATAACTATATATAACTCCAATTTCATTCCAATCTATGCTTATTTCATGTCAATCAACTACTATAAGTATTTATTTAATACAAAGCTACACATATTAAATGCAAATCGACACTTTTTTTCCATGCAAATTAATAATTTTTTTCATGAAATTTGTGTGATGTCTAATTATTTGTAAAAAATGAGGTTAAGTCAAATATCATATTATCAAATCGGGATTTTGTCAAAATGATCCATCATTAGATTATAATATTTTCCTTGATATTATATTAGTATAAAATTGGGTTAATTGCAAATTTATCCCCAATGTTTGAAGCGATTCTGAATTTTAGATCAATTCTTTCAATTTTGCAATGTTAACCCAATTTTAAAGAAATTTGAATAGCCATTCATCATCCATCAAAGAATTTAATATAAATCCAGCATGGCATCCAATTTCGCACATTAAATGATTAGTTATTTAAAACATCCAATTATACCAAGATATATGACAAAACCTATTAAATAATTGAAAAAACAAAATCGCTTAAAAGAAAAAAAAAGAAAAAGAGAAAACAATAAAAAAAAAATCATAAATTGTATAAAACATAGCTTTTTAACTTTATTCTTTAAAAAAGTATTATTTTTTATATTAACCTTAACTTTAAAAAATTGTATTTTTCATCAAAAAAATGTATTTTAAAAAAAATATTTTTATAAAAAATCATGAAAAATATATTATTATTAAAAACTTATAAAAAGTGTATTCTAAAAAAACTTTATTTTTACAAAAAAAAGGTGTTTTTAATAAAATGGTATTTTTTTTTATAGAAATAACATTTTTTTAAAAAAAGAGTTTTATAAATTGTATTTTTTTTTTATAAAAATTGCATTTTTTTTAAAACTCTAGTTTTTATTTTTTTTAAATTATATTTTTTTTATAAAAACTATATTTAATGAAAATAAAATCCCGTCCTCTTTTAATACAATTCACATCCACTTTTTTTTATATAAAAAGAATGTTCAATATTTTTTAAACTAAATAATTTTAATTTATTTAACTAATTGTTTCTTTAAAAAAAATTAATTAAAAAATGAAATTTTAAAAAGGAATATACTATTTTATATATATAGTTTGTTAATTAAAAAGATATTGTTTTTATAAAAAAACACACAATTTATTTTAAAAAATACAGTTTGTTTTAATAAAAAAAATGATTTATAAAAAACATATGTTTCATACAATTTTTAATTTTATATATATTTTTCTATATTTTTTTCTTTATTTATTTTTAAGTTTTTGTTTTTTCAATTATTTAATAGGTTTTTACACTTGTGATTATATAATTGGATGTTTTGAACCACTAATCATCAAAATTTTAAACATGATGCCACTTTAAATTCCGTTCAATTCTTTAACGGATGATTAACGCATGTCCAAATTTGTTTAAAATAAAAAAGCTGGGGTTAACATTGCGAAAATTAAATGAAGTGGTATAAAATTCAAAATTTCCCCAAACATAAGTGTTAAATTTATAATTAATCCCTAAAAGTAAATAAAAATTGAAAAAATGGGATTTAATTTGGAGAATGTGAGATTTTATTGTAGAAGGATATCTAAAATTAGATCCATATGTTGTTTAATTTTTATTTGCCAAATGAGGAGTGACAGCAGGGATAACAATATTGGTTTTTGTGACATAATATTATAGAGTATCTATTAGTAACATAATTATTGTAATTATTTAGTAATTTAGCTAAAATTATATCAAATTTGGTTTCTCATATTTGTTTTAATATATTCGGTATTTTTTCGTTTATATCGTTTTCATATTTTGGAAATAGTGCTTTAGGCTTTAGTCCCCACTTTAAAAGTTTTAATTGTTACTCATCCTATGTATTTTTATAATTATAATTAGTCTCGTAACCTCTCATAACCGCCTTCAATTGACTTTCTTCATTTCTTTAAAAAATGACACATGCCCTATGAAATTTTTAACCACCACCCAAGAGGACTAATAACTAAAAATAAAATACGCAGGATCGGATGCAAGTAAATCATCCCACACGGGAGTAAAAACTTAAGATCCCTTTTAAAAAAAAACAAGTAACTCTTAGACCTATGGTAAGGTAATATTAATTATTTGAAATTATTAATCAAATTCGAGAGAAAAAAACTTATTTTATATGGAGAAGCCAACGGTAATCTTAAATTTTTAATCCCCTTATAAAAAAAACTCACTTCCTTGCATTTGTTAAATAATATAATATCATGCAAAATAATATAATATAAAAATAATTTTCATTTAATTATATACTAGTTAATTTACTCCCTTTCAAATTTCATGGGCGCAAAACACCTTTTTTACTGACTAAATGATTATTTAAGTAAAAAATAGTACAAAAATTATTTTGAGTTTTATTTGATTATCATGGTCATTTAGTATAGTTTTTTATATGCTTAAAATATCATTTTTAAGGAATATATTAATTATTATGGACACAAAATGCTATTTTTAGGTTTGTTTTAATTAATATAGACACAAAATACAATTTTCCCCCTAATTGCTTTAAAGTTAACATATAAAATGAATGGATTAGTGGAATTGAAACAGAGTACATACTTTAGAGGCTAAATAGGCACAAAATAAACTTTAGGGGCTCAACATAAACTATATGTATACATTATGGACCATGTAGATAATTCCTTGCTTAAGTAAATGTAATAACCCGCCCTTTTGGAGAGGATTAAATTCCATAATTAAGTATAATTTGAAATTTGGAGAATTTCTCGAAATAGTAATTTTTGGGATTTTCGAGGATTTAATGATTTTCGATGGGTATCGTAATTACTTTTGGGACTATATAGGTCGCTATAATTTAATTATATGTCGTCGTGGAGAAAATTGACGAAAGGGTCAGATTTTAAATTGGAAGACCCGCAATTTCTTTTATGGGTTAGAATAGTGATTTGCGGTCAAGTACCTCGGATGAAAATTTTGACTGCGCCATGAGTCTCAGAATGTCTGAGATAGTCGGAAAAGAGTGTCCGATTGTCGAAATTGAGTCTCGGAAAATTTTAGAGGTAAAAGTAACTCGTAATTGGGTAAACGAGTCGTTTTTGGGTTTTAAGGGGTTAAAACCCATTTCTCTCTATATAAAGAGGAAGAGAGGGAGAAAAAGAGAAAGAAAAGAAGAGAAAGAGAGAGAAGAGAGAGAGGAGTAGGGATGGCAACGGGTCGGTTCGGGGTCGGGTTTTAACTCCCCATCCCCGTCCCCGTTAGAAAAACCATTCCCCGTCCCCGCCCCGTTCCCCGTTATAACGGTTCGGGGATCCCCGTCCCCGTTTAAAACGGGTATCGGATTCCCCGCGGGGAACCCGTTTTGATTTTTTTTAATTTTTTTTTATAATTTCAACTCCTCTTTAGGCATCTCCCAAAAAAATGCTTACATAGTTTAACAACACAAAACACCCCAAAAAAATGCCTACAGAATTTAAGAACACAAACCCCCTCAAAAAAATGCTTACAAAATTTAACAACACAACCCCCCCCCCCCCCCCCCCCCCCCAAAAAAAAAATGCTCACAGAAAACTATGGAATGAAATATGAAGGCTGTGAGAGAGCTACAACACAAAACGTTTTTTTTTCATATAGGCTACTATAAACTATATTTCACCATTTGAGACCCAAAAAACAAGAGATAAAAGAGATCTACCTGTGAGAGAGCTGTGAGGAGAGAGGCGAGGGATGCCTGCGGTGGAGAGTGAGGAGAGCTACCTGCGGTGGAGAGTGAGGAGTGAGAGGAGAGCTGCCTGCGGCGGTGTGAGAGCAGCGTGAGAGCTGCGATCCTGTGGCGGCATGAGGGAGTGAGGAAGGGAGTGAGTGAGGGCGTGAGGAAGTGAGGAAGGGAGCTGCCTACGGCTTAGCTTAGGCTGCTTAGCAGATGTGTGAGGGAATAAGTCTAGAGCTAGGGCTTTAGTTTATATATTTTTTATAATATAAATATATATTTTTTATTATACATTAGTAATTCGAGTATCCCCGTGGAGACCCGAAGGTATACCCGAAACCGACCCGAAACTTTTCGGGGATTTTTTCCACTCCCCGAACCCGATCCGATCCCCGAATTATCGGAGATTTTTCAGGGATTTGTTTTCGCGTATCCGCGGGGACCCGAAATTTCGGGGAAAATTGCCATCCCAAGAGAGGAGGAAGAAAAGGGGAAAAAGGAGGAGATTCTGACCAGCCTCCGCGGGATTCGGCTCGAGGACGTTAGATTTTATCCACCAGGCAAGTGTTTACTTGCTTTATCTCCCTTTTTGCATAAATATCTCATACCGTAGTTTGGTATAATCAAACCTTAAATATTTTGGGTTGGGGTTTTGTGGATAAAAACGGGTTTTTGGGAGTTAAAACGAATAAACCCCTAAAAATGGTAAATTGGAGAAACTTAGGTTTTACTTGAAATTAATGGGTGATTTCGGGTTCTAGGATGTTTAGAACCCGTATTATAAGTGTATTTGTAGTTGGTTGAGGTTATAGGACGTTGGGTGAGGCGACAAAAGCTTAGGAGAAGCTTTAATGGCGACAATCGTCTCGGAGAAGACGATGAATAGTAACCCGTCACTTTAGGGGGCCATTTTGGCTAGGAAAAGAATTAATTTAGCTTTCGGCCAAAACACGAAAGTTGTAAATCTTTTCGATACGGTCGCGTGGACGCTAATCGCGTATTTTTCTAATTTTTCTACGATTTGATATGATTTTTACAAGATGGCAGCTCTGGGTTGAAATCATCAACTCGGAAATCAAATCGGGAATTGGAAAATGTACGGCTAGAATTAATTGTGTAGAGGTTTGGGATAATTTTTGGGGTAGTTTAGAAACCCCGATAATGAAGTCGGGTTGTTAGATGGAGGATTTGAGGAGATTAGTGTTATGGACCTGGTGTGACCGGTCGACCGCGCCCTTAAGGCCGGTCGACCGCGTCAATGAAATAAGGCCTACTGCTTTGTTTCGTAGGCTTATTTACAACCCGCGGTCGATCGGGGGTCTAGGACCGGTCGACCGGTACTCTGTTTTCAGCCCAAGATTTTGGAGATTGTTATTACTTCTCCTCTTTGAGTTTAAAGCGGGCTTTCTAAAATTTGAGTATTAAAAAGGATTATGATCTAAAGAGATAACATAATCATATTGATCTTGGTTGAGTGAATCCTATGAGTTGATTAGAATAAATTTGGGGAGTATAGTTATATATTCGCTAAATGAGAAATGGTATAATTGGAGATATCCAATAAATCCTTAGATAGGATTGAGATATATAGTGATTATTAAAGTAAGAAATACTTTGGGTTTAGTATCATGCGTATATGTATGCATGATTATGATTCCTGGAGGGAATCTTTGGGATTATTGGTCATCGCTAGATGCTATAGGCCACTATGGCTGTTTATATATATTCTAGGAAGAATATATAGGATATGTATATACTGTGTGATTTAGGTATATATATATGTTATGATGGAAATGATTTTGAAAATATAAAAATGAATATTTTCAAAATGGTAAATAAATGATTTTCATAATTGATAAAATATGGATTACACACCTCTCTAAATCGCTATCATAAGGGAAGTTGCGTACGTATGGTGAAGCCCCCTGGCTAATGAATGCGAGGTGGATATAGTCCTATAGGCCATGTGAGCGTTTGTTGATATATATTTTTCTGCGCTGGTTAGGAGATTCCGGGTGTAGTCTTGACTATCCCACAGGCACATGGTCGCTTCCCGACGTCTTGCGATGTAGGATCCCAGGTTGTCTTGATGATAGGCTCTGGAAGATGATAGCCATTTAGGAGCGCGCGCAGTGGGGAAACCCGGACGGGCTGTCTTAGAATGCGTTATATTAAAGCAATTCATGATAATGGATTGGCTTTAATTATATTTCCTGGATATAGGAAGGGAAATGGGTTATATGTTTAGCTTCGGTAACACTCCCGGATGGAAGAAGGGATGTGGAAGCATATGATATGGTAAAAGCATTTTTATGAAAATAAAAATGGCTTTTAATTACATTTCCTAAGTATAAAAAGGGAAATGGGATAATTGAAAAAGGGAAAAGCATTTTTATGATAATAAAATTGGCTTTTTAAAAGTATATGTTATAGTAAAGCAATTCATGCTAATGAATTGGCTTTTAAATACATTTCCTGGATATGAGAAAGGAAATGGAAGGTTTTGAAATGAAAATGATAAGTATTGATAAATACTTTGTACATGAATCCTCAGTCCGGGAGGTAGATCCTAATGTGTATTATAAAGATATAATTGAATTGGTTAACCTCAGTCCGGGAGATATTATCCGGACGTATTTTGTAAATGTACATATATATATATATATATATATATATATATATATATATATATATATACATTTGTGTGTGCTACGGGCCTAATGGATCTCTACCATTAACCCTGCCAAGTAGTAGTGTATCGGGGGGGTTCCTTGTTTCGATTTCGTTTTGCGAGACACCCCACGCACGAACTTAGTGCAGTGTTGAGAATGGAGAGAAGTTTAGCCCTTAGCACTTTGACTATCTTGGGTAGATAGTAGTTGAGTGATAGACTAGTTTAGCAGGGTAGCTAGACTAGGATGTTTAGAGGGATGCGCTTGGAGTGCACTGTTAGAGGAGAGGTGAGGGGTATCTCATGGGAGTGCGATACCAAATTTAAATTTGAGATAAAACTATTTTTCTAAAAAAAAATAAAGCATTTATGCACTTGCAAAATATTTTCAAAATTCGGGCTCTGACCCGTTTATCTACTTTTCCTTTCTTGCTATATTATATATATATATATATATATAGGTGTCCAGACACAGGAACGCCTGGATGACACATCTTTCAAGTCAGACGTCAGCTGCAGCAGCTGTGGATGCGTGTAGGTTTTTGATAGCTGCTTCCATCCTTGTACTCTAGATAGGAGGTACTGTATAAACATTCAGTCCAATGGTCCAACTGATTTTATTTATTCTTTGCACGATATTCGATATGGTTGTATAATTTGAACCGAGTGTTCGGTTATTTTAGTTCATTTCATTTTCCTTTTAATTTCATTTACACATTAAATTGTGGATGTTTTATTTTAATCGTTAAAAAGAGTAGTTAAGTAAAAGTTTTTAACGCTCGCCTAATAGGATATTAGTAATTAAATGGATTTTCGACAATGATGCTAAGAATGATCCATATGTGACTCCTGTTTTAATTTGATATAGGAGTGATCGGTATCCCATTAGGCGGGCTGTTATAGATGGTATCAGAGCATCAGGTTCTAGTGTCCTTAGGAATCTGTGCGGACGTACTACGCTTTCAGCGTTGCTCTCGATTTGTTATAGAGCCCCAGGATTTGGATTGTTGATTTCTCTTGTGAGATTTCGTTCTCCTTCCATGCTAGAAGATTATAGAAATCTTTTAGGTGCTCGTTGAGAATCGTGTGCGGAGCTCGGAGGGCAGCAGGAGTTGGAGCTTAGCTGGGGAAGCTGGTAGAAGTTGGGGACGAGGACCCTAGTAGAGGCCACTATCCTTGTGACAAATGCTAAGGATTGTTGCAACGACTACTAAAGTATAGTAGATATGAGCAACCAAGTACTACTGTGGTAGAAAGTGGTACTCAAATTGAATTACCCCGTAGAGATAAGGATTCCAAAGGGATCTTACGGATAGTTTTAACCGTGAGTCCCCATGATTCTGCAGGAAGGAGAAGAATTCCGTTTCGTAATTATTCACATAAGGGTCGGTCAAAGACCGACAGTGAATAAAGAACATTATCGAGAAGTGAACTTTGTACCGAGGTGAGGAAGGTACAATGAATAATGATCCCTTTCCAGGAAGGATAGGCTCCCTAAAGAAGTGTTGTTAACACTTACGGAGAATGTGCGTGTGTTCAGGTGCCCCTGAGGGGACTCCACATGGGGAGATCTAACGAGAGAGGATTATTGGAACCGGTGGTGGAGCTTCCTTTTAACGAAGAAGTTAAGAGGATGAATAAGGTGATTGTAAGGAGCAAGGTTATAGAGTCAGATGGTGTTGACAACTCCATTATGGTCAGGAAGACCAGTGATGTAAAAGGTATTGTGGAGTGCGTAGCCACGCAGTTAGTCCTTTCCCGGTAGGAATAAAGGACAAGGTTAGGGTTCCCGGATGGGGCCTAGAGTTAAGGAATTTTGGTAAGAGGTGTGGATAGAGGAAGTTGTGGTGTTTCGTTAGCTCTAGACTCGTGTGTGTACTTGGAGCCTTGTGGTGGTATCGATAACATTATATCATGCATGACTATGTTTTGTCCGCAATAGCGGAGTTTTATTTTTCCTTCATTCGCCATAGAGGCGGGTGATGATATTTTGGATATATATATATATATGGTTTATGATACTCATCTTATATGTTATACGAGTATGGTAAGGTTGTGGTATATTCGGAGCAATAGCAGGCTAATGATGGAAAGACTATTGTGTCCATGGTTCCTAGAGGGAACAGATTGTGGTTGCGGTGTCTCACCACGATACAGGTTGAGTACACCTTTGTTATTATGGATTGATGGAACCTCGATGAGCAGAGGCTTCCTTATTTTGGTTTGTATATGTGGCAACCTTATAGATATAATTAAAGGCCCACGGGATCATTGTTGAGCTGTAAGATTTAGCTCAGTACTGGTTTGCGCAAGGACTTAGAAATAGTGCGAGCGCTGGGTGGTGTGAATCTTAGTTAGAGATAGGAGTTCAGATCACCTTTCGTTGATAAGGGATAGGATTGTCCCGGTTGCATGTCTGAAATAACGGGACTCCGTGACCGACGAAGTCAAGTGTTAATGTGTGGAGGGGTTCCTTGTTTGGATTTCGCTTTGCGAGACACTCCACACATGAATCTTAATGGCGCCGGGTGTGGAGAGCTATTATGGGATGAGAGGATGTGGGTTAGTCTTATAGTGTGGATGAACCACTATAGACTATGAGCCCTGTGATGATGGTACGCTTATGGAAATATTGTGCTATGGAAAAGCACTAAAGTGGTCCTCTCGCAACAAGTAGTTGGGTGGAGTAGGACTTAGAGAAATTGATTTGAGGATGATAGACAGGCCTTAATAAGAAGGCAAATTTAGAGGAAATCTGTGATCGGTGTGATATAAGAAGTGTTCCTACAGAGAGTAGGCACTTTGATTAGTTAGGTTTCCTTTCGTATGGGCTGAAGGATAAGATGGTAGGAATGCGTTTGTAGGTTAGCTTAGTAAGATTTAGGACGTCCCGCTGGTGTGCCTTAGGTCGTTATATCTCGATAATCGACAACGCGAGGGAGTAGTGTAACGGGAGGGTTCCTTGTCTGGATTTCTCTTTGGCGAGACATCCCATGCACGAAACCAAGCAAATATCGAGAGTTGATAGAGGCCTTGGGCACTAGGGACATATTTAGGATACTCGTTTCGCCTAGGTAGGGTAACGCATAGATCGTAGAATTTTTAGGATATAGGTTCGCTAGAGTTAGCGGCGCCGAGGTTAGGAGGATTGAAATTTCGCGGGATGGAAGGACCCATAGGTGAGTATTACACCGAGGAAAGAAGACCCTTATTGGGAGAGAGTGTAACGTGTCGAACGTTCGCTATGGTTGTGCAGATGTGCACAAGTTAGAAAGGTGTATGGGCACCTTTTTGAGAGGGTTTTATATACCGCGTAGTATATAAGGTTGAAAATTTATGCCGAGAGGCATTTTAGAGGATGGGTATTAAGTGACGTATTAGAGTCACTTTATGATCGCGGTAGCCACATAATACTTGGTTGGGAACCGTGGGGTTAGTGTCATTCCCCTTCAGGTTTAGGAATTGTAGTGATCCTAGATATATCTGAATTTCGAAGATGAAATTTCGTTGTAAGGGGGGGAGTATGTAATAACCCGCCCTTTTGGAGAGCATTAAATTCCATAATTAAGTATAATTTGGAATTTGAAGAATTTCTCGAAATAGTAATTTTTGGAATTTTCGAGGATTTAATGATTTTCGATGGGCATCGTAATTACTTTTGGAACTATATAGGTCGCTATAATTTAATTATATGTCGTCGTGGAGAAAATTAATGAAAAGGTCAGATTTTAAATTGGAAAACCCGTAATTTCTTTTATGGGTTAGAATAGTGATTTGCGGTCAAGTACCTCGGATGGAAATTTTGACTGCTCCATGAGTCTCAGAATGTCTGAGATAGTCGGAAAAGACTGTCCGATTGTCGAAATTGAGTTTCAGGAAATTTTAGAGGTAAAAGTAACTCGTAATTGGGTAAATGAGTCGTTTTGGGGTTTAAAGGGGTTAAAACCCTTTTCTCTATATATAAAGAGGAATAGAGGGAGAAAAAGAGAAAGAAAAGAATAGAAAGAGAGAGAAGAGAGAGAGGAGGAAGAAAAGGGGAAAAAGGGGGAGATTCCGGCCAGCCTCCGCGGGATTCGGCTCGAGGACGTCGGATTTTATCCACCAGACAAGTGTTTACTTGCTTTATTTCCCTTTTTGCATAAATATCTCATACCATAGTTTGGTATAATCAAACCCTAAAGATTTTGGGTTGGGTTTCGTGGATAAAAACGGATTTTGGGAGTTAAAACGAATAAACCCCTAAAAATGGTAAATTGGAGAAACTTAGGTTTTACTTAAAATTAATTGGTGATTTCGGGTTCTAGGATGTTCAGAACCCGTATTATAAGTGTATTTGTAGTTGGTTGAGGTTGTAGGACGTTGGGTGAGGCGACAAAAGCTTGGGAGAAGCTTTAATGGCGGAAATCGTCTCGGAGAAGACGATGAATAGTAACCCGTCACTTTAGGGGGCCATTTTGTCCAGGAAAAGAATTGATTTAGCTTTCTACCAAAACATGAAAGTTGTAGATCTTTTCGATACGGTCGCGTGGGCACCAACCGCGTATTTTTCTGATTTTTCTACGATTTGATATGATTTTTACAAGATGGCAGCTCTGGGTTGAAATCATCAACTCGGAAATCAAATCGGAAATTGGAAAATGTACGGCTAGAATTAATTGCGTAGAGGTTTGGGATAATTTTTGGGTTAGTTTAGAAACCCCGATAATGAAGTCAGGTTGTTGGATGGAGGATTTGAGGAGATTAGTGTTATGGACCTGGTGTGACCGGTCGACCGCGTCAATGAAATAAGGCCTACTGCTTTGTTTCGTAGGCTTATTTACAACCCGCGGTCGACCGGGGGTCTAGGACCGGTCGACTGGTACTCTGTTTTCAGCCCAAGATTTTGGAGATTGTTATTACTTCTCCTCTTTGAGTTTAAAGCGGGCTTTCTAAAATTTGAGTATTAAAGAGGATTATGATCTAAAGAGATAACATAATCATATTGATCTTGGTTGAGTGAATCCTATGAGTGGATTAGAATAAATTTGGGGAGTATAGTTATATATTCGCTAAATGAGAAATGGTATAATTGGAGATATCCAAATATATCCTTAGATAGGATTGAAGTATATAGTGATTATTAAAGTAAGAAATACTTTGGGTTTAGTATCATGCATATATGAATGCATGATTATGATTCCTGGAGGGAATCTTTGGGATTATTTGTCATCGCTAGATGCTATAGGCCACTATGGCTGTTTATATATATTCTAGGAAGAATATATAGGATATGTATATACTGTGTGATTTAGGTATATATATATGTTATGATGGAAATGATTTTGAAAATATAAAAATGAATATTTTCAAAATGGTAAATAAATGATTTTCATAATTGATAAAATATGGATTACAAACCTCTCTAAATCTCTATCATAAGGGAAGTTGCGTACGTATGGTGAAGCCCCCTGGCTAATGAATGCAGGGTGGATATAGTCCTATAGGCCATGTGAGCGTTTGTTGATATATATTTTTCTGCGCTGGTTAGGAGATTCCGGGTGTGGTCTTGAACTATCACGCAGGCACATGGCCGCTTCCCGACGTCTTGCGATGTAGGATCCCAGGTTGTCTTGATGATAGGCCCTGGAAGATGATAGCCATTTAGGGGCGCGCACAGTGGGGAAACCCGGACGGGCGGTCTTAGAACGCGTTATATTAAAGCAATTCATGATAATGGATTGTCTTTAATTACATTTCATGGATATAGGAAGGGAAATGGGTTATATGTTTAGCTTCGGTAACACTCCCGGATGGAAGAAGGGATGTGGAAGCATAAGATATGGTAAAAGCATTTTTATGATAATAAAAATGGCTTTTAATTACATTTCTTGAGTATAAAAAGGGAAATGGGATAATTGAAAAATGGAAAAGCATTTTTATGATAATAAAATTGGCTTTTTAAAAGTATATGTTATAGTAAAGAAATTCATGCTAATGAATTGTCTTTTAAATACATTTCCTGGATATGAGAAAGGAAATGGAAGGTTTTGAAATGAAAATGATAATTATTGATAAATACTTTGTATATGAATCCTCAGTCCGGGAGGTAGATCCGGATGTGTATTATAAAGATATAATTGAATTGGTAAACCTCAGTCCGAGAGATATTATCCGGACGTATATTGTAAATGTACATATATATATATATATATATATATTTGTGTGTGCTACGAGCCTAATGGATCTCTACCATTAACCCTGCCAAGTAGTAGTGTATCGGGGGGGTTCCTTGTTTCGATTTCGTTTTTGCGAGACACCCCACGCACGAACTTAGTGCAGTGTTGAGAATGGAGAGAAGTTTAGCCCTTAGCACTTGGACTATCTAGGGTAGATAGTAGTTGGGTGATAGACTAGTTTAGCAGGGTAGCTAGACTAGGATGTTTAGAGGGATGCGCTAGGAGTGCACTGTTAGAGGAGAGGTGAGGGGTATCTCATGGGAGTGCGATACCAAATTTAAATATGAGATAAAACTATTTTTCTTAAAAGAAAATAAAGCATTTATGCACTTGCAAAATATTTTCAAAATTCGGGCTATGATCCGTTTATCTACTTTTCCTTTCTTGCTATATTATATATATATATATAGGTGTCCAGACACTGGGACACCTGGATGACACATCTTTTGAGTCAGACGTCAGCTGCAGCAGGTGTAGATGCGTGCAGGTTTTTTATAGCCGCTTCCATCCTTGTACTCTAGATAGGAGGTACTGTATAAACATTCGGGCCAATGGTCCAACTGATTTTATTTATTCTTTGCACGATATTCGATATGGTTGTATAATTTGAACCGAGTGTTCGGTTATTTTAGTTCATTTCATTTTCCTTTTAATTTCATTTACGCATTAAATTGTGGATGTTTTATTTTAATCGTTAAAAAGAGTAGTTAAGTAAAAGTTCTTAACGCTCGCCTAATAGGATATTAGTAATTAAATGGATTTTCGGCAGTGATGCTAAGAATGATCCATATGTGACTCCTATTTTAATTTGATATAGGAGTGATCGCCTGGTATCCCATTAGGCGGGTTGTTACAGTAAATTAAAAATATTGTGGGGTCATAATGAATAAAAAGAGATTTCGTGTCTTAAAGTTAGTTTATTCAAAATGATTTTAACTAAATGAGAGTTTTAGTAATGTTAAATAACTAATGGGTCTAATCGTGTTTAATATTGGACTATTGTGTCAACTCGTATATGATTTAAAAGTATTCTTTATATGTATGGATAATAATGGCTGAGCGCGACCTGACACATTATGCTAATAGGTCAGGTTCAAATATAATTTATTCACGCAATAAAAAAAATCATTTAGGCATGAAAACGATAAATTTTAACACAATAAAATCTAATATGAACACAACTTGAAAATTACCTCTAATCATTACTAAATTTTTAATACAAACCCAATATGATACGACACTGTACCTCCCCTTCACAAGTACAAAGAGAGTGATTGGTTACCATGTAAGTGTGGAGGTTATAATGTAATTGAACCAATAATACCTTCACACGGTATTTTAAAAGTATTAAATATATGGGTAAAATATCTAAATGGCCCCGAATGTTTATTAAATATTTTTATTGAGCCTTTAATGTATTTTTTGTATCTATTACGCCCCTAATGTTTATCACTTGTTTCTAATAAGCGCTTTTGTTAAAGAAAACTGTTAAAATTGACAGATTTTGCCTAATTTAACACATTGACCCTATTTTCACATGTAAATTTTTTTTTTACCTTACTAAATCTCCAAAGTGTTTTGGGTCACTTAACTTTTATATAAGAACATTTTTTTTATAAACAAAATGCTTATTTACTAAAAAGAGAGTTTTTTAATAAATGTCTTTAACATTTTTATTTATAAAAAATAATTAAAGAACTTTTTCAAAATTTAAAACTATTTTTGTGTAAGTGAAAAATAATTTTTTATATTAAAAAGAAATTTAACATTTTGATTATAGAAAACACTTAAGTTTTAGTTATAAATGACAAACAGTTTTTTAAACTGACAAATAGCTTAAAATATGTACAATTTTTTATATAAAATACGTAGTGTTTTTTGTATTTTTCATTTATAAAAAATATTTTTTATAAGCTAAAAATATATTTTAAAATAACATACATATTTTATTTATGAGAAAAATAACCTTTTATAATTTTTTTTTTGTAAAAAATGTTTTTTAAAAAATAAGAAACACTTAACAGTTTTTTATCATTTTCATTTATACAAAACAGTTAACAATTTTTTAATAAATAGCGTATAATTTTTAGTAAACATGACGAACATTTTTTAAACAAAAAGTAGTTAAAAATATAGTAGTTTTTATTTATATAAATAATTTTTTTCAAAGAAAAATTCAGATAGTTTTTTTTTATCAATAACATAATTTTTGAAATAAAAAAGGTCAAAATACCTACAAAATTTTATTATAACAACTACCTTTTTTTTTAATACGTACAGTTTTTTTTATATAATATCTAATCTTTTTAATGTTTAACGAATTTAAAAAAAAGAAAATTAAAGAATTTTCAAAAATGGATATTAATGTTTAATATACTTTAAACTACCAAATAGCAAAAACTTTTGTTACAAGTAAATATTTCAATAAAGCGTACCCGCGTAGGGGGGGGGGGGGGGGGGAGATTCTGTATACAGGAAGTATACAAAAAAAGGAAAGAGGGGACCGGTACCCAATCCAAGACAAGCCTAACACTTGAACTCCTCCCAAAACTGAAGGAAAAAAGACAACAACGTATCCACCCTTTTCCGATGCCATGAGAGAAGAAAGCTCAGAAATCAATACCATAAACGTAAAGGATCCAACTCGCCCCCCTCAAAACATCTCTGAGTTCTCTCCTACCAAACAATCCAATAGATATAATGCGGGACCATTTTTCAAACACCCTTTGGACCAAGGCAGCCCCTAGGACTCCCCCTAGCCACCAAGACATCGCTCACCTCCTATGGCATAACCCACCAGATCTTTCTTAAAGAGAATATCAAATCCCAAAGTCCCCGAGTCACGTGACAGTGAAGAGGAAGGTAATTGGTCATCTCATCCTCCTTGCGTAACCAACGTGTGCTAGCCAACCTCCTCCCTCGTTTCTGCAACCCTTCGATAGTCAAGATTGCCTACCTAGACGCAATCAACACAAAGAAGCTAACCTTATGGGGCACATGACTCTTCCAAATAGTCTTCTAAGGAAGAGAGACACTCTCACTGCCCCTAAGCACAATGTAATATCTCTTAACTGAAAAAATACCATCCTGAGAGCCCGTCCACCTCAAACCATCAGCCTCAATGGACGGAATAAGCGCCGAAAGCATCCACTCAAAGAACTTCTCCACCTCCTCCAGCTTCGAATCCCTAAGCTCTCTCCTAAACATCGGGTCCCCCAGACATGATCCCCAACCCTCCTCCTATGATCCTCTATTGTCCCCTCCCTAACACCCCCAATCCGATACATCCCCAGGAAAAGATCCTCGAGAGAACCACCCTCAACCCATCTATATTTCCAAAACCATATATGATTCCCTCTCCCGAGATGGAAGGAAGTGAACTTAAAAAAAGCATCCCACCCATTTGAAATACACTTACACTACCCCACCCCATGAGCAGAATGTCCCTCCCCTGGGCTCCACCCAAACGAGTCGATCCCATGCCTAGCCATCGTCACTGTCCTCCACAGTCTGGTATATTCCCTATTAAACCGCCACAACCACTTGCCCAGTAAAGCCTTATTGAAATGGACTAAAATTATCACCCCCACCCCACCCTCCTTCTGTGGTAAGCACACCTCATCCCAACTCACCAGATTATATTTGAACTGATCAACATGCCCTCTCCACAGGAAATTCCTCATCAACATGTCGAGTCTTTTGCCAATTGAACCAGGTAAAGGGAGTACAAACATGAAATAAAAATGAAGACTCGATAATACACTTATGATCAACGTCAACCTTCCCCCTTTGGAAAGGTAACTATGCTTCCAACCTCAAAATATACTAGCAGCAACCTCAACATCCTCACCTCATCCATAGTCGCCTTAAAAAAATAATAGTATCATCTGCAAACAATAGATGAGAGATTACAATAGGTTGAGGAAAAGCGTTCCCGATCAAAAATTCGGAGGCCAACCCACCCTCCACCGTACGACTCACCATCCAAGAAAATGCCTCCATAACCAAAATAAAGAGAAAATGGGACAATGAGTCACCCTGCCTAGGACCTCGAGAACTCGAGAAGAAACCTTCGGGCACTCCATTTACCAGGATAGAGAAATTAACAGAGGAGACATATTTTCATCCACCTGCACCACCGCTCCCCGAAACCCATCCTCCTCAGAAGATAAGAGGAAGTCCCAGCTCACATGATCATAGGCACTCTCAGTATCAAGTTTGCAAATAATACCTGGGATACTGCTTCTCAATCTAGACTCGATGCACTCATTCACCACCAAAGTTGCATTAAGAATCTGACGGCCACCCACGAAATCACTCTGAGCATCGGACACGAGAGCATTAATCACCTTTATAAGCCTAACCAATAGGATCTTGAAATGAGTTTGTACACACTGCCAATAATACTGATGGGTCTGATGTCTCTCACATCCGTCGCTCTCCCTTTCTTGGGCACCAAAGTAATGAAAGTATCATTTAGACTCCTCAAAATGTACCCCCTATCATAGAACTCAAAGAATACCCTCATCACATCCTCCTTGATAACCGTCCAACAATGTTAAAAAAATGCCACGGTGAACCCGTCAGGGCCGAGTGCCTTGTCCCCACACATAGACATCAAATCCTAGACCACCTCATCATCTGTGAACACCCTTGCCAACTGATCCACATCCTCCCTTGAAATGCTAGCCACCGAAATCTCATACATCTTTGGACACCATGACTCCTCCTTTGTACGTAATCTCGCATAAAACTAACTGATCTCCCTACGAATGTCACTCTCCTCGATATAATCCATATCCTCCACTACAACCTTCCCAATATGGTTTAAATGACGAAGAGAGTTAGCCGCTTTATGGAAAAAAATTGTTTTGTTGTCCCCTTACCTAATCCAAAGAGCCCTAGACTATTGCCTCCAATAAAGCTCTTCCTGAATCAGTCTCCTCCCCACCTCCCTTTTTTCTATTCCCTAGCCACCCTTTCATCCCCCAAAAGACCGCCCAACCCTTATTTCTCATCAAGGCCTCGAATATCCTCCATAAACTAGGCAATAACACCCCCCACATGCCCAAACACATCATGGTTCCATCGAATAAGATCCCCTTTAAGAAGGAACAATTTAGATGCCAATCTAAAGTTATCATTCCCTCTACCTTATACCCACTCTCCCACTCCTTGACACTATCAATAAAGTCCTCCAACTTAAGCCATATGTTCTCAAATCTAGACGAGGACCTTCATCCCCTTATCCCACCACACTCTAAGAGGATAGGGAAATGATCAGATGTAACCCGCGGAAGGTAGGGTTGAGTTTTCCCCATAAAATGCTCCTCCCACTCATTAGAAAGAAGAAACTGATCAAGCCTAGAAAATGATGGGACGTCCCTTTGACTGGACTATATAAATAAACCTCCCTCCAACGGAAGGTCCATCAATTCCAACTCATCTAAGAAATCAAAGAAATCATGCATAAAATAATTCAATCTCCCTCCACACTCCTCTCAGAGGGGAATCGAACAATGTTGTAATCACCCATGTACACCATGGAACACCCCAGACACTCTTGGGCCCCGTAAATTCCTCCCACAACTCCCGACTATCCAAGTCCTCAACAGGCCCATAAACCCTCGAGAAACTCCATGTAAAACCATACTCAATATTCCTGAATAAACAAGAAAGGGACCAACATCCCACCAACACATCAATTTTCTCCACCACTCTATTATCCCACATAATAATAATACCTCCTAATGCCTTCTCTGAATCCAGACAACACCACTCTATACTATGCCCTCCCCAGATAGCTCGCACCAACTCCCTATCCATATTTCCCATCTTAGTCTCTAGTAAACAAACAATATCCAACTTCCACCGCGATATGGCTCCACTAACCACGCCTCTTTTCCCAAGGTAATTCAATCCCCTCATATTCTAGGAAATAATGTGTAAATTCAATAAATACCACTTTTAAAACCTCTATCCCCCCTAACGCCTCTACCTTACCCCTATGCCCCTCCTCTGTATCATGAAACAACGTTAGTGCCTCCTTCTCATTCCCCAAATACATTAACCCTAAAATTTTGTTGGATCCTCCTATCATAATAGGCACCCATTATTCTACCTCAGCCTCCAGGGCCTTCTCGATTCTCTTACCCCCAAACACCTCTCCCTCCCCCTCAAACCCCCTAAGCTCCACCCATATCTTAGGGGACGAACCTACCAAATTACACAACATCTCCTTCCAACTCAAAGATTCCCTCGATGTGAAAGAGAAATCGTGGACATACACCTCCTCCTCCAACACTTCCATACCCTCCTCCACGGACATACAAAGAGGGCCACCACTAAGAAGACCCGCACCAGGTGAGCACACAGGAACACTACCCTTAGATAATATAGCAATTGAACATGGCTATCATTACAAGACTCACCTTTGGGAAATTTTTTTACTATAATCGACCATAACATTCCCCTTATTTTTCACATCAAAAGGTTCCCTTCTATGCCTGAATTTATTCCTCAAAGTACCCATTTTTAACACTGTCCCCGAATTTAAAATAGGATCGAGGCTATTTAAATTGGACCACTATTTTCTAATTTTATCAACAATAGGGGGGATGATTTTATGTTGATAAACAAGCCCCAATGGAAAACCATCAAGCCCCACCGAATTCGTAACCCCAACATCATACCAACACTATGCATTTCCTAAGAAACCAAGGTCTGAGCTTCCACACTGTCAAATAACCAAAGGCTATTACCTCCCTTTTTGTTGTCACTATCCCCATGCATAATAGATTTAGACATCTTAGGGCACAGTGAAACTCCCCCATGATGTGACTTAAACCCCTTCTAGTCAAATCCCTAGACTCTCTCAAACCCTGGCCCACTTTCAAACACTCCGTTCTCCTATCCACGGCTGAAAAAACATCACCAGTTACGTCACCTACTACTGTGGACAACATTCCCTCACCCGTCTCAGCTCCTCCCATCGTGACAATGGCTATTGATGACTAGCCACTGTGAATAAAACAAGATGGAATAATAGATGCATTATCATTGGACCCATCACCAACTAAAATTTGATCCTCGAGCTTCTTTCCCAAAGCAGGAGAAAAGTGGATGCTCCCACCTGCGACCTTATCTTTAAATAAGACTGCATCACCACTGACAGAGTTGCCCAACAAAGCCATAGCACCCACTCTCACTAACATCATAGGTACGTCCATTATAAAGCACCCCGCTGCTAAGTCAAAATCTCCCCTACCATTCTTTCCATCACCACCACCAAAATAACAAAAACCTATCTGTTCAACCTAGATGGGTAGCTTAAACACCCACCCTCAAGCTTGTATGGTCATAGCCTCCGAAAAGTTACAAACCCCTTTGACCCGAATTCTAGCCCACCTAAGTTCCTCCTCCGCATGGGTATCCTCATTTATGTTATGTAACCCCCCACATCTATTACCAATAGCTTGGAAAACGTTTTTTCCCCAAAGATGGATAGGGAGGCCCACTACCCGAATCCAATTGTAACTCGAATGTCGACGAGATATCGTACTACACCCCAAGGTTGCCACATGTCAAAATAAAGTGGAATCCCATGAACAAACCAAGACTTATATTTAAGAATCCTCTCCACTTCTTTTTTTGACGAAAACACAAAGCAAAAAGTGGGAGAGTTCAAATAGCGTGCCACTGTACCTCCTATAGCTTTCCAATGTTCTTGTACCCAACTCTTCATCTTGTCTAAAGTTTGTTGAACAGCATCCTCATTTCACACCCGTCCTACGCCATTTTACTATATTATATATACATACATATTATGTAAAAATATTTAGGATAAATTACCTAAATGACCCTTAATATTTATAAAATATTTTTATAAAGACCCTAATATATATTTTGCACCTACTAATACCTTAATGCTTATTACTTGTTTATTTGAGTCCCATCCATTAAAGATTATTGTTAAAGTTAATGGGTTTTGCCTAATTTACAGATTTGACACTATTTTCACATATAAACTTACTTTTATGACTTTATTAAACTTGCATAAGTTTAATAAAGTCAAAAAAGTAAGTTTGTATGTTAAAATAGGGTCAAATTCGTAAATTAGGTGAAATCCATTAACTTTAGCAGTAATCTTTAAAGGAAGGGCTTCTAATAGACAAGTAATAAGCATTAAGGGCTTAGTAGGTACAAAATATATATTGGGGTCTCAATAAAAATATTAGGCAATTTATCCTAAATATTTTACATAATATGTATCGATATATAATATAGTAAAATGGCGTGCTTTTGAAATCTCTCATGTGCCAAGTGTAAATATTTGGAGTCTCCACTTTTATTACTCTCATAAATCTCTCTCTCTCTCTCTCTCTCTCATTTTATTCTTATCACTTATATATTTCCCTTCTTTTATCTCTTTTTTCTCCACCTTTCACGTATCTCTCTTTTTATGTCAAACAAATATTTTTCTACCACTGCTTTTTATTTATGCTGAATTTTTTAGAATTATTTCTTTCTTTACATTTTTTTGCGTTCCCTTCATTTAAATCATCTCCACATAGCCTTAGGATGAATACTAGTACGATATAGTAATTTTAAATACTTTTATACTCTCTCTCATTGTGTCGCATGTCAACAATTAAAGCATCCATTTTATTACTCTCATCAGTTTCTGTCCCTTTATTTATATATTACATTTTCCATTTTTCTCTCTCTCTTTCTCGGGGAATCAAATGGACACGGTGACCAAAGTGGGGAGACTTTAATATAGAAAAAGAGAAGTTCATCATTCACGTATCAATATTATTCAATAATCCATCTTGAGTGTATATATAGTCTAAATCCTTACAAAGCTTTTCACAAGGAGGGAGGACATAAGACTCAGCATTGCAAAGCTCTTAACTCCCACCTCGAAGAGTTGTCCCAGTCCGAGAATCTGAACGAATTCGTGGAGAAAAAGGCAGAGAAAGTTGTTTCCCATAGAGAAGCAAGGCCTGATAACGTACTAGAAGACGATGCCGGCCATGAATTCGCAGTAATTCATGGGGCATCCGACGTGAAACAGATTCAGGGAAATTCATCTCGAATGGAGGTAAAAAATCTTACAGCGGTGATGCAAGCTTTTTAGATCGATCCAGCGAAAACACAGTCAGGAAAGCGTCGGCGAGCAGATGACGTCGACTATAGTAAGCATATCGTATTTACAGATGAAGATCCGGTGGGAGTAAGAACCCCACATCATGATGCTTTAATCATTACTCTCAGGAATTAACGATTCTGCTAAGGGCCAATGTAGATGTCTTCACGTGGGAGCCATACGAGTTGACAGGAATTGATCCTAGTATGGTTTGTCATCAGCTGCACGTCGATCCCACCTTCAAACCAATCACGCAGAAGGCACGGCGAACTGCACCCGAGAAGGCAAAAGCCGTGGAAAAGGAAGTTGAAAAACTGTGGATGCAGGATCCATACGGGAGGTCCAATTCCCCAAATGGTTATCCAACCCAATGATAGTTCCAAAAAGCAATGGGAAGTGGATAGTGTGCATTGACTTCACTGACCTTAACAGGGTGTTCCCTAAAGACAACTTACCTCTCCCAAAAATCGATCAACTAGTGGACTCCACAGCAGCTCACAAGAAAATGAGTTTTCTAGATGCATACTCAGGGTATCATCAGATCCCCTTGTACGCTCCAGACTAGGACAAGACAGCATTCATCACCACCGTTGGATTGTACTATTATAAGGTCATGCCCTTCGAGCTCAAAAACGCAGGGGTAACTTACCAGAGGCTAGTTACCAAGATGTTCAAGGACCAAATGGGACACATCATGGAAGTCTACATCGACGATATGCTCATCAAAAGTAGGAAGAAAGAAAACCACCTCTCGGACCTATCAAGAACCTTCAAAATCCTAAGGAAGTACCGAATGAAACTTAACGCAAGAAAGTGTTCTTTCGATGTCCAGTCAGGAAAATTTCTTGGGTACTTGGTCAGTAAGAGAGGCATCGAGGCTAACCCAGACCAGCTCGATGCAATAAATAGGGTACAACCTCCTCGAATAATCCAGGAAGTACAGAAGCTCACCGGTATGCTCACTGCCTTGAACCGCTTTATCTCTAAGTCCTCCGAGAAGTGCAAGCCTTTCTTTTATCTTTTAAAGGGAAACAAAATGCTTGAATGGAACCAAGATTGCTCGCGGGCATTGGATGAGATCAAAGCTTACCTTATCTCTCCCCCACTGCTCATCATACCACATGAAACAGATTCCTTATACTTGTACCTCTCTGTTTCCTACCACACTGTCTGTTTTGCATTGATGTGAGGAATTGAAGGAATACAACACCCTGTTTATTATACAAGAAAGACCTTATCAGAGGCCGAGCAGCGGTACCTACCACTAGAAAAGCTCGCCATTGCACTTGTAGTTGCCTCGAGGAAGTTAAAGCACTACTTTGAAGCTCACACTATTATCGTCCTTACCTCGTATCCCCTTAGAGCAATCCTGAGGAAAGCGGATTTGTCGGGCAGACTGTCCAAGTGGTCAGTCGAGCTCGGACGATTTGACATCCAATTTCAACCAATGAACGCAATAAAGGGGCAGGACCTTGCCGATTTCATAGACGAATTCACAGGTGAATAGCCCCTCGACCAATCTCAACCAGTAATGCAAGGAGAAAACCACGCAATAGAGGGAGTCTGAAAATTATTTGTTGATGGAGTCTCTAACTCAAAGGGGGCAGGAATAGGCATTGTCCTTATTACTCCAGAATATACAATCCTCCAATAAGGAATCAGGCTTGGATTCGCAGCCTCTAACAATGAAGCGGAATACGAAGCTTTAATAGCCGGCCTCCAGAAGGCGCACACTTTGGGGGCGAAGCATTTATAGGTGTTCGACTATTCTCAATTAGTCTCTAATCAGATAAGTGGAGACTATAATGCAAAAGATGAAAGAATGGAAGCTTATCTCGCCTTAGCAAAATGACTAATGGCTAGCTTCGAGGAAGTCAATGTCCAGCAGTTTCCCAGAAGACATAACAGCCATGCCGACGCCCTAGTAGTCCTGAGTTTAGCAATCGATTCTGACTTAAAAAGAACAATCCCCATCGATTTCTTCGCTCATCCGAGCATTAGCCATAACAACGAGCCACTAGGCATGGAGAAGGTGCTCCAAATTGAGTTAGCACCCAGCTGGATGGACCCTCTAAGGGACTATTTGAAGGATGGCACACTCCCAGATGGTAAGCAGACTGCTCAGTAGATAAGATTCAAAGATGCTCTCTTTCACTTATCTCCAGAGGGCAAGCTATATAAGAGATCCTTTTCTGGTCCCTACCTTCAATGCGTTCACCCAAGGGATGTCGAGAAAGTTCTACATGAGCTTCACGAAGGAATCTGTGGAAGCCATGTTGGAGGAAGGTCTCTGGCTTTTCGAGCAATGAAAGAAGGCTATTGGTGGCCATATATGCAAAGAGACTCTGCGTTGTATGTTCACAAGTGCCTGAAATGCCAACTTCACGCTCCTATGGTCCATCAACCTGCCAGCGACCTAAGGTCGTTTTCCAGCCCATGGCCATTCGCTCAATGGGGAATGTACATCGTAGGACCACTTCCTACCACCACCGGAAATCGCAAGTATCTATTGGTTGTTACTGACTACTTCACCAAGTGGATCGAAATGGAACCCTTAGCGAACATTCGAGATACAGATATGATAAGATTCATATGGATAAATATAGTCACCCGTTTTGGCATCCCCAGAACCATCATCACTGATAATGGAACGCAATCCGAGAGCGGCTCCTTTTAGAGTTTTTATGGCGAGCATGGAATCAGACACCATTTCAGCTCGATGGCCTATCCTCAAAGCAATGTCCAAGCCGAGGCTTCCAACAAAACGGTGATCGACGAATTAAAAAAATGATTAGAGCAAGCCAAAGGCACATGGGTAAATGAGCTACCACATATTTTATGGGCCTACCGTACTACTCCACGATGAGCAACGGGGGAAACCCCATTCTCATTAACATATGGAATGGAGGCAGTCATCCCATTGGAAGCGTGTTTACCCACTATGAGGACCACCCTCGTCAACCAAGGCCAGAATGATGCAGCATTGCTCGCTGAGCTTAACCTAGCTGATGAACGCCGAGAGCTTGCCCTAATGAAACTAGCGAGCTATCAGCAACAGCTTGCAAGGCACTATAACAAGAAGGTCAATCCAAGGGCATTCCAAATTGGAGACTATGTCCTAAGGAAAGTCCTGAGCAGCACAACAAGACCATCAGACGGTAAGTTAGGGCCAAATTGGGAAGGACCATTTAAGATAACAAGAGACGATCTGCAAGGAGCTTATCACTTGGAAACACTGGAGGGTAGAGAGATACCCCGAGCATGGAATGCAACCAATCTCAAGAAATTCTATTTCTAGATTCTTATTTATTTCTTGAGATTCTTCTTTTGCATTATACTTATGAGACTGAAACTCATTAATAAAAGTTGTTTAGCAGTTGCATTCTACGAAGTGTCAGTATATGGACTTTATAACTCACACACCCTTTCCAAGTGACAGGCACATTAATCGTTACGCCATAGCAGGGAAATCACCCTCCTCAAGTTTTCATTATAAGACGCAAAAAACCTCCTAGTATTGCCCTGGCAATATACGAAACCCTATAGGAGATCCTTAGGCAATATGGCCAGTTCAAAATTGGCTGCCAAACAATGTTTGGTTGATAAAATCCTGATTGGATGAAACATCCAACACTAGGTGTGTACTCGCCAATTGCCACACTTAGGCCTAATGGAGTGTGACGACACAACCTAAAAGGTAAAGTGGGGCAGAATGGTATCTCATTGGCATACTAGATTGGACGGACACTTACTTGATAAAGCAAACTTACAAATCTAGTCAGCCAAGAGAGGCTAAAGATTATTGAGCAAAGATGAGAAAAATATAAGACACTTGTTTAAGTCGGCAAAATTGCCCAAAACATAAATTTTGTAATAAATTCATCACATTTACAGCAAATACAACACATGTTTAGTCGGCGAGATCTCCCAAAACATCGACATTACATCACTTCAATACAAAATACACAGAGTTACTAATGGCAAAATCTTAGTGAGGGTGAGGCCTCTGAATGAGATAATCAGCCACTTGGAGTCTTCGACCGTCGTCAGGATGAGGAACTAACTCTTCCTCGACTTCATTCACACCCGGCTCCAGTAGCTGCCGAGGAATGGCATCAATGGGGATCCACTGATCATCTCTCCGAAAGGGGTTAGGCAGTAGAGTACAAGGGATGATCTCATGACGATACCAGATCATCGAGTTCCTCAGGACTTGCAGCTCCCTCAAGGCACTCAACCACCCCCTGATGAAGGCGAGCTCTTCAAACTCTATCAGCCCCGTTGGAGCATCTAGCCAACCCTAATTATAACCATTGACCCATACTCATCGAGGTCCTTTCTTAAACAAATGCCTAAACCGGGTGACATCCTTCTAAAGCCCAACAGTAATCACATACGCTCGCTGGACATCACCATGAAGCTCTTCTATTTCCCTAGCTGAACTCCTGGTGTTCCTGTCAGCTCGCGAAACGGTTGGAGGGGTAGAGCCTCGCAACACAGGAGGAACGTCGCTCGGTCTAGTTCTAGCTCGCGACAAGGAGGAACCTCGTGATACTGCAGGAGCGATGCTCGGCACATGCTCCCTAAGTCGTGAGACCTCTCTCCTCAAAGCCTCATTCTCTTCCTGAAGAACTTCCCCAACCTGGTTGATCTCAGAAGCATCTAGAATTTTTGCTCGCAGTGTATTCACCTCTTCTTGCACTAAAGCACCAACTTCTTCCATCTCCTGGAGCCTGTCCTTTAATTTAACGATGAGCTCAGTCTGCTATATAAAGCGCTTATTTCTCAATCGCAGAGATTTGCAAATCCTCACAAAAAGTATGACAAACTTCAGAGCTTACATCAGGTCCAAGCATTCTTCCCAATTGAGAAGTGGCTGGTCTATAATCATCAACATCAATCGACTACAGGCAATAAAAGATCAATGAAGAACAAAATCATTCAGTACACTAAGGGAATGAAAAACCTTCTCATTTCATTGATACGAAGAGAGTCAGAATACATTGAAGAGTCAAAGGGAAAATTATAAATAGAAAAAACAAAGTACAACCCAAAAGATAAATTAGCCGGCAACCTCAAGATGATCAGAAGAGGTTGGCTGCTTCCCCTTGTCAGCGATAGTAGAAGCGCCTCTCTTAGCAGGGATAACCTCTATCGCCTGAGCAAGTGGAGCATCAGCAAGAACCATCTGGAAGACAGAATCAGAACCTTCGATGGCTGGGGCAGGGGCTTCCTCCACAATTAGCTTCGGACCCAGGTCATGCTCGTCGAAGAGAGGAGAGACAACATCGACACCAACAGCTATGAGGGCCTTGTTCCAACCTTTCTTGAAGTTCAGACGGCTGATGTAGCCTATCTGAACCTCGGCATCTTCATATGCAGCAGCCCACTCGGAGTTATAAGAGTCCTCCTTAATGGTAGCTGCTTGAGAATATTTTTCTTTCAGCCGCTCGGTCAGCACCCTGTTCTCCTCCATGACAGCCAACTTGCTCAAGAAGACCAAGTCATAGGCTTTCCTCAACTCGTTCATCTCTTTAATCTCCACCTCCTTTTTCTCGATTGGCCTCGACAAGGGCCAGGTCGAAAGAAGCCCGAGCAGCATCAGCAACCTTCAAACCAGCCTCGAGCTCCATACCCTTCAACTTAAAGGCAGCATTCTACTGCTCGAGCTCGACATTTTTCTTCTTCAGCTCATCGCGAGAATGATAGAGCACGACAAAGTCAATCACAAACTGCAAATAAAAGAGAAAACTAGAAAAAGGAAATACCCAAAATTTATTAAAGCATTAGAGAAAGGAAGAGGTCTTACCAAGGCTAGTCTCTGACTAGCTTACAGGGCCAATTGATCAGACCCAGCGCCTTTTGGCAATCTGTAAGAAGAACTGCCCTCTCGAGAAGCGCGGGGGCTAATTGAGGAGAATTGGCAACTGAGGCCCCCTCGGGCAATGAAAACATCGGGACTAAGGCATGCCCAGCTTTCGTCCTCGATTCCATTTGTCTACTCTTTTTCTCCTTCTCCTTCTCCTTCTCCATGATTTTCCTCTCCTCCATCCTTTTCTTCTCTTCCATCTTCTTTCTTTCTTCATCCTTTTTCCTCTCTCTCTCTCATTCGTTCATCTTCTTTCCTCTTCTTCTCCTGCTCCTGAGCAGTAGACCAAGAGCCAGTAGCAACAGCCCCGATGTTGGACTTCTTCTTCTTCAACCTCTGAGCGAGGAGCATATGATCATCATCATCGTCATCCTGAATCAGATTTTTCCTTGGAGGAACCATCTCCTCGCTTGAACTGCTGGACGTGCTCAAAGATTCTCGAGCTTCAGAAACCTCTTTCGAGTCAAAAGAACTACCACCACTGGAGCTCCCCTCATCAAAATTGCCTTCAGCACTGCCTAGGATGTCACTCTCAAAACTGCTCTCCTCCTCGTCCAACTGAATAGGATCAAGCAGTCTCTTCAAAAGAATCAAATTTAGGAATACTATCTACCGGCCTCTCTATGAAGCTAGAACCAACGTTTTTATACTCGAGCAAGAAAGCAGCGGATCGGGCATGCTCGCCATCAGCTAGGGGCTCCATGATATTCCAGGCCTTGACCAATTCAGAAAGACAAACTTTGCTGAGAGCAGGTTCCAAGTTCTTCGACCTTACTAAAGAAAAAATAGGAAAGAGTCAGAAAGATCACAAATCAATAAAGAAATTGAAAGAACGAAGCAAAGACTACCTATATATTCTTCCCCATAAAAGGGAACAGAGAACCTATCAGACCTCGACCTATCAGTCTGGGGAGAAAACTGCCAATTTCTAGCAAGGAAGCCATCTTGCCAATAGTCCTTATGGGAATCAGGTAGGTCTACTACCAATACCCTATCAGGACTCCTGGCTTTGAGATAGAGAACACCAGAACTAGTTCGAGAAAAAGAATAACAAAAGCAGACTTCGGCGAGCCCTAATTTGGTGCTATAGAGCTGGTTTATTCTATGGATACCATTGATTATCTTCCACACATTAGGCGAACATTGTGCATGAACAATGTTGAAATAACCAAAGAAGTGCAAGAATAGACTGTTGGGAGGAAAGGTAAGTCCCTCTTGAGAAAGCAACAAGACATGGATCCAATGGGCACCCTCTATCTCTCTAACATTTCTAGGGGGAGGGGCGCACTCAATCTTTACCCACTCGAGGATATTGTAAAACTTCATAAACTCAGACATTGATCTGTTACCAATCTTTTCCATTAGAAAACCCTAAAAAACTACAAACACAAAGAGAAAATACAAAGGGAAGAACAGGGAACTTACAAGATTAAAGTTTGAATTGAACGATGAAGAATCACAAGCCCAACTGACAAGGAAGATCGAAAGCGGTAAGAATGAAGACCGGGAGAAGAGAACGTGAATCGCTAGAACTCGTATAAAATGGAAGGGTATTGAGAAGCTTGAAACGACGATTGAGAAACGACTGCTCTGAATAACTTGTAAGTGTTACTCATCATAGTGCACAAACCACGAAGCAAGGGCCGCCAAAATCAGTCCTCAAACTTTGGGAAGAGTTGCACGATGTACAAAGGAGCCATTATGACAAATCATTTAAATTTATTGAGCCCAAAGTATGGCCCAACAAACTTAGGGGCAATTGTGGGTACCCGAAATTAGAATAATGGGCCTAGACGAGTAGCCTAATTGTAGTGGCCCAAAGTCCAGACCCTCCATATCTTAATAGGTTATGATTTAGTCTTCTCCCATGTTCTCGTTGAGAGGGATTCTAGGAGAAGATGGAAAACGTGGGGGAGTCCAACACCCCCACTCCCTGAAAATGAACATGTATATAATAAACCCTAGGTCCCGAGCATAGTACACGCACTGTATTCTCCATAATCGCTCCCCGGAGTATATAGAAATAATACTGACTGCACCACCGTGGACGTAGGCATTCTTGCTGAACCACGTACATCTCTTGTTGTGTGATTGGCATTTTGTATTCCTTATTCTTCTTGGTGATTGTGCTTCTCTCATCTCTTTGTGTTGAATAATAATTGTCACTATACAACCAATAATGGTAATATTTTAAATTTACACCAGATCAAGTTAATCTCTTATGTTTTATTATTTTGCCTAATCTTTTTTTTTTGTAAAATATTTTTGTCTAATTGTTATCGTCTAAAATTGGTATACGGATTTATGAGGCTTATTTGATAAATACCAATGATGAACAATAACAAATAGAGAGATTAATGGTCTAGATTTAAGAGAAGGATGAGAGACAAAGAATGAGACGTGGAACTAACTTGGTTCGGCCCAATGTGGTGCCGACTCCACAGTTGCTATGCAGGTGTATGTTATTTAGTTAGACAAAAGTCGTCAGAAAAGTGGATACAAGCTCTCAAGGATCTCTCTAATATCTCCATGTCTAGATGCTAAGTGTATCAATCTTATATCCCCCTTTAGGTGGGATTATGTACTATTTACGGGGGTGGGGGAGAGAGAAAGCAAGGGGATAGCTTGAGTGCCTTAATAAGTCAAGTCGTTACACCTTTCTACATTCGAAGATATGGATAATGATGATTCAGTTATAATCAGCCGAATGGGTGGACTATTAACCCACGTGTATATTAGATGAGTTGTCCATATTCCTTCATGTGTCCCACACGTGATTTGGTGGGTTTAACTAATAACATCAATATTTTGTGGTTAGTTATCCAGTCGACTAGGAATATCACTAAGCTGACCAGAGATGTGATAAGCCGGCCACGTTAATGAGTAAGCCGAGCGTCTTATGATGACAGGTATCACAATATCATTATGTAACACCCCACGCAATCCGATGGACGGGGTGGCCAGCCGCCGCCGCCAAACCACGCCGGGTGTTAACTAAATAAGTAATCATTCTTAGCATATGACATATATGAGACATATAAATTTCATCCCACAAGATAATAATTTAAAACCGATCCAATAATAATAACCATCCATGCGATAAAGAAAATCCATCACCATGCTAAACTCCAAATAATCCAATCTCCAATAATATAAAACTGAATTAAATGATCCAACGGAAATAAAATTTGAATAACTGTAAACAACCGTAGAACTGAATGGCCCACCAAATCCATAAGTAATGTCTCATAATAAAAATGCAGCGAAAAGGAAACAAATCTAAACTACTAAGCAACTAATAAATAAACTCCAGCTGCACCTCCAAAAGAGTCTCTAAATAAATCTTGTGTAGCTAGTCTAGCGATAACTGGAAATATCAGTCAACGCAATGAGTCAGAGCTCACCGCATGAATACCAACCACTCACTCCAAATAGGGTATGTGAACCCAGACAAGAGCATCATAAATAATAAATATTACAATAAAATATTTTAAATTAACACAATAATTATTAATGTGCGAGTAAAATAAATTATCATTTATCCACATCTAAGTCAAACCTAAAGTCCAAGTCCAACTATTTGACTTTATCAAAAGCTATCCATCTAATTTTATTCAATTAACCTGATCATTTATATTCATCAATAATATTAGTTGCAGGACTTTCGCTTAAAGTTACTTCGTTCAAATTGATTTATCACGTTATTATTATTATGGTGTCGTCATAGCCAGCCGACCCTACTATATATCCTACACTTATTCGGGCCCATTTCAAATTTTACACCACACATATTTCCTCCGTAATAGCCAGCCATCTCGTATTCTGTAAGCCATGCACTTATTTTTTAGGTTCCACGCATGACACATCATAATAGCCAAACGACCCATTTAACTGTTAACCCTGCACTTATTACGCCATCACACACCCACACATCATAATAGCCATCCAGCCCGTTTAACTGTCAGTCTTGCACTTATTAACGATGACAATTCATTTTAATAGTCGTTTATTATCTGAGACATTAATTCTAAATTTCTTATTTTTTCCTCATCTCAATTTATCTTTATTTTATTTTATCCCCACCCTATTATAGAGCATAGACCTCAAACCTACCCCTAGTCCCATACCTAAAGGTATCCAAAACACAATTGCGACCTATCCTATTTTGTAGGATGAAATTCTATAATTAATCTCACACTTAGATTAACCAAAACAACGGAACGACACCAAAAATCAGCCCCACCTTGGAATCCTTAATCCGTATAATTTTACACTAACTAGTCCCATACCTAGCATGTATTAATCACGAAAAAGCATACCCACTGGTCCCATACCTAGCAAGTATTTCTAAGTTTAAGGTAAGAGCACTACCGAAATCCCATCATCCCCACAACGATTAATTAAATTAACACAATAAATCACGCAATTATAATTTATTGACAAACGTACCATTTCTCATAAAGGCACACTAAATCTCAATTTAAATTTATTAAATTCATAGTTGCAACCAACACTTATATTTTTATTCAATAATTATGATTGTAACGTCATTCAAATATGAAACACACAATGATTATTTATTTTAACCAAGTCTACATAATTTTTCATGGTTATACACATCTAGTTTTCAAATAAATCGACTTTAAATGGTTTCTACAGGCAAAGATATACCCACATACCCAAAATCCAACCTCTACCCTAATCACATAAGGGTTACAAGTATTAAAATCAGATTAGTATTTTTCAGAAAAACAGTCACATTATGAACTTTCACTTTTCCTCATTAAATTGCTAAGTTCTTTTCAGAAAAGCACATGAATTATGATTTAGGAGACATCTAAGACGCATGATACTAAAGGGAGAGACTAGAGATATTCATGCCTAAGATTATTCGGTTTAGAAATATGATTAGATTAATTGGAATCCTCTTGAAAAGTTAACAAAGATTGACCCTTGCACCAACTTGAGAAAACACCAATTGAGCCTTCAAATCTTGAGTTGAATCTTAATAACTTCGGGGCTAGGGTTTGTTGGGGGGATAAGATGAAAATTATAAGGGTCTACTGCTCTTAATGGTTGTGAAAATATGCTTGAAAAGTCCTAACCACGTTTTAATTTAAGTGGAGAAAGATAATAGAATTTAAGTGCATTAAAATTTTATTAAAACTAAAACAGTTCGCCTGTTGGTGACACATACTTAGTCATGATTTAAAGCCATGACAAATTATCTGAAGCAGGATTTTTTATTTTGGCCCAATTTTCTTTGTCTAGAGAGTTTTATGTTATGAAGACTCTTCTAAACAACCAAAGGCTTATATATACTCATATTAAGAGTCTTTTAAGAAAGATTTTTGAATTCTGAATTAATTTAATTAATTACCGGATAAAATTACGGGTTGTTGGACATTAGTCAAATTTATATTCCATATTTATGGTACAACAAAATCCCCTAAAACTTAATTCATGACTAGAACGGGTAGTAACTTCTTTAAAGTATTAGATCTCTAGAGTGGTTGGGGGTGTGGAATAAGTGGATGAAGTGTTATATGGTAGCAGTTGATAAGCTACATAGAAATATGGCCGTATGTGTTTGCTTATAAATTGGTCGACATAGATGCTTGGTCGACTAACGATCCTAAGGAGTTGGTATATCAGGACTTTTTATCCTCTCAGTTCAATGGCAGTTTTGTAAATATAGGTAAGATTTGGGAAGCGAAGTGCTCCAGGGGTACACTGGTAATAAACTGCCTCTGGCGTCAAAACGAAGCGTTAAGTACATTTAATTATCATTAGATGCGGGGAACGGTGAAGGCTCCGTTTAATCTTATAAAATGTCAATTACCACCCTTTTTCTTACTGCACTTTTCATCCAAAAATTCCCTTTCTTCATCTCCAAGTCCTTCAGCCATTTGTAAGAGCTTTTATTTTTCACAGTAATGATCCTTTCTTGCTTCTTCACATTCCTTTATAATTCTTTCCTATTCTTACTGAAACATGGTTTATACTTTTGATAAGAGTTCATTAGATGTATTTAGGTTTACACATGGATTTCCTTTGTGGGTAATAACTGAACTGTTAAATGGGGCCTGTGACTTTTGTGCCATGCTTGAGAGTCATTGGTTACCTTTCATTTTTATTGCTGAGTGTGGGGTCATTTTTTCCCAAATCGCTTATTTTTGGAATTTTGTCAATACTTTGATATGATCCGTGCCTAAGTTTTCCCAAATACTTGAAGGGTCATTAATGGGGTACACTGCATTAACAAACTATATAGGACCCATATTGGAATCACGGAGTTGATGCACTGCTACCATTGGGTCACCACCAATGAAAACATTCATTATATGAAGAGAGGATTTAAGAATAGAGCCTTGGTTGTGAACCTCCCTAATTCTAATAAGGATTACTAGAATCATGGTTTGATTGTGAAGAATTGGTAATTCTCCCCTCTTCCTGAAGTTATAGTATCTGATGTGCTAAGATGCCCTCAGTAAGGCATGAGAATAGGTTAGAAAATGAACTTAAAATATTCTTGTCTGAGTAGTATTTTCTAATCGTTGCTGATTATGTGCTCCTATAATTTGTGTTGTAGCGAAGAGTATGAAGAAAATCCCATGTGATGCCGACGACAATTTTGTTGATCTTAAAACTGTGGGGGCGATCCAAGGAAGGCTAGGTACTGAGAACCACCCTAGGTCGGCAATATTTTTGCTTGGGTATAAGAGTACAACGACCTATTTTGTGGGACAGACCTATTAAGGAGAGCTCACTTGAACCCATTCCACTAGACGACCCAAAAGCATCAACCTCTAACTCTCATGAGCTTAGTTCAGGGTCCTTACCTAGAGCAGGAGACAATTTTTCTAAAGAGAGAAATCATTTATCATTGATCCTTCAAACGTTGCTTCGGTACCATCCAGTATCTCCCAAGGCGATATGGGAAAACATAAGATCACTAATTTGATTTTTACTCATTTTGTAGTGAGGTTTCCCCCACCTGCTCGTCCGGAGAGAAATAAGTCTGAAGATGGAGGTTTTAACAGCCTCCTAATATTTGATACATCTCCTGCGAGAGATCATGAACCTCCTACAAGAGGATGAGAAAGGATCCATCTCCCCTGACTATGCTTCTTGGAAAGAAAACTTCTAACAAGGACAAAGGTGCTACCCAATCAGTTGTTGTATATCCTGATCTTGCTCATGGCTAAATCAGATATAGGTTCCTTCCATACGACCAAGAAACTGCATCTTACCTTCCCCACTCAAGATTGTTGGATCATGCAAATCACAATCTGGTCCTTGTAAGTTAGTAACCCATTATCTAAGCTTTATTTAGGCTTCTTCCATTCCATATTAAAATGTCCTATTTTTCCTATTTATCTTCGCATTTATTGATTGATTATGACCACATCCTGAGGAGGAATGACAAGATGAATGAATTATCCTCTGACTCTGAGGTCGCCTTCAATGAGCTACAAAAGGCTTTGGAGGTTATGGTCATGCTAACGAGGTCGAGATGAGGGAGAAGGTAAAGTTGGAGAAGAGGGTTCATGATCTAGAGGATGAGAAGGTAATAGAGAATAATGTTATTGCTGCAGCTGAAAAATCCAAAAAAGAGGATGAGGATGCTAAAGCAGCGGTCGAGCTAGCAAAGACGAAGGTCGAACAAGCTTTGGCGGCCACTACCAAAGATAAGAAAAAGGCTTTCACAAAGGTCAGGGATAAGGCCTTAGCTAATGCTTCTGTGAAGATTGACTACTTGAAGAAAGTGTTCTTCAAATATGGTTGGGATGAAGTCGTTATCAATGTTGGCACTATCAAGGAGTTTGACCTCTTTGAACTAAACCTTCCTAGAACTCCTCCTCATGTTGATGAAAAAATTGATGATGATGATGAGGAGGAGGAGGAGGAGTATGAGGAGGAGGAAGTGGGTGTTATTGCTAACAAGGACTAATTTATGGTCATTGAGAAAGGTTAAGGTCATCCTACTACTGACAAGGAGAAGGTGGGAAAATATATCACTGTAGTTGGGCTAGAAGTGTTTAATTTTATTTCATTTATTTTTGTACCATTTCAATGTATGGGGTTGTCCCTGATGTAACTGCTCTTCAAAATGAAATGAAATTTCTATTCCGTATATTATTTCCCAAGTTAGATTCTTATAAGTTCTTTTTATCGACAAATACTAATATCCCACCACCTGTTTTTCAATTTAATGCAAGACTAGCATCTCTAGTCATCGTCCAGAGTGACTTCTAGGAATGACATAGTCGATTGTTCGGTGTTGTTCACAATGAGATTGATGAAGATGAGCTTAAGGAGCTACTTGGACATGATGAATTTTCTCTGACCAAATAATCATACTTAAATATGCATCATCCTTTTCATCATGTGGTTGCATATAACATTACCTACCATGACATGATTTTCGATATACAAAAGAGCCATAAGGAATTAATAGCAAATCTTTAGGCCGATCATGAGAAGAAGTTGAACCACCTACAAAAGAATGAATAATTTGACCTGAAGCTACTTTCTTTAGTGTCAACTTATTCCACAAAAGAGTTCATTCTCACTACTGAACTAACCGATGGCAGAGAAGTCGTCACAATGCTTGAGTGGGAAAACAATGATTTACAGGTTGAGTGGGAAGGTCTCATGAAGTCCAAGTATGCCAGCCAAAATGAGGGTGCCTCATTTTTAGAAGAATAAAATTCTCACCTAAGGAAGGAGTTGGAGAAAATAAAGAAAGTCAAGGGACAGTCTTCTCAACAGTGGGAGAAGATTTTACAGTCAATGGAGGAGGAGAGGACCAGAAAAACTCTACTTGACCAGGATATGACCATTAAAAATCAATTATGCTCTATCAAGAGCCCGAGTGAGAAAGTAGATTTCCTTATGTATCAATTTTATAAGCAACCCCATATTATCTAAATGAATGGTTATGATGAGGCCTTCATACACATGGAGGTAGAACTTGACCATGCTAGGAAGGTCTGTTATAAGTATGGATGGCTTAACACACTTGTTGTGGTGAAGGCTTCCAAGGAGGACGAGTTATGGCATTAACATGATTGAGGTTTTTTGGAACACCCAGATCCTCCTTTTAAATTTGATGTTTCATGAATCCCTCCGGATATTATCCTGGTGAGCCTGGTGATAAAATACCTTGGGGACTATGGTCATGATGGGGAAGAAAATCTACACCGACCTCTACGTTTAGTGGACATGGTTAGTTCAGGTAGCCATTCTAGGATTAAAGACCTGAGGATGACCATAACTCCATAAGTGTTAGATATTCCTCCTGCTGGCTTTGAGAGATTGCCAAGAAAGCAAACCCAACTTTATGAATGATGACAATAATAATTACTTTGTACGAACCATGCTAGTTAGGCTCCAATTTGCTCCCTTTCTGAATGACCTTTTTCAACACGTAGTCTCCTTCCTTCAAAGTTCTCAATTTTACTCCTTTGTTGTAAAAACATGTAGTTCACTATTGGTATGCTACCACCCAAAGTGATGCATGTTCTCCAACTTCCTCTACTAAGTCAAGGTCTAGTTGTCATTAAGTTGCTCTTTGGTGAGTTAAAATTGAAAATGCGGTGACTTGGCAGGCTAATTTCTGTTGGAACCATTACTTTCGCTCCAAAGGACAACATATAAGGGGTCTCATCTATTACCATTCTTGGCGTTATTCTGTATGCCTAGAGAACACTTTGGAACTCATTGATCTAATTTCCTTTGGTATCCTCCAATATCTTCACGATTTTATTTGTTACTTTCGTTTGCTTGTTGCACTATAAATGGTCGGGTGAAAAATCCAATTTTTGGATTTTAGATCATATGAAGTAGACTTCAAAATCCTGATTGTCAAATTGAGTGCCATGGTCCATGATGAAGAGATACGACATACCATAATGATAAATAATGTTCTTAAGGATAAAATGGAAGACCTTCACGTACGGCATCTTCACTAGGGGTTCAGCCTCCACCCATTTTGTGAAGTGGCCCACCGCGATGATCAAGTACTTGAACCTTCTTCTAGTCTTGGGTAATAGTTGGACTAGATCTTTTCCCCATATTATAAATGTTCGGGTGGATGTGATTGACATAATAGAAGATCCCAGACTTTTGTGAATGGTGGCATATTTATGGCACTTAACACACCTCCCTGCACAGTCCCCACAGTTCACCTTCATGGTGGGACAGTAGTATCCCTATGTGGACACTTATTTTACTAATGATCTGCCTATCGAATTTTCCTCATAAGAGCCCTAATGTACCTCTTTCATCAAATCATTTACATCGCTCGGGTGGACCCATCTGAGTAATGATATGATGAAACCTATTCGGCACAGAATTCCCCTTTTCAGGACGTATATTTCTTCCTTATATCATAACCTTCTTGCATCTTTAAGATCCGCTAATACTGTGCCATGCTATAGATATGCACGTATGGAATCCATCCAAGATGGTCCCCGTTCCATCTCTATGAAGCTAGTACACTCTTCGTCGGTGCTTTTGTGTGTGAGGATATCTACATACATTTTTCTCCTTATTTATGTCCTTGTGGTTGATGCAAGCCGATCAAGTGCATCTGCTCGGACATTCTCTTTCCTTGGAATTCTCACCATCCCAAGACTTAGGAATTTTGACAACAAACCCTTAGCTTTGGCTAGGTATTTTTCCATGGACTCCTCCCTTGCCTCATAAACCCCTAATACTTGGTGATTAGGCGTAAACATTTTCTATTTATTCCCTTAATTTTGATATTTTTATGGTTCCATGCAGTCTATTTGGACTGATTTTTATCTTATATTTATGATATTAACCATTTCGGTGAATGTTTTGTGCTTTGTGTGTTTTCTCTTATTTTACGAGAATTTTGTGCAAGTGGATGCGACACGAAAATTGAAACAACAAAAGATATGAAGGAAAGGAAATACAAGCTAGAAACGTGCAACACCCTGTATTTTTCTAGAATAAATGAAACTATATTTTTGGAATAAAATAAAACAATTCATGGAAATTGAATTAAATAGGTGAATTTAATTTATTATTTACGAACAAGTTATTTGTTCTTATGTCGTAATCATGTGTGGTTGATTTTTGCTATGTTAATAATTATAAAAATTGCATATGTAGTAGAAGATTATAAATGACATGTGGAGAGATTATGAAAATATAACTATGGATAAAAATATTTGGGGCACATTTTGGGGTGTAATATGTACTTTTTTAGTGTTTTAAACCTGTAGAAATGGTCTCAGGGTATAGGAATATAAGTTGGGAGACTTTTGGGTTAGTGTGATTATGGGTTCGGGCCCATTTAGGGGTCCAAACTTTTGGAAATAAACCCGACTCGGGATTAATGATCTAATTACCTATATTAAGAGGTTAATATACTTCCTGGTGATTTTATCAAAGAACCCTAACCTAACCCAATGAGATATAAAAGGCAAGAAGTCACAACAAGGAACTTAAAAGGGAGATTCAAAGAGGAATTCATCATCGTGCATCCAGACAAGAATTTTCTTGCTCAATTTAATGTTCGATTTTCTTTTTAATTCATCGTAGTAAACCCCATATGATTTCTAGGTTTTAGTTTAAAATTTGATGATTCAATGTTAGGGATTAATCTTATGCGTGTAGAGGATTAATTGGAACACAGGGTGTTAACCCAGAAATCTAGGATAATCGAATTCTTGAATTTGATGATAGATGCCCACTACACCAAAATGGGAGATTTGTGGTTGCTGTTAGCAGTCACAAATGACCTTTATAACAACTATTTACTGTCATAATTTAAGGGGTGACAAAAGAAAAATTGTAACTCCTAATAGCAGTCACAAATTTTTATAACCCCTATGGGGGTTATGACTAGTGACCCCAATTTTTAACTGTTGTTTGTAACTGCTGTAAGCAGTTATGAATATAATATTTGTGACTGCTGTCAGTAGTTAAGAAAATTATATTTATAACTACTGTCAGCAGTTACGAATCTTATATTTGTAATTGCTATTAGCGATTATAAAATTGACAGTAATGACAAATTTGTGACTAGTATTAGCAGTTACAAAATTTGAATTTGTTAAATGTGGTACGAGGTGTTACAAATATCTTTAAATTTTCACAAAATGATGAAATGATGAGAGTAGAATAAATATCATTAACATGTGACAAGTCTAAAAAATTTGACAATATTTTATTTATATTTCTGATATTCCAAATATTCGGTACACATAAACTTGTTTAAACTTAATTTAACATTAACCAACCCCTTCTTGGATGACAAGTACAAAATGAACATAGAATAAAAAAATAAACTCAAAAAATAAGGACATAACACTTCGATGACATGAAATGTCATGAACATGCAAAAAATCATTCTAAACCTCGAGCAAGGGTCACCATACGGTAGATACACTTCGTGAAGTCAAGGTATATCAACCGTGGGGGTATTTATGCGGTGACTTCCTCCCTCATGTACTCGGAGTACACGAAATTTGTTGAGCAAATTCAATGGACTGAAATTTGTTGAATACGGTGCCTCGATATCCATTGACTTGTGCTTGTGTTGCTTTCCACGCAGTGTAAACACTTGGATTTAGGCCTTTGAATACTATGTATGCCATGTGTAAATCTTCCAACATTAAAATATAATTGAATTCAGAATGAGAAAACCAAATGAGATAATTAAGACAACGTGTGAGATAATTAAGACAAATACCAGATAGGGTAATGTCGTCCGTGTAATTCACTGCGTTATACTAAGACACAATAAAGAAAACCATTCGTTGAACCTGCATTATATCAAATATTTTCCTATGCTACTTCTCACATTACAATGTAAGCCTCTGTGGGGATAAATATCATGTATAGTAGGTCTCGAAATAACAAATGGATCAAAAGCTTCCTACCACTAACAAAAGTATTGGTTTAAATCCATCAGCATTTTATCTGTTCGAGTACTGGTTTCAAATGCAGCCTATTGTACTCGTTTCAAGCCAATTACCCAACTCCTCCACTCTCACCTTCTTTAATGCCTTGAGCGACGATTCACTAGCCGACAATACCGTATTTTCTGTAAATTTATATGACATAACTGTTATATAAGTTATAAAACTCATATAACAGTTATTTTATATAAGTCATATAACATAACTGTTATAAATTTATGTTATATAACTCATATAACATAACTGTTATATGAGTTTTATAACATAACTTATATAACACTTATGTTATGTAACTTATATAACATAACTGTTATGAGTTTATAACTTATATAATAGTTATGTTATATAAATTTACGAAGTTATGTTATGTAACTTATATAACATAGTTATGTTCAATAGAGAAACTTGCATATTTTAGTTATTCTCTTACAAGTTACGAACTGAGTCAAATACGTATCAGTTTTAACAAGTAGAATGAATACTTTAATGGGAAAATAGGCAAAGAAATCACAGGTGTTGGTTCAACGAATAAGGTTTGGGGAGTCACTTCTTTATCTTTGAGATATACCAATAACCTTGATCATTAATCACACAATGGGTCCAACTGGAAACAAGCATCAAAGTATCAAAAGTGCGAGTTCTCATCAGAATCACACACTACATTAAAGTCGCCTACTACTAGAAGTTGCATTTTTATGAAAGAATCAAAGCAGTCCTTAATGTTTGGTAACAAAATTAAGGACTACTCAGATTCAGTTCATACAATTCAGTTAATGAAGACTCATGCTGATACAATTCAGTTCATATTCCAAGCAGTGATGCATACCATTTAATTCAGTTATTACAGTTCAAAATTCATGCTGATAGGGCTTATTTCTTATAAACCTCTCATACATATAAATATGAATTAAGCTACACGTGTATATGGAATTTAAGGATAGCCGACGATTTTGTTGAGTTGAGTTAAGTTGAGTTATAATTTCACCTTAAATTAAATTCAGCTATAACTAATATCTTGATTAATGCCCTTTTCCTTAAAAAAATGTTTTCACTAGTCAACACCAACAAAAAACTATAAATATGTGTGTTTTTCAAATATAGACATAATACTAGGAGTTAATTATATGGGGAAAAGGAAGGGGTCGACCCAAAGGAATTAAAATCCAACTCACCTTGTAGCCAACAGTGAAATAATCTTTGTGCTCAACGACTCCAACAACTGGATTGCATTGTATCTATCTTCTTTTACATGAGAGAGGACAATAATTGATAGTACTAATAACAAAATGGAAAAAACTGGGAAAAGAAAAGAAAAATTCAAACAGAGTAAAAGGATATTGACATAACATCAGTTGTATACTGACTATATGACAACAATAAATAAGAAAAGAATATGTAACAAACTGTCAAATAATAAAAGTAGGTGAGTCTATCAAACATGAACCAGGATTTTACACTAAAATAACATGAAAAAATTAAGTGATTAATGACTTTCCAAAGAAAATGCTAGGCTACCTAGAAGCACGTAACTAGCCCAAGCAGGGACCAATTACAAAGTCCCACTAGGAGTGTTGAAATATACCCTGTATATGCTTCCATGAGGAATACCAAGAGTATACTTTTTCAACCAAGCTTTCCTTCCTTTACGAGTCTCCAACCAGTACGCAATTGTAGGCTTTTTAGTACGATTTTTTTCCCGCGACACTGCATCGTCTATGACATTAAAAATGTCATATTCCTTTTCGTTGTTAATCACATCGTATGGAGGTAAGTTGCATGGTGGATCAACTTTATGTTTCCCTTTTCATGCTTCATATCGTGTCTCGGTATCAAGTATTTCTTCCAATTCCTCTTTAGTTTGAGGCCCATTTGGCCCGAATATTTTCTCATACAACTTAGCGAAAACTTTGTAATGTGATTTTATAAAGCGGTCTTCCCCGGGTTCCCAATATTCGTCACTTGATTTCTGAAAAACTTCTTCAATGGTGACTCCCCTGTCACCTTTATTTAGAGGGTGAGTAAACTAACCAAATTGTAAGAAATCAAGCACCAATTGTGTTTAAAATAATAGCATTTAAAATGAGACACATTCAACTCAGCATATAAAATTAACATAACTAAGCACTAATTATGTCAAAGCATATAACAATTACTTACATTCCATTCATGAAACCATAGCTTAAGGACACGAATTGAAGAGGAAGTGACCTAGATGCATATTCCAATAAGTATTATATGGGGAGGAAAATATTTCAAGCTCTTCATCACTAGGTTTTTTCATCATCTTATCACTTTCAACATTTTTTGTCACTTCCTTGTTATGTTCTGGATTTTTGAATAAGAATTAATCTTCTTTGTGATCGATAAGAAACCAATTACCTCATCCGTCAGCACATGATAAACTAATATTGCATCGAAAAAGCAGAGAAAGATGGATATAACAACAGAGAAAGATGGAAAAAGTTAAGAAAGTACAACAGAGTAGCAAAATCAAATTTTAACCATATTTTAGATAATGTTATTGCTAAAACCTACCTAGTTGTAAGAAAAAATACCATACACAAACTACTCCATACTCAAACAAAAAAGTGTTTTTTACAATTCAAATGAGTGAGTTTTTATCTATATCACATAAACATATCAACCATATCCATAACCTTGCACTCTAAAAACTTATAAAATAATCATATGTCTCAGTCATATTCAGAACTGACAATCTAAACGCTTACTCAAGCAGTAGAAGAAGAACATCCACAGATTTACACACAAATAACTACATATTTATGCACACATGAATACAGATTTATACGCACATCTAACCTTTATAGACGACTATACACACATGACTACAAATTTGCATATTTATACACACATAACTATAAATTTGCATATTTATACGCACATTACTCAAAATTTTCACACACATAACTACATATTTGCACACACATCCAACATTTATATATAGAGAGAGCCCTAGGTTTGCGATTGAGCATTATAACTGTCTAAGAAGAAGCGAAAATGTAGACCTAGGTTTGCAATTGATTCAAATATACCTGTTGAAATTGTAAGAGATAAAAAACAAAAATAGAGATTAGAAAAATGAGATGAAGTTTTCACTATTAGTAGGTGATAAAAAACCTGAATCGGAAACTTTACTATTTGTAGATGCATCCAAATGAAACAAAAACATAGATTAGAAAAATGAGGCCTCGTAGGTAGATGAAGGTTGAATTTGTTTTTATGATCACACTCCCAAAGGCTCTACAAACACATTAAAGTTTCCCACATACATTAGGATATATAACAATACGACAATAAAAGGTCATCTAATTATGTTGTTTTCACATTACATAAGTATTTGGAGTCTATTGAAATTCATATACTAAATTAATACCATAAGTGTTTATTTTGAAGAAAAATTAGAAACGAGAATTGTGTTTTCAGCAAAAATGTGTAGTTTTTTAGTTTTTCATCAATCACCTGAGCTAGTTTTACAAACTGTCCACGTTAAAGATGAAAGTGCGGAAGCCCCCAATTTTTAAATTCAAATATAATGAAATGGTTCAAATTTTAATTTTTCAAAAGTTATTTAAAATTTTCTTTTCTTAAAGAGAACAAACCAACTTATGAAAAAATTAAAACTAAACGAAAAGTGAAATTAAACTACACACACAATTTTCATTTCGACTTAAACACACATTAATCCAATCCAAGTTAAACTTTCATGCTATCAAGATAAAGTAATTTTACACTTGAATTAAATTTTACATACCCAAGCATTAAATTTGCACCAAATTAAATAGATTTTGATTTTGAACTAATTTTATCTTTTAGTCCTAAGCATGCATCTAGGTGATATAGCAAGATAAAATAAATATCAATCGCACTACGCCGGATGTACGAGGAAAACCCAAATGGGAAAAACCTCGGACGACCCTAGCCACGAATTCACTAAGTATAGTAGTTTTTACAAAGACTCGACACAAGAGGACTTACACAAACTGACTTGAGTCCGTCCAAGCCTTGACGCGCTCCTTCGGTCTTCAACCTCCGCCTAGTGTATAACCGTGGACTCCTCCACAGTCTCGAACTCCATCGATGGGGCTATGGTCACCGTCAACCCACACGCGAAGCCTTTCTTCGAGTGAGAACACCGCAATAAAATTTTCTCCTTTTTTGGGGTAGAGAAGAACCCAAACTCTCTTCTTGTTGGTGTAGAGAAAACCAGGTGCCAAAAGTCTCCAAGCAATGATATATCAATAGGTACTTGGAATAAACTAAATAAATGGGTGTGTATGTAATTTTTGATGAGTTTAATCCATAAAAATCAAACACAAAACATGAAACTTTTTTTTTAAAGTTTTGCTCTCAAAAGACTCTTAGAATGTGAAAAAAATGTCTTCAAAAAGTTAGTTCCCGCACTTAAGAAGTATGTCAAAAAGGAAGTAGGGTAAAGTAGTGAAAAAGTGGAAAAAACTGGTTTAAAACTGTTCCCGCTGTTTTTTCGTTAGAAATCTCGTTCGAACGAGACTTCTAATGAAGAGACAAAAAGGAAAAAAAATTCTCATTTGAAAACTCATTCGAACGACTTCTCGTTCGAAATAGGTCATTCGAACGACCTATCTAATGAGATCTTAGGCCATGGTTCTAGATAATTTCGATACGAACACATGGCCACCAGTTTCGTGTCATTCTGATTTTTTTTGGATTTGATATGATTTTTCTACTGAAAGGTGTCCGAGAACAAAATATTTAGAATTATGAATTCAAAAAAGTTTAACAAAAAAATACTAACACCCAAAATAAATTTCTAAAATACACCCAATAAATAATGTTCCAAGCTCCTATATATATATATATATATATATATATATATATATATATATATATATATATATATTAAAATGCATTCATACCTTAGGAGCAATGGAACCATGTTGATTATGTAGAAACGAGGCACAACACATACGGCATTTGATGAATCTTTAATATCTTGGTCGCTACGTCTTCAACAAACACGTCATAGTCTTGAATGTATAAACTTGAACTCTATCTTATGACTCAAATGTTTTTGTCCGGAATTGAGCCAAAACTACAAAGGACTCAATTGGAAATTTGTGTCCTTACAAAAGAAAATTGGGAGAAAAAGAATAATGAAACAATAAATACCAAGTCATGTGACTAATAGGTTATATATATATATATATATATATATATATATATATATACGTAAAAACATAATCCTTATCGTTTTGTGTCAGGTCGTGTCGGGTCGTGTTCTTGTCAAAATCACCCTTATCGTGTCGTGTCGTGTCGTTCGAAACCTGACCCAAAAACACGAATTGTAACACCTAATATAAATTTAACCCAAATATTTCTAAACTAATTATGAATGATAGAAAAATGCAAATTAAACATTCATACACATATTACACTCACTTGGCCCATATTATTTAACAATAAACCAAAACCCCTAAACTACACCAAACAAAAAACCCTAAATTATCATTAGATAGGATATCTTTCATGTAATTTAAGAAATTGGGTAAATCAACCTAGAAAAATCCAAAACATTTTGTTCCATTCATTTCCAAATCAGTGCATTCATTTAGTAAAACATAATAAACATAAAAATAATACTATATTCTTCGTTTTCTTCACAATGATTTCCATAAACATAAACTCACAGCAATTCAACGTTCTTCACAAAGATTCATTCAGTAAAACATAAACATTGTTCTTCACAACGTTCTTCACAACATTGTTTTTTACTTATTAAAAATCCATTTAATTATATTTTGTCCAAAAAATATAATGTCTAGGGTTTTTGGATAATATTTTGTCAGAAAAATAACCTCAATACAATTTCTAGGGTTTATTAACATGTAATACAATCTGTTCATAGTTACACTCTTAAACACGCATACACAAACATATAAACAAAAATCTATACATACACACATATACACATAAATTTATACATATACACACAAATAAATAGAAATCTATACATACACACACATACCTACACACAATGAGAATCGAAATTAGGGCTTTAGTCATAAATGAGGATATGTAAACTACGAAATCGAAATGAGAAAATTCTGAAATGAGGATATGAGGATATCGACCAACCCATACAGCAAAAATACCAAAAAATATACAACAAAAATATACAGAAAATTTAGGATCGAAAAATACCCGTTTGGATAGAAGGGGAGTTCTTCATTTTTGTTTTGGCTAAATGAAAGAGATAGATGAGGGCGAGAGTTCTTCACGTACAACTGAATGATAGGAGAGATAAAGAGGGAAATTAAAGTAGGGGTAAAAATTTTGTGACCCCTAGTAGGAGTCACAAATTGATTCTTAGGTATAAATTTGTGACTGCTGTGAGTGACTATAAATTTGTGACTGTCAATAGCAGTTACAAATTAAGTCTTAGGCCAAAATTTATGACTACTACAAGCAGTTACAAATTTATGACTGCCGATTGCAGTCACAAATTGAGTGTTAGACAAAAATTTGTGACTACTCATAGTAGTTATAATTTTTTGACTGCTCATAAGAGTCACAACTTAGGCCTACTAATAAATTTGTAACTGCTTGTGACAGTTATAAATTTGTGACTGCTTATAGGAGTCTACAAATTAATTATATGGTAATATTTGTGACTCTCATTAGCAGTGAAAAACTAAGTGACTCAAATTTTTTATTTCCCATTGATTTTATCACCCCTAATGGGAGTTATAAATAATTTTGTGAGTGCTCCCGGGAGTGATAAGTTTGTCACCCCCATTAGCAGTCACAAAATTAGCATTTTGGTGTAGTGACCTTAGGGTCTTGGGATTTATTTGGAGAATCTTGGAATCAAATGTAGAGGAGTTTGATACATGTTTATGATCTAGAAATTTATAACATTGAACCCATGTTATATGCCCCAAAATCTAATTTATACATAGTTGATATTGTGGTAGAAAATATGGGCTAAGGGTCTTGATATATTCATATGAATTATGGGATTTGGGGAAAGAAATTGGTGTTGTTATATAAAATTACTTGTTCTAAGATGTGTAACTAAGTAGTAGGGACTCATTCACATGTTTATAAAAAGGAAATCACGATTAGAATGGATTTTGGGGAAGAGTTAAGAAATCCCTTAATAAAGAAAAAAGTCATTTAAGGTTTGACCCCCATTTAATTCCTGATACTGAGCCAAACCCCCGTAAATTGACTTTCTTAAGGTTTGGCCACATTTCTAACAGTCCGTCCAAACTGCGGTTAAACCACATGGTTATTACCAACTATACCCCTACTTTAATATGTAAACCGAATCGTTGTCTTTTATAGTTGTACGACATTTCAGAGTGGTATTCTCTCTCTTTGCTACGAAGGGTGAATTCTCTTCACATATAATACTGATTTCTCTCTCTGCAACAATAAATCACCGTTAAAAATCTAGGGTTTCACTCAATTTCATGGTATTCATCACACTAAACAAAGGTTAGTCTTATATTTATGCTTTTTGTTAAATATTTTTCCATATTTGTGATGTAAATGTAGAAAAAATTAGTGTTTCGTATTATTTCATATGGTATCATCACACTAAACAAGTGTTTGAAGGTTTTTGTTGCATGCATGTAGGTTTTCTGTATTGGTTTGGTATTTAATTGAAATTTTCTGTATTTTTTGTCCTATATAAGTGCTTAACTTTTGTAGATGTCTTTACTTGGAAAAACGACATTTGTGGTCCATTATAGGGGGTTTTAGGATGATGAAAGGTTCACATATCTAGGTTATCAGACTTTTAAATTAGTTGATGTGGATGAGGATGAACTTTGCTTTACTGCTTTGGTAAATGACACGAAAGAAACGTATGGGCTCAATAATTTCAACGTAGATTGGGTGAATGAGGGGACCAAAGAACCTATTTTGGGAGACAAAGACTTGATGATAACGTGGGACCTTATTTTACATATGAATGGAAATTTTAACCTTTACCTTACTTCTAAATCCCAATAACCCACTCAAGAAAACCCTACCACAACCATCCACTCAGTCCCAAACCCACAATAAGCCACTGAAAAACCCCTACCAAAAAAATCTAGTCAGTCCAAAACCCAAAACAACCTAGAAGGTCCCCTAGGTTTACCAAACAAAATCCATGTAAAGCCACTGATACAGAGACTGGTGTCATTAGTGGTAGTGGTGAAGATAATTGGGCTTTTCTAAGTTTACTTGAGAATCCTATAGAACCACCAGTGCTTGAAACTCCATTTGAGACCACAAATTTTGCAATAGTGGATGATGATCGATTTGAGATTACACATGTTGCAGCAGTGGTTGATGATCCATTTGAGACCACACATGTTCCAGCAGTGGCTGATGATCCATTTGAGACCACACAGCAAGCAGCAGTGGTTGATGATCCATTTGAGACCACACAGGAAGCAGCAGTGGTTGATGATCAAAATAAAGCACAATCCAACATGGGTCAATTTGATGATTTGGCTACAGACGAAGTATACAACAGTATTACTGAAGTTAGTGAAGATAGTTTGTACATTGAGAGTCATACTGAGGAATTTAATGGTGAAGATAGTATGGAATTGGCTTCAGGGTATCTTGAGGATATGGAATCGGAGCATTCAACTGAGTAGTATACAGAGAGATGCATTGGGTTAATGCATTATGAATTTAAGGAATTCATTGATCAAACTCAAAATGTGTATGATAGTGAATATGTTGGTTCTAATATGAGTGAGATTATAGATTTGCATGCTAAGATGTTATGGCCTACTATGCAGGATTGCAAACAATACATGAAAAGATATGCCATTGAGAAGAAGTTTGAATACAAGCAGAAGAAGAATAGCAATTTGAAGATTATATTTGTGTGCAAAGACCCCAAATGTTCATAGAGGGTGTATGTTAAAAGGATGCCAAAGGAACACGCTACCATGCTTAGAAGCTTCAATGACCAACACACTTATAAGAGTGATGAGAAATGTAAAAACTCATAAGTAAATGCTGGTTGGGTTACAAATCAAATAGAGATGGCTATGAGGAACCACTAGGGATTCAAGCCAAAGGACATTGCAGAAATTTGGGAGAAATATGGAACAAAGGTGTCATACATGACTACATACAATGCCAAGATGATTTATGATGAGAGGGTTTTTGGTAGTTACAAAGAAGGCTATAGAATGGTCCCAGGAATACAGAATCAAATTCTAAAGATGAACCCTGGTAGTGTTATAGAATGGTTTAGGTCCCCTATTGATCCGTCATTTGTTTCAATATGTATTGCATTCAAAGCTTCATTGGATGGATTCATCAATGAAGCAAAGAAATTCTTGGTTTGGATAGATCATTCCTAATGGGTATGGTAGAGTGGTACTGTCTATAGTGTCCCTAGATGGAAACAATGGGTTATTCACCATCGGTATATTTGTTTTCAGATCTGAGTGCTTTGATGCATGGAGAGACTTTATAAGGACACTTGCACCCCATTTGCAGAAGCATAGGCTACCTTTAACATTCATGTCAAACAAATAGAAATGATTGATAGAGGTTATGAAGGAAGTCTTTGGAGAGTCACACCACAGATGCTGCTTCAGACATATGCATAAGAACTTTAAAAATAGTGAATTTAAAGATTCTCACTAGGAACAATTAACTTGGGGAGATGCAAGAGCATACAAGATTGAGGAGCATGAACAATGGATAAAATAACTGGATAAAGTAAGTATTGATGGCAAGGAGTGTCTTGAACAGGAAGAGGAACATTTATGGGCTAAGGCATACTTTGATTTCACCTCAAAGTGTGAACACATCACAAATAATTTTCAGAATCATTTAACAAAATGATTCTATCATTGAGAGAACTACCAATTACAAAACTTGATGAGAAGTACCAATTGTTTGTGATGTCTATCATGTACAAAAGAAGGACAGAAGCAGAAGCTATGCAACACACTCAACTAGTACCTAGGGTGGAGGAAATTTTGTAAAAACACAAGAAATACTACAACAAACATAGAACCCAAGGTTCTAATGACTTTCTGTATATTGTTCTCAATAGGCAAGAGCAAACATGGACCTTAGATCTTCAAAATAAGACTTGCACGTGTAGGTAATGGCTAGTGTCAAGCATCCCACATGTGCCTGCCACAACAATTATACTACCAAAGAGGGATCCATGGGATATGTAAGTTTATATTTAATTGCATAGGAAAGTCAAATTGATTGACTGCATATTTTGTCTTTGATTGCATGTATTGTAACCAACCGTTTACTGTGCAAGCTCACAAGGCTACATATGCAGGCTATGTCCACCCAACAGATGATTCAAGATTTTTTCCGCAGCTTGAGCACAAAGTGGAACCACCATCACTAATAAGGCCTAATGGAAGACCAATGACTCTGAGGATAAGGGGAAAAGACTAGGGACCAGTTCCACCAAGAAGGAAGTCCAATAAATGTGGGAAATATGGGCACAACAAAAAGACTTGCAAGGGAAATCCTTCAACTAATGCAATAGGAAGTAAAGTGAAACCAAGATTTCAAAAAGAGTGAACAAGTAACCAACCACAAGATCATGGATCCCAAGTTACAATTCAAGGATCTCAGGTTACAAAGCCTCAAATGGTCATCCCTCCAATTCCAAAGCCTAAGAATTCTAGACTTGGTCTTAGAGGATGCACAAAGAAGAAGAAAACAATGCCACCACATGACAACTAAGTTATTATCAACTTGTTTTGGAACAATTAACTTGTTTTGGATGTTGTTATTTACTTTTTTATGCTAATTAGATGTATTTAAGTTGTTTTGGGTTGTTATGTAATGTGGATGTTAACGGATGTACTTTTCGATGCAAAGTTGTTAATGAATGTTATTGGATGTTGACTTACTTTTTGTTGTCTACAATGTGTTGGATATACAATTAAATACACAGGTCAAAATGAAACATTTAAATATCATTAAAACCATTGATATCCTTACATAAATTATGAAATTAAACATTCAAATTCACACTAGTTTTAAAACCATTACATAAATCATCTAAAGTCACTTCCAACTTCACTTTCAAATTCATATGTGGGCGTTTCTCGTTAGCGGTGTCAAGCCACTCGAAACTACCCCAATCAACACATTTGAGAATATTTTTTTCATGAATCCATTCTTTCCAAGATGTCCACAAATTTTTTGGTGTCTTGCAACCATTTGGACACTTCGTATTCTTCACGGACAATGTTTCACCCAATTCGCTTCTTCTCCACATTGAAAACATACGTCTTTCTTCACATCTTATTGCGTTTGACTTTTCGGCAATGGCGGACAAAATTTGGCTACATGACCACTTTCATCACAAAGTTGGCATACTACCTAAAAAAATTAAAATAAATTACACATTAATAATTGAAATTAATGTATTAAAAAAATAGCAAAAAAACATATTAAGGCAATTACATTGGAGGATGAAGTTGAGCCTCCCCCCATTTTGGTGAGAAAAAGAATAGAAGCATGGGGATTAAATAAAAAGGGTTGAATAACGGCTAGTAATGCCCAGTAGTAATTAGGAGAAATTTAGGGATAAATGTAAAAAAAACATGTGGGTTAACAGCAATTTGAACGAATTGTTAGAAATGGGGGCCAAACCTTAAGAAAGTTAATTTGTGAGAGTTTGACTCGGTATCAGGAATTAAATGGGGGCCAAACCTTAAATGACCGTAAAGAAAATTGTGAGATCTGGAATACTTCCCCATTTCGAATCGATTCGGCCTTTATGCAAATCGATTCGTCTGGAAGCAAATCGATTCAACCAAGAAACCGAATCTATTCGGTCCTGGGGGCTGGTTGATTTGGGACTGGAGTTAGTTCTGGGGTATTTTTATATGTCTGTACAAGTTTATGGGATGGTGTTTGGGTCAACAATGAATTTATTAAAAACCCAAATATGGCACATATATTTATTGGAAAAGTATATTTAACTAGATGGTTAAATAATATTTTAAGGATGAAGGAATTAATAATGAACTAGATGGTCAATTATTAATGGTTGATTATTTGTGGACATCATATGGGATAGTTTTGGTAATTATAGAGTAGTTACCCACACATATTATATGGGAATAACAATATGTATTTATGTGTATATGTGTGGACATACCAATGTTCATGGATAGTCCTATTGGCTTAGGATTTCACGCTTTCGGGAGCGTGGCACACATCGGCACCTGTGGGCTAGACGTTGTGTAGGTCATTTTAGGTACTACATAGCAGCGCCATCTACGAAAGGTAGGTGTTGATGCTGGGATCCTTCGTCACCACTGGGTATAGACCATCAACTGGTGTACTGTGTATGGATTGCTCCAATTATGTTTGTTTTGTGATGTCTGACTTGGATAGAGATTTCCTTCGGACTTGTCGATAGAGCACGAATGAGACACCATTGATAGATGCCTTTGCGTGTCACATATATGGAAGGACATATATATATATATATATATATATATATATATATATATATATATATATATATATATGTGTGTGAAGAAGGCTCACCTACATCATTCACTATACATCACACCTAATTCTAGGCCCTAGAAAACATTTTTTTCAAATTTTATATTTTTCTCTTGAAATTACCTTCCAATCAACTCATATACGAAAAATTAGGTCAAAATACATTTTGTAGCTATTTTTAAAAAATCCACAAAAAACTGTTGGCGCAGACCCTTATAAATAAGGAATTTTTAGCAGTTTTTTTTGGATTTTTTGAAAATAGCTACAAAATGTATTTTGACCTAATTTTTTCCATATGGGTTGATTGGAAGGTTAATTTCAAGGAAAAAAATATAAAATTTGAAAAAAAAGTTTTTTAGGGCCTAGAATCAGGTCTGATGCATGGGTGATGTATAGAGCATGATGTACTATAGCCTGGCTCATATATATATATATATATATATATATATATATATATATATATATATATATATACCCAAATTAAATGAGATGAATTAATTTGTCTAAGAATGTAGATAGTAAATTACAGACCCTTACCATGTTGTGCATAATAGATGTTTATGTCCCTTTCATGAGATATATGAGACTGTGATACCTTGGCCTTTGATAATTGAGTATAGTCGGCTTCGTGATAGTATTTGATCATAGAAAATTCATTTAATATTAAATTAGCATGATTTTCATATATATTATTTTGGGACTTGTTTGGATGCGGGTCATATCATACTTAGTTGAGGGGTGAGATGTTAATCGCATGTGAGCGACAATGGGGGATATTTACTTTGAATCGACTGTATTTATGGCACTTTAAATTGAAAAAGTTAATTCTTGAAAATCTAGGGCTCTTACCAAAATTTAAATATTTTCCTCCCCCCCCCCCCCCCCCCCCGGTGCTCCTAGATAGGGATAGCAGGACTGTTGACGTATCAGGCTTGCGGTCACATTTGCTCATTATACTTTCCAGACTTGTTGATTGTAATTTAGGTGCTACTCGGCTTTATTTTATTTATTTTATTTGAGATATTTGTATGGGCATAAGCCCGAGATTTATTTACTTTATGTTGGTTTGAGATATTTACATTTATGTTGGATTTATCGTACGCTCGGTATTTGATTGGATTTTATCATTATTAAAATGTTGATTTAAACTCAATTATGGGTTATTAATATATGATTTATATTATATTGTTGCTGAGAATGGTATTAATTAACAAACAAGCCCCATCTTCGGCGTATCGTGTCTGGCCAGCCTTTACATGAGAAAATGGGATTGTTACAAAATGGTAAAAGAAACTAAGGAAAGTAAACGACGTCACGAACACACTGGAAGAAACGACACCCAAATTCGAGCTACAGTGAAAGAGTAATGAACAATTGAAGTTGGGATAAAAATCCATTGGCAAAAGTGAAAATATGAAGAATTCCTTCAAAATATGAAGCTTTTTCAGTCCCAAATGCCGAACCTGTTTAGTATCGGGGGGAACCAATTCGCCTGGGCAAACCGATTCAGGTATATGGGCAAATCAGTTCGGGTACACTAATTCGAAAATTTTATTTTCCTCCTACTTTTTAGCCCAAATAGGTTGTTATTCTAAGGACTCTTCTAAACAACTTAGGACTTATGTAAACACCTATTAGGAGTCTTTTGTAATACCCCGTATTTTTATGGCTTTTAATTATGAGATTTATTAAAATTAATTTGGGATAATTAATTGGAAAATAATTCGAATTTAAATGCTAGCGAGACGAGAGTTAGTATTTGATTATTATAATGTTGTTGAATAATACTGAGTGATTATGGTAATATGTGATTATTGTATTTATTAAAATTTTCGTGAGTTGAAAATACGGCAGTTTCGGTAATTAAGATGGGACGCGCGTGTGAGTCGTGTCAGGACCCTATTTAATGGATTTAAAAGTATTTTATTTTTATGTCATCCGTATGATCATTTTGAGTGCACCAACTTGTCCATAAAGTTCGATATAGTCAGAAAACACTAGTCAGGGGTTTAGTTTGGGTCCTGGGGCATTTTTAGGCATAACCGGCAACCCGGGAGGGTATTTTAGTCATTCCTATTTTTGGGTGAATAGTGACCCACGAATTTTAGACGGTTAATATCATCCAACACTTGAGTCCCTTAGGGCTTCTCAAACAAAAAAAATCATGAACGTCCGTTAGAGTGGAAGAAAATGAAGTTTCCAAAGGAGAACCACCAATTAGAGGCTTTCGCACAACCGTCACCACCACCGGATAGATCGGAAAGCAAGGATCATCCACATATCGTCTACTTCATCTGATCAGAATCGTCATTACCAGGCAAGTGATTTAAATCATAATCTGGGTAGGTCTTGCACGTAGTTTAATGTTGGAGATAATAGCAGCCACGAAATTATGATTTATGGGTAGAGAATTATGAAATTGTATTGAATTATATAGTGTTCTTGAAGAAATAGAAGAAGTAGGGTTTTTATACGAAAATTAGGTAAATTGATCCAAGAATTTGATGTCCTACTTTGATTTGATGATTCTAAAACATGGGAAGCATACTTGGTTGGGAGTTTAGGACATTGTAATGAAGAATTAAAGGTGTAAAAAGAGGAAAAACCCGTAACTATTTAAGGAAATATGGGCTGATACCTGCTTGATCGATCGATCGACCCATTTTCTTCGATCGACGACCCCTTCTGATTTTTGGCAATTGTTTTCCCTTAAGGCTTAATAAAAATCCCAAGGCCGATGATGATTCTTAGGATGTTTAAATTGATATTGTGGGACTTAGTAAAGGTCAGTACGGTCTTAGTTGATGTCGAGAAAAATGGTTTATCATATGAAAATAAATACTATTGCTTATGAGGGTTACTGAGTGATGTACGGTTAGAAATCGTTCGAATTGAAATTATAATGGGAATGAATGATGATGTAAGAATAAGAATAGTAACGGTGGGACTTTAAGTTACTGAGATAACATTAGAAACTAATTGGAGACTTAGTAACCTTTTGGGATAGTTTTAATTACTCAAATTGATTCGACGAGAGAGTTATCAAGTTAAATATATAACTACGTATGATGTTTCTGAATAATCTTACTACATACGAGACTTACTAGATAGAATGTGAAGATCTATATTGAAATATGATTACTAAGGTTGTGTGAATGCCTAGTGAATGGATTTCTTATGTGTATGACATACCTACCATACTTGTTATCATGGGAGGTTAATTTTTTTTTGTAAAGGACCCACTTATACTTGTGTGCCTTTGGGGGGATTTAGACTGGTACCTTAAGGACTGAGGACTGTGAATGACTTATTTGTGAGTTGATAAGTCAGCTGACCCTGGGAGCATAGGTATGTGCGTGATCCATGGGTATGTGAACTATGTTCGCCTCCAATATGTGTGATTTTACTTATTAAAACGGTTCTTGAGAGATTCGAAACTCGTAATCCTTATGTACATGATGTACCGGGATTTGATAGCAGAGTATACGTGCACCGCAGCTTAGCCTAGGGGTGCCATATATGCATTTATATACTGAGAGTGATATACTTATGTACTTGTAACTGGTTCATTGTTGCTTAGTAGATGTGAATAACTAAGATATTTGAATGGGCTAAGAATGAGAATTTAATTAACACTTGAGATAAGTAATTTTAATGAATGCGAATATGGGTTATGAATATAACTGTTTTGGGTACTAAGAGTAGACATCCCAAGGTAGAATGCGGAAGCGAAAGAGGTACAGACTAGTTAGTTAATGACATAACTAGGATGGGTTAAGGTCATACGTTAGGCGTGCACATTAGTTAAGAGGTGAGAAACTCATGTGAAAGTACACAACTAACATGTTTATTATATGTGTTGTTTAATTATAATTTAAACACTTGCTAAAGTTTTAAACTGTTTTCACCTCGGGCTCTGAACCATTTTACTCCAAGTCTATTTTTTTTGTAAAAACACTTTTAGATGCCCAGCCACAGGGACGCCAAGCATAGGAGTTCCTTTCTGATGACGTGTTGTAGCTGCTGTGGAAGCTACAGGATCTTGGTATTTGACGCCTTCATATTTATGTTTGGTTCCTTTAGAGTCATTTGTATCAGTTATGGCATGTCGCCCATTCTTATTTAGAGGTTGTAGTTACACTCTATCATTATTTCAGTTATTGTTTTATTTATTCAAACTCTTGTATTGGGACTTTATTTTCTCTAGCATTATTATTATTGGAGTGTTTACTCTAGACTCAGTTGATTTCATTTCGTTGGTTATTCAGATGAGATTGCTTATGCGATTGATGGTTAATGATTTAATTATTGGTTATTTGATAACTTAATTAATAAAATTTGACATCTCACGTTTTTAAATATTAGGTGGCTAGTAATTAATTAAATATTTTTCGATAGTGATGCTAAGACTGAACCAACTTGATATTCTGTATTAATTTAATAAACGAGTAGCTACCCGGTATTTAATTAGACGGGGTGTCACATCTTTCAACATAGTTTTTAATTCATTAGAAGTTTAAAGAAGTACAGGAACTTCGAGGTTTAACTGTGTTAATTTTCGTGCATTCAATCTCAATACAATGCTGGTTTTCTTTCGATTTTCTTTTAGGCTTAGTTTATTCATGTTCTTTCTTCTTCACTTCTTCAGTGATCTTATTTACATATTTTCTTGCTATTATTCAATCATCATGTCTCCATTCAGCATTACTAACGCATGTGTAGTTAGTTTCAACATGTTTGGCTAAATTATTAGAGGGTTAGGATACATGAGCCCAACCTAGGTAGATGAGTTGGATATAAAATTGAATATAAGTATATATATAATTATTGGGTTTGATATTTTTTTGAAACTAATATTATAGGTCTCTTAATTTCGTTTAACGTAGGTGACCTGAGTGCTTGAGAATATAGTATACGTGTCGACAATCTTGTCATTCACGTCAAATTAATTATTGGCTATATAGTGTGTGGAGTAAAAATCTCATATATTTAGTGCTTCGATGACTTTGATGTTTTCCTTTAATTACGTATATAATTATTAAAAAAAATTATATCTAATGAAAATACCGACAGTTCAGGGGATTGGATCCTGACTCCACGTTTCTCAAATAATTTTCAAAAATCAAAATTCTAGTTTTACTTTCTTTTAATTAAATTGCATTTGCTAGATCGGTTGATTTAGTTAACTAGAAACTCTCATAAAAATCACCAACTTTTCCTTTCCTTTTGAGAGTCTAACTTTAGGTTTTAGAATCCATCCTTGTTATTGTCGCCCAATATTCCTCCTATTCCCTGGGAATTCGACCCCGATTTACTTGGATTATTACTTGAAATACCGGTTTGCATTTGATATGTAGATACATGCAGCGTGCACACTTATTGCGTCGTGTCACTTGGTTTACTATGAGTTGAGAGTCACTATTTCCCTATATTTTCTCGGTACAAAGGAGGATGCCAGGACAAACCTGGTTATAAGTGCTTCATATTCAACTTCGTTATTTGAGGCTTCAAATTGGAACCCAAGAGCATATTCTACATCGATATAATCTGACACTATGATTATTAGGCCTGCTCTGCTTCATGTGGCACATTAGTATCTTTTTAAGACTGGTATCTCTTTAATAAAATTTTCGTCGACCAAATGACCATATTTAAGTATCTTTTTTATTTACTCTGAATCGCAAGAAATTTCTTCTTACTTGGCCAAGGACTCTGGTATATTAGTGTTCTAATCAGTCGAATTAATGGTAGAGCTACTCCCGTAGGATTTTGCTCATTTGGATGAACTGGTGAGATTATTTCAAAAAAGTCTGCTCAGTCTGTTCTAGGGTTAGGCTCTTTTCCATAGAGGTTTGCTTTTCCACTTTTGATATTATGCTTTCTTTCGTATACGTCTACTCGGGTGGTTTATCTTCGTAAGTAAATTTGGCTATAAAATCTACCACGACCTAGCCCTTGATGCCCATCCTGGGTTCATACTTGATGTCATATTCTCATAGTTTTACGATCTAAGCCATCAGTTTACTTAGTATCTCAATCTTACGAACATCTTGGCGTAGAGGTATATCGGTGTAGATAACAATGGTATGAGCCTGAAAGTACAACATCATCCTATGGAAAGCTTTAATTAGGGCCAATGCTAGCTTTTCTAGATTTGGGTACTGGATTTGTGCCCCATGTATGCTTTGTTAGTATAGTAAATAGGTATTTGCACTTCATTTTCTTACCGAACTAATGTTGAGCTTACTATTGATTCGTACACGACTAAGTCCAAATAAAGTTTATCTCCTATGATAGGTCTTAAAAGTAGGGGTGGAAACCCCAAATACTTATTAAATTATAAGAATGTGGTCTCACATTCGTTGTTCCATTCAAATGTCTTTCGTAATACCTTGAAAAGGGGTAGGCATTTTTCAGTAGCTTGTGAAACAAATCTGTTAAACGCATCCATTCGCATAATTAGCCTTTGCACTTTTTTTTTATTCATCGAGGACTTCATGTCGATTAGTGCCTGAATTTTATCTGGGTTGGCCTCAATTCCCCTTTGATTAACTATGAATCCCAGAAAGATCCGTTGCTTTACTCCGAAGACACATTTTGCTTGGTTGAGCTTTATAAGATTGTTAGTGTGGTCGAAGAGCAATTTTCTTTTCATGAGCATGTCATCGATCTGATCTTCAAATACTTTATTCACCATCCTCTGGTACGTCGCTCCTATGTTTTTTAGTCCAAAAGTCATTATATTATAGCAGTAGGTACCTCTGCTTGTGATAAATGAAATCTTCTTCTGATCTTCTGATTCTATCTTGATCTGGTCGTATCTTAAATAAGCGTAGCATCAATCAACTGATCAATCTTGGGCAAGGGATAGTGATCTTTTGGACATGCTTTGCTTAGGTCGGTGAAGTCGAGACATATGCCAATTGTTATAATTCTTCTTAACCATTACCACATTGGAGAGCCATTTTGGGTACTTAATGTATTTTATGAAAAAAAAATTCTGCAACTTCTCCACTTCTTCCAGCACGGTCATGTTCTTCTCCTCACTAAAGACACTCATTTATATTTGTGTGGATAAGCATCCTTGACTATCCTTAGCTTGTAACAAATGAAATCTAGATTAATCCTCGGTATGTCCTCCTGACTCCGAGCAAACACGCTCCTCTATTGCCTAAGAAAATCAAATAATTCTTTCTTAAGGGTAGAATTTAATGGTGAGATGATTTGAGTCGTCCTCTTTAAGTGTTCATCGTTCAGGATAATTGACTTAATATCCTCTACGACTTCCCCCTTAACCAACTTTTCCTCATCTCGGGGATCCAGTGTCTCAATCTGGTAGGTTGTGGTCATTTTCGTCTGCTTCTATTAGTCAACTGAGGTATAATAGCATTCACTATCTTCAATTTGACTTCTTTTCACCACACTGACCCCATAATGAGTGTGGAACATCATGAACCTCCTCAAACTTCTTCAACCATACCCTTTCAAAGATGAGGTTGCATGCTGAGTGAACATTATTATCCAAAATGAAGAAACGTATTTTCTTTTCTCGGTAAGTGCGTCATGTGTCAATCACAACTTCCAATTCTATCGTACCTAAGGGGTATACTTTCTCTCCTGAGAAACTGATGAGCGATCCGTGATACGATTCAAGCTTGTTGTCCCTCAACCTCAGACTCTTGAAGTGGTTGTAGAACATGACATCAGTCTATCTACCATTATCGATTAGAATTCTTGCCAACTTACTTTCATATACCATCATAGTGAAGACCAGACGGTCATCATGTGGGTATAGTAGGCCAAACAAGTCATCCTTAGATAATTAGACCACTAGGCGATCTTTATTCACTTTCCTAGGTCGATTCTCCATAATGTTCATCACGTTAATCTGTCTAATATGAGCACCAGCCTTCATCTAATTGAGATATGATTTCCTCTGCATAAGCTTATTTCCACCTCCAATGTCTCCCTCGAAATAAAGTTACACCCAAAAGAAATCATTTTGACCTTATGTACAGTCACCTTAGGTCTCATGGGGAGGTATGGATCAATCTATAAATGATCATCTCTCATCCTTTTCTTTTCATCGGTCTTCCTATAGAGGGACTATAATCATCTCATGGGCTTCTGCCTATTCTTTTGATCTGTTCGGACACCTTTGTTAAAAACATTTGTAATTCTTCCCTCCTGATTAGATTTTCTATCTCATTATTTAGGGCTAATAAATTGTCAGTATTATGGTCATGATCACTATGAAACTCACAATACTTGCTCATATCCCTTCTATTTGCTTGGTCTTTTAGTTTTCGAGGGCATTTTAAGTCCTTGCTTTCATGAATCTCCTCTAAGATATAGTGGAAACCCACTATTAAAAAAGTATACTCTTCGTACATCTTCGATTTGTCAACCTTCTTATCTTTTTGCTATGTCTTGTTCGAGCTTGTATTGGTATTAACTTTGGAGATACTAACTACTTTGGTAGCCATGGATTATTCGGCATTCATAATCTTCCCATCCGTGGCTGATAACTCAGTCATCGCCCTAGTGGCTCTTTAACTAGTGCCCAATACAGCTTCCCTGGTAGTAGACCACTCATTAGGGACATGATGGTTTTTATCGCATCATAGTTAATCACATTAGCTTTTTACTGTTAAAATGAGTGATAAACTCCCGATTTGTCTCATCGACCTTATGTCGAACATTCAACAAATGGGCCACCCTCTTGTAGGGCTTAGTTTCAAATAAAAAATACGAATGAAGAGAGAGACCGGCTATTGAAAGCTTAAAATTTATCCTCGCGGTAGGCTATTGTTCCAAATCTGCATGGATCTCATGATTTTACTGAAGAATGCTCGGGAATGTAAATATCGACTACAATATGATATCGTTCTACGTGCAACACCGGATCAGGTTTTTCAACACACTCAACTTCTCTTTGAAGAAGGTTTATTCACCATCAAAGCTTGTAGTTATAAGGGATGAGGCATCCCCCAAATGGTACAACCTCTTGTCTCGTGATATGAAATATTTGGACATGCACCCATCTTCTTGCGAACCCCAACTTGTTAGATTCTCTCTGGTTGTTGTATGTCTGTTGTCCTCCTCGGTAGGGGGTAGGAAGTGGCATTTCTAGTCTCCTTCCTAGGCGCTCGCCCCCAGTTAGGTTGGCGAGTTCTCATTCGGGTATACCTTGCCTAGTCTAGAGCGTCTAAATCAGTTGCTTTACGCTTTCTTGCATCACCTCTTAGGCTCTAGGCAAGATCATCAGAATTCCTTGTATGCCTCCCATTCCAATAAAGGAAGAGGGTGGAATTGTTTCATTTGCGTGGCTACTTTTTGGATTTTCTCTCATTTTTAAATATTACACATGGTATCTGAATAGTTAAGTATTAGGGATTTATGAATAGGAAATGGTAGGAAATAATAAATTACCTGTCAGGTTTCCAAAGATAGCGTCAATCTTTTATCATCTAAAATTGGTATATGGTTTTATGAGCCTTAGTTGATAAATACCAATGATGAACAAGAACAAATTGAGAAATGAGAGAGAAAGAAAAATATAGGGAATTAACGTGGTTCCACCCAATATGATGCCTACATCCACAGGTGTTACGCAAGTGTATTGTAACACCCCGTATTTTTGGGTTCATTTAAAATTTAATTAATTCGGAAATTCAAATTACTAGTGTGTTGTGATTTAATGAATTAATTATGGTAAAATAAAATTTAAGTATTAATCGGAGAGTGAATGGTTAATATTTAGGCAAATTAAATTACCGTATGAATAGTAATAATCTATTTAAGTCATTTCGAGTGTCAATGACAAAGTATACACTTATCTCAATCGAAAGTCGGTATAGACAATATGGGGTGGGGGGGATAAGAAATTTTATAAATTTATTCGGATGCCAATTCTGAGTGTACAGTTGAGTCCGGATGGGCCGAGATAGTCGGAAAAGTGTACCCGGGGGTAGTAAACGGGTCACGGGACGTTTTTAGACATAGCCGGGTCCACTCGGGGGCTTTTGGGTCACATGGGCTTGGCCCATAAGGCAAAAAACGGGATTTACATAATTAAACAAGCTTGAGAAATTAGGAACGGCTGATTTAAGTTAAGAAAAAAATAACTTAGTGGGTTAAGAAACCCTAAGAGCAGTTAAGGCAATTTGGGGACAAAGAAGAGCCAAAGATCAAGAGTTCATCTTCAACCTTGGGAAATCACAACTCCAAGTTCAGACCCTACGAACCTTAAGGCAAGTGAATAACTTGCAATAGTATTAAATCTGTATTTCAATTCATATTTATGTGATGTGATGAGTTAAAATTCGTTTTGGGGTTTCATGGCATAAATATGGGGTTTTGAGAAAACAATAATCTGAGTTACGAAATTATTGAGGATTCGTGTAAAAATCTGACTGTGGAAGTTGATGTAAAATTGTTGAATGATATCTGGATGATTTAGAACGAATCTGGTGAAGAGATTTGGAGTATAAATGTATTTAGGGTCAAAGATAGATTTTCCCCAAATTCATGAATTGATAGTTAATGGACGAATTAATGATTGTTGTGGACATTCTGGGAGGCTCCTAATAAGATTTCTAACATATATTAGTGATATAAAGGCTTGAGGTTGGTGTGGGAATAAATTTGGTTTTGGAAAAACTCGTCCATGGCTGTCTATCTTCGCGAAGAAGACGAGTACCTGATCGATCGATCGATCGACGCCATGAGGTCGATCGATCGATGGTCGGCAGAAACTGACAATTCGCCCAGTTTTGTTTATATAGAAAGAGATTTATATAAAAGTTGTTATGTGATTAATTATTGAGAAAAATTAATGCATGATTTAAATCTGATTAATTGTGGGGAAATTAATTAGGAGATGGGAGTAGAAATTTGGGTGACACGTCAAAATTGGTTGAGCGACATCGAGGTAAATTATTTTATTTAGTAATGGACTAAGTAATTTAGAGTCGGGATTTAGACTCGGGTGAGGTTAATTCGGGCTATGAGATTGAGTCCAATTAAATGGTGAGGGCAACATCAAAAGTAACTGAATTTTATTAATGTGCAAATTAATTAATAATTCGAGTTGGGTAACAAACTCATAATAAAAATGGAATAGGCTTGTGTCACGGGTTTAGTACACGGTGTAGCTGGAACATTTTTATATATGTGTATATATATATACGGTGTGTGATAGTATATATATATAGTGTATGCCTTAATATCAGTGGTTAGATATTATTATACTCTAGTGCTATAGGGGGAGGTTACGCGCAGTGGATGAATCCCCTAGCTTGAGGAGTAGGGCGAGTAGATTCCCAGGTCATAGCGTCCGTTACAGGGGGTGAGGGGCATCTCACTTTCCGGGAAGGAATATGACCGCCTCCAATCGTATACCAAACCAAGTTACTGAGCAATTCTAACTTGGATAACTAGGGTATGTGAATATACCTAGTGTACTAGCACTTTAGAGAAATTATGTCCGGTGAGTATTTTTTACTCGGGTGGATGTTAGTGTTTTATGTATTTCAGTATGTGTGTGAATGCTGCAATATTTCTAAGTATATAATTAGGTGATTATTATATACGGGCTAAATAAATACAAGCATGAGTTGTTGTATATGTATAACGAGTGGAGAAGTTATATGAATCAAAAAGGGAAATGATTAATTAAGTTGATGTTACTAATAACTTAAAAATCATAATCACATTATACTCAAATTAGAGTAGGGGGGGTACAAGGAGACTTTAATAATTATCTAGTCATGAGATAGATAACTAGGTGATAATTAAAGCGTTAGTGGTGCACATTAGAGGAGGGGCAAGGAAGTTCTCAAGAGAGTGCGACACTAACTAAAATATGAAGAGCATGCATATTTATTATTACTGCAAGTTAATCATTTGTTAAATGTTTTTTTCAAATGTTTTGGGTACTAACCCTTGCTATAAAAACTTTTAAAAACCCTTTTAGGTGTCCAACCACAGGGACGCCAGCCTTGACTCAATTCCAGGGATTCGTTGCTGCAGCATATGTGGATGTTGCGGGGTTTTGATAGACGCCTCATTTTTCATTCTTAATATAGAAATTCATTATTAGTTATTCGAGCATGTCGCTCACATTCCACTTACTTGTATTAGACTTGTTGGGAGTTCATTCTTGTCTTTACGGGATTTATTTTGGACCGATGGTTTATTCGGTTAATTATTTATATTTGTGGATGATTATTTCAGTTATCTGTGATTGTTGTATTGTTTTATTTTTCTGCATGGGTTTTTTGTTTAATTAATGAAAGATAAAAATTGGCACCAGTCTATTTTTCTCACTTAGGTGGTTAGTAATTTAATAAAACGACAGTGATGCTAAGAATGGACCAAATGAGAAACCTGTTCTAACTTGATTTAGGACTGATCACCCGGGATTAATTAGGCGGGGTGTCACAGATGGTATCAGAGCATCAGGTTCTAGTGTCCTTAGGATCTATACGGCTTTCTACGTTTCAGCGTAGCGTTCGTTTGTTATAGAGCCTATTATTAGGACTGTTGATTATATCTTCCGCTTGTGAGAGATCGTATTTCTGCTATTAGTTTTGTATAAATTGTGTACTTATACAATTCAATCTATTTCAGATGTCACCGAAGAGACAGAGTGCGAAGAGGGCTGAGGCTAGGGATGGGGTGAGGGAGGCTCACCAGGAGCCACAGATACCGCCACCACCACCACCACCTGAGTTGATTTCTACTACTCAAGTGGCAGTGATAGTGGCCCAGGCAGTCGAGACAGCGATGCAAGCTATGGAAGCTCATTTTCCACAGCCCCAGGCACCGCCTCCAATGGCTCCAGCAGTTCAGGCTCCAGTGGGGCCACCGTCTTGGCAGCGAGTCAGGGAGACCTTTCAGAAGGGTCACCCACCTGAGTTTCAGGGGAGCATCGATGTGGTGGAGGCTTGTGACTGCAAGAAGAATATTCAACGCCATCTGCGCATGCTGGAGTGTGCCGATGTGCAGAGGCAGAAGCTTGCTTCCTTTCGTCTGTCGGAGGCAGCCCTACAATGGTGGGAGTCAGTGACCACCACTGAAGAGCGAGATTTCATGGCGGTACCCGAATCCGGGGTGCGGTTCGATCGTAACCACGTTCCACCAGCGGTAGAGGCGGAGATGCGAAGGAAGTTCAGTGAGTTAATACAGGGTGACCGGTCAGTGGCAGATTATGAGCAAGAGTTCACCCGTTTGGCAAGCTTTGTACCAAATGAGGTGAGCAATGAGGAGTGGAAGAGGTCAAGGTTCATGAATGGCTTGGCCTGGAGGATCAGGCAGCATTTGATTGGGAATTCGACGTTAATGACTTATGAAGATGTCGTTAATGCCGCCCTCGTACTTTGTCGGGATCATCGTGCCCATACGAAGGGGAATAAGAGAGCAGGTGAATCGAGCCAGCAGGGCAAGGCGGTTACGGGTGGTTGTACTAGTAGTACTCAGCCACAATTCATTCAGCAAGGGAATCAGGCAAAGAGATTTAAGCCTGGTGGGTTCCAACCGGGAGGACAGGGGTCCAGGCAGGGGCAGCCAGACCCTAAACAGCAGCAGCAGGTTCCTCAAGGCCGTCAGGGCCAAGGGAACAATCGGGGAGGCCAGCAGGGCCAGCCACGTCAGGGCCAACGACAGGGAGACATGCAGAAGCTCTGTTTTGTCTGTCGCCAGCCAGGACACTTCAAGAGGGAGTGCCCGCAGAGGGGCAGAAGCCGTCAGCAGGGTACCCATCAGGGGCAACAGGGGCAGATACCACCGATCGCACCAACTCCACTCGCCCCAAAGCATCAGTGCCAGATACACTACGGGCGTGTGTATAATGTCCGGAATGTTCCCAATCCTCCGGCACAGCAGGCGCCGCCAGCAGTTGAGGGTATGTTTTTCATTCATGGTCATGTATGTAGCATAATTTTAACATGGGAGCATTCATTCATTAAATCTAATTTTGCTAAACGGGCTGGGTTATTAGAGGCAGCGGGTAGCCTCCGTATGAGCGTAGAGTCGCCAGTAGGCAGCGGGGCTTTGATTCGCTCGATTTGTCGGGGAGTGGACATTTTGATTGGAAGGCTTAGTTTTAGCAGCAGACCTCTTAGTGTTAGATATGGAGGGGTATGATGTCATCTTGGGCATGGATTGGTTGGCAGGTTACCGGCTACGGTGGATGGTTATGGGAGGACAATCGTATTCTCCATTCCGGGACAGGAGATGTTCTTGATAACAATGCCGCTTCCTGAGGGAGGGTCGCGCACTCACTTATATTACATTGAGGAGGAAACCTCACAAACGGTGGTAGTCCCTTTAGACTCTATTCCCGTAGTGAGGAACTTTGAGGATGTATTCCAGAAGATACCAGGGTTACCACCCAGCAGAGAAATCGAATTTGTTATCGATTTAGCACCGGGGACGAGGCCGATTGCTCGGGCACCTCACCGTATGGCCCCTTCAGAGATGCGTGAATTGAGGGAACAGATTCAACAATTACTGGGTCCGGGTTTTATTCGGCGGAGTACAGCGTCGTGGGATGCGCCGGTGTTGTTGGTAAAGAAGCGAGATGGTTCACTCCGCTTGTGCGTGGATTATAGGAGCTGAACAAGGTGACGATACGGAATAAGTATCCGTTACCTCGAATTGATGATTTATTTGACCAATTAAGAGGGGCGTCTTACTTCTCCAAGGTCGACTTGAGGTCAGGGTATCATTAATTGCGTATCCGAGAGGAGGATGTTCCTAAGAGCGCTTTCTTGTCGCACTATGGATCATATGAGTAATGCCTTTCGGGCTCACCAATGCACCAGCAGTGTTCATGGATCTCATGGACAGGGTTTTCAAGGAGTACCTAGATCAGTTTGTCATCGTGTTCATTGATGACATCCAAATCTACTCGCGCACCGAGGAGGAGCACGCAGAGCATCTGCGCATGGTTCTACAGACACTGAGGGATCATCAACTCTATGCCAAATTCGGGAAGTGTGGATTTTGGCTGTGGGAGGTACTGTCCCTTGGTCACGTCGTGTCAGATCAGGGTATTGCAATGGATCCGAATAAGGCGTCGGCGGTGAGGGAGTGGGGACAGCCCACGACACCGACCGGGGTACGCAGTTTTCTGGGTTTGGCCAGTTATTACAGGCTATTCATTAAGGGATTCTCTAAGTTTGCAGGACCTTTGACAAATCTGACTCGGAAAGGGGTACCTTTCAAGTGGGATAATCATTGTCAATTAGCGTTCGACGAGCTAAAGGACAAGTTGACATCTGCACCCGTGCTTGCATTGCCAAAGGGAGGGCTAGAGTGTCGGGTTTACACAGACGCATCCTTACGGGGTCTTGGGGGGGGGGGCTCCAGCAGGAGGAAAGGGCTATAGCTTATGCTTCCAGGAAGCTAAAGCCCCACGAGAGGAATTACCCCACTCACGACCTAGAGTTGGCAGCGGTCGTTTTTGCTTTGAGGATATGGAGGCATTATCTTCTAGGAGAGCAGTTTACTCTATTCACGGATCACAAGTCACTTCAGTATCTCTTCACACAGAAGGATCTGAATATGAGGCAGAGGCGGTGGCTAGAATTCATGAAGGATTTACCAGTTTGATATTCAGTATCATCCTGGTAAGGCCAATGTGGTAGCAGACACATTGAGCCGAAGGCCGACTGGGGAGATATCGGGAGAGAGCTCCGACATGAGGATGACGTAGCCAAGGCTTGCATGTTAGCATTATCCATCACACATGAGATCATTATGCGAGTTGTGAAGGCTCAGGCAGAGGATCAGATTTTACGGGATAGGGTGGGCCAGTTGTTAGCTGAGGGAGCAGAGGGTTACTCAATTAGCTCAGAAGGAGGACTACGCTTTAATAGGAGGTTAATGGTGACAGAGGATGAGGATTTGAGGCACGCTGTTACGACAGAGTCCCATGGTTCGAAATTTGCGGTACATCCCGGTGGTGATAAAATGTACCAAGATATGAGGAGGCAGTATTGATGGGCAGGGATGAAACGGGACATAGCGGAGTTTGTCTCGAAATGTGCCACGTGTCAGCTTGTGAAAGTTGACCACCAGATACCATCAGGGATGCTACAGCCATTAGAAATTCTCATGTGGAAGTGGGAGAGAATCTCCATGGACTTCATCACAGGGTTACCTGCATCGCAGAGGGGTCACGACTCCATATGGGTTATTGTGGATCGGTTGACTAAGGTGGCTCACTTTCTGCCGGTACGCACGGACTTTGAGACGATGCGTTATGCACAGCTATTCATAGAAGAGATTGTTAAGCTGCATGGGGTGCCGAAAAATATAGTATCCGACCGAGACAAAATCTTTGTCACCCACTTTTGGCAGAGCTTTCAGGAGGCAATGGGCACGGAGTTACGCTTGAGTACAGCGTATCACCCACAAACTGACGGACAGACTGAGAGAGTTAATCAGATGCTGGAAGACATGCTAAGAATGTGCATTTTGGACTTCGGGGGAGGTTGGGAGAAATATCTTCCTTTGGTAGAGTTTGCGTATAACAACTCTTACCAATTCACGATTGGCATGGCACCGTTTGAGGCATTGTACGGGAGACCTTGGCGTTCACCCGCTTGTTGGTTAGAGGTGGGGGATAACAACTCTTGGGGCCGGAGATTGTCCAGGAGACATCTGTCAAGATAGAGTTGATTCGAGGTAGGATTCGGATAGCTCAAGACAGACAGAAGAGTTATGCTAATGCTTCTCGGAGACACGTGGAGCTAGAAATCGGGGACCAGGTTTTAGTCCGGGTATCCCTATGAAAGGGGTGATGAGGTTCGGTAAAAAGGGTAAGTTAGCGCCGAGGTACGTAGGACCTTTCCCTATTATTGAGAGGGTAGGAACAGTAGCGTATAGACTGGGGTTACCAGAACACCTTCAGCGGATACACGATGTGTTTCATGTGGCATCGCTGAAGAAATATCGAAGGAGCGAGAGAGCCTTTTGGCACATTCCACTTGAGGAAATCAACTTACAGCCAGACATCTCGTATGAGGAGAGGCCGGTAGCTATTCTGGATCATAGTGAGCGTAAATTAAGATCCAAGGTGGTTCCATTGGTTAGAGTACAGTGGGGTCATCACAATGTTGACGAGTCTACCTGGGAGCGGGAGGAGGATATGCGGGAACAATATCCAGAGCTTTTCACCACAGGTACGACCTAATTTCGGGGACAAAATTCCTTTGTATGGGGGGGAGTATGTAACACCCCGTATTTTTGGGTTCATTTAAAATTTAATTAATTCGGAAATTCAAATTACTAGTGTGTTGTGATTTAATGAATTAATTATGGTAAAATAAAATTTAAATATTAATCGGAGAGTGAATGGTTAATATTTAGGCAAATTAAATTACCGTATGAATAGTAATAATCTATTTAAGTCATTTCGAGTGTCAATGACAAAGTATACACTTATCTCAACCGGAAGTCGGTATAGACAATATGGGGTGGGGGGGGATAAGAAATTTTATAAATTTATTCGGATGCCAATTCTGAGTGTACAGTTGAGTCCGGATGGGCCGAGATAGTCGGAAAAGTGTACCCGGGGGTAGTAAACGGGTCACGGGACGTTTTTAGACATAGCCGGGTCCACTCGGGAGCTTTTGGGTCACATGGGCTTGGCCCATAAGGCAAAAAACGGGATTTACATAATTAAACAAGCTTGAGAAATTAGGAACGGCTGATTTAAGTTAAGAAAAAAATAACTTAGTGGGTTAAGAAACCCTAAGAGCAGTTAAGGCAATTTGGGGACAAAGAAGAGCCAAAGATCAAGAGTTCATCTTCAACCTTGGGAAATCACAACTCCAAGTTCAGACCCTACGAACCTTAAGGCAAGTGAATAACTTGCAATAGTATTAAATCTGTATTTCAATTCATATTTATGTGATGTGATGAGTTAAAATTCGTTTTGGGGTTTCATGGCATAAATATGGGGTTTTGAGAAAACAATAATCTGAGTTACGAAATTATTGAGGATTCGTGTAAAAATCTGACTGTGGAAGTTGATGTAAAATTGTTGAATGATATCTGGATGATTTAGAACGAATCTGGTGAAGAGATTTGGAGTATAAATGTATTTAGGGTCAAAGATAGATTTTCCCCAAATTCATGAATTGATAGTTAATGGACGAATTAATGATTGTTGTGGACATTCTGGGAGGCTCCTAATAAGATTTCTAACATATATTAGTGATATAAAGGCTTGAGGTTGGTGTGGGAATAAATTTGGTTTTGGAAAAACTCGTCCATGGCAGTCTATCTTCACGAAGAAGACGAGTACCTGATCGATCGATCGATCGACGCCATGAGGTCGATCGATCGATGGTCGGCAGAAACTGACAATTCGCCCAGTTTTGTTTATATAGAAAGAGATTTATATAAAAGTTGTTATGTGATTAATTATTGAGAAAAATTAATGCATGATTTAAATCTGATTAATTGTGGGGAAATTAATTAGGAGATGGGAGTAGAAATTTGGGTGACACGTCAAAATTGGTTGAGCGACATCGAGGTAAATTATTTTATTTAGTAATGGACTAAGTAATTTAGAGTCGGGATTTAGACTCGGGTGAGGTTAATTCGGGCTATGAGATTGAGTCCAATTAAATGGTGAGGGCAACATCAAAAGTAACTGAATTTTATTAATGTGCAAATTAATTAATAATTCGAGTTGGGTAACAAACTCATAATAAAAATGGAATAGGCTTGTGTCACGGGTTTAGTACACGGTGTAGCTGGAACATTTTTATATATGTATATATATATATATATATATATATACGGTGTGTGATAGTATATGTATATAGTGTATGCCTTAATATCAGTGGTTAGATATTATTATACTCTAGTGCTATAGGGGGAGGTTACGCGCAGTGGATGAATCCCCTAGCTTGAGGAGTAGGGCGAGTAGATTCCCAGGTCATAGCGTCCGTTACAGGGGGTGAGGGGCATCTCACTTTCCGGGAAGGAATATGACCGCCTCCAATCGTATACCAAACCAAGTTAGTGAGCAATTCTAACTTGGATAACTAGGGTATGTGAATATACCTAGTGTACTAGCACTTTAGAGAAATTATGTCCGGTGAGTATTTTTTACTCGGGTGGATGTTAGTGTTTTATGTATTTCAGTATGTGTGTGAATGCTGCAATATTTCTAAGTATATAATTAGGTGATTATTATATACGGGCTAAATAAATACAAGCATGAGTTGTTGTATATGTATAACGAGTGGAGAAGTTATATGAATCAAAAAGGGAAATGATTAATTAAGTTGATGTTACTAATAACTTAAAAATCATAATCACGTTATACTCAAATTAGAGTAGGGGGGTACAAGGAGACTTTAATAATTATCTAGTCATGAGATAGATAACTAGGTGATAATTAAAGCGTTAGTGGTGCACATTAGAGGAGGGGCAAGGAAGTTCTCAAGAGAGTGCGACACTAACTAAAATATGAAGAGCATGCATATTTATTATTACTGCAAGTTAATCATTTGTTAAATGTTTTTTTCAAATGTTTTGGGTACTAACCCTTGCTATAAAAACTTTTAAAAACCCTTTTAGGTGTCCAACCACAGGGACGCCAGCCTTGACTCAATTCCAGGGATTCGTTGCTGCAGCATATGTGGATGTTGCGGGGTTTTGATAGACGCCTCATTTTTCATTCTTAATGTAGAAATTCATTATTAGTTATTCGAGCATGTCGCTCACATTCCACTTACTTGTATTAGACTTGTTGGGAGTTCATTCTTGTCTTTACGGGATTTATTTTGGACCGATGGTTTATTCGGTTAATTATTTCTATTTGTGGATGATTATTTCAGTTATCTGTGATTGTTGTATTGTTTTATTTTTCTGCATGGGTTTTTTGTTTAATTAATGAAAGATAAAAATTGGCACCAGTCTATTTTTCTCACTTAGGTGGTTAGTAATTTAATAAAACGACAGTGATGCTAAGAATGGACCAAATGAGAAACCTGTTCTAACTTGATTTAGGACTGATCACCCGGGATTAATTAGGCGGGGTGTCACATGTATGTTGGTCAGTTAGACAAAAGTCATTAAAAAGGGGATACAAGCTCTCATGGATATCTATAATATCTCTCTGTCTATATGCTAAGTGTATTAATCTCCTATCCCACTTCGGGTGGGATTGTGTGCTGTTTATAGGAAAGAGAGGGATTAGTAGGGGGATAGGTGGAAAACTTTATGAGTTAGGTAGTTACACTTTTTTACATTCCAAGAGACGAATAATGATGATTCAGTTATAATCATCTGAAAGGGTGGGTTGTTAACCCACATGTGTATAAGTAGATGTAATACCCCGTATTTTTCTAGAATAAATAAAACCCTTTTTTGGAATAAAAATAAAAATTCATGGAAATTAAATTTAAATTGGTGAATTTAAATTAATTAATTGTGAGAAGGATATCTATTATTATGTCATAATCATGTGAGATTGATTTTTATGTGAATAATTACAATAGAAAATAATTGCATGTGTAGTGGATAATTAATGTATGATGTGTGACTCGATAGTAAATGTAATTGTAAAATAAAAATAATTGGGACGCATTCCGGGAAGCTTTATGGGCTTGTTTAGGTGTTTTAAACCTTTAGAAATGGTCCCTGGGTATAGTTATATCAGTTGGGAAGCTTTTGAGCTAGTTTAATTTTGGGTTCGGGCCCATCGGTATTTGTGATTAATATAAGATTAAAGGTGTAGATACCACATTCTAGGACCCCCTAAGTCTCTCCTTAGGTTCCTAGCACCTCCTCATTTCACTACAACGCACTCTGAGTACCGATTTAGAGTCCATTATGCGCTCTCGGGCCCCATTTGACTCCGGTTAACACCATCATTAGAGGGAAATATCTTTGAATCCTCGAAGTGCTCTGAATTCCCTTTCCAATGGTTCAGCCCATGCCCAAATTCGCATAACTGTTCGGACGAACGGACCATTTTACTATTAAAAATCGATTCGGAGGCCATCAAGTGCTCCCGGGCCCTGATTTGACCCCAAACAACTTTATTGTCAGAGCGAAAGCTCTTTGAATCTTTGAAGGACACTGAAACCCCTTTCCAACAGTCCGACCCCCCAATAACAAAATAACATAACCATTCAGACGAACGATTAATTTTCCCCCAAAAACTGATCTGGAGGCCACGGGGCGCTCTTGGGATCCATTTGACCAAAGTCAGCTCCTAAGCTCAAATGAGACTGAATGAATCTCTGAAGGTCACTGAATACCCTTTTCAATGGTCCACTCCGTGCGCGATAATGACTGATGGTGCGGACCAACGATTTATTTTACTCCGAGAGGACACCGACCAATTTTGGGCCCCGATTGACCAAGGTCAACTTTCCAAACTGAGTAAAACTCTTTGGAATTTCGAAGTACATCTCCTAAACTTTCCAACGGTCCGCCCCATGCGCGATTCTGACTTACCATGCGGACGAATGATCATTTTCCGTTCAACGATCTCCCGTCCAAAAGACTAACGTGCACTTTCGAGCCACATTTGGCCCAAATTCAACTCCCGAAATCGAGAGTAGTCCAAAGTCTATTTAAGGCCTATGAAATACCTTTCTAACGGTATGCCATGTGCATGATTCAGATCAATGGATTATGTTCTACGACTGTTTTTCTAGAAAAATATGCACGAGACTGCCAATTGGCAGGTCAAGCTTCCTGCCTGTCATTGGGTGTGTCTAGGTCACCTGCCAATGGGCAGGACTAGGACAGTGCCGATCGTCAACCCCCTGAACCTATAAAAGGAGGGCATGACCTCACTACCAAGCACACCAACACTAGAGATCCATCAGCATCAGTGATCTCATCAACATTCTCTCGAAATCAACGTAGTTCTTCCATGTGGAGGCTTATATTCCCATCCTTTTCATACCCAATTTAGCAAATATCATTCTCTATCATCCAACCTTCACCTCACATTCAAAGGAATTTATCCAAGATTAAAGATCAAGCTTTAAAGAAGGTCCATTTCCTTCCCTTTATCTTTAAATTCCTTGTTTTGCATAAACTTCATTAGATTCATAAGCTAGTTCTTACTTTATTTCATACACATTAATATCTACATTTTTATTAGTATATTGCACACACTTTATTTTCTATAAAAGAAAACTAAATAAACAAAAAGAGGGTTACACCCATAAATTCCGAACGGGATTATCCATCACACTTTTTCAAAACTAAAAGGCATTTTTCTACACACACACATATAATAAAATCCCATTCGGATCTATGGGATAACCCCCCCCCCCCCCCCCCCCATGACCGCATCTGAACTATGTGGACTTTGATGCCTTTATTGGCCACGTAGGCTTTTCGAATTAAAACCCGAGACTCGAGTCTAATTTTCTAATTTTCCAATCTTTCTAATTCTCCCAAGTTTTCCATTTTCACACTTATCATATTCTTGTATTAATATACATATTATGTTTGTTAGCGTTTCATCCAACGCATATTATCATTTCTTCATAATGATCAATATTGCGATAAACGCATAAATCATATTTTCTATATATTATTTTGGGAACATTTCTATAGATGACCTCACTCTATCTCTTCCATGGTATGAGTTAGGTGATTCTGATCTCCATTATATAAACACGCACTCATACTTCACGGAGAAATAAAGTAAAATAATAACACAAGACCATGAGATACCAAAGGGGCGAGATGGGTACCTAACACGTTCCCATTTCGTAACTGTGACACCCTGCCCAAATAAATACCAGGTGATCAGTGCTATATCAAATTTAAAATAGGAATATCAGAGGTTCATTCTTAGCATCACTACCGAAAACATTTTAAAACTTTACTAACCACCTAGTATTCAAAAAGACTGATGTCAAATTTTATCTTTTTATTAAACAATTAAATATGCATGCTAAATAACAAATAAACCATGCATCCAAACCATGAGTCTAAAACAGTACTAAATGAATAAATCACCTGCCGAAAAAAATAATCGGCTCAAAATCCCAATATAATAATCCAATAAATGAATACATAAACCACATACTGATTCTAAAACTAAAAGGGTAAACATGCCCTGAATGAATCTACAACTGAGATAAGAATCTTACTCTAGGAAAAAAAATGATACGTCTAAATCAAATCCTGCAACCATCCACAATGTTGCAACTGCGTAACCCTAGAATAGATAAGTCAACTATGGCATCCATGTGGCTGAACACCTGTTAATATACATATACATAGACAAGAGAGAAAAAGTACAAGAAACGGGTCAGAGCCAATTTATAAAAATGTTTAGCAAGCATTTTATTGCAATAAATGAAATGCGTAGTATATAATGCTCATAATTTCTTTTATGGTCGCATTCTCTTGAGGACAAGCTCACCTATCTTCTATAGTGCACACCTATCGCATTCATTTATTCCGCCTAGTCGTTTCTCTATCCAGCTAGTCCATAATATCTATATAACTAGCCCGTTAATCCTCTCATCGCAAGTTAAGCGTACTTTTATGATTAGAATCACGTATGTAAATTCTCGGCTTTATGAATATTTTTAAATATTACTTCAATACTGCCAATACTTAGTTACATACTATCTCCCTCTCTCTCTTTATATATATAATGAGTAAAATAATTTTACTATTCCACAAGTTCATAACTTAATTAGAGGTCAAGATTTTGCCAACAATGCAAAAAATGGAGGGTTGATATTGTTTCCCCCTCTTTTACTTTGGTTTCCCCTTATTCACTTTTCAAAATAAGGGTAATATCGTAAGTCCCTTCCACTGCACAAACACACCCACTATCAAGAAATCAACAGTTGTGATCTTCGTACATTTTTCATTGTATCCCGCCCACGCACTTATTAACTTTAATTTGAATATCTGCCTACACGATTACCAACACACGTTATCTGCACTCTCTCATCACCCATCAACTAAGGCACCCTCTTTCATTTATTATACACATTATCTCCTCTCTCCGTGCGTGTGTGTATCATCCAACATCTTAAACAACCAGGTCTTTTTTTATATTTAATCATTCAAATACAAGTACCACTTTCTCTCTCTATCACCCAAACCTCCCTCTTGTCTTTCCCTTCCCTCCCCTGCGACAGAAGTGAGAAAAATCAAAAGTCGATGGCTGCGTTGGCTCAAGCCTCTCTCCTCCTCTGCTCCGAGTCTTCATTTATGCACTTTCATAGAGCACTCTGTTCATCGTCAACTCAAGAATACCCCTAGCCCAACCCGAACCCGTACCATTACAAGCCATTTCATACCCCATAAAGCCAAAGAAGAAGAAGTGAATAATAGTGAGGGGCGGAGCTAGAGTCGAGAAGATATTTGGTATGTGAAGGATTTACCACCCGTCTCTTATCTAACAACGGTTGCGCCGTTACCCGAGGATCGAACAGCCAAGGATAAGATACGTATGATAAAAAGCCTTCATAACTATTTCACTTCACAATTTTTCCCTCTCATTTTGTTTTGTTTACGCAAGGTATCTCCATTCCTTGAGCATTTATGTGCTCTTTTCCTCTTTCTTATCTTTACAAAGCTTCTTTCTATTGTGTTTTGTTTACACAAGATTTTTAATGAAGAGTTTCTTGCATGAATTTTGAGTTTTTGGGTTTTCAAGACTCGGGCACCAAGGGGCTTCAGTGAGTTTGGGGAGATTTATTCCCATCTTTTATGCTTTGGAATTTTCTAATTTATACTTTGATGAGATTTATTCACATCATAGTTTGCCTTTGGAATGTTCTAATTTAAAGGCTACCATTTTCATCCACTTTCTTTTAACTAGATTTTGTTTTTAATTTTGGTTTCTTTTAGTGTTCAGGTTATTGGACTCAAAATAGTTTTGGAATTTCAGGTCCTTTTTGCATTCTTGTTCAGGTTAATAATGTTTCTTTAAAGAGGGCAAAAACTAAGAAAAGTGAGCACTATTCTATAATTCCTCAATTGTCTCTTATAAAATCACCCATTTGTATTAGTTTAATAAATCAAAATCTCTTTATATTGCGGTTTGAAACATCTGATGTGGTTGTCATTCTCATTATTGTTCTCAGATCTGCTGACCAATTTTTGCTTGGAGATGTTATTGATTATGGTATTAGACTTGGTATACAGTTTACAATTTATACTTTTTTACTTTATATTTTGTTCCTTTGTTTTTTATAAAAGGGGTTACTTTTTATTGTATCAACTTTGTTTCGTTGGCGTGGATTACGGCACTAATTTTTGTTTAATCCGTGTTACACTTTTTTTATTAGTTTCTGGGAATTACTAGGACAAATGCTTTGGAAATGGAATAATTCTAATTCAAAGTTAGTTATTAGGTGTTTTTCAAATAATCCTATAAAATTGTATGTGTTCCAATTTCAGCGATCCAGAATTCTCACTGTTGGTGCCTTCATCTTAGTATCATCTTTTGTAAGTTTGTGCCAATTATGCATATGTTTTTTTCTCCAAAGTTTATATCTGGTATTGGTTTACACTCACGCAGTGCAAGATTTTTGGAAAGGCTATGCTGCCAAGAAATCATAAGTTTGTGTCTAGATTGGATATCTTTAGGTACTTGGATCAAGTTTGGTATATATGGTGGGTCAATGTGGGTTATTGGGTTTAGGGTTGTGACTTCTATTTTTCATATTTCAAAAATGAGTTAATGTTTTTTTTTCTTTTTCTTCATCTTCCACTACATAACATTGTGGGTTATTGGGTTTGGATTCAACAATGCCCGTCAAACACAGTACATCAGTTTTATTGCCCACAAGCCTGTTGGCAACTAAAATTGATTCATGACCTCCAGCATCGTGGATTCTTTTATTATTTTTTTTGGCTTTTATTTGTATTTTCTAAATTTTATTTTGTTTATTTCTTTCATCTCAAACTGAGCAGATTGAAATAGGAACAGAGCAAGGCTAAAGGTTTTGTATAAAAAATGTTCATAGCTTATTTATTATTAAAAAGTATTATTCTCTCAGAGATTAGTAAGCCATCCTATTAGTTTTTGTTGTCGTGCACTTTCATCTTCGCTACAATAATGAGGAGTAAAACTAGCACAACTTTTTTGTATTCTTTCTATTTTTTATACGTGTATATTGGTATTTTGTTTGTGCTATTTTGATTTAGAGTTGGTTTGTTTTGCAGCTATCAATGGGGTCTCACTTTCTCCCAGAATGGACTGTAGATTTAAAGAGTTGCCTTCTGCCACCCAGACCTAATTGAATTCGATCAGCTAGACCAGTGACACCGGAATCAAACACAACTCATCTATTATGATCAGTTGGACGATAGTTGGAATCACTGGAGACATTGGTGAAATGACCCTGCGGGCACAAATGAATCTATCTTGCTCAATCAGTCTCACAATAGGGGACACCAACTTTATGCTATCTTTTAATTTTTTTTCTATTCTAGATATTTCTTTAAAATTTTTCTGTTGGTTCAGCAAGATATTACGGTAAGGATTTTGGCAGGTCGTTATAACACCTTGATGAGTACTTAATTCAGGGAGCTTTAGACATGTTTGTTGCAGATGGCATGTCCTTTGATTTCAAAGTCCTCACACAAGTAAATTCATGACAAATGCAAGTGAAACTAATATGAAAGATGCGACTGTGGTCGGGACAAATTCATGACAAAGTTCTCATACATATTTGATGTTTGATAATTTTTAGTGTATTAGCATCATGTTGGTTTGAATAATGTGTAAATAGAACCCATGGTGTAAAGTTTTATGTAGAAACATGGGAATGACGGTTCAACAACATTTGAGTGTGGAGTATTGAATCTACCATTATAATTTTATACATTATTTTTCTATTTTTCTTCACTTTAGAGCTTATAGCCTCTCATTAATTTTTATTGGCATTAGTATCTTTTTCGTTAAGTGTTTGTAAAATTTAATGTCTTAGCTATAAAAACATACTTTTTAAAATAAAAAATAATTAAAAAAAATATTAGTTCCTTAAAGTTTATTTTGATTTTCACTTTTTTGATTTTTTTTCCTTCAAATTCCTGTTGCTTAACATACTTAGCTTTTATTTTAAGTAAGGGAATGGTCCAATAATAATAATTGAACCAAAACTATGTCTATGACATTTTACGAAATTGTTTACATAAATAGCCATGGGAAGTTCATTTATCATTTATTGATAATTTTATCATTCTAATGTCAAATATTATTTTATTTACATACAACAAATGTTAAATATTATTTTTTTTAAATTATGATAAATGAAAATTGGAAATTATGTCAAATATTATGAAAAATTATGACAAATGTCAAATATTTTTTATTTACATTTATCATTGGAAATTATGACCATTTTTCTAAAATTACACTTTGTTTTGTTGGAAAATGAAAAAAAAATCGTTTTGCAACTACGTACTTTGAAAATTTTCGTCCTTTTGTAAATAAGAATTGTGGAAATTTTCGCCGTGCCTTCAGGAACAGGTATTCCGCTAGTATATATATATATATGACATTATTTCAACCCAGTGTTATTACTACCTACGTTTACTCTAGAATACCCGTATCACCCATACGATACAATATCAAAATAGTTTGTACCGAAAAGTCAATTACGTTCATAATTTGTATAGTTAATCCTTTTCTCACTAAGATTATTTTACTTATCATGACATTCACCTCTATTAATTACACACAGTAGAATTGTTTACCAGTGTATATATTTAATCACTCCATATATATATATTATAATCCTTCACCCCTAAATTAAGACCTCTTGGCGCAATGTATACTCTGTTATCGTGTCCCGGTGCATTACTCACTACATGGAGGACTACAATTCATTTCAGATTTTATTATTATTCATGTCTACTTAATTCACACAGTAGATATCATCACATGTACATGTATATATATAAGCACACTATCTTATATAAATATACTATACTGCAGCCCGAGACAAAGCTGCGGTGCCTGCATACTCGGCTATCATGTACCGTTGCATCACTCATTGCATAAAGGACTATAGGTTCAATCTCTCGTGGGCCATCAAAATAAAACACAGATATTGGAGGCGAACATAATTCCAAGTCGATGGGCTACGCACATACCTATGCACCCATACGACCATCATCACTATCGTTCTCACAGATTGCCCGTACCTAGGTTCTATGCTCTAGTGGTACAATTCAATATCCCACCCCGAAGGATTCTCAAGGCATGATTGTCCACAACGCGCAACCTCCACTCGATAGCAAGCAGCATAGGTATGTCATACACATAATAAAACAATCAAATAGGTATTCATGCACCCTATTAAAATCTTAGGTAATCACATAACCTTTCATTGTTTTAGGTATTCACACAACCTATCATTGTTTTAGGTATTCACGTAAACTATTATCATTTTTCTATTAGATTATGTATTCCCATATTTATATATATATAATTCTCACATTCAAATATATATACATATATTCCAATTATTAACGAGTTCGCTTGTATTAAATACGATCCCATACCAAAATAGCTACATCCCGCTATTTAATATAAATCATAGGACGGTATATCCCACCTCATATATACCCTATTAAGTTCATATTAATCTCACAAAGGTCCCTAAAAATTTTGGTTCCAATTCGGGAAAGTTTTATCTCTAAATAAAACTCCAAGAGCATTTTAGACATTTCACACCTTATTCCTTAATAATAATTTCTATATAGCAGCGTACTACTCTCCGTTAGCTGCACATGCCGCAAATGGCACGTATATCCGAATTCGTATGACAAAACTATGCTCATTCAAAGTTATGCTAAAAATCAAATAAATCGTTCCGTCTTCAAGGGTATTTTAGACCTTTCAATTTTTGTATCTAATTAAAAACATTTCCAGGATAGCGTAATACTCTTCGCTATCTACGCGTGGCCGTGAATGGCACACTAATCCGAGTCCGTATGCCAAAAGATAGGGCATTATAAAGATTTAACTCAAAGAAGATTTAAAAAAAAAAGTTCTTAAAAAATTTCCCCACATTCTACCCAGATTAATAAATTGTAGTTTTGAGGCATTTTGGAGCAGTTTTGGAGGAAGCGCATGAGAGAACAAAATGTAGAAAACGGGATTTTGTACAGAGCTTGGGCGGACAGAATCGCCATTAAAGCTACAAAACCTGTGATTAGGCCCAGATGTTTTACCCCCAAAACCTCCTAAGATTCATCCTAAATCCACCCAAACTTCCTCATTGACAATTTTTTCCAACAATATCACTAATGGAGATTCAAAAACCAAGATCTAATAACGTTATTCACTTCTCAAATTAAGTTATAATCTCACTATTAACCCAATTTCTCACAAAATTAAAAATCCCCCATTAATGGTTATTATTCATCTTCTCAAGGCGGCATCATGTTCTTTTGCCTGTTTTATGAAAAATAGGTCGGTGACTTCATCTCTTTACATTTACCCCACATTGACGATAGCCAATGCCTTCCCAAAAATAGTCACGAGACCTTTCAATCCACGCTCGGTGCGCGATCTCGATTGGGATGGCCACAGTGGAAACTCCGCTGGGGAATTTTTTTACAAGAGAGATAAACTCTACTTGCATGGTTATTTTGTTTTCTTATGTGCATATGAACCTAGGGGTGGAAAACAAAAGAACAATCCAATTGACTCGATTTGATCGAACCGGATCGGACCCACTTTTATAGGCTCTTTTTATAAATCGGTCTTAATTCGGTCTTAAATTATGAGACCCGAATATTTTCGGTTCGGTCCAAATTATCCCCTTTAAATTCGGTCTTTGGACCGGACCGAACCGTTTATTTTCTATGTTATATAAAACATATTTATTTTATATAAATATATCTAATATGTTTGTTTACTAACTCCACCCAAAAACAAAAAAACAACAAAAGAAAGGTTACACGCCCACGCACATCTCAATCTCACTTTCCTCTTACTTTCTCTCATCTCACTATCACTTCCTCTCTCCCATTTACACCCACATCGACACCTCAACTCTGAACTGTCACCTGGATCCAACACACACCCATACCACACCATAGCCACACCAGCTTCGGCGCACACCTCAACGCACCGAAAGTTCCTTCCTAAACCAAAATGGAAATGGAGACTAAAGATCTGGCGTCGCCGCACCTCAACTCCACAGATCCTGCGACTAAAGATCCAACACTAAAGGTACATGTTTTTTTCTCGATTTTTATTGTGATTGTCACACGGCCAACTGTTAAGATTTGGTGTTTTTAGTTCCCAACGACCAAGTGTTGGTTTATAACTTTAAATTTTCAAACGACCAAGTGTCGGTTTAGGAACTGGTTTATAACCTCAGTGCTAAAATTGTTTGTTTGCTGAAAAGATTTTAGGAAATGATTTGTTTATTACTTCAGTGCTGAAAAATCAAACGGCCAAGTGTTGTGATTTGTTTATAACATATGTTCATTGCTGAACTTATTTGTTGTGCTGAACAGACTTTAGTGTTGATTTAGGAACTGTAAAAAAAGCTTAATTTTTTGTTTAGAAATAAATTTTACTAGTTGCCTTATAACTGTTATATTTTGTGTGAAGAAGCATTGGAAAAAAACATTGAACTGATTTTTTGTGATTTAATAACTGTTATATTTTTCTGACATATTTTCTGGTTGTGGATTTTATAGTACAAACAGCAAATGAAAAAAAATTACAAGTTTTTATTGGAAAAAAAAGTAAATAAATGTAAATGTGGACCGATTATGAACCGAACCGAACCAAAAATAACCTAGACCAACTAAATAGGCTAAACCAATTAAATCGGTTCGAAAGCGGTCTTCTAAAATATAGAACCAAATGATTCGATCCAGCACCTAAAATGGCCAAAAACGGGACCGAACGAGACCGAATCGCGCCCACCCCTATATGCACCTAGCTGTATGTCCTCTTTTTCTCCTCCATTATTTCTTGGACATATATACCTCATGCTTGTATCACTACTCACTCACACACTTGTAGAAATTCTCGATAAACCCTTCATAGCACTTGAACCTAGGATCACTTACATCCCCATGTTACACACACCACTTAAAAATACGTGCATATATCCATGCTCACTCACACTTATCACACACTACTTGTAGTTGATCCAAGACTTGGTTCACTCCCACACACTCACTTCTAAATAATTACACACCACTCACTCTCACATAATCCATGCTTAGTACATATTTATTTTTTATATACTTGTACATTATCCCATGTTTGGCATGATGATCATCAACAAAGACACTCTATCCATAAGATACTAATCAAGAATCACGCATATTGCACACTATATCCCAAAGAGCATTGTTATTGACCAAATTTTGTCCCGTAACTAGGGGGTCACTTCGGGATGGGGGCTGGTTCGACAGGGGACAGTTAGCGTAAGCGATATGACTCTCACCTTCCATTGTCCAAGTACCTTCGACGTATATCGAATGGTTCCCCCCGCATCGTACCGCTTGACCAAAGACATAACAGGAGGTATATCGCAAGGAACTCGTTCATTTACATCGAGTATATCGAATTCCCTCTCACATGTACTGTCCCCACGAGGTATATAGTAAGGAAATTCACGTAAACTCAGGTATATCAAATGGCTTGTCCACACGTACCAATTTCCCTCAAAAGCAAGACATATATCGTGGAAGTCATGCCAAAGGGGATAACACCTTACAATTAACCCAACAACGACATACTCGCATATAGGTGTCGAACCTAGGACACTCATATTGACGGGTCGGCATGTCGCCCAAATTTTGCCCAATTTTTAAAACGGGACCCTGCCCATGAGCCTGGTCCAACCATAATTTTTGCATATTTTCAAACCTAATTTTTTCAGGCTCGGGTCCTGTCCAGCATTTCTTTTTGCATTTAGGTAAACCTAATATAAGTGACAACTTAATAAACATAGAAATAATCATGCTGAGACCCATATCTCGTCTTTTCCTTCCTTCTTTTTCGAAAAAGTGTCCCAAAGCATTTTTTTTCCTCTTCATCAAAGATACCAAAAATATTTATTTTCTTCCCTTTTTACCCAAAAATATTTTGTCCTCGTCTTTTAAAAAAAATGTCAAAAAACAATTTCCTTCATTTTCTAAAAATAATAGTATTCCCTTTATCTTTTAAAAAATATAAATCCAATTTTTCTCCTTCTTAGATCGATCGCATACCCTTGGCCTGGCTCCCTATTGGCTTATGTCTTCAGTCGAACCACCCCGAAGATCCATCAATCCCCTCACTTACTTCGAGTTCGGAATTCATTCACTTTTCATAGAGAACATAGATCAAGCACTGAATATGCAGCCGAATTTGATGACAGTCCAAGCCAAACTTACTGTCAAAATTGACAACCTTCAAACCGAGATTCATGAGATGCAACGAAATTGGGTCCCTATTCCTTAAGAGCCTTATGTCCTCCTCCCTTACGCTATGGGTCTACCTGCACCCGAGCTTATTTGGGTTCTAGAGGAATACCAGCATGCTTCACGTGCTCCTCCTGCTAATGGGTCGTTATTAGCCCAGCTTTCTATGTCGAACCTTGCCCAGGCAGGGGCTAACTTACCCGTGACCATTGATCCAAAGGAGGAAGAGTTGAATAAGGTCAAGGAAGGCCTCAAGATGTTGACTAAGAAATTTGACCAAGTCAAACTCTCAGGGAACTACATGGACTACACCCACATGTCTCCCTATCATAAAGCAAGGTCACCGAAAATGTTCAAGATGCCCAATATCGAGAAATTTGGGGGTAGCGTCCCCCTGATCGTTCATCTTCGCAGTTATCACCGAGCCATGACTCTCCCAGGAACCTTCGAGGAAATAATGGCCCAAATGTTCCAACAAACCTTGAAGGATAGCGCTCTCTGTTGGTTCTTATCTCTCGAGGAGTCCAAAATTCGTAGTTGGGAAGATGTTGCCTGCAAATTCATATCATAATATAAGTAAAATAAATAATTAGAGGTTACCCATCGTTATTTAGAGTTTCTCAAATATAATCCCGGGGAGTCAGTCAGTAACATCATAGCAAGGTGGAGAGATAGAGAAGACACCATAACCAATTGGCCTTCCGAAGAGGAGAAAGTCAGTATTGTGAAGATGAACTTCTTACCCCATGTCCGAACAACGATGGGAGGATAGTACTACCCTCATTTCTGAGCCCTCTAAGAAACAGGAGTGGAGATCGAAGAAGGCCTTGTCAAGACAGAAGTTGAACCAAAGAAAGTATCTAGATAATTCGCTCCCAGGAATTTTGAAAATCCAATCAGTACCGTAATTTCAATCATCAACAACATCTCTCAGCCTGCCACTTCATGGGAAGTAAAAAGTTTCCTTAACCCAGTCTGAAAGGAATACACAGAGCTTTACGCTCCCCTCTCTAAAGTCTACTAAGCTCTCTTGAGCCAAAATCTTATCAAGACCTTGGACCCTCGTCTATTACCAAATCCACTTCCTAAAAATTTCAAACTAGATGCCTATTGTTACTTTCACCAAATTACTGTCCATATCACTGACCAGTGTTTCCATGTCCGAAATGTGATCCAAGGCCTGATTGACCGGGGTGTCATCGCCCCACTAGCCAATCCTAAACCAAACACAACCCATAATCCACTCTCGAATCATACAAAGCCTATCTTCCTAGAAGAAAACGTAGAATTTGACCCATCCACTTCGATCATACCAAGAAAATTACCAATCATACCCATATACTCTCCTAAACCTCTCCAAACATGCCCACACTTTCTCCTTCACCCTACTAACTTCGCCGATTAAGACCAATCACTCCTTACCAGAGCATGCATAACTGTCCGCGCCCGTTTTGGAGGTAAAGCTATGGAATTAACAAAAGCATTGAACCAAATCCTAGAGTTTGAGCTAAAAATGCCCTCCCATATGACCATTGACTGTCATAGATTCAGCGTGTTGTTCTTAGAAGCTCGAAATGGGCTAGAGATTCAGACAATTGGGTGGTACAGATCGATAAAGTCAATTTAGATGATATGGTCTAGATCATGGGGGATTAATTCTAACGGATAGGTGATATTTGCAGTATATTTAAGATGTTTGATGCTTTGAAACTACAAGGGCATCTAGTCCCTTAGCTTTTACATCTCCACGCTGAATGGGAGGATTTATACGAAGAAGTCATTGAAGCTATGGAGTATATTGACTTTTCATGAAAGATAATATCATTTCCACCGGATGGGTGGGACATATTTAATGAGTCATAGGAAGAAAAGGCTAGTCCAATAGTCAGCATATGTGGGATGATATCATTTGAGGAGATGTTAGGAGAAATAAACAAGGTGGATGAACAACTCGAGATTAATGCAAAAATAGGGTTTATGCTCTTCCCCTCTTCTGTGAACCATATGACCAGGTCAGGGAGGCATTACTAAATCCCAAGCCTGCAGGTATCAGCAAGCGACAAAGGAAAGGGTGTCGAGAATCTTCCTACGCTAGAAATGACCCTTGGGGAGAGCAAGATCCTCGATCAGTTAAAGAAAACCCAAGATAACATCACTCTATGGGGAGTTTTTATGTCTTCCCAGGTGCACCGAAATGCCTTAATCAATCTACTCACAGGACCCATAGTTCCTCCTTCTACCATGCTAGAAGATGTAATAAATCTGGTTAAATATCTAACCTCTACTAGAATGATCTCTTTCTCTGAAAAAGAAATCCCAGAGATTGTTCTAACACATAATTATGCTCTCAAAGTCATGGGAAAGACTATCCCGCTCTCACTTGTCGATAATGGATCAACTTTGAATGTCTTCTCGTTGAGGACCCTCAAGTGTTTGGGACTGAAAGTAAGTGACCTTGCCCCAACCTCTTCTATAGTACGGGACTATGATAATACCCTCCAAGAAGTGATGGGATCTATAAAGCTTGAAATAAGGGATGGCCCTATAAATCCGGTTGTTGAACTCCAAGTCATCGATATCCCAACATGTTTTAATCTACTACTCGGACGACCATGGCTCCATAGCATCAAAGGGTGTCTTTTTCCCTTCGTCAGAAATTAAAGTTCTTCGCCAATGGGAAGGTCATCACCATCTTGGGCGAAGATGATAATACCGAGAATATAAGCACCAATAATCCAGTACTAGAGATACAACACGGAATAATTGATATGCTTCTGTCAGGTTTCCAAGTTGAACCACTTTTACTCTTAATAGAGGAAGATTTCAAAGATATGGCGTGTCCAGATGTTCAAAAATATGCACTTCATGCCTGGATTGGGGTTGGGACAAAGACAACAAGGGATACTTCAAGCCATTGTGTTAAATAAATCGTTTCCTCTATGTGGCATAGGTTATCAGTCATCAGTAGAAAAGCTCAGAATGTTTAGTAAACCTCGAGTAAATAGAAGGCTAGAAAGCACCAAGACTGTCTCGAGAGATTCCTTGAATGGGAGATTCATCAGAGAGGGTGAAGATTTCCCCTTTTGCGGATTTTTGGAACCATGGTATGATCATGTGGGCAAGAAGATGAAACCAGTAATAGAGATATTTTTTCAAGACAACTACTTATGAAATGAGGGTTCCCAAAATCAAGTGCAACCACTCATGGAGAAGACCATAGCTAATACCGAGGATTCTAAGGGAAATGACTTCAAGGATTCTTTCAATTTATAGACACTGGGGCTAACACTCTGCATGATTCACTCAGGGGCTACATCATCGGATCCATCCCGCCTAATAAAAGTTCCTAATGCACCTCTCCTCAATTGGCATGCTGCACCTGTGCCACCTGCTGATATTCAACCTAACCTTAATGTTTATCCACTTTCTTTTTCTTTAGTTGTTCCTCCTTACTCTGATGTAATTGAGACCTCCTTTGATGAGGTTCTCAATGTTATTTTTCCTATCAATGAAATAAATGAAGATTTTGAGTATCTGGTTATGCCTTACATTAATTGTCTTGATTCTAATCAAATTCTTAATGATGATGATTTTCCAAATGAACAATTCTTAAATGATCTAAATAAAGTTAATAATAAATGACATAACCGCATTTAAGTTAATAAAGATGAAACTGTTATTATTAATTTTGGTTCTAGTAGACAACAGTACAAGATTAAGATAGGTGCTACCCTTGACGAGCATGAGCGCGTGAAACTCGAGGAATTCTTAAAGGAATTTATGGATGTCTTTGCATGGCCTACGATGACATGATTGATATTGACCCTGAGATAGCTCAACACGAGATTCTTACTCTCCCCGAATGCAAGAAATTCAAGCAGAAACGATAAAAGCTCTACACCGAATGGTCACTCAAAGTTAAAGGAAAAGTGGCTAAAAAGTTGAACGTGGGTTTCATTCGTGTCATCGAATGTCCTATATGTCTAGCCAATATCGTACTCATGCTGAAATTAGGAGGGAAGGTTCTCATGTGCATCGACTATCGAGACTTGAACAAGGCCTCTTCAAATGATGATTACTCGCTACCCAATACCGAAATGATTGTGGATAGCACAATCAGTCATGATCTCAAGTCATTTGTTAATGGGTTTACTGGATATAATCAGATCAAGATGTACCCATATCATCAAGAGAAAACCATATTCATCACCCCTTGGGGAACCTTTTGCTACACCATCATGCCATTTCGTCTTAAAAATGTAGGGGCTACCTACCAAAGGTCTAACACAACCATCTTTCATGATCTGATACACAAGGAAGTTGAGGTCTATGTGGATGATATTATTATTAAGTCTAAGGCTAGGGAAGGTCATGTTCCCGCTCTTCGGAAGTTCTTGGAATGAATGTGACAATATTAGATGCGACTTAACCCACTTAAATGTGTCTTCGACGTTACCAAATGAAAACTATTGGGATTCATGGTTAGTGAGAAGGGGATAGAAGAAAATCCTGCCAAGCTGAAAGCCATACTCGAAATGCCGCCACCCGAAATGAAGAAGGAAATCTGGGGATTCCTTAAATAATTATAATATATTAGCAAGTTCATCAGCCAATTGACTTCCATCTGTGAATCCATCTTTAAACCCGTTTGAAAGGATTCAACCATGGTTTGGAACGAAGCTTACCAATAAGACTTTGACCGGATAAAGCAATACCTAACCCAACCTCCGGTACTCATGCCATCACAGCCTGGTATCCCCCTACTTCTATACCTAACCGTGACGGATACCTTAACTTGGGCTTTTATAGCCTAATACCTTAAAAAAACTCGTAAAGAGAGAGCCATATACTATACCCATTGTAAGTTGGTCAGGTACGGAGTTAACTACATAACCTTGGAGAAAGCATGCGTCGCTTTTGTCTGGGTTACCCAAAAGTTGGGGTGCTACATGCTCTCCTTTTCCATCCCTTGTATCCCGAATGGATCCCATCAAGTTCCTACCCAAGAAGCCCTCCCTGTCCAGTCGAATGGCCCGTTGGTTGATGCTTTTATCCAAATTTGATATTGTATATGTCACATAGAAAGCCATGAAAGGAAGAGCTATATCTTATTACCTTCATGATTACCCTATGAAAGAAGACGATGTCTGGATTTTTGAAGTCCCAAATGAGAATATACTCTATACATCCAATGAAGATCTTCGATGGAAAATGTTCTTTGATGTCGTTGCATACAAGAAATGGTATGGCATTAGGATCCTCCTAATTTCCCTTGATGACTCTCACACTCCCATTGCCATCAAACTAGATTTTCCCTGCACCAACAACATGACTGAATATGAGGCATGCATGGGAGGCCTCAAAGTTTCCCTTAAGAAAGGAACTTGATACCTTGATGTCTATAGAGATTCAGTCCTCTTTATCGGTCAAGTACTTAGAAAATGGAAAGTCAAGGATGAGAATCTCTTACCCTTCCATGACCACTTAAAAGAGCTAGCTTCCCAATTCCAATAAATTACCTTCCACTACCTTCCCCGAGCAAAGAACAACCTAGCCGGTGCCCTTGCTACCTTAGCCTCTATAATTGACATGCCCATAGGAATAACCATGGCCCCTTCCCTTGTCCAAAATCAAGATAAACCAACCCATTGGTACCATATTGAGATTAGCACAGAAGAAAACCCGAAGATAGCCAACTACTGGTACTATGATATTTGACACCTTCTAAAGCATTATAGGTACCCCAAGGTTTTAAAAAAAATACAGAGCTACCCTCCATCGACAGGATGTCCAGTATATTAATTGTGATAAAGCACTGTTCAAGAGAAACTTCGATGGAACCCATTTGCACTACATCGTAGGGGCTGACATTGAAGAGATGATGCAGAAAATCCATAGCGGGGAATGCGGACCCCACATGAACGACCATATGTTGTCCAAGAAATTTATCTGATAGGGTTACTACTGAACTACCATGGTTTAGGATTACACAGCCTACATTTGAAGGTGCCTCAAATGCCAGTAATTTTCTAACCTACAACACTTGCCTCCGTGGGAATTATACAACATGACTTCTCCCTGGTCATTCTCCACATAGGGCATTGACATCATAGGGAAGGTTACACCCAACACATCCAACGGACATGAATTCATCCTGGTTTCCATTGATTACTTAAATAAATGGGTCGAAGCTAAATCATACGCATTGTTGAATGGGAAGAAGGTGGTCAAGTTTATCCTGAAAAACATCATTTGCCGCATGAGATGGTATCAGAAAATGGGTTACACTTCAGGCAGAGGTTACAGAGGTGGTCAATGAGTATGGGATTCAGAGACACAAATATTCTCCCTACCGACCTCAAACCAAGGGAGCAATTGATGTAGCCAATGAGAATATCAAAGCCATTATCAGTAAGATGACCGAGAGTTATTGATATTGAACCGATCGGATCCCCTACAACCTCTGGGGCTACCACACCTCAGTTTTAACCTCTTTTGGGACTACCCCATACTCTCTAGTCTACGACATGGGAGCAGTCCTACTCATAGAGCTAGAAACCCCTTCGCTGCACGTCACGCTTGAAAGTAAGGTCAGTGAGGAAGACTGGCATCAAATTCATCTCGACAGGTTGTCACTCTTGGACAAAAGGAGGCTGAAAGATTTATATCACATACAAGGTGATCATCGTTATATAGCGCGATTATTCAATAAGAGAGTCAAGGACCGCGGTGTCCGAGAAGGGGACTTAGCCCTCAAAAAGATTATAGACCCCATATGGGACTCTAGAAGGAAATTCAAGACCAAATTGAGCGGCCCCTCCATTGTGAAGAATATCCTATCAGGCGGTGCCACTATGCTCACCGATATTGACGGAGAAGAACTGGCGCGTCCAGTCAACATGAACCGTCTCAAGAAATTCTACCCCTAGTCCGAAATCTTGGCACGCTATGATTCTTCTCATCTCCCTTCTATTCTAAATTCATTTCGCTCTACTCGGAACTACGTTGGGCCTGATCCTCTAAAAATCCTTTTGCTTTCAAAACTAAATTTTTAAAAAAAATCAAAACCCCTAGAGGAATGTAGGCAGCTCATACCCTTTACATGAGCACTGCCCCCTTCTTTTTTACAAAATGCTACTTTCTTCTTACCCTAGAGAACGATAATTTATTTTAATGTATACATGAACAAAAGGATTATGTATGCTTCAGAAATTGGTATAGATAGTTCAAATACAAAACTCATCAAGAGGCATAACTAGTTGATCAAAAACTCCTTTATTTCATTATTCAAAATTTTGGTATAATTATATCGGCATAGGGAGTCAAACGACTTCCCTTGTCAGACTACCCCTACCTTCCTAAAACCAAACAAAAACAAGTCCACTGCACCTAAAATAACCCACAAATTATTCCCAAACACCAAACCACACTCATTACAAAAGCTTCACACATCCTACCCGCAGTCGTCGAAAGAACCCACCCAATCAACACCCACATCTCGGGGTCCCCAAACTTCCCCTGCCTTAATAGAGTGTAGTAGATGCTCCATAGAGTGATAAGATCAAACTAGCTTGGGTAAGACCACAACACCGCCCTCCATGGTGTCAGATATGGCGAACCACCTTTGCATAGTCTCCACAGCCAACATCTTGGCAACTATTCTTCTCCATTACCACTTTATGTAGTCCCCTGAGATATGCCAGACTCTTATAACAGACTGGGATGGATGGTTCAACGATTGACTATTCTTCCATAAAGAGCCAAGGTGCATGCACATACGCTCTATCAGATCCTCCACGTGAAAGAAGTCCAGTGTCCGTGGTAGAACAATCTATTCCCAACCAAATTGGAGTAGAAGCCACCAGAGAAAGTAAAAAGAGGCCTGCCGGAGGCCCACTAACCGAACATACTGGTATTCTTCGAGTTCTAGAATGGGCAATAGCTCCCCCCGCCAAGTCACTTACCAGCACAAGCCTCGTGCTCCATGACCCAGTTTTCCTAGCTCTCAATGACCAGACCAGCATTGATGAAATAGCGTGAGAAGAAGTTTGGCACCATCGGAAATGGATACTCAGGTCGGACTACCATACGGAACCTCTCTAATAGCCATATAGATAGCATTACAGGTCTACCCCTCAAAAAGTCAGAACTACCTTCCGGCCAAGTATCCAGACCATTCAAAGTCTCCACCAGTATCACCGCCATAGGATTGCAATGGTACAACATCCAAGAAATAAAAACTACAAGTTGGGCATCCACTAGGATTTCCCAAATTACCAACAGAACTTTTAAAACTAGGCCCATAATGACGGCTCCAGCATAGCCGACATCACTGACATCCTGCAAATGTACAGACCGCAACACCGCAGGAAGAGAAATTATTCCTCCCGTAACCAACGACCTGGCTGTCAAAGGAGAAATATGGAGAGGTCCCACCAACAGCTCCTTAGGGGACAGAGAAAACTCAGGCATAGCTGCCATAACACTGGGATTTATCCCCAACATGGCAGAAAACTCTTCATAGATTAAATAAATTTCGTCCAACCCGAAGCGAAAGATATGGTCTTCGGGGAACCAAAACTCAACTACTGCCACCAGCATATTCCACTCTATGGTACGGTTGCACCACAAAGAGACTCGCTGCATGTTGAAAGCATCGTAGTCAATGTTGTAGGAGTTTCAAGGTAGTTAACAAACTCAACACTACTAGGGATAGCCATATCACAAACTGAGAAGAAAATGAGCATATAAGAATGTAAAGGAGAAATAATGTGGAAGTTTAAAGAAAAAAATTCATCCACACACTTATTTATACTTGAAAACTCTCAAGAAAAGAAAAGGAACCTTTTAGAAATCGGAGGAAAGTTTACCCCACCAAGTACCAAGAAATTAAAGAAAGTTCAATTAAAGCCTTGGTTTGATTAGACTGGACTGATATGCCGACAGGGAGGACAAGGGTCATGTCGATCGGTAACCCCCTATTTTTGGGAAGTTCCCTTTTTCCTTTTTTATCAAAATAAAAAACTTAATATGAATAATTTTTATTTTAAGGGAATTCCGAATTTCATTACACTATGTTTTTACTTATCCCATTTTAAAATAAAGTCTTTCTCCAATCATTTCTAATTCTTTTTACGGTCTCAACAGCAAAGTAAAAAGAGCATGTGCATGAGTCACTAAAAATGAAAATTAACAAAAAATTCATTTTATTTGCATAGATTTTTTATGTGTTACATCAGTTTTGCTGGAAATATAATAGGACTCATCTCGAAACCATATTTTCTCTCTCTCTCATCGAAAATTTATCTCTCTCTCCCTTCTTTCTCTCTCTTCTACTTATATCTCTCTCTAGGATCCTCCGCTATTTTCCCTCTGTGACGAGACGACGTGCCACCACTCCCCGACCCCAACCCTTCCTCACACGAGGAAGACGACACCAAATAAGAAGGAATCAAAATTGCCTCCCGAATGTGGGAGGTCACAGAAGATATCCAATCCAAAATATTCTTCAGTCAGGTGGTGGAGACCTGGATGTGCAGAAAAAGAAAATAAAAAAGAGCAAATCAGTTAGTCTGAGGCAAAGGAAGAAATCAGGAAATCCAAAAGGACAAAGAGATGAAAAGTACCTCGGGTCGAAGGACCTCCTTTGTCAATACCAACTCCTCCGGATCCATCGCATTAGGACGGTGCAAAATACGCACTGACCCTCCATCAGGCCATCGAATATTATAAGTAGGAGCGACCAGCCAAAAAAAAAGAACCTTCGAAGTCATCGCTACCACTGATGTCGATGCACCGCCTGCGTTGTGGGAAGAACCCACTAACCAACTCAAACCCGCACGGGGAAGAGGCATCACATAATATATGCTGGGCGAAACCAATCAACTTAAAATAAGGTCCATATAGTCATACATCATCGTTGTGTTTGTATTTGATGAGTAAGGCTCACCCATCATCGTCGCTACCCGTGCATTATTCGACATCTCCCGCACTCACCTCATACACATCGGGGGCTTCGTCGGTGGCACTGAAACTTAATCCTCCATAATCTGTCAAACTACTCTCTCCTGAAGGTACAAAGAGCGGCCAGACTAATGCGCCAGCAAATATCGCATCAATGCATGTCCCCCAGTCAACCCCATATACCGGATAGTCATCCCACAGGGATAGAAGGTAACCTGCCAATTCTCCAACAAGAATCGAAAGATCAATATCAAGAAAATACCATCAAAGGAAAGACAATCTCGAAATAAAAAAGGACTTACCATCTCACTTTCTAGCCCATTCAAGACCTGACGTGCTACCCCCAGAGAAAGGGACTTCTTCAACCACCCATTGGACTTCCGCCACCGGTACATCCGACAAAAGTCCCCAATAGACTCATCCTTTAAAGCCATCAATTGGGTGTTAACCCAATCACCTCATAGAATCACGTCTATAAATGACAAATATCAGCAATTAAGAAATCAAGAATAAAACGCGTGAAGGAAAATGCGAATATATAAAGGAAAATGCAAAAAATAAAGAATGCCTCAAAAGATATGTGGCCTCAGTAAACGTTTGCCGACAGCACCGACTGAATGCATCATGATAATAATAAAGGTTTGCCAAGGTCAGGATCCCCCAGTCATAAAGACAGATGTTCGAAAACATCCTGAAAATGGCAAAAACCATAAGTGGATTACGTCGCCACCAAGAAACCCCCCAACACCAGTAGAATAAATAGACGGGCCATCTACCTCACCTATCGCCCGCCACTCTTGTCAATCCTCCTCCTCAATAATAACTATCTCAAAAGAGACAAACAAAGAGATTCCCCAGAGACCACCCTCTCCACATCACCCAATGCCACCGTCACCGCCTCCAACGTCACCCTCAGAGTCCTATCCACCTAAATCTACACCCCCTCGCAATCTATCCCCAGAAGCTGTTGCAAATCTATGGGAGTCACCGTAATCTCCCCAAAGGCAAAATGAAAGGGTGGGTGGTGTGCCACCACCTCTCCCCTAGAGCATAGAGAAGAGATGTAGAACTAGGCATCTCATCCAAATCAGACGCCACCATTCAACGCACCATAGACGGAAGGTTCTCCCAAACATCCCTAAGCCCCATCATCCCTCGGGCACACATAGTCGACATAGAAACATCAATCTGTAAAAAGCAAAAACCCTTGTCAAAATTCAAGAAATAAGGAAATATCGCTAAGAAAAAAGGAAGATAGTACCAAAGTTTATCAATACTTAAATAACCACCAAAGTTCACCACCCTAAAAGAGTGATGACATGAAGGCTCGCACAAGAGAGTGACCATTCGCCACTAGCTCGAATGAGTCAAAAGAGTTTTCACTGCCCAAAGCAAGGGTCACCCTAGCCCTCCATTCCAAGCATTCCCAATCATCAGCATCAAGCCATGCCATGTGTGTTGTGCTACTTGAGAACTCATCTATCTTTTGACTTTGGAATGATAGAACAATTTGCAAAAGGTAATTACAGAAGAAGGCAAGTCACAAAGCTGTGAAAAATGAGGAGAACATGCCCCCTTTTTATAGGAGGCTAAAGGGCATGCCGATCAGCATCTCCCTACCACCCACCGATCGGCACTGTCCCTCCACCTGCTCAAGGTACCCCAAAAGACCGTACCACTACCTTTTGGCACCCTTATACCCATGCCGGTTAGCACCCTCATTAAAATTTTGTACAAAACTCCCCCAAAATGCTAGAAAATCCCTAGAAATTTCTCAAAATTACCAAATAAACTTTCACATAGAAAAACATTTTTACCACACTCATTTCCATGGAAGAACTCTTATTTCCCTTGTGGAATTCCTAAAATCAATTTCATGTCTCCCCAATAATGTCTCCAAAGGACACCACAAAAACCAAGAAATTCCCCAGCTAAGAAAAATCCAATACTTAGATCATTCCCTCTTCCCTAGTGAAATCTAAAATAATCCCCAGCAAATCCGTAAGATATATATCCTAGTAGAGTCCTCGAAAAACCCCAAAGGAAGTTGTAACCTTAAGACCATGGAATTGGCTTCGAACCGCATAATTGGTCACCTCTACTTAAGCCCTCAGAATTGGCTTCGACCCATAAAATTGGTCATCTCTACTTAAGCCCTCAGAATTGGTCACCTCTAATTAACCCTTAGAATTGGCTTCGACCCACAGAATTGGTCGCTTCTACCTAAGCCCTCAAAATTGGATTTGACCCGTAAAATTGGTCACTTCTACTTAAGCCCCAATATTGGCTTTGACCCATAGAATTGGTCACTTCTACTTAAGCTCGTAGAATTGGTCATCTCTACTTAAGCCTACAGAATTGGTCATCTCTACTTAAGCCTGCAGAATTAGCTTTGACCCAAAAAATTGCTTTTATCTTAAGATCGCAGAATTGGCTTTGACCCTCATAATTGGTCACCCCTATCTTAAGCCCTCAGAATTGGCTTTGACCTACAGAATTTCTATTTAAGCCTGCAGAATTGGCTTCGACTAGCAGAATTGGCCGCTTTTATCTTAAGCCCACGGAATTGGTCATCTCTACTTAAGCCCGCAGAATTATCTTCGACCCACATAATTGGTCTCTTCTACTTAAGCCCTCATAATTGGCTTTGACCTGCAGAATTGGTCATCTCTACTTAAGCCCTCAAAATTGGCTTCGACCCGTAGAATTGGTCGATTCTACTTAAGCCCAGAGAATTGGCTTCGACCCGTAGAATCGGTCTCTTATACCTAAGCCCGTAGAATGGACTTTGGCCCTCATAATTGGTCACTTTTATCTTAAACCTTCAGAATTGGCTTCGACCCACAGAATTGGTCGCTTCTATCGTAAGCTCACAGAATTGCTTTTTACCCTCATAATTGGTCACCCCTATATAAACCCCTCAGAGTTGGTCACTTATATCTTAAGCCCTCAGAATTGGCTTCGACCCACAGAATTGGTCACTTCTATCTTAATCCCACAAAATTGGCTTTGACCCTTAGAATTGGTCACCCCTAACTTAAGCCCTCAGAATTGGATTCAACCCATATAATTAGTCGCTACAACTTAGATCCTCAGAAGTGTCCTCAACGACCCACAAAATTAGTCACCCCTGCCTTTGACCCTCAGATTTGGTCACCCCAAACATAAGCCCTCGGAATTGGCTTTGACCCACAAAATTGTTCGCTACAACTTATGTCCTCAAAATTGACCTCGACCCACAGAATTGATCGCTCCCTACCTTTGACCTCAGTCGCCCCCAGCATCCCCTTAGGTCCTCAAAATTGACAGTCCCAAAATCCCCTTAGGTCCTCAGAATCGACCTTGACCCTCTCAACTGGTCATCCTCACCCCTTAGGTCTGCAAAATTGACCTCTTTCCAAAAACATCATGTGGTGTCTATTCAACGGCCTTTGCTTATTCCAAGCTCACTCATCGAGGGGATATGTAGACACCACATTCTAGGACCCCCTAAGTCTCTCCTTAGGTCCCTAGAAACTCTTCATTTCACTGCAAAACCTAGGTCTCACATCAAGTATCGATCTAGAGGCCATCGGGCGCTCCTGGGCCCCGTTTGACTCCAGTCAACTCCATCATCAGAAAAAAATCTATTTGAATCCTTAAAGGGATCTAAATCCACTTTCCAATGGTCTACCCCGTGTGCAAATCCCCATAACGTTTCGAATGAACGAACTATTTTCCTATCAAAAATTGATTCGAATGCCATCGGGCGCTCCTGAGCCCCGACTTGACCCCAAATAACTTTAGTGTCAAAGAAAAATCTCTTTGAATCTTCGAAGGGCATTAAAACCCTTTCCAATGGTCCACCCCATGCATAAAATGGCTTAATCCTTCAGACAAACGATCAATTTTTCCCTGGAAATTAATCTGGAGGCCACCGGGTGCTCCTAGGCTCCATTTGACCAAAGTTAACTCTTCAGCTCGAACGAGACTGAATGAATATCTGAATGGAACTAAATACCCTTTCCATTGGTCCATCTCGTGCATGATTCTGACTTACAGCGCGGACGAATGATCCTTTTTTGTCCAATGATCTCCCTTCTAAAAGACCGAAGTGCACTTTCGAGTCAAATTTGACCCAAAGTTAACTCTCTGACCCGGGAGCAGTGCAAAAGAATCTTGAAGGTCTCTCAATTAACTTTCTAACTGTATGTCTTGTGCATGATTCGGATTAAAGAATTACGTTCTAAGACCATTTTTCTAAAAAAAAAATCTACACGAGACTGTCAATTAGTAGGTCAAGTTTCTTGCCTATTGGTAGTGAGTCTAGGGTCAGCTGCTGATGGGTAGGACTAGGGCAGTGTCGATCAGCAACCCTTAACCCCATAAAAGTAGGGCCTGACCTCACTACCAAGCACACCAACACCAGAGATCCATCAGCATAAGTGATGTTAATAACATTCTCTCAAAATCAGCGAAGTTCCTCCATGTGAAGTTCCATTCAAGCTTATATTCCCATACTTTTCATACCCAATTTAGCAAATCTCATTATCTCTCATCCAACCTTCACCTCACATTCAAGGGAGTTCATCCAAGATCAAAGATCAAGCTTCAAAGAAGGTCCAATTCCTTCCTTTTATCTTTAAATCCCTTATTTTGCATAAACTTCTTTAGATACATAATTTAGTTCTTACTTTATTTCATTCACATTAATATCTACATTTTTATTAGTATATTACCCATAATTTATTTTCTATAAAAAAAACTAAAAGAGGGTTACACCCATAAATTCCGAACAAGATTATCCATCACACTTTTTTCAAAACTAAAAGACATTTTTCTGCACACACATATATAATAAAATCCCTTTTGGATCTATGGTATAAACCCCACCTCCATGACTGCATCCAAACTACGTGGACTTTGATGCCTTTATTGTCTACGTAGGCGTTTCGAATTAAAACTCAAGACTCGACTCCAATTTTCTAATTTTCTAATTTTCCAATCTTTCCAAATTTACCAAGTTCCCCATTTTCACACTTATCATATTCTTGCATTAATATACATTTTATCTTTGTTAGCGTTTCATCTAACGCATATTATCATTTCTTCATAACGATCAATATCGCGATAAACGCATAAATCATATTTTCTATATATTATTTTGAGAACATTCTTATAGATGACCTCACTATATCTCTTTCGTGGTATGAGTTGGGTGATTCCGATCTCCATTATATAAACACCCACATAAACTTCACGAAGAAATAAAGGAAAATGATAACATAAGCCCATGAGAGACGAAAAGGGCGGGATGGGTGCCTAACACCTTCCCATTCCATAACTTATCCCCCGAACCTTTGAACTATAGGGTTCATAAGAATCAGTTTGTCTTCGATGCCTCTGTCTCTATGCGACAATATGTTATTTCGCCTGTTTTGTGCAAAATAAGTTGACTACTCCATCTCTTTACATTTACCCACACTGACGACGGTCGAAGTGTTCCCAAAAGGGGGTGCAAGACCTTTTAGTCCCCTCTCGGTGCGCGATCTCAATCGGGATGGCCACAGAGGGCAAGTCTAATACTCACCACACTTAATCAAACACATAACCCTATCATCCCCACCTCAAGAGAGAAAGGAACAGAGGACAAAGAGGAGAATGAACAAAAGACTCAAGGGAATTCGTCAAACACATATCTATGCAAGAATTTTATTGCTTAATTTAATTTCCAATGTTCTTCTCGATTCATCAGAGTAACCCCCATTTGAATTTTGGTGATTAAATGGTAGGATTTAATCTTATTCATATAGAGGAGACTAATTGAAATTTAGGCGGTTTAACCCAGAAATCTAGGATGATTAAAATCTTGAATTGGATGATAGATACCTTAGGATTTTTGAGTAAATTGGAAAGTGTAATTCATATGTAGAGGTTTTTTTATAAATGTTTAAGATCTAGATATTTAGTTAACTTTAATCCATGTGATATCCCAAAACCTGATTTGAATATAGATGGGTTTGTGATAGAAAATATGGGTTAAGGGTCTTGACCAATTGATGTAAATTCTGGGATTTTGGGAAGGAATATGATGTTAATTTATAAAATTTATCATTCTAAGATGAGTAACTAAGTCATAGGGACATGTTCATATGTTATTGAAAAGGAATTAACCATTGAAATAAATCTTGGGAGGAAATTGGGAAATCCAGTATTGAAGAAGCATAGCAGATCTGGGCTACTGCTCAGATCCAAATCGATTCGTCCATGAAGGCGAATCGATATAGTTGGGAGAATCGATTCGGCCAAGGAGGCGAATCGATTTGATCCTTGGGGCAGGATGATTTGAGACCGGGGATGGATCCGGGGTATTTTTAAAAAAACTATATGATTTGGTGGGTCCGTGTTTGGGTCAACGACGATTTTATTAAAAATGCTACCGTGGCACAAATTTCAATTGGGAAATCACATTTAACTGGATGGTTAAATAATGATGTAAAGAGGAAGTAATTTGTAATTAACTAGATGGTTGATTACTAATGGGTAAATATTTATGAGTAATTATCTGTATATCTTAGGTAATTATAGAGTAATTACCTACACACATTATATGGGAATAATATGTGTTTATATTTATTTGTATGGACATACCTATGTTCGTTTACGGTCCTATTGGTTGGGGCTACGCGCGCTCGGGACCGTAGCACACGTTGGCACAGGTGGGCTAGACGTTGTGTAGGTCATTATATCAGGTACTATGTAGTAGCGCCACCTACGAGAGGTAGGTGTAGATGCAGGAATCCTTTCTCACCACTTGGTGTGGGCCGTGAACTGGTGTAATGTGTAGGGACCACCCCACTTATGTGTTATTTGTGATGTCTGATTGGATAGAGTATTCCTTCGGACTTATCAATAGAGCACGAATGAGACACCACTAGTAGATGGCTTCGAGTGTCGTATATATGACATGATATATATATATATATATATATATATATATATATATATATATATATATATATATATATATATGTGTGTGTGTGTGTGTGTGTGTGTGTGTGTATAAAATTACCCAAATTAAATGAGAATTATTAAGTTGTCTAAGAACGTAGACAGTAAATTATAGACCCATACTATGTAGTGTTCATAATTGATGTGTATGTCACCTTTACGAGATATATGAGATCGAGACACTTTGGGCTTTGATAATATGAATGTAGACGGTTATATTTTAGCATGTTGACTATATCTAATGAATTTGATATTAAATTATCACAACTGTCATTTATTATTTCGGGACTTGTTTGGATACAGGTAATATCACACAGATGAGGGGTGAGATATTAATCGTATGTGAGCGGCGATGGGGGGTATTTACTTTGAATCAACTATAGTTATTGCACTTTAAATTAAATAAGTTAATTATTTCAACTCTATGGCGTTGACCAAAATTATAAATGTTTTCTCCCTCCAGGTGCTCCTAGACAGGGATAGCAGGACTGTTGACGGATTAACCCGGCAGTCTCCTTTTGCTCATCAGATTCTCCAGATTTATTGATTCTAGTTTATTTTCTACTCTGCTTTAGTTTATTTATTTTACTTGGTATTTCTATATGGGCATAAGCCCAGCATTTATTTACTTCATGTTGATTTGAGATATTTACTGTTATGTTGGATTTATCATATACTTAGTGCTTGGTTGGATTTTATTATCGCTTTTGATATCAACTTAAACTCAATTATGATTTATCAATATATATGTTTTATATGGTTTGATGTTGATAATGGTATTAATTGAAAAATAAGTTCCATCTTCGACGTATTGTGTCTGGGCAACCTTTATGTGAGAAAATGGGGGTTGTTATAGGAAAGTTGTCCATATTCCTTTACGTGACCCACACGTACCTTGGCGGTTTTAACTAATAACATCAATTTGTTGCGGTTAGTTATCCGGACGACTAGGAATATCACTGAGTGGACCAGAGATATGATAAGTCTACCAAGTTTAATGAGTAAGTCGAGCGCCTAATGATGACAAGTGCCATAATACTGTTGTTCCATTTCATATTCCATATTTATGGTGTGTCACTAATCTTAGTTATTGAGTCAGTAGGATCGGTCAATGTTTAGTACAATACTTATGATATAGATATTAAATTCTCTATTGTGAAGTCGGTTCAACATATATCATGTTATTAATAAATGATTCATTAAATAAGAGTTTGTACTTGACATTCTATTAAGCTTCACATCTTATATTTAAAAAAATAGAAAAATATAGCTGACTTTCATCAAAGATTTTCTCTCAAATATGTTATAATTTGTCAAAAATAATAACTTATAACCTCATTTGTGCAATAAAATTAAAAATGGAAAAGTCTTTCTTATATAATTTATTTTTTTTAACACTATTTCTAATAAGTTAATAATAACATGATTATAAAATGTCAGCATATCGTGCGGGTTAGACACTTGTTTGTCCAATATCGCCACACATGTTTGCATTTACCCTCTTCACAATCAATGTGCTTTAAGAAAAAAAATGTTTTTGTAATTAAAATGTTCTTTCAAACCCTTCTGCACATTAGCGTCTTATATATAATATTTTTCACAACAAAAAGTTTGCTAATTGAATGTGCTTAACCTTTGAGGATGACAAGTCACGTATTATATATAGGGTCATAATATGGTGTATTTATACTCATTTTTATTTTTAAAAAGAATATTGTTGATAACTATATGTGTAGAACACCTCTTTTAACACTTATTGTGCATACTCGATGTGTCTTTTGTGCATGTGTTTGATGTGATTTTATGGACAATAAAATTGACCGACAACTAAGTGGACCACAAAAAAAATATAGGGATTATCATGTGTTCTTTATGTAGAAAAGTTCATACTTTCTCTTAGGGCTGTTTTTTTTTCGAACTTCCAATTTTTCTAATTTAGATCCAATTTATTCTGAATTTGGAATGAAATTTTAGTTTGCCAATTTTTGATTTTTTGATTTTCAAATTTTTTTATAAAAAATAGAATCGAAAATAATTATGAACTTCTGTTTTTCAATTTTTTTTATCCGAGTTTTCGAAACTAGGCCGATATGATTTTTTTGAATTATTTTTCAATTTCAAATATTTTCGATTTTTTTAACCTTTATCATATCCCACATCGGTTTGGAGAGGATAATGTTCTAAACAAGTACTATATAAGGAGATTCTCCTCCTAACCTCTACACAAATGGAAAAATGGGTCAAGTCCTCACGTCATGTTGGATTAAACCTTTTTCTTTATTTTTTTTTAAATTAGAATTTCTTGTAAACAAAAATACTAAATTTATTTTTTCAAAATTTTTGAATTTCCAAAATTTTGGTTTTTTAGTATATTTTGTGAATTTTTCATTTTTTTGCCAATTTTCTACTTTAATTTTTTGAAAAAATTGGATCGAAAATTGGAATAATTATTTTATTTTCGAAAAAATAGGAATCTTTTTTGAAAAGGCATTTTTCGATCCGATATGATCGAAACATAGGCCTACCTCCTCCGTCCCAATTTAAGAATCCATGTTTTTATTTTGAATAGATTAAGGATACACTCAATTGACAATCAAGATTAACTCTTATTCACCAACATAAAACTTGGTTCATTGATTATATCTAATATAGAAAAGTGGACCATTAAGTTGGAACCGTCCAAAAAGAAATAATGGGCTCTTAATTTGGTACAGAGAGATTATATATTAATGTGAGGTTGTAATGTAACCTTTGTATAAGTCTTTGATATGCTTGAAATATTGAAAAAAAATTGGTCTTATCTTTCCACAAACACAAACACAAAAAGTAAAATATAATTTTTCTCTTATCCTTTCACCCTCACATCTCTCTCTCTCTCTCTCACACACACACAAATAACGAAATCATCAAGTTTGCCCTCTCTTTTTTTCTTTTTCAGGTGATTTGTCCAATTTTTATGAATTTGGGAGTGCATGTTTTAGTACATTTGTGATATATACGGGATCTAACTATTCTCACTCCCTTACAGCTTCCTCACTCCACTTTTATGTTGAAAGACCATATTACGCTAAAAACCCACCAACTTTTTTTCCCTCGTCAAAAACCTGCCCAACTTTTTCTTTCTCACTCATCCATCACTTCGTGTAATACAAAAATAGGGAAAAACTTATTATCTCCATTCATGTGTCATTTTCATCTTCTTTTCAAAGATGATTCTTGTGAGACACCGCCTAATAAAATACCGGGTGATCAGTCCTATATAAAATTAAAACAGGAATCTCATTTGGTTCATTCTTAGCATCACAGTCGAAAAACTTTTTAAAACTTATTAACCACCTAGTATTCAAAAAGCTGGTGCCAAATTTTATCTTTATTAATCCAAGACAAAATAAGGGAAATTAAAATATAACATTCAATGCTGATAGAATCAATCATCACATAGAATAATAAAAGTCTTGCTGCATAAACCATCGGCTAAATCCAAAACCAAACCAAACTAACAGAGAGTAATAAATCCCTTACAATATGAAAAGAAACTAAATAAAACTATGAGAGACATGTTCGATGTTGATGAAAAAAACTAGACTAAGCCTAATTAGTTGATCATAGATAAATTAAGTAAAACAAACAAGACACAAGAGAACTTTTTAAAGTGGTTCGGCTCAATAGAATAGCTTACGTCCACTATTATGTATTGATTGCCTTGATTTGTTTTTCGATCCCTTGCAATGAGGGTGATATAATATATTTATAGCCCAAGGGGGGTCTTCATCGTTGTCATGTGAAAGGATGGAATGCCTTTATTTGTTAATCATTTACATCAATACATAATGAGAATTAATTATACGAATGTTGTTGCTTCACAGGAAATACAAGCTGTAAGATTGCTGGCGTTTGGTTAGTTGTACAAGATGACTTTTCGTCTGTTGATCGGGCTTCCTTGTTGGTCGGATAACAAAGTTGGTCGAGCTTTTCCATCATGCTGACTTGGACTTATGCTACGTAGGATGACACATGTTGGCTTGTAATTGGTCCACATAGGATGGTAAATTTTGGTATCAACAGAAGCCCCCAATATTTCACACTTGAAGTTTAAGCGAAAGTGTGGAATATTATGCTTTGGCAGTAGCTCGGGCTGTTTGGTTGGCTGCAGAGCTTTCAGATTTGTGAATCTTGACAGTTTTTTAGCGCAAATGACAATTTTGTAAATATTTCAAATTTTAGTGAACACTTTTTAAGGTATTTTTGTCATTTCGTCTGTTTGGCAGTCATAAATTAAACCGTCGTTTGCTTTAATCATTACTTGGCCCATTTTTCGATGTGTCTTATAAAAAGGGCGGTAAAAACTTCGATCATTTTTACTTCTTACTTCTGATTCTGTTGCTGTGTTCTTTGCTTTCGTGCGATCGTTTTCTTTTATGTCTTCAGTTCTTATCGAATCCTTAAATCTTTGTAAGAAACTTTCTTCTCTTATTCTTTATTTTCTTCATCATGGTTTACTCTATCGAGTCACATGATAAGTTTAGAGATGATTTTAACATTCCATCTTGGGTGGTATTAGAAAATCCCATTTTTCCTTCTAATTTTTTTCTCTCATAGTGAGGTTTATTGGTTCCCTTATATCTTCGTTGATGAATGTGTCTTCACATTTCCTCCCAATCCCTTATGTTTAGAGTTTTGTAAATATTTTGACATTGTACCTGTAAGAGTAGCTCCTAACACATGGAGAGTTGTTAATGGAGTTTATAAGTGAAATCAAACTTATGGAACCCATTTAGGGATTTTAGAAATTATGTTTTATTATAAATGGGTAACTAGCAATACCAGTTTTTATTTGAAAACTAGGGCGGTTAGTAAAGCTTTAGTCGTTAATCTCCCTGATTCTAATAGGGATTATTTTGATCATGGGGTCGTTATAAAAAATTAGCAACACGCCCCTTTAGTTGGAGGTGCTAAATACCAAGGACCTGGATGTCCACTCTTTGGCAATGGAATAGGTTGCTTTATGTTTTAGTAAATTTGCCCAGTTTAGGTTTGATAAAATGTCATGCTGATGGTTATTTTGTAAATTGCTTTGCAGTTGAGCAAAAAAGAAAGTGCCACAAAGAGAGAGAAGTAAATTTTAAGGAGTTGAAGTTTATCCGGGGACTTCACAAAGTAGTTGATGAGGAGCATGTGAGGTATGCCTCTTATCTGCTCTAATATAAGAACATTGTTTCCTCTTTTATTCCTAGACCTACTATCTCTCCTGTTCTGGTATCGATCTTGACCAAGAGGTCGCTATTGATTCTGACACTCCTCTGTTTGAAGTTATGAAGAAGAGGAAGTTTCTTGATCTTTGCAATGGTGTCACTTTTGGTTCCTAATCATCTGCTAAGGAAGCTAAGAATAAAACGAGGGATGTTATGAAACCCCCAGCTCCCAAAAGTTTAATCCCCAAATATCCATCCCTTAATGATCTAGCCCCCAAAGACCTAGCTCCTAAGGGTGTAGCTCCCCAAGAGGTTGAAGTTACTCTGAAGAGCTTAGGAGAGGGCTTGCATAGAAGAAAGTTGATCAAGTGATCGACCAACTGCCCTTGGTCAATTTGGCCTTATCTGATACTATTCCTCCAGCAGCCCTTACTCTTATTTTGTCTAGGAGACTGATCAAGTATGGTACTCTTCCAGACCATAGCGGGGTGGATGCCAAGCTCCCCGGAATAAAGGTTTCTGAATTGGCTACTATGAACCTTGCATCAGTAATTAATTTCCTTATTCTTAGTTTGGTTGTCTTTTAGATTTCTCACATACTAATTTTTATCTTCATCTTTGGCAGTTCTTGGTACACTACAATAACATACTGGAGAAGGATGATGCAATCAAGGCTATTTCATCTTCGAATGAGGTGGAAGAAGCTTTGTCTAGTTTAAAGAAGTCTCTGGTTGAGTCTCAACAAGCCTTGGAGACTAAGATAGGTTCTTGGGAAGAGAAATTGAAGCCAACTGAACTGGATTATCAAACTTCTAATTCAAATGCCCCTGAAGCTAAGGGCAGGGCTAAGGAGGTTGGGATACAAAAGGACGAAGTTGTGAGCCAGAAAGAGGAAGTTGAGCGCAGGGTTAAGGAGGTTGGGCTCCAAAAGGATAAATCTATGTGCCAGAAATAGGAAGCTGAGAACAGGATTAAGGCTGGTAAAGAGCTTATGTCCTCTGTTAGAGGTAAAAAAAAGGACTGCTGTGAAGACCTCCTTTAGTGCTAGTTGGGACAAGGGTTGGAGTAAAGCCATTTCTACAGTTTCTTCTCAGATTGAGTATGTGAAACAAAAATATTTCAGAGATGGTTAGGTTGCTGCCCTTCAAGAGTTGAACACAAATGCAGACTCTGAACTTTTTCAGAGGTACATTCATGGGCCTCCTCCTATCATTGAGGAAGAGGTTGAAGATGAAGTTTCTTCTGATGAGTCTTTAGTTGTGGTTTCAATCTGCTGCCAAACAACCTGAAGTTCATGAGTAATTTATTCCTCCAGCTGAGCAATTTAAGCAACCCCAACCTGCATCCTCTTCTTCTGAGTAGAGCAAGAAGGTTGAGAGTGATAGGGACAAGTTGTAATGTTGTTTGGCATTTTCTTCTTTTACTTTTGTTATTTATTTTTCCTTTATCTTGTTCGTACTTTAACTCTTTGTTATCAATAAAAGAACCTTTTGTTGCTGCTTTCGATCTCTTGTTGACTATTCTTGTTCGCCATTCTTGTTGTTGATTGGTAATTGTTTCTTCTTGTTAGTTTATTGAGAAGATGGAACAACTGTCTTCCCATGATACCGAGCTACTCAGGAAATGTAATGCCTTTTTCAAAGCTGGTCATGTGGACTTGTCCGATGAAAAAATTACCAAGTTTCTCGGTGATGATGCTTCAGAGAAAGGTAGGGAATCCTATAAATATTTGAAATACTTACTTAATAGGGCAGTAGCAAATAATATTGATTATTATGAAATGATAGAAGAAATTCAAGAATAGTATAAGGAATCCACTACGCTGCTATATCAGAGTTATGAGCATAAGTATCAAAGTTTGAGTAAAGATCGGGCCTTTGATAAGTTTGTCTCCGTTTATAGTAAGAAGGAAGCTTTACTTAAGCTTGAAATTAAAGAAAGTAGGACAATTGCCAAACTCCTTGAAGAGGAGAATAGTAATTTGAGGAATGAGTTGAATCTTCTGAAGTCTTCCTCTGAGGCTATTATTGCTACTACTGATGAAGGTCATTCCTTTTCAGAGGTTGAGAGTGCCGAATTGAGAGATGAACTGGAGGCCCTAGAAAACACTGAGTCTGTTTCTTCTTCTCGAGCTAAAAATAGGGTTGGTCGACGAACTACACAAAAATTTAGGACCCAATAGGCCCTTGCCAACCAGGTTGCACAATTGAAACTAAAGGATCGAGCTATTGCTAAGATGTCTCAAAAGCTGCAAACTTTATCTGAGCAATTATCTACTCAATCTTCTCACTTGGAAGCTAAGGATGGCGTACTGAAAAAGCTGCAATCGCAAGTTGATAGATTAACCTTCCAATTCCATAAGTAACCCAAACAATTTTGTATGGCTGGTTATAATGAATCTTTGGGTCATTATGATGATAGACTCCAATAGGCCGAAAATGAGTCCTATAAATGGGGTTGGATTAACGTTTTAACTGTGCTGAAGGTGGATGGGAATAATTCTCTGTGGGATTGATATGATCCAGGATTACTGCATCTTGACAATCCTCCCTTTAATTTGGATGTTAATTGGGTACCTGTTCATCGTATTCCTCATTGTTTGATTTCTAAGTACTTGGTAGATTACGAGCTGTATGACGAGCTTGAGATCGTTCATCCCCCTCATTTTCTTGATCGCCCTAGTAGTAAAAACACCAGGATGCTTAGGGATCTTAACTTCATCAACTCTTCTTTTACTCTGGATGATCCTCCAGCTGGTATGGATCTTGTCTCTAAAGATGAAGGAAAACATCCTATAGAATAAATTTTTGTGTTTTGTTTCTTCATTCTTGAGCAACAATATGTAATCATTTAAATTCAATGAAAAATTTATTTTGTGAATGGATCAACTTTTAGTTAATATTTGTATATCTTTCTAGTCTTTGACTATTAATGGATCAACTGTTTTAGCTAATCTCTATTTTTTCATCAGTTCTATTGATATTCTTAGTATTATCCTAAGTTTTATACCAATTATCGATGCTTCACCATAGTTCTACTAATGTACCTAAATTTTAAGGTAATTGTACTAGTTACCTTGGTTCCCAGTTGTAAGTGGAATATTTGTCCATCTTTTAGCCCAGTTTAGATGAACATTTGGCATCCGGGTCTTCACTAATCAAGCATTTGGGACTTACGATTTTTCCTTGCATGATTTTATAAGTTTTGATACCGACCAACTTTGTTGGTGGTTTTATTATCGTCGACCAACTTTGTTGGTGACCTTATTGGATACCGACCAACTTTGTTGGTGGTTTTATGGATGCCGGCAAACTTTGTTGGTGACCTTATTGGATACCGACTAACTTTGTTAGTGGTTTTGTTGATGCCGACCAACTTTGTTGGTGGCCTTAATAGATACCGACCAACTTTATTGATGGTATTTATTGATGCATACCAACTCTATTGGTGTATTTATAGTTAGAACTGCTGTCATGGTGTTACAAGTGCATAACACTGCTACTTTGCAAAAAAAAATTCCAGAAAGTCATGTTCTCATTAATATTGAAATGAATTGAGTACAACACAACCCCGTTTACTGATAGTACGTCCTCAAGTTCTCTGCATTCCATGGGTTCTTGAACTCTTCCCCTTCCAAAGTCTCAATCTTATATGTGCCAGGTCGGATAACTATAGTAACGCGATAAGGACCATACCAATTGGCATCCATCTTATTATTCTTCTGAATCACCTTCTTCAAAAAATAATCTCCCTCTTTTAAATTTCTCGACATGACTCTCTTATTATAGAAACGTGCAGTCCTTTATTGATAAGTTGCATTTCTCAGAGTTTCGTCTTCACAGACTTCTTTCAGCATGTTTAAATCCAATCTCCTCATCAAATCGCTAACTGGGGTATTGCAGTTAAGGACTCTATGCGTAGGTAAACCTAGCTCAATAGGGATTACTGCTTCAGTACCAAATTCCAATAGATAGGGAGTTTCTCTAGTAGCTATTTTGGAAGTAGTTTGGTAAGCCCATATAACTGAATACAGTTCATTAATCCAATTTCCTTTTGCATCTTTCAATCTTTTCTTCATCCCGTTCAGCAAAGTTATATTAGTTACCTCTATTTGGTCATTGCTTTGAGGATGTCCAAGAGCAGAATGGATTTTTTTGGACATTGGATTGGGTGCAATAAGAAGCAAATTCTTCATTGTCAAATTGTGTACCATGATCAGTTATAAAGGCATAAGGTAAGCCATACCTTCATATAATGCTTTTCCAGATGAACTGGCAAACCTTTTCATAACACATGTCAATCAATGGTTCAGCTTCCACCTATTTTGTAAAATAATCAACAGCTACAATAAGGTACTTTAATCTTCCTCGGGTGGTTGGCAGGGCCCCGACCAAATCAATTACCCACATGAAAAAAGGCTGAGGTGAAGTGATTGGTGTTAGAAGGGCTTGTGGGTACTTGCGTATACTGGAAAACCTCTGACAGTTATCATATTTCTTAGCAAAATCTGCATAATCTGCTCACATGGTTGGCCAGTAATATCCTTGCGTATGTATTCTTTGTAGCAATGTTCTTCCTACTACGTGGGCTCCACAGGATCCTTCATGGACTTCTTCAATTAAACCCTTTACCCCAGCTGGATGCACACATCGTTGTAGACCAACAACTAAGCCTCTCCTGTATAACACACCACCATCTAGTACATATCTTGCAGTTTTGTATTTCAGACTCTTAGCTTCAAGTAGATTAGCTGGAAGAATTCTATCTTTAATATATGCTCTTATGGGATCCATCCAAGATGGCCCTATATCAACTGTAATAAAGTTGACCATCAGATCCTCATCAATTCTCCTATTAGCAAGTAGCTCAATAGGAATAGTTCTTTATATTTTCGTTCTAGTTGTTGAGGCTAACCGAGCAAGTGCATCTGCTCGGGCATTCTCCAATCTTGGAATCCTGACCATTTGAATTGCTAACAAACTGGTAATTCTCCCAAAGTTTTAGCCAAATATCTGGTCATCGATTCTCCTTTCACTGCATATAAGCTCAGCACTTGATTTACCACTAACTGTGAATCAATGTACACCATAACTTACTCGGCGTTCAATGATTCAGCTAGATTTAGACCAACAATCACGGCTTCATATTTTGCTTCATTATTCAAGGCTTGAAATTAAAAACGTATAGCGTACACTATGCCTAGCTCATCTGGGGTGTTGAGAATGATTCTAACTCCTCATCCGGTTGCACAAGATGACTCGTCGACGTACAAACTCCATATGGGGATACTTCTGTCAAACACTTGGTTTGTCAGAGTCCCTTGATGGAAGATTTTATATTTTTCTTCCTAATATTTCTTCTTCATCTCTTGTATTCCACTAGCCAGTTCTGGCTAATCTTTTTCTACAGTTTACCCTGTTTGGAATTAGTCGAGTATATTTTCAGTTGGTCCACTAATTCCTGTATATTGCTCAGCTAGAGTCCCTTGCTGCTCGGGAGATAAGTGAATTCTGCAATAAAAATAGCCACAGCTTGGCCTTTTAAGGAAGTCATTGGTTCATACACAAGATTATGCTCCCCCAACTCCATAGCCCAATACATCAGTCTTCTAGATTTCTCCGGCTTGTGTAAAGCCTGCCTTAATGTCATATTAGTGTAAATCTTTATGGCGTGGGCTTGAAAGTATGGTTTCATTCATCTACTAGCTTCAATTAAAGCTAACGCCAATTTCTTCCGTCTGAGATATCTTACTTCTGCTCCTCGAAAAGCTTTACTGGTGTAATAAACTGGCTTTTGAACTCCATTTTCCTCCCTGATCAAAGCCGAGCTAACTGCAGACTCAAATACTGCCAGATATAGATACAGTTTTTCTCCCATCATTGGTCGAGAAAGTTGTGGCGGTACTCCCAGGTACTTTTTCAATGCCAGGAATGCCTTTTCACACTCATCGTTCCATTTAAATCTTTTTTTGAGTACCTTTAAGAATGGCAAGAATTTATCTGCTGCTCTTGACACAAACCTGTTGAGTGCTGTTACACATTCGATTAGTCTTTAAACATATTTTTTATAGGTCGGGGACCTCATTTCGATCAGAGATTTGACCTTATCTGGACTGGCTTCAATTCCCCTTTTATTCACTATATACCCAAGGAACACTCCCTCATGTACTCCGAAGATGCATTAACTTCATTTGGGGCTTTCCCAGTTGATCAAACGTCTTACTGAGGTTGGCAATATGATCAACAGTTTGTTTTCTTTTATTAAGCATGTCACTAACATACACCTCCATATTCTTGCCTATCTACTCCTCAAATACTTTGTTCACCAGTCTCTGATAACTAGCACCTGCATTTTTTAAACCAAACGACAAAACATTATAGCAATAAGTTCTTCGAGGAGTGATAAAGGAAGTACTTTTTTTATCTTCTATCTTCATTTTGATCGGGTTATAATGAGAATATGAATCCATGAAACTCAGCAATTCATGCCCTGAAGTAGCATCCACTAGTTGATCAATTTGTGGTAAAGGAAAGTGACCCTTCGAGCATGCTTTATTCAAGTAAGTAAAATCCACACACATCCTCCACTTGTTGTTCTTATTCTTAACCATAACTACATTGGCTAGCCAATCAGGATACTTCACATCTTCAATAAAGGAAGCTTTTTTAAGCTTCTTCACCTCTTCCTGTATAGCTTGGTTCTTCTCCAGACTGAAAACACTTCTTCGTTGCTTCACATGTTTGACTTCCCTATTAACATTAAGTTTATGAAACAGAAAGTTTGGATCTATGCCTAGAATATCTTTATGACTCCAAGTGAACACCTGTTTTCTCTACCTCAAGAAAGCTGTCAATTCCTTCTTAAGATCTGGTTCCAACGATGCTCCTATTTGAGTTATTCATTCTGGCTTATCATCATCCAGAACAATGCTTTCCATTACCTCCATCACTTATCCTTTTATAAGCTCAGATTCATCTCGTGGGTATAAGGTTTAAACCTCAGATTCGTTGTTCAGCTCAGTTGTATCCACTTGGTAAGTGGTTATTTTTCGCTTAGCCTCCAACATACTTTATTCCTCAGTGGAGGGATAGTAGCACTCCTGAGCTACTTTCTGGTCTCCTTTCGCTACTCTTACTCTAAAGTTGGTCGGGAATTTTAGGCATTGATGAACAATTGATGGTACATCTTCAAACTTTTCAAACCAACTGTCCCCATGATCATATTATAAGCAGAATGAACATTTTTGTCTATTATAAAAAATCTGACCTTCTCTATCCTGCTCACCGACCAAGTCCCGATCAACACATCCAGATAGATAGTTCCCAATGGAAACACCTTTTCTCCTAAGAATCCAATTAGTGGCCTGTGATATGGCTCCACTTGACTGAGTTTTAAACCCAGGCTGTTAAAATAGCGATAAAACATGATGTCTGCTAAACTACCATTATCTACTAATATTCTTGCTACCAATACTTCCTTCATCCTGACTTTGATCACTAAAGGATCATCATGAGGATACAAAACTCCTGATAAATCATTTTTAGAAAAGCTAATTATGAGCTTATCTTTTTTAACTTTTCTTGGTCGATCCTCCTCGGCGATATTGATACACTCGATATAGGAACAAACATGAGTCTCATTGAGGTAAGCCATCCTTTCAACCATATGATCTCTTCCTCCGGCATCTCCAGCTGTAATCATGTGGCAATCAAATGATCCAAAATTGAGTGTGAATACCTCACGTTCTGATTGTCTAGATTTCTTGGTAAGATCAGGATCATCTTCCAGATCATCATCATGGTTCCTCTTCTTATCATCCCGGGACTTAACCGGTGATTTAGATCTCTGTCGACCTCTTCCTCCATTTCTTCCACCATTATATCTATCCAAAAATTTGTCCATCTTTCCTCTTCGGATGAGCACTTTTATCTCATTTTGGAGGGCAATACATCTATTGGTAGTATGACCATGGTCTTTGTGAAACTCGCAATACTTGGATTTATCCCTCTTATCAGCAGGCGACCTTAACTTTTTAGGCCAACTTTAATCATTGTTATGCTTGATTTCCTCCAACACATGATGTATGTCCACTGTCAAAAGTGTGTAATTAGTGAACTTCTTGAGCCGATCTAGGCCTTCCTTTCCCTTTGAACTCCTGTGCTCATTATGATTCTTGTTCTCCTTCTTCTCTGACTTCCCCTCTGCATTTTCTTCCACTTTTGCGTCTGAATTATTTTTAGCAGCCATAGCTTCCTCGGCATTAATTATCTTCGCTACCTTGGCCATCAACTCTGTCATCGTCTTTGGTGGATCTTTTACCAGGGTATAATATAATTTATCAAGGAGAAGACCACTCATAAGAGCAATGATTGTTGTCTTCTTTTCATAATCAATTACTTCCAGCTTCTCGTTGTTGAATCGAGCGATATAATCTCTGGTACATTTACCTTACTTCTGTCTCACACTAAGTAAATGAGCTACTCGTTTCACTAGTTTTGCTCCAAAGAAGAAATTACCAATGAATAGCTCGATTAGTTGTTGAAAATAAGAAATCTGCCCCCGATGATGGCTATTGTACCAGATTTGAGCAGATCCACTAATTTTTCACGAGAACGCCTTACATCTCATCTCATCCAGAACAACATAGATATCTGCAGCTTCTTGGTTATGCTCTATATAGAGAACTGGATCAGTCTTCCCATCATATTTGGGACTGACAACTGGAGCTTTAAACTTATTCAGTGTGGGGAAATCCACGATGATTTGCACAAAGGGTTACCCATTAATGAAACTTCTTTGAAGGGGATTTTTGGCCTTGGCCATTTCACCTAATATGTCTTCCAAACGTTGAATGGAACCTTTCCAAGCATTGCTACTATCACCATGGATGGCATCTTTTTTATGCTGACCTCTAAAACTTGCTGAACTTTATTCCTATGACCCTTCTCTATGACTAAACCTTTTAGTTCGTCAGGTATTTAATGTGGACTGGGTTGAACCTTACCTTAGATCACTCAATCGTTGAGTATTTCTCGACACAGCCCGTAGGGCATTTCCTTGGGGCCCCAAACAATCGAAAGGAGAGGCCCTACTTATCCTTTCTAAGGCACTCAGTCTTTCTGGGATGAGAGATTGTCCATCCATGGAGTTAGTAACCCTAATATAAGAGGTTGCTCCAGATAGATATGAAGGGTCCTTAAAAGTTCTGAAACGGTTGTGCCTAACACTCCTAATTGGCGGTGGTGGCATATTCCTGTGATTAGATTGCGCTAGAACTTCAGCTTGTAGAGTTTGGGCCAGTTGTCATATAGTATCCTTCATGGCCTCTTGACCCTTGGCCAGGCTAGCCAAAATTCCTGTCAAATCATTATTATTAAGAGGGGCAGAGGGATTAGGCGGAATACCCTCATTTTTAGTGCTTGATTGTGGTATTTCAGCCATGGGTAATGAATAATGAATGAGTGAAAACGTTTAGAGTTACGTTCCCACATATGGAACCAATCTGTTGATGCAAAAAACTAGACTAAGACTAATTTGTTGATCACAGATAAATTAAGTAAAACAAACAAGAAACAATAGAACTTTTTAAAGTGGTTCGGCTCAATAGAATAGCCTACGTCCACTGTTATGTATTGACTGCCTTGATTTGTTTTTTGATCCCTTGCAATGAGGGTGATACAAATGTATTTATAGACAAAGGCGGGGGATCTTGATCCTTGTCATGTAAAAGGATGGGATGCCTTTATTTATTAGGCATTTACATCAATAGATAATGAGAATTAATTATACAATTGTTGTTGCTTCACAGGCAATACAGGTGTAAGATTGCTGGCGCTTAGTTGGTTGTACAAGATGACTTTTTTGTTGTTGGTCGGGCTTCATTGTTGGTCAGGAAGCTATGTTGGTCATGTAACAAAGTTAGTCGCACTTTTCCATCATGCTGACTTAGACTTATGCCACGTAGGATGGCACTTACTGGCTTGTAATTGGTCCATATAGGATGGTAAATTTTGGTATCAACACTCAAGATAGACTGATATGTTTCTCTACTCTAGGTATAGAAAAAGAGATGCGTCTATCCAAATCCTGCAAATCCACACATGCTACAGCTGTACCCCGTAACTATCTCTTGATAAAATTCTTCCTTGACACACTAGTCTAACCCGAGTATGTTTAAAATATCATCTACAAGTTAATTATCACTTTAACTTAAATAATCATCTTTTCGTTAAGTCCATATAACATTCACACTATTTATATAATAAATACAATTTTCTCCATGTATTAGATTTCCCATATATAATTATTTCTCCCATTATATACATAACACTATATTACAACATTCACACATACGTTGAATATATATATATATATATATATATATATATATATATATATATATATATATATATATATATATATATATATATATATATATATATATATATATATATATATATATATATATAATCCATCCTCCCGAGTAACCGAATGTATTTTCTAAAGTGCTATTAAGCCACGCTACTCAGTCCCACCTGGAGTTCCGAGATAACTATGGTCGCCGAATTGGAACGTAAATAATAAACGTAATGGAGGCGGTGATGTTCCCCCGAGTATGAGGACATCATCTCAATTCCCCGCCTCCTAAATTGGACGCTATAACCTAGGGATATACTAGCCCTACTCCTTAAGGCAGGGGATTCACCCAAGTCGCGCAACCACCCTCTATAGCACTAGAGTATTTAAATTAAATAAATATCTAATCACTGGTGTTTATAAGCACACCATATATATATTTACTATCACACACCGTACATATGTAATTTTAAATCCCGGCTTTATCGTGCACAAAAATTAGTAGCACTAGCCTATATTTCCCCGAGTCTATGGTCCGACTCTAATTTAATTAACTTAATCATTAATTAATTTTATTAACATCCCGAGTCTATGGTCCGACTTCAATTTAATTAATTTACTCATTAATTAATTTATTAACATCCCGATTCTATGGTCTGACTCCAATTTAATTAATTTACTAATTAATTAATTTATTGCCTGTGTGTTACTCAACCAATATACCGGGACTCGCTCACTTGGCCCATATCTTAATGTTCGGAATTAAATGCCCAAATTCCCTTAATAAGTTTTATACACCCTTATTAACCAAATTAACATTAAATGTATCTCTCACACATATACTTCAAAGGCCACCCATACTATTTGTCCCCTTAAAGTCCTCAAACAAACCTAACACTTAATCATAAGGACTTTCTATACGAAATTTATCCCCAAATTAAAGTTCAACGCAAAGAGTAAAAGCCACCGAAAGTGACCATCGTTTGAACGATGTGTCATGTCGTTTGAACGACTATCAGCGTCGTTCGAACAACCCTTGGACTTTCTCTCTCCTCTATTTCTGCATCAGTCCGACGCCATGGACAATTCTCAAGCCCTTCTTTTACACATAATTTCATACTGTAAACCCTTTTCAATAAATCCCAACTCAACCATTTCCAGTCTCATCATTACCACACTCAGCAATCAGATATCAAGATTTAAACCAGTTTCTCCTAAATCCCTTACAGTACATCAATTGTTCTAATATCAATTAATTCCCCCAATCAACACATACGGAATAATGATCACCATTAAAACAAAATTTTCTCATAAAATATCACAAATTGAAAACCCAATTTTTGTGTTAATCCCAACCCAAAATCATTAGTTTAACACCTACCACTAGTTTAACCACTTGTCTTAGGATTCGTAGTGTCTGATTAATCCTTTGGTGCAAAGATTTTTGTGTGATGAAGAACACCTCTTATGTTCTTCCTCTTTGGCTCATAAGAGTCCTCCCTATTTTTCCCTCTACTTCTCAGATTCTCTCAAATGAGTTATGGCAGCCCATAACCCCTAAACCTAGATTTACATCTCCAAATTCCGTTTTTAGTCATATAACCCTAATTAAAATGGCCCAAACACCCCCGTGTGTGCCCGATTATTCCTAAAAATACCCCGTGACCCATTTACCAACCCCAGGTACACTTTTCCGACTATCTCGGCCCATTCGAACTCCCTCGTGCACTCAGAATTATCATCCGAATTATTTTATGACATCCTCTAATTTTCGACCTCAAAGATGCGACATAACAATAATCCAAATAATTAAGTCTTAATTCTCCAAATTAAATAAATCCTCTGATTAAAATCAATTGTCCAAATCATAAATATAAATTTCTCCAAATAAATATGAACTCAATTTCTCCCAAAATAATTAAATTCAATGTCCTTGAATTTATGGGGTGTTACATACTCCTCCCCTTACAAAGGAATTTCGTCCTCGAAATTAAGATAAGCGTAGTACTCCAAATTTTAACTAGCTCCCAAGTTACATACCCGTAAATCACTGCAATCATCTCTCCCACTTGTAATCGTGAATTATTTTAAAATTTAAATTAGTTAACCTGGGTGCCCATACACCCTGTACCCGTACTCAATTGCCCAAATAATGCCCGACTATTTTTCAGCCTAAAATCGTAATATAGCTTCGATCTCGCAGTCATAACCAATAAATGTAAAATAACCAAGGTACCCAACCCATGTATTAATGACCAAACGTATCCCCTCTTCCAACTTTGTGCTAAGTTTCATGCGTGGGACGTCTCGCAAAGAGAAATCCAAGCAAGAAACCACCCGATACACTACTACCTAGCATTGTCGGTCATCGAGATCTGTTTTCCCCCAGTCCATAGCACGTACCCCCAAATACCTGTCTCTTGACATAAAAGCATACACGCCCACTCTTATGCTACAAAAGACAATCATATAATACCGCACCCTTACTATAAATAGTTTCCTTGCGCGAAATGAACCCCGAGCTATATCTCCCTGCTCGAAAATAATCTTATTCACCCTGAATCTCGTCTGTAAACATCCCTACTTATTGGGATAAAATGTAACAGCACCATACATTCTTAAGTGCTTATCATATCATACAATACAGCATATGTGCTCACATATACATTTATATTGTCTAGACCCCGTCTCAGGTGACACCTAGAAGGAATCATCTACAACCTGATATAGCGAATACCAAGACTTACTATCACTATACATAATAGTTCAATCCGTCTCTAACTATCCAAAACTTGGGAAGAATCATCTACCCTAGTCCCAAAATTCTCGAAATTAGTAACTTCTCGCAAAATTCCCACATCCCTTTAGTGTACTCTCCCCCCACTCTTTCGTGATTAACACTAAAGAACCCCGCTACCCCACGGTAATTCTATATATATATATATGACTACTACAACCCGCACACCCACTAAATTCGACTTATCCACGAACTCTAGTGAAAATAATTTTACGTTGTGACGCCCCCACCGTCACCCAAAACATAATCCATGCTTAAGGTAAAAAGAAAATTACCTCCATACTCTAGCTGCATTGGCTGATCCCCGGGTTCCTGGTTAAATTTTCTCGTCTGAACTGGACTAGAAACTACTGTAACGGATATACATCCAAAACCTCGTCCTGTTGTTGCCCCTGCCTTGCTTAGGGAAATATCTTCTCATGTGTCCCGCTTCGCCACAAATGAAGACCTTCCTAGAAAATTTGTCATGTCACTGATCCTGCCCTTGCAGGTCTTATAAAAAATTCTGACCATCTGGTCAATAGTCCACAGATCTATCTACGGTTGGGAGGCCCCACTGGCACTTCCCCCTCCTGCCTTGCCTGGATGACTAGATTCAAGTCCCCTCTTGCTCCCCTTCATGTGGAAGCGATGATCCTGGCAGTGTAAGAGCATTGTATGGACGACATTTGTATAAGCTACCAATGCGATATTACTAATCAAATATTGCCTAATCCTACGGGCTAACCCATTCATGAACTTCACCTTCTTTCTTTCTTCATTGTTCACCTCATCCGGTATAAAATTTGTCAAATGGGTGAACTCCTCCTCGTACTCCGCCAAAGTACGCTCTCCTTGAGTCACCTCACTAAATTTCCTCCTTATCTCGACCTCGACTGTTGGAGGAAAGTACTTGTGGTCAAACTGCACCTAGAAATCCTCGATAATCATCGAATCTCTATCCCCAATAGTGGTGATGGACTCCCACCACTGTAGTGCTGCCCCCACTAACTTAAAAGTGGTTAGCATTTGATTCTGTACCTCGCTGAAATCTACCATGCGTAGTTGACGCTGCATGTCTTTCTTCCACTTACACGCAAGCACCACCACTGAACTCCCCTGAAACTTCGGTGGATGGACTTTCTGAAAGTCCTCTCGTATTCGCTGCCACTCAGAGGGCCTCGGGTGGGCCTGAATAATGGGAGCCACTGATTACTATGGATGAGGCTGAGGGAAATGGGTTGCCATGGCTTCCATCGATGCATTGACCGCCCTGGCCACCACCTCCGCCATCTGAGTTGTCATCACTAATCCTGATGGGGCTTGCGGTAGTGGAACCTCTGGATCCTGCTAAGCCTCCCTCACCTCATCCCTGGTTGTTACCCTTGCAGGTCTCCCTCTCCTAGGCAGCATCTAAAATTTAATTGAGTTGTATTAGTTCACTAATAATACAAAACTAAACGGGGAAGCACGATACTCTCATAAGCGTGAAGATAAAACATTAGTCCTAATAATAGGGCTCTACATCAAAGAACGCTAAGCTGAAACCTAAAAACCGCACAGATCCTAAGGACACTAGAACCTGTTGCTCTGATACCATCTGTAACACCCCGCCAAATAAAAAATCGGGTGATCAGTTCTATATCAAATTAAATCAAGAATATCATTTTTTTCATTCTTAGCATCACTGTCGAAAAACTTTTTAAAACTTACTAACCACTTAGTATTCAAAAAGTTGGTGCTAAATTTTATATTTATTAATCCAAGACAAAATCAGCGGAATTAAAATATAACATTTAATGCTGATAGAATCAATCATCACATAGAATAATAAAAGTCTTGGTGAATAAACCATTGTCTAAATCCAAAACTAAACCAAACTAACATAGAGTAATAAATCCTATACAATCTGAAAAGAAACTAAACAAAACTTTGAGTGACATGCTCAAGATAGACTGATATGATTCTCTACTCTAGGAATAGAAAAATAGATGTGTCTATCCAAATCCTGTGACATCCACACATGCTGCAACTGCGAGTCCCTGGAATGAATTCGAGCCTGGCATCCCCCTAGCTGGACACCTAGATAGTTTTGAAAATATTTGATAGCAAGGGTTAGAACCCAAAACATTTTGAAAATATTTAGCAAGTGATTAAATTGCAATAAATTTAAAATGCATGAATGATCATCATATTTAAGCCAGTGTCTCAATCTCTTGATGACCGACTCACCTCTAAACTAATGTCCACACCTAATGCTTTCTATATATACCACCTACTCCTCTACCCCGTAACTAGCTCTTGATAAAATTCTTCCTTGACACACTAGTCTAACCCGAATATGTTTAAAATATGATCTATAAGTTAATTATCACTTTAACTTAAATAATCATCTTTCCTTTAAGTCTATATAACATTCACACTAGTTATATAATAAATAAAATTATCTCCACGTATTAGATTTCCCGTATATAATTATTTCTCCCATTATATACATAATACTATATTACAATATTCTCACATATGTTGAATATATATATATAATACATCCTCCCGACTAATAGATCACCATATGTATTCTCTAAAGTGTTATCAACCCAGGCTACTCAGTCCCACCTGAAGTTCTGAGACAACTACGGTCCGCTAAATCGGAACGTAAATAATAAATGTAATGGAGGTGGTCATATTCCCCCGAGTATGAGGACATCATCTCATTTACCCACCTCTAAAATTGGACGCTATAACCTGGGAATATACTCTCCCTACTCCTTAAGCCAAGGGATTCACCCACGTCGTGCAACCTCATAAATTAAATAAATATCTAATCACTGATATTTATAAGCACACCATATATATATTTACTATCGCACACCGTACATATATAATTTTAAATCCCGACTTTATCATGCACAAAAATTCGTAGCACTAGCATATATTTCTCCGAGTCTATGGTACGACTCTAATTTAATTAATTTACTCATTAATTAATTTTATTAACATCCCGAGTGTATGGTCCAACTCCAATTTAATTAATTTACTCATTAATTAATTTATTAACATCCCGAGTCTATTGTCCGACTTCAATTTAATTAATTCATTACTCATTAATTAATTTATTGCCTTGGGGTCACTCAACCAATATACCCGGACTCGCTCACTTGACCCGTATCTTAATGTCCGAAATTAAATGCCCAAATTCCCTTAATAACTTCGACACACCCTTATTAACCAAATTAACTTTAAATGAGTAGGAGGGTACTTTAGATAAGATGGAGGCGTAACCCTTTGAAGTATAGTGATGATAAGTTAATTAGCTGAAACCTCGGATTAGTGACAGAACATGCAGACACAAACTCAATGAAGATGAAGCTAAGTTTAAACTCACAAACCTCTCGTGTATAACTCAGGGAAATAGTAATGAACTCAAAAGTAACTTAGCTAAAGGGAGAGAGAAGTAAGCACCCTAGATACACCTTGGCAGGCAGCCAAAACACGCCAACCACCCTCAAGAATCTTTGTCAAGTATTAAAAGCTTCGTAATAAATGACAATGGTGAGTGAATAAGACCTCTGGTTTGTAACAATTATCTCTCTGATGTGTATTCTCTCTAGTAATAACTTCTTAAACTCTCAAAAAATCATCCTCTCCTCAAAGGTGGTTGGGGTCCTTAAATAGCCCCCCCCCCCCCCCCACACACACACATAACCCCCGAGGTAACTCAGTCATTAAAGACTATGAAAGACATGCTTCATACTTTATGTCACAACATTAAATGCCTAATGCACTAGTTGTCTCCACGTCATAAACATTAAATGCCAAGACATGCCTTTTGCCTAACCACTGTGTGTCAGGGGGATGTTATCGCAGAGGTGGCTCACCAACTTCTTGACATCCCTAAATACCACGGTGGTTTACTCGAGTATAAGTCTGACATTATTTAGCTGGCTAGTGACATCACCTACAGTAGATGTGACATTAAGTAGAGGGATGTTTTGTTTAAAACTCAACGCCCAATGGAACTCCAAGATGCTACGCTCTAGGTTCCACGGTCAGGGTCCTTCGGTGTTTTACCAGGTGTATCTAAGATGGTCAGGACAAGACCCAACGGTGCCTCACTTCTTAATCCTCCAAACCAAGTCCCTCTGAAGTTCCCCCGGCGAGGTCATTCGATAAAGCATGAAAGCTCTCCCTGGCCCTGCCAAGCCTGGTCTCTCGCGAGTACCGTTTGACCTCACACTAAAACTCATTATTATTCTCGTTACAACATTACAACTGTTATAGCTTACAGTCAATATAAATAAATATACAATATGACTAACACAACAAGCTAAAGTATGAGTTTTCACGCTGAGTTGCCACGCAGAGTTGCAACGCTTGAGCTACCTCGGTTGCTTAATCTCAAACACTATTGCTAATTAGGGAATTATCCCTAATATCGGGATTACCTTCAAGACCCCTCTACATTTTCTCCTTCGTGGAGAGATTTATTGTGGGAATAATAAATTTCTACACGAAAACTTCTCAATCTGAAGAACCCTCTCTGTGTGAAAAAATTATGGCCTCCTTTCCTTCGTTAGAACCGCAGCGTTATAATGTCCAGGAAAAAGTAAAATTCTCCCCGATGTACCTGAGTCAAAGCACTACGACTTGTTGGGTCTTTGACGAAGGGACGTCGCCACTTTTTCCTTATACTGAGCCTTAACCATTTTGGCTTTATTATTTGAAATTCTCCCAAAAGGCCTGCTAACCTTCTTAAATACTCGTTTGGACTCTTGGTAAGTGAAATTACCCCGTATAATTCTTCGCTGTGTTTGAAAAAACAGAAATTCTCCCCTATGTAGCTGAGTCACCATTTAAACAACGTTTGGATTTGTGGGGAGAGGACATCGTAGCTTTTTTGAATCGTTGGGGCACTGCCTTCGTTGGGAGTCATTGGATATGTCTGACAAAAATTCTGGTGCCAAAACTCAAACTTGCTTGAGAAGGCAATTCCCTTCTTTTCCCCAAGTGTCACTTCATTAATGACATGGCGCTGTCTTTTCAACTGTAGAGACACTTCTCGAAGTGTCACGTGTTCATTTGAAATGATTATAGGCGGCCCTTGCACGTGCGATGGTGGGAAACTCAAAAGTCAGATTTAAAAACCTTTAAACGTCTCTTTTATTTCAAAACCCTTCTCTTTCCTTCATCTTCTTCAAGCTCCCGTATATTATTTAGAGAGAGAAACTTTGTGCGAACGCTGTACGAACTCCATTGTTGCCCCATTCTTTACTCACTCTCCTCCCTCTTTCATTTTTTGCGCCGCCACCTGCGGTTGTGATCCTTCCTCCATGTTCTGAGACCTTCTTACCCAACTATATCATCCATCATCGCTTTATTATGGCTTCTCCAAGTACTTCCAAGGTTTCCACCACCACTCAGCCAGGCTCCTGTGACACCCCGACTAATTAAATACCGGGTAGCTACTCCTTTATTAAATTAATTCAAAATGCCAAGTTAGCTCAGTTAATAGCATCACTGTCGAAAACATTTTATTTTTACTAACCACCTAGTATTTAAAAAGTAAGTGCCAAATTTTATTTAAAGTCCGATTAACATGCAACAAGTGTAATGAAGAAATAAATAACGCCATTCACCATACTGAAGTAAAACGAATAACCATCACAATAGAGTAAATAAAGTCTGGAGGAAAACTCCTCACTACAATCCCATACTGAAATAAATAACCGAAACTGAAATAAAACATGCTAAAGTCTGAAAACTGAAATGTAAAAGATGCTCTAAGTAGAAATGGGCAACATGCCCTACAACTGATAGATAGTGACTCTGGAATCCAAAAGATAGAAGCGTCTACAAGCAAAGTCCCTGTAGCTTCCACAAACAGCTACAGCTCGTCACCTGAATGAGTATCCTATGCATGGTGTCCCTGTGGCAGGGCACCTAAAATGGTTTTACAAGAAACAGATTTGAAAAGCAAACGGGTCAGAGCCCGAATGTGGAGTTATATTTTAAAAACCTGCAAGTGCTTTAAAAACATTTAAAACATTAAATGCAAAGTACATGTTAGGACGTGCACTCACATTATATTCTCACCTCTCGTCTAACTGTGCACTCCTAACGCAAGTACCCATCTATAACTACCCATACTACTAGTTAAGTGACAACATTTCTAGCTAGACTGCCAAAGGTCCTACCCATAATACTCGGTTCCACTAACATAATAACGCTCGTAATTAAATAGGGGTTTAACGTAAACTCAGATACTCAATATGCAATATATATAACTATCAGTTAACTCGTTATATTTCTCGAAACAATACCGTAATATATTTACAACATTAACATGAGGATTCTCATTAATTAAATGTATATTATTCACATCATAAATATACAATATAAGCACCCCGAGAACTAAGTTGCGGTGCGCACATACTCTGCTATCCATCCCGGTACATCACGTACATAAGGATCACATATTCTGAATCTCTCAGGAATAGTTCAGATAACACAAATCACAAATAGTGGAGGCGAACACAGTCACCATCACATGGGTCACGCACATACCTACGCTCCCATGATCAGCAGACTTATTAATATCACAATAAGTCCTTCTATGACCTATGTTCATCGAGGTACCAGTCTATATCCCCCCCGTAGGCACACAAGGATTAGAGGGTCCTAAGCGAACGCAACCTCCCGTGATAGCAAGTATGGTAGGTATGTCATACACACAATCCATATACCAATACTAAGTAAACACACATCTTAGTAATACCGTATTTTAATCGTAGTACATATTTCACTCTCGTACTAACTATAATAATCACAATTCATACTATTCCGGTTTGTAATTATACGCGCCATAATTATCTCACGTCGTAGTAGTCACTCACGTCTCAACCCAAACCGTCCATGTAATACACTCTCGTATGTGAATTCCTTCTCATAAATACTCAAATGTCCCAATTCTATCATTACTACATCTACGGAATGATATCTATAACCTCGAATAAGTTTACGGGACTCCAAAAATCAAAACAGTCCAAAAAGAACCAAACTATCAACTCGTTAGAAGTCTCGTTCGAACGAGACTGTTCGAACGAGATTCCTCTGCCAACTCGTTAGAAGTCTCGTTCGAACGAGGCTGTTCGAACGAGGTTCCAGTTCGTTCGAACGAACTGTACCTTCTAACGATATCTCGTTCGAACGAGATATCGAACGAAATCCATTCTCGTTAGCAGCGACTGGTCAACTCGTTAGAAGCTCGTTCGAACGAGTTCGTTCGAACGACCTGGGGGCTGCTTCTAACGAGCTACCAGCTTCGGCCCAGATTTTTCCCCAAATCGTTTTTCATCCATTTTAACACCTCAAATCTTCTAAACTAAGTCCCAACAAACGTTTAAAGGTCTATAATCAATACTAAACATATATAGTCACATCCTAACATGTTTTTAAGGGATCAATCCATCCTAACATTAATTAAATTTACAACTTTCTACACTTTTTCCAAATATCTCAAGAACATGAACCCTAACTACATATCATCATCAAATCCCAGAATTTAATTCGTTTTTCTTTCACCCAATCATGCATTAACATCAGATTAATCGTCTTCAAACTATTCTACATGCAATTTATCCTCAATATTCAGAACCTAAGTCCAATTAATCATGGGTTTTCATTCATCTTTCAATAACAATTATAAATCTTCAATTTTCTAACATAGAAAGAACATTTGCTGAAGTTAAACATAATTAAACCACTTGCCTTGTTTGTTTCCGGATTTGGTGTTGATTTGGTGAAGAATCTCTGCAGAATTTTCTCTCTTTCTCTCCTTCTCCAAGCTCCTTCTCCAATGGTGGCTTAAGGTGGCTAGGGTTTTGATTTGGGAACTTAGAAAACCTAAATGATAACCTACGTAGCTTTCTAGGTTAATATGGTTTGGTTAATGGGCTTAATGGGTTAAATCCACATCAGATTTACATCTCTAATTTTCGTCACTTTTAATTCCTCAAAATGTAAAATTACCAAAATACCCTTTAAGTTACCGGTATGGCCTAAAAATATCCCGGGACCCAAACTATACCCCCGGCTAGTGTTTTCTGACTATCTCGACCCTTCCGGACGCGTTGGCGCACTCAAAACGACCATACAGATTATAGATTTTAAATTCACTTTTATTATCAAAATATTACACCGTGGCGCGGCGGTCCCACGCGTCTCAACAAAATTTCCAAATTGCCGTATATAAATCTCACGACAAATTTTATAATACCAAATACATATATAATTATATATGCACATAATCAAATACCAATTCGCATCTCATTAGTATTTATAACCCGGATTAATTTCCAATTAATACGCATTTAATTAATTAATCCCAAAAATAAATATAGACAAAAGTACGGGGTATTACATACTTCCCCCCTAATAACTGAATTTCGTCCCGAATATTCGAAACTAGAAAGTAACTGCTAAAAACAGCTCTGGATAACGCTCGCGCATCTCATCCTCGCGCTCCCATGTGGACTCCTCGACATTGTGATGTCGCCACTGAACACGTACTAACGGGACTATCTTTGACCGCAGTTTCCGCTTGCTTCGGTCCAAAATAGCAATTGGCCCCTCCTCGTAGGAGCTATCCGGCTGGAGATCGATGTCCTCCACAGCAATGTGAGAATGGGCCAAATTATCTCTAAGGTATTTCCTCGTGAATCCGATGCAAGTGCTCCGGTAGTCCAAGTCTATACGCAACCGGTCCGATCCGCTCAATAATAGGAAACGGCCCCACATACCTCGGTGCCAACTTCCCCTTCTTCCCGAATCGCATAATCCCCTTCATCGGAGAAACCCTGAGCAAAACTTGGTCCCCCACTTGGAACTCCCTGAAAAACCTCTTCGCATCAGCATAACTCTTCTGCCTGTCTTGAGCTACCCGAATGCGACTCCGAATCAACTCAATCCTTGCCAAAGTATCCTGAATCACTTCCGGCCCAAGTAGTTTGTTGTCCCCCACTTCTAACCAACATGCTGGGGAACGACAAGGCCTACCGTACAATGCCTCAAACGGAGCCATGCCAATAGTAAACTGATAGGAGTTGTTGTAAGCAAACTCCACCAATGGAAGGTACTGCTCCCATCCACCCCCGAAGTCAATAATGCACATGCGTAGCATGTCCTCCAACATCTGATTGGTGCGCTCTGTCTGCCCATCAGTCTGCGGATGATAAGCCGTACTCAACCGCAATTCCGTGCCCATTGCCTCCTGGAAACTCTCCCAAAACCTCGAAACAAATATCTTGTCTCTGTCAGACACAATATTTAGGGGCACACCGTGAAGTCTCACAATCTCTGAAATGAAGAGCTGGGCATATTGTCCCGTAGTGTAGTCAGTCCTTACGGGTAAGAAGTGAGCGACCTTGGACAACCTGTCCACAATTACCCAAACGGAGTCGTGACCCCTCTGTGACGTAGGCAACCCCGTGATAAAGTCCATGGATATGCTCTCCCACATCCACACCGGGACCTCCAATGGCTGTAGTAATCCTGCTGGTCTCTGATGATCCACTTTTACAAGCTGATAAGTGGCGCATTTCGAGACAAACTCAGCGATATCTCTCTTCATACCGCTCCACCAATACTGTCGTCTCATGTCTTGGTACATTTTGTCCCCTCCGGGATGTACCGCGAACCGTGAGCCGTGCGACTCTGCCATCACATCGTGCCGCAATTCTTCCCCTTTCGGAACTACCAATCTCCCATTGAAGTGTAATCCCCCGTCTGAGCTAACGGTATAGGACTCGGCTCCCTCTGCAAGTAATCGAACTATCTGCTCCTGATAGAACGAGTCATTAGCCTGTGCCCGTACTACCTTCGTGACAATCTGCGGTGTAACGGTCATCACAGACATGAAAGATTGGGCCACTGCATCCTGGTGTCCCAATTCCTTCCACTTAGCTTTCCACACCTCTGCCACCTCATCTGCTGGCCTACGGCTCAACGCGTCTGCTACCACGTTAGCCTTACTCGGGTGGTACTGGATGTCGAACTGGTAGTCCTTCACAAATTCAAGCCATCTTCGCTGCCGCATATTCAATTCCTTCTGCGTGAACAGATACTATAGTGACTTGTGGTCCGTGAACAGCTGAAACTTCTCCCCCAAAAGATAGTGCCTACAAATCCGTAAGGCAAATACCACTGCTGCCAACTCCAAATCATGCGTGGGGTAATTCTTCTCATGAGGCTTAAGCTTACGGGAAGCATAAGCTATGGCCTGTCTCTCCTGATGCAATACACCTCCAAGCCCTTGCAAAGACGCATCGGTGTAAACCAAATACTCAACTCCCGGTCTCGGCAATGCTAACACATGTGCTGAGGTCAATTTGTCCTTCAATTCATCGAATGCCAACTGACAGGCATCACTCCAGATGTAGGGCACATCCTTACGAGTCAGATGTGTCAAAGGACCTGCTATCTCCGAGAAACCCCGAATAAACCTCCTGTAGTATCCTGCTAAACCCAAGAAACTACGAATCTCCGTTGGTGTCGTGGGCTGTCCCCACTCCCTCACCGCTGACACCTTCCCCGGATCAACCGATATTCCCCGGTCGGAAATGATATGCCCCCAAAACTGGACTTCCTTCAGACAAAACCCGCACTTCTCATATTTTGCATACAACTCGTTCTGACGGAGTGTCTGCAAAACCTGTCTCAAATTCTCGGCGTGCTCCTCCTCTGTCTGAGAGTAAACCAGAATATCATCAATGAAGCCAATGACAAACTGGTCTAGGAAATCCCTGAACACTCTGTTCATCAAGTCCATAAACACTGCTGGAGCGTTGGTCAAGCCGAAAGGCATAACCCGAAACTCGTAAGAACCATATCTCGATAAGAACGCGGTCTTCGAGACATCCTCCTCCCTGATACGCAACTGATGCTATCCTGACCTCAAGTCAATCTTCGAGAAAAAAGAAGCTCCTCTCAACTGGTCGAATAAGTCATCGATTCGAGGCAACGGATACTTATTCCGTATCGTGACCTTATTCAACTCTCGGTAGTCCACACACAATCTCAGTGAACCGTCCCTCTTCTTCACAAACAAAACTGGAGCGCCCCAAGGTGAGGTACTCCTGCGAAAAAAGCCCTGACCTAACATCTGCTCTATCTGATCCCGTAGCTCCCTCATCTCAGCTGGAGCCATACGGTATGGTGCACGTGCTATAGGTCTCGTACCCGATAGCAAATCTATAACGAAGTCTATCTCTCGACTGGGTGGTAAGCCTGGTATCTCCTGAAACACATCTGAATACTCCCTGACAACCGGGATCGAATCCAAAGGAATCATAACCTCCTTAGAGGTATCCTCCTCAATGTAATACAGATGAGCGGTCGATCCTCCCTCTGGGCGAGGCATCGCCACTATAAACATCTCTTGCCCCGGAATGGAAAAAACAATGCTCCCGCTGAAGCAATCAATCATGGCCCTATATGCTACGAGCCAATCCATACCGATGATCACATCGTGAACGTGCATGTCTAATACTAACATGTCTGCAGGCAATACCAAACCACCAATCTCTACCCCCACTCCCCGACATATAAAGAAAATAAGTGACCCACTCCCCAATGGTGAGTCGACACACGTCACTGTGCTCTCTGCCGTAGCTAACAATCCTAAAGCTTTCGCGAAGTGTGTAGCTATAAAACAGTGTGTAGCACCCGTATCAAATAACACCCGACCCATAGTGCCATGGATAGGAAACGTACCCTCAATCGCGGGCGGTGCCTGTGGAACTGCGGCCTGGTGGACGTTGTAGACACGTCCATACTGTAGCTGCCCCTGCTGAACTGGGACTGCTGGAATGGGTGGCAATGCTGCCATCTGTGGCGGTGCGGGAAGAGCGGCGGGAAACATAGGTCTCTGTGGCTCCTGGCGAGTACCCTGCTGCTGCTGCTGCTGTGGGGCCCTGCCCCTATCAGGACAATCCTGCTTCTTATGGCCAGTCTTGCCACAAACAAAGCACTTCCCTGGGAAGTTCCCTCCCCTCTGCCCCTGCTGTCCCCGGCCCTGGTGGCCGTTACCATTCCTCCCTTGGCCCTGCTGGCCCTGATGAAACTGCTGCCCATTCTGTCCCTGTTGGCCCTGATGGCCCTGACGGAAACCTCCCTGTCCCTGCCTGTAGTTCCCTGACCGGAACCTCTTATTATCCCCCTGCTGGGAACCCTGCTCATTCTGTCTCTGCCCCTGACCCGATTGTGCCCCGCTGGCACCATGTCCTCCAGTCCTGCCCTGATGGCTAGACTCCCCCGACCGCTTGCCCTCGGCCATATGAAAACGGTGGTCCTGGCAATGTAACAATGCAGCCTTAACCACATCAGAATAAGTGGCCAACGATAGGTTCCCTAACAGATGCTGACGGATCCTCCAATTCAACCCATCGGTGAACTTCTCAATCTTCTTCTTCTCTGTTGGAATCTCGTCTGGAACGATATTCAACAGGTTAGTGAACTCGGCCTCATACTCGGCCACTGTCTTGCCCTCCTGCTTCAAACTCATCAGCTTCCTCCTCATCTCTGTATGAACTGCGAACGGAAAGTACTTGCGGTCAAACCGCACCCAAAACTCCTGAATCGTGAGAGTATCCCTCTCCTCTGCGGTGGTAATAGACTCCCACCACTGTAGTGCAGATCCCACTAGCTTGAAAGTAGCTAGCACCTGTTTCTGAACATCAGTGCACTCATGCATCCTCAAATGCCTCTGTATGTCCTTCCTCCATTGGCTCGAGACTACCACATCTGAGTTACCTGCAAACTCTGGCGGATGCGCTTTCTGAAAAGCGTCTCGTACACGCTCCCAAGCAGACGGGAATGCATTAACCTGTGCTGGCGCGGCAACCGGCGCCTGAGGCGGTGCCTGCTAAATCACGGCAATCGCGGCATTTACCGCTTGGGCTACTATAGCTGCAACCTCAGCGGCGTTCATCATGCCCTGAACTGGAGCGGGCTGGGGTTCGGGCGTTGCATTCCTGGGAACTCGTCGTGCACGTCGTGGAGGCATCTGAAATAAGAACAAAGTTTATAAGTTCACGGTTATAAACTTAATAAAGCTGAAGAACGAAGCATACACAAAAAGAGTGCAACAATCCTAAAATATAGGGCTCTATATCAAAGAAACGTAGCGGAAACATAATAGCCGTACAGATCCTAAAGGACACTAGAACCTGATGCTCTGATACCACCTGTGACACCCCGACTAATTAAATACCGGGTAGCTACTCCTTTATTAAATTAATTCAAAATGCCAAGTTGGATCAGTTAATAGCATCACTGTCGAAAACATTTTATTTTTACTAACCACCTAGTATTTAAAAAGTAAGTGCCAAATTTTATTTAAAGTCCGATTAACATGCAACAAGTGTAATGAAGAAATAAATAACACCATTCACCATACTGAAGTAAAACGAATAACCATCACAATAGAGTAAATAAAGTCTGGAGGAAAACTCCTCACTACAATCCCATACTGAAATAAATAACCGAAACTGAAATAAAACATGCTAAAGTCTGAAAACTGAAATGTAAAAGATGCTCTAAGTAGAAATGGGCAACATGCCCTACAACTGATAGATAGTGACTCTGGAATCCAAAAGATAGAAGCGTCTACAAGCAAAGTCCCTGTAGCTTCCACAAACAGCTACAGCTCGTCACCTGAATGAGTATCCTATGCTTGGTGTCCCTGTGGCAGGGCACCTAAAATGGTTTTACAAGAAACAGATTTGAAAAGCAAACGGGTCAGAGCCCGAATGTGGAGTTATATTTTAAAAACCTGCAAGTGCTTTAAAAACATTTAAAACATTAAATGCAAAGTACATGTTAGGACGTGCACTCACATTATATTCTCACCTCTCGTCTAACTGTGCACTCCTAACGCAAGTACCCATCTATAACTACCCATACTACTAGTTAAGTGACAACATTTCTAGCTAGACTGCCAAAGGTCCTACCCATAATACTCGGTTCCACTAACATAATAACGCTCGTAATTAAATAGGGGTTTAACGTAAACTCAGATACTCAATATGCAATATATATAACTATCAGTTAACTCGTTATATTTCTCGAAACAATACCGTAATATATTTACAACATTAACATGAGGATTCTCATTAATTAAATGTATATTATTCACATCATAAATATACAATACAAGCACCCCGAGAACTAAGCTGCGGTGCGCACATACTCTGCTATCCATCCCGGTACATCACGTACATAAGGATCACATATTCCGAATCTCTCAGGAATAGTTCAGATAACACAAATCACAAATAGTGGAGGCGAACACAGTCACCATCACATGGGTCACGCACATACCTACGCTCCCATGATCAGCAGACTTATTAATATCACAATAAGTCCTTCTATGACCTATGTTCATCGAGGTACCAGTCTATATCCCCCTCGTAGGCACACAAGGATTAGAGGGTCCTAAGCGAACGCAACCTCCCGTGATAGCAAGTATGGTAGGTATGTCATACACACAATCCATATACCAATACTAAGTAAACACACATCTTAATAATACCGTATTTTAATCGTAGTACATATTTCACTCTCGTACTAACTATAATAATCACAATTCATACTATTCCGGTTTGTAATTATACGCGCCATAATTATCTCACGTCGTAGTAGTCACTCACGTCTCAACCCAAACCGTCCATGTAATACACTCTCGTATGTGAATTCCTTCTCATAAATACTCAAATGTCCCAATTCTATCATTACTACATCTACGGAATGATATCTATAACCTCGAATAAGTTTACGGGACTCCAAAAATCAAAACAGTCCAAAAAGAACCAAACTGTCAACTCGTTAGAAGTCTCGTTCGAACGAGACTGTTCGAACGAGATTCCTCTGCCAACTCGTTAGAAGTCTCGTTCGAACGAGGCTGTTCGAACGAGGTTCCAGTTCGTTCGAACGAGCTGTACCTTCTAACGATATCTCGTTCGAACGAGATATCGAACGAAATCCATTCTCGTTAGCAGCGACTGGTCAACTCGTTAGAAGCTCGTTCGAACGAGTTCGTTCGAACGACCTGGGGGCTGCTTCTAACGAGCTACCAGCTTCGGCCCAGATTTTTCCCCAAATCGTTTTTCATCCATTTTAACACCTCAAATCTTCTAAACTAAGTCCCAACAAACGTTTAAAGGTCTATAATCAATACTAAACATATATAGTCACATCCTAACATGTTTTTAAGGGATCAATCCATCCTAACATTAATTAAATTTACAACTTTCTACACTTTTTCCAAATATCTCAAGAACATGAACCCTAACTACATATCATCATCAAATCCCAGAATTTAATTCGTTTTTCTTTCACCCAATCATGTATTAACATCAGATTAATCGTCTTCAAACTATTCTACATGCAATTTATCCTCAATATTCAGAACCTAAGTCCAATTAATCATGGGTTTTCATTCATCTTCCAATAACAATTATAAATCTTCAATTTTCTAACATAGAAAGAACATTTGCTGAAGTTAAACATAATTAAACCACTTGCCTTGTTTGTTTCCGGATTTGGTGTTGATTTGGTGAAGAATCTCTGCAGAATTTTCTCTCTTTCTCTCCTTCTCCAAGCTCCTTCTCCAATGGTGGCTTAAGGTGGCTAGGGTTTTGATTTGGGAACTTAGAAAACCTAAATGATAACCTACGTAGCTTTCTAGGTTAATATGGTTTGGTTAATGGGCTTAATGGGTTAAATCCACATCAGATTTACATCTCTAATTTTCGTCACTTTTAATTCCTCAAAATGTAAAATTACCAAAATACCCTTTAAGTTACCGGTATGGCCTAAAAATATCCCGGGACCCAAACTATACCCCCGGCTAGTGTTTTCTGACTATCTCGACCCTTCCGGACGCGTTGGCGCACTCAAAACGACCATACGGATTATAGATTTTAAATTCACTTTTATTATCAAAATATTACACCGTGACGCGGCGGTCCCACGCGTCTCAACAAAATTTCCAAATTGCCGTATATAAATCTCACGACAAATTTTATAATACCAAATACATATATAATTATATATGCACATAATCAAATACCAATTCGCATCTCATTAGTATTTATAACCCGGATTAATTTCCAATTAATACACATTTAATTAATTAATCCCAAAAATAAATATAGACAAAAGTACGGGGTATTACAGCTCCCCCTCTGCCACTTCTCGTGCAGCTACCGCCCCTAGCGTCGTTACCCTGAATGCTGCTCGTCAAGAGAAACTACGCTTCTATCACTGGGCGCCCATCTTTGACGAAGATGATAAATTTTCTGATGCGTGCAAGGCTTGGCATTTCTCATCCAAATTCGACCCTTTACTGTTGGGTGATGAGGAAATGGATTCATCAAAGTGGGGCTATCTACCCCCAGAAGGGACTCTACATTTTCGTTTGGACCGTGGTGACTTCCCCTACTCTCAGATTGATTTCGAAGTGCCTGGGAGGTCGCCATCCCATTTTGGTGCCTAGCATACACATATGCAGAGTTCTTACGATGCTGCTCTTGCCAAGGCTGGGCTTCATCGAGCCTACTGGTTTGGGAAGTTCACCCTCTCTAAGCACAACGCGGTGTTATAAGTACTAGTTTTGAGATGGAACGTCATAACTCACACCTTTTTTGCTGCGTGGGGGGAGCTCACCGTTACACTGGAGGACGTTTACGAACTCCTACGGTTTGATCCCATGGGTGAGTTCACCTACCACGATGAGGCTCTGAATGCCGCAGAGGCTGCTGATCGAGTTAAGCTGGATCGAATCTACTGCAGCTGCACCGGTTCCTCGAACAAAGCCATATTTTCCCCCCTCATTAATTATTTTTTTAAAGATCTGACGCCGAAGGATGTCAGTGATGTAACAGGCCGAGGTAGAGGTGCATCCCTGGAACTACCAGCCTACATACATGTATTGCTTTCACGCTTCTTCCTAATCGGGAAACCCAATGATCAGCCTAGGCGGGATTAGATAAATATTTCCATTCGTTTGGTTAGGGGGTTCAACCTTCCTCTAGCCGCCATCGCCTTAAGGTCCCTCTACACCTGGTTGGATCGAACCCACATAGACATGGCACGATCATTGGGCCTTTATAACTTGGCCAATTTGGCCAACACCATTATTCTGACAGGCTTTCTTTACACCCATTTTCCTGCTATCATCGCCAAGTCAATTTCTCTGCCCGTGAGCCAAGGTATCAAGCCCCCACGCCTCCTGTGTTTCCATAAGAAGCAAAGTCGAAAAGAGATAATAGAAGTTTTTAATCTTCTAGACACCTTTGTAATGAGGCCATACAGTGAGTCTACGTTTGCCTATAGTTGGGATTTCTTTCCTTTTGCAACCACAACGTGCAAGTTCGTCCCAGCTGTACAAGATCCCTCACAAGTCATGGTGCTTCTATTTACCCCGGGGGTTTTTCCCTCCTATACTGAATGGGGATACGCCTCAGAGCCCTACAACCCTGATAGATGTAGTAGGCAGTTCGGGTTTGATCAGGGAGTCGCTCGATGTGTGTTTCAACATAGCCATGCAAAGGCAACTTTTGTTAAAGCCTACACCCTCTATACTACAACAGCGGTACTTGGTGTGACATCTGCTATCGATGGGCGAGTCACCCTTCCTAGTTCCACTAGGAAGGGATATGTCTCCACCTCTTTCGCCACTAAGTTCCATTTAGGGTAACTGGAAATGATTCGTGAGTACATTCAGTCCCCTCCGTAATATCCCTCGGTCCTTTATTTTTCCTCTACTGAACTGGGTCTTAAAGGGAACTCTGTGCTTGGGGTTGAATTTCCTTTGAGTACAATGATTAAAGAGTCTCCCCAAGATATACCCCCTTATTGTCCAATAATTCTCACTACCATCCCGAATTCCAAGGCCGCTGCAGCCCCTAAACAGGTTACCCTTTCAATCGAAGTTGCAACAGGTGAAGGACCTTCTCAGCCACCTGCCAAAAAGTCTAAGAAGTTCAAGTCCTCAAAGTTTAAGCCTCATGCTCAAACATAAACTCCTTTGGATTCATTTCCTATTACCTTCGTTCCCCATCCCATGTCTCCAAAGATGGCTGAAGAGCTAAGGAAACAGGTGCAAGCTGAGGTTGACAGGATAAATGCTGAGTTTTAACAGCACATTGTCATCGTTCCTCCTTTGACTGATTTTCCCATGATCGTGGTTGATCCTAGTTGGCCACCGATAAAAAGGAGAAGAAGGTCGAGGGAACCTGAAAGTGGTGGTGCAACGAGCTCAAGGAGGAAAACACTGGGAACCAAGCCCCAAAAGAGATAGATGCTTGAGAAACCTCCATCCCCAGCTCTTTCTGTTGCTGCCTCCTCGCCACCTTCACGAGTGGTTATGCCTTCTCGTTCTCTCTCTGGATCTGAGGTATATTGTGCATTCTTGATTTCTTATTCCCCTTATCTTAAAGTGTGTTTCATCTTCTCATTTCTTAACAAGAAAATGCTTTGGTGGAGGGAGTTAGAGAAGAAAGGCCTAATCCTCCCAGTCCCCCTGTAAGCCGCTTCATGGGGGGTGTTACGGTATCTCTCAACCTAATACCACTCCTCCTCATTCCCCCATGATAGGCCTTACCTACTCACGAAGATTGTTCTCCCAACGGGCCAAAGAAACTGCTACAAGGGCTACCACAGTTGAGTCTACTGAACTGCCTAGTCAACCAGGGGGAACCATTACATCCTCCTCTGAGTTACTATCGGAGCAGGAGGTCCCTCTACCCTTTGTTATGGTCGAGGAGAGTGCCCCGCGGGTAAATTTCTTACCAAGTCTTACATATTTTATTTATCCCACCGTTCTTTTTATCATTTCTAATATATTGGGCCGTCTTAGGTGGAAGTGCCATCACTGATAGCTAATATTCTCATTCCTCCTGCATTGTCAAGGCCCCTTATAACAGTCCCTCTTTTTGGTGACATAACGTGGGTAAGTAACACCTAAATGTATTTCTCTCTTTTTGAGTATCAATTTGTCAAACACTTAGCTTTGTTGCTGCAGCTTTCCCCAATTCTCTCTCCGCCCTTTTCCCTTAGTGGCCTTTTTCCCTCCAAGGCCACGGTTGATGTTATTACTCTCGTTAGGGAACCTCTTGAAGATCCAACGTCTTCTTCCGATGATGCACCCATGTTGGATTTAGTACCTTATATTGGCGAGGGAAGTTTGCCTACTATTAAAGGTTCTCCAGCCAAGGGCTCCGTTGAAGTTGCTGAGGTGATCAGCCCGCCTCCAACGGCTTCCACCACTAGGGCCCCCGTGGTGACTCCCGTTTTCGCTCCTACTACTGCTGAGGTACTTTACTAATTTGTTTGTATTTCTCAGTTTCTTGAATTTCACCTATGTATGTGAATTAACAATGAAAACACTTGTTAAGGTTTTTTCAAAACTCCACCTGTATCGGTGACTTAACAACGAAAACACTTGTTAAGGTTTTTCCAAAAAAACTCCACCTATATCGGTGAGTTAACAACGGAAACACTTGTTAAGATTTTTCCAAAAACTCCAACAATATCGGTGACTTAACAAAGAAAACACTTGTTAAAATTTTTCCAAAAACTCCACCTATATCGATGACTTAAGATTTTTCCAAAAAACTCCACCTATATCGGTGACTTAACAGCGAAAACACTTGTTAAGATTTTTCCAAACACTCCACCTATATCGGTGACTTAACAATGAAAACACTTGTTAAGATTTTTCCAAAAACTCCACCTATATCGGTGACTTAACAATGAAAACTTGTTAAGATTTTTCCTAACCTCCATATTTCCTCTGACTGTTCTCAAGTTGCACGAGAGGATTCTCTGCCAGTTCCCTTACCTGTTGGCTCACCCCATCGGGAACCTGTCATCTCAGAAAATTCCAGCCATAATGACCAAGGTTTTACGATCGGTGCCGCTGTCGATAGCGAATCTGGGTGCGAGCTTCCTCTGCCCGACCTGGCTCCTCATGCCTTTTGCCTGATGATGCTCCAACGCTCTCCTCACATTCCTTCCAACCATCGTTTGGTAGTTGAGAAACTTGTGAACCATCATCCTGAAAACATTCCGGTGGATTGCCTTCATTCAAACATCTCAGTTATGAGATACAGGCTTCAGGGTATGGCCACCGTTGTTGCTGAAATTGCCAACACTCCAACTGCGAGCATTACTAAACCCCTCCTTAACCAATTTCTGGGTTTTCTGAGGGAGTTGGGTCACGGCGGCTTCCGTTTTGATTGGCTCATCACGCATTTAAAGACCTTGAAGAGCCAACGATTGGACAGCCAGAGGGAACTCTTGCGAAAACATCAGGAGGAATAGCGGGCCAAAGAAGCTAAGCTTGCCGAGCTAGCACCTCTTCTGAAAACCACTGATAAAGAGGTGGGGGACCTCGAGGAAGCTCTACGTGTAGAAAAGTCGAAACGAGAGAAACTCCTCATAGAGCGCACCCAAGCTCAAGTGAGATTGGAAGTTTCTATGAATGCCCAACGATCTTGTCAAGCAGCTTCTTCAGGCCTCCCGGGAGATTTCTTCTCTTCCCCCAACCTATGGTTTCTACTAGGCCCATGAGTTTTTGTATATATTTTTCTTTTGTTCTTCTTCTCATGTAATTCTTGGGTAATATCTCCTAATTTTGTAATGCCCCAAAGCTTATGAATGAAGAAAGATATCAATTTTCTCATGCCATTTCTTTGTGTTACAACTGTTTGCATAGATTGTGAAGTTCTGTAATTCTTTCATCTCTACTTGGGTTATAATAAAAAGAACTTGTATACTCATCATAAAAAAAAGAACTTGTATATTCATAATCAGTTAGATACATATGTGGCCCAACCATAATTTCTTACACATGATAAACCTTCAACCATCTATTGTTGATTTTGAATGGTTTGTTTTCTTCCATCTTAGAAATCAAGCAATATCCTAAGTCATGAGCTTCCTTCATAATGAAAGGTCCTTCCCAATTTGCTGCGAACTTGGGTAGAGTAAGACCCCTGATATGTTTCACCGTTGCCTTCAATACGAGGTCTCCCTCCACAAACTTCCTTGGTCTCACTAAGTTATCATACGCCCTGGAAAGTTGCCTCGTATACATTTGAAAGTGTTGCATCGCATTATCTCTGTGTTCGTCCAACACTTCCAACTGCACATGCATATTCAGGGGGAGCATGCTACTTTGTAAAGCATATCGAGCAGAGGGGACTTCTAACTCCACTGGGAGAATCGCCTCGGCCCCATAGATAAGAGAGAACGGTGTATACCCTGTGGGTTTCCTCTTAGTCGTTCGATAGGCCCATAAAACGGCTGGTATCTTATCAACCCACAATCCTGGGAAATCTTTCATCATTTTAGCCAAGATATTAACCAAAGTTTTGTTAGTCGCCTCAGCTTGACCGTTTCCCTTTGGGTATGCCACTGTCGAAGTGTGATGGACAACGGAGTATTTATCTGTGAGCATCGTTACTTCTGAATTGACGAAAGGGGTTCCGTTGTCTGAAAGGATAACCTTTGGGATCCCAAAATGACATATGATGTATTCTCTCATGAAGTTGCTCACCACTCCTATTGTTCCCCTTCTCAATGGTATCGCCTCATCCCACTTTGTGAAGCACTCCGTTGCTACTAGTACCCATATCTTCCCCCTCGAAGATGGATTTATTTCCCCCACCAGGTTGAATGCCAAAGTGTGAAAGGGGTAAGGCATTGCGAGGGAGTGTAGGTCCACTGATGGGGCATGCATCATATTTCCATGAATTTGGCATGCCTTGCATTTCCGAACGAACTCATAAGAGTCTTTCTCCATCGTTGGCCAATAGTATCCCAAAGTCATCAACTAGTCATATAACTTGGACCTTCCTATATGAGTTGGATCGTGTGCCTGCTTGAGGACCTCTGCTGCCTCTTCTCTGCTGATACAACGTAAGGGTCTATTAAAGTATCCCCTTCAAAAAAGATGTCCCTTCTGAACGTAGAATCTCGGGGCCCTTCGTCGAAGTCCCATCACATCAATTTTCTCCGTTGAGATAACTCCATCTTTAATGAAGTCAATATAGGGTCGTCTTCAGTTAGCCTGAGCCTCCACGAAATGACATTCAGCTTCCTCGAAGAATAATTTTCATTTGTCACACTTTCGTTGTAGTTTTTCCACATCCTGTTTCATTCTTGGACAAAAATACCCCTCCCTCTGCATTCTTCGGTAGAGGGGTATCTCAGTTATTTCGTAGTACTCTTCGTGTGTTTTCTCCAATCTTCGCTCTGCCTCTTCTGGGTCGATGCACCTCGATAACCATCCTCCTGCGTTTCTAAAATAAAGGTTCCCCTGATTCGTGAAGTATTGGGTTTATTCTCTCAGCCCCATTGCCCCTTCCCCATATTCTAATTGTCTCCTGATCTCTCCCCTCCAGTCTGCATCCTCTTCCATTGGTAGAATTGACTGCACCATCGAAGGAGATGATCTTTGTTGGATCACGACAATTGTTGCATCGTTCCTCATGATCATCTTCTGGGCAATGGGCATATGTGTCTAGGTGGCGGTTCATCATTTTGGTTTGCCTCTTGATCTTGATCCGATGGAACTGGCCGATGAGCCTCTGAATGATTACTCTGTATGGTACCAGGCTTATGTGTTTCAATACGTGTTCTCCATTCACTTGCTGAACCACCAAGTTTGAATCCCCTCTAATGCAAAGTGAACGGATCCCCCTTCGGAGAGCCTCCAGTAATCCCAACACCAATGCTTCATATTCTTCCTCGTTGTTGGAATAAGGGAAAACTAATTTGTAGGAAAGGCAAATCTCCTCCAATCCTTTTGAAAGAATAACCCCTGCTCTTATTTTCTTTTCTATCGAGGATCCATCGAACTGCATTATCCATTACTCATCCGTTGCGTCTAGGTGGTTGTCCTACAAATCGTCTCCTGGAATAATTTCTTTGGGTGTCTCAAACATTCTTGAGGGAAAAATTACCAATAAATCGACGTAGGCCTGGCTTTTGATCACGTGAGGAACCACACACTTTAAGTCATATTCAGAGAGAATAAGGAACCACCTAGCTACTCTACCAATCAATATAGTTCTAGCTAGCAAATACTTAATAGGATCACATCTAGTTACAATATGAATTGTAAAAGACAATATATAATGTTTAAGTTTTTGCGCTACAAATACTAAGGCTAAACAATGCCTTTCTAAGCTGCTATATCTGACTTCTGGCCCATGGATGATCCTGCTGAGGTAGTAAACTGGTCGTTCTTGGCTGTCAATCTCTTGTTCCAGCAAAGATCCCACGGACCTCATAGTGGATGTGAGGTACAGCTGCAACGGTATTCCTGCCTGTGGGGGAACCATGGTCTGTGGTGAAACGAACAGTTTCTTCAGCCCGTTAAGAAACTACTGGTGAACCTCCTCCCACTTGAACTTTATGTTCTTTCACAGCAGCTGCTTCAATGGATGTGTTATTTCGGCTAATCTAGGCACAAATCTCCTAAGATAGGAGACTTTATCGAGGAAACTCTTCAGCTCCTTTGCCGTTCTTGGGCATGGCATTTCACAAAATTGCCCGTTGTTTATCCTGGTCCATCTGCACCCCTTGTCGATCAACCACAAAGCCTAGGAATTTCCCACTTGTCACTCCAAAAACACACTTCAATGGGTTCATCTTTAATATATACTTCCTACAATGGGAAAACACCTTCCTCAAATCGCTCAGATGGGACTCCTCCTTCATCGATTTTATGACCAAGTCATCCACATAAAATTCCATAAACTTGTGAAAGAAATCATGAAAAAAGTCCATCATTGTTCTTTGGTAAGTCGCCCCAACGTTTTTGAGTCCAAACTGCATCACTTTGTACATGAAGTTACCCAATGGGTAACCGAACGTTGTTTTCTCTACATCCATGGGGTCCATCTTGATCTGGTTGTACCCTACATACCCATCCATGAAGATATATATCTCATGACCTGGCGTTGCATCTATCAGGCTATCGATGGAGGGCAAAGGGAACTCGTCTTTGGGGCAAGCTCTATTTAAATCTCTGAAGTCCACGCAGATCCTTATTTAGTTTTTGTCTTTCTTCCCCACCGGGACAATACTGGATAGCCAAAGTGGGTGTTGTATTGGTGTGATGAACCCTGCTATTAGTAAGCGTTGAACCTCTTCCTTGATATTCAAATATATCTCAGGTTTGTACGTTCTCATCGCTTGTTTCACCAGAATGGCCTAAGGCATTACGTTCAACTTGTGGCAGCTTACTTCCTCATCCAGCCCCTCCATCTCTGTGTATTTCCACACGAAGACGTCTATAAACTCCCGAATAAACTAGACCAAGACCTCTTGTTTCTCCTTATTGAGATCCTTCGAGATGAAGATGGGCCTTGGATCTCCCCCTTCTTTGGCCAGATCCAGCTGTTCTAGTTCTTATGTCTGCGATTTCGGTCGATCCGTCATGTACTCTGGTTCCTCAGTGACTTCCTCCACCAATTCCTGTATGTTGGAGTTGTCTATCACCATGCATTGTCCCCGTTGATCCATTAAAAAGCATTCATATATCGGGTCAACCTCATCATCAATTTCCTCGGCCGCACGCTCACACCGTTATAATCGATACACCACATTTCCTTCCTCGGTAACGACCTTCTTGCATTGCCTACTGGCACTGTTCTAAAAAACCCGCCTAGTCTCCGCCTAGGCTTGAGGCTTGGGATAAACGCCCCGCCTAAAGATTTTGATGCCTTATGCTTGAAAAAACCCTTAAGGCATATTTTTTCTCTAAAAACAACAATGTTTTAGTGAAACGATATTGCCTTTTAAAGATTTTTTTTACAAACCAGACCATTATCTCATCCAAAATAATCAAATAGTATTTTTATTTGCAAATATTCAGACATATTTTTATGATATGTACAATTTTAGTATTTTAATAGCCTTGTTATGGTTAAAAAAATATTAAAATATATTAAAAAGGCCTAAACGCCTTTTCACGCCTTTTTACGCATAGGCCCGCCTAGGCTTCTAAGGCTTAAGGCTTGGCCTCCACGCCTCGATCACGCCCCGCATTTTTTAGAACCTTGCCTACTAGTAGTGGTGATTGCCTTCTTCTTCTTCTCTTTAGAAGCCTTGATCACTCTTTCTCCTGAGAACCGGCTCAGCACGCTTTACCGTTGGACTTCATGCTCCATCGGATCCACTCTGGGCCTCATCTTGTCTTTGAGCTGATTGTAACCTCTTTACCTTACTCGTTCACGGGTCCCATCCTCTCTCTGATTGAGGGAACCCATGCTCCCTCCATTCTTCTCATTAGGACCCATACATCTTTCTCTAACTATGTGTAAAATGTTGTGTCCACCAAGTGAGCCTCCTAAACAGCAAAGGGCCTCTTTGTATCCCAGATAGTCACCTCTATTCCCTTGACATTTGCTTTAGCACATTGGTGGTACGTAGAAGGAACTATCCCTTGGTTGTGCATCCACACCCTTGCTATTAGCAAATGATAGGAAGTTTCACTCTCTATTACGTGGAACTTGATATGGGAACTCATAATTTCCCATTACAATCCCAACATTAACATACTCAATCGACTTGGAAGATTGATTATCATACCCTGAAATTACCAAAGGCATGGGGACCAACCTTTCTTCTAGAATATTGGGTGCGTGGAAAGAGTTGATTAACATGATATTGATGGAAGCTCCCCCATCCATAAGAGTCCTTGTGAAGCTAACTCCGTTGACACTGGCAGTCACATACAATGGCCTGTTGTGTGCGAACCTTACAGCCCTATCTGCATTGTTGAAGGTTACCGCCGACAGAAACCTTCTCACCAACCTGGCCATGGGTCCCTTCCACCTCAGTGAAGGGACTGCGTTCTTTCTCTCAATATCGAGTATTGCCTGGGTTATCTCCAACCTACTCTCCTTCTGTACCCCCACTTGGTTCAAGAACCAAGTGAACTTTGGGGATCTCAAAACTGCACAGTATTCTAGAATCGGGTCTACTTCCTCACCTTTAACGTCGTATACATCCTCCACATCCTAGGCGCTTTCTTCGTCATAAGACAACACTACATTAGCTATTCCCCTCGTACAATCTTCCAGGGCCTCTTCGTACTCTACTTGCTTCGTCGTTGCCTCTCTTTCTCCTCTCTCCGCCTCTTCATCATAGAGCACCACAAGATTGGCCCCATGTGCAGGCAGTGGGTTGTTATTGACGTTCTGTGGAAGGATTTTCAACATCCCTGCTTTTATTTACTTATCGATGATTCTTCTCGGTGTGAAACAGCTCTCGGTTGGATGCTGGATCCTTCGATGAACCTGGCAATACTTTGGATCCACCTTTGTTGCCGCATCGGGTTCCTTAACAACAATGTCCTTTGGCTCATAGACCGTTCCCCCTTGGACCATCACGTTGTAACAGCTGACAGCTTCTTCCACTGTACAAGGCAATGGTGGTGGGTCTTCCCTGTCTCTTCTAAACTTTCTCTTACTGTCCTTCTTCGGTGCCTTGCCCCTATCTCCCCCTCGGTGTACCCCACCCATGGGGGCTGAGACCTCCCCCCCCCCCCCCCCCCCGCAGGTTGCATCGGCTGCCTAAACATCATGGGCACCACCACCGTATTGGGCCACACCACCAAGGAGATATTTCTTGCTGCTTTTAAGAACGCCGTAAAAGTCCCCTCGCGCATCTCATTGATAAGATGATAGATGTACTCAGGAAGCAACCCCTCAGTGCAGATTTGTAATAGCTTGGATTCCTTGGCCTCCTCCCTCACGTCGAGGGACCTTACCCTGAACCTTCGAACATAGGCCGCCACTTCCTCCTCAGGTCGTTATTTCTCCCTACCCAGTTGAGTCAAAGTAAACTCATCTTCTGCCAGAAAGAACTTCTAGACAAAAAACACATGTATCTCCTCCCACGTAGAAACTCTATTAGGAGCCAAATGGGAATACCAGGTATATGCTTTATCGGTTAATGATTTGGAAAACTCCCTCAACCTGAGCTTCTTATTATTGCAATGAGCATCCAAGTGTTCAACAAAGCGCTTAATATGATCCTTCGGGTTCCTCCCCTTCCCTGTGTACTTTTCAAAAATAGGAGGAATATAGTCCTTTGGGTATGGCTCATCGTTGTATTCCTGGGGATAAGGTGTTCGAAAGTCATCATAAACCAAAGCTACCTCGCCAGCAGATTTCTAGGAAGCTTGCATAAACTTCAGCATCTCCTTATGCATTTCTTTTCTCATTTCTTCCATGGGTGATTCTACTGGGGCAACAGCCAATGGCACCATGGCCTGGGTGCTCGTTGCAGCTGGCACAAATGCCACAGCAGGGGCCGTTGAAACTCCTGCGGTTCCCATTACCAGATTCACAACAGAAGGTATTCTTGCTGGGACTGTTCCCGCTGCACCTGCACCTGGTGGGGCCGTTGGGGTCACCCCTGGTGTTACGAAGGCATTGGCTTCCAATCCTCCTAGCATCGTTGAAGCTACTGGAGTTTACAAAACCTCATAAAACTTACTCATGAGGATCTCTACCTGAGTGGGTCCCAACCCCACGCTCGGGGAAGCTTGTGTTACCCCTTGAATGCCCGTCGTCGCTTGAATCGGAGGTACCTCTATTCGAGGAGCCCCATCCCTTAGAGCCTCCAGTTCTCTCGCAGCCTGTTCTTCATTGTGTTGAATGTCATTAAAGTTGAGCCTTCGATTAGCATTATCTTGCGCCATACTCCCTACTTAGAAGAATGTCTCCCCAGCAGAGTCGCCAAATGTAGGAGGGTACTTTAGATAAGATGGAGGCGTAACCCCTTTGAAGTATAGTGCTGATAAGTTAATTAGCTGAAACATCGGATTAGTGACAGAACATCCAAGCACAAACTCAATGAAGATGAAGCTTAGTTTAAACTCAAAAATCTCTCGAGTATAACTCAGGAAAATAGTAATGAACTCAGAAGTAACTTAGCTAGAGGGAGAGAGAAGTAAGCACCCTAGATACACCTTGGCAAGCAGCCAAAACACACCAACCACCCTCAAGAATCTCTGTCAAGTATTAAAAGCTTCGTAATAAATGACAATGGTGAGTGAATAAGACCTCTGGTTTGTAATAATTCTCTCTCTGATGTGTATTCTCTCTAGTAATAACTTCTTAAACTCTCAAAAGATCATCCTCTCCTCAAAAGTGGTTGGGGTCCTTAAATAGCCCCCCTCCCCCCCCCCCTACCCCCGAGGCAACTCAGTCATTAAAGACTATGAAAGATATCTCTCATACTTTATGTCACAACATTAAATGCCAGATGCACTAGTTGTCTCCACGTCATAAACATTAAATGCCAAGACATGCCTTTTGCCTAACCACTGTGTGTCAGGGGGCTGTTGTCGCAGAGGTGGCTCACCAACTTCTTGACATCCCCAAATACCATGGTGGTTTACTCGAGTATAAGTCTGACATTATTTAGCTAGCTAGTGACATCACCTACAGTAGATGTGACATTAAGTAGAGGGATGTTTTTTTTAAAACCAAACGCCCAATGGAGCTCCAAGATGCTACACTCTAGGTTCCACGGTCAGGGTCCTTCAGTGTTTTACCTAGTGTATCTAAGATGGTCAGGACAAGCCCCAACAGTGCCTCACTTCTCAATCCTCCAAACCAAGTCCCTCTAAAGTGCCCCCGGTGAGGTCATTCGATAGAGCATGAAATCCCTCCCAGGCCCTACTAAGCCTGGTCTCTCGCGAGTACGGTTTGACATCACACTAAAACTCATTATTATTCTCGTTACAACATTACAACCGTTATAGCTTACAGTCAATATAAATAAAGATACAATATGACTAACACAACAAGCTAAAGTATGAGTTGCCACGCTAAGCAGCGTCGCTAAGTTGCCATGTAGAGTTGCCACGCTTGAGCTGCCTCGATTGCTTAATCTCAAACACTATTGCTAATTAGGGAATTATCCCTAATCTCAGGATTACCTTTAATCCCCCTCTATATTTTCCCCTTTGTGGAGAGATTTATTGTGGGAATAAGAAATTTCTGCACGAAAACTTCTCAATCCGAAGAACCCTCTCTGTGTGAAAAAATTCTGGTCTCCTTTCCTTCGTTAGAACCGCAGCGTTATAATGTCCAGGTAAAAGTAAAATTCTCCCCGATGTACCTGAGTCAAAGCGCTACGACTTGTTGGGGATTTGACAAAGGGACATCGCCACTTTTTCCTTATACTGAGCCTCAACCGTTTTAGCTTTATTATTTGAAATTCTCCCGAAAGGCCTGCTAACCTTCTCAAATACTCGTTTGGACTCTTAGTAAGTGAAATTGTCCCTTGTAATGCTTCACTATGTTCGAAAAAATAAAAATTCTCCCCGTTGAATCGTTGGGGCACTGCCTTCATTGGGAGTCATTGGATATATCTGACAAAAATTATGGCCCTAAAACTCAAACTTGCTGGAGAAGGCAACTCCCTTCTTTTCCCCTAGCGTCACTTCATTAATGATGTGGCGCTATCTTTTCAACCCTTCCCGAAGTGTCACGTGTTCATTTGAAATGATTATAGGCGACCCTCGCTCATGCGATGGTGGGAAACTCAAAAGTCAGGTTTAAAAACCTTCAAACGTGTAAGGACATATTTTCATAGGTCCGTTATCAATTTATTATGTCATATACCGCTACACCGTCGAAGAGCATTCAAGAGACATCTACATCAAAGACGGATCCGAATTACTCAAATTCTTCATCATTCAAGACTCCGCAAAGTTTACTTTGGTAAGGTTATGTTTTAAATACCTTAACTTTTCACTTAGAGCTTTTGGGATATTTTTACAAAATATTTTTTAAGTGCTGGAGCGGACTTTTTTGTCAAAATTTGAGAATGAGTATTTTTTCTAAGTGTTGAAGCGGGCAATAAAATAATATTTTTTTTTCGCTTCAGTCGTTCGAGCGACATAGCATGTCGTTCGCGCGAGATAGCATGTCGCGCGATGTCGTTCGAACGACAGTTGTCCTTCGTTCGAGCGACTTGCTGATCTCGTTCGAACGAGCTCTGTTTTTTAGGCGGCGCATTTTTCTATAAATACTCATTATTTGGTAACGTTTTCATTAAGAAGTCCATACGTTTTCCAGAACAGAAACACTGCTAAAGCAGTAATCTTTAGGCTTCTTCTTTTAGGGTTTTAATCCCTTTTTGTTTTCAATTCACAAAACTCCCATATGCTTTAGTGAATTGTTTTGGTGTTCAAGAACACAACTTTTCCTCTTGTTTATTCTTTGTGGGGAGATCCCTACAACCGATAGCTACGTGCTATTGTGGAGGGAGTCCTTGGGAAGATTTCAGACTGCGTGTCTAGGATTGCGGTCATTGTGGTATAGCTGCGCGTGAACCACTGCAGATTTCTAGTCGTTGCTTTAAAGGTTTGACGAAGACACCGTGCGTTACTTTTGTGGGCGAAAGCAAGATGGTATGTAAGTCAATGGTCTTGTAAACTTTTCAAAGTTCTAGAAATAAAAGGTTTTGCCCTGCGGGGATTTTTTCTTAAGCTTGAGTCGCATGCTTTATTTATTTTATGGTTTGACACACACACACACTCAGTTGAATGATTTGGGGCTGATTAATTTTGGTTTAAAAATAGACACTAATTAAATAAGTGTACCAACGTAGAAAGTTGCGAATTTAATCAATTATCACACAGTCGCACTCTTCTCAAAACGACTCTTTTATTTCAAAACCCTTCTCTTTCCTTCATCTTATTCAAGCTCCCACATATTCTTTAGAGAGAGAAACTCTGCACAAACTCTATGTGAACTCCATTGTTGCCCCATTCTTTACTCAGTCTCCTCCCACTTTCATCTTTTGCGCCACCACCTGCGATTGTGCTCCTTCCTCCTTGTTCTGAGCCCTTCTTACCCAGCTATCACTACACCAAAAACAGTAATCTGGCACGGTTTAAAATTGTGCCAGATCAAATCTGGCACAGTTTTGAACTGTGCCAGAATCAGGTGTTCCAAAATGGTCAATTTTTTCTAGCACGGTTTAAAAGTGTGTCAGTTTTGACCAAACAGGTACACTTCTGGCACACTTCATAACCGTGCCAGAATTTAAAAATTTTGGCACACTTTATAACTGTGCCAGATTAAGTAAATTTTGGCACACTTTTGGCACAGTTCAAAACTGTGCCAAATTTTTGGATCAAAGAAAAAAAAATTAATTATAAATAATATTACCCAAAAAAAATCAACAACATTTCCACTATTTTTTATACTTGTTTTAGAATAACAAACATTCAATAATAATATAAAACCAGCATGGCAAAAATAGTACAACAACAATAGAAATAGTCCTCAACAACACTAATACACGTAGAACATGCCCACTAAAAATTATTGGCTCAAATTCCATTAATAGAAAATTCATGTCAATTCATATTAAATTCATCTCAATACATGCACAAACATCGATCCTTTCGAAGAGATTCTCGCTTGCCAACATCTTGTTCGTGGAAAATCCAATGCTTTTGTTCATGAATTGATCGTAGTTGGTCAAAGCAACACAGTAAACGACAAGGTCAACGTCTTTGAACATTTCTAACCACTTATAATAATCTCTAAGACTTCTTGAGTGAATTCTAATGAGTTGGTACCTGTAGATGCAAAGCAAAAACTGGTATTAGTACTAAAATTGTGTGTATAGTCACAAGTACTTGAAAACATGAAAAAGACAAAAATATGCATAAAATGTTGGTGAAATAAAGAAAGTAGCAAGTAATAATTTTACAGAACTAATTCCAAAGTTTCATGTTGAGATAGATGTGAATTGCATACCAGTTATAAACAGTTTATAAAATTTCGACAGAGTTTCCTTTGTTTATATGACTATCCACCCTGTTTAACGACTAAAAACTACTCAAACCACAATAATAGTAATATGCAACAATCGTTCCCATTAGTCAGAGGCATACATGAAGATGATTTCTTAGTGACATACATTAATATTCATTAGTCACTCGCTTTGATGATTTCTCGGATAACTTTTAAAGAAATTCAGAAAAAAAAATTGATATTAGTAAAGTCAGATAAAATTTTATAAGGTGAAACAATCCGTAAACATGTATAGAAATCAGAAGCGTAAAACTTTGACTTGATATGCGCGTATGAATCTAGAGGCTACATCATATGGATCTCATAAACATCTTACAATACCTAGTAGTCCGTTGCATCTCATAACTTTCTCTGAAAGACTGACCATAAGGTGATCTGAAAAAATAAAAACAAACATCGACTAATAATAAAACAAAATGCATAACATCGATTAACGATCGATAAATGTGAATCTGTATATATATATAATAGTAGGGATGCGCTCCTAGCTCGCGGAGCTAGATACCGAAAAAATAAAAACACTCTCTCTATTACTTTGAGAAGAGAATCGTTGGTTTGACCGATGGACTACGTGGGAAATACGAGGATGCTTATAGAGTTCATTATGATCATTCGTGTTATAGAGCTATCAACTGTTTCATGGAATCCAAAAAATAGAAATCACTGCATCTTCCCTTAGAGATTGATGTTGAATTATTAAACAGAAAACTTGATCTTCATCATGAAGAACCTACACTTTCATATCAAATGAACCATATTTTGTTAGTACAATTGAAACTTGACCCTACAAAATCCCATTTCCACTGACATTTTTTTAATTTTAGTTGAATCTACTTTAGGTTCAACCAAAGCAATTGCAGGAACCTTACGAAATCTGATTAACTTTTTTATTATTTTAGAAGTAGGTCTATATGCAGCCCCTCTAACATTCCAATATAAGAAACTTATCATTGATACTTCCCAAAAGTGGAATTTGTGAATACCTTAGCTTTGGATCTTATAATTCTTCTAAAGAGAGGATCTTAAAGTGTAGCAACCGAAGATGGCGATAGCAACCGGAGAGCCCCATAGAAACCCCGTAGCAGTTGCTATCGTAGCATCCCCGTAACAGCCTCCACCATAGCATCCTCATCAGTGGTTTACTTCAAATCAAACATCATCAGGGAGACTTCAAGATTCCAAACAATTAACTCTTATACTACAAATAACATAATTTAGGAAGGAAAATCGTTACCTCCTGTATGGAAAAGTTAAAGAGTTTGTTGAAACCGAACTTAATTCAGTGGGTCCAAACGAATCAGATCGAACCACCAATGGTGGAGGTGCTTTAGACTCAACTTGTCTATCTATCATTTTCTCCACCAGAGTTGTCATTTGGTAAGTACCGAGCAGATGAACAGACATGGGTGGACACAATTAAATCTGTGCGACACAGTTAAACTGTTAGAATCAGTATTATGGATTAGCTTGGTTAGTCATAATACTACTCACAAAAAGGCCAGTATACCTGAGATAAGTCTATTGAAAATGGCCAGTTTACCTGAGATAACTGTCAATCACCCAATTGAACAGCGGCTCCATATTGCAACACACAACTGGATCAAGTAAACTAAACATACCTATTAACAAATGAATGAACCACTGCATTAACATCCTCATCCAATTGAATAGTAGCCTCAACACTATACTCAGCTTTTTATATCAGCATTCTTAGTAAATCAACTTTGAACCACTACATTCTCTGCTATGACTGCCATATAAATGATAGAATTTATATTCTTAGTAAATCAACATGTCACTATGTTGTATGTTTCGCAGATCTGCATATATAAATAAGTATGTCATTATGCTAAATTATAAAAAAAACATTTGAATTTGGGTTTTTGTTGACACGCACATATAAAACACATATAACTGAGCTCTATTCACCTTACACACGATTGGATGGGTTGGAGGCTATGCGGTCCATAAGCACCACCTTATGGAAAATACAAGTTCTTTACTAATTGTTTTGTTCTTGAAAAGTAGTTGTATTAGTCGATCGAGCCACATCGCAGTAGCGCTACCACCACCATGTTGTTATGTTTTGAGCAATCACCCACCTCCCTGTGTGCGCTCGCGTTGAAGCATAATGACCAAGTTGAGGAAGCTAAATCGTCTTTCGCCCTCTCTCTCTCTCTCTTTATCTTTTTATCTCCCTCACCCTCTCCCTCTCTTTCAACACCTTCTCGAGCGATAAGTGACACAGTGGACTAGTTTATCCCCATAAATGTTTGCACTCACCCTCCATAGACGGCTCCAATGTCCATAGCATTCCTCACAGTGGACTAGTTTATCCCCAAGCCACTTATATATGACTTGGTAACCACACGTTTCCAGTGTTCATAATTTGCAATGAAATCCTGTAGTGCGGGTTTCCCACAAACTCCAACCTATGAACTCGACAACTAGTAAGGTGACGTCTCCACCCTTTAAGGCCATTATTTTGTTCATTATGACCCGCATTCTGATTCCCCACTTTGAGCATTCACGCTTGCAATGCACACTCCTACACATTACATTACTGTTAGACCAGCAGCAACTCAATACCCCACTATGTACTTTCAAAGTACATCACAATATCCTGCTCTTATATTGTGTCGAGTTTATAAAGATGAAAAAATGTCGATTACAAATTACATGGCATCTTTAAAAATGAAAAAGAAAAATACTTCACATGATTCTAATCTCAGATGAAGAATGGCGTACCAGACTGCATTGGGATCATTAGATTCTTTGCAGAGTGAAGGCTCATGTTGTAATCTTTTTTCATAGCACTCATTAGATTTAGGCATTCAATATACAACCACATCGACTCCGTTAACTTTATCCTTACTAATCGATATAACTTCCCTACACATTGGCTTTGTTAGTTTCTTCATTGCTGCCAACAATTTCCAAAAGAATGCACAATTTTTAACAATCAGTGAACCAAATCTCAACATCTCTAATATTATGTAAGAGAATCAATCACCAACCTTCCCAAATCTCAACATCTTCAGGAAGTTTTGGTAGATAGAAGTAGCAGACCACATAAAGAAACCACCAGGGTGCAATAGACGATTCAACTCCAAAAGAAGTTTACCGCCTGCATGTAATACTCGTGTGACTAATTTCAAACCAAAATTAAAGAAGGCTACAAAATTAAAGCATGCTACAATTTGAACCAAAATTAAAGAAGTTTACCGCCTGCATTAAGCCCTTCAGACTAAATTGCAAGGTAGAACCACTTTTTAAAGCCGAAAAAATCATTGATGTATCTGAAGCTGAACGAGAAGATTGTAATAGAGGAGATGTATCTAATAGATCTTCTAAATCATTGTTGACTTTATTGGTACATGAAACATTTTAGACCGAACGAGCAACAGGTACTAGTTTGTCTTGAATTTCAGGTCCTGAAAACCAAATATTTGACTTAGAAACATAGTCGAACTATACGAATTAGGTTTGTTATTTAAAAAAATTATAACTTCAACTAAATATAGTAATTTTTCGTCTTCAACCGTTAAGCTGGAAGGGAACATGTCAAAGAAAGGAAAGTAAGCCCCCATATACCTCCCCATTTTCATGGTTGTTCACATTGGTTCCAAAGTAAACTGGAACTTCTATTTCATTAAAGACTTTCTCCGCTCTAAGATACTTTGATGGCACACGATCATTGTTGCAAACTTTATCAGTTTTTTAACCTCATTACAGTTTACTAAGGATCCTGAAAACCCAGTGTACATGTCAGAATTACTTTTCCTTCATTGGTTGAGAACAGGTCCATTCCTAAAAAGAGGGACTTCAGAGAAGACACTGCTGATATTTTCAATCTTTCTCTTATTTACTGTAACAAAATTTGTAAGTGATGACTAAACAATATTTTAACGAATGGGTGAATCCGTATTGTCAACATTATGTTTCTTCATTGCTCTATAATAGAGTGGATCCATTTTAACACTATTAAATCGAGAAAATCCATCAACCTTATTAAGGTCGTGGACTCTAAGCATAAAATCTCTTCCTGTTGAGCTATCATAATTGTCGATCACCTCTACAACAGGTGGGCCCGTGCCACCGTTTGCACATTCTTCCTCACTGTATGCTTTTTCTTTAGGATCACATTTATCTGGAGAGAGATGCTTCGATGACAGTTGTGAACTCTTTTCTTCCTTGCCGAGTTCCCTAAATTTATTAACCAAATAACTCACATGACTCAGTGAGTAGATATTTTCTAGAGCTTCTCTTAAGGAGTGCAAAATAGACCCTTCATCAGAAATGACTATTTTTCTTTTATCAGGAGTTACATTGAAATTATATGAAGTTGTTAGAATAATAAAATTCATTATTGCAATTGGATATTGCTTGGAATTCGCACCTTTATAAAACTCATTCACAACCTTGCTGAATTTAGGCATATCAACAGGTCGACCATTTACGAAAAATTATTGACGATCTCCTAAATTACGTCCACTACCATATCCGGGCTTGGAAAGAAACCCGTCGATCTTGCAGCAATCTCATATACATATACTCAATGGTTCTAAGCAAGTGAAGGTGCTCATGCCAAACATTGTGATGATATTATCTTTAAAAGGAACCATTTCCCTGTGTTTTAAGTACTATAGATTTCACGTTTCTTTCGGTTGCGTTGCTGCAAACTAATCTAACTCCCGTTGAAACAAGAGCATAGGCCTGAAATAAAAATAAAGTAAAACCTTAAAATAGGGCTGTGAAAATAAATTCTCCTCTAACATGATATATGGTATGTTTAGCTACAAGATCAATAGAACATGTGCCTATATTTTTGTCAATGTCTAACTCCTCATTTATATCATAAAAGGATAATGAAACAGAAGACACCCCTTACAAAGTGAAGCATCACATACTGAGAAACTTTGAGATTTGAAGTACTCCCTCATATATACAACATGCTGCAAGGTCTCATATGCAACTTATATTCTCCGCTTAACTGTATCAATCTTAACTAGGGTAGATACAGATACTAATGAGGTTCCCTCTACCTTTTTCAGCTTTAGGAGGATTGAGGCAACGGATTGATGGAGAGAGGGGACGTCGTCATGGAGACGGATGACGTCGCGGGTGGCACATGGTCAAAAACTTAGTTAGAATTAATGATACCTTATTTCTTATACTCCAATTCGATTCCTCTCAAAAATCTCGTAGTCTCAAAACGATCTTCCTCGATAGAGATAGAATGACCTCCCGCAAACCTCACTTTAACTTGTAATTTCACTGAGGACTAACTCCAATTACTACGGCGTAGTTAACCATAATCGAAATCTAAGATTTATACCAAGTCATTAAGTCCTTTTAATCCTAGTTATCATAATGTTGGGGTTTTATTGCAATACCCAACTACAAGTACTTATCAAAATGAAGTGTCTTTAGTTGCCTAAAAAATAGAGGTAAATGTAAACCAAATAATAGACAATAAGGCTTGAAAAAAATGAAGCTACTTGTAGAATATTGTTCTAGTCAAATGTATACGTAAAGAAACTTCTAAACGAAGCATTCCAGAAAACAAAATATTAATAAAGTGAGAACATTAGTCCCACACTTGTGTTAATAAGCTAATAAGGAACTTTACAAAATCTAACATTCATTTCTGCACAAATATATCTAAAACAAGTATGTAGCAACTAGACTAACATCACTTAATTCATGGATATAAGCTCAATTGAGGACTTTCATCAAGCAACTATTGAGCCAAATTCATATCCAATTATAATCCATCAAACGGTTGAATCAAATCCAACACTTTTCTGGAGCATTTTACAGACCCACACGCATGAACCCAAAATATTCTAATCAATCTCGTGACTCCTTTATAGAACTACGTCAATTTAGAGAGCATACCTTCATATACAAGTTTCACACCTCCATATATAAATTTCACCATTCCTACAACAGACCAATATTCAAAGTGAGTTTCGGGACTTGAAATGCGGCGACTTAGGGTTTTCTGCACATCTTCCTCAAATTGACCATGTGAGACCCACGTTCCTCCAACCAATGCTATGATGAAGAGGGAGAGATATATCGAAGGGAAAATTCGGATATGGAGGAGTGGGGAGATGGGGTTCACCCGATTTTTAGGAACAAACGATTTGAGCGGGAGTGTTATTTAGCAATAATTAAGGTAGTTTTATTAAGACCGTTGTATAATGGTCAAATAAAAAAGTTTATAGGTCGGCTAATTAAAAAAGTGATGTTAAACCGTATGGATGAAACAGTTTACAGCACCTCACTTATTAGTGATGCAAATTAATTTATAAAAGCGTCTTAAATTTGCATTTTTCTTGTAGTGTATAGTGTTAGGTACAGGCTTTATGGCACAATCTTCCTAAAGGCATGATAATATTCATGAAACCTAACACATGTGACAATAACATAAATGGTGTCACACTTCTAGCACCACAAAAATAAAACAACACCAAGGAAAATAATAAACAAATCAATAATGACAATCTCAAAATACTAAAGAAAATAAGTATACATTCATTTCGGAATTGTGCCAAACACTTGAGAGGTATTCCATGTTTAGGCATTAATAAGCATGAATGATATTTGTTATTTGACTAAAACCAAGTAGTAAATACCAAATTATGAACTTTCAAACATTATATTTTCATACTTTAAACATCCAACATTACATTACTATAAAAAATATATGGTCCAAAGCATAACCAAAAATAGAATGATAGAGCAGTAACAATAGTAGTGTAATTTTCACACTTAACAATGGGAGTATATTCTTGTTAACATTAACATTTAAAAGACTAAAAACTAATGCTGGAGCAAATATGCTGAACAAAATATATGCTAAACAAATATATATATATATATATATATATATATATATATATATATATGTGTGTGTGTGTGTGTGTGTGTGTGTGTGTGTGTGTGATGTACCAAACATGAAACATAAAAGTAAAACCCTACTCATTGTCATGCCTACTCATTTTTAATTAAATAAAAAAGAACAAACATAGTACATTCAATACACAAAAGAAGCATAAAAAATAACTTACCTCTAAATACATAAGAGAAACAAACCCCCAATTTTGATGTGGGAATGGAATACCCAATTTTTCAACCTACAAAACAAAAGAAAGATAAATTACCAAATGTACACATTAAATAAGAGAACAAACTTAGTTTGAAACCAAAATCAGTTTTTCAATTCGTAGGTTACAAATCGAAACCCTAGCATTTACATAAAACACAAAACAAGTCATGCATATATCTAGTATGCACCCAATCTAATATGGCCGGAGAGAAAGATAAATGTGAGCCGAGAGAAATCGAAGAAGAGAGAGGATGAAAGGGTGAGCGGATGAGCGGGAATGAGAGAGCTGTCCAAAAATTTAGTATAATGATTTTTTGTAGGGTATTTTATATTTTAGTCAAGTGTACTCAATTTTGGCACACTTTAAAACAGTGCCAAATTTTGGCATTGTTTTAAAGTGTGCCAGATTGTCATTAAATCGTGCCAGAATTTGGCACGGTTTTAAACTGTGCCAGATTTTTAATATCAGGGTGTGCCAAATTGTTGTTTTTGGTGTAGTGTATATCATTCATCACCGCTCTATTATGGCTTCTCCAAGTAATTCCAAGGTTTCCACCACCACTCAGCCAGGCTCCCCCTCTGCCACTTCTGGTGCTGCTGTCACCCCTAGCGTCGTTGCCCTGAATGCTGCTCGTCAAGAGCAACTACGCTTCTATCGTCGGGCGCCCATCTTTGACGAAGATGATAAATTTTCTGATGCGTGCAAGGCTTTACATTTCTCATCCAAATTCGACCCTTTACTGTTGGGTGATGAGGAAATGGATTCATCAAAGTGGGGCTATCTATCCCCAGAGGGGACTCTGCATTTTCGTTTGGACCGTGGTGACTTCCCCTACTCTCAGATTGACTTTGAAGCGCCTGGGGGGTCGCCAGCCCATTTTGGTGCCTGGCATACACATATGCAGAGTTCTTACACTGCTGCTCTTGCCAAGGTTGGTCTTCATCAAGCCTACTGGTTTGGGGAGTTCACCTTCTCTAAGCACAACGCGACGTTACAAGTACTAGTTTCTAGATGGAACATCGCAACTCACACCTTTTTTGCTGTGTGGGGGGAGTTCACCGTTACTCTGGAGGACGTCTACGAACTCCTTGGGTTTGAGCCCATGGGTGAGTTCACCTACCATAATGAGGCTCTGGATGCCGAAGAGGCTGCTGATCGAGTTGAGCTGGATCGAATCTGCCGCAGCTGCACCGGTTCCTCGAACAAAGCCACATTTGCCCCCCTCATCAGTTATTTTTTTGAAGCTCCGACGCTGAATGATGTCAGTGATATAACAGGCCGAGGTAGAGGTACATCCCTAGAACTGCTTTCATGCTTCTTCCTAACCGAGAAGCCCAACGATCAGCCCAGGCGGGATCTAATAAATATTTCCATTCGTTTGGTTAGGGGGTTCAACCTTCATCTGGCCTCCATCGCCTTAGGGTCACTCTACACCTGATTGGATCGAACCCACATAGACATGGCACGATCATTGGGCCGTTATAACTTGGCCAATGTTGCCAACACCATTATTCTGACGGGCTTTCTTTACACCCATTTTTTTGCCATCGCTGTCAAGTCAATTTCTCTACCCGTGAGCCAAGGTATCAAGCCCCCACGCCTCCTGACAGGCTTTCTTTTTGTGTTTCCAATTTAATTAATTTACTCATTAAATAATTTATTAACATCCCAAGTCTATGGTCCGACTCCAATTTAATTAATTTATTACTCATTAATTAATTTAGTGCCTTGGTGTCAATCAACCAATATACCCGGACTCGCTCACTTGACCCGTATCTTAATGTCCGAAATTAAATGCCCAAATTCCCTTAATAAGTTCGACACACCCTTATTAACCAAATTAACTTTAAATGTATTTGTGTCATATATACTTCAAATGCCACCCATATTGTTTGTCCCCTTAAAGTCATCAAACAAACCCAACACTTAATCATAAGGACTCACTGTACGAAATTTATCCCCAAATAGTAAAAGCCACCGGAAGTGCCCGTCGTTCGAACCATAATTGAAAAATATGATGTGTGATAATTGATTTAAATTAAATTCGCAAGTTTCCAAGTAACCCTTATTTAATTAGAGTCTACTTTTAAATCAAATAAATACAGTCCCTAAACATGCATATAAATCAACCCATCAAAAATAAAGCATGCATCACAGTAAATATGCTGAGACACAAATTTCAGGAAAAAAAACCCTTTCGGGTAAAACCTTTATTTAACTATGAATATATAAATCGCAACTTAAAATTACATAGAGAAATATGTAGTGGATCAACACGCAGCCAACCCACAAAGACACGCAGTCTTGAACTCAGCAAGAGAATACACGCAGCACCCTCCAAGGACTCGCAGTCCAAACAACAAAGGAAGAACCGCAGCTCTCCTCAATGACACGCAGCCATAACACTTTGTAGAGACTCCCTCAGCAATGACACGCAGCCCTCGGTTGCAAAGATTTCCCCATAAAGATTGAACAATAGCAAAGCTTGTGTTCTAGGGTTCCAAACGATTCACAAAAGTAATTGGAATTTTTGTGTGTGAATCAAAAAGATGTTTGGCACATCAAAAATCGAAGTCTTGTTGTGTTTGAACTCTTAGAAACTTTTTCTCAAAGACTTGAAAAATACACCACTGAACTAGGTAAATTTATAGGAAACTTGAATCGGTGGATAAAACTCTCACGGAGCTGTTCGAAATTATCAGAACCGAATCGGTCTGATTTTGGTAGCGGATCGGTTCACTATGAATCGGTTCGTTTTTAAACAAGGCTTCTTCAGTTTAGCTTCGATCCGGGGTATTCTGTTTCTGGAGCAAAGCAAATCGATCCGGTATGGAGGCGGATCGGTTCTTTTTTTAAAATAGGCGGACCGGTCCGGTTTACCAGAAAATAAAATGCTTTAAAAAACCTCAATTTGCTTGAAAAAACTTACTTCTTATTTTTATAAAATCATTTTATAAAAATTTCCCAATACTAAGTATGAAACTTTAAGGGACTTAAAAATAAAACTTTACCAAGTTCATTCTCGCAGAGGTTATGATGTTAAAGACGCTTTGATATTCGGATCCGTTGATGTAGATGCGATCTTGAATTTCTTCAACGGTGTAATGGCGTACGACATACATATTGACAATGGACAAAAATGTCCTTACAATAGCCAAGGTCGTTCGAATGACCCTTAGACTTTCTCTCTCCTCTGTTTCTGTATCAGTCCGATGCCATGGACAGTTCTTAAGCCCTTCTTTTACCCATAATTTCATATTGTAAATTCTTTTCAATAAATCCCAACTCAACCATTTCCAGTCTCATCATTCTCACACTCAGTAATCAAATATAAAGATCTAAATTGGTTTCTCCTAAATCCCTTACATTACATCAATTGTTCTAATATCAATTAAGTCCCCCAATCAACACATACGGAATAATGATCACCATTAAAACATAATTTTCTCATAAAATCCTACAAATTGAAAACCCAATTTATGTGTCAATCCCAACCCAAAATTATTAGTTTAACACTTACCATAATATGAATTCAAGACAACAATTAATTTCAAAGGAAATTTAACCACTTGCCTTAGGATTCGTAGTGTCTGATTAATCCTTTGGTGTAGAGGTTGTTGTGTGATGAAGAAAACCTCTCTTTTTCTTCCTATTTGGCTCACAAGAGTCCTCCCTCTTTGTCCCTCTATGTTCTCAGATTCTCTCAAATGAGTTATGGATGTCCACAACTTCTAAACCTAGATTTATATTTCCAAATCCTTTTTTAGTCATATGGGTCTAATTAAAATGGCCCAAAAACCCCCGTGTTGGCGCGGTTATGCCCAAAAATATTCCCTGACCCATTTACCACTCCTGGGTACACTTTTTCGGCTATCTCGACCCATACGGATTCACCCGTGCACTCAGAATTGTCATCCGAATTACTTTATAAAATCATCTAATTTTCGACCTCAAAGATGCGACACAATAATAATCCAAATAATTAAGTCTTAATTCTCCAATTTAAATAAATCCTCTGATTAAAATAAATTCTCCAAATCATAAGTTTAAATTTCTCCAAATAAATATGATCTCTATTTCTCCCAAAATAATTAAATTCAATGTCCTCGAGGTGTTACAATTCTCACACATGGAGAAACTTATAACTGGAAAGTAAATATTGAACTTATTCATGAAGATTTTAATGACTTGAATGATATTATTCATCTCAGTAGCACAAGAATTCTTGTTGAAATCGAAGATTTCTACAAATCTTTCAAATGCTCCATTGATTCAAGTAATGTTATATCCAAATTTATATTTCCCATTATTTTTTAGTATTTAATTTTTGTAAGTATATTAGTTTTTTTTTTGTTATGAATTCCACTGTTGAGGGTTTGTCAGAAGAAATATTATCAAATTTAGTTGTCTGTTTATTTATTTTATAGACAATGCTTATTCCAACAAATTAGTTGAAATAGTTACACTAGTAAATATTGATAAGAATGTTGTTTGAATATAGTTTAATTTTATTTTGATGTTATACACGAGTGATGAAACTATCATCGAAAATATGATAATGAATCAAAATGACGATGTCGAGTGTAGAAGATATTTTGATTTATTAGTAGAGATATTTTCTGGTCGTGATGATCTTCTTGATAGTGTTTGTAATGTTGCGGTAACTCGAGACTATGCTGTAACAATTAAAAAATAAAAAAGGGATTGTTAGGTGGGGATGAAAATATAGCACTCGTGTTCCAATGGATTGGCAAAAGAATGACACATCATCATGATTTATAAATTGTCCTTTGAGATTTGGGGGAAAAAGGAAAAGGATGGAAATTGGAGTAAAAACAATGTATTCCACAAGCAATATTTGAAGAATTTTCTCAAGTTCATTTTATTTTTTAGATCAAGTGCAATGAAGATGGTCATTTGGCTCATTTGTTTTCTGCCCATCCTTCTTTTAATTGCATTAAGCATGACTTACTCCAATGTCTTTGTGATGGATAGCACGTATAAGACAAATAAATATAAAATATCATTGCTCAATATAATTGGAGTTTGGAGCATTATCTTGCCATGAGTGTTACTGACATACTCCTTAATTTGAAGGAGGGACATTTACACTTTCATTATAAACATGAGATAAAGCTAACAAGTATCGTCCTAAAAAATTTACGAGTAAACAATTGAATTTTTCTATTAAATTGTATTAAATTAAAGTTTTCAATTAGTGAACCATCATGGTATGTGGTGATGTTCACTCCAACTCTCAGGTTATGAGTTCGACTTTCCCTCCCTCCTTCCCTGCATGCATTCCCCTTCGATAAATAAATAAAGAGTAATATGGCCTCTAAACTAATAATTTGGTCAATTTAGTCCCTAAATTAATAATTTGACCAATTTAGTCCCTAAAATAGTTTAAAAAGCCTCTAAAAAAGTACCCTTTTTTTAATAAGTATTAAAACCTCTAAAAATGTACCCCAAACAATTTTTAAAAAATAGTGTTTAAAAAAATGGGATAAAAGAACTTTTTTTTAGATTATATAACAGTTTTTTTTCAAACAATTTTAAACTCTTTCAATATATTATAATACATTTCAAAACTATTTTTTCCAAAATAAAAAAATTCTGAATTTAAAAAAAAAAATATATGGCATAAAATACTCCGAAATGTACCCCAAATAATAAATAAAAAACCGAGTTTTATTAAAAAAATTGACTTTTAAAAAACATGGAGTAAAAAACTTTTTATTTTAATTTTATAATACCCATTTTATTGCTTTTTAATAAGGAAAACGAAATTGTATTTATTAACGTATTTTTTATAAAAAAAATCATTCAAAAAAAGTTTTAAAGAATAAAAAACAGCTTTTTTATTCCATTTTTTACAGAAAAACTTAGAATTTCAAATTAAAAAAAAAACCCATTTTTTATTATGTTTTGGGTACATTTCGAATATTCCAATTCTTACTAAACAAGAGAGTAATTTTCAACTTTGAAAAAAACTTTTATAATTTGGTTAAAAAAATAGTTTTTTATCCCATTTTTTCGAAACATGTTTTTTTTAAAACTTTTTTTTAATTATTTGGGGTACATTTTAAAGATTTTGACTCTTATTAGAAAATATAGTAATCCATCAACTTTGAAAAGAAAAAAACAGTTTTCAAATAAAGAAATAAACTGTTTAGAATTAAATAAAATGTTTTTTATCCCTTTTTTTTTACAAAAAAATGCAGAATTTAAAGTACAATAAAAAAAATTATGTTTTTATTATTTGGGGTATATTTCGAAGGTTTTAACTCTTTTTTTAAAAAAAGGGTAATTTTTCAACTTTGAAAAAAAAGTTATTATAATTTTTTTTGAAAGTTTTTTTAACACATTTTTAAAATTTGTTTAGGATACATTTTTAGAGGTTTTAATTCATATGAAAAAAGAGTAATTTTTTAATTTTGAAAAGAAAGATTTTTAAACTATTTTAGGGACTAAATTAATCACATTATTAGTTTAGGAACTAAATTGACAAAATGATGAATTTAGAGACTAAATTGACCAAACATGTATAATTTAAGAGTCATAAAGGTTTTTTTACTCATAAATAAATAAAGTGTTGGATTAGTTGAAAGATATTAACGGTTGAAATTCTAGTTTCACCAATTCTATTGAAATCCATATCAATATCTTACTAGACTTAAATATGCAGAAAGTGAAGGGTCACAAGTATGAAGTAAAACAACCCATGTGCATGCGTAGCAATCCCATGTTATAATTAGAAAGTTTACAAGCATCACCATCTCCACGAACCATACGGAAAATCAGCACCAAAAATAAAACACAAAAAGTTCATCTTTTTTGGTGCAAAAAAGTGCTTTGTTACATCACCGTTTTATAAAGAAACATAAAATATAGCAATTCTATTGCAACAATTCTAACCCTTCAGTTCCAAGGATTGTTCATGTTGGTTAAGTGAGGATGTACCTCTAAATTGAGACAATTTGATTAGAAACTTGACAGTCACGTTTTGAAGGTGCATCTCTAAATTGAGACATCCGACTGAAGGGATTAATCTCGAAGTGTGCACAAGCTGACTCAGAAAATACCCTTCATTTAAAAAAAAAAAAAGCATTCTACCCCTTCTGAGTACTTCTGCATGAACCTTAATTCTAATCAAATATATATAAACCGATTACATATGTGGCATTTTTCATCACTAAATAATATTTTTCTGTCACTAAATGTCACTAGCGATAGAAAATATATTAAAGTTTAATAAATTTTTATTAAATTTTATTAAAATCTAAAATTAAAAAATAATAATAATATATAAAAATAAAAATAAAATCTTTGATTTATTCTCTACTAAAATAAGCTAAACTTATTTTTGTAACCTACAACTTAACTTAAATTAAAATGGTTAAATGTTTTGATCCCAACCCTGCCACCGCGGGGCACCAGTATTCTTTTAAATCTCTTGATTTCGTTAGCAAGGCAAAAAAACATTTAAAAATCTATAGACCCAAAATTAAATAAATTAATTTTTTTTCCCCGCAAGTTCAAGCCTCCTTTTTTGGGGGGATTGGGATTGGGAGGCGCAGAGGGAGAGTGACTCAAACGTTTAACCTCTTGCCAACCAAGGGTCTTAGGTAACCATCAAGACAAGTTCCTTTGGTTTAAACAAATTTAATTACTATAGCCATTATTGAAACAAAAAAGATTACATGCTAATTTAAAAAAATAATTAACTATTACAATTAAATTTTTGTTTAAAATAAAAAATAAAAGATCAAACGCATCGTGAAGCTCCTCGGTTGCACTTTGATCGGACTTCTATTGCCGTCTTGGTAGATCGTTAATGGTACAATACAATGTTCCATTATTGATTCTCATTTTTATTATTTTGATACATTTAGTTGCAAAACATTAACTCTCAGTTACTATAAAATTACAAAAATCTTATCAAAGATGTCAGTAGTGACGTCATATGAGCCAATAAATTTTGAGCTCCCCTAACTATTCATACAGCTTCAACTAAAGCAATTTAACACTGTTTTGCCTCTATTCCCTCTAAGTATCACTATCATTACAGTATGACACTATGGCCCACCCACCTGCTAACTTGTCCATTACATTAAGGAAACCAAAAGAAAATAGGCAGTCGAGTGCCATTTAAGTGGCATCATTCTCCCCTTAAAAAAAAAAAAAACACATGACCTTCCTCGAGGAGTAATTCTAAACGTCCCGCGTGGGGACCGCCTACAAACCGCATTTTACCTTTTTTTTTTTTTTTTTTTTTCAGTTTCTTACTGTTTTGTTTATAATTTTTAATATAAAAACAGTTTTTTATATTAAAAAAAAACTGTTTTTATATTTAAAAAAATAGTTTTTTTATATTAAAAAAAAACAGTTTTTTCAATTAATATAAAAAATACTTTTTTTTCAATAAAAAATATCGCGATTAATCAGTGCCGCTGGCACGGAGCCACATTCAACAAATGATTTGAGTCCGGAAATATGGTCCGCGCCAGCGGCACTGATTAATCGCCTAATGTCGCTGACGCGGACCCACATTTATGGACCGAAATTATTTGTTGAATGTGGGTTCGCGTCAGCAACACAAATTAATCGCGATATTTTTTCCAATAAAATATCGCGATTAATTAGTGCCGTTGGCGCGGAATCACATTCCCGGGCCAAAATCATTTGTTGAATGCGGGTCCGTGCCAGCGGCACAAATTAATCGTGATATTTTATTGAAAAAAATATCGCGATTAATTTGTGCCGCTGGCGAGGAGCCACAATAAAATATCGCGATTAATTTGTGCCGCTGGCGCGGACCCGCATTCAACAAATGATTTTGGTCCGGGAATGTGGGTCCGCGCCAGCGGCATAAATTAATCACGATATTTTATTGAAAAAAATATCGCGATTAATTTGTGCCGCTGGCGCGGCCCCACATTCAACAAATAATTTCGGTCCGTAAATGTGGGTCCGCGCCAGCGACATTAGGCGATTAATCAGTGCCTCTGGCGCGGACCCATATTTCCGGACTCAAATCATTTGTTGAATGTGGCTCCGCGCCAGCGGCACAAATTAATCGCGATATTTTTTTCAATAAAATATCACGATTAATTTGTGCCGCTGGCGCGGACCCGCATTCAACAAATGATTTTGGTCCGGGAATGTGATTCCGCGCCAGCAGCACTAATTAATCTCGATATTTTATTGAAAAAAATATGGCGATTAATTTGTGTTGTTGGCGCGAACCCACATTCAACAAATGATTTCGCTCCATAAATGTGGGTCCGCGTCAGCGACATTAGGCGATTAATCAGTGCCGCTGGCGCGGACCCATATTTTTCGGACTCAAATCATTTGTTGAATGTAGCTCCGCGCCAGCGGCACTGATTAATCGCGATATTTTTTATTGAAAAAAAAATATTTTTTATATTAATTGAAAAAACTGTTTTTTTTTAATATAAAAAAACTATTTTTTTAAATATAAAAACAGTTTTTTTTTAATATAAAAAACTGTTTTTATATTAAAAGTTATAAACAAAACAGTAAGAAACTAAAAAAAAAAAAAAAAAACAGGTAAAATGCGGTTTGTAGGCGGTCCCCACGCGGGACGTTTAGAATTACTCTTCCTCGAATTACTCCATAATCTTGGATATAAACCACGAAATAGATTAGCAACAGAGGAAAACTTAAGGTTTAGGAGAGAGAAAAAGAAAAAAAAAAGTGGCGTTAGTATTGTGATAGTAATATCCATTGACATAACTTTTAGTGTAGTTTCACCTGAACCTTAAGGTCCGTTTCATAACCTTTCAATTTCAAGGCAAATTCTGAAAAGTTAAAAAATTCTCATCTTTTTCAACTTTTAGATTATTTGATAGTCTAAATTTGTCCTGAAATTTGTTTTCTATGTACAACACCCCTTAAGTACAATTTGCCACCCTAGGGTGGAATTCAATTCTTTGGGGGGGAGCCAGGATTTTGTTTGCCACCTTTGGGTGGCAAATCACTCAAAACCAATTTTTTTTTGTAAACTCTATATATTACATAAATATATAAATATATATTGTTAATAAATATATAAATATATACATTTCGTATATTTTAATATATATATTTTAGTACATATATGTATATTGCGTATATTTATATATATTTCATATACTTATATTGCGTACATTTATATAATTCATATATTTTAATATATATTTATATTTCGTATATATATTATAAATATACTGAATATATATTATTTAGAGAATACACACACACACACACATATATTTCGTATATTTTATATATTTTAGCACATATATGTATATTGCGTATATTTATATATTGCGTACATTTATATAATTCATATATTTTAATATATATTTATATTTCGTATATATATTATAAATATACTGAATATATATTATTTAGAGAATACACACACAAACACACACACACACACACACATATATATATATATATATATATATATATATATATATATATATATATATTCGTATATTTTATATATTTTAGCACACATTTATATAATTCATATAATTTAATATATATTTATATTTCGTATATATATTATAAATATACTGAATATATATTATTTAGAGAATATACACATATATTATAATTCATATAATTTAATATATATTTATATTTCGTATATATATTATAAATATACTGAATATATATTATTTAGAGAATATACACATATTATATATATATATATATATATATATATATATATATATATATATATATTAGCACAAATTTATATAATTCATATATTTTAATATATATTTATATTTCGTATATATATTATAAATATACTGAATATATATTATTTAGAGAATATACACATACATTTTAGCACACATTTATATAATTCATATATTTTAATATATATTTATATTTCGTATATATATTATAAATATATTGAATATATATTATTTAGAGAATATATATATATATATATATATATATATATATATATATATATATATATATATATATATATTAATAATATATACAAAATATATTCATATATTTTGTGAATATATATTATATTATTAATATATATTATCAAATATACAAAATATATGAATATATATAATATATATTCACAAAATATATGAATATATATTATATTATTTGGGGAACATATATATATAAATATATATATTGCATAAATAAATTTTCCACATTTATATCTATTTTCCAACTTTTGCGTTTGATAGAAAATGTGGAAAATTGATGATTTTTCAACTTGTATCAAACAGACACAAGTTGGAAAATATTCATTTGTCTTGGAATTGTTTGCCCTGAAATCAAATGTCCTGGAATTATTTGCATTTTCCAAGTTTTCTATCAAACGGACCCTTAGATGCAAATATTTACCACTCACAGGAACCTTGCCATTTTACTAAACTCCCCATTTCCCATTTTTTACAAATCTTTATATTTTACTTTGAAGGGTATAACATTTGAAAAATAATTATTTTGGTGAATTAAAGCATGAAGAGTCATTTTTCTTAGAGTTTTATGTGTCTCCACTGCAAAAGTCAACTTGCTGAATAAATTAAAAAATAAGAGAGAAAAAATAAATGTTCTCATCAAAAGAATTAATCATAAAAATGATAAGATCTTCTCGTTTTTCTACTCATTTGTAAATTTTTAAAAAAAGATATTATACTAATGGTCATGTTGCGTCATGAATGGATATATTTTAAGAGTTATGTCTATTTATAAATTGACACATGTCTCATTAATTGACACATATTTTTATAAATTATTTATTTTCCCATTTATTTTACTTATAATACTAGCTTGCAGGCCGCTTGTTGCGTGACCGTAGTTATAGAAATTATGTTTGATCATTTTGATAGCGTTCATAAAAAAATGATGTTGATTAGGTTAATGTGGGATATGGTAATGTTATTTTAAATAAGTAAAACTTAATATTAAAACAATATATAAAATATTATGAATGAAACTATTCTTTGTAGAAGTACATTAATGTTATTTCTAATAAACAAAATGATACTTAAAATTAAATGTCGTGGAAGAATGAGGAAAAAAAATCAAGGTAGGGAGAGTATCAAGATTTTAAAATTAGTTATTTCTCTCAATTAAATGGTGACCATGGTCATTCCAAACCTAAGTCTCGCTGCTTTAAGTATTGTACACGCCTAGAAGGAAGTGTTTTTCTTTCCATTCTATATATTGTATAAATATATCCTTCTTTAGCCATTTATGTCAATATTTTTGTGTTTGGAATCTCATTACGAAGACTTTGGTAAGTAGATCACATTAAGACCATTTCTATGAAATTCGATCTAACACTTGAAGGGAAGTCGATCATCATATGTTTATTTGCGAGATGAAACTACAAGTGGAAAAAAATTGGTATTTATTTTTATACAGTTGTAATACAAATCACATGAAAAGCCACTGCAGGTATAAAACATGTTATAGTGTAACGAATGAAATATTTAACATGAAAACTATAACAGATACTAAAAATTGAACAATGAAAACAAACATATGTTCATTTCAATCCAAAAATTATAAATTCTGAACAACTTAATTTAATTTGATAACGAAAAAATAGTAATGATAGCATATTTTGATACATACACCTGACATAATTTATTCTCACTATTGCACCAGTACAATAAGAATTGTAAGTTCGCATGCGATTTACAAATTGAATTAGATTCAATGTGTAACTTTATTATATTTAATTTCTCCTTACCATCATAAGAGAAAAAAAATCAATCAAACGAACATTTTTTTAATTTAGTTAGGCATAATATGAACATAAGAAGAACGCTACATGAGTAACAAGCAGATAAAATTTAAATTGTAACTATTAGAATTAAGAAGAAAAAAACAAGAATAAAATCCAAAAAGTAATCACCTCTTATCCGTACTCATACAAAGATAACAGGAAAAGCCATTTGAGATGGAAGTAAAATGTACTATTATAAATGGATTTGACAATATAGGTTAATTATGGAAAATAAGATACATACATACTTTTGTTCATAAGCAATGAATATAAGATAACCGAGAAAGCAGGAAAAATATATTGATGCGGTCATTTTGAAGTTGTATATCTATATATATATATATATATATATATATATATATATATATAATAATGTTCTTGTGCGGATTAGTCCGCATTTTAAGAATGCGGATCGGACATGTGTCTCCTAACGGTGCGCCTATAAATTATCGCCTAAATTATAGGCATACTCTCTCTCTTTTCTCGGCTCACCGCCAGGTGACACATGTCCGGTCCGCATTCTTAAAATGCGAACTAGTCCGCACAAGAGCAGGACTGTATATATATATATATATATATATATATATATATATATATATTAGTATTGCTCTTATGCGGATCAGTCCGCATTTTAAGAGTGCGGACCGGACATGTATCATCCGGCACTGGGGCGAGAAAAGAAAGAGAGTGTACCTATAATTTAACCGATAATTTCTATACTCATCGTCAGGTGACACATGTCCGGTCCATACTCTTAAAATGCGGATTGGTCCGCACAAGAGCAGTATAGTATATATATATATATATATATATATATATAGAGAGAGAGAGAGAGAGAGAGGTCCTCTCCTGTAAGGACTCCTTATGTTGCAGACCCCGGTACATACCATTTTTTTAAAATAGTAAAAAAATATATTTTTTGATGAAACTTCATGGATGTGATCTCTATAGTGAGAAAATCATTTCCAAATTTTTTCATCAAAAAATTCAATAAAAATACTATTGAGATGAGGTGATATATAAAAAAATGGTATAAATATACATTTTCGATCATTGAAATATTGGTGATCATCTCACCCACTTATTGATTGAAATTTTTTATGAAATTTCATGGATATGATCTCGATAGTGAGAAGAACATATCCATGAAGTTTCATAAAAAAATTCAATCAATAAAGCGACTGATTCCGAACGAATATTTCAACAGTTGAAAATTCATATTTATATTATTTTTTTACATATCACCTCATCTCAATGGTTTTTTTATTGAATTTTTTGACGAAAAAAATTGGAGATGATCTTCTCACCGTGGAGATCATATCCATAATGTTTCATCAAAAAATTCATTTTTTTACTATTTTAAAAAAATGGTATGTATCGGGGGTCTGCACCATAAGAAGTCTTTACAGAAGACTTTCTGTATATATATATATATATATATATATTAGTTGAAAACTCGCGCGATGCGCGAATTATACATTGAGTGTACGATAAACACTTATGGAATTGTCAATACATGAATGGATGCTAAGTAAAAATAGAAAATTGATTAAAAACTTCAAAGTATCTGTGATCACAAGTTATGTAAAAATAATATAACTACAAAATACCCTGCAAAAATAGAGCAGAGTTTTTATTTTTGTTTAAAAAATATTTCTTTTTTAATAAAATAGTTATAACATTTTTTATATAAAAAGAATAGTTTTTAAAAAAAAAAAACTATTTTTATATAAGATATATTGTAGCTAAAAATAGTTATTTTAAAATATTTTTTTAGTTCAAAAGTTAAAAAATCATTAAAATCATTTCTTTTATGTCTTAAAAAAATCTTTAAAAAATAATTTCTTTATAAAAAAAATAGTTTTTAAATAGTTAAAAATATTTTTTAACAGTGTAAAACAATTTATTTTCATTAGGGGTGAAAATTTTAGAAACGACACGAAAACACGACACGTAACAAAACGAAATTGACCCAAAATTGACACAATATGTCGTGTTCGTGTCGTGTTTTTTTTACACGAAGTCGTGTCATGTCAAAATTATGAGTCGTGTTATCGTGTCTTATCATGTTAATCGTGTTTTTATTCGGTTTATCGTGTCTATTTATGTTTAATTTAGCGTGAAATTTTAAAAAATCGGGTTATTCGTGCCATGTCGTATTATGTCGTTTTTATTTGAGTCGTGTTCGTGTCCAAAAAATCCTTGTCGTGTCATGTCGTGTCGCCCCGAAACATGACCCAAATACACGAATTTTCACATCTAATTTTCATGGTTAACAGTTTTTATTTTTGTTAAAAAACAACTTCTTTTTTATAAAACACTTAAAATGGTTTTTTTTAATTAAGAAAAATCCTTTTTTTTTAAATTAAAAGGTTGTTTTTTATTTAAAAAAATATTTTACGTAATTTATAAAAACAATTACGTATATGTTGTTAAAAATACTGTAAATAATTTAAAAAACAGTGTACGTGAGTTATTTAAAAAAATATTGAACGTAATTTATTAAAAACAATGGTTTTGAAAAGGAAATAAACGGGTGGAGAAACCGAAGGAGTAGGAAAGAATGAGAAAAGCCTTTCAAGAAGGTTTATAAGTGATAAATATGATGAAGTGCATTAAGATGCCACGTGGCATAATATGGTGGTGACAATTTTAGAAACGACACGAAAACACGACACGTAACGAAACGAAATTGACCCAAAATTGACACAATATGTCGTGTTCGTGTCGTGTTTTTTTTACACGAAGTCGTGTCTTGTGTGATCATGTCAAAATTATGAGTCGTGTTATCGTGTCGTGTTATTGTGTCCTGTTATGTTAATCGTATTTTTATTAGGGTTATCGTGTCTATTTATGTTTAATTTAGCATGAAATTTTAAAGAATCAGGTTATTCGTGCCGTGTCGTGTTACGTCGTTTTTATTTGGATCGTGTTCGTGTCCAAAAAATCTTTGTCGTGTCATGTCGTGTCGGCTCGAAACATGACCCAAATACACGAATTTTCACCCCTAATTTTCATGGTTAACAGTTTTATTTTTGTTAAAAAAATAACTTTTTTTATAAAAGACTTAAAATGATTTTTTTTAATTAAGAGAAGTCTTTTTTTAAAATTAAAAAGTTGTTTTTATTTAAAAAAATATTTTACGTAATTTATAAAAACAATAAAACAATTATGTATATTTTGTTAAAAATATTGTACGTAATTTAAAAAATATTGTACGTGAGTTATTTAAAAAAATATTGAACGTAAATTATAAAAAACAACAGTTTTGAAGAGGAAATAAATGGGTGGTGAAACCGAAGGAGCAGGAAAGAATGAGAAAACCTCCCAAGAAGGCTTATGAGTGATAGATATGATGAAAGTGAATTAAGATGTCACGTGGCATAATATGGTGAAAGTGCATTAAAACTCCTTGTAGAGCATTTTATAGTATATAATAAAGATAAAGATATATATATATATATATATATATAAAGAGAGAGAGAGAGAGAGAGAGAGGAAGACGCACCAACATCATACACTATACATTACACCGTACATCACACCTAATTCTAGGCCGTAGAAAACTTTTTTTCAAATTTTATATTTTTCCCTTGAAATTAACCTTCCAATCAACCCATATGCAAAAAATTAGGTCAAAATACATTTTGTAGCTATTTTTAAAAAATTCATAAAAAACTGCTGACGCAGACCCTTATAAATAAGGTATTTTTAGCAGTTTTTGTGGATTTTTTGAAAATAGCTACAAAATGTATTTTGACCTAATTTTTTGCATATGGGTTGATTGAAAGGCCAATTTCAAGGGAACAATATAAAATTTGAAAAAAAAAAGCTTTTTAGGGTCTAGAATTAGGTGTGATGCACGGGTGATGTATAACGCATGATGTACTATCGCATGACTCTCTCTCTCTCTCTCTCTCTCTCTCTCTCTCTCTCTCTATATATATATATATATATATATATATATTCATTGTCACTATTCATCTTAATATCAAAAGGTTGGAATTCCAAGAGACAACATTCCAAGCACAATTTTTCTAATGAGTCTATTGATATTTTCGGTATAAAGCTTCAATGTAATGAAGAGGCTAAAGAGATGGATAGATTGAATATATAGTTTTAATGAGTTGGACACATGTAACTTTAAAATATTTTGAGGTTATAGATTTATATATGGAAAATGTTAGATATATCGGGTGTTAGTACCGATTTAGTACTGTATTATTTTATTTGTTTGTATTATGGAGTAGCTCTCGTCAAGAATGCTATAAATTCCACTAATGTACAATAAAATAAAGCACATTTGATATTAAATCAATACTTGCCCCCGATAAGAATATCATTACTCTATGTATATATACATAAATTACAAGCGCTCCCCCATTACTTCGTGAGAATTGAGTGTTCCCTAATGACAGTCCTAAACTGCTCAGCTATAGTAAACTTCATTCCAACTTAAAATGCAATATTCTTCATGTTTTTATCTGGATTGAATTCGGTAAACTAGGGCTCTGAAAAAGAGTCATTGTTGTTTATAATTGTCTTAAAGAGGACATCGTCGTCAATTTGATTGTTGGGATTTGGATTTGGATTTGGATTTGGATTTGAAGTAGAATACATGGATTGGATTATATCTCTTCAGCGGGTTCACATGCATGATCCATGGTTGGACTTACCGTCACATTAGGAATGCAGAAGTCAGGTGGTTTTTCTATTGATGTCAAGCAAGACTTGGTTTACAAGTCTTAGCAAGGACGGAGCATCCTAATTCAAACGGGATAAATTTTTCTAGTTATTTTAGCATTGGGATCTTTTCCGAATATAAGCTGCTATTGGGGAGCATGTGGGGCATCTTTGAAAAGCTTTGGTGTGGCTTATATGATTCAAAGGTACCAAGACTTTGGCGTGAATTTCTTCCATCAAACTTTACTTTTTCCAACTCCTAACTATTTTGTCTTACTCCATTTTATTTATATACGTCATAAGTTAGGATATCCTTACAAAAGGAAAATGTTTTGGTTCCAAATAACTCTTTCAAATTCTTCTCTAAATAGCATTAAGTGTTATACCTTGTGGTATGGGTTCTATCAGAACACAACTCATTAACACTATTTGGAAGAGATTTTAAAGGATTTGTTTGGTACTAATAGCATCACTCTATACAAAAATTCGTATATACATTAAAATATTTTACGTACAAATTATAATTTTTTTTCTAAAAATCAATTAAAAAGTCATGTATATTTTATAAAATTTATTGTATACATTCCTAAAAATCGGTTATTCATCACTACGTGAAAAATCATAAATAGTTACCGTAAATTGGTCACGATCCAAAACCGTGACCAACTATATTGATTATGACTCAGAATGTAACCCAAACACTGGTGACGACCCAAAATTGTGATCAAGGTGGTCACGATCTAAAATCGTGTCTTAATTGTGATGCTTTTCGCGAGAAAAATAGCGCCAATGTTGTCACATCTGTGGTCACGGTCCAAAATTGGTTAAGGACCGTGATGATAGTGGGTGCGATATAGACACGGTCCCCTATCCATGACAACACTGAAATGCAAAAAGTTCACACCAACTGGGTCACGATTCTTGATCGTGACTACTGTCCAAGACTTGCCTAGGGTCACGGTTGTGGATCGTGACCATTGTCATTGACCGTGACAGGTTGTTTTAATTCAAAATGGTCACAGACTATGGTCACGGTCCTTACCCATGACCCCATTACAAGTATAATACACCCTTGAGAATGCTGGGATTCTATGGAATGATTCGTATCTTAGGGCAACCACATACAAATTTAATTTTAGCACATTTTATCTTGAACTAATTTAGTGTGCAAGCAGTGATGAAGTCCAATTTAAAATATAGAAAAACAAGCAGGAAAATATGCGAAGTGGGAAATATCCCTTCCGGACAAAACCTCTATTTCAGCACTATACAAGATTTGAAAGACACAATACGACTTACAGACTACTTAGCTCTCTAAGTATAACGCGCAGTTTTTCACGTCTTCTAAAGTAATGGCACAGTCCAACACCTCCCCACAGGAAGCAGTCTCCCCTCGGTATCCACCGATCAGCGTTATTCTTAAGTTGTAGAGCCTCTGCTCCACAAATTAGCAATAGAGATGAACTCTACAAGGGTTCTCAAATATGAAAGTGTTCTTCTTGATTTGATAAAGTGGTCTTTAAATTTATAAGGGGTTTGGATGAAAATTGGTAGAGTTTGATGACAAAAGGAACTCTAAAAGGGTTAAAAAAGTGTTAAAAAGTTCTTAAAAACTCTAATGCGCTATCTTTATTTATAAGGTAGTTGATTGTAAAAGGATAAACATTAAAGATTTCTATTAGATTTAATTAAAAAATAAAATCTCATGCACTTGCTCGAACGACTAGGTACCTCGTTCGAACGACGTATCCTTTTTCGTTCAATCAAGCTTCCAACGACATGCCAGTGCTTGAAGAAAAATCATCTCGTTCAATCATGGAAACCGTTGTTTAAACGACATACCCTATCTCGTTTGAACGACTTCCAACGAGACTTCGAACGACATTCCAGAACTGACAAAAAGACATCGTCCCAAATTTCATTCGAGCGTATGAAATCTAGTTCTAACGACATAGCGTAACTCATTCGAACGATAAGCAAAACTCGTTCTAATGAGTCATCAAAAATTTTAAAATTTTCTTAAAAACCAATTTTAAAAAATTTTGAAATGCAAACTCTTAAAAATGTAACCCATGGAAAAGTCTTTACCAAATTACCATAACTCTTCTGAATATTGTTAAGACAGACAATTCTTTAATCATCAAAAAGTCATTAACTTTATCTTTGAGTACGTAGAAGCAATCATGATGGTGCAATGTATGGGTAACGAGATAGACTAAATAAAAATACATTAAGCAATCATAAAACTTTCTCTTATAAATATCCCCCTTTGGCTATTCTAGTACAAAACACAAATTGAAGTCAAATTGACCCCTGAAGACTAATACAACTAATGCTCTCCCAAATCAAGAAGTAGAAATGCAATCGTGTATCAGTCTTCAACTGCAAAGTCTTCATCTTGTACGGTCCATGAAATCATTATCAAGGCAGAATGGCCTATACACACGAGAGAAAAGAAATATCGAGACGCATACGAGTTTTAAAAGATAAATAAAACTCCCCCTCAATTTGCTCTCCCCCTTTTGTCCACAATAGAAAAATGAGTAGAATTTAAACTTAACTAATAAGCATCATATGAAGAAGAAAAATACCATCACAAAGAAAAAAAATGTAATCACATGCGATGAATATCCAAAAGACATGATGTGTTCTCCTCCTATCAAACAACTATTTTTGAAGATTTTCCAAATTTTCAAGTATAAAGTATGAAAAATACAAAAAGGTACAAAAACACATAGTAACCATGGAATAACACTAAAATATCTGAATTGTTAAAATGGAATGTAATTATGTGTGTGGCCATCCCCGGGCTTTTTCTCTTCATTCTTCCCCTTCCGTTTTTTCTCAGGGGGCTCTTTCTCGTGGACTCGCGTGCACACGATTGGAAGGAGAGAAGAAGAAGGGTCTCGTGCCCTTTACTAGGAGGAGCGCTTCGACCATAGTCAATGTGGGGTGATGTAAAGAGATAGAGTCGCCAGCCTATTTTGCACAAAATAATCAAAAGCAATGTTTCCACCTCGAGAGAACGACATCAAAGATATATTTATGCTTGCAAAACTAATAGTTCAAAGGTTCGATTTCTAAGTTACAGAATAAGAAGGTGTTAGGAACCCATCCCTCCCTTTCGGTCTCGAATGGGCATGTGTTATTATTCCCCTTTAAAAACTCTGTGAAGTGTGTGAGTGTGTATATATAAATGGAGAATGGAATTTCTCAACTCACTTCATGGATAAGGGTGGAGTGAGATCATCTATTGGAGTGTTCCTAAAATAGTAGTTAAAAACATAATGTGTGCGCTTATCGGGATATCAATCGTTATGGTGAAAAGATGATATATGCGTTGGATAAAGCGCAACTAAAAATCACAAATATAATATAAGGAAATAATATATGAATAAATAATGCAAGGAGAACTCGAGTCTCGAATTTTGACCTCAGACGCTTACGTAGCATAAAAAGGCATCAAAGTATACGTAGTTTGTATGCAATACGAGGGTGGATTTTATCCCATAAATCCAACGGGGGATTTTATTTAGATTTGTGTGTCTAAAAGGAAAAAAAATGATGAAGAATCCCGTTTGGAATTTATGAGTAAAGCCCTCTTTTTCTTGTTTTTAGTTTTTTTTATAGAAAATATGTTATGTGGAATAATACTAACAAAAAGGTGAGATTATTAATATGTATGAACTAACAAGGATGAATTGCTAAAATAAAGATTAAATTACTAATGCGAAAATAAGGAAATTTAAAAGCGAGAGAATATTTTTGGACCTTTTTTGGAGACTTGAATATTGATCTTGACTATTGAAAAGACTTCCTTCCAAGTGGATGAGGAATGTGGGATGAGAGAGAAAGGTATTTTTCTAAATTGGGTGTGAAAGTGATGGAAATGAAAGGTGGGGAGAGGTTTCAAGAAAGGAAACTTTGCTGACTTTAGAAGAATGTTATTGAGATCACTGAAGTTGAATTTTCTGGGGTGCTCTCCAAAGTGAGCTCATTATCTCATTATAGGTGCCTATCAGAATTGTCCTTGTCCTGCCTATCGGCAGGCATCCCCAGACACACTACCGATAGGCAAGGAAATGGGTCTGTCATTCGACAACCACATGCAAATTTCTCAGAAAAATGATCATAAAATGCAATTCGTAAGTCCAAATCGTGCACGGGACATACCATTGGAAAGGGTATTCAGATCCCTTTAAGAATTCATTGGGTGGCTCCCAAGTTCAGTAGTTTGACTTTGGTCAAATGGAGCTCGAAAGCACTCAATTGTCTTTTGGACAAGAGATTCTCGGAGGAAAACGGATCGTTCATCTGAACCGTAAGTCCGATTAGCACATGGAATGGACCATTGGAAAGAATATTCATAGGACTTTGAAGATTCATTCAGTATCATTCGGATCGGAGAGTTGACCTTAGGCAAACGGGGCACGAAAGTGCCTAATGACCTTTCGAAGTAAAATAGGCCATTCGTCCATACTTTAAGGTTAATTCACGCACAAGGTAGACCATTGGAAAGGGTATTAAGTTCCCTTTAAGAATACATTCAGTCTTATTCGAGATGAAGAGTTGACGGGAGTCAAACGGAGTTCGGGAGCTCCCTATGGCCTTAAGATCAGTTTTGGGGGGAAAATGGATCGTTTGCCCGAATGGTAAGTCCGATCCGTGCACAGGGTAGATCATTAGAAAGGGTATTCATTGACCTTTGAAGATTCATTTAGATTTTTCTCGGATGAGGAAGTTGATTGGGGTCCAAATGGGGCCCGAGAGCACCCGGTGGCAACCAGATCGATTGTCGATAGGAAAATAGGTCGTTCGCTCGAACTATAAGGCCATTTAATGCATGGGGTGGCCCACTGGAAAGGGGATTCAGATCCCTTTGAAGATTCATTGAGCTTTTACCCTGACGAGAAAATTAACCAAAGTCAAATGGGGTCCGAGGGCACCCGGCGGCCTCTATATCGGTACTCGGAGTATGATTTAGGGTTTTATGGTGAATGAGGAAGTGCTAGGGACCTAAGGAGAGTCTTGGGAGGGTCCTATAATGTGGTGTCTACATATCCCCTCGACAGGTGAGCTTATGAATGTGAAAGTCGTCGAATAGTTACCATATGGATGATTGGAAAAGAAGTCGATTTTACGGACCAAAGGGATGAGGATGACCGATTTAGAGGGCCGAGGTCAATTTTATTGACCTAAGGCAATGCTGAGGATGACCAATTTTGAGGGCTAAGGTCAATTCTGAGGACCTAAGGTTATGACGACTGGTTCTGTGGGCCTAGGTAAATTATGAGGACCTAAGTTAATGATGATCGTATTTACGGGTCGAGGTTAATTCTGAGGACCTAAAGTTTATGATGACCGACTCTGCAGATCAGGGTTGATTCTGAGGACCTAAAGTAATACTACGGATGAACGATTCTGAGGGTCGAGCTTAATTCTGAGGACCTAAGATTGTGAAGACTGGTGCTGCAGGCCAATGTCATTTCTAAGGACCTAATATTGTGATGATCGGTTATGAGAGCCGAGGTTAATTGTGAGGATTTAAGGTTGATGGAGATCGACTATGCAGGCTGAGGTCCATTCTGAGGACCTAAGGTTGATGATGACTGATTCTGCAGGCCGAGGTCAATTCTGAGGACCTAAAGTTGATGATGTAAGAAAAAAAATTATATCATTGTTCATAGCATAGCGTTAGACTAGTGCGTATCCCGTTACAAATCATCATGAAAATGAGAATACAAATCGAACTCAAGCATTTCCAAGTTTGAAGACTTCCCTACATTTCAAACATTTTAAAACAAATTTAGAGTTTAAATTAATTCATGGAATTATGTTTGGGATGTTTGGTTTTCATAAAAAAGACGAACATATTTTTTTCTTTGCGAACATAATTTTTTTCTAAGTGTTGAGGCGGACATTTAATAAAACATTTTTTTACATTTGCGTCGTTCAAAAGACACTTCACACGACATGTGCCTGTAGCTCAAATGACATAAGCATCTTGTTCGAACGACATGGTTATATCGTTCAAACGACAGTACATCTCGTTTGAGCGATCTGTCGTCTTAAGGTTCTTATAAATGCCTATTTCGTGAACCATTTTGTTCAAGACTTTTGCAAAAGAGGTTTTTACATAGTAGCATCAATACTTCTTCAAGTTTTGTGCTTTCTATACACTGTTTTAATTCACAAAAGTCATCCTTGAATATTATTCTTGTGATATAGTTTAGAACCCCATGAATTTTTGTATCTATTTGCATATACCGTGTGGAGGGGCACTTCATGGCTGACTGGTGATACCTGCGAGGATTCATTGTTGACAAAGGCTGAGGTTGAGCCGACGACTGTGGTCTTTTGGGAGTAATTGAGGGTGTTCCTACCTTATTCAGAACCGCGTGTTCTTATGGGTTTACTACGGTTAATCCATTGTAGATTTCATTGTGTACGTTCTAAGTTCTGATTTACTATTCATAGTGAAATAAAGGCTTACCCAAAAGGGTTTTTTTCCTGAAACTTAGCCTTATCATATTTGCGTGTTTGATTTATCTGTTTCATCACATAGTTACATGTTTAGGATAAACAAGATAAAATCTATTTAAAAGTCGCTTCCATATAATTAAAATTGGTATTGCAATATTTTTGTTGAAATCACCCTTTGCGAGTGTTCTCGCATTATCAAATTGGTATCAGAGCGGGGTACGCTAATTTATCGCGTTTGATCTTATTTTCCTGCTTTTTGGGTGATTCTTTTCCATCTCTCCTGTGATTGTGTTTTTGTCTCTCTGTGGATTCTCCTTGTTTTGACGATATAAACAATTTGAATTTGAAGTTTGCGAAAAGAATTAAATTTTTGGAAAAAGAAAATTCTCATTTTAAATTCGCTATGGATCTTTTGCAAACGGTTCAAAATCAAAGAGATTTTTATCATGAGAAATTTGTTGCTTTGGACCATGACTTTATTGCTTTAAAATTTTCCAAAAAGGAGAGTGATGACTGAGTCCTATTTTTAGAAAAAGAATTGGAGGGCTTTAAAAATTCTAAGGTTTGTGTTTGTGCTAGTGAGGATAAAAATATTTTAATAGATGAATTTGTGGCACATGAATAGACTCTTAGGGATAAGTGTGGGTATATTAAGGGAGAACGTGATATATTCTAGGAATAATTGAAAATTTATAGAAGGATTCCCTAAAATTGGAAGAGTCTAATTCTTTGCGTGAGTCAAAAATTTTGGAGTTAAAAAATGATTTGACCGACTCTAGTAGTGTTTGTAGGAATGGCAGTGTCTCACATGTTTCTTATTCTTCTGTTGATAAATCCAAGGCCATTATTTTCTTTAGAATATCAACCAATCCCAAGGACAATAAAAAAGGTCATCCCATAGGTGTCGTTCCACCCGTTTACACATGTTCACATTGTGGTAGGAAAAGGCACCTTAGGCACTTTTGTTTCGTTCTTCAAAAAAGTCCTAGGAAGTTGAAGCCTAGTGTTCCCTTGGTTTCCAAAACCCTGATGCATCGTTTCTCATCTATTTGTGTTAGGAAATCACTTTTGGCGGCACTAGATGGTAAACTAGTTGATTCTCACATGCTTGCACATGATTCGTCTCTTGTCATATCATATCATTGATTGCTTGCATGATTTGTATTCTTTTTGTATTATATTTTTCTTTTATTGAGTCATATTTGAAAAATACAAAAAGATTTTTGGTTTTAAATTATTTTAAAAAATTCAAAAAGATTTTCGATTCTTTGTGTTTTAGTTGTACACATTTGATGTGGCATATTGATGTGCTTGAATCCAATTCAGTAAGCAATTTTCATGTCGCTGTGACATTTCATTATGAATTTGGATGCTTAGATTGTTCTTAAACATGTTTATGGAGTTATTTGGAACTTGACTTGCTTTATGGATTCGACTTTATATATGCCTACACACATGCACAAGCTTGTTGGATTTTGACTTCATGATGTACATTTGAGCTTGGTGAGATGCTCTCTTATCAATCTTATCATCTACATATTTATTTAACTATAGAGGATTTGTGCATGTAAGAACCATTGTCCGTGAGGATTTTATTTAGTATTGAAAAATAATGAGTGTTCACGTGAAAGGGCTTCAAGAGTACAAAATTAACTCATCGTGAAAGCCATCGTTTAAAGGAGGCCGAAAAAAAATCAAGGCAATAAAAAGAATAATATGCCATAAAATGGCCAATTTGTTGAATTTTTATATATTCATTCAAAAGAGAAGAAAAGAAATATTCTGAGGGAGTTTGGATGGAAATATCAACGGGTTTGTAAAACGACAATGTATCCAATTTAGGCTTATTTTGTCATGATTCTATTGATTTGTAGAATCATTAAAATTCTAGGCTTGTGTGCATTATGCTTATTTCGTTCATTAAGTTCAACTCTATTTGTCACTTGAGGTTAAAACTTAGTTTCATAAAGTTTGATGGTTAATTAGAACTTCTTGAATATATTTGAGTGTTTGGGTTATAATTATTTTGTTACTAGTTCACACGCATTCATTCTATTCCACACATTTGGACACATCGATACTATGCTAGTGTATATAACTTATGCATTTTGTGTCATGTTTTGTGGTTGTTTATACCTATATATGTGTGTCGGATTTTCTTGGATATACTTTGCATATATTATATATGGTATGTTTGTTGTATTTGTAAAATTTATTTTTGTTTAAAAAATTAAAAAAAAATAAAAAATAGTTGGTGTTTGCTTGCCTCTAAGAGTATCATTACATGTGCTTATTTTACATCTTTTTGTGACGATATCTTTGCTTCATCGTGATGCTCCGTATTTCATGTTTATTGTTTTTAATTTTCTATATATTTGTTTATTTCAATAAAACAAAGGGCGAGAGCAAATTAAAATGGAGATTCTTTTATGAGTTTGAATTAAAGGGGAAAGTATATTTATGATTTACTTTGTTTCAAACTCGATGTATCACGAAGTTATATGTTTGTTGTCTCATGTGTGTAGGTAACTATTTGAGAATTTCAAGACACACGGATGAAGACAATGTTTGGAAAAGGGAAAAAGTTTGAAGTTTAAAGACAAAGAGACTTAAGTCGTTCCGTTGTTCTAGGTTTGGGAAGGGTGTTAGTACTTTTTGTTATTTGACATAGGATATTTTGATTTTAATTTGGTGTTCGGTCATTTTGTTTGTTTTGTACCGGAATAGCCAAATGGGAAGATTTGTAAGAACATTTTTTATGTCATTGTTCATAGCATTGCATTAGGATAGTTTGGCGTATCCCATTACAAATCATCACAAAAATGAGAAGATGAACGGAACTCAAGCATCTCCAAGTTTGAAGACTTTCCGACATCCCGAAAGGTATAAAACGAATTTAGAGTTTAAATTAATTCATGGAAATATATTTGGGATGTTTGGTTTTCATAAAAATGATGAACAAGATTTTTTCTTTGGGAAAATAATTTTTTTCTAAGTGTTAAGGCGGACATTTAATAAAATATTTTTTAGCGTTTGCGTCGTTCAAATGACACTTTATGTCGTTCAAATGACATGTGCATGTCGCTCAAACGACATAGGCATCTCGTTCGAACGAGATGCCTATATCGTTCGAATGATAGTACATCTCGTTCGAGCGATCTGCTGCCTTAAGGTTCTTATAAATACCTGTTTCGTGAACCATTTTGTTCAAGACTTTTGCAAAAGATGTTCAAGTTTTGTGTTTTCTAAACACTGTTTTATTAAGGCATCCTTGAATATTATTCTTGTTAATTAGTTTAAAACCTTAAATTTTTTTGTATCTATTTGCATACACCTTGTGGAGGGGCACTCCATGGATAACTGGTGATACCTGCGGGGATTCATTGCTGCAAAAGCTGAGGTTGGGCTGACGACTGCAGTCTTTTGGGAATACTTGAGGTGTTCCTGTCTGATTCAGAACTGTGTGTTCTTGTGGGTTTACTGCAGTTAATCCATTACAAATTTCACTGTGTACGTTGTAAGTTGCGATTTACTGTTCATAGTGAAATAAAGGTTTTACCCGAAAGGGGCTTTTTCCTGAAACTTCTTGTCATATTTGCGTGTTTGATTAATATGTTTTATCGCATAGTTACACGTTTAGGATAAACATGATAAAGTCTGTTTAAAATTCGTTTTCGTATAATTAAAGTTGGTGTTGCAATATTTTTGTTGAAATCACCCTTTGTGAGTGTTCTTGCGTTATCAGATGATGATCGATTCTGCGGGTCGAGGCTGATTCTGAGGACCAAAAGTTGATGACGAACGATGCTGCGGGTCGAGGTTAATTGTGAGGACCTAAAGTTGTGATTGTTTTTCTGGGGAATCTTTTGTACTTACAGCTTCGTGTTCCTTTTGCGACTTTGCTAAGAAAAACATTTGACTGGGTTTATGTCCTTTTGGGGAGGAAATAGCTTTAGTTTGAAAATTCCATTGGGGAATCGGATGTAACCTTCTTGAGGGAGCTGTAATTCTTATGGTGGACATTTATTTTGGAGATTTCGCTGGGGATTTCGAATAAGCATTTGATTTTGGATTTCGATAGGGACAGTATGTGATATTAGTCCAGTTGGAGATTTTGGGAACTTAAAATAGTTTTTTATGAAGAAATGTTCTAATACTTGCTTGGCATTTTTAGGAATTTGTCGAAGAATTTTTGGATTTTTCTGAAATTTTTTGTACAAAATTTCAGGGGGTATGCCAACCGACAGGTGGTAGGGATTTTCGTTTGGCAGGTGGCACGGTCTCCTGGGTTTCCTTGAGCAGATGAAAAGGTGGGTGATGATCCTTATTAGCAGGGGTCTACCGATCGACATACCGTTTGGGCTCCTATAAAAAGGGGCGAGTTGTCCTCATTTTTTCACAGCTCTTAGCATTCATATATCCTGCTTTTCCATCCAAAATCCATTTCTAAGCTTTTTCCTTGTCTGAAGCTTAAAAATGTCAGATTTTTCGAGTAGCGCGACCCACATGGCATGGTTGGGTGTCGATGATTGGGTGAACCTAGAGTGGCGAGCTAGGGTGCCCCTTACTTTGGGTAATAAGAGCGTGTTTGATTTATTTGAGACTGTTGCTGATGAGTGTACTCTTCTATGTGAGCCTGTGAACCACTATTCTTCAAGGGTGAGGAACCCTAGTGGCTATGTAAGTATGATGACCTTTAGCATTCTTTATTCTTTTCTATTTTTTTTTCTTGTGCCGACAAGAGGGTTTTCTGTCTTTTTTGCTTTTAACAGATGGACATTTCTTCTGCGAGTCTGAATTCTAGGGGGACGATGGAGGTGAGGGATTTATGGGAGATTCTTCCAACAGTGGTGCGCTGGTTAGTTTCTTCTGCTATCTTTGGGCGCTTGGCACAGGCTTTGGATGAGACACCGTATTCCACTGCGATTTTATGTGCATTAGGAGAGAGGTGGTGGGACACTACCCAAACCTTTCATTTGGGTTTTGGGGAGATGACCATGACTCCCATTGACGTGCAACAGCTGTTGGGGATAAACTGTGAAGGTGTGCAGATTAAGGTGGACAGTACGACGAGGTTGACGCCGGATGCGATTCAGTCAGCTTTGGGTGATGTGGGTAGGATAGTTTCGGGAGATTCTATCCATGTCTCTTCTCTAAGGGAGGTTCTTTTGAGTCGGAGGATTAATGAGATGGATAGGTTGGAAGTGAGGCAGATGGCCCTGTTATTTATTTTGCTTTTGTTGGGAGGTTTCTTGGTGGTGACGAGTGGTGGCATCATTCATCTTTGGTTTTTGCCATTTTTGATGATATTTTTGGAGGTCCCACTCTATGATCGGGAGAGCTTGCGCTTGGCGACCCGTTATTTCTCTTTGGATGCAGTCAACCACTGCTGTCGGCAGACCTTTATGGGGACCATGTACCTTTTGGAGGTAATTCTCGCATTATCTTTTCTTCAATTTCCTTTTGGTTTTTTACTGATTGCTGAATCTTATCCTTTCTACATACGTGGTTCTTTAAGATGATAAGGTTCAATGCCAAGTTGATAGCCCTGAAAGACGATGACATGGGGGGCTTCTGCCGGATGTACCGGTGGAGGAAGTCTAATAGGAAGTCGAACCAATCTCTGTCTCTGGCGGTAGTGCAACAGGCCCTAAACACTTTGACAAGTGATTATGTTATTCATTGATTTCTTCTTTTGAATTATTTTATTGTATTTTATTTCCTTATATGAATACTAATCTCTTTACCGGGCTTGCAAGTGATCTTCTATCCCTGAGGGATGGCTCTTCAGTATACGGGAGTGGCAGGCGTGTCTCACAGATGAGACAGCTGATGGCGCATGAGTTTGTAAACTCTTCTTACTTGAGAGAGCGAGTTGTGCGACAGATAGTGGAGTACGAGGTGGAGGTCCCATCAGCGACGCCTCTGATGTATATGAGGCGGGTGCCGGAGATTTCGAATAAGGCCAAAATGGCAACGATGCTCGACAAGTCTTATTCTCTCTATATGGATACGATGTCGACTTACGACTCCGTCGATTTCATAATGATCTGGACGATGTCGTCATGTATTTATGATGTGGTGAACATGCCTCCACCTCCAACGGCTTTGGGCAAGGGTACAAGTGGGCCAGTGGGATCCGCTCACAATACAGGTGGCACGTCATTGTCGACAGAGAAATAGGAGGTTCCGTTCATCCAAGTCATTCCTCCCTCATATAATTTCCAATTGACTAGAGGGGGATCACTAAGCCTGTCACATCGCCCTAATGTGGTGGGTCCAGGATTTCTGGTGCTTACGGAGGACATCCTTCAGTCTGAGGTATTTTTCTCTTTTCTATCATGTATCCTTTTAACTTTTGATTTTCTTTATACTGATTGATTTGGCTTTTGGTTCTGTGGTTTTGTTGTAGCATGTACGAGTACCGACTACTTGGTTGAAGAATATTAGGAACTGGGTGGTATCTGTGACTTCTTATATCAAGGACACAGTTCATGTTGCTTCTTATTTGGCTCCATATGCTACCTCAGAGGAGGGGTCGGGCTCAAGGAGTGGAGGTTTTATAGCTCATCGTGGGGGAAGCGCATCAGTTGTAAGGATTGAGGGTCTAGAGAAAGAGAGAGAGATTGGGGGATTGGGTTTGGGCTAAGTTTTGTATCTTCTTATTTTTTCTTCTACCTAAAAAGAATGTAACTGTGCAAATGGAAATATATATGAAGAAAATTTTTATTTATTCTTATATTAATGACTTATTCTACATGCATTTTTTATTTTCTGCTGAGACTATAAAAATATTATGATGTCTAAAAGATATTAGATAATTCAAGGAAAAGACTTATGATAAAAAATGATGGATAAGTTTTGAGGAAATCGCCCGAGGTCTTGAAGATATGGATATATATTTTTTGAGCTTTTTGATTTTGACAAAAAAATGGAAAGATAGAATTTTCTAAAATAAAGGGGGTTGTCGATCGACATACCCCTTGTCATGCCTATCGATAGGTTAGTCTAGTTAAATCACCCTATGTCTTTGATTGCACTTTCTTGTACCCCAAAGTACTTGGTAGGGTAGGTTTTATTTTGGGCCTTTTAGGTTTCTTGTCTTTAGTCAAGATATTTCGGTATAAAAAGGGAGTAAAGGGGGTTTAGTTTTTCACCCATTCACATTTTCACTTATTTCTTATTTCTTGTCTTCTGCCTTATTATTTCCCAAACGGCCCTTACCATGAGCGCATAATTCACTTCATATATCAAGAGCCTGGAAGCTATGCGTCTAGATAACGTAGATTATGAAGCTTTCAATTTGTGTCGAGTCTCTTTCTGGTGCAACCGGGCTATTGATTGAATCATGTTGGTAGCGGCAGTGCAATTTTGGTATCGCGAGGATCGCATTTTTCGATTTGGTTTGGATGAGGTCTGTCCGACCTATAAGGATTTTCCATCCATATTAGGGATTAATCCTAGCGTGACGGCTGCTATGCCTGAATTCTCTCGGTCTCTTCAAGCGCTGTTAGTAGAATTTCTCCACATTTCTTGTTCGATGGCTGGGGGGAATGATTTCTCTTCCAATTATCATGTATTCTGTACATCTATGGGATTTTAACTATGCGGACCATGTCGTAGTTATTTCCCTAGGCCTAACTTCAAAGCTATTATTGGTGACTGGGGACATAATGGTGGACCCTCAATTGGCTACCATTACAGCGTGGATGTCATATCATCACAATCCTACAGCGGTGATACTGGCAAAGGCCCCAAACGATCTAAATGCTTAGTGGGAAGGTCGTTCTTATTTTTTAAAGAAGAAGCCCAATTATGTTGTTCATGTGGATGGCTGAGAGATTTCATTTTTTGATCCCCCTGAATATCCCTTGGTAGTTGTGCCAAACTTCTGCACTCATTATTTCATCAGCTTTGGACCATCCATAGAGAACTGGGTAAATTGGTTCATAGAGTATGAAGCTCGATGTCTTCACTAGTCAGTGACATGGTGAGGAGAGCTACAACCCATTCTGCAACTGGGAGAATACCGGTACGTTCAGTTAGTGGGCCATTGATAAACCTCATTTATTTCCCCTGGAGGCTCCTCCGCCAAGTCGAATGGGAGCAGATAGTGCCTCCTCATGCACTAGATTTCTTTCATATGGAAGACTTAATTGAATTCATGCGCATGAGGTTGGGGTCTTTGTGGGAGAATCATCGCCAAGCAACTCGTCCTTCTCAATTTATAGTCAGGTTCTGGCATGTGTTTGGAGATAAACTAAAATGGTTGTGGAAGCGAGTGGTGGCAAAGATCTTGGCAGAGGAGACGGGACTGAGATAATTTGCACTTTATGATATTATGGAAGGGTGCGTAGTGGCTTTATCTAGGCTTGTCAGGGCATATCATTTTATAAAGTGTCTTCAGAATACCAATCTGGCAAGGAAAGTCTGGGGGACTCAAGGAGACGGTGATGATGGGGCTGGGTCTTTCGCCAGTTTCAGATAAGGTCTTTGTGAAGCTAGTGTTCAATTCTTGTGAAGATTTTGTGATTAGGATGCGTTTGTATGTTTTTGGTTTGTTTATGGTTCTTGGGAATAATTTTGGGAAGGTTTGGTCAGTTTGTTTTAGGGACAGTTTGACTACCGGTAGGTAGTTATTTGACTCCCTACGCTTATATTTCATGTAATTGTACTGAATTCTGCCATTTATGGAATAAAAAAGAATTTTGATCATATTGTTGTGCCTCTTGACGAGTTTTACATTTGAATGATATATACTAATCGCTAAGGCATACATAATCACTTTGTTCACTCAAATGATAAAACGAACTATCATTCTCAAAGGTAAGAAAAGAATAGCATTTTGTGAAAATAAAGGGAGAAATGCCCATGTAAAGCATATGAGCTGCCTATGTAACTCTGGGGGTTTTGAAAATTTTTTGAGTTTCATTTTGAAAGAAAAAACGTTTTTTAGAGGATCATGCCCCACGCATTTCTGAGTAAAGGGAAATGAAGAATTCTTTTTACAATAGAAGGGGGATGAGAGGATTCGTAGGCCACCAATATTTCAGACTAGGGGTAGAATTTCTTGAGATGATCCAGGTTGACTAGACGTGACATGTCTTCTCTCTTAAGGTCAGTGAGGATAGCAGCGCCGCCTGATAGGATCCTTTTCATAATGTAGGGGCCACTCTAGTTTGGCTTGAATTTCCCTCTGGGGTGCCAGACGGGTTCAATGATTTCTTTGAGGGCCAAGTATCCTTTTCGAACACCACAATCCTTAACTCTTCTATTGAATTAATGCGTTATCCATCGATGGTACCCTCGTATGTGGTATAAAGACCTCTGTCTCTTTTCATCCAAGAGGGACAGTTCATCCAGGCAGTTTTGATACCAATCTTCCTCACTGAATTTGCTTTCAAGAATAATGCGTAGTGAAGTTATTTCCATCTCAATGGGTAGGACTGCTTCCATGTCGTGTACTAAAGAGTAATGGCTAGTCCCAGTAGAGGTCCTAACTAAACTGCGGTGGCCCCATAGGGCATAAGGGATCCGATCAGCCTAATATTGACAACTCTCGGTCATCATATTGATGATGGCTTTGAGATTTTTATTGGCAGCTTCAACTTCTCCGTTGGTTTGAGGTTGATAGGTAGATTATTTATGTCTCTGAATCCCATACTCATCGATTAGTTCTGTGACCTCAACTTTGAAATATAACCCATTATGTGATACTATCTCGTGAGGGCCCCCATATTGGTAGATGATGTTCTTTCGAAAAAATTGGCAACATTTTTAGCGTTCAGTACTGCGTGTGACTCGGCCTCAACCCACTTGGTAAAGTAATCAATGGCAACCAGGATGAACTCATGCCCATTGGAAGCTTTGGATATGACTTTCACTATGATGTCAATGCCCCGGGTAGAGAATGTCCATAGAGAAGTCATGTTGTATAATTCTTGAGGAGGCAAGTATGGAGATTAGCAAACTGCTAGCATTTAAGGCATCTTCGGACATAGGCGGTGCAATCCCGAACCATGGTGGTCTAATAATACCCTTGACGAATAATCTTCTTGGTAAGCATATAACCATTCATGTGGGATCTGTATTCCCCGTTTTGGATCTTTTGCATCATTTCTTTAATGTCAATCCTGGCGATGCAATGCAAATGGGTTCCTTCGAAGTTTCTCTTGAACAGTCATTTATCGTAGATGATGTACTAGGCAGCCAGTTCATGAATTATGGCACGATCTTTCTTGTTGCCATCTTGGGATACCTTTCATACTTAAGGATGAGCTAAATTTTATAGTACTAGCACTCGGTTAGATCGAAATCTTCCTCCCTGATGAGCTTAATATGGTAGTAGTGGGTTGGCAAAGCTTGTTTCTAGACTATAAAAGGGGCCATCTTTATTCCCTCTGGCATATCGACTATGGAGGCTAAGGTAGAAAGGGCATCTGCTAAACTGTTCTTTGCATAGGGCAAGTAGTGGAAGGTGATATCTCGAAATTAGGCGTCCATCTCTTCTATATAGGAGTGGAAGGGTTAGAGCTTATCGTCCTTGACTTTCCATCTTCTAAGGACTTGACCAATGATGAGGGAGGAGTCCTCGTAGACATACACATTTTTTATACCTTTCTTGAGGGTGAGTTTAAGGCCTACAGTGCATGCCTCAAATTCGGTCATATTATTAGTGCTGAGAAAATCCAGTTTGATGGCAATGGGAGTGTGGGGAGTCATCCGGGGCGATCAAGAGTATCCCAATGCCGTATCCCTTCTTTTTGGCAACGCCGTCAATGAATATTTGCCATTAGAAGTCCTCCTGAGAGGTTTATTAAATATCTTCATATGGGAATTCAGAGACCTAAACATCAACCTCTTTAATGGGGTAGTCGATAAGGTAATCGGAGATGGCTCTCCCTTTCATGGCTTTTTGTGTAACATATACAATATCAAACTCAGATTGAAGCATCAACCATCGGGACATTTGGCTAGATAGGGAGGGTTTCTCAAGAAAGTATTTGATGGGGTCCATTTGGGATATAAGTCTGATGGGGAAAGAAAGCATGCAGTGTCGTAACTTTTCAGTGATGCGGACTAGGGCAACATATGCTTTCTCTATGGCAGGGTAGTTGACTTCGAACTTGGCCAACTTTTGACTGGCATAGTAGATGGATCTTTCTTTATGGGTTTATTTAATATATTGGGCTAGCAAAGCCCCTACTACGGTATCCGTTATGATCAAGTATAAGAGTAGAGGGAGACCAGGCTACGGTGGTATAAGTACCAAAGGTCAGGTAATGTACAACTTTACTCTGTCAAAGGTTAACTAATAGGCCTCATTATAGATTTTGGTGTAATTCCTTTGGAGGAGTTTAAACATGGGTTCACAAATAGAAGTCAACTGGCTAATGAACCGACTGATATACAGTAATTTTCTAAAGAATCCCCAGACTTCCTTCTCCATTAGGGGTGGTGGAGTTTTGAGAATGGCTTTTAGCTTAGCAAGGTCAGCCTCGATTCTCATCTAGCTAATCATGAATCCAAAAATCTTTCCTTTGGATACTCCAAAGACATATTTATGTGGGTATAACCGCATCTGGTGTCACCGCAATCATTTGAAGAACTTTTGAATGGAGGGAACATGACCTTCCCAAGTCTTAGACTTAATGATCATATCATCCATATAAATATCGACCTCTTTACGTATCATATCATGAAAGATAGTTATGGCAACCCTTTAGTGGGTAGCTCCTGCATTCTTGAGCCCAAATGGCATAATTGGGTAACAAAAGCTTCCCCAAGGGGTGACGAAGGCAATTTTTTCTTGATGATCAGGGTGCATCTTGATCTAATTGTATCCGGTGAATCCATCAATGAATAACTTGAGAGCATGAGTGGCCATATTTTCCATAATCATGTCGATGTTGAGTAGTGGGTAATTTTCTTTTAGAGATGCTTTGTTCAAGTCTCGATAGTCGATGCACATGCGGACTTTTCCACCTAATTTTGGCACGGGTACAACGTTAACTAGCCATGTGGGATTTTTGATCACTCGAATGAAGCCTATGTTCAACTTCTTAATTACCTCTTCCTTGACCTTGAATGACCATTCGGTATGAATCTTTCGCAGTTTCTGTTTGACCGATTTGCATTCCGGGAGGGTTAGAATCTCATTTTTTGTGATCTCGGGATCGATTCCAAGCATGTCATCGTAGGATCATGTGAAGACGTCCATAAATTTCTTCAGTAGCTCTTCGAATTGTACAGGCTCATGCTCATCAAGGGTGGACCCTATCCTAATCTCGTGTTGTTGGCTACTAGAATCGAGATTGATAACAACAATTTCATCCTCATTAACTTAAACGCGATTATGTTATTTGCTATTAACCTTATCAAGATTAGTTAAGAATTTTCCCTTTGCAAAATCATCAACATTAAGAGTTTGATTATAATCTAATGTAAGGCACAACAGGATACTCAAAATCTTCGTTTATTTCATTTTCGAGAAAAACAGCGTTGAGAAACTTGTCAAAAGAGGTCTTAATTACATTGTTATTAAAGAAATGAGGAACAATAATAGAGGAAGAGATAGGGTAAACAACTACGTTGGGTTGTGATATGCCCTGAATGTACCCCCTCGGTCAGAGACATCAACCTCGGTCATGGAGATGGCCGATGTTGGAGGGACCTTAGATTTATCAACTAGCAGTCTCGTCCTAGGCAAGGTCGGCCACGGCCGACGTTGCTAGATACCTCGGTAGGGGAGGTCACCATGATCCATAGGCGGTTATTCACCTGGCCTTCCAAGAATTGCAACCTCAGCTCGAAAGATAAAGAGGTTACCATCCCATCATCAACATCAACCTCGGCTAGGGATCGACCGACGTTCCTGCTTTGCCACCACTACCTCGGCCCAGGCCGACGTTATAGCTCAACATGTCATACTTCGGCTCTCCCACTTAACCAAGTTCACCACCTCATCCTCTTCCGGGCCGAGGTTGTGACCAATCACATATGGCCGAGCTCTTTTGTACATATGTGGGGCTAGGAACACGTGTACACAAATCAGTTATAACCGAATCATTCCCCTCATGTAAGGGAATATTTTGTCATCATTCTCTACATGTTACAGTGATAGATGTCTTCATTCGATTGGCTAGATCAACACACACATGCCCATTGCATGCATGGGGGGTGTATTACACCCCCCAGGCAATATATATAGTTGTCTTCTCCTTCTTGGAGAGGGATCCGAAACCAGCAACCCTGGTTGAAACTCTATCTAAATACATAGTAGAAAGAGAAAGCCTGAGAGTTTGTATTTATGGCTATTAGAGCCCTCATACAGTAATACTAATCCCACACTTGCACAGTGGATGTAGGCCTGATTGGATGAACCACTTATACTCCAGTTTGATTCCTCTTCTCCTCGCCTCCTTCTACTATATACCTTTAAACTGCCATTGCTAACACTGAATTGAGCTTACAAACACCTTGAAGGGTGGTGTTATTTCCAGCATCATCATTTTGGCGCCGTCTGTGGGAACGAGAAGTTGTCTCTTCCTCTTTATTCGCTTAACCTCACCGGAGACTCTGGTGGTGAACCAGGACTCCCCCCTTCCACGGAGCTGTTTCACCATTGAAAGAGGTCCTGTAAGGTATTAAGCTCATTTACTACACTAACTCTTTCGCGTTAACACATGGCACCGGAATTACCACCACCTCTTCCGCCACCTGGTGCGGGAGGACCCAGCTCCATCCAGGCACCGCCCCAATCCGAAATGGCGGAGGTAGCCGCAGCCTTGAGATCTTTGGTTGCAACGCAACAAGAAATACAGGAGCAATTTGCACAGCTCAACCAAAATATGATGAGGCCACCTGGAGTCTCACCTAAGATGATCACCCCGGCGGCTTCTCGGCCCCATCCTGATGCCAAGGGACCACCCCAGGCACCGCAAAAAGACCAACCTACACCCCAGCGGAGGAGGGACGTTGCCGACCCTAGGCGCTTGCGCTTGGGGAGGCAAGAAAACCCTTGCCCTGTGGACAGGTATGATGATCTAGAGGCGGAAGACGTCCCAGAAGACTGTTGGGGGCCATATGAAGTTTCGAACAACATAGTCCGTCCTACTAACCGGAGCCAAGGTTGTGGAGGCCGAAGGGGTGACGAAGCCTAACAACAAGGATCGGCTTTTGATCGACTGAGCAGAGGGTCAGCCTTTGAAAGGCTGGGCCGAGTAAACGAACTAAGACAAAGGTTGTCAAGGTCGAGAAGTGCAGTAGGATCATAAAGGGAAGAGAGGCAACGTCGGCCCCAACCGGGATAAGGAAGAGACCAAGAAGAGATAAACAGTAGGCGTTGTGCCGTGGCTGGGGAACCCTCGGTCCACCCCTTGGAGGTGGCAGGGGATAACCTCGGCCAAGAAGACATTGCAAGACCATAGAATGACTCCATCCAATGTCTTGAGGACAAGATAGGAGACCTCATCAAAAGTCAGGATCCACTGCAAAGAGGTTTCTCAGAGGGCTCCCCGTTCGTGGCTAAGATAGTAAGCTTCCTTACCCCATCTAAGTTCAAGCCACCTACAGTAACTCCCAAGTATGACGGTAGCACCAACCCTATACATCACATTGAGATGTATCAGTCGGCGGCGGACATCTATTCAATACCGGATGAGATGAAGTGTCGTGCCTTCTCCGGGACTTTGATAGGAGCAGTGCACATCTGGTTTACTTCTCTTTCGAAGAATTCAATTGAGAACTTTAAAGGCTTGGTTGAACGGTTCATTCACAATTTCTGCTTTGGGGTAAGACCTCAAAAGAAGACCACCCGTTTGTTGTACGTCAAACAAGGCAAGCATGAGAGCTTGAGAGACTAAATTGCCAATTTCAACAAAGAAAAACTTGAGGTTGAAGGTTGGTATGATCTCCTTTGGCATTAGCACCATATGCGGAGGACTTGCGGGGGGGTGGATCTGAGGTTGCTGACAGAAAAGCTCATGTGGCAGAGGCCAAATCAGTGGCCAAACTTGAAGTGGTAAACCTGACGTCTTCCGAGACTACGCAGAAGAGAAAGAAGGTAGACATGGACACTCTCGTAGTTGGGTTCTCCCGACTCGACTTCAAAGGCATCCTAGCTCCACATGATGACCCTTTGGTGATAACGATAAGAGTTCATGGATGTGAGGTGCAAAGAATTCTTGTAGATGGAGGAAGTTCAGCATATGTGATGTTCTGGCCCTGCTTCAAAAGCCTAGGTCTGAGCAGAGCTAGGTTGGTACCCTATCATCATCCATTAATGGGTTTTAGCGGTGAAAATGTCCATTCGCTGGGCATGTATGAGATGGACGTACGAATGGGCGATAAGTGGCCTATGAGGTTAACTTGGAAGATTAATTTTTTCGTTATGGACAAAAATGTCTTCTCGGCCTATAACCTCATCATAGGAAGAGTATCCCTTAAGTAGTTTGAAGTCGTGCCGTCAACGGTCCACTAGATGCTAAAATTACCGACCCCCTATGGGGTAGGGAAAATGCAGGGTGACCAGACCATAGCACGAGAATGCTACTTCAGCTCAGCTGAAGAGAGAGAGGCTCATAAGAGAGCAACTACCACTTATAACATCGATACGCTTGACCCTAGAGATGAAACGAAGTTGAAGAAAGAAGAGGCCACGAAAGAGGTAGAATCCATCGTCCTCAATGAGGACGAGCCGGAAAAAACCATCCAGGTCGGCAAAGCCTTAAAGGCAGAAATTAAGGAAGAGCTGGTAGACTTCCTAAGGAAGAGGCAGAGTGTCTTCGCATGGAGTCACGCGGACATGCCAGGCATCAGCCCTGAAGTTATGTGCCACAAGCTGAATGTGACTAAGGATGCTAAGCCAATCAAACAGAGACGAAGAATATACTCCAGGGAGAAGTATGACGTCATCCGAGAAGAGGTCCAAAAGTTGGAAGAGGCTGAATTCATCAGGGAAGTGATATATCCGGAGTGGCTATCAAATACAGTCATTGTGCCCAAGGCTAATGGAAAGTGGAGAATGTGCGTAGATTTTACTGACCTGAACAAGTCTTGCCCAAAAGACAGTTATCCCCTACCCCGGATCGACCAGATGGTAGATGCAACTGCAGGACATGAGCTCACGATCTTCATGGATGCATATTCAGGCTACAATCAAATCTTCATGGATGCTGAAGACTCAGAAAAGACAGCCTTTATTATTGATAAAGGGATGTATTGCTACAAGGTGAGGCCCTTCGAATTGAAAAATGCAAGGGCAACATATCAACGTCTGGTGAATAAGATGTTCGAAGACAAAATAAGAAAGACCATGGAGGTGTATGTAGACGATATGTTGACGAAGAGCTTAAAGGCCTGCACTCACATGGCAAAATTGGAAAAGACCTTCAATACCATGGACCTGTACAGGATGAAACTCAACTCGATAAAGTGTGTCTTCGGGGTAGGAGCTGGGAATTTTCTTGGATTCATCGTCAATCAAAGAGGAATAGAGGCGAACCCTGAGAAAATCAAGGCTTTGCTCGACATGAAGACACCTAGGAGTATCAAGGACGTTCAGAGCCTCACTGGAAGAGTGGTTGCGCTCAATAGATTTGTTTCCATGGCGACCGACAAGTGTCTCCCATTCTTCAAGGTGGTTAGAAAGGCCTTCGAGTGGGATAAAGAGTGTGATGAGGCTTTTGATCAACTCAAATCATACCTCGGGTCTCCCTTGCTCTTATCTCGGCTAATAGCGGGAGAGAGGCTGTTTGTTTATCTAGCGGTCTCTGAATCGTCTATAAGTGAGGCCATTATACGAGAGGACTTTGGGGTTCAAAGTCCCGTATACTTCAATAGTAAGGCCCTTCAGGGATCTGAACAGAATTACCCTCGCATAGAAAAGTTAGCCTATGCTTTGATACATGCCTCTAGGAAGATGAAGCCCTACTTTCAATAAATTCAACCACAACTTTCCCTTTGATTGTCATTCTAGGTTCATACAGTATGTCAAACTCTCCTAGTTTTATGGGCTAATTTATCAGTCTTCCTGATTTCTTAAGTTTATGAATAGCTTATCGTAGAGGAAAGTCTGTATAAACGACAATTATATGCGCTTGAAACTAAAGCTTCATTCTTCTGGACAATTCAATCAAAGATAATGCCAACTTCTCCAGTCTAGGGTACTAAATTTTATCTCCTTAGTGCGTTTTACTAGTCTATTATATGGGCTTCTTCACTCCACCTTCTTATCGAACCAGCGTCGAACTGACCGTTAACTCTGATACTCCCAAGTACTTCTTCAGTCTTAGGAAGATTTCTTCACACTCGTCATTCCACTCAAACGTCTTTCTGAGGACCTTAATGAATGGAAGACATCTATTAGTGGCCCTGGTAACAAAATAATTCACTGATGTTACTCGTTTTGTCAACCTTTGGATCTCCTTTTTGCTCTTAGGAGACTGCATATTAATCAGTGCTTGGATCTTGTCTGAATTAACCTTTATACCCCTATGGTTGATGATAAAGCCAGGGAACTTCCCATCTTTGACTTTGAAAACACATTTCACCAGGTTCAGCATTATTTGGTACTTTTTTAACTGGTTAAAAGTTAACCTAAGGTCAATTATATGGTCGGAAGCTTTCTTGCTCCTGGTCAGTATATCATCAATGTAGACTTCTATTGTTTTATCAATTTTCCCTTCAAAAATTTTATTTATTAGCCTCTAATATATCGCCCCAGTAATAAGTACTTCGGTTATGATAAATAAGGTTTTCTTCATGCATTCTAGTTTTATCTGTATTAAGTTATAACATGAGTAGGCATTCATGAAATTGAATAGCTCGTGCATAGCTGTTGCATTGACCAGCGAATCAATCCTAGACAGAGGATAATGGTCCTTGGGTCAGGCTTTGTTAAGATTTATGAAGTTGATGCACATACACCAATTGTCGTTCTTCTTTTTTACCATAACCACATTTGAAAGCCAATACGGATACTTGACGTCTTCAATGAAATCTGTCTTTTGTAATTTGTCATCCTCCTCCTGGATAGCCATATTCTTCTCCTAGCTAAACAAGTTGAGCTTCTTTTTTATGATCTTCGCATCCTTCACTATATTGAGCTTGTGGAAAAGGAATTTTGGATTCATCCCAGTCATATCTTTATAGCTCCACACAAACACTCTCTTTCGCTGCCTCAAAAAATCATCCAGTTGTTTCTTAAAGGAAGGATTTAGTGATGATCCAATATGAGTCGTCCTCTCCGGGTGCTCATCGTCCAGAATCACCGATTCAACTTGATCCATAATTTCACCCGTGACCAACTTATCTTCATATCGAGGGTCTAAAGTCTCGATCTGATAAGTAGTGGTCAACTTCTTTTGCTCTTCCTGCTCTACAGAAGTATAGTAGAATTCTCGTGCTTGTTTACCCTTAACCACACCAATTCCATAGTGTATAGGGAATTTTAGGCACTAATGAACAGTGGAAGGCATGGCTTCAAATTTCTTCAAACCAGACTTGTCAAAGATAATATTATATGTCGATTGAACGTTCTCATCCAAGAAAAAGAAATGTATTGTCTTTATTCGACAGGTTATCCATGTGCTTACCACAACCTCAACCTCAATTGTTCCTAAGGGTAATACCTTCTCCCCTAAAAAAATTATAAGAGGCTTGTGATACGCCTCCAACTTATTATCTCTCAATCTCAACTTCTTAAAGAAATTATAGAATAGAACATCAGTTAAACTGCCATTATCAATCAGAATCCTTGATATCAGGCTTTCATGCACCATCATTTTGATGACCAGAGGGTCATCATGCGGATAAATTACACCTGACAAGTCATCTTTAGAAAATCCAACAATGAGACGATCTGTATTTACCTTCCTAGGACGAGTCTTTACAGCATCGTTCAAATTGATCTGCCTGGTTTGAGTACAAGTCTTTGCCTCGTAGAGGTAGGTTTTCCTCAACTGGTTCATTTTCTCCACCAGTGTCACCTCCTGCTATAAAGTGACAGCTAAAAGAGATCATGGTAACTTCAAGCATAGGCTCCTTGGGCTTCTTGGGCAGATTTGGATCCTTCTCTGAATTGTCATCTCGACCCCTTTTCTTCCCGTCCTCTTTTTACAAGGGGACTTTAATTGTCTCCTTTTTACAAGTTGCGTATCCTTCCCGCCTAATCAACCACTTTTGTCAAAATACTTCGTTAGTTTGTCTCGTCTACTGATATTTTCAATCTCATTCTACAGGGCTAAGAAACTGCTAGTGTTGTGGCCGTGATCCTTATGGAATTCACAGTACTTACTCTTGTCCCTCTGATTTGGTGGAGCTTTCAATTTTTCGGCCATTTTAGGTCGTTTCTTCCTTGATTCTCATCAAGGATGTGGTGAACACCAATGGTAAGCAGAGTATACTCATCATACTTCTTCACCCTGTCAGCCTACTTGTTGTTTATGGGCTTTTTCTTTTTCTTTGAGCTCTTTCCAGTGTCGGACTTAGCGTGGCTCAATTCATTTGTTGTCATTGCCTCTTCAGCATTCATAATTTGGCCGGCCTTGGCCAAAAGTTCAAATATTGTGCTTAATGGCTCCTTGGCCAGTGCCCACTACAATTTCCCCGACAATAGACCGCTCATGATCGCAATGATTGTTATCTTCTCATCATAGTCAATTACCTAAAGCTTCACGGTATTAAAGCGTGTGATAAAATCCCTAATCATCCCATCCATTTTTTAATGGATGATTAAAAGGTGAGCCACCCTCTTGCCTGACTTTGTACCGAAATAGAAATTACTGACGAAGAGATTGGCTAGTTATTGGAAGTTTGAGATTTGCCCCCTTGGTACGTTGTTATACCAAATTTGAGTCGATCCGGTGATGGTACTTAAGAATACTCTGCAGCGCATTTCATCAGCGATAGAATAAATGTCAGTAATAACCTGGTACTTATCCACATGTAGCATCGTATCGGACTTGCCATCATACTTGGGGATGATGACATAAGGTTTGAATATTGTAGGCGTTAAATGACCCACAATTGATGATGTAAATGGAGATCCTTGAACAAAACCCGTGTGCAAAGGGTTATTCGTCTTTATAATCTTACTCGGGCATTGGATAGACCCCTTCTGAGGTTGTTCCACCTCGGTTTTAATCGATATTTCCTTGCTCGGCCTCGACTTTCAAATAAGCTCTCTTCCTGGGAAGTCTGCTCAACTTTGGTCGATCCTCTCATGTTTGGTCTAGATCTCTAGCGCATTCACCTTTTGGTCTCGATTCTTCGCTCTACTCCCTAAGCTCCCTCGGATCTCTGTGCTGGTAGGCCCTCACAGCTAGGGGTGTGTTTCGGATGGATCGGATCAGAATAGGGACGTTCGAAAAAAATTCCAAAATTTTTGGAATTTTAAAATCCTTTCCAATTCGAAAATAATAAAAATCAAAAAATCATTTTTTTCCTATTCGGCTGATTCGAAATATATTCAAAAATTTCAAAAAAATTATTATTCGTGAAAATATAGAAATAGTCGGAATTATCAGTTATAATATTTTCGAAAAATATCGAAAATGTCATTTTTGAAAAGGATATTTTTAAAATAAAAATCAAACACTTCACTTTACATCACCTATGCAATAAACTACGGAGCTATGTGAATGACCAGGCTACGCATCTCATACCATTTTGAAAATGCAATGAACTACAGAGCTATGCATTTCATACCATTTTGGAGAAAGATCAATCAAGGCTTGACTACGATACTAAGAAACTACAAAGCTATATGAGTGGAAAAAAACTACTATTTACCAACTTAAAAAAAGAAAATGCAAGAAAGGTTAACAGCTATAGCAGAGCCTCTGCATCAGTATTTCAGATACAAAAAATGAATAAAAGGAAGATGAGGAAAACTTAATACAAATCAACCTTGGAATCTAAATTCGCATAACAATTGAATATAATTTCGATTTAGGGTTAATATATATGGGTATATATTAATGATTGAGATGGTTTTAAATGGAGGGCCAAGATTAAACTAATATATATATATATATGTATATATATAAATAAGGGTAGTAAAAATGTATTAAAATAAACAAAAATATTATTATTTCGGAAAATATTTCGGATGGATCGGATCAGCGTCATATAGGAAAATTCGGATAGAAAATTCAAAAATTCGAAATCCATATATGATTTCCAATTCCATTCCAATTTTTTTTGAAAAATTAAAATGGTGCCAAAATTGGAAAAATTCGGATCGGAAAACAAAAAATTCGGAAGTTCGAAAATAACTGACACCCCTACTCACAGCTTTTGGGCCCAATCGATCAAAAGTCGATCCTCTGTTAAGCCTCTCCAAAATGCTTTGGTGTTCGACGGTGTAAGTATGTTCATCGTCGCATCAACCTAATCTGATGGTGGATGTTTCCCCTTAGCGATAAGATATGTAATCACGCTCCGATCTAAAGTATTTGGACCTGTTAATTCCCCCTTTTGAACCCAAATCCAATCGTCTAAGCTTTTCCACAGCTCTTTCGTAGTGTCTGCCTCTTGTCCCTGTATGGGAGGATGGAGGAGGCATATCTCAACTTCAGCCGGAGCTTTCAACCCCTGCTGGGGTGATTGGGTTCTCTTCATGCTTGTTCTGCCCTACCATAATACTCTATGTTAGCTGCATGACGCTTCTCATCATAGCCTCTTGGCCTCTAGGCAAGCACTACAATATTCCCTACTAGTATCCTATACCCACAAGTGTGGAAGGCGGAATCATCTCTATGGCTCTAATACTTTCTAGGTTTTCACCCATCTTCACAGAATTTCCAGAAAAATAGAGTACCATAAAACAAAAAACAGAGTGCAACAGTTATGACAACAAAAGTTATTAAAAAAGAAAAGTTAAAGAAGGAAAAACTAAATCCCGAGGTAGATTCAAAGAATCAAAGAGAATTGAAAGCTAATATGCAAATTAATGGACTATAACCCAACGAAACATAGATGAGTAAGATTCACTATTTTGTTAGACTTATGTATCCTCGAGTTCTAGAAACCAGCAATGGTGGAAAGCAACAAATGGATTATCATTCCCCACGAACGATGCCAATTTGTTATCATCTAAAAATGGCATATATATTTGGTCTTAGAAGATATACACCAACTACAAACAATAACAGATAAAGAGATATCATCGTAGAAATACTAGCCTAGATCAAACAGTAGAGAGAGGTGAGAGAAAGAGAATAAAATCATATTTGCGTGGTTCGACCCAAGAAGATGCCTACTTCTACAGGTACATGTGTTAAATGTCCTAATTCAGATGGAAAAACCATGGATGAATAGGAGTTATAAGCTGTCAAGTTCACTCTAGAAATGGATAGCATAATGTTATGAAAATAATATCCCGATCCCCCAAAAGTGAGGGTGTGTGTTATTTATAAGCTATTAGCGGAGAGAGAATAGAGAGTGGAAGGTGTCGTGCCTTTATAGGATAGGCAAGTACACACTTTACATGCAAGCGAGGGGAACAATCATGAGTTTTTTACGCGCACGTGTGGGAGAATATTTGTATATCTCCCACATGTGTATGTGATATAACTAGTGATGACGCTGAAAATGCGGGGTTGTATGGATAGTCCATATATTAGGTTATGCACATAGAGATTTAATTTTTAACCAAATTTATCTTTTTAATTATTTAGTGTGCATGAAAGATAATGTCCAACACAGAAGTATGTCAAATCAAACCAATCCACGCAGAAGAAGAAATTGAGGAAAAATGTCTTTCGAACAAAATATAGATTTCAGCATTGTTAAGGAGCTTGACATACTTAATTACTTATAGACTACTTAGAGATCCATTAAGTATAAGGTACAGGTCTTCAAATCTTCAACAGATACGGCACAATCTAGCACCATCCATATGAAGCAGCTCTTCCCTCGGAGTCCACCGATCAGCCTCAAGATTATAGAACCCTTTCTTCTTCAGCCATAAAATCACAACTCCACAAATCAGTCGTATAGTAACCTCTACAATGGTTTGATGTATTTTATGGAAATTGGATTTGACAAAACTCAACAAATCATATTAAGGGATATATGATTTGGGAAATGTAAGTGTTTATATGAAACAAAAGAAGAAAACTTTTAGTGCAGGTATTACAATTGATTTTTGCCAAAAGAGTTATTCAAAGAGTCAAAAGAATCCTTTTCATAATAAAACACAAATTTCAAGGCGGTGAACTCATTCGAACGAAAATAAGATTTTATTCTAACGAGGACTATATATGTGTGTATGCGTGTACGCTAAAAGTTAACATGTAAAGTTGCAAAATCTCGACCTTGTTTTCCCTAATTTTTTCTAGGTTTTTCCCAATGATAACCAAACACAGAGAACAAAGTCCATGTCATCTTCATTACCATTTCATTAATAAATCAGTTAAATAAATAGAGCCTAAGGTTCCGTTTGGTTCGTGTTAAAATATTTTTCACCGCATTAAAAAAAATCACCTAGGTAAAATATGTGTTTGGTTTATCATTCACCATGGTGAAATAAAGTGAATATGGTGAAAAGTGAGGTGAAATTTTACCCAAATTGAATCTTTCAACAGGTGAAAACAATTAAATAAGTGTTTTGACCAAACTACCCTTACAAACCATATACCCATTTATCAACTTCATTTGCAAGTCCTCATTGTTATTTGCAGAATCTGAATTTACATAATAGGTGATCTCTCTCTCTCTCTCTATCTATCTCTCTCTCTCTAGTTCCATCCATATTTATCTCTCTCTCTCTCTCTCTCTCTCTCTCTCTTGTTCGATGATTGTTGGTGATTGTTCTCAAAATCAGATTTGAAGACATGTAGATATGTTGATTTAGTGCCCTAATTTGCATCCAGATATGATTGTGTGCCCTAATTTCGATCTAGATATGATTTTGCTCCCTAATTTAGATCTAGATATGATTTTGTGCCTTAATTTAGTGCTAAATTTGATTTTGTACTCTACTTTGTATCTAGATCTGATTTTGTGCCCTAATTTGTATCTAGATATGATTTTGTGCTCTAATTTGGTTCTAAATTTGGTTTTGTGCTCCCTAATTTGTATCTAGATTTGATTTTGTGCCCAAATTTGTATCTAGATCTGATTTTGTTCCCTAAAGTGATTTTGGATCTAATTTTGTGCCCTAGTTTGGTTCTAGATCTAATTTTGTAATCTAATTTGATTTTAGGTCTCATTTTGTGCCCTAATTTGGCTTTATATATGATTTTGTTCCATATTTTTTATGTAGATTTGATTTTGTTGGAAAATGAATACATGTAGATATGATTTGATGATCAATTAATATATTTGATTATAAATCATGGTGTGGATCTAATTCTAATTATTGTTGTAATTACATAGTTTCATTTGTGAAATTTTTTCTTAGTTTGGTGATAACTTATTAAAATTCAATATATGGTATGTTAAAATGATTATTTAACTAGATAGTAATAAATTAATTTTAGCTTCTTCGTTATTATATAAGGAATTGGACTTTTATTTTGGTTTAATTGTGCGAATTATTGGTTAATAGTTAACTTTTGTACTGTTGATTTGGTGTACAGAAATGACTCGACTTATATTGTCTAGGAGGAGGATTTTATTATTACACGAGGGTTTTAGGACTCTTTTGAATATTATAACTCACTTTTTTATTTTCCTACTCCGAAGAAGAATTCACTATTATGAGACCCGAATGCTAAAATCGGCTACTCTTTGGTGCCCCCTTTCACGCAAGGTCCATTTGTACAAAATAACTAGGGAGAGTGACTTAGAATGCAAGGAACAACTTCGTATGAATAGGATAAGTTTTTGCAAGTTGTGCCAAATGCTCCGTAGCATTGGCAGGTTAAAGGATACTATGAGTGCAAGTGTGTAAGAGATGGTAGCGATATTTATATACGCACTTACACATCATTTTAAGAATAGGAATATTAAGAATAAGTTTATGCAGTCGGGAAAAACAATCAGCAGACATTTTGGGGGCGTGCTATCCATTGTGATGAGGTTGCAAAGCCACTTACTTCAAAAAGCATTAGCAGTTACTGAAACTTGTATGGACGATAGATGGAAATGGTTTAAGGTACTAATGTGAATTTATATGTCATTTTTAAATATAAAAATTTAGGTAATGTGTTAGTTTTGATTTATAATTTTTACTTCTTTTCAGAATTGTTTGGGAGCTTTGGACGGAACATACATTGAGGTACGTGTAAAACTAGAGGACCAAGGGAGATATTGGACGAGAAAGAGTGAATTTGCTACAAATGTCTTTGATGTATGCTCCCAAGACCTCAAGTTTATTTATGTTCTTCTGGGATGGGAGGGTTCGGCTCAAGAATCAAGAATTCTTAGAAATGCTATTTATAGGAGAAATGGTTTGAAGATCCCCCGAGGTAGTTATTTAATGAAACTATGATATTTTTTATTTTGCCAATATGTTAACCAAGATTTTTAAATATGCAAGGTTATTACTATCTTGCCGATGTTGATTACCCAAATGGTAGAGATCTTCTTACACCTTATAGAGGACAACGATAGCATTTAAATGATTGGGGAGAGGTACAAGAAGCAGAGACAAAAGAGGAGTTTTTCAATCGGAAGCATTCTGACGCAAGGAATGTAACGAGAGGTTTTTTAGTGCTCTGAAGAAAAAATTGGCAATTCTACGGAGTCCGACATTCTTTCGCATAGAAAATTCAAAACCGCATCATCATAGCATGTGAGCTTCTCCATAACCATATAAGAAATGAAATGCCAACGGAGATGGATGCCCAAAATCAAGAGAATTTAACCCAAAACTTCATAGAACTACACGGAGAGCCTTATACACACATAGACTTGTCAAAAGAGTGGGGAGAGCGGAGGGACAATCTAGCAACCGAAATGTGGATGTTTGAGAATAGTTAGTATGTCATTGATTAGTGTTATTTTGTTTTTTATGTAATGCACCAGTTCAATTATGAACTAAGGTATTATTGAGTTGTTTTAAGTTTAAAACAGGGTTCAGACCTACTAGAAATTTTAACTGTTTGGATTTCTATTTTGTAACTTTGGAATGCTTATAACTGTTTTAACTGTTTGGAGTGCTTATAACTGTTTGGGTTTCTATTTTGAATTAGTTTTATGTTAAGACTCATGGGATGCCAGTGATGATCTGTAATTTATTCTCTCTGTGTGACATATTAACAATTCAGTTATCTACTATTTACCACCTTTTTGTTTCTGTGACACCCCGACTAATTAAATACCGGGTAGCTACTCCTTTATTAAATTAAATCAAAACGCCAAGTTGGCTCAGTTAATAGCATCACTGTCGAAAACATTTTTATTATTACTAACCACCTAGTATTTAAAAAGTAAGCTGCCAAATTTTAATTAAAGTCTGGTTAACATGCAAAGACGATTTAAAGCAAGAGTAATAACACCATTCACTATAATGAAATAAATAAAATAACCGTCACATGATATAAATAAATCTGGAGAAAAAAAAAACTCCTCATAACAATAACCCCACAACTGAAGTAAATAATGAAATACTGAATACTGAATGAATACATGCCAAAGTCTGAAAACTGAAATGGAAATGTATCTAATAGAATTTGGGCAACATGCCCTACAACTGTGGAATACTGAATAAGGAATCCAAATGATATAAGCGTCTAAAAGAAAATCCCTGTAGCTTCCACAAGCAGCTACAGCTCGTCATCATAATGAGGATCCTATGCATGGTGACCTTGTGGCTGGGCACCTAAAATGGTTTTACAAAAAGATAGATTTGAAAGCAAACGGGTCAGAGCCTGAATGTGGAGATATTTTAAAAACCTGCAAGTGCTTTAAAAACATTTAAAACAGTATATGCAAAATACATGTTAGGACGTGCTCTCACATGAGATACTCACCTCTCGTCTAACTGTGCACTCCTAACGTTCCTGTACCCATTCATGTGTTATCTCATAACTATCTAAAGAGTTTCTAACACTTCTACTCGGTTCACGTTATAAGTTCCATCATTAACAATTAAATAGAAAGTTCTACTTTAATTCTCGAATTCCCAATTATTAACAAAACCATTTATTGATAAAAGTTCTCTCTTTTTATCTTTACAAAACATTACCATAACTATACTCACAATTTAACATAGTAAATTCCTTCTCATTTAACCGTATATTTTCACAACATAAATATACAATATAAGCACCCAAAGGCTAAGCTGCGGTGCACACATACTCTGCTATCCATCCCGGTACATCACGTACATAAGGATCACACATTCCGAATCTCTCAGGAATTGTTCAGATAACAACATCACAAATAGTGGAGGCGAACACAGTCACCATCACATGGGTCACGCACATACCTACGCTCCCATGATCAGCAGACTTATTAATATCACAATAAGTCCTTCTATGACCTATGTTCATCGAGGTAACCAATCTAAATTCGGGCAACACAAGGATAAGAAGGCCCTAAGCGAACGTAAACCTCCCGTGATAGCAAGTATGGTAGGTATGTCATACACATAAGATTATATACTAAGCATTCACACATCTTAGAAATCTCAATATTAATAAAGGTATACTCTACATCATTATACCATTATTCCAAATTCATATATTTCAAGTACCCCGATAATATATAAATTAAATAGTCGACACGTTTCACGTCGTAATTTCTTAAACTTAAAACCTATCTCAAATAGACTATTAAGTTCCCATTATTCTCACATATAACGCCTTTACACCTAAGGTCTTTACTTCTGCCCCAAAGCTTATTTCATCAAATTATTCAAATTTGTACTATTAATCCAAATATTATTTCACTTATCGAATTTCATTAATTTAGAATAATCCTCAAATTAAATTCCAATTAAGGTCCAATCTCATAATCATGCCTACTGGTCTTCCTTAAGGTTAAGGGTATTCATAATGTCTCCAATAATATTAATCAAGGGTTAACACCATTAAAATTCAATTAAGGAAAAACTTTATTCATTCTGGGAAGGTCGATCGATCGACCTTTACCTTCGATCGATCGATGGTGGTCGATCGATCGACTGATGAATGTCGATCGATCGATTGCACCAGGTCTGTTAAGGACTGCTTCGTTTTGTAGTTACAGTTTCGTTCCAAAACTCCATTTTTAAGCATGAAACTCCAAGACAAGGTTACTATAACATTATACTATCATCATACAACAGTATTTACATTCTAAGTCCCATAATTCATCATTTAAAGGCTTGGTTTAGATCAAAACTACATCAAAATAATTTCCAGAATTCTTCCATTCAAGAATATCATTAAACTTCTTCTAATACCACTTTTAGATCATCAAGGTTCTGTTTATAACATATAAATTCGTCCAGAATATACTACATGCAATTCCTACATAAATCATGGCCTTTAACTTCCAATTCATGGGTCTAATTTATCTCCAAAAATCAATTTCGAAAATTCCTAAACATGGAAACATATCTTGAATCAAAAGAGTTTAAATCACTTGCCTTAATTTATCTCAGAATTTGGTGTAGAATCTTGAAGTTAGGTTGTTCTCCCTCTGTTTTTCTGCAGAATTCTCTTCCTTCTCTCTCTCTTTCAAGCTCTTCCCAAGGTTTCCTTCTCTCTCTCTCTCAAGCTCTTCTCAAGGTTGAAGATAATGGAGTATGGAGGTGTGTTATGGTTTTTGGTAAGTTAGAATGGTATATCAACTTCTCCCGTAGCCCATGATGTCCCATAGTGTAGTTAGTGGGTTAAGTGGGTTAAGGAAATAGTCAGATTGTAATTTCTATTTTCGTCACTTTTTAATTCCCAAAAATGTAAATTACCAAAATACCCTTTATGATGCCGGTATAGCCCAAAAATACCCCGGGACCCAAACTAAACTTTCGGCTAGTGTTTTCTGACTATCTCGACCCTTCCGGACGCGTTAGCGCACTCAAAACGACCATATGGTTAATGGAACTAAAAATCACTTTTTAATTTAATAACAAAATACCATGACGTGGTGGTCACACGCGTCAAGCAAAATTCCCAAATTGCCGTATTTAAATCTCACGACAATTTCAATATTACCAATATTCATATAATGCCAAGTATACACATTTTAATAAAATACTAACTCACATCTCGTTAATATTTTTATCCGGATTAATTTCCAATTAATAGACATTTAATTCAATTAATCCCCAAAAATAAATATCACAGAAACTACGGGGTATTACATACTTCCCCCCTAATAACTGAATTTCGTCCCGAAATTCGGAACTAGAAGGTACCTGGTAAGAATAACTCTGGATAACGTTCGCGCATCTCCTCCTCGCGCTCCCATGTGGACTCCTCGACATTATGATGTCGCCACTGAACACGCACTAACGGAACTATCTTTGACCGCAGTTTCCGCTCACTTCGGTCTAGAATAGCAATAGGCCCTTCCTCGTAGGAGCTATCCGGCTGGAGATCTATGTCCTCCACAGCAATGAGAGAATGAGCCAAATTATCTCTAAGGTATTTCCTAAGCGAGGAAATATGAAACACATCGTGAATCCGATGTAAATGCTCCGGTAACCCAAGTCTATACGCAACCGGTCCAATCCGCTCAATGATAGGAAATGGTCCCACATATCTCGGTGCCAACTTCCCTTTCTTCCCGAAATGCATAATCCCCTTCATAGGAGATACTCTGAGCAAAACCTGGTCCCCCACTTGGAACTCTCTGAAGAATCTCTTCGCATCAGCATAACTCTTTTGTTTGTCCTGAGCTACCCGAATGCGACTCCTAATCAATTCTATCCTTGCCGAAGTATCCTGAATCACTTCCGGCCCAAGTAGTTTGTTGTCCCCCACCTCCAACCAACATGCTGGGGAACGACAAGGTCTATCGTACAACGCCTCAAATGGTGCCATGCCAATGGTGAACTGGTAGGAGTTGTTGTAAGCAAACTCCACCAGTGGAAGATACTACTCCCATCCACCCTCAAAGTCAATGGTGCACATACGTAGCATGTCCTCCAACATCTGATTTGTGCGCTCAGTCTGCCCATCGGTCTGCGGGTGGTACGCCGTACTCAACCGCAACTCCGTGCCCATGGCCTGCTGAAAACTCTCCCAAAACCGTGAAACAAATATCTTGTCTCGGTCAGACACTATATTTAAGGGCACACCGTGAAGTCTCACTATCTCTGCAATAAAGAGCTGGGCATACTGTCCCGCAGTGTAGTCTGTCCTTACGGGTAGAAAATGAGCGACTTTTGACAACCTGTCCACAATTACCCAAATGGAGTCGTGACCTCTCTGTGACGTAGGCAACCCCGTGATAAAGTCCATAGAGATGCTCTCCCACATCCACATCGGGACCTCTAACGGCTGTAGCAGTCCTGCCGGTCTCTGATGATCCACTTTTACGAGCTGACAAGTGGCGCATTTTGAGACAAACTCGGCAATATCTCTCTTCATCCCGCTCCACCAATACTGACGTCTTATGTCTTGGTACATTTTGTCCCCTCCGGGATGTACCGCGAACCGTGAGCCGTGCGACTCTGCCATCACCTCATGTCGCAATTCCTCCCCTTCTGGGACCACCAATCTCCCATTGAAGCGTAATCCCCCGTCTGAGCTGACGGTATAGGATTCGGCTCCCTCTGCCAATAATCGAACTATCTGCTCCTGACAGAACGAGTCATTTGCCTGTGCCCTCACTACCTTCGCGACAATCTGTGGTGTAACAGTCATCACAGACATGAATGATCGGGCCACTGCATCATGGTGTCCCAATTCCTTCCACTTGGCCTTCCACACATCTGCCACCTCCTCTACCGGTCTACGGCTCAACGCGTCTGCCACCACGTTATCCTTCCCCGGGTGATACTGGATATCGAACTGATAATCTTTCACGAATTCAAGCCACCTCCGTTGCCGCATATTCAACTCCTTCTGCGTGAATAGGTACTGTAGGGACTTGTGATCCGTGAACAATCGAAACTTCTCCCCCAAAAGGTAATGTCTCCAAATACGAAGGGCAAATACCACTGCCGCTAACTCCAAGTCATGGGTAGGGTAATTCTTCTCGTGAGGCTTAAGCTTACGGGAAGCATAAGCTATGGCCTGACTCTCCTGCTGTAGTACACCTCCAAGTCCTTGTAAGGACGCATCGGTGTAAACAAGATACTCAACTCCCGGTCTCGGCAAAGCTAACACAGGTGCTGAGGTTAACTTGTCCTTCAACTCATCAAATGCCAACTGACAGGCATCACTCCAAATGAACGGCACACCTTTACGGGTTAGGTGTGTCATGGGACCCGCTATCGTGGAGAAACCCCGAATAAACCTTCTGTAGTATCCTGCTAGGCCCAAGAAACTACGGATCTCTGTCGGTGTCGTGAGCTGTCCCCACTCCCTCACCGCGGATACCTTCCCCGGATCAACCGATATTCCCCGGTCGGAAATGATATGCCCCAAAAACTGGACCTCCTTCAGCCAAAACCCGCACTTCTCATATTTTGCATACAACTCATTCTGGCGCAGTGTCTGCAAAACTAGCCTCAAGTGCTCGGCGTGCTCCTCCTCAGTCTGGGAGTAAACCAAAATATCATCGATGAAGACAATGACAAACTGGTCTAGGAAATCCCTGAACACCCTATTCATCAAGTCCATAAATGCTGCTGGAGCGTTGGTCAAACCAAATGGCATAACCCGAAACTCGTAGGAACCATATCTCGATAAGAACGCAGTCTTCGAGACGTCATCCTCCCTGATACGCAACTGATGGTATCCATATCGCAAATCAATCTTTGAGAAGCAAGAAGCTCCTCTCAACTGGTCAAATAGGTCATCGATTCTAGGCAACGGATACTTGTTCCGTATCGTGACCTTGTTTAACTCCCGGTAGTCCACACACAATCTCAGTGAACCATCTCTCTTCTTCACGAACAACACAGGGGCACCCCACGGTGAAGTACTCCTCCGAATAAACCCATGACCCAACAACTGCTCAATCTGATCCCGTAACTCCCTCATCTCAGCTGGAGCCATACGGTACGGTGGTCGTGCTATAGGCCTCGTATCTGGTAACAAGTCTATAACGAAGTCTATCTCTCGACTGGGGGGTAGGCCTGGTATCTCCTGAAACACATCAGAATACTCCCTGACAACTGGGATCGAATCTAAAGGAATCACAACCTCCTTAGAGGTATCCTCCTCAATGTAATATAAATGAGCGGTCGAGCCTCCCTCAGGGCGAGGCATCGCCACTACAAACATCTCTTACCCCGGAATGGCAAAAATAATGCTCCCACCGAAGCAATCTATCATGGCTCTATAATCAGCGAGCCAATCCATACCGATAATCACATTGTGAACATGCATATCTAAAACCAACATGTCCGCAGGTAATACCATACCACCGATCTCTATCCCCACTCCCCGACATATAAAGAATATAAGCGACCCACTCCCCAAAGGTGAGTCGACACACGTAACTGTGCTCTCTGCTGTGGCTAACAACCCTAAAGCCTTCGCGAAATGCGTAGCTATAAAACAATGTGTAGCCCCCGTATCAAACAGTACCCGACCCATAGTGCCATGGATAGAAAACGTACCCTCAATCGCGGGCGGTGCCTGTGGGACTGCTGCCTGGTGGACGTTGTAGACACGTCCATACTGTAGTTGTCCCTGCTGAACTGGGACTGCTGGAATGGGTGGCAATGCTGCCATCTGTGGCGGTGCGGGAAGAGCAGCGGGAAACATAGGCCTCTGTGGCTCCTGGAGAGCTCCCTGCTGCTGCTGCTGTGCCCTGCCCTTATCAGGACAGTCCTGGTGTTTATGGCCAGTCTTTCCACAAACGAAACACTTCCCTGGGAAGTTCCCTCCTCTCTGCCCTTGCTGTCCCCGGCCCTGGTGGCCGTTACCGTTCCTCCCTTGGCCCTGTTGGCCCTGCTGAAACTGCTGATATTGACCATTTTGACCCTGCTGGCCCTGATGGCCGTTATGACCCTGCTGGCCATTCCGAAATCCTCCCTGACCGTTCCTGAAACCTCGTGAACGGAACCTCTTATGATCCCCCTGCTGAGAACCCTGCTCTACCTGTCTCTGCCCCTGAAAAGATTGTGCCCCACCGGCACCATGTCCTCCAGTCCTGCCCTGATGGCTAGACTCTCCCGATCTCTTGCCCTCGGCCATATGAAAGCGGTGATCCTGGCAGTGTAATAAAGCAGCGTTAACCACATCAGAATAAGTGGCCAACGAAAGGTTCCCCAGCAGATGCTGACGGATCCTCCATGTCAACCCGTCGGTAAATTTCTCAATCTTCTTCTTCTCTGTTGGTATCTCATCAGGAACGATATTCAACAGATTAGTGAACTCGGCCTCATACTCGGCCACGGTTTTGCCCTCCTGCCTCAGACTCATCAATCTCCTCCTCATTTCCGTATGGACAGCTGACGGAAAGTACTTGCGGTCGAACCGCACCCAGAATTCCTGAATCGTGAGAGTATCCCTCTCCTCTACTGTGGTAATAGACTCCCACCACTGCAATGCAGATCCAACTAGCTTGAAAGTAGCTAGCACCTGCTTTTGAACATCCGTGCACTCATACATCCTCAAGTGCCGCTGTATATCCTTCATTGGCTCGAGACTACCACATCTGAGCTACCTGCAAAATCTGGCGGATGCGCTTTCTGAAAAGCGTCACGTACACGTTCCCAAGCAGACGGGAATGAATTTGCCTGTACTGGCGCGGCAACCGTCGCCTGAGGCAGTGCCTGCTGAACTACTGCAATGGCGGCATTTACCGCTTGGGCTACTATAGCTGCAACCTCAGCGGCGTTCATCATGCCTTGAACCGGTGCGGGCTGTGGTTCTGGCGCCGCATTCCTGGGAACTCGTGGTGCACGTCGTGGAGGCATTCTGAAATAAGAATAAAGTCTATAAGTTCGCAGTTATAAACTTAAAATAGCTGAAGAACGTAGCATAAACAAAAGAATACAACAGTCCTAAAATATAGGGCTCTATATCAAAGAAAGCTCAGCGGAAAACATAATAAGCCGTTCAGATCCTAAAGGACACTAGAACCTGATGCTCTGATACCACCTGTGACACCCCGACTAATTAAATACCGGGTAGCTACTCCTTTATTAAATTAAATCAAAACGCCAAGTTGGCTCAGTTAATAGCATCACTGTCGAAAACATTTTTATTATTACTAACCACCTAGTATTTAAAAAGTAAGCTGCCAAATTTTAATTAAAGTCTGGTTAACATGCAAAGACGATTTAAAGCAAGAGTAATAACACCATTCACTATAATGAAATAAATAAAATAACCGTCACATGATATAAATAAATCTGGAGGAAAAAAAAACTCCTCATAACAATAACCCCACAACTGAAGTAAATAATGAAATACTGAATACTGAATGAATACATGCCAAAGTCTGAAAACTGAAATGGAAATGTAGCTAATAGAATTTGGGCAACATGCCCTACAACTGTGGAATACTGAATAAGGAATCCAAATGATATAAGCGTCTAAAAGAAAATCCCTGTAGCTTCCACAAGCAGCTACAGCTCGTCATCAGAATGAGGATCCTATGCATGGTGACCTTGTGGCTGGGCACCTAAAATGGTTTTACAAAAAGATAGATTTGAAAGCAAACGGGTCAGAGCCCGAATGTGGAGATATTTTAAAAACCTGCAAGTGCTTTAAAAACATTTAAAACAGTATATGCAAAATACATGTTAGGACGTGCTCTCACATGAGATACTCACCTCTCGTCTAACTGTGCACTCCTAACGTTCCTGTACCCATTCATGTGTTATCTCATAACTATCTAAAGAGTTTCTAACACTTCTACTCGGTTCACGTTATAAGTTCCATCATTAACAATTAAATAGAAAGTTCTACTTTAATTCTCGAATTCCCAATTATTAACAAAACCATTTATTGATAAAAGTTCTCTCTTTTTATCTTTACAAAACATTACCATAACTATACTCACAATTTAACATAGTAAATTCCTTCTCATTTAACCGTATATTTTCACAACATAAATATACAATATAAGCACCCAAAGGCTAAGCTGCGGTGCACACATACTCTGCTATCCATCCCGGTACATCACGTACATAAGGATCACACATTCCGAATCTCTCAGGAATTGTTCAGATAACAACATCACAAATAGTGGAGGCGAACACAGTCACCATCACATGGGTCACGCACATACCTACGCTCCCATGATCAGCAGACTTATTAATATCACAATAAGTCCTTCTATGACCTATGTTCATCGAGGTAACCAATCTAAATCCGGGCAACACAAGGATAAGAAGGCCCTAAGCGAACGTAAACCTCCCGTGATAGCAAGTATGGTAGGTATGTCATACACATAAGATTATATACTAAGCATTCACACATCTTAGATATCTCAATATTAATAAAGGTATACTCTACATCATTATACCATTATTCCAAATTCATATATTTCAAGTACCCCGATAATATATAAATTAAATAGTCGACACGTTTCACGTCGTAATTTCTTAAACTTAAAACCTATCTCAAATAGACTATTAAGTTCCCATTATTCTCACATATAACGCCTTTACACCTAAGGTCTTTACTTCTGCCCCAAAGCTTATTTCATCAAATTATTCAAATTTGTACTATTAATCCAAATATTATTTCACTTATCGAATTTCATTAATTTAGAATAATCCTCAAATTAAATTCCAATTAAGGTCCAATCTCATAATCATGCCTACTGGTCTTCCTTAAGGTTAAGGGTATTCATAATGTCTCCAATAATATTAATCAAGGGTTAACACCATTAAAATTCAATTAAGGAAAAACTTTATTCATTCTGGGAAGGTCGATCGATCGACCTTTACCTTCGATCGATCGATGGTGGTCGATCGATCGACTGATGAATGTCGATCGATCGATTGCACCAGGTCTGTTACGGACTGCTTCGTTTTGCAGTTACAGTTTCGTTCCAAAACTCCATTTTTAAGCATGAAACTCCAAGACAAGGTTACTATAACATTATACTATCATCCTACAACAGTATTTACATTCTAAGTCCCATAATTCATCATTTAAAGGCTTGGTTTAGATCAAAACTACATCAAAATAATTTCCAGAATTCTTCCATTCAAGAATATCATTAAACTTCTTCTAATACCACTTTTAGATCATCAAGGTTCTGTTTATAACATATAAATTCGTCCAGAATATACTACATGCAATTCCTACATAAATCATGGCCTTTAACTTCCAATTCATGGGTCTAATTTATCTCCAAAAATCAATTTCGAAAATTCCTAAACATGGAAACATATCTTGAATCAAAAGAGTTTAAATCACTTGCCTTAATTTATCTCAGAATTTGGTGTAGAATCTTGAAGTTAGGTTGTTCTCCCTCTGTTTTTCTGCAGAATTCTCTTCCTTCTCTCTCTCTCTCTCAAGCTCTTCCCAAGGTTTCCTTCTCTCTCTCTCTCAAGCTCTTCTCAAGGTTGAAGATAATGGAGTATGGAGGTGTGTTATGGTTTTTGGTAAGTTAGAATGGTATATCAACTTCTCCCGTAGCCCATGATGTCCCATAGTGTAGTTAGTGGGTTAAGGAAATAGTCAGATTGTAATTTCTATTTTCGTCACTTTTTAATTCCCAAAAATGTAAATTACCAAAATACCCTTTATGATGCCGGTATGGCCCAAAAATACCCCGGGACCCAAACTAAACTTCCGGCTAGTGTTTTCTGACTATCTCGACCCTTCCGGACGCGTTGGCGCACTCAAAACGACCATACGGTTAATGGAACTAAAAATCACTTTTTAATTTAATAACAAAATACCATGACGTGGCGGTCACACGCGTCAAGCAAAATTCCCAAATTGCCGTATTTAAATCTCACGACAATTTCAATATTACCAATATTCATATAATGCCAAGTATACACATTTTAATAAAATACTAACTCACATCTCGTTAATATTTTTATCCGGATTAATTTCCAATTAATAGACATTTAATTCAATTAATCCCCAAAAATAAATATCACAGAAACTACGGGGTATTACAGTTTCATGTGGGATCTAATTGCAGAGGATTTCAAATAATAATTCAGAATACTTGAGTTATCATTTCTCAAGTACCATAAGCGTTTTAAAACAGGGGTTTATCATTTCTCAAGTACCTATGCTTGGGCAGACTTAGTTTAAAACAGGGTTTTCTAATATTTGCAACTGCTTATATATTTTATATAAGCAGTTGAGAATTTATTGAGGTTTATATGGATCATCTTTAACAAGACAGCTTTATTATACAAAGCTTTGTAGTTCTTGAGAAATAGGTCATATAAATGAGACTTCAATAGGTGAGATGATTGTCATATAATGAGTTTTATATGTTAATATCATTTTGAGGTTTATATGGATCATTAAAAATAAACATAAATGGACTTTTACACAAAATATACAACTGTGTGTGTTTTGAATATGTATATATATATATATATATATATATATATATATATATATATATATATATATATATATATATATATATATATACAGTGGTGGATCTAGGATTTTTGGTCAATCGGGACCAAAGTTTCGAGTGGTGCCGGGGGTTCTGGGCGGGAGCCCCCGAGACGATTTTTTTGGGGTTATTTCGAGTTTTATACAAATTATAGTTCATCCAAATTGACTACAAATTATATGTTTCGAGTTTTTTTAGGCATATATATTTGGGACACAAATTACAGAAATTTGACAACGTTTAGATTTTCAATTAATTACAATCTTACACCCTCAATTTTGAATCTAATTAGAGTTGTACCTTAAAGTTTGAAATTTTACCAAAAAACCCTGTATATAAATTTATTTATTTATTTTCAAAAATTGAATTGGGTCCAAGGCCCCCCTTGGTCCCCATGTGCATCTGCCCCTCTCTATATATATATAAATGTCTAAGTTGGTTATAATTTTTTAAGCAGGTATAATTTTTTACTTATCATATGCAGGGCGTGCCACCCTAATTAATGTTGTTTGCACTTCTCTTCCCTCCTACAGCGTGTCTGCATTCCCGTTGCCCAAAGAAATACTCGCCTCGCTTACTACTAAAATCAAGTATTTTTTTTGGAACGCTTCCACGACTTCTCATAATACGCATAATATCCCGTGGTCTACTATTACCCTCCCCAAGAATCTGGGGGGACTGGGAATTAAAAATCTGCATGATCTCAACATGGCTTTTATGCTCAAGCTGATTTGGAAGATTTTCAATGAACCAAATTCTCTTTGGTCTCGTGTTCTTAAACAGAAATATCATCCGCATGTTTCGATTCTTCACGCTCATCGCTCCTCAAATGAGTCCTGGTTCTTTAATCGCCTTGTTACCAATCTTCCCACATTCCATCTCGGAATTAAATGGAGTATAGGACCTGGGTCCATCTCTCTAGGACATCATACGTGGGTTCTTCACGAACCTCTCAAGAACAGATTCCCGTCCCTCCCGCCTGAGGTTAACGACATCCCCGTCTCCCATTTTATCATTAATCAACAATGGGATCTTCTTTATTTAACACACTTTGTCCCTCCTGAATTCATGCTATACATCCAGGCTATTCCTATCTCTCCTTCCTCCACTCGAGACCTCCCCTTTTGGTGGCCCAGCAACTCCCGCCACCTAACGATCAAAGCAACTTGTCAATGGTTAAATCACGCTTTTATCTGTCAGCACACCCCTTCCCTGCCTTGGCACTGGCTCTGGCGTAGTCCCCTCCCGCCTAAGTTGAAAACATTTCTTTGGTTTTTAATCCATCAAAGCTTGCCCACTGCTGACCGTTCACAAGCTCCCAACTACTGACTGTCCGTTATGTGGGCTTCAAGATTCTAACTCTCATATCTTCACAGACTGCCCGGCCTTCTACCTAATCCGTCTCCTATCTGAGGTTGTGGATCCCTCCCCTCTCTTTATTTTACATTGGCTTGCCTATTACCAGTTGTTTCCTTTACAGTCGACTCAAACTGTCCGATCATTTTTCCTCCTTCGCACCATTTGGATGGCTCGAAACGACGCACTCTTTCAATACAAGCCTATCATTCCTACTCATATTTGCCACGTCGTCTCCGATCAGATGGTCAAATTTTCGCGCTCTACTGCTAACCTTAGCCAACCTTCAGCGCATCAGCTCAATCGATATCTTATTACCTGGACGCCTCCTGCCCATCCTTTTGTTAAATGTAATATAGACTGTGCTCGATCCCATGTCACTGGTCTCGCCTCTATTGGTGGTCTTATTCGAAATTCTCAGGGTCAATTTATTCTTGGTTTTACTTCCAATATTGGCTACGTGTCTTCTTTATCAGCTGAGCTTTGGGCAATTTACACTGCACTTAATATAGCTTTTCATGCAAGTCTAACTTGTATTGATATAGAAACAGATTGCCAAACTGCATTCAACATGATTACCAGGAATTCAGTCCAGCCTCCATCTCATAAGGACCTAATCAGGATCATCCTTGAAGGCCTCCCTCGCTTCCAACATATTACTATCAGCCTTTGTTTTCGAGAAGCTAACTACTGCGCTAACCTTTTAGCTACTATGTCTATAAATACTCCGTTTTGTTCTCAAGTTTTCCAGTCTGCCCCTCTGTTTTTACTTTCTAGTTTAATGTTTGACCATAGTGTCTTTGGTGTAATCAGGACTGCCTCTCGCAGCATCTCTTGTAAAATAATGTTGTTTTGATATAGTTTCTATTTTGTGAAAAAAAATATATATATATATATATATGGCATATCTGTTTTGATAACTTGTTATTGACTAGTTAACAAAAAGAAGTATGGGACCTTTAATGGCTCATTGAGTTTTCTTGCATATGAACAGGGACATATGTATACCTGCTTTGGGTATTGTTTTAACTGCTTGGGAATGTTTATACCTGCTTGTGTATTGTTTAACTGCTTGAGTATTTCTGTCCTTATTACTTGTGTTTTTTTTATCACAGTAGGGACTAGCCACTGTTTTGCTGTTATAGTTATCAAAGTAGGGACTTTTTTTATCACAGTAGGGACTAATTTGTTGTTATAGTTTATGCAGTTTCTTCATATTGTGCATATTGAGTTTTTTGTGACTCTTTGTTAGCAAAATGGCTGTGAATATTTCATCTCAAGGAGGTCCCCAAAATCGTTGGACAAGCACGGAAGATAAGCACTTAGTGGAGTCTTTGCAGAGTTAAGTGTGGTCGGTTATAAAGTACACAAGTTTCAAAATGGGCTATCTTCGTATACCTGGGATGATAGCATTTTAAAGACAAACATCCAGAGAGTTAGTACTCAGAAGGATGGTTAGTTATTATACGCGACATGTGTGTGATTGTTGTAGTATATTCATACGTGTATAATAGAGTAGATAAATTATATACGGGTTAAAACTACAATGTGTAAATGTAGTATTTATTTATATAATTAATGTGAATGTTGTATAATCAATTAAAGTGGAAAAGATTAACTAAGTTAGAGGGTAAAATAACTTAGGAAATAAAATAAGAAAATACTCGGGATAGAGTAAAGTTATAGAAAGGTTGTAATAGTACTAGTTAGTTAGGTAGTATAACTAGTTGATTTAGAAGGTAAGCATTAGGTGTTCACATTAGATGAGTGATGCGTAATATCTCAAGAAAGTGCGACACCCGCTTAAATATGAAAAGTGTTATTGCATATTTATATGTTGCATTTTAATTACTTGCAAAATATTTTCAAATGGTTTTGGACTTTTACTCGTAAACTAGAACTTATGATGTTGGCCAAGTTTCTCAACTGTGATAAGAAAGCGAAACCGCACATTCTCAATCGATTCAAGTACTTGAAGAAACAAGCCATGGCCCTCAATGAAATGGTCGCGAGCAATGGAAGTGGATTCGGGTGGGATGATGTTGAGCAAAAACTTGTGTGCGATAAGAAAGTGTATGAAGGTTGGTGCAAGGTAATGTGTTTAATTTTTTTTACTAATTGGGATTGTTTTTTACCATTGCGAACTATTATTTATTTGGTTGCGAACTATGCTATTTATTTTGTTGAGCACTTTGGGATTGTTTTTTTTTTTAATTGTGACTATTTTTGTACTAATTTGTTTTATAGAGCCACCCAAATGCAAGGGCCTATTTGACAAGACATTTCCACATTTCAATGCATTAGGCGATATTTTTCAAGGTGATAGAGCCACGGGAAATGACGCAATATCTGCAACAGAGGCCAAAGAATATGTTGATGAAGAGGAGGTTACGGCGGGGGAAGAGGGTGTCGATTTGGACAATGACACGAAGATAGAAGCTACAGAGGTTTCTTCCGCTACGGTTAGTATTGGTACTCGTGGTGGATCAAAGCAAAAACGTAAAAGGCAACGCGGTAGCATTCCCTCCAATTATTAAAAATCTCTCAAAGCTTTGCGAAGCGACTATCCCCTACTTGTCTACCCTCACCAAAGTTCTTTCGAAGGAGTCCAATGACATGGATAAAATTGCGCAAGAGGTTCTTAAGATAGAGGGTTTGACTCACACTGAGAGGTTGGTGGATGTGGATACCCTTGCGGCTAATCCACATCGAGCGGTCTTGTTTATGAATGTACCCGATGATGAGAAAGTCAATTTCTTAGCCGTAATATGTCGTTTTGTGAGGTGATGTGACTATTCCCTACTTGTCTACCCTCCCCAACGTTCTTTCGAAGGAGTCCGATGACAAGGATAAAATTGCGCAAGAGATTCTTAAGATGGATGGTTTGACTCAGTGAGAGGTTGGTGACTGTGGATACCCTTGCGGCTAATCCACTTCGAGCTGTGTTGTTTATGAATGTACCCAATGTTGAGAAAGCCAATTTCTTAGACGCAATATGTCATTTTGTGAGGTGATTCATATGCAGTTTTTAAATTTACAAGACAAAAATTTACATGTGGAGGCATTGTTAAATGCTAGTTTCCTTTTTTTTCCCCGTAATATTTGGACAATATTATGTTTGATAAATGACTAGTAAAATGTGTTCAACGTGATTGTTTTGTGTTACACAATTTAAGAAATGCAATGTGAAAAATGATGACGTTAGTTTTTTTTTTTTTTTTTGGGGGGGGGGGGGGGGGGGGAAGCAAAAATTGAGTTCATAATGTATGAAAATGTTTATTCATTTTTTTATGGATGTGACGCTTACGTGAATTAAATTAAAAAGTTAAATATAATCAATTTTGGTGTACATTTGAAGTATGAGGGTAATATGGTAATTTCGTTTTTTTCACCGTATTGCTCTTAACCATCCAAACAACAAATGGTGAAAAACTTAAAATTTTCACCTAATGAAAAGTGATCCATCCAAGCAGAGATGGTGAAAACAAAATCACCAAGCTAATCATTCAACCGTTTTTTTTAACGCGGTGAAAGAAATTTTATCACGAACCAAATGGATCCTAAAGAACAAACGCAGAAAACAACCCAAAAAAATCCAATAACGACATTTCATAAAATTCTGAAAAAATATCAGCTCTTCAACCACCTAAATGAAGGAAATTCTAGCTTTACATAGTGAGGAATTAAACCATTTCTTTTCCCCTTCTAATTATCCTGATGTTCTTATTTTTTACATTAAATCTCTCAGAACCATTGAACCAGTAATCCAAATGACTAACATAATGCAACTTACAGAAGTGTACATCGACTGTGATAAGTAATAATGTTCATCACCACTCGTCTTCAAGGCTAGCATGATGAAAACATAAAACGGTGCAAACGAATATGATGAAGGATGTAAATTCAATTAACATAGCTCCTGTCCCAATCAAATGTGCATGCCTGAGGATAATAGGAATGGCTATGCTCCCTACGGCCGACGCCCCTGTTAAGAACTTCGCAGCACCTACCCACCTGCATTTAAAAACGCACCCAAAAGATTATATTTAATATATACATGTATCTGCTTGCTTGCTGTGTGTGTGTGTGTGTGTGTGTGTGAAGGAATATAAAAGGAGAACCTCCTATTGTAATTGCAGAAAATAACATCCGTCTCTAATCGTGAGTAAATATATTATGTTCCAGATGGGCACTGCACTCTGCTCACTTTGATCAAAACAGATGTTACATTTCAAGAAAGTTGGAAATTTACAGCAAGAAACGTGTTCCATTATGATTGGAACTATGAAAGTTTACGAGAGACGAGGAGAGCAGAAAATTTTAATAAGAGAAGAGAAACGATAGTGATTTCTTTCTTTATGAGTTCAGGAGAGAAGAGAGGCACTTGTTTTCTTTCATCCTTATTTACAAGTGAGAAAACAGCTATTATATTCTTACAACCCACATTTATAGGTATTACTCCCTCCATGGTAAATTAATAGCCGGTCTTTGAAAGTCAAACATTTCAAGAAAAAAATTCCTTTCCAAATTTATCTACGACGTGCACTTGGATAGTTGTTACGTCCTGTTCTCATGCTTTTTTTTACAAGTCATGTTCAGATGGGTGTAACTTTTTTATTTCACCTAGCTTTATATATTACTTTTAGAAACATAGACTATTAATTTGGAACGGATTAAAAGGAATATTTGGACACTATCTTGTTAAAAGGAATTCATAAAAAAATGGTTGAATGATATCGATGAAATTTGGATTAGTATTATTTCGTAATGTAATCTGAACCATACCTACCCTATAATTCTTTCCATGACCCTGTGTTCTAACAATATCCCTGCCTATGCGCTAGCCGCTGCCTTGCTTAGGGCCCTATGTGGTGATATGCCGTGTCTTCTAGGATCAAATACACAAATTTGACTGTTATTTAAGTGTATGTATTCCTGTTGATATATTGATTTGACTACTTTCTTCGTGTTGAATTGTTAAATTTATGCTAATAGTTGATTCTTATAATACCCTATTTAAAAACAAAAATAAAAATAAAATAGCCCAGACAACAGTTTCGATGCTAGGCGGCCTCCCTCCGCCCACCTAGCAAATTTTACAACATTGATATCACCTGTTATTATTTAAAATGCATCGTAAATGTAAATCAGCACTCAATAAGCAGGTCTTTGAATTTATGCTCGTTCAACAAATGAGAATTATAATGCCGTGATATACCTAAGATACAGCAATACTAAAGAGAATCATTGTACCCAAAGAAAAGTATCATCAAGGATAAGAAAAACTCACCCCCCACCTTCCCGACTGGTTAGGAATTGAGTGGACCCGCCACCAAAGAACAAACATGGCATAGGCACCAAAACATACATGAGAGCTGCAGTAAAAAGTAAATCAAACCCTCAAAGGTAACCCAAGTTCCAAGAACATACAGAACTTGTGAATCATCACTAACCAGATAACATTGGCCACCAGTTGTTATATATTGCGCAAGCCTGCAACCAAAATGAGGAAAAGGATTCATCGCAAGTTTATGTACACATATTTCTACACGCTTATGCACTCGCGTGCACAAAGAAACTAAATATAAATTGTGCAAAAGGCAGAAGAGGGGCCCGAGACGAAACCACATGGGGGCCCATGCACACTCCCAAAGCTTTTGAAAATTTTGTCGCCGACGGTAAGACTGAGTTAAGATATAATATAAGTAGGGGTTGCAATTTTAAAAACGACACGGAAACACGACACGGAACGACACAAAATTGACATGATATGTCCTGTTCGTGTCGGGTTTTTTTACACGAAGTCGTGTCGTATTCGTGTCAGAATTAGCAGTTGTGTTATCGTGTCTTGTCGTGTTAATCGTGTTTTTTGGGGGGTTATCGTGTCTATATGTTTTAATTTAGTGTGAAATTTAAAAAATCGTATTATTCGTGTCCTATCGTTTTTATTTGGGCCGTGTTCGAATCAACTTAAAAAAACACGAAGTCGTGTCGTGTCGCGTCGACCCGAAACACGGCCCAAAAACACGAATTGCCACCCCTAATTATAAGTGGTGGCCCCCAACCCTAATTCTATTTGGAGTAAACAGTAGTCTTATCAAGCATGTTAACTCGGCCCATGATTTTTCCAAATCAATGAAAAAAAACTACACGGCTCCAACTTCCCAAAGTGGGCCCCTTTTACCCCACCTCACACAACTCTCCCTATTTATCCTCAACGGTTTCTTCCAACTGTTTTATTAATTTATTAGAATTTTTAAAAACTAATCACTCAATATGTTTTTTTTAACTTTAGCCTAAACCTATTTCTTGTTTCATTCTTGTTTACCCTTTATAAGCCTCCAGTGAAGAAATTGTCTCAACACGATCGGTAAGTTCTCATCTCCCTCTCTCAAGTTCACAATTAGATGCATTGTTTTAATTAATATATTCTTCCAAGATTCTAATTTGATGTATGTAATGTTAAAGAAAATTAATAATTGTATTCGTTCCAATTCCAATTGATTTACTGATTGAACTTCATGATATAAACCACAAATTTAATTCTTACTATTACCTAATAAAAATTTCATTTTATATCTACGTATCTATTATAATTAAATACAAACACTGAATGTTAATTAATATATATATATATATATATATATATATATATATATATATATATATATATAATTGTATATATTTATTAATTAAAATATATATTGTATATATTATTATTGAATTTTTTTATGTAAATTTTGGCCACCCTTAAGGTAAAATCCTGGTTTCGTCCCTGTGTGTGTGTGTGTGTGTGTGTGTGTGTGTGAGAGAGAGAGAGAGAGAGAGAGTGTAAAAAATAACTCACGTAAAACATTACTTTAGGCAATCTCTTTAGAATTTGGATCACAACCTAAGCGCATTACTGTAATATATACCGTGATAGGATAAACTAATTCAATTCTCTCTCAAAGAATTCAACCAGGTAAAAAAGCTCATTGGGCTTGTTTTAGGATTTATTGTAAAGGAAACATTAAAGGCACCAGAAACAGTCATTGCTGGCATCAGCAATGACATCATGCTGACATGTCAGGAACTCACAGTCGGTAGGTGGTTACAGTGCCATTTGGTGCACCTCTTCTGGGTACTAAAACCTTATAAGGTTTATCGAACTAAGTTGAGTTGGGCCTTCAATTTTGTTCTTCTCCCAAAATATTTCCTGCGCATATGTTAATCTCAACCGAAGGATTTTTAATTTGGTTTTCCCGCAAAATATATAGTCAACTAGTCTATTTTTCTGCCTCTACGGAGTGGTGAATTCTTGAATTTTGAAGACGTTTGGAATTATTTTTGGTGAGCTCAGATATTTATTTTGGCTCTTCGGTATCACATATTTGACTATCATGACATATACACAAACTACTATATTTAGGTTAGTCTATCTTAAGCGTTCGTGCTGATAGTAAATCAGTTTTTTGGCTTTCGTTTTTGTTCTTGTTGCTATTATGTTTGGTTTCTGGCCTTTCTTGAAATGAAGGTCATAGGAGTGCAACCTCACAGAGTAAGGCCAGTGAGGAAAGGGCCCGAGTAAAGCCTCGACTCATAACAGATACACTACCCCCCTTCAAGTCAGCAAAAGTCTTGATGCTATATTTACCTTCTTTGGTCATTTTCAGCCACCCTATTTATCAACAGTAGAGGGAAATATGATATTTATCAGGTAAAGTCATTGAACCAGAGGTGAAGACCCACTCTACAATAGATGGGATTCTGATAATTCTATTGTAATGTCTATAGGGTACTTAATTCATAGGAAACAAAATACTAACAAGTTTTCCTGTTAATATTTGGTTCTCTCCTTTTTCCTGTGCTTGTTCCTTCTTGACGGTTCTTTCTCTTCCATCTTTGAAATACGTCATGTACTTGCATCAACTGCTAATTGCTAGGTCTCTATCTTTTCTGCAACTTCTCCACCAGTCTCTTAGGGTTAGCAACATGTCTAAATCTCTTAATAGTAGTATTAACATTTTCTCCTTTCACGAGTCTTGAAAGACCTGGTCACGAGGAGGAAAATACTACCTACCTGGATCCTCACCTACCAGAGTCAAAAGTTGAGCAAGCTCATCATTTTACCGATTGTGAAGCTTCCTCAGATCAAATTTAGCTTTGGCAATGGCATAGGAAATTAGAACATCCATCGTTTCTTTTGTTGAAGAGAATTTTCCCTCTTGGTTAATCTCGGTGTTTCTTTGTTTCAATGTGGGGCATGTGAACTTGCTAAACATTATTGTATTTCTTTCCTTCAAAAAATATAAAAAAAGCTATGGCATTTTCTGTTACACAAATTGATGTTCGGGATCCTCTCTCATTGTTTCTATATCTAGCTTTTGATGGCTAGTGATTCATAGAATATTTTTCCGCGAACCACTTGGGTTCATTTTTAAAGACATAAGGGGAGATGTTCTATCCCTTCAAAATTTCATAGAATGGTTCAGAACTGCTTAAAGATACTGATAAAAGTCATTCCCAGGCTGAAAATGGCAATCAGCATTTGCATGGTGATCAAGCATGGTATGAACACATGCAATGATAGTATCAAAACATTGACTTTGAGACTAAAGGTTTGTTATAGGAGACAAGATAATTCCATTTTCCCCCCTATTCAATCAGAATCCTTGATGCCACGTAAGTGCTTATCTCAATCCTAAACCAGAATAATCTCTTGCACTTCTTAATGGTCTTAGGGCTCATCATATTAAACAACTTATAACCATTTTTTCTCATATTGTGGTTTTTCATCCCATATGTAGTTTGTTTCTAAACTCTCAAAATTTGCAGAAATTATTAGGGGATCATCAATGGAAGATTGCATCATCGAAAAAGAGGAAAGCTCGTAAAAAAGAAAACACCTTAGGAGATCATTGAATAGCAAATGGGTACTCACAATAAAGCATGAGGAAATTGGCTCAGTGGAACAGCATAATGCCAAAGTGGTAGCAAAAGGATTCACTTAAACATAAGGGATAGATTATCTGGACACATGTACTGCAGGGGCTAAATGAACTCCCTTTTCTAATATTGTTGGCTGCAGAGATTTGTAGAATGTTTTCTTGGACGGGGACTTGAGTCTGAGTTTCATATATGTTTCAGACTTTGGGGAGCTTACTCAAGTAAAAAAACCTTTGTGTGATTAAAACAGTGATGCATACAGTAGTCAGGACCTCACAGCAGTGCCTTGACGTAAACATGGTGGAATAGTATCATGATGAATCAAAGCAAATCTCTCAAATCATAAATTAGTAATAAGTGATGAGGGCCAAAGGCCTTATAATAGCTAGTCAGTCAATATGCTAAAAATGGCCAATATGGGAAACATAGATAAACTAAAACACAATAAAATAAATCCTGATCTAATCTTAACTACTAAAAATAACTCCCTAACTATCCATATTGGCGTCAGATCAGCAAGCAAGGTGAGGATTATTATTTGTTACTTCCGATTTTTAAGAGAAATTTTAGGAGATCTCTTTATATTTATCTCTCTGTTATTTGTTTATCATTTTAGTAGTTTATTACTTACAATTGCACTATATGTTAGTATGAATAAAGGCCCATGCATCCCCTTGTAATCAGAAATTTTATGAATATAATCATGATTTGAGAGATATTAAACCCTTTGGATTGGAGATTTGTTATTATTCCGCTGCGTGTATACTTCAAGCAGTCTATGCTATAATGAGATTAAACTATTAATAACCCAATTCACAACCAAACACTCCTCCAAGCATTAGTAGCCAAACACACACTTACCTCCTCTTAATCCACAGACAGAACAGTAGATAAACTTTTTTCGTTCCCAAAACCCTAGCCGCCTCATTCTTCTCTTTGCGCTTGACCTCGTCACAGCAACCCCTGCTTTTAACGACAGCTTTGAGAACCTTACCAAAATGATAAACGGTAACAGCAAAGACTCCTGCAAGCTCCATGCTCATAGTGTCTCTCTTCTATCCAGACTCGACCTAACCATCAAAGCCCTACCCTTCGACAATGATCGTGGCCAGTCTTCGTCCCTCTTTTCCAGAAACTCTTGCCCAGGAGAACTGAGAGCTGAAACTCTCTCCTTCCTTATCGGACTACAATAGGTCGAACCACTCAGTGCCAAAACTCAGCCTCAAGTTAGGGAGCTGCCTCTTCCTTGTTCTCCCACTCGTGACGCTGGTGGTTGTCGACGACACAGAGCACTTGACAAGGACAGGATGGACAACGTCAAAAATGATGAATGTCGAGCGAGTCAAGAGATGGCGATCGGAGCTTCGCCACTTGAACTGTTCGATCGGAGTAGGCCAATAAACCTGCCAAAAAGGCAGCATCGATGAAATCCGCTGACTGAAAGAGAGAGAGATGAATCGTTGTCACCTTCTTCACTAATTCCTTCCTCGTTTTCACTGTCATCTTAGAAGATAATGGCTGGAAAGGAGTGTGTGCTGATGGCAAAGGACTGGTTGACCTGATCACTGATGCATTGACCTCGTCGGCTCTGTGGGCCTGAATCAAGTCACTGCAGCAATTCATTAACAAGAACTTGATTGGTTTTTCTGGTTCCTATCAAAATCCCAGCCATTACTAGAACATTAATTTACCAAGCCACTCTATCGAACAATCAGTTGTTCCAGGTTCTAGGACCATACCCACAACTACCCAAAGCATGATACCATTTTGACGTGGACTCGCCGAAAGCGTTTACACACAACACCACATAAAAATATGGCCTCATGATGGGCTAGTCCCATTTATTGGGTCAAAGATACAAAAAATCCCATTGACTTTTCTTTAATGCACCAAGTCCTTTTTCATTATAGAACACATATATTTAGACAAATGTACCCCTCCCAAATACCCATTTTAAACCCACTTACCCGCTCTCACAAAACAAACACATAACCCCACTCTCTCTCTCTATCTATCGACCCCACCCCCACCCCACCCCAACGGAGACTTGCCGGAGAAGCTCACCGAAGGCCGCCTGTCCTTGTTTTTATCTCACTATATTTGTTTCCTTTTTCTGGTCTATGCCAACAGCACCATCGCCGGAACTAGAGAAGAAGGATTATAGCCGGAAAAAATGGAGGTTTTAATTAAACAATAAATTTATGTTTCGAATTTTTCGTACAACAATATTGAATATGGATGTTGTTTGATAGATCTTGATGAGTAGATTCCAAAAATATAAATTTTGGGAATTTTGAATTTGCAGATTTGATGATTTTTTTGCGAAAAACGCTACAATTAACTGTCAAAAATATTTTGGGAGTACGTTGGTCATTTTAATGCGCTAAGATGGCAAAATAGGATATTTTACACCATTGACTGGGTCAAAAGATCCCTTACATCATTGACCAAGTCAATATTATCATTCAAAGTTATAAGTAAATCCCAAAATGAGAATAGAGAAAGATATTTATATTTGGTGACTAAGCTAACTTAGAGTAACATCAATCATGACATCATGGCCTCAATTACCTAAAATCCCTGACATCCTTGATCTAACTCTTCTTGAACAATGTTCAAAATAGCATTTGAAGCTATAGCCCCAAGGCGAGGCCATAAGTTGTCATGGGGAGGCTATAGCAACACATGGCAACATTAAAACCTACACTTCATACCTTCGAGGCTATAGCAACAAGACTATAGCGCCACAAGGCTAGCCAATGCCAAAGCCTTAATTTAAAATTTTACACTTAGCACTATAAAAAAATTGAGGCTATAGTATGTACATTTAAATTAAACATACGTGTATTACAATCGTTGATGAGACATTATGATGGGATTATTGGGAGATAATATTATGTCTCATTAACTATGGATCCTTTTGTGATGATTGTGATGATTGTGATGATAGATTATTTAATTATTTATTAGTCTTGTTTTTTATTTTTTATTTTTTTGGGGGGGGTGGGAGGGGGAGAAGGTGTGAAATTTTTTCCCCAGTCGAGGATTATCCCTCGTCCCCTTCCTCGCCTCATACAGGGAAAATACCTTGAGGCCGATTCTAGCTTTTTCAAACATTATTCTATGTAAGAACATAGTTCATAATATTGTGTTTTGGCAGTTTCTGGTGGACAAAACATTTTGATTAGGTGATAGTGTGTCTTCTCGTGCTTATGCTTCGTACGAGAGATCCATGCATGTCAAATCATGATAGAATTGTATATTCCGAGTTTGCGGTATGGTAAGGATCTCAGAACCAAAAGGATTTTAAAATGTTTTTAACTTATTGAACGCAAAATTGTTGAGGTCGTTCGAACAACCATGGGCTTGGCTCGAACGAGAAGTCGCTCTAACGAGCCTCGACTTGTTCAAGCAAGCTTTGTTCTAACAAAGCTGGTCTCTTTAGTTCGTGAACTTCAATTTTGTTATTCAATTCAACAAGATTTTCTTTATATATATATATGTTTTACTCACAAAAAGTTGCGCCTTCTCACAAACCCCATTTTGATCTTTGATGAGACATAAATCCATATAAACTTGTTGACTGTTGCGTGCAACTGATGCGGTTGGATTTTTGGTATCGAAGGATACCAAGGTGCAGAGGCGTTGTGAAGTTATCCGTAGATTTTTCCAGTTGTTATGAAGAAAAGGTTCAAGATCAAAAGTCCGCATAGGCTAAGTTACGACTCTATGGTGCGTGGTACGAATATGCGGTCCGCTACATAGCTTGGTACACAGTACGTTGGGGGTAGGTTTATTTGGGACACTAAGTCAGTTCGCAGTTCGCTTTGAACTGTTATTTGGATCGTTTTATGTACCATGTATGGTATATATAGAGATATATATACTACACCTAAACACATATTCAAACTATTTATTCATTTGAATTCAGTTATTCTATTCGAGATACCTAGTTTTTTCGTAGATATACTCCAGATAGAGAAAATTAAGAGAACTTCACAACATATATGATTTCTCTATCGCTTTTGTTATTTTCTTCAGCTCTTCTAGGGTGCTAAAGTACCCTAAAAGGGTATGCGAATGCGATACTCAAAGACGGAGAGAGTATCTGGTAATATTGGGGTTGAGTGATTCAAGTCGGTCTAACGTTGCAATTTCTTTTTTTACTAAGTAGATATTTTGGCTTAGTCCGCACCGTGTTCTAACATTCCATGTCTCACTGTAATTGAATTTTACTTTAGTTTATTCTAGATCTCTTGATTGTATATTTAATTAATTGATCATCAAAAGATAAAATTAGATTCGCACGTGACATGAAATTGGACCTATGATTGTGACGTAAACTACATGTCAATGGCCCAAAAAAACAAAAACAAAACAATTTCTAGAGAGAGAGAAACAAAGAATTTCTTATATTCAAGATGGAAGCTACTTCCAGATGAGGACTAAAAAGGACAACAACTAACAAAAATATACCTAATTAGTCCCAAACATACTTGGAGACCATTTAAAAGACTAAAAAGGAAATAAAAGAACAACTAATAACAAATATTAAAATGACAAATAAACCCTAATATGAATCCATTTCCATCACTCTCCCCGGCTTCAAAACAAGTTCGTCTTCGAACTTGAAGGGTAAGCGGCAACGACAACGCGGTTAGTCCTCCTTCCACGAATTCTTCAATTTAAAACGGGAGGCGCCCTTATATGCGAGTCGCATACCTATTTTCAAGAAAGTCTAAATTTTTAGGCAAAAAATGCACGGGGTTTGGTTTTCTTGATTTTCTTTCGTTGCCGAAGGACTCGAGGGTTTCGCCGGGGCCGAAAATTTCCAGAACCGTGCTAGGCCGGAATTCAGATTTGGGTCGGGACTTCAAGAAAAGGGATGAGTTGGAAATTCCGCCATTCCCAAGGTGGCTGAAAAATTCAGTTGAGATGGGACAACCAAAACAAGTCGTTGTTCGGCCGAGCCCAAGGAGGCCGAAATTTCCATTCAGGGCCGGAGTCAATTTTTGTCCGTCATGTGCCAAATTTTCGGTAATGGCCTCCTTTCTGGGTCTTTGGGGGATTGATTCTGATGGATCATTTGTGGTGGTGAGAGGTTGAATTTTGGAAGATAGGATTTGGAAGAGGGCATCAAATTTCTTGTTGAATTCTAGGGTTTGTTAATCCATCTTGTGCCTTTATTCTTGAATCTCTTCTTGATATCAATTTGACTTCTTCAAGGCCATCAAAAGTGTAGTGTACGATTTTAGATATCTACACACCAATACACTAATCAGGGGAACAACACCTCGCTCTGATACAAATTTGACACAGACTACACGTCAATGGCCAAAAAAAATAAAACCAAAATAATTTCTAGAGTGAAACAAAAAATTTCTTATATTCAAGATGGAACCTTTCTCCAAATGAAGAGTACAAGGTGGGAATTACTTGCTAGCCAAGTAATTACCAAATGACTCAAAAGGACAACTATTAACAAAAATATACCTAATTAGTCACAAACATGCTTGGATACCAATTAAAAGACTAAAAAGGAAATAAAAGAACTAAAATAAAAGAACAACTAATAACATATATTAAAATGACAAATAAATCGTAATATGAATCCATTTCCATCATATTGTCTCACCTAATTGGAATTTGAAATTAATTTTTGGACTAAAATATGGATTTCCAGGGACTGCTTTTTCATTCTAGAATATTCATGGTGACTCTTTTTTATTCTACTGAATATTGAAGTAATCAAAACATATACAAATTAAATTAATCTTCGTACGTGACCCACTCCATGTGCCAATTACTCTATGCATACATGATACATAAATTAAAGTAAGATTGTCAACAAACTGTCCAAGATATGTCCCGGCAAGAGCACAAATCGTAAACAACCGTTGAATTCTAAAAGCATTTTGCTAGAAATATGAAAATCTATATAGCAAGGGATGATTGGCTCTTAATTAAAAACTGAAAATCTGGAACTTCTCATTTAAAATTGTTTGAACTTTTGAAGCAAATTCTAACAAATATAATTTATTTTAAACATGACAATTTACCACTAAAAGAGTGTTGCTAGGTTTGAAATTTATTTAGTAAGTAATGTCTACACACACAATTTGTCACAAGCATAAGTAGTCCCATACTTGGTAGAGAGTGTATATAGAGAGAGAGAGACACACACATATATATACAAAAGTGTGGGTTGTATCGTAGACATTGGTAACGTGACATACGTAATGGTAGGGTCGTAGGCATGAGTAATACACTGTAAACATGAATAATTCATCATAGCACAATCTTAGCGTTATCGATATGAACAATTCAATGTATGCACGGTATGCGCCGTAAGCACGAGTAATTGAACATCCTCATGCTCACACCTTGAAGGAGGATTAGTAAGATTTAATTGAAAACATACTGCTACGATTCCCAATTCCCTTCACCACATTCCTCGCTCCATGAGGGGCACGTACATAAGATAATAACTCCAAAAATGCATCCACCACCTCCAATAAATTGCGACTGAACCATACCTTCCAACAGGAAACACAACGTCCCCTACCATGGTTCCAAGTCAAGGCCGATACCGCGATGATACGGCCGAGTTGACTAGGTATCGGTGCCCAACGATCCGATTCCGAGTTACGAATTGAGTTTTCAATTATTGATGTGAATCGACCCTATATCGGTAATTTCTCGGTAGTATCGGTGATATCGCGGTATAATCGGCCCATATCGACGATATCGCAGTAGAATCGACCCATATCGATGATATCGCGATGGAATCGGCCCATATCGGCGATATCACAATAGTATCGACCCATATCGGTGATATATCGGCCGAGATGTTATAAGTAACTAAGCATCTCTCTCTCTCTCTCTTTCTCTCTCTCTCTCCCCCCGGTGTTGTGTTGGTAAGCGTGGTTTTTTTGGGGGGGTTACGAAAGGCTAACGGTTTATTTAATTTAGTGTGATATGTGTGGGGGTTATTTGGTCATCGTGTGGGTTTAATTTAGTGCGTTGTATATGTGCCAGTTATTTTTTTTTAAAGAATGCAAATGATCCAAATGTTATTTGTTATTATTTTTTACAATAATGTTCCCACTGTTATCTTTTAATATGTTATTATTTATAAAAAAACGTAAATGTTGTTCTTTTACAAACAAATATACAACCATAATTATTGTAAAAATAATATTTGTATCCTCTAAACATTTGTAAAAATAGTATTTGCATCCTTTATGTAAAAATAACATTTGCAAACACAAGTAAACAAAAAAAATATTTGCATCCTCTTTGTAAAAAATAACATTTGCATCAATTTAAAAAATAACATTTATATTCCTTTTATAAAAAAATAACATTTGCATCATTTTTTGTAAGAAAATAACATTTGCATCCTTTTTGTTAAAAACGATTGTAAAAAAAATGTAGTGTTTTGTCAAAATCACTATTTGTATCCTCTTTGTAAAAAAATAAACATTTCTATCATTTTTAGAAAAATATAACATACTTAAAAAACACATTTGTATCCTCTTACTAAAAATAATACTAAGAATATAATAGTCGTATCCTCTTTGTAAAAAAAAAAAAAAAAATTATCCTCCTATTGAAAAAGTAACATTTGTTTTTCTTTGTAAAAATATAATATTTGTATCTTCCGTGAAAAAAAACATTGATTTATTATGGAACATTGAATCTGGCAAGTTCGCAGCACGTCAATATAATCAATTGTACAATAAAGGATAGTTTTAAACTTATCTGATTGGTCCACATTGTTAATCATATTTTTTTTAAATTTTCTAGATTTTTTTCGGAATTTTTTGTGGTCTCTAAATAGTGTATCTTTGCGTATCGCCCAATACCGCGACCGAGTTGAAAATCGGGTGGCCGATACCAGAATCGATACCGAGACTTTGAACCATGTCCCCTACTGTGCACTCTGAATCCACAGATAGACAGTAAGGTTGAAAATTGAAGTGCCATGTCAATTGTCAGCTCAAAATCACACCCTCCTCCACTACCGACCTCGAAAGAAACGAAACAAATTGTATATAGAAAACCTATCACTCACATACATCGACATTGTAAGGCCCTGCCGACGCCGCCTCCATCCAACCAAATTGAACTGAACCAAATCTCACCCGAGCACCCACCTCCACAACTTTTTCACCTCAACAGCATATCTCCAAAGCTACTTCCCCAAAAGAGCCTGATTAAAAAGTTGCATGTCTTTAATACCCAACTGCACTCTCTCATCTGATAAAAATTATAAAAAAATAAAAAATAAAAAACTGCACTCTCAACAAACGACAGCAGTGGACCAAATGATATAATGCTCTTCACCATACCTACCCAACAATAATTCTCACATGCACTTTTCCAGTCTCTTCCCCACAAAGAGAGGAAGGGGGAGGTTGGAAAGAAAAACACGTGGGTAAATCACCAAAGTGCGCTCTTAATGAACGTCAAGCGCTACCCTTTAGACAAGTGGAACTTCTTCCTCCATCAAGTCTTCTCACAAATCTCTCAATAACGACCCGAGAGGCCTTATAATTGTAATTCAAGCCCAAGTAAGTGCATGGAAGGGAATCCACCCCACAGCCCAAGATGTCAAACAATAGACAAGGTGATTGTGTCCCTCACCTTGCTAACTGGAAAAATCACACTTTTGGGAGTGTTGATTATCAATCCTGAAACCTCTTCAAAGCACAACAAAACCATTTTGATCGTCCACAACTGCTCCTCAATGTCACAGAATGGGGTAGTTTTATTTGTGAACAGCAAATTGGAAATGGATACAGGTGAGTTGGCCCTACTACCCACTAAGAAACCTTTGAAGTGGGCGCCCTGAACTACTCTCACCAGAAGCCAACTCAAGGACTAAAAAGTTAATAAGAGAGGGGAGATGGTATCACCTTACCGAAGACCCTTGAACTCTGAAAAGGCCTATAGGGCTAATCATGTCAGAGAATCTGATTGTGGAAACATACCACACCATCGAGCCAGAGCTCCTCCACCTTCCACCAAACCCATCCTCAAGCAAGTATAGCAAATAATTTCAACTGACATTGTCATATGGCTTCTCAATGTCCAACTTACAAAGGCATTCTGAGAATCACAGTAAAACCCACCAATCTGATGGGAATCCGTTGTTTTCAATTTTCTATTTTCTATTTTAGTTCTTTTTTAGGCATTTTCTCTCCTTAATTAGCTCCCAAGCATGTTTAGGACTAATTAGGCATTCTTTTATTTTTAGTTGGTCATTTTAGTCATTTTAGCTAATTACTTGATTAGCAAGTAATTCAACCCATATAAATACTCATTGTATTCCCAATTGGAGATAACTTCTCATTCTTAAATATAAGACTTCTTTTGATTCTCTCTCTAAAAGTTAGGGTTGGTTTGTTTCTTTTAGCCATCGACGTGTAGTTTACGTCAAATTGGTATCAGAGCGGGTGTCACTCCAAACATTAGTGTTCGTTTGTTAGTTTGTATCGGTGTGTGTAAGTGTATCAACAAATCGTACACTACTCGTAGTGGCTCCAAGAAAATCCAAGACTCGATGACGATATTCAAGTATTGAAGGGACAAATGGCAAGAATGGAAGAAGTGGTTCAAAAACAACAAGAAGAATTTGCGGATTCTTGCAACAATTTTCCAAAATTCAACCCACCATCACAAAAAAATTACCGGAAAACGTCTCAAAAACCCCCGAAAAAGAGACTATTGGTGAAAATTCAGAACAAGAACATGGAGGAAAGTCAACGTCAGCCCAAGGCAGCAAACCCGCCACCTGAGGCCAAGCCGAAATTTTCAAGAATGGAGGTTCCGTCTATAGAGAGGTCTCTAGCCAGCAAAGGGACGAAACACAGACACTGGTGGTTGATCAGCCGGATTATCAAGAAACTTAAGAAATTTTCGGACGCTGTGGACAATCCGAGCCAGACCACCCTTCCACCCCCCTTGGTTTGTCCAAACCGGCAACTTTTCCAAACAATTCTGTTGTACAAAAAAAATTCAAAAAATTGGACCTACTCTACTCGACTCAAGCCCCTGACTTCATTGACACCTTTGACCGAGCCGAAATCTACAAAAAAAATTCAGCCAGATGTTTTCCGCCCACTCCAATCATACCCCAAACCCTCGACAACATGATATTTCTGGCCACCACTGTTTTTCTAGTTAACCCGGGGCTATTGGTCAACAAATTGTGTCCCTCGGACGTCCACCCGATCTCGACCTACTCCACATGTACGATTCTACCACCCCATTAGACCACCGTAGCTCACCTTATGACCCACGAATGTTCCACCACCCACCCCCTCCGTCCTCACATCATACACCTTCTCACCATACTCTCCCCCTCCATTCTGACACCTCTTTATCTTCTGACACGAGGGACACCACCATAGCATCTTGGATTGGATTTGGTGGCCCTAATTTTTTCCCTTTATGAGACTGTTAGTGCGACTAGTGTGGGGAGCGTGGCCATTTGATTGGTACATGTCCCCATCACCCTCGAGGCTCCCCTATACCTCCTATTGCGCCCCATGATCGTCCTCACCATCCACCACCTGTCGGGTACCCGTCGATCATGCTACACCTGCGTCGAGTGATGTGATGGGTCTAGGCACTCATCTGGATGGAGATGCACTTTCATTAGCACTTCAGATTATCGGAGTCTCCATGGGGAAGTACGCATAGAAATTCTTATGTTCGATGGTAGATTCTCCCTAAATGATATGATCGATTGGCTAGCCACTATGGAGACAGTTTTCGACTACAAGCGGGTTCAAGGCCGCTCATGTGTCATAGCCGCCATCAAATTTCAGGGGGTTGCCCGATTTTGGTGGAATGATCTTTGCTACCACAGGACGGCTGCAGGACTCCCTCCCATTCAGGATTGGATCGACCTCAACGCTGTTCTTCAGGCCTCATTTATACCCTCGACATACGAGCAAGACCTCTCTACGCGCATTCAGGCCATTCGGCAGGATACGTCCTCAGTGGTATACGGAGCAGTTTCAGCTCCTTTGCACTCATGGTTCAAAGTCTCGGTATCGGTCCCGGTATCAGACAACCGATTTTCAACTCGGTCGCGGTATCGGGCGATACGCAAAGATACGCTATTTAGAGAGCGCAAAAAATTCCGGAAAAAATATAGAAAATTTTAAAAAAATAAGATTAACAATGTGGACCAATGAGATACATTCAAACCCATCATTCAATATGCATTGCATTATAGAATTGGTTATACTGAAGCGCGGCAGAGTTGTCAGATTCAATATTGCATAGTAAACCAATAATAATATTGAAAAACAAAAATATACATTTTGTTTTAACAACAATGTACATTTTTTTACATTTTTACAAAAACGTACAAAAGAACATTGTTACAAAAATGTACATTTTTATAAAAATGTACATTTTTTTAACAAATATGTATATTGTTTTTTACATTTTTATAAAAACGTACAAAAGAACATTTTTTACAAAAAATTTCAAAAATGTACATTTTTACAAAAACGTACAAAAGGACATTTTTACAAAAATGCACATTTTTTTTAACAAAAATATATATTTTGTTACAAATATGTAAAAAAAAATTTACAAATATATATTTTTTTACAAATATGTACATTTTTTTACTTTTTTACAAAAAAACGTACAGAATAATATTTGTACAGAAATGTACATTTTTTACAAACATAAATGTACATTATATATTTTTTGTAAAAGATTTGAATATTTTTTGTAAAAAAATAACATTTCTTTGAAAATAGAGTTTTAGTAGTCATTTTTTTTTAAAAAAGAGTACTACTTTTTAAAAGATTTATACTTTTTTTTTTAGTAGAGTCATTTAAAAAAAAAAGAGTTTTATGTTTTAAAAAATTAATGTTAATACTTTTGAAAAAGTAATACCATTCTGTAAATGTTACAATATATTTTCAACAACGAAGAAATATGGTAAAAGATAAAAGTTCTATCAAAAAATAAAACAAAATATGACAATATCGTTTGAATCGGTTGTCTCGGCCGATATCGCGGCTGTCTCGGCCGATATCGCGGCGAGGCGTCTCGGAACCGGTTGTCTCGGGCGATATCGCGGCTGCCTCGGCCGATTCAGTCTTTTTTTTTTAAACGTCTCTCGGTATCGGATCGGTGCCCTCCGATTCCGAGTCAACTCGGCCGATACTTTGAACCATGTTTGCACTAGAACTCGCTTTCCCGAGATCAAGGATCAACAGATCAGCCGCTTTATTTTAGGACTCCATCCATATATTCAGCGGGATCTTGGATTGAAAGACATACCGACTTTTCGAAAAGCGGTAGAGTATGCTACCAAGGTCGAGGCGTACCATGCAGCACCTACAGCTCCTCCAGCACCCCGACCCCCTCCTTCATTGCCTCCTGCTCCATCTATAGCTTCATCACCGACACCTTCTGCCACTACTTCCGCTGCGACACATTCGAGTTCCTCCACATTCCGATGTTTTAATTGCGGGAACATGGGACACCGAGCTTCAGATTGCTCTCTTTCGCGTCGTCGGACCCTCCTAGCGATGAATCAACCACCGGAGTACCTTGATAAGATCGAGCACCCTCCTGACCATGCACTGATCACAGTTTTAGAGGTTGATTCGGAAGGCCTACCCCTTTGAGTTCGTGGACGAACTCTTTTTTAGGGGGGAGAGTGATGGGAATCCGTTGTTTTCATTTTTCTATTTTCTATTTTAGTTCTTTTTTAGGCATTTTCTCTTCTTAATTAGCTCCCAAGCATGTTTGGGACTGATCATGCATCCTTTTATTTTTAGTTCATCATTTTAGTCGTTTTAGCTAATTACTTGATTAGCAAGTAATTCAGCCCATATAAATACTCATTGTATTCCCAATTAGAGATAACTTCTCATTCTTGAATATAAGACATCTTTTGAGTCTCTCTAAAAGTTAGGCTTGATTTGTTTCTTTTAGCCATTGATGTGTAGTTTACGTCACAATCTCATTAACCTTCTTGCTAGCATCTTCGCCAGCAACTTGTATACACTATATCAACGAGTTACGAAGTTTCACAAGAAACTTTATAAGAGTGTGATGAAATAGGCTTATTTTGTTTTGTCTTATTTTGTAAGAAATTACATTGATTCTCACGATAGGTCGATGTAGGCAGAAGGCACTGAAGGTGGACTGAAAATTTTGATCCCAAATGTTGTTGTATGCAAATAATTGAGATCCTAAAATTACTATTATTATTAATATTGGTATTAGTAGTACTACTACCACTACTATGAGACTTTAAAAAATGAACAAAAATCGAAAATTTTATGTAAAAAATGTTATATTGGCCGTTGACTTTATTTAGCTCTTTCCAATAGTAAAATGGGGTCATTAGTTCTTAAATGAGTTGTAAAGATGGGTAATCTAGTTTTTAAAACTGGGCTAGTAGTTTTACAGAGAGCGGTAATCATAGAACTCGATGGGAAATGGGTAATTCTTATTTTTTTTACCCTAACTATTAATGTCAGTCATATAAACTCTAATATTTATGGGAAAATAAGATTCATGTTGATGGAAATGGGTACTTTTTTAGGGATTATTTATCATTTTTATTTTCTTTTGTATTTTCTTTTATTTTGTTATTGTATTTTTCTTTTATTTTAGTCAATGTTTAAAAAGGCGAAAGGCGAGGCGAGGCGTTTTAGTCGCGGCGAGGCGAGGCGTAAGCCTCGAGGCGTTTGAGGCGTAAGCCTCACCGAAAAGAAAAAAAAAAGAGCAAAATAATATTTAAAAAATAAAAATAAAACCATAAAAATAAAATAACAAAGAAATATAAAATAAAACTACAAAAAAACATCCTTGAGGGCTTTCTCACATAGTCTGACATTTTTTTGTTCCCCCCAATATAACTTTTTAGAAAAAGAAAATCAATTTGAACATATTGGTTATTTTAAATATGACAATAAATTAATCAATGCAAAATCGTATTGGCAAAATCATTTTTTTAGCTTCATTCACATATTGGTTCTTTTATAATATGACAATAAATTAATCAATGCAACTTAACAAGCAAATTTATTAAAAAAAACATTGATTTTCAAGCTAAGATTAAAAAAATAGCAACTTTATTAAAAAAATAATAAAACATATTAACCTAAGTTTATTAAAAAAAACAGCAACCTTTAAAATATATTAGTATAAGTTAAAGAAAACCTATTAATATAAGTTGAAAACCAAAAAATAGAAACCTTTTAAAAAAAAGTCATATTGAAGTTAATTTTGTACATTTATTTCAAACAAACTATATATTTGTAACAAAATATAGTCTCAAACAAATTTATACACTTATTTCAAACAAATTAGTAAAGAAAAACAAAATTAAGTGCAACTTTAAAACTAAACTAAAATAAAAAAAGAATAATAGTTAGTAGATTAAAACAACATTTTTTTAAGTTAGGTGCAATTTTAGAAAAATGAAGAATTTTAACCTTTAAAAAAACAGACTTTGTGATGAAAGAATTTTTTTTTTTTTTTTTTTTTCGCGCCTCAGTAAAAAGGCGTGAGGCGCATCGAGGCGTAAGCCTCGAGGCGCATTGAGACGTAAGCCTCTATTTTATGGCCTGAGGCTTAAGCCTCAAGGCGTTTTTCCCTCACCTCGAGGCGTACGCTTCGGGCGCCTTTTTAAACATTGATTTTAGTATTTAGAGGTAGGAGTAGCAAAAGGCAATTAAGGGCATTTTTGTAATTTGAACATTAGCTTAGAGCCTAAGCTACTCCTCCCTTTTAAATACCCCCATGTAAGTCTCATTTGAGGTGGACTTAAATTTTGAAATAGAAAAGAGTAATTATCTCTCTGAAGTGTGTGTTTAGATATTTGTAGGAGCCTTTTGACGTGTAGTTTACATCAAATTGGTATCAGAGCAGGTGTCGCTTCACATTGGTGTTTGGTGTATCGGTGTATTTTTTATCAAATCGTACGCTACTCTCAATGGCTCCAAGAATATCCAAACAACAACAAGAGATTAATCAAGATTTTGAGGAATTAAATTGAAAGAGTTGGCAAGAAAACAAGAAAATTTTGAAACCCTAACGCAACAATTTTGCAAGTTGCAAAACCCTAGCCAACCCATTGAAAACCCTAACCCTAGCCCCTACACCACCCCTGCACCACCCCCTGTCCAACCCTCTCCCTTGCTGCCCCAAACAGCCCTACCCCCTTTTTACCCCTCCCCGTTACTACCTCGGGGCAGACCCCGATGCCTCCCTAGCCCACTATCCCCAGCTGCCGACAACCCCCAAAACCCTTGCCAAGCCCACCCCGCTGCCCAGGAAATGCCCTACCCTTGCCACCCTCCTCCGCCTACCCAGTTGTTTTGAATGCTCGAGGATGAGCTTAATTTTAAGGGGGGGAGAGTAATGGAAATGGATCCCTTTTTAGGGATTATTTGTCATTTTTATTTTCTTTCGTATTTTCTTTTATTTTGTTATTGTATTTTTCTTTTATTTTAGCATTTAGAGTTGGAGTAGCAACAGACAATTAAGGGCATTTTTGTAATTTGAACATTAGCTTAGGGCCTAAGCCTCTCGTCCCCTTTAAATACCCCCATGTAAGCCTCATTTGAGGTGGACTTGAATTTTAAAATAGAAAAGAGTAATTCTCTCTAAAGTGTGTTTAAATATTTGTAGGAGCCATTTGACATGTAGTTTACGTCACATGTAGCCCCAAATAATTGGGACAAGGCTTTATTGAATTGAGTTGAGTCTGTAAACTCGAATATTTGTTGTCAGTGTTGAATGAGTAAGTTTTATGCGAAACAAATGATTTTGTGGCTGAATGGCATTAAAAAGAAATCATTATAATGTGGACAACATAGGGTATTAGTCCAAAAGGTATGTGCAATTAGTTTATGAGACACATAGTTGGTGCAAAAACGTATAATTAGTATATATATAGCATATGCATGTACAAAGTTGAAATTACCATACGGCATTATTGAGATTTCTCATTTTTTTACATGGATCTAAACAGATGGCGTTTTCGCATAGGCATGAACAGCGTGATCTGGTATTGTTTATCTTTCTTGATTCTTTGACATTTGATATCATTCAAATTTCAGAGCATTCTGAGCATATTATAATATCAGATATGCTTTGCCAGTGCTTCAATATTCAAAATGATTTCGAATTTCGCTAAGATCGACAATATTACGAAACTAGAATCGAACTGCACCACCATTGAACGTTGTACAAATCGTCAAACCACACCACACACACACACACACACACACACACATATATATATATATATATATATATATATATGTGTGATCTTGATATCATATGAACAAATGGATTACATCAAAAATGAAGAGATTCCTTGTGGAGAAAAGCGGGGAAGGGAGAGAAGAAGTGATCAGCTATGACGACGAAGGCAATGTCATGCTGAGGGAAGGGTCGTGAGGTTAGAGAGAGAGAGAGAGAGAAGAATGTTTGGCAATTGAGTTTGAATTTTAAAAAATGGGAATGTTTAGCAATTGACGTAGATTAAGAAGTTATGTTCTAGTATTGGAAAGAGAGAGAGAGAGGGGGGGCGTGAGGTGGGTAGTTAGTCTACGATTCCTTGACCTAGTATTGGAAAAAATACGCTTCTTGAAAATATGGAGGAAGGGATTAGAGGGAGTTTAAGATCGGCTAACTTCTCTGTTTCTGAGAAGGGGAGGCCGAGTGGGAAAATACTGTGGCATCTTAGAGCCAATCGACAAGAAGACACATTGTCTCCATTTTTGTTCATATTGACATTGCATGTGATTAGAATATTGATGGAGAGGGCAATTGAGGGAGGGATGATTTGAGAGGTTAGGGTAGGGCGAAGAAGATAGACGTTTCTCACCTCTAGTTCATGGATGATCAAAGAAAAAAATATCATTGTGGGCAATGACAATAATCTTCACAATCTAGAACATATGATAAAAGTGTTGGGGGAAGACCATTATACTTACAAATTTTGGAGCCCGGCTCGTGATAAAGTTAAAAAGATATACTTAATGGGTGGAATAAGTGTTGTATATCCTAAGGAGGTAGATCGACTCTCATTGGGGCGGTGCTAAGTAGCTTGCCTAGTGGTTTTTTTTTTATTTTTTGATAATTAAAAGTTAGATTAATGAAAACCTGCATGAGGGGGCGGAATTTCGTACTCCCTGAACTCATTTATAAATCTACCGAAAGGGAAACCGACGACGGGAAGCCGTTTTGAGACAAAGATGTAACGAACTCAAAACCATACATCGCAACTTTGCCAGATCCGTCTCCACACCTTCAAAGCATCTACTATTCCATTCTTTCCGTTAAGTCCAAAAAATGCAAAGAGTGGTAGTCTGCTTCCCACTCTTGCCGATAGCCCCCTCCTCCCAATTGAAGCGCCTCCTCCACTGAGGCAAGCATCACCTAACATAGAAAACACAGAGAAAACAGAAAGAACATCACATCGCCAAGGCTCCTCATCACCCAACAGAGAAGAAGATGATCCACTTTCTCCTTAGTCTTACACAAGCACAACAAACACCTAGCCAAATGTTGGTATTTCAAAATCACATTCCTAGTTGTTATAGCTGTCGTCCAACAGAAAAAAGTAACTTTAAAAGGTTCCTTCGTCTTCCATAGGAGGGAGATAATCCTACTACCTCCCCCACCAACACTGGGTAAAAAGCATTATCTGAGGAGAAACCCTTGAGTAATACCTCTCCACCTCAGAACATCTAACCCCCAAGGTGTCAAAGAATGCATCAAACTCCTCCATCTCCCAACATAGGATTCCCAACCTCCCTCCCTCCCACCCGAACAATATGGTTGACACTGAGCCCTCCTTGTCTCTTTCGCAATGCGAAACAGATTAGAGATACCCACCTCGAATGAAACCTAACCTTCCCACACCCATTATCCCGCCGAAACCTCATCACCTTGGCCCATTTCCCAACTGGAACATAGTGTGCTTGAAGAAAACTTCTCACCCACTGGCAATGGACTTCCAAAGCCCAAAAACACGAGGACAACGGGTGGACCTGGAACTCCAACTGTAATGCCTAGTTAGTTCCTTTAAATCTTCATATTACCCAAGCACACAGCAAAACTATTAAAAACAAGGTTGAGGATTATTTTGTGGGAAAGGATGGAAGAGGATAAACATAATCATCTCAATAAGTGGTCCACGTAGGAAAAAGAAAGAAAGAAAGTAGGATGTTTGAGAATCGGTAGTCTATTAACGAAAAATAAATCTCGTTACGGAAATGGTTGCAGCACTGTAGCATGGGAAAAGAGTTGCAGTGCAGACACTTTTGCAATGATGGGGGACTCCATGGCCTCCACGCTCCTAATTCTGGAAGAGCCCCCAAGTGAGATCGTGCCTACTGTCTTGGAGGAGGCAGTGGGAGCTGTCTCCCCTTGTATGTAGGCCTCTTAGCCAGACAGTTTGGAAAAGGTCCACCAACAAGAGTGAAAACATCCATGCTACAAGCTTATGTACCCAGCATTAATAGAAACTTACTTTGAAATGAGTAAACGATTCTCAGCAGGTACTACAACATGGCTATCTTGTGAATAATTTATTCACGGGAAATGTCAAAACAACATAATATATTTTTTTGCCATTTATGATTAACGGTATTTAAACAGAGGGGAAATACAAAATAGTGTCATTTCACAAGCTATTATCGTGTAAAGGTTATATGAACCATATGTAGCCATTTCTTTTCCTTTTGTGGAGAAAAGATAGTTGAAGCCAAATAATAGACTCGTCAAGAATGGCCAGTTGGATATGGAGCTGAAGTTGTGCTTCAACGAAGCTTCAGTTGCCAATGCAACTTGCTTTGTGAAAAATATGCAACTAAGCTAGAGTTGTTTACAAACCACATCACAAAATGCATGCTCTCAATGTATTAACTTGTAAAGATTTTATAGTAGCTACATTAACCATCACACGTGAAGAAAAAGATATGGTCGCAAAACCTACCAGGATCTGTAGGAGAATGCTGGATGAAAACATAAAAGCAAGTCCCGCAAGCCTGCAAATTAAAAATTTTATTTAAAAAAAAAATCAATTACGCTTTTACACAAAAAAAATTCACATAGTTGTTTGACAACTTACACTGTTAAAGGACAAAATAGTACCATCCAGCGACACCAGCACGCCATAGCAAAAAACAGTTAGTAACAGACATGGTTTAGAAGTGATTATAAAATAAAATTAAAAAAGGAAAGTCGAATGTTTTATACAGTTACACAGCTAAAATCAAAAAAGAAAGATAGCAGACTCCAAAACTTAAATTACATTTATTTAAACGGGCCTGTTTGGTTCTGTGTTCAAAAAATTCAATTTAAACACTGTTTTTAAATATAGTTTTAAAATTCAATTTTTTGTTTTTATAAATATTGGTGCACGTTTGATAAACTTTTAAATACAGTTTTTTGAAAAGTTGACAAAATTGGCATTCATTGATATTATACATATACGTGTGTGTATACATGCATACATACATACATACATACATAAATGCATCAACATATCATGTGTTCTTATGTATATTTAATGAGATATGTTAGAGAGTTTAACTATATATATATACACATACATACATAATGCAAATGTATACGCACATACATACATAATGCAAATGTATAGGCATATACATACATAAATATATAAATAAATGCATACATACATATACATATGTATATATATATCTATATAATGATATTGCATGTATAATTCACAATAAAATTATATACATACATGAATTGATAATATTTTTTAATACAAATATACTATATGTATATTTTATATTATTCCATGCATTAATAATACATGTATAAAACTATATATAAGTATTATGTATCTATTGATAATATTATTTAACATATGGATCTTAGTGTATTATATAATTTAATAAAATATAAATATACGTAATTCTGTGTACATGTGCATACATATTTTTTAGTCATAAGAGTTACACACATATCAATCTATTATGTATGTATATTATATATTACGGTATAAATGCATTAAAATATTAAGAATGAATAATTCTGAGTTGAAAAATAAAAAACAAAAGTTACAAAAAACAGTTTTGCTATTTTCTGAAAAACTTGATTATAACACAGAAATATTATAATTCAGTGTTTAAAAACAAGTATGCCAAACACATTTTTTTATTAGAATTGCATTTAAACACATTAAAACAGAATTATAGTTGCAAACCAAACAACCCCTTAATTTGCAAATCTAACTCTATTTTTTTATAAGTACTAATAATTGTGAGCAAATCTAACTATCAAAAGGAATAAATAAATAAATAATCAAACACCATTTGGCTTCATCATGCATATTAGTGGTTTTTAATCAACTAGAAACAAGTTGCCCAATAAACCTATTTTTTAGGTGATATATGCAACAAAAAAAGGCATTCCAGAATATCAAGTTAGAAATTGAGTATCACAGTTCGTTCCAGAATACAGTGTTACTGAGATGTACATTTGTATGATGGAGGAGCGTTTGTTAGATAGATATATCCGATATTTGGTTTTTATAGCAAATGAAGTGGTGGAATAATATAGGATAAAGAATATCTGTCTTTAAGATTGACTTTAAAAAAGCCTATGATCACGTAAATTTGAATTTCCTTGACATTGTTCTTGAGAAGAACTGATATGCTCAACGAGGTGAAGAGGGTGGATTAAAAAAGTGATGGCCTTAGTTAAATTGTCGGGTTTTTTCAATTGTCAACAAGGGTGGAATTAGGGCTGCGAGGGGTTGAAGACAAGGAGATCCTTCTTCTCCTTTTTATTTTGGTTGAGGATGTTTGGCCCTGATACCCAATTTGTTGGGGAGACCTGTAATACCCCATATTTTTTATGATTTAAATAATTATGAGATTAATTATTATAGTGGAATTAATTGAAGCAAAATGTGATAATTTAATTGTTAATTAATCCGGATTTAAAAATAAATATTAACTAGCGTGCCAAGGGTTAATACCTATTGATTTAATATTACTGTGTAATATGTAATATGGAACTATACACTTTGAAAAATTGTCGAGAGTGAATAATACGACAGTTTGGTAATTTAAGTCTGACACGCGTGTGAGTCGTGCCGAGACTAATTGATTGGGATAAAAAGAGAAATTATTTTTATTAACTCATATGGTCATTTCGAGTGCGCCGTTGAGTCCGGGAGGGTTGAGATAGTCAGAAAACACTACCCGGGTATTCTATTTGGACTCCGGGAGATTTTAGGCCAAACCGGCACCCCGTAGGGGTAGTTTTGTAATTTGAATTTTTTGGGAGATTAAATGGACGAAAATTAGAGTTTTATTATATCAGTAACGTGGGAGAAATTAGGGCTCACATTCACATAACTCAAGAGAGAGTCACAAAGAGTAAGGGAGAGCAAATCCCAAGGAGCCAAAGCTTTTAGGCATCATCTTCCACCACCCGTGACCACCAACGCGTAGATCGAGAGGAGAGGAACGCGTTTATACCAACATCACCAAAGGATTCAGACCTCCGATTTTATTACTTGCTTTCTTTTAGCAATAATCATACTCATGTTAGAGTAGGTGGAATTAATCATGATTTACATGTTAATTGGGTGAAAATTTGAGGTTAAATAATAATTAAAAGCTGGGTTAATTAGTAGTTGATATTCCTTCATGTATGTAGAGGATTAATTACGAAATTGAATCACATATTGATGAACGAATCTGGGTTGATTAGGTTCTCTAATTGAAATTTTGGAAACTAGGGTTCATGTGGATTAATTTGGGGATTTTATATAATTATTATGATTAATGACGAATTAATGATCCTAGGATGTTAGGAATGATTTATAACCTGATATGTGTTGATGGGTACTGATGATGAGGTGTTGGATGTTCAATCTTAGAGGTTTTTAGGTTCAAAAATGGTAAAAACGTTGAAATCCTGTGTAGAAGACGAAACAGTAGTCTCGTGCGAAGTCGACGAGATTGACATCTCGCGCGAAGTCGCTCGAGCGACATGTGTCAGTCGTTCAAACGACATTGCCATCTCGTTCGAGCGACGGGGTGAATTTCTGGGAATTTCTTAGAGAGTCCCGTTTTGAGTTTACCGGTTTATTGGAGTGAGAGAAACTGCCCGATAGTAAACTTAAACAAGACAGAATTTCGGGAAAGTATGTGAGAATTAATATTTTACTTATTTCGGTATAGAGAGAATGTACCCCGGAGATTACGAGATAGATAGTAATCTAAATATTTATACTGTACGTAGTGTTGAGATTAAAATATGTATGAAAAGTATATAGGTAGGTTGGAGAAATACCTATAAATTCTAATAGGATGGGTGTATCCCTATTATGTGATATTATTGTTAAGAGCACTAATGGGTGATAACCCGGGGGTGCAAGAATCTTATTATTAGGTGCACTAATGAGTGATAACTCGGGGGTGCAGGGATTCTATCGTTAAGTGTACTAATGGGTGATAACCCGGGGGTACAAGAATATTATTACAAGTGTACTAATGGGTGATAACCCGGGGGTACAAGATTAATGTTATAAGTGCACTAATGGGTGATAACCCGGGGGTGCAGCATTATTATGGGTAGGTGCACTAATGGGTCTTACCCCGGGGGTGCAGTATTAGAATATATATATATATAGGGAAGATGTGACTATATGTATATATACATAAAATTGTGAATCATTCTACTGTGTATAGTTAGTAGAGATTAAAACGTTGATATATAAAATAAATCTTAAGAGTATAATAAATTTATTATGAAAACGAGAAAACATGTTAATTAGTTGTTCGATATAGGCTAATTTGAAAGCGTATTGTATGGGCGATACGGGTATACTACTAGTGGGTTTAGATACTATTAGAATGACTTCAGACTAGTTAGACTGGATGGTATAACTAGGGGGGGAATTAGATGTACGTTAGGCGTGCACAATAGATGAGAGGTGAGAATCTCATGTGCGAGTTCGATAAGTAACATGCGTATAAGACTTGTTTTAAGAACCAGTTTTAAATACTTGCTAAATCACTTTTAAACCTCGGGCCCTGACCCGTTTATTGCATCTCTTCTCTCTTTTGCTATATATATATTATACCAGGTGCTCAGCAGCAGGGGTACCAGAATTAGAGATTGAATTGTCAGACATGCTACAGCTATTGTGGAAGCTGTAGGTCCTTGCAGTAGACGCATCTATCCTTTCCATTCAGTTTCATTTAGACTTCCTATTTAGGGCATGTGTCGCCCGATTCTAGTCTTTTTCAGAGATATTGTATTTAGTTTATTTTATGGGTTGGAGTTTTGATCTGGGAGGTTTTACCCTGTCTTATTTAGTTTCGTATTTAATTCTTGTTCAGTACTTATTATATTCCTATGTATGGTGAATGCTTTATAATTTATACTTGGAATGTTGTATTTCAATGGTTTTATTAAAAAGGGAAAATGTTTTGACACTTAGCTTAATTATATTATAGATGATTAATATGGATTATATTGTTTTCGACAATGATGCTAAGAATGAACCAACCGTATATCCTGTTTTAAATTGGTAAAGGACTGATCACCCTATATTTAATTGAGCGGGGTACCACAGGTGGTATCAGAGCATCAGGTTCTAAAGTCCTTTAGGATCTGTACGGCTTACTATGTTTTCAGCTTTGCGTCCTTTGATATAGAGCCCTATCTGTAGGACTGTTGTAATCTTATTTATGCAATTACGCCTTCAGCTATTTGAGATTTAGTAATAACTGGGGACTAATAAAATTCTTTCTCGTCTCAGATGCCTCCTCGACATGCACCAAGAGAAAGACAGGCCCAGCCAGAGCAGCCTGCAGCGCAGACTCAGGGGACAATGAATGCAGCAGAGGTTGCCGCAATAGTAGCACAAGTGGTGAATGCAGCCTTAGCAGTGGTGCAGCAGGCCCCACCCCAGGTTCAGACAGTAGCACCAGTTCCAATGCATCCGTTTCCCACTGCATGGGAAAGAGTGAGAGTCCTTTCAGAGGGCATGTCCCCCAGAGTTCATGGGCAATTCGGATGTGGTTATTGCTAGTCAGTGGAAGGACATACAGCGACACCTTCGTATGTATGAGTGCACTGAGGTTCAGAGGCAAGTTTTGGCTACCTTTAAGCCGAGAGGGGCAGCCTTACAGTGGTGGGAGTCCACTACTACTACCGAGGAGCGAGATTTGATGTCGATCAGTGATTTCTGGGTGCGGTTCGACCGCAAGTACTTTCCTTCCGCCGTCAAGACTGAGATTAGGCGGAAACTTTTAGACCTCACCCACGAAGGGAGAACAGTTGCAAAATACGAGGAGTTCATGCGATTGACAAACATGGTACCGGATGAGGTGCCTACTGAGGAGAAGCGCATTCAGATGTTCATGGATGGCTTGACGTGGAGGATACGCCAGCATCTATTGGGTAACCTTTCCCTACACTCATATACAGACGTTCTGAATGCAGCCTTATTGCATTGTCAGGACAACCGCTTCCATGCTAAGGGAAGCAAGCGAGGGGGAGAGCCCAACCAGTTGGGCAAGACAAGGGGACGTAGTGCCAGTGGGGCACCAATTGAGCAGAGTCAGAGGCAGGGTTCCCAACAGGGGGAGTCTGCTAAGAGATTTCGTTCTGGAGGTTTCAGGCATGGTAATGGGGGTTGGCAGCAGGGCCAAGGTAGGGGTGGTAACGGCCAGCAGGGCCGAGGCTATCAGGGACAGAGGGGAGGACACTTCATCGGAAAATGTTATACTTGTGGCAGGACTGGCCATACGAAACAAGATTGCCCCGATAAGGACAGAATTACACGGCAGCAGGGTGCTCACCAGGAGCCCCAGAGACCCATTTTTCCCGCCGCCCTACCAGCACCAGCTCCAGTTCCAGCTTTTCCCGCAACTCCGATGCAGCAGGGGCAGTTGCAGTATGGACGTGTCTATAACGTCCACCAGGCCTCAGTTCCGCAGGCACCACCCGCAGTGGAGGGTAAGTTTTCTATCCATGGTACTTTGGGTCGTATCTTATTTGACACGGGGGCATCACACTCCTTTATAGCCACTAGCTTTGCACGGGCCACTGGGTTGTTAGGCACGGCAGAGAGTACAGTGACATGTGTAGACTCACTGTTAGGTAGTGGGTCGCTGATTTTCTTCATATGCCGGGGAGTAGGCATAGAGATTGGAAGTTTGATTTTACCGGCTGATATGCTAGTGTTAGATATGTCCGAGTACAACGCCATTATTGGCATGAATTGGCTAGTCGAGTATAGGGCCATGATTGATTGCTTCAGTAGGAGTATTGTGTTCGCCATTCCGAGCCAGGAGATGTTCTTAGTGGCGATGCCTCGTTCTGAGGGAGGATCGTCCACCCACTTGTTTTATATAGAGGATGAGACCTCTGCAGTAGTGGTTCCACTCGATTCAATTTCGGTCGTCTGCGAGTTTGCTGATGTATTTCAGGATACACCGGGGTTGCCACCGAGTAGGGAGATCTTGTTTGTGATAGACTTGACACCGGGCACTCGTCCGATAGCACGTGCGCCTTACCGTATGGCTCCGGCAGAGATGAGGGAGTTACGAGATCAGATAGAACAGTTGTTGGGACAGGGCTTCATCCGTAGGAGTACCTCGCCTTGGGGTGCCCCAGTTATGTTCGTGAAGAAGAGGGATGGGTCCCTACGACTTTGTATTGATTATCGGGAGCTCAACAAAGTCACGATACAGAATAAGTATCCGTTGCCTCGCATCGATGACTTGTTTGACCAGCTGAGAGGAGCAGCCCACTTCTCGAAGATAGACTTGAGATCCGGGTATCATCAGCTACGCATCAGGGAGCAGGACGTGGCTAAGACTGCTTTTCTGACGAGGTATGGGTTGTATGAATTCAGGGTTATGCCATTTGGGCTAACCAACGCCCCAGCAGTATTTATGGACTTGATGAACAGAGTATTCATAGAGTTCTTAGATCAGTTTGTCATTGTCTTCATAGATGACATCCTGATTTATTCCCGCACCGAGGAGCATGCCAAGCACTTACGTATGATTCTACAGACCTTACGAGAGCATGAGTTGTACGCCAAGTATGAGAAGTGTGAATTTTGGCAGCGGGAGGTACAGTTTGGGGGACACATTGTATCAGAGAGAGGGATATCTATGGATCCTAGTAAGGTGTCAGCGGTGAGGGAGTGGGAACAGCCCACGACACCGACGGAGGTGCGGAGTTTTCTGGGATTAGCCGGTTACTACAGACGGTTTATTCGGGGATTCTTGAAGATTGCGAGTCCGATGACGAATCTGAATCGTAAGGGTGTGTCGTTTGTTTGGGATGATGCATGTCAGTTGGCGTTCGATGAGTTGAAGGATAAGCTGACCTCAGCACCCGTACTAGCACTTCCCAGGGCAAGAGTGGAGTACCTGGTTTATACTGACGCATCCTTACAGGGGCTTTGGGGAGTACTCCAGCAAGAGGAGCAGGCTATAGCTTTTGCTTCTTGAAAGCTTAAGCCACGAGAAGAATTACCCCACCGACGACTTAGAGCTGGCAGCAGTCGTGTTTGCGCTTCGAATTTGGAGGCATTATTTATTGGGGGTACAGTTTCGCTTATTTACAGACCACAAGTCACTGCAGTACTTGTTCACGCAGAAAGAGTTGAATATGCGTCAACGCAGGTGGCTTGAGTTTGTAAAAGATTATTAGTTCAGGATACACTATCACCCGGGGAAGGCTAATGTAATTGCTGAAGCGTTGAGCCGTAGACCGGTAGATGAGACAGTCGAGGTATGGAATGCGAAATGGAAGGAATTGGGACACCAGGATGCAGCTGTTGTCGGTCCTTCATGTCAGTTATGACCGTCACACCGCAGATAGTGACAAGGGTGGTTCAGGCACAGGCGACAGACCCTTTTTGCCAGGAAAGGATTAGACAGCTCTTAGCAGGTGGAGCCGAGTCTTATTCAGTGAGTTCCGAGGGAGGCTTGCGCTTCAACAGGAGACTCGTCGTTCCAGAGGGGGAGGACCTTCGGCATGCAGTGATGACGGAGTCCCATGGGTCTCGATTTGCGGTACATCCCGGCGGGGATAAGATGTACCAAGATATGCGGCGGCAGTATTGGTAGAGTGGGATGAAAAGGGATATCGCAGAGTTCGTATCCAAGTGTACCACTTGTCAGCTAGTAAAAGTGGACCATAAGAGACCGCCAGGTTTACTTCAGCCGTTAGAGATCCCTACGTGGAAATGGGAGGGCATTTCCATGGATTTTATTACTGGTTTGCCCACTTCGCAGAGGAGGTACGATTCTCTATGGGTTATTGTGGATCGGTTGACGAAAGTAGCCCACTTTTTGCCCGTTAGGGCAGACTATACGGCAAGACACTATGCCTAGCTATTTATTGCAGAGATAGTGAGGTTACATGGTGTACCCCTTGATATCGTGTCAGACAGAGACAAGACTTTTGTGTCTCGTTTTTGGGAGAGTTTCCAGGAGGCTATGGGGACCGAGTTGCGGTTGAGTACGGCGTATCACCTGCAGACCGACGGGCAGACTGAGCGCACTAATCAGATGCTCGAGGATATGCTGCGCATGTGTGTCCTTGATTTTGGTGGAGGTTGGGATCAGTACCTTCCACTGGTGGAGTTTGCTTATAACAACTCCTATCAGTTTACGATTGGCATGGCCCCGTTCGAGGAATTGTACGGTAGACCTTGTCGTTCACCGGCTTGTTGGCTAGAGGTGGGGGACAACAAACTACTCGGGCCAGAGGTGATTCAGGACACATCGAGCAGGATCGAGATGATTCGAAGTCGTATACGGGTAGCACAGGACAGACAGAAAAGCTACGCCGATTCTAGGCGGTCCTTCAGAGAGTTCGCGGTAGGGGACCAGGTTTTGCTGAGAGTATCTCCTATGAAGGGGGTAATGAGATTTGGGAAGCAAAGGAAATTGGCTCCGAGATACGTAGGACCATTCCCTATTATGAAGAGGATCGGACCAGTGGCATATACGCTTGGGTTGCCGGAACACTTGTATCGTATTCATGACGTGTTCCACATTTCGTCACTGAGGCGGTATCTTCGAGACAAGTTGGCACACACTCACATCGCGATTGAGGAGATTGAGTTACAGCCTGACAGTTCATATGAGGAGAGACTAGGGCTGTGTTTTTTTTCGAACTTTCCGATTTTTCCGATTTTCGATCCGATTTTTTCCGAATTTGGAATGAAATTTTAGTTTGCCGATTTTCGATTTTCCGATTTCCGATTTTTCCGAAAAAAATCGGATCGGAAATAATTCTGAATTTCCGATTTTTCGATTTTTCCGATTTTTCCGATCCGATTTTTCCGAAACTATGCCGATCCGATTTTTCCGATTTTTTCCCGAATTATTTCTGATTTTTTCGGAATTATTTTCCGATTTCCGATTTTTCCGATTTTTTGAAAGTTTCCCATATCCCACATCGGTTGGGAGAGGGAGAGGGCTCCAAAATATGCTCTATAAAAAGAGAGTATCCTCCTAACTTCTACACAAATGAAAAATGAGTCAAATCCTCATGTGTTTACATGTTGGGTTAAGCTATTTTCATTGTTTCTTTAAAATGAGAATTTCGAGTAATCGAAAATCCATAATTTATTTTTTTGAAATTTTGGAATTTCCGAAATTTCTGGATTTTTAATATATTTTGTGAATTTTCGATTTTTTCCGATTTTTGCCGATTTTCCGATTTTTCCGAATTCGGAATTTTTTTTAATTTTCCGAAAAAATCGGATCGGAAATCGGAATACTTATTTTATTTCCGAAAAAATCGAATTTTTTTCCGAATAGGCATTTTCCGATCCGATCCGGCCGAAACACAGCCCTAGGAGAGACCAGTAGCTATCCTAGATTATAGTGAGAAGCGGCTGACGTCAAAGGTAATTCCACTTGTTTGGGTGCAGTGGCAGCACCACAATGTGGAGTCTACTTGGGAGCGTGAGGCGGATATGCGTGAGAAATATCCAGATTTATTCGTACCAGGTATGCCTTATTTTCCGAATTTCGGGACGAAATTCCGTTATTAGGGGGGAAGAGGGGTGGCAATTCGAGTTAGTCGTGTCATTTTTGGGTCGCTTTGATTTTTATTTGAGTATAAATTTTGGGTACTCTTAAATCTATACAAGCTAATCGTGTCAAATTCGGGTCATTTCGGGTTATTACCATAAACAGGTTATCGTGTCAAAAATTGCCAGCCCTAGGGAAGTATGTAATACCCCATATTTTTTACGATTTAAATAATTATGAGATTAATTATTATAGTGAGATTAATTGAAGTAAAATGTGGGAATTTAATTGTTAATTAATCCGAATTTAAAAATAAATATTAACTAGCGTGCCAAGGGTTAATACCTATTGATTTAATATTACTGTGTGATATGTAATATGGAACTATACGCTTTGATAAATTATCGAGAGTGAATAATACGACAGTTTGGCAATTTAAGTCTGACGCGCGTGTGAGTCGTGTCGAGACTAATTGATTGGGAGAAAAAGAGAAATCATTTTTATTAACTCATATGGTCATTTCGAGTGCGCCGTTGAGTCCGGAAGGGTTGAGATATTCAGAAAACACTACCCGGGTATTCTATTTGGACTCCGGGAGATTTTAGGCCAAACCGACACCCCGTAGGGGTAGTTTTGTAATTTGAATTTTTTGGGAGATTAAATGGACGAAAATTAGAGTTTTATTATATCAGTTACGTGGGAGAAATTAGGGCTCACATTCACATAACTCAAGAGATTCACAGAGAGTGAGGGAGAGCAAATCCCAAGGACCCAAAGCTTTTAGGCATCATCTTCCACCACCGTGACCACCAACGCGTAGATCGAGAGGAGAGGAACGCGTCTATGCCAACATCACCAAAGGATTCAAACCTCCGATTTTATTACTTGCTTTCTTTTAGCAATAATCATACTCATGTTAGAGTAGGTGGAATTAATCATGATTTACATGTTAATTGGGTGAAAATTTGAGGTTAAATAATGATTAAAAGTTGGGTTAATTAGTGGTTGATATTCCTTCATGTATGTAGAGGATTAATTACGAAATTGAATCACATATTGATGAACGAATCTTGGTTGATTAGGTTCTCTAATTGAAATTTTGGAAACTAGGGTTCATGTGGATTAATTTGGGGATTTTATATAATTATGATGATTAATGACGAATTAATGATCCTAGGATGTTAGGAATGATTTATAACCTGTTATGTGTTGATGGGTACTGATGATGAGGTGTTGGATGTTCAATCTTAGAGGTTTTTAGGTTCAAAAATGGTAGAAAACGTTGAAATCCTGTGTAGAAGACGAAACAGTAGTCTCGCGCGAAGTCGTTCAAACGAGATTGACATCTCGCGCGAAGTCGCTCGAGCGACATGTGGCAATCGTTCAAACGACATTGCCATCTCGTTCGAGCGACAGGGGTCGCTCGAATTTCTGGGAATTGCTTAGCGTCCCGTTTTGAGTTTACCAGTGGTCGCTCGAATTTCTGGGAATTGCTTAGCATCCCGTTTTGAGTTTACCAGTTTATTGGAGTGAGAGAAACTGTCCGATAGTAAACTTAAACAAGACAGAATTTCGGGAAAGTATGTGAGAATTAATATTTTACTTATTTCGGTATAGAGAGAATGTACCCTGGAGATTACGAGATAGATAGTAATCTAAATATTTATACTATACGTAGTGTTGAGATTAAAATACGTATGAAAAGTATATAGGTAGGTTGGAGAAATACCTATAAATTCTAATAGGATGGGTGTATGCCTATTATGTGGTATTATTGTTAAGAGCACTAATGGGTGATAACCCGGGGGTGCAAGAATCTTATTATTAGGTGCACTAATGAGTGATAACTCGGGGGTGCAGGGATTCTATCGTTAAGTGTACTAATGGGTGATAACCCGGGGGTACAAGAATATTATTACAAGTGTACTAATGGGTGATAACCCGGGGGTGCAGCATTATTATGGTTAGGTGCACTAATGGGTCTTACCCCAGGGGTGCAGTATTAGAATATATATATATATATATATATATATATATATATATATATAAGGAAGATGTGACTATATGTATATATACATAAAATTGTGAATCATTCTACTGTGTATAGTTAGTAGAGATTAAAACGTTAATATATAAAATAAATCTCAAGAGTATAATAGATTTATTATGAAAACGAGAAAACATGTTAATTAGTTGTTCGACATAGGCTAATTTGAAAGCGTATTGTACGGGCTATACGGGTATCCTACTAGTCGGTTTAGATACTATTAGAATGACTTCAGACTAGTTAGACTGGGTAGTATAACTAGGGGGAAAATTAGATGTACGTTAGGCGTGCACAATAGATGAGAGGTGAGAATCTCATGTGCGAGTTCGATAACTAACATGCGTATAAGACTTGTTTTAAGAAACAGTTTTAAATACTTGCTAAATCATTTTTAAACCTCGGGCCCTGACCTGTTTATTGCATCTCTTCTCTCTTTTGCTATATATATATTATACCTGGTGCTCAGCCGCAGGGGTACCAAAATTAGAGATTGGATTGTCAGACGTGCTACAGCTATTGTGGAAGTTGTAGGTCCTTGCAGTAGACACATCTATCATTTCCATTCAGTTTCATTTAGACTTCCTATTTAGGGCATGTGTCGCCCACTTCTAGTCTTTTTCAGAGATATTGTATTTAGTTTATTTTATGGGTTGGAGTTTTGATCTGGAAGGTTTTACCCTGTCTTATTTAGTTCCGTATTTAATTCTTGTTCAGTACTTATTATATTTCTATGTATGATGAATGGTTTATAATTTATACTTAATGTTGTAGTTAAATGGTTTTATTATAAAGGGAAAATGTTTTAACACTTAGCTTAATTATATTATAGGTGATTAATATGGATTATATTGTTTTCGACAGTGATGCTAAGAATGAACCAACTGTATATCCTGTTTTAAATTGGTAAAGGACTGATCACCCTATATTTAATTGAGCGGGGTGTCACAAGACCCCTATCAACAATGACCCGAGATATAATCAAAATTTAATGGTAATTAATAACAAGCGCAATAAAAATGTGAAATAAGAGAAACGTACTAAGCACACAAAGATATACTAATGTGTAGTTGGGAACTAAGGAGCGAAAGCAATTTCTACACTACACTACACCACAACCATGATTTAAAGACATTACTTAATTTATCTCTCTAATTCTCATTCATATAAAAAATAATAGTAATTGAATGATTTCTCCAATGGGGTAAACAACATAATACTAGAGAGTGGGAGGAATATTTTAAAAATATCCCATCTCCAAAGAGAATGTTCTAGGCCTAGTGATGTCATGGGTGACATCACTAAAGTAGTGACATAAGCCATGACCTCATTTGGAACCTTCTACATTCCATTTATTATGTATGGGCCAAAATGCCCCTACTAGCTATTATTAATTAATATCTAATTACGGGATAAAGAATATTCCCTTATTGTGCCAATAACAAAACAAGTAAACAAAATAAAAATTACAATTTAAACATTGTTCTCAAATATCCGGCTCGAACCCGTGCGTGCTCCGTATTCCCGAACACATCATTCTCCCCTCCTTTGAAAAAGCTCATCCTCGAGCGTGAGGGAGAAATTGGATAAGTCCATGCACCAAAATAAATATTTGGAAAATTTTCCTCGTTCTAATTGTGGCCCGAAATGATTTATCTTAAAATTAGTAGGCTTGTCATTTGCATTTAGAAGTGCACCAGTGTACTTTCCAGAGAAACCTCAAGCGGTCCCAGGCCCAAAAGAATCGATAAGTGGGTATGTATCTTCAGTTGGGCCACTTACAGCTATTGTAATCCCCAAGCCCAATTGCTTTTCTTAGCAGAACATGCCCAGCGCAAACAATGCCCTCTAATTCGATTACTACAATTGTGCGGACCATGTGCCCAGCCCAAGTCTCTATCCAATGCCCAGAAGTCAGTCCTGATAAGGGAGAATGATGTACCGATATGAATTAAGAAGCTTGGGAGTATTTTTACCATTTTTAGGATTTTATAGTATTTTTATTTTCTTTTTGTTATTTTTTTTTATTTTGTTATGTCGTCGTATTTTCTTTTTTGCTTGGTAGTTAGAGGTGGGAGTAGTCATAGTTGTCAAATCATGAATCGAATCGTGAATCGAAAACCCTATGAATCGTGAATCGAGAATCGAATCGTAAGAATCGATATAAACATAAATATGTAGGGAATAATATAGGGGTGTTCGCGGTACGGTAAAAACCCGTACTGTACCGTTTCGTACCGAAAAAAAGTGGTAATGGTTTACATTTTTTACTTTCTGAAAACCGAAACTACCGAAACCGAAATTACCGAATTTTTTGTGGTTGGTTTTGGTTTAACCATTTTAAAAACCGATTTACCAAAATTACCGCTTTTAAAATACACAAACATTTGTTGTCAAATTTACCGTAATAATATACCTAAATTATAAACTAGATACACCAAATATATTTTTATGTAATATACCTAACTTATTAGTCATGTAGTGTTATATAATTCTTATTTGAAACTATCATGATTAAACACCATAAAGAAATGTATCAAGCCAAAATATTGAGAGGAAAAAAAAAAAAAATAACATACGGATACGTGTGTAGGTATTGAGAGGAAAAAACATTAAGAGGAAAAAAGCATAGCAGGTATCAAGCCAAACACCATAAAGAAATGTACCAAAATGCTTGTGTAGTGTTTTTTTTCAAATCCCACATCGGTTGGGTTTTGGCATCTTCCTTTCTAGTCTTACTTATAAATAGACTTTGACAGCCCACGTTAAAATCAGTTGGTTAGCTTTAAAGAGTGGACCGACCTCAAGTTCAAAGATTTGGTGGCATTGTTAATTTAGTATATTGACTAAATATAAACGATGTTAAGCTGAGTCCTTTTAGTTTATTTTCCATTGAAATGTTATTATTTTTATTTCAAAGATTTTGGTATTTACCGAAAAAATCGATTTTACCGTTAAACCACTCGGTTCAGGTGCATGTGTACCGGCCGGTAAAAATGGTAATTTCGGTTTAGGGAATCTAAATCGGTTTTGGTATTGGTATACTCTTTTTACCGACCAAACCGACCGATAATCAGCCCTAGAATAATATATAAATGCAAAGAGAACGCATTAAGAATATGTAATAAAACATATTATGACATAAAACCAATTATAAGACATGATTTCATTAAACATATAACTAATCAAATGAACTTCCATGTCCAAATTATAACCAAATTCTAAAAATAGCACCACCTACAATGTCCAAATTTAAACACAACAATATATTAAACAATATTATAACACAAATAATGATTAAACATTACATCATAAAAAATACGTTATAATAACAATACCATATAATATAACTTATAAACTCCTTACACACGCACGCAAAGCTACCTCCCTCCCTCGATCAGCTTCAAACAGGTTAGAAGAGAGGATCGCAACACGAAATTAAGGATATCGTAGCTTCGAATAGGTTAGAAGAGAAGAAGAAAAGTGATCGCAGATTAGGTTTCGCTCTAGTATTGTTTCAATCGCTCTCTTTCGTAAAAGGTAACTTAAGTTAATACTAACTTCTTATTATTATTATTTTAATAATAAAACATTTTTTAGGATTATTTTAAAAGAAACAAGAAATGAGCACAAGCTTTAAGTCGGTTGAAAATACCCAACATCCTAGGAAAAACATGAATCGCACTTGAATCGTGAATCGATGCAATTCACGATTCAGCCCGATTTTTGGAACCCCTCCGATTCTATTCCCGATTCGTATCGATTAGTATATGAATCGGATCGAATCGTATGCATCGAATCGTGAATCGTAAGATTCTGACAACTAACGGAGTAGTAAATGCTATTAAGGGTATTTTTGTAATTAGAATCATAGCTTAGGGGCTAAGCTACCTTCCCCCTATAAATACTCCTATTGTAGCCTCATTTGAGCTATTTTACCTATTTAAGAGCTTATGAAAGAGAGTTGAGAGATATCTTCATCTTATTTCCCAATTGACGTTATTTACGTCAATTGGTATCAAAGCCCTATTGGCTCCACTCGTTATCGTTGTTGTTGTAAAAAAACACAAAAAATGGTAGACAACGACAAATGGATTTTAAGAGGAGATATGCTCCTGTGGAAGCTCGCATGGATCGATTCAAGGAGGTCTTAAACCACTTCTTAACGTGACTTAACGATCTTGAGGCTCGCCTCCCTTCCACCACCACCCAAAACCCTAACCCTGCCCCAGCCACCACAATGTTTTAACCCATGCTTCCGCAACTATCTCCACCCCTCTAACCCAAAAAAAAGTTGTCCCAACAAATTCTAACCCTATCTCCACCAACCCAGTGGCGGCCGGAGGCGGCGCCAGCTGTGGTCACCCACCAGAGCCCTAGATTTTCCTTCATCAGCAGTTTGAATCATCCAGTGGTGTTTGGATCTCACACTGGCCCAAGCGAAACCACCAGAACAGTAATTGGACATCACCCCACTAGCCAGAACAGGCAACCACCCCTGGACCACCATACGGTGGTCAGCCTTCACCCCGACACACACAGGGCTACCGAAAACCCCTTCGGGTTGTTTCCCCTAGCCGAAACCTAACAGATCTAGTCGGAACCCCACAAAACACCATCGGAGCCACCGACAATCCACCAAAGGCCCCAGTTTTTTATCGAAACCACCGGGTGGTGGTCGATCCTCACCTGGGAGCAAGCGAGCACACCGAGGATCTCTTGAACAAATTCAATCCAAGCAGCATTTCCCTTGGTCAAACACCCCCAAAATTCCCCCGTAGCCAGCGGATACACCTCCCCTCCCCCGATTTTGACCGAACAAGGCCCGAGCCCATCAAGATCCACCGGAAAGCTGGTATTTGACCCTGGAGGAGGCCTATTACGGTTGGCATGAGAGAACAAAGAGTGAGAGAGAAGATCGAAGAGAAAAACAGAGGGATGGGCACTTCCCTAATTTTGAGAAAATTAATTTTGGCCGCAAAAGTTTTTGTTTCTCTCTTCGACCACATATTTTGGGAACTTTTCACACGATTCTCCAATTTTGAAAGCTCGATGACGAGCTTGATTTTAAGTGAGGGAGAATAATGTGAATCAATAAGCTTGAGGGTATTTTTGTCATTTTTAGGATTTTATAGTATTTTTAGTTTCTTTTTGTTATTTTCTTTTATTTTGTTATGTTGTTGTATTGTCTTTTTTGCTTGGTATTTAGAAGGTGGGAGTAGTAAAGGGTATTTTTATAATTAGAATCATAGCTTAGATCCTAAGCTACCTTCCCCCTATAAATACTCCTGTTGTAGCCTCATTTAAGGTATTCTACATATTTGAGAGTTTATGAAAGATAGTTGAGACGAGAGATATCTTCACCTTATTTCCCACTTGACGTTATTTACCTCATGTACGGCCATCTCTCCTATATCGTAACACACCCAAGCATTGCCCACAAAACACTAACAGATACCTCATCTCTTTGGTCGTCAATCAAGGAGATGGCAACACCGCCCGTTCCCCAGTGAGTCGGACATCAAACAACAAGGGTTTGAACTCTCGATTGCCATGGATTCCCCTATCTTGTCGCCTACAATGGCGACTTCGAATTTCAGGCCAAACATTAAGTCACCGTCGGCCTCTTCATGTCCTTCTCTTTTCTCCTCTCTTTTACGACCAATAGTCCCGCCAACGATGGAGAGGGTTTTAGCGAACCCCAAGGTTGTGTCCTCACAGTAGATAACTTCCTCTATCATCATTCCATCGTTATTTCCTGGTCATTCAGCCTGATAGTTTACGCACAAGAGGGAAATCGATATCTCTATCACAAGTTCTTTGTTCTGACCAGAAAGAGTCCTTACCCTCATGTCCATGACCATCATAGAGCTCGCAAAAGATAAACTGGAGTTGGATCTCTCCCTCACAAACAGTGACTACTTCTCGGACTATGTCGAAGACAAAGAGACCTGAAATGATTGAAGAACAGCGACGGTCGCCATCGTCCCCTTGCCTTCTAAAACCGGGACATTGACGAAGGCAAAGGAGGGAGTCGAAGAGAAAGTTCCTTTACAACAAGTCTTCTTCATCTTCACATGGATCATCCTCATCACCGAACATCCTCATAGGTGGGGGAGTACATTAGAGATGGCGTATATGGTGGAGGTTAGTGGTGAGTTAGGTAAGCTATGTAGGTAGCCGCCATGGCGGAGGATGTGGCGATGATTTAAGGATGGTGATAGGGATCCCAAATCCAATTGTAACCCATTTTCTGACTTAATTACCACATCTGGGGCAATTTAATCTAGACTACACAACAACAACATTGATTTATAGTCATTGCCTAATTTCTCTCTCTAATTCTCATATCAAAATAATAGTAGTAATTGAATATTTCCCCAATGCGGTATGCACCATATATATACTAAAGGGTGAGGGGAATATTCCAAAAATATCCTAACTACAAAGGAATGTTTTTGGACCTAGTGATGTCCTATCGAGCACAAATATTTCAAAAATAGCAGAAATTGAGTATCGAATACGCATACGGCCCCAATACAAATTTGTACGTATTCGATACTTCAAATTCGTGTCCGGTCCGCTGACCAAATGGACAATTTTCACTTTCGGATACGACATGATTACGTCCCAATACATTAGGATTACGCCAAGGACACTTCGGGATACAGCGGTCATATTGTTACTTTTTTGAATGGGGGTCTACTTGTAATTTTAAAAAAGTTAAAACCATTAAGCCATATAAATGTAAATAAGTCAAAACTCAAAATCAATAACTTATGATTAGATTAGGTAAAAAATTGCCGAAAGAATTTTGCAATCTCCACTGTCCACTGATACCCAAAAAAAAAAGCACTAACTAGGGATCCTGTCTGCTAGAATCTTCCTAATCGCACAAATCTTCCTAATCGCACGGGTATTTTATCCTTATCTCTCATCTTTCTTCTCTTTCTTCTGTATCTCTCGTCCCTGTCTCTATCATCTATCACTCTCTTTGTATCTCTCGTCTCTCTCATGGAATTGATCTTATTTTTAACTATTATATCACTCTCTCTCTCCTCTCTCGGTGTGTACCTTTTTCTTTTATTTTTTAAATTTTGCAACTGAGAGTTTTCTATATCATATCACACTATCCCTTCTTTTGTAACATATACTGCAAGTTTGGAACCGAGTGTTGTCTTATTCATATCACTAGTATAATTTTGGGTTGTTTTCTTATTCTTTATCATTTTAAGAGAATGAATGTAAAGTTAGTAGTCCTTCATAAATTGTAATTAACAACTTAATTATAAATGATAGTTTACAATTACTATTTATTATTGTTAGTGAAATATCATTGTCAACAAATTGTGTTCGTGTATGTCAATGCTAAAATTGTCACGTTTTTATATATATATATATATATACATTATCGTAACCGAAGTATCGCTATACCATACCGAATTCGATCTCGTACTGCATATCCATATCCGTGCAACATAGGTGATGCCATTACATCACTAAATTAGTGACATAAGTCATGACCTCATTTGGAACCTTCAAAATTCATTTAATACATATGGGCCAAAATGCCCCTACTAGCTATTACTAGTTACTATTTAATTATGGGATAAAGAACATTCCCTTATTTTGCTAATAACAAAACAATAAAATAAAATAAAAATTACATTTTAAAAATGGTCTTAATATCAGGCTCGAACTCGTGCGTGCTCCATATCCCCAAACACATAATAGACGTAGTTAAGTAATTTGGCTACATCTACATAGATGCCTGATTCCGCTATCTCTTAAGAATTACAAGTACAATAGAGAATGATATCATGGATAAATCACATATTATATATTCTCTTATCCAAATCCTGAATAGCCATTGTACACCACTCTCCACCCAAGTGAATCTAACATTTAAGCCAAGAATTATCTCAGTCTCACGCTCCCAAGTGTATTTCATGTACCCAACCTGGTGTATACAACTCTCCATGTACCAAACCCGGTGTATACCACTCCTCATGTACTCGGTGAGAACCCCTCACATAATACATATTGAGCATACCCACAATTTATGAATACTCGCACACTACCTCTCACCTTTGAGTAACACCAATGGGTGAGAAAAAATTCCAAATCTCATGCCCCAAACTTTCATCTTAGGAAGAAACTCTCATACGCCTTGAAAGCTCCCTCTTAAACCCTCAAAATGAAAAACCAAACTTATGGTTAAAAATCCCCAAAACGACATGTTTATATGTCGAACATACTTATGACAAAAACCCCCGAAATGCCCCCACTTAAAACTCATTTGCATCACTTTTTGCAACCAGTTTCGCGACTTGTTCGCTACAACAAAGCACCACTTACCAAATTGATCAGAAAAAATACGTTGGGATATTTTGAGACATATCTCCACCTTGGCGAGAAACACCGCAAACCACGAAAAAAAACTCCGCTCGATGAGAATTACTCTCATGCCGAATCTCCTCATTTTCTACGCCAACCAAGAAACAATCCACTTTTGAGCTTCCTTGTACCAACTACATCTAATCTATACACCGTTCAAACCCACTTCCAAAATCCAATTGTTTGTGAAAATTGCCAAAGGATACCTCTCTTTGCCAATATATCCATTGCACCTCACAATTTTCAACTTCACTCATTAGCCATCTTCTAAAGTTAAATACACGTGTCAATGCCTAAATGTCTCTATAACTCAAATACACCCATCAACTCTGAAGGAGAACTCGGCCAACACAACATACAACCGCTCATCGACTATAAACGAGAGCGTTTAAATGGACAATCATACTTGAGCAACGCGTTCCTAATACACCATCAAGATCAAACCAGACGATACCAACCAATCACACAATCTTGTGTGATTCATGAACTCCACCTGCAACCAAACACCGTTGTTTAGAAATTCAGCACTTTTGGAGATTATGAGAATATCCACAAAAGTTCAGCAAATACCACTACCTTCTTAAGGTACTTCCCGAGCCACCACGATCCTTATTCAAATACCGAACTAAGAAATAACTCATTTCCCTCCACTTGTAGGAATGCTCATTGTCCTTGAAAGTATACTCTCCTATGATTATCCCGGGCAATCAATCTTCTTTCGAGTGAAGATCAAACCGTATTAACAGACCATACAGGTAACTATCACACCTTTTTCAATGACATTTTGGGCTAAAAATCACACCCTCCTTTCAATTGCATTTCGGGCTATAAATCATAACCTCCATCTCTCTCCGGCTTCCATTTTCCATCAACCCAATTACACAACCCATGTTTTTGATAAGTAATTACACAACCCATGTTTAACGAGAGCAACCCATCAAACCATTACCATTAAATCCCTTCACCTTATCTTCTTAAGCTGATTGCATAAACACACCCAAGAAATCCGAGCACTAGTGGTTTGGCACCAAAATCACATTTTGGATTTTTTTAACAAAAACCTTGTGTGCACCAAGGGCTCTACTACCAATTTGTTGTGCCCCTATACCCAATTTGTTGGGGAACCTCCAACAACCATGACCTAGATATAATCAAGATATAATGTTAATGATAACAAGCATAATGAAGCTGTAAAATAAGAGAGACATATTCAAGCGTGCCATGATGTACGTGGTTCATCAATTTGGCTACGTCCATGGAGAGGCCAAATTCCCCTGTAGTTGAAGAAATTACAAGTACTATTGATATAGAGAATACAAACAAGAAGAAGTCACATACTCTTTATTTCCTACCCAAATCTAGAATAGCCATTGTACACCAACTCTCCACCAAAGCGAATCCAAATTCTAAGCCAAGAACCCTCTCCATCTCATGCTCTCATGTGTTTCCTAAGTGTTTCTCATGTACCCAACCCAGTGTATACCACTCCCCATGTAATCCTGTCAGAAACCCCTCACAAAATACAAATTGAGCACGCCCACAATACATGAAACACTCGCACACTCACCCATCTTCCACCTTTGAGCAATACCCATAGATAAAATACCTCACCTCTCAAACCAAACCCTCACCTTAGGAAGAGACTCGCATATTCTTTGAAGGTCCTCTCTCAAACCCTCAAAATGAGAGGATGGCTTTGGAGTTGAAAACCCCCAAAACGATCATTTTATATGTGGAACACATTTATGGCAAAACCCTCGAAATGTCCCCACTTAAAACCCATATGCACGTTGCCCATTACGCGACATTTTCACTGCAGCGGCGCACCCCTTCGTTGCCCACCAAGTTCTTTCGAGCCAAATCTCCACAGAAGATGTGTTGCATAGGATAGTGGAGTGATGTATTACGTACGCTAGTGGAGCAAGCCATTCAAGGTGTGTGTAAAGGGATTTAAGGTGACTATGAAATTAGCTTTGCTACAGATGATATCAATTTTCGAAAATGATAGAAAATTTGACGGTCTTAGAGAAATATTAAGATTGTTTGGCATAATTGGGGGGTTAAAAAATAATTTGGCTAAAAGCAAATTAATGGTAATAAATGTGGATGAATGATATAGCCAAAGTGTACCCTCGCCTCTTATGACGAGTGGCGTCACATCTCATGGCGGAGTTGGGTCGGCCCGATAAGGGTCGACCTAGTCTCAACTAGCCTCGGCCATATGGAAAGCCGAGACCGCCAGAGCATCACATGTTCAGTTAGCACCATCTTTGTACTCTGCCACGGCCGATAACAGGAGTGACCCAGTTAATCCAACCTCGTCTCAAACTATATCGGAATTAGCAACCTCATATCCTCTCGGGCCGAGGTTGCAACGGACGATACCAAGCAGCACGAGCATATGCAAGTACAGAAGTGGTATGCACACGTGGACAATTCTGTTATAACAAAATCATTCCCTCACGTGAGGGAATATTACATCATTATTGTATCCATATACAAAAAACAAGTGTCTACATCTTATTGGGAGTTTCCTCATGCACGTGCTGATTACATGCTTGGGGGGTATATTACACCTACCAAGCCCTATATATACACTTCACCTTCTCCATGAGAAGGGATCCAGAATTCATAACCCTAACAAAACTCTGTCCAATTGTATAGAGAAAAGAGAGAGCTTTGAGTGTTGTATCCATGGCCATTAGTGCCCTTGTTTAGTGGATTTCTCTCACTCACACAATGGATGTAGGCCTAATTGGCTTAACCACTTTAAATCATTGCGTTCATCTTTTTATCCTCATCTCCTTCTTTCATATATATACATATATCCATCTCCATTGTTGTGTTGTGATTGAGCTTAAGCTATTCATAGTCTCATCTTGATCTAGTGGTGTTGATCACAGCATCATCAATTTGGCGGCGGCTGTGAGAACGAAGATAGCCATCTCTTCCCTATTTTAGCTTATACTCATCAGTCTCTGGTGGTAAACCAGTCCTCCCTCTTTATGGAGCTGTTTCACCATTGAAAGAGCTCTTGTTGAGCATTTAAGCTCTCCTTCTCCAGCTCATAGCTCCAACAGCTTACATCAATGGCAATGGATCCACCTCCCCCTCCTGAAAATCAATTGGCACCACCACATGGAGGTGGTGCAAGCTCCAGTCAAGCACCATCCCAGTCAGAGATAGCTGAGGTGGCGATTGCGCTCCGCTCCCTCATAGCCAGCCAACATCAAATGCAAAACCAATTTGCTATGTTTAGCCAGAATTTCGCAGCCAGGACTGGCTGGAGCAGAATTTGCAACTCCGACCACCAGGGAAGGTGAACCAGGTCAGCAAGCCAGGGAACCCCAGGCTCCAAAAAAAGACCTTCCACCCTGTCAGAGTCGGAGCGACGTTGCCAACCCTAGAGGCAAGGTCAAGAACTCCGTGATGACTTAGAAGGGGACGACCTTTAAGGAAGAGGGAGAGTTCGAATGGTGGGAACCTCATGAGATATCCAGAGGAACTGTGCGTCCTATTCAGCAGAGCAGGGACTAGGGTCGGAGGCCCAGCCGGGACTGCGGACCAAGGCAATCAACCTTAGACAGGCTAAGCAGAGGCTCGGCCTTTGATAGGCTCAGCCCTCGAGGAGATCTGAGGAACCGTCTGTCCAGATCAAGGAGTGTTGCCGGCTCAAGAAGAAATGAGAGGAGAGACGACTGCAGACCTCCCCAAGACCGAGAGGAGCAAAGAGAAGTCATCAGTCGACCTGTGCAGAGAGGGTACCCTCGACCCGTCCAGCTAACAGAGAACGATCAGCTCAGCCAGACAATAGAGAAGGGGCTGGGGAAAATGCTATCCCTACAAAAGCCGACGTTGCAGCAAACAAGCATTGGAATGAGTCCATACAGAGGTTGGAGAACAAAATAGGGGATATCATAAAAAGCCGAGACCCCTTGCAGAGGGGATATGCTGAAGGATCTCCATTTGTGGCAAAGCTACTGAACTACCCAACCCCGGCCAAGTTCAAACCGCCGGTAGTTACTCCGAAGTATGACGGGAGCACGAATCCGGTGCATCACGTGGAGATGTATCAGTCGGCCTCCGACATCAGATGTCGAGCATTCTCAAGCACGTTGACAGGGGCAGCCCACGTACGGTTCACCTCCCTTCCTAAGAACTTTATAAGGAATTTTAAGCAGCTGGCCGATAGTTTTGTCCACAACTTTTACTTTGGGGTAAAACCTAGGAAGCAGACGACCCACCTGTTGTACATCAAACAGAGGAAGGACGAGACTTTGAGGGAATATATAACCCGTTTCAACAAGGAGAAGTTGGAAGTCGAAGATTATGAATAAAGTATCGCAATGACAGCCCTTATGGGAGGTCTTCAGAAAGGAAAGCTACTATGGAAGTTGGCCGAGGACCCTCCAAAGTCCATGGCTGAACTCCTAGCTACTGCCGGGAGAGTCATGAACGCAGAAGAGGCGATGGCCGCCAAAGAAGATGAAGAAAAAAAAGCCAACAATGATCGAAAGGGTCAGAAGTCCAAGGGGAAGGATAGCAAGAAAGGGCCGATAGATGACAAGTTTGCGGACTATACGCCTCTAATAGTTAGTTGTGAGCACATTCTGATTGAGATAAAAAATGACCGGTCACTTATGTGGCCGAAAAAGTTGAAGACAGCTCCTCACAAGAGAAATAGAAATCTTTTGTGTGAATTTCACCAGGATCATGGGCACATCACCGATAAATGCTTCGCCCTCATTTATGAGATAGAAAAAATGCTGAAATCTGGTAAGTTGAGGAAATATGTTGATAAGGGCGGTTCAGGCCGAGGCCGAGACGACCCCAAAAGAGGAGAAATGATAGATGCAGGAAGGACGCTTCAACCAAGCGGGATTACCCTTCGAATGACGATAGTGATGATCTGGATCTCCCACCTAAGGACGATAACGTCCCACTGAAGAGGCTCAACATGATTTCATTTGGTGTGGGCATGATTTGTGGTGGCCTAGTAGGGACGAGGCTCTGAGGTGGCCCGACAACAAGGCGCACGTGGCCGAGGCTAAGGCAATAACCAAAGCCGAGGTTGTAAACTCAACCTCTATTGATGTTAAGCCTGAGAAGAGAAAGAAAGTGGATATGGAAACCCTCATACTCAGTTTTTCAAGATTAGATTTCAAGGGTATCCTAGCTCCTCATGATGACCAGCTCGTTATTACCACCAAAGTACATGGGTGTGAGGTACTGAGAATCTTGGTTGATGGAGGAAGCTCTGCAGATGTCATGTTCTGGTCGTGCTTCAAAGGCTTAGGACTTAACCGGGCCAGGCTCAACCCGTACCATCATCCTCTGATGGGATTCAGTGGAGAGAAGGTTTACCCTCTGGGGATGTACGAAATGGATGTCAGAATGGGAGACGAGTGGCCAAGGAAGCTGACCAAGAAGATCAACTTTTTTATGATGGATGAGAACGTCTTCTCAGCTGACAACCTCGTATTGGGACGGGTAGCTCTCAAAGAGTTTGAGGTTGTGCCTTCGACGGTTCATCCTCTGATAGGTAGGGCTGTAAATCGGGCTGGGTGAGCCGGGCTTGAGGTTGCTCAGGCTCGGCCCGAACTACCTGACCCAGGCTCAAGCCCGAGCTCGGCCCGAACTGAAATTCTCTACTTAAGCCCGAACTCGGCTCATTAATATTTTGGGCTTCGGGCAGGCCCGAATTCATTTTTTTTTTGTTAAAAAAAATTGAATTAATATTTTTTTCTTGTGTTTCCATCATGGAGAAAATGTATACACCAAAATCTAATTGATATATCATAAAATAAAGTATATAATGATGAAATGTATTAAACTAAAATAAGGGACGTAAGAATGAAAACCTACAATGACTAATTATATTTCATACATATAAAATTGGTTAACATAAATATATTATATTTTTTAAAATAATTTATTTATTTATTTATATATTCAAAGTTCGGGCTTCGGGCCCAATTCGGGCTTGGCAAAGTTCGGCTCAAGCTCGGCCCGAAATTCATTCGGGCTTGAAATTTTGGCTCAGGCTCGGCTCGGCTCAAACTCAAATAAAGCTCGGCCCGAAAATAGCGGGCCGAACGGGCGGGCTTCGGGCTTTCCCGGCTCAATTTACAGGCCTACTGATAGGATTCAGTGGAGAAAAGGTTTACCCTCTGGGGATGTACGAAATGGATGTCAGAATGGGAGACGAGTGGTCAAAGAAGCTGACCAAGAAGATCAACTTTTTTATGATGGATGAGAACGTCTTCTCAGCTGACAACCTCATATTGGGACGGGTAGCTCTCAAAGAGTTTGAGGTTGTGCCTTCGACGGTTCACGAAATGAAAAAATTCCCGACTCCTTATGGAGCAGGGAAAGTTCAAGGTGACCAAACGTCGGCACAAGAGTGCTACTTTTACTCATCAAACGAGAGAGAAGCACACAAGAAAGCAACGACCACATACAACATTGACACCCTTGATCCCAGAGACGAGACAAAACTTAAGAAAAGGGAGGCCGCGGAGGAGGTAGAATCCATCGTCCTCAATGAAGACGAGCCGGAAAAAACCGCCCAGGTTGGCAAAGCCCTAAAACAAGAGATGAAGGATGAGCTGGTCGGATTTCTGAGGAAGAGGACAAAGCATCTTCACGTGGAGTCACGACGACATGCCTGGGATTGATCCAAAAGTAATGTCTCGCAAGTTGAATGTCGTCGATGGAGCAAAGCCGATAAAACAAAGAAGAAGAATCTACTCAAGGGAGAAGTACAAGGTCATTAGAGACGAGGTTAAATAGCTGGAGAAGGCTGAGTTCATCAGAGAGGTGATATACCTTGAATGGATTTCAAATGCTGTCATAGTACCTAAAGCCAACGGCAAATATGCGTGGACTTCACTGATTTGAACAAGTCTTCTCCTAAAGACAGCTTCCCTCTCCTTTGAATTGATCAGATGGTAGATGCACGGCAGGACATGAATTGATGAGCTTCACGGATGCATACTCCGGCTAAAACCAAATTTTATGGACCCGGCCGACGCAGAGAAGACAGCCTTCATTACCGACAAGGGGACATATTGTTATAAGGTTATGCCCTTCGACTTGTTGAACGCCGGGGCTACATATCAGCGGTTGGTGAACAAGATGTTTGAAGACCAGATTGGAAAGTCTATGGAAGTTTATGTTGACGATATATTGGCCAAGAGTCTGAAGGCCGACACTCATGTGGTCGACCTTGAAAAAACTTTCGACACCATGGATGAGTACAAGATGAAGCTCAATCCAGCGAAGTGTGTCTTCGGCATTGGTCCGTCGGAGCTGGCAAGTTCTTGGGTTTCATTGTCAATCAATGGGGTATAGAAGCCAACCCAGAGAAGATAAAAGCCTTGTTAGAGATGAAGACACCGAGGAACATCAAGCAAGTTCAAAGGCTGATCGAACGAGTAGCCGCATTAAACAGGTATGTCTCAAGAGCCACTGATAAATGTCTTCCATTTTTTAAGATTCTTAGAAAAAATTTTGAGTGGGACAAGGAATGCGATAGAGCTTTTATGGAGCTAAAGTCTTATCTCGGCTATCCACTTTTACTGTCTCGTCATGTCCAAGATGAGGGTGTACAAAGAGCAGTGTATTTCAACAGCAAGGCCCTCCAGGGGGCTGAACAGAGGAATCCTAAGATGGACAAAACTGGCCTATGCCCTCATCCACACTTCAAGAAAGATGAAGCCTTATTTTCAAGCTCATACAATGGTTGTCTTGACAAACTCTCCCCTCAGGCAAGTCATCCATAAACCTGAGAAATCAGGTAGGTTGATGGCCTGGGCCATTGAGCTGGGAGAATACGACATAGTCTATCAGCCTAGGGTAGCAATCAAGGGGCAGGCCTTAGCAGACTTTGTGGCAAAGTTCACCTGGTCTGAAGCCGATAGTGAAGAAGCAGACAGTCTAGAGAGGTCGGCCGAAACCAGTACCGAACCGACAAAGGCCGAGACAAGCACGACGAGACCTCTTACAGCCGAGACTGACAAGTTTTTGTTTAGAAATGGTGTTATTGAAGAAGGGCCATTTTCAGAAGGGGCAGTGTGGAACTTGTTTGTTAATGGTTCATACTGCGAAAATGGAAGTGGAGCATGCCTGATTGTGTCGGCCCCGGACGGAACAGATATAGAGTACGCGTTGAGATTCAATTATAAGGCTCCAATAATGAGTCAGAATATGAGGCCCTCATAGTCGGAATCTCCCTCGCCAGAGCTCTCAACGTCGGCCAACTTTTAGTCCATAGCGACTCTCAGCTTGTAGTTAATCAGGTCATGGGGATTTATGAAGCCAAAGACGACAGAATGGCAAGGTACCTAGCAAAGGTGAGGAAGATGATGAAGGAATTTAGTGAGATCAAAGTCAAAAGGGTGCCTCGAGTGGATAATAGCCGAGCCGACGTTCTGGCAAGGCTAGCCTCGGCCACACGGACAGAGACTAAGAGATCGGTGCCAACAGAAATCCTTCCTCGGACGACCATAGAGGAGGACAAGAAGCCGAATTTTTGCTTCAATTTATACCCGGGACCATCTTGGATGGACCCCCTTATTCAGTATATCAGAGAGGGTAGTTTGCAGGAGTCTAAGGCCAAAAGAAGAAAGTTGAGATACAAAGCCGCTAAGTTCTCTATCCTAAGGGACATGTTATACAAGAAGGGGTATCTTTTACCTCTGTTCAGATGTGTCCACCCAGCCGAAGTAGACTATATTTTGAAGGATGTTCACGAAGGTTCTTGCTCAAGCCACATTGTGGGAAGATCATTGGCAAAGTGGATCGTCACTCAAGGGTATTGGTGGTCGACCCTAGCCAAAGACTCAGTCGAGTACGTAAAGAAATGCGACAAGTGCCAGCGGTTTGCCACCATCCCTCATCAACCCGATCAACCTCTGACGTCTATCACCTCAACATGGTCATTTGCAGTGCGGGGGATTGATTTTGTTGGACCTATGCCAAGGGCCATGGGTAACTACAGATATTTGATTGTGGCGATAGACTACTTTTCAAAGTGGGTAGAGGCTGAGGCTATGATCAAGATCACAGAAAGAAGACATCTCAGTTCATGTGGAAGAACATCATTTGCAGATACGGCTTGCCTAATACACTCATCTCAGACAATGGTACCCAGTTCAAAAACATCTCCCTAGAAAAATATTGTAAAAAGGTCGGCATCAAGCAATTCTTCTCAACACCAGGTCTACCTCAAGCCAATGGTCAGACTGAAGTCACCAATAGAACTATTCTTGATGGAATCAAGAAAAGGTTGGAAGATGCTAAGGGAAAATGGACTGAAGAGGTACATGCTGTACTATGGGCTTACCGGAAGACAGTGAAAACGCCGACAGGGGAGACCCCGTTCATGCTAGCTTATGGTTTAGAAGTTGTGGTGCCTACAGAGATTGGTCTCCCACTCACAGAGTTCAGACATATGACCCTAAGGGAAATTTTGGAAGAGAGAAGACTTGACCTTGATCTAATTGAAGAAAGAAGAGAGGATGTTGAGGTCAGAGTGGCAACCTATCAGCAGAGGAAGGCCAAGTTCTACAATAAGAGGATAAAACCAAGGCCGATAGCAGTGGGAGACCTAATTCTGAAGAAGATTTAGCAGAAACCAAACAAGTTTCATGCCAACTAGCATGGTCCTTACAGGGTTACAGATGAGGTAGTCCCAGACACCTATCGGCTGGAGAACCTAGAGGGGGAACCATTCTCCAACCCTTGGAACGCCGACCACTTAAAAAGGTACTACCAATACATGATTGTATAGGAGCTTTTCATTATGAATCATTGAATAAAGAACTTATTATGAATAAGAGAAATAAAAATGGAGTGTTCCCTCATATCTTATATACTTTGTTTTGAATGATTTGTTTCAAGTACCCTTAAAAGCTATAAAACATCATTCGTGGTGAGATAGCAACAACCCAACCTCGGTGAAATGGTAACACGGAGGGGTTGACCCCATTCATGGATTTTCAAAAACATCATTCACACAGAAGGCTAACTTCCTATTCACATATCAAAAACATCTTATTCACACAGAAGGCTAAGGGCTAGGCGGTGATTGATATGGTCAAAGTGTACCCTCGCCTCTTAGGACGAGTGGCGTCACATCTCATGGTCGAGTTGTCATAGGAGCCCTACGTGTCATTGGCGGGATCGTCCCGATAAGGGTCAGCCTCGGCCATATGGAAAGCCGAGACCGCCAGAGCATCACCTGTTCAGTTAGCACCATCTTCGTACTGTGCCACAGCCGATAACAGGAGTGACCCAATTAATCCAACCTCGGACCCATCTATTCAGCCAAGGTCATACTTATGACTAAGAGCATGGGGTCATTTTATCGGAATTAGCAACCTCGTACAACGGACGATACCAAGCAGCGCGAGCATATGTAAGTACAGAAGTAATATGCACACGTGGACAATTTTGTTATAACAAGATCATTCCCTCACGTGAGGGAATATTACATCATTATTGTATCCATGTGCCAAAGACAGGTGTCTAAATCTTATTGGGAGTTGCCTCATGCACATGTTGATTACATGCTTAGGGGGTACATTACACCTCCCAATCCCTATATATACACTTCATCTTCTCCATGAGAAGGGATCCTTAATTCATAACCCTAATAGAACGCTTTCCAATTGTATACAGAAGAGAGAGAGCTTTGAGTGTTGAATCCATGGCCATTAGTGCCCTTGTTTAGTAGATTTCTCACACACTCACACAGTGGATGTAGGCCTAATTGGCTTAACCACTTTAAATCATTGAGTTCATCTTCTTATCCTCATCTCCTTCTCTCATATATATACATATATTCATCTCCATTGTTGTGTTGTGATTGAGCTTAAGCTATTCATAGTCTCATCTTAATCTGGTGGTGCTGATCACAATATCATCAATGAAAATTAGTGGGAAAAGAGAGAAGTGGGGTGTTGAAATTTAACCAATTATGGTTTTCTATTAGGAGGGAATCCGATTTCCCTAGAATTTTGGAAGATAAAGTTAAAAGAATATTATATGGGTGAGAAAAGAGTTGTCTATATGGGAGTAGATTTATTCTTATTTGTTTAAGTGATCCTCAGTAGGTTAAGCATTTACTACTTCATTTTTTGGCTAAACTTGTGATCATTAAATAAGAGAGAAAAAATGTAAAAAGAACAAGGGTTTAGGATACAAAGCTTAACTATAAAAAGTAAAGCGCGCTTTTTTTGGCAAACGATTGTGAAAGTTTCCTCTTAAAAGAGGATCTTTGTGGTTTTCGATCGCTTAGAGAACTGATGGGTTGAATGAAAATGGGTGAAACTCAAAAATATCAAATGGAGGCACCTTTAGAAATCTAAATTCATTTCTTCATTTCTTGAGTGTGTCCTCTGAGGGACGGAGGTGGAGTCCATTCTCTTTTGAAAGGATATGTGGTGAGGCGAAGTTTCATTCAAACCTTTGTACCCTTCTCTTTTGGAAGAACCCTTAAAGAGATGAGAGACTATGTGTGTTTGATTCCAGGAGTTAAAGATAAAAGATATTGGAGGAAGGGTGGAGCAGGATTTTCGTGCAAATCATACTTTAATAATTTTCTTAACATATCAATTCAATTTTCTCTCTTTATAAAAGTCTTTGGATTATGGACAGTGTTGGCTATATCTAGTGTAGATATATTTATTTTGAATGAAATAAATGATTCGGGATAAATGGCCTAGTGATAACTTTGTTGGGATTTGTGCTTGAAGTCATGGGTACAATCCCTAGGAGGCGAGGCAAAATAAACAATAATAGTCTTTGATAGAGCATTGGGTTCTTGGCCTTAGGCCTTGGGCTCTTCTTTAATTAAATGTTTTTTATTGTTTTTAAATGAGACCGATGAATCTCCCATTGTGTGTTAATTCACTTTCCTCTTCATCAAAAATACATACACAAAAATTTCTCCTCGTTCTCCATATTATTCATACAAAATTATTTTTCACTTTACTTATCCAGAGAGTTTTAAGATTATCCACTATTACTGGTGGAGTAATCTGATTTTGAGAGGCGTTTGAGCATCGATACCAGTGGGCAACTTACAAGCATGGAGTAATAAAACTTGTATTTGTATTTTTATTTTGAAAACAAAAATCCCGAGAGATGAGATGGAATGATTAAAAACAATCAAGTAATGATCAAAGACAAGCTTAACAATCAAAGTTATGAAACCCTAACGCAGTGGCAAAAACATCGTTTCTAGATTACGAATTTTGAATAGTTGCATTTTGCAAGACATGTAAAATAAAATCTATTCGATTACTGATAAGAGAGAGGCACAACTGTACCTTCAATGGTCATCGCCATTTCTGCAAATTCCAAGTGCAAGAGGAAGAGAGAGCGATATGTTGAACACACAAATAAACAAAAAAATGGAAGCTCGCTGATGACCGATCCAATGGTACGATTTGAACCAAAAGCCAAAGGAAACTAAGGAATAAAGCCACCAACAATAATCAATTCCATTTCCCTCGTTGGCTTTAGCTCGCCCGGTGCCCCACGTATATTTGTTTCCGAGATTTTTACCATTCTAAGAGCATGGAGATGCTAATTGCCAACATAATTTGCATCTTTACAAACTCGAATGTCTGCATTGGTGGGAATAAGTTAACAAATTTCGTTCGTCGATTTTTAGTGGTTCTCTAAAGTTACAAATTGCTTACTGAATTTGTAAAGGGTTCTTACGAACTTTTGAAATTCGTAGAAAAATCCTACGAACAAATAAAGTTCGTAGGAAGTATAAATAATTATTTTTATCATATATCTGAATTCTGACGAACTAATGTTGTTCGTAGAAACTTCCTACGAACAACATTAGTTCGTAGGAAGTTACTATACCATTCCTTCCTTCTCCATCACTGTACAGACTAAGGTTGCGTTTGTTTTTTCATCTGAATCTGAAGACTGAATTTGAAGTCTGAAATCTGAATCTGAAAAATATGTTTGTTTTTATGTCTGAATGTACCTCTGAATGAATGTATTTAGACTCATTCAGATTTCAGATTCAGACTTCAGACCTAATTCTACCTCTTAATCATTAAGAGCCAAATATAGCCGTTAGCCTCTTAATCATTAAAAAAAAAAAACACTTTTTGATACCTCTTAAGTCTGAATGGTTCAGATTCAGACTTAAGAGGTAAAAACAAACGACCCCTAAGTAGAGAAAAAGGTAAAAAATCCTTTTCATTTGGTAGATCTACCTTTCGTGTGACTCCCCCAGTACGGATGCTCTAAATGCATCCAAGAATAGGTTCTTCAAAACTTTTCTCGGAATGTAATAAATTTTTGTGTTTTAGCGGGATTCATAATACAAGACAATATTTAATAGATAAATGAGAAAATAAGTAAAATTCACATCACTTTTATAAGAGATTTTTGTATTTATATTATTATTCTTTTATATACTAGTTGGTGCACACGACACGTGCAAGGCACGAGTGATCATGCACTATGAAAAAAAATTATTTTTTCTTTTTTACAATTGAGTGATTATGCAAAGAACCTTTTTTCATATTCAAAGTACTTGTAAACAATAAGCGCTCGTTTGGCAATCAAATTTTAAGGGTTCGAATTGGAATTGGAAGGCCAATTTCAATTTCGAGGAATTAAAATTGGCCTTTCAATTATATTTTCATGGATTGAAATTGGGTTACAAAACGGTCACTAAGAGTTTCTAATTGATAATAATTGCAAAAGTATGCAATGTTATGATTAATCATAACATAATACCAACATTTTGATACGTCATTCTGCACGAAGTCTTATACTTGCTTAAAATTACACGGCTGATACTATCATTAATGGTGAATGTGCATGGGGCTCATGAAGGATAAATACTCCTGTAGCCTTTGGTAGAGTTTTTAGTACCCTTAAAATTTATTTATTTTTGGTTGCAATATTTAATTATAGTTTTGAAGAAAGCTTATAGAAGAAAATAAGTTGGCACTATTACTTAAACTCGTATTCTCCAATGACATATCAATGATTTAAATGTGATTTCATTTTTTAGTTACTACGTTATTTAAGGGTATATGGAAATGTTGTAATTGAGCAACTTATGAATGACTCATCTCGTTAAAGAGAGTGACAAAATGGATAAATTTGAGTAAGTACATATCAGTTGTTGGTTATGTACTATATAAATAATCAAATGCAAATAATCTTCAATATAACGCAACAATTTAAAAACACTTACAGAATATAAAATTAGTTTAACAATACAAAATTAGACCCATATAAAGTTAACCCCACTCATAAGTAACATATTCTAATGGGATAAGTCATTACCACTGTATCCTGAAAATTTGAATTCAAAGTATGTAATTTATACCCCATTAGTTACAATTGAATGCACAAAAACGTTAAATCGTGTTAAATAAAAATTAGAAAATTAGTATATTTAGAATATAAACATAAAAACAAGCATTTTAAGACTTGTGTATAAATGTTTCGTGTTCATGTAACAACTACATCCATCATAACAACACGAACTGGATTTTATTTATAATCAAACACAAGAAAAATTAAACCATACAAAGAAACAATAGTAGTGAGCAATAACAAGATAACACAAAAAAGAATGAAAATTTCCATGGCTAATTAAACACCAAAAGGGGGGAAATAGTTTGAGGGTTTGAGGCTTGCGTAGTTTGTGTAAATGACAAAAAATTAAATTAAAAACAACAATAAATATAAGTAAGACCACAAGTTTTAATCATGCTAATTGTGTATCTCCATAATTTATCAAAGGTTTAACCAAAATAACCAACAAGTAGATGCTAAGCATCTATGCTGGAAAATATTTCAGATAATCTATTGAATTGGCATTGCTTAGGAGCTCCACATTAGTGAAGTTTTAACTGTTGTGTTCTTTTATCAAAATGAACTTTTAATTTTGTTGCTTTCATACAAATTTAGAGCTTATTAGAGAGATAAACTTCATGTAACCACTATATATAACCATTATAAAGTGTGAATTCTAGCCCAACAAATTTTTAACTTTCTCTTATCTGTCCAAGTAAAATAGATTAATAAACTTCTCATGTGTAGATTGACAAGAACCCTCCGTGTGCATACTCAAAATAAAATTAAATAAGTTAAATTTATTGAACGACTCAAAACTAAAACATTGAATATATCTCTAAAAAATCAAAGTTCCAAGATTTGAGAATAGAGACATTATCATTGTTCATCAATAACAAGAACAGGCGATGTGATGTGATTTAGGGCCCAAAAGCAAAAAAAATCGAAGACAAAAAAAATAAAAAGCCATATATCAGATTAGATCAAACGATCTATTATTACTATACATTGAATAAAGAGAGATGCAACAGTAAAGAAAATGGAAACAAAATCTTATACACATATAAAACTTAAATTGGAGCGCATAGACAACTTAAGCCAAACGTTCGACTTGTTGAGAATGGATAAAAGGGAAGGTTGGGAGGCAAGTTGATATGGGAGAGTTCATGTTATTGAGTTGAATAAGTGGAAGAATAATAATATAAAAAATGACAAAAGATACTCTTCATTTGAGGATGCAAGAGGAGGCAGTCTATTTAGTTCTCGACTATTGAGTGGTAAAAGTGGGGCTTAATGTTTGATTAAAGTGGAAGTAGGTAGCCATTAATCGGAGAAGTGATAACAACGGAGTTAATGTGAAAAATAGGGGTATAAGTGTCAATCCAACACTCTCTTGTGTTTTCGCACTTTTTAAGTAGTAGTTGATAATCCTCGTTTAAATAGATTTTTCATAAATAAATTTAATCTACTAATTTTAAATCAATCATTCGTACCTATCAGAGAAATAATCGAGTGGTTGAATTTTTTTATATTCTTTAATTTTAAAATTTTCATAACTTTTGATTTACAAATATGTTTTTCACTAAATTACTATTTCTGAAATTTACTCAACAAAATTTATCAAACAAGATCCATGAACTCTATAAAATTCTAAAGAAATAAAAAATTATGCAAAACAATATGCTACTGTTGAAACACAAAAGAATTGAAATGTTAGATCAAAACACTTTGTATGGATGGTATGAACTGCCTAAACAAGAATTCTTGAACAAGGAACAACCAGTTCATATATTCACGACTAATAAGTGCTGGATTATCTTTCGAATAGGCCCCAAAAAGCAAAGGAAGGTTGGAATGCCAACAGGTGTATATTATTGAATATTGAATGCACCAACTCGACAGTATTCATTTTGAGAACGTCCAGTGCCAAAGTCACTGAATGGGTAAGTCATCAATCCCTAAAACAGACTACGTAATGTACTTTATCTGCAAGGTTATAGACGAGCATTTTACCAGAAGTTTCTTATTTACCCTTATGTGATTCCTGTTGAAGCATATATTTGGGGGTGGGTGCAAGGCGAACCATTTTAAAACAGACTTCCCTTTCATTAGATTAAAAAAGATTTCCAAGATTTCGTGATTTACCGTGTTCACAAAAAAATGATATTGTTTTATATGTGGGACGCTTTCAAAGACAATAAACATTTACTGTGTGTAACAACCCGTAATTTTTAAACCGACTTTAATTAAATTAACTCGAATTTTGAAAAAAAATAATTTTTGGAATCTATTTCATTCTAGTATGAAAAAATGTTGGTTTTTATATATAAAAATAAGGTTTAAAGTGGAATTGAAATCGGTATTAAAATTCAAAAATTATAACTCTTTGTACAAAAATCGAGGGAGGATCCGATCTAAAGAGCAAAAAAAATTAAAAAATTGTCCTTCCGATTGAGCTGAATATTTCACAGAAGCTTCTTCTCGCCATTAGATACAACATATTAAAATTTCAGCCAATTCCGATGGTTCCATCGTCCATAATAAATTTTTGAGTGTTTGTATCTTATTATGACTCTAATTCTTTTGGGTATATAAATATAAAGTGACGAGTTTAAGACTTTTAAAACACATTTTTGCCTTCCCAAAAATCAATACCTTCCTCTATTTTCATCTCCTTCTATCTACAAACCCTAGCCCCAATTTTATTCAACATTCAACCCATGATTTGAAGGCTTATTTGTTGTTTTCTCGAGTTTGGGTTAGAACGAGTTTTGATTATTTTCGATATAGGAACGCGGTAAGGTACGGGTTTACGCATTATGCTCCTTGAATCTCTCGAGAGTAGTGTTTTGTTCTTATTTTATTTGTACTCATATTGTTGATATCATAACGTTTATTGGAATCTGAAATATTGATTCGATTGAGATATTATATTTGTTGATGGGCATGGTGTCATGAAGTTTTTATATGACATGAAGAATGATCACCCGTCAATAGTCCAATAGTCGTGATGAGGCTTTACGAAACTCAGGTGAGGTGAGGTGAGGCCTGGTGACCAATTGATGTGTTGTTGAGAAATTAAATTAGTATAATGCTAGAATGTCACATTGAACTTGAGTTCAGATTCGTATTGTTGCATTTTATTCATCGTTATTGTTTTGAGCATCTATTATTGTCATATTGCGTTCTTCCCCGTATTTTTCTTTTAGTGGCAAATTAGCGTGGATTTGGACGCTATGGATTTTTGGAAGATTTTAGAGCACAACGTTTGGAGGAATTTATTTTTGTATAGCTTGACAGCTGTGTAATTTATTTAGAGAGCTTAGTATTATTTTTAAGTGAAATTTAATTTTACTTATTTTAGAAGTGTAAATTTTGGATTCATTATATTTATTCTGTGGAATATAGATGCTCTATACTAATTGTTGAGGATTTAGTTAGTTTTAATTGTAGTAGTATCTCGTGCTTTACGTGATGTGTTACAGATGATATCAGAGTCAGGTTACGATAATCCTCGGGTCTAGCATCTGGGTTAGATGTGTTTCATTAGATATAGGGAGTTTTTGTTAAGGACGTGATAGGCATCGAGGTTATAATTAGTAATCTTGATGTGAGGATGTTTAGAATTGATTTGAGGACTTTAGTGTTGTGATGATTTTTTAAAGATAAGATCGAATAGTGATTCGTGAGAGAGCGCATTGGAAAATATGCAGGTAGGATTTGGTGTATGAGCGCCTAATCGTGATTTTTATGGGTAGGCATTTGTGCACCGTATTTTATCTTGAGCGTTAGACTTCGTCGAATTTCAAGGACGAAATTCTCGTGCTAGTGCGGAATTATATAACAACCCGTGATTTTTAAACCGGTTTTAACTAAATTAACTCGAATTTTGGAAAAAAATAATTTTTGGAATCTATTTCATTCTGGTATAAAAAAATGTTGGTTTATATATATAAAAGTAAGGTTTTAAGTGGAATTTAAATCGGGATTAAAATTTGGAAATTATAACTTTTTGTACAAAAATCGGAGGAGGATCCGACCTAAGGTGGATAAAACAATAAAAATCTAACTATTCGATCGAGTTGAATTTTTTTACAGTAGCTTCGTCTCACCATCAGGTACATCATACTCAAATTTCAGCAAATTCTGACGGTCCAATCATTCGTAATGCATTTTCAAGTGTTTGTGTTTGATTAGTATTCAAATTATTTTTGATATACATACATAAAGTGATGAGTTTAGGACTTTTAAAACACATTTTAGCCTTCTCAAAATTAGTAGCCTCCTTTATTTTCATCTTCTTCCATCTACAAAGCCCTAGCCTCATTTAAAAGTAAGATTCAACCCAGGTTTTGAAGCTTCAAACCGGGTTTTCTCATGTTGATCCAAGATCGGAACTTTGCCATCTTTTATCAAGGAACACAACTTCATAATCAGATTTATTCAAACAAACCTCAGGCATGGTTATATCTATTACTTTTCCTTATTATTATGCGTAGTAATTATGGCCTACACACTAAATACATGTGTTTTCGTAACACAAACTATAAATATTAATTAGGAAAAGTGAAAAATAATTCAGGACTGTTTTTGTAAATTTTTTTAATATGAATGAAGACTCAAAACCTTACATGTCAGGGTAGAGTTTTGGGTGTCATAGATGTTAAGGTGTTCACATGTAGATTCTTACATAGGAATGTCATTTATTAATTCGTATGATATTAAATAATGGAAATTTAGTGGATGTCGCATAGTAGAAAACCCTTGTTGTATAAATTCTATACATGCATAGTTATGATTTAACGGACATTAATTGATTAATTAATGGTGGGTGGGTTAAATTGGTAAAATTAGTGTGATGAATGAAAATTTAGCATTATGCCACTTATTTGTTTTATTATGTTCGACACTGCGGAAACGACGGGGTTATGTATTAGATAGGGCACTCACCTTTATTTGGGTTTCTTTCTAGGTATGAGACTAGTTAGTAGACCTTTGGGTAGTTCTCGCTTCCTAAGTATGGGACTAGATTGTGGTGACGATTTACGGATAAATATTTCGGGGTAGGGTTGATTGTTACCTTATTCCTTGGATTAGCGAACCTAGGGATGAGGCTAAGTGGTGTTGGTTAGTTGGTTTTATTTCTATGTGATAGACTAGGAAATATTGGTGTCTTTAAGACCTTTAGGTATGGGACAAAGGGAGTTTTGAGGATTTTATGTCAATAAAAAGGGTGGGGCTAATTTGAGATGAATGAGAAAACTTGATAAATTGAGAATTAATGCCTAAGATAATAAACTGGTATTAAAATATATTGGTGGTGCGAGTATATGCAGGTCTGACAGTTAAACGAGTCGATTGGCTATAGCGACATGGGTGTGTGCGACGTCACGAGTATATGCGGGTTGGAAGTTAAACGGGATGACGGACTATAGTGACGTGTCGTACGTGGAACCTCACGAGTGTGCGCAGAGCTGACAGTGAACCGGGTTGACTGGTCATAGTGAGGGGAATTGGTGCGGTGTAGAATTAGCGGGTGTGCCGCAACCAAATGATGTAAGACTTTAAGCGGGAGCCCCGCAACTCATATTAGTGATGAATAAAAACAATCATCGAGTCAATGGAATTAAATTAAATAATTAGTTGTTGTTAAATGTACATAATTGGACTTGGACCTCAGGGGTGGCTTAGAAGTAGTTAGATGATAATTTATTTTTATTCGTCGATTAATATATCTCATTTAATTTAAAATATTCAACTGTCGCGTTTATTGCGTATAATGCTATTGTATGGGTTTAATGACCCTATTTGAGAGGAGTAGCTGGTATCCATGCGGTGGGCTCTAATCAATTGCGTTGACTAACATTTCAGGTTTGTTGGAGTAGCTGCACAGGAGTTATTGGAGATCGATTTGGAGGTGCAACTGGAGTTTCGTTTTATTTATTCGCTTTATTAGTATAGGTTTACTTTTCTTCAACCGCTTTATATGATGGGACTTCGTTATGGATTCTATTGGGCCATTCGGTTCCAAAGTTGTCTATAGTTTCAGTCAATTACTTTATTGGAATATTTCATTTGGTGTTTTTGAATAAATTATGGAGTTGAATGCTTTTGGAGTTAGCATGGTGATGGATATTTATTGCATCGATGGCTATTATTTATTGGGATCAATTTAATTATTATATTGTGGAATGAAAATTTTATATGTCTCATATCTGTCACGTGCTAAGAATGGAATTTAATTTAGTGACGCCCGACATAGTTTTGGTGGCGACCGACGCCAGAAGTACGCGGGGTGTTACAGATGGTATCAGAGCTTAGGTATACGACAACCCTCGGGTCTTTGGGTTTAAATCTAGCATGCGGGTTAAATGCGTTTCGTTGGAGATAGGGAGTTTTTTGTTGAGGACGTAGTAGTCATCGAAGTTAGGATTAGTAATCTTGATGTGAAGATGTTTAGAAGTGATTTGAGGACTTTAGTGTTGTGATGATTTTTGAGAGATAGAATCAAGTAGTGATCCGTGAGAGTGCGCATGGGGAAACATGCAGGTAAGATTTGGTGTATGAGCCCTAATTGTGGTTTTTATGGGTAGGCAGTTATGCACCGTATTTTATCTTGAGCATTAGGCTTCGCCAAATTTCGAGGACGAATTTCCAGTGCTAATGGGGAAGTATGTAACAACCTGTGATTTTTAAATCGGTTTTAATTAAATTAGCTCGGATTTTGAAAAGAAAAAATTGGAATCTATTTCATTTTGGTATGAAAAAAAATGTTGGTTTTTATATATGAAAATAAGGTTTTAAGTGGAATTTAAATCGGGATTAAAATTGGAAATTATAACTTTTTGTACAAAAATCAGGAGAGGGTCCGACCTAAGGAGCAAAAAAAAAATCCGACCGTCCAATCGAGCTAAATTTTTCACAAAAGCTTCGTATCAATGTCAGCTAAACATACTTAAATTTTAGCAAATTCCGACGGTCCGATCGTCTGTGATAAATTTTCGAGTGTTTTTTTGGTATATAAACATAAAGTGACGAGTTTAGGACTTTCAAAACACATTTTAGCCTTCTCAAAAATCAATAGCCTCCTCTATTTTCATCTCCTTCTACCTATAAACCCTAATTTAATATACAACCCATGATTTGAAGGATTATTTGGTGTTTTCTCGAGTTTGGACTAGAACGAGGTTTGATTGTTTTCGAAAGAGGAACGCAGTGGTGTGATAAGAATTTTGAAGCAGAATTCTATGAGTTTGTTGTGATGATTTTAAGGTATCAGGTTTATGCAATATTCTCCTCATCTCTCGAGAGTGGTCGTTTTGTTCCTCATTTATTGTACTCATATTGTTGATATCATAACATTTATTGGAATCTAAAATATTGATTCGATTGAGATATTGTATTTGTTGATGGCCATGCTGTCATGAAATTTTTATATAACACGGAGAATGGTCACCCGCCAATAGTCCAATAGTTAGGATGACGCTTTACGAAGCTTAGATGAGGTGAGCCCCGGTGACCTGTTGATGTGTTATTGAGAAATTAAATCGGTATAATGCTCGGATGTCGCATTGAAATTGAATTCAGATTCGTAATATTGCATTTTATTCATCGTTATTGTTTTGAGCATCTATTCTTATCATATTGTGTACTTCCCCATATTTGTCTTTTAGTGATAGGTTAGCGTGGATTTGGACGCTATGGATTTTTGGAGGATTTTAGAGCACGACGTTTGAAGGATTTTATATTTGTATAGCTTGGCAGTGTAATTTATTTGGAGAGCTTAGTATTATTTTTTAGTGAAATTTAATTGTAATTATTTTGAAAGTGTAAACTTTGGATTCATTATATTTATTTTGTGGAATATATATGCTCTATACTAATTGTTGAGGATTTAGTTAGTTTTAATCGTAGTAGCGCCTCATGTTTTACGCGAGGTGTTACATTGTGTTAATATTACATGGACAATAAATATTTACTATCGGCCTAAAAATGAAGAAAACACGTCAATTATTAATACATTATAGTGAAGATGGTTCTTATTTTATAGGGCTTGATTAGCAACTTTCAAAAATATCAATTTCATAGATTTTGGATTTCTATATTAAAAGTTATAGTTATTTAAAGTTTTAAAGGGAAAAAAATAACTACCACATTAGATTTGGAGGGAATATGGGGAGAGGGTATATTAGTAAAAAAATCAAAAATAGGATTTAATTAATGGTTGATTAGTCAATATGACTTAAATAAGAAAATACTTTTCAAATGGGACTTACATATAATAATCCCTATAAAATAATAGGTTATTGTTAATATGAGTCACGCGGTATAAATAGTTTAGGTTAAATTTCTATTTAATCCCATTTCATTTTTTCTTACCTTCAAACCATTAAAACTCTCATTTTCTACCACCTTTCCCACCACCACCACATTATTTCCACCAGCCCACCAACACATCTCTTTACCTCTCTCACACACACGGGAGCACGTAAATACACCTCGTATTTTTATGTCTTTTTCTCATGCATGCACAAAAAAAAAATTATAATTATGGCAAAATATATATATTTGTAATAAAAATTAAACCAAACAAATAATTTTGCTTCGTATTCAACCCATAAACAACTTAAAATAAAATAAATACTAACATATAATTCAAATTGATGATACTAAGTGTGATCTCTAACCTTAAATCTTTTAGACGAGATCCCAAGCACCAAACTGAAGTCATAGTATAAGCACAAGGACCTCATTCATATTCCTCTCAGCTCCAACAGAAAGTTTAGAGTTCTAAGACAATAAAAAAATTCTTTAAAAGGCTCCTCCAAGACAATATTAAAGGCCTAAAGTCACCAACGGACCCTAGTACCTAAAAGCATGATATGTGTTACGGGACAAGGACCTCAGCGACCCTCCAACACATCACTATTGAAAGAGGAAAACGTTGTAAAAAGGTCCTTGGTTCAAAACAAAGTTGCCATACCTCATTTTAGTAATTGTTAAGGTCTAGTGAAGATACGACGGGGCAAAGTCCACCTCAATCATCTCCTTAAAACAATAGTAAAATCGGGGGCCACTTTCTTGTGATGACTCCAGCCCGAGTAGCTCTTAATTATAACATCAAGCTCACAAAGGCTAATAAGATCCAAGTGAAGCCTCAACAAACTAGTCTGTTGGTTTAGTAGAAAGTACATATGTTGTTCAATACTAACCTCCACTCACCACTTATAGATTGTCTTAGTGCATTAAATGTTATTTAATATACTAAATAACCATCACCATTTATATGTCAGACCTTCCACTAATATTTCATTATTCCACTATAGCAGCAGAGCTTAGCCATAGAATACCATATTTAACTGTTGGTATTCTGAGGCTTCTCAACCCCTTAAACCTTACATACCCAATTAAGAGGTCCTAAGGTCAATCTCTGACCTCTGCCAGACCATGACCAAGCTCCCAAGACCACGTATGCCTTCAAGAAGGGACTACAATTGGATAGATGCCTCAATTGCCTCATCTTTCCTCTAAATACTCGATCGTTCCAATATGTCTCTGCAACTAAGCTCAAAAACCTCAGCACCCGCATCCTTCTGCCTCTGACTTAAGCAACAAACCTCAGTTCGAAGAGAAATGGCCTTCAGAGGTCATATAACCCCTCTTTCATAAGAATATGTTGACAACACGCCTCAAGACCACATAAAAAGAAACCTCTTTTAAAATCCAAATCTCCCAAATGTCTGATAGATCCCCTGCAATGTGTCTTGCGGGTAAGTATAAAGGACAAGCACTGTTCTACCTACCGCCATAACGCATCTCCACTTGTAATGATGATTCTTATCTATAGTAAATGGTCCCACTAACTACCTTACACCACATATAAGACTTTCCCCTACACTCCACCTTGTTATCGTATCCATCAGACCTTAGAGGGAGCCCCGGCCAGGCTAATGTAATCCACTAATTCTTTCTCTAAGAAGAAAAGAGGCTTGTGAAAGGTTGAAGGCATGCTGAAATCATTATACTCAAGAACAACAAATGTTTATTCATTGTAACATACACTCTCAACCCACAGTTGAGAGCACTTAGTCGTGGCTTGGATGATTTCTATCCATTTTACTTATTATATACCCTGTTGATACCTAAACTCAGGCTTAGAAATCCTTAAAATAGCCTATCAATAACTTTTTAAAGTCATCTGCATTAATAATAAAGACCACGGGGATCTCCGGCCTTCTTAACCCAATCTTAATAGGTATGTTATAATGTAATAATCATTTTATAACATAATATACAATGAAACATCCCTTGATAGTGGAGGTAGGATCTTTAGTCGAGGTTCGAATCACTTTATATACTAATATATTACTCTAACACACCTCCAGGTCCTATTGGGAGCACCTACTTGATATGAGGTCTCATGTGCTTTCAACATCCACCACCTTGGCATCGTATGTGGGAACAACAAGTTACTTTTATTTCATATACAAACCTCGCTTGTTAATATGAAAACAAATGCCAAGTTGACCCACTATTTCAAATAGATGGAAGCTCGTCAAAAGGAGATTAAAAAATAACTTGTCAATATCTGAGAAGGCTTCCTTTACCACCAGTGGTGGAAGAACTGGCTGGATCAAAACATAGCGAAACTGGAGAAAATTGTGAGCCATTGATGGAAGGAGAGAATGATCCAAATAATGTACCCAGGGCTCCACACTGCTCAGTACCACGAATCCCCATTAGGGATAGGTTGTCACTCCGAAGATATCAATCCCACGGTGGTTCCGGAATAGATAGGCTCTAGGGTAACAAGATCAAAATAATGCAAGACTGGTTGGGGAACTTCCTCAACCAATACAAGACGTAAACTCCCAATACCATTGAGTTAGATCTCCAGAAGACGTTATCACCATTCTTCAATAAATTTTAGCATTATATTATCCCCTAAGTGGAAAACATCTAAAATTAAATTGATCAATGGATCCAAGGATCCCATTGACCACATAGATCCCTTATACTGCTTTAAGACACTCCAGATGAGGTCTTATACATAGCATTTGCCACTACTCTAAGGGGGACTTCTAGGAACTATTTTGCCAAGCTCAAATCAGGTACCATTGGAAGCTTCACTGAGTTGGCAAGAACCTTTTATCGGCAACTTATAGGGCTCAAAATATGAGGAAACCCGTTACTTATCTTCTCCACTTTAGATAAAAGATCGATGAAGCTCTTAGATATTCAGCCAAGATATTCAACTAAGAGGCTCTCTAATGATCTAAATGATACCATATGTGTGGAGGCCTTAATCTCAAGCCTCGCCTCAGAAGACTTGATGAGGTATTTCAACAAGATCCTAGATCTATGATTGAGTTACTTGAGAGTGATCAAAAGTAAATGAATGATGAGTATATAGTCAAAGTGAGGAGTTTCATAACCTCCCCTCAATAGGAGAAGAGGAATGATATATTCTCCCACCAAGGGCAATCCCATGAGGTAGCTGAGGCCAATAGAGGAAGGACGAAAGTAAGAAGAATGTACCTCCATCAGCTAAACATTTTACCCCACTCACCGTTTCTATAGAAGAGGTATTCATAGTAGAAGAAGTTCAGGACCTCCTACCTCCGCCAAAGACCATGAGAGCTACGAATAATAGGAGAGACAAATTCAAATGTCGCGGATTCCATAGAGACCATGGGCACAATACTAAGAATTGCTTCGGACCCAAAGAAGCCATTGACGAGTGATTAAGAGAGGTTATTTCAATGAGTTTATAACCAAAGACGCGGGCAAAGGTCGACATAACGAAAAAAATATAATGTCTCTTTAGTTGATGTGAATACCATCTCTGGAGGTTTTGCTAATAGTGGGCCCTTTTCCACGTTTAGGAAAGCCCATCTCAAAAGCATTCAGTGTGAACGAGTGCGGGTCAATAGAGCATACCACCATAACCAATTCCCATAGGGAGTTCCTATGACGGTATTTCCAAACACAAACCTTAGGAGGGTTTTTATTCCTCATGACGCCCCCTAGTCATCAAAGTGATCATGGATAATGCCACAGGTCTTGATTGATACGGGGAGCTCAGTTGATATCATGTTCTTTGGTATTTTTAAGGTCACGGGCCTCACCAAAAAGTACATGCAGCCAATCACCACTCCCTTTATTGGGTTTGACGAGGAACAAACATATTCTATTACGTACGTAACTCCCCCTCACAGTTGGTTCAAAATAATGATGATATACCATTTGGAATAAGTTCCTAGTGGTGGACCAACACTTGGCCTATAATGTGATATTGGGCATACCTTCAATCAATGATTTAAATGATGTTGTGTTGACTCAAAGGCTGGTAATGAGATTCCTAACCCCCATGGGTATGGGATAAGTATTTGGGGATCAGAAAAATGACTAGGGAGTGTTACAATGATTACATAGAAGAGAAGATGAGGCCACTTAAGACCTCCCAAAGCCTGCCTGAGGTCACATAAAGTTTGCAAATAAGTGTTACGACCCCAACAAATGTCCTGCTTTCTCCACCATAAATTCTTGAGCTCTCCCTTGAGAGTTTGAGCATAGAGTTGATAAATGCAGATACCCTGGATCCATAAGACGAGGAAAATTAGCAAATAGGTGAGTCGATAGGCTATAGACACGATTTACATTGATACAGAAGATCCTATCAACGTGGTACAGATTGGGGTTGGTCTAAGCTCCTCCCTTATAGGTGAGCTCACCCAAGAGAAAATAAATATGTGTTCGCCTGGATTCATTTGAGGTCATGGTCCACCTCCTTAGTGTAGACCCAAACCATATGTCTATCCGGAAGAAAAAGAGGTTCTCTAGTCAAAGAAACATTATTGCTACTATAAAGGTTAACAAAATCTTAGCATCCAACTCCATCAGAGAAATGAAATACCCAAAGTGGCTCTCCATTGTGGTCCTAGTGCCCAAAACCACAGAAAATAGAGAATGTCCATTGACTTCACCGACCTCAATAAGGCATGCCCTAAGGATTGTTACCCTATGCCCTGCATTGGCACTTTAATATACTCAACAACAAGTCACGAGTTCCTCTCTTTTATGGATGTCTACTTCAGGCATAACCAAATTAGAATAGCTCCCGCTGATGAAGAGAATACCTTATTTATCATGAAATAAAGGTACCTAGTACTATAAAGTTATGACTTTTAGACTAAATGATGCATGTGAAACCTACTAGAGAGTGGTGAACTCCATCTTTAAGGACCTCATCAGCAATATATAGAGGTTTATATTGATGATATGTTGGTTAAATGTCTAGAAGCCTAAGACCATGTGTAGAACCTCAAAGAGACCTTTGACATCCTTAGGCAAAACTAGATAAGCCTCAATCCAAAGAAATGTGCTTTTGGGTAGATGGAGTCAAGTTTGGGGGATTTATGATCGCTAGATGTGGTATAGAGGTCAATCCGGAGAAGATCCAAGTTTTTCTAGATACGAGTCCCCGAGGATGGTAAAAAAGGTCTAGAGCCTTGTTGGAACAATTCTTGCCTTCAATCATTTTGTCTCCAAGGCAATGGGCAGGTGCATGCCTTTCTTCAAAATATTGAAAAAAGGCATTTCAATGGACTCTAGAGGCTGACAAAGTCTTTTAAAATCTGAAGAAATATTTAGGGTCTCCACCACTGCTATCCCAGACCATCACTGAGGAAGATTTATACTTTTACCTTACTACTTCTCCAGCTACTGTCAGATCATCCTTGATTTGAGAGGAATTTGGGGTCCAACCCCTAGTGTACTATGTCAGTCGAGCTCTACAGTGGGCTGGAAGTAACTAATCAAGGATGGAAAATTTTACCTTCTACCTTATCACTTCAGTTAGGCGTTTAAGACCTTATTTTCAGTCACACACCATCATAGTCTTAATTAATCAAACTCTCAAATAGATCAAGTTGGGGGAATTGGACATCAAGTATCAACCACGGAGTGCCATCAAAGGCCAGACCTTAAATAATTTCATTACAGAGTTCAAAAACCTGAAGGAAGTAGAGGAAGAGCCCACTAGATCATCGAAAGAAGCAATAATGCACAAAGAGCCCAAGCAACTATTGTTTTAGGAGATGGACACCCCAACTTTATAACGCGGGTCTTACTTATGGATGGTTCTTCCAACATCTCAAGCAGTGGGGTTAGACTTCATCTAAGAATCCCAAAAAGGAGGTATAATTTATCTCGCTCTCTATTTTCAATTCAAAGCCTTAAATAATGAGGTAAAGTATGAAGCTTTAGTAAAGATCCTAGATTTGGTCATTCATTTAAAAGAAGAGCATGTAAAGGCCATTAATGACTCTCAATTGGCGATCAATCAAGTCATTGAAGTCTATAAGGCCAAAAGTGACAGAATGGCAGGTTACTTGTCAATTATGAAGCACCTCATCTAGAGAATCCCCATGTTCCACATTTAAAGAGTTACGCAAGTAAAAAATTATGAGGTCAACCACCTTACACGGGTGACCTCCTCAGATGAGGTGGATCCCAAAGTATTGATTATCACCTTAGATCAACCAATCATTACCCAACTCTAGATTAACACCGTAGAGGTTGATTAAAGCTCACACTGGACCAAATCTTACCTCAGAGATGGAGTCCTGTCTAAGGACAAGCTTCAAGTCAGGCGACTAAAGTCCTTAGCTCCTAAATATTATATAGAGAATGTGTTCATATTCAATAATGGATATTTCTCAGCACCTCAGTGGTGCCTCGATTCATCAAACGTCGGTTACATCCCCAGAGACCTTAGAAAAAGCGTGTGTGGTACTCACACAAGTCCCAAGACCTTAATTTATAAGCTATTGAGGCAGGAATACTTTTGTATTGCCTTGGGTAAAGAAGCAAGAGACATGGTCCAGTGTTGCGATAAGTGTTACAAGTATGCCTTCGTACTAAAGCAACCAGCGAAGAGGATAACCCCAATGCTAAGTCCATAGCTCTTTGCTCAATAAGGGGTGGATTTGGTAGGGCCCTGCCTCTCAATAAAGGTCAAAACAAGTTATAAATTGTGGCAATCGATTACTTCATAAAATAAAATAAAGTTGAGCCCTTGGCCACTATCGCTAAGAGGAAGACCACCCACTTCTTCTAAAAAAATATCATATACGGGATTGGCTTCCCTAGAGTCAACATCTCCAACAATAGGAAGCAATTTAATAACCTATCCTTTATAGAGTTTTATTCAAATTATAGGATAAGCAACCACTACTACCTTTTAGGTCATCCTGAAGCTAATGGCCAATCGAAGTGAACGATCGAACCATCTTCCACAGCTTAAAGTAGATCTTACAAAAATTTAAGGGTTTGTAAGTTGAGGAATCGCTAAGAATCCTATGGGCCTGTAAAACTATGGTCAGAGGTCCAATAGGGGAAATCCATTATTCTTTACCTTTAGCACTAAGGCAGTTATCCTAAAAGAGGTTAAGCTACCAACTACGAGGGTGGCTTCGTTTGAATCAAATCCTAACGATGAGGGTCTCATATGGTCCTTAGACGAGCTAAAAGAAAGACTAGAAGCTGCACTAGTCAGAATGGTTGCTTACAATCAAAGAACGACCTCATACTTCAACAAAAAATTCGCTACAACATATCAAGAAATATCTTTAATAATATATTCTACTATTGAGATGAAATGAGAAAGAACTCTTTTTGCTACCTATGACGTCTCAATACAGCTTTTTATGTGACTTATAAGGCTTCAATTCGTGGTTCAAGGTTTTACCTAAGATCTAAGGACCCAATATGAGTTACAAGGCTTCAATCCTTAGCTTTAAATAAAATGGACGGAGGTCTAAAAGACTCCAGACAAATGACTCGTGGATTTGCAAGGCTTTCATCATTGGTTCCCAAAGTCCTAAAGTCTTAAACGACCCAGCAAGAGTTAAAAGTCATTCATCATTGGCTCTAACCAATAGTCAATGGTCTAAAAACTCAAAAAAACACTGAAGGAATTACCAAGGCTTTCATCCTTGATTTCGCCTAAGCTGGCTAAGGTCCGAGGACCCAAAATAGTCAGCCTAAAAGGCCTTTTTTCGCACCCAAATTATTTTTAAAAGGACAAAATTATACAAAAAAGAAAAAAACTTAACAAACTATCTCTTTCAACGAAGTGTCTAAAATCCTTTTTAATATCACAACTAGAAAACCCGGGACTTAGAAAAAAAACTTCCGTTTAAAACAACAACAACTGGGGAGCTAAACATTTACATGAAAAAATTGTTCAAAATTTTAGTTTTATAAACAAAGGTGCAACGCCCCAACTCTCTAAGGTTTATATCCTTAGTTAAAAATGGTTCTGAGGTATTAGGACCCATTGTGGAACCTAGTATTTATACCATAAGGCTTAATTAAAAGGTTTTAAGACATATTGTGGAACGTTAGATTTATACAATAAAGATTTCATCCTAGTGAGAAATGGTTCACGGGTCTTATGACCCATTATGGAACCTCGTATTTCACACCACAAGGCTTTCATCCATGTAGGCTAAATTTTTGAGGTCTTAAGTGCTATTATGAACTTTAAATCTCATATTTCTAAGGCCATCATCCTTAGATAATCAGTCTAGAGGTCTTATGACCCTTTGTGAAACTTAAAATAATTTATCTTTGGACTTTCATCCATAGTAATGCATATTTCAAATGTCTTAGAACCCTTTATGAAACAACCTTTGTACCTCGAAAACACTTACCCTCAAGAAAATTGTGAATCTAACATCTTTGGACCCTTAATAGATTTACTTTTTCAACTTTCATTCCTAAAACTTTTTTAGGCATTTAGTCTTGAAAGGTGAAAGTTCTAAAAGTGCTAAAGCTTTATTGGTTTTAAGGTATTATGGCCCATTTAGGGTCCTCAATTTTGATTTCAACGATTGTCGTAACTACACAACAGAGGTCTATGGACCCTCGTATCTACTTCAAAAGTGTTACTACTCACATTCTTTACTTTATTAAGAAATCTCGGGGGGTTAAGGGAATACTACCTACTTGGGAGATCTCAGACAAACACGTGAAAATATGAACATTCCGTGCTAATGAAAAATAAAAGAAGTAACAGTAAGAATAAGTTAAAAAAAATTCAACGAAATCCATTGGCATTCATTCAAAGATTGAGGATTACATAAAAAAGGCCAACGACAAAAAAAATACATTAAATCATTTTTAAGTCTTCGGGTCATCATTGGTTTCCTTTACAGTGGATTCAATTTCCTTCGCTCGAAGGCTTGACACGGGCAGAGGAGAAAAGGCTTCACTATTGACCTCTTCTTCCTTAACAATAGTAGTGGATGCCTCAATAGCTTATTCCCCAATATTTCTCTCACTATCAGAGTTTTCCTTGACATAGTGGGGGGCTTCAAGGAAAAGTCTAGAAACATCAACCTATGGAAAGTGCATCCGAACCTTTGCCTTACAAGCCTCAAAATATGAAGCATACTATTAAAAAAGAAACTTTTGACAAGCTTCAGAATGGATATATACGTATAATTGGCTCTTCACAACAGAGTGGATCTTTCCCTGAATTTTAGCATACTTCACCTCTAACTCAGAGTGCTCATTTTATACTTCATAGCCTTAATATGTCAAAGGGTCTTTTACAACATTGAGATCCATAATTTGTTGCTTCAGAATTAGAGAATTTGGTCTTGAAGGGCCTCAATAACCACTCGATACTTAATCAATGCATGAGCACCGACCTTTTCAACTAGGGGTGTAAGCGGTACGGTTTGGTCGGTAAATAGTAGATACCAATACCAAAACCAAATTCTAGATGGTAAAACCAAACCGTACCAGTTTACCACCCGGTACACCAAAATCAATACCAAAACCAAACCGGCTGGTATTTCGATTTTTTTGGTAATTTTAGTTTTTTTCTGGTTTCGATAAATTCTGGTTTTTTCTGATTTCTTCTGGTTTTTTCTGGTTTCGATAAATTCTGGTTTTTTCTGGTTTCTGGTTTCGGTTTTTTATGTTTCGATAAACAACACTAAACGTCCCCCAAAACCAAAAACAAAACCAACCAACTTTTTTAAATATTAAATCCAAAACCAAAACCAACTTTTTTCTGGTTTTCGTGAATTCGGTACGGTAATTTTGGTAAATTCGGTACGGCACGGTAATTTTGGTACTGTTTTTTATGGTTTCGGTAAATTCGGTACGGTATGGTAATATCGGTACATTTTTTTCTGGTTTCATAAAATTCGGTACGATAATTTCGATAAATCGGTTTTTTAAATATTAAAACCAAAACCAACTAACTTTTTTACGGTAATTTCGGTTTCGGTAAGACTGGTTTATGGTATTTTAATATATGAAACCAAAACCATTTTTTGTCGGACCAAAACGGTACGGTACGGTAAAAACCCGTATCGCTTCCACCCCTATTTTCAACCTTCAATAAGGAATATCAGGCAACAATAAGTAAACAAGCCCTATCTCTGATGGTTTTTTCATTTAAGAGTTGAGTCCGCTCAAGAGTGTTGATAAGATACCTCAAACCTACTCATTCTTTCTCCAAGGCAGCCATATTCAATTGTTGATTAGTAATTGTCTAGTTCAGCTCCAATTTAAGTCTTATTGATTAGCCATTGCTAGAGCATTATTCCATCATCTCCAACCCTCGATATCATCATCCATAAGGGTCTCCATTAAGTGTTGAGAATGAAAAGGCAATAAATGTATGAGAATAAGGCACGTTAACATAAAAAGTTACTAAAGAAAGTGAACACGTGTAAAGATACCTTTCTTAGAAGATGGATCAGCTCCCCCAGATTGGCTAAAGTCCCCCTGCCCCTGAGCGTTGCCACTATGTCGTAGCAGTTGGTCTTGGTATTGAGGTCAGAGCTTCCATGGCCGAAGCATACGAGTAATATTCTTCTGAAGAAGATGGTCTAGAGTACTCTTCCACCCCAAAGAATAACAACCCTCTTTTTCCTCCTTGAGTTGATTCGTTGGGTTGGTCAAATGCCTTTGAAGCACACACATTTCTCACTTTCTTTTAAGACACTATCACTCCATTACCCTTTGGTAGGGAACCATCAGACTTTTCCTCTAACTTTGATACTAGGGGCTACAAATCCTCTTGAATATAAGAACTAATTTGGGTTTCCCTAAAAGTTTCGCCTGCTCTTGAAGTTACTTGTAGTAAAGGCATGGCTTTCAATATTGCCTCCAACAAATAACCTTCATTCTGACTAGGCCTCGACTATAATTCCTCCACTACCTTGATAGTGGGAACTAAAATGTCCAATAATGTATGGAACTTAAGGTGCTTAGTGGACTTGGACCTCTCACTTTTATTTACCACAAGCTTGGCAGAGGTCTCCTTAGAAAATAGATAGGTCATTATTTGTTACTCGTATTCATCTACTAAAACAATAAGAGATCAAAGTCAATTACTTAGGTATAAGAAAAAAGTTACACTTATAAGCAAAAAAAAGGTCAAAGCACTTAATAAGATATCAATCAGAGTCCAACATAATTTCCCACTCAATAGTGGGTAGGACCTCTTTAATACTAGGAGGAAGTTCACCCCCACGGTATCTTTTTCCTTCTCACCTTCAAGACCTCGGGGATTTCATAAGTGCCAACAATAGCAACCTTTCGCTTCCTAAGTACCAGAACAAAGGACGCAACCTCCATAGGCTCCTCAACCACTATCTTAGGGGCCTCAGGCACCCCTCAGGGAATTATAGCCCCGGGCTTAGGCCCAAAACCATTCTTAAAAAGTCTATTAGGGGTGATGAAGGCCTCAAAGGGAACAGGGACCAACTTCAGATTTGGTCGTCTGGTCATCCTACTTTTTGTTGATGTTAACAAACACTATGAAAGGATAAATCATCAATAAAATTCCAATAAAAGGACAATAGGTAAGTTCAAATACAAGTGTAAAAATAAATGTAAACTTATCCACAAATAAAGGGGTACACCGGATGGTTAGGAAACTAATTTCATTCGCTGGATCAGGGGTGGCCCAAGCCCCCCAATGAAATTGAACATATCCTTCCAGTACTTGAGGGCATTGTGATTTTCCACAGCAAAGACTAGAGGAGCCTTAAGGGCAAAAAAGTTTAACCATCTATCCCTGGGTTTACTTTTATCCCGACTCTATAGAGTTTGAATAACTATGCTAAATTAACATCGTGTTTCCCCTAGTTGAACTCCCTAAAGGCCAAGATTGTGGCCATAAGAGACCTCCAAGATTTTGCAACCAGTTGAGAAGGGGCTACTGTTATGGCCTTCGAAATTTTCACCACTAGTAGAGGAACTGGAAACTTGGATTTATACAACAAGAAGCACTCATTGAAATAGACATGCTTAGAAACTAAATAACACGCTCTCTCCTTAGGCTTCACTACTTTAGATTGATGGATTATATCTCTCCCTTATCTCAACCAAATCCTGCTCAGTAATTCGTGAAGCCACTTGGGATCCACCAAATGGGTTAGGGTCATCAGTCCCTAGATAGTTGATCGCTAGAGAGTCGGAAGAAATGGTCTAATTGGGAAGCTAGGATAAAGTTTAGACTCTTGCTCTAGGGTTGGAGGTAAAGAAATATATAGTCCCACATCAAAAATGCCTGTGTGGTTAAAAACCTTTGACGGGGAGATTTTTTTAAAGATATTTTTTAGGAAGGGAAATAAGGAGATAATTAATTGCGCAGAAAGCTTAAGAGAAAGAGACAATTACTGGTGAGAATGGTGAAGAGTTCAAATAACCCAAGGGTCCTTTATAGCCTCCAATTCTTATCGCATAAGTACTCTTAACCCCATTAACATTCAATGTGAGTTTCTTCTCAATGCAATCTCATTATGGTAATAATCTCGGTGGTTAGTTACCCTCCTATACCCAATTTATTTAAATGGGTAAGTGTTACCCCTTGCAATTCTTACAAAGAGAAATAAGGGGCTACTGATGCTACCATATTTAACCATTAGTAGTTTGATTCTTCTTAACCCCCTTCAACTTCGTATACCTAAGAGCAAAGGTCCTAAGGTCAGCCTCTAACCTTTTCCAGACCACAATCAAGCTTCCAATACCACATATTTCACAATAAAGGACTCCAGTAGGGATAGTGGCCTCAACTAACTTATTTTTCCTCCTAAATACTCAGTCATTCCAATATATCTCTGTCATTAAGCTCAGAGATCTCAACACTCGCATCTTTCCACATTTGACGTACGTAATGGACCTCAGTCTGAATAAAATGATCTCCAAAGGTCATATCACCCCTCTTCTAAAAGAATATGTTGAAAACACACCTCAAACCCACATTAGGATAAATCTCTTTCAAATCCAGACCTCCCAGATGTTTGAAAAATCCCCTACAATGTGTTTGGCGGTCGGGTGAAAAGGACAAACATTGTTCCGCCTACTTCCACCACTCATCTCCACTTGCATTAATGACTCCCCTCTGTAATAAATGCACCCATTAACTACCGTACGCCACCTGTAAGCTTTTCTTTCACACTCCCCATTGTTACTATCATCGTCGAACCTCAGAGGGATCCCCGACCATATTCTTGCAGTCCACTCATTCTCTCTCAAATGGGATTATATATAAGGGAGGTTTGTAAATGGTTGAAGGCATGCTGAAATCATCATACTCAAGCAGAACAAATGTTTATTGATTGTAACATACACTCAACCCACAGTTGAGAGCACTTAGTCATAACTTGTATAATTTCTAGCCATTGTACTTATTGTATACCTTGTTAAGTCCTAAACTAAGGCTTGAGAATATTTATAGAAGCCTATCAGTTACTTCCTAAGGTCCTTTACATTAGTAACAAAGATCGCAGGGATCTCCTACCTTCTTGACCAAATCTTAATATATAATGAAACACCCTTTGATAGTGGAGGTAGGATCCTCAGCTGAGATCCGAATCACTTTATATACTTGTCTGTCACTCTGACACTCCTAATTTTACCTGTCTGAAGTCATATGTAGAGCACTTGTTGGTTCGAAGGTCTCATATGATTTCAAGACCCATTAATAGTCATCCATGCCTCTACTATCACTTCTCAACTACTCATACAAACTAGCTATATAATGGGTACTTGGGGAAGATTTCATAGAATGAATTTCAAGTGATTCATTTAGTAGAAGAAGTGTTAGTGGTCACGGTCATAGACTGTGAATGAACTGTGACTGTTTACGAGAGAAATATGGCGCCAAAGTTATCACATCAATGTCACAGTCCAAAACCATAACCATCTGTTGGTTATCATGATAAAAATGGGGTAATATGGTCACGGTCTAGAACTGTGACAACCCAACATGACAACCATGGGACTTAAAATGGTCACACGGTTCTAGACCGCAACCACTTTACTTGACTATAATAAGGGTCACGATCATGGACCGTGACCGTTATTATTGACTGTGACAAGTTATTTTAATTCAAAATGGTCACGGACAATGGTCACGGTTTAGGTTCGTGACCCCCTTTTAGGTATAAATAAACCTGTTAAGGCTTTTTCCTCTCATTTCCCTCATTTTCCCCCCTTCTCTCCCCGTTGATATATATTTATGTAGGTATGTATATTTGTGTGTGTATTTTTCTGTAGTATGTGATTAAGGAACCTCATAGTTATATATATATATATACAAATAGAGACACACGCGCGCGCGCGCACACACGCACACACGCACACACACACACACACACACACACACACACATATATATATATATATATATATATATATTATTTTTTATGTAGGTATATATCTATTGTATGTATGTATATTTGGGGTCAATTTTGATTTATATTTGGGGTCAACTTTGATTTATATTTGGGGTCAACTCTGATTTATGCTTTTGGGATTTGGTCATTTTCTAGAGATTTGAAGTGTTTGTGGTATTTTAATTGGTAACTTTCTTGGTTGGATTCTAAGTCTGGTAGTGGATTTGAAGATAAATTGGGGTTTAGAAATCCCAAAAAGTTAAAATGTTAGGGGGCTAAGTTTATATATCAAACAATTAGGGGGAACCCCTGTGACACCCCACTTAATTAATTACCGGGTGATCAGTCTTTAATTAATTAATTTCAGATTATCAAGTTGGTTCAGATAATGCATCACTGTCGAAAGACTCAAATTTTAATTTAATAAAAACTAACCACCTAATATTTAAAAAGGTTGGTGTCAAAATCTTATCTTGTTATTAACCATCATCATTAAAGGGAAATATTTAATCATCACCCACAACAGCTACAACTCGGCAAATGAATGGAATCTCCTAATCCAGGTGTCCCTGTGGCTGAGCACCTAAAATAATAGAACAAGAAAAGAGATTTGCAGAAAAATGGGTTAGAGCCCGAGTAAAAAATAGTTTAAATATAACAAGTGCTTAAATTGGTTAATTAACACAAATATTATTCATGTTACTCACTTGGGATGCTATCCTCTAAGCATCCAGAGGAAGAATCGTTAGGGTCTTTCCACACAAAACCTCAATAAGCACCTTTTCCACAATAAACTGGTACAAGTGCTTTCACACAACTCTATCATTAGGTAATATCTTCTGCCAATTACCATACTATACTTCACATACTAGCTATATCTGTTGTGGAAATGAAATGATCACAATGAGTCCAAAATTACTTTCATACGGCTCCACTAGTCGTCAATCATTATCCGCCTACTCCTCGGGCTATAGGAGATACGACCAGCTCAAAACGAAACGTCATCCCCAATGTTTCTTGAAATCCCGTAATGAAGGTGGGGTTCAAGGATCACATCCTAGTTCACAACAACACTGGGCAGGACCACGTAATGGCACGATCCTTTTTTTCAAAGAAAGGCTGGGGCACACTATCTAATAGTGTACTCACCCCCAAGTAATAACAAGTATCGTTTCTTTTGGTCAACTTGTTCCACACATCCAAAGGAACTCGTGACCTTATCTTGAGGTTGGCAACCAATCTAAGAAATTTGCCAACTTGATTGGCCTATTCCATTACTAGAACCGTCGGCTTGATACAAATTTTCTGGTTGATAATCTTTTTCCAATCGATTTCTATCTATGAGTGGTATATGCGGAGACTACTCGCTATGTCCCGTTCAACACTGACTTCCCCTTAATACGTCTCACATTAAGTGGTACTTAACACTCCTCTTCTTCCCTCGGTGTATACCAAAATTTCGAACCCGTGCACTTTTCGCCACGATGTGCACTTCAAGATTCTTTATAACTTATTGACATCACCATTTTATTCATGTGCAGGTCACTCTTAACATTCGACTGGGTAGAACTCTGCTCTAAATTTCCATAACAGTTGAATTTTAGTCTTCTCAAGGGATACCCCCTTTTTAAACGGATTTCTATAGCCTTTTAACCAAGTTCAGGCGTGCTATTCCGATCACACCCGTATATATGGATTATCGTTTTCCTCACTCGACGCTTACTCCACTCCACCACTTCCATTTTGTTATATTAGTCCCACAAGCATATATTTCACACATCTATTGTCACACCCCTTAAACCCGAGCGATTCAAATTAGCTAACCAGGGTTCCCACACACCCTATAAATCATGCATACTGGGGTAAACATTACATACGCTCCACACATATCTCTCAATTATTTATTGCCCATGTATTCACAACGTGGCTATAACACTTGGGCATTCTCAATCACCCCAGAATTCAAAATTTTAAATCCTCCTTAACATCGCTCCACCCCTCAACTCGTGCCGATAAGACAAAATTTTCAATACATCTTCACTGCATAATCGTCTCCCCTGGCCTTATATCGAAATTTAAATTTTTACTTACAGTTATATCTACATACTTCTATAATGACCGAGGTATTGTACTCCTGGACGAATGGCCAAACATCTCCCTACTTCCAACCTTATGCTAAGTTTTATGCGTGGGGTGTCTCGTAAAGCAAAATCCAAATAAGGAACTCCCCAATACATTACTACCTAGCATTGTCGGTCGTCGAAAACCATTAGGCCTTAAGTCCATGACATGTACCCCTATATTCATGTCTCTTGACAAAAAAGATATGTCTCATTCCGTAATTACCTTTAAATGAGAACTTTCCTTCCCAAAGGCATTATCACTGAACATTATTGGTAATTACATTCCATAAACCTCGTACACATACAATCAGGACTCTCAAAATTCTGTCCCCAGACATATAACTTCAAGTCTTAACTCCCCCATCTCTAAAGGGGTGATATAACAATGCGCTCACCTATTACTAAGTCCTAAGCATTCAACGGTATACCCAATACACTCCGAATCATATCAATGAAGTCCCCACACATACCGGTATCGAATATCTCGAGACCACTATACCCTCCGAAGTTTCTGTAATAAATAATCTAAGTGCAAGCCTGATCCTCTCGCATATGAGGTCTTGCCATCACAAAACGGGTTGTACTAGGGCAACAACCCCGATAGCCTTGTAATAATTGCCCACTATCGTTTTGATCATTACTATAAGGCTGTAACCAGGATAATATCATACTCATATAATACATCACTAAAATGAGTAATCTCAATAAAGTATATACCATTAATAATACACCCACTTATCCTCCGCGGATAACCCTAAAGATAACCTCGCTATACCAGGAAGAAACATACACATAATCGCAACGTTGTCAATATGCGCATCAAATTTGTCTCTCATGTGAATCTCCCAATAATCAGAACGTAAGGACTCACTCGTGTCACACAAAATACGTCTCATCCTCTGATGATAAAACTCATACTTCTACCTTGCCAATTGCCATGGATGTTCAAATAATTTCCCGGACATAACACATCTGCCAGAACGGAATCAAAAACTACATTAACCATTGCCCTTGTAAGCACCATACCCTTGTCCCTTTACTCGTTTCGGGGAAAAATTTAACGCATGTGGTTTTACTTTCCACAAAATACCTCAGCACCTAATCCACTTATCTCCTATCATACTGACCATGTTAGGATTGTCTTTCTCTCGGACTTAGTAGTTTCAATCCTGAGAGGTACCATGTTGTTCCCTTAACTTTGTTATGCCTAATGAACATGATACTGTCTTCAATAGTCCTTACTGAATTCACCATCGCTTGGTAAGAATTCAGCTATTCAAATCATTTAAATGGGTCTCCATGATGGGTCTCCCCTTTGTGGTTCTTCTCTAACACCGTTTCACACAGTCTTATTCTGTGACTAAATTATTCGATTCCTTGAGCTTCCCACATAAAGAAGCGTTAACATCTTCATGGACAAAATGCGATATTTTCACTATCTGAATCAACCGTCCAACAGGATTCCCTTTAAGTGTTGCTAACTTTTCTTACGAGTTGATCTCCCATTCGAGATCGTCTTATCCATTTGTATCTACTTACTTCGATTCAAGATTCGCTAAGAAAAATTTTAATTCATTTTCACAATGTAATACCCCGTAATTTTATTGATTTGTATTTAAGGGATTAATTGAATTAAATGAGAATTAATTGAGAATGAATCCGGATATAAATACTAACGAGATGTGAGTTGGTATTTGATTATGATGTTAAAATTGAATATTTCTGAGTATATATGGTAATATATGAGTATTAAAAATATTTAAATTGTCAAGAGGCAGAAATACGACAATTTGGGAAATTTAATTGGAACGCGTGTATTAGTCGCGTCAGGAATGAATTTATTTAAATTAAAAAGTAAATTATATTTTTATCAACCGAATGATAAATTTGAGTGCGCCAACGCGTCCGGAAGGGTCGAAGTAGTCAGAAAACACTAGCCGGGGGTTTAGTTTGGGTCCCGTGGCATTTTTAGGCCAAACTGGCAACCCAAAAGGGTATTTTGGTAATTTTAAAAATTGAGGAATTAAAACCCACGAATTTTAGACGTTAATTATATATTATTTGAGAGGCCACTAAGGCCATTACCAGCAAAAGATAAGAGAGTGGACTACGGAGGTTTTGAGAGAAGTTAGAAAGAGGGTAAAGGAGTTTCCAAACCAAACCATCTCCCATCACCAGAAATTTGAAAGGATTTGTGACCGGAAGGAAGAGAGAGAGCCAACCTTGATCATCAACAACGAACCAGAACATCGGATTTAAGGCAAGTAATTTGATTTCGTTAATCGCAATGAATATTTCCTCCATGTTTAGTGTAGAAACTGTTTTTGTCTTAGAAGTTTTTGATGAAAAACCCAATGAAATTATGGTGAAACTCGTGATTTTGGGTAGGGATTTGCATGTAGAATGATTATGGACGAATTCGATACGCAAAAAATGTAACTTTGGATGAATTAAAAACGGATTTATAAGATTCTGGGTAGTCAATAAAATTCTGAGTGCATGTTCATAGGGTTTGGGGCAAGAATTGGGGATTTATGATTTTGGCATGTTGATTAGTAAGATTTGACCCAAAAAATATGTTAAGGAGTGACCTAGGGTGACTTAAAATAGTTTAAAAACATTAAAACGTAATTTGAATGATCTTAGGACGAATTTAGAGAAGAGAAAAATGAAGAAAAAACGAGTTGGGAAAATTCTGGGCGTTTTCTGCCATCTCGTTAGAAGACCTGCCCAGGTCGTTCGAACGAGACTTCTAACGAGATGACAATATCCCTTCTAACGAGTTCGTTCGAACGACACTTGTTCGAACAACCTCGTTCGAACGAGATTTCTAACGAGTTGACAGAATGGCCTTTTAGGCCTGATTTTACTTCAAACTTCCAATAGATTTATTTTAATCGAATGTTAACCTTCCCTTGTTGACTAGTGGGTATAGTTGTGAGATTGGAGTACGTTGAGGATTAAAACTAAGAATTTTGTAGTACATCGGATGACATATATAGGTTAGGTAAGGAGTACCAAAAATTACGACGTGAGAGGGGTTGACAACTTTTAATGTATATTATTCGAGGATTTGAAAACGCGTAACATTTAATGACAGTATAGGAATGTAAAATATACCTCTATTGATATTATAAGATATATAAGATGTGTGAATGCTTAGTATATGTTGTTATCTGTGTATAACATACCTACCATACTTGCTATCATGGGAGTTTGGCGTACGATCAGGGCCATCTAATCTTTGTGTGCCTACGGGGGGATTTAGATTGGTACCTCTAGGACATAGGTCAGAGAATGACTTATTGAGGAGTTAATAAGTCTGCTGATCATGGGAGCATAGGTATGTACGTGACCCATGTGATGTGAACTATGTTCGCCTCCATTGTGTGTGATTGTTACTTATCAAAACGTTTCTTGAGAGATTCGAAATACGTGATCCTTATATACATGATGTACCGGGATTTGATAGCAGAGTATGTGTGCACCGCAACTTAGTCTAGGGGTGCCATTATTGTATATTTAGGATGAGAATGATACACTGGAATACTGAAATGAACTGCTTATATAAGTACAAATGTGAATTAATGTAACATCTTTTGTAGAGTTAAAAACGGGAAAACTCTTAGTAATTATTGCAACTAATCCTAAGGAATGAAGGTAAAACTCTATGTATATATTCAAATGCCGGTAATTTAAACTTCGAATAGTATAGTAAACTCAGATATTGTATTAGACTAGTTAGTTAGTGGAATAACTAGAATGGGTACGGGTACGTAGGAGTGCACACTTAGTTGAGAGGTGAGGAACTCATGTGAGTGCACGCACTATCATGTATTTTATATTCACTATTTAATGATATTAAACACTTGCTGTATTTTAAACTGTTTTCACAATCGGGCTCTGACCCGTTTGCTTTCAAACCTATTTTCTTGTAAAAACCTTTTAGGTACCCAGCCACAAGGACACCAAGCGTAGGAGTTCCCTTCCGGTGACGTGTTGTAGCTGCTGTGAAAGTTAGAGGACCTCGATAGTAGACGCCTCCACTTTCTATCTTGACTCTATTTTAGATTTATTCATCTGTAGGGCATATCGCCCCTTTTATTTTAGAGACATCCTACTTACTCAGTTATATTTCAGATTTTGGGTTGTAATTATTTAGTGATTCAGACTCTGATTCCGTTTTATTCAGTATTTCGGATTATTTTCGAGGAGTGTTCCTCCAAATTCACATATTTCTCTATCATTGTAATGTGACTATAATGTGGTTGTGATATCATTATTACATAATGTAATACTTATTGCATGTTAATCGGATATAATTAAAAATTGACAACTCACTTTTTAAATATTAGGTGGCTAGTAATTGTTAAAACGTTTTTCGACAGTGATGCTATGAACTGAACCAACTTGACATTTTGTATTAATTTGAATAAAGGAGTAGCTACCCGGTATTTAATTAGTCGGGTGTCACATGTGGTATCAGAGCATCAGGTTGTAGTGTCCTTAGGATCTATACGGCTTGTTATATTTTCGCGTAGCTTTCGTTGATATAGAGCCCTATATTTTAGGATTGTTGTATTCTTTTGTGTATGTTTCGCTCTTAAGCTATTTTGAAATAATAACTGCGAACTTATAAGACTTTAATCTCATTTTAGATGCCTCCACGACGTGCACAGCGAGTTCCCAGGATGCTCATCCCGAGCCACAGCCTGCACCAGTCCAGGGCTTCTTGAATACCGCAGAGGTTGCCGCTATTGTAGCCCAAGTGGTAAATGCCGCTCTAGCAGTTGTGTAGCACCCACCACCTCAGGCGCCGGTAGTAGCACCAGTACAGGCTCATGCATTCCCGTCTGCTTGGGAACGTGTTCGTGATGCTTTTCAGAAAGCACACCCTCCGGAGTTTGCAGGTAGCTCCGATGTCGTTGTGTCCAGTCAGTGGAAGAATGACATTCAAAGGCATTTGAGGATGTATAAGTGCACGGAGGTACAGAAACATATACCGGCTACTTTTAAGCTAGTAGGATCAGCGTTGCAGTGGTGGGAGTCCATTACCACCACGGAGGAGAGAGACATCCTATATATACAGGAGTTTTGGGTGCGGTTCGACCGCAAGTATTTTCCATCAGTCGTTCACACCGAAATGAGGAGGAAGTTAATGAACCTCAAGCAGGAGGGGAAGACCGTGGCCGAATATGAGGCCATATTCACTAATCTCTTGAACATCATTCCCGATGAGATTCCGACCGAGGAGAAAAAGATTCAGAAGTTCATGGATGGGTTGACCTGGAGGATCCGTCAGCACTTGTTGGGTAATCTCTCGTTGGCCACTTATTCTGATGTGGTTAACGCAACACTGCTTCACTTCCAGGACCACCGCCTTCACTTATCAGAAGGTAAGTGACCAGGAGAGTCCAGCCATCAGGGCAGGACAGGCAGAAATGGTGTCGGTGGGGCACAATCTGCTCAGGGTCAGCACAGGCAGGGTGATTAGGGTTCCCAACAGGGGGATTTTAAGAGGTTTAGATCTGGGGGTTTCAGAAATGGTCAGGGAGGTTTTCATCAGGGCCATCAGGGTCAGCAGGGCCAGCATGGCCAACACCAACAGTTTCATCAGGGCCAGCACGACCAGGGGAGGAATGGCAACGGCCACCAGGGCCGTGGGCAGCAGGGTCCGAGAGGGGGAATTTTCCTGGAAGTGTTTCACTTGTGGCAAAATTGGCCACAAGCGCCAGGAGTGTCCTGATAGGGGCAGGGCCCCACAGCAGCAGCAGGGTGCTCGACACGAGCCCCATAGACCTATATTTCCCGTTGCCCTCCCAGCACCACCACAGATGCCAGCTTTGCCACCCATTCCCGCAATCCCAGTTCAGCAGGGACAACTCTAGTACGAAGGAGTTTATCAGCTCCAGCAGGCCGCAGTCCCACAGGATCCACCTGCTATTGAGGGTATGTTCTCTATTCAGGGGACTATGGGGCGTATTTATTTGATACGGGGGCCACACACTGTTTCATTGCCACGAGATTTGCAAGCACTTTGGGGGTTGTTAGGCACTGCAGAGAGTGCGATTATTTGCGTAGATTCACCGTTGAGTAGGGGTTCTGTGATTTCTTTTATTTATAGAGGTGTGGGTATAAAGATCGGGAGATTTACCTTACCTGCTGATATGTTAGTATTGGAGATGACTGAGTACGATGCAACTATTGGTATGGATTGACTAGTTGCGTATCGAGCCATGATTGATTGTTTCAGTAGGAGTATCATTTTTGCCATACCCGGGCAGGAGATGTTTTTATTGGCGATGCCTCACCCTGAGGGAGGATCGTCCACTCACTTGTACTATATAGAGGAGGAGACCTCTAAGGAAGTGGTATTACCACTCGATTTGATTCCAGTTGTTAGAGAGTTTGCTGATGTATTTCAGGATATACCTGGATTACCTCCTAGTAGGGAGATAGATTTTGTTATCGATTTGACGCCGGGCACTCGGCCAATTGCCCGCGCACCTTACCGTATGGCTCCAGCGGAGATGAGAGAGCTAAGGGATCAGATACAGCATTTGTTGGGTCAAGGGTTTATCAGAAGGAGTACTTCGCCGTGGGGTGCCCCTGTGTTGTTCGTAAAGAAGAGGGATGGATCGTTGAGGTTGTGTGTAGATTACTGGGAGTTGAATAAAGTCACGATACAGAATAAGTATCCGTTGCCCCGAATCGATGACTTATTCGACCAGTTGAGAGGAGCTTCCTTCTTCTCAAAGATTGACTTGCGATCAGGATACCATCAGTTGCGTATCAGGGAACATGACTTCTCAAAGACTGCTTTCTTGACGAGATATGGTTCCTACGAGTTTCGGGTTATGCCTTTTAGCTTGACTAATGCCCCAGCCGTGTTTATGGATTGGATGAATAGGGTATTCAGAGAGTTCCTAGACCAGTTCATCATTGTCTTCATTGATGACATTCTAGTTTACTCCCCGATAGAGGAGGAACACGCTGAACATTTGAGACAGGTTTTACAGACGCTACGTGAGAACGAGCTTTATGTAAAGTACGAAAAATGTGGGTTTTGGCTGAAGGAGGTTCAGTTTTTAGGGCATATCATTTCAGACCAGGGGATATCTGTTGATCCGGGGAAGGTATCCGCGGTAAGGGAGTGGGGACAGCCCACGACACCGACTGAGATCCGTAGTTTCTTGGGCCTAGCAGGATACTATAGGAGGTTTATTCGGGGTTTCTCAAAGATAGCGGGTCCTTTGACACATCTGACTCGCAAAGGTGTGCCATTCATCTGGAGCGATACCTGTCAGTTGGCATTCAATGAGTTGAAGGACAAGTTGACCTCATCGCCTGTGTTAGCATTGCCAAGACCGGGAGTTGAGTATCTAGTCTACATTGATGCGTCCTTACAAGGACTTGGAGGTGTACTGCAACAAGAGAGTCAGGCTATAGCTCATGTTTCCTGTAAGCTTAAGCCTCATGAGAAGAATTACCCCACCCACGACTTGGAGTTAGCGGCAGTCGTATTCGCTCTTTGGATTTGGAGACACTATCTCCTGGGGGAGAAATTTCAGTTGTTCACAGACCACAAGTCTCTACAATACCTCTTCACGCAGAAGGAACTGAATATGCGTCAACGTCGGTGGCTTGAGTTTGTGAAGGATTATCAGTTTGATATCCAATATCACCCAGGGAAGGCTAACGTGGTAGCAGACGTGTTGAGCCTTAGGCCAGTAGATGAGGTGGACAAGGTGTGGAAAGCTAAGTGGAAGGAGTTGGGACACCAGGATGCAGTGGCCCGATCATTCATGTATGTTATGACTGTTACACCTCAGATTGTTACGAGAGTGATAAAGGCCCAGGCAAAAGACTCGTTCTGTCAGGAGCAGATAGTTTGATTACTAGCAGAGGGAGCTGAGTCCTATACCGTTAGTTCAGACGGGGGATTACGCTTCAATGGGAGACTGGTCGTTCCGAAAGGTGAAGACTTACGACACGAGGTAATGACAGAGTCGCACGGTTCGCGGTACACCCTGGTGGGGATAAGATGTACCAAGACATGAGACGACAGTATTGGTAGAGTGGGATGAAGAGAGATATTGCCGTATTCGTTTCTAAATGCGCCACTTGTCAGCTAGTAAATGTGGACCATAAAAAACCGACAGGACTTCTACAACCGTTAGAGGTTTCAATGTGGATATGGTAGAGCATATCCATGGACTTTATCACGGGGTTACCTACGTCACAGAGGGGTCACGACTCCATATGGGTAATTGTGGATAGGTTGACTAAGGTTGCTCATTTTCTACACGTGAGGACAGACTACACTACGGGACAGTATGCCCAGATTTTCATTGCGGAGATAGTGAGACTTCACGGGGTGCCTCTAAATATCGTGTCTGACCGAGACAAGATATTTGTTTCACGATTTTGGGACAGTTTCCAGGAGGCAATGGGTACGGAGTTGCGACTGAGTACGACATATCACCCGCAGACTGATGGGCAAACAGAGCGGACAAATCAGATGCTGGAGGACATGTTGCGCATGTGCATCCTATACTTTGGAGGTAGTTGGGAGCAGTACCTTCCACTGGTGGAGTTTGCTTATAATAACTCCTACCAGTTCACCATTGGCATGGCTCCATTCGAGGCGTTGTATGGTAGACCTTGTCATTCCCCAACATGTTGGTTAGAGGTGGGGGATAACAAACTCCTTGGGCCGAAAGTGATTCAGGACACTTCGGCAAGAATAGAGATGATACAGAGCCGTATTCGGGTAGCTCAGGACCGGCAGAAGAGCTATGCTGATGCCAAGAGGTTCTTCAGAAAATTCAAGGTCGGGGACCAGGTGTTACTCAGAGTATCTTTTATGAAGGGGATTATGCATTTTGGGAAGAAGGGAAAACTGGCACCAAGATATGTGGGGCCATTTCCTATCATCAAGAGGATTGGGCCAGTTGCGTATAGACTTGGGTTACCGGAGCACTTGCATAGGATTCATGATGTGTTCCATATTTCCTCGCTAAGGAAATATCTTAGGGACGACTTGGCCCATACTCACATTGCTTTAGAGGACATCGATCTTCAGCCCGATAGTTCCTACGAGTAGGGACCGATTGCTATTCTGGACCACAGCGAGAGGAAACTGAGGTCGAAGATAGTACCATTAGTACGCGTGCAATGGCAGCATCATAATGCCGAGGAGTCCACATGGGAGTGCGAGGATGAGATGCGCGAACGTTATCCAGACCTATTTTTACCAGGTATTCTTTAGTTTCGAATTTCGGGACGAAATTCTATTATTAGGGGGGAAGTATGTAATACCCCGTAATTTTATTGATTTGTATTTAAGGGATTAATTGAATTAAATGAGAATTAATTGGGAATGAATCCGGATATAAATACTAACGAGATGTGAGTTGGTATTTGATTATGATGTTAAAATTGAATATTTCTGAGTATATATGGTAATATATGAGTATTGAAAATATTTAAATTGTCAAGAGGCAGAAATACGATAATTTGGGAAATTTAATTGGAACGCATGTGTCAGTCGCGTCAGGAATGAATTTATTTAAATTAAAAAGTAAATTATATTTTTATCAACCGAATGATCATTTTGAGTGCGCCAACGCGTCCGTAAGGGTCGAAATAGTCAGAAAACACTAGCCGGGGGTTTAGTTTGGGTTCCGGGGCATTTTTAGGCCAAACCGGCAACCCATAAGGGTATTTTGGTAATTTTAAAAATTGAGGAATTAAAACCCACGAATTTTAGAGGTTAATTATATATTATTTGAGAGGTCACTAAGGCCATTACCAGCAAAAGATAAGAGAGTGGGCTACGGATGTTTTGAGAGAAGTTAGAAAGAGGGTAAAGGAGTTTCCAAACCAAACCATCTCCCATCACCAGAAATTTGAAAGGATTTGTGACAGGAAAGAAGAGAGAGAGCCAACCTTGATCATCAACAACGAACCAGAACATCGGATTTAAGGCAAGTGATTTGATTTCGTTAATCTCAATGAATATTTCCTCCATGTTTAGTGTAGAAACTGTTTTTGTCTTGGAAGTTTTTGATGAAAAACCCAATGAAATTATGGTGAAACTCGTGATTTTGGGTAGGGATTTGCATGTAGAATGATTATGGACGAATTCGATAAGCAAAAAATGTAACTTTGGATGAATTAAAAGCGAATTTATAAGAGTCTGGGTAGTCAATAAAATTCTGAGTGCATGTTCATACGGTTTAGGGCAAGAATTGGGGATTTATGATTTTGGCATGTTGATTAGTAAGATTTGACCCCAAAAATATGTTAAGGAGTGACCTAGGGTGACTTAAAATAGTTTAAAAACATTAAAACATAATTTGTATGATCTTAGGACGAATTTAGAGAAGAGAAAAATGAAGAAAAAACGAGTTGGGAAAATTCTGGGCGTTTTCTGCCATCTCGTTAGAAGACCTGCCCAGGTCGTTCGAACGAGACTTCTAACGAGATGACCGCATACCTTCTAACGAGTTCGTTCGAATGACACTCGTTCGAACAACCTCGTTCGAACGAGATTTCTAACGAGTTGACAGAATGGCCTTTTAGGCCTGATTTTACTTCAAACTTCCAATAGATTTATTTTAATCGAGTGTTAACCTTCCCTTGTTGACTAGTGGGTATAGTTGTGAGATTGGAGTACGTTGAGGATTAAAACTAAGAATTTTGTAGTACATCGGATGACATCTATGGGTTAGGGAAGGAGTACCAAAAATTACGACGTGAGAGGGGTTGACAACTTTTAATATATATTATTCGGGGATTTGAAAACGCGTAACATTTAATGACAGTATAGGAATGTAAAATATACCTCTATTGATATTATAAGATATATAAGATGTGTGAATGCTTAGTATATGTGGTTATCTATGTATAACATACCTACCATACTTGCTATCATGGGAGTTTGGCGTACGATCAGGGCCATCTAATCTTTGTGTGCCTACGGGGGGATTTAGATTGGTACCTCTAGGACATAGGTCAGAGAATGACTTATTGAGGAGTTAATAAGTCTGCTGATCATGGGAGCATAGGTATGTACGTGACCCATGTGATGTGAACTATGTTCGCCTCCATTGTGTGTGATTGTTACTTATCAAAACGGTTCCTGAGAGATTCGAAATACGTGATCCTTATGTACATGATGTACCGGGATTTGATAGCAGAGTATGTGTGCACCGCAACTTAGTCTAGGGGTGCCATTATTGTATATTTAGGATGATAATGATACACTGGAATACTGAAATGAACTGCTTATATAAGTACAAATGTGAATTAATGTAACATCTTTTGTAAAGTTAAAAACGGGAAAACTCTTAGTAATTATTGCAACTAATCCTAAGGAATGAAGGTAAAACTCTATGTATATATTCAAATGCCGGTAATTTAAACTTCGAATAGTATAGTAAACTCAGATATTGTATTAGACTAGTTAGTTAGTGGAATAACTAGAATGGGTACGGGTACGTAGGAGTGCACACTTAGTTGAGAGGTGAGGAACTCATGTGAGTGCACGCACTATCATGTATTTTATATTCACTATTTAATGATATTAAACACTTGCTGTATTTTAAACTGTTTTCACAATTGGGCTCTGACCCATTTGCTTTCAAACCTATTTTCTTGTAAAAACCTTTTAGGTACCCAGCCACAAGGACACCAAGCGTAGGAGTTCCCTTCCGGTGACGTGCTGTAGCTGCTGTGGAAGTTACAGGTCCTCGATAGTAGACGCCTCCACTTTCTATCTTGACTCTATTTTAGATTTATTCATCTGTAGGGAATGTCGTCCCTTTTATTTTAGAGACATCCTACTTACTCAGTTTTATTTCAGATTTTGGGTTGTAATTATTTAGTGATTCAGACTCTGTATTCAGTTTTATTCAGTATTTCGGATTATTTTCGAGGAGTGTTCCTCCAAATTCACATATTTCTCTATCATTGTAATGTGACTATAATGTGGTTGTGATATCATTATTACATAATGTAATACTTATTGCATGTTAATCGGATATAATTAATTGACAACTCACTTTTTAAATATTAGGTGGCTAGTAATTGTTAAAACGTTTTTCGATAGTGATGCTATGAACTGAACTAACTTGACATTTTGTATTAATTTGAATAAAGGAGTAGCTACCCGGTATTTAATTAGTCGGGGTGTCACATACAAATGGACCTTTATCCGACCCTCTTGTGATGAGTTTAGAACAACGTTCACATCTTATACTGGACATCTGATGAAGGAACTTGCGGTCAGACTATACCTAAGGTCCTTTCATTGACATAATATTCCAAATGTGGTGGTTGACTTTCACCTTATAACTTTGCTCCGACGAGCCAAGAATTTTTTTTTACTCCAAATTATCACTTTCGGTTGGCCACACTTCGCCATATGCCCAAGCCTTTGGATATTAACCTCCGTTGGCTAACACACACAATCTCTGTATTTCTAGAATTTCCACCGATGGTTCTCTTCAATGTTTCGTCTGACTCATTTCCAATCTAATCACGTTGGGTGAGTCTAATTTGACACTACTTCCCACTATAGCGGTACTTGGAAATCAAATGTTGTGCCCTAGACGTCTTTACCGTCTTGGCTTCCCATGCCATATTCGGGGTGACCTCAACTACGGTCATCCTTATTGAATATTCCATATAACCTCAATTGAACTCTACCTTATGCTGCACGCCCAACGTCCCTCGCCTCTCACACTTTATTGTTTGGCACACAAACACATCCGAACGCAAATAAAGGTCAATAATATATACGTTATAGCAGGAGAACGAAATCTAACCAAAGAAATCAACAATCCTAAACATAGGGCTCTATGTCAAAGAAATCTATGCTGGAAGCATAATAAGCCGCACAGATCATAAAGGACACTAGAACCTGATGCTCTGATACAACCTGCGACACCTCGCCTAATTAATTACCAGGTGATCAGTCCTTAATTAATTAATTTCAAAATATCAAGTTGGTTCAGATAATTCATCACTGTCGAAAGACTCAAATTTTAATTTAATAAAAACTAACCACCTAATATTTAAAAAGGTTGGTGTTAAAATTTTATCTTATTATTAACCATCAATAACATGAAGTCAAAGTCTAATAATGGAATAAAACACCTCTAAATCTCTGAATGTAAAATAGGAGGGACGACATGTCCAACTGAAGTAAATAACTGATAGATGAGGAGAAATAGACTCAGAAGCGTCTACTAGCAACATCCTGTAGCATCCACAGCAGCTACAACTCGACAAATGAATGAAATCTCCTAAGCCCGGTGTCCCTATGATTGAGCACCTAAAATAATAGAACAAGAAAAGAGATTTGCAGAAAAAATGGGTTAGAGCCCGAGAAGAAAATAGTTTAAATATAGAAAGTGCTTAAATTGGTTAATTAGAACAAATATTATTCATGTTAACTTAGCATACTCACTTGGGATGCTCACCTCCCATCTAATGTGCACACCTAGCGAGCCTAACTACCTACACTAGTCTCGATACTCTACCTGACTATATGTAGTATAACCACCATGCCGGATAAAATATCTAAATATCCCGAAGCCAATATTTTTCTATTATTTAAGAATAGATTTTAAGTTGCTTTAACTCATTCTCATAGCATTCTTAATTCTCAACTGGTGACCCAATAAGTATATACTTTAATAAAATAGCCAACATGAAACAAAGAATAGGAACTTAGTATACATATAAAAATCTCACTATGTATACATACAAATATATATATTAATACTGCACCCATGGTTAAGAAACCCTTGGTGCTAGGCATACTCGGCTATCTAGTCCCGTTAGAACGCTCTCGCATAAAGGACAATAGGTTCAATCTCTCAAGAACCAATAAAAAATATACACATATTGGAGGCGAACATAGTTCCAAGCCGATGGGCTACGCACCCATACGACCGTCACCACTATCATTCTCACAGATAGCCCGTACCTAGGTTCCATGCTCTAGTGGTACGACTCAAAATCCCCCGAAGGCACACAAGATATGGTCGTTCACAACGCGCTAACGTCCGTTCGATATCCAGTAGCTAGGTATGTCATACACATAATATTCCAAGTAATAAGCATGCACACAACTTATACAACTTAATAGGCATTCACGCAACCCAATTACCATAATACGTAAGTAGTAGTATTATTTCTACCCTCTCCGTAGATCATATATATATGTATACACTCTCTTGAACCTAACTCTCCTCGGTTCTATGAACTTTCTACATCCCGAGAATAATCACACTCCTAATTCACTACTAACTCAGACTTTAGGTCACTCGTCATTCATGTAGGTTATTTCTCTCACTTGGATAACCCTAGGATGTTTTTTAACCTAACCGGACTAAAAAAGTATATTCTGAAATCTCGTTTAAAGTCAAGGGATTCTCATTCGAACGAGGTCGTTAGAACAAAGTTCTCACTTCGAACGAACTCAACATCTCGTTAGAAGGGTCTTTGTATTTCTCGTTAGAAGCCTCGTTCGAACGAGGTTGTACGAACGACTTGGGCTGACCTTCGAACGAAAAATCCGAACAGACCTAGTTCTTCTCCAAATTTGATTTTTTTAACTTTCAATCTTCAATTTCAATCCAAAACTCAACCCCACTCTAATTACATATTTCTAAACTATTTCTAATCACCATAGGACCTTAATAATGTGAATTAGAGTATAAAAAATTATATGTATTCGAAGGGAATTCATCAATTTCTTAAATCTCTAAAATTCTCATAAAAAGAATCCATCTGATTTTTATTATTCTAAACCCTTAATTTAACTCGTTTTTTAACATAAAACCTTCAGATTTATCAAAATACCAAGGGAAATTCCTCTACATGCATACCCATCTCCAATTTCTAAGATTCTCCACAAATTAGTCTAATTAAACCTAGTCTTCTCAGCAACAAGTTTATATCATCTAATCTAAATCAATATGAACAATATAATGATAAAAGAGGAGCAAGATAAACACTTGCCTTGGAATGGAATTCTGATAAATTTGGTATGTGGTTGATCCTCTTATCGCGATCTACACTTCGGTGTAATTCTTGGTGAGAAATATTGAGTTCTTGGCTTAGTTCTCCTATAGGGTCTTCTTCCTCCTTGGTTCTCTCTCTCTCTCTCTCTCTCTCTCTCTCTCTCTCTCTCTCTCTCTCTCTCTCTCTCTCTCTCTCTCGTAGGTTGAAACTAATAGTAACCTCTAACCCACATAGATTTAAATTAAAACCTAATTTTCGTCCATTTAATTTTCCAAAAAATCCCAAAATCCCAAAATACCCCTCCGGGGAGTCGTTTTGGGCTAAAATGCCTCGGACTCCAAATAAAACACCCGGGTAGTATTTTCTGACCATTTCGACCCTTCTGGACATATTGGTGCACTCAAAATAGTCATTCGAGTTATATAAAAATAATCTACCTTTTTAACCCCCAAATGTATAATAGTTACGTGACTCATACGCGCGTCCCAAATAATTATATCTTAACTGCCGTGTATCTCATCCCCGGGCATATTATTTCCGAAACAATATTACGTTACTCACTATGTAATGTTCAACATAGTTATTACTCAACATGATTCAACGTAATCATTTTCGATAACTACTAACTCTCGTCACGCTAGTAATTATTACATTAAATCGGATTAATTATAATTTAAATTTTCTCCCTTTAAGTTAATTAATCCCAATTTCCATAATTTCATGATAAAATAAATATACGTAAAAATACGAGGTATTACAACCCCCAAACCCCAATTTCACATCTTTAGCAAATATTAATTTCACATCTTTATCTAACTTAAGTATATATATGTTTAGTGAGATCTTAACCTTAATTCACGTCTTTAACAAACATTAATTTATTAGGTTCAAAGTAGTATTTGTTTAGCGAGATCTTAACATTTTTTAATTAAGATATGTGTATTTTTAGTTAAACCTAAACCTTTGTTAATTAATATATGTGTATGTTTGCGTTTTTAATTATTTTAGGGTTTAGTATTTTAACTAGCACTAAAATACTACACATCAATGCACGTTTGATGATTTTCCTCAACATGATCCATTTGCATGTTTACTTAATATTTTACACGAACCATTTAATTTTGACTTTCCACCACATGACCCATTTACATGTTTACCTAACACGACACCACTCATTTACATGTTTACTCAGTCAAATAAACACACTCCCACTTTATTTAAATTCTCTCCATATTTACTGTCGTAGCTTATCAAACTCCCAGAAGCAGTGTCAATGCAATCCCCCAACTTCCGTTACTGAAGAATCCCATATATAAGATAAGAAGCACGTTGGGTTCATCATTAACAGAAATGATATCGGTGATAAAAATACCATCCAAATTTTTTAAGCCCATTATTTGAAGCTCAAAAATTTTAGTTTGGGCATCAGGTAAGCAAACAACTGAAATAATTTTGATTGTGCCATAAAGCATGACCTTCAGGAATAACTTTATAAAAAATTTCATTTTTGACGGGTTCGAAGATAAATATTCTTTCTCGAATAGTGGAACAATTGAAAACTTATAGGAAGAACCTCCGAAAGCATCACTTCCTGATGGGGCCATTAAATTCTGACATATTGGCATTTAAAGACAAAGTTTCACCAAATGTTGAACTATATCTCAGCCAATGGAACTACTTTTTTGAGAGAGAGGTCATAGAGGAAAACTTAAACAAAAGGAGAAAAATAAAGAGAACGGTGCAAAGAAGTTTAATATAAAAAACGTTGGGTCCAAATAATACGATGATTTAAAAGACTAATGGGAGTATAGAACCAAGGGTACTTTGGAAGAAAGGACACAATCTGTACTTGCATGCCCAATGTGACAAAAAAAACCAAATTCTTAAACAAAGTGGATTCGACTCTAGTGAGTTTGATTTTAATGATCATATATAAACTATAATAAAATAATGTTGAAATTATTCTCCTAAATATATTATTATACTATAAGAAATGATAGGTGGCATAAGGAGTAGTTAATTAGAGTGCAACTCGCATGACATTAACTCATATTCCCTATCGGATGTACTTGGGAAGGATAAAAAGATGGAGGACAAAGGAACTGATCTCCAATATACAAAAGACCAAATTCTTACACTGCACCTATTATGGAAAGCTCAGTTTGTTGAAATGTCACATGTCCAACTAGACGACAAAAATGGGTAACGTGAAGGAGAAAATATCAGGTCTTAAAGTGGATATAATTTCAATTACCAATACCTTAAGACATCTAGAAAATGAGGGTTTATGACAAATGTTTAGTCAAGCAAAAGGAAACTCTGTATTTTTACCTTACCAAGGTTTCCCCTCTCCTATGCCTCAAGGTTTCACCTCTCCTATGCCTCAAGGTTTCCTTTATTGAATGTCTCCTCCAATGTTCCCCTATCGTGCACCTGCACCTAATGCACCCTCTTTATGAGATTCATAATCTTCCTATCACGGTGACTATGATTGCGAGTATTATATAGAGAAGTTGAGCAATACTAGGTTTATTGGGGGTTCCACAATCATTTCTACAACTCTGGAAATAATGGTGCACAATCAACATTTGTAAAGAGGTGAGACTAAGGTAATGGTGGATGAAATCTACCTGGTGTGCGAACAGGAGAGTGTGTATGTTGACCGTATAGGTGACGCGGATCCAATGTCCGAGTATAATAACTCATTTATGGCCTAGCCAATTTATTTTCTTGAAACGTCGGTGTAATGAACAATGTTTTATTTTAATTTTCTTGAAAAAGTTTGTAAATGCTTTTATTTTCCAGGACATGTTGACCACTTTTGTGAACAATGACATCTTGATTTGTTTTTCTTTTTTAATGTTGATTGAATGAATTTTAATGGATTTTCTTGAATTATCTACTGAGAGTTCTTTTATGCCATATGACATTCCTTTTAACATATGTATATAACTGAAATGAATTTTGAAGATCTATTTAACGGATTTCCCACAATAAAAATAGTGGGTGGGAGAGTGACAAGGTATGCTATGAGCATGTGTATATGTTAAGTGTGCAAATATAATTCTCAACGGTGATAATATCCCGTGTTCTTGTAGTTATTGTATGAACATAAATTTTAAGTATTTGGAAGATGACGAGTATGATTTGCCAAGGCGGAGTATGTCGTCAAACTATAAAATATGGGTATTCCATGGGAGAAATAATGCACCTTCTATTTTGAAAGAATTATGGGAATCCGAACCGATGGAAGTGGTGAATGATTCGCTAGTACATCCTACTTTGAAGGACCTAAATGATGATGCTTATGGAGTTCACTGCCATCAAAACCACCCGCTTATTGATTCAAATAACGCTCATTATGGCCAAGTCAATGAACAAGTTGATGCCAAATCACACAAAGATCAGGAATATATACAATTAAAAGTCGACGTGGCTAGACCTTTGTATAAAAATTGTGACTAAGATCACTTGGTATTATATGCTGTGATCGGTTTGTATAATTTGTAGGGTTAGTACGTTTTGTTGGGCAACAATGTAATCATCATATTTAAGTGGGATAAAGATATTTTCTCGAATCGAAACACGTTACCAACCAAATAATAATCTAGACCATACAGAAGAGCTTTGAGGGTTTTAGTTTGAAGTACAAATTGAAATGCCCCGTATTTTTAATAATTTTAATTATGGGATTAATTGACTTAAAATGAGAAATTTATTTGTAATTAATCCGGATTTAATTAAATAATTACTAGCGCGATGAGAATTAGTATTTATTGATATCAATTATGTTGAATATTACTTAGTGAGTAAAGTAATATGTAATTATGAATAAATTGTCGCGAGCGAATAATACGACATTTATGGTAATTAAGTCGGGACACACGCGTCAGGACTAAATTTAATGGAATAAAAGTAATTTATTTATAAGTCACCCATATGGTCATTTCGAGTGTGCCAAAGTGTCCGAAAGGGTTGAGATAGACAAAGAAGTCTACCCAGGGGTTTAATTTTGGTCCCAGGACATTTTTAAGCCAAACCGTCACCCCGAGAGGGTAGTTTGGACATTTTTATTTTTGGGGTAATTAAACCCACAAAATTCTTAAGCCTATATCAGCTGCTAGGGTTACACTTCGTAGACATATCAAATACAAAAGCTTGTGAGACCTTTAGAGGAGAAGAGTGAAGAGTTTTCTAAGGCTTGAACCACTGTTGGAACATCGTTTGCACCACTATAGCCGCCATCGTATAGATCGGAGAGAGAGAATCGACCCCATACCTTTCATCACCAACGGACCAGACTTGCTACATAAGGAAAGTAATTATCTTGCATAAGTTTACGATAGATATGTGATCCATGTTAGAATAGGGTATCATCTATATGAAAATCCCTTTGTTTTGGAAGATTTTAGATAGTGTTAATCATGATTATTGGGTTAAATTTGAAATAACATAGGTTCGTTTATGCATGTAGAATCAAACCCACGTTATTATAATCAAATTGGTTGAAGAAATATGGTATTTAAATATTTAATTGATGATAAAGTCAAAACTAGGGTTCTTGGGACTAAATACGAAATTTGGGTGAATTTATGCATGTTGACGATGTTTAAATGATTTGGATATGTTAGGATTTGCTCATATAGGTTAATATAGGATCTAGGTTACATAAATATCAGTTTGGAGATGTTTAAATACGATTTTGGTGGTTAAAAATTAAGAAACCCGTAACTGTTAAGGAAATATGGGCAAATAACTTATCGATCGATCGATCGACTCAAGAATGTCGATCGATCGACTCCCCTAGAAAATGTGAGTTATTTTCTTTTTAATATTCGATTAATTCCCAAATTTTAGAAATCTTTGGTGTTGATTAATTGAACATAATGAGACTTAGGGAAGGGAAATAGAACATACTTTAGACCCGAAAAAGTTTATTTTATATGGAATTCAATCGAGAGATTACAAGTGTTAATCGAATGAGTTACGGTTGGAAATTATATAAATTGGGGTTTAAATCGGATAAATGAATATTCAAGGTTTGTACCAGTAGTTGGGGTACATTATAGATACTGAAATAACACAAGGAATAACTGAAAACTTAGTAACCTTTTTGGGATAGGGAAAGGTACTTGAAGTTATGCGATAAGAGTTACCGCTTTAAATAAAATATTACGTAGGATATTCAAGATATAAATATACTATGTAGGAGACTCAAAAATTGGGACATGTGTATACCTATATGGAATTTATATATACTTAGGTTGTGTGATTACCTATCGTATGGGTTATTATGTGTAGTGCATCATACCGCGCTACTTGCTATCACGGAGGTTTTCGCGCTAGGACAGTCTTATTCTGATGAACCCATCGGGGGAATATGAACTTTTACCTCAGAACCATATAACCTTGGTACAGCTTATTTGTGAATGATAGTGCAGACGATGGTAGGGGTGAGTGGGTATCTGCGTCTCCCTTGTAACTTGGAATTATGATCCGCCTCCATTATGTGTGACTTGTGTTTTTATATGGTTATAGAGTGATTATGAACCTATAGTCCTTCATGTAGTATGTGATATACTGGGACTTGATAGCAGAGTATGCATGCACCATAGCTTAGTCTCGTTAAGCCTTATGAGTATATATATATATATACACACTGGTGATCATTATACTGTGTTGCTTAGTAGATAAGAAAGAGTACGTCATATAAAAAATGTTATGATTGTGGGAACTTATATGAGTAAAGAAATACTTGAATTGATTAATAAATATTGGAAATGCAAGAATGTATTATTCGGGTAATACGGGTGGACACAATGACTTAGGCATTATAGTGAGAGACTTGATTCAAGGTATTTAGGTGAGATAGTATAACTAATATGAGTTAGGAGTATACATTAGGAGTGCAGAATAGTTAAGAGGTGATAATTTCAAGTGATAGCACATGACTAACATGTATACAATATTTGGTATTTACGCAATTTAAATACTTGCTGCTTTAAAAATATTTCCAACTCGGACTCTGACCCGTTTGCTTCCAAATCTAATTTTGTCAAACAATATTTTTAGGTGCCCAGCCACAGGAACGCCAAGCATAGGAGTTCCATTCAGTTGACGTGTTGTAGTTGCTGTGGAAATTATAGGACCTCGGCACTAGACGCCTCCATATTTATCCTTGATTCATTCAGAGTTATTTATTCCAGTCAGGGCATGTTGCCCATTCTTATTTAGAGATAGTGGTTTCAGACATTCATTTATATTTCAGTTGATTGAGTTTTATTTCATTTTAGATTATTTTTATTAGGGATTTAGACTGGATGTGTTTACTCCAGAATCAGTTTATTTCATTATGTCGTTTTAATTCCTATGAAATTGTTATTGGATGGTGGATGTTTAGTTAATAATTTAATTGCTTGCATGTTATAATAAAAAGATAAAATTTGACGTCTAACTTTTTAAATACTAAGTGGTTAGTAATTAATAAAAAGTTTTCGACATTGATGCTAAGACTGATCCAACTAGATATTCTGTTTTAAATTTAATAAAGGAATGATCATCCGATATTTAATTAGGTGGGGTGTCACACAAATATGTTCACGCATGCAAGTATAATTGCATATAGTACCGTAAAAAAATTAAATAAAGAATAATTGTCTTGTATGGAATGAGCTAAGATTTACTGTTCGTAAGAATGGAAATAACAACCCCATTAAATTTTTCATGTGCTCCCAAGCTGTATAGAAGGTATTGAAGTATTTTACCCTCAGGCCAAAGTTCTAAAGACTTTTCACTATACTGTGGATAACAGAGGCCATACCATGGCACACTCAAGATGAGGTGAGTGGTAATCTCATGTATAGTGCCATTGATTCAATCATATGGCAATTTTCAAATACACGACACCCTAAATTTCCAAACGAACTATGCAATGGCTATCTTAGATTATCAACGATAGGTTTGACCATTTCGGTTATTTAAGCATTAATCAACGTTATTTGTTAGTTCTCTTAGCGCCTTTAAATTTCCCCCCAACACTATGCATAAGAAAAGAGTTCACATTATTGTTGTTGTTGATAGCTGGGCCAAAGGCACCTAACGACAATATTGATATTTTCTTAGCCACAATAGTTAAAGAATTGAAAAGGTTATGGGTTGAAGGCGTGAGGGCGTTTGGTGCTTATAATGGTGAAGAGTTCACACTTTAAGTAATATTTTTATGTGCGATCCATGACTTTCCTGCCCATGGGACATTGTCTAGTTGCAATGTTTATGGTTAGTTTGGATTTTCTATTTGTGTGGAGTAAATTGAATCCACCAGGCTAAAGTATAGTAATAAGATATATTATGTCGATTATCGTAGATTTCTACCGAATAATCACTCTTTTAGGAATAATTAGTATAACTTTTTAACTATTGGTCATGAACGTATGAAGCAAGCTATTAGGCTCTATGGTTACTAAATAGAGGATAAGACAAAGGCTACAAGTTCAAGAAATAAGTTTGTAGGCCATAAGTGAAAAACTAGGGAGAATTTGAAAGATCCTTGTAAAATAAAGGCATGGTCTAGACCATCAATGTTATTTATACTTGTCGTATTAGAAAGAGCACCATGTAAGGCATGTTCTTGATGTGATGCACACATAGAAGAATTTTATGAAACATCTCATAGGACAATGTTTGGGAAGATCTCATTCGAAATATGGAGAGAAGGTGTGCCACTATCCGAAGGAGACGCTTTTTTTTAAAAATTATGGTTGAAAATTGATCCTACAATAAGAAGAAATTTGATTCTCCCAGGTGTTTTCAATTTGAGTACTAATGAGAAAAAGATCCTCCTAGATATGTTGTTCAACTTGAAGGATCCAACCAACTATTTCGATAATTTTTGCAGGGTTTCAAACTATCAATAAAATGATTTTAAACAGTGCAAGTGTCACGACTGGCATGTCATTATTCAATTAATCCCTTTATTGTTTAGGCATTACTTTTCTTAGCACAAAGATCTCCCCGGGAAATTATGTAAATTAGTTTGTGCTTCACCTTATTGTGCGCAAATGTTATAACCAAAAAGTACATTGTGGTTGTGAAAACAACTCTAGACGAGGTGACTTGTGTCTTAGAGAAATATTTTCGTCGTCATTATTTGAAATCAATGTCCACTTCTTTATGCACCTGTGCAATGAGGCATTGTTGTGTGGACATGTCAGGTATCGTTGGCTAAATCCCTTCAAGCGCTTGATGAAAATTTTAAAAGATTATGTTAAGAATGCACGATATATTGAAGGATCAATTGCAAAAGAACATATAACATATTGGTCACCGTAATATGCATGAGAACATATACTGAAACACGTGACTTGGAGGTTCAATCCTCGTGGTGAATGAGTGGTCGAGGAATTTAATGAGTTTGAGTATGAATTTCCTTTCGGGATCCCTGAACAGGCGAGACTCATAAATCTGCAATTAGAGCAAGCAGTTCATTATATCATTGAGACACAAGATGAAATTGAAGATTGGAGAGAGTAAATACTTATATACATAACTTCTTTTGTTTAAGTATATATATTCTATATATTACCATATAATTTATACAATTTCACGAACACATATAGGAAGTATGAGAGCGAACTTGCCTAAAATTAGAAGCGAAAAGGATCAACGAACTTGGTGGATGATTTTAAAGCACGAGCATCAAAAGAGGTAATTATCACATCATTTGTTGCGGTTACTTATGCATGTGTTGTTAAACGTAGCCTAATACACATCCATTAATAAAATGCAAGTTTTAGAAAAGGCAATGTCTCTTAAAGGCTTGAACACCTAGCCAAAGGTTCTAGTGTTCGTGCAAAAGAGTTTAAAAAATTATGCGCCAATGGTTTTTATTTTGTCCTACACTCACGTGAGGAAAAAACTATTGATGCAAAACAATACAATTTCAATTTCTGCCTTGACTTCTTGTGTGGCTAACAAATGAGATAAAAATCCAAAGGACATGGTGCTTCCCTATTATAGGATTGCCCAACAAATCTTAAAACTAGATTACATAGATTTTGAACGAACTATCTTCTAATTTGATTGGGTGAAGGTGGAGGACAATAGTAATGGTTGTAAAGTTGATCCTGCCATAAAGCTTGTCATGGTAGATTGATCAAAGATGAAGAGTAAATATCGCATGGTCGAAAAACCCTTTATTTATGAGTTTCAAAACTTGAAGAAGGAATTCAACTCAAAATGCATATACAATAACAATTGGTTTATTATTTTGTGTGCACCAAAGGGTTTGAGTACTCAAGCAGGAGCATCAGTCTACTCTTGATGACAAACCTAATTTGAAGGATCTTTTTTTAATTTAGACGAAGATTGAGTGTTGATACATTATTTCATTGCTAATTATTATTGTAAAGTTAAATGACTATTGGATTTTGACACATTAATTTATGTTCATGTATAATTTTATTCTCAGATTTCGCAAAATTGATATTTGCTTGGTTAAGTTAGTTGCAAATAGCACAAATTTCCAAATTGGAGATATTTTGTTGAGAAAATAAGTATTGATAAACTCAATGAATCCATCGGAATGGAAATTATTGAGGATATTGGTGAATGTTGAGTAATGTCCAAATTTTCTGCAATAAAAAGAAAGAAGAAAAGATAAGTAGACATATGATGCTAGCTTATAGAGAATTTACATGAAACTAAAACTAGATTTGTGTAAGTAACCTTTAAGTTTTTATTCATAATATAACCAGTCATACTCATTCGGGGTTTATAACTTAACAAGGTTATGTCAAAAGAGTTTGCCTGGTTATATTATGAAGAAAAACTTCAAGAGTAGTCACAAATCTATATTTAGTTTCATGTATATTATTTATAAGCTAGTTTTATACGTCTACTTAGCTTTTCTTCTTTGTTTTTTTTTTCAAAAAATTTGAACATTACTCAACATTCACCAATAGCTTTAATAAATGCTATTCCGGTGAAGTCCTTGAGTTTCATTAATACTTACTTTCTAAAAAAAATATCACATTTTCCAATTTGACTTTACAAATTTTGATGATATTGACACCGATGATTTATATCCTTTGGTTGATGTGGAGGACACTACTAATTGTTGTAAAGTTGGTTGTTAAGGCAACATTTCAAGATTGGAAATTTTGATACAATAGATACGATAACACGACACAAAATTATAAGTTAATGGGTTTAGTCCTATAGGGTTTGGATCAATATCAGATTAACACTATAAACTTGCTAATATAATGGTTTGGGATTAGTAATTTTGAAACAACCAATATGATAACACGACACGATAACATGCCACAAAATTATAAGTTCATATCCTATCCTGTTTGATTCAATGTCGAGTTAACACGATAAACTCATCAATATAACAATTCAAGTTTGGTAATTATGATACAACCGACAAGATAATACAAGAAAAAGTTATAAGGTAATGGGTTTAGCTTTACTGGGTTTGGGTCAATATCGGGTTCACATGATAAACTTATTAAGATAAGAGTTCGGGTTTAGTAATTATGATACAACTGACACGATAATGTAACAAAATGATAAGTTGTTTGGTTTAATCATATTAAGTTTGGTTTAATATCAAGTTAACAAGATAACTTGTTAAGATAAGGATTCGAGTTTGATAATTATGATACAACCGACACGATACCATGTTAAGACCATAACCTTTTGCTTATAAATTATGTTCAATTGTAACTTTGGGTAAGCAATATTTTGTTGCTTGAATCCTATTACTACTAACATTTGGAAAATTTTGTCATATTTGTAGCTCTAGTAGAGTGGACACGGATGCCGATTACAATGAGGCTGCATATATTTCGGGGATACCAAGGAGCTCTTTGAGGATTTTAATTTGATTAGTTTTGGACTCATGTAATTAATTTAATAAATTTATAACTTTAATAATTTTGCCTTTGGATTGATGTATTAGTTAGTTCCATAATGGAATTATATGATAGGTTTGAATCATGTACACCATTTTTTTGGAAAAAATAAATCAAAATCATGGTCCAAAACCTTTACCATAACCGTGATAATTTTTCATAGGTAAATAGATAGGTTACGATCATAAATCGTGACCACTAAGTCTATGTTCATGGAAAGGGGTCACGATCATGAACCGTGGCCAATGAATTAATGTTTATGAAGAAGGGTCACGACCATGAACCATTACCAATGAACATATTTTCACAGCATGGGGTCATGGCTCATGATCGTGATGAGTTAATAGTGGTCAAGATTAGGGTAACGATCATAAACCGTAACGAATGGTTACGGTTACTCACAATGACCATATCCCCCCCTTTAGGCTACACATAACTCTTCGAAATGGTCACAATTTTGGACCGTGACCCATAAAATGGTCATCGTAGATATTATCACAAGTACAGATTGTGACCAATTTTGTTTGTCACGATCGTGGACCGTGATAATTTTTACTATTTCACGTGTTGATTTGTAATAGAGTTCAAAGCTCTTATATTATTTTAGAGACATTGTATTCAAACATTTTTGCCTCTTTTTAGTCTCGTGAGTAAGAAGTACATAGAGATTCCAATCGGTTGATTTCTAAAAGCTCTCTACCCATTACAAAGATCTTAAATATTCTTTGTATCACCTTAGCTAATGTCTTAGTCTGGACCTATGTGTAAAATTTATCATTATGGTGAATATACAGGAGGAAATAACCATAAGAGTGGAATTAGGTACCTCAGTTGAGGTACTAAACCACTATATATCCTTGTATCTTTGTTATTTCTAACTTGTAACAGCTTTTCATACTCTAAGGAGGCATTTTTATTGAGGCGAGGGTCAAAAATAATTTTAGTACCTTTAGTTTGGTGTTATTTTTGGGAAATATTATTCTCTAAAGTCATTATATTAATCTTCATAACTTTATCTCTCTCACCACTATGATGAAACTGTCATGTTGGTAAGGAACATAAAGTCAATGAAGGCTCATTAAAAATAACTCCGAGAGTCGCTAATGCTCACACTGGTAAGTCTCCCTTCATCTGCCCTAGCACCAAATGCAATAATATACCCAACATACTAAAAGGGAACAAGAAGTCTAGACTATTGAAGAAGGAAATAGTGAAAGCCATACTAAAATTAACCAGGTTCTCCTTCAACCTCATAAGTCCCAAACCTGCATCCTTGCAAGAGGAAAAATATATATTAAAGGAGAGAATTGACAACGGGTCTCCAACATATTCAAGCTATATAATGACGAGAATAAGAAAATGCAAGATCGATTGGGTAATTTTTAAAACCAATATCATGCTCAAACTCCTAACACTATTGAACTGGCCTAACCCATTCTGTAATGATGTATAACACTACGCCTCAAGTGGAATATATGCACCATTGAATAATTTGATGGGTCTAAGGACTACCATAAACCATTTTGAAACTTATACGTCTTTAATGATACTTAAGACACCCCCAATGAGGTGTTATGTATTCCCTTTCCTGCCACTTTAAGAGGCACCGCTGATACTAGGTTGCCAAACTCAAATAGTGGCTACAAAAATCTTCACGAAGTTAGCGAGATCATTCTTCATAAAAGCTTAGAATATGCGCAAACTTACCACATTCCTCATCAACTTCAGATAAAAATAGTAAGAGACCTTTAGGGAATTTACTAAAAGGTTTAGCCAAGAGAATCTATAGGTATATGACCTTAATGATACTATATATGTGGTTGACTTTTTTGCAAGAATTACTTTTAAATTTCTACTGCGATATTTCATTAAAAGACCAGCTCCGACTGTAATTGAACTACTAAAATAAATTCAAAAATATGTGAACACAAAGAATGACATCTTCATGAGAGCCTCTGACCTTCTAGATCGATCTCAACCTCAGTAAAGCAAGAAGAACGATGTGTTCCCCCTAATTGGAGGAACCCCAGTAAAAGCCTAAAGTATATAATGGGAGGAAAAATGGGACCCCGGAGGTCAATAACTTTGCTTTTCTCGTAGAGGAGATCTTCTCAATTATAGAATTACGGGACATCTTGCCTGATCAAAACCCCCTAAAGTCACGAGAGGATAAGAGGAATTAGTAAAGGTATTGTTATTTCCATATGGATCATCAACACGATACAAATGATTTCTTCTATCTCAAAAAATTAATCGAAGAGATCATCAAGAGGAGATGCCTGAAGAAATCTGTAGCTAAGTCCGACATAGATCAATATAAAGGTAAAGAAAACTAATGTTAGTTGATTTAAATACCATATGGAGAGGATTTTCTTGAGGTACATCATCTGCAGCTCAAAAGGCCCATTTGAAGGAGTCCAACCAAGTTTTCCTTGCAAATAACCCCTAGGGAAGTACCCATGATGATTTTTTCGATACCACCCTCATCAAGCTCTCTAAACCTTATGATGACCCTAGTCGTGACCTTAATAATACGAAATAAAAAGATGCACGAGATCCTCATCGATACAGGAAGCTTAACCAATATAATTTTTATAAATGTCTACAAGTCCACGAGCCTCACTCTGGCGAACCTCCTATCAAGCATAACTCTGTTGGCTGATTTTAATAGAGAAAGGACCTTATTAATAGGTTATATGACTCTTCCTCGCGAACAAAGCTGAAAACTGTTGTATAAATTTATGGAACAGATTCCTATTAGATTAACTACCTATAACATTAGTTTGGGCAGACCCTCACTCGATGTGTTGGACGTAGCAATCTTAACTAGGATAATCAAAATGTGCTTTCCCCCACCCTATGGAGTTAGACAAGTTTGTGGAGATACTATAACATTAGCTTAAGGGAGATAATGAGTTATTTTGAGCCACCTCAGACCTTTTCACTCGCTCCTGAGAGCTTAGTTGAAGCTTTCGTTAAATAATGAATACGTTTATGATCCTAATCACCCTTCCATAAACCTTAATAAGGGCACTTAACCCAAAAGTTGCTGGATGAACACATCCTAGTAGCTTGGAGCAAGGAGCGTGAACTTAAAAAAATATATATACTCTTGCAAATGCTATGTGTAAAAATGATAATAACATGTTTTGACCATATCATTGAGTACATATTCCATTATTTATAAGAGTGTTAAGGACTTGAGACTTGACTCTAAGGTTCTAAGGTCTCCAGCCCCTCAATCGTAGTTTGTAGGTCCAAACACCTTTGACTTTAAACTCGATCTTGAGGTGTAAGTGACCTTGAATTTAAAATCGGTCTGGAGGTCTAAGTACCCTTGACTTTAAATCCGTTCTTGAGGGGGGAACCCTTGAATTTAAAACCAATCTTGAGGTCCAATTACTCCCGCCTGAGAACTAATATGTAGGTCCAAGAACCACTACTTTAAGGTTTCGAGGCCTCTAAACCCTTAACCTGAGTTACGAGGTTGTCACCTTTAGCTCAAAAATTAGTCATGAGGTCCAAGTTCTTTTTACTCAATTTTTTTATGGAATTACAAGGACACGATCCTTGATTATAAGAAGAGAACAGATGAATTTTATAAAAAAATGTTAGGCTACTAAGGCCCCACCACCCTTCACACCGAAATGATACAAGACTGATCACCGTGGACCATAGAATTCTTTGATAACATATAATCATTGATCCTAAAAGCAACTTCTAGGTTCTCACACTTTTGGATTTCAATTTTTTTACTAGTTTAAAAGATTTTATCCCCACTTTGAAATTATTGAAGTGTATATGATGTCAGATTTCACGACTTATTTCAAATATTTTTACCTTAGTTCCGCCTCTTCTTCTAGGGTCCGTTTGGTTCGGGGTAAATTATGTTTCAACGCGGTGAAAAGTACTATGGTGAAATACGTTTTCACCTATTTAAAATTAATTTTTTGTTGGGTTAACATTGTGAATAAGTGTACACCCTATAATTATAAAATTTTAAACAAGAATATAGAAAAAAAATTGACTCTAAATAGGTGAAAACGTATTTCACCATATTACTTTTCACCGCGTTGAAACATATTTTACCCCGAACCAAACTAGCCTAAGCTCTCGTGATATCTAACCTATATTCCTTGGTACGGTACGTTGGAAAATATAAATTGCTTTTGGAAAAAAAGAAATGGGGGCTGTGAGCTATGCCTACTGATAGCTTTCATAAAATTTTAAGGTAAAAATTAAAGTTCATAATTTGAGAAAGCATAAAGATGAACCTCAATGGAAGTTTATGAATCTTCTTTCCGACCTTGATCCTTCAGTACTAAGGCCTCAACTCATCCTTGCAATTGACAAAGCATGTGGTATAATGCCCGCTGACGAAGGCTTGGTACTTGACAGACTAAAAGAAAACTGGACTTGAGCCTTATTGATGTCACTTTCTAAGCTCTTAAGTTTATTGTACACTGCATTAATCTCGGTTAGTTTCTCTTTGAAGCTCAAATTTTTGCAAATTACTAATTTGGATCCAATTCAGCATTAGTCAACATAGTCTTGACCTCCACCAGGTCTGAGGCCGCCTTCTCCAACTTTTTCTTGTCCTCAATGTTGGAAAATTGAACTATTTATTAAGCTGTCCAGATTTTTCTGGATAGATTTTTGAGCAACTTTGAGCTCAAATTTAGGTGAAATCCACACTACGAAAATCATGGGATCATATACGAACGCGTTCTCCTCCGCAAGGAGATTAACGTAGTATATTCATATGTCCAATTTTAATAAGTTATGAATGATAAATATGTCCCCAAAGTGACTAACAAAGCAATGAAAGTTAATGAATTGGGTATGTTTTAACTCTTGTCCCACATTGGAAGAGTAGTGGAAATTTGATAAGTTAATAACACTCCAAGTATGGACTAAGGCTTGAATGCCTTGGGGTATCCCAACTCTTTGAAGGGGAGATGACCTAAGCTATGCACGGGTTGACTTTCGGTCAAAAGTCCACACGCACGCGTCCGCCCGTCCGGCCGGCTCGATTCAGTTTCGGGCTTGGGCTTATAAAAATCTCTTATATTTTTTGGGCCGTTGATTCCGTTTAACTGTCTTTTGACAGTTATTGTTACTTTGCTATAAATACAGATTCCTCCCTCCGTTTTTAAAAATGAAAAATTTTTCCTCCTCCAGAATTGCTGTCATATTTGTTCCAGAATTCTTGTCATATCTGTCCAAAAATTCTTTCTCCTGCATAACATATGTTGTATTATTGTTGAGTAAAAGCCACAGAATTTGAGTTCGTTAAAATTAATTATTGTTGTGCTACATAATTAATTGGGAAAATCCGTTCTATCTTGGGAGACAATATTCATCAACCTCGGAGCACATTGGAGGGAATAAATTGTCTTAATGAGACTATTCTTAACAGGGCTCGGATTATTTATTTTATTCTTACATTATTTCTGCAAATTCAAGTAAGTGTGTCATTTCTGTAATTCTGTAATTATATTAATAATTCATAATTCTGTAAATGAATGAAATTGCTAGTTCTTCGTACTTGATTGAGTCATCTAACATTTGGCATGCTAGATTAGGACATGCTAATTTTGATACATTGCGTAGATTAATTAAGTTGGAATTTTTGCCAAAATTTAATATTGATAAAAATCATAAATGTGAAATTTGTTGTAATACCCCGTACTTTTGACTATATTTATTTTTGGGATTAATTAATTAAATGCGTATTAATTGGAAATTAATCCGGGTTATAAATACTAACGAGATGCGAGTTGGTATTTGATTATGTGCATACATGTTTTTATATATGTATTTGGTATTATAAAATTTGTCGTGAGATTGATAGACGGCATTTTAGAAATTTTGTTGAGACGCGTGGGACCGCCGCGTCACGGTGTAATATTTTGATAATAAAAGTGAATTTAAAATATATAAACCGTATGGTCGTTTTGAGTGCGCCAACGCGTCCGGAAGGGTCGAGATAGTCAGAAAACACTACCCGGGGGTGTAGTTTGGATTTCGGGGTATTTTTAGGCCATACCGGCAACTTAAAGGGTATTTTGGTAATTTTACATTTTGAGGAATTAAAAGTGACGAAAATTAGAGATGTAAATCTGATGTGAATTAAACCCACTAAGCCCATTAGCCAAACCATATTAACCTAGAAGGCTACGTAGGTTATTAGAAGAGTTTTCTAAATTCCCAAATCAAAACCCTAGCCACCTTAAGCCACCATTGGAGAGGAAGCTTGGAGAGAAGAGATTCTGCAGAAAAATTCTACCAAACCTACACCAAACTCAGAGACAATCAAGGCAAGTGACTTTATTCCATTTAATTTCAGAGAATGTCTCTTCCATGTTAGAAATTGAGGAATTTGAATTGTTATTGAAAGATGAATGAAAACCCATGTAGTTTGGAGTTTAGAACTTGAAAATTTTGAAGAGAATTGCATGTAGAATGATAGGTAGATGATTTCTCTCATGTTAATTGTGATTAGAAGAAATTAAACGGATTAAATTCTGGGATTTGATGATGATATAAATCTAGGGTTCATGTTCTTGATAAAATTGGGGAAAAGTATAAAATCTTGTGAATTAATGATGTTTAGGATGCATTAATGTATTAAAAGATGTTAGTTTTTGACCTAAGCATGTTTGAGTATGATTAGAGGACTTAAATCATTGTTAGAACGAACTTTGGAGAAGGATTGAGGTGTTAAAAATGGTGAGAAACGTAACTTAAGAAATCTGGGACGAATCTGGTAGCTCGTTAGAAGCCCCTACCCAGGTCGTTCGAACGAGCTTCTAACGAGTTGACCAGTCACTGCTAATGAGAAGGGATCTCGTTCGATATCTCGTTCGAACGAGATATCGTTAGAAGGTACAGTTCGTTCGAACGAACTGGAATCTCGTTCGAACAGCCTCGTTCGAACGAGACTTCTAACGAGTTGACAGAGGAATCTCGTTCGAACAGTCTCGTTCGAACGAGACTTCTAATGAGTTGACAGTTTGGTCCTTTTTGGACTATTTTGATTTTTAGAGTCCCGTAAACTGGTTCGAGGGTAGAGTTAACATTCCTTGATGATGTAAGGATAGATTTGGGACTTTTGGATTATTATAAGGAGTAAATTATATACGAGAGTTATATTCAATGAACCATTTGGGTTGAGACGTGAGTGTCTACTACGACGTGAGGATGAATTTTGGCGCGTATAATTACAAACCGGAATAGTATGAATTGTGATAATTATAAGTTAGTACGAGAATGCGAGATGTACTACGATTAAACTACGGTATTACTAAGACGTGTGTTTACTTAGTATTGGCATATGAATTGTGCGTATGACATACCTACCATACTTGCTATCACGGGAGGTTTGCGTTCGCTTAGGGCCCTCTAATCCTTGTGTTGCCCGGATTTAGACTGGTTACCTCGATGAACATAGGTCATAGAAAGACTTATTGGGATATTAATAAGTCCGCTGATCGTAGGAGCGTAGGTATGTGCGTGACCTATGTGATGTGACTGTGTTCGCCTCCACTATTTGTGATTTGTGTTATCTGAACTATTCCTGAGAGATTCGGAATATGTGATCCTTGTGTACGTGATGTACCGGGATGGATAGCAGAGTATGTGTGCACCACAACTTAGTTCTCGGGGTGCTTGTATTGTATATTTATGATGTGAATAATATACACTTAATTAATGAGAACCTTCATGTTAATGATGTGAATATAATTACGGTATTGTTTAGAGAAATATAACGAGTTAACTGATAGTTATATATATTGCATGTGAACATCTGAGTTACGTTAAACCCCTACTTAATTACGAGCGTTATTATGTTAATAGAACCGAGTAATAAGGGTAAGACCTATGATAGTCTAGCTAGATATGTTGTCACTTAGCTAGTAGTTTGTATCACTCTAGATGGGTACTTACGTTAGGAGTGCACAGTTAGACGAGAGGTGAGACTATCATGTGAGTGCACGTCCTAACATGTACTTTGCATTTAATGTTTTAAATGTTTTTAAAGCACTTGCAGGTTTTTAAAATATAACTCCACATTCGGGCTCTGACCCGTTTGCTTTTCAAATCTTTTTCTTGTAAAACCATTTTAGGTGCCCAGCCACAGGGACACCAAGCATAGGATTCTCATTCAGGTGACGAGCTGTAGCTGTTTGTGGAAGCTACAGGGATTTGCTTGTAGACGCTTCTATCTTTTGGATTCCAGAGTCACTATCTATCAGTTGTAGGGCATGTTGCCCATTTCTATTAGAGGCATCTTTTACATTACAGTTTTCAGACTTTAATTTGTATTGTTTTAGCATTCGGTTATTTATTTCAGTATGGGATTGTAGTGAGGAGTTTTCCTCCAGACTTTATTTACACTATGTGATGGTTATTCGTTTTACTTCAGTATGGTGAATGGTGTTACTTATTTCTTCTTTACACTTGTTGCATGTTAATCAGACTTATATTAAAATTTGGCAACTTACTTTTTAAATACTAGGTGGTTAGTAATAATAAAATGTTTTCGACAGTGATGCTATTAACTGAGCCAACTTGGCATTTTGAATTAATTTAATAAATGAGTAGCTACCCGGTATTTAATTAGTCGGGGTGTCACAGGTGGTATCAGAGCATCAGGTTCTAGTGTCCTTTAGGATCTGACGGCTTGTTATGTTTCCGCTACGTTTCTTTGATATAGAGCCCTATATTTTAGGACTGCTGTACTCTTTTGTGTATGCTTCGTTCTTCAGCTTTATTAAGTTTATAACAGCGAACTTATAAACTTTGTTCTTATTTCAGATTCCTCCACGACGTGCACGACGAGTTCCCAGGGACGCAACGCCCGAACCCCAGCCCGCTCCAGTTCAGGGTATGATGAACGCCGCTGAGGTTGCAGCTATAGTAGCTCAAGCGGTAAATGCCGCCATTGCCGTTGTTCAGCAGGCACCACCTCAGGCGCCGGTTGCCGCGCCAGTACAGGTTAATGCATTCCCGTCTGCTTGGGAGCGTGTACGTGACGCTTTTCAGAAAGCGCATCCGCCAGAGTTTGCTGGTAGCTCAGATGTGGTAGTCTCGAGCCAATGGAGGAAGGATATGCAGAGGCACTTACGGATGTATGAGTGCACGGATGTTCAGAAGCAGGTGATAGCTACTTTCAAGCTAGTCGGATCTGCACTACAATGGTGGGAGTCTATTACCACCATGGAGGAGAGGGATACTCTCACGATTCAGGAGTTCTGGGTGCGGTTCGATCGCAAGTACTTTTCGTCAGCTGTTCATACGGAAATGAGGAGGAGATTGATGAGTCTGAAGCAGGAGGGCAAGACAGTGGCCGAGTATGAGGCCGAGTTCACTAATATGTTGAACATCGTTCCAGACGAGATACCAACAGAGAAGAAGAAAATTGAGAAGTTCACCGACGGGTTGACTTGGAGGATCCGTCAGCATCTGCTAGGGAACCTATCGTTGGCCACTTATTCTGATGTGGTTAACGCTGCATTGTTGCACTGCCAGGACCACCATTTTCATATGGCCGAGGGCAAGCGGTCGGGGGAGTCTAGCCATCAGGGCAGGACTGGAGGACATGGTGCCAGCGGGGCACAATCGGGTCAGGGTCAGAGACAGAATGAGTAGGGCTCCCAGCAGGGGGATAATAAGAGGTTCCGGTCAGGGAACTACAGACAGGGACAGGGAGGTTTCCGTCAGGGCCATCAGGGTCCAAACGGCCTTCAGGGCCAGCAGGGGCAGAATGGGCAGCAGTTTCACCAGGGCCAGCAGGGCTAAGGAAGGAACGGTAACGGCCACCAGGGCCGGGGACAGCAGGGGCAGAGAGGGGGGAACTTCCCAGGGAAGTGCTTTGTTTGTGGAAAGACTGGCCATAAACGACAGGATTGTCCTGATAGGGGAAGGGCCCCACAGCAGTAGCAGCAGCAGCAGGGTGCTCGCCAGGAGCCACAGAGGCCTATGTTTCCCGCCGCTCTTCCCGCACCGCCACAGATGGCAGCATTGCCACCCATTCCAGCAGTCCCAGCTCAGCAGGGGCAGCTACAGTATGGACGTGTCTACAACGTCCACCAGGCTGCAGTTCCACAGGCACCGCCCGCGATCGAGGGTACGTTTCCTATCCATGGCACTATGGTCGGGTATTATTTGATACGGGTGCTACACACTGTTTTATAGCTACACACTTCGCGAAAGCTTTAGGATTGTTAGCTACGGCAGAGAGCACAGTGATGTGTGTCGACTCACCATTGGGGAGTGGGTCACTTATTTTCTTTATATGCCGGGGAGTGGGGGTAGAGATTGGTGGTTTGGTATTGCCTGCAGACATGTTAGTGTTAGACATGCATGTTCACGATGTGATCATCGGTATGGATTGGCTCGTAGCATATAGGGCCATGATTGATTGCTTCAGCGGGAGCATTATTTTTGCCATTTCGGGGCAAGAGATGTTTGTAGTGGCGATGCCTCGCCCAGAGGGAGGATCGACCGCTCATCTGTATTACATTGAGGAGGATACCTCTAAGGAGGTAGTGATTCCTTTAGACTCTATCCCAGTCGTCAGGGAGTATTCGGATGTGTTTCAGGAGATACCAGGCTTACCACCCAGTCGAGAGATAGACTTTGTTATAAATTTGCTACCGGGTACGAGACCTATAGCACGCGCACCGTACCGTATGGCTCCAGCTGAGATGAGGGAGTTATGGGATCAGATAGAGCAGCTGTTAGGCCAGGGCTTTATTCGCAGGAGTACCTCACCTTGGGGCGCTCCAGTTTTGTTTGTGAAGAAGAGGGACGGTTCACTGAGATTGTGTGTGGACTACCGAGAGTTGAATAAGGTCACGATACGGAATAAGTATCCGTTGCCTCGAATCGATGACTTATTCGACCAGTTGAGAGGAGCTTCGTTCTTCTTGAAGATTGATTTGAGATCGGGATACCATCAGTTGCGTATCAGGGAGGCGGATGTCTCGAAGACCGCGTTCTTGTCGAGATATGGTTCTTACGAGTTTCGGGTTATGCCTTTCGGTTTGACCAACGCTCCAACAGTGTTTATGGACTTGATGAACAGTGTTCAGGGATTTCCTAGATCAGTTTGTCATTGTCTTCATTGATGATATTCTGGTTTACTCCCAGACAGAGGAGGAGCACGCCGAGCATTTGAGGCAGGTTTTGCAGACACTTCGTCAGAACGAGTTGTATGCAAAATATGAGAAGTGCGGGTTTTGGCTGAAGGAAGTCCAGTTTTTGGGGCATATCATTTCCGACCGGGGAATATCTGTTGATCCGGGGAAGGTGTCAGCGGTGAGGGAGTGGGGACAGCCCACGACACCAACTGAGATTCGTAGTTTCTTGGGTTTAGCAGGATACTACAGGAGGTTTATTCGGGGATTTTCGAAGATAGCAGGTCCTTTGACACATCTTACTCGTAAAGGTGTGCCGTTCATTTGGAGTGATGCCTGTTAGTTGGCATTCGATGAATTGAAGGACAAGTTGACCTCAGCACCTGTGTTAGCATTGCCGAGACCGGGAGTTGAGTATTTGGTTTACACCGATGCGTCTTTGCAAGGACTGGGAGGTGTATTACAGCAGGAGAGACAGGCCATAGCTTATGCTTCCCGTAAGCTTAAGCCTCATGAGAAGAATTACCCCACACATGATTTGGAGTTGGCAGCAGTGGTATTTGCCCTACGGATTTGGAGGCACTATCTTTTGGGGGAGAAGTTCCAACTGTTCACGGACCACAAGTCCCTACAGTACCTATTCACGCAGAAGGAATTGAATATGCGGCAGCGTAGGTGGCTTGAGTTTGTGAAGGACTACCAGTTCGACATCCAGTACCACCCGGGAAAGGCTAACGTGGTGGCAGACGCGTTGAGCCGTAGGCCCGCAGATGAGGTGGCAGAGGTGTGGAAGGCTAAGTGGAAGGAATTGGAACACCAGGATGCAGTGGCCCGATCTTTCATGTCTGTGATGACTGTTACACCGCAGATTGTCACGAAGGTAGTACGGGCACAGGCCAATGACTCGTTCTGTCAAGAGCAGATAGTTCGATTACTAGCAGAAGGAGCCGAATCCTATACCGTTAGCTCAGACGGGGGATTACGCTTCAATGGGAGATTGGTAGTTCCGGAAGGGGAGGAATTGCGACACGAGGTGATGGCAGAGTCGCACGGCTCACGGTTCGCGGTACATCCCGGAGGGGACAAAATGTACCAAGACATGAGACAGAAGTATTGGTGGAGCGGTATGAAGAAAGATATCGCTGAGTTTATTTCGAAATGCGCCACTTGTCAGCTAGTAAAAGTGGACCATCAGAAACCGGCAGGATTGCTACAGCCATTGGAGGTCCCGGTGTGGATGTGGGAGAGCATATCCATGGACTTTATTACGGGGTTGCCGACGTCACAGAGGGGCCACGACTCCGTTTGGGTAATTGTGGACAGGTTGTCCAAGGTCGCTCACTTTTTACCCGTTAGGACTGATTACACTACGGGACAATATGCCCAGCTCTTCATTTCAGAGATTGTGAGACTTCACGGTGTGCCCCTAAATATCGTGTCTGACAGAGACAAGATATTTGTTTCGAGGTTTTGGGAGAGTTTTCAGGAGGCCATGGGCACGGAATTGCGGTTGAGTACGGCTTATCATCCACAGACTGATGGACAGACTGAGCGCACAAATCAGATGTTGGAGGACATGCTACGCATGTGCATTATTGACTTTGGGGGTGGATGGGAGCAGTACCTTCCACTGGTGGAGTTTGCTTACAACAACTCTTATCAGTTCACTATTGGCATGGCTCCGTTTGAGGCATTGTACGGTAGGCCTTGTCGTTCCCCGGCATGTTGGTTAGAGGTGGGGGACAACAAACTGCTTGGGCCGAAAGTGATTCAGGATACTTCGGCAAGGATTGTGTTGATTCGGAGTCGCATTCGGGTAGCTCAAGACAGGCAGAAGAGTTATGCTGATGCGAAGAGATTTTTCAGGGAGTTCCAAGTGGGGGACCAAGTTTTGCTCAGGGTATCTCCTATGAAGGGGATTATGCGATTCGGTAAAAAGGGGAAGTTGGCACCGAGGTATGTGGGGCCGTTTCCTATTATTGAGCGGATCGGACCGGTTGCGTATAGACTCGGGCTACCGGAGCATTTACATCGGATTCACGATGTGTTCCATATTTTCTCGCTGAGGAAATACCTTAGAGATGATTTGGCTCATTCTCACATTGCTGTGGAGGACACCGATCTCCAGCCTGATAGCTCCTACGAGGAGGGGCCGATTGCTATTTTGGACCGAAGCGAGAGGAAACTGCGGTCAAAGATAGTTCCGTTAGTGCGTGTTCAGTGGCGACATCACAATGTCGAGGAGTCCACATGGGAGCGCGAGGATGAGATGCGCGAACGTTATCCAGAGCTATTTTTAGAAGGTACTTTCTAGTTTCGAATTTCGGGACGAAATTCAGTTATTGGGGGGGAGTATGTAATACCCCGTACTTTTGACTGTATTTATTTTTGGGATTAATTAATTAAATGCGTATTAATTGGAAATTAATCCGGGTTATAAATACTAACGAGATGCGAGTTGGTATTTGATTATGTGCATACATGTTTTGATATATGTATTTGGTATTATAAAATTTGTCGTGAGATTGATAGACGGCATTTTAGAAATTTTGTTGAGACGCGTGGGACCGCCGCGTCACGGTGTAATATTTTGATAATAAAAGTGAATTTAAAATCAATAAACCGTATGGTCATTTTGAGTGCGCCAACGCGTCCGGAAGGGTCGAGATAGTCAGAAAACACTACCCGAGGGTGTAGTTTGGATTTCGGGGTATTTTTAGGCGATACCGGCAACTTAAAGGGTATATTGGTAATTTTACATTTTGAGGAATTAAAAGTGACGAAAATTAGAGATGTAAATCTGATGTGAATTAAACCCACTAAGCCCATTAGCCAAACCATATTAACCTAGAAGGCTACGTAGGTTATTAGAAGAGTTTTCTAAATTCCCAAATCAAAACCCTAGCCACCTTAAGCCACCATTGGAGAGGAAGCTTGGAGAGAAGAGATTCTGCAGAAAAATTCTACCAAACCTACACCAAACTCAGAGACAATCAAGGCAAGTGACTTTATTCCATTTAATTTCAGAGAATGTCTCTTCCATGTTAGAAATTGAGGAATTTGAATTGTTATTGAAAGATGAATGAAAACCCATGTAGTTTGGAGTTTAGAACTTGAAAATTTTGAAGAGAATTGCATGTAGAATGATAGGTAGATGATTTCTCTCATGTTAATTGTGATTAGAAGAAATTAAACGGATTAAATTCTGGGATTTGATGATGATATAAATCTAGGGTTCATGTTCTTGATAAAATTGGGGAAAAGTATAAAATCTTGTGAATTAATGATGTTTAGGATGCATTAATGTATTAAAAGATGTTAGTTTTTGACCTAAGCATGTTTGAGTATGATTAGAGGACTTAAATCATTGTTAGAACGAACTTTGGAGAAGGATTGAGGTGTTAAAAATGGTGAGAAACGTAACTTAAGAAATCTGGGACGAATCTGGTAGCTCGTTAGAAGCCCCTACCCAGGTCGTTCGAACGAGCTTCTAACGAGTTGACCAGTCGCTGCTAACGAGAAGGGATCTCGTTCAATATCTCGTTCGAACGAGATATTGTTAGAAGGTACAGTTCGTTCGAACGAACTGGAATCTCGTTCGAACAGCCTCGTTCGAACGAGACTTCTAACGAGTTGACAGAGGAATCTCGTTCGAACAGTCTCGTTCGAACGAGACTTCTAACGAGTTGACAGTTTGGTCCTTTTTGGACTATTTTGATTTTTAGAGTCCCGTAAACTGGTTCGAGGGTAGAGTTAACATTCCTTGATGATGTAAGGATAGATTTGGGACTTTTGGATTATTATGAGGAGTAAATTATATACGAGAGTTATATTCAATGAACCATTTGGGTTGAGACGTGAGTGTCTACTATGACGTGAGGATGAATTTTGGCGCGTATAATTACAAACCGGAATAGTATGAATTGTGATAATTATAAGTTAGTACGAGAATGCGAGATGTACTACGATTAAACTACGGTATTACTAAGACGTGTGTTTACTTAGTATTGGCATATGAATTGTGTGTATGACATACCTACCATACTTGCTATCACGGGAGGTTTGCGTTCGCTTAGGGCCCTCTAATCCTTGTGTTGCCCGGATTTAGACTGGTTACGTCGATGAACATAGGTCATAGAAAGACTTATTGGGATATTAATAAGTCCGCTGATCGTAGGAGCGTAGGTATGTGCGTGACCTATGTGATGTGACTGTGTTCGCCTCCACTATTTGTGATTTGTGTTATCTGAACTATTCCTGAGAGATTCGGAATATGTGATCCTTGTGTACGTGATGTACCGGGATGGATAGCAGAGTATGTGTGCACCACAGCTTAGTTCTCGGGGTGCTTGTATTGTATATTTATGATGTGAATAATATACACTTAATTAATGAGAACCTTCATGTTAATGATGTGAATATAATTACGGTATTGTTTAGAGAAATATAACGAGTTAACTGATAGTTATATATATTGCATGTGAACATCTGAGTTACGTTAAACCCCTACTTAATTACGAGCGTTATTATGTTAATAGAACCAAGTAATAAGGGTAAGACCTATGATAGTCTAGCTAGATATGTTGTCACTTAGCTAGTAGTTTGTATCACTCTAGATGGGTACTTACGTTAGGAGTGCACAGTTAGACGAGAGGTGAGACTATCATGTGAGTGCACGTCCTAACATGTACTTTGCATTTAATGTTTTAAATGTTTTTAAAGCACTTGCAGGTTTTTAAAATATAACTCCACATTCGGGCTCTGACCCGTTTGCTTTTCAAATCTTTTTCTTGTAAAACCATTTTAGGTGCCCAGCCACAGGGACACCAAGCATAGGATTCTCATTCAGGTGACGAGCTGTAGCTGTTTGTGGAAGCTACAGGGATTTGCTTGTAGACGCTTCTATCTTTTGGATTCCAGAGTCACTATCTATCAGTTGTAGGGCATGTTGCCCATTTCTATTAGAGGCATCTTTTACATTACAGTTTTCAGACTTTAATTTGTATTGTTTTAGCATTCGGTTATTTATTTCAGTATGGGATTGTAGTGAGGAGTTTTCCTCCAGACTTTATTTACACTATGTGATGGTTATTCGTTTTACTTCAGTATGGTGAATGGTGTTACTTATTTCTTATTTACACTTGTTGTATGTTAATCAGACTTATATTAAAATTTGGCAACTTACTTTTTAAATACTAGGTGGTTAGTAATAATAAAATGTTTTCGACAGTGATGCTATTAACTGAGCCAACTTGGCATTTTGAATTAATTTAATAAAGGAGTAGCTACCCGGTATTTAATTAGTCGGGGTGTCACAGGTGGTATCAGAGCATCAGGTTTTAGTGTCCTTTAGGATCTGACGGCTTGTTATGTTTCCGCTACGTTTCTTTGATATAGAGCCCTATATTTTAGGACTGCTGTACTCTTTTGTGTATGCTTCGTTCTTCAGCTTTATTAAGTTTATAACAACGAACTTATAAACTTTGTTCTTATTTCAGATGCCTCCACGACGTGCACGACGAGTTCCCAGGGATGCAACGCCCGAACCCCAGCCCGCTCCAGTTCAGGGTATGATGAACGCCGCTGAGGTTGCAGCTATAGTAGCTCAAGCGGTAAATGCCGCCATTGCCGTTGTTCAGCAGGCACCACCTCAGGCGCCGGTTGCCGCGCCAGTACAGGTTAATGCATTCCCGTCTGCTTGGGAGCGTGTACGTGACACTTTTCAGAAAGCGCATCCGCCAGAGTTTGCAGGTAGCTCAGATGTGGTAGTCTCGAGCCAATGGAGGAAGGATATGCAGAGGCACTTACGGATGTATGAGTGCACGGATGTTCAGAAGCAGGTGATAGCTACTTTCAAGCTAGTCGGATCTTCACTACAGTGGTGGGAGTCTGTTACCACCATGGAGGAGAGGGATACTCTCACGATTCAGGAGTTCTAGGAGCGGTTCGACCGCAAGTACTTTCCGTCAGCTGTTCATACGGAAATGAGGAGGAGATTGATGAGTCTGAAGCAGGAGGGCAAGACAGTGGCCGAGTATGAGGCCGAGTTCACTAATCTGTTGAACATTGTTCCAGACGAGGTACCAACAGAGAAGAAGAAAATTGAGAAGTTCACCGACGGGTTGACTTGGAGGATCCGTCAGCATCTGTTAGGGAACCTATCGTTGGCCACTTATTCTGATGTGGTTAACGCTGCATTGTTGCACTGCCAGGACCACCGTTTTCATATGGCCGAGGGCAATCGGTCGGGGGAGTCTAGCCATCAGGGCAGGACTGGAGGACATGGTGCCAGCGGGGCACAATCGGGTCAGGGGCAGAGACAGAATGAGCAGGGCTCCCAGCAGGGGGATAATAAGAGGTTCCGGTCAGGGAACTACAGACAGGGACAGGGAGGTTTCCATCAGGGCCATCAGGGTCCAAACGGCCATCAGGGCCAGCAGGGGCAGAATGGGCTGCAGTTTCACCAGGGCCAGCATGGCCAAGGAAGGAACGGTAACGGCCACCAGGGTCGGGGACAGCAGGTGCAGAGAGGGGGGAACTTCCCAGGGAAGTGCTTTGTTTGTGGCAAGACTGGCCATAAACGACAGGATTGTCCTGATAGGGGAAGGGCCCCACAGCAGCAGCAGCAGGGTGCTCGCCAGGAGCCACAGAGGCCTATGTTTCCCGCCGCTCTTCCCGCACCGCCACAGATGGCAGCATTACCACCCATTCCAGCAGTCCCAGCTCAGCAGGGGCAGCTACACTATGGACATGTCTACAACGTCCACCAGGCTGCAGTTCCACAGGCACCGCCCGCGATCGAGGGTGCGTTTCCTATCCATGGCACTATGGGTCGGGTATTATTTGATACGGGTGCTACACACTGTTTTATAGCTACAAACTTCGCGAAAGCTTTAGGATTGTTAGCTACGGCAGAGAGCACAGTGACGTGTGTCGACTCACCATTGGGGAGTGGGTCACTTATTTTCTTTATATGCCGGGGAGTGGGGGTAGAGATTGGTGGTTTAGTATTGCCTGCAGACATGTTAGTGTTAGACATGCATGTTCACGATGTGATCATCGGTATGGATTGTCTCGTAGCATATAGGGCCATGATTGATTGCTTCAGCGGGAGCATTGTTTTTGCCATTCTGGGGCAAGAGATGTTTGTAGTGGCGATGCCTCGCCTAGAGGGAGGATCGACCGCTCATCTGTATTACATTGAGGAGGATACCTCTAAGGAGGTAGTGATTCCTTTAGACTCTATCCCAGTCGTCAGGGAGTATTCGAATGTGTTTCAGGAGATACCAGGCTTACCACCCAGTCGAGAGATAGACTTTGTTATAGATTTGCTACCGGGTACGAGACCTATAGCACGCGCACCGTACCGTATGGCTCCAGCTGAGATGAGGGAGTTACGGGATCAGATAGAGCAGCTGTTAGGCCAGGGCTTTATTCGCAGGAGTACCTCACCTTGGGGCGCTCCAGTTTTGTTTGTGAAGAAGAGGGACGGTTCACTGAGATTGTGTGTGGACTACCGAGAGTTGAATAAGGTCACGATACGGAATAAGTATCCGTTGCCTCGAATCGATGACTTATTCGACCAGTTGAGAGGAGCTTCGTTCTTCTCGAAGATTGATTTGAGATCGAGATACCATCAGTTGCGTATCAGGGAGGAGGATGTCTCGAAGACCGCGTTCTTGTCGAGATATGGTTCTTACGAGTTTCGGGTTATGCCTTTCGGTTTGACCAACGCTCCAGCAGTGTTTATGGACTTGATGAACAGTGTTCAGGGATTTCCTAGATCAGTTTGTCATTGTCTTCATTGATGATATTCTGGTTTACTCCCAGACAGAGGAGGAGCACGCCGAGCATTTGAGGCAGGTTTTGCAGACACTTCGTCAGAACGATAAAGGCAATTAAAGCAATTAATGCATTTAAACAATATAAGAATGAAGTTGAGAATCAATTAAGCGAAACGATAAAGGCTATTATAAGTGATAGAGGAGGTGAATATGAATATCCATTTGAGGAATTTTGTTCTGAAAATGGGATTATTCATCAAACAACCGCTCCTTATTCTCCTCAATCGAATGGTGTTGTTGAACGCAAAAACCGTACTTTGAAAGAAATGATGAACTCAATGCTATTAAGTTCAGGAGCTCCACAAAATTTGTGGGGGAAAGTCTTACTTTCTGGTAATTACTTTCTCAATAAAGTACCTCACAAAAAGACTCACAGGACACCTTATGAATTATGGAAAGTTCAAAGACCTTCCTATAAATATTTACGAGTGTGGGGGTGCTTAGCCAAAGTGATGGTTCCTAAACCTAAAAAGGTAAGAATAGGGCCAAAAACCGTGGATTGTGTATTCATCGGTTATGCTACTAATAGCAGTGCATATCGATTTCTAGTTTGTAAATCTGAGATTTCGGATATTCATGTAAATACGGTTATTGAATCGAGGGATGCTTCATTTGTTGGAAATGAATTCCCGTATAACATGACCCGAGAATCTGGTCCTTCTAAAAGGACAAATCAAGCTACTACAAGTGGTACTCATCAATCTATTGAATCAATAGATGATGAACCAAGACGTAGTAAAAGAGCAAAAAACTCGACTTCTTTCGGTCCGAATTTTCTATCATATTTGTTAGAAAATGAACCTCAATCGTATAAAGAAGCTATAACCTTACCCGATGCTTCCAATTGGAAAGAAGCAATTAATAGTGAAATTGAATCCATATTACAAAATCATACATGGGAACTAGTGGATCTTCCACCAGGTTCAAAACCGTTAGGTTATAAATGGATCTTCAAAAAGAAATTGAAGGCCGATGGATCAATTGATAAATATAAAGCTAGACTTGTAGCTAAAGTCTATAGGCAAAAGGAATGGTTGGATTACTTCGACACATATTCACCGGTAACAAGAATAACGTCCATTCGGATGTTAATAGCAATAGCTGCTAATAATGGACTTGAAATACATCAAATGGATGTAAAAACTGCATTCTTAAATGGTGAACTAGACGAGGAAATTTATATGGAGCAACCTGAAGGGTTCAAAGCTCCCGGACACGAAGGAAAAGTATGTAAGCTTGTTAAATCACTATATGGATTAAAACAAGAACCTAAACAATGGCATGAAAACTTTGATAATGCAATGTTATCAAATGGTTTCAAAATTAATGAATGCGATAGATGTGTTTACTTTAAATACATTCATAATGGATATGTCATTGTATGCCTCTATGTTGATGATATGCTTATCATGGGTAGTAACTTGGAAATTGTCAAAACTACAAAACAAATGTTGAGTAGTAGATTTGACATGAAAGATATGGGAATCGCCGATGTTATATTAAGAATTCAAATTTCTAGAACATCGGATGGACTTATATTATCTCAATCTCATTACATAGAGAAAGTACTTGAAAAATTCAAGAATTATGATATTAGTCCCACCAAGACACCTGTATATGTAAATTTACATCTAGCAAGAAATAATGGTGAAAGCATATCTCAACTAGAATATTCTCGTATTATCGGCAGTTTAATGTATATCATGAACTGTACGCAACCGGACATAGCATACTCAATAAGTAAGCTAAGTCGATTTACAAGTAATCCAGGAAGAGATCACTGGAAAGCAATATTGAGAGTTTTGGGTTATTTAAAATATACTCAAAACTATGGATTGCATTACTCAAAATATCCAGCTGTTCTTGAAGGACATTGCGATGCAAATTGGATATCTGATACAAAAGACTCTAAGTCTACGAGTGGGTATGTGTTTACCCTCGGAGGTGCAGCCGTATCTTGGAAATCCTCAAAACAAACGTGCATTACTAGATCGATAATGGAATCTGAATTCATTGCACTAGACAAAGCTGGAGAAGAAGTTGAATGGCTTCGAAATTTCGTAGAGGATGTTCCAAATTGGTCTAAACCCGTGCCCGCAATATGTATACATTGCGATAGCCAATCAACGATTGGAAGGGCACAAAATCACATGTATAACGGAAATTCATGACATATTCGTCGTCGACACAATACCGTTAGACAACTTCTCTCAAACGGAATTATCTCAATTGACTATGTAAAGTCAAAAGATAGTATATCAGATCCACTAACGAAAGGTTTGAACCGAGGGCAAGTTGAAAGATCATCGAGAGGAATGGGTCTAAAGCCTATAAATAAATAAGAATCAATATAGTGGCAACCCAACCTAGCTGACTGGAGATCCCAAGATCTAGGTTCAATGGGCAAACCGAACTACGTTGTATTCAGTAAGCACTGGAGGATATTTAATCCTATCCATTCCAAAGATGAGACAGTGCATATCTGCCGCGAAATTAGGATAAGTTATGCTTTTAATGACATCCATATCTTAGTATGTCTAAGTGGGGTATTGCAGGATACTCTTTATGGAAGTCACCTACGTGAGTAAGAAGGGGGTCACTTCTATGAGAATAATGAAAGGCATATTATCTAAAATACTCACGGAACCAAGTGGTGTTCATGGCCAAAATGAACACAAACGTGAGAACCAACCGTGTTGATGAATTGTTGTGTGAATACTATTGTCTAGGTTTACAAAAACGGTTGACGGTTCAAGGACGTGAAGTCTACTGATTAACCAAGAAAATTCGATAGTATGTCACTAAGGAAAGTTCAAGGCCACTAGGCTACTTCTCCCGATGCAATAAATCTTCAATTTTACTCAACATGTGTCTGCATCTGCATTAGCATCTGTTATGTTTTATTTATAGCGATATATCATTCATGTGGGGGATTGTTGGAAAATTGGACTATTTATTAAGCTGTCCAGATTTTTCTGGATAGATTTTTGAGCAACTTTGAGCTCAAATTTTGGTGGGACCCACACTACGAAAATCGTGGGACCATATACGAACGCGTTCTCCTCCGCAAGGAGATTAACGTAGTATATTCATATGTCCAATTTTAATACGTTGTGAATGATAAATATGTCCCCAAAGTCACTAACAAAGCAATGAAAGTTAATGAATTGGGTATGTTTTAACTCTTGTCCCACATTGGAATAGTAGTGGAAATTTGATGAGTTAATAACACCCCAAGTATGGACTAAGGCTTGGATGCCTTGGGGTATCTCAACTCTTTGAAGGGGAGATGACCTAAGCTATGCACGGGTTAACTTTTGGTCAAAAGTCCACACACGCGCGCGCGTTCGTCCGGCTCGGCTCGGCTCGGTTCGGTTCGGTTCGGGCTTGGGAAAATCTCTTACATTTTTTGGGCCGAATTAATTTAACTTTCTGAGCTTTAAATATTAATTAATTACGAAATTAATTAATTAATTAATAAACTGTTGGCAGTTATTGCCAACAGTCAACAGTTAATTTCGTTTAACTGTTTAACTGTCTTTTGACAGTTTGCTATAAATACAGATTCCTTCCTCCGTTTTTGAAAATGAAAAAATTTCCCTCCTCCAGAATTGCTGTCATATTTGTTCCAGAATTCCTGTCATATCTGTTCCAAAAATTCTTTCTCCTGCATAACATATGTTGTATTATTGTTGAGTAAAATCCACAGAATTTCAGTTCGTTGAAATTAATTATTGTTGTGCTACATAATTAATTGGGAAAATCCGTTCTATCTTGGGAGACAATATTCATCAACCTCGGAGCACATTGGAGGGAATAAATTGTCTTAAGGAGACGGTTCTTAACAGGGCTCGAATTATTTATTTTATTCTTACATTATTTCTGCAAATTCAAGTAAGGGTGTCATTTCTGTAATTCTGTTTTAATTCTGTAATTATATTAATAATTCATAATTCTGTAAATGAATGAAATTGCTAGTTCTTCGTACTTGATTGAGTCATCTAACATTTGGCATGCTTGATTAGGACATGTTAATTTTGATACATTGCGTAGATTAATTAAGTTGGAATTTTTGCCAAAATTTAATATTGATAAAAATCATAAATGTGAAATTTGTGTGGAATCTAAATTAGCAAGATTACCTTTCCATTCTATTGAAAGGATAACTGAACCTTTAGATTTAATTCACATCGATATTTGTGATTTAAAATTTGTTCAAACTAGAGGTGGGAAAAAGTATTTTATTACTTTTATTGACGATTGCACAAAATATTGCTATGTATATTTGTTACATAGTAAAGATGAGGCAATTAATGCATTTAAACAATATAAGAATGAAGTTGAGAATCGATTAAGCAAAACGATAAAGGCTATTAGAAGTGATAGAGGAGGTGAATATGAATATCCATTAGAGGAATTTTGTTCTGAAAATGGGATTATTCATCAAACAACCGCTCCTTATTCTCCTCAATCGAATGGTGTTGTTGAACGCAAAAACCGTACTTTGAAAGAAATGATGAACTCAATGTTATTAAGTCCAGGAGCTCCACAAAATTTGTGGGGGGAAGCCTTACTTTCTGCTAATTACATTCTCAATAAAGTACCTCACAAAAAGACTCACAGGACACCTTATGAATTATGGAAAGTTCGAAGACCTTCCTATAAATATTTACGAGTGTGGGGGTGCTTAGCCAAAGTGATGGTTCCTAAACCTAAAAAGGTAAGAATAGGGCCAAAAACCGTGGATTGTGAATTCATCGGTTATGCTACTAATAGCAGTGCATATCGATTTCAAGTTTGTAAATTTGAGATTTCGGATATTCATGTAAATACGGTTATTGAATCGAGGGATGCTTCATTTTTGAAAATGAATTCCCGTATAACATGACCCGAGAATATGGTCCTTCTAAAATGACAAATCAAGCTACTACAAGTGGTACTCATCAATCTGTTGAATCAATAGATGATGAACCAAGACGTAGTAAAAGAGCAAAAACCTCGACTTCTTTCGGTCCGAATTTTCTATCATATTTGTTAGAAAATGAACCTCAATCGTATAAAGAAGCTATATCCTTACCCGATGCTTCCAATTGGAAAGAAGCAATTAATAGTGAAATTGAATCCATATTACAAAATCATACATGGGAACTAGTGGATCTTCCACCAGGTTCAAAACCGTTAGGTTATAAATGGATCTTCAAAAAGAAATTGAAGGCCGATGGATCAATTGATAAATATAAAGCTAGACTTGTAGATAAAGGCTATATGCAAAAGGAATGGTTGGATTACTTCGACACATATTCACCGGTAACAAGAATAACGTCCATTCGGATGTTAATAGCAATAGCTGCTATTAATGGACTTGAAATACATCAAATGGATGTAAAAACTGCATTCTTAAACGGTGAACTAGACGAGGAAATTTATATGGAGCAACCTGAAGGGTTCAAAGCTCCCGGACAAGAAGGAAAAGTATGTAAGCGTGTTAAATCACCATATGGATTAAAACAAGCACCTAAACAATGGCATGAAAAATTTGATAATGCAATGTTATCAAATGGTTTCAAAATTAATGAATGCGATAGATGTGTTTACTTTAAATACATTCATAATGGATATGTCATTGTATGCCTCTATGTTGATGATATGCTTATCATGGGTAGTAACTTGGAAATTGTCAAAACTACAAAACAAATGTTGAGTAGTAGATTTGACATGAAAGATATGGGAATCGCCGATGTTATATTAGGAATTAAAATTTCTAGAAAATCGGATGGACTTATATTATCTCAATCTCATTACATAGAGAAAGTACTTGAAAAATTCAAGAAGTATGATATTAGTCCCACCAAGACACCTGTAGATGTAAATTTACATCTAGCAAGAAATAATGTTGAAAGCATATCTCAACTAGAATATTCTCGTATTATCGGTAGTTTAATGTATATCATGAACTGTACGCAACCGGACATAGCATACTCAATAAGTAAGCTAAGTCGATTTACGAGTAATCCAGGAAGAGATCACTGGAAAGCAATATTGAGAGTTTTGGGTTATTTAAAATATACTCAAAACTATGGATTGCATTACTCAAAATATCCAGCTGTTCTTGAAGGACATTGCGATGCAAATTGGATATCTGATACAAAAGACTCTAAGTCTACGAGTGGGTATGTGTTTACCCTCGGAGGTGCAGCCGTATCTTAGAAATCCTCAAAACAAACGTGCATTGCTAGATCGACAATGGAATCTGAATTCATTGCACTAGACAAAGCTGGAGAAGAAGCTGAATGGCTTCGAAATTTCTTAGAGGATGTTCCAAATTGGTCTAAACCCGTGCCCGAAATATGTATACATTGTGATAGCCAATCAGCGATTGGAAGGGCACAAAATCACATGTATAACGGAAAGTCACGACATATTCGTCGTCGACACAATACCGTTAGACAACTTCTCTCAAATGAAATTATCTCAATTGACTATGTAAAGTCAAAAGATAGTATATCGGATCCACTAACGAAAGGTTTAAACCGAGAGCAAGTTGAAAGATCATCGAGAGGAATGGGTCTAAAGCCTATAAATAAATAAGAATCAATATAGTGGCAACCCAACCTAGCTGACTGGAGATCCCAAGATCTAGGTTCAATGGGCAAACTGAACTACGTTGTATTCAGTAAGCACTGGAGGATATTTAATCCTATCCATTCCAAAGATGAGACAGTGCATATCTGCCGCGAAATTAGGATAAGTTATGCTTTTAATGACATCCATATCTTAGTATGTCTAAGTGGGGTATTGCAGGATACTCTTTATGGAAGTCACCTACGTGAGTAAGAAGGGGGTCACTTCTATGAGAATAATGAAAGGCATATTCTCTAAAAAACTCACGGAACCAAGTGGTGTTCATGGCCAAAATGAACACAAACGTGAGAACCAACTGTGTTGAAGAATTATTGTGTGAATACTATTGTCTAGGTTTACAAAAACGGTTGACGGTTCAAGGACGTGAAGTCTACTGATTAACCAAGTAAATCCGATAGTATGTCACTAACGAAAGTTCAAGTACACTAGGCTACTTCTCCCGATGCAATAAATCTTCAGTTTTACTCAACATGTGTCTGCATCTGCATTAGCATCTGTTCTGTTTTATTTATAGCGATATATCATTCATGTGGGGGATTGTTGGAAAATTGGACTATTTATTAAGCTGTCCTGATTTTTCTGGACAGATTTTTGAGCAACTTTGAGCTCAAATTTAGGTGGGACCCACACTACGAAAATCGTGGGACCATATACGAATGCGTTCTCCTCCGCAAGGAGATTAACGTAGTATATTCATATGTCCAATTTTAATAAGTTAGGAATGATAAATATGTCCCCAAAGTGACTAACAAAGCAATGAAAGTTAATGAATTGGGTATGTTTTAACTCTTGTCCCACATTGGAATAGTAGTGGAAATTTGATGAGTTAATAACACCCCAAGTATGGACTAAGGCTTGGATGCCTTGGGGTATCCCAACTCTTTGAATGGGAGATGGCCTAAGCTATGCACGGGTTGACTTTCGGTCAAAAGTCCACACGCGCACGCGCGTTCGTCCGTCCGGCCGGCTCGGCTCGGTTCGATTCGGTTTGGGCTTGGGCTTGGGAAAATCTCTTACATTTTTTGGGCCGAATTAATTTAACTTTCTGGGCTTTAATTATTAATTAATTACGAAATTAATTAATTAATTAATAAACTGTTGGCAGTTATTGCCAACAGTCAACAGTTAATTTCGTTTAACTGTTTAACAGTCTTTTGACAGTTATTGTTACTTTGCTATAAATACAGATTCCTCCCTCCGTTTTTAAAAATGAAAAAATTTCCCTCCTCCAGAATTGCTGTCATATTTGTTCCAGAATTCCTATCATATCTGTTCCAAAAATTCTTTCTCCTGCATAACATATGTTGTATTATTGTTGAGTAAAAGCCACAGAATCTGAGTTCGTTGAAATTAATTATTGTTGTGCTACATAATTAATTGGGAAAATCCGTTCTATCTTGGAAGACAATATTCATCAACCTCGGAGCACATTGGAGGGAATAAATTGTCTTAAGGAGACTGTTCTTAACAGGGCTCGGATTATTTATTTTATTCTTACATTATTTCTGCAAATTCAAGTAAGTGTGTCATTTCTGTAATTCTGTTTTAATTCTGTAATTATATTAATAATTCATAATTCTGTAAATGACTGAAATTGCTAGTTCTTCCTACTTGATTGAGTCATCTAACATTTGGCATGCTAGATTAGGACATGTTAATTTTGATACATTGCGTAGATTAATTAAGTTGGAATTTTTGCCAAAATTTAATATTGATAAAAATCATAAATGTGAAATTTGTGTGGAATTTAAATTAGCAAGATTACCTTTCCATTCTATTGAAAGGATAACTGAACCTTTAGATTTAATTCACACCGATATTTGTGATTTAAAATTTGTTCAAACTAGAGGTGGGAAAAAGTATTTTATTACTTTTATTGACGATTGCACAAAATATTGCTATGTATATTTGTTACATAGTAAAGATGAGGCTATTAATGCATTTAAACAATATAAGAATGAAGTTGAGAATCGATTAAGCAAAACGATAAAGGCTATTAGAAGTGATAGAGGAGGTGAATATGAATATCCATTTGAGGAATTTTGTTCTGAAAATGGGATTATTCATCAAACAACCGCTCCTTATTCTACTCAATCGAATGGTGTTGCTGAACGCAAAAACCGTACTTTGAAAGAAATGATGAACTCAATGTTATTAAGTTCAGGAGCTCCACAAAATTTGTGGGGGAAAGCCTTACTTTCTGCTAATTACATTCTTAATAAAGTACCTCACAAAAAGACTCACAGGACACCTTATGAATTATGGAAAGTTCGAAGACCTTCCTATAAATATTTACGAGTGTGGGGGTGCTTAGCCAAAGTGATGGTTCCTAAACCTAAAAAGGTAAGAATAGGGCCAAAAACCGTGGATTGTGTATTCATCGGTTATGCTACTAATAGCAGTGCATATCGATTTCAAGTTTGTAAATTTGAGATTTCAGATATTCATGTAAATACGGTTATTGAATCGAGGGATGCTTCATTTTTGAAAATGAATTCCCGTATAACATGACCCGAGAATATGGTCCTTCTAAAATGACAAATCAAGCTACTACAAGTGGTACTCATCAATCTATTGAATCAATAGATGATGAAACAAGACGTAGTAAAAGAGCAAAAACCTCGACTTCTTTCGGTCCGAATTTTCTATCATATTTGTTAGAAAATGAACCTCAATCGCATAAAGAAGCTATATCCTTACCCGATGCTTCCAATTGGAAAGAAGCAATTAATAGTGAAATTGAATCCATATTACAAAATCATACATGGGAACTAGTGGATCTTCCACCAGGTTCAAAACCGTTAGGTTATAAATGGATCTTCAAAAAGAAATTGAAGGCCGATGGATCAATTGATAAATATAAAGCTAGACTTGTAGATAAAGGCTATATGCAAAAGGAATGGTTGGATTACTTCGACACATATTCACCGGTAACAAGAATAACGTCCATTCGGATGTTAATAGCAATAGCTGCTATTTATGGACTTGAAATACATCAAATGGATGTAAAAACTGCATTCTTAAACGGTGAACTAGACGAGGAAATTTATATGGAGCAACCTGAAGGGTTCAAAGCCCCCGGACAAGAAGGAAAAGTATGTAAGCGTGTTAAATCACTATATGGATTAAAACAAGCACCTAAACAATGGCATGAAAAATTTGATAATGCAATGTTATCAAATGGTTTCAAAATTAATGAATGCGATAGATGTGTTTACTTTAAATACATTCATAATGGATATGTCATTGTATGCCTCTATGTTGATGATATGCTTATCATGGGTAGTAACTTGGAAATTGTCAAAACTACAAAACAAATGTTGAGTAGTAGATTTGACATGAAAGATATGGGAATCGCCGATGTTATATTAGGAATTAAAATTTCTAGAACATCGGATGGACTTATATTATCTCAATCTCATTACATAGAGAAAGTACTTGAAAAATTCAAGAAGTATGATATTAGTCCCACCAAGACACCTGTAGATGTAAATTTACATCTAGCAAGAAATAATGTTGAAAGCATATCTCAACTAGAATATTCTCGTATTATCGGTAGTTTAATGTATATCATGAACTGTACGCAACCGGACATAGCATACTCAATAAGTAAGCTAAGTCGATTTACGAGTAATCCAGGAAGAGATCACTGGAAAGCAATATTGAGAGTTTTGGGTTATTTAAAATATACTCAAAACTATGGATTGCATTACTCAAAATATCCAGCTGTTCTTGAAGGACATTGCGATGCAAATTGGATATCTGATACAAAAGACTCTAAGTCTACGAGTGGGTATGTGTTTACCCTCGGAGGTGCAGCCGTATCTTAGAAATCCTCAAAACAAACGTGCATTGCTAGATCGACAATGGAATCTGAATTCATTGCACTAGACAAAGCTGGAGAAGAAGCTGAATGGCTTCGAAATTTCTTAGAGGATGTTCCAAATTGGTCTAAACCCGTGCCCGAAATATGTATACATTGTGATAGCCAATCAGCGATTGGAAGGGCACAAAATCACATGTATAACGGAAAGTCACGACATATTCGTCGTCGACACAATACCGTTAGACAACTTCTCTCAAATGAAATTATCTCAATTGACTATGTAAAGTCAAAAGATAGTATATCGGATCCACTAACGAAAGGTTTAAACCGAGAGCAAGCTGAAAGATCATCGAGAGGAATGGGTCTAAAGCCTATAAATAAATAAGAATCAATATAGTGGCAACCCAACCTAGCTGACTGGAGATCCTAAGATCTAGGTTCAATGGGCAAACTGAACTACGTTGTATTCAGTAAGCACTGGAGGATATTTAATCCTATCCATTCCAAAGATGAGACAGTGCATATCTGCCGCGAAATTAGGATAAGTTATGCTTTTAATGACATCCATATCTTAGTATGTCTAAGTGGGGTATTGCAGGATACTCTTTATGGAAGTCACCTACGTGAGTAAGAAGGGGGTCACTTCTATGAGAATAATGAAAGGCATATTCTCTAAAATACTCACGGAACCAAGTGGTGTTCATGGCCAAAATGAACACAAACGTGAGAACCAACTGTGTTGAAGAATTATTGTGTGAATACTATTGTCTAGGTTTACAAAAACGGTTGACGGTTCAAGGACGTGAAGTCTACTGATTAACCAAGTAAATCCGATAGTATGTCACTAACGAAAGTTCAAGGACACTAGGCTACTTCTCCCGATGCAATAAATCTTCAGTTTTACTCAACATGTGTCTGCATCTGCATTAGCATCTGTTCTGTTTTATTTATAGCGATATATCATTCATGTGGGGGATTGTTGGAAAATTGGACTATTTATTAAGCTGTCCAGATTTTTCTGGACAGATTTTTGAGCAACTTTGAGCTCAAATTTAGGTGGGACCCACACTACGAAAATTGTGGGACCATATACGAATGCGTTCTCCTCCGCAAGGAGATTAACGTAGTATATTCATATGTCCAATTTTAATAAGTTAGGAATGATAAATATGTCCCCAAAGTGACTAACAAAGCAATGAAAGTTAATGAATTGGGTATGTTTTAACTCTTGTCCCACATTGGAATAGTAGTGGAAATTTGATGAGTTAATAACACCCCAAGTATGGACTAAGGCTTGGATGCCTTGGGGTATCCCAACTCTTTGAATGGGAGATGGCCTAAGCTATGCACGGGTTGACTTTTGGTCAAAAGTCCACATGCGCACGCACGTCCGTCCGTCCGGCCGGCTCGGCACGGTTCGATTCGGTTTGGGCTTGGGCTTGGGAAAATCTCTTACATTTTTTGGGCCGAATTAATTTAACTTTCTGGGCTTTAATTATTAATTAATTAATTAATTAATAAACTTTTGGCAGTTATTGCCAACAATCAATAGTTAATTTCGTTTAACTGTTTAACTGTCTTTTGACAGTTATTGTTACTTTGCTATAAATACAGATTCCTCCCTCCGTTTTTAAAAATGAAAAAATTTCCCTCCTCCAGAATTGCTGTCATATTTGTTCCAGAATTCCTATCATATCTGTTCCAAAAATTCTTTCTCCTGCATAACATATGTTGTATTATTGTTGAGTAAAAGCCACAGAATTTGAGTTCGTTGAAATTAATTATTGTTGTGCTACATAATTAATTGTGAAAATCCGTTCTATCTTGGAAGACAATATTCATCAACCTCGGAGCACATTGGAGGGAATAAATTGTCTTAAGGAGACTGTTCTTAACAGGGCTCGGATTATTTATTTTATTCTTACATTATTTCTGCAAATTCAAGTAAGTGTGTCATTTCTGTAATTCTGTTTTAATTCTGTAATTATATTAATAATTCATAATTCTGTAAATGAATGAAATTGCTAGTTCTTCCTACTTGATTGAGTCATCTAACATTTGGCATGCTAGATTAGGACATGTTAATTTTGATACATTGCGTAGTTAATTAAGTTGGAATTTTTGCCAAAATTTAATATTGATAAAAATCATAAATGTGAAATTTGTGTGGAATCTAAATTAGCAAGATTACCTTTCCATTCTATTGAAAGGATAACTGAACCTTTAGATTTAATTCACACCGATATTTGTGATTTAAAATTTGTTCAAACTAGAGGTGGGAAAAAGTATTTTATTACTTTTATTGACGATTGCACAAAATATTTCTATGTATATTTGTTACATAGTAAAGATGAGGCTATTAATGCATTTAAACAATATAAGAATGAAGTTGAGAATCGATTAAGCAAAACGATAAAGGCTATTAGAAGTGATAGAGGAAGTGAATATGAATATCCATTTGAGGAATTTTGTTCTAAAAATGGGATTATTCATCAAACAACCGCTCCTTATTCTACTCAATCGAATGGTGTTGCTGAACGCAAAAACCGTACTTTGAAAGAAATGATGAACTGAATGTTATTAAGTTCAGGAGCTCCACAAAATTTGTGGGGGAAAGCCTTACTTTCTGCTAATTACATTCTCAATAAAGTACCTCACAAAAAGACTCACAGGACACCTTATCAATTATGGAAAGTTCGAAGACCTTCCTATAAATATTTACGAGTGTGGGGGTGCTTAGCCAAAGTGATGGTTCCTAAACCTAAAAAGGTAAAAATAGGGCCAAAAACCGTGGATTTTGTATTCATCGGTTATGCTACTAATAGGACTGCATATCGATTTCTAGTTTGTAAATATGATATTTCGGATATTCATGTAAATACGGTTATTGAATCGAGGGTTGCTTCATTTTTTGAAAATGAATTCCCGTATAACATGACCCGAGAATATGGTCCTTCTAAAACGACAAATCAAGCTACTACAAGTGGTACTCATCAATCTATTGAATCAATAGATGATGAACCAAGACGTAGTAAAAGAGCAAAAACCTCGACTTCTTTCGGTCCGAATTTTCTAACATATTTGTTAGAAAATGAACCTCAATCGTATAAAGAAGCTATATCCTTACCCGATGCTTCCAATTGGAAAGAAGCAATTAATAGTGAAATTGAATCCATATTACAAAATCATACATGGGAACTAGTGGATCTTCCACCAGGTTCAAAACCGTTAGGTTATATATGGATCTTCAAAAAGAAATTGAAGGCCGATGGATCAATTGATAAATATAAAGCTAGACTTGTAGCTAAAGGCTATAGGCAAAAGGAATGGTTGGATTACTTCGACACATATTCACCGGTAACAAGAATAACGTCCATTCGGATGTTAATAGCAATAGCTGCTATTAATGGACTTGAAATACATCAAATGGATGTAAAAACTGCATTCTTAAACGGTGAACTAGATGAGGAAATTTATATGGAGAAACCTGAAGGGTTCAAAGCTCCCGGACAAGAAGGAAAAGTATGTAAGCTTGTTAAATCTCTATATGGATTAAAACAAGCACCTAAACAATGGCATGAAAAATTTGATAATGCAATGTTATCAAATGTTTTCAAAATTAATGAATGCGATAGATGTGTTTACTTTAAATACATTCATAATGGATATGTCATTGTATGCCTCTATGTTGATGATATGCTTATCATGGGTAGTAACTTGGAAATTGTCAAAACTACAAAACAAATGTTGAGTAGTAGATTTGACATGAAAGATATGGGAATCGACGATGTTATATTAGGAATTAAAATTTCTAGAACATCGGATGAACTTATATTATCTCAATCTCATTATATAGAGAAAGTACTTGAAAAATTCATGAAGTATGATATTAGTCCCACCAAGACACCTGTAGATGTTAATTTAGATCTAGCAAGAAATAATGGTGAAATCATATCTCAACTAGAATATTCTCGTATTATCGACAGTTTAATGTATATCATGAACTGTACGCGACCGGACATAGCATACTCAATAAGTAAGCTAAGTCGATTTACGAGTAATCCAGGAAGAGATCACTGGAAAGAAATATTGACAGTTTTGGGTTATTTAAAATATACTCAAAACTATGGATTGCATTACTCAAAATATCCAGCTGTTCTTGAAGGACATTGCGATGCAAATTGGATATCTGATACAAAAGACTCTAAGTCTACGAGTGGGTATGTGTTTACCCTCGGAGGTGCAGCCGTATTTTGGAAATCCTCAAAACAAACGTGCATTGCTAGATCGACAATGGAATCTGAATTCATTGCACTAGACAAAGCTGGAGAAGAAGCTGAATGGCTTCGAAATTTCTTAGAGGATGTTCCAAATTGGTCTAAACCTGTGCCCGCAATATGTATACATTGCGATAGCCAATCAGCGATTGGAAGGGCACAAAATCACATGTATAACGGAAAGTCACGACATATTCGTCGTCGACACAATACCGTTAGACAACTTCTCTCAAACGGAATTATCTCAATTGACTATGTAAAGTCAAAAGATAGTATATCGGATCCACTAACGAAAGGTTTAAACCGAGAGCAAGTTGAAAGATCATCGAGAGGAATGGGTCTAAAGCCTATAAATAAATAAGAATCAATATAGTGGAAACACAACCTAGCTGACTGAAGATCCCAAGATCTAGGTTCAATGGGCAAACCGAACTACGTTGTATTCAGTAAGCACTGAAGGATATTTAATCCTATCCATTCCAAAGATGAGACAGTGCATATCTGCCGCGAACTTAGGATAAGTTATGCTTTTAATGACATCCATATCTTAGTATGTCTAAGATATGGACCAACCGTTCACCTCGATATCAATATCGAGGTGTCCCTGTGAAGTACGATCCTCATCATCGTGAGGTGCACTAGGTTTACTCACATGACTATCCATGAATGCGACGAAGTTACATTAATGCGGTGATTCTTCTCCTGAACTCACCGACTCGACCTCAATATCATCAATAAGGGTGACATTTAAGGCAACTTTGCCTTTACCTTGACGCTTTATCCTAGTGGGTCATTCATACGCTATGTGACCTCTCCCATCACACTCATAACACATCTCTTCCTCTCTCTTTGGGATGTCTTTTTTTTTTTTATCTTTTTCAAATTTTTGCCCATTTTATTTTTCTCAAAATTCTTTTTATCTTTAGATCAACCATTATTTTTAAGTTTGAGAAATTTCTTAAATTCTTAGCAAAGAGGGCCAAATCATCTAAGTCTACTTCGTACTGGAAATCGAAAGACACCCCTTCTCTTTCTAGACTCCTCATCTCTCTTTCTAGACTGGGCCTTAAGTGCAATGCCCTTTTCTTTTGGTTTAATCATTTTAGGTAACATGTCGATTTCATAAGTTTGAAGGTCTCCTATGAGTTCTTGTAATCTAAGAGTATCTAAGATCCCTAAAGAGTTAAACATAGTGACTTTGGGGATAAATCGGACATGGAATGATCTTAAATTATTTTTTACTAGCCTAGATTCAAGAATTTTTTCACTAAGATTATAATTAGAATTAACAATATCCGACAGACGAGCATAGAATTCATCAAATCTCTCGAACTCAAGCATTGTTATGGTCTCAAATTGAGTAGTCAAGTCTTGCAATTTAGATGCCTTAACACCGTTTGTACCCTCATGTGTTAGTAGTAGGATGTCACAGGCCTCTTTTGACGTGGTACACGTCATTATACAACGGAACTCATTGGGTGTGACGAATCTAGAAATAGCACTTAATCCCCGTGAGTTAATATTACTCCATTTGAATTCTTCTCCAGTCCAGAAAGACATAGGTTTAAGGTTGATTTCACTACTAACCATGACAGTGGGTGGTGTCCACCCTCTTTCATAAGGTACCGAAACTCTTTCACCTATATCCTTTAACGTGGATGTTATTTTGGCTCTCCAATAAGCATAATTAGATCCATCCAAAGTTGGTATCCTATTATATAAGTTATCCATCATAAACTATGCGATTTTTCAAAAATAAAATTTTTAAAACAAAACTGATATCAATTTTTTTGTGGCATGGTAAAGAGTTGTAAATGGATCTGATACCAATTTGAGAGTGCACTATAGTCCAATGGCCTTAGCTTATTTAATTAGCTGACAACTTACACCAATTTTAAATCCTTTAAACCCTAGAATATGCATCTATGTGATTGAATGCGTAAAAAAATAAAGCATGCAATCAAACCAAGCAAGACAAGATTTCAGGAAAAATTCCCCTCGGGGAAAAACCTTTTCTATTTCACTTATACAATTCACAAATCACAACTTACAAATTTACAAGTGAATGGCAATATTTTCAGAAAAATCTCCCGCTGGTGACCTTCGTCTTCCTTCGATAATGATTCCTGCAAGAACCACAAGAGTAGCAGTGGAGGCGCCTTCTCCACAAGAGTAACTCCGGTATGGAATTATGTGAGGGTTTCAAAGTGATTCACAATAATATTTAGGAGGGGATGTGTGAATCAAAAGGGTATTTTGCCTATTGAAAAGTGAGTCTTTGTGCAACAGGGCTACAAAAATTGAGGTTTTAAAAGTCTTAAAAAAACCTACGTGAAACAGGTATTTGCAAACACAAAAATTGAGGCGACGTCAGTTGTTTTATGGTCGTTCGAATGATATCATCTCGTTGTTAGAACGGAATCAAATCTCGTTCAAACAATAACCCTTTCTCGCTAGAACATGCTTCAATCGTCTTTCCGATGACTTAAAACAACACGCTTTCGTTCGATACACGTTTGATGTGGACCATCTAATGAGACTTCGAACGAATTTTCTAGATTTGTGCGAACGAGATTCTCATCTCATTAAAAAGACGCAGTCAAAAAAATAAATTTTTAAATAAAACCGGCCTCACTTTTTAAATCAAAATAAATTAAAATAACTCCCAATATATTTGCGAAAAACTATTAACTCCAAAACATAAAATATACCAATATTACGTGAAGTTGTGGAAAATGATTTAAGATGAATGTGGAGCATAATGAATATGTGGTGGTGCCCATTGGAGATACACGTTGTTTGATATTCGAATCTTTGACATCGCGGATGAACGTGGAGACGTGATATGCCATAACTGATGTAGCGGGATAATCCATAACTAATGTAATTTCGATACTATGAACAAGTCCTAGATACTAGGGGAAATGTCAGAAACGTTGCCCTTACAAACCCCTATATAAGCTTTGACCCATTTAGCCCAAACTAACTCTAACTAATCTAAAGTCCAACTTAAACCATATACTAGACTATGGGTATTTAAACCCAACTTTTTAAAGTGTTAAACCCGATTTAATTTATATTCAAAATAAATTTACCTTCATCTTAATTATAATTTAATTTCAAATAAATTACTTACATGCATATCCAGAATAGAATAAAATAATTTAGTGAAGTCCTCGAGTCACTGCAAATAATTACACCCACATATTAATTAATTTAATTTCCTTTAAAAATTAGAGGGTATTACATTCTTCTACCATGAAATAAGGAATTTCGTCCTCGAAATTCAAGTTTTCTTATATACTTACTTGAAAGTCTAGAAATGTCTCTCCCACAACGTTCTTATGTAACTATAAGAAATCTACTCCCAACGCGACCTATACCCAGGCCTCTCATGTCGTAATTCGCATTAGTCCACTACTATACCCTAACTCATTTACCTACTCGACGTTTTCCTTCTCTTGGTTGCGTAGATCTTCTGTCGCCCTGTGTTGGTGTCTGCACAATGGGCATGATGCCCGATGCCAAATCTATACAAAAGTCTCTCTCTTTATAAGGTGGTAACCCTAACACCTTATCAAACATGTCCGTAAAGTTCTGGACTATATGTATTGTGTCTAACGATATGTTAAATTACACATTCGAAGTCGTATCTAAGTAATACGAGTGTATGCTAGACTCTCACTCAAGACCATGCATAACTATATGAAATATCCTTGCCCCAAATGGTAATCGAAAAATAAACCTACCCCAAGGTAGTTGATATAAGAGTACCATACATAGCTAATACTCAAATTAAAATCATACGAGCCATAAGACCATATGTTTAAATTAACATGTGGATGAACTCTAAGCTGACCATAAACAATGTCATGCCTCTACAATTTCATATTAAAACACCCCCAATCCGCTAGGATATCCCCATGTAAATAAACATCTATGTCACTAATAACCATAGTAGCTCACTACAAAATAAAATAATGATAACTCCTCGATATCTACTTCTCATGATTCATGTCCACAATATAATATTCATATATCCTCCGGTGGTAACCCCACTATTACAGGTTGTCCTATGAAAACTACTTATGAAGTGGTATTACTCATCACACATGCACACCATCCACTAAAAACTATAAAAATGACAGCCATGTGGCATCTCTGCTGACCTTAACTCTATGGTCATTTATACTAAAACTTGTATCGTTGGCCTACTTTCATTAGCCTCGACTCTACTGGTCATAATTGTTTGGCTCTACCAGTCGTAACATATCACATTGTCTACTTTTGGAAACCTATTGCAGTTGACTCTCCCTATGTGGTTCTTTTTTTTCCTGGTGAGGTTTACCCTACTCGGGTCGAAGATACACTATCTCTAATCATTTGGGTCGTCTTTGGCCGTTGTCTTCCCATTCTTAGTAATCTCTATCCTTTAGATAGTTGTGATGATTCATTTAATGTCAGAAGGTAACTTCCACCGCCTAAGCACACGTGATGCATGCCAGGTTATCCACTAACATTTTCCAAACTCGTCACGTAAGGTTTATGCCATCTCAAAAACTCTTTATAATTATAGTTGGACTCCTACTCATACTAGTTATCACATGGCCGTCCAAACAAGGTCTCTTTAACTTTTTCCTTTTTACCATGATAGTTGGTGAGTGAAAACATTTACCTCAAGCCATACGCTAAGCACATTCCAAAGGTCTCACATCCAATAGACCCTAACTCCCGATCGAAAGAGACTTCATGCGTGGGACGTCTCGTAATTGAAATCCAAACAACGAACCCTTCTGATACACTTTGATCGTTCTGAGTCGGTTGTATGGAACAATTGCTATAAATCCTCTAAACAGTCATCGTTATAGAGAATAGAAATCCTAAACTCTAAAGATCTAGAGTAATCAAAGAACGCAATGCAAAAAGACGCACTCATGATCCCTAGGACACTAAAAACTAGAATGCTTTTATACCAACTGTTTCACCCTTTTAATACTTGATTGATCAGGTGTAATAAAACATGTAAGGGAATAAAAACATTTGATAATATTCCCAGCATAACAGAGTAAATACAACATAACAAGTATAATAAAGAGATAATGAACTATTTAGTAAAGCAACACTAACTCTGATACCATATAACTGATGATAAAAAATGAAACCAACTCCAGGATATAAAATATATCTCCAATATAAATCAATCTCTAAATACAAGTACCACATATACATAAGTTGACTTGGAAAATTAATAAATAAAAATAAGAGAGTGAGCACACAAGCTCGACATCTGCATGCTATAGGATCATCAACAGAGAGTAGCTCAAAATCGGGTCAGGGATGAGGATGCATCGGTGTCCTGTGACTTGAAAAATGTTAATCAAAGATGTTAATGGCAAGTTTATGTAGTAAAAATATATAATTGAAATAGTTCCACAATACAACTGCACATCTTCATCCAGTATTTTTGTTGCTTTTAAGTTAACCCAACTCAAACAACCCTACATATCTCATGCGTTTAGTCCCGAGCCCATGTGTTCCCCATGATTGAGACTTTTACATCATTACTAACGTTTAGGTACAATTCCAAGTTTATTACTTTGAACTTCATCATTGTATAATATCACATGAAAGTATCTACATTAATATGATCATAAGCTAGTACATCCAAAATGCGTACCGCATAATTGGATCAGGCCCTTCCCGTCATCATTGTTAACGGAAGCCAATATTATAATCAGAACCCTTACCATCATAAGTGTGTACGGGCTCCAATATTATAGTCAGGACCCTTCCCATAATCATTGTTAATGGGTGCCGATATTATAGTTTGGCCCTTCCCCGTAATCATTGTGAATGAGCGTCGATATTATAATCAAGCCCCTTCCCGTCATCATTATGACTGGGTGTCGCTATTGTAGTTGGACCCCCTTCTCATCATCGTTATGAACGAGCGACGATATTATAGTCAGGACCCCTCTCGTCATCATTATCAACAGGCGTCGATATTTGAGAACGCCCTTACGTAGTGTCCTATAGGCAAGGATGGTGTAACAAAACGTAATTTTTTAACCGTAAAAATCTTTATAAATTAAAAAAAAATTGAAAAAATAATTTTTAGAATCAATCTAATTTTGGTATTTATTCATAAAAATAAGGTTTTAAGTGGCATTTTAATCGGGAATAAAATTTGGAAATTATAACTTTTTGTATAAAAATCGAGAGAAAAAAAATAGAAAAAAATATTCGACCGTCCGATTGAGCTGAATTTTTTTGTGCGACTTTGCTTAGCCTTTAACTACAACATATTAAAATTTTAGCCAATTCCAACGGTCGATCGCCCGTAATGTTTTTTTAGTGTTTGTGTTTGTTTAGTACTCAAATTCTTTTTGGCATATAAACATAAAGTGATAGGTTTAGGACTTTTAAAACACATTTTAGCCTTTTCAAAAATCAGTAGCCTCGTCTATTTTCATTTTCTTCCATCTACAAAATCCTAGCCCCATTTAAAATCAAGATTCAACCCTAGTTTTAATGGATTAAACCGAGTTTTCTCTAGATCGTTCAAGAGCGTGTCTTTACTGTTTTCGCGAGAGGAATGCAACAGTGTAATTAAAATTTTGAGGAAGAATTTTATGAGTTTTCAAGTGATGATTGTATGGTATGGGGTTTATAAAATATGCTCATCTACATCTCTCAAGAGTATTTTCTTGTTTCTCAGTTATTTGTATTCTTTTTGAGATGTTGTGGTATTCTTTGGAATCCTATGTGTTATTCAATTGAGATATTGTGTTTTTGCTTATGTGGACACGGTGCCATGAAATTTCAATATGGCATTGAGAATGGTCACCTACTAAAAGTCCAAAATTCTAATTGCCATAATGAGGCTTTAAAAAGCCTGGTGAGGTGAGGTCCGGTGACCTATTGACGTGTTATTGAGAAATAAATTGGTACAATACTCGGGTGTTGCATTGGACTCTTATACAGTTTCGTATTATTTCATTTTATTCACCATTATTGTATTGAGCATATATTCTTGTCGTATTGTGTACTTCCCTATTTTTATTTTTAGTGGCATGTAATAATGGATTTGGGACAATATCGGTGATGAAGATATTTAGGTGACACATGAAATACAAATTATTGTTGGCAAAAAAAGTGTATCTTAATGGAGCTTTTTAATATTTTTAGTACAACAAAAATTGTATAATTATTTGGAGAAAATTTTTGTATTATTGAGAGACACTAGAATTTGGTGTAATAAATTTATTTGTTATTATTTAGGTGACTCACTTTAATTTATTGGTGCAATTTACATGCTCTGCTTACGTTATTGAGGATTTTAGTTTAATTTTAAGAAAAGTAGCGACTCGAATTTTTCAGGTTGTTACAGATGGTATCAGAGCTTAGGTATGCGACGACCCTCAGATCTTTGGATTTGGGTATATCATATGTGTTAGTTGTGTTTCTTGGAGATATGGCGTTTTATGGTAAGGACGTTGTAGGCATTGATGTTATAACTAGTAATCTTGATGTGAGGATATTTAGATTTGATTTTGGGAGACGAGATTTATTTTGGGGATCGTTAGGGAAGATGTTAGGTATGGTAAGTATCAATTTGGTGATGTGAATTGATTTGAGTACTTAAGTGTTGCGATGACTCTTGGAGATATAATTGAGTGATGATTCGTGAGAGGGCATGTTACGCCGAATATATATTGTATCTTTGTTCGTAGGATAAGTGCATGTGAAATTGGGTGTATGGGCGCCCAATTGTGATATTCTACGGGTAGGCATATGTAAGCCTTATTTTATTTACGCGACTTTACGTTTGACGTTTACACTTTGTCGAATTCCGAGGACGAAATTCCTATCCTAGTGGGAAAGTATGTAACACCCAGTGATTTTTTAGCCGTAAAAATCTTTGTAAACAAAAAAAAATAATTTTTGGAATCTATTTAATTTTGGTATGTAAAAAGGTTAGTATTTGTAACACCCTGTGATTTTTTAGCCGTAAAAATCTCTGTAAATTAAAAAAATAAAATTTGGAATATATTTAATTTTGGTATGTATAAAGGTTGGTATTTATATATAATAATAAGGTTTTAAGTGGAATTTAAATCAGGAATAAAATTTGAAAATTATAAGTTTTTGTATAAAAATCGGGGGAGGATTCGACCTACGAAGAAAAAAAAATATTCGACAGTCCGATCAAGCTGAATTGTTTTGTGGCTTCGTCTCACCTTCAGCTACAATATATTCAAATTTCAGCCAATTACAACGGTATGATCGCCCGTAATGTTTTTTTAATGTTTGTGTTTGATTAGGACTCAAATTCTTTTTGGTATATAAACATAAAGTGACGGGTTTAGGACTTTTAAAACATATTTTAGCCTTCTCAAAAAGCAATCTCCTCCTCTATTTTCATCTTCTTCCATCTACAAAATCCTAACCCCATTTGAAAGTAAGATTCAACCCTAGTTTTGAAGGATTAAACCGAGTTTTCTCTAGATCATTCAAGCGAGTGTCTTTACTATTTTCGCTAGAGTAATGCAACGGTGTAATCAGAATTTCGAGAAAGAATTTAATGAGTTTTCAAGTGATGATTTTAAGGTACGGGGTTAACACAATTTGCTACTCAAAATCGCTAAAGATTATTTTTTATTTCTCTGTTATTTGTATTCTTTTTTAGATGTTGTGGTATTAATTGGAATCCTATGTGTTATTCGATTGAGATATTGTGTTTTTATTTACATGGGCATGGTGCCATGAAATTTTAATATGGCACTGAGAATGGTCACCCGCTAAAAGTCCAAAAGTTCAATAGCCAGAATGAGGCTTTAAGAAGACTAGGTGTGGTGAGGTGAGGCCCGGTGACCTATTGACGTGTTATTAAGAAATAATTTGGTACAATGCTCAGATGTTGCATTGGACTCTTATACAGTTTTGTATTGTTACATTTTATTTACCGTTATTATAATGAGCATCTATTCTTGTCATATTGTGTACTTCCCCATTTTTAGTTTTAGTGGCAGGTAATAATGGATTTGGGATGATATCAGTGATGAAGATATTTGGGTGACACGTGAGATACAAATTATTATTGGCAAAACAAAAGTGTATTTTAATGGAGCTTTTTAATCTTTTGAGTATAGCAAAAAATGCGTAATTATTTGGAGATGAACAATTGTAAAATTTTATATTATTGAGGGACACTAGAATTTGGTGTAATAAATTTATTTGCTATTATTTGGGTGACTCACTTTAGTTTATCGGTGCAATTTAGATTCTCTACTTACGTTATTGAGGATTTTAGTTTAATTTTAAGAAAAATAGAGACTCGAATTTTTAGTTTGTTACAGATGGTTTAAATACACACAAGTCCAATTTTTTTTATTTTTCCTATTTTAATGATTGAACCTTTTAAATAAAATTTCCCAATTCAACTTAGCACCGATTAAACAGTTTCTTGTGAAAACCAATTTACCTTATTTCATCTTTTAATTCTAAATATGCATCTAGGTGATAGCAGATAAAATAAATAAATAATAAGACGACGATGTACGAGGAAACCATTAAGGGTAAAAACTTCGAACGACCCAGCCAGACAATCACTGTGATATGGTTTTACAAAAGTATATATAGTTGACTTACACAACGACTCGATCCTCAAAAGTCTTGACGTTCTTATGTGTTCAAGCACTCTTTCACCGTGCATCGTAGGAGTCCACCCACGCACGTCCCCACAGTACACGAATCCACATGCACCTCAGCATCTACTGGTGCAACTCAGCAATCATCTACGATTCGGAACATGGAGTCCACCGCTTCTTCACTGCAACATAATAATCAGTAAGTAGGGAGTCCACCACACGGAAACACGTTCGTTCAAGGCTAAATAAACAAGCCTTAGTGTCCAAACTAGATCTCAAAGCATATGTATTATGAATCTTGGATCTAGAAAATAAAGGTGAAACTTTGGGAATTTAGAACTCTTGTAAATTGGTGCAGAAATAATTTTGCAAAAGAGTTCTTAAACATATTGGGTCTCTTACACCTTAAATAAGAAAACATGTTTTTTGAGGCGGGGGTTCGTTCGAACGAGAAACAATCTTCGTTCTAACGAGAACCATATCTCGTTTGAATGAAATAAGTTTCATTTCTACTGAACCAAAATAGTTCATTTTCGTTTGATGCTTACTTGATACAATGCTTCTAATGAGGCTTCAAATGAAAATACCCAGTCGTTCGAACGACTTATGGACTTTGTTTCTACGAAATAGACATTTTGTTCTAATCAACTATATTTTCGTTTGAATGAATAAACACGAAAGAAATATTTTTCGTTAAAAAATAGTTCCAAACAGTTTTAAGAAAAACATAACACCCTTAATAAAAATTCCAAGGACTCATAAGTGATATGCATTCATAGCTTCGAGATCCTCACAAAACGTGAAGACAAACATGGCAAGATAAACACGACTTAGCAATATCCATCACTCTTTGAAGCTTGGCCGCTACGCCTTGATCAAACAATGCCTTAGGCTTATGGGATCAACGATACAAAGTTTATCCTATGACATTAACGTTTTGATCGGAATAACGCCAATTACATACAAATTGACTCTATTGGAAATTTGTTCTTAACAATCTCCCCCTTTGGCTATTCCGGGACAAAACCAAACATAAAAACCTACAGGACGTCAAGCTCTCTAGAAAGACTCATTCCCCAACCCAAAAAGGAAAAGTACAGATGCTCGATAGACACACAAACATGATTAGCTTTGCTTTGCTTGAAAAACTTTTTCGCATTAATGTAAAGCTTTAATACTGCACACTTAAACACACCTTTAAATGCAAAGAGAATACAACAAGTACGAATACGTAAATGGATAAACATCTAAAAATGTCTAAATAATCTCAACCTAGGTAAGACGTCTCCCCATAAGATAAAGATATCCTAATCAAACAAAGGAAATATACCATTTCTCCCACTTTTTGTTCAGGAATAGACAAAATCAAATGGCATAAATAATTACTCCCCCTAAATAAGTGATCATAAGATACCAATTTTAAAAATAAATTTGATACCACAATTAAGCATAAGGAGATGGGAATAAAATCATGCAAAGATGTAAAGTGTAGCAAACACATAACAAGGCAACTCAAATATAAATAATCCAATAGATCAATCATGATAAATGTTGACTAAGTATAAACCGCAAAGACTCGAAACACAATACCATATATAATATATAAAATATATATTATGAAATTCTGGCACACATATATAGGCTTTACATAAGCTTTACAATACCACAAAACGTGACCCAAAACACATAAACTTTACACACTAGCATAATATCGATGTGTCTAAACATGTGGGATGGAGCGAATGGGCATGGACTGGATAAAAATCAATTATAACCCAAACACTAAAATATGTTAAAGAAGTTATAATTGACCACGCAAATTTATCAAACTAAGATTTAGCCTCAAATGACAAGATAAAGTGAACTTAATGAACAAACAAACACAATGTACATAATCCTAGACTATTAATGATTCTACAAGTCAATAACGTCATGACAAAATAAGAAAAACTAGGATTCATTGTGCAAACTCGTTGATCTTCAACTAAAAACCTAAAAAATACCAATATAATAAAATCTCAATTCTTAATTCTTTTGGAGTTATTTAAATTGAATAATCAAACTAAACTAAGTTGTCCCCATATTAGAAATTTTTCTGTTTTTATTGCCTTTCTTTTATTAGGCTCTTTTAAACGGTGGCTTTCACGCAAAGTCAACCTGTTTTTCGTAGCTCTTTCCCGTGTACACTCGTAGATAGAAATACGAAGCAGACATTCTCACAGGCAACGGTTCTTACGTGCATAAATTCCCTATAGTAAAACAATATGTAGATGATAAGATTGATGGGAGAACACCTTACTAAGCTCAAATATACATGTGAAGTTAAAATCCAACTAGCTCGTGCATGTGTGTGCTAAGGCATATACAAAGACAAATCCATAAAGCAAATCAATGTCAAAATAACTCCATGTAAACATGACTAAGAACAATCTAAGTATCTAATATCATAACCAAATGTTGTAGTCACATGGAAAGTATGGAATGAATTAAATTTAAACACACCAATATGCCACACCAAATATGTAAAATTAAACTACACTAATAAAAACAAAAATATTTTTGAGTTTTCTAAAATTTATCAAAATAATATCTTTTTGCAATTTTTTTTTCAATATGACTTAAAAAAATCTTTTTGTATTTTTTCAATATGATACCGATAAAAATGTAATACAAAATTGTACACATGTCATAACACTAGAAAGAATATATCAATAATCATGGATAGAATATGACAAATAAGCTAACACAATTAACCATTAGATGAAGCATGAGAAGTAGCATGTGCAAGCAAATGACAATCATGAAGTCTAATACGTAAAGCCTCAAAATCCTATTTTCTAACCCCAAGTAGGTGTAAAATGACGCTTAGGGGCTTTTGGCTCTATTCTTAGATTTTTAGGATCGTTCTTAAGATCATAGCAAAAATGCCTAAGGCGACCCTTTCCATCGCAAAACGTGCAAGTGTAGACACGACGGGGAGTGTTACCTAAACGTGGACCTCTTCGAACATTCCTAGTTAGTTCACGTAAAAGTATGATCTTGAATTTAGTAGAGGAAGTAATGCGATCATCGAAGCCAATTCCACACTTGTCATCTTTGATTTGGATGGTGACTAAAATCTTATCCAACTTCTCCGACCTAGATTCCAAATAAAATTTAACCCTACTCGAACCTCTAAGTCTCTCCTCAAGCTCCTCAATCCTAGACTTGAGCAAAACACCTAGACTCCTCAAACTGAATAAGCTCATTTTTCAAAGTCTCCATAAAACCACGAAGACTATTGATTCGTCCCGAATCATAGCACTCATTACTCTCGAACTTATGCATTTTAGTCCCCTCGGGTATCGTAATTGCAATAATTATGCTCATTAACCAGAAAACCTTTGTTTTATGCACAAATATGTTATTTGATGTATTATTGAGCTTTTATAGGTGTTACGGTGCGTAGTATGCAGTTTGAGCACGTTCTGATAAAAGTTCGTCGTGTTTCGCACGTTCAGGGGCAATTTTTTAATTTCACACTTCAGAATTTTTGCCCGAAGTATCCACGAAAGTTGTAGCTCTAGGGCCAATCTTCGCGTGGCCGTGAACGGTTCTCGAATCGGAGTTCGAACGAAGGAAACACGGACCTTTAATCAGAGAAGAAATATAAGAATAATTTTTATTATTATTTTATTTAATACACTAACAATTCTAATAATACCGACCATGTCCCTAGCTCTCTTTTTTGCAGCAAGCTTTTCTACAAATGGTGATTTTTGTCCTATGCTCAGGTTTGTGCTCGGGTATTGGGTTCGTTTCAAATTGAGGACTTTGATCCGAAATTGGAGCGTGATTTTTTACCACAGCGCATTTGGGTCTTGTGTGCTTTGTCGAAATGAATTTTGGTTTGGTGTTTGCCACCATTAATGGGTTTTGAAGCTTGGCCATTAATGGAGATTTGGGTTTTTGGTTTGTAAGCCATTATTGGAGCTCTCGGCTTATACACGCATGGAGGTCTCGATTTTCAATTGCAGTTGGGTTAGAGATGCTATTTTGCATCAATGGAGGTCATTGACATCTTTTTTGGGGCTGTTATGGATGGCAGTGGGTCTCCACAAATTGCAGGTCTGCCAGCACCACCGGTCGACCGCGCTTTGTATTTTTGCCGTGGGTTGAGACCAGTGGCCCTTCCACTATTCATGTGGTCGACTGGCTTGATCACGGTCGACCGGTGCTCTGTTTTTGTCCGAGAATTAGCTGCTACTTTTCTCTTTCCTTTTTCTATTTCTTTTTCATTTATTTTTAATGTAATTAAATCCCTTTTCTTTTGTTTTTCATTTTCTTTTATTACTTATTTGTAACTTACTATATAAAGCAAGGTTAGTTTATTTTTGGAAGACATCTTACATTTTACATTAGGTTTAGGGTTTGTATTGGGAGCTTTGCACATTTCCTCATTTTTTCTTTGGTTTACCCATGTAAGGTTTTTACTATTTATTCGTCTTCTAGCTTTGTGCTTTATTTACTTGCTTTCTAATTTAGCTTTTTTTTCATGCTTTCCATTTTCTTCCATGCCTAGATAATTTTAGAGTTAATTTAATTTGTGTGCTTTAATTAATTAGTTGATTTTATTTATGTCATTAATTGTGTGTAGCAGCTAATTTAGATTAGGGTGCGAGTAATGGAACTCACTTAAGGGTGATGTGTTGCTTCGCTTTGGTGATGGTGTTTACTTATTTATTTCGAGTGTGTTGTCCTAGTTATTATGCCTAGGAGATTTAACGGGATATATCATGTATGCACTGTATTTATGATCTTGCGTGCGTAATTTCCGAGATATGTGTTGACGCCAAAATCATATTAGTCTTTTATGCGAATTTAGGGGTGTGACAACTATTAATTTAATTAATTTATGAAATGAGATGCAATCTTAATAATTCGTAGTCCCATGTAACCATTTATACGCGTTAACTCGGCGTGAGGGCTATTAGTCGCATCCTATAGTTTTTATTCTCTTTGTTAATTTAGTTTAAATACACTCATGCCTAGTTTATCTTTTATTTCTTTTTGGTTAACAAATTATCTTTTACACTTTTATTTTAGGAATATTAAACCTTATAAATTCTAGCACTAGTCTCTGTGGATTTTTCGATACCCGGACTTAACCGCTATACTCCCTTAAAAGAGTGTAGTCATAAGTTTAGGTTTTTGTATTAAGGTGGTGAACAGAAAACAACGATCGACATTTTGACACGCGCTACAATCGCTTGAATTTTTTGGCCGCACATATTTTGTGGAATTCTCTTTCTCGAGCCTTTTTGGGGTAAGCATGTCTTATTCCAATTTTTTTGGTAATCGTAATGATAATTCTCAAAATCCCCATACCCCTATGACTTTTGGTGAATACTTAGAGACCCAAAAAATTGCAAATTCTAAAATGTCTTTGAGTGAGTATAACGAAAGTCAAGCTTTAGAGTGCATGTATTTTGAGGATGATTGGAACGATTTTGGGCCTCTAATTCCTTATAATAAGAATGTTGAAACTACATGCATTATCTTTCAAAATTCTTATAATAATGATTTTGAGTGTAGTTCCGATAACGACTTGCAAGTTTCGCATTTTCAAGAACCCGCACCTCGGCCTATGACTTTCGGCGACGACTTGTGAATGCTTGAAAATGAGAATATTGAAAATTGTTATCGGGAAGAAAATCTTTTGTGGGAGCATGAATTGGATTTATTATTTGAATCCGACGACAGTTTTTCTTCTGAGATTTTTGAAGTCGAGGAATGTTTTGAACCAAATGAGGAATTTTTGCCTACTTTGGAACAAACCATCCGTCACTTGGCCCATGGTATAGTAGAGAATGAAAGTGAGGATGAAATGAATGTAATATCCATTTGTAATGAAATGTTTCTTCATTGGTCCCCAAAGAAGAATATTTCATTGAAAATGATCTTATTTGCTTCGAAACCCAATCTTCAAGCGACTCATCTTTTGAGTTTGAATTTCTTTCCTCCCCATCTTTATTCTATACTGTCACACCGATACAAGTACCCAATGAATCGGTGCCAAACTTTAAAGGGTTAAACCTTTTCACCGATGATGAGTACTTGCTCGAGTTGCCTTCCATGAAGGCATCTTTGCCTCCATGTGTGCCACCTCCCATTCCAATTTCAAAATATTTGGGAGATAATTCTATTTTACTTGGCCCCTTATGTATTTATCACTCGTTTTATCCAAATCCCCCATCCTCCCTCCAAATTTTTTAATTGGGGATGGTTCATTTCTTTCGACTTACACATGCCTTCTGTTGTTTGAACGAAATTCCTATATTCCAGGAGGTATGCATGTAAGTGAGGGTACACCGGTTATCCTCCAAAGTCAAATCGTAGCTTGGGTGGACCCTAAAAAATTTCAAGTTCTATTGTATAGTTGATTAGAAGTTAAAATTATAGGTTGTAAGTAGTTAGTTTATTTTTCTTCTTACTTGTAGTTTAGTGTAATTAGTTAAAGTTTTATTTATTCTTTTTGTTATGCTTCGGTACTAACATGTTTTGTAGAGTCATTGGACTTGGACTTTTAAGAGATCGCTCCATTTTGGGTAATATCTCTATTTTCCTTTCTTTAACTTGGTTCTTAATTAACATTGAGGACAATGTCAGGTTTTAAGTTAGGGTGTGTGGGAGGATATTCTATCCATTCATTAGTAGTGTCTATGATTTTGATTACATGTTATTTCCAAGCATGCTTTTCTTGTAAAAAATAAAAAAATTCAAAAAGATTTTCTTTCTTTTTTCTCCTTTGTTGGGCATTTTGCCTTTGTTTTCGATGATAAATTTCAATAATTTCCTGATCCAATAGTTAATGATGCATGTTCTCGATTTTAGAAGTTATTAGACTTTTGTCCTCAAATCATTGATATTATGAATAACTTCATGAATTAAACTTTATCCCATGAGCACATGTGCTTTCTTGTTCTATTGATTTGGTTTAAGATTTTTATAACTCGATAATCTTTTGTTGCATTGTATATACTTACACTGAGTAAGCTTTGTACATTTTGTCATTTGTGAGTGTTATACACTATTATTTCCTCTTTGAAAACGTTGAATTCTTCGGTAATCTCTCTATTCGTTCATTGATCGTTCATCTATTGAGTTCATTTTTCAAATTTTTTACTTGAGCATGATTTTCATATATTGTTTTTACTCGAGAATTGCGTAAACTTTTGAAAATGATCATAGTCCATCTTTGTTATATCACCCGTATTGACCTTGACCTCACCTTAAATGTTTTCCCTCGTCAACCCCTTTCAGCCTTAATATATCCTTTCGTTTCATAACCCCAAATCCCAAAACCAGCTCCGAATTGGAGTTTCACACCATATATATTACCTTTCATACCTTTGTTTGGAATGTTACTTGGGATTGAATGATGTTCTTGTTATGTGGTTGTAATTTAGGCTGTGAGAGTGAAAAGTAAAGAAAAGAAAGAAGTGAAACAAGAGAGAAAAAGATAAAGTATAAAACAAAAGAAAAAGTGAAAAAATAACAAAAGAAAAGAAAAGAAAATATGAGAAAAAGAAGAAAAGAGAAAGAAATAGAAAGTTTGTATATATGTGATGTGTATAGTTCAATAAGCTTTGATTGCTCTCCAATTGTTATACTTAATGCTTGATTATGGAACTTGTTTTCCATTTTCGTTATTTCCCACATTTTCCAGTATCCTGAGTTTTCATCCCAGAACACTTTGAATCCGTATATACATATCCTTCGTTTCGTAACCAAGATTAGCCTACATTTCAAACCTATAAAGTCCTATGTGATCCTAGGGTGAATTTAATTTGAAAGTTGAAATAGTTTTGATAATCTGTGAAAATGCATTTCGCCTACTTTAATGAGCGGTATCTTTCATTGAGATTATAATTTTTCATTTTATATATAGCGTTCTTCATTTGTGACATGTGTACGACCTAATTTCCATTTCCATTTACTCTTTATGCCTGTATGTTCCGTGTGTTAACTCCCTGTTTCGAGTGAATTCACTTGATGAGTGTAATGCCCGTGAGGATTGAATATATGATTGCTTTAATTTTTATCCAATTTATATAAGTTTTTTCCAAATCATACTTTGCATGTGCTCGCTCCCCTCCCACATTTTAAGGTTTCAATTTAACGAAGTTCATTCTATAATGTTAATAATACGAACTTTTGTGTGAATTCATTCACTGTGCTAATAATGTGTATAAAATCTTGTCCGTTGTTGTTGAGCTTGTCACGTGTGATTGGGCATATATTTTGAGGAAACTATTTGATGTTTGTGGGTTTCATCCCTGAAAACCCCCCACGAGATGACAATCGTCCACTAGGGTAACCTAGGGGTTTAACGGCTTATTGTATACGCTAAATGCAATTGCTCACCCGCGAAAGTGGCTTTTATCTCTTTTATCGCTTTTGTATATATCTCCTATTTTGTGGTTTTCTTATAGTTCTTCTTGCATTGATTTTCATTACTAGGGACTAGCAATGTGTAAGTTAGGGAGTGAAGTCTTTCACCCTCAACAAACACTAGCTTCTCTAGAAGAACCCTCTAATGTGCCCTAAGATCCTCAATCAAAACACTATAATCATTTTCTCATGGCATGTTTTTTCAACCTAGACTCCAACTTCAAGTTAGCCTTCTTCATCTTCATGGTTTTGTAACACCCCGTATTTTTAATGATTTTTAAATTGTGATTAATTAAATTAATCTGGTTTAAAATAAATATTAATTAGCGAGAGATGGGTTAATATTTATTTATATGAATTACATTGAGTATTACTTAGTGACTAAGTAATAAATTATTAATAATTCATTATAATTATCACGAGTGAAAAATACGACAGTTACAATAATTTAGTCGGGACGAGCATGTCAAGACTTAATTTTATGATATAAAAGGTAATATATTTATGGGTCATCCAAATGGTCATTTCGAGTGTGCCAATGTGTCTGAAAGGGTCAAATAGTTAGAAAAGTGTACTCGGCAGTTTAGTTTGGGTCCCGAGTCATTTTTAGGTCAAACCGGCACCCAGAGAGGGTATTTTGATCTTTTGGATTTTTAAGGAAAGGGGACCTACGAGTTTGCTAGACTTGTATCATCTGGTAGGGTGAGGAAGTTAGGGTTAGAAGTTAAAAATTCATAGATATACCACAAGTGGAGGAAGGAGAGGAGTTCCAAGGCTTTCCCACACCGTTTTTGCACCACAACCACCACCGAAGCGTAGATCGTGATGAAAGGAAACCACCACAGCATAATTCTGCAGAAAATCAGACCTTCAATTTGAGGCATGTATTTATCTTGATAGTTTTGAGCATATATACCATCCATGTTAGTGTAGGATTAATAATCTCTTGAAATTATGGATATTGGCTTTAATTTGGAAGGTTTAATTCATTTTCTTGGGTAGGAATCGTGATAGGTTAAATCCCTCTATGCATGTAGAATGAGTTTGATGAAATAGTGTTATAAACATGTTAATAAATCTGGGTTCTTGTTGACGTTCTTGAACAAAAATGATAATCTAGGGTTTTGGGGATTTAATGTTGGATTAATCCGAATTAAAGGTGTTCCTTAATGATTTAATGATTATGGTATGCTAGAAATCGTTTATATACTTTACTATGATGTTTGGTACTCTTGGTCGGGAGTTTGGGATTGGGTAATGGAGGTTTAGAGGTTTAAAAATGGTGAAATCCCGTAACAGTTAAATGGAGAAGACGAGACCTACTACAGGTGAATCGATTCAGCTCCTAGGCCGAATCGATTTGGAAAGCGAATCGATTTGGACCAAGGCCGAATTGATTCGGTTTCCCAGAATTGGACAATTCCTCCCTCCCCCCCCCTTGCTTATAACTCGTGGGAAACGATTGGGTTAACTTTTGTAGTAATTTTAAAATATAATGGGGGGAATTTTAATTACAAGTAAGCCAATGTTAGGATTAAGACTTAGTCATATAGGGAGAATTTAGGGGCAAGGTTAATTAAGCGTAATGGGGTAATAAAACCTAATTCGGGGAATAATATCTTGTCATGGAGAATCGACGGTATGAGTAAGATGACTACTGAAACAATTTCAAGGGTATTTAATGACCTTAGAGTAGTGGGAAATACTCTGGAATGTACGATAAGACGTAAAATGTTAAAATAATAATGCATAAGATATTCGAGAGTTATTATGCTACGTACGAGATATATTATTGGTTACGTGTATACTTATACTCAATATATATATATATATATATATATATATATATATATAGGTGGTGTGAATACCTATTGTTTGATTTATTATGTGTAAAGAACATACCTATGCTACTTTCTTTCACGGGAGGTTCCGCGCCGTGGACAGTCTTATCCGGATGAGCCATTTGGGGGATTTTAGACTTGTACCTCAGAACATAGAACTTAGGATTGAGCACTAATTGTGAGTATGTTAGTGTGACCGGCCATTTGGGTGCATTAGGTGTGTGCGTAGCCCAAAGGCTTAGAACTATGTTCACCTCCAATTTATGTGAATTGTATCTTTACGGTTCGGGAGTGATTCCGAATCGGAAGCACTTTATTTAGTACGTGATGTACCAGAATTTGATAGCAGAGTATGCACGCATCGCAAGTCTCAGCCTAGGGATGCTGTATTCGTATATATGATAAGAGTGGTATATATATCTATATCTATATCTATCTATATATATATATATATATCTATATCTATATCTCTCTCTCTCTCTCTCTCTCTCTCTCTCTCTATATATATATATATATATATATATATATATATATATATATATATATATATATATATATATATATATATATATATATATACGTGTGAGTTATTATACTGTGTGTGCATTAGTAGATATGAAAGATCGTGATCTCTAAAACAACTTAAGTATGTGGAAACTTAATACCTAATGGGAAATTCATAATTAGCTAAAAGACTTTGGAAATTGGTAACGTATTGTATGGGCAATATTGGTGGGCACACGAGTCAGTATGTGGGAGAATACTTAGTATATACTAGTTAGGCCGAGTGGCACAACTAGGACTATTTAGGAGTATACGTTAGGCGTGCATAGTAGTTGAGAGGTGAGGATCTCAAGTGAGGGCATGTGTAAATTAACATGTATACAATATCTGCTCTTTTTGCATTTTAAATACTTGCAAATATTTTTCAAATGTTTTATTGGGCGCTGACCTGTTTCAGATATGTTTTGTAGAAACCTTTGAGGTGACCAGTCACAGGGATGCCCAACATGGGAGTTCATTCTTATTTGACGTGCTGCAGTTGCGGTGAAATTTACAGGACCTCGATAGTAGACGCTTCCACCATTATCAGTTCCTTGTTATCATTTATTTATATCATTCGGGCATACCTCCCATATTTAGTTAGTATATATATATGATACTCTGCACTTCCATTTTATTTCAGTTGTTGGACTTGGTTTTACTTGTGGATTATTGTATTGGGATTTCAGGATAGAGTGTTTATTCCAGCTATATTTATTCAGACAGTTGATTTATCGCTTATTATATTATTACTGGAATGGTGAATGTGTTTTTAGTAAGTTTAAATTATTGCATGTTAATAAAAAGATTAAAATTTTGACATTTGGCTATTAGGGTATTAGTAATATGATTGTTATTCGACAGTGATGCTAACTAAGAATGAAACTATTGATGATTCCTGTTTAATTTAATAATGGACTGATCACCCAGGATTAGAATAGGCTGGGAGTCACAGATGGTATTAAATCCAGGTTCTAGTATCCTTAGGATCTGTACGAACTTGTCACATTTCTAGCATAGCGTTTTTCAATGTATAGCGCTACTATTAGGACTGTTGTATTCATGATTTAGCATTTACATCTTCAGCTATTTGAAGATATAGTAGATTGTGGAGTTATAGAAATTATCTTTCGTTTCAGATGCCTCCCAGATGTGCACCATGAGCCACCAGAAATGCATAGCTAGAGCTGTAGCCAACTCAGGCATAGGGGACTCTGAATGCTACCGAGGTTGCTGCTATTGTTGCACATGCGGTTAACGTAGACTTGAATACAATTACTCATCAAACACCACATGTGCCACCTCATCAGATTAAGCTACGGGATTAGATTAAGCAGCTTTTGGGACATGGTTTTATCCGTAGGAGTACATCACCTTGGGGTGACCCGGTGTTGTTTGTGAAGAAAAGGGATGGATCTCTATGCATGTGTGTGGATTACCGAGAGTTGAATAAAGTTACGATATAGAATAAATATTCATTTCCCCGAATCGATGACTTATTCAACCAGTTAAGAGGATCCACCTACTTCTCTAAGATAGATTATAGACCAGGTTACCACCAGTTGCGCATCCGAGAGCAAGATGTATCCAAGACTACCTTCATGATGAGGTATAGGTCTTATGAGTTTCGGGTTATGCCATTTGGGCTAATTAATGCGCCAGTGGTGTTAATGGACTTGATGAATAGGGTGTTTAGAGAGTTATTGGACCATTTTGTCATTGTCTTTATTGATGATATCGTGATTTATTCTCAGACTGAGGAAGAGAACACCGAGCCTCTGCGTAGGGTTCTGTAGACATTACACAAGCACCAGTTGTACGCTAGGTTTGATAAATGCAGATTTTAACTACATGAGGTACAATTCTTGGGTTATATTGTATCTGACATGGGGGATATCAGTGAATCCGAGTAAGGTGTCAGCGGTGAGGGAGTGGGGACATCCCATGACAACGACGGAGGTGCGCAGTTTTTTGGGGTTAGCCGGGTACTATCGACGAATTATTTAGGAATTTTTGAAGATTGTAGGTACGTTGACCAACTTGACTTGCAAAGGGGTACCATTAATCTGGAATGAAGTTTGTCAGTTATCTTTCAACGAGCTAAAGGACAAGTTAACTTCAGTACCCATACTCGCACTGCCCAGGACGGGAGTGGAGTATCTTGTTTATACTAATGCACCCCTACAGGAACTTGGGGTGTACTGCAACAGGAGGATCAGGCCATAGCTTACGCTTCCCGTAAGCTTAAACCTCACGAGAGGAATTAGCCCACCCACGACTTGGAGTAAGTGACAGTCGTGTATATATAAGTGGTGTGAATACCTATTGTTTGATTTATTATGTATAAATAACATACCTATGCTACTTGCTATCACGGGAGGTTTTGGGCCGTTGACAATCTTATCCGGATGAGCCATTTGGGGGATTTTAGACTTGTACCTCAGAACATAGAACTTACGGATTAAGCATTACTTGTGAGTATGTTAGTGTGACTGGTTATTTGGGTGTGTTAGATGTGTGCGTAGCCCGAAGGCTTAGAACTATGTTCACCTCCAATTTATTTGAATTGTATCTTTACGGTTCAGGAGTGATTTCGAATCGAAAGTCCTTTATTTAGTACGTGATGTACCAGAATTCGATAGCAGAGTATGCACACATCGCAGGTCTTAACCTAGGGATTCCATATTCTTATATATGATAAGAGTGGTACATACATACATACATACATACATTCATTCATATATATATATATATATATATATACGTGTGATTTATTATACTATGTGTGCATTAGTAGATATGAAAAATAGTGATATCTAAAATAACTTAAGTATGTGGAAACTTAATACCTAATGGGTAATTCATAATTGGCTAAAAGACTTCTGAGATTGGTAACGTATTTTATGGAAAATATGGGTGGGCACACGAGTAAGTATGTGGGAGAAGAAATAGTATATACTAGTTAGGCGGGGTGGCATAACTAGGACGGTTTAGGAGTATACGCTAGGCGCGTTCACAATAGCTGAGAGGTGAGGATCTCAAGTGAGGGCATGTGGAAATTAACATGTATACAATATCTGCTCTTTTTGCATTTTAAATACTTGCAAATATTTTTCAAATGTTTTCTTGGGCGTTGACCCGTTTCAAATCTATTTTGTAAAAACCTTTAGGTGCCCAGCCACAAGGATCCCAACTTAGAAGTTCATTCTTATTTGACGTGTTCTAGCTACTGTGGAAGTTGCAGGACCTTAGTTGTAGACGCTTACACCATTATCAGTTCCTTATTATCATTTATTTATCTCAGTCGGGCATGTCACCTATCTTTAGTTAGTAGTTATATCAGAGACTCTGCAGTTCCATTTTATTTTAGTTGTTGGACTTGGTTTTACTTACGGATTATTGTACTGGGATTTCAGGATGGAGTGTTTATTCCAGTCATATTTATTCAGTAAGTTGATTTATCTTCATGGAATAGTGAATGTGTTTACTTATGGATTATTGTGTTGGACTTGGTTTTGCTTATCGCTTATCGTACGCGGCGAAGGGATTTCCATCTCCATGAGTAGGACTGCTTCCATGTCGTAGACTAGAGAGTAAGGGGTAGCCCTAGTAGAGGTTCGAACTGAAGTGCGGTAACCCCAGAGGGCGTAAGGGATTCGATCGGACCAATCTTCACAACTCTCAGTCATCTTGCTGATGATCACTTTGAGGTTTTTATTGGCGAATTCAACTTTTTCGTCGGTTTGGAGTCAGTATGGAGAAATTTGTGTCTATGAATCCCATACTCGTAGAACAATTATGTGACTTTTACCTCAAAATATAGCCCGTTATCTGATACTATCTCGTGCGGGACCCTATATTGACATATGATGTTTTTCTTGATGAACTTGGCCATTTTCTTGGCATTCAGGACTGCGTATGACTCAGCTTCAACCCATTTAGTGAAGTAGTCAATGGCAACTAGGATGAACTCATGTCCATTGGAGGCTTTGGGTGTAACTTTCCCAATGATATTAATGAACCAAGTGGAGAATGGCTATGGAGAAGTCATGTTGTACAATTCTTGAGGAGGCAAGTATTGTAAGTTGGAAACTGCTGGCATTTCAGGCATCTTCGAACATAGGTTGTGCAATCTTGAACCATGATAGTCTAGTAGTAACCCTGTCTAATGATTTTCTTGGTGAGCATATGGACATTAATGTGGGGTTTGTATTCCCTGCTATGGATGTTCTGCATCATTTCTTCAATGTCAGCCCCTGCGATACAGTGTAGATGGGTTCCATCGAAGTTTCTCTTGAACAGTTATTTATCACAGATAATGTATTGGGCAGCCAGTTTATGAAGGGTTTCTCGGTCTTTCTTGTCAGAACCTTGGGAATACCTACCATGCTTGAGGAAGCGTCAAATATCGTAATACCAACAGTTGGCGATATAAGGATCTTCTTCTATGATGAGCTCAATGTGGTAGAAGTCAGTTGGTTTGTATTTTTTTTGGACAAGGAATGGATCCATGGTTATTTCTTCAGGCATGCCAATCATGGAGGCTTAGGTAGCAATGGCATCGGCAAGGTTATTCTTTGCTTTGGGCAAGTAGTGGAAGGTGATTTCTTGGAATTGGGAAGATAGCTCTTTTAGGTGGGCATGAAAGGGTAAGAGTTTCTCATACTTTACTTTCCATCTTATGAGTACTTAACCGATGATGAGGGTTGAATCCCTATAGACATCGAGGTATCAAATTCCTTCTTGAGGGATACTTTGAGGCCTACTGTGCACGCCTCATAATCGGTCATGTTGTTGGTGCAAAGAAAATTCAACTTGATGGCGATGGGAGTGTGAGAGTTATCCGGGTCAATTAGGAGTATCCCAATGCCATACCCCTTCTTGTTGGAAGCGCCATAAAAAAACATTGTCCATTGAAGATCTTCTCATTAGGGAACTCAGAAATCCAGACATCGGCTTCTTTCATAGGGTAGTCAGAAAGGTAATCATAGATAGCTCTTCCTTTCATGGCTTTTTACGTGATATATTCAATATCTAATTCGACCAAAAGCATCAACCAATGGGATATTCGACTGGATATAGCAGGCTTCTCGAGTAGGTACTTGATGGGATCCATTTAGGAGACAAGCTTGATGGGAAAGGCGAGTATGTAGTGCCATAGTTTTTGGGTGACCTAGACAAGGGCGACACATTCTTTCTCTAGAGCTGTGTAGTTAACTTTGTACCGGCCAACTTGTGACTAGCATAGTAGATGGATCTCTCTTTATGAGTTTCTTCAAGGTATTGGGCTAGCAAAGCCCCAGCTGCAGTATATGTTACGGTTAGGTAAAGAAGTAGGGGAAGACCAGGTTGCAGGAGCATGAGTACGGGTTAGGTATTGTTTTATTCTGTCAAAGGCTTCTTAGCAAGCTTCGTTCTAGATTTTGGTGGAATCCTTTCGGAGGAGTTTGAAGATGGGCTCACAAATGGAGGTTAACTGGCTGATGAATCGACTGATATGCTACAATTTACAAGGAATCCTCAGGCTTCCTTCTCTGTTCAGGTTGGTGGCATTTCAAGTATGGATTTCAGATTGGCAAGATCTTCTTCTATCCCTTTCTCATAAACCATAAATCCCAAGAGCTTTCCTTTCGTAATGCCGAAGACACATTTCTGTGGGTTGAGTGGCATTTGATACTGTCGTAGTCGTTCGAAGAACTTTCGAAGAGCAGGAACATAACCTTCCCTAGTCTTAGACTTGATAATCATATCATCTACATAGACCTCAACTTCCTTGTGAATCAGAACGTGCAATATGGTTGTGGTAGCCCTTTGGTAGGTAGCCCCTGCATTTTTTAGACCAAACGACATGACAGTGTAGCAAAAGGTTCCTTAAGGGGTGATAAATGAAGTATTCTCTTGATCAGCTGGGTGCATCTTGATCTGGTTGTATCAAGCGAACCCGCCAGTAAAGGACTTGAGAGCGTGGTTGGTTGTATTGTCCACAATCATATCGATATTGGGTAACGGGTAATCATCCTTCGGAGAGGCCTTGTTCAAGTCTCGATAGTCGACGCACATGCAAACCTTCCCTCCTTATTTAAGCACATGTACGATATTGGCTAGATATGTGGGATATTTGATCACATGAATGAAACCCACGTTTAACTATTTGACCACTTCTTCCTTAACCTTGAGAGACCTCAAAGAGTTAGAATCTCATGATAAGCTATCTCGGGATCAATGCTGGGCATATCGTCATAGGACCATGTGAATACATCCACAAATTCCTTCAATAATTCCTCGAGGTGTGCGTGCTCATGCTCGTCAAGGGTGGCCCCTATCCTCGCGCAGTTGGCTACTAGAACCGAGATTAATAATAACAGTTTCATCTTCATTAACTTAAATGCAGTTATGTTGTTTGTTATTGACCTTATTTAGATCAGTTATGAATTACTCATTTGAAAAAACATCATCATCAAGAGTTTGATTACAATCAAGGCAATTAATGTAATGCACATCAAGATACTCAAAATCTTTGTTTATTTCATTGATAGGAAAGACAACATTGAGAACCTCATTAAAATAGGTCTTGATTACATTTGGGTAAGGAGGAACAATAAAAGAAGAAAGGGGAGAAACATCAGGGTTAGGTTGAATATCAACAGGTGGCATAGGTGCAGCATGCCAGTTGAGGAGAGGTGTGTCAGCAGCTTTGATCAGATGGGATGGATCTGACGATGAAGCCCCTGAATGGATCATGTAGAGTGCCAACCCCAGTGTCTGCAAACTAAAAGAATCCTCCAAGTCACTTCCCTAAGAATCTACGGTATCAACTATGGTCTCTTAAATGAGTGGTTGCACTGATGCTAGGAACTTTTGACCCATGAGTAACTGTCTTAGAAAAATAACTCCATCCCTGGTTTCATCTTCTTAGCCACATGATCGTACCATGGTTCAGGAAAGCCGTAAAAGGGGAAATATTCGCCCTCTCTGATTAATCTTCCTTCAAAGAGTCTCTCGAGACAGTATTAGCGCTTTCTAGCCTTCTTTTCAGCCGAGATTGTCAGACAAAATCTTTTTGTATTTTTCATTAAGACTCAAAAAGTAAAATCATAATAGAAAAGATAAACATCACATAAGTAGCAAGCATATATAACATGAAGTACAAAAGATAATGTATGAAAACATGAAAACACAATCAACCATTAGATTTAGCAGGACAAGTATCGTGTGGAAACATGCGAGAGAATCAACCGGTCTAACATTCAATACCTCCAAAACTGATTCCCTAACCCAAATATATGAATATTAAATGCCTCGAGTTTTGGGAACCATGATGACACGGGATCTAGAGTTCCTAGGACCTCTTCTAAGATCATAACAAAATTCTCTATGGTGACCTTTCCTACCACAATCATCCTAGAAGGTTATCTCCCCCCCCCCTAATCTAAGCAAACTTATATCTAAGAGTCTTTTCACATGGCTTCAAAAGTTTTATAAATTTATCATTATCCTCTTTGTTGAGAACTTTCACCCTAGTCTCAAACCTATTAGATTCCTATAATTCTCTCTTTAACACATGGACTCTATCATCACTCTCTTTTTTGGACACTTTTAAATCTTAATAATCATATTTCATGTCCTTAAGCTTCTCATGAATGATATCTCTTTGAGTTTGAAAAGATCGTAAAAATTCAACATCATGTCTTAAGAAAAAAATCATGCTTCAAGAAATTTAACTATTTTTTTGCAAACTTCAAATTCAAACGAGTTAAGTTTTCTACATGAACATGACGCTCATTAAACTCCTCTAAAATATCAAAATCGTCGTCAACACCAAACAGGTCGGTTAACTTATCACTATAATAACCCATCGAAAGAAACAAAACACGAGAAAGAGATAAACATCCAAACAACCCTGAAACACCACGAAGCTATGGATCAACATGATGACTTAGTGCACCCGCTCTGATACCACTTGAAAGTCCTATAAGGTTATAAATGGTAAACGTTTAAAAAAATCCTTTTTTGAATCACATAACTCCATAACATAGTTAGTCATAACATAGCAATCCGCTTCATAAATGCATAAAAGAAGAAAGCAATAAAGGATATTAGAGCACCTATCCATAGAAAATCCCAAACACAAAACGAAATCCAACCCAATACCCCACCATACACTATTTTATAAAAAAAACTCACCAAAAAGGAACTGAAAAAAGGTACTCCGCAAAAATGAGAAGTAAAGAAAACTTTGTAAAAGTTTAATATTAAACCAAATATCTAAACCAAACTCCCCAAATACTCTGTTTATAAGTAATAAAAAGCATAAAAATGAAACTGCCAAGTACCCTGTCATGATAATCAGGTGTAGAAAAGTTTATAATAGATTCATATACATGCTCAATGGCACTCGCCATTTATTTTCTATAATATATAACATTAAATTCAAATTTTCCACATTCCCCACCCTTCATCTAATCAGATTAAACTTCATCAGCCTACGAAAATTCCACAACATTAATAAAATAATAAAGAAAATTTGGATACCTGTTGGATCGCATTAAGCCTCAAACCTTCTGCCTTATATTTTTACACAGAAAAAGAAACATATGAGTACATAACCTATATTATGAAAAAAATGATAAAAAAATACAAAGAAAAACATGAAAAGTTTAGATAGTAAACAATATAAGGAGCGACTATAATATTATTTCATAAATAAATAAACCTATAATAGAATGATATGAGTTATAAATTCAACCCCCAAATCGTGTCGCATTACTATAAGTCTTGCAAAATATTATTATTGAGTACAATACTCTACTTCTATGGCACATCATTTGGTGGATGATATGGGGGTTGCCTTTAGGACTCATAGCATAGAAGTTGTAATTAGTTGCAGTTTACCGCCAACAAGAAAAATAAGTACCAAATACAATATTACTTAGTATTGAAATTAGTCAATATTCTTATTGTTCCTAATTTTTCCTCCGTGATCGAGAGATTATATTTTCGAGTATTGACATACCGAATATAATTTGACTAGCGGTTTAAGTTTATAGACCTTATGATTTAAGGTATGGGTTGTTTTGGGTATTGTTCACGTTTTGGAACCGTTTTGCCTTGAGTAGTCAAATCATACACTTTACTGCAACACCAACCTTTTATGCCTTGAATACATATCATCCCCAACACAGTTGAAACACTAACCTTGCATCCCTTCCAAAAAATTTAATGTCATATGTCTTTAACACTAAATAAGACCACCCCATTAATTAGTATCTAATCTTGGGCCTTTAAAACACATAATAAATTATAATAGTAACATTTGCATAGTCAACTATACATTAGTCATATTAATTTTCTCCACTATTGAACAAAATTGTGCATACCTTTGGGTATGACTGAACAATCAATCAGCACTAGCATTAATCTAACAGTTTTAAAATACAAATTTCAATCTCATCATCATGAAACTCTTATATATTACATGATAAAGGGTTATTCATGGATAAAGCAATAGTAAAGCAAATAATGAACACATAAAGTCAGGGGAAACGTGGAAAACCACACATAAAAACATATATTGTCGTATTCCAATGGCGAATTGACATAACAAACCTACGATGTTAGGCATGATGATATGTGGAATAATATCCATTTCACCAGTTATTATTGATGCCAACACAAATCATAATATCTACGAAATATATTTTTGCAATTGAAAGTGAAATGCAGATGTGCATAGATAAAAGCGTTTATTATATAACTAATATACCTATTGTTACATATTTTACTTGCACAATCATCATCTACCCATAAATATAGAAAACATAAAAGACTATGGTAAGCCAAAAGAGATACTTAATCTCTTATCATGCATATGATTCTCCTTAATAGCAATTCATAAAACAGTTAGTATGCAGCATTACAAATTCATAAGAACATATGAATCAATTAATTTAAAAGGTACAAACAACTTCAAGAATACAAATGATATCATAAAAATAAAATAATTAAAAGTCTAAAGTTGAACTGTTAAATGGTATATGTAGAAGTAGGTATATATATTACAAAACTACCACATTTATATTAATGACGCGGGAGAGGAAAACATAATAGATATGTTTGATTATGTCGTTAACAATCTTGGCCTATGTTGATTCCTGGAGATGAATAACACGAACTAACCAACCCAAATAAAATGTTATTTAAACCCTAAGGCAAAACAAATAGTTCTAGATGTAAAGTAGAATGCATATTGGTTTTTACTAAATTCTTATGTGCCCGCACTTGCTGAAAATATGTTATCTTATGGTCAATTTGACATAGCATTATGCATATCCCTATGGCCATTTCGAAACCTGCACATATAATAATTTCAAAACCCACACATATTATAAAATTAGAAAGAAACCCCGATATAATTAAAAAAAAATAGAGTTATGTTTGCTTCAATTTGCATGTACAAACCTTGAGAAAAACTCAAGTGTACAGGGTCAATATGATAGCTGAAAATAAATAAAACAGAGCTATGGCTGCTTTAATTTTCATAACAATTGCATGATGTCTAAGTCCAAACAGAAAGTCCTCAACTAATTATGTCAAGTTAATGTTTTTAATAATTTCATTGAAAATTCGATAAACTCAACAAATTAAATATATAATACAAAGTAATAACCATGGTCAAATCATATAGTGTTTTATTAAGTGCCCAATATAAGAAAAACTTCATTTACATCATGTTTCCCTTATTTCCTCCTGTAGAAGAACAAAAGAAAAAAAGTTCGATACATAGTAACAGTTAGAGGATTAAAATTATCCATGCAGTTAATATTAAGAAAACTGGCAGCCTTTTTCTCAAACCCGACCATTCAAATGGAATAATAAAATAATATTACCAAGTAGTTCATCAAATTGAAGTACTCCATAAGGTATAAACTATTCTTCCCTATAGAGTACCAGTTTTAGCCCAAACTACTCTTGCCTATGACACCATCACATCCCATGTAAACTAAACTAAATCTACATGAAACAACTTATAGTTAGAAAATACCAATTAAATTAACAATTTAAACATCAGAGAGAAAAATAACAAAATATTAATAACCTCTTGTTTTATTGAGCATCCTGGTGAAATTAAAAGGCATTAAGAGCACTAAACGTTGATATAGTATTGAGATTATATAAAACTTTTAGGAAAAATAGAGTTTCTTAAAGACAAACAAATTTTCAAGGATGAAATTGTGAATGGAATTTCCATTTTATCCTAATATAAAAGCTAAACAAGTCATATCATTTTTTTCAATTTGATTCAACTGAGTAAAATTGAAAAATAACCTAACAATATCAATACCACACTAAACTGTACCATTATAGTGTTTAGCAAGCTAAAACATTAATTCATTACTAATATAAAAGTTATTCCATTACCAAAAGGAACAGATATGTGATACCAATTTTTAGTTCGATGAAGCATGCATTAAAAACCCAAATAATTTATATAACCAAAAACAGTTTCACAAATTTCAAAAGTCCTTTCTTTATTTAGAGTTACTATCAAAATAAACTACAACTCAAACAATTTTTTTGGCTCTGAAAATCTTATCTTCCTAGAAACTGGAAAGGCTTCATTAGAATTTTCAATCAAATAAGTTACAATATAAAAAATCATTAGGATGGCAGATAATTAACCCCAGTAAGATAAATATGTTAGTACATAATGCACATAATGCATATCATAAATAATCCTCATTTATTCACCTAATTCCATATTAACCAATTTTCTGACCTACAACACATAGAAGTTTCCAAAAACGAAACCAAATCACGAGCCATCAAAGATAAACAAAAAAAATAAAATTGTATCCATCACATAAACATAATTAAACTAGAGGAAAGGTAAGGTCCTAGTCTACTGATTATGAGACACAATCAAAATTTAAGTCTGTGAGTTTATCACCAGATGATACTGAAAAATAAGCTCATGATACTCGGCCTCCAAACTTAATATAATCAAAATATTCATTTCCAATATGCAAAATATTAAAATCTGTAAAGGAAAAATTATTTGTATATATGTGCATATCTGAGATTATGGTGCAATTGATTACAAAAAACATAACCCAATGAAATCAACACACGATAAGATTAACCATAAGAAATATCAATAGAGAAATTATAAAAATAAAACGACAATAACTTAAAGGTTCAACTTACAATATAGTGGAGCAAGAACATAAAGACAACTCTATGTTCACTGTTGTCTTTGTCTTGTAGCTTTGTTTTTTAGCTATTAAGTTTCTAAAATGAACAAAAATGGAATGTTTTTTAATCATCATATACATTAATGGATAATCGAATCACTATTTTCTCTATCACAATGAAATTTTATGGAGGTCATGATGAAATTTTTTTACACAAAATAAAAACAAATGCAAAAAACATCTTTCCAGGACAAACAACATAGACGTATGAAAGCAAATAATATTAAGGTATAGTGACAATTAAACCACAATAGTCACAGCAGCCAGCGCAGTTTGCTTAATATAAACTAGTAGATGAAAAAGATCTAAACAACAAAACAAAAGCAAAGAAAAAGACATATATAAAACAAATTAAATCATGAGCGCATAATTATTATTAAAGCAAAGTGAAAAAAAAATCAATTTACCTCAATAATGAGATTTTCTTCCCGAAAGATTAACACCCTTTCTTGAAAAGAGAAATCAAGCGTATAACCTATAATAGCAAGTTGCGTCCATTATAGGTTATAGTCGAAATAAAAAGAATAAAAAAGATTATCACAACCCAATTACAAAAAGTGGAGATTAGGACCCAAACTAAAAGATGACCCCAAATACCCATGTTATGAACCCGAATAAAGAGACTCAGATAATACAATATAAGAAAAAAATAGGAACAAAGATATAATACACTCATAAAATGTGCCTCTGATGGGTTGCTACACCAAAATAAACCCTACCAAATGAAACAAAGACAAAGTTAGACAAATAATAAACTTTTAACAACTAACTAACAACCCAAAAAACTTTTCATGTAAAAACAAAATTCAAAGGGAAAATAAAGCATAAACTTATAAATCAAATGCACAAAACTTATCGAGAACTTTTCATCCATAACTCAACCCACAATGCAAGTTAGTACCTTCAATTTAAACACCAAATGTATGAAAACCCATGTTAGTACGTGCAAAACCAAACTTTTACCTCAAACGAATTGCATAAAAACCAACATGTAAAAATGAAAAGGGCCATTTAAGGTTTGGCCCCCATTTAAATCCCTATAATGAGTCAAACCCCCCGAGAATTGACTTTTTAAAAATTTGGACCCCATTTTTAACATTCCATCCATTTAGCCATTAACCCACATGTTTATTACTGGTTATACCCTTGCTCTGTGTAACACAATTCTTAAAATTTTTCTAAGTTTTCTTCTCTCTCTTTACAACGATTAGTCTTATATTTTCTCTCTCTTTACAACAAGAAATCTGAAATAGCCTTGTACTCCATTTTGAGAATTTTTTGAGTCTTTTAATTTTTACTCTGAAATCTAAAAATATAAGGGTTTCCATGGAGGTGGGTGAAGACTTAGAAATATGGTATGGTGGAGGTTAGGTTTGGATTATGGCTAAATTGGTATCCGGGTTGGTCAGAATTGTGATCGGTGTTAGGTGGGACAAGGGTTGCTGGTATCCGATCGGAGGAGGGAATTTCTTGTCGGTGTTTGATTGAAGGAGGTGTGGCAGCTTATTTGCTCACCGGCCTTTATGGAGAAGCAACCGACGTTGGGATTTGGTCGCCTGCATTGGGATTTGGAGGTTTGAGTTTTGAGTTTTGATTTTTTTGGGCGGAGGTTTGGGTTCAATCCATTTTTTGGCTGGAGTTTGGGTTTGATGACCGGAGGTTTGATAGCCGAAGGTTTTTCATGGATGGAATTTTTATTCTAGAGCTTTTTTTTTAAAAATCATTTAATTAAGTGAAAGACATTTTTTTTACTTAAATCAGTTTTATTTTATATTTTTATGCTGGTATTTTTTTGTTAATGGAAAACTTTTTTTGGCTGGAAAAAATTTTGTTTGTGGAAATTTTTTTTTGGTGTTTTTTGTAGGTGGAAAACAATTTTCTTTTGGTCAAAATTATTTTTTTGAGTGGAAAATGTTTTTTTTTGGAAATATATTTTCTTTTATTGAAAATCATTTTTTATAATCAACTATTTTGTTGGGATTTTTTTTCTTGGGAATATATGTTTTTACCTGAAAATCCTTTTTAAATAGTATTTTTAACAGAAAATCATTTTTAAAAATTATAAACACTTTTTTAATTTTTTTATTATTTGTTTTCTTAATTAATAAATTTCTAGGTGTTTTTTAATTAATTCTGGGATTAATATTTATTTTCAGGTTTCTATTCATTTTCTGTATTTTTTCATTATTTTTGGCTTTTCATTATTTTAGTTTTTTTATTTTCTGAGCATCTTTTTAATTTTCTATTTTTAATTTTCTATTTAATTACAAAATAGAGTACAAAATGAATTGGAGGGGCATTCTGGGGATAAATGGCAAAAAAACATGTGGATTAACGGCTGAATGGACGGAATGTTAAAAATGGGGGCCAAACTTTAAGAAAGTCAATTCTCGGGGGTTTGACATATTATAGGGAATTAAATGGGAGCCAAAATTTAAATGACCCAAATGAAAATTACCCATTTGCATCACGCACCGCATAATATTAATTTTCAATCTTCTTTAGATTTATCTTTGTGTTCTTGAGGTGTTGTATTTTCAAACTTTAAAACAAGTCATAAGGAAGCTTAAACCTTCACCCTTTGTTCTTGAGCCAGAATACTTGTATTTTTGTTCTTTAAGACTTATGTGAATATCTCAGAACTCTAGAACTTTGTATATTTCTCTTGTTTATTCTAGTGTAATATTTAATGTAGTGGATTATTTTGAATTATTCTAGATAGCTATGGCATTCTCTTATATGGAGGTGGGAATGTTCTAGGCTCATTATATAAAATGTTCCTAAATGATGGATTATGAACATTTGTATAGGTCGTAGCCATTCGTTGTACATACAATTGCATATAAATAGGTGGAAGCCTCATTTGGAAAAACCACCAACCAATGTTATAATCTCTCCACTTTATTAAGATATAAATATTCATTTAAACTCTTAGTGTGTGTTTTCATAATCATTCTCTAGACTTTGTGTTCTATAGTGGTGTGTGATTAATCCTTAAACACCTATTAAATTTACTTAGGAAAGAATAATAATTTGGTACGGGATGGAGACCAAGTAATAGTGCACCTAGTTATTAAATAAATTAGTGGCAATGAAATTTAATTTGGGTACTTTCGGGTATGGCTCGTGTGCATGAGCCTGGTTTAAACATTGAGGAATTGTAATTTTTTATTAATTAATAGGTGTTTACTATGATTATGAGGCACATATATTTCTTGTGAGATTTATGTATTCATGTTTACCCCAGTCGGGAGTGGGATACTTTACGTCGTGATTATATAAACGTTGTGATTTATTTGGTCGGCCTGATTTTAGCCGCTTTGTTGACTTTTAGACGAGACCTAATTTAATTAAAACCACGGTACATAATAACTACGTAATCCGGGGAGGTTTTAACCCAAACCTTCTCTTACCCAAAGGATATTCACATAGCTTGTACATCCCAACATTTCAAATCAATCCCGGCCAACCAACCCAATCCTCTAACTCACGAATTCCTAATTAAAAAACCCAATTCTACATTCCAGTCTACCCTCAAATGCCCAATCCTCTATTTAGTCCCTTTAAATAAACAATTTCCCTATATATTCAAATACCCAAATATTAATTTCTAACAATTCGAATCATAAGAATATATCTCTATTCTACGAGTGCATAAAAACTATAGGTCAACCAATCATAGTCCTAGGCCTAAATCTCAACAATTTAATTAATTAAATAATATTCATAAAAATACGGTGTATTACACATCTCTTATCTCCTCGCTGTTGCTTCTATGTATTCTTTGCTCTAATTTCTTCTTCACGACCCAATGACATAAAATGTGCACGGATTTGGTTGTAATTTTGGTTTTAAGTGTAATTAGAGCTATAAAATGTCTTTTAGGTTTTGCTGGGGACATGATTTTGGATCCTAGGCTTTAAGTGCTATACTAGATGTTACAGACCACGTAGACATGTACTCGAATCTTTGATAAGGAAATCCCTTATCTGCGAGGTGTGTAAAGCGTATGAGTCATTTTACGATTACACAAATGTAAGTGATACTCTCTCTCTCTCTCTCTCTCTATATATATATATATATATATATATATATATATATATATATATATATATATATATATATATCGTATTAATAGTAATTTGACTTACCCCGTTGCTTTCATAATCCTTCGACTTTGCGACCAACATAGGGTTAAGTCTAATTTGACTATAAATCGAGGCAATGTCAAATAAAACTTGAGAATTATCCCCCAATTTTTATGAAATATTTTGAGATAACACCCTCATGTAGGGGGTATATTAAAGATATTAGCAAAGTGGGGGTTAAGTCAAATACCACTTTGAAAAGTGGGGGTTTAGTAAAAACATCTCTTATTTGTTTCATAATCACTTTCATTTTCTGTGACATGCTTTTATATTTTGTAATTTGTTTATTTTAGGGAGTCTATCGAGGTAGAAGGGGGTGCGAGTTGGGAATAGGCTATCATTCCGTACTTATTGGGGGGTATGGCATTGAAAGAAATGTCCCATATTTCTGGATTCAAAATTCATGGGGAGACACATGGGGCCAAAATGGGTTCAGAAAGATCCGACAGGGTTTATTCGACAGACTTGCCCTTCCAGTGGGCCCATGTTTTGAACACGTTGTTGCGAAGAAGAATCCCAAAACCACTAAGCCTCACTCTTAAATTTGGAATTTCAAAATGTTGTCCTTTTACTTATGATATATTATGTTGGAAGTGGTAATTATAGTGTATAAAATATAAACCATGTTTGCATGGTATATATATAAAAAAATTCTCATTCTGAACAAAATTAAACTATTAGATCACAATCAAAGCGCAATGGTTATTGTTTCTGATGAGACTCAAGTATTTATAGGTTAGCTAGTTTCAATGTTCATCAAAATTTAACGATAAAAAAAATTCACATCTCCATATTATTAATATTATCACCATAGTGATTCATAAATAATTCGTTTATAATATGGGACAAACTCTGTTGTATGTATCTTCGAAGGTATAATGTACTTGTAAAGTGCTCAAGTCTAAAGATTGAAAGGAACACGTTTAGTTTCAAATTAGTGGTAAAACTTATGGATAATAAATTCCTAAGTAGTAAACGATTAAAGAAAACACTTTAGTTCGACAAATTGTGAAACTGATTGACTTTATATTGAAACATAGTCCTTAAATTAGAGGCGATGAGCTTTCACGTCCTCCTTGTGGCACTGTTTCAAAAGCCAAGAGGCATTTTGTCCCAATGAGGCGAGGCGCAAGCATCATGGAGGTTTGAGGTGTAAGTCTCAATTTAAAAGGAAAAATATAACATTTCTTTTTAAATAGAAAATACTAAAGACATCACAAAGTAATGTATAAAGACTATCAGGAAAGTAGACCCACATGCAATGTCACTATCAAAACAAATGCCAACATCCCGTCATTACAAAAGAAACCATAATCCATGTCACTAACATAATAGTAGCACAACATCATCTTCGTAGAAATTCTTAACGAGAAAACAACCAATAGAAGATAATCATTATCCAACCATCAACCATCACAAAAAGTTTATCTAGTGATTAATCATCTATATTAACAAGTATGCACCACGTGCAATACACTATAAGGGTATTATAAATTTAATATATATTCATTGAAAAATTATATTTGTAAAATTCACATGTACCGAGCTCGTGACAGAGAAATATAACAAAGAAATATTCAAGTGAAATGGTTGATGTGCATTCATAATGTAGAATAATCAAGTGCAATCCTCATATTATTGCTATTAAAAGTAAGTAGTAGGATTATAAAATAGACACATGATGTTACTTAATAATATTTTTTTTTCAGAAAAGAGGAGTATATAAATAATAAAGTTAGATTATAATCTATAGGCACGTGTATATGTTTTGAGTATGTATGAATTGTGCCAATTTGGACATGAAGACCTTAAAGCCAATATAGATAAAGACAAAAAAAGGTCTTGAAATGTACTCAATACATTTACTAAAAACATATCATTAATATAATCTCAGTTCTTTTTCATGTCCAAATAAATGATGCTAAAGAAATATTCCTTTCTATTACTAATATCAACTTACAAACTCTTTATGCAAGGGAAAGTTCTATTCATCATATATGATGAGAAAAATCAATGTTCACATGTGTAAGCACGTGTAGATTACATGATTGAGAAGGGTGCGTGGATAGACATTTTAACAAGTTGGCTTCACTTCACTATAACTTCAATTTTCAAAAGTCACGAGTAAAAATTTGATTTCAATGTTCCAAGGATCAAGCCGCTTCAAACCGAGTGTCGATGACATTATATAGGACCAAGATTCTCTTGTTAAATTCATTGACCTCTATTGGTTGAAGCGATTAACATAGCGCTTGTCATTTTTTATTGGACATAGTAGTGTAGTATTGACTCCTTTATTTTTTAGGTTCTACTTTAATTTTTGTTATTTTGTAATGTTATTCATCTTTTAGTGATTATTCCACCATTTCGAGGGATGACATTTGTTTGAGTAGTTGAAAAGTTGTTCTTTTTGAAACTATAAATGTAGTGAGTTTGTGTAATTTCTGGCTTTGTCATGACTTTTGTGATGAATGTGGTACCCACCCCGTGGAGTATATAACTGAGAGAATGATTGGGAGAAGTGATGCAGCTATGGTCATGGATCTGACCCTCACTCATATGAGATCCACCCATTGTCACTTAAATTGTTTTTCCCTTTCAGTATTGGATGCACACGCACAATTGCTTTTATGATCTGGTTTGTATGTTACCCAGACTCGGGTAGAATGTCTAGTTGAGAAAGATAGTCGATCATCTGAAATGTGTACTATCCATATAGCAATTTTTCACTATTTTTTTTGTTATATATGTTACAAGGTACTCAAGGCCTATATATTTTTTTGTCGATTTCAATTGTATTTGAACTGACCTTATGTGTTTAGTCACATATGTACCTAGTGAAATATAAATTATGGGTTAGTTTCATAATTAAAGCTTTTTTTATTATTATAAACCTTATAATTGTGGGGTATGTGATCTATTCCATCAGAGTCCTTATTCATACAAGAGATATGATGTCCAACTTGGTATCTTTTGAAATGCTCTCTTTTGAAACATGAAAGTATTTGTGTCAAAAGTAGTTTCATGATCCATTTTAAACTGTTGAAAGCATGTTAATATCCTTTTGTATCATTTTTCATTTTCCATTTATGAATTAAAATTGCTCATTTTATTTGCATTCAGGTTGCTAAGGGGATATGCTATCCTCTCCCATATCATTAATATAATCTCAGTTCTTTTTTGTGTCCAAACAAATTATGCTAAAGCAAAGTTCTTTTGTTTGAGAGGTTAAAAAGTAGTTCTTCTTGCAATTGTAAATGTAGCGAGTTTGTGTAATTTCTGGTCTTGTCCCGACTTTTGTGATGAATGTGGTACCTACCACATGGAGTATATAACTGGTAGACTAATTGGGAAAAGTGATGTAACCATGGTCATGGCTCTGACCCTCACTCATATGAGATCTACCCATTGTCACTTAAATTCTTTTTCCTTATAGAGTATTGGACGCACACGCACAGTTACTTTTATGATCTAGTTGGCATGTTACCCAGACTCAGGTAGAATGTTTTGTTGAGACAGATAGTTGAAGGATTGAAATGTGTATTATCCATGTAGCAATTTTGCACTATTCTGAAAGTGTGGTGTGAGACAGATGTTACAAGGTACTCGAGGGATATTTTTTTGTTATTGCTCTAGATTCAATTTGAACCGACCTTGTGTGTTTAGTTGCATATGTTCCAATGGAATATAAATTATGGTTTGGTTTCATAAATTAAAGATTTTTTTTCAATTACAAATCTTATAATTGTGGGGGATGTGATTGTATTCCATCAAAGTCATTCATACAAGAGATATGATGTCCAGCTTGGTATCTTTTGAAATGCCATCTTTTGAAACATGAAAGTATTTTATCTCATAAGTAGTTTCTTAATACATTTAAATTTTTTGAAAGCATGTTGAAATCCTTTTCGTATCATTTTTTATTTCCCATTTATGAATTAAAAATGCTTACATTATTTTCTTTCTAGGGATATGCTAGCATCTCCGTGCCCTCGAGCATTACTACCATTAGGGGGAAATTTCATTAGTTCTATCTTTTTTTGTTTTCTTTTTTTTTTAGTTTCGGTTTTATGTTTAAGACTTACTAAACAAGTCTCAATTTACTTTGGCGAAGAGTAAAACCTAACGATGTGAAATAATTCTTGTGCTAATATGCCCTGCATTATGAAGTTTAGTTTTTGAATGAACTAGAGATTAAATTTTACACCATATGGTGTGAGATGAAAGGAAAATTCTATGTGAATTATAGATTTGTCTTGCCTCTATATTGGACTTTATTGGTAGTTATAAGAAAGATTTAATGATATTTATCAGGGTGTTGTTTGCAAAACACTCTTTTTTGGTAGCTGGTTTATTTAAATTCTATATGATTACATATGTCAAAGTGCACCCCTTTTTTAAACAACGATTATTCTTCTTAATTTCATAGATGAGCTTCAAAAACATTTTGAAGAGTCTCATAGAAAAATGTATATATGGTAGTTTAACTATAAGGTACGAAGAAATATTTATCACGGTGTTGCTTACAAAACACTCTTTTTCGATAACTGATTTATTTTAATAATTCTATATCATAACAATGTCAAAGCGCATTCTTTTTTAAACTCGGCTTATGCTTCTTAATTTGCTAGATTAACTTCAAAAACATTTTCAGGTGAAGAGATTGAGAAAAATCTACATATAGTAGTGTTAACTATAAGCCACGAAGAAATAAATTTAACAAAAAATCAAACGTCACTCAAAACAAAAGTTTTAGTGTCAATTTATCTTTTTTATGACTTTTGTTACAACTTAAGAGGTGCCAATAAATATCATACCTCTTTTGAGAATCAAGTTTTTTCGAAATGTGGAGGGAATGAAAAAGTGAGGAGTTCTTTGCAATTTTTTGGGGTGTCTACTTAAACAATTTTTTGAGGTGCAAAAGTCCAATCAACTTATTGGTCGTGCGAATCAAAGCTCTCTTTAGGTCAACTATCCACCCAGTCAAGCAGAAAAAACACAGTACAATCATGCAACGCACACTACTAGTGTGTTTCCTTCTCGCGAGGAAAAAAAGAAGAGCGACAGGTTCAGTTCATATTTGACTATTTGCAGCATGGGAGAAGATGGGCCAAAAATATCTCGAAACAATGAAAAAAGATATCTCTATAATGAAAAATATAGGGGGTGTATTAGCAAGATCCAACAGTGAACAACTACCTAAAAAACGTCTGCAAGTCCAACGACCTTCAAAATTGTACTCTACCCCGAACAAGCAGCCTTCGCGTCAAGCAAGATCGCCATTGTCCAATTCCTTTCTCCATTTAGATCGATCATAACAGGATAATTATGAATTACATCTACTTAATATTCTATTAAAATTAAACTCGCTAAGAAAAGAAGAGAATATAGAAAATCATGGATTTTGTTACATTCTCGCGATTTAAAGCAACAGTTTCAAATGAGATTGCATATCGCACGAAGGGTCGCTTGAAGCTCGCTTGATGATTTCATATAAAGACAACATATTGTTTTATGAGAAAGAGAGAGAAATAGGGATGCTCTATTACAACACACTCTATACATTACACCATACATCACACCAAGTTATAGGCCTTAAGAAATCTTTTTTTCCAATTTTTTTATTATTTTCTCTAAATTAACCTTTCAATCAACACATGTTTCAAAAACTAGGTCAAAATATATTTTCTAGCTATTATTAAAAAATCATAAAATTCTGTTGGCACAGACCATTATATATAAGGTATTTTCAGCATTTTTTGTCGGTTTTTTAAAAACTAGCTAGATATTGTATTTTGATCTATTTTTTGAACATATGTTGATTGAAAGGTTAACTCCAAGTGTAAAGGGCCTAGAACTTGGTGTAATGTATGGGTGATGTATAGAGTGCGATATAAGAGAGCCTTATCATATATATATATATATATATATATATATATATATATATATATAATGTTTAGGGATTTAAAATCAACTCTAGTAAATTACAATGTTAATATATTTCTCAATGTTTCCTACTTTGGACTCACAACCCAAACAAATACCAATTGCATCATGAACAAATCGATGACTAGTTTTTTCAGGTGTGATAATTTTTTACAATTATTTACTTGATATAACCGAATCGAAGAAAAAACAAAGGGAAAAACGACAAATTTTCATGACGTCTCGATGATTAGTGTAAATAGAAGTGAATGATGCGCCGTGTGCGATATTGATTTGAATAAACTTTAAAATTCCAATAACAAACTTATTTAATTAGAGTCAATTTTAAACCAAATTAAACTAGCTCTACATGTGTGTGTGTGTGTGTGTCAAACCATCATAAACACAAACATGCTAACTCACAGATTTCAGAAAAAATCTCCTTAGGGAAAAACCTTTTATTTCACTATGAATTAAATTGCGATTTACAATCATAATGAAATCTCTAATAAGTTTACCTCAGCAAACCTATATAGACAAGCAACCTAGAGTCAGTAATGGATTCCACGTAGAAAACACGCACGAACCGCAGTCCAATCTTCAGCAAAGATCTACACACAGCGAACCTCAATGACCTCAGTCTTCAGGTGTAGAGACGCACTCCACAAAGATGAACAATAACAAAGTTTTGTTCTTGGGTTCCAAAACAATTCACACAAACTATTGGGATCTTGTGAATTGAAAACAAAAAGGTTTAAAACCCTAAAAATGAGAAAACAAAGTATTCTGCCAAAGCAGTTTTGTCTCTATTCAAAATCGCAGGTCTTCTAATTAAAAATGAAGTTGGAAAAAACTTTTTATAGAAAATCTAAGGTGGCACGTCGCTCGAACGAACCAGGACTCTCGCTTGAACTAGGACACGCGTCGCTTGAACGAGCTTCGCGCGACATGGATATGTCGCTTAAAAGATAGATACTTTCGCTCAAACGAGACAGCACGAAAATAAAATCATTTTTTATTTCTGAAAATTTGCCTTTGTACTTTTGACGAAAAACTTAAAAACTCTGCTCCAAAACTTATAAAATATTTGATGAAAAATATCCCAACACTCTAAGTGAATTATTAAGGACTTAAAACATAACCTTACCAAAGTTAAACTTGCGGAGGCTTGAATGCTGAAGAAAACTTGATATTTGGATTCGTCTTGATGCATTTGATCTTGAACAATTCTTCGACAGTTGTAATGGTATACGACATACTCAATTGATAACGGACATTTATAAAATTATGTCCTTACAAATCTCCCCCTATGTCTATGCCGATACAAAATAATATCCAAATTATCAAAAAATAAAGCCTATACAAATCTAATACCCTCCCATGAACCCAAAACTGAAAAGGTACTAAACAAGTAAGTCCAATTCTTCAAAATCTTCAACTTCAAATCTTTATGTTTTTCTCATCAGGGTGTGTAACATAAAGATCTTCAATTTTGTACCTACAAACATGAGACAAAGCAAATACCTTCGTGACACATTGAGTTTGAAATGATATAAGAATAAATCAATCAATATAATCAAAAGATTAAAACCCTAAAAGTGAGAAGACAAAATACTCTGCCAAATCATTTTCATGTATGGAAAATTTCGCAGGTCTTCTCATCAAAAACGAAGTTGGAAACTCTATTTATAAAAAAATCTAAGGCGGCGCGTCGCTCGAATGAGCTAGGGCTGTCGCTTGAACGATGTTAGTTGTCGCTCGAACGGCTTCGCACGAGATGCCTCTGTCGCTCGAACGACGTGGCAATCTTGCTCAAACGACTACAGTGAAAAATAATTTTTTATTCCAGTCCGCCTCAACACTTAGAAAAAATATTTTGACGAAAAACTCCGCTCCAACACTTAGATGTAGGAGGTGAACAAACCCCAATGGCTGACTCGTACCCCTGGATGAATATGTAGGAGGTGGATTCATATTCACCACATCGTATATGCATGACTGTATCAGCTAACTCGTCACGAAATCGAGATAGTGGTACGTCACCCCCTTTTCTGTGTATAGAGAATAGGTATCGTCGATTGTCGCCGCGACCCGAGAATCCTTCGACATCTCCCGCACCTACCTCGTATATCTCAGCGACATCATTGGTGGGACCACCACCTCATCATCCATAATCTGCCGAAGTACTCCCTCCCCAAGATACCAGGAGTAACCATACTCGTACGCTAGCAGTCGGTGCATTTGTACATTCCCTTCGGTTATCGCCATATCCTGGATGACCATCCCACATGGATAAAAGGTCCCCTACATTATTACTAAGATGAAGTCAATACTTATAGAAAGGAAAATGCCAAAAAGAAAAACTCAAAAGGGAAAAGACGAGATAATCGAGTCACTCACCAGGTCATTTAAGACCTGATGCACCTTCGTCAACCAGAGAGACCACCTCGACTTCCAGCTGGACTTCCACCACCGGTACATCTGGAAGAATCCCCCCACCGACTCATCCTTGAATCCAATCAAACAGGGATTAAGCTCGATAACCTCATAGAACCATGACTACAAAAGGACAAGGGTCATCAGTTAGAAGAAAGAAATTAGGAATTGAAGAGAAAATAGAAGGAAAATGGAGAAGGGAAAAATACCTCCAAAAGATACGTGGATCCTGTAAAAGTTTGCTAGCAGCACCGACTGAATGCATCCAAAGATGAATAAAGGATTTCCAAACTCAGAATCCCCCAGTGAAAGAGAGGGATATTTGAAAGTACCCTCAAATATAGTAAAAGCCACAAGTGTGACACCACAAAAAAAACTTCCAACAGCAAAAGAATGAATAAATGAGCCATTTGATGAACCTTTAGCCCGTTGGTCTCGTTAATCTTCCGATTTAGCAAAACCTCCTGAGGATGAGATATACGGATCGAGTCCCTCGATACTTTTCGCCCAACATCTCCCAATGCCGCCTCCATCGCCACCAGTATCACCCTCAGCGTGTGATCCACCTCTATCTGGGTCCCCTCGCAGTCTATCCCCAGTAGTTGTTGTGCATCAATGGGAGTAACTGTCAACTCCTAAAAAACTAAATGTACGGTGTGGGTAGTATCCCACCACCTCTCTCCCAGAGCTCACAGAATTTTCGTAGAGTGTGACATCTAATCTAATGCAGATGATAGACTACCAAAACTCACTAAAGAAACCACCCGATGCACCACTGATTGAAAATTCTCCCACATGTCTCTGAACTCGATCATCCCCAGGAGGGAATACTCGTCACAATAATATCAGTCAATCAAAATAAAAAAAAATCTAGAATTCTAAGAAACGAGAGAATTCAAAAGAAAAGTACAAAAAAGAATGCCAAAAGTCATGCAGTACTTACATAACCATCAGGGGTCCCACCATTGGACGATCGATGGTGCGCAGGCTCATGCAAAAGAGTCTATTCAGTGGCAATAAGCTTTAACAGATCAAAGGTATTCTTGTTGCCCAACGCTAAAGGCACCTGACCCTTCACTCCAAGTGCTCCCAATAATCAACACCTAGCCACGCCATATGGATCTCACTATTACGAAAGTTTGCCATTTTCTAAACTAAAATGAGGAATGGACGCAGGAACGAATCACAGAAGAAAGAAGCAGAAGATAAGAGAGATGGAAGAGGTGAAAAATGAAGAGAATTAACCCCTTTTTATATGAGGCTAAGGGGTATGTCGATCGGCAGTCCCCTAACATCAGCCGATTGGAACTTTCCCTTTCCCTTACCAAGGTAGTCTAAAAGATCATGTGACTATCGTTTGGCAACCTATACAACCTATCGGTTAGTAACCCCCTGAAATTTCGTACAAAAAATTCCTAAAAAATGCAATAAAGTTTAAAAATTATCCGTAAAATTCCTAAAATCACCAAACAAATATTGGAACATTTCTTCCCCAAGAAAATCATTTTTTAAGTTCCACAAAATCCTAGTCGGATTAATACCACATTTTTCCCAGCATAAAACCCTAAAAATCAGTGCACCCGCGTCCCAAAGACTCGATAGCACTCCATAGTGGAATCCCAAAACTTCATTAGTAAAAATCAAATGCTTCCTTGGCTAAGCTACACGAAATTATAGAATTTTTTAGAAAACAGATTACAATTTTCCCCAAAATAAAAGCCCTAATCGAACATCTCTCCCAAACAATACAATCCTCAGCAAATTCCCAAAAACACAATTGTTTCCCCTTGTGGAATTTCCAGACTAAGAATTTGAGTTTTTCCAACAAACCTATCTCTTAAAACCCCAACAAAATATCTCCTCCCCAGTGGAGTCTCACAGAAAAAAGTTCGCCATGAGAGATTTCCCCCACTTAAGGTTCTCAGAATTGACCTCGACTTTCAAAATTTGTCGCTCCCAACTTATGGTCTTCAGAAAGGACATTGACCCTTAAAGTTGGTCTCTACCACTTAAGTTCCTCAGAATTAACCTCGACCATCAGAATTGGTTGCCCCTACTTAAGGTCCTCAGAATTGACCTCGGCCCTGGTCGCTTCCACTCGTGGTCCTCAGAATTAACCTTGACCCTTAAAATTTATCGCTCCCACTTAAGGTCATCAGAATTGACCTCGCCCCTCAGAATTGGTCGCTCCAACTTAATGTCCTCAGAATTGAACTCGACCCTCAGAATTGGTCGCTCCGACTTAGGTTCCTCAGAATTGGTCGCTCCGACTTAAGTTCCTCAGAATTGACCTCGGACCTCAAAATTGGTCACACCAACTTAACATTCTCCGAATTGACCTCGACCCTAGAATTGGATGCTCCCACTTGCAGTCCTCATAATTGATCTCGACCTTCAGAATTGGTCACTCACACATAAGGTACTCAAAATTGGCCTAGATCCTCGGAATTTGTCGCTCCAACTTAAGGTTCTTAAAATTGACCTCGACTCTCCTCTCTACCACTTAAGGTCCTCGGAATTGACCTCGACCCTCAGAGTTTGTCACCCCTACTTAAGGTCCTCATATTTGACCCCGACCCTCAGAATTGGTCTCCCCCACTTAAGGTCCTCCAAATTGACCTTGACCCTCAGAATTTGTCGCTCCCACTTAAGGTCCTCATAATTGACCTCGACCCTAAGAATTGGTCACTCCCACCTAAGGTCCTCATAATTGACCTCAATCCTCAGATTTGGTCACCCCTACTTAAGGTCTTCACAATTGGTCTCGACCCTCAGAATTGGTCGCTCCCACTTATGGTCCACAAAATCAACCTCGACCCTTAAAATTGATCACTCCCACTTAAGGTCCTAATAATTGACCTCTACCCTAAGAATTGGTAGCTCCATATTAAGGTCCTCTGAATGGACCTAGACCCTCAAAATTGATCACTCCGACTTAAGGTCCTCAGAATTGACCTCGACACTTAGAATTGGCCCCTCCCACATAAGGTCCTCAAAATGGACCTCGATTTTTAGAATTGGTCACCCCCATTTAAGGTCCTCAGAATTGACCTCGACCCTCAGAATTGGTTGGACCTACTTAAGGTTCTCAGAATTGACCTCGACCCTTAAAATTGGTCGCATCTTCTTAAGGTCCAAAAAAATGACCTCGAACCTAAAAAATTGGTCACCTCTACATAAGGTCCTCATAATTGACCCCAACCCTTAAAATTGATCGTGCCCACATTAAGGTCTTCGAAATTGACCTCGAACCTCAGAATTTATTACCCCACCTTAAGGTCCTCAGAATAGACCTTGACCCTCATAATTGGTCGCTCCCACTTATGGTCCTCAGAATTGAGCTTGACCTTCAAAATTGGTCGTTCCCACTTAAGGTCCTCAAAATCGATCTCGACCCTCAGGATTGGTTACCCCAACTTATTGTCCTTAGAATTGACCTCGACCCTCAAAATTGGTCGTTGCCACTTAAGGTCCTCAAAATTAACCGCGACCCCCAGAATTGGTCACTCCCACTTAAGGTCCGCATAAATGATTTGGACCATGAGAAATGGTTGCCCTAACTTCACGTCCTTAGAATTGATCTTGGACCTCAGAATTGTTGGCTCCCACTTAAGGTCCTCAGAATTGACATCGACCTTAAAATTAATCAGTCCCACTTAACGTTCCCCTCAGAGTTGGTCTCTCCTACATAAGGTCCTTAGAATTGACCTCGGTCCTCTTAATTGGTCACTCACACTTAAGGTTCTTAGAATTTTCCTCTACCATTAGAATTGGTCCCTCCCACTTAAGGTCCACAGAATTGATATCGACCCTAAAAATCCATCTCTTCCACTTAACGTCCTTAGAATTGACCTCAACCCTAAGAATTGGTCTCTCCTACATAAGGTCCTTTGAATTGACCTTGACCCTTAGAATTGGTCGCTCCCACATAAGGTCCTCAAAATTGACCTCGAACCTTTGTATTGGTCGCCCCTACTTCTGGTCCTCAGAATTGAGCTCAGCCCTCAAAATTGGTCGCTTCCACTAAAGGTCCTTAGAATTGATATAGACCCTCGAAATTCGTCACTCCCACTGAAGGTCCTCAGAATTGACCTCAACCCTTAGAATTGGTAAGGTCCAAAGAATTGACCTCTACCCACAGAATTGGTTACCCCTACTTAAGGTCCTCCTAATTAACCTTGACCCTTAAAATTGGTCGCCTCTACTTAAAGTCCTCAGATTTGACCTCGACCCAAAAAAATTGGTCACCTCTACTTAAGGTCCTCAGAATTGACTTCAACCCTTAAAATTGGTCGCGCCACTCAAGGTCCTAAGAATTGACCTCAACATTTGGAATTGGTCACCCCAACTTGAGGTCCTTAGAATTTTCCTTGACCCTAAGAATTGGTTGCTCCCACTTATGTAAGGACATTATTTTATTGTCCAACTTACATGTGAGTATGTCATATACCGCTACAATTGTTGAAGAATTGTTCAAGATCATTCATACGTTAATACGGATCCAAATCCCAAAGTTCTTAAACATTCAATCCTCTGCGAGATTAATATTGGTAAGGTTGTGTTTAAGTACTTTCGCATTTCACTTAAAGTGGTGGTATATTTTTTACAAAATATTTTCTATGTGTTGGAGAGGAGTTTTTTGTCAAAAGTTCGTTTAAAGTTTTGAAAAATAATATTTTCTGGCAAAATGAAACATTTTTTTCTATTTAATCTAGTTCGAGCGAGATACATAGTTCTTTGAGTGACAAGCGATCTTGTGCAAAGATGTCGTTCGAGCGAAATCCTTCTCCGTTTGGGCGACATCAATGCTTCATTCGAGCAACGCATCGCCTTAAGTTTTTTATCAATAGAGGGTTAAACCACTCCATTTTTTATGAGAAGACCGAAGATTTTGGATACCAGTAAACTAATAACTGCAGAAACGATTTTAGTCTTCTACTTTAGGGTTTTCAATTCACAAAACATCCCAATCTTTAGTGAATTGTTTTGGAACCCCAGATACAATCTTATTGAAGTTTTCTCTTGTAGGGAGGATAACCTACTACTGATCTAGGTGACATTTGAGGGAGGTACTGGGCTGACGTCGACTGCATGTTAGAGGGAGTACTCGTGAGTGTTCCTAGGATGATTGGACTGCGTGTCTTTATGGATCTTATGAGGTTGATTCATTATTGATTCAGAGTTACTTATTCTTGTGCGTATCTGCGAATATTCATTGCATATTTTTCTTGTAATCTTGTAAGTTGTGATTTGCAAATTATTAGCCAAATAAAAAGGTTTTTTACCTTCGGGTTTTTTTTCCCTAAAATTGGTTTCCTTTCGATGCTTCTTGATTTTAAGATTACAAATCATTTAGATGCATGTTTTATGTCTGAACTAAAATTTGGGTTAACTTAAAATTGGTTGGATTGTCATACCATTAATTTAATTTGAGAACATTTGAAATATTTTGCTACACTGCATTCTGAAATTAGTATAAAAGCTTGTTGCACTAAGTTATTGTGTTTGAACCTGATTTTTCTTAGCTATGAATTTTGGTGGTATTGATGATTTTAGATGTCAACTTTTGAAGGGTCTAATTTTAAAATTCACATGAATTCAGGTTTTAAATCATCCCTTAAAAATGACTCGGAGAGGTGTCCTCATTGTGAGGGATTTGGTCATAAGTTAGATGAGTGTCCCACTAATCTAAGGAAAAATGCTAAAAAATTGGCATCTCATGTGTCTACCCATAGTTATAGTGATTTTGAAGAAAAATCTTTTTATTCTTCTAGACGAGAGCTTCCCACCCTTGAGACTAGTGATGTGAGTGATGACGAAAAACTTCTTATGTAGATTCTTCTTTACATAACCCGTCTCGAGCCACAGTGCGTAAAGCCAATGAAAGTGAGGGCAACACGAGTGAAGAGGAGGGAGAAGAGTTGAGTGAGTTAGAAGTTGCCTACAATAATTAATATGTTGAATCTTTAAAGATAAATAAGGAAAACATGAAAATTGAAGCTATATTGAAAGAACATGCTTTAGATAATAATAATACAGATGCGTTGATTAAGGCTCTTATGGAACGTGAGGAGATGCTTATAGAGAAACTAGGATATGTTGAGGGTGAAAGAGATAGACTATGAGGGTTAATGAAGGCTATGAAAAAGGATATTTTATAGTTTGAGGATTCCAGACGTGTACTCGAGTCTATGATAGGTGAGATTGAGAAGATTTTAAGAGAGTCATGCAAGGTGAAGTTTGATTTATAGTCTAGGTCGAAAAATCTGGATAATATATTAGTCACTGTCCAAATCAAGGATGATAGGGGTGGTATAGACTTCGATGATAGTGATGCACCGATTCCCAAACCCACCCCACATGTGTGAGAGAGGCTCCTAGTGTTGTTAAGCGAGAGCCACCTAGAATCATTAGGAGAAAGTCACCCAGGAACATTGAGAGAGCGCCACCTAGGAACTTTAGGAGAGTGCCACCTTTAGGTAACACTCATCACCCGATTTACACTTGCACACATTGTGGTAGGCCTGGTCATCATAGGCGTTTCTATTACAAACTTTAAAATACTCCTAGGAAGTTAAATAATAAAGTAAATTTGATTCCCAAAACACCCACATGTCGTTACAAATCTGTTTGGGTTAGGAAATCAGATTTAGAGGCTTATGGTTTAATTAATCACGATTCTCGTCTTCTTGCACGTGATAAACCCCATGTTAGATCTTTCGATTAATTATATTGGATGTTTGACATATGCAAGTTGTTCTTCATGATATATTCTTGCTAGTGTTATGACTTGTGTACTTTTTGTATTAGATTTTTGTTTTTGATAAAATATATATAAAAAAACAAAAAGATTTTGTTTTGATAAAAATTTTGAAAAGGACAAAAAGAGTTCTGTATTTTGTTTTGCACCATATATGAATGGACATTTAGGATGACCAAGTCCTAATTTCACTCCCTATCCACTTGACGAATTGATTGCGTTTTGATATGCGGCATCATTTAATTTCTGTACTTTACAATGTTTGGAGTCATTGGGATATGATTAGTTGTTACTACCTACATGTTTGACTCATGAGTTCCTTTGATGCACACTTGCACAAATTTTTTTTATTGTTGTATTTGTTTATCACATATTGGTGGGAGTGTTGTCATCTCAATTCTGTCTTTAAAACGAACCATATGCGATATAACTTGACAATGGAAGTAGTGCATGTAAAAATGTTTTACCATGAGGATTTAATTGTAGGAAAATATGATGTGTGTTCATGGGAAAGGGCTGCAAGAGTTAAAAAATTAACTCGTCATGAAAGCCACCATTTAAAAGAGCCCGAAAAATTTGAAAGGGAATAAAAAGATAAATATACCAACAAGGGGCCACCTCAAAAGAAAAAATAAATGCTCAGTTATTTATGAGGGACTTTGGATGGAAAGTAATGAAAAACGAGTTTAGACATCCTGACAGCGTCATGAAAAAGCATTACAAAGTTTTAGACAGTATTGGTGTGGAAATCATTATTGACTTTGATGTGGTGATGGACCGAGTCGATGTCATTTAAATTCAACACTTTCTACACCTCAGGACGATTTTGAGATTCATTCATTAGGAGTGCACATATTCATCGTGCACATATGTTCTGTTTGATTGATTTGATTTTACTATTGAATATATTCACACACATTCATTTCGTTTCCATGATTTGGTTATCTTAGTGTAAATTCATGGTGTGTGATTATTGTAAAATTATTTTTGAATTTTTTGTATGAAAAATTGAAAAAATCAAAAATATCTTGTGGAAAGTTTTTGAGTTACTCTTTGCATGAGCGTAGTTTGATTCATATTTGCTATGCAAATTTGGTGTGATAACTCCATATTTATTTTGTTTATTCATTTCTGTGTGTATTTCGGACAAATAAAAAGGGGGAGAACGAATTATGGGGGAGTTTTTGCATTATGGGGGAGATTTGATTATTATTTATTTATTTATTCTTATATCATTTCAAACTCGATGCATCACGAAGGTATTTTCTTTGTCTCATGTGTGTAGGTACAAAAATTGAAGATCATTATCTTGCACACCCTGATGAGAAAAGTGTAGAGATTAAAAGATTTGAAGAAAGTTTCAGACTTTCATTTTTTATACCTTTTCAGTTTTGGGTTCATGGGAGGTGTGGGTACCCGAAATTTAGAACTATGAGCCTGGACGAGTAGCCCAGTCCTGGCGGCCCAAAGTCCAGGCCCCTCATCTTTTATAATTGATCCGGTCTCCCCCCACGATCCCATGAAGGGAAGTTATAGGGAAAATGGAAAACATGGAGGAACCCATCACCTCCACTCATCTACATGTACATGTATATATTAAACCCTAGGTCCGGGCAAAAGGACAAGTTATATTCTCTGTAATCACTCTCCGGAGTATATAGAAATAATATCGACTGCACCACCGTGGACGTAGGCACATCCTGAACCACGTACATCCTTTGTTGTGTGATTGGCATCTTGTATTCCTTGTTCTTTTCTTGATAATCTTTCTCTCATATTTATTTGTGTTTCATAATAATTGCATCTACAATTGGCGCGGTCTGTGGGAAACGTTCATCTTTCCCTGAGAAGAGCCCACATCAAGAAAGGAGTTTAAGATGTCTGGTCACAGCAGCAATGCCCCCCAAGTAGGAGATATTCAAGAGCCACTTGCTCCTCACAGGATTAGGTCTGAAGTCTGACGCTCAGGTCAGAGAGCTCGCCTGGAAAGACCAGCCTCAGAAGAAAGTCAGGGACCAGCGAGGTCCACGCAGATATCCAGGTTGATTGATGCGTACGAGGCAAGGCTCCACGAGCAGAAGGAGTCTTCTCGCAAATACGAGGCCGAGAATGCTCGCTTGAAAAGAAGACTGGAAAGACTAGAAAGGGAGCTTCGTCCTGATAACAGAAGACGCCCATATCGCACTCCTAGCCCTCAGGTGAGGAGGAATCTCCCAAGAAATTTTCCATTCCAAGGTTCAAGATTTACGACGGAAAGACTAATCCCATCGATCACGTCAGTCAATACCGACAGGCAATGACCCTCTGGGATCACCGGGATGCCTTGATGTGCCGTATTTTCCCCTCGAGCCTTCATGATGTAGCACAGAAGTGTTTCGAAAGGCTCCCCCACCGGTCGATCAAGAATTTCAAATCCCTAGCCGAACTTTTTACGGCCCGATTCATCACCAGTAGCTCCCATCCCAAAAGGATGGATGCTCTACTAACAATGAAGAAAACGCCTCAGGAGACCCTCCGAGAATACGCAAAGAGGTACTGGGAGTTATTCAATGAGATCGAGGACTGCGCGGAGGAAGTGGCAGTGGCCTCCTTCAAAATTGGGCTCCCTAGTTCTTCCCTCCTCTACCAATCCCTGACGAAGAAGGAAGCTATGACTATTGACGACCTTATGGACCGAATCGAGAAATACGCAAAGGTGGAAGATGTCACCCGCTCTAATACAGGAGAAAACGGTCGAGCTAAGCTCACTACCAAGGTAGGTGAGAAAACTGAGAACCAGAGGAAAGGAGGAAAAAATGGAGGCAAAAATGGCTCCAAGAACGGAGGGAACCAGGACGCGTCGAAAGCATTCCAGGCGGTCAACACCGTCTTCAAAGAACTAATTTACAAGGTTCTCGCGAAGATCAAGGATGAGCTATTCATCAAGTGGCCCAAGAAGATGGGGGAGATCCCTCTAAGAGGAACAATGCATTGAGATGCGCTTTTCACAAAGAGGGAGGGCAAAAGACCGAGCACTGCAAAGCTCTTAAGTCTCACCTCGAAGAATTAGCCCAGTCCGGGCATTTGAACGACTTTGTGGAGAAAAGGGCAGAGAAAGTGACTGCCAACAGAGAGATGAGACCCGACAATGTGCTAGAGGATGATGCTGGACATGAGTTCACCGTAATTCACGGAGTATCTGATGTCAAGCAGATACAAGGGAACTCAGCTTGAATGGAGATGAAAAAACTTACAGCGGTAATGCAGGCTTTTCAAATCGATCCAGCAAAATCACAGTCAGGAAAGCATCGACGAGCAGAGGACGTCAACTATCACAAGCATATTATTTTCACGGATGAAGATTTGATGGGAGTAAGGACCCCACATCATGATGCCCTGGTCATTACACTCAGGATAGCCAACTTTGACATCGACAAGCTGCTCGTCGATCAAGGAAGCTCATCCGAAGTAATGTACCTCGACCTGTTCAGGAAATTGAAGTTGAGCGTCGCTGACCTAAAGGAAGTTACTGTTCCTTTGGTCGGTTTCACTGGGAAAATGACCATGCCCCTAGGCAAGATAGTGCTGCCAGTTCGTGCTGGGAACGTCTCCAAGATGATCGAGTTTTTGGTAGTTGACATCGAGTCACCGTACCAGGCCATCCTCGGCAGAGGATGGCTTCATGCAATGAAGGTGGTATCCTCGACCTACCACCAGAAGCTCAAGTACGTAACTGAGCGAGGAGTAATGGAGATCCACGGCGACTAAGCGATGGCGAGGAAGTGCTTCATAGCAGCCATCCGACCAAGGCCAGAGAAGAAGGCCGATCAACCCAGCGAGAAAGTTGAAGAGGGTGTGATACCTTCTAAATAGCAACTAAAGTATGGAAGACCAGGAGTAGAGGAGACCAGGCTCCTCCCCTCTGAGCGTGTCATCAAGGACCTGGTAGAAGTTATAGCCGAAGTTGGTGATAGTAGCACAGTCTTCTTGATTGGAGCATCTCTCACCGATAAAGAACAGAAGGAGTTGACGACCTTACTGAGACACAACGTAGATGTTTTCGCATGGGAACCATACGAGCTGCCTGGCATTGATCCAGATATGGTCTGTTATTAGCTGCACGTCGACCCCACATTCAAGCCAGTCACACAGAAGGCATGAAGAACTGCACTCGAAAAGGCTAAAGCGGTCGAAAAGGAGGTCGAAAAACTACTGGATGCAGGATCCATACGGGAAGTACAATTCCCCAAGTGGTTGTCCAACCTAGTAGTAGTTCCGAAGAACAATGGGAAGTGGAGAGTTTGCATCGACTTCACTGACCTTAACAAAGCATGCCTAAAGGATAGTTTCCCCCTCCCAAAGATAGACCAACTAGTAGATGCCACTGCATCTCACGAACGAATGAGTTTCCTGGACGCATACTCAGGATATCACCAGATCCCCTTGTATGCCCCAGACCAGGACAAAACGGCGTTCATCACGACGGTTGGGTTGTATTGCTACAAGGTCATGCCATTTAGGCTCAAGAATGCGGGGGCAACCTTCCAGCGGCTGGTCACAAAAATGTTCAAGGATCAAATGGGAGACACAATGGAGGTCTACATCGATGACATGCTCGTTAAGATCAAGAAGAAGGAAAATCACCTCTCAGACCTGTCAAAGACCTTCGAAATCCTCAAGAAGTACCGAATGAAGCTTAATACGAGCAAGTGTTCCTTCGGTGTCCAGTCAGGAAAATTTCTTGGATACTTGGTCAGTAAGTGATGCATAGAAGCTAATCCGGACCAGATCGATGCAATCAACAGGGTACAACCCCCTCGAACAGTCCGGGACGTGCAGAAGCTCACTAGAATGCTCGCTGCCTTCATTTACAAATCCTCTGAGAAGTGCAAGCCTTTTTTCCAGCTTCTAAAAGGGAGTAAACCAATAGAATGGAGCCCGGACTGCTCGCGAGCTTTGGACGAGCTCAAGTCCTACTTAAGCTCTCCACGCTGCTTGTCATACCACAGCAAATGGATTCTTTGTACCTGTACCTCTCGGTATCCAATCACACTGCCAGCTCGACGTTAATATGCGAGGTCGCAGGAATCCAACACCCTATTTACTACGCGAGCAAGACCTTATTAGATGCCGAGCAAAGGTACTTGCCATTGGAGAAGCTCGCCTTTGCACTGGTAATAGCCTCGAGGAAACTGAAGCATTATTTCGAAGCTCATACTACCATCGTCCTTACATCGCACCCCCTTAAGGCGGTCCTAAGGAAAGCAGATTTATCGGGCAGATTGTCTAAGTGGTCAGTCGAGCTCGACCGGTTCGACATCCAATTTTAACCAAGGACCGCTATCAAGGGTCAAATCCTCGCTGATTTCATAGCCGAATTCACTGGCGAAGAACTCCCCGACCAAACTCAACCAACAAAGCAAAAGGAGAACCCAACAACAGTGGAAACCTGGAAACTATTCGTTGATGGAGCCTCCAACTCAAAGGGGGCAGGCGTAGGCATTGTTCTCATCACCCCACAAAACACCATCCTTGAGCAAGGAATCAGGCTTGGATTTTTAGCCTCCAACAACGAGGCAGAGTACGAAGCCCTAATAGCCGGTCTCCAAAAGGCGCAAACTCTGGGAGCAAAACGTTTACAGGTGTTAGACGATTCTCAACTAGTCTCCAATCAGGTAAGTGGAGACTACAACGCGAAGGATGAAAGAATGGCAGCCTACCTCTCCCTGGTGAGAAAACTAATGACGAGCTTTGAGGTGATCACCATCCAGCAGTTTCCCAGAGGGCAAAACAGTCATGCCGACGCCTTAGCAGCCCTAAGCTCGGCAGTTGATTCTAGCCTTAAAAGGGTCATCCCCATCGATGTCCTCATTTGTCCAAGCATTAACCACAACAGCAAGCTGTCAAATGTGGAACAAATACTCCAGGTGGGATCAGCCCCCAGCTGGATGGACCCCTTAAGAGACTATTTAAAGGAGGGCACGCTCCCAGAGGACAAGAAAATTGCCCACCAGATAAGAGTCAAAGCTGCTCGCTTTCACTTATCCACAGGAGTCGACTTGTATAAGAAGTCCTTCTCCGGTCCCTACCTTAGATGCATCCACCCAGGCGATGTCGAGCAAGTGCTGCGTGACGTTCATGAAGGAATTTGTGGAAGTCATGTCGGAGGAAGGTCTCTAGCCTTTCGAGCAACGAAGGAGGGCTATTGGTGGCCATATATGCAAAAGGACTCCGCAGTATATGTCCGCAAATGCCCAAAATACCAGCTTCACGTTCCAATGGTCCACCAACCCGCCAGCGACCTAAAATCCCTGACCAGCCCATGACCCTTCGCCCAATGGGGGATGGACATCGTGGGACCACTACCTACTGTTGCCGGTAATCGTAAATACCTGTTGGTTGCAACTGACTACTTCACCAAATGGATCGAGGCAGAACCATTGACAAACATCCGAGACGCTGATATGATAAGGTTCATATGGAGGAATATAATCACTCGGTTCGGAATCCCCAGAACCATCATCACCGATAATGGGACACAATTCGAGAGTGGCCCCTTTCAGGACTTCTGTAATGAACACGGGATCAGGCACAACTTTAGTTCGGTGGCCTACCCTCAGAGCAATGGGAAAGTAGAAGCTTCTAAAAAAAATGTGATCGATGGATTGAAGAAGCGACTAGAGCGAGCCAAGGGCGCATAGGCAACCGAGCTACCCCGTGTCCTATGGGCATTCTGAACAACTCCTCGGCGAGCAACAGGAGAAACCCCATTTTCGCTAACATATGGCATGGAAGCAGTTATTCCACTAGAAGTGGGCTTGCCAACAATGAGATCCGAACTTGTCGACCAAGGCCAGAATGATGGGGCGTTGCTCGCTGAACTCGACCTCGCCGACGAGCGTAGAGAACTTGCCCTAGTAAAGCTTGCGAGCGATCAGCAACAGCTCGCAAAGCATTACCACAAAAGGGTTAACCCGAGAAGACTCTAAGTTGGGGACTATGTTCTAAGGAAAGTCCTGGGCAACACAGTAAGGTCATCAGACGGCAAGCTAGGCCCAAACTGGGAAGGACCTTTTAAAGTAACTAAAGACGACCTGCAAGGTGCATATCATTTGGAAACGATAGAGGGCAGAGAGATACCACGAGCATGGAATGCAGCTAATCTCAAGAAATTCTATTTTTAAATTCTCATGGAATTCTATTGTTGAATCTTTTTCTTGTATTTGTTATGTGAAAGGAACAGTTCGTTCCCCTTATTACTAATGTAATCAGTAACTGCATTTTATCACACATCTCTTTCCAAATCACAGGCACGATGGTCGATATAGCAGGGGAATACCTCTCCTCGGGTCATCGTCATGAAACACGAGAGACCTCTTAGCATTGCCCCTGGCAATATATAAAGCCCTACAGAGGATTCTTAGGCAATGCGACCAGATTTTATACTGGCCATCAAACCTACTTTGGTTAGGCCAAATCCTGATCGGATGAAGACATCCAATACCAGGTGTGTCCTCGCCAATTGCCCTACTTAGGTCTAAGGGAGTGTGGCGACACAACTTAAAAGGTAAAATGGGGCATAATGGTATTTTGGTATTATACTGGACTGGGGGGACACTTGCATGACAAAACAAAAAGGATTATGAAGCAGCAAGAATATAAAAAGATTGGATGAACACGTTTAGTCGGCAAAATTGCCCAAAACACGAACTTTTCATTAATCTCTTATATTTATAACAATGATAATACATGTTTAGTCGGCGAAGCTCGCCCAAAGCATTTACATTATCAAAAAAGACAAAAGAATAACAACTTGTTATAATTACAACAACGATAATACACGTTTAGTCGGCGAAGCTCGCCTAAAGCGTTTACATTATCAAAAGAAAAACAACTTGCAAAAAATTCAAGAAGGTGGAAGCCTCCGAACAAGATAATCTGCCACTCTAGCTCTTCGTCCATCATCAGGAACAGGGACCAGCTCTTCCACAACCTCATCTGCGTCCATCTCTAATAGTTGCCGAGGAATAGCATCAATGGGGATCCATCGATCATCCCTCCTGAATGGGTTGGGCATCAGAGTGGAGGAGGACATCTCGTGACGATACCATAACACCGAGTTCCTCGGGACCTGAAGCTCTTTCAAGGCACTCAACCACCCTCTGATGAAAGAAAGTTCCTCGAACTCGGATAGTCTTGTGGGAGCATCTAGCCAGCCTTGATCATAATCGTCAGCCCACGCTTGTCGAGGATCCTTCTTGAATAAATGCCGCAATCGGGTAACGTCCCTTTGAAGCCCAACAGCAGTTACATATGCTCGCCGGATATCATCATGAAGCTCTTCCATCTCCTTATCCCGCTGTTATTCTGATTCCCTGTTCCTGCCCCTTGTGCTCCTACCAGCTCGTGGGAGGGGAGGATGAGTGGAACCTCGCAGCATAGGAGAAGTATGTCCAGCTCGCGAAGATGAGGAGCCTTGCAGAACCGCTGAAACAGTGCTCGGTGCATGCTCTCTAAGTTGCAGGACTTCCCTCCTCAGGTTTTCATTCTCCTGCTGCAGGAACTCCCCAACCTGGTTTATCTCGGTGGCCTCTAGCAACCTTGCTCTCAGTACATTGACTTCCTCTTGTACAGAGGCACCAATGCCTTCCATATCCTGGAGCCTATCCTTCAGCTTAGCCACTAGCTCGGACTGCTCCTTATACTTTTGATTCCTTAACCTGAGAGACTTGCAAAGCCTAACAAAAACTGACAAACTGGAGGACTGGCATTGGGACCAAGAGTCCTGCCCAATTGAGATGTGGCAGGAATATACTCTTCTACATCAGTCAACTACAAGACATAAAAGGGAAATGGAAAGAAAAATCAATCAATGCACTGGAAAAAGAAGCCTTTTCATTTCATTGATAAAAGTCAAGTACATAGAGCATAAATTGGAAAGATTACAAGCAGAAGTACAAGAAAAGCCCTAAAAAAAAGATTAACTAGCAACCTCAGGCTGCCCAGAGGTGGTTGGTTGCTTCCCCTTATCAGCAGCAGCAGAGGCATCCCCCTCCACAGGAATGCCCTCATTCGCCTGGGCAGGACCAGCATCGGCAGAAGTTGTCTGAGAGGTAAGATCAACACCCTCGATGGCTGGGGCAGGGGCTTCTTCGTCCACAGTTGGCCTCGGACTCGGGTCAGGCTTGTCGAATAGAGGAGATTCAACATCAACACCAGAAGCTAGGAGGGCCTTGTTCCAGCCCATCTTGAAGTTCAAACGGCTGATGTAGCCTATCTGAACTTCGGCGTCTTCATAAGCAGAAGTCCACCCAGAGTTATATGAATCCTCCTTGATGGTGGCTACCTGGGACTCTTTATCCTTTAGCTGCTCAGTCAGAGCCTTGTTCTCCTCCATGATACCTAGCTTGCTCGAGCAGACCAGGTCATAGGCCTGCCTTAGCTCGCTCACCTCCTTAACCGCCGCATCCCTCTCTCGATTAAAATTGATGAGGGCCAGATCAGAGGAACCTCGAGCGACATCAGCAGCCTTCAAATTAGCCTCCAACTGAGAACCCCTGACTTCCATAGCGGACTTCTGCTACTCCAGCTCACCATTCATTCTCACCAACTCGTCGCGAGAACGGTAGAGCACGGCGAAGTCAGTCACAAACTGCAAAAAATAAAGAAGAAATCAGGAAGGAGAAACAACTAAAACTTGTTAAGGAATTGAAAAAGGGAGAGAACCTTACCAAGGCTAGTCTCTGGCTAGCTTGAAGGGCTAATTGATCAGACCCCAGCTCCCTCTGGCGATCTGCAGGAAGAACTGCCCTCTCGAGCAGCGCAGGTGCCAGCTGAGGAGAAGTGGCAACTGAGGCCCCCTCGGGCAAAGCAGACACCGGGACCAAGGCTTGCCCAACCTTTGTCCTCGACTCCATCTTCCTCCTCTCTTCCTCTCTCTCCCTCTCCATCCTCTTCCTCTCCTCCATCCTCTTATTTTCCTCCACCTTCTTTCTCTTCTCCTCCTTCTTTCTCTCCCTCTCTCTCACCTGCTCTTCCTCTCTTACTCCTGAGTGGAAGACCGAGAACCAGTAGCCACAAACCTAGAAGAAGACTTTTGTTTCTTTGACCTCTGTACAAGAAGCACATGGTCCTCATCATCATCGTCTCTAATCAGTTTCTTCCTTGGAGGCATCTCTTCGCCTGAACTGCTGGAAGTGCTCGACGATCCTCGAGCTTCAGAATCCTCTTCAGAAGAACTGCTACTGTCAGAGATCCCTCCACCCAAATTACTCGCAGCTCCTGCAGGCTCACTCTCAGAGCTGCTATCCTCTTCGTCCAATTGGATAGTCTCAGAAGTAGTCTCTCCGAAAGAATTAAACTCTGGAACACTATCCACAGGCCGTGCTATGAAGCTGGAGCCTGCGTTCTTATACTCGAGAAAAAAGGCAGCAGACCTGGGATGCTCGCCGTCACCCAGAGGCTCCCTGATATTCCAAGCTTTCACCAACTCCGAGATACGAACCTCGTTGAGAGCAGGCTCCAAATTCTTTGTCCTCGTTGTGGAAGAAAAAGCAAAGAGAGGTTAGAAAAGTTACAAGTCAGCAAAGGTTAAAACAACAGTACAATGTCTACCTATATATTCTTCCCCGTAAAAAGGGACAGTGAACCTCTCAGACCTCGACCCTTCAAACTGGGAGGGAACTGCCAATTCCTAACGAGGAAACCCTCTTGCCAGTAGTCCTTATGGGAATCAGGTAGGTTTACTACCAATACCCTATCAGGACTCCTAGCTTTGAGGTATAAGACACCTGAGCTAGTTCGAGAGAAGGAATAACAGAAATAGATCTCGGCAAGTCCTAACCTAGTACCATACAACTGGTTTATTCTATGGACGCCATTTACTATCTTCCACACATTGGGCGATTACTATCTTCCACACATTGGGCGATTACTATCTTCCACACATTGGGAGGGTTTTTTATACCAGTAAACTGAAAACTACATAAACGATTTTAGTTTTCTCCTTTAGGGTTTTAAACCTTGTTTTCAATTCACAAAAGATCCCAATCTTTAGTGAATTCTTTTGGAACCCAAGATACAATCTTGTTGAAGTTTTTTCTTTTAGGGAGGATAACCTACTACTAATCTAGGTTCCACTTGAGGGAGGTACTGGGCTGACATTGACTGCGTGTCATAGGGATTACTCGTGAGTGTTCTTGGGCTGACTGGACTGCGTGTCTTTGTGGATCTTATAAGGTTGATTCATTGCTAATTCAGTGTTTTTTGTTCTTCTGGGTATCTGTAGATATTCATTGAGGATCTTTATTATCATCTTATAAGTTGTGATTTGAAAATTATTAGTGAAATAAAAAGGTTTTTGCCCATCGAGGATTTTTTTCTTGAAATTGGTCTCCTTTGGATGCTTCTTGATTTTATGATTACAAATCATCTAGACGCATGTTTTAGGGCTGAACTAAAATTTAGGTTAAATTAAAATTGGTTGGATTGTCATACCATTAATTTAATTTGAGAACATTTGTAATATTCCGCTACACTGCACTCTCAAATTGGTATCAGAGCTTGTTGCACTAAGTTATTGTGTTTGATCCTGATTTTTTGTAAGTATGTATTTTGGTGGTATTGATGACTTTAGATGTCAACTTTTGAAGGGTCTAATTGTAAAATTCACACGAATTCTTGTTTTAAATCATCCGTTAAAAATGACTCTGAGAGGTGTTCTGGTTGTAAGGGATTTGGTTATAAGTTAGATGAATGTCCCACTAATCTAAGGAAAAATGCTAAAAAACCAACATCCCTTATAATCTAGTGATAGTGATTCTGAAGAAGAAGTTTTCTATTCTTCTAGGCTAGAGCTTCCCACCCTTATGATTGTTTTTCAAGATCTAATTATATATTATTATTGTTCTTGACAACATGTATGGTATAATATTAATTTTCTGAATATTTGATTATTTTTTTTTCATTTATGAGAATATACTGATTTTTAAATTTAATGACTTCCTTTCTTTTTGTTCATGCTCAGTAGCTAGAGTTGCACATATGTTCTTCCAGTTGAAAACTTCAAATAAGACATTCATCGAAGGTTAGTAAAATTTATTCAACTCTGTTCAGGACAAATGGTTTGATGAATTTTTAGTTCTAATTTCAACGGGAGATTTTATAAGTTTAATGTTGTGCTAGGTTTTATGTTTAGGAACATAGATAAGGACCATGGTTTGGATGGGTTCCTCAATTATCTTTCGAACTTTTTTATCATTATTATATCTTCTCTAGAAGTTGTATTGATTTAATGTAAATGTCGTATTGATGTCGGGCAAATATATGAATGCGAGGTTTGATTTATTTATTTGATTCATTCGACCCTCATAATTGGTCTCTACCACTTAAGGTCCTCGGAATTAACCTCAACCCTTAGAATTGGTCACTCACACTTAAGGTCCACATAAATGACTTCGACCCTATAATTGGTTGCCCCAACTTCAGGTCCTTAGAATTGACCAGGAGCCTCCGAATTGGTCGCTCCCTCTTAAGGTCCTCAGAATTGATCTCGACCCTCAAAATTGATCGATCCCACTTAAAATCATAATAATTGATCTCGACCCTTAGAATTGGCCGCCCTACTTTAGGTCATCAGAATAGACCTCGACCCTCAGAATTGGTCACCTCTGCTTAAGGTCTTAAGAATTGACCTCTACCCTCAAAAATTGGTCACCTCTACTTAAGGTCCTCAAAATTGAGCTCAACCCTTAGAATTGGTCGCTTCCACTTAAGGTCTTTAGAATTGACCTCGACCCTCAGTATTGGTCACCACATCTTAAGGTCCTCAGAATTGACATCGACCCTTAGAATTGGTCCCCCCCATTTAAGGTGCTTATAATTAACCTCGACCGTCAGAACTAGTCACTCCCATCTTAAGGTTCTTAGAATTAACCTCGTCCCTCAGAATTGGTTGCTGCCATCTTAAGGTCCTCGGAATTAACCTGGCGCTCAGAATTGACCCTGACCCTCAGAATTGGTCATTCTCATCTTAGGTCCTCAGAATTGACCTTGAACCTCAAAATTGGTCGTTCCCATCTTAGGTCCTCATAATTGACCTCGACACTCAGAATTGGTAGCTTCCATCTTAGGTCCTCAAAATTGACTTCGGCCCCCATAGAATCGGCCATCCCTATAATTACCTTAGGTCCTCAAAAATAGCCTCGAGACTCGAAATTTGTAATCCATGTCCGTTTTGGTCCTCAAAATCGACCTCCTTCCCAAAACATAATAGGGTGTCTATTCGAAGGCTCTCACTTGTTCCAAGCTCACCCATCGAGGGGATCTGTAGAAACGACATTCTAGGGAACCTCTAAGTATCTTCTTGGGTCCCTAACCCTAGGTCATACTCCGACTACCGATCTAGAGGCCATCGGGCTCTCCTAGGCCCCGTTTGACTCCGATCAACTCTATTGTCAAATAAAAATCTTAATGAACCTTCTAAGGGATCTGATTCCCCTTTGCAACAGTCTTCCCCGTTTACGAATCGACATAACAGTTCAGATAAACAAACTATTTTACAATCAAAAAGTGATCTAAAGGTAACCGGGCTCTCCCGGGCCCCAGTTTGACCTTAATAAACTTCATCTTCAGAGCGAAAGATAAATGAATATTCAAAGGTCACTAAAACCACTTTCTATTGGCCCACGTCATGCACAAAATGGCATAACCATTCAGATAAATGATCCGTTTTCCACCAAAAATATATCTAGAGGCCACCAGGAGCTCCCAGCATATGATTGACCAAGGTCAACTCTTCATCTCGAATGAGACACAAATAATCTTTGATGGGAAGTGAATACCCTTTCCAATGATACACCCCATGCCCAAATCAGCATTACGGTACAGACAAACAACCCACTTTACTCTAAAAGGTCACCGGGTGCTTCCAAGATCCGTTTGACCAAAGTAAACCCCAAGAACCGAGCGAATCCCTTTAGAACATCAAAGTACCTCACATAACCTTTCCAACGGTCCTCCTCGTGTGCAATTCTTAACTTACAATTTGGATAAACGATCCATTACCATCGGATGATCTCCCATACAAAGGACCAACGGGCGCTTCCGAACCCCGTTTGACCCAAAGTAACCTCCCGCACCTGGGAGCAGCCCAAAGGACTCATGGATACCTAAATTACCTTTCTAACGGTATGCCCGTGCATGATTTGGATTTAAGGATTGCATTATATGACCACTTTTTTGGAAAAATATGCACGAGAGTATCGATTAGCATATCCATTTCCCTTCCAATAGGCAGTGTGTCTAGGGTCACCTTCCAATTAGTATGTTTAGGGGTGTGATGATCGACAATCCCCCTACCCTATAAAATGAGGGCATGAGCTCACTCTCAGGGAAGACCTCAGATCCATCAATATCAGTGATCTCAACAACATTCTCTTTCTATCAGTGAAGTTTCCTTATGTGAAATTCTTTTCCATCTTTCATTCCCATCATTTTTATACCCGATTTAGCAAAATCTTTTCCTCTCTCATCCAACATTAATCCCAACATTCACGGGAGTTCATCAAGGATCAAGAAGAAGCCTCAATTCTCCAAAGAAGGTCCAAATGTCCTTCTCTCTCTTTAATTTTTTTATTTTCGCATTAGTTATATAAATTCTTAATCCATTTTTTCTTTAGTTCATACACATTAACATCTCTTTCTTTATTAGTTATATTGCACAGACTTTATTTTCTATAAAAAAAGACAAAACAAAGAAAAAAAGGGTTACACCTATAAATTCCAACGAGATTATTCACCACAATTTCCCAAAAGTAAAAATAAATTTTTTACACACACATATATAATAAACTCCCATTTGAATTTATGGGATAAACTCAACATTTATGCCGCATACAAACTACGTGGACTTTGATGCCTTTATGGGTTACGTAGGTGTTTCGGGTTAAAACTCGAGATTCGAGTCCAATTTTCCAATTTCCTTATTTTCAGATTTTCAACATTTTTTATTTTATTTACATATTACTTATATATATTGTACTTGTGACTCATATTTGTGTTTTATCTAACAGATATTATCATTCCATTATAATGGTCAATATCTCGATAAGCGCGCACATCGTATTTTCTAATTATTATTTTGTGAACATTCCTTTTGATGACTTCCCTCTATCTGTTCCGTGATATGAGTCTAGCGATTCCGATCTCCATTTATATATACACGCACACACACTTCATGAAAAAATTAAGGAAAATAGTATCATAAGCCCATGAGAGACCGAAAGGGTGGTATGGGTGCATAACACCTTCCCATTCCATAACTTAACCCTCAACTGCTAAACTATTGGTTTCATGAGCATCAGTTTGTCTTTGATGTTCCTCTCTCGAGGCCGCGACATGTTATTTTGAATGTTTTATGCAAAATAGGCTAGAGACTCCATCTCTTTACATCACCCCTCATTGACGACGACCGAAGCATCCCCAGAGCAAGGACACGATACCTTTTCTCCCACCCCGAGTTCGTGAGCGCAAGCGCTTGGAACCCCCTAGACGCAAGAGAGAGAGGAAAAGAGCTCGAAAGGGAAGGTATGGCTGCAAGGGGGTAAGTCAAAATATGAATTAGGGTGATTTTGAGCGAAAAAGTACCAGTGTCTTAATATAGAGTGGTTTTGTCTAGTTTGTCATCTTCCATAGGGTTCAGTTATAATGCACTATTATGATAAGGGGTTCACTCAAAAAACACATAAAAAACTATGCGCTCTTTTCCTCTCTCCAACTCCACCATCCCACATTACCTCAACTCACACAACCTATCTCTCCCCTATCTCTCTCTCTTCATCGACCCAACTTCTCCCCCCCCCCCCAACACCCCAACCACACAACCACACGCACACATTATACTCACCCTCATAACCTTGTCGGCAACAGTCTCTCTATTTTTTTGAAATCACAACTGAATGATCATCTATCCATCTCTCTTGATATGTGTAACAACCCGCGTAATTTTGGGCTATTTTAATTAATTTTTGGAAAATGGAGGAAAATAAAGTTTTTGATAAAATTATTTTTATTGCTCAAATATGTTGGTTATTATTTTTAAAGGCGAGAAATTCAAACGGTTATGAAATCGGAGTTAAAACGGATTTTAAAATGATTTTTAACTCTTGGAGTTGTTTTGGCTTGCAACTTTTCATTTCTTTTCCTTATTTAAAGGAGTCTTTTGGATTACAACTCTTCATTTCTTTGCATTATAAAAATAAGTCGTGGGCAACCCTTTTAACATACTTTTGGCACAAATTTTGGCAGCAAATATATTTCATATTCCTCTTCTTTTTATATACACATTGGCCCTTGAGATTTGTGAGTTCCAACCTTAGATTATAGATATTCTTGGGGCTATTTTGTTGGAGGTTCTTGGAGGAGCTTTTGTAGATCTTTTGAGTTGATCTTGAGGATGTGATCTTTGGTTTCTCATCATGGTTTGAGGTATGGGGTTTTACACAATATGCTCCTTAAATCTCGCGAGTGTCATTCTCTTTGAATTCTTGTTTAATTGAACTCATATTTGAATTGATAAATTCATTGAAATCTGGAAAATAATTATTGAAATTATTTTGATTCATGTGGTATCATTATATTGTTGATGAGCACGTTGTCATGAGATTTTAATATGGCACGGATATTGGGCACCCGCCAAAATTCCTGTTTCCCGGGCTATGGCTTGATAAAGCATATACGGATGTGGTGAGGCCTGGTGACCCGGCTAAAGTGTTGTTGAGAAATTATATTGATAAATTCTTTAAGATTTGCATTTCGATTTGAATATTCGTACTCATGTTGTTACGTTTTATTCACCGTTAATATATTTGTTGAGCATCTTTCTTGTCGTATTGTGTACTTCCCCATATTTTCTTTTAGTGGCAGGTTAGCGCAGATTTTGGGGAGCTATGGAAATTGATTTTAGCGAGGATTGTTTGGGAAAGATTTGTATTATTTTTATGTATAGATCTTTGAAGATTTGTATTTTATTTTCGAGTTAGTTGTTGTATGTAATTCGAGAGACTTGTTGTAATTGAAGAGATTGATATTAGTGGATTTATATTATTGTGGGTTTATTTAGATGCTCTATACCTTGTCACTTGTGGATTTAGATTTATTTTATCGCATTAGCGCTCCGTTCGCTCTCCCCGGGCGGGAGGGGTGTTACAATATGTAGAAGTACAATGGTGTGAATCGACTAGCGCTCTCTGATAAAAAAAATCTTAATCACACCAAATATGAAAATACAAATAAATAAAAGAATAAAGAGACATGTCTACATCCATGGGCAATCTGTGCCGCAAAATAGAAGATGATTAAAAAAAGAAGGTCTTTTTATTCCCGCCTTGCACAAAATAATATATATTCTCACAAAATGTCCCTCACAAACAATAATTAAAGAAACTAACAATATTAATCTCACTAAATACATCTATAATACCCAAATTTTTAATAGATAATCCAAAATTGATCTACAAATAACTAATTTTATGCAAAAGAGTGAACCCTTAATTATCATTTACAAAATTGTCTACATAATCACAGATAGCTATGGCCAAACTCTCTCGTATCCAAAACTCTGTGGGGAATCACTCTTTACGAAAGATATAATATCCTAGAGTCCAAATGGGTGTAAAACACCTCATAGGGTATGTAAGTAAAGACGTCTAACTAATTCGGATACCAAAATCCCACCAAATAATATAAAATAACCCAAACAGGAGTTTTAGTTAATTTCAAACTCTCTATCTCGCTCTTGTTTCTAAATACTGAATTATAATATTTCTGTGTTATAATAATATTTTTCAGAAAACAACAAAAGAGTGTTTTCTAAATTATGCTTTTGATTTTTCAACTTAGAATTACTAACTATTCATATTTTTATGCACTTACACCTTAATATGGAATATAAAAACATAATACATTAATATGTGTGTAATTCTAATAAATAAAAATTTTATATAAACGCGTACACAATTTACATATATGCATGTTTTATTATATTATATAATATTCTAAGATCCGTATATTAAATGATAATTTCAATACATACATGATACTTATATGTAGTTTTAAAAAAGTATTATTAATGTGTGGAATAATATTAAAGATACATAGAGTACATATGTATTATATAATATTATCAATTCATGTTTGAATATAATTTTATTGGGAATAATAAATGCAATAATATATATATATATATATATATATATATATATATATATATATATATATATATATATATATATATATATATATATATATATATGTATATATAAACGTATATATGTACTTATACATTTGTATTATATATGTATGTTTATGTATGTATAGTCAAACACCCCAACATAGCTCCTTTAATACACATACATAACACGTGATATATATATATATATATATATATAGATATGTATATATATATATATATATAGATATGTATATATGTACTTAAACAGTTGTATTATATATGTATGTTTATGTATGTATAGTCAAACACCCCAACATAGCTCCTTTAATACACATACATAACACGTGACATATTTATGCATTTATGATGTATGTATGTATGCATGTATGTATATATGTATGCGTTCTTGTATCATGTTTATATATATATATATATATACGTATGTAGTAGTGTGCTCAAAACCCTCCAATATCTCAACTCTAAATTTTCAGAATTTTTAGTTTTAGAATATCACACAAATACACGTGATTATCTGTCAGACTTCTCACATCAGTTACAATAGACCCAGGAAATCCCTAACCTCCTAAAACCACTCCCCTTTTCTCAACTTCCCAACCTCTCTCTCTCTCTCTCTCTCTCTCTCTCTCTCTCTCTCAAAACATAAGTAGACACACTTCTCTTCATGGCTTACGATTTTTGTTATTTCCTCTTCGTCTTTATTCCTTTTTTGTTTGTACTTCAAACTACTCCAAATTAATACCTGCTAATAAAACAATAGAGACCAGGGAGCATTTGGCCGACGAAGAGTGAGTAATTTTTTATTCTACTTTTTCCATATCTATCATATTTTCCCAGATCTAACATGTTTTAATTTTTGTTTCATCTTTTCCAAATCTAACGTACTCTTATGGGTTTTTCCTAGATCTATGAATGTGTGGTTAACCTACTGGATTTTAATCTTTCTCGGGGCATTGATATGAGGCACTACTTCTAAGATCTTGAAGGTCTATTTTATGAAGATCTTCACGAACATTTTTTTGGTTGGTTAGTTATGTTTCCCCATTATTTTAATCATTCAATGTATGGATATATCTAATTTGGGGTTTTAGGTTATCTTTTGCACATTCTGGATTGATTTGTTTTTGTTTAGATTTTTATCTATTTAGAAGGAGAAGATGTGTTCGATAATTCATCCAATCCACTTCATTCTTTATATAAAAAAAATGGGAATTACTGGGCTAAAGATATGGATATGGCTAAGTTGCAAAAACACACCCACAAGGGGACTGAAGTGTTATTCTAGCAGCAAATACCCACCTTAACTATTAATTTGACAAAAGAAAAGATATCTTGAACCATTTCATTCTTTTACAAATTTCCCCCTGGTCTCAATAAATTGTTTTTTAACTACACTTTTAGTGACTCAACGGGCAGTATTTGCAACATTTTCATAATTAAGGAGTTATATGGAACATTAAATTGGTATTTAATTATGGACTTTTGTGACCATCTCATCCTCTAGAAGTTGTCCATTTCGAGTTCAATTTGATCAACTATGTTCGCAGGCAAATACAATACAAGGGTTGATTGATCATTATGATATTTATTTGTATGTTAAGCTCTCTACGATATATTTGTAGATGTAGGAATTGATACTGATCTAATCATTGCCAGTGGTCACAGCGAAAAACCAATTGACACACCAAATGCATCACGAAATCATTTATCTAGCAAGTTTCTTTAAAGAGAAACTTTAAAAAATAATCACTTGCAAGTTTGGTTCTTAAATTTACATGTTTGTTACCTGACATTTAAATATAGGGTTGTTTTGTCATCACTACATACATGAAGCGATTTAGTTTTCTACATGTCATATTTTACGAACCGCAATTTTTACTTGCATAATATTATTAGTTTTTTACTCTATTCAAGGAAATTATTAACGAGAAGTTGAGGATGGTTTGTGAATAGTCACATGGTGCCTAAATTTGCCTATTTAACTAATTTGTTCTTCACTGTTGGATTTTTTTCTTTTATAGGCCTTTGCATTTCACACTACTTGGTACCAGGGGCCATGGAAAGAATATTAATCGAGGTGAGCAAGCTATGATGTCATTATTTGACCTAAAAATTAAGGTGGGTAAATGTTAAAGTCCTCAAAATTTTCCCCTTCTCTTAAAAATTTTCATAGGTTATATTACTATTTGTAATAATCTTCAAAAGTTAAGGTGGGAAAAATCCCACCATATGGATCTGCCCATGCCTTTTACATGAAGATATCAATTTTCTTTAATGACCACATACACTGACTTGATGGTTTCTTTTTACTTTTTTTTTTCATTCGGTTTTTATTTCTAGATTGTTTTTCTGTACATAAAGTTATTTATGGAATGCAGAGTTTAATGTGTTTAGGTCCCTTTTTAAATTTTGTTGATGAAAAACTCGAGCTAAATATTTATCTCACATTTTTGTTCTTTCCAATAAAAATAAATGTTGTTTATGTGAGAGACCTTGACTTTGATAAGTACGTATCAGAAGTATACCTATAAAGAACTTCTGATCACACGTTCCTTGCTTTAATTTTTATGTTGAGTTTTATCACTGCAACCAACATATAATCATTCTTCTGCTGTAATTGATCCTTTTAGTTTTCAATTTTTGGATCTTCCTACTATGCATAGAAGTGCTTTCAAGTTGGGACAAAATGGAATGACACTACATTAGGACTTTTTCAAAGTTTTCTTAGCATTTTCTGTAATGGGGGTGTTATTATAAACTCCCAAGCTTTTTCAATGTTTTTCTTTTGAATTCATGTATTTAAGTTTTCTTTGGCGCTTGGGAGAGGTTTTATCTCATCCTAATAAATATATTAAGGGTGGGGTGATGTCCCTCTTTCTTAAAAAGTGTTTACTGCAGAATTATTTTGTCTTTTATGGTTATTCTGATTCATGAAAATCAAACTATGGGTAAAGTGTGTGGATAAACATGTTTATTAATATATTGAAGTGTAAACATTTTTACACAAGTTTATAAAATATCAAATTTTCTTCACAGGTCCACATGATTTGTTCCAACGATATATAGTTTTAATATTATGAAGGGATACCATTGTTTTTTTTGCCTTTTAATTTTTTAATTCTTACTATTAACATTTATAATTTTGTTTATCCAAGAATTTTTTTTGTTTTGTGCACATAAAGGAATGTTGTTCTGTTGAAAATATAATCCAAAGTATTTTTCAATCAACATAGTGTTGCAATGACAACACAAGGTAATCTAGGAATAAGGTCGTGAAGTAAGAATGATACTTTTTGTATTGTTTTAACACCCCTTGCACTATGGGTGGAGGCATAAAGAATGTTATACAATTATTTCTCATCTGATGAGGTGTAGTAAGTATTTTGAGGAGATTTAACATTATTTTTTGCAGACCTGACAGGGTATGCGGTAGACACATCTTGCGAATACAAATCTTATTACACATTAGTTTGGGTACCCATGTTCCTCGAGAAACTGTGATGGTATAACTTCCTATGTTACATATTTTGAAACTGTTATTTTATTACCGTTTTTAATAAAAGATTTTTAAAATATTAATAAAATAAAATTTCTATAAAATAGTAATAAAATAATATGTAAACTGTAATTGTTTTAACTGTTATTTTACTACTGTCTTTGATGTTCCAAATAGTTTTATTAAAAATTAATGTTTAGTAATAAGTTTTTTTATCCCAGTACATTTTTGTGACTAACTGTTTTAATACAACTTAAAAAAGAGTTATATTATGTTATAAAAAACATTAAAAATTATATTTCCTCAACAAAAAAGTTAAAATTGTTAAAAATAGCAAAAAATTGTACAGTTTTGAAAAAAATAAAAACAAAATAACGTAGTACTTAATATTGTAACTGTTGATACCAAAATTAATATACTGATATGGACGAATAATACGAAGACACGTGTCAATCTACGTGGTACAATAGCAACGAGGAAGTTCATTTCCCCGACCAACTCATGTTCTCTCCGAGCAACGAGGATACACCGAGGAACTTTAGCACTCCGAGGTACTCTAGCGCTCCGAGGAACTCCTGAGCAACGAGCAACTAAGACGGTCCGAGCTGCATCTCGGCCGTAACATTAATTGCCAAATAATCAATAGTTCAACTATTCATTGAATGTTTATCATCTTGACGCACACACTGCATTAAATGTATTACCCTTTCATATGTATATCATTTAATGTATCAACCCTTTCATGTACAGCCTAAGGGCTATAAATACCTTGTATCACCCTCATTCAAAGGGACCGGAATTTCTAGAGAGAACTTGTACTCGAGAATTCCCAAACACCCAACAATAACATAACAGTGGACGTAGGCCATTCATATAAGGATGAACCACTTTAAAAATCTTTGTCTCATTTTATTTATCTGTGATTGAATAATTAGAGCGATCTAATTTTTTACATCAACAGATTGGCGCCATCTGTGGGAACGATTGTTACTATCGTTTTTCACCAAAAATCATTCATCATCAATGGCGGATAATCCAGAATCTAGCGATCGAAACGCTGGAAATACTGAAAATCATCCGAATCCCTCCGCACCTCCAGATCTAGCCGGGATTATGACAAATCTGGCTCAAGGACAAACCGCCTTGCAAGATACGATGCGGCAACTCATACAAACTCTTCATGGCGGAGTACCTGCACAGTCAGGGCATTGAAGTGGACAGAGGCAAACCTATTTACTTTCTTCACGATCCAGGCGTACTGAGTCACGTCGTAATGAGGAGTCTGATGATTTCTCTTATCAACCTGGGCGAACTTCGTCAATAAGGGCTACAGATACTGATCAACATATCACCCTCTCTCCAGAAAGAACCAGTGCTTTAGAAAGACTGAGTAGGGTGTCTCCTTTCAGTCGATTAGGCCCTAGGAGGAATAGGAGTCCACCTAAGACCATGTCGAGGAGTTTTCGACAACCATCAGATCTAAGAGAAGTATCAACACAATCATGACCAGTTGCTCGTCAAGATAAATCTCAGGAGGCTACCTCAGAACGATCAATTGCTCGAACCAATAGGCCCGAGGAAGGAAATGAAGCGTGGAAAGGATCTCTTCAGCGGTTGGAAGATAGATTGGGAGAAATGGCTAAGGCGAAGAATCCCCTACAACGAACTTTTGTTCAAGGAACACCTTTTGTACAGGCCATTGTGAATTTTCCTACACCGTCAAAGTTCAAAGCACCTGTAGTGACCCCCAAATATGATGGAAAGACAGATCCTGTTCTTCACATAGAGCAATATCAAGCTGCTGCCGATATCTATGTCGTCCCCGACGAGATGAGATGCAGAGCGTTCTCAGGAACTCTTACTGGAGCTGCCCAAATATGGTACAATAATCTTCCTCGGGGTAAGATTTCAACTTTCTTTCAGTTGACCGAGTTGTTTATTGGCAATTTATGTTTTGGAGCAAAGCCAGTAAAACGAGTAGCACACTTGTTAAGTGTTAGACAAAAATCTGGTGAGAGTACTAGAGATTACATAACTCGTTTCAATAACGAGAAGCTGGAAGTCATAGATTACGAAGAAAAGACAGCAATCACCGCCTTGATGAGTGGGTTGTTGCCTAATAAATTGTATTACACCTTGGCGAAAGATCCATCTAAAACTATGTCAGAGTTGATGGCAAAAGTGGCCAAAATCATGAATGACGAGGAGGCTATGGCTGCAAAGAAGAATATGGATAAAGAAACAAAGGTGGAAGTCGACAAATCTAAGAAGAAAGAGCATAAAAGCAATGGTGGAGATAAACATTCCAAGAATAAATGGGAAGTCATGAAGAAGTATGATAATTATACTCCTTTGAAAATGAGTATTAATCATGTCTTGGAAGAAATCAAGAACAACGAGGAGGTAAAATGGCCAAAGAAACTGAGATCAGACCCTGATTCGAGAAGTAGGGATAAATATTGCGAGTTTCATAAAGATCATGGTCACATGACCAAAAACTGCATAGCTCTTCACAACGAGATTGAAACACTCATCCGAAGAGGAAAACTAGCAAAATATGTTGATCGGGGAAGTGAAAGAAAAAATAATGATCGAACTAGAGAAAGGTCTAGATCTCCTCGTCATGCAGAGGAGAAAAAGAAGAAGGACCACGAAGATGATCCAGATGATGACCCCTATCTTCCCAAAAAGCCAAGGCAGCCAGAACGAGAGGTATTTTCCATACGTTTTGGATCATTTGATTGTAATGTTATTACAGGAGGAGATGCAGGAGGAGGAGACCTTACTGCAGAAAGAAAGGCTTACCTTGGAGAGGCTCAAGCTTGTTCATATATTCAGCGAATAAATCTGGCCGAGGACGATCGTCCGAGGACGATCGTCCGAGGACGATCGTCCGAGGAAGGTAAACAAAGAGAAGCTGGTCATTGACTTTTCAAAAAACAACCTGGCAGGTGTTCTTTATCCTTACGACGATCCTCTGGTGATCAAAATGAGGATGAAGGAAGTAGTGATTTCAAGGGTGTTGGTAGACAATGGAAGTTCGGCAGACATCATGTACTATTCATGCTTTGACAGCTTGAATCTGAAATTATCTCAATTGGAACCGTATCACAGACCCCTCCTGGGTTTTGCTGGCGAGAAAGTTTTTCCACTTGGGACGATCAAGTTGGATATATTCATTGGAACCTGGCCTGCTTGTCGAACATAAAGAATACGCTTCTTTGTGATGGATAAGAATGTGCAGTCAGCCTACAACATCATCATGGGAAGAGTTGGTTTGAAGAAGTTCGAAGCAGTTCCATCTACAGTACATCAGTGCTTAAAATTCCCAACAAACTTTGGAGTAGGAGTTGTGAAAGGTGATCAAAAAGTAGCCCGGGAATGCTATTATTCATCTACCGAGCAAGAGGAGCTTGAGGAATCAAGGAAAAAGACTACTACCTACCAGGTGGAAGAAGATACAGAGATTGAAATTCTCGATCCCAGAGATGAATCCCAACTTGTAAAAGGACAGGTAGTGGAATCTACAGAAAATGTTATTCTAGACGACGAGCACCCTGAATGAGTAACCCAGATAGGTTCAACGTTGGATGCTTCAATAAAACAGGAGTTGATAATTTTCTTAAGAAACAGGAAGAAAACTTTTGCATGGAGTCATGAGGACATGCCAGGAATAGATCCAAACTTCTTATGTCACGAGCTCAATGTGAATAAGGAGATCAAGCCTGTAAAGCAGAGAAGAAGGGTATTTAGCCCCGAGAAGAATCAAGCTATTCAAGAGGAGGTCGACAAGCTCCAGAAAGCTCAATTCATTGAAGATGTGAAATACCCGGACTGGTTGGCAAATGTGGTGATGGTAAAGAAGAAAAATAATAAATGGAGAATGTGTGTTGATTTCACTGATCTCAACAAGGCCTGCCCAAAGGATCACTTTCCATTACCCAGAATTGATCAGTTAGTGGATGCTACCTCTGGGCACGAGCTGCTCAGCTTCATGGACGCTTATTCAAGCTACAACCAGATCAAGATGAAACCTGAAGACAGGGAGAGTACTTCTTTTATTACCCCTAGGGGTACTTATTGTTATAATGTTATGCCTTTTGGTTTGAAAAATGCAGGAGCGACATACCAGCGGCTGATGAACAAGGTTTTTGCCGAACAAATCAGTTACAATATGGAAGTCTATGTCGATGATATGCTGACAAAAAGCAAGAAAGCTGCTGATCATCTAGTTGATTTAAGTCAGACTTTTGATCAACTGGATAAATACCAAATGAAACTCAATCCAACAAAGTGCACATTTGGAGTACGAGAAGGAATGTTCCTCGGGTACATCGTCAACCAAAGAGGCATTGAGGCGAATCCAGAAAAGATCAAAGCTCTTTTAGGACTGCGATCTCCAACAACAAAGAAAGAAGTGCAGAGTCTTACAGGACGAGTTGCAGCGCTCAACAGATTTGTATCTCGAGAAACAGATAGATGCCTACCATTCTTCAAAACACTTCGAAAAATTTTCGAGTGGAATGATGAATGTGAAAAAGCCTTTCAAGACTTGAAGAAATATCTGGGAACACCTCCACTGTTGTCAAGGCCAATAATGGGAGAAAAGTTGTACTTATACCTGGCAGTATCAGAGCATGAAGTCAGCTCGGCATTGATCAGATTGGAGAATGGAGTCCAGAAGCCAATTTATTACACAAGTAAGGCTTTCCGAGGTGCAGAGATTAGGTACCCAAAGTTAGAAAAATTGGCATTGGCATTAATTGAAGCAAGTAGAAGAATGAGGCCATATTTTCAGGCCCATACCATCGTCGTTTATACCGACATGCCATTGAGACAAGCCCTTCATAAGCCAGAAAAGTCAGGGAGACTGATGTACTGGGCAATAGAGCTCGGTGAATATGATATCGTGTATGAACCCAGATCATCATTGAAAGGGCAAGCTGTAGCAGATTTTATAGCAGAGTTTACATATCCTGATACCCCCGAGGAACAAAAGTTGCTCACTGATCAACCTGTGGATGTTACAGGATCGACAGACATAAGTCCAGACCAACCCCGGTTGGTAAAAGGGCTTGTGGATGTAGAAAGATCATCAAATTCAAACCCAGACCAACTCCGGTTGGTAAAAGGGCGAGAAGAGATGGTCGACGAGGAGCGAAAATTAACAGGAAGAGAACATCAGATATTTCACCGAGGAACTCTATTGGATAAGAAATTTAAAGATGAGTTACCTACATGGAGATTGTATGTAGATGGGTCATCTTGCACAGCAGGTTGTGGAGCAGGGATTGTTTTGAAAACCCCAGATGAGATTGATATAGAATATGCCTTGCGATTTCAATTCAAAACCTCCAATAATGAGGCTGAGTATGAGGCCATGATAGCAGGTCTTAATTTAGCAAAGATTATGGAAGCACAACAAGTGATGGTATTCAGTGATTCTCAATTAATTGTGAATCAGATGATGGGAACATATGCGGTTAAAGGAGAACTAATGGTCAAGTATCATGCAAAGGTGATGGAATTATTGGCAGAATTTGATGCCATTCAGTTGATCAGAATACCCAGAATAGAAAATGCACAAGCAGACGCACTGGCCCGACTAGCATCAGCTACTCGTACCGAGCTGCGAAGAACGATACCAATTGAAGTACTGGAAAGTCGGAGCATAGATGAAGACCTGACGATGAATGTTATTACCCTTGATTTAGGAACATCTTGGATGGATCCTATCAGGGCATATATAGAAGAGGGAGAATTGCCAGAGGACAAGCTCGCGGTAAAGAAATTGAAGTTTAAAGCTGCTCGGTATGTACTAACTAATGGTGTTTTGTATAGACGAGGAATTATGGTGGGTTTGCAGAGATGTGTACACCCCTCCGAGGTGAAAGAATTGATTGAAGAAATCCATGAAGGGTCTTGTGGAGCACATGTGGCAGGTCGAACACTTTTGCAAAGAGTGATGACGCAAGGATACTACTGGCCGACAATGAGGGCTGATTGTATAGCCTATGTTAAGAAATGTGACAAGTGCCAACGTTTTTCCTCCATCCGACGAACTCCACAAGCATTGTTGACACCCATAACTTCCCCTTGGCCATTTTCCATGTGGGGAATTGATTTGGTTGGACCATTGCCGACCACTCAAGGAAGATTCAAGTACCTCGTCGTCGCAGTAGATTATTTTACTAAGTGGGTAGAGGCTGAACCCCTTATCGATATGACGTACGAGAAGGTATACCAGTTTGTTTGGAAGAATATCCTCTGCCGATATGGTCTCCCTCATGCCTTCATCACAGACCATGGAACACAATTCGATAACGAGGAGTTTGCTGCCTATTGTCAACAATCAAACATCCTGAAGACCCATTCAGCACCAGTTCATCCTCAAAGTAATGGGCAGACTGAGGTGACAAACAAAACACTACTAAATGGTTTGAAGAAGAGGATAAGTGAAGCTAAAGCCATTTGGATTAATGATCTACAGTCAGTATTGTGGGCTTACCGAACAACTCCCCGATCAGCAACTGGAGAATCACCATACATGCTGGCATTTGGAAGTGAGTCTGTAATACCTGCTGAGTTGGGTCTTCCAACACACAGAGTGCTGAATTTCAATTCCCCAATCAGTGACTTGATGAGAAGATTAGATTTGGACATGCTCGAGGAGGTTAGAGAAGAGGCAGCCATTAGGAATGCTGCTTACCAATAACGCACAACTCTGTTCTACAACAAAAGGGTGAATAAATGCGACTTAAAAGAAGGGTATTATGTGCTAAAGAAGGTCATTCAGAAGCACAATAAGCTTGAAGCCAACTGGCATGGACCTTACCGAGTTACAGAAGTTGTTCGACCAGGAACTTACCGAATAGCAACTCTAGAAGGAGATGAATTCAAGAATGCTTGGAATGCTGAACACCTTTGCAAGTATTATCAGTAATGTAAAATGTACAGCAGTTCCATCAACATGAATAAAACAATGATGTTTCACAATTTTTCCTCTTTCTCCTTTGTTTGAAAGTTTTTCGGGGAATACTAGTGTTGTACACTCGCTGTTCAACAGCAAAAAGAAGACGATAGTTCAGACCCACGACCAACTCCGGTTGGTAAAAGGGCGAGAACAAATTATACTCCTTTGGTTAGGAGGCGTACACTTGCGTGATCAACTTCGGTTGGTAAAAGAGCTTGTGGACAAGATAGTTCGAAAGAACCTGATATTTCGAGCGTGATCAACTTCGGTTGGTAAAATAGCGAGAACAAATTATACTCCTTTGGTTAGGAGGCGTACACTTGCGTGATCAACTTCGGTTGGTAAAAGAGCTTGTGGATAAGATAGTTCGAAAGAACCTGATAGTTCAAGCGTGATCAACTTCGGTTGGTAAAATAGCGAGAACAAATTATACTCCTTTGGTTAGGAGGCGTACACTTGCGTGATCAACTTCGGTTGGTAAAAGAGCTTGTGGACAAGATAGTTCGAAAGAACCTGATAGTTCGATCGTGATCAACTTCGGTTGGTAAAATAGCAAGAACAAATTATACTCCTTTGGTTAGGAGGCGTACACTTGCGTGATCAACTTCGGTTGGTAAAAGAGCTTGTGGACAAGATAGTTCGAAAGAACCTAATAGTTCAAACCCACGACCAACTTTGGATGGTAAAAGGGCGAGAACAACATTCTTAAAACGCCATTCTCAGTTGATTAAGAAACAAAATATGCTATCAACTGCCAAGTATAGTTGGTCGGGGATAAAAACCCACTAACTGTAGTTGGTCAATGAGGAGAACTTATCGACGAGGAGGATCCATCAACCTGGTTGGTCGGACACATTTTATGAAAACTCTCGCTAATTATACTTGGTCGACGAGTACAATTTAACAACCTTAGTTGGTTGGAAAATTTTTAAACATTTTTATACTCATTACTTTATTATTAAGTGATCGAGCAACATTTTTGATACTTGTAACTGTTTATTACTAAGTTGGTTGATGAACAACACAAAATTGTTATCTTTTTAACAGATACATACGAAGTGTTTAGCACAGAACAATAGCAATACAAATTTGCAAACAGAAATGAAATTCTTTCATTAAGGTCAAAATGTATTACAAATTACATGTGTACTAACTATTACATTAAGATCCCTACTCTATTGGTTTCTTTCCTTTAGCTTTTGAAACAGGCTCCTCGCCAGCAGGAGGATCTTCCAGGCAAAGAGGAGAATTAATAAAGTTAATATCTCTGAGCATTCTGACATTCATTACTGAAGGAGTATCCAAGAGATGCTCGGGATGAGATAATTCAATCTGAGAATGAAGACTATAGTCACCAAGTTATTTTGAAATTAAGCTCCGAGGAATGGCACGAGCTGGGATCCATTCCATGTCCAGTTTATAAGGCGGTACAGGCAAGTCTAGTAGCCCAGGAGCATGATAATCCCATAAATAATGGCCCTGCTCTAGCTTTAACACACCCAGTGCGTTCAACCATCCCTATTTATAACCTTCATTATTGGCATCTTCAAGACGAGCATCCAAGTGACAAAGGGCTTCATTGTAGCCTGCCATCCAAAACTCACGAGGTTGTTTGTGGAATTGGAAAGTTATTCTCTCTAGTTGCTCGTGAAGGCTCCTGGCAAAAACATCTTTATTATTCAAAGCAGACTTCGTCGCAGTAAGTTGATCTTCCAAAGATAGGTTTTTCTTGGACATTTCAGACAAAGCACGATCTTTTGCATTCAATTGGAACGCTTGAGTTTCCAAAGTAGATTGAGTGCGAGCTTCTTCAACATTACGGCTGAGAACTCTTGATCGACTCCGAGCAGGTGGAGAATTTTGCTCCTCGACAACATTTTGAATAGCTCTACCTCGCCCACGAGAACCTCTTCCTCGCCCCCGAGCAGTAGTAGAGATACTAGACCTTCTTAGAGTATCCAATTCTTGCCTTAATTTGGCATTCTCAACCTCTAAGAATGAGAATCCTTCATCGGTGACCGGTACTAAGGCAGCAGAGGATGAAGCTGCAGACTCATACTGTGCCAATTTTTTCTGCAAATTGTTGTTTTATTCTTCCAGCAGCTCGGCGATCTGTCTACAGGCTTCAGCTTCACCTTTTAGGGTTCTCTCCCTGACATCGTATCCAGCAATAATCTTTTTGTGGCCTGTCTCGGAAGAAAGCTGTTGATACCTATTCTCATATTCCTTGTGCAACAAGGCAGTTGATTCATGGTGCTGATTATGAAGATCTTCTAAGGTACAAAGAAGCTCCTCGATCAAGTCATAGTAGGCCACATTGTTGGCCACAGCTCGGTCAAGTAAATCCTTCAGGTACTGATAAGACTCAATTGTTTGTTCTGAAGCATCATGGCCAAGGATGTCAGCAATTTCTGATACACTCAAATTTGTATGACCAGCCTTATAATATTCATGGCATTGCTGCATCAGCTTTGTATCATGTGCAGATATCAATTCCATTTTAGCCACAAACTAATAAAGAAGAGAAGGCAAGAGTTAATAAATAAAAACAGACAAAGCATCAACAATGAAGAGGAACAAAAAGATGTGATTTTATTACATCATCAACAAGATTACATCGTTTGGAATACAGAGGATAAGTAAAAGAAGAACAGAAAAAGAGTACCGAACAACTTCACACCTTTTCCTTGTCTCCCAAGACTTTCTCGGGGGGCTGGGACGAGGAGCTTGGTTGCTCGGTAGGAACAATGGTCTGATTAGTAGAAGCTAGGATTTGTTCTGGAGGAGCAGGCAATGACGAAATCTCCTCGGTGGCTGTCTGGTTGGATGGTGGAACAAGGACTTGATCACCCACTGTCATTGAAGATTCTTCAGATGCAGCTTCGTCTGAAGACTCATCTTCAATAACTGGAGGAGGACCAGGGAGATGTTGTTGAAATAGCTCGGAGTCCTCACTCACCTTCAACTCCCGCAGCGCTGCAACCCAACCATCATGAAAATATTTCAGACTTCCATATTTCACCTGGGTCGTCATAGCTGCCACCCCTATCCCATCCTTTGTCCCAACCAGTTTTAAAGGACGTCTTCACAGCTGTTTTTCTCTTCATTTTTTCCGAGGATAGCTTCTCGGACATAAGATTCTCGGTGGCCTTCAATTTGGTCTCCACCTCCTCCTTCTGGCGATTTACTTCTCGCAGGAGGGTCAACTCTTCTTCAGCCGATTTCAATTTATTCTCAAGCTCCCCAAAGCCTGAAAGTTTCTCGGCATAATCTTTATTTTCTCTCTCCAAGTCCTTCACCTTATTACCCAGTTGTACCTTCTCTGCATCAGACGCAGCCAATTTCTTCTCCCATTCAGTTTTATCAGCGTCATACTTCTGACGGGACTCACTCACAGATTTAATAGCTTTCTCCAGTGCTCCCTCCACAGTGGACGAGGAGCTAGAAGCTTTGATTGCTTCATCCTTTTTAAGGATTAAATTGAAACAGCTCGTCAACTGCAATCAAAAGAGAAAAATGAAATCAGAAACAAACATGGGAAACAACCAAGGAAAATATAAAAAGCTCAGAGTAGAGATACTTACTGAAGCCAAATGACGAGCAGCCAGAGAAGTAACCACATTCTGAGTAAGGTCTTCTTCAGTACCTTGCACCTCGGGGATGGGTGAAAATTTTACCAAACTCATCGTAGAGCTCGGAGGAACAATAATTGGAACACCATCTCCACCAGCTGGGAGTGGGGGAATGGCTCCAGAAATACTGACCGAGGAGGATTTCCTCAATCTCCTCGGTGCCTTTTCAGCAACCTCAACCAAAGAGGAACTTTTGGTTGGTGAGATAGTGATTACCTCAACAGGTGCATCCTTCTGCACAGGAGCCACCGGGGGCTTCTCGGCAACCTTCTGAACAGCAAAAGAAGGAGCATCATCAATTTTCTTTGTCCCCTTTGGGACATTAACCTTGGTTTTCTTCCCATCGCCAGCAGAGGAACTCTCCTCGAAGAGAGTAGGAACTTTTCTCTTGCCTATTTTCTGGCTCAAAGAAATATGAGATTCCGGATCAGAGTCTTCAGGAATTTGCACTGGATCACTGGAGCTGACCACAGGGCGAGCAGTAAAAGACGACGTATAGCTCCTGTACTGCAACAAGTATGAGGCAGACCTGATGTGCTCGTCTGCAATTTTTTGATGCAAGCTCCAGATATGTTTCAATTGCCTTATATTAACTTCTGATTCTTTAGGAGTTTTTCTCTTGCTATTAACTGCAAACAAAAATAATTTGAAATGTCAATCATGCATTTATTCAAACATGATGAAGTCACAATTTCGAGAATAAAATAAAATGAGAATAACCTATCCCATTGCCATATGGGGGGAAATTTAGGACCTTCATACACTTCGTCTCCGACTAAAGGAGCATGTTGCCAATTTTTGAAAACTAACCCATGTTCAAAATAATCCCTGTTAGCATCAGGGAGGTTGACTACTGAAGCTCTATTCAAAAATCTGGTTTTTAAATAATAAACGTTATCTAAAACAACCCATCTATAGCAATACATAATCTCAGGAATTCCTATGCGAGTTCCATGAGTTTGATTTAATTTATGCACCCCATTAACTATTCTCCATGTATTGGGGGCTACTTTTGCAGGAACAACATCGAAATGTTGGCAGAATTCTAAGCATAAAGAGGTGGGTGGAAAAGAAAATCCACACTCAGCAATAAAGAGGCTGAGGAACCATTGTCCCTCAGCCAAACGAAAATAATCAAAGGGCTCAGGAAGATTCTCCAGAGTTACCCAAGACGGAATGGAATAATCAGAACGGAATTTTTCAATAGATTCAATAATGTAAACCATGATGAATAAAAGAAGAAGGAAGAAGAGCTTACAGGGAAAAAGGAGATCTGTTGACAAACAAACGAAGAAAAAGATGGACGCACAGGAGAGAGAAAAGCTATAGAAAACTCGAAAGCAGAAATTGAAAAGGTAGGAGACGATGGGATTGTCTCTGAAGCTTAAATACCTTGCCTTGGGAAATGGCGAAAGAAATGATTACAAAAAAGAAATTGTTACGCTACTGGCGGCTAAAAGGACAAAAAGGGCACGAAGACCGAAGCGCCTATAAAAATGCAAAATGGCGGATTCTGCGAATTTGGAAGAAAATTCAAATATGAAGAAAAGGCTCCTAAAACCCAGGAAAGTCATTCAATATCGCCATATACCGAGAAAGAATGTTCCATACTCCTCAAAGTTCGAAATATGAAACATTGGGGGCTTCTGTTGATACCAAAATTAATATGCTGATATGGACGAATAATACGAAGACACGTGTCAATCTACGTGGCACAATAGCAACGAGGAAGTTCATTTCCCCGACCAACTCATGTTCTCTCCTAGCAACGAGGATACACCGAGGAACTTTAGCACTCCGAGGTACTCTAGCGCTCCGAGGAACTCCTGAGCAACGAGCAACTAAGACGGTCCGAGCTTCATCTCGGCCGTAGCATTAATTGCCAGATAATCAACAGTTCAAGTATTCATTGAATGTTTATCATCTTGACGCACACGCTGCATTAAATGTATTACCCTTTCATATGTATATCATTTAATGTATCAACCCTTTCATGTACAGCCTAAGGGCTATAAATACCTTGTATCACCCTCATTCAAAGGGACCGCAATTTCTGGAGAGAACTTGTACTCGAGAATTCCCAAACACTCAACAATAACATAACAGTGGACGTAGGCTATTCAGAACCACTTTAAAAATCTTTGTCTCATTTTATTTATCTGTGATTGAATAATTAGAGCGATCTAATTTTTTACATCAACAGTAACAAAAAATTAATGCAAAACTAATTTTTTTTTATAAAATAATACTATTGTTTTTAAGTACCTTTATAAATCCATATTTGCAATGGCTCTAAAAAATGAATATTGCTTCGCAAAAAGAAGTCTTCGTCCGTTTGAATGACTATTTTATTTTAAAAGTCACTTTGAAATGTATTTTTTTAAAATTTAGATTATTAGACTATGGTACGTTATACTACAATATGGTTGTTGACATTCATTTCCTCATATTCATTTTAGTTCGTATTCTCTACTCACTACATTACCTACTATTACATACCCACGGTTATGGGTACGATCTCTTTTTTTAAATACTGATAATAATTATATATTAAGTAATATATTTGAATACAAAATGTGTTACATCCGACCGTGCATCGCACGGGTCACCATATATATATATACTAGCGGAATGCCCATTCCTGAACGCACGACAAAAATTTTGAAAGTACGTAATCACAAAACGACAAAAAAATTCAAACTAGGTAATCACAAAACGTCAAAAATTTCGTTCACCAACAAAACAAAGTGCAATTTATAAAATAATTATCATAATATCCTTTGTTTCTAAGACTATCCACCATATTTAACAAATAACAAATAGTTCACTCATCAAAAAAATTCTCATATACATAATATTCTGAAAAAAAAATTATTATTATTTTTTTATAGAAATGGAAGCTAATCAAAAACTGTTTTTAAATACGTAATATTTTATAAACAAAAAACATAATGTTTTGAATATAAAAATCCTAGTATTCGGGAAAATGTTTTTTTTAATATTTTGAAAATATAAAAATCATAAAAGTCACTTTTTATTTAAAAAACATTAAATTATTTATAAAAAAAAAGTATTATTTTTTTTTTATTGAAACGAACGTTAATCAAAAACTGTTTTGTTATTTATATAAAAAAAATGGACATAATTTTTTTTTAAAAAATGTTGACGATAATTATATCAAATAAAAAAATGAACATCATTTTTATAAGGAGAAATTGGACGAAACTTTTATTATAAAACACAACTTTTTCATAAAACTGTATTTTTTTTTTTATAAAAAACAAAGTTGTGATTTTGATAAATTACTATTTTTTGCATTTTATACTTTAATGCACGACACGACACGATACGAATAGCGTAATTTATAATTTCCACACCAAATTGACTACAATATGATACGAATAATTTGGTGTCAGTGACACAATATTACATTTATAAGTTTACTCGTATTATTCGTGTCATGTTGTATTTAATGTGGTGTCAAAATCATAAATCATGTTATTTGTGTCATGTCGTGTATTAAAGTATAAAATACAAAATTAGTAATGTATCAAAATCACAACTTAATTTTTTCAAAAAACTACAGCTTTTTAAAAAAGATATGTTTTATAAGAAATTGTAAAAAATAAAGTTTTTAAAAATATAGTTTATAATAAAAATTCCGACCATATTTTCTATAAAGAAATGTTGTACATTATTTTTTTGATATAATAATCGTAAATTATTTGTCAGAATATTAGATTTATTTATATGCAAAATATTATATTTTTTTATTTTCAAAATATTAAGTATTTTAAAATAAACAATAGACTTTGACAAAGTATTATATTTTTTCAAACTAATTTTTTTTTTACAAATAAATGTATCCATTAAAAACCTAATGTCAAAAGGAACCTCATGCCAAAAAAATTTAATCCAAATACCTCGTATAAACTAATGGTTTAAAACGAAAATAAATGGTCTAGATCATCTAAAAGTTACCCGTTCAGACAAAATCTAAACCAAAATATATTACTAATATCACTTAAGAAATAATGGAAAATTGAAATAACTGCACACCGTCTTTAATAAAGTTGCACACTATCTTTTTTTTACATGTATCTATAATGATCTAAACTGAGCTGTTTTTTTATTTTTAAAATCTGATTTTCAATACAATATATTTTCATTGTTCAAACTTTATTTATGAGCTTCTATTGTCCTTTTTTTTATTTGAGTATTGCCTGTGGTGCTAAACAATCTAAAGGACAAAGTGCAAAAGGACAAAGTCTATAAAGTGAATGAACCCACATTATAATAAAGAGTGTTGATAGGGAGACCCACTTTTGGGACCCAATTTTGAAACCCACACATAAGACAAAAATGGATACAAATTTTTAATACACATTTTGATGCCCTGACGGGACCCACAACAATAAGGTATAAGCTTTTAATGCAGTGGATTTCAAAATTGGGTTTTTTTACTGGGTCTCCCTAGATTTATTCTATAATAAATGTAAAAGGTACCTGTAAATTGATAATTGAGGTGATGAAAACAAATAGCCTTGCGCTCAGTGTGAGTGCCTTATTAGTGACAGCATTTTTTAAGTTATCACACACATAAACACATAATTGCGAAAACCACATTTTCCTATACTTTTTAGTTGGACGAAACCCACATTTTTTCTCGGCTATAACTCTTCTTACCAAAGTCGAAATTTAAAACTGTTTTCATATTATATACCCGTATATCCTTGGAAAATTGTCCTTTGTCGTGGGCCCGACATTTGTTTAAAAATAGAGACCTGACATGGTAGTTTCTTGATCCCAACAATCTTTGGTCCTTGCATGGGTTATCAACTTTTCATATCCCAAGTAGACTGATTTCATGAAAGATGATTTACATTATCTCCCACGTAGACTGATTTGATAATGATACTGTGATATTTCTTTCACGAAATGATTAAAATATTAACTCAGTTTCAAATAATAAAAACTAAATAATATTGCAGGACTCCAATATAAAAACAACTTTAAATATTTTAAAAATGCAAAAACAATTATACAATCAAAAACACAGTTCAGTAATTAATAATGTGCCATTGAATGCGTCCTTATTTTATGTTTTGTGTTGAGATATGTTAGCATATTATCATTAAAAAAAAGCTTTTTTCATATTTTTTTCGTATGGGTGTTAAACATTTAAGGGGAACCTTAAGAAAATTGATGCAAAATATTTTTTTTATTTTAAAAAAATTAACCAGTATTTAACCATGAAAAATGTCAAAAATTGAACCCTTTTTTAAAAATACGAAAAAGATTATTTTAAGTTGATTTTTGTAGTGTTCAACTTGAAACGTTTAACATCCATACAGAAAAAATAAAAAAATAAAAAAAAAACTTTTTTAAAAATTTCAAAAATTGTATCACAAAAAAAATTAAGAGGGACAGTAATAGAGCCATCAAAGAAACCTCTCTCAATACACAAATCGTAAAATCCATCTCTGTACAGAAATAATAAAACCCATTTGATTGAACCAAACAAATCGTCAGCAGATCTGTTTAAAAAATTATAGGACTTTGAACTGGATCCGGGTCAAACTGGCACCATATCTGATTGGACTGGATTTGGATATGTTTGGACGGTATGTAAACTGGATCTGGGCAGAACTTGTGGACGTCAACACCAGATCTGGCTGGAGGGGTTCTTCGGCGCTTCTGGTGGTCTGAAGGTTGGGCCGAAGAAGGTTACTTGTGAGAGGAGTGCAGCGGTAGAAACTATCTCCTCACTGAGAGTTTTCAGGGAAAACAAAACGAAAAATAACAAAAAGACGCACACAAACAATAGAAAAGTTAAAAGACCACAATGAAAAATCCCCTCCTTTACCTAGCCTACTTGCCCCATTCGCCCCATTTACGGGGGCGTCCTCTTCCATATTTACAATATTCTGTAAAAAATTAAAAAAAGAGTAGGATGAAAACAAAAAAAAACATATTTTTTACAATTAAGAAACAGGTGAAAGAATCAGTTAAGAAACTTACCCAAATCAAATAGAGGCCTGGAGTTCCTAGAGGATGTAAGGTTGTTTGATACAAATATTAAATCTAAATCAAGAAGGTGTTCTTCATTATCAACATGATATCTAAAAAGATTGATGATTCAAGAAACAACGAAAAAGGACATCTTACAAAATGAAAATGTCAGCAAGAGCTAGGCAGCCGCTGGTTTTGGTCAAAAATTGGGTTGTGGTTGGCGCTGGTGGAGGAGGCCCACAACCGTGTTGGGGTGAATGTGAGTGGAGAGAGGGAGTTGGACTTAGAAAGCGAGATGGTAGAAGAAAGGGAGTCCGAAAGGAATGAGAGAGGCGTGGGTTAACGGCAGGGGGTAAGGATATGTGATGGGTGATCTATCTTAAAAAGAGAGAATGGTCTTGTGGGTGCTGAAAATGGGAACACATTCAAATTAAAGTTAAATGAAATGATGATTCTTGATAGATGAGTTTGAGAACTTGACACTTTGTGTCCCATCTTCCCGACTTGTACTCCTCGAGCCAATTTACTAAAATAATTCTTTTTGAACCAATTTTGCCATGTCACAATGTTTAAATGATGACATGGCACAATGTGAGACCCTTAGATCGTCGTCAAAAATTCGATCTCAATCGTTAATATTTAGGAACAGTAAAACACCCTCCTCTCATATTACACACACACACACACACACACACACACACTCATACACATATGTGTATATTATAAATATACTTGTGTGCCAATTTTGTCAAATTTTCAAAAAACTATATATAAAAACAAGCTTACCAAATGCACACCAATATTTATAAAAATAGAAAACCAAAATTTAAATTTACATTTAAAAGTATTTCATAAATAAAGTTTTCCGAATACATAACCAAACGGGCCTTATTTGAGTTTTTTTTCGAAAATCAAAATATCTAAATGATTTAAATGATGAATGGATTGAGTATTAGTTTCTAAAATTTTGAAATTTTAGAATTTAAAAGTTGGATTTCTTTTCTAATAACTAGATTATTATATTTTCATATAATGAAGCACTGCGCTGGTAAAATTGTTGCATTGCCCATTATATTGTAAGCATAGACACTACATATAAAAGGATGCAACGCAAAACGTAATGAACGCAACACAGATCCTATGGACACTAGAACCTAGCTCTGATACCAACTGTAACAATCCCCATTTTCACACGTAAAGGTTGGATAGACACGATAAGCCGAAGATGGGGCTTCTTTGTCAATTAATACCATTATCAGCATCAACATAATATAAAGAGTATATTAATAGCCCATAATTGAGTTTAAAAAAACACTTAAATAATAATAAAATTCAATTCAAATACCACGCGTAGGATTAATCGAACATAATTGTAAAACACTTAAACGAGCACAAAGTAAATAAATCTCGGGCTTATTCCCATACAAATGTCTCAAATGAAATAAATACCAGGAGCTGAAAAGCACATAAGATAGAGTCAATAAATATGAAAGTTTGATGAGCAAAAGAGATCGCAAGGCTGATACATCGACAGCCCTGTTATCCTTGTCTATGACCACTTGGGGGGAATAAAACATTTAAATTTGGGTAAAAAACTAGATATGCAAGAATTAACATGTTCAATTTAAAGTGCAATAAATACAGTCGATTCAAAGTAAATAACCCCCATTGTCACTCACATGCGGTTAACATCTGACCCCTTATCTAAGTAGGATACTGCCCGCATCCAAACAAGTACCAATATAATATATGACAACCGTTCCAACTTAATATTAAATGCATCAGCTATAATCAATTGACACAACGATATCAACTATATTCAATTTTTTATCGTGAAGGTGACATAAACATCTATAATGCACAACATAGCATGGGTCCATAATTTACTGTCTACATCCTTAGACAATTTAATAAATTAATCTCATTTAATACGAAAAAATTATATATATGTCCTTTCATATAGGTGACAAGCAAATGTATTTACAATTGGTGTCTCTCTTGTGCTCAATCGGTAAGTTCGAAGGAATCTCTATCCAAGTCGGACGTCAAAAAACACACATAAGTGGGGAGGTCCCTACGCATTACACCAGTTCAAGGCCCATATCTAATGGTGACAAAGGATCCCATCATTAACACCTACCTCTCGTAGATGGAGCTACTACGTAGTACCTAAAATGACCTACACGACGTCTAGCCCACTTGTGCCAATGTGTGTTATGGTCTCGAACGTGCGAAACCCCATGTCGATAGCACTGTCCACGAACATTGGTATATCCACACATATACATATAAATACATATTATTATTCCCATATAATATGTGTAGCTAACTACTCTATAATTACCCAAAGCAACCCATATTTTGTCCATAATCATTTGATAAGTGGCTTTTCACATATCTATTGTTGTCTTCAAAAGTCAATCTAAAAAATTCCCTTGAATTACTTACAAAACTTGCTAAAACAACTCGTATTGCGGTAAGTACGAGTATCAATCCAACTTTCAAGGTGAAACAATTGACGTGAACACTTGAAATTAATTTTTTTTTATTAAAATATTTTTTATTTTTTTATTTTTTTAAAAAACAATAGGAGAATTAACTAATTAATGCTACAATTATGAAATGACTAAATAACAAATAATAATGTGGAACCGAGTGTGATAAATGTGAGAAAGTCAAGAGATGGGATTACACCGCATTATCAATTATTTTAATTTCTCAATTTATTAATTTGAAATATTTTGAGATAGTATTAAATTGATAATCTAACTGTCGTTACAATTATAAATTTAATATCTTTTTCAGAAAACTAATTTAAAAATGTCACACAATGAAAAATTAAGAATTATACTATTTTCAAGAAAATTACCCGCTAGGATAAATTTAATAAAAATTGTATCAATTCTCTAATTTCTGCATCAAAATAACATTTAATTTTAAGAAAAAACTAGCTCTAGTTCGTTCCCAAAATCAAACATTAATTTTAAAATTAATTTACTAACTCTCTCTACATAAATTATTTTTTGACAATTCTTAATTAATTAACCTAGAAATATCGCAAACAATGAAATTAATCAATTAATTTAACATCCTACAGAGTGCATCCCACCCCTTGAATGGATTGACTATCCAAGCATAATTAAATAATCAATCACAGTCACAAACATGTAACAAAAATTTAAACGGAAAAGCAAGAAATACAATACGCAAAAGTCTCCTTTTGAATTGATTCTTTGAATAGCGGTCATGAAATTTTGTCCCAATGACTTCACTAATCCAGCTCTTGATACACAAATAAGTATAAAAACTAAACTTAAAAATCTATTCAAAAGCTAAACTAGTTTTTTTTTTCAAATTTTTTTATTTACAAACTGTACAAAAATTGGACTCTCTCTCTCTCTCTATCTATCTATCTCTCTTTGCATGTTCTACATCTGAGACTTCCATGAACTCCTCCTCCTCTTTTTTTATAGCCCCCAAGTTTTGTTGTTGGAAGAGAGATTTGTGGGATTTAATTTGTCTAAGTCAAGGATTTTATTTTGAAGAGACATACACGTGGGTTTGTTTAAGGCTTGACAGGTGGCTTGGTATGGGTTTCAAAATGAGTTCGATTATGGAGATTGGGGTATCGGGTTTTGCTCCGAGGTTTGGAAGAAATGGGGTCGATTTTTAGATGGGTTAATAGTCTGGTCGTGGGTTTTGGTGGTTTCTAGCTCCAGGTTTGATGTTGAGATCGGGTATGGAGATCGGGTAATGGTGTGGCCGAATATGAGATGTTTCTTGACGGGTGTAGAGAGCTTCTAGGTTACTTGTCGGGTCTGCTATTTTTATGGCCGGAGATGGGTTGCTCCGGACATGGGTTATGGTCATGGTATCTCCGAAATGGGTCAAGATTTGGAGGGGATTATCGACAGCGGTTTTGTTGTTTGTTGGTGAAGATGGGTCAGAAGCTCCGATTTGTGGGACTCCTGGGTGGTTAAGGATCCGGGTTGGATTTGTAGGTAGTTTGGGTTTGGAGTTGTGGAGTTGAGAGAGTGTGGTAGGTAGGGGTGGCCATAGGCCCGACGCCCGCCAAGCCCGTCCAACCCGCTCAATAAAAAAATAGGGCTTGGGTAAGGTGAATAGGTCCGCAAATCGGGCTTGACAAAATTTTATAGGCCCGATTTTTTTTCGGGCGGACTTGGGCATGAGTTCTTAAGCCCGATGAGGCCCGTCCCGGCCCGAGGCCCGAAATATATATATATATATATATATATATATATATATATATATATATATGTGGGAGGGGGAGACTTTTTTTATAAATATAAAAACGTATACCAAGTCTTTTCATGTAAAGTGGGAAACTTTATATATGGACTTTGTAATATATGGAGTTTAAAACAGATTTTTAATTAAAAAAATTGGTCTTTAAATAAAAAAATAGGTATTTTAATTTAAAAAAAATATTTTAATTAACATAATAGAGCCCGATCGGGCGGGCCTGGGTAAAGAGCTTTCAAATCTGGGCGGGCTTGGGATTACATAATAAGGCCCGATCTAGGCCCGAGCGGGCTTGGGTTAACACTTAATTTTTCAAGCCCGGCCCGAGCCCGATCGGGCCTGCCCAGGCCGGCCCACGGCCACCCCTGGTGGTAGGTGTAGAGAAGATGAAATGGGGTGTTTATGTGTAGTGAGGTGTAAGTTAGTTGGGGTATATGTGTGTATTGTTTGTAAAAATAAAATATATTAAAAATTCCTAACCTATAAAAATTAAATTTTTACAAGTCCAAAAATAAATAATAAAACAAAAAAATTTAAAATTATTCAAAGTAATAGAATATATAAATTCCTAACCCAAAAAGACTCAAATAAAAATAGAATAGAAGTCAAAACTAAACTAATAAAATAATTATAAAATTAAATGAAATAAAACTAAAAATAAATTAAATTAAGATTAAATGCACACCTATTATATTTACATAAATAATATAAAAATACTCGACACACATATTAAAAATACTCGAACCTAAGATGTACAACTGTACTCACGCAAATAAAATATAAAAATAAATCCTAAATATATAAAATAAGTCCTAAAAATTATATATGACTCAAATAAAAAAATCTAAAAAATAATTAAAATATCAACAAAACACACACGAGGCTCGGGAATGGTCTGGATTCAGTATAGGCTTAGGGTAGTTGGTAGGGGACTGGGTGAGGGTATCGAAAGTCATCTGGGCAAGCTAAAATAGGGACTTCTGACTTCGCAGCTCCTTTGATTTCTTCGTTGATCGTTTTTAACTGCTACTTTCTCGCAATTACACCAAATTATCACAATTTGATACCGCGGCGTCATAATGACCTACAAAATAATAAAATACGAACATAAGGCAATTTTAATTAAAACGAGTGACTAAAATGATTTTATTAGGGGTATAAAATATACACTTTTGGGTGCATATCATTATTCATCCATTGATACTTGGCCATCAAGTTAATTATTAATTCCCTCATCTTTAAAAGATTATTTAACCACATAGTTAAATATAATTTTCTAATAAATATATGTACCAAATTTTCATTTTTAATGAATTCCTCGTTAATCCAAACACCGCCCAATCAACTCGTATAGAATTCTAACAATACCCCAAAACTAACTTTGCTCCCGACTCAATCAGCCCCCAGGACTGAATCGATTCGGTTCTTGGCAGAATCGATTCACTGCCAGACCGAATCGATTCGCTCAAAGACCGAATCAAATTGGAATGGGGCAGTAGCCCAGATATGACATTTTTGTGTATTACATGATTTCTTAATTCTTCCCCAAGATCCATTCTAATCGTGATTTCCATTTGATAAAAATGCGAATGGGTCTCTACTTCTTGGTTACACATATTATAACAATTAAATTCATATAAAAACATCAATTTCTTTCCCCAAATCCTATAATTCATATGAATATATCAAGACCCTTAGCCCAGATTTTCTAGCACAATAACAACTATGAATAAATCAAATTTAGGGACATATAACATGGGTTCAGAATTACAAATTACCAAATCATAAACATGTATCAAAATCCTTTACATGAGATTCCAAAATTCCCTAAATTCATCTCAAGAGACCTAGGGCATCTATCATCAAATTTCAAGAATTCCATTATCCTAGATTTCTGGGTTAACACCCTATGTCCCAATTAATCCTCTACATGCATAAGAATAAGATTGATTCCTAACATTAAATGAACAAATTTTAAGACAAAACCCATAAATCTTACGGAGTTTATTACGATGAATGAAGAAGTAAATTGGAAGTCAAATTGAGCAAGAAAATTCTAGCCTGGATACACGGTTGATGAAATCCCCTCTACAACTCCCTCCTCAATTCCTTGTTGTAGCTTCTTTCCTTCTCTCTCTCATAGTGATGTAGGCTAGGGTTCATCGAGATATCCACCAGGGAGTTTATTAACTTCTTAATATAGGTGATTAAGTCTTAAATACCGAAGTGACACCCCGTCTAATTAAATACCGGTTGATCAGTCCTTTATTAAATTAAAATCAAGGTGAACAGTTGGTTCATTCTTAGCATCACTGTCGCAAAATAAAATTTACTAATTTAAACACCCTAAATAATTAAGCTAAGTGTCAAAACAATTTAAAATTTTATTTCCATATTAATAAATCCAAATATGAAAATCTTTTTAATAACCAACAACTTAAGAATCACAAGAATACTAAGGATGGCAGTAACACATAAGAATTAAAACCACCTAGATAAATCAAACCAGTTTGAAATTTTAAATGAAACCAGCCTGATAATAGTTAACTCCCAAGGAGTACTGAATACATAAATTAAAAATAAACATAGATCTCTGACATATCCAAACTGAATAGGGAAACGGGCAACACATTCCCTAACTATGAAGAACTAGAACAGGAACTCAATCAATGAAGGGGTCGTCTAAAACAAAGGCGTATAATTCCCACATCAGCTGCAGCGCGTCCAATCCAAATAACCTATGCATGACGCCCCTGTGGCTGGGCACCTGTAATACATATACATATATATACACAAAAGAGAGAAAAAGATAGGAAACGGGTCAGAGCCCGAGTGTAAAACAATTTTAAAAATTGTTTAGCAAGTATTTAAAATACTTACCCGCTAATGCAACAACCATGCTAGTATGCGACACTCTCTTGAGAATTCTCACATCTTATCTAGTGTGCACGTCTACCGTACTACTAAACCTCATAAGTCTATCTCACTTATTCTCCATAAAGTTTTATCTCGAGAATTAACAGGGTGATAAGATTTAGTTTAGAAAATAAATCTCTTCAAGATTTCTCACGCTATTCAGAACAAATCAATACAGTTATGAAGTTCCCGAACACTTAAGAGAGTTGAAACATATATTCAGTACTTAACTATTTATACGCACAGTAGAAAGTTACCATATAAATATACGTATATATATTAGTCTCACATACAATATATATACTAACAGCACCCCACATAAAATTTATGGTGCTGGCATACTCTACTATTAAGTTCCCGTATCACTCGTACTAAGGGAAATACTAGTTCAAAATCACTCTCGAACTGTATTAACACAAAACACATACAAATGGAGGCAAAGCATAGTTCCAAGTCACTAAGAGGTCAGCACATACCCTCACGTCTCTTAGGACCATCTGACTATCAATCAGATAGCTTGTACCAAGGAATCCTATGTTTTAGGGTACGAGTCAATAGCCCCCATAAAGGCTCAATCGAGATAAGACCGTCCCGGCACGGAAACCCCCGTGATAGCAAGTAGCCCGAGTATGATTTTTATACAAATATATAATATATGCCCAATCACATAATCATATATATATATATATATATATATATATATATATATATATATATATATATATATATATATATATATATATATATATATATATATATATAATATCCACATTTCTAAATTGGGTGCGCTCACGACCCGTAATCATAATTATCCGTTATTAACACATTTTACTCGATTATTACACTAACGGACTCGTCATTTTTGTTCTCATTTATAATTCACTTCATACTCACTTCTCCTCTCTCAAAGTATTCTAAGTATAATTTCAGTAGGCATACACTCACTTACCTTCTGGTCTAACTCCCTTACGAGTCTCGATCTTTTTATTACATGTACGCATAATTTCTTATACACATGAATAATTCCTCGTTAACCCTAAATCTCATCCTACACTAAATTTCACTCAACGGGGTCTACCTAGGCCCTACTGGTCTTCTCCATATCCCATTATACTCTAATAATAACAATCAAGGGTTCCTATGCATTTTAACCGGATTAAACCAACAGATGAGAAATATGTAGTTTTCTAGGAGGGGTCGATCGATCAAAGGTTGATCAATCGATCTTCTTGGTCGATCGATCGATCAAGCAGTTCTTGCCCAGAAACTGCCCTTAAAACCTACGGGTTTCATCTTCCAATTTACTCCAAAATGCCATTATCGATTCCCAAACTCCAAAACAACATTTTTAATAGTTACATATATCTATATACATGATATCCTACGTGAAACATGTCCAAATTCATCAAAGGCATTGAATTTATGGGATAATTTAATATAATTATCAAGAACCCTAATTTTTCATGGATCATTCATTCTTCCAAATCTTTTTCATATTTCTTGCCTCTAAATGCATACCAATTCGTGGTTAATCCCCTACATATGATGGGTATGTCCAGAATATATTTAGATTCTCTAAAACATGCGATTTCAAGTCTCTAAATTATCAATTTCTTCAACAAAACATGTTCTTAACAATCCTAAACTAACATGGGTGAGACATTAACTAAAAACAAAGCAAGATAGATACTTGCCTAGGAATTTAAGGTTCTACTTTTGTGGACGAAAGAGGTATGGTTGCCTTCCTCATCACGCGAATTACGTTTTGGTGGTGGTGGTGGGGCAAACGGGTGAGTCCTTGGCCTTGAGTTACTTGGAAAGCTCTCCAACTTATTCTCTAATGTCCGTTCTTTGATTTTGTGTTTGTTAACCCTAGAAGACAACTCCTAAAGGCTAATATATCCTTAGGAAATTCATGGGTTTAATTACCCAAAAATATAAAATGTCAAATATACCCTCCCGGGATGTCAATTAGGCCTAAAAACTCTCCGAGACCCAAATTAAACCCCCGAATACATTATTTAGACTATCTCGACCCTTCTAGACACTTTGGCGCCCTCGAAATGACCATACGGGCGACTAAAAATTTATTCACTTTTAATAGTAACAATTTAGTCGTGACATGACACAGGCGCGTTCCGACTTAAATTTCCATCATTCCCATTTTATTCACTCGTGACAATTTTAATAAAATCAATCTTATATATTACATTACTCATCTAGTAATATTCAACAAATTTCCAATAATTACTAACTCTCGTCACGCTAGTAAATATTAAAACAAATTTTCGGATTAATATTAAATTAATTTATCTCAATTAAATTTAATAAATCCCTAAATTTAAAAGCCATAAAAATACGGGGTATTACATACTTCCCCCCTAATAACAAAATTTTGTCCTGAAATTCAAAAAATAAGGCATACCTGGTAAGAATAAATATGAGTATCTTATCAGTACGCGAACTATCTATATTGTAAGGCGCTCAATTACTATAGTCCCCGCCTCATAACAAGTTTGTTCAACACTCTTATTAAAGACACTCCACACTATGATCCTATCTGATAACATTCGTATAATACCTGCCTATACATTATTAATTCCCATAATTAATATCATTAGGAGGCCGCACCTCACTACATGACAACTCCTCGTTTTTATCTAAACACAAAACTACCATTCTGAGAGAAACCATACGAACATCTGACCACTCTTGTTCACCTAAAACAGTCGTGGTAATTCCACCATAGTCATTAGACTCTAACTTGAAAAATCCAAAATTTTGATTATTCGCTCACCTCTAAACATACATATGGAGAATAGGTAAGGTTTTTCCACACCAAAACCTCAATAAGCACCTCGTTCACGACAAACAGGTACGAGTGCTTCCACGAAACTCTACTATACTATACTTCACTTGCTAGATATATCTGATGCGGAAAAGAAATGATCACCAAGATTCCAAAATTACCTTCATGTGGCTCTACTAATCATTAATCACCATGCGCCTACTCCCCGGCTATGGGTGATACATCCTTCTCAAAACGAAACATTACCCCGCTGCTTCCTGAAATCCCATATTTAAGGTGGGATTCAAAAATCTCATCTCGATTCAGAAAATAATACCGTGTAGGACCACGTACCGGTGCGATCCTTCCTTTTAAAGGAAGACTGAGGCACACTAGTTAATATTATAAATCACCCCAAAGGAATATCAATCACTTCCTTCTTGAGAGACTTGTTCCACTTGTTCGGATGAACCCTTGATCTTGCCTTGAGTATGGAAACCCATCCAGGAAACTTTACCGACTTTACCGGCCTCTTCCATTATAGGAATTGTCGATAGCCCAAAAATTCTTTTGTTGATCCTCTTATTCCAACCGATCTCTATCTATGAGTGGTTCATGTAGAGACTACTCACTATGTCCCTCTAAACATCAACTTTTACTTGAAATGTCTCATATTAAGTGACACTTAATGCTCCCCTTATTTCCTTGATGTATACCGAAAGTTCTGACCCGTGCACATTTCTCCACAATGTGCACTTATGGACCTTTTATACCATACTAACATCATCACTCTTTGTATGCGCAAGTCATTCTCACATTTGACTAATTACAACTCCGCTTTGAGTGTTATCCATAACAATTAAATTATACCCTTCTCAAGTAATACTCCTTTTAAATGGCTTCTAACCAAATTCGGGTGTGCTATTCTAATCGCACATGTATATATGGATTATGTACCTTCATGCGACGCTTAATCCACTCTACCACTTCCACCTCGTTATGCTAGTCCCACAAACATATATTCCACACGTCCATTCCCACGTCCATTTAACTCAGACGATTCTAACATCAGCTAACCAGGATATATTCCACACGTCCATTCCCACGTCCATTCAACTCAGACGATTCTAACATCAGCTAACCAGGATGCCCACATTTTGTAACACCCCGACTGCCCGGGGAGAGTGAGCGGAGCGCTGCTCATCGATAAAACTAACCAAATCCCCAATACAACAAAGTATAGAGCATCTAAATTCCACAACAACAAAAGAGAAACTACTAATCTCCAATCTGTTCAGATAAGTACAATAATTCTCTCGAATAAATACAACAACTAACATAAATCACTAATGCTCTATACATCAAAATAAATACAAGTCTTCTTTTCTTGTATTAATTTTTTTTTTAGATAATCCACACTAAAATCATCCCAACTCTTTATTTCCCTTGTTTTCCGAATGCGGTTACAACACTTGGGTACTCTCAATCACTCTAGAAATTGAAATTTTAAATCCTCCTTATCATCGTCCCACCCCTCAACTCGTGGTGATAAAACAAAACTTTCAATGCTTTCTTACCACACAACCGGCTCCACTGGCCTTAAATCATACTTCAACTTCCAACTTATAGATATAATTACCTATTCCTAGTACGACTGAGGTACCAAACTCATGGACTAATGACCAAAACATCTCCCTATTTCTAACCTTAAGCTAAGTTTCATGCATGGGGTGTCTCGTAAAGAGAAATACAAACAAGGAACCCCCCCGATACACTACTACCTAGCATTGTCAATTATCAAAATCCGTTAGGCCCTCCATCCATAACATGTACCCCTTTATTCCGTCTCTTGACAAAAAAGTTACATCTCTTCCCGTAATTACACGTAATAAAGAACATTTTGCCAATTGTACAATCATTCAATATTGGTGGTAATCACACTCCATAAACCTCGAATACATACAATCGGGGTTCTCAAAATCCTGTCCCCAAACATATGGGTATAACTCTTAACTCCCACATTTCTAAAGGATTGATATTTCAATGCGCTATTCCTATCACCAAGTCCTGAGCACTAAACATCATAATGAGTTAAATCTTTTCGCTCAACAGTAAACCTAATACATACTGAATCATAACAACAAAGTCCCTACACACATCGGGATCGAATATCTCGAGCACACTATTCCTTCTGAAGTCTCTAAAATAGATAATATAAAGTGTGAGTCTGACCCTCTCGCAGGTGAGGCCTCGCTATAACAAAACATGCGACACTAAGGCAACAACTCCGATAGCCTTATAATAACTGCCTACTATCGTACTAACCATTACTATAAAATTTTAACTAAGATAATATCATACTCGTATATCACACTACTAAAATGAGTAACCTCGGTAAAGTATATAACACTATTAATACACACAATCATCCTCCGCGGATAGCACTAAAGATAATCTCGCTACACTAGGGAAAATATTCACATAATAATAATGTTTATAGTTATAGACATTAAACTCGTCCCACATTAAGATAATCTAGCAATGAACAAAATATAGTGACTCGTTTCTGTCACATAAAACATGCCTCATCCTCTGAGAATAAAACTCATACTTCTACCTTTCCAATCGTCTTGACTGCACAAATGGTCTCCGAACGTAACACACATATCCAAACCAAAACAAAACTACTTTAATCGTTGTCCTTTACTAGACACCATACTATTGTCCCCTATACTCGCTTCGGGAAAAATATTTTAGCACATGTGATTTCACTCTCCACAAAATACTTCAACACATAATCCACTTATCACCTGTCATACTAACCATATTAGGATTGTCCTTCTCTCAAACTTTGGTAGACTCAATTTTTGATGGCTACTCCCTTTGTTCCCTTAGCCTTGTTGGCCCTAAAGAACATGTTACTCACTACAATAGTCCTTACGGAATCTACCATCGCTTGGTAAGAATTCAGCTATCTGAATCATTCAAATGGGTCCCCTGATGTGTATCCACACCCCCTTGTGGTGCTACACTACCATCGTTGTATCCAGTCTTAATCTTAACTAAATTCTTCGATTCTTTTAGCTTCCCACACAAAGAAGCATTATCATCTTCATTGACAAAGTACGACATTGTCAACCTCTGTACCTAAGATTCTCCTATAGGCATAGCATTCCACTTCTAAAAGTAGTGGCTGACTCCCACCATAATAACTTTGTTCCGAAAAGCCAAGAAAAATTTGTCTCTAATTTTCACATTTAGTTAGCCACACTCCGTCCTATGTCCAAGCCTTTGGATACTTTACCTCCTTGGCTAACACACATAATTTTTGCATTTCTGGAATTTCCAATGACAGGTCTCTATAATGCTTCGTCTGACTTTTCCCAGTCGTACCACATTGGGTGGGTCTACTCTCGCACCCCTTTCGACTATAGCAGCACTTAGAAATTATAGGCTGCACCCTAGCCGTCTTTACAGTCCTGGCTTCTTGTGCCATAATACGGGTGAACTTAACTGAGGTCATCATCCTCGGATATGCTCTACAACCTTAACTAAGCCTTGCCTCCTGATGTCCGCCTAACGACCCTTGCCTGCCATATTTCATTGTTCAAACACGCCCGAACGCAACTAAGATTCACTAATGTATATAGGTTACATCAGGAGAACAGAATCTCGCCATAGAAAACGACAATCCTAAACATAGGGCTCTATATCAAATAAAGTAACGCTGGAAGCATAATAAGCGGCACAGATACTAAGGACACTAGATCCTGATGCTCTGATACCACCTGTGACACCCCGCCTAACTAAATACCGGGCGATCCGTCCTTTATTAAATTAAAATCAAGGCGAACAGTTGGTTCATTCTTAGAATCACTGTCGTAAAATAAAATTTACCAATTTAAACACCCTAAATAATTAAGCTAAGTGTCAAAACAATTTAAAGCTTGATTTCCATATTAATAAATCCAAATATGAAAACGTTTTTAATAACCAACAGCTTAAGAATCACAAGAATACTAAGGATGGCAGTAAATTTTAAATGAAACTATCCTGACAATAATTAACTCCCAAGGAGTACTGAATACATAAATTACAAATAAACATAGATCTCTGACATATCCATGCTGAATAGGGAAATGGGAAACACATGCCCTAACTACGAACAACTAGAATAGGAACTGAATCAATGAAGGGGTCGTCTAAAACAAAGACCTGCAATTCCTACATCAGTTGTAGCTCATCCAATCCAAAGAACCTACGCATGACGCCCCTGTGGTTGGGCACCTGTAATACATATACATATATATATACAAGAGAGAGAAAAAGACAAGAAAGGGGTCAGAGCCCGAGTGTAAAATAGTTTTAAAAATAATTTAGCAAGTATTTAAAATTCTTACCAAATAACCATGCTAGTATGGGACACTCTCTTGAGAATTCTCACATCTCATCTAGTGTGCACGTCTACCGTACTACTAAACCTCATAAGTGTATCTCACTTATTCTCCGTAAAGTTTTATCTCGAGAATTAATAGGGTGATAATATTTAGTTTAGAAAATAAATCTCTTCAAGATTTCTTACGATGTTTAGAACAAATCAGTACCGTTATGATGTTCCCGAACACTTAAGAGAGTTGAAACATTTATTCATTACTTAACTACTTATACGCACAGTAGAAAGTTCCCATATAAATATACGTATATATATTAGTCTCACATACAATATATATACTAACAACACCCCACATAAAATTTATGGTGCTGGCATACTCTACTATTAAGTTCCCGTATCACTCGTACTAAGGGAAATACTAGTTCAAAATCACTCTCGAACTGTATTAACACAAAACACATACAAATGGAGGCAAAGCATAGTTCCAAGTCACTAAGAGGTCAGCACATACCCTCACGTCTCTTAGGACCATCTGACTATCAATCAGATAGCTTGTACCAAGGAATCCTATGTTTTAGGGTACGAGTCAATAGCCCTCATAAAGGCCCAATCGAGATAAGACTGTCCCGACACGGAAACCCCCTTGATAGCAAGTAGCCCGAGTATGATTTTTATACAAATATATAATATATGCCCAATCACATAATCATACATATATATATATAAATATCCACATTTCTAAATTGAGTGCGCTCACGACCCATAATCATAATTATCCGTTATTAACACATTTTACTCGATTATTACACTAACAGACTCGTCATTTTTATTCTCATTTATAATTCACTTCATACTCACTTCTCCTCTCTCAAAGTATTCTAAGTATAATTTCAGTAGGCATACACTCACTTACCTTCTGGTCTAACTCCCTTACGAGTCTCGATCTTTTTATTACATGTACGCATAATTTCTTATACACATGAATAATTCCTCGTTAACCCTAAATCTCATCCTACACTAAATTTCACTCAACGGGGTCTACCTAGGCCCTACTGGTCTTCTCCATATCCCATTATACTCTAACAATAACAATCAAGGGTTCCTATGCATTTTAACCAGATTAAACCAACAGATGAGAAATATGTAGTTTTCTAGGAGGGGTCGATCGATCAAGGAAAGGGGGTCGATCGATCGATGTTCTTGGTTGATCGATCGATCAAGTAGTTCTTGCCCAAAAACTATCCTTAAAACCTACGAGTTTCATCTTCCAATTTACTCCAAAACGCCATTATCAATTCCCAAACAAAATTTCTAATAGTTACATATACCTATATACATGATTTCCTACGTGAAACATGTCCAAATTCATCACACGCATTGAATTTATGGGATAATTTAACATAATTATCAAGAACCCTAATTTTTCATGGAACATTCATTCTTCTAATTCTTTTCCAGATTTCTTGCCTCTAAATCCATACCATTTCGTGGTTAATCCTCTACATATGATGGGTATGTCTGGAATATATTTAGTTTCTCTAAAACATGCGATTTCAAGTCTCTAAATTATCAATTTCTTCCATAAAACATGTTCTTAACAATCCTAAACTAATATGGGTGATACATTAACTAAAAACAAAGCAAGATATATACTTGCCTGGGAATTTAAGGTTCTGATTTTGTGGACGAAAGAGGTATGGTTGCATTCCTTATCACGCGATCTACGTTTTGGTGGTGGTTGAGTCCTTGGCCTTGAGTTACTTGGAAAGCTCTCCAACTTCTTCTCGAATGGTCGTTCTTTGATTTTGTGTTTTTTAACCCTAGAAGACAACTCCTAAAGGCTAATATATCCTTAGGGAGTTCATGGGTTTAATTACCCAAAAATATAAAATGTCTAATATACCCTCCCGGGATGTCAATTAGGCCAAAAAATACCCCGAGACCCAAATTAAACCCCCGGATACATTATTTTGACCATCTCGACCCTTCCAGACACTTTGGCGCACTCGAAATGACCATATGAGTGACTTATAATTTATTCACTTTAATAGTAACAATTTAGTCCTGACACGACACAGGCACGTCCCCACTTATATTTCCATCATTGCCATTTTATTCACTCCTGATAATTTTAATAAAATCAATCTTATATATTACTTTAGTCATCTAGTAATATTCAACAAATTTCCAATAATTACTAACTCTCGTCACGCTAGTAAATATTAAAACAAATTTTCGAATTAATATTAATTTAATTTTTCTCAATTAAATTTAATAAATCCCTAAATTTAAAAGCCATAAAAATACGGGGTATTACGCCCGAGTTGGGTTAAATTCCAAAATTTTGGACCTCTAAATAGGACCGAACTCATTACAAAACTAGCCCCAAAGTCTCCCAACTTATATACCTATTCCCCGGGACCATTTCTAAAGCTTTAAAACACATAAATGAGCTCATATACATCCTGAAATATGTCACAATTATTTTATCCCAACATTACATTTTTATAATTGCGTCGCCTATGGTTTATTAATTTTCCAAAATAATGCAATTGTTATAATTACTACATAACGACAATCTAACACACATGATTACGACATAACAAAAAATTACATGTTTGCAATTAATAAATTAAATTCGTCGATTTAATTCAATTCCCTTGAATTTTTATTTGATTCAAAAAAATATATAGTTTTAATTATTCTGGAAAAATACGAGGTATTACATATATTTAACGAGAGAAAAAAAAAGTAAAGAGATGGGTTAAAAATTAGCAATTGGGGGGGGGGGGGGGGGGAGAAAGAGAGAGAGAGTTGCAAGGCCATATACAATTTGTATGTTGAGTTCTATATCATGCAAGCTAGACATTTCAAATAAGTTTTATGAATGGGGACATGATACAATTTTTATCCAAAAAATTCCCCATTTAAAAATAAATAATTGGTTGTTAGTCACAAAAGAGAGCATGTGAATAAATTTTGGCGGAGCAATTGGACAAACTCAACAACATCATGGTATAAAATGGAAATACATGTTTTTCGAAAATAATAAGGGTTGTCCAATAAAAGTACGGTGAAATATTTGTGTTACAAAAGGACCCATTTTTAATGGCGCAGATAACATTTGAGAATGCCATAGTAAAATTCAGTCACACCCTATAGATGGTATACTGGCCCAATTTTGCTAACTTTTTCAATTATACAAATTTTCATTTTCCTTGAAATGAGGCTTGAAGATGCTAGGTAAAGGCGGAAGAAAACATGACGTAATGTGAGGCTCTTACTGATATTAGGTAAAGATTAAAGAAGAAATGAAGTAATGTGAGGCTCTTATTAGTTGACGTACAACTGCAATATTGCCACATATGAATATTCATATACGTGCATTTATGTATATCGTTGGCTGATTGAAATCAAGGACCAAATTAGGATTCGATATTTTAGGGGGCCAAAAATTTAGTAAGTGTTGTTTTTTGTCAATAACATAATGTCTGTTCGCCTACGTTTTTAAGTCGTTTCCTCTTAAAAAATGAATCAATACTATTTGTTGTTCCCATAATTCTTTACTAAAAAGTCAGACCTCCAATAAGGGTTGAAATGACCACTTTCATACATTTGCAAAAAAAAAAAAAATAACTGATAAATGGTTTCGGGACAATGATTATGTTTTAATATCAACTTTTAAATGTAGCCTTATCCTTGATTAAACTCTAAATATCTATTATCAAAGTTAATTAAGGTTCAAAATTAGTTTACAATTAAAATAATAGCAAAGGTAAAAATATAGATTTTTTCAATTTGGATAAAGTCTACACTTAAAACGATTTTGAGGGTGGTAAATTAGATTTATAATTAGAATAAACAATAAGGGTTCAAATTGAAAATAAAAGTTTGTAAATGATTCAAATGACAAATGGATTGAGTTCTAAAATATTAATTTGTAAAATTTTGAAATTTCAGAATTTAAAAGTTGGATTCTTGTTCTAATAATTAGATTATTATATTTTCATATAATTATGCACTGCAGTAGTAAATTTGCTACATTTCCCATTATATTTAATTAGATAAAAAAAGTAAATAGATGGGTTAGCAATTAGCAAGAGAAAGATGTAATACCCCGTATTTTTATGGCTTTTAAATTTAGGGATTTTTTAAATTTAATTGAGATAAATTAATTTAATTTTAATCCGGAAAGTTGTTTTAAATATTTACTAGCGTGACGAGAGTTAGTAATTATTGGAAATTTGTTGAATGTTAATGGATGAGTATAGTAATATATGAGATTTATTTTATAAAAATTGTCACGTGTGAATAAAATGACAATTATGGAAATTAAGTCGGGACGCGCCTGTGTCGTGTCAGGACTAAATTATTATTATAAAAAGTGAATAAATTATAAGTTGCTCATATGGTCGTTTTGAGTGCGCCAAAGCGTCTAGAAGGGTCGATATAGTCAAAATAATGTACCCGGGGGTTTAGTTTGGGTCTCGAGGTGTTTTTAGGCTTAATTAGTACCCCGGGAGGGCATTTTGGACATTTCGTAATTATGGGTAACTAAACCCACGAATTTGCTAGGGTTATATCAGATGATAACTGTTGTCTTCTAGAGTTAGCATAACCAAAAACTAATGATGGCCATTGGAGAGGAAGAGGAGAAGCTTTCCAAGGAGTTCTAGGCCAAGAACTCCTCCGGTTGCACCGCCGTCACCGCCAAATGGTAGATCACGCAACGAGGATCTCAACCACACCAAATTCTTCCACAAATCAGAACTTTAAATTTCAGGCAATTATCTATCTTGCTTTAATCAAGTTAATGCTTCTTTTACATTAGTCTAGGTTGATTAGAATTAGTGTTCTTGAAAGAAAACATTAATTGGAGACAAAAATTACATGTTGTAGAGGTAAAGATTATATTTTGGAAATCCATTTCACATGTAGAGGTTGAACCACGAATTTCCATGGTGTTAGTGATAGAAAATATGGAAAAAGAATGGAAGAAACTAAGTTAAAGAAAAATATTAGGGTTCTTGAGATTTCTATAGATTTTACTCTTTTATTTTGTTATAGTTGATGAAAACTCGCATGTTTTACGTAGGATATTGTTTATATGGGAATACAACACTTGTAGTATAAGTGGTTGGGAGTTTGGGACTGAAACATGATGATTTGGATGAGTTTGGGGTAATATTTCCGTTGTTGGGTTTTCTGTAGTTTCGCCATCACTGCTTGATTGATCGATCGATTGACCCCATTTCATCGATCGATCGACCCATACTGGAAAATTGCATTTTTTCCCGTGTTAGCTTAATCCGATTTTTTGCGTAGTAAACCTTGATTAGGGTTGCAAGAACATAATGGAACATAAAAAGGACCAGTAGGGTCAAGATAAACCCCATTAAGTGGGACTTTAATGTGAAGGGAAATAAAGGGTAAACGGGGAGATATTCATACTTAGAAAATCATACGTGCGTTGATTTAATAATCGAAATGTCAACGAAGTTGGAGTAGAAGGTAAGTGAGGGCCTACTGAAAAATTACTCAGGTAAAGATAATACTTTGAGAGATGAGAAGTGAGTTTAGAATAACTTAATTACGAGAATAAAATGAACGAGTCCGTTATACGAAATAATCGAGTAAAATGTGTAATAACGGATAATTATAATTGTGGGTCGTGAGAGCACCTAACTTAGTAATGTGGATGTGAATACATATATATATATATGACGGTGTGATTGCGCATATACCATTTCTATGTAAAAATCATACCAGAGCTACTTGCTATCACGGGGTTTTTCACATCGGGACAATCTTATCTCGATGGGACCTTTATGGGGGATATTGACTTGTACCCTAGAACATATAATTCCTTGGTATAGGCTATCTGATTGATAGTCAGACAGTCCTAAGAGATGTGAGGGTATGTGCTGACCTCTTAGTAACTTAGAACTATGCTTCGCCTCCATATGTATGTGTTTTATGTTAATGCAGTTCGAGAATGATTCCGAACTAGCATTTCCCTAAATATGTGTGATACAAGGACTTGATGGCAGAGTATGCCAGCACCATAGTTTTTATGTGGGGTGCCGTTAGTATATATATATATATTATATGAGTGATTGGTATATATATACTTATTTATGGAAACTTTGCACCATAGATTTTTATGTGGGGTGCCATTTGTATATATATTATATGTGTAACTAATATATATATGTATATCTATATGGGAACTTTATACTGTGCGTATAAGAAGTTAAGATATGAATAAATGTTTCACTTCACTATAAGTATTCGGAAACGTTATAACGATACGGAATTATTCTAAATAACGTAAGAAATCTTGAAGAGATAGATTTTCTAAAGTGAATATCATAACCTTAATTTCACGTGTTAAGACTTATGGAGAATAAGTTAGAGAGATGTATGAGATTCATTAATACGGTAGACGTGCACACTAGATGAGAGGTGAGAATTCTCAAGAGAGTGTCGCATACTAATATGGTTGTTGCATTAGCCGGTAAGCATTTTAAATACTTGCTAAACTATTTTAAAACTGTTTTATAATCGGGCTCTGACCCGTTTGCTGTTACCTCTGCTCTCTTGTGTGTGTGTGTGTATATATATATATATATATATGTATTACAGGTGCCTAGCCACAGGGACGTCATGCTTAGGATTTTTTGAATGGAACGTGTTGTAGCTTTTGTGGGAGTTGCAGGCCATTGCTTAGACGACTTCATTGTTGACTCCACTTCTAGTTCAGTTTTATCCAGTGGGGCATGTGTCCCCCTTTTCCATTATTTAGTTGGTTTTGTCAGAGATTGTAATTCTTTTACTTTCAGTATCTTTACTTCGGGATTTATTACTGTCAGGATGTTTCCCTTTAGTGTTTTAAAGTTAGGATTTGTTATTGATGGTTAAACTCTTGAATGTTCATTTTTATTCTTATACTTAATGTGTGACTCTTAAAATGTTAATGGTCAAAGGTTTTATAATTGGATTTAATAAAATGGAAATAAGGTTTGAAATGGTTTTGACACTTAATGGAAATAAGGTTTTATAATTGCAGGATACTCTTTATGGAAGTCACCTACATGAGTAAGAAGGGGGACACTTCTATGAGAATAATGAAAGGCATATTCTCTAAAATACTCACGGAACTAAGTGGTGTTCATGGCCAAAATGAACACAAACGTGAGAACCAACTGTGTTGAAGAATTGTTGTGTGAATACTATTGTCTAGGTTTACAAAAACGGTTGACGGTTCAAAGACGTGAAGTCTAATGATTAACCAAGTAAATCCGATAGTATGTCACTAAGGAAAGTTCAAGGCCACTAGCCTACTTCTCCCGATGCAATAAATCTTCAGTTTTACTCAACATGTGTCTGCATCTGCATTAGCATCTGTTCTGTTTTATTATTAAGCTATCCATATTTTTCTGGACAGATTTTTGAGCAACTTTGAGCTCAAATTTAGGTGGGACCCATACTACGAAAATCATGGGACCATATACGAACGCGTTCTCCTCTGCAAGGATATTAACGTAGTATATTCATATGTCCAATTTTAATAAGTTATGAATGATAAATATGTCCCCAAAGTGACTAACAAAGCAATGAAAGTTAATGAATTGGGTATGTTTTAACTCTTGTCCCACATTGGAAGAGTAGTGGACATTTGATGAGTTAATAACACCCCAAGTATTGACTAAGGCTTGGATGCCTTGGGGTATCCCAACTCTTTGAAGGGGAGATGACCTAAGCTATGCACGGGTTGACTTTCGGTCAAAAGTCCACACGCGCGCGCGCGCGCTCGCGTCCGTCCGACCGTCCGGCTCGGCTCGATTCGATTCGGTTCGGGATTGGGCTTGGGCTTGTAAAAATCTCTTACATTTTTTGGGCCGAATTAATTTAACTTTTTGGGCTTTAATTATTAATTAATTACGAAATTAATTAATTAATTAATAAATTGTTGGCAGTTATTGCCAACAGTCAATAGTTAATTTCGTTTAACTGTTTAACTGTCATATTTGTTCCAGAATTCCTGTCACATCTGTTCCAAAACTTCTTTCTCCTGCATAACATATGTTGTATTATTGTTGAGTAAAAGCCCCAGAATTTGAGTTCGTTGAAATTAATTAATGTTGTGCTACATAATTAATTGGAAAAATCCGTTCTATCTTGGGAGACAATATTCATCAACCTCGGAGCACATTGGAGGGAATAAATTTCCTTAAGGAGACTGTTCTTAACAGGGCTCGAATTATTTCTTTTATTCTTACATTATTTCTGCAAATTCAGTAAGCGTGTCATTTCTGTAATTCTGTTTTAATTCTGTAATTATATTAATAATTCATAATTCTGTACAATTGTTATTTATAAATAGTAGACATAACACTCAATTGGGTTGAGGAAACTATACTTTAGAGTCACATATCTCTGCACCAAAGCCTCGTGGTCCAACTTTAAAGCCTAATGGTCAGCAAAATGTTCCATATGAGCCTTTGTCTCATAAAAATATCGAAGGAAGACCAACGGAGCTAATGTATGTAACACCCCATAATTTCATAATCGAATTTAATTAATTAATTGAGTTAATTAATTTAAATGATTATTTTAGTTGGAATTTGAATTAAATTAAAAGGATTTGATTTATATTAATTTTTTTGATTTTTGGTTAATTGATTGAATATTCTAGACATTTGATTAATTATTGCGTAAAATGGGATTTTTGTAAAAAAAACTTCGAGACTTTTGAGTCTATTTGTTTTGGCTTGGACTCCAAGAAAATAATTTGAATTGGGTAAAAGCATCTTATTTTAAAGAGTTTCAAAATAGTTGGATTCCTAGTTATATTGGCATTTAATGTAGAAAAATAGGTGCAATCTTGGGACTAGGCCCGTTATAGCAGTGCTGAGTGTCGTTATAACGGCCTTTGGCCACTGTTTTGGTGGTTGGGGGTGGTGAGTAGTGTCCCCTTGTGGGGGATTGGTTTGGTGGTGTTGTAGTCTGTGTTTGATTCTTCTTAGAACTCCTTCAACGCATTTTTTTTATATATAAAAAAGGACTCTGAGACTTAATTAATTTTTAAACGCACACTTCTTTTATCTCACACCCACTTTTACAAGATGCATACCCTCTGTTTTAAACCCTAAACATTATTAATCAAAACTTCAACCTTGTTTTGGGAGGCTTTAAACTTATATTTTAAAGAAGGCCATAAAATCGAACTTCCATATTTTCGAGAGATGATGGCACACTCCTAGTTTTAAATTACTTCTTTATAAGGCACTAATATCTTTATTTTTCTTCTTAAGTATTATTTGATTTGAGTGTTGCCTAAACACTAAATACGCATGTTTTCTAAGGATGGTTAGGAACCTAGTTAGGAAGAGTGATAACCTAATTATAAATATTTCTTATAAACTTCTAAGATTGGCTTTAATACTCGAAATATTGCATGCTTAGTGTATTTGATTTTGTTATTGTTGGATTTTGGTACAAATCAAATTTTAAATGCAATATTTAATTTGATAATATATTTTGACTTATGAAATCACGTAGATGATTATTATGATGTAGAATATGCTAATTTGTTGCTAAAAAATATTATTGCACATGTTACAACCAATTTATGAATTAAATCACTATAATATCACTCAAATTGAAACATTGAATTTGGATAACTTGTTGGGGTATTTTGTATAACTTATTTATTGCATGATATGATTGGTTTATTTCTTATGAAATCCAACTTGTACAAATATTAAATAATGGAATTTGAGGTTGGACTAAAGAATAAAGTTAATAGAGAAATTGTATTTGTTATCGAAGTGACATCATTGGGACATTGGGCTATGCACGTTAGTTGTGCTTTTACCTTTGCTATTAGTATGATGCTTCCTAGATATGGGACTAGGTAGTGTTCACCTCCATGTTTGGGTATTTTCTAGGTATAAGACTAGGTGATACCCATTCACGTTGTTTTATCGTAGGCCCGAGACTTGGTGATGGTTGTGGCTTTTGGTATTTTCTTAGGTGATGGACTAGGTGATACTTATGGTTCTGGTGATCTATAGGTATGAGACTAGGGATGGATGTAGCTTTGATGCTCATATATTATATTTGAGGGCTTGATGTAAATAATGAAAACATGATGGTGACAAGATAATTATTACGTAAGATAATAAATGAGTACTAGAGACGGGTTGATGTGGCGTCATTTTATGTGCAAGTGTACATTAACTGGACACACTGTATGTGCATGGCTTACAATGTCCTGGCTAATTTGATGGTTTTATGTTGACGTTTCTAGTATCTACAGTGTGTGGTGTTGACTCAATATTACGATGTGTGTGAGACGTAGGCTAACTGGCTATAGTAACATGTCTTGTGTGGAGAACATCACGGTATGTGCATCTAATAATTTGGTCGACGCTCTATAGTGATGTACGTACATTTATTGTGATGAGACGTTAGGCACATCATGGCTATAACGATGTTGCTTTAATGATAAATTAATATTGAGAAAGGTAAATGAAATTGAGAATTAATGGAAAAGAGATTTAATTAATGTTGAAATAACATAATTGGACTTGGGTAGTTGAGTTGGTCAGTTTTATAGGGGTTAATTTTTATTATTATATTACTTCGTTAATTAAAACATTTTATTTTGATATTTATCTCCTATAATGCTTATGACTCGATTCATGGATCCTATTTGGGAAGAGTAATTGGTATTCTTGCAATGGGCACTAACCTATTGCTATTGTCTAACCTTTTGGGACAGGTTATTGGGTAGATTCACATTTTTGGAGTTTAGCAAAATTGCAGTTGAAGATTTATTTTATTGCACTAGTTTAGTTTCCTTTTGAGTCGTCTTATTTATAAGGCAATTCTATTCGGATTTAGTATGTCATTCGACTCCAAAGTTGACTTATGGTTTTTAGTTGGAGATATTTATGTATTTGACTTTATATCATTTGAGTTTTATGTTTTTGGATATTTATAATGGTGATGGATCTTAATCTGGTGAATGGTTTATTATTGATGGATTATCTGGATTTATATATTTTGATTATTTTTAAATGTCTCATAATTTTGTTACATGCTAAGAATTGTATTATAGTTTTAACGCTCGACATAATTTTTCTTCGAGCTTAAGCACCCTCAATGGAAAAATATGTGGGGTGTAAGAGCGTAAATTCTTCTATGTAGTGAAAAAACAAAAACAACACTCCTAGATATACTTTTCCTTAAGCTCGATCAACCTCTTTCAGTCTGCGGGGTATTAATCACCAACCTTTTTTTTTTAAAAAATTAACTCTCATTCCAATCGGGGGTGCTCCCAATTATTAACAAAATATGCTAAATTTCTTGAGGCTTATTCCCCATTCTAGAGTTGAATCCATCAAAACCTCAACTAATTGATTGGCCTACAAGACAATAATTAAAGTACAAAGTTAGTAAACCAAGGTATAAAGAAAAATATGTGAAAGTAAAAGCAAATGCAAAATTGTATACACTTTCCCATGAGGTGTATGGCATCATCGGCATGAGCCTCAACACATGTTTTTAAGGATTTCTACCTGGGAATGTAATTAACCTTCACCATAGACATAAATCATTATCGATCAAGGAATTTGTGTTTAGACTCCCGGAGGACTGAGGGTGGTCATAAGCGTACAAATTCTTAAGATACTTATAAGTTTAAGGGGCCTCTTTTGTTCCTCGGCTTTCCCTTTGCCATTCTTTAAATATTTAAAGGCATTATTTTTAGCGATGGCATCTCCCCCAATAACATTTAAGGTTAGAAGCACCATATTAGTATCCTGAGAAGTCTAGGGAGGAATTTCCAATACTAGGGGTCACCTTTAGAACCCTAGCAAGAGACTTAGACTCCTTTTTATTTTCTTTCTTTAAGACCAGGGGCTATAATTTTCTTTGAATTGAATATACACCTTAAGGAATCTCAAGGGATATATCATATCTTTCACTACTAGAAAATAGGGTTGGATTTTTCTTGGCTCCGAATTGGAAAATTCTTTGGAAAACACTTCCATCAGAGATAACTCAGTCACAACCTCAAAGGTTCTTTTTGCCTTTTTTCACATATGGGCATGTCTTCTGCTATGAACTCTTCAGAGATGGAAAATAAAATTAATGCAACAATTAACATTCTCAAATAAGAATCATAGGGTTGGCAAAGGGATTTGCTTAGTTCAACATCCAAGGCTATCCCCTGAGACGCAAGAATCTCCCTCGTCATTATATCAAAGTCTGGGGAATGTGTAAAATCACCCACTACTATTCTATCCACCTCATCTATAGCCGTGGGGAGCTCAGCATCAAGGGAAACCCTATAAAAAATAATGTTATCATGGAGCCACGGACGATCTTACCTAAGTTGTGCACTTGAGCATCGTTAACCTCCATCGAGGGATTAAGCCCTTTAATATTAGTGTAATTTCATAGTCCACCCTTAAAGAGTCCAACTTGAATCACCAGTGTATTAAAAGGAATCTTTGTCCACTTATCCACTTGTTTGATTCTAGAGACTCTATCTACGGTGATCGATAAATCCTTGCTCGCAAGGGGATCACCCTAGAGGGTGGGTATGCCCACACCGGAGTTGCACTTTGAAGCCAATTTACCCAACTAGGAAGAACCTCTTCTTCCAATTCTTAACGGAATTATATCTATCCTTTACGAAACCCTCAACCCTATGCTTGGGTGTTGTGTACTTCAACCCTGCATCACCTTTCTTTTTTGAGCTTGGATATGGTAGAGATGAAAAATAGAGTGCAAGTTATGTCGAACTACACATATTGACTCCCTAAAATCTAAGATCGTGACCATTAGTAGTCACCATTAATGTCCACAAATTGAGTAAGGATAAATCCATTACCAATAAAGAATCCCCCCACATCCATAGAAGGAAAACGAGCTCTGTACTCCAATAATAACTCGTTGAAGCACACAACCTTTGACACAGGAGCATTCCCGCTCATGAGGTCCAGCGGCCCCAAAACCACTTGTATGGATTTGGTAATTTCACTATTAAGTCGTGAAGGACTTGAAAGTGGCTTAGTTTGCCTTTGGCTATTATTTGCCCCTATCTTCTATGGAATCTTTAAGTACTAGGTCAAATTGTATCCGTTAGAGACTAATCAACCTACTCAACTATTAAAAGTCCATAGGATTCCTCCACAAACTACTACTTATTTGGTCCTTGAAGCCTTTGGTCATTTTCTGGGAGGTCATACTTATAGTGGCGTGAAATTATCGCTCATAAGTCTTCATGGCATGTCGTACCTCCAAATAAATTACATATTTCACACTTTATATCTCAAGAGTTGTGCATAGTCTGTGCTGTGTTTTAATCATAAATTTGGTACATATACTCATGTTTGGATCATGTATTGTTGTGTTCATTTTATCAATTTGTTTCATTGTGTCTAACGAGTCAAAACATTATGACATGACTCCATTTACCTTTAATTATGTGTTGTTTGGGTTGTGTTATCACATGGTGTATCCTTTGTTTAATTCTACACAAATCCCCCAAAATATACAATAATTTATCATATTTCATACTGAAAGGGCGAGATATCAATGATAGCTACCGAATTAAAATTAAATTGTCGATCGAGGGATAAAAATTAATCAATGGATAAAAAACACCATAAAAGTCTACGTGATAAAAACGCTTTTATCAATATTATAATATTATCAAATTTTATCTTTAATTTAATATAAGTGATTCTAATATGCGAGATATCGATGAAAGGGCGAGATATCAATGATAGCTACCGAATTAAAATTAAATTGTCGATCGAGGGATACAAATTAATCAATGGATTAAAAACACCATTAAAGTCTACGTGATAAAAGCGCTTTTATCAATATTAGAATATTATCAAATTTTATCTTTAATTTAATATAAGTGATTCTAATATGCGAGATATCGATGAAAGGGCGAGATATCGATGATAGCTACCGAATTAAAATTAAATTGTCGATCGAGGGATAAAAATTAATCAATGGATTAAAAACACCATAAAAGTCTACGTGATAAAAGCGCTTTTATCAATATTAGAATATTTTCAAATTTTATCTTTAATTTAATATAAATGATTCTAATATGCGAAAAGATAAAAAAAATCACACGGCACTGGATGTATGATAAAAAAACTAACTAACAAGAAAAACATTGGGTCGAGATGAACAACAAATGTACTACGATAGAGTATTACAAATTAAAGACAATGACTTACAATCCAATAACGCACTGAACAACTATCAACTCTTTCGCACCATATTTTCCAAGAAGTGCACTAACAATTGAAGTACACTACACAACCGTGATCGATTTTGGACTTTTCGAGTGTTTTCAAGTGTTATGCCACCAAAATATTCCTTTAAAGTGAAATATCACTTTGTTCTGATGCAACAACTGGTTGGGAAAGGACTAGGGGAGAGCCTAAGTACTTCTTTAATGCTAGGATGGCCTTCTCACATTCGTTGTTCCACTCAAAGGTCCTTCAAAGCCCCTTAAAGAATGTAAGACACTTATCAGTCGCTCGGGAGATAAAACGGTTCGGTGCTGCTACTCTTCCTGTTAGTTTTTGAACTTCTTTCTTGTTGGTCGGGGACTGTATTTCAAGTAAGGCTTTATTCTTGTCATTGTTTGATTCTATCCCCCTTTGATTGATAATGTACCCCAGGAACATTTCCTCATGTACTCCGAATATACATTTGGTTGGATTGAGCTTTATGTGGTGCTTCTCCAGTTAATAAAAGGTTTGATCCTAGTCCGTAATATGGTCGGTAACATATTTTCTCTTGGTGAGGATATCATCTACGTATACCTCCATGTTTCTATCGATATGGTCTTCAAAACCCTTATTCACGAGTCTCTGATAGGTAGCTCCAGTGTTCTTCAATCCAAAGGGCATGACATTGTAACATTAAGTACCTCGATTTCATTTTATTATGATTATAACCTGAGTAAGCATCCATAAAACTAAGTAAATCATGGCATGCTCTGGCATCGACCAATTGATCAATCCCCATTAAAGGGAAATGATCTTTTGGACATGCCTTATTGAGATCAGTGAAATCCACACACATGCGCCATTTGTCATTTTTCTTCTTTACCATGACTACATTGGCCAACCAGTTTGGGTATTTGATATCTTCAATGAACCGTGTTCGCTATAATTTTTCTACTTCCTCCTGGATTGCCATATTTTTCTCGGGAATGAAGACTCTTCACTTTTGCTTGATCGGCTTGGCATCTGGGCATGTATTAAGTGTAATACCCCGCATTTCTACGTATTTTAATTTAAGTGATTTATAAATTAATTAGGAAAATGCGTTTTATCTAAATTACGCAGGTGAAGTAATTTAACGTGATTTATTGAATAAAGGTGATTATTAAATATTAATCGAGAGATAGTTACTAATTAATATTTTGATGAAATTTATTGAGAGTAAATAGTAAATAATAAATGGTTATTATTATACGACATAGCGAGATACATGCGTATTTTAATTTATCTCATTGGGAGTCGTGTGTAGACTAATTTGAGGTGAGAAATGAGAAATATATTTTTAGTTATTCGTATCATGATATAAAGGTCATGGATGACTCCGATAGAGTCGAAATAGTGTACATGGGGGTTTAGTTTGGGTCTCGATCAATTTTGGACCAATCCGGCACCTATTAGGGGCATTTTGGTCATTTTAAAAATAGATAGTAAATGACCTACGGAAATTAAAGTCATATATCTGATCGTTAGGATCGTGGGTTGGGGTTCATAACTCACAGAACGTGGAGAAGACATTAGAGAGAAGAGGGAAACCATTCCCAAAGGCCTAAGGAGAATTCTTAAAATTTGGAAGGTATTCTTGCACCCTAAGCACCTAAGGAGTAAAGTTCTGAAGAGGAAACATATAGATTCATCACATCTTTCTCGAAATCAGACACTACAATAATCAAGGCAAGTTATTTATTGTGAAATTTATGAAGTTATAATACCCATGTATAGGGTTTTAAGATTTGTTTGTAAATCCATATTCTTAGGAGAAAAAGAATGATTTTTAGCATGTTGGGATAGGATCTTCATGTAGAAGGATTTAACATAAATAGAGGATGAATAGTCAGAGGAGACTTGATCATTAATACGAAATAAATCCGGGTTTTGATTGAATATGTGGGAAAAATATAAAACTAGGGTTTTAATGAAGTTCTGGGTTTTAATTCGTTATTGGTTAAGTTCTGTGATAATGGAATATGTTTGGAACGTTAGAAACCCTCCTAATACATGTAGAAATGGTTGGGAATGTTTATTTGTGGTGTTGGTGTAGAGTAATGTAAGTTGGTATTGGGTTTAGAGAGAAGATATCATGAACAGAAAAAGCTGGTAAGATACTGACACCGTACCGGTCCGGTACTAGACACATCGGTTCAGTATGTTTACAAAAAATGTATCGGTCCGGCCCTGGGCGTCTCGGTTCGGTCCGGGTCCCAGAAAATATAAATTTCCCTTTTTGGACTAGACTTTCTAAACATTTATCGTGAAAAACTCTTGGAACGTTAGTAGAATATAATAAGGGATTTATTATATTACACTAGGCTTATATTGGGTTGTGATTTAGTCTTATTGAGAGGATTAAGATGAAAATAAAGTGGGATGAATTATGTCGAAATTAATCGGAGAGAAAGATAATTAATTACAGAAATTTCGAATGAATTAATAAGTCGATCAGTGGTGTAAATATCGATTTAATTAATGAAACTAATAAAAGGTTAACTAAGACCCTTAGAGTTGGGTGAATACTCGAATTAATACGATAGTGAGATAAATCGTAAAAGTATCAACTACGGTGAGTATGCGAGAGAAATATACTATGTACTAAAAAAAAATACACGTTTAGGTGTTTTGTGTACCTACTGAGCTACTTGTAGGTGGAGTGAATACCTAGTATGTACTTGCATGTGAGTTGATTATTAGGTTCGATGAGACATTTCGAACAAAATTTGAGGAGACATTTCGGACTAAGTTCGAGGGGACATTCCGAACTAATAGTCCTTAATGTGTGATACGGGGACGTTACAGTAAAACATTCACTTATAGTGTATATGTTGTGTGAAATATGTACTTTATGATCATTCTACTTATGTGTGATAGTTGACTGACAAATGTGATACATAGATATATATCTAAAAAGTAAATTAAGTAGAGAGACTTAATTGACAGATTAAATATAGATTATGAATATCTAAGAGATTGAATTTATGCGGTGATACTTAATTATAAAGATGGTAATACAACATGTGCGACACGTTACACGAGAAATAATTAACATATGAGAGATGTTAATAAGATAATGTACTGTATGGGTGGTACAAGAACTTAGACGTGTATATAAGTTCAGTTAGATACTTTACTCTAGTTAGCTTGGGTAGTGTAGCTAGGTGGGCTAAGTATAAAGCGTTAGGCATGCACTATAGATGAGAGGTGAGGAGAACTCAGGAGAGAGTGTACATGAAAATTTATCGTCAATAACCAATTTTAAATTGTAATAAATGCTTGCTAAATATTTCCAAATGTTTTGTGTACTAACACTTGCTATAAAATATTTTTCAAAACCTTTTAGGTGTCCAGCCACAGGGACGCGAGGCTTGACTTAATTCTAGGGGCTCGAAGCTCTAGCATTGTGGATGCTGATAGGATTGATTTGATTAGACGATTCCTCTTTTCAGATCTAGTGTAGCATCTCTTTTTATATTCCATGGATGGACATGTTGTCCGTTGACATTTATTCAGATATTCAGTTTTTGTTATTATTGAGTGTTTGGTGTATGGATCCCATCCGATGGTTTATTGGGCAATAATTTATTTCATTTATATTGGGATGGTTGGACTCTAGTATATTGTGGATGTTAAATTAAGTTTTTCCTCTTTGTTCATTTATCTATTTTAAGTAAAGATAAAAATTGGCACCAGTCTAATTTCACTTAGGTCGTTAGTAATTAAAAAGTTTTCGACAGTGATACTAAGAATGAACCATATGGGAAACCTATTTTAATTTAATCACGGCCTGATCACCCGATGTTTAATTAGGCAGGGTGTCACTGATGGTATCAGAGCATCAGGTTCTAGTGTCCTTCAGATCTGTATGGCTTACTACGGATTCAACGCATCGTCATTTTATTATAAAGCCCTATTATTAGGACTGTTGTTTATTCTTTTCGTGCTTACGATAATCCTTCTTTTGCTAGTAGAATTTTGTATAAACTGTGTACTTATACAAATTTAAATTGTTATTTCAGAATGCCGCCGAGAAGAGAACGAGCCGAGAGGGCAGTAGCCCGATAAGAGGTTAGGGAGGACCCTCAGGACCAGCAGGGACCCCCCACCATAGATGATTTTCGCTACTTAGGTGGCGGTGATAGTGTCATGGGTCATTGAGACATCTATGAGGGCTATGACAACCCACTTTCCCCAGCCTCAGGCATAACAACCCGCAACACCAGCTATTCAGGCCCAGCCAGGGAAACCCACTTAACACAACATCAGAGAGACCTTCCAGAAGGGCCACCTGCCCGACTTTCAGGGCGGCACAAATGTAGTGACGACATGCCAATAGAAAAAGAACCTTCAGCGCCACCACCTGAACATATTAGACTGCAACGAGGTTAAAAAACAAATGTTGGCTACTGTAATACTCCGTACTTTTATGAATATTTAAATTACATAAATGAGTGTAATTTGGAAATTTGAGGAATTTTTGTGAATAATAATTTTTGGAGTTTAAGAGTGTTAGATGTTTACTGACGTGTGTTACATTTACTTTTGGGACTAAGTAAATAAGTCGGATTATTTTAATTACATGTCGCAGTTGGGTAAAGCGACAAAGGATAATATTTTAATTAGAAAATCTGTATTGAGATGTGTTGGATTATATTAGTGAATTGTAGTTAAGTGACTTGAATTGAGATTTTGAGTGCGCAGTTGGTTTCAGAATGGCCGAGATAGTCAGAATAGAGTATCCGTGGGTAGTGTTTAGGTTCTAGGAACTTTCGGACTAGTAGGGACTCGTAATTGAGTAAATGAGTCATTTTTGGGTTTACAAGGGGTAAAAACTTATTTCTTTCCTTATAAAAGGCACGAGAGAGTGGGAGAAAGAAATAAAAGAGGGAAAAGAAAGAGGAGAAGAAAGGAAGGAAGAGAGGAAGAAGAAGAAGAGGAGATTCCGGCCAAACTCCGCGGGATTCGACTCGAGATCGTCGGATTTTATCCATGAGGCAAGTGTTTACTTGATTTATTATTTTAAGTATATATTTCATATCATAGTTGGTAGTGATAAACTATAAAGGTTTTCGGGTTGGGTTTTCTTGAATCCAAATGGGTTTTCCGGAAGTTGAACGATTAAAATCGGATAAAATCTCATATTAGGAGAACTTTGGGATTTCTAGAAATTAGTTGTCGATTATTGGTTCTAGGATGATTAGAACCTATTTTTCTTGAATATATATTGTTGGTTGTGATTAAATAAGGTTGGAAGAAGAAATAAAAAGCTTGGAGGTGTATTAATGGAGGTTTGGAATTTTTGGAGAAGAAGGTGAATAGTGACATAGCGTCACTTTTGAATTGATTCGGCCAGGAATCGAATCGATTCGGCTCTTGGTCAAAAAATGAAATTTATAGATATTTTCTATACGGTCGCGTGGGAGCTAACCGCATATTTTTTTTTTATTTTTTTTGAATTTATAATGATTTTTCTACGAAGCCTGTCCGAGATCGAAATCGTTAGTCAGAAACCCATCCTGACATTGGGAGAAAATTAATTGATGTGTTAGTTAGAAATCAGTGTTAGGATGATTACGGTGATGTTGGTTGAGGTTTAAAACCATAAAATGGACAATGGGTTGATATTTGCGTATTTTGGAGAAGATGAAATCGCCCAAACAGTGCCCTCCGAACAGGGCGAATCGATTCGTGTCTAGAGCAAATCGATTCGCATAAGGAGACCTGTAAGGCTGTCTCAGGCCGAATTGATTTGAATTAAGATCGAATCGATTCGCCTTTGGGGACCTACTTGTAGAATACTTTCTGAATTGATTCGGATGGAAACCGAATTGATTCGCTAGCCCAAATCTATTCGCATTTGGGGCGAATCGATTCGCATTTGTTGAATTTGGCAGTTTTCCTTATTTGAGTTGAGGGGGAGTTAAATTGCAATTGGAGATTATTATGGGGGATTCTAGTCATGATATTATGAATCCTAGATGACGGTATTGAGGGTGAGTAAACCTGGAAATGAAAGAGAGAACCTTGGATTAGTTTAGTGTACAATCCGGGGTATGAACTTAGTGAAGGTTTGGGTCGAACAATGTTCGAGAGAGGTGTTCGGCAAGTGTGTATAGAGAATACTTATGGGTTTATTGTTTTAAGTATATGAATGCTTATATACTATTACGAATGGGATTATTCAGGGTTATTGGCTATCGCTATAAGAGTTTGGCAATTATAGCCATAATATATTGAGAAGTGATATATATCATATATACAACGTTGTTACAGTATATATAATGTGATATGAATAAATATATCTCTGTGATTGGTATATTTTTACTTTAGAGGCTGGTTCCCCAGGCTTCTCCAGGCATAAGGTTGGACAGCTAGATTATATATTTTCTCTAGTGCGATCCAGGGAGGTTGTGCGATGTGGGTGAATCCCCTGGCTTGAGGAGCAGGGAGAGTATATCCCCAGGTCATATCGTCCCATATATGAGTGCGATGTTTGTATCCCACTTTCAAGGGGAACATGACCGCCTCCACCGTTGTGTATTTTTACTATGACCATGAGTGAGTCTGGCTTGGTACCATGGTTGAGTGAGTAAACCCAGATTCAGATAGGCATTATGAGACTGCATCCTCGAGTTATAACTCGGTGGGATGGTTATTATTCTTATGATTGTAATAGGTATAATTATATTTGTTGCGTATAGTATATTGCTTGTATATGAAGATGAGATATCACATAAAGTAAATTTGTGTAAAGTGAAAAGATTTAATAAGAGTTATTCCCCTTCTGGTAGATTTATATCCTGATCTAAATGAATAAGAATCATAGGTTCTAGTGAGAACTGTATATATCTATATATGCGTTATGCACTGAGGGCCTAATGAATCTCTACGATCAACATTTCCAGGTAGTGTATGAGGAGGTTCCTTGTTTGGATTTCACTTCGCGAGACACCCCACACACAAAACGTAGCGCAGTGTTGGGAATGGGGAGAAGTTTAGTCCTTAGTACTCGAGTTTCGAGGATTTTTAGAAGATGGGCAAAATAGTTTTGTTAGGCAGGGTAGCTTAACTAAATTGTTTAAAAATGTAAGCAATAGGAGTGCACTATTAGAAGAGGGGTGAGGTGTATCTCATGAGAGTGCGATACCAGTTTAAATATGAGATATTTCATATTTTAATATATGGCATTTATGCACTTGCAAACTATTTTCAAACTCGGGCTCTGACCCGTTTCTCTATTTTCCCCTATTTATATATATATATATTTTAGGTGTCCAGACACAGGAACGCCTGAATGATGATTCCTTCGAGTCAGACGTTTGCTGCAGCAGCTGTGGATGCATGCAGGTTTATTTTAGATGCTTCTATCCTTGTAATCTAGATAGGAAGGATTATATTAATACTCGGGCCGATAGCCCAACTGTATTCATTTATTCTTTTAGCGCCTTTTAGTGCGGCATTCAATTTGGTTGTATTATGTTGTACCGAGTGTTCGGTTATTTTATTTCATTACAATTGTTGCATATAAACTGTTATGATTGATTTATTTGAATGGTTTGGTTAAAAAGATTAGTTAATATAAAATTTTGACGCTAACCTAATAGGTTATTAGTAATTAAATTGGTTTTCGACAGTGATGTTGAGAATGAACCATATGAGACTCCTGTTTTAATTTGGTATAGGATTGATCACTCGGTATTTTATTAGGCGGGGTGTCACAACTACCTTCAGGTTAGCAGGATCAGCCCTTCAGTGACCACCGCTGAGGAGAAAGACTCGATGACCATTTCAGAGTTTTAGGTTTGGTTTGATCGCAAGTATTTCCCACCTGCGATTGAGTCAGAGATGATGAGGAGATTTGGAGAGGTATGTCAGGGTGACCGATGAGTAGAGGATTACGAGGGGGAGTTCACTTTCTTGGCTAATTTTGTGCCAGATGGGGTGAGCAATGAGGAAAAGAAGAAGGCTTGGTTTATGGATGGGTTGACCTGGGGGATCAAGAAACATTTGATTGGGAATCCTGCATTGATGACTTACACAGATCTTGTTAATGCTGCACTGGTACCTTGCCAGGACTACCACTTTGATGCTAAGGGGAGCAAGAGAGGAGCGGAGACTAGCCATCAGGGAAATGCAGGATGGAGTAGTGGTAGTGGGGTACCATTCTAGCAGCAGCTTATAGTGAGCCAGTAGGGACAGAACTCCCTTCAAAAAATTCAGACAGGGTGGGTTCAGATCTGACAGGCATGGCTCTCAGCAGCAGCAGGTGCCTCAGGGTCGTCAAGTCCAGGGGAACTAGGGGGAGGCCAGCGAGGCCAAGGCCATCAGGGCCAGGAGGGTCAGGGACAAAGGAGACCTTTTTCGGGGCAGTTCTTTATATGTAGTCAACAGGGTCACAGGCAGAGGCATTGCCCACAAAGAGATGGACCCTAGAGGCAGGGTGCCCACCAAGGACAACATGCTCCTTTAGCTCCAGCTCCAGCACCCGCACCGTCCCCACAACAACAGCAAGGTCAGATGCATTATGGACGCATGTACAACGTCCAAGATGTAGCCGCACCTCCACCACCTCCAGCACCCCTTGCAGTCGAGGGTATATTTCCTATTTATGAGATCGAGGGTAGGATTTTGTTTGATACTGGGGCATCTCATTATTTTATTAAGACTAGATTTGCACGAGTCCCTGGATTATTAGAGACAACCGATAGTCTTCTCATGTGTGCCGAGTCCCATATGGGTAGTGGGTCTTTGATTCATTCAGTTTGTAGAGGTATTGATATATTAATTGGGAGACTGAGTCTAGTGGCAGACCTCTTGGTATTGGACATGAAGCGGTATGACGTGATTCTAGACATGGATTGGTAGGCTACAAAGTGATGGTAGATTGCTACGAGAGGATGATTGTATTTTCTATTCCGGGACAGGAGATGTTCCTTGTGGCGATGACTTTCCCCGATGGAGGATTGCACTCTCATTTGTATTACATCAAGGAGGAGACCTTGAAGGAGGTGGTTGTCCCATTATATTCGATTCCTGTAGTGAGGGATTTTGATGACGTATTCCAGGAGATACCCGGGCTGCCACCGAGCCGAGAAATAGAGTTTGTCATCGACTTGGCACCAGGGACGAGACCGATTTCTAGAGCACCCTATCGCATGGATCCTTCAGAAATGCGAGAGCTGAGAGAGTAGATTCAGCAGCTCTTGGGGTAGGGTTTTATTCGGCGGAGTACTTCACCCTGGGGTGCTCCTGTGTTGTTTGTGAAGAAAAAGGATGGTTCACTTCGCGTGTGCGTGGATTACAGAGAGTTGAACAAGGTGACGATACGGAACAAGTATCCGTTTCTAGGATTGACGACCTATTTGATCAGTTGAGAGGCGCTGCATACTTCTCCAAGATCTATTTGAGGTTAGGGTATCACCAGTTACGTATTCGGGAGGAGGATTTTCCTAAGACTGCTTTCCTATCGCGGTATGGATCTTATGAGTTCAATGTTGAAACAACCTAATGGTGACTAGAAAGGACCAACGGGTACTCACTAATGCATATTAGGTTATTTAAAAAACTCTTTTAAACTCTTTGATATAAAATCTATTATAAGTTAGAAGTTAGAAAACACTCTTGCACACTAGTAAGTAAAAATGGTGATGCTAGATATAAAAATAATTCCTTTAAAGAATGAGATGAAGAAAAGTAGAAGGTGACACAATATTTATTCCCGAGGAACCCACCGTGGTGGTAAACCCCGTGTCCCTAGTCCCAGTACAACTCACGCACCTAAGTCCACTATTATCAATTACAAGTTACATATTACAGTCCCCAAGTACAAAAAGAATTAAACTAAGCAAATGCACACCAGTATAACCAACCTAGTCTAAAACAACCCAACTTGACTGAAGATCAGTTAACCGTTTAATACCCAGGTAATAGTGACTATCACTCACTCACTACACATGCACAACTACACACTCAAACCCGAGACCTCGTGAAGTTGTACAAAACGCACAAGAAATATAATAAGATAATATTGAATTAATCAGTGCTAAAAGAATGATTAAATATTAAGTCATAAGACACAAGCCAGGGCTTCTTTAATATTTGATATTCAAGTAAAGATTAATTATAAAATAATTTAATCGGCATAAATGACCACAAACAAAATAGGATTTAAAATTTCAACAATTGTGTCACACAACTAAACAATAAAAAAATAACTTTATACCAAATAGAATGAATCAATTTAAACCGATGTTATGTTAAAATATTAAGTCCAAGTAAAATGAGCAAAAGATAAATATGTGTAGCACTTAGCTCATACAAATTAGGACTTAATTAAAGTCAACACAAGAAAGTTACAAATATTTTAGTTAAGTCCAAATAGCAAAATTTTATAACACAAAAATTAATCACAAAGAATAAATTTCAAATTTAGTTTAAACCAATACTATAACAAGGTTTGGATAAAAAACTTATACACACACTAACACAACCTAAGTATAAAAGAATACAACAAAAAATATTCAACTTAGACAATAAAAAGTGTATGAGTCAATTGATTCAATCCAAATAAAATGGGTACGAGATAAAGAGTGTAGCACCCGACTCAATAAATTAGAATGAGTTTAACTAAAATAAAAATTAAATAAATAAAGATGTGATTTAAAGTCCACACACTAATTACACCCAACTAAATAAAGTGAACACACAAAAGTTCAACTTATATGATATAACTAGTCAAGGGCAAAAAATCAGATTAACTTTAATCCTAAATTAATTAAATTAAATCAGATTTAAAATAAATATTATTTTAATAAAAAACATGTGTGACACAAAACAGCTTTACCCAAATTGTTATGACTAGATAACAAGTGAGCACACACACAATGATTTGGGTGTAAATAAACTCTCAATAATAAACACCCAAACTTTCATAACACCCAAAGAGGTTCCAATAGATTTCAGGCCAAAGATTTGGTCTGAAGTTTAAATAAGGTGAACAGATCTAAGTTGCAAAGTTAAAACAAACATACATATGAGTTGGATCAACACAACCAAATGAACCAAACTCAGTTTAAAAATCTAATTAAAATAGATTATAATTTTTAATGAACAAATAGATATCTAAATGATATTTCCAAACTAGATAGTGTAAACGAAATAAGGCCAATATGTCCAAACAACACAAGTTAAATCTTTAAACTAGTTTTAATAAACAAACCAATAAACAAAAGAACATAATAATGATCCAAGTCCAAATAAGGGTAACAATTGGCTAAAGGTTCAAACAAAGCTTTTAATGAACTATGATTTTTTTTAAACAAAAGAAATTGTTCCAACAATTATATCTACACAACAAAGGCTTTAGCAGATCTCAACCAACCAAAACAGTGTACATATATATAGTCCTGCTCTTGTATGAACTAGTCCGCATTTTAAGAATGCAGATCAAACATGTGTCACCTGACGGTGATGCCAGAAAAAAGAGAGAGTGTGCCTATAATTTAGGCGATAATTTCTAGGATCACCGTTAGGTGACACTTGTCCGGTCCGCATTCTTAAAATGCTGACTAGTCCGCACAGAAGCATTATTGTGTATATATATATATATATATATATATATATATATATGGGATAATGGTGTTATGAATAGTAACTCATGCATGATAAACATTCATAGCATTTTATGTGTTACATGCTTGCAGGTATGTCCTAATTTCGGGGACGAAATTCCTTTGTAAGGGGGAAAGTATGTAATTCCCCGTATTTCTGCTTATTTTAATTTAAGTGATTCGAAAAATAATTAGGAAAATACGTTTTATCTAAATTACGCGAGTGAAATAATTTAACATGATTTATTGGATAAAGGTGATTATTAAATATTAATCGAGATATAGTTATTGATTAATATTTTGATGAAATTTACTGATAGTAAATAATAAATAATAAATGGTTATTATTATATGACATAGCGAGTGATATGTGCGCATTTTAATTTATCTCACTGGGAGTCATGTGTAGATTAGTTTGAGGTGAGAAATGAGAAATATATTTTTAGTGACTCTTATGATGATTTAGAGGTCACGAATGACTCCGATAGGATCGAAATAATCGGAATAGTGTACCTGGGGGTTTAGTCAGGGTTCCGGGTCAATTTTGGACCAAACTAGCAACTATTAGGGGCATTTTGGTCATTTTAAAAATAGAGGGTAAATGACCTACGAAAATTAAATTCATAAATCTGATGGTTATGATCGTGGGTTAGGGTTCATAACTCACAGAATGTGGAGAAGACATTAGAGAGAAGAGGGAAACCATTCCAAAAGGCCTAAGGAGAATTCTTGAAGTTTGGAAGGTATTCTTGCACCCTAAGCACCTAAGGAGTGAAGATCTGAAGAGGAAACATATAGATTCATCACATCCTTCATGAAATCAGACACTACAGTAATCAAGCCAAGTTTTTATTGCAAAATTTATGAAGTTATAATACCCATGTTTAGGGTTTTAAGATTTATTTGTACATCTGTATTATTGGGAGAAAAAGAATAATATTTAGCATGTTGGGATAGGATCTGCATATATAAGGATTTAACATATGTAGAGGATGAATAATCAGAGGATACTTTATCATTAATACGAAATAAATCTGGGTTTTGATTGAATATATGGGAAAAACACAAAACTAGGGTTTTAATGAAGTTCTGGGTTTTAATTCGTTCTTGGTTAAGTGTTGTGATAATGGAATATGTTTAGAACATTAGAAACCCTCCTAATACATGTAGAAATGGTTGGGAATGTTTATTTGTGGTGTTGGTGTAGAGTAATGTAAGTTGGTATTGGATTTAGAGAGAAGAAAGCATGAACAGATGAAGCTGGTAAGATACAGACACCGGACTGGTCCGGTACTGGACACATCGGTTCGATTCGTTTACATAAAATGAACCGGCCCAACCCTGGGCATCTCGATTCGGTTCGGGTCCCAAAATATATAAAATTTCCCTTTTTGACCTAGACTTTCTAAACAGTTATCGTGGAAAACTCTTGGAACTTTATTAAAATATAATAAGGGATTTATTGTATTACAGTAGGCTTATATTGGGTTGTGATTTGGTCTTATTGAGAGGATTAAGACGAAAATAAAGTGGGATGAATTATGTCAAAATTTATCAGAGAGAAAGATAATGAATTACGGAAATTTTGAATGAATTAATAAGTCGATCAATGGTGTAAGTATTTATTTAACTACTGAAACTTGTAAAGGGATAACTAGGACACTTAGAGTTGGGTGAATACTCGAATTAATACGATAGTGAGATAAATCATAAAAGTAATAAGTATGGTGAGTATGCAAGAGAAAATTACTAAGTACTAAAAAAAATACATGGTTAGGTGTTATGTGTACCTACTGAGCTACTTATAGGTGGAGTGAATACCTAGTATGTACTTGCATGAGAGTTGATTCGTAGGTTCGATGAGACATTTCTAACCGTGTTCGATGAGACATTCTGAACCAAGTTTAAGGAGACATTCCGAACTAAGTTCGAGGGAACATTTCGAACTAATAGTCCTTAATGTATGATATGGGGATATTACAGTAAAACATGCACTTATAGTATATATTGTGTGTGAAATATGTACTTTATGATTATTGTACTTATGTGTGATAGTAGACTGACAAATGTGATGCATAGATACATATCTGAAAAGTAAATTAAGTAGAGATACTTAATTGACAGATTCAATATAGATTATGAATATCTAAGAGATTGAACTTAAGTGGTGAGACTTAATTATAAATATGGTAATACAACATGTGGGAGATGTTACATGAGAAATAATTAACAGATGAGAGATGTTAATAAGATAATGTACTGTATGGGCGGTACGGGAACTTAGAGGTGTATATAAGTTCAGTTAGATACTTTAGTCTAGTTAGCTTGGGTAGTATAGCTAGGTGGGTTAAGTATAAAGCGTTAGGCGTGCACTATAGGTGTTGGGTGAGGAGAGCTCAAGAGAGAGTGTATGTGATCATGTGTAATCAATAACCGATTTTAAATTTTAATAAACACTTGCTAAATATTTTCCAAATGTTTTGTGTACTAACACTCGCTATAAAATATTTTTGAAAACTTTTTTGGTGTCCTGCCACTGGGACGCTAGGCTTGACTTCATTCCAGGGACTTGGAGCTGTAGCATTGTGGATGCTGACATGATTTATTTGATTAAATGATTCCTCCTTTCAGATCTAGTGTAGGATCTCTTTTTATATTCCATGCATGGACATGTTGTTCGTTGACATTTATCCAGATATTCAGTTTTTGTTATTATTAAGTGTTTGGTTTATGGATCTTAGCCGGTGGTTTATTCGGCAAGACTTTATGTCATTTGTATTATGATGGTTGGACTCTAGTATATTGTGGATGTTAAATTCAATTTTTTCGCTTTGTTGAATTTTCTATTTTAAGCAAAGATAAAATTTAGCACCAGTCTAATTTCACTTAGGTGGTTAGCAATTAAAAAGTTTTTGATAGTTATGCTAAGAATAAACCATATGGGAAACCTTTTTTAATTTAATCATGGCCTGATCACCCGGTGTTCAATTAGGTGGGATGTCACATTAATCTCATGGCAAAGGAACTTTGGATTAATCCCCAGCATGTCTTCGTGGTTCTAGGCGAATACATTTTTTTTTATTTATGAGGAATGTGATCAATTCCCGTTTGAGAAAGGGAGATAACCTATAACCGATCGGGGTGATTCTTTCTGGTCTCTCATCGTCTAGTACAATAACTTTGGTTTCTTCCATAACTTTCCCTTTTACCAGTTCCTATTCTTCCCAAGGATCCAGAGTGTCAATGTGGAAAGTGGTTGTATCTTTCATTTGAATTTCCTGTTAGCCGACTGAAGTATAATAACATTTCCTGGATTCTTTCTGATTGCCATTTATTATGACGACCCCATAATTTGTTGGAAATTTCATGCATTGATTCACTGTAGATAGCATAACTTCTAATTGATTTATTCTCACTCTTCCTAGGATGATATTATAAGCTGACAGGACATTTTTATCTAACACAAAGAAGCAAATTCTTTCTCTCTTGCTCGTCGGCCAAGTGCCAACCAGAACTTTCATCTTGATGGTTCCCAATTGGTAGAATTTATCCCCTATAAATCCAGTGAGAGATCTATGATATGGTTCTTGCTTGCTATTCTTCAGCCTAGGCTTTCGAAACAGCAGTAGAACATTACATCAACTGAACTCCAATTATCAACCAGGATCCTTGCGACTCTGCCATGATGAACTCTGCATGTGATAACTAACAGATCGTCATGAGGGTAAAGAACCACTCAGATCATTTTTGGAGAATCTGATCACTAGCCTGTCTCTATTGACTTTCCTTAACCGACTATCACTAGATTCGTCCATATTAATCTATCTGACCGTTGGGTAAGTTTTAACTTCGTTCAAATAAGCTTTCCTTTATGTAATTGCATTTCCTCCTCCAGCATTTCCTCCTATGATGAAGTGGCATCCAAAGGATATAATGTCGAGTTCCACCTCTGGCTTATCAGGTTTCTTCGACAAGTTAGTATTTTTTTTAAAAACTTTGTTTCGTGCCCTTTTGTTGTCTTCCCTTGATTAGTCTGGAGATTCATACCTCCTACGATCATCTCGATTGTCATTTCAATCAATAAACTTGCTTAATTTTCCCCGCCGAATATGATTTTCAATCTCATTCTTTAATGTAATGCAATTGTTAGTGTTGCGCCCATGATCCCTGGGGAAATCACAGTACTTGGACTTATCCCTCTTGTTGGGGGGTTTCTTCAAATTTTCAGGCCATAAAGTCTTTGTTCCATTTGATCTCCTCCAGGATATGGTGAACACCTATATTCGTCATATTTCTTAATTTGATCCAACCTTTTGTCTTTCTGATCCTTCTTGAAGGAATTTGAATTATTTTTCTGGCCTTTTCCTTTGGTCTTAGGAGCTTCCTTGGCTGCCATAGCTTCCTCGACATTCATTATTTTTTCAGCTTTAACCATTAGTTTTATCATGATTTTGGATGGATTCTTCTCTAAAGCATAGTAAAGATCTTTAGAGAGCAACCCACCCATAATTGATGCAATGGCTGTTTCTACTCATAATCCACTACCTCTAGTTTTTCATTATTAAAATGAGTAATATATTCTCTAGTGCTTTCTTCCGGCTTTTATCGCACGATCAAGAAATGAGTAACACTTCTGATCGACTTAGCCCTGCAAAAAAAGTTATTAATGAATAATTCATCCAACTGATGAAAACTAGATATTTTACCTCTTAGGAGATTATTATACCAGATTTGGGCTGGTCCAATTATGGAACTATAGAAAGCTCTACATTTTATTTCATCGAGCACTGAGTAGATGTCGATAGCAGCTTGATATTGCTTTATATGGAGAATTGGATCAGTTTTGCCGTCATATTTGGGAGTTACCACTTATGGCTTGAACTTGGTAGGTGTGGGGTATTCCACAATTGCCTGGATGAAAGGTGATCCTTTGATGAAACTCCTTTGTAATGGATTCTTGGTCTTGGCCATTTCACCTAGTCAATCTTCCAACTGTTGCATGAATCCCTTCTAGGAACGTTCTTCTGGCTTAGACTTGGCCTAGGTAGATCTATCGATTTTACCGTGTCTATATGATGAACTCTCCTCCTGAGAGGTCTGCTTGGCAAGCACAGAGCCCCTCATACTGGCCCAAGTTCTTGTGGACCCTTCTCTGTATACGCGATGCCGCTCCTACTCCCTATGATATACTCTAGTTACTCGAAGGCCTAGGCTATCAAAAGCGCATACCTTCTTAGCCTTTCAAGGACACTGAGTCTTTTTTTTGGGAAAAATATCCACCATCATAGTAATCTGTTGATCAGAATGAAGAAGTTGCCCCAGGACGATATGACCTATTATGAGAAGTTCGATAATGATAACTTCTTTCATTTCTAGCTGGCGGTGATGGCATATCCCTTATATAATTGAAAAATTTAGCTTGCATAATGCGGGACAATTGCTTGACAAAATCTTGCATGGCCTTTTTCCCTCTAGCAAGGTTGAGAAGAATTCCATGTAAGTCTGCCACACTAGGCGAAGCAGATGGAATGATGGTATTGCCTTCATTTCGAGCACTAATTTCAGGATCAGTCATTTCTTAAAAAAAATGAAAAAAATGGTAGAGAATAATGATAGACAAACGTTCCCACAGATGGCGATAATCTATTAATGTCTAAAAATGGACTAACTCCAAATTTATAATCACAGATAAAAATAAGATAAGTAACTCTAGCCACTCACACAAGAGACGGTATTTTTTTAGTGGTTCAACTATAAAATAACATACGTCCACTGTTAATTTTTATTCAGTAGGGTTTATAAAAGCTCAATATGGTGTGAATACGAGTGATTCGGGTTGTCCCTTGATCTAAGGGAGTTGTTTGTATTTATAGGGGTGTAAACCCAAGAGACGGAGCACCTTTATATTGACAGGCATTTACATCTGTGTACAATAAATCAAACTCTTGGAATTCAATACTGGTTGACATCCGTCCAAGTAACTATTGTGTCACACCCTATTTTTTAGTATGAATGAAAAAGAAGTACACATAAAGCAATGAATTAAAGTTAAGGCGGAATAGCATAACCTTTTATTAGGTATTAATATGTTACATAGGGTGGAACCACGCAGCGTTCTAGTACACATGACAATATAGAAAATTAAAAAGCGCCACTCCTTGCTTCCATCTGGTTTAATCTCTGCCCATACGGTCACATACGTGAATAGGTGATCGGTGTCTGTCTCTAATAGGGAAGATATATTATTTCCTTTCTCCCGGCGCATCTGGAGAAGAAAGGAATGAACACAAATATGCTAAGCAGGTTCTACCAGTTCTATAACAATGATATATATATAAATGAGAGTAGGAGTTTGTATAGAACTAGTGTTTAAAATAGCCGAAAAAAATAAGTTGATAATTCTATGTTTATCAGATAATAACTTAAAATGTTGGAAATTCATTATTCCACAGTGATTAGTCCGTTTAAGAAAATACAACACATTACCAGTTTAGTTAGAATCATGTTTGAAGAAAGTCAAGGAATTTGAATTAATAATCCCGTAATTGCTAGTTCACTAAGGGGTATAGAAGAAATTAAGCCATGAGTGTAACTTTATCATAAACCATCTCAAAATCTATGGGGGAAAGTAACATGTTATGCTCACAATTAAAGTGACACTCATACGTATGTAGCAATAATCAGGGCTCTCAATCATCTGAGACCAATAAACCAAGTAGAAAGTTCCATAGGATAACACCAGTCTACTTCCTAGTTAATACTGATGCTTGTAGTGAAATATAACACAAAAGTGCAAAGGCAAACTGAATAAATATGGTACATGATCTCAGTTATTAGGTGAGAAGGGTTTAAAATTGATTCTAAATTGAAAACTGGTGATAATTCAAATACTGATGATGGTTAACAAAATACATAGCATCGAAGTATAATAACATGCACATACTCAGAGTCAATGTGGCTATCACATAGTGATATCAATAGCAGTATTTTAAAAACGCGAATTATAATACTGAAAAGATAAGAAAAACCTACTTGCTTGGTATTCGGTTGAATTGTTGTCACACTGAAGTATTCAAAAGATTTGGGATTTGATTTTCTGTTATACAATGCATGGCATAGGAGTATTAGGGTTTAATCAGTCAGTTTTGTATTTAAAACTGTCTTTAATAAAGTTTTGGGAGCTTTTGTGTAATTATCATGACGTTAAGCTCATTTTTGAACTTTGGTGCAAGAGAGATTTTGTTTTAAAACAATTTGATGTATGTAGGAGCAAAGTTTGGGGTGTAAATTCCTAAGTTGGAAAAATTGCTAGGGGTTGATTTATAATTAAATTTCTTTAAGTAAAAACCTCATCTTTACATAACTTGAGTTAGTAATATCCAAACATGGTCTTATCTTATACCATTTTGATCAGAAAAATTAAACAAAATTTTTGGGAAAAAAATTAGAATTTTCTGATTAGCCAAGCGCCCTCACGCGTGTTGTCAAAGTTTCTGACCAACGTCATCATCTTCAATCTATCGATTTCGACTTTCTAGGGTTTAAAACTTTAACTGAGGTTGTTATACAATTTGAGATGATTTCTTAACCAACTTAACCTAATTTTTCATAAGGATTTCAAATATATAAGTTTTATGCTTCGAATCTCAGTATAACTCGAGTTTCAAAAATGTATGTTTTCATGAATTTTTGACCGAACATTTGTGGATTTATAGAGTATGGAAGGGTATCTTATGAATTGGGTTTGGTTTCTGATATATGTGAGAGTAATTTGGCTTTGGTTTCAAGGATTTTGATGGACTGTAGGTCGAGAATTTTGGATTTACAAGTTTTGAGTTTCAAAAACACTTTCGATTGATTAGCCTTCCATATGAGCATTCATGGCTTTTCACCACTACACTCGACATACTGGGGTTATAATGAGTCTATTCATGGCTTTGAGTCAGAGTTTTGTTTACTGTAATGGATTTCACTATTAAAGCTCAAGCTTTAATGGTGTTCCTACTATTTTTCTCTATTCTAGGCATTTCTACACGTAAAAGCTTGCATATTGTGAGTGTTCTAACTATATTAACTATGCAAAAAACTACTAGAATTGAAAGAATTGAAAACAAAGCATAAAATGATGAGTTAATTGAATTGAGAGAAAATTCCAACTTTTGAAGTGAACTGTGGGATGAGTTTCTTCTGCTTAAAATGTGGGGTATTTATACTACTTTGAGTGGGGAGTTGATTGGAGTAAAAAGGTGGTGGATGTGAATTCATTTTGGGTGAGTTTTGAGTTTGGTTAAAATGGGGGCACATGGGTTCCTAAGGTTTACCATGTGTTACCATATGATTTTTCAACTATTATGATGATGTGGGGAGGGGGGGTGGACTATGGTAAAAATAAAATTTACTTAGGTTTTGATTTGACTCCTTAATCTTTGATATAATTGCATTTAGGTTCATAAAAGTACACTTTGTATAAAGTTTAGGGCTATTTTGATAATTTCATAAAGTTTTCAGGGTTAAAACTGTAATTTTGGGTTAGTTGAGGTCCAAAGGTTTAATTTGATATAAGGTTGAGGTTTAGGGGTTTAATATATCGTAATTTATCTCATTCTGAAAGTTTCAGGGACTTTTTTATAATTACTGAAACTTCAAGGGGTTGAAATTAATAAAGCAAAGTTGTAGGATTATAAACATAGTTCATTTCTTCTTAGAAGACTTTTGATTTTACTCATCTTACGAGGGTTTAAATCGAGGTCGTAAGTCATTTTAAGGTTCGAAAATTCCCGATTCTTACATATTGGTATTCTTGTTGGTTGGCCTTCTGGGGTTAGTCGGCCTTCTAGCTGACTAAGTCTCTCTCAAACCGATCAAGTAGGCTGGTCGGCCACGTAAGAGGATAGGTGTACATTCTTCATTAGTCCAGGTAGGAGAGTAATTTTTTCAAACAACACGATCTATTATAGAGAAAACTCAAAAGCTGAATCATAAAAGTTATAGAACCAAACCTTAAGAGCTAAGAAAAGTTAAATCCATAAAATCTAGGGAAGAAATCTTAGCAAGATAATGAATAATTACTTATATTTAGACGATAAACACATAATATCCTAATATTTTATAATGGTAGGAAGAGAGATGAAAAGAAAATGAAGAACAAACTTGGTTTAGGTAGGAAGGAATAAATCTTCGAAATAATATTTTTCAGTAACTTTACTCTCACAGACCGATTCATTGATGTTGCAGTAATGCTTCATTGGTCGTGACAACTGTCGCTGTAATGAATGCGCTAGTTTACGTGTTGCGATCTAGGACAAGGATCCAAAATGTGTAGGAAGAGGCATACAGAAATGTAAACATAATTTTCTTAGTTTTTAAACAGGTACACTATATGCATTTTAAAAAAAATAATGGTACGGAAATATATACGTTCAAAATCATACTCATGGTTTATGTTTATGTCAAATATTCCATAAAAATAATTGTTTAGCATTTAAAAGGCACAATGGTTCAAATTATATCCATTTATAAAGAATAGGGATTTAAGACATAACTCGTGATAAACATGATTAACATGAGCATTGACCTTAAAATAAAGAATGAAGATTATTGTTTTATCTCCCTTTGGAAAATTTTGGTACTATGCAACTTTGAAAAAGCTTCATTTTATACCATTATTTTCATCTCACACTTTTTACTTCCTTATTTTTTTATCTTTAATTCAAACCTTTTAAGTTTCATATCTTTGGTTTTACCCCATTTTATAATGATCAAAACCTTTTGAGTATCATATCGCAAGAAAATTATTTTGTAAGTGGAAATCTTCACACACACATAGGTGGAAAATTTATTTCAAAATTTTGAAGGTAAGTATCTCTTTTGACCTAATGTCGTAGTCCTATCCACTTTTAATCGCATGAATTTTTTGAAATATTATCCTTTAATTTTTTAACTTCATCCATGATCAAACTCTCTCATACAAAAAGAATTACAAATGACCCCCTTGTTATACCATTAATGTGGTATGATTCCTAAATGAGTCATTAGAGGACAACTAGACTCACTATCTACTAGAATGAGGTCGGCTCATGTTACTGTAAGGTCGACTTAGAAACTAGCAGGGTTAGGCTAGGCATTCTGGTCGGCCTTAGTATCCAAGATAACACATTTAACCCCTAATTTTATATTGAGGTTAACTCTATCAAATAGCTCTTTCATAGCAAGCATAAGTCAGGCAGTGGTATGATGTCAGCAATGCACCCACACGATGGAAATAAACAAATATTCCCTCCCTCGACATTTTACCATACTAACTTTACCATTATTCATCCACTAATTATATAAAGAGGTTAATTATTTAATCTATAAAGATAAGACCTCTAACACACTCTAGTGGACTAGCTGGAATAGTACATAAAAAAAATACACCAACACCCTTATTTAAGGATGCGAGGAATAAAAAAGAGGACAACAAATTGAGATTACATATTCTCATTCTACTGAATCAATACTATCTACACTTAACTTGTGGACGTAGTCACCAACTTGGATCAAACCACGTAGATTTGGTTTCATTCCATTTCTCTCATCTCTCTCTATAGAGATTCCTTGATAAATATTCCTTTGATTTACACGACTCTATTTATTTTCGTTTGTACATGTATGTTCTCGCTAAGATCAAATCAGTATGCCAGTTTTGGTGGTAATAGATTAGCACCAACTGTGGGAACATAACAAGCAGTTCATTGCTTTTTACCATTATTAATTTTGTTGAACTCGAGGGTACCCATTTTTTAGTATACTAGTGAATCGCAATTCGATTCACCTGGGTTTTGACGGGTTATATTTATGTTCAAACAATTATTACTCAATTATGTTTAGTCCTCAAATTTATCATCGAATTTACTCTTTCCTGCTTTAAAATCCTCTTTTGCTATAATATTTTCACTAGCAATTGTTATATGCTACTTCTTGGCACTATGGTACTCTATTTTCTAGAAATACTGTAAACATGGTGGAAAACCCAGAAAGCAGTCGAGCTGCTCCCTTAATGCCTATGGGTATGGGCGATCTATAGGGAGTCTTAAGGAGCTCGGATAGAGGCCAGGAGGCTATGCAGGAAAGCATGAAGCAACTAATGCAAAGTTTTCAAAATGGGTAAAGCAAACTTAAATCGAAACCGGTTGCCCCAACAGGGGTTGAGAACTCTGATAGGATACAAGATATGTCACCTCTAACCCTATACAAGGATAAAAGGCTGTCTCATTGTGATAGGGCCATCAAAAATCCTAGGAGATGGATCTGGACTCATTAGGTGAAGATAACAGATCCAAGAACCTTGAATCAGGCCGAGATGATAGATCCTATCATCTAGGGGCAACCTTCTCCATCAGATCAGGCTGATATAACGACGAGTAGACTTATTTCATGGAACGCCCGAGTATCCTAGGAAAACCAAGTAAGAATTCTGCATTTGATCGTTTGGCCTAAGAGCAGTAAGGGAAAATAAATATAGAGAACCTAGAGAACACAAAGTGTGTCTAAGAAAGTTATAGATTAGAAGGGTTGAGTGCTCGTCCAAGTCAAGACCAATCGTGAGAGTTTTGGAAAAGGCCGAGCATAATTACTAGGAAGAGATCTCAACCAAGAAAGAAGAGCAATTTTGGAAAAGGTCTATTCAACGCCTGGAAGACCTGGGATAAATCGTAAAAGAAAAAAACCCTTGCAGAGGGGCTTTATTTCGGATCACCATTCACAACTGGAGTAGTGGGTTATTAAACCCCTACTAGATTCAAGCCACCGATTATCACTCCTAAATATGATAGGAAATCATATTTGACGTTGCGTGCTGAGCCTTACTCGATTGCTTCAAATATCTATTATGTCTCGAATGATATGCAGTATGGGTTTTTTTTCAAGCATTAACACTGGGCCAACTCAAGTATGGATAACGGCTTGCCAAGAAGGAAGTTCTCAGTTTTTCAATAGTTAACCTACCTCTTCGTCAATAATTATTTATTTTGGTACAAAGCCAGGGAAAAGAGTGGCTCACCTACTAAGCGTTCGTAAAAAATGGATGGAATGGCAAGGGAATTCATCATGAGATTCAACACGAAGAAGCTTAAATCGATTGATTATGATGAAAAATCCCCATCACCACTAACATGAGCATTCTATTTCATAGAAAATTATACTGAGCGCTAACGAAAAAGTTCTCGAGCACGATGGTTTAGATCCTTGCTATGGAGGGCAAAATTAAGAACATTGAAGATGCAATGGATATAAAGGAATCCATCAATGCTAAATTTTAGGATAGAAAAAGCTGTAATAAGAAGGAAAAGTCTTAGGAAAAAAAAAAGCTGAGAAGCTAAGGACATTCAATAAATACACCCTGCTCACTATAAGCGTGCACTACGTCCTCGATGAAATTCAAGGAAATATTGAAATAAAATGGTTGGGTAAATTGAAGGCCACACCAAATTAAAGATATAAGGATAATTAGTTTGAGTTCCCCAAAGATCACATCCACAATGCCAACAATTGCTTAGCCTTGAAAAATGAGATAGAAACCTTGATCAGACGAGGAAAATTGACGAGGTACATGGACAAAGGTGGTCAACCAGACATGAGGGATGAATAGAAACCCAAGCGACGATCTAAACCCCATTGAAAAAAAGAAGATGAGAAGAAACATGGCCGAGACAGGGCCCCAAATGATGAACAAGATCTAGATCTTCCGAAAAAACCCAAGGAGCCGGTGAATGCCGTCATTATGATTTCTTCCGATTATCACTTTATAGATGGAGGTGACGCTGGTAGCGGAGATGGACCTACTTAGAGGAAAGCCTACCTCAACTAGGTGAAGGCTTGTGCTTGTATCGGAGAGATAAATTTAGCTGCTGCTGGGTACATTCGTCCTCAAAAGGTAAACAAAGATCATCTCATTGTTAGGCTTTCAAAAGATGATCTGTCAGAAGTTCTTTATTTGTGTGACGACCCTCTAGTTGTCATTATGATGGAGCATGAGAGTAGAATAGAAATAATTATAGTTAATAATGGTAGCTCTACAGATGTACTGTTCTACAGTTACTTTAAGAAGTCGAGGTTGAAAGACCAAACACTAGAGGCGATCACATACCTCTTATCAGTTTTAAGGGAAGAAAGTGTACCCCTTGGGAACAATCGAACTAGAGGTTATCATCGACACATGGACTGCCTGTCGAATAGAAATGATATGTTTCTTCACCCTTAACGATAACATCCACTCCGCCTATAACATCATCTTTGCCAGGGTCAAATTAAAAAAAATTGAGGTCGTACATTCCATTATTCACCAATGCCTAAAGTTCAGAGAAAACTATGGGGTTGGTGTTGTAAAGGGAAGCTAAGTGGAAGAATATGAATGATATTGCATCTCGTCCGAACAAGTGGAACATGAGAAATTATTCGACACTTATCAGATTGAGATGGATCCTCGAGATGATGATAAGCTAATTACAGGTGAGGTCGTTGAGCCAACTGAACTTGTGATTTTAGATGACAAACATCCTAAGAGGACAACGGAGATCGATTCGTTGTTAAACCCAACCTTTAAGAAAGAGTTGGGAGGATTTTTGAGATAGAGAAATAGTGTATTTTTCTAGAGTCACGAGGACATGCCGGGTATAGATTCAACATTTATTTTCCACAAGCTCAGTGTTACAAATAAGCGCGGAGTGTTTAGCCCAGAGAATAACTTGTTCATTCAAGAGGAAGTTGACAAATTAATAAAGAAAAACTTGATTGAGGATGTTAGATACCCAGAGTGGCTCTTGAATGTGGTCATGGGAAAAAAGAGAAATGACAAATAACGCATATGCATCGACTTTGCCAACCTTAACAAGACTTACCCCTAGGATCATTATCCACTACCTAAAAATGATCAACTAGTTGATGCCACTGATGGGATCAAGCTACCCAGTTTCATAAATTCTTATTGGGTGTATAATCAGATCAAGATAAAGTCGAAAGATAGGGAAAATACCTCATTCATCACTAACTGAGGTACATACTGCTACAACGTGATGCCCTTTGGGCAAAAAATGCTAGAGCTACTTATCATAGGTTAGTAAAAAAAGTCTTTGAGAAGAAGATATATGTGGAAGAAATCCTAACTAAGAATAAGAAGGATACCAATTACATCAACGAACTCAATTGGACATTTGATAAATTGGAGAAGTATCAAATGAAGCTGAATCCAACAAAATTTATTTTCAGAGTCAAGGAAGGAAAGTTCCTCGGCTTTATAGTCAACTAGAGGTGCATAGAGTCCTACCCGGACAAGATTAAGGCATTGATTAACTGCAACCTCCTGCAAGTAAAAGTTTAATTCAAAGATTAGCAAGATGAATTATCGTACGGAACCAGTTTGTGTCAAAAACCACCGACAAATGTCTTCGATTCTTCAAAATACTAAAAAAAACTTTGAGTGGACCGAGGGATATGACAAGGATTTTCTGGAACTAAAAAAGTACCTAAGGTTAGAGCCCTTATTATCGAGGCTAATCCTATGTGAAAATCTTTACTTATATTTTACGATATCAGAATCTGAAATTAGCTCGACGTTGATCTAACAATAATATGGAGTACAAAAGCCCATATACTATACTAGTAAGGTGTACCGTGGAGATGAAATTCGATACCCTAGGCTAAAGAAGTTAACATTGGCTTTGATTAAAGTTTTTAGAAGAATGAAACCGCATTTTAAATCTTATATATACGTGGTATATACAGACCTTCCTATACGATATGCCATTCACAAGCCTGAGAAATCGGGCAGACTAAGGGCTTGGGCTATGGAACTAGGAGAGTATGAAATCACATATGAGCCCAAAATGATAATTAAGGGTCAGGCCATAACATAATTTATAGCAGAATTTACTTACGAGGAGAACAACCGAGATGACTTCTTTAAAAGAGAGCTCAACGGTAAAAACAACTTAGCATACTTTCGCGAAAAATAACTCAGTAGTTAAAGTGGCCAATCATAGTTCTAAGGAAGAGATCCATGCAGTAAAATTATTTGAGAAAAAAACAATAGAACAGTCAACCGATCAGATCAGAGACAGACCACAGTCACTGGCCCGATAAGATGTAAGAACTCGTGATGTAGATAAAATGAAAAACATGTTAAAAACATATGCTTAGTCGAAGGCAATTTTGAAAAAGAGCCTTATGTGTGGCAATTGTTTTCAGATTATTCATCATATGCTACCGACGGTGGAGTAGGTTTAAAAATCAAATTGCTTGGCGGTGTAGACATCGAGTATGCTCTCAAACTCAACTTTGAGGCCTCCAATAACGAGGTAGAATACGAAGCACTCATAGCAGGATTGGGATTGGCATCATCACTGGGAGCCGAGTAGTTATCTATGTATAATGATTCTCAACTATTCGTAAACAAAATCATAGGAGTTTACTAGGCTAAAGAAGAATCAATAATAAAATATTTGGCAAAAGTAAAAGCATTGCTCTCGAGGCTCTTAGCTGTACAGATGATCAAAATACCAAAGGCTGAAAATGCCTGAGCAAATGCTCTTGCTCGTCTGATGTTAGAAACAAGAGCCAAGCTCAAGAGAACGGTTCTAGTGGAAATCTTATCATAATGCAAAACAAAAGACAAATGCGTTCTTGTTTTGGAATTAAACGTAGAACCATATTGGATGGACCCATCTGCATATACTTAGAGACTCGTGCCATACTAATAGATCTAAAGGAAGTAAGGAATATCTGCTATAAAGCATCAATGTATGTGCTTGAAGGAGGAATTGTATCCAGGAGATTTTCATTATATTACTACTTGGATGTGTTCATACTAATGAGGTCAATGATCTGATAAAGTAAGTATACTAAGAATTACGTGGATCCTATTCGATAGGCAAATCATCTGCAAAATAGGATGCCACCCAAGTTTATTATTGTCCCACTAAGAATGAAGAGTGTGTTAATTATGCAAAAAAAACGATAAGTGCCAGAGGTACGTCGTGATAATAAGAGGCCTGGAGCTACACTAATGTTGATAAATTCTACTTGGCCTTTCACAAAGTGGGGAATCGATCTGGTCGACCCACTATCGAAGACAAGGGACATATTTAAATAGCTGATTGTAACAATATATTATTTCACCAATTTGGTAGAAATTGATCCACTGATCGAAATGCCATATGAGAAGGCCTTCAACTTTATTCAGAAGAATATAATCTGAAGATATATGATGCCCTACAAATTCATCATTAACCATGATATGCAATTCTATAATGATTAATTTGAAGACTACTGTATTCGATTAGGGATCAAAAAGTTTCACTCCGCACCAACTCACCCTTAGTGCAATGGGCAGACAAATATCACAAATAGAACCCCGTTGGATGGAATAAAAAGAAGATTGGATGATGCCAAGGGAACTTGGGTCAATGAATTGCACATCGTATGTTGGTCATACAGAACGACGTCAAGAACTATGATGTGAGAAACTACTTTCATGTTAGCATTTAATAGGGAGGCGGTAGTATCTACTGAGGTTGGCTTACCCAGCCAGATGATATTAAACTTTGATTGCTTCAAGAGTGACCTAATGAGAATACTCGATTTGGACTTGGTTGAGGAAGTCACGGTAGAGTCTTGAACTTTAAAGGAAGGAGATTATGTGCTAAAAAAGGTCATCCAAAAAAGGAATAAGCTGGAACCGAACTGGCATGCCCATAAAATATTTGTAGTTGTGCGACTTAAAATTTAAAAATTTGAGACCTTAGAAGATGAAAAGTTTAAGAATCTGTGGAATGCAGAGCAATTGAGAAAACACTATTAGTAGTGATTATAGACGAAAGAGAAGAAAATCAATCATGTAAACACGTTTTACATATCTCCTCGACATAAGAAGTATAAACATCCATTTTTTATTATCAAATTCCAATAATCAGTCAGAATACGAGACTCCTCCTCTACATATGATGCTATTTCAAATTTTCATCATTTTTACATATCTCCTCGACATAAGAGATGTATAAAAACTCAGGCCAAATTCATCTCAAAACACATCTAAATAACTATTCAAATAATACTTCATGGATGGATCCGTCACTGGATAGGTCACGATCAAGAAATGTAGCCAAATTTGGGAAATTCAGTACAGTCATATGGACGATAAGATCTGACCATAATTGACTATCATAGGAATAAACCCTAGTACATTTGGCCGACTGTGGTAACCAATGCTGATACATGGTCAGAATGATAAGATTCGTCTATACGACCTGTAAGTTAGCACGAGTATTAGTGGATCATAAGTTACGATAACTCAGGTTCGTCCAAATCAGTAGCTAGTAAGATAAATCTGGTTGCCAATATCATTCCACATGATTATAAGACTAAACTAATGGAAGGTATATCTCAACGCTAAACATCTAGTAATTTGACATGGAAGGTGGACAAGATGGCACCGTGAGTCCATAAGACTAAAACTAAATGAGAGGTGGAAGACACCCGACCATATTTACTAGTCAAAAATATTTTTGCACAATCACTTAATTATAAGTGGAGGATAAAAATTGAGCCAAGAAAAATAACTATCAAAAAGTCAAAAAACATGCATGCATGAAGACAAAATATTGAATCACATTTGATCTCAAAGTTGAGTAAGCATAAATGTAGATGTTCGTTACAAAATACTGAAAGAAGAATACAAAAATATTCACAAAGATACAAAATCAGGAGATCCTAAGCCACATGAGCATTCTTGGGTAAACCTTCACTACACCAAAACTGCTAACTTGTCACGGTAAAAACCTTAAAAAGTAAAACTTGTCACGATCTTTGATCGTGACAAGTTTGGGGGTGACAAATACATTTGTCACAAACTTTAACCGTGACAAGTTGTTAGATTTATCACGGATTGTAAGGACATAGTTTACATAGTCCGTTTACATTATAGTATTTTGTATACCGCTACAATTATCGAAGAAAAGTTCAAGTTCAGTCATGCATTGATAAAAAAAATATTTTTTTAGTATGTTGCCATTATAGTATTTTTTTTAGATTATAATATTTTTACATTATAATATTTACATTATAATATTATAATGTAATATTATAATATTTACATTATAGTCCGTTTACATTATAGTATGTTTACATTATAATATTTTTTTTAGCATGCATTGATAAAAAAATAGTATGTTGCCAGGGAATATTTTTTTTTAGAAAAATCCAAAAATATTTTCTTTCATTTTGAAAAAATTTAAAAACTCCAAAAAAAAAGAGAAATTCCCACTATTTTCTTCCAAAAAATCTAAAAACATTTTCTTTCCTCATTTTTCTCCATAAAAAAAATTTCAAAAATATTTCCTTTCCTTTTCAAATTATTCAAAAACCATAAAAAAAGAGAGAGAAAATCTTGAAAATAAAAAAAATAAGGCCGTGATCGGTGTTTCTTTACCCTCACCTTTGTCAATTTATCCAACAAGACTGACGGTTCAGTCTTGTTTGGGGGTGATTCTCATCACCCGATTTTTCTGTCGCCCTGTGCTTTCCTAGTTCTTATCTTTAGGGTGAGACTGGATCGGTCTGGCTGAAGACATTAAACTTAACGCTATCGGGAGGCAACTCGGGTTTCTTGTACTAGTCTCATCCTGTTTGGGGGTGGTGTTTCACATCACCCTATGTTTTTCCACGTTTATTGACTTGTACACATTTTTCTTATCACTCATTCAGGTTTATTCTTGGCCTATATCTGTCCACTTCATTAGCGGTTGATTCTGGTAATCTCGTTCCTACCTTTTGCTCTCTATTTTAAAAATCATTTTACATAACATCGAGGATGATGTTCCTTTTTGTTTGGGGGTGGGGAATTTTATCAAAATTGTGCCTCTTTTGAAAAATTTTGATCTTAAAACCTGATTTTTAAAATTTCGTGCAGTTTCTTTCATCTCAATCATTGATGTGAATTTTCAATCATCCATCTTTCAAAGTCTAGGAATCAAGCTAGAATATATTATTTTTTCTAAATAACTTATATAATACGTCCCAAGCATATTGTACCATGGATTTCTAGACTCAACAAAATTTACACACTTACCACGTCAATACGGTTTAGAGTTGAGGAATACTACTATTACTAAGAGAACCTTAAGGATCACTAGTAGAGACTTTAGCTTATGATATTTGTGCCGTTCACCTTTTAGAGTGTTTTACGAAATCTCTGATTCAGGAGTTGATTCAACTTCATTTGGTTCCGCACTTTAAATCGTTGTATGATCTCATTATTCTTCACTAAATTTTTGGCTTGATCACTGAGAACAACATCACTTTCGAGTTTTAAGAAACACGTGTCTTGAAATTTATCCCGATCACTAGGTTTTCACCACACCTTCACTCATACACCAACCAAATTCCATTTATGATACATTCATACACCTTCCATTTCCCATATCATCACCATATACCATACTGTCCATTTCCGTATCCACAGGGAATAGTGTTGAAAGTAAAAGGAGAAGGTCCGTCAAAGAGAGTGTTTGCATTTTTAGTGAATATCTCTCCCAAAGCCGATTCAGATGGAGAAAAATTAAATACAAATCTATATTGAGGTTCCATGTATTTTTAGCAGATTTATCTCATACATTGATGCATATTTGGAAAAGAAAAAGAAAAAAAAGAAAAAAAAGAAGATCTGTCATAGAGAGTGTTTGCATTTTTAGCGAATATCTCTCCCAAAGCCGATTCAGATACATAAAAATTAAATACAAATCTATGTTGGGGTTATTTGTATTTTTAGCAGATTTGTCTCATACATTTATGTATATTTGGAAAAGAAGAAAAAGAGAAAGTTGCAGTCAAGAAATAAAGGCATTTGTTCTTCAAGTGTTAAACACTCTTCTCACATATCCATCCATTTCCCGTCGCATTACATCATATCATCCATCCATCCTACCTCATCCCACATATCCCATTTCATTTGCCTCTCACCCATATACATCCATATTTCTCCTAGGTGTTTGGGCAAATGAAAGTCAACGTGGTGAATAACTCGATATTCTCACTATAGTGATTATCATTTCTTTCATGAGATCACTTTTCTTTCAAATTGTTCGTTCTTTCTTATGTGCGTGGAGACATTTGAACTTGCTTACATTTACTCACCTCCTCACACACAGGAGCGATACACTAACCCTAATCTCGAGAGTTCGTTTGAGAGAGATATATCCGTGAGATTTGAAGTTAAAGCATTGACTCCGAAGAGGCAATCTAGGAATTACTCTTATGATACTCGATCCGTTTTCACTGATTCACACCACACACGTTGAATTCTAGGAAGGATGTGCCTTGTGTATTTACTTAACTAAACTTTTTACACATTCTAGCTTATATTTCTGAAATCATTTATCTCATGATGGATTGTGCGATTATTCTATGTCTAATAAGAGATTGACTGCCTTTCAATAAATCTTTGCAAATAAGAATTTTGTGGGTATAGTCCCTGCAAACCCTCACGAGACACAACTCATCTTGTAGGGCAACCTATAGGTTTAAAGGCTTGTTGCAGATGCTAAGTGCAATCGCAAGTGCCCGCGAAAGTGGTACACTTTTGGTTACTTATCTTTCTCTGCCTCTCTATCTTATTGCTCGAGGACTAGCAACGCTCTGTTTGGGGGTGGTGTGATAAGCACCCAAAAGTGTACATTTTATCCCCTGAATAGACGTACTTTATTTGCTAATTCTCGAAAATATGGGTTTTATGTGCTTAAATGTTTATCTTGTAGGTCAAACGTCCGTTTGCGGTGTCAAAAGCTATATATCGAGGCAAATGCGCATTTTATGGAGTTAATTCCCTCTCCCGTAACCAAACCCGAGTCTAAACCTAGCCCAAAGCTTCACCCCAAGCCTGTGTGTGTTTAGTTTGTGTCTTTTTATATTTTTTATATTTTTAGTTTGAGTCATTTTTATTTTTAGGATTTCTAGGTTTTATTTTTTATTTTTATTTTATTAGTGTAATTTTATTTTATTTTGATTTTTATTAGTTTTTAGTTTTATCAGGATTAGTTTTTAGGAGTTTATTTTTAGTTTATTATATTTTATATTTTTTTTAGGACTTTGGTTTTCATTTAGATTTTAATTTTTTATTTCTTTTGTTTTATTTTAGTTTTTATATAAGCTTAGGATTTTATTTTTTATAGTTTTAAAATTTTTATTTTTATTATTAGTTTGTTTTATTTTTAGATTTTATTTTATATTTGTAGTTTTATTAATTTTAGTTTTATTTTATTTTTCTAAGGGCCACAAATTAAACTAACACACACACATAAATACCATATACTCCCATACACTTAAACTAAACCACACACTCATACCATACACTAGCCTACACTGTCCTACACCTAAACACTCCCTCACCCACCCCTCACTCTTTTACACCCTCAAACACCCTATCACATCCCACTTCATCTTCCCCACACACCAAACCTCCATTAACCCATGAACCACCCATCACAATCCAAACCTCCATCTCTCAACCTCTATAGCTATCCCACCTCACTTCTAAACCATCTCCTAAACCCCATAACACCCAATCCCATACCTTACACCTCCATCCATACCTTTAACCCATACCGTAACCAAACCGGAAATCAAACCTGACTGACAGCCCGACGCCCCCTCGTCAACCCACTCCGGCGTTCGCTGTCGGCCAGCAGCCCTCCGGTGCACATTTCTCTGTCCACCTTCACATACCCTCATTCATCCGTAACCCCAGTCGCCGGCGAGCTCCGACGTGAACCCAACTCTCTACCCGATGCCCCCGCGAACTCCCTAACCCGAACCCGCGACCACCTGAGCTCGCACCTCTGCCCAAGCCGCGACCCAGGTGCGACCCAAACCCGAACCCGCGACCCTTGCCCAACCCCTTACCCGAACCTTGAACCACCCGAAACACACATCCAAATTCAAACCCATTTTCCATTCTCTCTAGATTTGTCCGATTTTTGCCACCTGCCAAGCTAAAACCAAATAAAACACCACATGTGCTTAAAATCCACTCAACCCACTTATCCCCTTTTACCCAAAATGCCCCTAACACCTTTTAACTCACCTTTCCCTCATGTCTTCCCAACTACCCTCATGTGCACCCATATCATATTTTATTACCTCACACCTTTGCCATGTTCATGTGCTCTCATCCTCACTCAATTTTACTAATACCCAATTTACCCCTAGCCTCATTGCACCTATAAATTGAAGACTTGGGGCCATTCTCAAGGATCTCAAACTTAGTTTTTACACCTTGTGTGATAAAATTCTCTCCATCCCTCTATGTTGAGTATTTGTATTTTTAGCTAATATCTCAATATAGAGGTGTGTAGTGAAATTTATCTCTAGGATAAATTCAACCCAACCCCTCTATAATGAATTTTTTGCATTTTTAGCAATTAATTCATAATAGATTGATGTAGTTGAATTCATCCCTTATGGGAGGTAAATTCTAATCCATTCCTTTATGTTGAGATTTTGCATTTTTAGTAATTATCTCAATATAAAGTAATGATCTAGAATTTATTTCTTTGAGTGAGTTCTAATGTACAATTTTATAATGTTAGGATTTGCATTTTTAGCAAATCTCTTTTATTATTTAATTGTCCATTATGAATTCATCCACTATCCTTTTTATTTTTATTTTGTAATTTTTATTTTAGATTCAATAAATACATGAGTGATTGAGATTGAGATTGAGAGAATTTTGATGTATAATTGAGAGATTGTTGATATAATTGAAGTTTCCATTTCAATTCAAGGCTTAAATGGGTTTGATCTATTCCTCTCTTCTTACTTTTACTTTTATCATCTCATGCTTCATTTGTTTATCTTATATTTTTTGGATGATGACTATTGAGGGATAATCCCCCATTTATGGGATGAAATTTGGAAGCCCTCACGAGTCCAATTTATCTTATATTTGTTTGTTTATCTCACTTTTCTTAAATTAGCTTTTACTTCTTAATTAGTAGTTATAAAAATTAGTATAGTTAGTTAGTTAAAAAAATTCCTTGAAAAATCCATTAAAAAAATATAAAAAGCAAAAATAAAAAAATATATAATAAAATGCAAATGAATGTATATATGTCATCTCCAATTTTGTGTTTCATACTTAGATGTGGATTGATACCCCACTTACCACTATATTCTAGTTTTGTTCTACTTTTATAGATTTGTGAAGATTTTTTATGGATAGAGGAATTGCACACAACGACAAATACAATAAAGAAGCAATTTTTTTAGTTATCATGCATCAATACGAATCCGAATATGAACATTCTTCAATAAATAAGCCAGTGCGAGATAGATTTTGGTAAGGTTGTGTTTAAGTCCTTTAATGTGAAAAGTGTTTAAGTCCCTTAATGTCACATTTGAAAAATGACGCCTCAGATGTTTAAAAACATTTAAAGTGTTAGGATAATTTTTCTAAAATGTTTTTAAACATCCGAGGCGTCATTTTTCCCCAAAATAATTTTTTCTAAGTCCTGTGGCAGAGTTTTAATAAAAGTTATTTTTCGTTGATGTCGTTCAAACGACATGTCAATGTCATTTAAACGATAGGACAAAGTCATTCAAATGACTTCTTTAAGCGACAGTGCATATCGCTTGATACCTCTCGAGAAGCTCGCTAGATCAGTTCATCAAACGACATGCTACTATTTTAGTTTTCTTGCCTTGTTTGATAGGTTACGCGATGCCTAGTTCAAACAACATCACCGATCATTCGAGCGATAGGGCCTTCTCATTTGAGTGACCCCACCGACTCAGATTTTCTATATGTAAATGTTAAACGAGTCCTTTTTTCTTCAGAAGACGTGAATGTTTCATTTTACAAAAAATGCTTTTGCAAAATTTTGGTCTTCTCAGTTTTTGAGGTGTTTTAACTTTGTTCTTAACACAAATCATCCCAATAAATTTAGTGAACAATTTTTGAACCCAATATACAATTTTTTGGAGTTTCTCTTGTAGCGAAGACATCTCTACGACTGACGAAGACAACGATCATTGGGAGTGCTTGCGGGTGTTCCTTGCTGAAGACAAAACTGTGGTTCTTGTGGGTCTGCTGTGGTCAATCCATTGCTGATCGAGGCTGTGTGTCTGTGTGGATCTGCTGCGTGAGATTCATTGTGGATTTGATTATGTATATGTATGTAAGTTGCGATTTACTGTTCATAGTGAAATAAAGGTTTTACCCAAAAGGCTTTTTTTCCTTGAATCTCAATTTGTATTTTTTGGATTTGCATGATTTATTTAATCCACATAGATGCATGCTTTGGAGTTCAACTAAAATTGGTCTAAAGATTGACTCCAATTAAATGTAACACCCCGTACTTTTATGGGTATTTAAATTACAGGAGTGCTTGTAATTTAATAATTTGAGAAATTAAATGATACGATTAAATATTAATTGAAAAGAATCACATTAATATTTATATGTACTATATTTACTTACGGGAATAAGTAAATGAGTTGGATTATTTTTATATCATGTCGCAGGAGGGCAAAAGCGACGAGTGGTAATATTTTATTCGGAACACACGTGTAGAACTGTGTTGGGTTCCAAAAAGTAAATTTTTTATAAGTGACTCGGATGGTGATTTCGAGTGCACCGTTGATCCCGAATGGGCCAAAATAGTCAAAATGAAGTACCCGTAGGTAATGTTTGGGTTTTGGGGGCTCTTTTGACTAGTCGAGACTCGCATTTGAGTACATGAGTCATTTTACAATTGGGTATACACCCAATTTCGAGTTTAATAAGGGGATAAGCGTTATTTCCCCGATTAAAAGCCCTAAGAGAGAGAAAGAGAAGAAGAGAAATCCGTCCATGCTTCGACAAATTTTTGGGATGAAGTCGTAGGATTTATCCATCATGGCAAGTGTTTATCATGCTTTTATATTATGTGTGTCTTAATTCATATTATAGTTGGTGAAAAATATGAATTTTTGGGTTGGGGATTCATGTGAGAAAATGGGTTTTTGTGAAATGATTTCATAGAAATTGGATGAGATGTTTATACCATATGAAATCTGAAAAATTGAACCCCGTATGATTTTTATAATTTTAATAAAGAAATATTAGATTAATTCATAGAAAATATGTGATCTTGAATGGTTCTTGTGAGGATTAAAGAAACCATGAAATTGAATTAAGATAATTTTTGAATCTGCCAGAAATTTTGGCATGATTTCAAACGCATGCCATTTTCTGTATGATTTGAATTAGATACTCACTTATGGATGAAAAGAAAGGTATGGAAGTTATATTTATAATGAGATTTGAATTAGGTCAATTGAACTTATGTAGACTGAGTTATATATGTTTTAGTGCAGGGTGTTTAAGCTGCTAGAACAACTGAGTTATGGAAATTTAATAGACAATTCAAATGCATGCCATTTTCTATATTATTTGAATTAAATGCTCATTTATAGAAGAAAAGAAAGGTATGGAAGTCATATTTCTAATTAACTTTGAATGAGGTCAATTGGACTTATGTAGAGTGAGTTATAGCTATTTTAGTGAAAGGTGTTTAAGCTGCCAGAACAGCTGAGTTACGAAAATTTTATAGACAACTCAAATGCATGCCAGTGTCTGTATGATTTGAATTATATTCTCATTGATGGATGAAAAGAAATGTATGGAAGTTAGTGTTATAACGATATTTGAATGATATCAATTGGACTTATGTAGAGTGAGTTATAGTTATTTTCATGCAAGTTGTTTAAGCTGCCAGAATAGCTGAGTTACGAAAATTTTATAGACAATTCAAATGTATGCCATTTTCTGTGTAATTTTAATTAGATGATGAGATATAGATGAAAAGAAAGGTATGGAAGTTATATTTCTAATGAGATCCGAATGAGGTCAATTGGACTTCTTTATAGTGAGTTATAGCTATTTTAGTGCAAGGTGTTTAATCTGTCATAAATTAAAGTTGTGAGAATTTGTGCTTTTTAAGAGTTCTAATGGGAAAAGGACCCTTGGGATTCGAATAAGAATTTCAGATGTAATTGGGATACGAGCTAGTTGTGATAATCTTAATATTTAGAATAAAAAATTGTGATATTTATATTATAAGTAAGTGAATACTTATGGAATTAAATCGAATATGTATATTCAGAATTTCAGGCTAATGCTACGAGAGATAGGCATAGATAGTCGGATTTGTTGATATATATATATATATATATATATACGGGTACAGAGAGAGTATATGTATGATATAATTATAAATATATCTATGTGTGAATGGTATATTTATGTGAAGCATATCCCTCTAATGCTATCATGGGAAGTTGCGCGATGTGGGTGAGGCCCCTGGCTTGAGGAGAAGGGAGCGTATAGTCCCTAGGTCATAACGTCCATTTTAAATTGTGTGATTTTTATTAGGGGTGAGACGTGGTGGGTATGTTTCATTCTCATTTTCGGTGAGGAACTATGATTGCTTCTCATACGTTGTGATTTGATTTTTACCAAGTCGGTATGAGAGTCCGACCGCTGGTACCTAGGATGGTGCGTGTGTAATTTCTTGGAAGATGATAGTATTGAGAGACTGCATCCATTGAGTTATAGCTCTGAGGGATGGTTATTATACTTATATAGTGTGTGATATATAAGTATGGATATACTTTATGTGTATAGTATATTATATATATATATTTATATGAGGTGTGAAACATATATATACGGACATAATAAAGAATGGAATGTGAGATAAATTATGGATCTTCCGGGAGTATAAAATCCAGAATAAAATAGGTGATATGTATATAAATATGAGAATATTATATACGAGGTTGATAACACTAAAATGTGAATAGTGTAAATAACTAGTGCAAATTATTTATAATCTAAGGATGAATCATAAGTGAGAAATTATAATGTATAAGCTTAGGCGATAGCTTAGAATATTTTATATTACGCAGGGTATGTGTTAGCGTATGGTGACTTGGGAGTTATGCGAGTTGCTAGTTAGGCTAGGTAGCTAACTAAGGTGTTTTAAAATATATGCGTTAGGTGTAAACTGTTAGATGAGAGGTGAGAGTTATCTCATGTGAGTGCGACACCAGTTTAAATATGGCACTACACCAAAATGGTCAAATTGGCACCCTTTAAGATGCTAGCCTTGTCACGGTCAATGACCGTGACATGTCTGTGACAATTCTGTTAGTAAAAAACCCTCCCTCTTTTTTTTTCCCACCGATTCTATTTCCTCCATCTCTCTCTCTCTCTAGCGGCTGCTCACTCTCTCTCTCTACAACTTTGGAATGTTTTATCTCTCTATTTCTCCTCCATTTATGTATATGTGTATGTATATGTGCGTGTGTATATATTTATGTGTGTGTAAATGTGTGTGTGTGGGGGGGGGGGAGGCAGCAGGGCTGGGGGAGGGGGGTGTATGTGCGTGTGTGTGTGCGTGTGGTGGGCAGGGTCAGTGGGGGGGGGGGGGAGGGGGGAGGGCTGGGAGGTGGGGGTGGGGGTGGGCGGGGGGCAAGGTGTGTATATGTGCGTGTGTGTGTATATGTGCATGCGTGTGTTTTTTTAATTAAATTTTTATTGGTTTATTAGATATTTCCCCTCATATTGTAGTGCCCATTGTAAAAGAATTGATTGATTTAATATTGATTGGTTGTTAATTTTTTTTGTAAATTAATAATTAGTGCCCCTTTCATACGCAAGTAGGATTGCCCCTTATTGTAAATTAGTAAAATAATAATTGTATACTTTAATTGTTAGTTTAATTGATGAAAATAATTAATTGAGTAGATGAATTAGAAGGAGTACGGGATACACATTTGTTGTTGCCATTGCGGTTGGATTATAGTGGATCGTTGTTAGGTTGGTTAATTTTAAATGTGGCATGACCACTGGATTATTGTCCATATGGGAGTGGGATTTTTTAACTTTTTTTGAAAATTACTTTGTATAACGAATAATATATATATAGTATGATAATTAAATGAAACATACTTGAAATTACATATAGTGTGCATAGATACTAGCCTTCTAGTTCTTATGCGTACGCATTCAATAGCCCCTAGACTCATTCGAGAGTCATTACCCCTGTAATGAGATCTCTCGAATTGTCCCGTTTGGACAGTTTGGGACTGCATAATTTCTGTATAATAATATTCTTAGTGGCTTAAAGTTGTTACTTTTGGATGAAGTTCTGCAGTCGTATCCTAATATTCTCTAGGTACATACTAGATTGACAAGTGTGACTGTTATTTCAATTGATCAATTGAAATAACACTCACACTTGCCAATCTACGTCGTGTACTTGGAGAAATATGGGGATATGCTGCCGAATTTTTCTCAAATCATAACAATGTTCATGAGCTGTTAAGTATATTACAGAAAAATGCGGTCTTGAATGGGATTGGACAACTTACCCTTTAGAGGAGATGGAGGAAATATAAATTTCTATTATAAATTGAATTTGAATTTGAAATTGAAATTTAAAAATCGAATATAAATAAGACATAATTAAATGAAACGTACTATAAATCTAATTTTTGTTTATACTAATCCATGAATATACACTTCTTACCTTTAATAGGTGATTAGTTGTTGTAGCTGTGATGGGATATCCGAAATACAAAGAGTGGATGGGTGAGACAAATAAAATGGGGTATGTGTTTCGCATAGGTGCTAATGAATTTGTGAAATACGCAAAGATATGTCATAATGATGAAGATTTTCCATGTCCGCGTGTTGGGTGTAAGAATGGTAAGGTGTTTGAGTGGAAAACAGTTGAACTACATTTGTTAAGATCAGGTATGCAAGATAGTTATCGATTTTGGAGTTTTCACGGTTAATTAAAAGTTCCTTTTGTCCCCGAACAACCTTCACAACAACCTTCAACAAGTAGGATAGTTGTAGAAGGGGATGACGTAGATCATAATATGTTAGAGGATTTAGTTGATGATGCGTACGGAGTTTATGAAGCAGAGGATAATGAGGTTACTGATGGTGCACAAGGTTCAAGTGTTCGTGAAGATATCACGATAAACCTTGACGATGACTACCAAAGTTTAAAATTTAAATAGTAGTGTGGATGACTTGGCTGCTCCTACCGAATATCAATCCATTTTTGATGATAACCCGAATTTGAAATAATTTTTCTATTTGTTATAAATATTCCAATGTGTACTTTATCAATCCATTTTTAATGCTTTTAATTGATTTGCACTTTATTATTTTCACTCTTGTGTAGTGTGCGTGTGTGTGGGCAGTAGGGGTGGGGATGGGGATGTTTCGAATTTTTAGTAATTGTATATATTATGAGCTAGATGTTGTTGTTTTGGAATTCAGAATTGAGGTGTTAAACAGTAACAATTCATTTGGATGTTTAGTAATTGTACATATTTGCATGTCTTCTTTTAATTCATTTTGATTTGTACTAATAACAACATTTTTTTACAGCAAATGTCTCCTTTAGGTATTAAGGCGATGATGATGATGCTGATTATGATGATGTCGTCTGGGCTCAGTGGTAGCGGAGGCGAGGAGGGCTCCTCGGGCCCTAGGCTCCACAGATATGGCAAATTTGGGATGGCCATCGAGAACAAGACGGGGCTATTAGCGAGATCCCTCGAGATGGTAAAGATGATCATCGACCCGGGGTACACTAGTTGGAGTGAGGTGCCAAATGAGATCAAGTTAGCTATTTGGGTGGCACTACAGGTAATGAATTTATATTTATATGAATATTTCAATTTCAATTTCAATTTCGATTTCATTTTATATTTATATTTATTCGCAACTAACATTATATTTGTTTGACAGGAACAATTCAGCCTGAATCCAAAGCTACGTGATTCCGTCTTGGAGTAGTTGAGGGAGCAACACATGACGTGGAAGAAAAATATGCGAATCGGTACTTTGGGAACACCCGCGAGTTCGTTATCCGAATGCGTGAAGCTGTCCCACCGAAGGAGCCGATCTCAATGGCACAATAGCAAAAGTTCATTAATAATGAGATCAGGGAGCGACAATTGGCATCTTGCCAATCGAGGACGAAAAATCGGGCTAAAAATACGGACGTGTACTACTCCGGCCGGACGTCTTACGCTGAGGTGGAGCATAGGATGATGGTAAGATTTAATTTTTCTATAACTATAGAAATATATTATTCTGCATTACTTTACTTTGAGGGGCCGATACTAATTTTACTTTATTTTATTTTTGGGGACAGGGAGTGGCCCTGGGGGTAGGCCACATAGACTCGATACTTATGTGGCTATTCGAACGAAGAATGGGAAGGATAAGGAGGTGTCCCCGAGCATCGCGACCACGATTGTAAGTAATCCGAAAATTTACTTTTTGTTAATTACGTTATATTTTTTTGTTTACTTATTTTACTAATCATGTGCTTTTTATCGTTTCAGGAAAAACTTAAGGAAGTGCATGAGTTGCAGTCTGATGCCGACAATGCATCTTTGTCCACATACACACTCAGCCAAGTGATGGGCACTGATCACAAGGGGAGGATAAGGTGGGTGAGCTAGCGGGTGTCCAAATCTAGGATCATCGGATTGAAGAGGAGCAACGCCGGGTTGGCTCGAACGGTGGACTCGCATGACGCGAAGCTATCCCGTTTGGAGGCGATGGTCCAAGATATGTTCTCATTCATGAAGCGTTCGTTGGGAGAAAACCGTAAGGGTAAAGGGAAAGAGAAGGTGGTGGAGGAAGAGGTGAAGGATGAGGAGGTGCAGGATGACGAGGATGTGGACCTCGCTGCTTCATCGCCAACACGTGCAGACTTTGATGATCCACTCCCCTATTTGGCTCCCTTCAATCGACCGATGTCAACACTTAGTTGGTCGAGCGTGTTTTTACTGGACATATTTGATGGCCAGCGGATAGGGTGGGGGTTGAGGGACCCGAATACCGTCCAGGGTATGCCAGTTCATGGACGTTTGCTTCAAGACATCGAGTCCAAAGTGCTCGTAACGCATGTGATACCCGGGAAGGAGAACTCCCCCTTGTGGTTGCGCGAATAAGGAGGCATGATGTATATTGCTGGGTGTGTCAATTCGTATATCGTGTGGCCTACTCACTTCCTCAGAGCTAACCTTACCCCAGACATGTAGTGACATTATTTGAATTGAATTGTTTAAGTTGTTATATTTGAATTATATTTGGATTATATTGTGATGCATATTGTTTTGAATGTATATTTGCATTATCTCTATTTTATTTGGATATATGATGTTTGAATAGGTACAACGTTGCTATATCTGGTACAAATATACTGCTGGGCAGTGGGAGTGGCCATACTGTCCAACAGATTTTTTTTCAATTCTGCCCAGAATTGTCACGGTCATTGATCATGATAATTTTTTAAAGAGTGTCACGGGTTTGTCACGGTTTATAACCGTGACAAAACTTGTCAATGTCATAGACCGTGACATGACCGTGACAATTCTAATGAACTTATCACGGTCAATGACCGTGACAACAAAAGTTGTCACCCCCAGAATTGTCACGGTCATTGACCTTGATAAGTCCAACTTGTCAAGGTTAATGACAGTGACAATTCGACATATTTGGTGTAGTGTGCAGAGTATCATATTTTAAATATTAAAGTATGTAACGCAATTGCTAAAATATTTTCGAAATTCGGGCTCTGATCCGTTTCTCTATTTTCCCCTCTCTTGCTATATATGTATGTATATAGGTGTCCAGACACAAGGACGCCAGGATGATGGTTCCTTCGAGTCATACGGTTGCTGCAGCAGCTGTGGATGTAAGTAGGTTTATTTTAGACGCTTCTATCCTTGTGATCTAGATAGGAGGTACTGTAGATACACTCGGGCCGATAGCCCAACTGTATTCATTTATTCTTTTATCGCCTTTTTGTGCGGCATTCGATTTGGTTGTATTATATTGTACCGAGTGTTCGGTTATTTTATTTCATTTCAGTTTCGTGTATATAAACTGGGTGAATGTTTTATTTAGTTGGTTTGGTTAAAAAGATTTGTTAAATAAAATTTGACGGCAACTTAATAAGTTATTAGTAATTAATTTGGTTTTCGACAGTGATGTTAAGAATGAACCATATGAGATTCCTGTTTTAATCTGGTATATAATTGATCACCCGATATTTTATTAGGCAGGGTGTCACATTAAATAAGTTTAAAATTGAAAATTTGCCATTTTGTTTAAATCGATATCACACCGCATTCTCAAATTGGTATAAGAGCGGGTTTCTCTAATTTATCGAGTGATCCTTATTTCCTGTAAAACTTTTGTGATATTGATTTTTTTTTTGAAAAATTTGATTTTTGAAAATCGCAATGTTTCCGAATGAAAACTTATATAATCGGTTGCCAGTTTTTGACGGGATTAATTATGCCTTTTAAAAAGCCCATATGAAAGCTCATTTAAAGGCCATTGATGGACGAGTTTGGGTTGTTTGTGGAAAAGGGTGGACTCCTCCCACTGTCACCGGGAATAATGTCACTAATCTTAAACCCGTGACTGACTGGACTGAGTATGAATTTATATGGATCACTTTTAATTCTCGTGGGCTAAGTGCAATTTTTGGCGCCGTCACCCCTGACGAGTTCCGACGTATCATGACATGCACTACATCATAAGAAGCATGGGATGGTTTACAACTTACCCATGAAGGCATGAATGCAGTAAAAGAGTCTAAATTTCACAATTTAACTACTCAATTTAAAACGATTACCATGCTTGAATATGAGTGTTTCGATAACTTTTATGCATGTTTGTCTGACATTGTAAACACTAGTTTCAACCTTGGTGAGCACATTCCTGATGCACGAGTGGTTAAAAATATTTTGAGATCATTGCCTAAACTTTTTATCCCAAAAGTCAATGTGTTGAATTCCTTAGAAAATTTGAGCAATCTTAATTTAGAAGAGCTGGTTGGACACCTCGAGTCACATGAAATTGACATATTTACTGACACTGTCAAGCCTAAGGAGAGAGGGATAACACTTAGAGCCCAACCTAGGAAAGGAGAGGAAGTAACCAAGAGAGAGAAGAAAAAGAAATTGAAATTTTGTGAGTCCGACTCTGAGGGCGAATTGATTTTGATGAGGTGGCCATGCTTGTAAATTTTTTTAAAGAATTTCTCAAAATTTCCAAGGAAAATTCTTCTAATAAAAGGTTTTTTGAGAAAAATAAAAGGAAATATGAGGCCACAGAGAGAGGAGAGAAAGAGAAAGAGGAAAAGGAGAGATGTTTTGAATGTGAGGGAAAGTGGGATAAGGCGTTTGAGTGTCCCACTAGGCTAAAGAGAAAAGGCAAGAAGATTGCCATGCCAACCACTTTTAGTGATAATGAGGAAGAGGTTAAGGATTTCGGGGATGAATCTTCACATGGGATGTGTGTAGTCTTTTTAGCTAGTCACGTGAGAACACCTTGTTTATCCCACGACAATGAGGATACTTGTGCACGTGAGAGCCCCGATGATGATTTGAGTATTTCTAGAGAGTGTGAGAGTGAGTGCGCTAGCAAAGGTGAAATTGAGCTCCAAATTGCGTTTAGAGATTTGTATGCCAATACCTTAAAGATGAAAAAGTTGAATAAGGAGTTAGGTCTTAGGGTGTTAGATTTTGGGAGAGAGGTATAAGTTTTGAGGGGATTTGAGGCATCGACGAGTCAACTCGAGAAGGTAAGAAAAATGCTCCTCGATCCTGCTTTGGGTAATGTTGAGAGACTAGGAATAGGTCATAACGGTGCGTCCACTTACCACAGCGTACCCGAGCCGGTTCCCGAGTTTGTGATTTATCCATATGGCTCTCAACCCAATCTACCTAGGTGTCCCATTTTGGATAGGAGAGTGTGTCATAGACGTTTTGAGATAGGTGTTCATAGGCCCGAGTATATTTGCACCCATTGCAAGAGGAGAGGGAACCTTAGGGAATTTTGCTTTACATTGGGTAGTGTGTCACATAAAGTTTTACCACGTGTTCTCACACGCGTACCCACACATGATGTTACAGATGATTACATGAGAGAGTTTGCACATATTAGGGAGCAAGTAAAGTTTTTGGTCACAACTTCACATAATTTGATGGATGTTTTTCATTAAATGACACCACCTTTGGAAAACTCCACCACACCTAACAGTTGAGGTTTCGACTTGTTTGCTAGCATAGGATGATTTTCATGAGGATATTTTATGCCTATTGCTAGTGTATACTATTTTTGTATTTATATTTTCCATGTTTGATATATTTTTCGTAAAACTAAAATAATTTCTATTTTTTTTGAAAAAACTGAAAAAAGATTTTGTTTTTGAAAATTTATGGAAAAATACAAAAATATTTTTTTTTAGAAAAAAAAATCGAAAAGCCAAGAAGATTTTTTTTGGAAAAAGACAAAAGGAGTTTTGTATTTTGTTTTGCACCGTTTATGAATGGACATTTAGGATGACCAAGTCACAACATCATTCCATTTTCATGTGATTATTTGATAGTGTTTTGATATGCGTCATCATTTCATTCTTCTGCTTTATAATGTTTAGAGTCATTAAGATGTAATTTGAGATTACTACCTACATGTTTGACTCTTAGTCTCCTTTAATGCACACTTGTACAGATTTGTTTGATTATTGTACTTGTGTATCACATATTGGTCGAAGTGTTTTCATCTTAATTCTGTCTTTAAAACGAAACAAATGAGATAAAACTTGACAATAAAAGTAGTGCATGTAAGAACCGTTGCCCGTGAGGATTTGTTTTTTTATATATATGTAAAAAACGAGGAAGGGCTATGAGAGGTACTCATTTATCCTTTGCGATTAAGTCACCGTTTAAATTGGACCAGAAAAATTGTGGCAATGTAAAAAGTAGCCAAGGTCCAAAGAGGTTGAAAATAGCTAATTTTTTTTAAAGGCAATAAAAAGATATATATGCCAAAAAGGGACCATTTAGTTTAGATCACCTCAATTGAAAAATAAAGATTTATTATTTATGAGGGAGACTGGCTCGAATTTAATCAACGGGTTTGCACGTCCTGACAAAGCCATGAAAAAACATTACATAGTTTTAGACGTTATTGGTGTGAAAATCATTTTTGATTTTTATGTTTTGATTAGATTGAGTTGATGTCAGATAAATTCACATTTTGACACCTCAGGATGATTTTGAGTTTATTAGTTAGGAGTATCCGTATTCATCGTGCACATATGTTATGTTTGATTGCATTGAGTTTCCTATCAAATCTGTTCACACACATTCATTCCATTTCCACAATTTGGTTAGCTTAGTGTAAATTCATAGTGTGTGATTTAGTTTGCAAATTATTTTTGCTTTTTGTTGAAAAAATAAAAAATTAAAAAATAGTTGGTGAATGCTTTCAAGTTTATCGTTGATGATCGTAGTTGATTTGCTATGCTTGTCGTGACACTCTATGCTTATTTTTGTTTATTCTTTTCCTTGTCTATTCAGACAAATAAAAAGGGGGAGAACAAATTATGATATACTGGTGGAGTTTAAATTATGGGAGAGATTGAGATTTGATCTTTGTTTATCTTATTTCAAACTTAATATGTCATGAAGATATTTGTTTCTTGTCTCATGTGTGTTAGTAAATTTTTTGAAGATTTTAGTTTACACACCCTGATGATGACAAAGAAAAGTTAGAGATTTGATGTTGAAGATTTTTTAAGAAAGTTTAAGACTTGCATTTTTAGTATCTTTTCAGTTTTGGTTTCATGGGAGGGTTTTAGATTTGTATAGGTCATTTTGATTTGATAATTCATATGTTTTTATTTTGTACCGGCATAGATATAGGGAGAGATTTGTAAGGACATAATTTACATAGTCCGTTTACATTAGAGTATGTTATATACCCCTACAACAGTTGAACAAAAGTTCAAGTTCAGTCATTCATAAAAACGGATCCAAATATCAAAATTCTTCAATAAATAAGCCTCTGCGAGATAGATTTTAGTAAGGTTGTGTTTAAGTCCCTTCATGTTTCATTTAAAGTGTTGGGATAATTTTTCTAAAATGTTTTTAAACATTTGAGGCGTCATTTTTCGTCAAAATAATTTTTTCTGAGTCCTGAGGCGAAGTTTTAATGAAAGTTATTTTTTGATAATATCGTTCAAATGACATGTTAATGTCGTTCAAATGACAGAACAAAGTCATTCATACGACTTCTTTAAACGACAATGCATCTCGCTTGATACCTCGCGAGAAGCTTGCTTGATCAGTTCATCAAACGACATGCTACTGTTTTAGTTTTCTTACCTCGTTTGATAGGTCGCGCGATGCCTGGTTCAAACGACATCACCTGTCCTTCGAGCGACAGGGCCTTCTCATTCGAGCGACCCCACTGACTCAAATTTTCTATATATACATGTGAAATGAGTCCTTTTTGCTTCAGAAGACGTGAGTGTTTCAATCTACGAAAACTACTTTTGCAGAATTTTATTCTTCTCACTTTTTGAGGTATTTTAACTTTGTTTTGATTCAAAAATCATCCCAATAACTTTAGTGAATCATTTTTGAACCCAAGATACAATTTTGCTAGAGTTTATCTTGTAGGGAAGACATCTCTACGACTGACGAAGACTGCGGTCATTGGGAGTGCTTACGGATGTTCCTTGCGAAGACAAAACTATGGTTCTTGTGGGTTTGCTGCAGTCAATCCATTACTGACCTAGGCTGCGTGTCTATGTGAATCTGCTGCGTAGATTCATTGTGGATTTCATTATGTATATGTAAGTTGCGATTTACTGTTCATAGTGAAATAAAGGTTTTACCTGAAAGGTCTTTTTCTTTGAATCTCGTTTATATTTATTAGATTTGGATGATTTATTTAATCCACATAGATGCATGTTTTAGGGTTCAACTAAAATTGGTCTAAAGATTAACTCGAGTTAAATAAGTTTAAAATTGGAAATTTGTAAATTTGTTTAAATCGATATCACACCTCATTCTCACGGACTTTGATCGTGAAAAGTTCGTGACAAATGGAAAACTTTTCACGATCAAAGTCTATGACAAATAAAAGTCTATGACAATTAAAAGTCTATGACAAATGGAAAACTTTCAACCAATGAATAAGATGAGAAATTTAAAGCACATCCTAGGAATATATATCGAATCCTAAATCTAATTACTAGTGGAAGAAAATGGCCTCCAATTTGTTAGAAGATTATTTATTTCGGTTAGATCAACATCGACGTTCCTAGACCAGGTACTATGTGAACTTGAGGTAGTGGACTCAGATACTACTTTAGGAATGACCTTAATTATTTTTCGCTTAGGGGCCTTGCTAGTCTTGGGGATTGACATAAATGGAGAAAAAATTTTAGCCCTAAAACTTCTATGATAATGTAATGGAAAGTAAAAACAAGAGCTGAGTTTAAATCATAAACCTATGATTTCGAATCACGATACATTTCTAGATATTGTAAGTGACTTGGATGAGGAGAAATGTATGATGAAGATGATGATCTTCCTTCCCTCCTAAGGTCTCCAAAAACCTTGTTAGGATCCATCGAAAGCCTCAGATATTAATATATGATCCCCCCAAAGTAAGCCTTGCCTATGGGCACTCTCGGAGATGAAAAATCGATGAAATATGAGATAAAGCACTTTCTATCTTCTCACCCATTCATAAAAAGTAAATAGTGTGTTTTCTCCCTTTCTAACCCTCCATAATGGGTGTGAAGCTTAAAAAACTTATATATATATATATATATATATATATATATATATATATATATATATATATATATATATATATATATATATATATATATATATATATATATATATAAGACATGGGCTTGGGATAAACTACGTTTCCAGAGAGTATGGGCCTACAACTTGGGTAATGGACTATACTAGGGACCCAAGACTAAATACTTAAATTGGCTTCCAAATAGGTACTCGAAAATTCAAATTTACATTCCCATAATTTATGTCCTTTCTCTATTAAATTGCAATTAATTCCACTAAATTATCACGACTGCAATCCAATCTAATTATCTTAACATCACTCGGAACAATGAGGTATTGTTTCAAAAGTTAGGTAATACATAATATAATTTCCCCACTTATAACATACAATATCCGTTTGGTGAAATTCGATTCGTTGCTAATCGATTTTCATCAAGTTCTTATTTATTCATTGATCTTAAACTTAACTTATTTAATACTCTATCAAATTATAAAATCCACCAACGGAGTTTACTGGTAGAATAAAAACTTATAATTTTATCAATGGAGTATCATAATCCAGGATATATTCCTCCAGAATATGATCTAAGATATATCTGCACAATGATTGCTCAACTTGCGGATATTTAGACCCAATGAATTAGATCCCACCCATTAAAATCAAAGCAATAACTGAGTGGACATTCCATTCCTTATAATCCTTGAAATTCAGAATCTATGCAACCTTTGAAAATGTTGTGAGATTTTGTATGTCTTATCTCGTCGAAACTTAGACTTAAATCTTATCGTTGTCTCGTTTGATACATTCCTAGTGTACCGTATGATCCTATATGAACTATTAAATAAGTTCCTAAACCATCAGACAAGTTCTTGTAGTTAAGATAAGATCGTAATGGTAGCTTTACTGATGGATGTCAACTCCCCATATAAGGTGTGAAATATTCAATTGAACTACAATAGAAATTCTGATCTTCTGTGATCAGTACAAACCCAAATCACTTGAATTCCTGCTAGGTTGAATTGATTGACATATATACAATATATTTAATACAAATACGAGACATTCTCACAATCATGATTATTATTTCACAATTAACTCGACACACCTTTATTGAAAAATAAACAACATACATACTTTTAAGAACAAAACCCCAACAACTAGGTGTCCCTATCTTCTTTTTACCCTCTCGATCAAAACTCAAAATATGTTTAAGGCTCACCAAAGGCATGGACGGTTGAACTAAAATAGAAAACTCTGTAAGATTGCATATCTTAAGGAAATGGTTACACTTGTAGGGTTTAGGTTCTATCAGAGCGATTATGTTTTTTTAGAGCATGTTCTTTATCTCAAAACAAAATACTTTTAAATAACTTTCAATTTCACAATAGAAACAAGTGAACTTGTCATTCTTTTTATTCTTTATTGATGTATTGCTTGAAAAAGAATTGTCTAGTATGGTGGAAACATGAATTGTGATGCGGGGAGAGAACAAGAGACTTGACTACAAGGAGACAAAGGAATGTCACTTAAAAATCGAATTTTGCTTTTGTCCTTCGTTGACCTTCCCCCATAAAAAGCATCTTACCCAATTCCTGAGATTTATCCTCCAAATTTAACTTCGAAGTGGAAGCAGATAGTAACTTGATCTCAAGCACGAATATTATGTTCATTAAGGCAATCAAGGAGTTTTCACTATCTTTCAATAATTTTCTTAAGTACTCAACCTTAGCTCGAAGGAAGCAATCACAACCACCATCTACACTAAATAGTCTACCAAAAACCATTGTATGAGATACTAAGTCATTTTCACAACTCTCACTCACCAAAGTATTTTGTTCTATATCATTAGATAATGTGGTGAAGAGTTAGATGTTCCTCCTCTCTAGTTATATGTTGAACATACTCATTGATGATGTCAGAATTCACACCATCACCATTATCCAAAGAGGTAGTAGTGGTAACACCAACACACGAAGGAAGAAAATAATATTCCCCCAAATTATTTGAATCTACAAATTTTTCCCAGGCCATAAAATCCACATAATTAGCTTTGGGAGTTTCTTGATCAGGCTCTGAGTCATCATCATGAAAATTTTCTCGATATACATATTTTCCACTATCTTGACCCGATATGGTAGGACAGTTTTTGGAATAATGTCCTTTGCTATAACATGTGATTATACCTGGGAATGTTTCTTCTTCTTCTTCCCACTTCCTTTATCAAATTCAAACCTAGGTGAGTATGATATTGATTGACTTTTGTTTGAAACCACTTTTGGCCCGACTTGGCAAATTTTTGAGTTAACAAGGCCATATCCTTTTCACCAAGATCAAGGGAATTTAATGGAGGAACCTTGTGAGTTTTTGTTTTGAATGCTAAACTCCTCTCTTTTGTAGTATCTTATAGATAATAATTCAAATTTTCCTCATAGGTTTTAAGTGAGCTCACCAATTCGTCTACATTCATAGGAGCTTGAAGTAGGGCCCTAAATTCTCCGATGGAATCAACCTTGTAGTAACGGGTAGGCATTTAAGAATTTTATCAATTAATTTTTTATTCTTGATAGCCTTCCATAAAGTATTAACTATGTTACTTAGTTTACTATATAGTTCATCAAAATATTTTTTTCCTACATGGTAAAGAATATGAAATGGGCCGTGAGGCATTGAAGCTTCTTATGATTCATGGTGGAGGTGACTCAATAGTTCATTTGTAAATCTTCCTATACCTACTTTGATGTAGAATAGGTCGAAATATGCCTAAATTCGCTAACGGTTATGCAACTAAAGATTGCATTTAAACCCTTTGCGTTCCACCCAGTCTCTTTGATGTCATTCTCATCCTAAATAGATCAAATTTTGGGGAGTTGATTTCCATCAGCTATACTAATCGATGGATTTTAACCCGTCAAAACAAAATTCTAAATTCGGCCATCCATTGATATCATATGTGCCACCATGCATACTGTTCAATAGGAATAATGACTACCATTAAAAGGTGGAGGTTAGAGAGATGAACCACCATCCACCTCGTAAATAAAGGATCCACCCTAAGGTTTTAAACCTAAAGCAACGAGACCACTCTAATACTAAATCAGAGTGCAATCTCTCGAAAGTAGATACCCAATTAAAATTAAATTATCAATTGAGAAATAAAAATTAATTAGTTGGTTAAAAATATCCTAAAAGTCTATGTGACAAAAGTGATTTACTAATATTAGAATCTAATCAAATTTTATCTTCAATTTTAAGACAAGTGATTCTAATATGCAGAATGATAAAATAATTCACACGATACCGTATGTATGAGGGAAAACCCATTAATGGGAAAAAATATCAACCCAAATTAACAACAAATGTAATATGATAGAGTATTATTATATATAGAATACAATGACTTATATTCCAATAACTTATTGATAAAATTTTAACTCTGTCCCACCATATTCTTCGAGGAAAGCATAATATCTAGAGTAGGCTGCATAATCGCGACCAATTTTGGACTCGTCCAATGTTTTTAAGTATTATGCCACCAAAATCTTCATTTAAAGTGAAAAAGAACTTTATTCCGACGCAACAAAGCCACTGAGTAACCACTGACTATAGCTAGGATGTGTGAGGATATTCCATGGTTTAAAAGATGTATTAAAAGGTTCAGTTTCTCTTAAATACTCACAAGTGTGCCTTTTAAGCTTGGACTAAGGTCATACTCAAGAACAAATAATATCTAGAGAACAATTTGTCAAAGCTTGCTTGAGTACAAAAGTCTTACTTTAAAGATTCAAAATGAATCAAAAAACTTGAAAATCGCACAAGAGATTAATAAAGATATATGTTGCATATTTTGCATCTTCTGGAATGTTCTCTCTTAAATCAACATGGAAGAGGGAAGTTTGCAGGAGTATGTATAACACTTGTGTATGAATCGAAGCGGGAAGACACTTAAGTGAACCAACATCATTATCTAAGGAACAATATTTGTTGGCTATAAACAAAGATTATGTTTCTTCATAACTCCCAAAGTGAACTAAAGGAAAATATAAAAAAAAGTGAAAAAATTCGGACAAATCCGCTGGCACCTTCATTGCACCGAAAATATTTTTCAGTTATGTGAAGGGTTAATAACCCAAACAGCGCTGGTAACCAGATATTTTGAATTTAGATTACAAAGGGTAGATACCAACGAAGCAGACTTTTTGCTAATGTGAAGTCCTATTTCACTACAATGAACCACTGACAAGGCAAATCATGAGTAAGGCTATAGATGGAAATTTAACCCGACTCGCAGGGTTCCCGACCCAACCCGACCTTAAGACGGTGGGTTAAAACCCGATTTAAATAATAAGGGTGGGTTTGGGTTTAAAAAAAAAATGTTTATTAAACGGGGTGAATTCGGGTTTTATAAAAATATACTCGCCCCGCCCCTCCCGTGATAGTACTTAAATTTACTTATATCTTATTATATCAACTTAATAACACTCCCACCTCACACACACACACACACACACACACATATATATATATATATATATATGAAGCCCTAATTTCATTTACCCTAAAAAAAATTCCCTCTCTCATAGGGGTGTAAATGGATCGGGTAAGGGTATAACCAGATCCGATCCAGGTATTTTTTTAGCGGATCGGGTCTTACCCGATTACCCGTCGGGTCTCAGAAAATGGATTTAGACCCGGATCCATTAAGGACCCGAATACCCGACCCAAATACCAATATAAACTAACTTATATATATATATATATATATATATATATATATATATATATATATATATATATAATATTATATATAAATATATATTTATTATATTATATATATACACATTCGGGTCGGGTCCTTATCGGATCGGAGTCATGTATATCCAGATCCGATCCATTAACTAATCGGGTGTATAAAATTTACCCAGATCCGTTAATTCGGGTCGAGTTCGGTCCGGGTCCATTGACAGCCCTACTCTCTCACTCTAAATCTGAGAATAACTCTCCTCTTGTGCCTCTCCAACACACCACCGAAAGTCACCGGCATCGGAGGACAGCGGCGGCAGAGCTAGGGTATTCTTCTTCAATGAATCAACATCATTTCTTCAACAAATCAACACCGAAATACTATTGTTCTTCTTCAGTGCCAGGTTTTCATCTTCTTCTTCATCGTCAGGGTACTGTTCGAATCTATGCTCGAATCTAAGTCTGATGAGACTTCTTCAACGCCGACGGGGTACTTCTTCAATGATTTTGTGTTGATTTCTGTTAAAAATACAGTAAATTGCAAGGTACCTTTCTAAGTTCTAACCCTTGCATTTCTTTGCTGAGATTTTATACACTAATTGAAAAAAAAGATGACATTCTATCTAAACCTAACTCCGAGGTTTAGATCCATATATTATTTAAGGGGACTGTAATATTTTTGTAGAGGTGCTAAAGTGGTCAAAACTTTGGGAATTTTTTTTAATTTTCTAATCGTGTATATTATTTCTACACTTTTAATTCATAAAATTTCACCTTATCACATTATCTGTACTGTTTTTTTGATAAAATATGGGTCTTGAATGTTTTATTTAATGTTATAAAGTTAGCCATTTTTTAATTGCTCACATATATATATTGACATACGGGGTTTTCACTTTTTTTTGAGTTTCTTCCCAAAATGATATCTAATTGATTAATTTATGATTCTTATGGTCCACTATTTTTTGAGTCTTAGAAATTGATGTTGGGACTTAGAAATTGATTTTCTTTATTATATCACAAAATCAGTTTTAAAAAAAAAGTAAACACTTTGGGTTTTAACCCGCGGGGTGGGGCGGTTTTTGACCCATATAATTTAAGTGGGGCGGGGCGGGGCGGGGAAGGAACGAGTTTAAGGAGGTTATACTTAAACGGGTTGAGGGTTTAAAGATTTAACCCTCAACTCATTTAAGTATAACCTCCTTAAACTCGTTCCTGCCTCCCCACCCCGCCCCGCCCCACTTGAATTATATGGGTCAGAACCCGCCCCTATATGTCGCAAGGCGGGGTGGGTTTGGGTTTTGGCAAACCCGCCTCATACCTGTCTCGTTGCCATCCTTAAATAAGGCCATCATTTTACACGAATTAATTTCCACATCATCACGACGAGTGAAGTACACTTTTTACTAGCGAGAAAACCTATTTCAGTGCAGCGAACCTTCAACGAGCAAGGTCGCGGATACAAACCAAAAGTGCCCTATTTTGCTATTTCCACAAAATATATAATTTTCTCTTATTCATCCAAGGACAAGAAAAATTCTAAACACAAAGATGCATTAAAAACATATGTTTTTGTATAGGAAAACTATATCATCTCTGGATTTGGAAATCTAAAAAAATGAACATAAATCTTATAGAGTAGCTATCACCTTTCCAATAATACTAAAATTAATAAGTTAACTATAACATTTTTTCGAGCTGTGTTGATCCTGGATGGACATATGTCCTCTCAAGCCTAATGCAAACTAAGAATAAATAGGGGAGGATATGAAGGAGAATCTCACACATTTTTATTCAAATCACCATTCAAGACTCTCCTATAATGAGTAGTAAGTCTTTAATAATTTAAAAGTATATAGTCAAACTAAATCCTAAATATAATATATTATATTAAGGGGCAATTTTAAAATGATTAGCTAAATACTTTAACTTGGGAAATCCTAACATAATATAGTCATAATCTATGATTGAGTACAAACAGTAATATTAGTGAAAATAAGAAAGTCGAATATATTTTCGCATAAACTTTCATTTGTCATCTTAATGCCTTTCACATTACTCTTTTTAAAATTTAAGATAACTCGATCTCAAATTTAGTATTGTTGCACATTAATCAATCCATCTGGGTTTGACCTCTTTTTTCTTTTGCTAATTATCCTAGATGAACCAAACTAATATGGTACTTTGCCCCGAGGTGACATCATGCCCTGTATAATCCATCGAAATGGACTAACCAACCCCACTCTCAGTAAAAAAAACTTCCCCAAATAAGCCAATTCCCTAATCGGTATAACTAAGCTCCCTTCAAATCAAAACCAACTAGATGCATTTCCTTTATATGATAGTTGTCCCCATTTGCGTCTTCTCCTAATTATACCTCATGTGCCTCTATCAGATGCATGATCCATTCATCACAAATATAATACAACATATCACTGCCAGATGAAGCGTGCTACCCGTACCCCCATACATGCCATATGTGAGGCCCCTTCACCCACGAACACCATGCATATCCTAGTTAAGCCCGAGACCCTTTAAGTGTCTTTGAGTATTTTGATGATTTTATAGGGTTACAGACGAGCATTTTTCAATTATTTTACGTTTAAAGGGTATTTGTACACTTTCATCATCGTTGTAGGAGACAATGATAGCCTCATCGCTTAGGACGTGGTCAAGAAGTTAGGGCTCCCTACATAGTTCCTTTGCCATTCGCATTGTCCACACCGAGTGTGATATTACTCTATCATATCTAGAGAGGACTCTCAAGGTCATTCTCTGTGTCGATAACATTAGATGCCTTTCATCATCCTTGCTACTTTATCCCTTTCATGTGGAGAATTTATCTCTAATTTTGCAAGTTCTATGCACAAATGACCATTCCATTAGAGGACCATTTGACTTTAGACTCATTTGTTTATGTTCACGAGATTATACTAACTAATGATATCCTTTATACTTACCTACGTCTAAAGCATGAGGATAATAAATGGTTTTATGCCCTTTCTAAGCACGGGATCTCACATCATCGCCCTTCCTATTTTTTATCTGGGAGAGAAATGACTAGACTTGACGGTCTCTTCCTCCAGCATGAATGGCCACCCATGTATTAGGTTATTCACCTTATCTTCATTTAATATATATTTCATCATCGTAGGACACATGTCTTTAGATACAAGGTTATTCACTTTATCCATGCAATTTTAGAATGAGATACCATGGATTCGCCATGTATCATCCTTAGGTTTAGTGAATTATTTTATTAATACCTTGCCATTTGGGTGCATGATCACTGTCTATTTTATTCTCATCGCTTGTCAAGGATTATTGATGATATTTTTGGTAGCTACCGAGGTTTGATTATGAGTACTTCAATAACTCATTCCAAAGGGAAAGTTACCAAATGGCCACCGATTCTAGCACCTATAATTGTTGACCCTCTTACCGATCTAGCTTTGAAGGTCGTTGAATAGGGTAATATTCCACCACATACACTAATTTTTATTAGTTCCCCTTCATATCTACCATCTCGAGCATACCTTGATTGTTATTTTTCTTATATTCATACTACCATGGACATCCTTCTCAAATTTCTCAAACTTACGGGTGCCCTTCAACATGATTTTTTTTCAATATAAAGGTACTTGACAGAAGAGATTCTCGTGCATTTATCGAGGTTGATATTGTTGATCATATTTTGGATGTTGATGATGATGATGCTAATGAGGTTTCTGACCTAGATGATTCAGATGTTATTGCTACTCTTTTAAGACTCAATTTCCTAGGTGTAGAGATTTATTACTATGTCATTTTGGTGGCATAGTAGTGGTGTATAATTTTTTGATATATATATATATATATATATATATATTATTCCTATGTTTTTCTCCACACTTGATTCACATGTCTAATAGATTTGTATGGTTATTGTTATATCTTGTTGTTGATCTATTTTATGTTATTAGTTATCCTAATTTACACGATTTACACGTTGATTAAGTTTGTTATCCCTTGTTTCACATGCTTAGCACTGGCTATCACATATTTTATACGTCTTATTTAAATTTTCTTGACCAATATCTCCACTAGCCTGCATCTTTATCTCTTTCACATTGAATTTCAGTGTGGTTTTTTATACCATGTGCCTACTGTCTATGGTGAATTTATACCATGCTTTCCCTATTTTTTGTTAAAAAGAGGAGAAACATTGAATATAGGGGGAGTTGTCATGATATTATGTCACGCAAGGCGTTGCATTAAGTAAGGTGAGATGCATTGCATATCTCTATGCGTGTGAAACATCTAGTATGGTTGTGACATACATTGTACACATGATTTAAGGGGAGATTTTAATTTTACTTCTCATATTGATTAATATTGTCTTGTTATATATTTTTATGGAGATTTTCCAAATATGAGTAATGTCTTCAAAATAATGTCGTACCTTCGTGATTATTTATTGTTGTTTTGAGTTTTTTTAGGTACTGACTTGGAGGTTTCAAACCGAACTCGGATTCAGACTCGACTTTTGTTTATGTTGTGTTGATCTTTGGATCCATTTGGTAATATGCTTTTTTCATACACTCATTATTGGCTTTAGCGGGGTTTATATGATTATTGATGACTATGCTATTTTTTTTTCGGGGGGTGGGGTGGGTGTTCCACAAAATAGTCGAAGGCGAGATTGCAAATGAAAATGCATGTGTATCCATTTATAAATTATACATTGGCTACTCTCGTGTAAAACATTGAGTCTTGCATTTATTAAGACCAGATATTGATTTCATGTAGATGTCTAGGTGAGTGGCACCATCTTGATTACCTTTACACTTCATATGACGTCAATGGTTCAAGACATCTACGCACATTACTTTGTTATGCTTTTATTGGTCATGGGTTTGACATCTTTGTTTTACACACACTTGTACACGGTTTTATACTTACGACCATGCAATAATTTCATTGATCATTTTTTAAAAGAGTGTAATTTTTTTTCAAATTTGAGGGTTGTGATTAAAACCTTGCACATGTTAAAATTTAGGCTGTTTGCACAAGCGTGCACACGACACCAAAATTCAAGCATACGTACGATTTTAATAATATAAAAAATTTTACACGTGGATTTTTTAGTCCATTAAGATATATGTTATGCACACACGAATGAAATTCGCCACTATGTGCACGATGCCTTGAATTTTCAACAACCTATAAATGATGAAATTTGGCTTAAAATTAATAAGTGAGATATTAAGTTATTTTGTTTAAACTCATTTTTCAGAGGTTATTAACACTCTATATAATTGCTCTATGGATTTTGATTTTTAACGAGTCAACCTAAATCTATACTTGAGTTAGTGTTTTAGAGGTATTGAATTGAATGTTGCCTTATTAAATCCATAAAATATTAGAATCTAACTTTAATTCCAAATCGGACTCAATCAGATCTACAACTAGTTCGAGAGGGAGCTAGATATTTCATTAGAGGATTGATCTAATGATATAATACTAGGAAGATAATGTAATTATTCTCAATCGCGAAGGATTTCGAGGTTGATTCTCATTTAATGGGGTAATGCTGAAGTTTCCAAAGATAACTATTTGTAAGGGAATTTGGGCGAGAGTTTTCCTTTTGCATTTTGTAACGGTCCTTTTCAAGTTTAATAAGTGATACTATACAACCGAGATTTTTACCTCTAAGTAGGGTTTTTCTTTGCTTATCTAGTGTTATGTATTGATTTTCATATTTATTGCATATTTAGATCAAATTAAACACCATCAAGCCATTGATCTAGCGTTTGGCGCTAATTGGATAGGCAATTGAACATTTTAAAGGCTAAAATCTAGTTAATTATACTAAATTGGTTTAAATAGTTGATTTTGTGTATGAGTGGTTAATTGATCAATTCAAATTTATTATTATGGATTAGAAACATCTCCACACCTATTCAATTACAGATCTAATGGGTCAAAATATGTTTTTTTTTTTTTTTTTGCAAAGCTTGGTAGATTGAGTTAAAATCAGACATATTGTGTCGATTGTGCATGTGAGCAGTGAATTGATCTATTCAGATATATCGTTACGAATTAGAATACCATCACACTTATTCAATTGCTGATCTAATGGGGTGAATTATGTTTTCTAGAAAAATTTGCAAATCTTTGTAGAGTGAGTTAAAATAGGCATATTGTGTCTTAAATATCATTTAGTCCTATTATCCCCTCTCTAGAACTTAATATCATGTTAATACATAAATAATTCAACCTTGATTTCAGATTCGTTATATTATTTTCGAATATTCGTGTACACAATAAGTCATTTTCCAACCTACAAATCTAATAAAAACTTAAATATGAATTGTTAATCTATGAATCAAGTATGCACACTTTGAAGATAAATTCACATTGGAAATTTTTCGACATATTTAATTCATTTAAAGAATCAATGAACATACATTTAATGGTCTTGTTAGTATTGTGTATATGAAGCTCCTCATTATATAACACCCCATGTTTATAATAATTCATATGGAGGTTCTTGACCTTTACTATAACTAATGACAACTTGAGAATATAAATTATAGAATACAATATTTCCCCCATAATTTCAAACATTAATTTAAAATTATATCAAAATATAATTTTATTCGCTACATCTATTCTCAACTTTAATTAAGTCAAAGCCTTTATTTTCTATTTTTATGTTTTTGAATGTAAAGATTGTGTTAATTTATAAGATAACCCCAAATATTCAATCTTATAAGAGTGAAGCAATTAACAAACTCTAATACTAATGGCACTAATTTTGATCTCCAACCTCAAATCCTTAAGAGGATGTCTCAAGAACGAGACCAAGGTTATAGTATAAGTGCATGGACCCCATCCTCACTCCTTCCAACTACAGTAGAAAGTCCAGACACTTAAGTCGAGTGAAGAGCCTCTAAATGGCTCAACTAAGGTAATTCTAAAGTCCTAAAGTCAGCAATGGACCTCAGTACCAAAAAGAAAAATATGAGTTATGGGATATGAATCTCAAAACCATTTGCCATATCCGTACAGAGAGGAAAAGGATTTAAAATATCCTTAGTAAAAAAAGTTGTCATATCTCATTTTAGTAATTATAAAGGTCCAATAAAGCTACGATAGTGAAAGTCCACTAGGATCATCTCCCCTAAGCCTTAGTAGGACCCGGTCCTAGTTGCATGTGATTGAACCATCCTTAGTAGATATTAATCGCAACTTTAAGCTTAGGAATATTGAAAGATCCAAACAAAGCCTCAACAAAACGACCCGGTGATTTGGTAGAATGTACAAACACTTTTCTACCAACCCTCAATCACCACTTATAATTTTTCCTATTACATTAAATGCCATATAATAAATATAATCACTAACTATCACCACTCACATGTAATACCTTCCATTAACACTCCATTGTTCCATTATAGTAGTAGAGCTTAGCCATAGGCGACCATACCTCAACTATCACTTCCCAGCTACTCCTAGTAGCTAGATATATAATGAGTACTTGAGGATGATTTTATAGGACATAATTGAAATGGTTATTTTGAAGAATAAGTGTTAGAGAATATGTTTAGCATTTGCAATATATTTAAGACATCTTATGACTCTTATATTGTGTTATAGACATTGTATTTAGACGCCCTTATCTTTTTTCGATCTTGTGAGTCCCAAGCGGCCAAGAATTACTTAAAGGAACCAATCCATTGCATTTTAAGGGATCTTTGCTCGTTGCAAAGACCTCAGACTTTCTTTGTGTCGGCTTAGCATAAGTTTCAGCATGGAAATATTTTTATTATTCATAATTATATCAAATATACAAGAGAGAATCATAGTAAGAATGGATGCAAGTACCTCGACTGCGGTACCAAACCACTGGATATCCTTCTGTCTTGTTATGTATAATTTGAAACACCACCTCCCAAGTCATATTTGGTGAGGTTGAGGTCAAAATCGATTTGGGCACCATTATTTTGGTGTCGTCTGTGGGAATGATTGTTCTCAAAAGTGATTATACTAATCTTCACAAATCTCCCTCTTTACTACGACTACCATTGACGGGATGTCCAGGAGCATTAAATTAATAAAGTCCCAGTAAAAATAATTCGAGCAGAAACTCATGCTAATGGTGTCAAGGCTGCATTAAATTTCCCTAGCACCAATTGTAACGACACCCCAACTTACTAGAAGGGAACAAGAAGGCCAAAACCTTCAAGAAGAATATTATGAGATCCATGTTAAGGGAAATGTGGTTTGATCATAGATAGCAAATATCCATGTATATCGAGGTTCAAGAACTGTGAAATATGAGTCCAAGCATGGAATGACTAATTGCTAGTACGGGTAGAGGCATCGTATCAAAACACAAGGGAGAGACTTTATGGTGATAATCCTTATCTTATATGTTAGTTATGCCAACCCATTATAAGACCTGAAATTCATAGTACTAGTTGGGCTGGACTGATACTGGTTTCTCTCGCGAGGTTTTCCATTCTAAAATCTATGTGCATTGTGTGTAATTATTTTTACTGCTTCTGCATTTATTTCCTGGATCACCCGCATATAAAATTAACTTAATTAATTTTATTCGTTAAATTAAATTTAGTTCAATACAAACTAAATTTGATTTTAACTGGGAGTGGTAATTAATTACAAATTTAATTGGGTTGACTAAATCCCTAGGGCACATACTTTATCAGATTCAAATGGTTAGATTCCATTTCAAAGTTCATAGTTTTAAGCCAAATACATGGATCTTTGTATTGGATTGCCTCATTGTAGTTATTGGAATTGACTTCGAGTTCATTGGGTACCTTGTCCTTAGATTTTCCCATGATCATAAACTATTCGTGTTGAGGAACAACCCTCCCACTATGATGAGGTTGTCCATGTATTGGTGTAATAGTGGCAACACGTCGTGTTGTTTCATCGTGTACTAGTGATATTGAAGAATATTTTGGTTCTTTATCAAGTCTTGAAGAACAATTTTACAGTCGGGTTTATAATCGATCATATAATTCACTTCCAATAATTTGGTATTGGTGTTAACAACGAACTTATGATCCTTGGGATGATAGAATAAATTACCCCTAGTTTTTTATGATATCCAAAAAAGAAACACACTTATGACATTGATTCCAACTCACTGGGATCCCCTTTTAACACATGTGTTGGACTAACCCATATCCTAATATGTTGAATACCGGTCTTGTGTGTAAGTGGTAGTTCCTTGGGTGTAGTAGATGCTGCCTTTCAAGGTACAAAGTTCAACAAATAAGTTGATATTTCCAAAGCATGTACCCAAAATAAATCTGGGAGATATATAACTCATTATGAACCTTACCATCTATACCACTAATAAAAATGACTTAATCCTTAAAATTAATTTGGACTTATTTTCCCTTACTTATTTTTTTAATACCCATTATATCATAACCATCTCATAATTCCTCTTGCTGAGAAGATTTCCCTTTTAAAACACTAATATTTAGACTTCTTATTAATTAAATTACTTCTCTAACAATATTATGAAATGTATATATTTTCTGATTGTCCATATTACTCTAACCATCATCGAAATAAATAATTTAACTAAATTAAATGCTTATTAAGTAACTAAATTAATGAAATGAATTAAAGTACATTTTACCATTTGTATTAATAAATTCACGATTTGGATAATGCTCAATACCTAAAATTGTTTAATTTTATACCTACAATTTCAAAATTAACAAATAATGATATTGGTGGTGAATATTTTGACAACTAACGTGACAAAACCATGTTGAGTCAATGTTGAAGTGTAAGCGTTGTGTGTAAAATAATGACTTTTTTAAAGGGAAAAAAAATTCTCGGCTATAGACACTATAGAAACTAAAAATTAATTTGAAAAATTATGGAATACTTTTTAAAAATGCTAGACTAAATATGAAATTTTGTCCCTAATTTTTTTTTACCAACCTTGCTTCTAAAATGATAAATAATAGAACTACGTGTTTATTGACAAGATATTATCTTGTTAGAGTCGGTGATGATGTAGTAGTGTCGTTTATAAAATAATGACATTATTTTTTTAAAACTAAAGACAACATTTTTGGGCTAGAGAGACTAGAAGGAATAAAAATTATTTCTAGGAAACTGATGAACTAAAAATTTATGGGAAAAAGTCGTGGACTTTATGTTGCATACCCCTAGTTAAACTACTTCAATTTATTATATAGGTAATGAAAAAATGGTATCGAGTAAATATAAGTTACAATTATTAACATGATTAAAGTAGATGACATTAGCGTAAAAATCCCTTAGTAATAGTTAACAATTGGCCTTAGAGGTTAGTGGTTGAAGTCGTGCTCTTTGGGATAATGACATTTATTTCATTCACCATAATTTGATTTAAACCGCATTTTCCAACTTTGGAAGAATGTCACCTGTGGTGTGAAAAAATAACTCCCGCAAATTTTAATATTTTTATTAAAATATTACGCATAAAAAAAGTTTGTGAAATTTAATTTCATCGCGAAAGAACTATAACTAATAATAGATAATGTTGCTATAACTGGATTATAAGTATTTTGTAATTTTTGTTAAGTATATAAGACATCTTCCTCTTTCCACACTTATCACACAAGTAAATGTAATCATTAGCATTTAGAGAGATTGTAAGTTCATTACAACTCTCTCTTCATTGGTTTTTCAAAATTTAGGCATTTGTGTTTTGTAAATAATTTTGGATAAAAAAATCATTTGATTACGTTTGAAATTACTAAAAGTATATTAATTGAGTTTTTTCATAAATAAATTTTGGTATTAATATTTTATTGTATTTTATTTTGACCTTTTGTCATTTACACCAATCTAAGCTTTCCAACTTAAAAATCTAATTCCCCCCATTTGGGTTTTAAAAAATTCTGAAAATGACGAATGAGTTATTCTATTTTACCATAGATGTTTTCATTATTTTGTGTATTATATTATTGTTACTTACTATTTATACTTCTTCACTTATCTTGACATTCTATTTGAATCTACAATTGCTTGTTACTATTTTGTGTTCATAGAACTGGTTATGTCTAATTCTCAAGTAATATTGTTGTTCCAATTGACTTGGAAAATAATATATCATTGACCTTTTGATATGTTGATGTTTGTGTTATCGATTTTCTACTTTTTTATTTTTTTCGCTATGTTTGGACTTTTCGTTTGTAAGTGAGAATTAATTTGTTTCATCATTGTTTGCAATTTCCAAAATAAGGATAAAATAAGGGAAAAATAATTAACTTAACTTTTTGATCTTTTTACTATGGAGAGAGAGGTATATATTATGTTGATACACAATAGTATTATTTTCTCCACAAGTAATATTTTTATTTATTATTGGCTTTAGAAACTCGTATACTCAATCCTTACTTGATTTCCATGTATAGTTGAATTTAAAAGAATTTTTTTTATGTTACATGTAAAACACATATGTGCACTAACTAGTATTTAAAAGAGTCTCATTCCTCCTCTCTACTAAACCGCTCTACCGAGGCACACCTGGTGTACGTATCTAGATGTGATCCATAGCTTTATTAAATACTGCCTAAATTCTACTAAGAGAAACTCGCCATCATGATCAAATCATAGTGTCTTGATACTTTTACCTTGATGCTTCTCTACTTCTGCCATATACACTTTGAATTTCTCAAAGGCTTCACACTTATGGTGAATTAGGTAAATGTACCCAAACCTTGAGCATTCATCTATGAAAATCTTAACATTCAAATACCCTGTGTAATTAACACTTAGGTTGGCCAAGTCTAATCTAAAATCATACATGATATTAAAATTATATAATACCCTTTATCAATATGGAAAGAACAAATGAAAGACATATCAAGATATGAAGACGATATAAAAGTTCTCAAATGTAAACTTATGATCAAATTTCCATATAGACACCCCATCCCAGGACCCTCTAAGCACCTCCTTTGGTCCCTATCACTCACACTCATTCACCGCGAACCCTGGGTCATACTCCAAGTACTGATATAGAGGGCACCGGTTGCTCCCGGGCCTCATTTGACCTTGATCAACTTTCTCATATGAGCGAAAGCTCAATGAATATTTGAAGGGATTTGAATCCCCTTGCCAATGGTCCACCAGTGCTCGAATTGACCTTACGATTCGACGAATGGTTCGTTTTACTATCAAAATCGATATAGAGGCTATTGGGCGATCCCGACCCTGTGTGACTCTGATCAACTTCCTCATCTGAGTGGAAGCTTAATGAATCTTCTAAGGGCTCTGAATAACCTTTCTAACGGTCCACCCCATGTGCGAATCAACCTTATGGTACAGACGAACGATCTGTTTTACCTCGAAAACTGATTTGGAGGCCACCGGGCGCTCTCGAGCCCCGTTTGACCCCGATCAACTCTTCAACTTGAATAAAGCTGAATGATTCTTCGAAGGGCTCTGAATTCCCATTCCAACAGTCTGCATGCATAAATCGGCTTTACGATACGGACGAATAACCCCTTTTACTCTAAAGGGTCACCGGGCACTTTCGGGTCCCGTTTGACCTTGGTTAACTCTCCTAACCGATGAAGATGAATAAATCTTTAAGGGATCATATTCCCTTTCCAACATTCCACCCCGTGCGCGAATTGGCCTTATGGTAAGGACGCACAATCCGTTTTCCTCTAAAAAAATCTTGTCTAGTGACCAATGGGTGCTTCTGGGCTACGTTTAACTTCGATAAACTCCCGAATCGGGGAGTGGCTCATGGATTGTTAAGGGTCTCTGAATACCCTTTCCAACGATCCACCCCATGCACGATTTTGACTTAAGGTTCATATTTTATGACCATTTTTCCAGAAAACTTACCTCAGACTGCCGAATGGCACCCTGCCTATCGACAGTGTGTTTGAGGTTCTTGGATGATAGGCAGGTCAAGGATCCTGGAAATCGGCACCCCCTTGGCCCTATAAATAAAGGCCATGACCTCACTTTGAAAAGCACCCCTAAACATCTCTCTTAGCAATTCAGAGAACATTATCTCGAATTCAAAATTGTTTCCCTCTTGAAAAGCGCACTTCCCACATTCCTCCCATCCTTTTCATACTCCACTTAGTAAATTCTCACCGATCTTCTCATACCACCATCACCTTATCATGCGATCAGCTCATCTACAATTAAGATTCACTTCAAGTCTTAATAAAGTGGTCCAATTCTCCACCCTTGTCTTTAAATTCTCTTATTTTAGAATTAGTTGCTTTATATTTACATTAGTGCTTTATTTTGTTACATCACACATCTTAATATCAAACCTTTATTATTAGTATTTGCACATACTTTATTTTCATAAAAAACCCAGAAATAAGAAAATGAGGGTTTACCTGTAAATTCCAAAAGAGGGATTATCACTACACCTCCTCACACTTGAAGCACACACACACACACACACCCACACACCCACACACATATATATATATATATAAGAGAAATCCCCCGTTTGGATTTATGGGTTAAACCCCACCCTACTTTACCTTCGAACTACGTGGACTTTGTTGCCCTTTGGGCTACGTAGGCGTCTTGGGTAAATCCCTAGACTCGAGTCCTCCCTTATACACATTTGTTACCTTGTTTTTATCGTATATTCTTAATCTATTTTATATGCTTACTTGATTGTGTCTTGTCCAATATATGCATTCCTTCTTCTATAACGACTTGTGAATGGGCAGACACTTACATTATTCTTTGAATTACTATTTTAGGAATAATCGTAAGGATGACCTCACTCCGCCTTTGTCCATGACTCGAGTTGAGCGATTATATTCTCCATTTATATTATGCACATAAGCACACTTCATGGAGTTTAATAGGAGAAGATTAACACATGCCCTTGAGATATCAAAAAGGCGGGATGGGGGCCTAACACCTTCCCATTATGTAACTTAGTCCCCGTTCCTTTGAACTATTTGGTTTTGTAGGCATTAGTATTGTCCTTGATGGCATTCTCTCGAGGCGACAACATTTCTTTCGCCTGTTTTGTGCAAAATATGCTGGCCACTCTATCTCTACATAGTACCCCCCATCGATGATGACCGATCGCCCCAAGAAAGGGTGTGCGCCCATGCACACTCTAGGAGGGAAGGACAGGGAGGAGGGGAGGCCCTCCTCGGAAGACTTGACCCCCCTCGGGATGGCCACAGTGGCAACTCTGTTAGGGACATTTTAAGAGGACTAAAATCTATTTTTGCATGGTTGTTATTCTTTTCTGCATGTGTGCGTATGCACCTACCTGTATGTTCCCTTTCCCCCTGTATTTACCTTTTGTGTATATCTCTGTGATGTATATATCAATTTTCACTCCCTTCACACACTGATATATAATCTTTATGTACACTTCACACACTTACACTTAGATTAACTTTATACTTACATGCTTCACACAACACTCAGAATATCAATGCTTAGACTTCACTAGCACACACCCACACTTCACACACTTGTATATATCTCCATACACATATCTCACACCAATTTTAGTTGATCGTGCATAGGTTCACTACCACACGCACCCACTTGTATATGTTCCCATGTCACTTACTCACATATATCCATGCGTAGTATAGTCTCCATGATATATTTGCTTTTCATAATACTTGTATATGCTCCCTCATTAGTGTAGTACTCCCTTTACTCATCATAATAAATAGTTATAACAAAATACTCTTTGTCCATAATATATTAATTAAGACTCAAGAATTTTTGCACACTACATCACCAAGAGCATGGTAATATTAACTAAAATTTTATCTCGTATTGGGGGGGGGGGGGGGGGGGGGGGTCACTTTGTGATGGGCACTGGTTCTGCCGGTCATAATTAGCCTAAGAGATATGACTCTCACCTTCCATTGGCCTTGTAGCTTCGACGTATATCGAACGATTCCCCCCTCATCATACTGCTTAATCGAACTCACGACGGGATGTATATAATAGGTAACTCATTCATGTACATCGATTATATCGATTTTTTTCTCACACGTACTATCCCCATGAGTTATATGGTGAGGCAATTCACGTACACTCAGGTATATCAACTCGCTTGTCCATAAGTACCGATGAATGATTGCCCTTATAGGCAAGAGGTATATCGTGGAAGTCATACCAAAGGGGAGACCCTTCCAATAACCCAATAAGTGAATAAATCTCATGTATGTCCTATGGCACTTATATTTATTTGATCGGTTATCGTACGAAACTCTACCGAAATTTCGGTTCGACATACCACCCAAAATTTTGTGCTATTTCTCCTTTTTTCAAAATAGGACCCCATCTGTGAGCCTGAAAAAAAGTCAAATCGTGTCTTGGGTCTTGTCCAACATTTTTCTGAAATTTGGAAAACCTAATAAAACTGAGAACCTAATAATGACATTAATAATAATCATGTCGAGATTCCTATCATTTTCCCCCTTTTCAAATATACAAAATCCCTTTTTTCCTCCTCCTTCCAAAATACCAAAAAAAGATTCTCCCTCTTTCAAAAATAATTTTGAACCGTTTTCCCTCTCAAGTCGATGACATACCCTATTTTGGACTGGATCCCTTTTGGCTCCAGTCTTCCGTCAAATCGCCTCAAAGCTCCATCGGTTCTTCTATTACTTCATCTGAATTTTGGATTTAACTTCATAAGTTGTTCATGGAGAACACTGACCAAGCACCGAATGTGAAGCCCGATCTGATGATCGTCTTAGCCCAACACAGTGCTAAGATTGACATCCTTCAAATCGAGGTCAGAATCCCGAAGAACCCGGGGTTCTCTTTTCTCGTGACATGGGTCCACCCACTCCCAAGCCTGTTTGGGTCCCAGAAGAGTATCCACATGTTTTTCATGCCCCACCTACCAATGGTCCACCGCGAGGTTAACTCCCTATTCTAAACCTTGCCCAACTAGGGGCTAACCTGTCAGTACCCATAGATCCCAAGGAGGAGGAACTAAACAAGGTCAAGTAAGACCTCAAACTACTGTTAAAGAAGTTCGACTAAGTCAAGATATATGGGAACTGCATGGAATACACCTATATGTCACCTTATCCTAAAGCCAGACTATGAGAGAAGTTCAAGATGCTAAACATCAAGAGGTTCGGGGGGAATAGACTCCCAGTTATTCACCTTCGAAGCTATCACCGAGCCATGATCTTTGTTGGTGCCTCCAAAGAGATAATGACCCGATGTTTCAACAAACATTGAAATAAAATTCACTCTAGTGGTTTCTGTCCATTGAAGAATCTATAATTCATAATTGGGAGAATGTTGCCTGAGAATTCATGTCTCAGTACAAGTGAAATAAGGAGCTAGAGCTTACGCATCGAGATCTAGAGCTTCTTAAGAAAAACCTGGGGAAATAGTCAGTAGCTTCATAGGAAGGTGGAGAGAGAAAGATTTTACCATAACTAACAGACCCTCTAAGGAGGAACAAGTCAGTATCATTGAAAACAACTACTTGCCTCATATTCGAGCATCCATGGGAGGATAGTATTACCCACACTTTTGAGCCCTTCGAGAAGCTGGGGTAGAAATTGAGGAAGGCGTTTCCAAAGTGGAACTAGAGCTAAATAAAGTGTCTGTACAATTCACTGCCTGAAAGTATGAGAAGCCCGCTAATGCTACAGTCTCAACCATCAATAACATTTTCCAACCAACTACCTCTTGGGCACCGAAAAATTTCCCTAATCATACTAAGAAAGAGTACACGGAGCTCCATGCTCCCCTGTCCAAAGTCTACCACTCCCTGCTAAGTTGAAACCTCATCAAATCATATGGACCTATGTCCATTACCAAATCCATTCCCTAAAAACTTCAAACCCGATGCCCGTTCTGATTTCCACTGATTCGCTGGTCATACTACCGACAAATACTTCCATCTTCAGAATGTGATCCAAGGCCAAATTAATTGGGGTATCACTGCTCCACCGGTTAATCCTAAACCTAATACCATTCATAACCCACTCTCAGCACATACAAATGCTATCTTTCTTGAAAGTGACCCAAAATTTGCCTCTTCTACTCAAATAGTGTCCAACAAAGCACACATTGTCCCTATAATCGCACCCAAATCACTCAGGGTTTGCTCATATTTTCTGCTACACCCTATGTGCTTCACCGATCAAGCCTTGTCAGTCCTTACAAGTGCCTGCATTTCCATTTGCACTCGGTCTGAGGGGAAAGACGTCGAGGTTATTGTATGTATTAAATTATCTTGGGAAGAGGACATAGTCGCCACTGGATGAGGGGATAATTTTGACATTTTAGATGAAGAACTCAGTCAGGAAGAAAATAGTTTAGTAGCCAGCCTGTGTGGAATGATATCCTTCAAATATCTGTTGGGGGAAATCAATAAGGTGGCCATGCAGCCCGAGGTAGATAAAGACACATGGTTCTTATTCTTCCTCGCCTCAGTGAATCACTTGACCAGGTCTAGGAAATATTACAAAGATCCGATTCCTTATAAGACCGAGACCGATAAAGGAAATGGAGATATCGAAGAAATTCCCATGCCAAAAATGACCATTAAAGAAAGAAAAGTCCTTGACCAGCTCAAGAAGACCCAAGCCATCATCCTATGGGGAGTTTTTATGTCCTCCCAGTTGCATCGGAATGCCTTAATAAAACTCCTCACAAGGCCCACAGTCCCTCCTTCCACTACTCTCGAAGACGCTGTCAATATAGTTGGGTCCCTGAACTCTTCCAGATTGCTCTCCTTTTCCGAAGAAGAGATACCAAAGATTAACCCTGATCAAAATTATGCCCTCAACATCTCCGATAAAGTCTTAGGAAAGACAATCCCATTTTAACTTGTTGACAGCAGATCTGCTCTTAATGTTTTTCATATTAAAACCTTCAATTATTTGGGATTAAAAGGCAGTGATCTCACTCCCACTTTCGCCGTCGTGTGTGCTTATGACAATACCCTGCGAGAAGTAATGGCTAGCCCTCACAATAGGGGATAGCCTTATCAATCTTGTAGCTGAGTTCTAAGTCATTGATATACCTGCATGTTTTATCTACTCCACATCATCTGCAGGGTATTTTCTTTTCTTCACTAGAAACTGAAGTTCTTCGCCAAAGGTCAAATTATCACTATTTTGGGGATTACGATAATACAGACAACGCCAGCACTAAAAACTCGGTATTGGAAATCTAGTATGGAACGAATGACATGCTTCTCTCTAGCTTCAGAGTTGATCCACTTACCGTTCCAGCAGGGGATAATTTCAAAGATCGAGTATATCCGGAACACAACCCTTATGGCAACGTCAACGTGATTCAGATGTTCAAGAACATGCACTTCATGCCCAAAATGGGGCTAGGGTGACACCAGCAAGGGATCATTGAACCCATAGTTCTTAATGAGTCCTTTCCCCTATGTGGCCTAGGTTACTATCCTTCATCAAAGGAACTTAAAGGACTCCGACGACCAAGACCAAAAAGAGGCTTAGAAGATGAAAAGAGCATTTTAAGAGACTCTTTTAATGGAATATTTATTAAGGATGGTGAAGACTTCCCTTTCTGTGGCTTTCCTGAACCATGGTATGACCATGTCAATAAGAAGATGAAATCGGGGCTAGAAATCTTCTTTCAAGATAGTAACTCTTGGGTCGAAGACTGTAAATATGAAGTGTAACCCCTCACCGAGAAAGTCATTGACATTATCGAGGATTCTAAGGAAAGTGATTTTGAGGACTCATTCGGCCTGCGGACACTGGGGATGAGTCTCTGTATGATCCACTCTGATGCCGCACCGTCATAGCCATTCGCCCAAATGAAAGCTGCTGACATGCCTCTCCTTAACTTGAATGCTGTACTAGTCCAACCTGCTCAGATTCAACCTCACCCCGCTGTTTACCCTATCCAAGTCTCTTCACCTGATGTTGTTCCTTTTTCTGATATCAATGTAACTGATACCTTTTTTGATAAGGTTCTCAATGCTATTTTTGCCAAAACTGAAATAAACGAGGATTTTGTGTATATTCTTGTGCCTTACATTAATTATCTTGAATCTAATCAAACCCTTGATGATGATGCTTTTGCAATTGAATAATTCTTAACTTTTTGGAACGTGAGGCCCCCAATTTTTATAAATTCTCTTAAAACTTCAAAAATGATAATTTCCTTATATAGATGCGGAAGCGTGAGATGATGGTTCAATTAAACAAATTAACAAATTTTAATTTCTTTTCAATTAATATTAAAACAAGTGAAATATGATAAAACACACACACAATTTGATTTCACTTAAACACAATTATTTAACCCAAGTCCTAGAAATTTGCCTAAGTCATATTTTTCAATTTTGCCAAATTAGGTCAAACCAAATTTTAACAAAATCATGACTTGAATTAACTACACATTACCCAAAAATTAATTTAGGACCAATTTAAATTGAGTAGTGATATAAACCAAATTTTATCTTTTTTACCTAAGCATGCGTTCTAGGTGATATAGCAAGATAAATTAAATAATGAATCACTACGCCGCGATGTACGAGGAAAATCCACAACGGGAAAAAACCTCGGACGACCCTAGCCTTAAGTCCACTAAGTATGGATTTACAAATTACAAGAAAGAAAGACTTACAACACTCGACTCAATCCCTCTCAAGCCCCGATGCTTCTTCTTGTAAACACCTCCGCCTCGTAGATAACCCCGGAGCTCCACCGAAATCTTGGCCTTCACCAATGAGATATAGGTACACCGTCAACCACACATGGTGCCTTTCACCACATGAGAATGCTGCAGCAAAACAAGCTCTTCTTCTTTATGGGATTTAGAAGCAAACCCAAACTTCTCTTGAAAACGGTAGAGATAATAACCGGTGCCAAATTCCAAGCAATGTATATATATATATATAAAGAAGACTTGGAATAAACAATATGGGTGTAAACAAAGTGTTTAAAAGATTTTTCTTTGAAAAATGAACACTTAAACTTAAACTTTTTCTTAGGAAAGATGAACTCTCAAAACTCTCTCTAGGAGATGTAGGATAGTGAAAAATTTAAACAAAAAAGGTTGATTCCCGCACTTAGATATTTTGTCAAACGATAGTGGGGTAAAGTAGTGGAAAAAGTGGGAAAAACTGCTCAAAACTGCCAAATACCTGTTCCAGCCAAATCTTGTTCGAACGATATTTTCGTTCGAACGAAGTCTTATTCGAACGAGACTTCTAATGAAGTTCGAGTGTGAACTCATTAGAAATATTGTTCAAACATCAAGTTCGTTCGAACGACACTTCGAATGACATTCCAGTGGCCATTATGGGAACTCGTTGGCAAACTAGTTCGAACGACATTGTGGTTCGAATGACATTTCGAACGAACTTCCAGAAAGTTTGAAAAATTCGATATTTAGCCTAGAAACTTTATAAACTTGATTTTAAAGTTTTAATAAAATCTTTCTGAAATTAAACAACAGTTTTAAATAAACGTTCACCCAATATAAAATGTTCCAAGCTGCTATATATATATTAAAATGCATTCATACCTTAGGAGAAATGGAACCAATGTTGTTGACGTAGAAACGAGGCACATTAAACTCGACATTTGATGAAGCTTTAATATCTTGGCCGCTACGTCTTCAACAAACACGTCATAGGCTTGAAGAATGATCAATAACTCTATCCTATGACTCAAAGGTTTTTGTCCGGAATTGAGCCAAAACTACAAAGGACTCAATTGGAAATTTGTGTCCTTACAAATCTCCCCCTTTGGCTATTCCAGGACAAAAACCAAACAAAAATCCTAAAGGGCCGTCAAGCTCTACTAGACATAACAAAATGTGCCACCCAAAATAAAAATACAATGCTTGACTCAAAACAACCCAAGGATCACAATCTTTGCCGGTGAAAGTTGCCACTTATAATTCCTGCACACTTAAGCAAACACATTACATGCATAGGGAATAACAAAATATATAATGCAAGTAAAGTAAGTACTCCCCCTAAATTAATTCTTTCCTTATATCAACAATGATCAATTTAGAAAGACGTCTCCCCCTAAGATAAATCTCCCCCAAACTAAGATACGATTACAATAGGATTATATACCATTTCTCCCCTATCATTCTCCCCCTTTTTGTTCAGGAATAGACAAAGGTTAAGAATTCAAATATTAACTTATCTCCACCAAATAAAGCATATACACCCTCTAAACTAAGCAAGGGACAAATAGAATGGGATAACAAGCTAAAAACATGTAATTGTGCATAAAGTGATGTGAACATTAAAGCACATGCGCAACAAAATTACAACTAATCCAACAAATAATTATGGATACCAACAAAATTGCAAGAAAATGATACCAAGATGATACATGAAGTATTAAGCATGTGATATCAACAAGGAATGCAACAAGATAGATACCAATTTTGAATTAAAGCATATATGGACTAGAAAGCAAGGCAAAGACCAAATAAAAACATATCAAATATATGTATACATAATATATACCAAATAGACTCAAGTACACACATATATATAAATACATAAATGACACAAAATAAGATAAGATTTTCACACTCGTATGGCAAAAATGTGTCATATGGAAACGGAAGTGTTGGGGTGTGAACTAACAACAATTAAATTTAGACCCAATCACTTAAAACATGTTCACGGAGTTCTCAATTGATTGCAAACTTCATCACATTTGAATATAACCTCATGTGACAATATATATATTGAACTCAATGAACAAACATACACATTGCATACAAGCCTAGACTTTTGATGATTCTACAAATCAATAGAGTCATGACATTGAAAGTACAACTAGGATAAATGGACATTGTGCAAACCGTTGATATACCATCCAATCTCCCTCAATAAGCATATATATTTGAATGAGTGTATCAAACAAAATCGGCCTTGGCAAATAGTTTTCTTTTTCATGCCATATTTTCTATTTTTAGGCCTTTGGACCACGTATTTCTTTCAGGTCCAAACAAACGGTGGATTACTATTCGCAAAGGATAATGAATCCTTTCGGAGCCCTTTCCCGTGCACATTTATATTTATCATTTTTATTTCTAACAAATCTCATTTGCAACGAATTTTGACACGCACTAGTCCTCCTAGGTCACAAATATGTAGATGACAAGATTGGTAGGAGAACACCTCACAAAGCTCAAATATACATATGAAGTTAAAATTTCAAATGAGCTCGTGCATGTGTGAAAAGAGGCATATAAAAATAGAATCCATTTAATCAACACAAAATCCAACTACTCCATATAAGCATGATAAAGAACATAATAAGGATTGACAATCTAAACCAAAAGTTCTAGCCACATGGGAGCGTAAAAGATGGGATTCTAACACACGTGTATGCCACATAAAGTGTGTCAAACTAAAATACATACAAAATAAAAGTCTTTTTGAGCTTTTGAATTTTGAAACCAAAAATAAAATTATATACTCAAAAGAGAAACAAAAATCATTTGAAGTTTTTCATTAAGCTTAAATTACCAAGAGATAAAAACCCAACTGATAAACAAAAATGTTTTTGTATTTTTCATTTAATGCAAACAAAATGAAGGAAATATAATACAAAATATAAACAAAAATCATAATTCTAGCATGTGATTAAGCATGGAGCATAAACTAGAAAATGATTAAACAAGCATACATTTAGCATGATAATATATATGCAGTACAAAAGCTAAAGTATGCAAATAAAACTAACACATTCAACCTTTAGATTTTGCAAGGGAGGAAGCATGTGAAAGTAAATGAGAATAAAAAACCCTATCTTGTAAAGCTACCAAGTCGGATATCCTAACCCAAATTAAAGATGAATGACGATCTCGGGGCGTAGGAATCTTGGCTACCTTGGTTGCCTTACCTTTGGATTTTCTAGGAACTCTTTTAAGATCAAAACAAAATTTCCTAAGATGACCTTTTCGACCACAATGTAAACACTTAAAGTCAGGGCGAAAAGATTTACCTAAGGAGTGATCTCTAAAGTCTTTCCTAGGCGATTCTCCTAAAACATTGGTTTTGGATTTTTGAGTTGATTCATTACACGTATCGAAGCCTAAACCATAACTGTCATTTTTGATTTGGACCGTGCCTAAGATTTTATCTAGTTTTTCGAACCTACACTCCAAATCAAATTTGACTTTACTAGAGTTTTTTAATTTATTTTCTAATTCTAAAATATTAGACTCTAATAAAACATTTCTCTCTTCAAACTCGAGAAGCTCCTTTTTCAAGGATTCCATTAAACCTCTAAGGCTATCTCTCTCGCCTTCTACATATTCAAGCTTCTCTCGAAGAGTTCTCTCTCGTGTCCTAAGGTCTTCCACTAACGTACTATCATCAATGACCTTGACACGCTCTCTCAAACTGGCTTCTAACTTCAAATTAGCTCTTTTTAATTTAATAAATTCTTCATAAAGTTCTTGAAAAGCATTTTGAAGTTCACTCACATAAACCTCTTCTTCATTTTCACTCCCTCTTTCTTCTTCACTCTCACTACCATAAAAAATAAGGGAAACATAAACTATGACCTTGGAAGTTTCAAGTGTTAAAGTTTCATCAATAGATGAGTTCTCACTATCACTCACATGACTAGCCATAAAATCCACAAAGTTGGGCTTAGTGGGGGAATCGGGTCCCTCTTGCATATCACTATCACTAAGGGTTGCATTAAAAGAAATTGGTCGCTTACCCTCTCTCTTTGTTTAGTAGGGCACTCAAGAGCCCTATGTCTATACCCTTCACAACCAAAACACTTTTTTGACTCGTCCCTATTTGCATTTTCATTTGAAGTTTTAGGGATCTTCTCGGCTTTGTCATGACTAGATTTTTCAAATTTCTTAAAATCATTTTTAAATTTATCTTTGTTAAATTTAAGAAATTTTTGAAACTTCCTAGCAAACATAGCCATATTTTCCGAGTCACTATCACTCTCTCTCTCCACTACTTGTTTTTTCTCTTTCCGGGCTTTTAAAGCAATCCACTTTTCAATTTTCTTTTCGGTTTTAGAGGGAAACATGTCGAGTTCATAGGTTTGTAAAGTCATAGAGGCTAAAGTTGGTAAAGAATTTAAAATGATCACTTTTGGAATAAATCTACCGGGAAGAGACCTTAAAATTTTCTTTACGACTTGGTTGTCGAGTATTTTCTCTCCCAAATTAAAAGATGAATTAACAATATCGGAAAGTCTAGCATAAAATTCATCAAAAGTTTCTTTTTCATTCATTTTGATGGTTTCAAATTGGGTGGTGAGGTTTTAGAGTTTCGAAGCTTTTACGACACTTGTACCTTCATGAGTGAGTTGTAAAATCTCCCATGCTTCTTTAGTGATCTCACACGTCATAATGCGTCGAAATTCATCCGGTGTGACAGCGCTAAACAAGGCGTTTAAACCACGGGAATTAAAATTTGAAAGTTTAAACTCATTCTCACTCCATCTATCGATCGATTTGGGAACACGTTCATTATCAACTAAATGAGTTGGTGGAGGCCCCGTTAACTACAGATAACCAAACCCTCTCGTCGATAGATTTAAGTGACGATTTCATACGTGCTTTCCAGTACGCGTAGTTAGAACCATTAAAAATAGGAAATTTAGAAAATGGAGAAAATTCCATTTTAGTCAAAAATATTTAAAGGATCTTAACGAATTAATTTATCGTTTTGGCTCTGATACCACTTGTTGCAATGTGAGGTCCCCAATTTTTATAAATTCTCTTAAAACTTCAAAAATGATAATTTCCTTATATAGATGCTGAAGCGTGAGATGGTGGTTCAATTAAACAAATTAACAAATTTGAATTTCTTTTCAAATTAAAATTAAAACCAAGTGAAATATGATATAACACACACACAATTTGATTTCACTTAAACACAATTAATTAACCCAAGTCCTAGAAATTTGCCTAAGTCATATTTTTTAATTTTACCAAATTAGGCCAAACCAAAATTTAACAAATTAATGACTTGAATTAACTACACATTACCCAAAAATTAATTTAGGACCAAATTAAATTAAGTAGTGATATAAACCAAATTTTATCTTTTTTACCTAAGCATGCGTTCTAGGTGATATAGCAAGATAAAATTAAACAATGAATCACTACGCCGCAATATACGAGGAAAAACCCACAATGGAAAAAAACCTCGGACAACCCTAGCCTTAAGTCCACTAAGTATGGATTTACAAATTACAAGACAAAAAGACTTACAACACTCGACTCAATCCCTCTCAAGCCTCGATGCTTCTTCTTGTAAACACCTCCGCCTAGTAGACAACTCCGGAGCTCCACCGAAATCTTGGCCTTCACCAATGAGACATAGGTACACCGTTAACCACAAATGGTGCCTTTCACCACATGAGAATGAAGCCGCAAAACAAGCTCTTCTTCTTTATGGGATTTAGAAGCAAACCCAAACTTCTCTTGAAAACAGTAGAGATAATAATCGGTGCCAAACTCCAAGCAATGTGTATATATATATATATATATATATATATATATATATATATATATATATATATATAGAGAGAGAGAGAGAGAGAGAGAGAGAGAGAAAGAAGACTTGGAATAGACAATATGGCTGTAAACGAAGTGTTGAAAGGATTTTTCTTTGAAAAATGAACACTTAAACTTGAACTTTTTCTTAGGAAAGATGAACTCTCAAAACTCTCTCTAGGAGATGTAGGATAGTGAAAAAGTTAAACCAAAAAGGTTGGTTCCCTCACTTAGATATTCTGTCAAAAGATAGTGGGGTAAAGTAGTGGAAAAAATGGGAAAAACTGCTCAAAACTGCCAAATACCTGTTCCCGCCAAATCTCTTTCGAACGAAGTCTCGTTCGAACGAGGCTTCTAACGAAGTTCTAGTGTGAACTCGTTAGAAATCTCATACGAACATCAAGTTCGTTCGAATGACACTTTGAACGACATTCCAGTGGCCATTGTGAGAACTCGTTAGCAAACTCATTCGAACGACAAACTCGTTCAAACGACATTTCGAACGAACTTCTAGAAAGTTTGAAAATTTTGATTTTTAGCCTAGAAACTTTATAAACTTGATTTTAAAGTTTTAATAAAATCTTTCTGAAATTAAACAACAGTTTTAAATAAATGTTCACCCAATATAAAATGTTCCAAGCTCCTATATATATATATATATATATATATATATATATATATATATATTAAAATGCATTCATACCTTAGGAGCAATGGAGCCAATGTTGTTGACGTAGAAACGAGGCACATTAAACTCAGCATTTAATGAAGCTTTAATATATTGGCCGCTACTTCTTTAACAAACACGTCATAGGCTTGAAGAATGATCAATAGCTCTATCCTATGACTCAAAAGTTTTTGTCCGGAATTGAGATAAAACTACAAAGGACTCAATTGGAAATTTGTGTCCTTACATAACTGATGTTAATAAGGAGAATAACAAACAACATGATTGCGTTCAAATTAATAAGGATAATACTGCTGTTATTTATCTTGAATCTAGTTGCCATCAGCGCGAGATTACGATAGGATCCACCCTTAACGAGCATGCGCATGTGTAATTTGAATAAACATTGAAAGAATTCATGTACGTTTTCGCTTGATCCTATGACGAAATGCCCGATATTGACCCAAAAATAGCTCAGCATGAGATACCAACATTTCCAGAATGCAAGATAGTCAAACAGAAGTTAAGGAAACTCAGTAACGAATAGTCGATCAAATTCAAAGAGGAAGTGGTCAAACAGTTGAACGTGGGTTTCATTCGCGTAGTTGAATATCATATATGGCTCGCTAATATCATACCCATTCTGAAGTCGGGAGGAAAAGTCTGCTTGTGCATCGATTACTTGGATTTGAATGAAGCATCCACAAAAGACGATTTTCCATTGCACCACATCAACATGATTATGGACAACATAACTAGCCACACTCTTAAGTCATTTTTCTATGGATTTTCCAGATATAACCAGATTAACATGCACCCTGACCATCAGGAGAAAATTGCCTTCATTACCCTATGGGGAACTTTTTGCTATACTGTCATGCCATTCGGACTCAAGAATGTCGGGGCTACCTTCCAAAGGGCAAACATCATGCATGACCTTATTCATAAGGAGGTCAAAGTCTATGTAGATGATATGATCATTAAGTCTACGACATTCCCATCCTACGAAAGTACTTTGAATGATTACGGAAATACAAGATGCGACTAAATCCATATAAATATGTTTTCGGCATCATAAAAGGAAAACTCTTGGGATTCATGGTCAGTGAGAAGGGAATCAAAGCAGACCCTACCAAGATGAAAGCCATATTTAAGATTCCACCACTACTTACGAAGAAGGAAGTCCTAGGATTCCTGGGTAAACTATAGTACATTAGTTGGTTCATCATCGAACTGACGTCTATCTATGATCCCATTTTTAAACTTCTCCAAAAGGATTCAACTAAATCTTGGAATGAGGTTTGCCAAAAAGCCTTTGATCGAATCAAGCGATAGCTCACCCGACCTTCAGTTCTTATGCCTCCGCAGCTAGGTCTCCCCCTCCTCTTATACTTGACCGTTATAGATACTGCATCAGGGCTTAGCTAAACTGATATATTGAATAATCTCATAAGGAAAGAGACATTAATTACGCTAGTAAAAAATTAGTTGGGTACGAAGTCAACTACACAGCTTTGGAGAAAGCACGTGTCTCCCTATTTGGGTTGCGCATAAGTTAGGGCACTACATGTTTGCCTTTACTATCAGACTAGCATTTCGAATGGATCCCATCAAATACCTTTTGAAGAAACCCGCTCTGTCCAGTTTAGTGGCTCGTTGGTTGATATTGCTAGCCGAGTTCGATATTATGTATGTCACGTAAAAAGCTATGAAAGGGAGAGCCATCTCTGACTACTTTGCTAATTCCCCAATAAAAGGGATCGATGTTTGGGTCTCTGAGTTCCCAGATGGAGATATTCTCTGCACCTCTAAAGTGGACCTTAGATGTTTGGGTCTTTGATGGAGTTTCCAATAAAAAAGGATACGGCGTTGGGATACTCCTAATCTCCCCTGATGACTCTCACACACCCATTGTTATAAAACTAGACTTCCCCTGCACCAACAATATGATTGAGTATAGGGCATTCAGTGTAGGCCTCAAGATCGCTCTCAAGAAAGGAATCCAACACCTAGACGTCTAGAAATAATCTAACCTCATCGTCGGTAAATTCTTAGAAAATAGAAAGTTAAAGACGAGAAGCTCCCGCCCTTCCGTGCCACCTAGAAGAGCTGGCCTCCAAGTTCAAAGATATCACTTTCCACTACATGCCTGATGCAAAGAACAACCTAACTGATGCCCTTGCTACCCTGGCCTCCATGGTCAACATGTCTGAGGGAATAATAATGGCCCTTTTCTTGATTCAGAAATAAGCTACGCCCACCCACTACTACCACATTGAACTCTTACCGAGGAAGATTATGACGAGGGTGGGTTATCATACTATGAAATTTAGCTCCTCCTTGAACATGGTAGGTATCCCCAAGATACAGAGAAGAAATATTGTGCAACCCTTCGCAAACTGGCTGCCCAGTACGATAAAGCGTTGTTTTACATTGCATAATAGGGGCTGATGTTGAAGAAATGATACAAAAAACCCACAGTGGGAAATGCAGGCCCTACATGAACGGTCATATGCTTGCCAAAAAGATTATCCATCAAGGGTACTATTCGACCACCATGGTTCAAGATTTCACATCCTATGTTCAAAGATGACTCAAATGCCAATATTTTTCCAATTTCCAACACTTGCCTCCTAGAGAACTATACAACATGACCTCTCCCTGACATTTCTCCACCCGAGGATTTGACATCATAGGAAATATTACTCATAAAGATTCAAACGGTCACGAATTCATCCTGGTCTCCATTGATTACTTCACTAAACGGGTAGAAGTCGAGTGATATGCAGTGATGAATGCTAAGAAAGTAGCCAATTTTATCAGAAAGAACATCATCTACCGATACAGAGTTCACCATGAGTTAGTTTAAGATAATGGTTCCATTTCGAAACTGAGGTTACAGAACTAGAAGATGAGTATGGGATTCAGAGACACAAATTTTCTCCCTATTGAACCCAAACCAATGGTGCTGTCGAAGCCACCAATAAAAGTCTCAAAGCCATAATCAATAAGATGACTGAGAATTGCAAAGGTCTTATCAAATACCTTATGCCCGCTGGGGATACCGCACTTCAATCAGAATGAATACTGGGGCTACCCCTTATTCTCTAGTGTACAACAAGGAAATAGTCCTACCCGTTGAGCAAGAAATAACTTCCCTTTGCATCATGCTATAGAGAAAAGTTAACAAAGAAGAATAACATCAGATCTGCTTAGACGAATTATCAATCTTGGATGAAAAGAGGGTGAAGGATCTATATTATATACAAGGGTACCATTTCCGGATAGTGAGATCATTCAACCAAAAAGTTAAGGACCACGGTGTCCTAGAAGGAGACCTTACGCTTAAGGAGATCATATAACCCATTTTTGTTCCAGAGAGTAATTCAAACTGAATTGGAGTGACCCCTATATTGTGAAGAAAATAATCTCAAGAGGCAATGCCATACTCACAGACCTCGACGGGGAAGAGATGGCGCGTCCAGCTAACCTGAACCACCTCAAGAAATTTTACCTTTAGTCCAAAATCTCGGTGCGCTATGACTCTTCTCATCCCCCTTCTATTCTTAAACAAAATCTTCATTTCCCCTACCCAGAACTACGTGGTACCTGTTCCTCTCAAAAACCTTTTCTTTTCAAAATGAAACTCATGAAAATTTTCAAAACCCCCAAAGGTATGTAGGCAGCCCATATGCCATATATAGGTCGATCCCCTTCTATTTTTCAAAATGCTATTATTTCCTAACCTCTGAGAACGACAATCCATTATAGAATTTACATGAACAAAAGGATTATGTATGCCTTAGCGATTGGGGTGGATAATTTAAATGCAAAATTCATTAAGAGGGACGACCAAATATGATCAAAATCATCTTTTATTTCTAATTAAGGAATACAATGTTGTTACGTGAAGTATCAGCGAAGGGAGTTAAGCAAACCACCCCCTTACACTAACCAAACCATCCTTAAACAAACCTAATCTATACCAAGCTACACCAAAAATTATTCTACCCCCCCCCCCCCCCCCCCCGAAAAAAACAAAACACCTAAAATTACCCTAGCTTCATAAAAAATGACCCAGGCTTCGCAAGCATTACCTTTAACTGCCCAACGACCCCGCTTCATCATCATTTCCTGCCTCCATATGTCCCTAAGTCTCCCACTCCTAGTTAACACTCTGTATGTGCTCCATGGAGTGGTATGTCCTAACAGGATTGGACAATACCCTAACACCTTCTTCCATGGTGTCGAAGGCAACGAACCAACTTTGACCAGTCTCTTCCTCCATTATTTTCTCTACTACCCTCTTCCATAACTACTTTCGATAGTCCCTAGATACATACTAGACCCCTCTTACAGATTGTGACGGACGGGTAGACGATCGGCGGAGCTGCCACAAGGAGTCTAGTAATATCCTCAGTTATTTAGTCAAATCCTTCACCAGGCGATGTCAACCAATCGCACTTATCGGTACTCTCCCAGATGCAAAACATGTTGCATGTCTCCCCACTATAACACTGACTAACAAAGACACCTGGACCTGTGTTCTACAAACCAGTTGACCCAGTTCTCTATCGATGGGACAAAACTTAAGAAAGGCCGGACAAAGAAATTAGTGCACCTGCCAATGAATACTCGGGAGGGACTTCTAGACAAAACCTCTCTATTAGCCACATGAACGACATTAATGGTCTCCCCTTAAGAAAGTTAGAGTGACCCTATTTTCAAACATCTAGACCATTCAGGGTCTTAGCTAGCAACACCGTCGTAAGATTACGGCAGTAGGACATCCATGCCATTATCACATCCACTTGGGGATTCGCCGTCAAGTCCCCTGTCACCAGGAAAAGCCTCGTAGTAAGGCCCATGGCAATAACTCCAGCAAAGCCAGCATCCTTAAAACCCCTCAAGCGCACTGAATACATAACTGTTTGAGGAGAAATAATCCCTCTAGTAACCAACGGTCAAGCCGTCGAAGGAGACATATGGAGAAACTACACCAAAAATGTCCGAGGAGAATGGGAAAAATAAGGCTTAACTGCTGCCACACTGGGGTTGAACCCTAACATTGCTGAGAATTCCTCGTAGGTAGGACAGACCTCGTCCAGGCCAAAATGGAAGACATGGTCCTTAAAGTACCAGAATTGTATCGCCGCTGCTAGAAAGTTTCGGTCTATGGCTTGATTACGCCACATAGAAACCCGACACAAGTGTAACGCATCTTAATTCACATTGTATAGGCTCATGGACTCTAGACCATCAAGGTATCTTCATACATGGGAAGAGTTATTTGGGGAATACGAATTGAGAAGAAAGAAGAGAAATGTGGGTATTGATGGAGAAAGCACATTCATTACCCTCATTTTATACTCAAAATCCTTGGAAAAAAAGAACTCTAGAAACCCGATTAATTCTCACTATTATAAGAGTACACTAATTCGCAAGAAAGTGGAATCAAAGCTTAGGGACAATTTGACCTGACCCCATGCCGATAGGCAGGTCAAGGGGTATGTCGATTGTCACCCTTTTATTTTGGAAAATTCCATATTTCCTCTTTTATCAAAATCAATTTCTAAAAAAGTCCTCATTTTGAAAAATCCCACCCAGATTATTCCTTTTAAAATCACTCATTTTCTCTATTTTATTTAATAAACATTCCCCTAAAAAAATATCATTTTCATTCTCAAAATAAATTCTTACTCAAAAATCTTTTCCTTGAGTTAATTACTCTTACTCTAATTTTTAAAAAATAATAATAACAAGCATTTTGCCTTACAATCCCTATATTTGCATAAAATAAATTTCAGCAGAAAATTAAAAGCGCATATAGGACAAGTCAATAAATCAAGAAAAATGCCAAAAAAGAAAATGCATATTTTTCATATATTTTGCTTCTCTTATTAAATTTTGCATATGGAAAAGAAGAATAGAAAAGTACAAGCGAGACTTCGCCTAAACCCTCAACTTTCTCTCTTAAGCCCTCAACCCCCGCGACGGATGCTCTTTCCTCGACGACGAGTAGTGGATCCTCCACTCCCAGAACCCGAACCCTCATCTGAGGTGGAAAACGACATAAAGCAAGAAGGAGTCGACTTCTTAATATAATCAAACATGTAGGCCATCCAGTCCTTGATATCCTTAAGCTAGTTGGTCGGCACCCAAACACACTACAATCAAAGAAGCAACAATAAAAGACAAACTAGTCAGTCAAGAAGCAAAGAAGAATCAACAGGATAAGAGAAAGAGAAAGAATATACCTCAGGATGGAGGGCCTCATCCGTAATTCCCATCAACCCAGACACCGACACATTAGGACAGTGCGACACGCTCAGTGACTCCTCGCTACTCAGTTAAAAATTGTAGGAAGAGGAAGTAACCTAAATTGTAGGAAGAGAAAAATGAATTGGAATACCAAAAGTCACCATATTTATGTATCCATTAGGGGTCTTCACCCTAGATGAATGGTGCTATGCAGGCTCGCGTAATAGGATACACTCATCTTCTATAGGCTCGAACGAGTTAAAGGCATTTTTGCTTCCTAATGAAAGGGGCACCCTAGATTACCACTCTAAGCCGACCTAGTCATCAACGACTAGCCACCCAATCTTGTATCCCTCGCTTGAAGAGCTATCCATTTGAACTCTTGACGAAAAAAGGACTTAGGGATGGTTTTTAATGAAACAAAGTAGAAGATTTAAACACTTGAAGGTGTGAAAAATGGGGAGGGATTGCCGCTTTTCATAGAAGCTAAGGGTATTACCGATCGATAACCCCTTAACCATACTGATTGATAGCCGCCTTTTCCTCTTCCGAAGGAAGCTTAGGAGTCCGTGCCATTATCAATTGGTACTCTGCCAAGCCTGCCTATCGATAACCTCTTTCAAATTTTATATAAAAAATGCCAGAAAATTTCAAAAAAATTTAAAAATTGCTCAAATACGGAACAATATTTTCCTGAAGAAAATTAATTTTGGAGAACTAAGCCCCTTATAAACTCACAAAATCCCCTGCTGGATTAATCTTACACTATCGTCCTTAACATACTCCACAATAGAACCAATGATGTACCCACATACAAGTCTACTACAATCGCCAACCGAAATCTCAAAACATCCCCCAGTGGAGTCTCAAGAGAACACAATCCCCAGTGGAACTACAAGTGCACCTGCACTCCCAAGAAAATTTAATATTCCCCAGGAGAATAATCCCCCACGCTACAACTTAAGGTCCTTTGAATTGACCTTAGCCCTCAGAATTGGTCACTACAACTTAAGGTTCTTAGAATTGACCTAAACCCTCAGAATTGGTCACTGCAATTTAAGGCCCTCAGAATTGACCTCGGATATCAAAATTGGTCACTATAACTTAAGGTCCTCAGAATTGACCTCCACCCTCAGAATTGATCGCTATAACTTAAGGTCCTCAAAATTGACCTCGACCCTCAGAATTGGTCACTACAGCTTAAGATCCTCATAAATGACCTCGTCCCTCATAATTGGTCACTATAACTTACGGTCCTCAGAATTGACCTCGACATTCATATTTGGTCACACAACTTAAGGTCCTCAGAATTGACTGTGACACTCAAAATTGGTCGTCAAAACATAAGGTCCTTAAATTGAACTCGACCCTCAAATATGGTCGCTACAACTTAAGGTCCTCAGAATTGACCTCGCCCCTCAGAATTGGTCGTCAAAACTTAAGGTCCTCAGAGTTGAACTCGACCCTCAAACCTCAGAATTGACCTCGACCCTCAGAATTAGTTACTACAACTTAAGGTCCTCAGAATTGACCTCAGTCCTTAGAATTGGTCGACACAACTTTAGGTCCCCATAATTGAAGTCGACCTTCAGAATTGGTCATCACAACTTAAAGTCCTCAGAATTGACCTCGGCCCTTGGAATTGGTCGCTACAACTTTAGGTCCTCAGAATTGACCTCGACATGCAGAGTTGGTCATTGTAACTTTAGGTCCTCAGAATTAACATCGGCCCACAAATTGGTTGTCACAACTCAAGGTCCTCCGAATTGACCCCGACCCTCAGAAGTGGTTGTCGTTATTGCCTAGATTATACTCAAGAGGGGGGGGGGGGGGGGTGAATTGAGTTTAGTAAACTTTTTGGGTCAAATTAAAATTTTAAAAAAATATTTAATTTATAACACTTTAACAATTTTTAGATTAATAAATCTTCAAAGATTAAAACCAATAATATCAAACAAATGCAACCAATTAATTTAGACAAACTAAAATACAGATTTTAACACGCCACAAATACTAAATTAATTTTCATATTTAATACAAATGTATATTCTGAAATTAATTAATTATTCAAAAATAATTATTTTAACCTTAAAAATAATTTTTTAATATTTGGAATTAATATGTTTACAAATGTAAGAGCTGAAAAATATATATTAAAGCTAGCAGAAATAAATAAGCAAGTAAAGCGCGAAAAAATAAATGACACCGAATTTAACGTGGTTCGGCCAAAACCCGACCTACGTCCCCACGCCTAGAGCTTTCGACTCCCTTGCGCTTCACTAATCTTGATCCACTTGACGGTAGGATCAAACCACCATGTACATCCGTTTGCAAGCTAAAACCGAGCTTCAAAGACCATTGTCTAATTTGCGGGTAGGAACCAATCACTGATACAACAACCGTAGCGAAAACCGAGTTACTGAATACAACCCGAGCGTCTAACAAAGCTTCAAAGAAATCTAATTTTGTAGTTGTGGGTACTCGAATTTTCCATCACAGGCTCAGACGAGTAGCCCAACAAAATTGGCCCAAAGTCTGAGCCCCTCGTATCTCAACTGAATTCAGTTCCAACTTAGTCCACTCCTAAAATCTCGTAGGGAGATATTCTTGGAGTAAAAGATGGACATGGGGGAGTCCAACACCCCCACTCCCCGAGAACAAACATGTATATAACAAACCCTAAGCCTGGGTAAAAAGACACGAATTGTATTCTCTGAAAGACATTCCCCGGAGTACATATAAATTATACTGACTGCACCAGCGTAGACGTAGGCATTCTTGCTGAACCTCATACATACTGTGTTGTGTGATTGGCATTCATTATCTTTTTTACTTACTTGAGTTATTGTGCTTTTCTTATTTATTTGTGTTGAATATAATTGTCACCACAATTGGCACCGTCTGTGGGAAGCGTTTGTCTTCTTTAAGAAAGCCCTCACCAACAAAGAATTTGAAATGTCTGGTCACAACAAGAACGCCCCTCAGGTAGGGGATATCCAAGAGCAGCCTGCCCCCCGCAGGATCAGATCTAAAGTTTAACGTTCGGATCAAAGGGCTCTTCCTGAGCGACCAACCTCAGAGGAGAGCCAGGGACCAGCATGTTCCACACAAATCTCCAGATTGATTGATGCCTATGAGGCAAGGCTCCAAGAGCAAAGGGAGTTCGCTAGCAAGCAAGAGGCTGAAAACGCTCGCCTCAAAAGGGAATTAGAAGGTTGGAGAAAGAACTCCATCGCAACACTAGGCGACGTCCATACCGTACTTCTATCCCTCAGGCGATCAAGTCTCACAATAAAGGAATGAGCCCTAGATATGGATCCTAGAAGAGTGAGAAGCACGAGTCAAACGATGACTCGCTCGAACAACAGCGACCGACTCGCCATTATAGGAGCCCAACTCGCAGAAATGAGGATATACGAAATATGGTCCGAAGGGAGATGGACCAGCACCCAACACATCGGGGTGCCAGATCGACCAAATAGCTTGCTCGCCGAGCTCTCAGGACCCAGATGAAATCCCCTTTCTCAAGGGAGATAGAAGAAGAAGCCCCCAAGAAGTTCGTAATTTTGAGATTTAAGATCTATGATGGAAAAACAGAGCCTATCGATCATATTAGGCAGTACAGGCAGGCCATGACTCTCTAGAACCACCGAGATGCACTAATATGTCGGATTTTCCCCTCGAGCCTACATGAAGTAGCCCAGAAGTGGTTCTAAAGGCTCCCTCACAGGTCCATCAGGAGCTTTGAGTCCCTCGCCGAGCTTTTTACGGCTCGCTTCATTACCAGCAGCTCCCATCCTAAGAGGATGGATGATTTTCTAACAATGAAGAAGACGCCACAGGAGAGCCTCTGGGACTACATAAAATGGTATTGGGAGTTATTCAACGAGGTTGAGGACTGCTCGAAATAGGTAGAAGTGGCCTCATTCAAATCGGCCTACCCAGCTCTTGCCTCCTGCACCAATCCCTAACAAAGAAGGAAGCCACAACCATCGATGACCTAATGGCTCGTATCGAGAAGTATGCCAAGGTAGAAGATGTGACCCGTCTCAGCATAGGGGAGAATAGCCGAGCTAAGCACGCCGCCAAGGGCAACGACAAGGTTAAAAACCAGAAGAAAGGGGGGCAAGAATGGGGGGAAAATGGCTCTAAGAATGGAGGAAAGAACGATGCTTTAAAAGCATTTCAGGCAGTGAACACTATCTTCAAGGAACCAATCTATAAGATCCTGGCGAAGATCAAAGACGAGCCATTTGTTAAGTGGCCCAAAAAAATGGGAGGAGATCACTCAAAGAGAAATAACGCGCTGAGATGCGCTTTTCATAAGGAGGGAGGACATAAGACTGAGCATTGCGAGGCTCTTAAGTCCCACCTCGAAGAACTAGCCCAGACTGGGAACCTGAACGAGTTTGTGGAGAAGAAGGCAGAGAAAGTCACTGCCAATAGAGACACGAGGCCCGACAGCGTACTCGAGGATGATGATGGCCATGAATTCGCAGTAATTCACGGGGCATCTGATATGAAGCAGATTCAAGGGAATTCAACTCGAATGGAGGTAAAAAAGCTTACAGCAGTAATGCAAGCTTTTCAGATCAATCAAGCAAAGACACAATAAGGAAAGCGTCGACGACTATAATAAATATATCGTGTTCATAAATGAAAATCTGGTGGGAGTAAGAACCCCACATCATAATGCATTGATCATTACGCTCAGAATAGTGAACTACGACGTCGACAAGTTGCTCGTCGATGAGGGAAGCTTATCCGAGGTAATGTATCTCAATATCTTCAAAAAGTTGAAGCTAAGCGTCGCCGACCTGAAGGAATCCACTGTCCTTCTAGTCGGCTTCGATGGGAAAGTAACTATTCCATTGGGAAAGATCGTGCTGCCGGTAAGGGCAGGAAGTGTCTCCAAGATGATCGAGTTTCTGGTGGTCGACATCGACTCGCTATATCAAGCTATCTTTGGCAGGGGGTGGTTACTTGCAATGAAGGCAGTCCCTTAGACCTACCATCAGAAACTCAAGTATGTAATCGAGCGAGGAGAAATGGAGATTCACGAGGATCAGGTGATGGCAAAAAGGTGCTTCGTTGCAGCCATTCGCCTGAAACCAGAGAAGAAGGTCGAGAAGGTCGAGGAGCAAGAATGTTTGGTACCTTCAAAATAGCAATTAAGATATGGAAGTCCCGGAGTGGAGGAGACCAGGCTCCCCCCCTGAACGGGTCGTTGAAAACCTGGAGGAGATCACAGCTGGTGGGGACAAGAAGGATATGATGTTCTTAATTGAAGCTTCTCTCACAAATCAAGAAAAAAGGAACTGATAATATTATTGAGAAGTAATCTCGATGTTTCGCGTGGGAACCATACGAGTTGCCTGGCATTGATCCCAGTGTGGTTTGCCAACGGTTACACATCGACCCCACCTTCAGACCTATCATGCAGAAAGAACGGTGAACCGCGCTAGAGAAGGCTAAAGTCGTAGAGAAAGAAGTTGAAAAACTGCTGGATGTAGGATCCATACGGGAAGTTGAATTCCCTAAATGGTTATCCAACCCAGTAGTAGTTCCAAAGATAAATGGGAAATGAAGAGTCTGCATTGACTTCACTGACCTTAACGGGGCATGCCCTAAGGACTGTTTCCATCTCCAAAAAATTGAGCAGTTGGTGGACGCCACAGCAGCTCACGAGACAATGAGTTTTCTGGAGACATATTCGGGGTATTATCAGATCCCTCTGCATGCACCAAACCAAGATAAGACAACGTTCATCACCACTGTCGAATTATACTGCTACAAAGTTATGCCCTTTGGGCTCAAGAATGCAGGAGAAACTTAACAGAGGCTAGTCACCAAGATGTTCAAAGATCAAATGGGAGATACCATGGAAGTCTACATCGACGATATGCTCGTCCAAAGTAAGCGCAAAGAGGCCCATCTCTCAGATCTATCAAATACTTTCGAAATCATCAAAAAATACTGAATGAAACTCAACGCGAGCAAATGTTTTTTCGATGTCCAGTCAGGAAAATTCCTCGGGTATTTGGTTAGCAAGAGAGGCATTGAGGCCAACCCATACCAGATCGATGCGATCAATAGGGTACAACCCCCTCGCACAATACGAGACGTACAGAAACTCACGGGCATGCTCGCTGCTTTGAATCGTTTCATTTCGATGTCCTCTGAGAAGTGCAATCCCTTCTTCCAGCTCTTTAGAGGAAGCAAGACTGTAGAATGGAATCAAGATTGCTCGCAAGCATTGGAAGAGCTCAAGGCTTACCTTAGCTCACCGCCCTTGCTCGTCATCCCTCAAGAAGATGATCCCCTTTACTTATACCTCACCGTCTCCAACCACGCCGTCATCTCTGCACTGGTGTGCAAAACAGCAGGAACCCAGCATCCAGTTTACTATGCGAGCAAAATCTTATTAGACGCTGAGCAGTGGTACCTACCACTGGAAAAACTCGCATTTGCACTAGTAATAGCTTCGAGGAAGCTGAAGTACTACTTCGAAGCTCACACTATCATCGTCCTTACATCACACCCCCTTAAAGCATTCCTGCAGAAAGCGAATCTGTCTGGCAGATTATCCAAGTGGTCAGTCGAGCTCGGACGATTTGATATTCAATTTCAGCCCAGGAATGCAATCAAAGGGCAGGTCCTCGCCGATTTCATCACAGAATTCACTAGCGAACAGCCTTGCGACCAGCTTCACCCATCAATAGGAATCTGGCAACTGTTTGTTGATGGAGCCTCCAACTTAAAGGGGCAGGAGTAGGCATTATGTTCGTTACTCCTGAAGACACAATCCTCGAGCAAGGAATCAGACTTGGATTTGAAGCCTCCAACAACGAGGCAGAATATAAAGCTTTGATAGCTGGCCTATAAAAAGCACAGGCGCTGGGGGCAAAGCAACTGCAGGTTTTCGGCGACTCACAAATGGTCTCCAACCAGATAAACAAAGACTTCAACGCAAGAGATGAAAGGATGGCAGCCTACCTAGCTAATGTCCAACTTTGAGGAAGTTAGTGTCCAACAGTTTCCCAGAGGACAGAACAGCCACGCCGATGCCCTGGAAGCCCTAAGTTCTGCAATCGATTCCAACTTAAAAAGGACAATCCCCATAGACTTCCTCTCCAATTTAAGCATTAACCATAGCGACGAGCGACGAAGCATGGAACATATGCTCCAGGTTGGGTCAGTGCCCACTTAAAAGGACCATTTGAGGGACTATTTGAAAAATGGTGCACTCCATAATGATAAGAAGGCCTCTCATCAGATAAGAGTCAAAGCTTCTCGTTTTCACTTATCCCCTGAGGGAAAATTATACAAGAGATCATTTACCGACCCTTACCTTTAATGTATTCACCCGAGGGACGTCGAGCAAGTTCTACGCGAGCTCCATGAAGGAATCTGTGGAAGTCACATTGGAGGGAGGTCACTAGCTTTTCGAGCAATGAAGGAAGGCTACAGGTGGCCATATATGCAAAAATATTCTGCAGTATATGCTCGAAAATATGAGAAATGTCAATTACATGCTCCTATGGTCCACCAACCTGCCAACGACCTAAGATCGCTTACCAGCCCATGGCCTTTCGCTCAATAGGGGATGGACATCGTAGGCCCTCTTCCTACCGCCACCGATAATCGCAAGTATCTGTTGGTCGTAACAGATTACTTCACTAAATGGATCGAGGCAGAACCACTGACAAATATCCGAGATGCAGATATGATGAGGTTCATATGGAAGAATATAATCACCCATTTTGGAATCCCCAGAACAATCATCACTGAAAATGAAACACAGTTCGAGAGTGGCCCTTTCCAAAACTTCTATAAAAAATACGGGATAATGCATTATTTCAGCTCGGTGGCCTACCCCAAGAGCAACGGTCAAGCCGAGGCCTCCAACAAAATAGTGATCGATGTGCTAAAAAAATGAATAGAGCGAGTCAAAGGCGCATGGGTAAGTGAGCTGCCACATATTTTGTGGGTTTACCGCACTACCCCACGACGAATAACTGGGGAAACCCCATTCTCATTAACGTATGGAATGGAAGCAATCATCCCCTTGGAAGCTAGCCTTCCAACCATAAGAACCACCATTGTCGACCAAGGCCAAAATGATGCAGCATTGCTCGCTGAACTTGACCTAGCTGACGAATGCAGAGAACTAGCCCTAGTAAGGCTGGCTAGCTATCAACAACAACTCGCGAAATAATATAACAAGAAGGTCAATCCTAGGGCATTCCAGGTTGGGGACTACGTCCTAAGGAAAGTCCTTGGCAGCACAATAAAACCATCAGATGGCAATCTGGGTCCAAATTGGGAGGGTCCATTCAAGGTAACAAAGGATGACCTACAGGGAGCCTATCACTTAGAAACGCTGGAGGGCAGAGAGAAACCTCGAGCTTGGAACGCAACCAATTTGAAGAAATTCTACTTCTAGTTTTTTCATTCATCTTTTATCGCATTTTTGGAATTGGCAACTCAGTTTTTATTGCTTATGATTAATAAAAGATGGTTTGGCAGTGACATTCTGAAGTGTGACATCTTAAAGTGTTAATTTCGTATTATGAACTTTATCGCTTGCACACCTTTTTCAAGTGATAGGCATATTACTAAGTATGCAGGAGCAGGGAATCACCCTCCTCAGGTCTTCGTTATGAAACACGAACAACCTCTTAGCATTGCCCTTGACAATATATGAAGCCCTACAAGGGACCCTTAGGCAATTAGGCCAAAAATGAATTGGTTACCAAACTATGTTTAGTTCAAAAAACCTGCTCGGATAGAACATCCAACGCCAGGTGTGTCCTCTCCATTGCCACACTTAGGCCTAAGGGAGTGTGAAGAAATGAACTAAAAGGTAAAGTGAGGTAGAATGGTATCTTATAAGCATACTGTACTGGAAGGACACTTACTCAACAATACAACCCTACCAATCTAGTCGGCCATAAGGGGCCCAAGATAATTAAGTGAGAAATAAATGATGTAAAAAATATAGAACACATGTTTAGTCGGTGAGATCACCCAAAACATAGATATTATATTACTTCATCACATTTACAATGAGAATGTACAACCCGTGTTTAGTTAGCGAGATCACCCAAAGAATCAATATTACATTACTTCATTACATATATACAAAGAGTTACATTTGGTAAAATCTTAATGAGGCTGAGGCCTATGAACAAGATAGTCAGCTACTTGTGCTCTTCGGCTGTCGTCCGGGTGAGGAGCCAATTCTTCCTCAACCTCATTCGCATCTGACTCTAACAGCTGCCTGGGGATGGCATCGATAGGGATCCACTAGTCATCCCTCCTGAAAGGATTAGGCCTCAAAGTTGAAGGAGAGATCTCATGACGGTACTAGAGTACAGAGTTCCTTGGGACTTGTAGCTCCCTGAGGGCACTCAACCATCCCCTAATAAAGGTGATCTCTTCAAACTCTGCCAGCCTCATCAGAGCATCTGCCCAACCTTGGTCGTAACCATCATCCCACACTCGCCGAGGTCCTTTCTTGAACAGATGCCTCAGCCGTATGACATCCCTTTGAAGCCCAGCAGCAATTATGTATGCTCGACGAACATCTTCTCGAAGCTCATCCATTTCCCTAGCTGTACCCCCTGCATCTAGACCAGCCTGCGGAGCAGCCAATGAGGTAGAACCTCGTAAGACTGGAGGAGCACTGCTTGGCCCTACTCCAACTTGCGAAGCAGCTAACGAAGAGGAACCTCGTAAAACACGAGGTACGACGCTCGGCGCATGCTCGCTAAGCCGCGACACCTCCCTCCTCAGAGTCTCGTTCTCCTACTGAAGAATTTCTCCAACTTGATTGATTTTAGAGGCATCTAGGAGCTTAGCTCTCAAAGTGTTCACTTCCTCTTGAATAGAGTCACCAACTTCTTCTATCTCCTGAAGCCTATCTTTCAGTTTAGCAACGAGCTCAGACTGATCCATGAAACTCTTATTCCTCGATCGCAGTAATTTGCAACTCCTTACGAAGGTCTGGGGAACTTTAGTTCTCACATTAGGACCAAGAATTGTTCACAGTTGGGAAGTGGTGGGCATATAATCATCTACATCAATCGATTATAGGCCATAAAAAGTAGTAAAGAACAAATGAATCAGTATGCTGAAGGGAAATCACTTTCATTTCATTAATGGAAGTCCAAATTACATCGATGAACATAAAAAAATAGTACAAATAAAGCACAAAATGCAGTGGAAATCCTAGGAGCAAACTAGCTAGCATCCTTAGCTTCTTCAGAGGTTGCCGATTGCTTTCCCTTATCAGCAGCAGGAGAGGCAGCTCCCTCGGACGGAACAATGACTATTCCCTGGGCAGGAGGAGCATAAACAGGAACAGTCTGGGAGGCAGGAGCAACACCATCAATGGATGGGGCAGGAGCTTTGTCTACAACAGGCTTTGGGCCTGGATCATGCTCATCGAACAAGGGAGAATCAACATCCACCTCGACAGCCAAAAAAGCCTTGTTCCTGCCCTTCTTGAAGTTCAGACGACTGATGTAGCCTATCTAAACCTCAGCATCCTCATATGCGGCGGCCCACCCGGAGTTATATTAACCTTCCTTAATGGTGGTTGCCTCAGACTCCATCTTCTTCAGCTTCTCCCCCAGCACCTTATTTTCCTCGACCACGGCCAACTTTCTTGTGCAGACCAGATCGTAGGACTGCCTCAACTCATTTAGTTCCTTAATTGCCACCTCCTTTGCTCCACTGGCTTCAGCAAGGGCAAGATCAGAGGACTTTTCTCCTCACTGGCGGTCTTCAGACTGGCCTCCAGCTCAATGCCTTTCCCCCTCAGCTCAGCATTCTGCTTCTCTAAATCTGTATTCCTACCCACCAACTCGTCACGAGTACGGTAGAGAACAACGAATTTAGTCACGAACTGCAAGAAAAAAGAAAGCATTAGAAGAAAGTAGTGAACATAGTATTGCAAGTGTTAAAGAATAGAAACAGACTTACCAAGGCTAGCCTCAGACTCGCTTGCAGGGCTAACTAGTCAGTCCCCATTGTCCTTTATCGATCAGTAGGCAAAACTGCTCTCTCGAGCAGAGCAGAAGCCAGTTGGGGGAGATGTGGCGACCGAGGCCCCCTCGGACAACGCAGACACAGGCACTAAAGCTTTCCCGACCTTCGTCCTCGCTTCCATTCTCCTACTCTCCTCCTCTCCCTCCTTCTCCCTTTCAGGTCTCTTCCTCTCCTCCACCTTCTTTTTCTCTTCAGCCTTTTTCCTCTCCTCTTCTTTATTTCTCTCTTTCTCAACTGTTCTTCCTATTTTTTCTTCTTCTCCTGCTCATGAGCAGCAGACTGAGAACCAGTGGCGACATCCCCACCGACAGACTTTTGCTTTTTCGACTGCTAAGCAAGAAGCACATCATCATCGTCATCATCATCATCATCACGAATCAGATTCCTCATGGGGGAGCCATTTCCTCGCTGGAACTACTGGATGTACTCGAAGACTCTTGAGCGTCAGAAACCTCTTCTGAACTGGGGGACCCTTCACCACTGGATCTTGCCTCACTGGAATCACCTTCAGTAGCACCCCTATTATAACCCTCGCTACCCTCACCAGAGATGCTCTCTTCCTCGTCCAAATGAATAGGATCTGTAGCAGCTTTTTCAGTAATATCAAGCTCAGGGATACTGTCTACAGGTCGTGTGATGAAACTAGATCCAATATTCTTGTACTCCCGAAGAAAAGCAGCTGATTGAGGATGTTCACCGTTAGCCAAAGGTTCTATGATGTTCCAAGCTTTGATCAGCTCGATTGCGCAAACCTCACTAAGAGAAGGATCCAAATTCTTTGTCCTCGTTGAAAAGAAGAGAGAAGAATATCAGAGAAATCATACATTAACAAGAAGATCGAAAGAACAGAACATAAATTAATCCTACCTATAAACTCCTCCCCATAAAAGGGGACTATGAATCTGTCAGACCTCGACCCCTCGGTATGGGGAGGAAATTGCCAATTTCTAGCAAGAAAACCCTCTTTCCAGTAGCCCTTGTGGGAATCAGGTAGATTTACTACCAATACCCTATCAGGACTCCTAGCCTTAAGGTAAAGAAAACCAGAGCTCGTTCGCGAGAAAGAGTAGCTGAAGCATATTTCAGCAAGCCCTAGATTGGTGCCATAAAGTTGGTTTATCCTATGGACACCATTAACTATCTTCCAAACGTTTGGTGAGCACTGCGCAGGGAAAATATTTAAATAACCAAAGAAATGTAAAAACAAATTTCTCGGAGGGAAAGTCAGGCCCCCTTGGGACAGCAAGAGGACATGAATCCAATGGGCGCCCTCTATCTCTCTGACATTTTTAAGGAGAGGGACGCACTCAATGTCTACCCAGTCTGGGATATTAAAGAACTTCCTAAACTCAGACACAATCCTATTACCTATCTTAGCCATTTGTAAACCCTAATTACGAATTCGAAGAAATCTTAACAGAAAAAGAAAACACAGAGAGAGAGCAAAGGGGACTTACGAGATGAAGGTTTGGCTAGGACGACGCAAGATCACAAGCCCAGATGACGAAGAAGATTGAAAGAAAAGTAAACAAAGACCTGGAGAGGAATGCGCAACAATAAAAGCTTGAACATGATGAGAAAACTTGAAGAATTTTGAAACGACAACTACGGACTTCTGTTTCAAATGACCTTTAAATGCTTCCAATCATCGTGCACAGGACACGAAGCAAGCTGCCGCCTAAATCAGTTTTCAATCTTGGGAAGAGTTACACAAATTACAAGAGAGCCATTATGACAAATAATTTAAATTTATTGAGCCCAAATTGTGGCCCAACAACTTTGGGGGCAATGGTGGGTACCCGGATTTTCCATCACAGGCCCAGACGAGTAGCCCAACAGAAATGACCCAAAGTCTGGGCCCCTCGTATCTCAACTGAATTCAGTTCCGACTTAGTCCACTCCTAAAATCTCGTAGGGAGATATTCTAGGAGTAGAAGATGGACGTGGGGGAGTCCAACACCCCCACTCCCCGAGAACAAACATGTATATAACAAACCCTAAGCTTGGGTAAAAAGGCACGAATTGTATTCTCTAAAAGACATTCCCCGGAGTACATAGAAATAATACTGACTGCACCACCGTGGATGTAGGCATTCTTGCTGAACCACGTACATACTGTGTTGTGTGATTGACATTCATTATCTTTTTTACTTGCTTGAGTGATTGCGCTTTATTTATTTATTTGTGTTGAATATAATTATCACCACAGTAGTACAATGTAGAATACTGAGACTCCTTAAAATACAATTTGTAATCTGAGTTTCTTCTTATTCTTTAATGAGACTTCAATAAACGATGTTGATGTAGGCTGCAATCTTCTTCTTCTTCAATGATTGAGCAGAATGAAAAATTAATTGCTCATTTGAGTGTAATAGCTGAGTAGTAAATTTAAATGCTCTCGATAAATTATCTATATCTTGATCATATTCTCATTCTTGTATCTTCAATGTAGCTCTCTAAATGCTTAAGTAGCAACTTCAAAAACTGGTTGTGAGAGACAGCTATTGTGAGAATTAAATGCTTCTGTTTTTTTGCTGAGATGAAGTATCTTGAAAGATGATCTGTAAATCTTCATTTTTCTTATCAAGAAAAAATATAGCTATTGAGATATGAGAATGGACATCTGAAAATATAGGACTGAACCACTTGTGATGTCTTCAAATAGCCCCTGCAAAAAAATATTAGTCCAAGAGAGAGAAACAATCTGATATAAAGAGATGTTAGGCAATATGTGAATAAGGCTATTGTGTCTAAGAAAACAATTGTTCTGTTAAAAGGTTTGGACAAAATAAATATAAATATTATTTAAGTTATTTAAAAAAGAAATCATTATTTGAATTCGTAGACTTACACTGTTATGATTATAAAAACAAACATTTGGACATTCGTCTATTATAGCTGTGACAAATCAAAGCTAAACATACATAAAACAAATGTTACATTCACACACACACACACATACATATATAAAAGATAAATCTTGAAAGATATAAAAGACACACACACACACACACACAGATATATATATATATATATATATATATATATATATATATATATATATATATATATATAAGACAAATCTTGAAAGATATAAAAAATCGTCCAAAGAAGCAAACAGGTGTGGCCGAACATATATAGAAGGACATTTGAGAAACCTAATAGATTATTCAAAAGCTAGTCTCAACCATTCTGAGAGGTATAATAGTGCTACTGTGTATAGGTCGTATTTCAGTGCTATCAATCGACTGTCATTAAAAAAAAGAAATACTGCATTTTCAGAACACGCGGCTCAAGGAAGAAACATATAAATATGAATATGAATGTTTTCGAAAGTAAAGTCAGGTAATGTGTCCTTAAGTTTAAGATGACAAAAACATTGAGGGGCCCGAGGGATCAATCAACTGCACAACTCACCAACATACAAAAGTAGCTTACATACTAGGCTTATAATATAGGCTTTGTAATAGGTGCAGCTACTGTTCGGAGCATGTACGAAAGACATGATGTTTTCTTTTATACAACAACGCTATTAGATGTGGGCCCAAGATAATGAATAAAAAAATGATGGTATCTTTCATATAAGATATATTGAACTGGACAAGATAGAAAAAAAAAAAGAATTGGACGAGATCTACTACAGAGACTTGATATGAGGCTCAAACATAAAAAAATGTCAGCTTATATATAAAAAAACGAAACATCTTATAAAAAAATGCTTCTAAATATCAACTATTTGATGTGGGGTGGCACAAAAAAGGGATACGGAGTATCAATTTTGTATTCAAATTGCTATAGCGTGGGGCCCAAGAATTATTCGTACAATTATGCTATATAAAAAAAGGTATAAAGCCATGCTTAAGATGGGACAAAACAGGAATCGCTAAAGCTTCTTTCATTTCAATTTTCAAAGTGCTGAGACCAAGACATCAAATAGTATATTACGTGCATGTCCTTTTTCTGTGCACAACCATAACAAAGCAAACCAAGGCCAGTGGGTTAACTAAAAGTATAACATATGTCTAATAAAAAATGTAACTAAGATATGTATACATGAAAGCATGTATAAAAACTGATATATATATATATATATATATATATATATATATATATATATCAAATAAGTACTTACGGGAATAGTTAGAGAAAGGTCAAACATAAGATTAGCTTGGAATTTTAAGAAAGGTCAAACATTATGGGCTACTTTTATGTCTGCTAAGTATCCTAATATGGACTGCAAGAATGGATCATTGGGTTTTAAAAGGATCCAAAAAGGTATGGAGGTTGTTGATTCATGTTCAAGTTTAATTGAAGAAGAGTTGATCTGGAATCTCACAGTTAATGGTAGATTTACATTTAAATCAGCTTATGATCAAGTAATGCCTCAAACCTTATCTTCTCTAGCTTTTAAATCTGTTTGGGATCCTTATATTCCCACAAAGATGTCATTATTAGTCTGGAGAGCTCTCAACAAAGCAGTTCCAGTGGATTCTCTTGTTCAAGCAGTGGGAATTAGAATGGCTTCCAGGTGCTAATGCTATATGTCATCTACCGAATCTATTAACCACTTATTTATTTCTGGTCCAGTTGCTAAGCAGGTTTGGAAGTATTTTAATCAGCTTATGGGGATTTACAATTCAGGATCTTCGTTACATAGCTCCATTATTCAATGGTGGTTACATTCAGGTCATTCGAAATTGTCTAAATGGCTATTTAAAGTGACCCCAATCATTATAATGTGGGAAATTTGGCTTAGTAGGAACAAGGCTCTTTTTGAAAATTCTTCGATGAAATCAGGTTTAATCATTCATAAAGTTTTTGCTTCAATATCAGAGATTACAATGCTTACCCCTTTCAAAGACTTAACAAAAGAAATAAATCAGGAAGTTAGGAAGGATTTCTCTCTTTCTGATCCCAATGATTGTTGGAAGAATGTCATTCAATGGACAAAACCTTCGGCAGATCAGATCAAACTCAATGTTGCAGTAACTTTAAAAAATAAGAAGATTAATGGTATTGGTTCAGTTATTCGTGATTCTCATGGTAGAATGCTTTGGGCCTCTTCTAATTTTGTAATCCATGATGTTCCTATCTTTGCTATATTTCAAGCAATTTCAGATGGTTTAAAGACATGTGTGGAGATGAAAGTGCAAAAGGTGATTTTAGAGTTTCACTATCAACACCTTCAATCAAGCTTAAAATCAAATTCAGAGTCAATCCACTAGAAAATTAAAAAATTCTTCAAAGATCTTCAAGAGTTAATGCACAAATTTCAAGGTCAAATCTCTTACTGCGATGCAGAAGCAAACAAGGTGTCAATTCTTCTTGCAAAATATGGTGAATCTTCAAAAAGTCTTTCATCATTTCGAAGAAATTCAGAGCTCCCCAATATTGTTAAAGTAGCGATTGTGATATATGCTTCTTCTCTTCCGTTTATAAGGAATATTTAATGTAGTTATCTCTTCTTGTACTGTCACCTGAGAGTGATTTTCTCTCTTTTATAAATAAATGTTTAGAGTTTAAAAAAAAAGAATAGTTAGATCATCCACAATGGTGGAGAGTTTGGACAAAAGAATTTGTAAAATTACCAATTTTTAGACGTACAATGGGGATAGGCAGTTGGCAAAAATGGAGAGAGGAAAAGTAAAGGATTTGTAAAGTTACTAGATGTATAATGAATTAATAAAAACTTCTTACGAACTTCTGATGGTCGTAGGAACTTCCTACGAACTTCTTTTGTCCGTAAGAAGTTCTTACAAACTTCTTTTGTTTGTAGGAAGTTCCTACGAACTTTAGAAGATCGTAAGAATTCCTACGAACAAAAGAAGTTCGTAGGAAACCCTTCTTACTGCTGTAAAATCTAACACCGTTTGGGGCCTCTTTTTTATAAATAGGGCCAAGTTTCTCACAATTTATTATTATCACCCTTTATAAATTTTGAGAGTCCTCTGTTCCATTTTCTTATTTTCATTCTAAATATATTTTATTTCTATAAAAAATATGTCTTCCTCTCAACCGATTATTTCCGGTACATCTCGACAACCTAATATGACTCCTTTTGAGGATGAAGTATTATGTACCATTTATGCAAAATATACAGCTCGAAGTATTGAAGGAAACTCAATATCATCGGGCACATTTTGGGACACTCTGAAAGATGAGTATAACTTCACGCATGGAATTACAATTACTCGTACGAGATCCATGCAATCAACACGTTATAATCATATATCGCATCAAATAATGATATATATTGCAAAGCTTTCTCACCAAATGAAGAATATAGGAAGCGGGACGAACGAATTCCAAGGGGTTACTAATGCACGCGACACGTACCGTGTAAAAACCAATAAACATTTTACGTTCGATAACTGCTATCAAATTTTAAAAGATTTACAAAAATTTGACTTGGAAAATACAGCGGGGAACGACGACAGCCCTACACTTGTACACGAAGATGACACTCCGGGGGTACGAGACGTACCGGATAGACCCCTAGGCAGGAAGGGTGAGAAACAATGTGCACGTCAACGAGCGCGTTCTGACAGCTTGGATTGTAACACGACAGTACTCAAACATTTTGAAGACTTCAATGCAATGTTTAAAAGCAAGCAAGAGTGGAAGAATAATCGTGCCCTTAAATTTGACTCTCAAATGGATGCGTTCATTCAGATGAAACGAGTTGATCAACTCACCAAAAAATAGGATCAATTCGTGCGCCTAGGACGAGAGCAAGCGTACATCATGGATCTAGATATGACCCATATGAATGAAATACAAAAGCAGTTTCATTTTAAAAGGTTCAATGACCTAACAGCGATGGTTGCTGCGACCGAAACGGCGATATCTGAGTTGCAATCGAACTCTTCTGGGTCGTCTGGTCCAAGCGGTTCAATTAATGACTAGTAGTGTTTTTATATGATGTATTGAACCCTCATAATTGTATTTCATTTTTTTCGGTGTATGGAGAGTGATTCATTATCCATCTTAATAAATGAAATGCCACCCTTAAATAGATGAAATGTGAGTATTGTTTAATAATTTTCTGCTTATATAATATTGTCGGTAAAACCATTATTTTATATAGAATAACATGTATATGATCACTACGACAATCCTACAAATACAAATTGAAAATGGAACAAACAAAACATTTAACCACGGTTAAAATAAAAAATACAATAAATTCATCAACCGACCATTTCATCACCGTGGGTGTTCCAAATGTGCTCTACCAAATCATTCCATAACTGTTGATGTTTACTTACGTCTCTTATCTTAGCATCCCGTATGAGGTAGTCGTAGAAATTAGTTTGCCCCCACATAATTACAGGTATTTCATCATTGTGTTCGTACTCATTTTGCCATGGACAATCTCTACGTTCATTGTCAATAATCATATTATGCATTATAATGCAGGATTTCATAATGGTTGATAGTGACGCCCTATTCCATAATTTACAAGGTTCCCGAACAAAAGCGAATCGAGCTTGTAATACACCAAACGCACGTTCAACATCTTTTCTGCACGCTTCTTGGTACTTGCAAAATAATTTTTGTTTTTGTGTAATACCATTTTGGTTCCTAAATGTTTTTACTATTGAAGCGTACGGAGGGTAAATGCCATCTCCAAGGTAGTAGCCCATGTCGTAAGAATTTTCGTTAACATTGTAATTAACGGGAGCTGCCGTCCCATTGCGCAATTCTTGAAAGACATTTGATCGGTGCAAGACATTCAAATCATTGCAAGAACCAGGCACCCCAAAGAATGATTTCCAAATCCAAAGATCGTAAGAGGCAACCGCTTCAAGGATTATAGTTGGTGACTCTTTACGACCACTATATCGAGCGTGCCATGCTGCTGGACAATTTTTTCAACGCCAATGCATGCAATCTATGCTGCCTAGCATTCCTAGGAAACCCCTATTTGCATTTTGTTCGAGTAACCTTGTAACGTCGCCTTGTGTCAAATTTTTGCCGTATTGGGGACCAAAAATTCATACAATTGCCTCTGTAAATCTAATAACAGTTTCTAATAAAGTGGTTTCACACATAGCGTACTGCTCAGACCACACGTCATGGGAACCCCCATTAGCTAACAGTCGAATTGACCCCAACACCTTCTGATGAGATCTTAAACCTTGACGACCGCAAGCATCATTCTTCTGAACAAAGTAGTTATCATAAAGGCAAACAGATTCAAGGATGCGATTGCAAACACAATACCGCATCCTGAATCTCCTTCGGAAAAAATACTTGTTATATACCTTATCTTCCCCAAAGTAATCTTCCCATAGTGTTGCATGTCCCCTTTCTCTCCTACGATTCACTCGACGTCTCGTTTCGAGTTCTTTCCCATCGTGAATTATATTTTTTTCAGCACACCACCGAGTAATCTCCATTATAATAATCATTTTCTCTTCTGAATCATCGGATGATCCACCTTCATTAAATTGTGCATATTGGAGCAAAATATTTCGTCCCTCATCGCTAGAACTAGAGGAGTCCATGATATAATATGGTTACAAATTAATTTAGATGTATTATGGTTACAATAGCACTGATATTTCATCCCTCATTGCCTCTGTATAGTTTTACGGGACACAGGTATTTATAATTATAGGTAAAATCTTATATAGGTAAGTGTGCTACATGTAACTGTGCTACAGATAAGTGTGATACAAATAATATAGGTAAAACGTTAATTTCTGTGTCCTATTGGTAAGTGTGCAATACAAATTTATCTAGATCAATGCGCTCGTTCAACGTCAATAATATCTGTCCCCTTTCCGTATGTAAATATACTGTATGATCTTGGTAAGTGTGCTACAGATATTATCAGTGCTATTGGTAAGTGTGCTTCATTTTGGGTTCAGGTTCTTCAGGCAATCAATATGTTGTATAGTTAATTTAGAAAGTTACTATGTGGTAACTTCAATCGCCTGCATGTTATTATTGTGCCTTTATATAAGCCTTTTTATAATTTATAAAATTATAAAATTACTACGTGATAATTTTTCAGCTTTATGTGTGCCTTGGTATGTGTGCATTTCTATGATTTATCTTTTCCATTGGTATGTGTGCCTTTGTATTATTATAAATATTTTTTACCATTGTAAAATAAAATTATATCTTCGAAGGTTTAAAATTACCTAAAAAAAAATTAGAAGGATTGCAACAATTATTTATCTACCATTGTCTTATATTTCAAAAATGGCTTCATATCCCTACTATTCATCCGTTTACAATGGCTCTTACACAGATAATACTGGTAACGATTGGTATGGGAAAAAAATAATTTTCCAAACATATCCAATTGATAGTTCTCGACATTTTCTGAATGACTTTGGTCATATATTCATAATCTCTCCCAATTCGGAACCTGAAGACGGAGTTGTGTATCCTTGGGAACACCTCACATGGCCAGATAAATATGATGAAAGGTATGACCTGGAGGTGCTTTGTCATTACCATCACATATCCGTGCCAAAAAATCGAGCTGCCGTACTTTGGCCAATATCGTATCCCGAAGAAGCGGATATGTTTTGTCTTGATTTATTGGAGGAAGAGATATGGCAGATGGAGAGGCGCCTACAACGTTATCACAAAGCACAACACGCGATGCTATCAGGTCGTCACATTCAAGAATAATTAATTAACATATATAACGACTCTACGTTGGCATCAGATAATGATATTTCCGACTACACCAATTCCGGTTATGATTACTTTTCGGAATGAAAATATGAAAATGATGGGGAAGAGTACGAACCAAATATATCAAACTACAACGAAGAATATGTTGATTCAGATATGTAACAATCTTACTTACCTGAATGTTTAGTGCGCAATGGGAAACCATATTGTTGTACTTCTACTAGGTTCGACCAAAGCGTTTGAACACATACTCCTAATAATCATTTTGATCATGTATTGTTTTTACTACTTAAGTCAATATTTAAATACTAATAATAAATGATATAAAAGCAATCGTAATAATTGTTTGTCATCATTCTATGCATAATAAATGAAAATAAATTTGAGACATTATACATCATAACATTTTTCATAAATATGAGACATTATACATCATAACATTTATCATCACAATTAAATTGAGACAACAATACAAAATTTATTCTTAACATTTTTCAATTACATTATACATCACTGGCGCCCCGGGCCGAACTCAAAATTAGCACCAAAATCTGCATGTGAACCCGTGTAAGGGTCAGACCAAAATAAATTACCCCAACCTTGTTGTTGCTTCATATGTCGGGACTGGGTTAGAGGGTGGGGCTAGGTGTGGTCTGTAAACGCTCGGACGACTAGAACTAGTACCACCCTCCTCAAATCCACGACTAGGCATAGTAAAACGTGCTAGTCTACGCTCCAACTCATCAATGTGATCATCACGTTCTTTGAGTTGATCGTCTCGCTGATGTGTCTCGTGTAATATTAAATGACGTAGACCTCGAATGTTATCTGCTGCCTCGACGTAGTACTGACGCTATTCTAACTGCGTCAAAGATTGAGCTGGAGGTGCGTTGGTTGAAAACTCAGGTCTCGGCACATCTATAGTATATGAAGCCCCCTTCGGTAGGCCTACGTCAACCGTCCAATTCTGCCTCGGTGGTTGGATGTGCGTAGAACCACCCATAGAGAACTGTGTCTCATACACATGTGGATCATTTGCCGGTGCTGGTGCTTTCGGGATTCGCAACGTCGAAGGTGCCACTGAGCCAACTCCAATCAAATCTACATTAACATATCTGGCAATCGGTGGTAGTAATGCCCCGAGTGCTACTGCCTTCCAATATGCATTATAGTCTTCTTGTGACACATCTCTTACGTATTGATTTGCGATAGGCCAATTTTGGGCGGCAGCTGCTTGAAAATCGTGTTCTGAGGCACAACACAAACTTGATGGTGGGTTGTCTGCTATACATATCCGCCCAATCAATTGTCGCATGGCCCGATCACCCAAGTACCAAAAACCCTTAAATAAGGGATCCCAAAAAATCATCCGTAACCCCGATATCTCACGAGCATATAAGATGACATCAGAGTTACGATAGGCAGAAGTCTCGTATGGCTGCCATATAATGGACTCGGGTGACCGCATCTCAAGCTGATGTTGACTGCTTGAGATGTTAAATCGCTGTGCTCCCTTTACTTTCTTTCTGTTCCCCCTCGACCAACGAAATATGCGGGGCCACGCATCGATGGATGGATCGACTAGAATAGGGCATGTCGTGGCCATGTACTCATGATGTAAATACTGCAAAATTTATCAATAAATTTAATTCATTAGATTAAGTTGACATATATTGTAATGAAACATAAATTTTAATAAATAAGATAAAACGAAAATATACCTCGAGTATTTGCCACATGCATTCAACGTTAGTCAACGATCGTCGACTGGCTTTGTCCAAAGACCATAAAATACGGGGATAAATAGCCGAACCCCAGTCGTATGTGCCGATGGCAGGAATATCCTCCAGATAATGTAAATAGCCGAGGTCGAAAGTGGAGTGAGCATTTGGAAAAAATACACTCCCCAATACATAAAACCAAAATGCCCGAGCTATGATTGGGGACATATAATCTGGTAAAGGTTCAACCTTGACAAAATTTTCTATGTATTTTTTAAGGTCAAAACTGGAATTCCCGCACTAGTAAATCTCTGTATATGAATTTCTGGGAAAAATTCATTTATGGTATTAACAAAATTTGTATATTGTTCAATTCGTAGATTTTGAATGGGTCGTCCTTGTCCAATTGGTATGCCTGCACGAATGTTTAAAATTTTGTCATATATTAAAATAATTTTGAATATAAATACCATAAAATATATTTCAAAAAATCAATTATGAATTTAAGTACAACTAATTATTTGCACATATTGAAACAATTATGAATATAAATAATTATTTTCATATATTGACACAATCGTAATGCGGGTACATTTTTAAATATTTTTGTCATATATTGAAATAATTATGAATATAATTACCTAAAAATATATTTCAAACAATTAATTATGAATTTAAGTACAACATATTATTTTCACATTTTGAAACAATTATGATGCCGGTACATATATTTAAAATTTTGTCATATATTTAAATAACTATGAATATGAAAACCAAAATATATATTTCAAACAATCAATTATGAATTTAAGCACAACTATTAATTTTCACATATTGAAACATTAAGTGAATATAAATAATTATTTTCATATTGACACAACCGGGATGCGGGTACATTTTTCAATTTTTTTGTCATATATTAAAATAATTATGAATATAATTACCTCAAAATATATTTCAAATAATTAATTATGAATTTAAGTACAACATATTATTTTCACATTTTGAAACAATTATGATATCGGTACATATATTTAAAATTTTGTCATATATTTAAATAACTATGAATATGAAAACCATAATATATATTTCAAGCAATCAATTATGAATTTAAGTACAACTATTTATTTTCACATATTGAAACATTAAGCGAATATAAATAATTATTTTCATATATTGACACAATCGGAATGCGGGTATATTTTTCAATTTTTTTTGTCATATATTGAAATAATTATGAATATAATTACCTAAAAATATATTTCAAGCAATTAATTATGAATTTAAGTACAACATATTATTTTCACATTTTGAAACAATTATGATGCCGGCACATATATTTAAAATTTGGTCATATATTTAAATAACTATGAATATGAAAACCATAATATATATTTCAAACAATCAATTATGAATTTAAGTACAACTATTTATTTTCACATATTGAAACATTAATTGAATATAAATAAATATTTTCATATATTGACACAATCGGAATGCGGGTACATTTTTCAATTTTTTTGTCATATATTGAAATAATTATGAATATAATTACTTAAAAATATATTTCAAACAATTAATTATGAATTTAAGTACAAAATATTATTTTCACATTTTGAAACAATTATGATGTCGGTACATATATTTAAAATTTTGTCATAAATTTTAAATAACTATGAATATGAAAACCATAATATATATTTCAAACAATCAATTATGAATTTAAGTACAACTATTTATTTTCACATATTGAAACATTAAGTGAATATAAATAATTATTTTCATATATTGATACAATCGGAATGCGGGTATATTTTTCAATTTTTTTGTCATATATTGAAATAATTATGAATATAATTACCTAAAAATATATTTCAAACAATTAATTATGAATTTAAGTATAACATATTATTTTCACATTTTGAAATAATTATGAATATAAGTAGAACGAAATAAGCCATAAATTATTACTGAAAAGCACTGTGAAGTCCAGCGGAGTGAACGCAAGCTCGACATATGGTAGTTGGAAGGTATGCGTCGTGTCCCACCAACGTTCGATCACCGCCGTCACAATACATTGATCGGAATTGGGCATCACCATAGAAAAGAAATTCGACATAAAACCGACACTATCGATAATTGTTTTGATATCTGGTTTCTGTCTTGAATCAATTTGTACAATTTCATTGGCCCCACCCAATTCCCCCGAAATTCGAATTTATTTCCGTTTATTATCGGAGTTTCGCCATCCGACGCGTGTGATACTCCGTCGTAAATACGGGTATAGTTGTCAATTACGGGATTCGACGATTGAATCGGCGCGGAAGAATCGGGAATTATCGTTGAAGTCGACCCGTGTTTTTTTGATTTCCCGATATTAATATATTTCTTCCATTTTCTACCTAATTCCATCGTGTTGACAAGATCTGATTTGGAGGATTTTCTATATCTAAATTGGGACTGATTTGAAATTATTTTTGGGAATAAATGGAATGATTTTTTAGAGTATATGAATAAATTTAGGAAAAATATATAAAAAGTTTGGACTGAATTATATGAGACTGGTACGTACAAATTTTGAGTAAATAAGAAAAGAAAATGGAGGAAGGAGATTATCGATGAAAATGGAGAAGATGAAAGATGCAGAAGAAGATGAAGAAGAAAGAATATGAACTGAATAAATATAAACGGATCCAGAAGAAAGAAGAAGAATGAAGAAGAATGATGAATGTTACTGAATATATAAACGGAGGAATGTTACGGTTTAAATGTGATCGTTAAGTTCTTACGAACTTCTATAGTTCGTAAGAACTTCCTACGGACTTCATTTGTCCGTAAGAAGTTCCTACGAACTATAGAAGTTCGTAGGATCTCCCCCACTACTTGCTGCCCATTTGGGGGAAAGGTAAAAGACACACACGCGCCTCACACCTACCTTTCGCCGATTCACACCATTACGGATGCTCTTAAATAAATAGTGTGTGTGTGTGTATAACTTATATTATTTTATGTATATACAATTAAAATAATATTTATATGAAATGTATATAGGGTTATAAATAAATAAATATATAAATAAATATGTCTGCTGGTAATACCAAATTACCAATCTCTACCACCACACCCCGGCATATAAAGAAAATAAGCGAACCATTTCCCAGTGGTGAGTCTACACACGTCACAGTGCTCTCTGCTGTGGTTAATAACCCTAAGGCCTTCGCAAAATGGGTAGCTATAAAACAGTGCGTCGCCCCAGTATCAAATAAAACCCGAACCATAGTACCATGGATATAAAACATACCCTCAATCGCGGGTGGTGCCTGCGGAGCTGCTGCCTGGTGGACGTTATAGACACGTCCGTACTGTAACTGTCCCTGCTGCACTGGAGCGGCTGGAATGGCCGGTAGGGCTGGTACATGAGCTGGTGCTGGAAGGGCAGCTGGAAAAAGTGGCCTCTGTGGCTCATTACGGGAACCCTGCTGCTGTGGGGCCCTATCACCCTCTCGACAACTCTCCTGCCCGTTTTCTTCCCTGCAGATGGAAGCGGTGATCCTGGCAGTGTAGCAAAGCAGCATTGAGTACATCAGTGAAAGTACTCAGAGACAGATTCCCTATAAGGTGCTGACGGATCCTCCAAGCTAACTTGTCCATAAAAAACAGTATCTTCTTACCCTCACTGGGTGCCTCATATGGCATTATAGTGAGAAGTCTCGTGAACTCCTCCTCATACTCAGCAATAGTAGAATTTTCCTGCTTTAACTTCAGTAACTTCCGCCTCATCTCAGTTTGCACGACGGGTGGAAAATACTTGCGGTCAAACCGCTACCAGAATAACTGAATCAGAATAGTATCCCTCTCCTCCAAGGTGGTGGTGGACTCCCATCACTGCAAAGCGGCCCCCACTAGCTTAAAGGAAGCCAACAACTGTTTCTGCACAACCGTGCACTCATACATACGCAGATGCCTCTGGATATCTTTCTTCCATTAGCTGACGATAGTGATATCTGAACTACCCGAGAACTCAGGGGGATACGCCTTCTGAAAGGCATTCCTAACCCGCTCCCATGCTGATGGAAGCTGTGCAGGTACTGGCGCCACTGCCTGAATCTGGGGTGGAGCCTGCTGTACTACCGCTAACGCGGCATTCACCGCCTGAGCAATAATAGCGGCTACCTCATTAGCATTCATCGTTCCCTGAGCCAAAGCTGCTGGCTGCTCGGCTTGGGGACGCCTATCCTTTGGTGCACGTCTCGGAGGCATCTGAAATGTGAAGAAATTTATTAGTCTACAGTTATTATCAAATCTTAAATAGCTGAAGACGTAATCGTAAAAGAAAGAATACAAAAATCCTAAAATAGGGCTCTATAACAAAAATGCTAAGCTGAAAGCGAAATAAGCCGTACAGATCCTAAGGACACTAGAACCTGATGCTCTGATACCACCTGTGACACCCCGCCTAATTAAATACCGGGTGATCAGTCCTTTATTAAATTAAAATCAAGGTGACGGTTGGTTAATTCTTAGCATCACTGTCGTAAAAATAACTTTACCAATTTAACACCCTAAATAATTAAGCTAAGTGCCAAAACCATTTTAGACACTACTTTCCAAATTTTATTTATATAAACCAACATTTAAACTGGGCATCATTCATAGATAAAGAATCACACAACAACTATCCTGGAATATATAAATCCAAATAACCAAACATTCAATTAATTGAATCCAATATTTAATACTTAAATGAAAAACATCCTGACAATACTAATCCCAAAGTGCAAATACTGGAAATAAATGGATTACAATATCCAATAAAACAACTGAATAATGGAAAGGGCGATACATGCCCAACTGAAATAATAGTGCTAGAAGAGGAATCAAGAAGTGAGGTCGCCTAAGCAAGAGGCCTGCAACTCCCACCCAAGCTACAGCGCGTTCCTTCCAAAGAATCCCATGCAAGACGCCCCTGTGGCTGGGCACCTGTAATATATACATATATATACAAGAGGCAAAAGAAAATGGAAACGGGTCAGAGCCCGATTGTAAAAACGATTTAAAATTTGTTTAGCAAGTATTTAAAATGTTTACTGGCCAATGCAACAACATATTAGTGCGACACACCCTTGAGAAATTCTCACCTCTCTTCTAATGTGCACACCTATCGCACTAACCTTCCCAACGGTTAAACTTGTCTTATCTTAGGTTACTCGTAAGATTTAAATTGGCAATTCAACTGTTTAAGAAGTAAATTTCATTTAATAACAAAGCTCTCAATTTAACATTATTTTCTAATAAAGTTTTCCAATATCACATTATATTTTTCAAACAAGTATTTCCAAATTGAGATCATTTATCATCTCTTACTTACTATAAACACAGGAGGTAGTTCTCAAATTTCAGAATTTAAATATATATGTTAAATACTCATATAATATATATATTCTAACAGCACCCCACATAAAAATTATGGTGCGGGCATACTCTGCTATCCAGTCCCCGTATCACTCGTAGTAAGGGAAATACAAGTTCGGAAGCACTCTCGAACTGTATTAACATAAACACAAACAACATTGAGGTGAAGAATAGAGTCTCGGTCTCTAAGAGGTCAGCACATGCCCCCACGTCTCTTAGGCCGTCTCACTATCAATCCGATTAGCCTGTACCAAAGGATCTCTATCTTCTAGGGTACAAGTCAATATCCCCCATAAAGGTCCCATTGAGATAAGACTGTCCCAGCGTGGTAACCTCAGGGATAGCAAGTAGCGCAGGCATGTTTTTACACAGTTATAATATATTCACAATCACATAGTCATATATATACAACACTTATTCACATTTCTCAATTTGGTGTACCCACAACCTATAATTATAACTTCTTGTTCTGAAGACATTTTACTCACTTATCCCGTATAACGGACTCATATCGTTTATTACGGTTATCTCCCTGTCGTGATCTTTAAAGTAACCTCACCGTCCCAAATACTTAAATCGTCACACCTACATAACCCCAAAAATTTTGTACTAATCTAAATTCCTCGAATACTGGTTTTCCTCACTCAAATTAACCGATTTCTAAAATAGGGGTAAAAATAGAAATTTCCCTAAAAATTGAAAATCTCACTCGAACCAGAATGGTTCTCGCTCGAACGACTTCCACGTGTCGCTCGAACTACTTCGAGCGACTTGTCCATATCGCTCGAACGACTTCGCGCGACATTGACATCTCGCTCTAACTACTTCGCGCGACATCGCGCGAACTGCACTGTTTCGTCTTCAACCTTTGGCAGATTTGTTTTTCACCATTTTTAAGCCTAAAAACCTCTATAGTTTAATCCCAAACGTCTCCTCTTCAATCCCAATCAATAATATCATGATTATATAACATTAATAACTTCCTGGAATCATTAATTCATCAAAAATCATTTAGATTACATGAAATCCCCAAATTAATTCGTAAGAACCCTAATTCCCAAATTTTCAATTAAAGAACCTAATTAACATCAATTCGTTCATCCATATTAATTCCAAATTTCATAATACAACCTCTACATATGATCAAGGTTCAAGCTACACAGATTCTCCTTACAACACATGCGATTTTTTCTTCCAAAACATATAATTTTTCAATCAAAATACGAAATTTTTATTCCTAAACTACCATGAGAGGAACATTAACTAGAATTCAGCAAGATAAATACTTGCTTGTAGATTTCAGGGTTCTGATTTGTGGACGAATTTGGTGTGGTTGCGTTCCCCGTCGTGCGATCTACTCGTTGGTGGTGGTGGCGGTGCAACCGGATGCATTTTTGGCCTTGGATTGCTTGGAAAGCTTTCTACCTTCCTCTCTAATGGTCATTCTAAGGTTGTGAGTCTGCTAACCCTAAAAGACCGTTCCAAATGGCTGATATAACTCAAAAATGCAAAATGTCCAGAATGCCCTCCCGGGATGCTAAATAGGCCTAAAAACGCCTCGAGACCCAAACAAAACCCCCGGGTACACTTTTCTGACTATCTCGACCCTTTTGGACACTTTGGCGCACTCAAAACGACCATACGAGTGACTTATAATTTATTCACTTCTATTAATGAATATTTAGTCCCGACGCGACACGGGCGCGTCCCGGTTTAAATTTCCAAAATTATCATTTTATTCACTCGTGACATTTAATAGTACCAATATTATATTACTTTAATCATTAGTAATATTCAACAAGTTTCCAATGATTACTAACTCTCGTCACGTTAGTAATTAAAAATATTTAATTTTCGAATTTATATTAAATTAATAACTCACATTAAATTTAATAAATCCCCAATTTTAGAAAGAATAAAATACGGGGTATTACATACTTCCCCCCTAATAACGGAATTTCGTCCCGAAATTCGAAAAATAAGGCATACCTGGTAAGAATAAATCTGGGTATTTCTCGCGCATATCTGCCTCGCGCTCCCAGGTGGATTCCTCCACATTATGATGCTCCCACGGGACCCGTACAAGTGGAACTACCTTCGACCTCAATCTCCTCTCGCTATGGTCTAGGATAGCCACTGGTCTCTCCTCGTAAGAGCTGTCAGGCTATAAGTCTATCTCATCAATTGCGATGTGGGTGTGAGCCATGTCATCCCGAAGGTATCGTCTTAACGACGAGATGTGGAATACATCGTGAATGTGATGTAAATGCTCTGGCAGTCCCACTCTGTATGACACCGGCCTAATCCTCTCGATAATGGGAATTGGTCCCACGTACCTCGGGGCCAATCTCCCTTTCTTCCTGAACCTCATCACTCCCTTCATAGGAGATACACGTAGTAACACTTGGTCCCCCACGTTAAACTCTCGGAAGAATCGTTTTGCATCGGCGTAACTTTTCTGCCTGTCCTATGATACTCGAATGCGACTCCTGATAATATCAATCCTCGCGGAGGTTTCCTGAATCACCTCTGGTCCTAGCAACTTGTTATCCCCCACCTCTAGCCAACAAGTTGGGGAATGACACGGCCTACCATACAAAGCCTCGAATGGAGCCATGCCAATCGTGAACTGATAAGAGTTATTATAAGCGAACTCCACCAGTGGAAGATGTGGATCCCAACCTCCTCCAAAATCAAGAACACACATGCGTAGTATATCCTCCAAAATCTGATTAGTACGCTCTGTCTGTCCATATGTATGTGGGTGATAAGTTGAACTCATCCTCAACTCTGTACCCATAGCCTCCTGAAAACTCTCCTAGAAACACGACATGAAAATCTTGTCTCTATCTGACACAATATTCAGGGGCACCCCATGCAATCTGACAATCTCAGCAATGAATAACTGAGCATACTGACCCGTGGTATAGTCTATTCGCACCGGCAGAAAGTGAGCCACCTTGGTCAAACGGTCCACAATCACCGAGATGGAGTCGTGGCCCCGCTGTGATGTAGGCAACCCTGTAATAAAATCCATGGAAATACTCTCCCACTTCCACGCGGGTATTTCCAATGGCTGAAGCAACCTTGAAGGTTTCTGATGGTCCACCTTTACTAGCTGGCAGGTTGAACACTTGGATACGAACTCAGCAATATCCTTTTTCATCCCACTCCACCAGTATTACTGCCTCATATCCTGGTACATCTTATCTCCCCCAGGATGTACTGCGAATCGAGACCCGTGGGACTGGGTCATCACTGCATGACGTAAGTCTGCTCCTTCCGGAACCACTAATCTCCCATTAAACCTCAAACCCCCATCAGAACTAACAGAATAGGACTCAGCACCCTCGACTAAAAGTCGTACAATATGCTCCTGGCAAAATGGTTCTGTGGTCTGTGACTGTATCACCCTCGTAACAATCTTGGGTGTCACTGTCATGACAGATATGATAGAATGGGCCACTGCATCCTGGTGACCCAACTCTTTCCACTTTGCTTTCCAGACGTCACTACATCGTCTACCGGTCTACGGCTCAACGCATCAGCAACTACGTTGGCCTTTCTCAGATGGTATTGTACGTCGAACTGATAGTCCTTCACAAACTTTAACCGCCTGCGCAGACGCATATTCAGTTCTCGCTGAGTGAACAGGTACTGCAGTGATTTGTGGTCTGTGAACAAGTGGAATTTCTCTCCCAATAAATAGTGCCTCCAAATCCTCAATGCAAAAACGACCGCAACCAACTCTAGGTCGTGAGTGGGGTAGTTCTTCTCGTGCGGCTTAAGCTTGTGGGAGGCAAAAGCTATAGCCTTCTCCTCTTGCTGAAGTACTCCCCCAAGTCCTCATAAGGAAGCATCGGTGTAAACCAGGTACTCCACGCCCGGCTTAGGTAAAGTAAGGACCGGTGCTGAAGTAAGCTTGTCTTTCAGCTCGTCGAAAGCCAATTAGCAAGCATCATCCCAAACATATGGAACCCCTTTGCGAGTCAGGTTCGTCAATGGCCCCGCTATTTTGGAGAACCCCCGAATGAATCTCTTGTAGTATCCCGCTAATCCCAAGAAACTACGCACTTCCGTCGGTGTCGTGGGTTGTCCCCACTCCCTCACTGCTGACACTTTACTCGGATCAACTGCTATCCCTTGTTCAGAAACAACATGCCCCAAGAATTGTACTTCCCACAATCAGAACCCGCATTTCTCATATTTAGCATATTGTTGATGCTCTCGTAGAGTCTGAAGAACCTGCCTCAAGTGCTCGGCATGCTCCTCCTCGGAGTGTGAATATATCAAAATGTCATCTATGAAGACGATGACAAACTGATCCAAGAACTCTCTGAACACTCGGTTCATTAAGTCCATGAATACGGCTGGAGCATTTGTGAGTCCAAATGGCATCACTCTGAACTCATAGGACCCATACCTCATCAAGAAAGAAGTCTTTGAAACATCCTGCTCCCTAATACGTAATTGATGGTACCCTGACCTCAGATCTATCTTCGAAACGAAAGTTGCTCCCCTCAGTTGGTCGAACAGATCATCGATTCGAGGCAACGGATACTTGTTCCGTATCGTGACCTTGTTCAGCTCCCGGTAGTCCACACATAGCCTCAGTGAACCATCTCTCTTTTTCACAAACAAAATTGGAGCGCCCCAAGGTGAGGTACTCCTGCAAATGAAGCCCTAACCTAACAGCTGCTCTATCTGATCTCGTAACTCTCGCATCTCCGCCGGAGCCATACGGTATGGAGCGCGCGCTATAGGTCGAGTATCCGGTAATAAATCTATGACAAAATCTATCTCACGACTGGGGGTAGGACTGGTATCTCCTGACATACATCGAAATACTCACGAACAACTGGGATCTAGTCTAAGGGAATCACAACCTCCTTAGAGGTATCCTCCTCTATGAAATATAAATGATTGGTCGAGCCTCCCTCTGGGCGAGGCATCGCCACTACAAACATCTCTTGCCCCGGGATGGCAAAGACAATACTCCCACCGAAATAATCTATCATGGCTCTGTAAGCTGCGAGCATGCATATCTAAGACTAACATGTCTGCTGGTAATACCAAACTACCAATCTCTACTCCCACACCCCGGCATATAAAGAAAATAAGCGAACCATTTCCCAGTGGTGAGTCTACACACGTCACAGTGCTCTCTGTTGTGGTTAATAACCCTAAGGCCTTCGCAAAATGGGTAGCTATAAAACAGTGCGTCGCCCCAGTATCAAATAAACCTGACCCATAGTACCATGGATATGAAACATACCCTCAATCGCGGGTGGTGCCTGCGGAGCTGCTGCCTGGTGGACGTTATAGACACGTTCGTACTGTAACTTCCCCTGCTGCACTGGAGCGGTTGGAATGGACGGTAGGACTGGTACCTGAGCTGGTACTGTAAGGGCAGCTAGAAAAAGTGGCCTCTGTGGCTCATTATGGGCACCCTGCTACTGTGGGGCCCTATCATCCTCTGGACAATCCTAGCGCTTATGGCCATTCTTGCCGCACACAAAACATCAGCCTCTAAAATTTCCTCCCCTCTGACCCTACTGACCACGACCCTGTTGGCCGTTACCGCCCCGCCACTGGCCCTGTTGAAAACGCTATTGGCCCTGCTGCTGGCGGTGTTGGCCTTGCTGGCCCTCCTGATTAGGCTGGCCCTACTGACCCTGCCTATATCCCCCAAATCCCTTCCAGGAATCACCTGATCGGAACCGCTTGGCAGGGTCCCCCTGATAGGAACTCTGCTCGTGCTAACGAGTCTGTCCCTGAGATGTCTATAAATAAGTATTTCCAAATTGAAATCATTTATCATCTCTTACTTACTATAAACACAGGAGGTAGTTCTCAAATTTCAGAATTTAAATATATATGTTAAATACTCATATAATATATATATTCTAACAGCACCACACATAAAAATTATGGTGCAGGCATACTCTGCTATCCAGTCCCCGTATCACTCGTACTAAGGGAAATACAAGTTCGGAAGCACTTTCGAACTGTATTAACATAAACACAAACAATATTGAGGCGAAGCATAGAGTCCCGATCTCTAAGAGGTCAGCACATGCCCCCACGTCTCTTAGGCCGTCTGACTATCGATCCGATTATCCTGTACCAAAGGATCTCTATCTTCTAGGGTACAAGTCAATATCCCCCCATAAAGGTCCCATCGAGATAAGACTGTCCCAGCGCGGTAACCTCAGGGATAGCAAGTAGCGCGGGCATGGTTTTTACACAGTTATAATATATGCACAATCACATAGTCATATATATACAACACTTATTCACATTTCTCAATTTGGTGTACCCACAACCTATAATTATAACTTCTTGTTTTGAAGACATTTTACTCACTTATCCCGTATAACGGACTCATATCGTTTATTACGGTTATCTCCCTCTCGTGATCTTTAAAGTAACCTCACCGTCCCAAATACTTAAATCATCATACCTACACAACCCCAAAATTTTTGTACTAATCTGAATTCCTCGAATACTGGTTTTCCTCACTCAAATTAACCGATTTGTAAAATATGGGTAAAAATAGAAATTTCCCTAAAAATTGAAAATCTCGCTCGAACCAGAATGGTTCTCGCGCGAACGACTTCCACGTTTCGCTCGAACTACTTCGAGCGACTTGTCCATCTCGATCGAACGACTTTGCGCGACATTGACATCTCGCTCTAACTACTTCACGCGACATCGCGTGAACTGCACTGTTTCGTCTTCAACCTTTGGCAGATTTGTTTTTCACCATTTTTAAGCCTAAAAACCTCTATAGTTTAATCCCAAACGTCTCCTCTTCAATCCCAATCAATAATATCATGATTATATAACATTAATAACTTCCTATAATCATTAATTCATCAAAAATCATTTAGATTACATGAAATCCCCAAATAAATTCGTAAGAACCCTAATTCCCAAATTTTCAATTAAAGAACCTAATCAACATCAATTCGTTCATCCATATTAATTCCAAATTTCGTAATACAACCTCTACATATGATCAAGGTTCAAGCTACACAGATTCTCCTTACAACACATGCGATTTCTTCTTCCAAAACAAATAATTTTTCAATCAAAATACGAAATTTTTATTCCTAGACTACCATGAGAGGAACATTAACTAGAATTCAGCAAGATAAATACTTGCCTGTAGATGTTTACGTATATATGGTACAGTTATATACGGGTAAATATGTAATTAGAATTGTATTAATTATATAACTTGTGAGGTTTTTATATGGTATCAAATGAGAATTGATTTAAATAAGTTAGTGTGATTAATAACTTATAACGCGTATTCTAAACTCACTCGGGATAGAGTAGTGGGAAGAGGAAGAAATATGTATATATATATATATATATATATATATGATAAGACTAGTTATGGGTAGATAGCTAAATTGGTCTTATATAGGTACGTTAGGCATGCACATTAGTCGAGGGGTGAGGTATCCTCAAGAGGGTGTACGACACTAACTTAAATATGAAGAGCATTCATGCATTCTAATTTACTGTAATTAAATTCACTTGCTAAATATTTTCAAATGTTTTGGGTTCTAACCCTTGAAATAAAATATTTTCAAAACCTTTTAGGTGTCCTACCACAGGGGCGCCAGACTTGATCTTTAAGCAAGGTACGTAGCTGCGGTACATGTGGGTGCTGCAGGATATTGCCTTAGTCGACCATTTCATTCTCTTCTAGATAGGTATGGTCCTAGCTATACTTTGGGCATGTTGCCCCTGGCTTGTACTCAATACTTTTGGTTCGGCATGTATTAGTTACACTTTACATACTTTGGAATTTTTTTGGATTGCTTGTATAGTCGATGTTATTCGGCTAACACTTTTATTAGGTAATTGTGGCATGATTAGATTCTCTTATGTTATGTTGGTTATTCGAATTCTTATTGCACATCCTGGTTTTGGATTAAGTCATAAGATAAAATTTGGCTCCGACTTAATTAAAAAATAGGTGGTTAGTAATTAATAATGTTACGACAGTGATGCTAAGAATGAACCATATGTAAATCCTGATTTAATTTGATAAAGGCTTGATCAACCGGAATTTAATTAAGTGGGGTGTCAAAGATGGTATCAGAGCATTAGGTTATAGTGTCCTTAGGATCTATAAGGCTTGCTGTAGTTTTAGCATTGATTTCTTCGGCATAGAGCCCTATTATTAGGATTGTGACTCATCTTTATGTTTATTAGTTGTCGCACTTCTGCTATGTTAAGAATTATATTAATCGTGAACTAATACAAATCGTTCTACATTTCAGATGCTTCCCAAGAGAGGGAGAGGTAGACCCCTGAGGGCAACCGCCAAAGGCAGAGAGGGAGAGGCTCCTCAGGAGCCCGATGTTCCACAACCCCAGGCTCCACAGGGGTTTGTATTAATGGAGAAGGTAGCATGTATTATGGCCCAGGTGATCAATGCCTCCATGGTAGGGATGGAAACCTACTTCCCTCAGCCTCACCCACAATAGCCTATGTCTCCAGGAGTGCATGCCCACCTAGGGCCGTCTGATTGGCAGAGTGTTCGCGAGATCTTTCAGAAGGGCCATCCCCCAGAGTTTTAGGGTGGTGCGGATGGGATTTTGGCACACTAGTTGAGGAGAATATGCAGAGAAACTTGCGTATGGTTGATTGTAGCGAGGTTCAGAGGCAAATGCTAGTGACATTTAGGCCGATTGGGGCCGTCTTGCAGTGGTGGGAGTCCACGACCACTATTGCAGAGAGAGATTCGATGACTTTTATAGAGTTTTAGGCGCGGTTCGACCGCAAGTACTTTCCTCTAGCTATTGAGACTGAGATGAGGAGGAGGTTTCGGGAGGTGGTTCAGGGTGACCGATCCGTAGCCGAGTACGAGGAAGAGTTGACTCGTTTGGAAATTCTCATTCCAGGTGAGGTGAGCAATAAAGAGAGAGATAAAGCTAAGTTTGCAGATGGGTTGGCCTATAGAATCATACAACATCTGATTGGGAATCCTTCTTTGGTGACTTACATTGATGTGGTCAATGCTTCTTTGCTTTATTGTCAGGATCAACACTTCCATCTTAAGGTAAGAAAGAGGAGTGGTGAGCCAAGCTAGCAGGGCAAAGCTAATGGTGGAGCTACTAGCGAAGCACAGTAGGGCAGGATACCCGTCAGGGGAATTCTACTAAGAGATTCCGATTTGGAGGATAAGGGTTCAGGCAGGGCCAGCAAGGCTCGAACCAGCAGCAGGTTCCTCAGGGCTAGGGGAAGAATGAGGGTGGCCATCAGGTCCAACACCCGGGGCAGCCTCATCAGGGCCAGCAGGGTCACCACTAGGTGCATCTACATCAGGGTCAACATGACTAGTATCTGAGAGACAGGCTGAGGCGCTGTTACATTTGTGACCAGCCAGACCACTTGAAGAAAGATTGTCCAAAGAGAGGTAAGGGCCAACAGTAGGGTGACCCATAGGGACAACAAGTTCAGAGGCCTCCAGCGGCGCCAGCTCCCCAGATTTCGTAGAAGTTAGGACAGTTGCAGTATGGACGTCTGTACAACGTCCGAGATGTTTCGATTCCCCCAGCACTGTAGGTGCCCCTGACAGTAGAGGGTACGTTCACTATCAATAGTTATGATGGTAGAATCCTTTTTGATACTGGTGCATCACATTCAATTGTTAGGACCCATTTTGCTAGATTCGTTGGGTTACTATACGGACAATAGTCTACTCATGTGTGTGGAGTCACCGATAGGGGTGGATCGCTCATTCACTCGATTTGGAAGGGGGTAGACATTGTGACTAGAGGACACAGTTTGTGGCAGACCTCTGGGTATTAGATTTGTAGGGCTATGATGTTATATTGGGAAGATATTGGTTATCAGGTTATATGACGATGGTACAAGGTTAAAACACCAAGTGTAGATAATAAGAGGTAAGGCTCGAAGAAGATTTTTTTTAAGAACGTTATGTTAGAATTCGAGGGAGGTGTGGAAGGGTGATTTACCAATGAACGGAAATCATCCAATTGGGATCACGTGTGGGGGAGTGTAGTGACACTCAAGTCTAAATTTCGGGCAAAGGAGTTTTCTCTTAGAAGCAGTATAGGGTGATGGGATCCAGTCAACACACTTATGGGGAGATAACATAGATAATAAAGAATTTGGGGTGCGGATTAGTATGAATACTCTCACTAGAGATAAATGGAGAGGAAAGAGAAATTTTAGATATTTTCAAAAAAGGATTTGGAAGTTGATAATAGACCCGCGGGTAGATAATAGAAACACGTATAGGAAATATTATTGTAGTATATTAGTACTAGATAGGGGTGTGCAAAAAAACCGCCCGAACCGAAAACCGAACCGAACCGGCCCGAACCGAACCGAAACCGGCGGTTTTTTTTAGCCCGGTTCGGTTTGCGGTTTAAGGATTTAAAAAACCGACAATATCGGTTCGGTTGTCGGTTTAGACAAAGAAAAAACCGATTCGAACCGAACCGAATCGACATCAATATTATATATTAAAAAACCCTTAAATATCTTTTATTTTTATATCCAAACACCATTAACCAACCTCCAAAACCGACCAAAACCGAAAACCGACCTACAAAAAACCGACCAAAACTGAAAATCGGTTAAAATCGAACCGAAACCAAACCGAACTGAAACCGATGTGAACCGAAACCGGCGGTTTTTTTCATCGTCGGTTCGGTTTCGGTCTGATTTTTTCCAAAACCGAACCGATCGGTTCGGTCTGAATTGCGGTCCAAAACCGAACCGAACCGACCCGTGCACACCCCTAGTACTAGATCCTCGTGAGAAACAGGTTTAGTAGAGGTATCTTTAGTATTACTAGTGTGTATTTTACCATGGAGTAACAGGGTACTCTTCGGTTCCACCTGAAAGGAATGGGTGGGAATATTGGGACGATATATTTTATGAGGATTAACTTGTTTGAGAGGTGATATTCGAGGTGTGGTTTCATTCTGGGTACGAACGAGTTCACAATGGTGGGCGGTTATAGGAGGGCTATCGTGTTCACTATTCCAGGACATGAGTTATACTTGTATGATGTTCCACCTGAAAAGAGGATCGAGATCGTGGCAATATTTTGTGAAGTAGACTCCAGAGGGTACAATTGTCTAGTTATATTAGAATATGGTGCGCAAGAACTTTTACTGATTTGATATAGGGTATGGCGGGTTACCATGGAGCGGAGGGATTTAGCTCATTATTGATATTTAGCTCAAAGGGCTTAGTGATAGTGCGAGTGAAGTAGTGTATGACTTCTTTAGACGTGCAAGAGTCAATGATTTGTCATGTGAGTATAGGGACATAGTTTAAGTGTCCTGATCGTATAGGTGGAAAGTGTTGCGAAAGAAACACTACGAGGATTTGCACCACGAGTTGATAGTGTAACACCCCGTAATTTTGAGGATTTAGTATTTAATTATTATTGGGAGAAATAAAAATATTTAAATTGAAGATACTTAAATTTATGATTTGGATAATTTATTTGAGTGGGAAGAATTATTTATCTTTGGCGAATTTAAGTTATATTGTTCGAATTAATGTGTGTCGCATTTTGAGGTCGAAATTGGGAGAATGTTATAAAGTATTTTGAATGATAATTCTGAGTCCGAGATTGAGTCCAGATGGGTCGAGATAGTCAGAAAAGAGTACTCGGGGGTAGTAATCGAGTCTCGGGGCATTTTTGGTCATAGCCAGGCCAACACGGGGTGATTTGGCCCATTTTAATTAGGCCCATGTGGCAAAAAACGGGATTTGGAGTTTTAAACCTAATTGGGAAAGTGTTGAACGATAGTTAACACAAATTCTAAACCTAGGGCTGGAGAGGGAATTTGGGTAAAACAAATCAAGAGCCAATCGGGGATTTTTGGAGCCAAATTAAGGGACAAAAGTGAGTGTTCTTCATCAACACCTTAATTACAACAGATCAGACTCTACGAACGATTCCAGACAAGTGGTTAACTGTTATGATTCTAAATTGGTGATAATCAATTCATATTTTTGTGATGTGTAAACCAAAATCCGTTTTGGGGATAAAAGGGTATTCGGATGAAATCGGTATTTGGAAAATTATATATCTTGATGAGATTTGGGATGATGTTAGTAGGTTTCATGATTCTGTAGTTTAGGAATATGAACCTTATGATTAAATCCAGCATGAATGGACATTTAAGTTCTGATATTAGAAATGTAAAGTGTTTGGGTGTTTGAAACCCGGGTAAAACCCGAATCTGTAAAACGTTAAGATTTGTGGAAATTGGTGATTGAATTAAGGCTTCTAGGTTGAGTAGAACCTGTTTTCATATGTTAATATGGTGGATTATGATCGGATATTTTTATGGGAGAATGTAGAATCTTGGATGGGTTAACAATGGCTGAACAGCAAGCCGGAGAAGAAAGGGACCTGGTCGATCGATCGATCGATGGTCCCAAAATTCTGGCAGGTCCGCCAATTTTATATATAAAGGGGAAATTAATTTAGATTTTTCTCTTACTTCTTATTTAGTGATAAATTCATATGTATCACATATTCCTTAGCAATTATAAGGTGATATAATTGGGTTTAGGAGGGTGATAATTGTATGCCATGAGATGGATAAATTTTCAGAAATAATTTGTGAGTATTGATTTTGGACCGAGGGAAAATATTCGGGTATTGTAGTTGAGTGGCACTACATTATTAAAGTAATTGAGGTGTAATTAATTAGTTATGGGGCGAAATATAGAATCGGGTATTAATGATGGTACGGGCCAAGTGAGCGAGTCCGGGTATAATGGTTGGGCGACACCAAGTGTTAAATTAATTAAAGTGTAAATTAATTAAATGTGAGTCGGACCATAGACTCGGATTGGTATTAATTAATTAATGTGTAAATTAATTAAATTAGAGTTGGACCATGGACTCGGATGGGTAATAATTAATTGATGTGTTAATTAATTAAATTAGAGTCGGACTGTAGACTCGGGAAAGTAAGAAATTTATTAATGTGTTAATTAGTTAAATTAGAGTCAGATCGTAGACTCGGGAAGGTAATGAAATTTATTAATGAGAAATTAATTACTTTAGAGTCGGACCATAGACTCGGGAATGTACAAGCTAGTGCTACGGGTTTTTAGTACATGGTAAAGTCGGGATTTATATTATATATATACGGTGTGGTGATAGTATATATATATATATATATATATATATATATATATATATATATATATATATATATATGTGTGTGTGTGTGTGTGTGTGTGTGTGTGTGCGTGCACTATTAAATATCAGGGACTAGATATTTATTTAAGTTATATACTCTAGTGCTATCAAGGGAGGTTGCGCGATGTGGATGAATCCCCTAGCTTGAGAAGTAGGGTGAGTATATCCCCAGGTCATAGCGTCCGGTATATGGGTGAGGGGTTTATCTCACTTTCAGGGAAGGAATATGACCGCCTCCACTACATTTATATTTTGGGCCAGGTTGGTGAGAGATTTCAACTTAGAGAACTAGGTTATGTGAGCACACCTAGTGAAATAGCATTTTAGAGGTAATCATCCGGTGAGGGTATACTCGAAGGGATGGATATACATATGATATATGTGTGGATGTTGTGGTAAAGGTACGTATATAATTGTAGTAAATATTATATGCGGGTAATAATACAGTGTGTGATGTAATTATTTTATATAACTTGTGTCACAGTTATATGATATTATTTAAAGGAAATTAATTAAGTTAATTAGTGAGATAACTTGCAACCCGTGGATAATAATACTCGATTTAGAGTGGAAAGCCAAGGGAGGATTACAAGGACTAGTTGGATGGGGTAGTAAAACTAGGCAGGGTTAAGGTAATCGTTAGGTGTGCACATTAGTGGAGGGGTGAGAATGTCCTCAAGAGAGTACGACACTAACTTAAATATGGAGCGCATTCATATATTTTAAATTACTGCAGTTAATTCACTTGCTAAATATTTTCAAAATGTTTTGGGTTCTAACCCTTGCTATAAAACTATTTTCAAAACCTTTTAGGTGTCCATCCACAGGGACGCCAGGATTGATATTCTATTCCAGGGATACGGAGCTGCGGCATATGTGGATGCTAGCAGGAGTTTAGATAGACGCATCGTTCATTAATTCCTAGAGTAGGAATCATTTATCAGTTTCAGTTTTATTTAGGGTTTGTCCCCTAGACTTTTCAGTACAGTTTTCAGATTTATTTAGGTGTTGGATGTTTGTATTGGACTATTTACTTTGGTGGCCGATGGTTTATTCGGCATGCCATTTTATTATTTATTCAGTTATTTTAATTCATTCGTTGTGTATAGCTCATATTATAATTCCGCATGATATTGTTTTGTTTAATTAAAAAGATAAAATTTGGCACCATCTTTTTGGAATACTAGGTGGTTAGTAAGTTTTAAAAATGTTTTCGATAGTGATGCTAAGGATGAACCAACTGGGATTCCCGTTTTAATTTGGTATAGGACTGATCACCCGTATTTTATTAGGCGGGGTGTTATAGATAGGTGGGGCAATATCGGGAAGAATTGTATATTAATTGGTAAGGTCATCGAAAATATCGGGAGGTTGTAGCCACGCCGAGAATGCAGGAGCTTAACGTGAGATAAATATGGTTAAGTATGTGATGATCGAAAACTTGTACAAATATGCACGAGATATAGGGTGTATGGGCACCCTGAGAGGAGCCAGAGTCTCTATTTTGTAGATACTTAGCATATTTAGGGAGAAGACGCAAAGGCGATGATGTTGGGTATATTCCAGAGGAATGGGAATAGATGTTCCTCGGACTATGAAACGTTAAAGTGTGGGGGAGTGTTTGGGAAATGACTTTGAGTGCGTTACAATTTATGGTTTGTTACCCCTAGGATACACGAGTGATATGAATATTAGTGGATTTGTTGGCTGAAATAGCCATAGTGTATATATGTAAGTACCGTGGGATAACGGGTTATATGGTGCGAACCACAAAAGAGTAGAAGGTACACTAATAGGAAGGTTGCATTATAACAGATATTTCTACTTTCGAGAGTCATGGGAGTAACGTGAATATTTTTCCAAGTTTTGATTGTATAGATATAGTTTGGAGCTATAGTGGATAGTCATGGTAAGTCTGGGTGTTCGTGGTACCAGGGTAGGAATTAACGTTACTAGGTTTCACCGGAGATAGGGTCTCGCGTAGGTATACGGTTATGTATATTAAAACGTGTTACATATTAATGTATTAATATTGTTAATTAAAATCTAGGAGAGTACGGACAATTCTGATGTGATTTAGGGTGGTTGGACTTATTATCGAGCGGGGAGATATAGCTCGCGATTTATTTCGAGCAAGGAAATTAGTAATAGTGAGTGCGCGATAGTGTATGTTGTCTTTTTAACATAAGAGTGGAGATGTATACTTTTATGCCGAGAAGAGGGTATTTGGAATGCCATAATTGTGGGATTGAAGTTATATTACGATTTAAGGGTTGGTAAAAGACGGATTTTATTTCGTACGGTTAAATACGAGTGCAGTGTGTATGGTCGCTCTAGTTAGTTACATTCGCTTAAGAACTATATGTAGCAATGCTAAGGGTAAGTGATCACGGAGCTAGTTGAGACGGGGAGTACTAAGCTTATCCAATTTAGAGGAAGAAATTCCATCATAAGGGAAAAAGTACGTAACACCCCGTAAATTCAAGGACCTTTAATAAAATAATATTTTTAGAGAGAAAAAATTTATTTTATTAGAAAGAATTAAATTCGTGATTTGGGATAATTTTTAATTCGATGAATTGATTAATTTGGAGAATGTTATAATTAATTCAGATGGCAATTCAGAGTTCATGGTTGAGTTCGGTAGGGTCTAAATAGTCTAAAATGAGTGGCCATAGGTATAATATGGATTTTGGGACTTTTCTAGACATATTTGAGCTCCCAAATAAGTGTTTGGGCCCTTTTTAGAAGGCCCATAAGCCCCAAAACGGGATTAGAAGTATTAAGCCTAATTGTGAGAGGGTGATGAGACTTTAATTCATTTTAGAAGACTAAATTGAGGAGACCCAAAGAAGAGAGCAACTAGAGGAGATTTTGGGAGATTAAACCAAAAACAAAAGAGGAGACCGCTTCTCCATCAAAGAATTTGATTCTACAAACTTAAGGCAATGGTTTAACTTGCATTTGATTAATTGCATTTTTCTATTCATATTATAGAAGGTGTGGATTAAATACTATGTTAGGGTTAGTTCTATATTTTAATTTGGGGATTTCATGATTATGATTGAAAAATCTGTAGAGATGATAAGAATATGTAGATTTTGGTTCCCCAATTTGTGTAGATGATGTAGTTAGATTGAGAAAATTAAATGGGTGGATTTAGGATGAATCTTGGAAGGTTTTGGGGGTATAATCTCTACAGAATCGAAGGTTTTAAAGATTTAATGGGGGATTGGTTTTCTGGGCAACGAAAGAGGAGAGAGAATCGTTCGAACGACCTGGTGTCTCATTCAAACGATAACTAGTGTTGTTCAAATGACATGGTTGGTTGCTTGAACGACCTGATTAATTCTGGCAGATTTCTTCCCTCCCCTGATTCAGGCCTGATTGTTAATTTGTGATGAATGTTCCTGTTTTAGATGAATCTGAATTTTGGGAATTATAAATTTGGGTTTGAATTTGTAAAATTTACCTTTAGATTAATAGAGGATAAATCCAATAGAGAATTAAGGTTTGCGATTGAGTAATTTGAGACCTTGTAAATTAAATGGGAATCTTAATTGAAAGAAATTGAATAATGAATTGGGAATTTTGAATTTCGGGCCAAGCGAGATAGTCCGGGTATATTTAGTAGAGTGACACCAAGATAATGAAAATCAATTAGTGTATGATTAATTGAAATTGGGTCGGATTATAGACTTGAATATGTTAGGCTACTGTTTCGAATATTGTTCATGGGTAGCCTGATATATATATATATATATATATATATTATTTATAAATGTTTATGTGTATAATATTTATATTAAAGCATACCTATTCTAGTGCTATCATGGGAGGTTGCGCAATGTGGGTGAATCCCCTGGTTAGAGCATGCAGAGCGAGTATAGTCCCCAGGTCAAGCGTTCGTGTTCAGGAGTGAGTCGTATGGTGTCTAATTCGATCTCACTACCGTGGAAAACTATGATCGCCTCCAAAGCTTTTATTACATTTTTTGATGCGGGGAGCTAACCGTGTCAGTATTTCGGGTGGATGAGTATACCCAAGTATGAGAGCATTTAGAGAACACCCGATGAGTGCCTACTCGGGGGGATAGTTATATATCTATAACATGTATGTGTGAATGTTTTAGTATATTTACGTATATATGGTACAGTTATATACGGGTAAATACATAATTAGAATTGTATTAATTATATAACTTGTGAGATTGTTATATGGTATCAAATGAGAATTGATTTAAATAAGTTAGTGTGATTAATAACTTATAACTCGTATACTAAACTCGCTCGGGATAGAGTAGTGGGAAGAGTAGGATATATATATATATATATATATATATATATATATATATATATATATATATATATATATATGACAAGACTAGTTATGGGGTAGATAGCTAGATGGGTCATGTATTGGTACGTTACGCGTGCACATTAGTCGAGGAGTGAGGTGTCCTCAAGAGTTTGTACGACACTAACTTAAATATGAAGAGCATTCATGCATTTTAATTTACTGCAATTAAATTCACTTGCTATATATTTTCAAATGTTTTGGGTGCTAACCTGTGACACCCCGCCTAATAAAATACCGGGCGATCACTCCTATATCAAATTAAAACAGGAGTCTCATATGGATCATTCTTAGCATCACTGTCGAAAATCCATTTAATTACTAATAACCTATTAGGCCGGTGTCAAAATTTTACTTAGCTACTCTTTTTAAATGACTATAATTAAAACATCCACACTGTTTTGCGTAAGTGAAACTGAAATAAAATAAAATAACCGAACACTTGGTCAAAATTATACAACCATATCGAATGCCGTGCTAAAAGAATAAATAAATGCAATTGGGCCATTGACCCGAATATTTATACAGTACCTCTTATCTAGAGTACAAAGGTAGAAGCGGCTATCGAGAACCTGTACGCATCCACAGCTGCTGCAGCTGACATCTGACTCGAAAGATGTGTCATCCAGGCGTCCCTGTGTCTGGACACCTATATATATATATATATATCAAGAAAGGGAAAAGTAGATAAACGGGTCAGAGCCCGAGTTTGAAAAATATTTAGCAAGTGCGTAAATGCCTTATTATTTTGAAAAAGGTTTTATCTCATATTTAAGTTTGGTATCGCACTCCCATGAGATACCCCTCACCTCTCTTCTATTAGTGAACACCTAACGCACCCCTCTAAACATCCTAGTCAAGCTACCCTGCTAAACTAGTCTATCACCCAACTACCATCTACCCCAGATAGTCCAAGTGTTAAGGGATAAACTTCCTCCCATTCTCAACACTGCACTAAGTTCGTGCATGGGGTGTCTCACGAAGCGAAATCCAAACAAGAACCCCCCCCCCCCCCCCGATATACTACTACTTGGCAGGGTTAATGGTAGAGATCCATTAGGCCCGTAGCACAAAACAAATGTATAAATACATATGTATATACATCTTACAATATACATCCGGATAATATCTCCCGGAGTGAGGATTACCAATTCAATTTCATCTTTATAATACACATCCGGATCTATCTCCCGGACTGAGGATCCATATACAAAGTATTTATCAATACTTATCATATTTATCTCAAAACTTTCCATTTCCTTTCTTATGTCCAGGAAATGTATATAAAAGCCAATTCATTATCATGAATTGCTTTAACATAACATATAACTTTTTAAAAGCCAATTTTATTATCATAAAAATGATTTTCCAATTTAAAACATCCCATTTCCCTTCTTATATCCAGGAAATGTATTCAAAGCCATTTTTATTATCATAAAAATGCTTTAATCATATCACATGCTTCCATTTCCCTTCTTCCATCCGAAAAACGCATCCGAAGCCAATCAATTATCCCATTTCCCTTCTTACATCCAGGAAATGTATTTAAAGCCATTTTATTATCATAAAATGATTTAACAAATCTAATACCGTCCCTCCGAGTTTCCCCATTGGATGCGCCCCTAAATGTCTATCATCTTCCAGGTCCTATCAAACAAGACAACCTACGAACCTAACAACGTCGGGAAGCGGCCATATGCCTGCGGGAAAATCAAGACCACACCCAGAATCTCCTAACCAGCGTAGTAAAATATAATCGCCATATGGCCTAGGACTATATCCACCCTGCATTCATTAGCCATGGGGCATCACCATACGCACGCAACTTCCCTTATGATAGCGATTTAGGGAGGTGTGTAACCATAATTTATTAATTATAAAAATCATTTCTTTTTCCATTTTGAAAATATTCATTTTTATATTTTCAAAATCATTTACCTCATATCATATATATACTTTAATCACATAGTATATACATATACCATATATTCCTCCTTGAATATATAAATATGGCCCTAATTGCCAATCTCATCTAGCGATGACCAATAATCCCAAAGATTCTCTCAAAGAATCATAATCATGCTTTCATATACGCATGATACTAAACCCAAAGTATTTTCTTACTTTAATAAATAATAAATACCTTAATCCCATATAAGGATTTAGTGGATATCTCCAAATATACCAATTTGCATTAACTAAATAAGTATATTCTCCAATTCATCCTAATAATCTCGTCGGATTCACTCATCCATAATCAACATAATTATGTTATCTCTTTAGATCATAATCCTCTTTAATACTCAAATTTAGAAAGCCCGCTTTAAACTCAAAGAGGAGAAGTAATAACAGTCTCAAAAATCTTGGGCTAAAAACAGGGTACCGGTTGACCGGTCCGGGACCCCCGGTCGACCGCGGGTTGCAAATAAGCCTACGAAATAAAGCAGTAGGCCCTTTTTCCTTGACGCGGTAGACCGGCCTTAGGGGCGCGGTCGACCGGTCACACCAGGTCCTCAACACTAATTTCCTCAAATCCTCCATCCAACAACCCAATTTCATTATCGGGGTTTCTAATCTACACCAAAAATCATCGCAAACATCTACACGATTAATTCTAGCCTTTATTTTTCCAATTCCCGATTTGATTTCCGAGTTGATGATTTCAACCCAGAATTGTCATCTTGTAAAAATCATATCAAATCAAGGAAAAATCAGAAAAATAAGGGTCGGCGCCCACGCAACCGTATCGAAAGGATCTACAACTTTCATGTTTTGGACGAGAGCTAAATCAGTACTCTTCCTGGCCTAGATGGCCCCATAAGTCACGGGTTTACTATTCATCATCTTCCCCAAAATCCCAAACTCCATTTTTCTCCATTTTTGTTGTTTCTAACCTCATCCAATAACTCAATAAACATCTAATCTATGTTTTACAACTAACACATCAATTATTTTGGGGTATCAACCCATTTAAATCCTAACTTTCATTTCTTCCAATTCATCACTATAGTTCACACCATTAACAAGGATTTAAGCTTAGAATTCATGTAGTATCATTATTACAATAAACCCTTATGAAAACTTCTCCCAAAAACCCATTTACACAAGAATACCCAAACCCAAAATCTTTAGGGTTTGTTAATACCAAACTACGGTATGAGATTTATGCAAAAAATTAAATAAAGCAAGTAAACACTTGCCTGGAGGATGAAATCTGACGACCTCGAGTCGAATCCGACGGAGTTTGGCCCGAATCTCCCTTTTTCTCCTCTTTTCTCTCCTCCTCTCTCTATTCTCTCTCTTTTCTTTCTTCTCTTTCTCTTTTCTCACTCTCTCCCTCTTTATAAAGAAAGAAAAAGGGTTTATACCCCTTAAAACCCAAAAACGACTCGTTTACTCAATTTCGAGCCCTTTTTAACTCTAAAATTTCTCGAAAATCAATTTTGACTTTTGGACACTCTTTTCTGACTATCTCGGACATTTCGAGACTCATGGCGCAGTCGAAATTTCCATTCGAGGTACTTGACTTCAAATCACTATTTCAACCCTAAATAAATAAATGCGGTATTCCCGTTAAAATATTTTCTTCTGTCGCTTTACCCAACGGTGGCATATTGTTAAAATACTCCAATTCATTTACTTAATCCCAAAAGTAAATATATCACCTATCGATAATCATCAAATCCTTAAAAATTCCAAAATCACTATTCTGGGAAATTCTCCAAATTGCCAATTTATACTTAAATTTTGGAATTTAATTGTCTCCAAAAGGACGGGTTGTTACATAACCCTGGCTATAAAATATTTTCAAAACCTTTTAGGTGTCCTACCACAGGGGCGCCAGGCTTGATCTTGATGCAGGTTACGTAGCTGCGGCACATGTGGGTGCTGCAAGATATTGCCTTAGACTCCTGTTTCATTCTCTTCTAGATAGGGATGGTCCTAGCTCTACTTTGGGCATGTTTCCCCTGGCTTGTACTCGATACTTTTTGTTTCGCATGTATTAGCTGCACTTTACATATTTTGGACTCTTTTTGGCTTGCTTATATAGTCGATGTTATTCGACTAACACTTTTATTAGTTATTTGTGGCATAATTAGATTCTCTTATGTTGTGTTGGTTATTCAAATTATTATTACACTTCCTGGTTTTGGATTAAGTCATAAGATAAAATTTGGCATTAGCTTAATTAAAGAATAGGTGGTTAGCAATTAATAATGTTGCGACACTGATGCTAAGAATGAACCATATGTAAATCCTGATTAAATTTGACAAAGGCTTGATCAACTGAAATTTAATGAAGCGGGGTGTCACACTAACTCTGTGCGTTGACTAATATTTTTCAGGTATTAGTACTGGAGTAGCTTCATAGGAGTGTTTGGCGTTATATATTGGAGGTGCAGCTGGAGTTATTTATTATGTGCTTGGTAGTTTAGCTTAGTTTCCATTCCTTCTCATTTATATTGAAACTCACTTGATGGATTGGGTGGGCTACTAGGTTCCACAGTTGTTACGTTTTTTATTCAAATGTTTCAGTATGGGTTCAGATTTATATTATTGGAATTTATATTTAATTTGAGATTGGATTTATTTGGAGTTTAGCATGATGATGGATTTTATATTGCATGAATGGTTATTATTTATGTGATCTATTTAATTATTATTTTATGGAAGTAATTTTATGTTTCATATATGTCATATGCTAAAAATGATATTTAATTGTTCTGCACCCGGCATAGTTTTGGTGGTGGCCGACGCTAGAATTACGCGGGGTTTGACAGATGGTATCAAAGCATGGTCTTAGGTCTCGTAGGTTGTGAGTCCTTTTAGATTTTGCGTTACCGATCTTTAATCTCCTTTGTCGATTCGTACTCCTTAAGGTATTGGGTCTAACATACGCGTTAGCTCCGTTTCTTGGAGATAGGAGTTTTGTGATAAGGACGTTATAGGAATCGAAATTAAAACTAGTAATTTTTTATGAGAGGATACTTAGAAGTGATTATTAGGAGATGAGATATATTTTGGAGATTATTAGTGTAGATGTTAGGTATCGTAAGTATTAGTTTTGGTGACGTCAATTGATTTGAGGACTTTAGCATTTTGATGGCTTTTGGAGATAAAATCAAGTGGTGATTCGCGAGAGCGCATGGTACACCGTTATTTTCATAGTTATGCATATATATATATATATACATATATATATATATATATATATACATATATATATATATATATATATACATATATATATATATATATATATTTGATCATGGGGTATACACGTGTAGGATTGGGTGTATGGGCGCCCGATTGTGACATTTTATGGATAGGAATATGTGAGCTTATTTTTATTTTGCGCATTTACGCTCGTTAAATTTCAAGGACGAAATTCATGTGCTAGTGGGTAAGTATGTAACACCCCGTAAATTTAAAAGGTATTAAATTAATTTGGAATTTTGGGTAAAATAAAATTTTGGAATTTATTAATTTTAGTAATTTAAAATGTTGAATTTTAATATTGAAAAGTAGGATTTAAATTGAAATTAAAATCGGAGTTAAAATGAGAATTTAAATTGAAAAAAAAATGGTTGTCGCTGTTTTGGGCCGTGACTAAGGGGCATTTTTTTAGTTTAAATAGAATCCTATAAGCATTAGAACTCCTAATCATTATAAATTAAAACTAATTCGTGGTTGGGTTCTTCAAATCGCTTTTTCCACAACTCTTCCTTCAGAAGACTTCTCCAAAATATTTACCTTTTATCTACAAACCTTTGCCCCAATTTTCTTCAAGGTTTCAACTCAAGATTTGTCAAGATTAACCGGATTTTCTAAAGACGCGCCAAGAACGGATCTTTATCAACTTTTTGAGAAGAATACATCTTTGAAATCAGAAATCTCAATCAAATTTTATTCAGGCATGGATTATCTATTCTCTTCCTTTAGTATTATGTGCTTTAAGTGTCGCATAAATTGGTAAATATATTAGAAAAAGTGAAAACTAAATTTGATACTATTTTGATGAATTTTTTTAATATGGAATAAGACTTAAAACCCTCAGGTGCATAGGAGAGAGTAGTGGGTTTTGGTTGTTATGGGTGTAGAATAACATGCATAATTTTACGGGGTTTATTTTAATGAAATCGGGAGGTGTATACGCATGAAAATTATGTAGTTAATAAAAGTGGACAATTTTGGTGTGTTTCATAACTTTGCACGTTGATTAATCTATAATGATTAAATGGAAGTAATTGCGTAAAGAACGATGACGGTGTCATTAATTGAATTAAATTAAATTATGTTATCATGAATAAATTTGTGTTATTGTTTATACGCGTTGTTGAATTATGTGATTGATTGATATTTATATTTATCGTCGCGGGTATGACAGGATTTTTGTAGTATGCTCTCACCTATATTTTAGGATGCTTGCTAGATATGGGACTAGTAGGTAGGCCTTAGTTGCGATTTACTCTTTCTAGGAATGTGACTAGTTCGTGTAGATTTTTATGGATGGGTTATTCTGGGGTGGGGCCGATTTTTATGTCGTGCCATCGATTCGCTAGCCTAGGCAAAAGACTAGGAAGAGATTTTTGATAGAAATTCATCCTAATGTAGGACGTATTTAGGTATTGGGGGACCCTTAGGTATGGGACTAAGGATGTTTTTGAGGATCTCACATCAATAATAAGGGTGGGGTGAATAAATATTTGAAGAGGAGAAAAATGAGAAAATGAGAATTAATACCTAAGATAATAAAAACGGGTATTAAAATATATTGGCATTGTTAATAATTTCAGGACCGACAGTTTAAATGGTTTAGCTGGCTATTGCGATGTGTGGGTATGTGGCATCTGAATAATTGCAAGGTTGACTGGCTAAGAAAATGTGTCGTGCGTGAAACCTCGTACATAATTGCAGGGTTGACAGTTTAAATGGATCGGCTGGCTATGGTGAGGGGAGTGTGCATGGTGTAGAACAACGGGAGTACCTCAACTAAATAAATAAAATAAGATAAAGATGTAGGTGGAAGCCCCACATATGATATCAATAAGGAGGAAAATTAATAAATTGGATTAACTTAAATTAAGTTAAATGAATGGATAATTGGACTTAGACGTTGAGATGACATAAATGAGTATTTCTAGCACATGTTGTTTATTTACTCGCATCGCTATTTGTTATCTCGTTTAATTTAAAATATTCAATTGTGATATTTATCATGTATAATGCTACTGTCTGGGTTCATAGACCCTAATTGAGGGGAGTAGTGTGTATTCATGCTTGGGGCTCTGACCCTGTGCGTTGACTAACATTTTTCAGGTATTGGTGCTGGAGTAGTTGCATTGGAGTGTTTGGAGTTATATCTTGGAGGTGCAGCTGGAGTTATTTATTCTATGCTTAGTAGTTTAGTTTAGTTTCCATTCCTTTGCATTTATATTGAGACTCAGTTGATCGATTTGGTGGGCCACTTAGTTTCCACAGTTGTTACGATTTTTATTCAAATATTTCAGTATGGGTTCTAATTTATATTATTGGAGTTTGTATTCAATTTGAGATTGGATTTATTTGGAGTATATCATGGTGATGGATTTTATATTGCATGAATGGTTATTATTTATGGAATCAATTTAATTATTATTTTATGGAAGTAATTTTATTTTTCATATCTCTCACATGCTAAGAATGATATTTAATTTAGTTCGCACCTGACATAGTTTTAGTGGCCACCGACGCTAGAATTAAGCGAGGTGTGACATTTTACTCTAATAAACTTCCTCATCTAAGCGAAAGCTCAATGAATCTACAAAGGGCTCTGAATACCCTTTCCAACGGTTTACCCCATGTGCGAGTCATCCTTATGGTTGAAAAGAATGGTCCTTTATACACCGAAAACTAATCTAGAGTCCAGCGGATGTTCTCGAGGCCCGTTTGGTCAACTATTTAGCTTGAATGAAGCTGAATGAATTTTCAAATGGATATGGATACCCTTTCCAACCATCTGCCCCATGCATAAATCGGCTTTACGATACGGACGAACAACCCATTTTACTCCAAAGGGTTACTGGGCACTTTCGGGTCGCTTTTAACTTGGTCAACTTTTTGATCTGAACGAAGATGAATGAAATATCGAAGGGTTGTGAATACCCATTCCAATAGTTCATCTCGTTCACGAATCGACATTATGGTTCGGACGAACGATCCATTTTCTTCTGAAAATTTCTTGTCTAGTGACCAACTGGCGCTTCTTGGCCCCGTTTGACTTCGATGAACTCTCGAATCTGGGAGTGGCTCAATGGATTCTTAAGGGGATCTGAATACCCTTTTAAAGGTCCACCCTGTGCGCAATTCTGACATACAGTTCGTATTTTATGACCGCTTTTTCGAATAACCTGCCTCAGACTGCCGAAAGGCACTCTCAGAACCTTGCCTATCGACAGTGTGTCCAAGGTTCTAGGCCGATAGGAAAGTCAAGGACTCTATCGATCGCCCCCCCTAGACATATAAATAGATTCCATGACCTCACTTTGAAAAGAAACTTTTTCATCCCTCTCATCAATTAAGAGAACATTATCTCAAATTCAGAACTGTTCCCCTCTTGAAAAGCCCATTCCCCACATTTCTTCCATATTTTTCATACTCCTTTTAGTAAATTCCCACCCATATCCTCATACCACCATCACCTCATCCTGATATCATCTCATCTACAATCAAGACTCACTTCAGGTCTTAATATAGAGGTTACATTCTCCAGCCTTGTCTTTAAATTCTCTTATTTTAGGAATAGTTTCTTTATATTTACATTAGTGATTTATTTCGTTACATCACATAACTTAATCTCAAACCTTTATTATTAGTCATACTTTATTTTCATAAAAAACCCAAAAATAAGAAAAAGAGGGCTTACCTATAAATTCCAAACGAGGGATTATCACTACACCTCCTCACACTTGAAGCACATTTATCTCTACACATACATATATGAGAAATCCCCCGTTTGGATTTATGGGTTAAACCCCACCCTACTTTACCTTCAAACTATGTAGACTTTGACACCCCTTGGGTATGTAGGCGTCTTGGGTAAATCCCTAGACTTTTGTCCTCCCTCATACCCATAGGTTGCCTTGTTTTTATCGTATGTTCTTAATATATTTTATATGCTTACTTGCTTGTGTCTTGTCCGATGTATGCATTCGTTCTTCTATAACGACTTGTGAATGGGAAAAAACTTACATTGTACTTTGAATTACTATGTTAGGAATAATCCTAAGGATGACCTCAATCTGCCTTCGGTCATGACTCGAATTGAGAGATTCCATTCTCTATATATATTATGCACATAAGCACACACTTCATGAAGTTTAACATGAGAAGATTAACATATGACCATGCGAGACTCAAAGGATGGGATGGATGCTTAACACCTTCCCATTCCATAACTTAGGCCCCGGGAACTTAAACTATTTAGTTTCACAAGCATGAGTTTTGTCCTTGATGATGTTCTCTCGAGGCAACAACATTTCTTTTGCTTGTTTTGTGCAAAATTGGTTGGCGCTCTATCTTTGTATATTACCCTAGATCGAGGCGCAATCCTATGCGCACGCCAAAAGGGAAGGAAATGGAGGATGGGAGGCCCTCATCGGAAGCCCTGACCCATCTTGAAATGGCCACAGTCCACAAGCCATGAAAGTGATATAATAGTGTTTAACAATACTGCCTCAATATAATCCCAATGAATCACTAAATAATACAAGCCAACTAAATATCAACATACAAACTAGAATATTTTAAAATAAACTAGACCGCAAAGTAAAAATGATAACTAAATATAATAGAGACCCAAATTTGATACTGATATTCTAGGTGAGAGAGATAAATAGTAAAAGCTGGTTGGAATGGGGAAGCTAAGCGAGAAATCCAGTTGTAGCACTTGAGGTCCACGTAAAGATATGGGACAAAACCCTAGCAGATAACTTAGCTATGCAACTCAAAGCAGTTATATGATAAGATGATAAAATCGAAATTATATATAATCCAAATGAACGACCGATACCATAAAATAGCCTTACAATGTAATCGAATTATCTTAATTCATATGATCAATTAATTATCCTTATTAATTAATCAATATGTAACCGACATACACTTCTTCCTCTCGATCATCTAAAAACATGTAGTATGCCAAATCAAAACGTCATCTCAATTCATATCATTAATTAATTATTCTCATTAACTAAATAACCTGAAATCGTCATGCGCCATTTCCTCTCGGCCATCTCAAGAAAATGCAGTACACCAAATCGAAACGTCACATAAACCTTGGTTACCTATTTAGCAGTGTTGATAAACTCACGGTCACCCTTCTACACAATGCCATAATAACACACCTATAATTCATAAACATCACATTGCACATCCCGACGCCACCTGGTATCCGCATGACCGAATTTCATAACATCTCATTACATGACTTGACACCACTTGGTATTCGCATGAACATATATTCCAACACGTATGATATGTAAACATTCCATTACATATCGCGTAGCCACCTTTTATTCACATGACCAAAATTTAACATTTCACAATACCCAATTACACTATAAACTTAATACCCAATTACCCCACCCTCAAGTCATTATCATTTAGATCCATTAATATATTTTAGTTCGTTTCATAAGGAACTAAGAGAATAATAATACTACATGTGACTTTTTATGAAATACATGACTAAAGTAGAAGCATGTTAATTTTATTAAAGATTTGAGTCGACATTAATATTATTTAAGGTTTGAGTCATCACTCCCGCCCATCTCTAAACTTTGTGTGTGGGATGTCTCACCAAAGTTAATTCCAAATAAGGATCCCCCGATACACTTTCGTTTAGATATAGCAGTCGTTAAGATAATTTAATTAGGGTTTATTATGAGAGACTTTGGAAAGAGTTTAAATGTCAACGTATGTTATCAATCCAACCAATTCATTTTCATTATCCAATAACAAACCAACAACCAATAATTATGTCGTACTCCTTTTATCGACCATATGATAAAAAATATAACAATAATATCTCAAGTAAGTGCTTATATGTGTCCTTGCATAAAAGAGATATGAAATTAACTTACAAGTGTGCTACATCATAAGGGGATCATATATATATATATATATATATATATATGTATGTATCAATTGTCCCAAGTCATTAATAATGCATTCACATCAGTTCTTGTAACATGAATAAGGTTCTCATAACAAATCTCATCATTTTGTGACATAAATATCAAAATTAATACTATCAAAGCATAAGGTACAACTTTATAAGCACGAATAAATTCTAAATTTATTATTTCTAAATTAATTCTATAACATCTATTTTTCAAATCTCAACTTGTCAATTTCTACAAATGGGGTTCAAACCCTAAAATGCCATTCTTATGCTTTAATGCCTCTAATCAAATTTCACAAATCAATAAGGCTCAACAATTTTTTTGAGAATATGAAGCTACTTAAATCCACCTAAATAAACATAATTTAGTATTACGTAATGTGACACCCTGCTTAATTAAATACCGGGTGATCAATCCTTTATTAAATCAAATCAGAATATACGGCTAGTTTATTCTTAGCATCACTGTCGAAAAATAATTTCTTTATTAATTCACCTAATAAATAATTAAGATAGTGTAAAAAAAATTCCATTTTTAATTTAATTAAAAACCATTCCATAAAGCTTAGTAATAATAGACAACATCAAATCACAACTAAACAAGACTAAATGTGATTATAATAATTCTCCACTTAAAAATATTTCATTACCATTAAATAAAACTGATATCAACAGTACTGACATAAATTATTACAATCTCTGGGATAGAAATGAAATAACTAGAATCCTGGGCGATATGCCCTAAATGAAAGTAGACACTATAGATGCGTGAAACAACAGAATGGAAGCGTCTAAACAAGTCTGCCTCTCCAATAGTAGCTATAACCCGTTGAGATATCCATATTCGATGTCAGAATCCTTGATACTAGATACCTAATGTACAAGATACAATAGAGAAGAGAATAGGCAAGGAAACGGGTCAGATCACGATTATAAAAGATTTAAAAAAATAGGAAGTGCAATTAAGCAATTATTATGTACATGTTAGCTTCTCGTCTCTCGCTTGAGAATTCTCACCTCTCATCTATTGTACACGCCTAACGTAACTTATCATCTCCTAAATTGAGGTTTTTAATTATGATTCTATCCCACATCAATTCCCCATATTTCCCACATAATACGTATGATAATTAAACATGTTCATTTCTCTTTAATATGAATTAGGCTTTCACAGCTTTAAGATTAAGTATTCACTTACTTAATTAAATCAAATCCAATTATTCATTTTATCTACAATTTGACACACTAGATTACCTCATAGTATATATGTTAATCTAGAAATTACACACAGTATATTACCTCATAGTATATATGTTAATCTACAAATTTCACACAGTAGATTACATCATCGTATATACAGTTTAATCTACAATTCTCACCTAGTAGATTACATCACAGTATATATATTTATCACACTATTATATATACTAATACGTCACCTCCCAGACACAGTTGCGGTGCATGCATACTCTGCTATCATGTCCTGATACATCTCTCGGTGTATAAAGGACAATTGGTTCGGCGTCTCTCATGAACCATAAATAACATAACACACATATTGGAGGCAAGAATACTCCCCAGCCAAATGGGTCACGTACATACCTACGCTCCCATTCAACCGTTAAAACAATCATTCACACCGATACAACGTGTCCATGGTCCTATACTCAAGGTACAAATCTAAAATCCCCCCAAATGGGCTCATCAGGATCGACCATAACGCGAAACCTCCACCCCGATAGCAAGTAGCGTAGGTATGTCATACACACAATAAATAATAATATAGGTATTCACCCACCTATATATAATAATAATAGGGCATATGCATAACCCGTATAATAATTTCCATGCGTAGTATATTTATCTCACATATCCTACGTATTTACAAATTATGACTATACTTCTCAAATTATATTCAAGAGCTTCTCTCATCACTCGAAGGGTAATCATTTATTTCTCATATAAATTCAGTAGGTAGCCACTCACATCCTACTAGTCCATGTCATCACAATTTTAGAATTTCTATGAATTAAAATAATCTTCAATTTGGTTTATTTCTCGATAATCCCTAATTCAGTTTTAACCCTTTATTTCATCGCTAGGGTTAATCCCATATATGCCTAAGGTTATACTGGTAATAATAACTCCCTTACTAATGATACTAACCTTAAATCATCCTTTATTTGATTTAAACCCCAATTTATATATTTCTCCATCATAACGAATTTGATTCACACTCGTTAATTTCCCCCATTCCATCCCATAATATTTTTCTGGTCTTAAGTATACCCTATTACCCTTCTCTAAGTCCCAATTTATTCAATTAATCATCATCAAATATTTCTCCAAGTTGGGATTTAAATAAATATTCAAAAAGGAAATAAATCACATTTTCAGGGGGATTCGATTGATCGATTATTCCAGGTCGATCGATCGACATTCTTGAGTCGATCGATCGATCGATTGATAAGATATTTGCCCAGATTCTGCATATGTTTACCTATGGATTTTACACTTTTTCATCATCAAAACCATTATCAATTAATCCCACACTCCTCATAATTTATATCAAATGATATATCAAGGTTTATAAATGATTTCTAACATTTAACAATATAAATTCATCAAGAAGTTTCAATTAAATCATGTTATTTCCCTTAAAATTCAGAAACTTCTTATTTTATCATTTCTCTAAGAACAACTATAAAAAAAAATTGCACCAAATGATTCCCAAATTTCATGGATTAAATCATATATTGAAAGAGAGATTAATCCTACATAATTCTCATGTCAAGGATTCGTAAAAAATCATCTTAATTCATATAACTTTTCAGAATTTTCTAAACATCCTAACATGGACAATATACATGCTAAAATTTGCAATAGTTGATCACTTGCCTCTGATTTGTAGGTCCAAATCATTGGGGAGCATTGTTCACATAATCCTTCTTCCTTTTTTCGATCAACCTCCGGTGGTGGTAGTGCAAGGTGTCTTTTAGCTCCTTGATTTTCCCAGAAAAACTTTTCCTCTCCTAAAGAAGTCCCTCACTCTCCTCAATGGATTTTCTTTTGATTTTTTATGATTGAATATCATTTCTACAAACTCTTCACTTATATTAGACCACCTAAAAATTTGTATTTACTATTCACCCCACTTTACAAATGACCAAAATACCCCTCCTAGGTGTCTATTTGGTTCCAAATTGCCCCGAGACCCAAAGTAATCCCCCAGGTAGACCTTTTTGACTATTTACACCCTTCTGGACACTTTGGAGCAGTCAAAATGACCATTCGGATGACATAAAAAATAATTTAATCTTCATTCTATTTAATTATAGTTTCGACAAGACTCACACGCGCGTCCCGACTTAATTACCGTAATTGTCGTATTCATAATTCACGATAATTTATAAAATCATAATCATATGTAAAGTCATAATCATATATATTACTTTATTTCTAAGTAATATTTAATTCCGTATTAATTTTAAATTATTGCACCATTAATTCTAATTAATCCCATTTTAAAAATCATTAAAAATACGGGGCGTTACATACTTCCCCCCTTACAACGGAATTTCGTCCCGAAATTCGAAAAAAGTGTAGCAAATAAGAACAACTTGGATATATGTTGCGCATCGCATCCTCGTGCTCACAAGTAAACTTCTCCGTACCGCCCGTACAGTACGCTATTAAATACCCTTAATAATGAACACCTCACCCATGTTCATTTTAAAACTCCAAGTTAGCCTGCCACGTAGGTTTTTGCCCAAGTCTTACCGTTTAAGTTTCACTACTTAAACTTATTTTAGTTATTCACTATCTAGCCCTCTATTATTCGCCCCTTAGTAGATTAATCGTTCTTTAGATACATACGATCTCGTCTTGCGACGATCGCACACAATTAGGTTTTTTGTGCAGTATATAATTTACACACATTATATACTATAACTATCAACTCATTTTTGACCTTCGTAATAGTAACCGGTGCCCCACCTTTAACTAACAGGCATGAGAACAACAAGGCTTGTCGTGCCATACCTCAACTGGCACCTTGCCCAAAAGTGAAGGTTTATAAGTTATTGTACAAAAGCTCCACTAGTGGAAGGGATTTCTCTCGTCCTTCCCTAATATCCAAGGGTACACATATAATTTATTCTAACATCAAATTTGTTCGCTTGTTCTGCCCATTCATTTGCGGATAAAAGATCGTACTCAATCATAACTCAGAACCTATGGTCTCGTGAACATAATTCCAAAATCTAAGAAAAAATATCTCATCCCAATCGGACACAACATTAAATGGTACCCTATGTAACCTCACTATTTGGGTTATAAAGATCTCGCATACTGTCCCGTAGTATGATCAATCCTAACTGCCATAGCGTGAGCTATTTTGGTCAACCAATACACTATCACCATATAGGATCATGACCCTCTCTGTGATAAAATCCTTGGAAATAATCTCCCATTACTACTTAGGAATCCCTAATGGTTGAAGAAATCCCAACTGGTTTCCGATGGTCCACCCTTTACCAATAGACGGGTGACCCATTGCAAAATGAATTTAGAAATATTTCTCTTCATTAAAGCCCATCTCCACTGTCATTTATAACATCGTACAAATTATATTCTCTCAAATGTACCTCTAACCGTGATCCATATGACTTTACCTCATCGCGTGTCATAAGTCCTTCCCCTTGCTCTAAAATCAATTTCTCATGAAACGTATTCCTCTAACAAATCTTACGGAATAAGCTTCGACTTCCCTGGCTAAATGTTGTTGAATTCACACGACAATCATAATCTACTGCCTGATACAATACTTTCAATTACCTAGGGCGCCCATACACCCTATATCTTACACATTATTGCACATATTAATTCTTGCGCATTTGACATGTTTTTCTATTCATGATGTAACCATTCTGTACTAGTGTCCTCGTCAGAACTAGGCGATTCTATCAATCTTAAGTCATAGTGGAATTATCAACTCTCAGTTATATTCTTGTATATGTACAATGATCAAAGTACGAAACATATGTACTATCGACCAAGATTCTCTCTAACTCTTGAAGTTTGCTAGTTTCATGCGTGGGATGTCTCGCAAAGAGAAATCCAAACAAGAAACCCCCCGATACACTATTACCTAACATAGTCGGTCGTTTAGATCCGTAAGGCCCTCAGTCCATAATATATACTTTCCCACATTCTGTGTATGTTGACATAAAAATCTACTTATGTCCCTTATAATTAACATGAAACATGGTGCTCTCACTATACCAAGTTCGCGGCGCTTTATATATAACGAGTTATCTCTCTCTTCTCAATAAAGAACACATTGTATACTGAGTCACATTAGTAAATAAATCCCTACACACTGGGATCACATATAACTAGACAACATACTCACTGAGGTCTACGATACCATGAAAATTTTCATATATATAGGCCCAACCCTATTTCAGGTCTCACCTCACAAAAGTAATATTACTCACCCGGAGTATCCAGCACGATAGTCTTATCACTCAATCTAGTATCGTTCAAACATTTGGTAATTATTCACTACATATTACCATAATAGTATCTACATGCTAACTCAAAGAAGTAGTAAATTATAACAATATAATATTCTCCTAGTGCTCACCCGGCTCGCTCACGGGTGACATAAAAAAGTCCCGATACTCATGATAAATACGTTTGTAACCAGACTATTAAAACTAATGTACCCACTAAACTTGACTCGCACGTGAATTTTTGTGATAACGATTCATGTACATATATTATGACACACCCATATCACTTGACTGAATCCTTTACTCACAAGGATGAAATTGAACTTCACGAGTCTTCACCTAATTGTAGGGTCCCAGTACGTAGCTTCCAACACGACCCATGAGCATCTGCAATCGTTATACATCTAAGATTTCATCCAATAGTTGCCCCTTCCTCGTAGTGGGAAAATTATTCTGTTATGAGGATTACACGCCCATCACTGAAATGTTGGCCCCAAATCTCTAGGCCTCAATTCTCTGCCTAAACCCACCACTCTCTGGTTGTAAATTCCTGGGCCCAATTCTCTTGACCCAATTTTTTCACTAGAAATCTCACTACTCTAGTTATTATGCCTAACTGCCATGGTTTACCATTCTCAAACTTATAGGTCTCACTTCTCAACGTGGACACATTCAACACTGGTAGTCCCACTCTCTATATGTAAGGAAATTTTATTCTGAGCCATTTCCCCGTTACTGGTCCCACTGGCGATTTTGAAATGTCTTTCCCTCGAACTTGGAAGTTTTAGTTCCCAGTTGCTATTTTCATCGTTCCATTGGCTCCAGTGGTCCCATGGAACACGTTATCGACCCCACTGGTCTTGGATGAATTCATCGCTACTTAGTAAAGGATTAAATAGGTTCCCCTACTAGGTATACCTTCAGGTAATGTTTTACTATCACCATTGAATTCAATATTTTCCTTCATCTAGGTTTTCTCAACCCTCCGGGATTCCCTTCTTCTAGAAGAGGTTACAAATTCCTTAACGACATTGACCCTAGTCGTCTTTTTCATATTTCTCACCCGCACTTGAGTATTTAACTCATGAGTCCTTTCACAACAAGGAACTCTTCTTATCTTTTATATACCCCTTAATCGCTGGGAAGGAGTTCGTTAAGCAAGTTGACTGCTATCTCGCGTTGGGCTTTCTTTCTTGCTCATATAAAATAAGTATCGAAATTCCCTTCATACCCTGATCAAATGGGCGATTTCACGATCGAACTATACCCAAATTTTTTGTTTTAGCTTCACACATGCTTCTTTATATGAGATGACTGTCTCTCATCACTTTAGATTGCTCCTATGAGCAAAAATAATTTGCTCGAAATTTTCAAGTCCTAGGTGTTACTACACTTCACCCTATATAATTGCCTTTGGATTTCTTTTTTCACAAAAGTCCTTCCAACTCCCTCACTCTTCACTAACAGTGCCGGGTGAGTTTGGAACGACACAAACATCATCTACGACGGTGCTTGGGAAACTACAACTCCCGAGCGACGCCTTTATTGTCCTCAACCTGAACAACAATTATGGCAGGTTCTATCTCAAACACCATTTTCTTAAACACTCTATATCTTCGGTTGGGTTCTCCTCCTACTGTCCCTCTAACGACCCTCGCTAGTCATCGATGCCCTATCGAGCTCATATAAGAATTTCATCGCTTATATTTCCTGGCAGGAGAACGTATGTCGTAATACGCAGAGGAATAAAACATCCTAATAATAGGGCTCTATATCAAAGAATGCTATGCTGAAATGTAGAAAGTCATACAGATCCTAAGGACACTAGAACCTGATGCTCTGATACCACCTTGACACCTCGCCTAATTAAATACCGGGTGATCAGTCCTTTATTAAATTAAATCGGAATATCCAGTTGGTTCATTCTTAGCATCACTGTGGAAAAACAATTTCTTTATTAATTCAACTAATAAATATTTAAGCTAGTGTCAAAACTTTTCCATTTTTAATTTATAACCATTCCACAAAGCATAGTAATAATAGAAAACATCACATCACAACTGAACAAGACTAAATGTGACTGGAATTACTTTCCAGTTAAAAATATTTCATTACCATAAAATAAAACTGATATCAACAGTATTGACACAAATTATTACAATCTCAGGGATAAAAATGAAATAACTAGAATCCTGGGCGATATGCCCTAAATGAAAGTAGACACTACAGATGTGTGAATCAACAGAATGGAAGCGTCTAAACAAATATGCCTCTCCAGTAGAAGCTATAACCCGTCGATGTGACACCCCGCCTAATAAAATATCGGGTGATGAGTCATATACCAAATTAAACAGGAATCTCATCTAGTTCACTCTTAGCATCACTGTCAAAAACTTAACCACCTAGTATTCAAAAGACATGGTACCAAATTTTATCTTTTTATTGAACATCCCAATAACATCATGCGAAAGAATATATAACTAATCATCATAAAATCACTGAATTGAATAGTACTAAAAATGGAATAAATATAATCCTTGCCGCGACAACCATCTACTACAAATCAAATAACGAAATGAATCACAAGAGTAATAACTGAATACATCAACTAACTTAAATGATTGGTACAACTAGAGCGACATGCCCAAGTGGAATACTGACTGCAGCCTACTCTAGGAATGAAATGACTAAAATGGCCAAGTCAAAGTCCTGCAACATCCACATGTGTCGCAGTTGCGAAAAACCTGGAATAGGAAAATTCCGGCATCCCTGTGGCTGGACACCTAAAAGGTTTTGAAAATATTTTATAGCAAGTTTTAGAACTCAAAATATTTTGAAAATATTTAGCAAGTGAATTAAAATGCAGTAAATTAAAATGCAAGTATGCTCTCCATATTTAAGTTAGTGTCGTACCCTCTCTTGAGGACACCTCATCCCTTCACTAATGTGCATGCCTAACATACTATATCTGACCCATCTAGCTAACCACCCCGTAACTAGCCTTGTCACATATATCCCACAATTTCCCACTACTCTATCCCTAGTGGGTTTAGTATACCTTATAAGTTATTAATCTCATCAATTTATTAAAGTAATTTCTTATTTAATTTTCATATAACATTCTCACGAGTTATACCACTTATATGATTCACATCACGTATAGGAGTTATAAGTTATTATTCACACTAACTTATTTAAATCAATTCCCATTCAATACTATGTAACCGTTTCACAAGTTATATTAATTATACAATTCTCATCCTGTATTTCCCCGTATATAATTCCACCATATATACGTACTAATCTTACAAAATTCACATATACATGACGTAGATATATATTATCCCCCGAGTAGGCACTCATCGGGTGTTCTCTAGATGCTATCATAATTATGTATACTCATCCACCCGAAACCCTGACACGGTTAGCTCCCCATTTCAAAAAAATGTACAAACGCTGTGGAGGCGACCATAGTTTCCCACGGTAATGAGACCAAATCATACCCAAGGCGTCTTATTCCTGAACCCGAACGCTATAACCTGGGAACTATACTCACCCTGCATTCACTAGCCAAGGGATTTACCCACATCGCGCAACCTCCCCTGATAGCAGTATAATGGGTATGCTTTACTATAAATATTATTTACAAAAATATTTATAAATCATATATATACTACACATCACCGTATATATATAGAAATCCAGGCTACCAGTGTAGTATGACCATACACAAGCCTAAAACATATAAGTCTATGGTCCGACTTTATTCTAACTAATTATACACTAATTAATTTATCATTATTTTGGTGTCACCCTACCAATTATGCCCGGACTCTCTCTCTCGGTCCGAAATTCAATATTCCCAATTCAATGTTCAATTTCATCCAATTAAGTTTCCCCACTTAATTAACAAGGTTTCAATCACTCAAGTCGCCTACCCTAATTCAGTTTTAACCCTTTATTCCATCCCTTGGGTTAATCCCATATATGCCTAAGGTTATTCCGGTAATAATAACTCCCTTATTGCTGATACTAACCTTAAATCATCCTTTATTCGATTTAAACCCCAATTTATATATTTCTCCATCGTAATGAATTTAATTCACACTCATTAATTTCCCCCATTCCATCCCATAATATTTTTCGGGTCTTAAGTATACCCTATTGCCCTTCTCTAAGTTCCAATTTATTCATTTAATCATCACAAAATATTTCTCCAAGTTTGGAATTAAATAAATATATAAAAAGGAAATAAATCACATTTCTAGGGGGATTCGATCGATCGACTGTTCCAGGTCGATCGATCGACATTCTTGAGTCGATCGATTGATCGATCAGATATTTGCCCAGATTCTGCATATGTTTACCTACGAGTTTTACACTATTTCATCATCAAAACCATTATCAATTAATCCCACACTCCTCATAATTTATATCAAATGATATATCAAGGTGTATAAATGATTTCTAATATTTAACAACATAAACTCGTCAAGAAGTTTCAATTAAATCATGTTGTTTCCCTTAAAATTCAGAAACTTCTTATTTTATCATTTCTCCAAGAACAACTACAAATCCCATATTTTTTTACACCAAATGATTCCCAAATTTCATGGATTAAACCATATATTGAAAAAGAGATTAATCCTACATAATTCTCATGTCAAGGATTCATCAAAAATCATCTTAATTCATCTAACTTTCAGAATTTTCTAAACATCCTAACATGGAAAATATATATGCTAACATTTGCAATAGTTAATCACTTGCCTCTGATTTGTTGGTCCAAACCGTTGGGGGAATATTGTTCACATAATCCTTCTTCCTTTTTCCGATCAACCTCAGGTGGTGGTGGTGCGATGTGTCTCTTAGCCCCTTGGTTTTCCCAGAAAAAACTCTTCCTATCCTAGAGAAGTCCCTCAATCTCCTCAATGGCTTTTCTTTTGATTTTTTTTTTGTATGAATATCATTTCTAAAAACTCTTCACTTATATAAGACCACCTCAAAATTCGTAGTTACTATTCACCCCACTTTACAAATGACCAAAATACCCCCCCGGGGTGTCTGTTTGGTTTCTAAATTGGCCCGAGACCCAAAATAATCCCCCAGGTAGAATTTTTCGACTATTTAAACCCTTCCAAAAACTTTGGCGCAGTCAAAATGAGCATTCGAATGACATAAAAATAATTTAATCTTCATTCCATTTAATTATAGTTCCGACACGACTCACACGCGCGTCTCAACTTAATTACCGTAATGGTCGTATTCATAATTCGCGACAATTTATAAAATCATAATCATATGTAAAGTCATAATCATATATATTACTTTAGTTTCGAGTAATATTTAAATCCGGATTAATTTTCAATTATCGCACCATTAATTCTATTTAATCCCATTTTAAAAATCATTAAAAATACAGGGTGTTACACGTAATTTTTTACAGGTTACTATTAAATTATGACACTAAAATTTAGTTTAGGTGAATTTAACAGATATGCATATAAAGGGAGCAGAGTATAATTAATGTGCCCCAAACTTTAATTGCTATGTTCGTGAAGAAATGAATTGAAATTCCATTTGAAAATGGTCATGAACCTTCTTTAAAAAAATATAGTGGTTTCAAGAATAAAAAATTTAGGGTTTGGTTTTATAATTCAGTAAATTTTAGGTGGTTTATTGTGGGAAAAAAAAGAGAAAATGGGAAGATAATGGGTTTGAAATTTTAATGACAATGATTGGGGTTGTCCCATTTATTTTATCAAATTCCCTAATCGTCACCCTTTTATCCAACAACTTAGCTACCAGCTAAAACCAAGGAACCCGATCCCAATTTTTGCAGTCAACCCTACCACCATATCATTTATTTTAGCCGCTTTCTTTTATGCAAAGACCAAAACACAATTGACATTTTAATCTATCCCTTGCCATATATATATATATATATATATATATATATATATATGTGTGTGTGTGTGTGTGTGTGCGCGCGCGCGCTACAAACATTGGCCTTAAAAAAATCTAAGCCACCTAAATATTTTCTTTCTAAAATAGGGAAGTTGTCGCCAATTTCTAACTGCTAAAATTCCCTACAACTGAAATATTTAAGCTCCCCCTGTTCATTCAACAATCGTTAATAAAGATGTATGCGTAATCCCTAAGCCCATAGAAAATTGATCACATGGGCCAGTAGCCATTTTAAACCCATTAAACCACTTAAATGAACAAACCCATTAAATCAAATAAATAATCTAACCCATCAAACCAATTAAATTAATTAAACCCACTTAAAATTATTAACAATTAGAATTAATATTAAAATTTTACCTTACTTTTTTTTAGGGAAGAGGGACGGAACCCCCACAGATATTAAATCAAGCCTTAAAAGGCAATATCTCGAACATGAAAAAAACTAGAGGATGAGCCCATTGCTATAGCTTGAAAACAAAAAAAAATTAGGAGATTTATAAACGTCCCCTTAACAAAGAATTAAAGAAATGATGAAAACAAAATTTGGGATTTACAAGGAATCCCAGTATAGAGAAATTTTTCTAATATGAAAATACCTATTCTATCCAATTGAAGAAATGCCCTTATCATACTCGGAAGAGATGAAAAGACCTATAATTAACAGAGTTTTGAGAAGAAGCAGCCATCGATGCCATTGAATCAGCGACAGAGTTAAGTTCTCTCCAACAATGAGAAATCTTGAGAGAATGATCTGAAAGAATGTTATCCAAGATGTACTGAATAGACCATGGAGGATTACTTTTGTTAACAATCAAATCAACTAAGATTTTAGAATCAGATTCCACCAAAACGAGATCCAAATTAATATATTGAGATTCCTGCACATATTAATGCCCTCCAAGATTCCTTTGGCTTCAGCAAATAATGAGGTATTAACACACAAGAATTTGCTAAAACCACCTATAAAGTGCCCTTTATAAGATCAGATGCTTCTTCTTTAACAGAAATAATTCTCTTGAAAGCTTTAAAACCTTTAAAACTAACACAGATATCTCCAAATTTGTTTCTCGTGAAATTACCCCATAAACCATTATCAAATTTCCACTTACAATAAAGCTTAAGACTTGAGGCTTTTATAATGTCTTCCATATTTCTAATACTAAGACCACCTTCCTCAATGGGAAAACAAACATTATCCCATTTTTTCCACTGATGTTGCTTTTCATTTGAATAACCACCCCACCAAAATTTACTAATTATAGATTTAATCCTGTTTAACACAGCTTTAGGGGGAGAAATGACTGCTAGCGGATGTAGGGGACTAGATGATAAAACATGTTTGGTAAGAATGAGTCTCCCTCCTTGAGAGATGAGCTTTGAGGATCAATTGAAAATCTTTTTTCTCACTTGATTAAGATACCAGTATAATGCTCAATTTTTTGTCTTCCAGGACTAAGGGGAAACCCAGATATTTGATAGGCAAGGGCTTATGGTGAAGATCAGTAGTCTTTTCTATATCTTTAATTCTGCTCTTCTTGGTATTCTTAGACATGTAGAAAGCATTTTTCTCCAAATTGACAAGCTGCCCAGATGCTTTTTCAAATTTTGAAGCTACCTAAAAAAGGTTTTTGAGATATATTTTACCTGCATTACTAAAAATAATAAGGTCATCAGCAAATCCCAAATGACTGATAAGAACACTTCTAGGTGTATAAGAGAAAGGGATAGCCTTGTTCTTTTCAAACAAATGGTTCAATTTTCTATTGAGAACCTCTGTGGCTATAATAAAAAGGCTAGGAGCCAGAGGGTCTCCTTGTCTTAGACCTCTACTTGAATTGAAAAAGCCTGCATTTTGACCATTCACAATAATAGAGAACCAATTATGAGCAATCAATCTCCAAATAAAGTCAATGAACACCTCACAAAATCCAAATTTTCTCAAAGTGGATCACAGAAAAGGCCAATAGACTCTGTTATAATCTTTCTCCATATCTAGCTTAAAGATAATATTACCTCCATGGACTTTTTTTTCGAGGGACTGGATCATTTCTTAAGCCAAGAGAATGTTATCTTGAATACATCTACCTTTGACAAAACCACTTTGATTGGGGGAAATAATTGAGGGGAGAATAGGACCTAGTCTATCACAAATGATTTTTGAAATAACTTTTTTGGAAAAGTTACACAAGCTAATTAGCCTAAAGTTGGAACAATGGCTAGGACTATATACCTTAGGGATTATCATGATATTTGTACTAGACTAACTTTTAGACATGTCTTCTCCATTAAAGAAACTTTTCACTTCTTTAATAAAGTCTTCCTTAATAATCCCCCAATACTTTAAGTAAAATAAACCTCCAAATCCATCTGGCCCAGGAGCACTGTCATCATTAAGGCTTTTAACTTCCTTATAAATCTCTTCTTCTTCTAGAATATCAATAGGTCTGCCATTTTCTTCATCTTTAATGGAATGAGGAATAAGGTTTAAATATTCATCATCAAAGTTGAGGTAATCATCTTTCCAAAACTTAGAAAAATGATTGATGAATTCCTTCTTTGGTGTCTTCTAACAGCCCCTCATGATTTGTGATTTTATTAATGACTAGAAGATTCCTATTAATCTTAACTACTGTATGAAACAGTTTAAAGTTAGAGTCCCCATCCTTAATCCATTTTAACTTGCACTTTTGAGCCCAATAGCTTTCTTCCATACTGAGAGCACGATTCAGGAGAGCCTTATATTCTTGCAGATCACTTCTAGTTGAATTAGAAGGTTCAACCTCAAATTTAGCCTCTTTAACTAACAGTTGATCTTCCAAATCATTAACTTTGTGGAAAATATTCCTGACATGATTATCATTCCATTCTCTCAATTTCATCTTAACGTTCTTCAATTTCTGAGCAAAACAGTTCATAGGAGAGGCAAACACTCTAATATTCCAAGCATCTCTAATCACATAATCAATAGAATTATCCAAAGTCCACATATGTAGAAATTTGAAAGGATTGGGACATCCATCTAAGGCTATTTTAATGGACAATAACAAAGGACCATGATCTGAGCAATGTGTAATACCCCGTAATTTTATTGATTTTATTTAATGAGATTAATTAAATTAAATGAGAATTAATTGGAAATTAATCCGGACTTAAATACTAGCGAGACGTGAGTTGGTATTTGATTCTGATAATAATATTGAATATTACTCGGTATATATGGTAATATATGATTATTGAATTTATTAAAACTGTCGCGAGTCATATATATACGACAATTTGGAAAATTAAGTTGGGACGCGCGTGTTAGTCGCTTCAGAAATCAATTTAATTAGATTTAAAAGTAAATTATAATTTTATCATCTGTATGGTCATTTTGAGTGCACCAATGTGTCCGGAGGGGTCTAAATAGTCATAAAACACTATCCGGGGGTTTAGTTTGGATCCCGGGGCATTTCTAGGCCAAATCGGTAACCCGGGAGGGTAGTTTAGTCATTTTAATTTTTAAGAAATTTTGACCCACGAATTTTAGGCCTTATTTATTAGCCAAAATGAGGGCCATTATCTGTCAAAAAGCAAGAAGAGGGCAACGTTAGAAAGAGGAGAAGTTACAGGAGGGTTACAAAGCCATTACCACCACCCACCACCACTTTTCGCCGGAATTGTGACCGGAGAGAGGGAGAGAACCAGTCTTTAACATCACCAGTGGATCAGAACCTCAATTCTAAGGCAAGTGAATTTATTTCATTAAGTTCCAGCGAATAATTCATCCATGCTAGTGTAGAATTTTATGATAACCTTGAATAATGATGAAAACTCATGAAATTTGGAGAAAACCCCTAAATCTTGGATATGATTTGCATGTAGATTAGTTCTGGAAGAAATTCAATAACCAAATCATAACCCTAGTTGAATTAAAAATGGATTTAAGAAGAGAAACACTATGGTTCTTGAATAAAATAGAAAAAATAGGGTTTTTATGTTATTATGAAGATTTGATCCAAGAAAGGCAAATTGTTGATGATTTAAAGGTTTTGGAACGTTAAGAATCATGTAATTAGGTTGTATAATGACCCCATATACTTATATTAGAATTTCACATCGTGTAATGAATTTTTGGGAAAAATTTGGGACTAAAAATGAAGAAACCCGTAGCCTCACCTGCTTGATCGATCGATCGATCGACATTTATAGGTCGATCGGTCGACGATCAAGATCGATCGATCGACAATCAAGATCGATCGATCGATCCTCCCAGAAATGGTGACTTTTCCCCTTTTGATTTGAAGTGTTTTCGGCCATCGAATGTTGTAGTTGGGGATTATGTGAATACATTAAGACTTGAAGAAGACCAGTAGGGATGTATATTTGAAAATCGGAATATATTAGAATTGGGCTGTAATATAGCGTTGAATTTATGAGTGTCTGACGAGTAATTTCCTATTTTATGATGTGAGAACATGGTTCAAATACTTAGGAGTGATAAGTTAGGATTTGGGACATAAATAAGGAGTTAAGAGTACTGAATTCATATGTGTGAAAGTTAGGAGACTTAGTAACCACTTCGATTAGGTTTAAGTACTCGAAATTATACGACGTGAGATGTATCGGCAAAATATAATATATACATCATCTGAAATAATCATAGTGTATGAATTAGACTAATGATATAAGGCTGAGAATATACCTTTAATAATATAACAAGTTATCTAAGTTGTGTGAATGCTTAGTATATGGATTATTATGTGTATGACATACCTACCATACTTGATATCACGGGAGGTCGGCTTTCGGAAAAGGGCCATCTAATCTTTGTGTGCCTAAATGGGGGATTTAGAATGGTACCTTAAGGAAATAGAATTGTGAATGACTTAATTGTGAGTTATTAAGTCAGCTGACCATGGGAGCGTAGGTATGAGCGTGACCCATGGGTATGTGAACTATGTCCGCCTCCAATATGTGTGATCTTATTTATTGAAACGATTCCTGAGAGATTCGAAACACGTGGTCCTTATGTACGTGATGTACTGGGATTCGATAGCAGAGTATGTGAGCACCGCAGCTTAGCCTCGGGGTGCCCTTATTGTATATTTTATGCTGAGAATAAAATACTTGTGATTTTAGCAGACTCTTTGTTATAGTGGGAACATGAATAATTGAGACATTTTGAGTGGGATTAAAAGTGAGAATTTTCTATCGTAAATTGTTATAAATTAATTCGAGAAATGAAAAGGTGAGATACACGTAGGATATATTAGAATGTTATGCATAAACCCCCATATTATAATGTGAGGACAAGAAGTGGTACATACTAGTTAGTTGACGGCATAACTAGGACGGGTTAAGGATATACGTTAGGCGTGCACATTAGCTGAGGGGTGAGAAACTCATGTGAGAGCACGTCGCTAACATGTATTTAATAGTCATTGTTTAATGCAATTAAACACTTTCTATTTTAAAACTGTTTTCACCTCGGGCTCTGACCTGTTTGCTTTCAAATCTATTTTATTTTGTAAAACCTTTTAGGTGCCCAGCCACAGGGACGCCAAGCATAGTAATTCCATCCCATTGACGTGTTATAGCTACTATGAAAGTTACAGGATCTCGGTAGTAGTCGCCTCCACACTTTGCATTTAATTCTATTTCTAGGTCATTCATCTGTTAGGGCATGTCTCCCCTTTCTATTTAGAGACAACTTTCTCATACTTTTCGTTTCATTTCAGTTTGGAGTTATTTAATTATTCAGACTTTGTATTGGGTTTTTATTTAGTATTTGAATTATTCAGGGGAGTGTTACTCCAGACTCATTTATTATTCCATAAATATTTCCATTGTGATTGTGATGTGGATGTGGTGTAGTTAGCTTATAACTTAATTGGTTGCATGTTAACTTAATTTAATAAAATTTGGCAACTCACTTTTTAAATATTAGGTAGCTAGTAATTGTTTAATAATATTTTCGACAGTGATGCTATGAACTGAACCAACTTGACATTTTGTATTAATTTGAATAAAGGAGTAGCTACTCGGTGTTTAATTAGTCGGGGTGTCACACATTGTTTGTGCAGATGAGTAATAGTTTGATTAGGAAATTCAGTTAACCATTGAGGGTTCACTAAACCTCTATCCAATCTACTAAAGATAGTACCTTCCACTATATTATTAGTCCAGGTAAATCTGGAGATATTAAATCCCAAATCTATGAGATCACAATTGGCAATCATATCTCTGAAATCTTGAGTAGCATTAAATTCAATATCATTCCCACTAATCTTTTCTTCTTCATTTGCCACCACATTAAAATCCCCAATCACCAAGAGAGGTTGGGAACTAATCTCAATGGCTATGTCTACAAGCATATCCCATAGGATTTTTCTCTCTTTTCCTGAGCATTTAGCATACACAATGACAATGAATTGAGTTTTATTATAACTGGGTCATTGAACCTTCAATAACAACAACTGGCCCTCATCTCTGGTCACTTTAGCTATAATTTCTTCAGTCCACATAAGCCATATTTTATTAGAACTATTATAAACACTGTTGGAGAAGCCCCATTTTCTCTGATATTTGATCATTTACTAGATTCCACTTTAAGCTCTAACAGAGCAATAGCTGGAAGGAGATATGATCTCTTAAGCCTATTAACTCTACGATTTGTTGCTTTACTTGCTACACCTCTAATGTTCCAACAGATGAAATTAATCATTGATTATTAGAGGGTGGATAATTTTGAGTGTTTACCTTTCCACTGGATCTAATGACCCTTTTATACAGAGGATCAAAGAGGAGAGAATAGTGTTTTTTTGGGTTGAAACCTTTTTTTTTCATTGACAAAATTTGGAATTTCTTTGTAAACTTTATGCTCCTTATTATTACTTAACTCTTTAGCCTTATGATAAGAATTCTATTTCTCATCAAAAGAAGCTGAAAATTCCTATAATTCCTCGACCATTGGGACATTCTTCTTAGATTTCTCAGAATCTGATAGGCATTCTTTATGGGCATCATTGGAGTTTTCCTTATCTGGAAGTTGAGTGCATCGTGGAGAAACATTGACCAGATCTGTAGCTTCTACAGCTGAAAATTCATGATGACTAATTTTAAATTGAGTAGCATCTTCTTTTGGTTTCCCCATCTGTGTGATTAAAGCCATTTCAGGCCCTTCTTGAATAACTTCTTATATAATTACATTTTCTTGTTCTTCTTGATCTTCTTCCATTTGAATCTTTTCCTTCTTCTTCTCCACATATATTGGCTTTGTAGAAATCTCCTTTATGGATTTGTTCTTCTTTGTCTTCAACTGTGAGGAATCTTTAAACACATATTTGGTTTCTTCATGACCTTGTTTCTTGCAGAATTCACAATAGGATGGTATCTTTTCATAAATAATTTGTTGCCAGAATCCTTCCGAATTGAAACCAATCCACATACGATGGATTCTCTCCTGTTGAAGATTAAGTTCAACACAGACCCTAGCAATGCTAGGCCTAGAGATAGCTGTTGTAGATGAATCCATTTTGAGAGGCTTACCAATCAACTGAGCAATGGAGTAGAGAGATGAATTTGCAAATAAATGTAGAGGAAGGTTAGGAAAATTGATCCACACTAGAACAATGGGAGATTCTTCATCATGTCTAAAATCGACTGTCCATTTAAATGTTCTCATGGGAAATTTTCCAATATACCATTGATCTCTTAGCTAAAATCTCACATAATCTTCTTCACAATTAAGCTAGATAAGGCTTCCAACAAGCTTAAGTGCCCAATTTCTACCACTCTATCAATTATTTTTAGATTCATATGACATAAGCATAAGTGATCCAAAGATACTTTTGGTTCACTAAGGAAGGTTCCCTTCTCTTTTAATTTGATATAGTTAAATTATATAAAATAATAATTTTCTGCGTGAGAGAGATATGATTCATAATATAAACATTATCTACTAATGCACCAGAACAAGTAAAAGATTTATTTTTCTTAATAACCAAAATGTTGTTAAAATAAACTAAATATCCATAAACATGCTAAACTAAAAGCTGAAATCAAAGTCCTTTTTATAGAATGTACATAAAGACAATCTTTAAAGATTAAATTTATATCACTAATAAAGTATAAAATATATATATTCCACAATAACTATTTTTACTCTCGTGACATCTCCCATAGTTAGATAAATCTTTCCATCACTAAGTCATCTAGTTTCTGAAACACCTATGAAAAATTACAAATATGATTAGTGACTCCCATATTAACACACTAGGTACCAACAGTACAAAATATGATTTAACAATAAGTGAATGCAATAGACCCGTGTTATTCTATTTGGTGAGGAAAATTGGACAATTCTTCCTCTAGTGGCCACAAGCTGCCTGGGGGACCATAACTTATTTATGAGTCTTTTATACTGCTTTTTACCCATCGGCATAAAAATAAAACCTTTCTCATCAATAAAATAATTTCCTAACTTTTTGATGAAACCCTTAGCTTATTACGAATCTTTAAGGAGTTTCGATAAAGATTAAGAAAGTTGGCTACTATTTTAATTCAAAAGGAACTTCTAAAAAGACTCAGGTATCGAATGGAGAATAATATTGACCTAGGTTTCCCCATTGATTTTCGATCCAAGGTGTTGGAAAAAATAACATGGGATTGACATTTTAAATGTGAAAAAAATTCAGTCCTATGGATCTGTGATTAATCATGTATTGAAAAGAAAACAAGTACTAGGTTTGAAAAACAAACCTAGGGTTTAGAATACTATACCTTTGCGGATCCAGTTGTGATCTGACGTGCAGAAAAGTATTTTTTTAATGATGGATCTGCCTTGTTTTGGATCTTCAAAACCTTACTTAACCTTTTATAAATATTAGATCTTCTAGTGTATGATCCTCCCCAATGCTAGGTAGGTGTGTGGGAACCTTTTAATAAGAAAAGCATTCCTTATGAGTGAAATATGGTCCTTTCCCTCTAGGCTTCTTCACAAAAATGTGAATAGTTTTTTCTCTCACCCCTCTTAAACCCTAATGAACCATTATATTAATAAAAACCCTTTCCCACACTTTTATATATAAGTATAAAAGGTGGACTTGAGCCAAAATAGGTTTCTTGAGAGTTTGGTCCTAACTACTTTGGTATATGGAATACACTAATAATTAAATTAGCTCCAACTAAAAACTCAAAAATACCAATTACATTACCATAATTATTTCCTTTCTTTATTTAATCGTGAATTAACTCCACTAGATAATCATGACTGCACCCCAATTTAATTATCTCACTCGAATATAATGAGGTCTTATTTCAAAGTTGATTATGGTACATAATATGATTCCCCGCGTTAAGAGTCCAATATTCGTTTGGTCAAATCAACTTACTGTTAATCGATTTTAACCAAAATCTAATCAATCCTGTGATTCTTAGACTTAACTTATTTGTTACTCCACCAGTATTATCAAATCATATGCTGACCAGATTTTACTTGGTGGAAACAAAACATATAAGTCTATAAATGGAGTATCACGATCTAGGATATTCACTAGATGTGGAATCCTCCAAATTATGATCTTAGGTCTATTTACACAAGTTTAACCCAATATGTGGAGATCATTTGACCAGAAATAAATCAGATCACACCCATAGAAATTAAGGTGATATTTTTGCAAGCATTTTAATCCTCATAATTCTCAGGATTATGAATTTATTCACTCTTTTCAAATGGTGTGAGATTGCCCGAGTCTAATCAAGACATCCCTTAGACTCAAATCTCATAAGTGGCTCAATTCCATACATTCTTGGGATGTACCGATCATAATCCTTTATCTAACTATCAAACAAGTTCCCGAATCATGAAACAGGTTCCCCTAGTTTAAGATGAACTACTAAGATTGCATCGCAACCTCGATAGGGTGTTAAATCCCTATCTAGGTTGTGAACGTTTCGTTAGTGCTCGAACCAGAATTCTAATCTCCTTGTGATCAATTCGAAGTTGCATCATTAGAATTCCTATTAAGTTGCATTGACCAACATGTCTATAATATATTTAAACCAAATATAAGTTATTCTCGTAACCACGATTCTTATTTCAAAATTAATTAACACACCTTTACATTAAAGTAATCATCATACATGGTTTTAAGAATAAAATCCCAAAAATTTCCCACTTAGTCTTATAGTCATGTATCCAACTGCCAACCCATCAACAAGGCATTTTGTTTCATATTGAGAGAAGGATTAATCGGGTGTTATCTATTACAACCTTGCGATATACTTATCACCCATTTCGTTCAATTTCTCGAACTTGCTCAAACCTACACTCAATGTGCTTAACCCCTTTATGATTTATGAATTCTCTCGAACTTGCAGTTGTATCATTATATTCACCGAAAAGTGTCATAGATAATTTAATTTTAAGGATCATTCTAAAAATTAGTTTGGAAGTAATCGAGCCATATTTCCTCTTTAGTTTCCTCTGAAGTGAAAATAACTTAGGCCTCCTTAGTGGAGTTAGCAATCCAAGATTACTTCACACTCCCCCAACTTATAGCTCAATCCCCTATTGGTAAACACATGTTTCGAGGTGTAATAACCTAAAATCCATATTTGAACGAAGACCTAGTTTCTATACATTAAAAGTATAAGACTATTAGACTAAAATATGTTTACCATGCCGAAGGCATATCAAACTTTGGTCTAATAAACAATATAGCATATCTGAGGCTGCCTACAGTCGAAGCTTTAGTTATATCCCTCATTCCTTCCATCTAATCAAGTGTCTTTAGACATTGATTCCTAAATAGAATGATTCCAAACTTTAGAATAAAGTATTTTCACGGAATCCTGATGATAATCTTGTATACACAAGATTGATATAATTGACTTGGGATAAGCTCAACATCCTTTGCAACCGATCTATTATAAGCTTTATTATTAAGATATGACTAGCTTTTCCTTAGTACTTTATATCAAATATCCGAATAACCACACCCCCATGTGAAACAATACTTTTACGTTATTGCTGATTACAGAAGTATCATCGACAAATTGTACTAAGAAATACCATCACACTTTCATTATGCATCTTATACAAACAAGTACTTATTGGACTTTGATCAAAATCAAAACTTTATTACCTGATCAGACCAAATAACCCAAGACTTTGATGTTAGCTTAGTACAAAAATGGATGTCACAAGCTTACATCACTTTTCTTTTCTCTACTTCTTATTATGTTCTTGTCAAGACAATCATTCAAGAACACAGTGTTAACGTTAAAAGAATTCTCACAGATTTTAGCATAGTTATTGCGAGAAGGTTTGCTCGCAGTCAATCCCTTTGTTTCTGAGTAAACCCTTTCATAAGCCTTGCCTTGAATGTTTGCACCTTCCTATCCATATTTATTTTAACCTCTTGTAGGTCCACTTGTACCCAATGGATTTTACTCCATCAACAAGTATATAAGCCCCAAACTTGATTTGAATACATAGAATCCCTTTTGATATCCATAGTCATACATCAAAGCAAAAGACCTTATCTTGGAATGCCTCATTGTAGTTCCTAGGATTCGGTTCATGCTTTCTTGTGATCATAACAAAATGATTACCCAAAACACCAACCATTTGGGATGATTCTCCCACCACGATGTGGCACCACTTGTAATCTTGTATGAATGACACGGGTGTCCTAATTATAAATAATCCTCCCACTATAACAAGTTAGTGTATTATCGATATTAGGTCATCGTATTTCATCCTATACGGATGGTCTAACAACATTGAAAATGTGATGATCCATTATACATTGTGAGTCCAACTTACACTAGGGCCCACAGTTTATAATATAATCCTCTTAGAAGAACTTGGCATTAATGAAATAAATGATTTTCTTGTACTTAGGTTTATGATATAAGATACCTTGTAACCTTTGGGATGACCAACTAAGAGACATGCCTCTTTTTGTAATTTTAACTTCTTTGGATCCTTCTATTGCACATGTGCAGGCACCCCCAAATCTAAACATTCCCTAGAATTAGCTTTCACCCACTCTAAAATTCAATGGGACTTAAAGAGACCGATTAAGAAGAAATTAAATTAGAATGTGTATGCCCAAATCTTACATAAAAATCCCAATAAGAATATTGCAATCCTGAACAGCCTATCATGGATCTTATCATATCCAAAAGAGTATAAATCCCGATTTTTTTTTCTCTTTAATAATTGTCCATCAATGTTATTCATTTCAGTATTTAGCAGTATTAGTTAGACAACTTATATTGGATTAATTATTTCCCAATGTAGCATAATTAATAAAAGGTTTCCAATTTTAACAAAATAATTTTTATAAAATCAATCGAATATCTGTCCAAAATTAATTTAGAAAATCAGAATCAATTTATAAAACCAGTTGCATTAAATAATTTTTCTACATTAATTTTATGACCTCACCATTTTCTAAAAGATATCCTTATTTTGTTAACTTGTTCTACATTAATTTATAAAGACGGTTGTATTGTTGCCTTATTCTTGATGTCGATATAACTAGGAACATCACTCTTTAAAGTAATTGTCCGGTTACTTAGAACCTTAGCAAAGAGTTGCAATCCTGATTTAAGATTATCGAGTCTACATACTAAGTTATCGTAGATCAAACGATAAATCATGCATTCATTTTTAAGAGGAAAACTATTACCATGTCCAATTATATTTTCTATCCTTAAAACTTATTCAATTTAAACCTTTAAGACTAAAAATAGTGAGAAAAATATTGAATTCATTTTTGAAATCTTATAAACATGAAATTGAAAAACAATAATTTCAAATTAAACATGAGAAAAATAAATTCGATTATATTTTAAGTGGAACCCTTAACCGCCAATTTAAAATTAATCCATAGGACATCCTTGTTTCCTTATAAGGTGATATTTCTTGTTGGGAACTTAAATCACCACACCTTGAAGTAGAAAAAATTTCATCTTTAATTATACTATCTGGATAATTCGGGATCCTTTGTCCAACATATTGAATAGCAGACAACTTTTGGCCCCAATCCTAATAACAGTGACTCCTTTAGGAGGATATCAAAAGTCATGTCTAAGTGTATACCACTAAGTAGTTTTGGATTATTCCATATCACATAGACTCCTCCTTTTGGGGGGACGCCCACGTGAATAATGAATTTCAAATTGATCGTTTTGAAACTTGTACCAACCACCATAATAATTAATATTCCTCTTTGGAGGACCTGCATAATATTGAAAGTCTACAAATCGTTGATGGAGACCGTGGAGCTTATGTTGAAACCCCTCTCCTACTTAGTATTTAAAAACTTGAGGGTTTTGAAAAACTAAACATTCAATTCTAAATGCCTAAATTTAAATCATTGGTAATTTTCATTTTTCTTGTATAAATCAAATCTTTCGATCCCACTATTTTAATGTTCTTAAAATAAAAAATATAATTTGAATTTTCCAATATAAAAATTCTAGAGATCTGAATTTAAATTCACACCTTTAAATTAAGAACCCTGATTAAATTCAAATTAGAAAAGAATAAAACCCAACTTAAATTTTCAGAGAAAATTGGTGATCTAGGAGAGTTTCAAAATAAATAATCTAGGTTGTCCATAAAATGGGTGTTCCTAAATATCCAATTAATTAACACACGAATTATGCAACATAATATAAATAAATACATGCAAGAAATAAAATAATGGAATACATCAAAATTTGAAAAAAATTAATGCCCTTTCCATCATGGCCTAGAGTTCAACATAAAGTAAAACTCTTCATGCAAAATAATCCTTTTCCTTTTGGGCAAGAGTCCAACTTGAAGTGAAACTCTCTATGTAAAAGAATCCTTGTTGAATAAGACTTTCGTTTGGGTAAAAGTCCAACTTGAAGTAGACTTCATCAAAAGCAGATGCCGACGACCTTAACGTTATCTCGTCGAGCTAATTTTCGGTTCATGCCTCATATTAACTCCAACAAGAAAATATTCGAGATTCAACGAATTCCAATGGTCTAATCATGGACTATGGACATTATCTCCCAGACCTTCACCATCAAAAAAGACGACCTTAATGTCATCTGATCAAGCCAATTTTCACTTGGCAATTTTTTTTCTTCATTTAGAACATATCTCAAAATCAACAACTTCCAATGGTCCAATCATCGGCTATAGATGTTATGGGCCAGACATTCACCATCAAATAAGATGACCTTAATGACATCCGACTATTCTGGTTTTAGTAAACGCCTTTATTTTATCTTCAACAAGAACATATCTCAAAATTAACAAATTACAACGGTCTGATCATCGGCCATGGATGTTATGAACCAAGACTTCACCATCAAAGAAGATGACTTTAATAATATCCGATAAAGAAGATTTTCACTAGATGCCTTTGTTTTTTCTTCAACAAGAACATATCAGAGAATAAAGAAATTCCAATAGCCAGATTATTAGCAATGGAAGAAACAATATTTTGAATTTATTTGACATGACCTTCTTCTTCTTCTTTCTCGAATTTGCATGGAATAAGACCTCCATAGCTCCTCCAATTATTCATAAAACATTACCAATAACTCTTCTTTCTTCTTCAAGAAGTCCTCAAACTATCTACTTCATTTTTCTCCATATACATCAAAGTTTATGCAATAATTAAAGAACCCTAATTATTATAACCATATCGAATTTAATGAAAAATTAACTATGGATAAACCACCATATAATCCAATCACATGTGTAAACATTCATTGGACCATAATGGAGGGATTATTTTTTTATTAAACCTTACAAAACCATGTTAGTACCAAATACATACAAATATGCATACATTCACCAACATATAAAAATAAGGGTTTCAAGGTGGATAACTGTAACAACCCGTCCTTTTTGGAGACGATTAAATTCCATAATTGGATATAAATTGGAATTTGGGGAATTTTCCTAAATAGTAATTCTTGGGATTTTCGAGGATTGAATGATTTTCGAAGGATGTTGTGATTATTTTTGGGACTATATAGGTCGAAATATTTTAATTATATGTCGTCGTGGAGAAAAGCGACACGAGGTAAGATTTTTAATTGGAAAACCCGCATTTATTTATTTTGGGTTGGAATAGTGATTTGCGGTCAAGTACCTCGGATGGGAATTTCGACTGCGCCATAATTCTCAGAATGGCCGAGATAGTCGGAAAAGAGTGTCCGATTGTCGGAAATGAGTTTCGGTTAATTTTAGAGGTAAAAGTAACTCGTAATTGGGTAAACGAGTCGTTTTTGGATTTTAAGGGGGTATAACCCCTTTCTTCTTATTTAAAGAGGGAGAAAGGGAAAGGAAAGAAGAAAGAAAGAAGATAAAGAGAGATAAGAGAGAGAGGAGGAAGAAAAGAGGAAAAAAAGGGGGAGATTCCGGCCAGCCTCCGCGGGATTCGGCTCGAGGTCGTCGAATTTTATCCACGAGGCAAGTGTTTACTTGCTTTATTTGTTTTTATGCATAAATATCTCATATCATTGTTGGTATAACAAACCCTAATGATTTTGGGTTGGGTATTCGTGGATAAAACGGGTTTTTGGGAGTTAAAACGAATAAACCCCTAAAAATGGTAAATTGGAGAAACTTAGGTTTTAATTGAAATTTATTGGTGATTCCGGGTTCTAGGATGTTTAGAACCCTTAATATAGGTGTATTTGTAGTTGGTTGAGGTTGTAGGACATTGGGTGACGCGTCAAAAGCTTGGGAGAAGCTTTAATGGCTGAAACCTTCTCGAAGAAGGTGATGAATAGTAACCTGCAGCCTTTAGGGTCATTTTTGACTAGGAAAAGAATTGATTTAGCTTTCGGTCAAAACACGAAAGTTGTAGATATTTTCGACACGGTCGCGTGGGCGCCGACCGCATATTTTTCTGATTTTTCTACGATTTGATATGATTTTTACAAGATGACAGCTCCGGGTTGAAAGTACCAACTCGAAAATCAAATCGGGAATTGGAAAAATAACGGCTAGAAATTATTGTGTAGATGTTTGGGATGATTTTTGGTGTAGAGTAGAAACCATGAAAATGAATTTGGATTGATTTTTGGGTATTTTGGAGTTTGAGAAATCGCCTAAACTGTGACCCTCGAACAGGCCGAATCGATTCGGGTACAGGCCGAATCGATTCGCCTAAGGGGAATTGGGTTTCTGCAATGGGCCAAATCGATTCGGGTACAGACCGAATCGATTAGCCATTTACAGACCTATTTGCAGAATACTTTCCGAATCGATTCGGATTGGGAACCGAATCGATTCGCCCACCCGAATCGATTCGCTAAAGGGGCGAATCGATTCGCTTAGGCCAGAATTTCTAGTTTTCTCCCTTTAAGAGTATGGGGAGTTGAATTACCATTGGGATTTTTATGGGGATTATTAAATAAGGGTTTTGAGGATAAATAAACCTTTAAGAGATGATTGAGGTAATTAGTATTGAACAAAGTAAGAAATACTTTGGATTTAGAATCATGCAACCATGAAAGCATGATTACGATTCCTGGAGGGAATCTTTGGGATATTTAGTCATCGCTAGATGCTATAGGCCACTCATGCCGGTTATATATATTCTAGGAAGAAAATATAGGATATGTATATACTGTGTGTTTTAGGTATATATATATGATGATGGAAATGATTTTGAAAATATATAAATGAATATTTTCAAAATGGAAAAATAAATGTTTTTCATAATTAATAAAATATGGATTACACACCTCTCTAAATCGCTATCATAAGGGAAGTTGCGTTCGTATGGTGAAGCCCCCTGGCTAATGATGCAGGGTGGATATAGTCCTATAGGCCATGTGAGCGTTTGTTGTTATATTTTCTGCGCTGGTTAGGAGATTTCGGGTGTGGTCTTGACTATCCCGCAGGCACATGGTCGCTTCCCGACGTCTTTCGTTATAGGATCCCAGGTTGTCTTGGAGGCCCTGGAAGATGATAGCCATTTAGGGGCGCGCACAGTGGAGAAATCCGGACGGGCGGTCTTAGAACGCGTTTATATTAAAGCAGTTCATAATAATGGATTTGCTTTAATTACATTTCCTGGATATAGGAAGGGAAATGGGTTATATATATATTGGCTTCGGTAACACTTCCCGGATGGAAGAAGGGATGTGGAAGCATATGTTTTGATCAAAGAATTTTTATGATAATGAAAATGTCTTTGAATACATTTCCTGAGTATAAAAAGGGAAATGGGATAATTGATAAAGGAAAAGCTTTTTATGTTAATAAAATTGGCTTTAAAAAAGTATATGGTTTGTTAAAGCAATTCATGATAATGAATTGGCTTTTATAAATACATTTCCTGGATATGAGAAGGGAAATGGAAGTTTTTGAAATGAAAAGGATAAGTATTTATAAATACTATATGTATCAAGAAATCCTCAGTCCGGTAGATATTATCCGGACGTATATTGTAGATGTACGTATATGTATAAATCGAGTGCCGAGGGTCTAATGGATCCCGACGATCGACCGTGCTGCATAGTAGTGTATCGGGGGGGTTCCTTGTTTGGATTTCGCTTCGCGAGACACCCCACGCACGAATATGGCATTATGTTGAGACTGGGGAGAAGTTTAATCCTTAGTGCTCTAATATTATTAAATGTTTATGGTATATATATTATATATATCTTTCTGTACTGAGGGACTGGCGGATCTCAAAGATCGACCTTGCTGCATAGTAGTGTATCGGGGGGGTTCCTTGTTTAAATTTCGCTTCGCGAGACACCCCACGCACGAACATGGCATAGCGTCGAGATTAGAGTGAAGTTTAGCCCTTAGTACACCTGTTTGACTATCTAGGTTAGATAGTAGTTGGGTATTAGACTAGTTTAGCAGGGTAGCTTGACTAGAATGTTCTAGATAGATGCGCTAGGAGTGCACTATTAGCGGAGAGGTGAGGGGTATCTCATAGGAGTGCGATACCAAACTTAAATATGAGATAAAACTATTTTTCTAAAAATAAAGCATTTATGCACTTGCAAAATATTTTCTAAACATTCGGGCTCTAACCCGTTTGTCTACTCTCCTTTCTTTCTCTATACTATATATATATATATAGGTGTCCAGACACAGGGACGCCTGGATGGAAACTCTTTCGAGTCAGACGTCTGCTGCAGCAGTTGTGGATGCTTGCAGGTTATTGGTAGACGTTTCTTTCCTTGTACTCTAGATAGGAGTTATTGTATAAACATTCGAGCCAATGGCTCAATTGCACTTATTTATTCTTTCAGTACAGCATTCGATATGGTTGTATATTTTGGACCGAGTGTTCGGTTATTTCAATTCATTTCATTTTCATTTCAGTTCATTACGCATTTAATTGTGGATGTTTTAATTTGTTCGCTAAAAAGAGTAGTTAAGTAAAAGTTTTTAACGGCCACCTAATAGGATATTAGTAATTAAATGGATTTTCGACAGTGACGCTAAGGATGATCCATACGTGACTCCTGTTTTAATTTAATATTGGAGTGATCGCCCGGTATCTTATTAGGCGGGTTGTTACAATAACATGGACCTTTTCAATACACAATCAATCTCAATCGGGTTTATGATACCAATTATTGAAAAAAATAACTTGGGATTGATATTTTATATGTGGAAAAAAATTTATCTATGGATCTTTGATTAATCATGTATTGAAAAGAAATCAAGAACTAAGAGTAAATGAAGTCTAAAATTGACGTTTCCGAATGTTTACCATTTGTATTCTTTTTTATAACTTTTAACCTTAAAGGAATAAAAACTAAACTACTAATATATATATATATATATATATATATATATATATATATATATATATATATATATATATATATATATATATATATGGCACTAGTGCCTGGCCAAGCTCAAGCGGGCCTAAGAATACATGCCAATGCCTGCCCAGAAAAAAATCGGGACTATAAAATTTTACCAACCCTGGTTCTTGGACCTATTTACCTTATCGAAGCCCTATTTTTTTGGGCGGAATGCGCGGGACTCGAGCATATGTCCACCCTTATATATAAGTATAAAAGGTGGGCTTGGGCCAAACTGGATTTCTTGAGATTCTGGGCCTAACTACTTGGGTATATAGACTACACTAGGAACCCAAGATAAATAATTAAACTAGCTCCAAGTAAATATCGAAAATACCAATTACATTACGCAATTATTTCCTTTCTTATTTAATGATGAACTAATTTCTCTAAATAATCAGGACTGTAATCCAATTTAATTATCTTAGATATCACTTGGATATAATGAGGTCTTACTTACAAAGTTGATTATGGCACACAATATGATTCCCCACGTTAAGAGATCGATACCTGCTTGGTGAAATCAATTTACTGTTAATCGATTCAAACCAACATCTAATCAATTCCTGGATTCGCAGATTTGCTTATTTGCTACTGCACCAAGATTATCAAATAATCCACCGACCGGGTTTTACTTGGTGGAAACAAAACACATAAGTCTATAAAGGGGTATCGCAGCCTAGGGGATCCCCTACATGTGGATTTCTCTGAATTATGATCTCTGATTTACTTACACAACTATAACTTAATATGCAAAGATTATTTGACCTGATATAAATCAGATCCCCAACCATAGAACTCAAAGTGACATTTGCGCAAGCATTCCAATCCTCATAATTCTTAGTATTAAGAATTTATTCACTATTTGCAAATGGTGTGAGATTTCTCGAGTCTAATCAGGACAACCTTTAGACTTAAATCTCATAAGTGGCCCTATTCCATACATTCCTAGGATGTACCGATCACAATCATTTGTCTAACTATCTAACAAGTTCCTGAATCATCAAATATGTTCTTGTAGTTTAAGATGAACTTCTAAGATTGCATCGAAACCACTCTGATAGGGTGTCAACTCCCTATCTAGGTTGTAAACATTTCAATAGTGATAGAACGAGAATTCTAATCTCGCTGTGATCAACTCGAAGTCGTATCACTAGAATTCCTATTAAGCTTTATTAACCGACATGTCTATAATATATCTAAACCAAATATAAGTTATTCTCGTACACATGATTCTTATTTCAAAATGAATTGACACACCTTTACATAAAATTAATCATCATACATGGTTTTAAGAATAAAACCCAAACACAAGGATTTGAAGTTTATCGAGAAGAGCCATCATTTTTAAAATATGTTCCCTAACTAGGGCCCCAGAAGCCATGTTTGTGTTTATAAGTTCTTTCATGACAACCTGACCTCTGTACAACATGATTTTGATCCCGAACATGTATTTGAGGTTCTGCATTGTGTTATAGGCATTGATTAATGACTAATACTGATGTGGCTGAACATTTGATAAAGATAACAAAATATAACACTGTGCCATCTGAAAAGACTTGATCAATTTTCAACAAGTCCGAGTCTCATTTTTGGTCACCCCTTGCAATATTTCTTAGGACAATTATCATAAAGCACAAACTTGTAACTTCATCAATCAACACTATATTTAAATTCTCGTTCCTGTAAATGCAATTAGGCACAATTAATTTATTTTTCTTGAGAATGACAACAAGTGGATTGAAATAACTTCCCATGTTAACATTGAGGATAAAATAATAAAATGAATTATTATAGGGAATAAAAAAGTTTGAATTCAAAATTAAAACTATGGTTCCCTCTAGGATTTTAAAAGAATTTGTCAGCATCATAGTTACCATTTGTATAGTATTCCTCTTTCGAGAACTTACTTTTCAAAACACATTAAGAAGTCCGATTCTTTCTAACTTTACAATTTATGCAATGACTATTCCAAATAAAATTAAACAACTAGTACTTTAGTCCCATAAGATAATTGCATTCCTCTTTGGAGGACCTACCATTATTTTATGTCTAAGTGTATACCACCAGTCAATTTTTTAGACTATCCCATACCACATAGACTCCTCCATGGGGGGACACCTATATGAATAATAAATCCAGCATTACCCATTTGGATACTTGTACCGACCACCACAATAATTGGTATTCTTTTTTAGAGGAACTACTTATTATTGGACTCTGCAAATCGTTGATGGACACTGTGAGATTTGTTCAGGGAAAATTCCATCCAAAAAATTTGTGAGGGTTATAAAAAATTGTGTATTCAATTTTAATTAATTCAAAAAATTTAGGAAATTTGATGTGTTTCTAAAGTTATTGGTATACCCTTATGTTACTATATATCAATTAGAGTGGTAATAAATAAAATTATCAAATCACTTTGATTATTTAAAAAAAAGGAAACTCAATTTTATATTCTAACTACAAATATTCATGCCCATAATTCAAATTGATCATAAATTAGTCACACAAGCATCCACATAATCTAAGTTCAGTTAATTATCCATGTTGTCTATAATTCTAAGGGAATAATTAGAATATATTAGCAACCCGTTAATTAATACATGAATAATAAAGACATATAATCGATAAGGAAAACATTATAAACTCGAATTTCCAACAATTATGGGCAATATTTATCTTTATTTTAAATAAGAGTCCAATTTTTATCGATCACCAACATTCCTTATTAAAACTAATTAACTTCTTATTGACACTATGTTGGGATGGTACATGATTACATATATTTTATTGGTCTATAAAGGAATTCACATTTTTCATCAATATTAAATTCAAAATAATATAAAACGACTTTGTTCCTATGCCCACCAGTAGGAGTTCACATCATATGTAAATATTACATTCATCTAGTATATTTAAAATTGACTATGAATAAACCACTATGGGTTTCAGTCATAAACCAAAAATCAACATACATTACTATAATAGTGGGAATAGATCGCTACAAAACAAATGTTAGCACATATGTACATTATACCCAACATCCATGCACATATATGATCATTTAAATTGGAAAACATGGATGTGGTAGACCGATAAGCGGTATCAAAAAGGCTTTGAGATAAATTATTGGAACGACTTCCCTATGATATGCTGATCACTTGTATAAATCGTGGTACAAAAATGTCATTACCCAAAAATGCAAGACCCTAGAAAATGAAATTTAAGGTTTACCTTCGAGATCTACATGGTTTGATCTCGTCTCACTACTAATAGTATTTGATGAATATTATCGAGAACACAAGCTTAATTATACCTCGGGATCTTCTACAGCATTCCCAATATGAACTATCATGATTAGATTGTGGTATCTTCCTTCGTAATCAACTTTTTATCTATTATATCTCTTTTTCAAATCCGAATTACACTTTTTTGAGTTATAAGAGTGAAATATTTATGAGAACAATAGGTGCATATATATAGTCTATTACAAGGACTATCAGGAGAGATAAGGATGTGGCTCCTAATGAGCTTAGGGAAACTTGATTCAATTGTGATCCTAATCCTAGTGCATTAATTATAATCAGTTCCACTAAATAATTATAATTGCAGCTCCACTCCTTAACAAAATATTATATTTCTTGTTCCCCATTACTAATTACTTAATCCTCGCCTCATTAAGGTTATAAAAAATGTTAATAAAATAAAATACAAAAATTGTCATAATTAACTTCTTTGAGTCATTGAGCGATCCAATTTAACTTATTTGTACGGATTAACATAATACATCGACATGATTTGACACATATAAAAATTATCATCAACTTAAGTGGTATCACCAATATTTACATCGCAGCGTGGATCCCATCCATAAATGACTTACACTATATATTAATCACCACTACTAGATCTATTAGTCTTATTGATCCATTAATGAATTTTACATAATATGTTAAAGTAATAAATAACTAATGCATGTGTCCATAAAGTATATTAGGACTAAGAGCCTTAAAAACCTAATAATCGTGATTTGTTCAATGTTTTATAAAAATTAATACAAAGATAATGACCTCAAGGTGGTCTAGTTCAATACACACAAAGTGTACTAGTACAATGAGTTAAAACTATATCATTTCTTATAATCAAGATAAACCTATTAAAATATTATTCTATAGCCCTACCGATGGTGTGTCTAGCTCCATTAAAGGTTGGGAATGAGAAAAATTAAATTCTACAAGAACTGGTGATTCGATCCTCTATATGTAAGCCACACTATACACATTAGATCACTTACTATACTGAATAAAAGACTCCAACAATATATATATATATGGGGGGCTCAAAGATAGTCTCGAGATTAGGGATAATCCCCCCCAGCTAATACAAAAGACTTAAGGGACTAAGGCTGCGAGGCAACTCAAGCGATTCAACTCAGTAAGGCATTGATGTAGTTCAATGCGATGCAGCTCAGCAAGGCAGCTCAAGCAAGGTAGTCCAGCGTGGCAGTCCAGAGTGATCTCCCAGCGAAGAAGCTAACCTAGAGATCTCATCCTTTAGTCCTATTGCTTTCCTTAGTCTCATTGTTTCCTTTTATCTATATTGACTATGAGTTGTATGGTTATAATGATTTTTAGTGGGAGGTCGAATGGTACTCGCGAGAGACCAGGCTTGGCAGGGCCTGGGAGAGCCTTCATGCACTATCGAACGACCTTGTCGTGGGAACTTCAGAGGGAATTGGTTTGGAGGATTGAGAAGTGAGGAACCATTGGGGCTTTTCTTGACCATCTTAGATACACTTGGTAAAACAACAAAGGACCTTGACCGTGGAACCTTGGGCGGAGCAGCCTCGAGTTCATCGGGTGTTGAGTTGTGAACCAAATAACCCTCTACTTAATGTCACGTCTACTTTATGGGATGTCACTATCTAGATATGCCATGTCAAATATGCACTTGAGTAACCCATCGTGGTATTTGGGGTTGTCAGACAGTTGGTGAGCCACCTCTGTGACGACAGCCCCCTAACACACAGTGGTTAGGCAAAAGGCATGTCTTGGAATTTAATGTTTATGACGTGGAGCTAACTAGTGCATCAGGCATTTAATATTTGTGATAAAAGTATGAGGTATGTCTTTTCACATTTATGAATGACTGAGTTATCTCAGGAGTGGTGTGGGGGATATTTAAGGGCCTCAACCACCTATGAGGAAGGGGAGGTTCTTTTGAAATTTCAGAAGTTATTGCTAAAGAGAAAATACATCAGAGAGGGAGATTTATTACAAACCAGAGTCACTCACCATTGCCATTTATTACGAAGCTTTTGATACTTGACGGAGATCTTTGAGAGTGGTTAGGGTGTTTGGCTGCGTACCAAGGTGTATTTAGGATGCTTACTTCTCTCACTCTCTAAATGAGTTACTTTTGAGTTCATTATTATGTTTTGAGTTTTACAAGAGAGATTTGTAAGATCAAACTGAGTTCATTTTCACCAAATTGCAATTGTGTGCTTTACTCAGTCAAAGATGTTTCTTGATTAACTTATCATTACTATACTCAAAAAGGGGTTACGCCTCCGTCTTATCTAACCTACCGTCTTACAATATAAAATGATGCAAATATTATCCCCATACATGATTTCCATTGAAACATGAAAAATAAATTTTGTTAAATAAGAATTCCACAACTAAACTATTACATGGAGTATGGTCTACTACTTCAATAGACTTGACCAACAAACTAAAGTAGGTGGAAGAATAAAAGTCTAAAATGGTTGCTAATTTTGAAGCTCTTCATGTCAACTTATGTTTCTGCAACCATGAATTGATGGATTTGAATAAAGTTTTCATTAAACAAACTCGAAATGAAGATTTTAAAAATGAAAATTCCAACCTGGAAGTTTCTTTTGGAAAAGGCCTACATGATGGTTTGAGGACATGATCAATTACTTGATTTCACAATGCGAATACTACCAGTTGGTATCGTTCAATGAAGGTTGGATCTCATGCCTAAACTGAGGCAAGGTCTTTGAAGACACCCTACCTATAAAATTTACCCTAATCTTTTTCTCTCTCTAAACTAAATTAGTTGAACTTGATATGTAACCAAGATAATGATAAAGAGGTTAAGAGCAATTTGGGTAGGAGGAGGGTAATCTAGAGAATGAGACTGTTGAACAACCAACTCCATAGATGTATATGTCCTTAAGACAGGGAAAAATTACCTTTTTATTTTTATTTTCTTATTTAATACAATATAATGCCTTATGCCATGGAACTATTTATGAAAAAAACTTTTGCTTTAATTCATGCTCTTCTTCTTTCGGTGTTGAGATTGTTATGATGCTACAACAAATTTCTCATTTTCTTATGAATAAAATATCAGCTCCATAACTTAATAAATGATCATAAATGGGGCAATGACTAATAAATTATACTTAATTAAATTGACTGGGTAAATGTTCCACAAAACTAATTCACATAATTAATCAGTTTACTAATAAAAATACTAAGCTATTTGAGCATGTAATAAAAAGGTTGTGATTCATAGCCACCCATCGATACTCAAGAAAAGTTTCAATCTATTTCATTAACTATATTTATTGAGCCAAGTCAATCATGTTAGGTTAATTTTACCATTCTTCGATAGACTTGTTGCATTATAATAATATTGACCTTCTTAGACAAATTTTGATAATCTCATATTAGTATGATCATCTAAAATCGGGTTGACATTCTTAAGTGGAGTTGACTATCTGAGGTCAATTTTGATAATTTCACATCGATTTGGATATTTTAGATCTATTTGATCATCTTAGCATAATTTTTATCATCTTAGATAAGGTTATTCATTTGATATAAATTTAACCATCCGAGCTCGACTTCAATATCTTAGTTCAATTTGGATAGTTTTAGATCAATCTAATCATCTTAACTAATTTGATCATCTTAGGTCGATATGACCATATTAAAAATATGTGTCCATCTCATGTAAATTTTAATCATCTTAAATTAATTCGACTTGTAAAGGCATTATATTAATATGGGTTAACCCCAACTATGCTCGGACGTTTTTTTTAATACAAATTTAATCATTACAAAAAATCCTTTTTAGATGGATTTAGTGAACTTAGCATTTGGCAAAACAAAGATAAATTCAACAATTAATAGAATAAACATGTTAATTTATTTATAAGGGAACATAATCACTTTTTCCATAAGACATTTAAGTTAATAAAAAAGATAACTTACTTAGATATGAACTTCCTCAAGTTTATGTCCTTCAATGACCCGGGGTGGGAATGCCATCCATTTATTCTAAGTAGTATAATCACGTGCCATTAGCGGAGATGATCTTAACTGATCCATCCTAGTTAGGTCCTCACTTTCCATCAAAAGGCTTTTTGTCTCGTAGTAACAACTTTGTGAGTACTAAATATTCCATGACAAACTCTTCATGCTTTATTATTTAGTATGCATCCTTTTAAGATCCCGTTAATAGGCAACGAGATGGATTAATGTTGATTTTATCCTTTCATCACCAAGGTAAAATTCCCTAAAAATTTGTTCTTCATTTTGTCCATCCTCATAAAGTTTGTTCCTTAAAGTTAAAAATCCAAAGGGATGATAGTCTCTATTCCATAGGATAGATCATATGGGGTTTCACAAGTTAATTGTTTCAAAGTGGCTATATAGTCCAAACTAGTGTGGGTTGTTCCTAATACATATTCCTCTGACCTTCTCTAGTCTTTTTTAAGTCTAATATGAGTTGTCCTGCTTGAAATTTCAACTTATGCATTGATTGGAGGATACAATAGATTTGTAATGGTTACGATATTCAGCATAAAAGTTCCTAAATTAATCATTATTAAATTGAGTTTTGTTGTCGGACATCAAGACCACTATAACTCTAAAATATGCGATGGTATTACTCCACATTAATCGTTGGTCATCGACATCTCTAATGTGCCAAAAGATTTATTTTTATCCATTAACTGAAGTAGTCTATGTTATACCTACATAATCTCAACATATAGTAAATTCTAAATAATGCAAGGGGACTAATGCAAGTGCTCGACCTCATCATCTAAGGAGGTGGTGTCAGTAATTGGACTGCTCGTCCCATCTATTTACTATAAGATTGGATACACATATATCCCTGTGATCATTTACATGCGAGTCATAGCTTACCAACCACGTGGGATCAAAGCTGCCAAACTGGTTACCTCATGATTATTTGGGCGTTTCATTGTCAAAGAAGTTTCGCACCTCAAGGCGTGTGTATATACATTATAATAACAGTTTATCAAAATGTAACTGAATGATTTATAAGGGCACTCCATCTCTTTGTAGATATCTGATATCCACATATAAATAGGATATAGAGGGACGCAATAAAGACACCTTTTTGATACCTTCTCAAACCTGGAGTTGTATAAAAAAAACTCAACTGTAACCACGCTAATAAGTGCAATACCGAAGTCGTACCACCGTGGACGTAGGTTTCCTCTTCAAGGGCCGAACCACATAAAAATCACTGCGTTCTCACTGTCTCTCATCCTTTTGCTTCATAGTTCTTATTTCTTATCAATAATTTCTCTTATTATTTGTTTCCTCCATTTCTAGACGTCAACAAATTGGTGTCGTCTGTGGGAACATTATAAAAAGCCATTACAGTTCCTATCTAAAACCACTCATACAAATTTCCAATCGAGACGGTTTGAATAGAGGATATCCCTGAAAGCAGTTGCATGGCATAGGTTCAGATGCCACTTACCCCTACTAGGGCTAGTGACTTACATAACATACTAGTAAGCATTGCCAAGGGGCAAGAGGCGATGCAGGAGAGTGTCAAGAAAATGACACATACCCTCAGGACCAGGCCACTGTCGCTCAACCCAGATAACGTGACTCCCAGAATTGAGGCGTCTAGGATTGGCGACAAGAGACTTCCTCTAGCCCCTCACAAGGAGAGGCAGTACGAATACCGTAGGTGAGAATTAGAAAATCCCAGGAGATTGAACTTAGGATCTTGCACTAACACTAGTTCCTCTAGATGAACCGACTCACAGCGGGACAAGACGTACCGCCCCAAGGCTACCTCCTCCATCCAATCACCTAGTCACTTTGACGATCAGTCGTATTCACAGGAAAGCCCTTACGCATTTGAGCGATTAAGCTAATGATCGACGTTCGATCGATTGGGCCCATGTTGTAACCGCTAGAAAATACAGGCAGCATCATGCTATCATTCCCAAAAAAGCATATCAGAAAGTTCCACTACCAGGATTTCTCGTTATTCTGCTCGAGCGTCGGCAAAAGCCAATCAGACCTACCAGGAGGAGAGTTTGTCCAAAAGCTGAGGACGAGAAGAAAAGCCAGATAAAGGCAATAGCCAGCTATAAAAGGCTTCATCCAATGCTTCCAAGACCGCCTTGGTGAGATGGCCAAATTGAGGAACCCCCTCTAGCGTGATTTCACAAAAGGATCGCTCTTTGTGGCCTCTGTCTAGCATACCCCACTCCGACGAAGTTTAAATCACTAGTCATCACTCTAAAATATGATGGGATGACGGATCCCATCCTGCATATTGAATAATACGAGGATGCTACAGATATCTATTCCATCTCGGATGAAATCAAGTGCCGAGCATTCTTCAACACCATAACCAGCTCAGTACATATATGGTACAATAGCTTGCTTAGGTGGCAGATAAAGAGTTTTCAATAGCTATTCGACCTATTCGTCAGTAATTTCCGCTTCAACCCTAAGCCAGGAAAGTAAGTTGACCACCTGCTCGGCGTCTGTCAAAGGGCATATGAAAGAACCCATGATTATATCACCCGATTCAAAACTAAAAAGCTAGAGGTAGTAGACTACAATGAGCCCACTGCCATTAAAACCTTGATGAACTGGCTGCGATTAGGTAAGCTATTCTGAGCATTATTCAAGGATCCTCCCAATACCATGAATGAGATGTTAGCAAAAGCGGGAAAGATCATGGACGCCGAAGAGGCGATGGCGGCTAAAGAGTCTGACGGCTCTAAGCCCTCAGGTGGCAAGAATAACGGGAAGTAGTAATAAAAGGATAAGAAGGGAGATAAGCCAAGAAAGTATGATGAGTACACGCCCCTCACGGTTGGAGTCCACCATATCCTGGAGGAAATATGGGAAAGAAAAGATCTCAGATGGTCGAGAAAGCTAAATTTTTCGGCAAATAAGAGGGATAGATTCAAGTATTGTTAATTTTACAAGGACCACGACCACCATACAGACCACTGTATATCTTTAAAGAATAAGATTAAAGGTCTGATAAGGAGGGGCAAGATATACAAGTATACTGATAATGGTGGTCGATCAAACCCAGAAGAAGGTAAATGTAGGAGACGTTCAGAGTCGCCCTACCGGAGGGTGACCGATAAGAAAAGGGCGAAGGATGACGACTCAGACGATTATCCAGATTTTCATAAAAAACCTAAGGAACCCATATGTGATGTCGACATAATATCCTTCGGCTGTCACTTAATCACCGGAGGTGGAGCCATTGGGGGAGAAAACCTCGCCAAAAGGAAGGCCTACCTCAATGAGGCCCAATCCTGCGAATACGAAAGGTGAACAAAGATAAGTTAGTCGTAAGATTCTCAAAGGATGACCTCTTAAGGGTGTTATATCCCTACAACGACCCTTTGGTCGTCATTATGGTCATCCAAGAAGGACGAGTAGCAAGGATCCAATTGGATAATGGAAGCTCTATAGACGTAATGCTCTACACCTGTTATAAGAAGTTGAAACTGGAGGAGGTGGAGCTCATACCATATCATCAGCCTTTGATCAAATTTTTAGGAGAAAGGGTTTATCCGCTAGGAATGGTAGAACTGGAAGTTATGGTCAGCATATGTCCGATCATCCGAACAGAGAAAATACTGTCTGTTTGTCCTTGATAAGAACGTGCTATCAGCCTACAACGTTATCTTTGGAATGGTTGGCCTGAAGAAATTCGAAGATGTCCTATCTACCATGCACCAATGTTTGAAGTTTCCAACTCACTTTGGGGTAGGCATCGTCAAGGGCAATCAGAAGGTGGCACACGAATGTTATTTCATTTCGACAGATCAGGAAGAACGAAAGAAGCTGACGACCACTTACCATATCGAGACCATTGATCCTTGAGATGAGGCAAAACTGGTCAAAGGACAACCTACCAAAGAGATCGAGATAATTCCACTTGACGATAGCCACCCAGAAAGGACGGTAGAGATCGGGTCATCATTAGATCCCCTTTTAAGGAAAGAGTTTATCAGCTTTCTGCGACTATGCAAAATAGTTTTTGCTTGGATCCAAGAGGACATGCCAAGGATAGACCCCGACTTCACGTGCCACAAATTAAATGTGATGCAAGGTGCCAAATAGGTTAAGTGGAAATGAAGGGTTTTCGACGCCAGCAAAAACCAAGTCGTTCACGACTAAGTCCTCAAACTACAAAAAGATAACTTTATTGATGAAGTCATGTACCCGAAATGGCTGGCCAACGTGGTCATGGTGTGAAAGAAAAATAATAAGTGGAGGATGTGCGTTGATTTTATCGACCTAAACAAATCCTGCCCGAAAGATTATTTCCCTCTACCGAGGATTGATATACTTGTCAATGCCATAGCAGGCCATCAACTGCTTAGTTTCATGGATGCGTATTCTGATTACAACCAGAGCCGAATGAAGTCCTCGAACAGAGAGAAAACTTCATTTATAACCCATCGAGGTACCTACTATTATAATGTCATGTCGTTCGGCCTCAAAAATGCAGTCGCTACCTACCAGAGATTGGTAAACAAAGTCTTTGAAGACCAGATAGGGGTTAACATGAAAGTTTACGTGGACGACATACTCACCAAGAGCAAGGTGGCCACTGGACACATCAGGGACCTCGGCTAAACCTTCAAAAAATTGGAGAAGTATCAGATAAAGCTGAATCCCACCAAGAGGAGTAAAAGAAGGGATGTTCTTGGGATTTATTATGAACCAGTAAGGGATCAAAGCCAATCCTGACAAGATCCAAGATCTTCTTTACATGACGTATACAATTATGAAGAAGGAGGTACAAAGACTAGCTGGGCGTGTTGCAGCGCTAAACAGGTTCGTCTCCAGAGCTACCGATAAGTGCTTACCATTTTTCAAGGTGTTACGAAAGTCCTTCGAATGGAACGAGGAGTGCAAAAATGCGTTCATAGAATTGAAGCGATGTATGGGCTCCCCACCCTCCTGTCATGACCTATTATGGGGGAAACACTTTACTTGTACCTCATCGTATTCGAATCAACTGTCATCTCAGTGTTGGTGAGGCAAGAAGAAGGGGTTTCGAAACCTGTTTATTATACTAGTAGAGCCTACCAGGGGGTTGAGGTTTGATATCCACAAATGGCAAATCCAGCCCTCGCACTAAGGGAAGCCTCGCGAAGGATAAAGCCATACTTCTAGGCTCACACCATAGTGATCTACACTGCCTTACCGCTGTAGAAAATCCTGCACAAAACTAAAAAATTTGGTCGGCTCATGGCATGGGTAGTGGAACTAGGCGCGTACGATATTCGGTACGAGCCAAGAACTATAATAAAGGGGTCGGTATTTGCAGACTTCATTGTAGAATTCACCTACAACCATAAATCGTTAGAGCATACTCCACCATCATAATTTGGTGACCTCATACCTCATACCTCAAACATCATTAATTTGATGAAATTATGAGGTTAAAACATCATTAATTTGGTGACCTCGGACCTTTAATATCACTAACTTGGTGAAATTATGAGATTCACGTCATTAATTTGGTGACCTCATACCTCAAACATCATTAATTTGGTGATGTTAAAACATCATTAATTTGGTGACCTCAGATATCAAACATCATTAATTTGGCGAAATTATGAGGTTAAACATCATTAATTTGGTGACATCATACCTCAAACATCATTAATTTGGTGACCTTGGGCCTTTAACATCATTTATTTGGTGAAATTATGAGGTTAAACACCATTAAATTGGTGACCTCGGACCTTAACATCATTAATTTGGTGAAATTATGAGGTTAAGCATTATTAAACTGGTGACCTCATACCGTTAACATCATTAATTTGGTGAAATTATGAGGCTAAACATCATTAAATTGGTGACCTCTGTTATTATAGAGCAACAAAACATTAGGATAAAAAGGCAATAGAAACAATGGCATGGAATCCCATTAGATTCATAAAAATAAGATGTTGCAGAGTTTACATTTAGCCCAACTAAAAAAAGTTACAACCATGAGTTCACAAAAAGAAGAATTATAAAAAATCTTCACGAAGAATTAGTGATGAGCAGGAGGGCCCCTCAAAGCTCAGTTTGTCCCTCGACAGGAGCCAACCCATCAGCAGCTGGATTTGTTTGGTCAAGGCCAAGGTTTGTGACCTCAACCTCGTCTTCATGTTGAGCAAAATCTTCGATCTCTGTGGCCTCCAAGGTACTGGTATCGGCTGGACCACCTTCTTCCACTTCCTTTAAAGCTTGAGAAAATTGAGGGTCGGAAAAGTCGAGACCAAAAAAGTCCTCAACAGTCAAGTTTACAGACTCACCCTACCTCATATCTGCCCATCGACTGGTTGCTTTGATGCCTCTCTCCAGATAATAAAAACCAAAGCCTACAAATTCGTCAGAGAATTTGTAGTCTTCAATTATCTTCTCTGAAGCATCGGTTAGAGAAGCCTTTACAGCAACATTAACATTTGATTAAAGACTATCATCCTTTGCCTTCAGGGCCTTATCATGGTCTTCTTTCAGTTGAGTGATCTGCTTATCTATATCTTTTAGATCCCCCTTTAACCTCTCCACCTCAGTCTTCATATAGACCTCAACTTTCTCAACATCCTTACCCTTTTGTATAAGGGGCAACCTCTTCAGGGTTCAGTTAACTAGGGGATGAAAAGATACCACACTCTGCAGAAGAAGGTCAAACATATGATTAATAATTTTAAAGAGAAGAGACGACACTTGGAAGAAAATTTTTGATACCTGAATTTCCCTGTGAAGGGAAAACTCGACCAACAGAGGGACATCTAATGCCTGAATAAAATGCTTGTCTTCCTCAGTCATGATGGTCCCAATAGCATTGACAGCCTGTAGGCTATGGTCGATGACGCTTTATCCTATTTTAAATTATGATAGATGAGCATCCAAAGCATCATCGGTGGAAATAGGGATGGTATGGTCCGTAGAAGCCTTGCTCGGTCTAGTATGAGCTGGTTTAATAGACGCTTTCCTTTTCTTACTATCATCGGCCTTTGAAGTGCAGATACTCTTTTTTGTTTGGGCAGGAGGGGGTACATTCTTACCACCACATTTGCCCATGAGCTTTGTAAGGAAGGGGGATGACATCTTCCAGAAATCATCAGAAATGTCTTCTGGTCGCTCTGCAAAAAGAGAAGTCTCGAAATTAACAAGTCAGATAGATGAAAAATACGAGACATAACTTGGTACGGAAAATTATTAAAACTTACGAAGATCATCTAAAAGACCACCCCAAACCTGTCTGAGAAAGGTAATAGGAAGTCATCAGATGTTCATACTTGACGAGACGACCCTTCTCGCCTTGATCGAGAAGGACCATAATGTACTTATAATTATCCTGGCTTAAACCAGGGTCAGCCTTTGCTGAAATGGAGACTTTGATCCACATCAGAGGTGTCCATGGATCAAATAGCCCACAAGACTCATTTGGGCCAAACTCCCAAGCTCCCGATACAAAGAAATATTGAGGTTTCCAGTTATGATTGGAAGTTTAGGTAACTAGAAGAATTTTCTTCTCAAATTTCCCGGCTAGGAAGTGGTAGTAGCCTGGATGATTTTTGGCAGATGAGGGAGTATAGCACCCAATAAAAGCCCTAACTAGAAGGTCGGTATGGTTAACAGCCTTCCAGAGGACGATAGTCCCAATAATAATGCTCTAAGCATTCAGGGACAGTTGGGAAGGGGCAAGATTTATATAAGAGAGTATGGATCTGATAGTTGGGTGAATGGGAAGACGAAACCTAACTTAAACATCTGTTCAAAAATTTAAAATTCACCAGCTCGACCATCAAAGGCCTTGTCTTCCTTAGAGGTTTCCTCGGGATGATTGAGGAATCAATGGAATAATGATGTCTGAAGGCTAGAAGGTCGTACTCATTTATAGTACTCTCGTACTCCGCATATACTGAGGTATCAAGTTCACTTCCTTCATCATCATTGTCATCCCTAGCAACCTCAGCCTAGGCACCCATTGGGGCACCATGGGGAAACCTCTTTGCAAACTCAATGCCAGTGGCGGTCGATAGAGGAATGGCATCAATGGGAGGAGGAACTACGACGTTAGGCTTTAAAATCTCTATGGAGGAAGATCTAAGTGAAGGCCTGGCACCTTGGTGAGATGAGGCACGGTCAAAAACCTCTTCATCCTCAGAAACTCCACTTTGCCTGGGGAAGTAATCCACAACCTTTGTAAAAGAGTCTACGCTCTTAATGGCTTTAGATGTTAACATGGGGTCTGAAGTAGCCGACTCAGACATTGGATCAGAGACCTCGATAGGCTCAGGGTGTATGACAGCTAAAGGTGGAGGGAAAATTAGTCGTAAGGGAAAAGCCTCGGCCTCACGAGCCTTGGCTTGGGGTAGCTCTTTCTGTCTGATCTTGTCGAAATAATGCTCGCGCAAAGTTAGAAACGCTTTACCAAGTTTATCAAAGGTCGTAACATCAGTTGTATGACACTACACTTGTGGTTTCATTCAAAAGGACAAACAGGTTGGTTATTTCTAACGCCAAGGCAAAAGATCAAAGCTTGGAAGTTGTATGGTTTTCACCAAGAACAGTTGAGATGAAGCCCGCCGAAGAAATGAGAATGTTTGCCTAAAATAACCTCGGAGCAACCTGGTATGGCTCCAAAGTCACCTAACTACTGCAACCATAACTTGATAACCACCCAACAGTGGCGGAGAATCTCGTCGAAATGGAAAAAGTTCGCCGAAAAATTAAAACAACAAAAATGAAAAAAGAAGGGTTGCTGAATAATACCTGACTGAGTTTGAATGAGGGGAGAACGAATTAAGCTCTAAAAGACCTGGAACGATGAATAACGATGGAGTTTAGAGATGCAATCGCAGGAAAAGATCTAAGTGGGAAACAAAGGAAGAAGAAAGAGAAAATGAAAAGGGAAAATGGTATTTAAACCATTGAAATGATGAGGCGCGAGTACCAAGGCACTCATCATTGCACCTAGAAACCCTAAGGGGCGCCGCTGCATCACTTGTTGTCTTGGGACATATGCAAGACAGTTCAAAGTATGACATGTCTCCCAATGGTCATTCACATATCCCAACAGGCAAAAATGTCTTTTCATCGCCTGAGCACATATACCTCTCAACCATCCACTCATATATAAGGCTAAGGGCTAGGGGGTGATTGATATGCCCAAAGTTCACCTTCATACTCTCAGCAGTAACATCGGCCTACCTAACAATCGAGTCATCAGGAGGTTCTCAATATCCATCAGAGAGGTTGTCCTTCATAAGGTCGGCTCAACATTATTCAACCTCAGCTTGTCAGCAGCCGAGTTCAACAATAGCTTTTATTGGCTCAACTGCGTCCACTGCATCGTCGTACTTTGCTTAAGCCGACGCCATAACTATGCCTATGACTAACCTTGGTCGGTCAATTAGGTCGAGGTCATACTTATGATTGGTAATCTAACACAGCTATCGAACTGACCAACATCGTACTCGGCTGAGCCGAGGTTACAATCGATGACATCACATATCTGAGCGTACGTATGCACATGGAAGACTTGGAACACATGGTCAAAGCCGTTATAACCGAATCATTACCCCCACATGAGGGAATATTCGATCATCATTACCTACATGTTGCATCACCAGGCATCTTTATGAGACTAGTTAGGTCAGCACACTCATGCTCATTACATGCTTAAGGGGAACACCACACCCCCCAGGCACTATATATACTTGTCTTCCCCTTCCTTGTAAAAGGATAGAGATTGTAAACCCTAGCGAAAGCTATGGTAAACTACACAATAAAGAGAGAAAGTGAGTGCATTGTAACATAAAGGCCATTAGAGCCCTATTTTATTAGTGAAGATCACTCACATGCACAGTGGGCGTAGACCTAAATAGGTTGAACCACTTATATTGGTGTGTTTCTCCTCTTCTCCTCACCTCCATCTATATATATATATTACTTACTTTCTGCCATAATTATCCTTGTTTGAGCTCAATAACACCTTGATCTAGTGGTTCTATTTCCAGCATCATCAGGGACTATGTCCTAAGAAAAGTCCTTGGGAGTGCTGTGAAACTATTAGACGACAAATTGGGAAGGACCTTTCAAGATAGTGATGGATGACCTGCAAGAAGCCTATAACTTGGAAACTTTTGAGGGCAGGGAGATACCAAGGTCTTGGAATGAATCCAATCTGAAGAAGTTCTACTTCTAGACTTTCTTTATCTATGCATCATTAGTTTAGGAAATTTTTTAATTACAAACTGATGCTGCTCTTCGTTTACAATTTCGATTAATAAAAATGAATTGGTCTTGAAATTCTACATATATTGGTTGGCTCAATCATATTTCGATATACAACCTTTCCATGTTACATGATTTACCCCTTTTATAAGTATAATAGAATTCTTGGACTACAGTAAGTTGTCTGTCTTACTTCAGTCAAAGGATCTTGTAAACAAGCCCCCTATGATTGCAACACAGTGTTAGGTCTATCCTAACTAACGACATCCAAAGCATAATTAGCAGGGTCGACAGGTAACCCTCCTTAGGCCTTTGTCCAAGAGCACAATTGGCCTCTTAGGTTGCCCCGACAACAAATAAAGACCTACAGGGGATCCTTAGGCAACATGGCCAACTCAGGTTGGTCGCCAACATATCTTGGCCCCAAAATCCTACTCAGCTGGATTGCCTATTAATCAGGTGCATTCTCCGCATCACCCTATTTAGGCCTAAGTTAGTGTGACGATGCGACCTAAAAGGTAAAGTGGATTGAATGGTATGGCTAAGGCATACTGGACTGGGGGAATGCTCAATTGAAATTAAACACTAAATAACATTTATTCGACTGAAGTGCCCAAAATAATGAGAGTTTATTAACTAATAAATGGAAAGCAAGCAACACATATTTAGCCGGCCTATGCCCAAAATATATATATCTGATTATATTTTTTACCAAAGAGTTACATGGTTACATGTACAACTGTAAAGAATTAATCAACACCTATAAAGGTTCTGGTCGGTAAGAAAGATTGTCTGCTACTCGAGCTCTTCGACCATCATCAGGATGAGGAGAAAAACTCTCCACAGCCCCCTCCGGGCACGGCTCCAGCTGTTGTCTTGAGATAGCATCTATAGGGATCCAGTGATCATCCCTTCGAAAAGGTTGGATCAAAGGTTGGGAGAGTGATCTCATGCCTGTACCACAGGGGAGAGTTTTTGGGAACCATCAACTCCCTGAGGGCACTCAGCTACCCTCTAATAAATGCTAGATCCTCGGCCTCCTTCATCTTTGTGTGGGCATTCGCCCATCCCTGATCATAGCCGTCATCCCACACCTGCCAAGGACCCTTTCAAAATAAATGTCGCAGTCTTATGACATCTCTTTGGAGTTAAAAAGTGATTACGTATGCTCACCGAACGTCCCTCTTTCGCTCGACAATCTCCCTCTGGGTACTGTTATCATCAGACGTAGCTCGTGGTATGGACAACGATAAGGAACCTCGAACAATTCGAGGAGCACTGCTAGAAGCATTCTCTTTAAGGCACATGACCTCCTTTATTAGGGCGTCATTCTCTCTCTGCAGGACCTCCCCTACCTGGTTGATTGCGAATGCATCCAGAAGCTTCGCCTTCAATGTATCCATTTCTTCTTGAACAGAAGTGAAAATCTCCTTCATCTCCACAAGTTTGTCATTTAACCTAGAAATCACCTCGGACTGGTCCTTGTAGTCCTTGTTTCTTTCCCTAAGGGACTTTCAAATCTAAATGAAAGCTCAGTGAGCTTGGGCGCTTATGCTCGAACCAAGGATTTGGCCCAGACGAGAATTAGTAGGAATATAATCATCAAGATCAACAAACTAGAAGTAGAAAACATAAAATAACACATGAATCAGTGAATGCAAAAATGATATTTCTATCATTCATCATAAAGTGGCATCGGACAAATAAAAAGTACATCAGTTAGATAAAAAGAAAAAGGAAAAATACACAGATGAAAAAGAAGGCTGAAGTCTAACCAGTGGTACTAACCTGCTCGAAAGAAGCTGACTCTTTACGCTTGTCAGCAACAGGATTATCAGCAACCTCGCCTATGCCAGCACCTATTGCACCTCCTTTCACTGGGACAGTATTAGTTTCTTGTCTAGTAGAAGGAGCATCAATAGTAGGGGCAGTAGGCTTTACGATAGCTTGACTGGCAGGGGCATCTACATTTATAATGGGCTTAGGTCCCGGATGGTGATTGGCAAAGAGAGGGGAGTTAGCAGTAACTCCAGTGGAAACTAAGGCTCAATCCTAGCCTTTTTTGAAGTTTTCTCAGCTAATATAAGCGATCTGGTCGTCAGCATCCTCGTACGCTTCCTCTCAACCCTTATTGTAATAGCTTTCCCGAACGGTAGATGCCTCTGCCTCCAGTTTTGCCACCTTCTTGACCAGTACTTTATTTACCTCTGCCAATACTTTATTCTCCTCTGTTGCAGCCAGCTTACCTGTAACCACCAGATCATAGGCCTTGCACAGCTCTTTTGCTGCATCGGCCTTCTTTTGAGCGAACGAAACTTTGGATTATGTCAAAGCTTTCTCGAAAGACCTCAGGGACTCTTTGAACGACATTAGACCCTCTTCAAGATCAGTATTACTTTTAGACAGATCAGCTCAGCTGTGCAGCAGGATAGTGTAATTAGACACAAATTGTAAAGAAAGACGGATGTTAATAAACAGAGTAAGAGGAAAATATAAGTCAAAACATAGAGAAAAGAGAAGTAGCCTTACCAAGGCAAGCCCTTGAGCGAATTTTAGGGCTAACTGGTCAGGACCCATGCTCGATGAACGATCACGGTCTGCCATGAGTACTGCTTTCTCCAGCATTAGTGGAGCAAGGTGAGGGGCCACTACCACAGAAGATCCTTCAGTTGGAACAACAATAGGCACCAATTAGGTCAGCGAGGACTGTGCCTTTTTCCTTCTCTTTTCTTCTCTTCTTCTATCATCCTCTCCTCTCCTAGCTTCTTTTCTTCTTCTCTCTTCTTCTTTCTTCTTTCTTTCTTTCTTTCTTTCTTTCTCTCTCTCTCTCTCTCTCTCTCTCTCTCTCTCTCTCTCTCTTCTCTTCTTCTTCTTCTTCTTCTTCTTCTTCTTCTTCTTCTTCTTCTTCTTCTTCTTCTTCTTCTTCTTCTTCTTCTCTACCTCCTTCTCATGGGCTACTATTTTGGAACCACCAATAAAATCCCTAGGCTTTTTCTTCTGAAACTTCAGTCTGTTGGACAACAGGACATTATCACCATCATCAGGGATCAAGTTCCTTATTATTAGAGGAGCCATATCTTCCTCACTAGACTCTCCTATACTAGATCCTTTTTCACTGGACCTTCTTCCATTAGATCCTTCTTCGCTGGATCCTTCTTTATTAGATCCTACCTCGCTGCTACCACCTCTGCCACCTTCATCACTACCTACCTATGAGCTACTCCATTCCTCATCGTCAACTTCGATTGGTTCAGGAACACCAACTTCTTTTGGGATATCAAGGTGGGGAATGGTATCTACTAGACGAGCAATAAAACTAGTGGTAGTATTCTTGTACTCCAACAAGAAAGCAGAAGACCTAGGGTTCTCACCCTCAGCTATGGAATCCCTTATCCCCCCAAGCCTTTATTAAATTAGCAGCTTGGATCCCTCAAGGAGTAGGTTATTGGTTTTTATCCCTCGCTGAAAAAAGGAAAGATAAGAGAACATTTGAAGAAAAGCACATTAAATTGAGCGAACAAGCAATAAATGAAAAGGTTTGGTAACCACTTATGTACTCCTCCCTATAAAAAGGCATTCGAGGTCCCCTGTACCTTATGCCCTCTATTTGGGGAGGAAATTGCTAGTTTCTAGCAATGAACCCTTCAGACCAGCAATCCTTGTGAGAATCAGGTAAATTTAACTAGTACCCTATCTCGACTCCTTGCCTTCAGATATAAGAGACCCCCGCTTGTTCAAGAAAAAGTATAACAGTAGCAAATTTTAGTTAACCCTAAATTGGTGCCATAATGCTGATTTATTCTATGGACTCCATTAACGATCTTCCAAACATTTGGGGAGCATTGAGCATGAACAATGTCAAAGAAATGAAAAAAGTGTAAAAACAGATAATTTAAGGGAAATGTCAAACCCCCTTGAGATAAAAGGAGGACATGTATCCAGTGTTCATCCTCAATATCACGAACATTGCGGGGAACAGGGGAACACTCAATATCTACCTAGTCGGGGATATTGTAGCATTTTCTAAACTCAATCAAAGATTTGTTGTCTATCATCGCCATGGAAAAATTCAGAAAACCCTAGCTACAGTGGAGTGAAGAACAATGATGAAAAAAAGTAAAGAAAAAGGAGGGAACTAAAGACTTACGAAGTAAGAATCAATATGGAAATGTTGAAAAACCACAAATTTGTGAAGACGAAGAGCAAGAGACAGCTTGGGAAATGAAGAGCAAGAGACAGCTTGGGAGACGAAGAGCAAGAGGTAGCTTGGGAAGCAACATAAGCAAAGAAGTTAAAGTGAAGATCAAGTTCGTCCAACACTTGAGTTTAAACATTTCAATAATAGCACACACTGATCGAAGAAGATTTTTCGCTCTAATATCCAGTAAAATGACGATGCATACCCCTCCTAGTCATGTAAACTACAATAGTGCCATCAGGAGAGAGGCAGTACTTTTTCAAATTTATTAGCCCAATTTATCACCCCATAAATTTTAGGGGAAATTATGGGTACCTATTTTTTATTAGCCCATAAGAGTAGCCGACCAAGACCATAAAGGCTAATTAAGTGTCCGTCCCAAATTATGATCCTCGATTATAAATCAAACCCGAGATAAGACAAACTCTATCCCCTAAGAATCTCAAAGATATATTTAAGGGATACATGTCTTATCGTGTTAGCTACAACCACTCTCAATGATCGCAATATATTGTAACCCCTGGCCCGGGGCATAGAGGCATGTAACAGAGACCTTATTGAGAGATACTTAATAAAAAATAGTAGACCTTCCCATGGACGTAGGCAATTTTTCGAACCACGTAGACTCTTGTGTTGTGATTGTGATTGTGATTGTGATTGTGATTGTGATTGCTTATTGTTCTTAATTTTCCGGTGATTGTTTTCTTTTATTATTTGTGTTTTGATTTTTGTCATTACAGTTATCTTTTATATTCTCCCTTGTTAAAGAGTAGGAGATTATTAGTTACGAAGATTAATTCGAAGACCCGTGTAGTCGTCAATTAATCTCATGAAAATTAGATTTAAAAATAAAAATTCTCCTCACCTAAATTATATAAATAAAACTTCTTTGTGTTAGTTTAGGAATTACGTGATTTTGATTCAAATAATTTTAGGAATTGTGATTTTGATTCAAATAATTTTTTTTCTTTCTAAAAAATTATAAAAATATAAAATAAAAATTTATATGGGAATTATTCGGACCCGAGGCACCACGCCTCTCATGTTTCCCCTACCCCCCCCCCCTGCACGCTTGCACGTATTTTCAGGATGAGATGTCTTGGTCAGGGGTCATTGGTGGTGATGAGTGGTCATCGCGTTGTTTCATTAAAAAATAGTGGAGTCGTCAATCTGTGTCTTTAGAGTGGATGAAATTCTTTAAAATGTAAAGAATTTTTGTGTTCATGAAAGATGCTTGTATGAAGTGGGTTCACTCGTAAAACCATTTTGATGGAGAAAAAGTGTTGAGATCTCCCACATTAAGGTATAATCCCCAGATCTAGTGATTCTCTAACCAAGACGAAAATATTTCACATTTTTAGTGTTTTTGGTTTAGTTTTGAAATAGAATATAAAAGAAACAAATATATATGCATGGTTTGACTTGAGTTTTAGATATCAGGTTTGTCTAATACGCTTACATATTTTTCGTAGCCAGAATAAAAGTCAACGGAGTTTGGACATGAACTTTGGAGATAGATCAATCCTTATAGATCAAAACACAAAGATGGTTACGGGCAGTGTTGTATCATAATACCACCCTTTTATATCAAGATTTCAAAATAAAAAGTGAGATTTGGAGTACCTGCAAAGTTACACATGCCCCTTTCCATTTAGAGAGTGTTCCATCTTGGAATCAACCCTTTTGGGGATGGATATAAGGTTACTTTTGAAGAAAAAATATCTTTAAAGGAAGAAAGAGGTAAGAAAGAGAAAAAAGGTTTTGGTTGATAAATAGGATGGATAATGGAGGAAAAATCTAGGGATAGAAATTAGATTTCTAGATCTGTTCTTAGGAGAAGGCTTGGAGTGAATCGAAGAGAGTTTCAAATATTTTTTTAGAGAAAAGAGCTTTTGGGAAGAAAGCACTGCATTTATGGTGATAAGTTAATGCAGCAACTAGTTAGTGGAGGCCTCCTTTTATAAGAAGAAAAATATTATTGGTTCAGGGTACAGTGCGCCCATAACCGATCGGTCAAGCCCGTGACTTGTGGGGTTTTGTGGGTTAGTTTTAGGTTTTTGGATTCTTGGAGTGTTTCCATGAGCTTGTGTTAATCTTTGGGTCTTTTAAAGGATTTGGTACCTATATACCTTTAAGGAGTAGAATGGGGTGTCTTAACTACCTGTGTGTTCAGAGGTACGGAGAAAAAGGACCTCTATTTGCACATACGTTAATTTGATGAGATATGTGGGACAATTAAACACCAACAACTTCTCAATGATGTTGTTCGACTTAAATTTTTTCCATTCTCTTTGAAAAATAGGGAGAAGATATGGTTCCGATCACTTGAACCCTAGTTCATCAATAATTGGGACCAAATGAGTATAAGGTTTCTCTAAAAATTCTTCTGAAACCAAAAGACAACGTCGATAGGTCACGCCTTAAACAAATTTAACCAATGGGAGGGAGAATCATTATTTATGTACTTAGAATGGTTCGAGGACTTACTGGATCCATTCCCACATCATGGGATCGAGTTAGGAAGCCAAGTCGAAATCCTCTATTAAGGGTTTGACTTTAATACTCGAGCGATGTTGGAAGCAACGTGCAATGGAGATTTTATGGGAAAAAGTGAAGCTAGTGCCTGGAATTTTTTAGAAGTTGTAGCCAAAAAGTCCCAAAATTGGGAACCCCATCAAGAATTTAGGTTAAACCTGACCAAAGTTAGTACTATGCACCAAGTTGACCATAATTTTTATACGAGTGCTAAAATGGCCATCTTGGTCCGCCATTTAGAATCACTTGAAATGAGTAAAGTGGGAACCCATGTCGCTCCATCGGCCATTCAACACGTGTCCGCCCCCATGTGTTTACGATGTGATGCTTTTGATCACTTGATCAAAAATTTCCCCACACTCTAGGCTTATAAGACTTTGGTTGAGCAAGCATATACCTTGTATGAAAATAGCCCAAGGTAGGACCCATATTCGACCTCCTACAACTAAGGGTGGAAAGATCACCTTAATCTTTCTTGGTCCAAAGGTTAGTACTAAAGAGGTCAGGCTTTCGGTAACACACACACCCCCCTCGAATGTCCAAAAGACTCCACCTTCACCATCATATCCTTCATCCTAAATATCCAATCTTTAGAAGATACAATAAAGTTTTTTGATCAAAATACCCTCTAATTCCCGTAGTAAACTCAAAATGTCCTTCAGTCCACCTAACAGATCTTGAATGTGAATACTCAATCCATATCTAAACTCAAGGTTCAAGTGAGATAATTAGCCTAAATTTTAAGTGAGAGAAATAAGGGGACATTCTCGAGTCATCCTGAACCCAACCCTAAGGGTAACATGACTAGAGATGAATTTTCCATGCAATATGTTTTCTAGTCCATCCTAAATCGAAGAAGATTATAATGCCATAATCATGCTTAGTTCGAAAAAAAATAGACTCTAACTCTCTCTACAATTTTCTTTCTCTATTCTTCTTCTCTCCAAAAGGCTTTTTTTTATGATGAGTCTTCATCTTCAATTTATAGTAGGCATGGACCATGGGGGTATTTTTGGAAGAATTAAGATGCAAGAGCATAGGGAGTGCACATGGGGGTAAATTGGGTAATGGAAGTGCACATGTGCATGGCAAAGATGTGAGGTAAGGAAGGTATATGGGTGAGGGAATTGGGGGATAAAAATTTGATATGGGGTATGGGTTATTTTAAGAATTGGGTAAAAGAGGTTGTTGGGGGTAAAATTGGGAAAAAGGGTTAAGTGGGTTCATTTAACACATGTGGCATTTGGGTTTTTGTCTTTGATTTTGTTGGATTTTGGCTTTAAGCAGGTCAAGTTTTCGGCCTTGGAGAAATGGTTTTTGGTGAGGTGGGTTTGGACAAGGGTGAGTTGGGTGATGGGTTTGACACGGATCGATTGTGTTGCCGACGGGTTGAAGGTTCCGTCCTCAGGTTGGATCGATAATGGGACGGGGTGAGCAGCGTTGCCTGAGCTGAACAAGTGCGGCGCCGGAGCTAGGAAATGACCGAGCTGGTAGGTGGTGACGTCGCCGGATTGAGGAGAGAGAGAGAGAGGGGCCGCAGCGAGGTGGAAGGGGTGGTGGCGGTATGTCGCTAGGTGGTTGGACGCCGGCGGATCGGAGAGGCTACGCCGGCGATGGGGATCAAATCGGGGCTGGTGGTCGGACCTCACCGAAGCAGAGGGTTTTTGGGTTGTCGGGTTCGGAGGTTCGACTCCGGGTTTGGTGTGGCTGGAGGAGAAGAGAGGGTGAGTGTAGTTATGGTGGTTTAGAGGAGAGAGAAAGGGTGTGTAGGTGGAGAAGATGAAGTAGGGAGGGTTTGTATGTGGGTGAGTGTAGGAAAAGTAGGGTGAGGGTTAGGGAGGTGCAGGAGAAGTGGGGTGTGTGTGGTGTATGTGTGTGACCCTTAATAGAAACTAAGACTCAAAATAAAAAAATAAAAATAAAAATAAAAATAAAAAATAAAAAATAAAATAAAATCTAATTAATAATAAAACTAACTAAAAATAATATAAATATTAAAACTAAAAAAATAAAATCCTAAGCTATAAAAAAAAATAAAACAAAAGAAATAAAAAAATAAAATTAAATGAAATTAAATGAAAATTAAAGTCTTAAAAAAAATATAAAATCTAATAAACTAACAATAAACTTCTAAAAACTAATCCTAATAAAACTAAAAACTAATAAGAATCAAAATAAAATAAAATTATATTGATAAAAATAAAATAGAAAAATAAAATTACTTTGATTCAAAATAAAATAAAATAGCTCCATTCATGCGCAATTACTCTGATTTAAACGCTTAAACTCTGCAACGCACAATTAAGCTTGCATAATTAACATTTAAGCATATAAGACCCATATTGTCGAGAATTAGCAACTAAAGTACGTCTATTCGGGGTATAAAATGTACAGTTTTGGGTGTTTATCAGACGCTAAGGTCCACGAGTCGATTGAAAATGAACCTAAAAAAGTCAAGGAGAAGTAACCCCCCCCCCCCCCAATGAACCATGAAAATGGTCGGGGTCAAGTCACTCCTCCACCCGTGTCTTCTGATCCATCTGTAGTGATCTACATACCAAAACCTCCATTTTCCCAATGTTTGGTGTCTCAGAAGAAAAAGATGCACTCGGACAAGATGTTGGAAGTATTTAACCAAGTGCACATTAATATCCCAGTACTTGACTCTATACAACATGTCCCGTCTTATGCTAAATTTTTTAAGGACCTATTTACCTTCAAGAGGACCACCAACATTCCAAATAAATCTTTTCTCGTCAAGCAATCTAGCTCAATTATCTTGTATAAAAACCTCGTCAAGTATTAGGATCCCAGGACTGCGACAATCTCTATTAAGATAAGGGAGAACAAGATCGTGAAAGCTCTTTTGGATTTATGGGTGTGCCTAAACCTTATGGCATACGCCATGTATGTAAAAATAGGTTTGAGGGAGCTAAAGTCCACCAAGATGGCCTTGTCTTTAGCCGATCAATCCGTTAAGGTAACTAGAGGTGTTGTAGAGGATGTTTTGATTAAAGTAGGAAATTTTGTCTTCCCGGTAGACTTTGTGGCCTTAGACACTCAGAACATATAAACCCACCCACCTAATCCCTATCATCCTTGGTTGACCCTTTTTGGACATTTATGATGTTGTTATTAGATATTGTAGTGGGCAATTGAACCTATCATTTGGAAACATGACCATGGGCTTAAATGTGTTTAATTTAGAGAGACTATCCTTGGATGATGATAATAAAGTCAAGTATATTTAGGAAGTGTATGTTTCCATTACCCCATGGGATAGTGACACTACTGATTTACATGTTTGACCACCTAATAGCTCTCTAGATTTGAGTCTTGAAGAATTTGAATGTAGTTTGGGTTGATTGACGAAGATATCACTGTTGAAGGCCAATCTTTATTGGACTCATTTTATCACTTAGAAGAGAATGACTGGATCAATTCATTCTCTATAAACCAAAATCCGATGAGACTTTGGAGAGTATGTTGACATGTGAGGTTTGTGAAGGGATGGCAGAGGACATCATTCGAGTATTTCCGCCTAGTGACACATGTTTATTCGCACCGATTTTCCCTTTTTCGTTATATCCACCACCTATGTCATTTGAGTGTTTCTATGAGAGAAAAGACGTGACTATAGATTTGTATGACTTAGATATCTATACACTCATTCTCTATTTTGAGGGGAATCTAAGCTTAATGGGTCATTCAGTATCTCGTTATGACAAATTTCACATGTGTGACCATCCATGCTACATCGCGCTTACGCATCGCTATTATTCCACTCACTGTATTCATTGAGTGCCTTCATATATTCATGTTATCTATTGGGCTAACTCCCAATTATTTTAGCTTTTGGTTTATGATGAAATTCGTGTGAGCTTGGTTCCAAGTTGGTAACACAAGTGGATTTCCCAGGTTATATCATATTTCTACTTATTTACTTTATTTGTTTTGTCCATATTTATATTTGAACATTCATTGAGGACAATATAAAATTAGGTTTGTGGGTAAGGCTGGTATTTTTGAAAAAAAAATCCAAATCAAAATAAACGTAAAAATTCAAAAATATGTTAAATATAATTGAATTTTGAAATGATTTCTTAATATAGAAACAATTCACAAATCTCTCAACTTATAAAATTTTTAAAGCATAGTCATATAATATGATCGAAGTGGATACTAAGGTGAAAGTTAAAGAATTTAACGAATAAATGCGGATATTTTCACCCGATGAGATTTTTATGCCACCCATCATTTTTTAGAGAATTACGTCAATCCGAGTTAAAATAACTCAAACTTTCCTTCAGTGATAAATCGTTGATGATCTGAAAATTCTTTGTTTTGTTCAATTACTGAAAATAAATGTCAAAATGAGAATCTTAATCACTATAAGTCATAGTAAGTCTAATTGAGAGATATATTAACTCAAGAAAACTTGAGAAATGAGATTATGACATCGTTTGAAAACCCCAAAATTTAAGCCTAAACCAATCTTTTTACATGATTCCGTTACAAGCCCATTTGAGCCAAAAAGAAAAATTATCTTTTTATTGAAAACCCAAAAATCCATACCCATTTTGTGAGAATATCAGGGTAAAACTACAGAAGAAAAAATGTCAAAAAGAAAAGAAAGTTTGAAACAATAATGCTCGAAAGGAAAATAAGGAATAAAATGGATTAAAGGGATTAAAGAAATTAAAAAATTGAGGATTTGAAAAGGTGCCCGAAGGTAAAAAAGATGAAAAACCTCTATATTATTAGAAATTTTAAACTCCAAATGTCTTTCTTTCTATCGGAAACTCGATCCTACAATACAACCGAAGAAAGTCCTAATCGATCTCAAGTATAGTTAGTTATAATGTGGAGAGAAGGTGATTAGGATTTATGGTGTGATTCAAAGTTTTTAAAAAGTAATCGATTTTTCGTTCATGAGATCATAATCATCCATTATAAAAATTCCATTTTTCATCATGTATATGTGAAATTTGATCATTAAATTCATTCTTTTATTCACATAAATCGAGAGAAAAATAGCCGATTTTCGAGTGTTCGATTGTGAGTGCATTTTGTGAGATTTTGAAATCAAAATGAACTTTTGGATAAAAAATGTGACGATCTAATCTATTTGAAATAGACGTTTGTATTGGCTATGTACACGCACAAATAGTTGAGATTGAAAAGTGAAGTTCTTTTATATTTATGAAATTTGTGCTAAAAAGTTAGATTAATTTTGCATATTTTGTATTGAATAGTTTTTTAATTTTATAGCTATATTCATTGCAAACCCTTATAAGATGAAATTCATCAACTAGGGCAATCTAGGGGTTTAATGGCTTGTTGTGTATGCTTAGTACAATCGTGATTCATACGAAAGTGAGTTAGATTTTAAAATTTTAGTTTTGCTCAATGACTAGCAAAGTTTAGGTTTGGGAGTATTTAGTGAGTGCATAATTTTGTATAATTAATACCCAAATCTAGGCCTTATTAGACTCATTGTATTACAAATAAAGGGATTTTAGAGTTATTTTTTTTATCTAAAAAATACAAGTTTGAACGAATTCGAGTTAATAATGCAATTTTAGCAACTCCTGGAATAAAACAATAATTTCAAAATTTATGGGCCCAAGGATAAATTTTTAAATATTCATCTGACCAATATTAAGTTCTTCCTAAAACTTGTTTGAATTCAAGTTAAAATGAGTGATATACGAATTTCAGAGGCTAAAATGTAAACAAGGGTAATTATGTAATTTTCTACACTTTTGTGATTCTGAATTTGAATTATTTTTTTTAATTTTATAGGCGCCTCGAGAGTTCGAACAACAAGAGAGTTGATATGCAAAATTTATTAGGATGTATCGTGACATGACACGGTCGATACAGTTGCACTAAAAGTTGTTTAAAATTCGCTCGAGTGTCCATTGAGGTCATGTCATAGCTTTTCGAAAAGTTCTTTACAAGAGTCACAAACTTCTACTTCGGGCTAATTTGAAAATTTAAAGTTTTGAAGGTGAAAATCAATTTGAAAAATCTATTGTAAATAGTGACGAAAATGCAAAGGTAAAAAAAACAAAAGAAAAAAAACACGAGCTACTCCTTCCCTTATTTTACTCTTACATGCACTCCAAAGTTAGCCCTTCCATTATTTTACTCCCACAAGCACACCAAAGCTAACGATTTCCTTATTTTACTTTCACACGCATCCCAAAGCTCAACCCCTTTATCCATTTTAGGGAAACTTTTATTTTAATTATTCAAAAAATCACCAATTTAAAATTCTCATTCCTCACACTTTCATGTATACAAATAGCTCATTACACTCAGTTTTAAAGAGAGAAAATATGCGAGTTTATTTTACGAGCACAAAAAATAGTAAATACTTATATTTTTTTATTTTTGAGTATTTGTGAGGCATTTTGTGTTCAAGATTTGTGAGGGACTTTTTGTATTATCATTCAAAGATTGGGATTCAAATTTTATAACTTGATTATTAATGAGAAATATTATTTCATCTTGAAATTTTTGTGTTTTACTATTATGTTAGATTAATTTAATTTTTAGGATTAGGTGAAATTTACCGTGATTACTTAGTGTATGTTTTAATGAGTTTAGGTCGCTTAAATTCCCCACTTGTTATAAAAGCATTAATTTGTATATTAAAATAGTCATGGGAGTGACATTTTAAACCTTAGATATTAATTATTTTATTTACATTCTTTGATTTTATGTACTTACGTTTGATGGATTATGCTTATGTTAAATCGTTTGATAGTCAATGCTTATGTTTGACAAAAATGCTTAGAAGTAATAAATTTTGTTCACGTCCTTCGTATTTATTATGCTTACGTTAGATAGATTATGATTGTTTTAAATTATTTAATAGTACATGTTTATGTTTGACATAAAATTCTTAGGAGTGATACTTAAAAATACAAATTTTTAACATTGAAAAAAAAAGAGATATAAATATTTGAAAAGAACTTTATTGTTTTCATTAATCATAAGTTAGTAAAACAGTAAGTGGATTAGAAATCCTAGTAATCATGTCATATTTGTTACATACTTTGTGTCACCCATTTATTATTGTTTAATTGATTTTTTCATTGTATCTTATTTCTACACCAATATTATTGAGTTGGAAAGTCGATAATAAGTACAAATTAAACAAATCTTTATGGGTTCGACTTGTATTTGCATAAGCTATACCACAATAACCCGTGCACTTGCGATAATTTTATAATTTGACAGCAAACGGCGAACTAGAAATCACTCATCGGGATCTGGAGATAACAAAGTAAGAAATCAATGAGCACCTGGGCACTTTCATTGCATGTTGGAGGAAAAAAGATGCTCGTATGGTAAACTAACCTTTACGTGATGAACATGTGGCCATTGCAAAGGCGAACTGAAGGCACATTATTACCCCATTTAAAAGCTCTGATGGACGTGGGAGCCAAATTGGAAGACAACCTCATGAATTGACCTCATAAGGTTGAGACTAACAACATAATGAATAATCCTCCTTACTCGAATAAGATAAAGGCAATCCAAACACAACCACTGTCAATTTTATTGAAGCACCGACATCTACGCCCATGACCTGGAATATTAAAAGCTTCTAATGAACATTCTAGCCTCTGTACATTCTCATAGGTATAGTATACTAATCTCTCAAGAAAATGGGATTTAAAAGCCCCTAAATCCCAAGCCAATGCCTAATCCCCAATCGAAAGGCTTCAAGAATAACCTTTACTACGAGCTTCATCAGATGATGGGGCACAACATGGAAGCGTGTCGAGCTTTAAGATATTCCATCCAAGACTTGATTGATTAGGTAATGATTACTACGGCTACCAGCCCGAAGCCTAATGTTAATAGTAATCCTCTACCCGAAAATAGCTGAGGGGTAAATGCCATTACTATGGAATGCGAATCTGAAGACACATCTTTATTGATAAAGACCATCAACTTAACAAAAGGAGAGGAATTACCAAGCATGGATTTAATAGTTTAGATGATCGTCACTTTGAAAGCCTCCTGTCGAGATCCTTTGGAGGTTAGTTTGTATCAGTTGATGTAACAGTCTAAAAAATTCAGATCTCCTTTTATTAGACAATGTTCACAAGCATGAGAATTTTTCTGAACTTTGGGAGGTGATGTACGATGATGCACAATAAGTTGTGGGATACATAAGGTGACCGGAGAGTAGAGAAATCATCCCTATTGAGTGAAAGAAGAATTTGAAACATAAGACAATCAAGGCTTATAGACATGGTCATCACGAAATGATTCAATAGCTTAGCAATCATCCGAAGAAGACTTGATATTTCACTTTGAGGACCTGATTGTCCCTCTTACCCGGGAAGATGATGATTATATTTCCTCACCCATGATTAGGAGTATAGAAAAGTTTATCATATCATTTGGTTTAGAAGTAACTATAAAGATCCGATCATTAACCTTATGTAACAACCCTCACTTTTGAAAGCCTATTTTATATTTATTTACTATGTGTAGTAATTATATATAAAATGCCGGAATGTGGAGTAAATATTAATTTAATGTGGAAAGGGTTAATATTTACTCAAATGTTGTATAATTACCTTATGAGTAGGTAAAAATATCCATGTTGTGATCTATGGTGTCATAAGGTTTAAAATGACATTTTGGTTTACGTGAAATCGGAAGTTAAAATAAGTTATAAAATTTACAAATGATAATTTGGAGGGTGTAGTTAGTCCCGGTAGGTCCGAGACAGTCAAAATAAGTGCCATATTGCATTTTGGTATTCCGGGCACTTTTGACTAGTTATAGCTTAAATGTGTAGTTGCGAGTAATTGTATCGCGTATTGATCATTTAAGTGGGATTTTAGACTTAAGCCACGTTTTAAGTCCCCCAACCCTATTTCTATTATTCCATTTCACATTTGAGCCCTAGAGAGAGTAGAGAGAGGAAGAGAACTTGTGGAGATAAAGAGAGATTTGGAGATTCAAGCTTGGATTGTTGTCTCCACCAAATCAAATCTGAATTTTAAACTTGAGGCAAGTTATCTACTTGCTACTATATGATTTAAGTTTATTAATTAGCATTAATAGTTGAGAATTAGTTATGGTTTAATTTAGTTCGGGCTTTTTGTGGATTTATGAGTTTTGAACCCTTGTAAATGGATTTGGATGATAAATGTTGTAAATGATGGTAGTTAGATGTATTTGTGGTGTATTAGAACCATTAAATGATCTTGGTTTGGTTGGTTTTGGGTTTAAGGAGAAATTTGGAGTTTAAGACTCCATAGCCAAACTTGGCATTTTCGCAGGGGTGAATCGATTCGGCCCCTAGGGTGAATCGATTCGCATAGAAGCAGTTTTCCAGATCTGTGCACCCGAATCGATTCGGGTTAAGGCCGAATCGATTCGGAATTTGCAAAAATTTGGGTTTGTCCTCCGAACCGATTCGCCATGGCGAATCGATTCGGCCCCTAGGGCGAATAAATTCGGTTCCTGCAGTTTTGAGTTATTTTCTTATTTAATTTTTAACTTTTTTTCTTTAGACTCAGGACCTAGGAACCTTCTTGAATGAAGTAAACTTAGAGTCCTAGAGTATTAGTTGAGTTTGGTTGCCACCCAAGATTTGAATGGGTTCGTCTAGGGTTTCTTTCCCGGGGGTGTTTAAAGTAATGTTAAGGCATTACTTCTCTTATTTTAACTTTTAGGAGTTAGGAAGTTAAATGCCCATGCTTGGAGACTTTAGGGGCTTATCGGAGTCATAATGACTTTGGGAATTGTATAATCGTAATGATTATTGGGAGACTAAGTCGGGACTTATAATTTGAGGAATATTAATGATGATATTCAATGGTGATAGGTTCGAATAAAATGAACCAAACTATTCAATGATGATAGGTTCGAATAAAATGAACCAAACACATGAATAATGGAAATGGAAATTGGGAATGAAAATTGAAAAAGAAAATGAGATTTATAATGTAGATGATAATTTATTTAAACACACCTCTCTAAATACTATCATAAGGGAAGTTCGCACGTGAGGTGATGCCCCCTGACAAATTAACGCAGCGTGGATATAGTCCTAGGCCATATGAGAGCTGTTATATATATGTATTTTTCTGCGATGGGTAGGAGATTCCGGGTGTGGTCTTGACTATTCCGCAGGCATATGGCCGCTTCCCGACGTTGCTTTATGAGCCTTGTTTGTCTTATATGATAGGCCCTAGAAGATGATAGTTATTTAAGGGCGCGCCTAGTGGGCAAACTCGGAGGGTCAGTCTTAGAATCGTTTTATGTATGAGAATATAACTTTTCTGCATCAAGTGGGACTTGATGGATATTAATGCCACAAAGAGCATGGATACGTGCCACAAAGAGCATGTGATTGAGATATGTGCCATAAAGAGAACCTGATAGAAATTGTATTCATGTTAAGGAATGGAAAGATAAAATGGAAATGATGATTAATGATGGAAGTTTTAATTAAGGAAGTGAAATTATATCTTCTTGATTAAACCGAATGAAAGATTGTATTCCTGTTAAGGAATGTAAGGAGGAAATGGTAATATTATTAATGAGAAAAGGGTTTCAATTAAAGATGTTTACATGTAATTCTCTTGTGTAAATGATTTACATTTCATAATTAGTTAAAATGTTTTAAATTGTAATGTAAGTTTAATATGCTACATAAAATGCTAGATTTTCACTCATATCATCCATGCATAACTGTTCATTCCTATCATGCTTTTTATTCTTCTGGTAGTCATATAAAACTGGGCCCTGAACCGTTCATTTTCTATGTTGTGTTTGTTATTGTATCCGCTCAGGTGCTCCGCCGCAAGGGCGCCCGTTGTGATTATTCCTATTCTAGTACTTTGACAGGCTGTAAGATTTTTCTGTTATTAGAGGACGTTGTATTAGACGCTTTCATTTTTGTGTTCTAGATATGTCCGGGTATTTACTCGGGCGTGTGGCTCAAACTTTTGTATTTGATTAATGAATGTATTACATAAGATATTAAACTGTTGTAATGCGTTATATGTAACTGTGGACCGACAGCGTATTCGGTCATTTTCATGTATTCGTTTTAGATGTATTATGTATCCTCTCTTGGAAATTCCACTTTCTTGTCAGATTGGGTTGTTTAATTTAATTTTCTTAACTGGTTTTAAAATTAAATTAAATTCTAAACTTTTTGGCAACCCGTTTTCTGATTTATTGGGTGGTTTTCCCGTATACTCGGTTTATTGTTGTGATGCTGAGAATGATATCCATCCCTGATTCCTGTTACATATTTGTATCGGGCTGGCCACCCCTTATCTCGGATTGCGGGTTGTCATAGATGGTATCAGAGCATCAGGTTCTAGAGTACTAGGATCTATGTGGACTCGTCACGTTCTACCGGAGTGTTCTTTGATATAGAGCCTTATGTTAGGACTTCTTTGTTGCTTATGTTTGTGATCTTCTGCAAAAATAGATTGTTTTGAATAGTATCCTAACTCTATTGCTTCTTCATCTCAGATGTCAGCTAAGAGAGGTCGCCCAGCGAGACGTAATAGGGTTGTAGAAGAGGAGGTAGGTCCTCCACCACCGCTACAGGGGACCATTAATGCTGCGGATGTAGCAAGCATACTGGCTCAAGAAGTTAATGACACCATGACTGCAGTGGTCCAACAATTGCCACAGGCTCAACAACGGGTTCACGATGTTAAAGCTCCTACGGGATCTTCTCCATGGGAAAGGTGTAGGGAATCCTTTCTAAAGGGCCATCCCCCGGAATTCGAGGGAGGTGCTGATGTTATTGAAGCCAATCAATGGAAGAAAGACATGCAACGCTACCTTCGAATAATAGAATGTAACGAGGAGAAGAAACAAGTCCTTGCCACTTTTAAGCTTGTCGGATCTGCGTTACAGTGGTGGGAGACGATGACCACGCCAAAGCAGAGAGACACAATGACGATCACTGAGTTTTGGGCTTTGTTCGATCGTAAGTATTTTCCTCCCGCGGTTCAGATGGAGATGAAGAGGAAGTTACAAGATTTTGTGCAAGGAGAGAGATCCGTGGAGGAATATGAAGAGGAGTTCACCCGGTTGGCGAGTTTTGTACCGAATGAGGTGACTCCGGAAGATAGGAAGATCTCGAAGTTCATGGGAGGTTTAAACTGGAGAATTCGGCAACACTTGCTAGGTAACCCAGTTTTACAAACTTTTGGTGAGATTATGAATGCAGCATTGCTCCATTGCCAGGAGCATCAGTTATATACACGGGGTAGCAAGAAAGCTACTGTTTTGGGGCAAGAAGGAAAGCCTGGAGGGCATAAGATTGGAGGAGGATCATTTCCCACATCCCAATCTTTGGGTAGTAAGCAAAAAAAGAGGGACCCTCAGCAAGGGGATTCACCTAAGAGGAAACGTTTTGGAGGGTTTATTGCGAGTGGAAATAACAATAACAGGAACAGTCAGGGTGCTCAATAACAAGCAGGACGGGGTGGTCAGGGAGGTAGAGGCCATCCGGGCTAAGGCATTACCCAGTTTAGAAATAACAGGGGTCGAGGTCAGGAGGATATGAAGGGACGGTGCTTCCAATGTGGGGAGGCGGGTCATTACAAGATGGAGTGTCCTCGGTTGATTGGGGGTCAGTTTCTTAGGGCTCCGCAGCAGCCATACGTTCAGTTTTCGCCTCAGACACCTAATTCGGCCGTTCCTCCGCAACAGGGACAGCTACAGTATGGGCGAGTTTATCAAATTCAGGAGGCTATGCTTTCTCCATCTCCTCAGGCATCGCCCGCTATTGAGGGTAAGTTTTTGATTTAGGGGTACTTGAGTTGTGTGTTATTTGATACGGGTACTACACACTCATTTGTTTCTAGGAGCTTTGCTCAGACTACAGATTTGATAAAATCTGCTGAGAGTACTTTTACTAACGTTGAGTTTTTATGGGTGATGGTTCGCTTATTTTCCTTATTTGTAAACACATAGGAAATTACTTTTGGTAATTTGTTCTTTGAGACCGATTTACTCGTCCTTGACATGGTCGGGTATGATGTGATATTGAGCGTGGATTGGTTAGTAAAGTATCATGCTATTGTTAATTGCTATGGTAAGAGCATAGTGTTTGCCGTTCCGGGGCAAGAGATGTTACTAGTGGTTATGCCTCGCTTAAAAGGGGGTACTAACACATACTTATATTGTATTGCGAAGGAGTTTTCTCGGGATTTAGTTGTTCCCTTGGATTTTATTCCGGTTGTTAAAGATTTTGATGATGTATTTAGGGAAATACCGTGTTATGCCTTGATAAGGAGGCTATTTAAAAAGATGTATATATGTTGTGGGTAAATAATTGTAAGACATAGAAGTAGAATCTTATTAGTAGGGTTGAGAGTTAGAATCTTTTCGGTCCCGAACATGTGTCTTAGACCTATATATCTTAATGACCGATAACGCGAGGTAGTAGTGTAACGGGAGGGTTCTTTGTCTGGATTTCGCTTCGGCGAGACGTCCCACACATGAAACCGAGCAAATGTCAGAAGTTTAGGAAGGTCTTGGGAACTAGGGATATACTTAGTATTATGTGTACACGACTTAAATAGGATATATGTAAGTAGACCTTAGGATTTGTTGGTCATCAGGCCTTTAGGGCATGTGACGTTCGTTTAAGAGGGCTGTTGGGAGTTGACCACGAATAGGTGGTGTGTTAACTCTAAGAGGGATTGGTTCCCTAGTAACGAGAAGTGGGGGATTTCGAGAGGTCTGGTAGGTTAGGCCGAAGGAGATGAGGCCTCTCGTAGTTGGAGTGTTGTATAGGTAACGTAGCTTTTGGGGGGCTAAAAGGGTGAAGTGACTCGCACTCCTGAACCCATGTTGCTAAGCTCGAGGGTGGATTCAATTAACAAGTCTCTGCCAGGATGGGGAGTAATAATACTGAAGCATAGACCTATTTTTTATGCGCCACATAAGCTAAGACTTGTGGGAAGTATTATCCCATGTTTGAATTAAAATTCATCGTGGGGGTGATCGCCGTATAGAAAAGGAGGTACCACTTCCTGGGCAAAAATTTAGTCTTTCACGTGAGCAACAATTTGTTGCAAGATGTTGTAGGAGGAACAAGGGTTGTTAAGACCACATATACAAGTTGCTGACCAGGGTAACATAATCCTACTCTATTGGTTCTAAGGGAGGGTTGTGTTTCCCCGGGAGATTTAATGTCCCGGATGAGAAGGATTTAAGAAGGGCATTAATAGCGGAGTCTTACGATTCTAAGTTTGCGGTGCATCCGGGTAACGACAAAATGTGTCAAGATATGCGCCGCCAGTATTGGTGGCCGGACATGAAGAGGTTGTTGGAATGCATGGGGTGCCTTTGATTATAGTTTCTGACCGAGACAAGATTTTCGTTTCCCACATTTGGCAAAGTTTCCAAGAAGCCATGGGAACCGAATTGAGGTTAAGCACTTCTTATCATCCTCAAACAGGTGGCCAGACCGAAAGAGTAAACCATATGTTGGAGGATATGCTCCTTATGTGCGTGCTTGACTTCAAGGGTAGTCGGGAACAGTGTCTCCCATTAGTTGAATTTGCTTATTATGGTTCGTATTAATTCACTGTTGGTATGGCGCCTTATGAAGCCTTGTATGGTAGGCCTTTTGGATCTCTCGCTTGTTGGTTGGATGTGGGAGATAACAAGTTCCTCGGACCTGAAATGATTTGGGATACTTTTTCAAAGGTCGATTTCATTCGGAATCGCATTCGGAATCGCATTCGGATAACCCAAGATCGACATAAGAGCTATGTCGATGTGGGGAGAAGGCATGTGGAGATGGAGGTCGGGGACCAAGAGTTGGTGCGAGTGTCTCCTATGAAGAGCATTAAGAGCTTTGGACAAAAGTGAAACTTGCATCGCGTTATGTTGGACCTTTTCCTATTATCGCTAAGGTGGGTCCGGTAATCTATTAACTTGCTTTACCGAAACACTTGCAGCAAGTTCATGACGTGCTCCATATCTCCTCTTTGAATAAGTACAAGAGATGTGATGGTGCCCCTTTGGCACATTCCTTTCTAAGTTATTGAGTTGCAACCCGATGTTTCTTATGAGGAGCAGTCGGTTTCTATTTTAGAGCATGGAGAGTGGAGATTGAGATCGCGGGTAGTACCTTTGGTTAGAGGGTAATGTAGTCATCATAGCGTCGAGGAATCGACATAGGAGAGTGAGGATGACATGCGGGAAAAGTATCCGCATCTCTTCTTGCAAGGTACGCTTGAATTTTGGGGACAAAATTCCCTCATAAGGGGGGGAGTATGTAGCAACCCTCACTTTTGAAAGCCTATTTTATATTTATTTACTATGTGTAGTAATTATATATAAAATTCCGAAATGTGGAGTAAATATTAATTTAATGTGGAAAGGGTTTATATTTACTGAAATGTTGTATAATTACCTTATGAGTAGGTAAAAATATCCATGTTGTGATTTATGGTGTCATAAGGTTTAAAATGACATTTTGGTTTAACATGAAACCGGAAGTTAAAATAAGTTACAAAATTTCCAGATGATAATTTCGAAGGTGTAGTTAGTCCCGGTAGGTGCGAGACAGTCAAAATAAGTGCCATATTGCATTTTGGTATTCCGGGAACTTTTGACTAGTTATAGCTAGTTGCGAGTAATTGTATCGCGTATTGATCATTTAAGTGGGCTTTTAGACTTAAGCCACGTTTTAAGTCCCCCAACCCCATTTCTATTCTTCCATTTCACATTTAAGCCCTAGAGAGAGTACAGAGAGGAAGAGAGCTTGTGGAGATAAAGAGAGATTTGGAGATTCAATCTTGGATTGTTGTCTCCACCAAATCAAATCTGAATTTCAAGCTTGAGGCAAGTTATCTACTTTCTACTATATGATTTAAGTTGATTAATTAGCATTGATAGCTGTGGATTAGTTATGGTTTAATTTAGTTAGGGTTTTTTGTGGATTTATGAGTTTTGAACCCTTCGAAATGGATTTGGATGATAAATGTTGTAAATGATGGTAGTTAGATGTATTTGTGGTGTATTAGGTCCATTAAATGATCTTGGTTTGGTTGGTTTTGGGTTTAAGGAGAAATTTGGAGATTAAGACTCCATAGCCAAACTTGGCATTTTCACAGGGGCGAATCGATTCGGCCCCTAGGGTGAATTGATTCGCATAGAAGCAGTTTTCCAGATTTGTGTACCCGAATCGATTCGGGTTAAGGCCAAATCGATTCGGCATTTTCATAAAGTTGGGTTTGTCCTCCGAACCGATTCGCTTTTAGAGCGAATCGATTCGCCAGGGCGAATCGATTCGGCCCCTAGGGCGAATCGATTCGGTTCCTGCAGTTTTGAGTTATTTTCTTATTTAATTTTTAACTTTTTTTCTTTAGGCTTAGGACCTAGGAACCTTCTTGAATGAAGTAAACTTAGAGTCCTAGAGTATTAGTTGAGTTTGAATGCCACCCTAGATTTGAATGGGTTCGTCTAGGGTTTCTTTCCCGGGGGTGTTTAAAGTATTGTTAAGGCATTACTTCTCTTGTTTTAACTTTTAGGAGTTAGGAAGTTAAATGCCCATGCTTGGAGACTTTAGGGGCTTATCCGAGTCATACGGACTTTGGGAATTGTAGAATCATAATGATTATTTGGAGACTAAGTCGGGACTTATAATTTGAGGAATATTAATGATGATATTCAATGGTGATAGGTTCGAATAAAATTAACCAAACTATTCAATGATGATAGGTTCGAATAAAATGAACCAAACACATGAATAATGGAAATGGAAATTGGGAATGAAAATTGAAAATGAAAATGAGATTTATAATGTAAATGATAATTTACTTAAACACACCTCTCTAAATACTATCATAAGGGAAGTTCGAGCGTGAGGTGATGCCCCCTGACAAATTAACGCAGGGTGGATATAGTCCTAGGCCATATGAGCGCTGTTATATATATGTATTTTTCTGCGATGGGTAGGAGATTTTTGGTGTGGTCTTGACTATCCCGCAGGCATATGGCCGCTTCCCAACGTTGCGTTATGAGCCCAAGTTGTCTTATATGATAGGCCCTGGAAGATGATAGTTATTGAGGGGTGCGCCCAGTGGGGAAACTCGGAGGGGAGGTCTTAGAATCGTTATATGTATGAGAATATAACTTTTCTGCATCAAGTGGGACTTGATGGATATTAATGCCACAAAGAGCATGGATACGTGCCACAAAGAGCATGTGATTGAGATATGTGCCATAAAAAGAACCTGATAGAAATTGTATTCCTGTTAAGGAATGGAAAGATAAAATGGAAATGATGATTAATGATGGAAGTTTTAATTAAGGAAGTGAAATTATATCTTCTTGATTAAATCGAATGAAAGATTATATTCCTGTTAAGGAATGTAAGGAGGAAATGGTAATATGATTAATGAGAAAAGGGTTTCAATTAAAGATGTTTACATGTAATTCTCTTGTGCAAATGATTTACATTTCATAATTAGTTAAAATGTCTTAAATTGTAATGTAAGTTTAATATGCTAGATAAAATGCTAGATTTTCACTCTTATCATCCATGCATAACTGTTCATTCCTATCATGCTTTTTATTCTTCTGGTAGTCATATAAAACCGGGCCTTGACCCGTTCATTTTCTATGTTGTGTATGTTATTGTATCCACTCAGGTGCTCCGCCGCAAGGGCGCCCGTTGTGGTTATTCCTATTCCAGTACTTTGACGGGCTGTAAGATTTTACTGATATTACTGGACATTGTATTAGACGCTTTCATTTTTGTGTTCTAGATATGTTCGGGTATTTACTCGGGCATGTGGCCCAAACTTTTTTATTTGATTAATGAATGTATTACATAAGATATTAAACTGTTGTAATGCGTTATATGTAACTGTGGACCGACAACATATTCGGTCATTTTCATGTATTAGTTTTAGATGTATTATGTATCCTCTCTTGGGAATTCCACTTGCTTGTCAGATTAAGTTGTTTAATTTAATTTTCTTAACTGGTTTTAAAATTAAATTAAATTCTAAACTTTTTGGCAACCCGTTTTCTGATTTATTGGGTAGTTTTCCCGTATACTCGGTTTATTGTTGTGATACTGAGAATGATATCCATACTCGATTCCTGTTACATTTGAGTATCGGGCTGGCCACCCCTTATCTCGGATCGCGGGTTGTCACACATTCATTCTGGGGAAAAGGATAGAAAAAATAAAAATAAGTGCTTGAAGAAGATCAAGAAGTTGAAGAGAATTGGGTTTTATATCAGTTGAAGAAGACACAGACTAATTTCTCTATATGGGGACTCCTCATGTCCTCCTAGCCACATAAATATTTCATTTTGAAACAATTCTCTCAAAAGGTGGTACCCATCTCCTCTAGTCCTAAAGAGCTCATAGAAACCGTTGGGTGCCTAAATCATGAAAAGAGCATATCGTTTGCCAATACTGAACTGCCCAAAACATAACCATGCCACAATATGTCCCTAAACATTATGGTGAATGTCCAAGGATAAACGATCCCCATGGCCCTCGTTGATAACGGATCTATCTTGAATGTTTGTCCACTGAGAATGACCACATGGTTGAGAATTAAGTATGAGGACCTCACACCCACCACTCAGACTGTGAGGGACTTTGATAACACTCGAAGAGAAGTAATGGGTTCCATCAAACTCAGTCTCAGTATTTATAAGTACATTATTTTTATAGTCCTATTTAAAATTGTGTATGTCGTATACCGCTACAAGCCGTCAAAGAAAATGTCGAGTTTAAAGCTTAAAAAATGACGGATCCGAGTATTGAGTGTTCTTCAACGTTCAGGCCCCAACAAGATGATTTTGGTAGGAATGTGTTTAAGTTCCTTTATAGTTCATTTAAAAGTGTTGGGATAATTTTTTATAAGGTCTATAAATTTTTCTTTGAAAAAGGTTTTATAAAACATACCTGTTAGTTTTCGTTCATTATGGTTTTCAAGTTGAAGCGATTTTCTCTAAGTCCTGTAGCGAGCCTAGGGATTGACGTTGATCTCATTCGAACGAGATCAGGCTGGTTCAAACGACAGTTATCATCGTTCAAGCAAGATGCAACATCATTCGAGCGACGATCCTTCTAGTTCAAACGACCTTCCGCCTTAATCATTGCTATATAAATGGCATTCATCTTACGTTTTTTATTTTGAGAAGTTAGTTTTTATCAGAAAACTTTTTGAGAGAGAGAGAATTTGTTTGGTTCGATAACTACTACAAGCATAATTGTTTCTTCTCCCATTTAAGGGTTCAAAGCTTGTTTTTAATTCACAATCCCAATTACTTTTATGTGAATTGTTTTGTGGAACCCAAGACATATTTTTGTCGGAATTTTATGCTGCTAATTTAGGTGTTTTTTATGGTACTGGGTTATTGACTGCATGTCATTGAGGATTAATTGAGAGTGTACCTTTGCTGAAGATTGGACTGCGATTCGCGTGGGTTCGTTGCGTGGGATCCATTGCTAACTCTAGGTTGCGTGTCTATGTAGGTTTGCTGAGGTAAACTTATTGAAGATTTCATTATGTTTGTAAATTGAGATTTAATTCATAGTGAAATAAAAGGTTTTTCCCTTAGGGGATTTTTTCCTGAAACATGTGAGTTAGAATATTTGTGTTTGTAATGGTTTGACACACGCACACACGTAGTTGTATGTTTAGGGGTTGAATTAACTTGGTTCAAAAAGTGACTCTAATTAAATAAGTTTATAGTTGGAATTTGCGAATTTATTCAAATCAGTGTTTCATATAGAATTTTCAAATTCATATCAGAGCGGGTTACAATAATTTATTGTGTATTCCTATTTTTTTCACAAAATTTGTGTCATATTGATTTTTTCAAAAAAATCTGATTTTTACAAATTGTCGCAATGTTCCCGCATGAAAACTTATATAATCAGTTGCTAATTTTTTATGGGTCTAATTATGCTTACTGGAAAGCCCGTATGAGATCACATTTAAAATCAATTGATGAGAGAGTTTGGTTAATTTTTGAAAGAGGATGGACTCCTCCCACTGTCACCGCGAATAATGTCACGAGTTTAAATCATGTGTTAGACGGGACTGAGGATGAGTTTAGGCGGAGCACTTTTAATTCATGCGGGCTTAGTGCAATTTTCGGCCACATCACCCCCCGATAAGTTCCAGCGTATTATGATGTGCACCACGTCCAAAGAAGCGTGGGATGTTTTATAACTCACCCACGAAGGCACTAACGCGGTCAAAGAGTCTGAAATTAAAAATTTAACTACTCAATATGAAATAAATACAATGCTTGAGAGAGAGAGTTTTGATGATTTTTATGGACATTTGTTTGACATTGTCAACACTAGTTTCAACCTTGGTGAGACTATACCTGATGAACGAGTGGTTAAAAAGATTTTAAGATCGTAGCCAAAATGTTTTATCCTTAAAGTGACTGTTTTGAATACCTTAGGTAATTTGAATCGTCTAAAATTAGAAGAACTGGTAGGAGACCTCCAAACATATGAGATTGACATGTTTCCTGACACTGTCAAGCCTAAGGATAGAGGGATAGCACTTAAATCCCAGTCTAAGAAGAAAAAAAGTGAGTTTTTGTGAGTCCGAGTCTGAGGACAAGTCTGATTATGATATGTCCATGATTGCGAAATTTTTAAAAAGTTTCTCAAATTTTCAAAACAAAATTCTTCCAATAAAAGAGTTTTTGAGAAAAATAAAATTGAGGCCAAAGAGGGCGGTGAAAAAGACGGTGAGAAAGTAGAGGAAGAGAAGTGTTTTGAGTGTGAGGGGAGATACCATAGAGCATTTGAGTGTCCCACTAGCCTAAAGAGAATGGGAAAAAAGATGTCAATGCCAGCCACTCTTAGTGATAGTGAGGAAGAGGGGAAAGATTCTGGGGATGAGTCATCACATGAGAAGTTTGTTTTCTTTCTGCTAGTCACATGAGAACACCCAGTTTGTCCTATGACGATGAGGTTACTTGTGCACGTTAGACCCCCAAGGATGATTTGAGTGTTTCTAGCGAGTCTGAGAGTGAGTGCACTAGTGAGGGTAATAGTGAGCTCTCGATCAAGTTTAGAGATTTGTACATCGAGATTTTAAAGACTAAAAAATTGAATAAGGAGTTAAGTCTTAGGTTGCGAGATTTGGAGATAGGGTTAGAGTGTTTGATGGAGTTTGAGGCAAAATCAAGTCGACTTGAGAAGGTGAAGGTTTTTTTGAGTGAATAGTTGATAGTGTTAGGCTAGGAAAAGAGTGATTTGACAAACACGGTGTCTAGTTTGACGGCACGTTTATCCTAAATCGAGAGTGATCTCGAACATGCCCGAGAGGTCAACATCTCTTTAGTAAACAAATCTAAGAAGGTTGGAAAGATACTTCTCAATCCCATTTTGGGTAGAAAAGAGAGTTTAGGAATAAGTCATGACGATGCATCCACTTCACATGTTGCACCCGAGCCGGTTCCCGCTTTAGTGTTTGATTCTCATGGATCTCAACCCAGCCCACCTAGGCATCCCATACCTGATATGGGAGGTTTTTAGAGAGGTGTGCCTAGGCTTATTTATGTTTGCACACACTGAAAGAAAATAGGGCATCTTAGGGAGTTTTGTTTTAAGTTAGGTCATGTGTCATGTTTTTCTACACGTGTGCACACACACACCCACACCTGATACTTCAGATGATTACACGAGAGAGTTTTCACATATTAGGGAGCAGGTAAAATTTTTAGTCAAGACTTCACATGATTTGATGGAGGTCTTTCATAGGATGTCACCTCCTATGAAAAACTCCACCGCACCTAACGGTTGAGGTTTAGACTTTCCTGCTAGCATAGGTTGATTTGCATGATGATATTTTTTTTGCCTATTTCTAGTATGTATTTTTTTGTATTAGATTGTTTCTTTTGAAAAATTTTGAAAAATCCAAAAAGATTTTATTTTGATAATTTTTTTGATAAAGACAAAAAGAGTGTTGTATTTTGTTTTACATAATATATGAATGGACATTTAGGATGACCGAGTCACGATTTCATTTCATATCCAGGTGACAATTTGATAGAGTTTTGATATGCGTTATCATTTCAGTTTTGTGATTTACAATGTTTGGAGTCATTGAGATATAATTTGTTGTTACTACCTACATGTTTGACTCTTGGGTTCCTTTAATGCACACTTGCATGTATTTTTTTGATTATTGTACTTGTTTATCACATATTGGTCTGAGTGTTGTCATATCAATTTTTTCTTTAAAACTAACCATATGCGATAAAATTTCACAATGGAAGTAGTGGATGTAAAAATCGTTTACCATGAGGAATTTAATTGCAACAAAATATGATGAGTGAATCACGGGAAAGGGCTGCGAAAGTTCAAAATTAACTCATCGTGAAAGCCACCGTTTAAAAGAGCCCAAAAAAATTTAAAGGCAATAAAACGATAAATATGTCAAAAAGGGGCCACCTCAAAAAAAAAAGCATTAGTATTTATGAGGGACATTGGATGAAAAGAAATGAAAAACGGGTTTGCTGTCCTGACAGTGTCTTGAAAAAGCATTCATAGTTTGAGACGTTATTGGTGTGGGAATCATTCTTGACTTTGATGTCTTGATGGATTGAGTCGATGTCATTAAAATTCAACACTTTAAACACTTAAGGACGATTATGAGATTCATTTTATAGGAGTACACGTATTCATCGTGCACATATGTTATGTTTGATTGCATTGACTTTTCTATCGAATATGTTCACACCCATTCATTCCATATCCATGATTTGGTTGTGTTAGTGTAAATTCATGGTGTGTGATTTTTGTATAATTATTTTTGCATTTTTGTTTTAAAAAAATGAAAAATGAAAAATAGTTTGTGAAAGCTTTTGAGTATACCCTTTTGATCGTAGTTTGATGTTTGCCTTGATTACCGTGACAACTCCATGTTTTCTTTGTTTATTCGTTTCCTCGTCTATTTCAAACAAATAAAAAAGGGGGAGAACGAATTATGGGGGAGTTTTGCATTATGGTGGAAATTTGATTATATTGATTGATTTATTCTTATATCATTTCAAACTCGATACGTCACGAAGGTATTTTCTTTGTCTCATGTGTGTAGGTACAAAATTCAAGAGCATTATTTTGCACACCCTAATGAGAAAAGCTCAAAGATTTGAACATTTGAAGTTGAATATTTTTGAAGAAAAGATTGAGTCCTACATGTTAAGTACATGTTTAGTTTCGGGTTCATGGGAGGGTATTAGATTTGTATAAGCGTGTTGATTTGATAATTCAGATGTTTTTATTTTATACCGGCATAGACATAGGGGGAGATTTATAAGGACATTATTTTGATAGTTTTGTTTACAATTTTGTATGTTGTAAACCCCTATAAGATGTCGAAGAAAATGTCGAGTTTAAATCTTAAAAAAATATGGATCCGAATATCGAGTGTTCTTCAATGATCAAGCCCCAACAAGATGATTTTGGTAAGAATGTGTTTAACTTCCTTTATAGTTCATTTAAAAGTGTTGGGATAATTTTTTGCAAGGGCTATAAAGTTTTTCTAAATATAAAAATATCTTTATAAAGTTATCTTTGAAAAAGGTTTTATAAAACATACATGTTAGTTTTCGTTCAGAAATGTTTTCAACTTTAAGAGATTTTTTCTAAGTCATGTAGCGAGCCTAGGGATTGACGTTGATCTCGTTCGAACGAGATCAGGCTAGTTCAAGCAAGATGCTTTCTCGTTTGAATGATAGCTATCACCGTTCAAGAGAGATGCAACATCATTCGAGCAACGATACTTCTGGTTCAAATGAGATACCTCCTTAATCATTGCAATATAAATGGCATTCATCTTATGTTTTTTATTCGGAGAAGTTAATTTTTATCAGAGAAACTTTTTCAGAGAGAGAGAGAATTTGTTTGGTTCGATAACTGTTACGAGCAGAATCGTTTCTTCTCCCATTTAAGGGTTTAAAGTTTGTTTTCAATTCACAATCCCAATTACTTTTATGTGAATTGTTTTGTGGAACCCAAGACATATTTTTGCTTGAATTTTATGCTGCTGATTTAGGTGCTTTTTATGGTACTGGGTTATTGACTGCGTTTCGTCGAGGATTAATTGAGGGTGTTCCCTTACTAAAGATTGGACTGTGGTTCTTGTGTGTTCACTGCGTGGGATCCATTGCTTACTCTAGGCTGTGTGTCTATGTAGGTTTCCTGAGGTAAACTTATTGCAGATTTCATTATGATTTAATTCATAGTGAAATAAAAGGTTTTGCCCTTAGGGGATTTTTTTCCTGAAATCTGTGTGTTAGTATATTTGTGTTTGTAATGGTTTGACACACGCACACACGTAGTTGTATGTTTAGGGCCTGAATTAACTTGGTTTAAAAAATGACTCTAATTAAATAAGTTTATAGTTGGAATTTGTGAATTTATTCAAATCAGTATTGCACATAGCATTTTCAGTATTATCCCACTAGATAGCTTCAATGAGTTACAGATAATTAATATTCTATCTTCTTTCAATCTACTTCTAGGACGACCATGTCTTCATGATATCAGAGGAGTTGCTTCCTCACTACATTAGAAACTGAAATTGTTATGTGGAGAAGTATGACCACTATATCCAAAGATGCTAACTTGAATAAAGTGGAAGGACCCAACACCCAGTCTTGGAAATCTATTATGAAAGAGGATATATCAACATTAGTGGTTTTCAATTTGACCCACTTATGAATGTCATTTTAGTAGATACCAGTGAAAAAATCCCACCGGTGTACTCTTAATATGGCTACTGTAATGTAGCCCATATGATGAAACTGACAACTGGACTTGGAAAAAACCAACAACGGATTAGTGAGCCCACTAAGATACCTCAACAATCTAACACTAAGGGACTAGGGTAAAAATAGAATAGTAATGACCTCAACTCCAAATACTTAAAGGTTAAGGGACCTGGATTTTAGAAACCATGGGCTATGTAGGCGCCCTATCGCTCTCGTCTTAATGGACACTTTGTCAAGGAATGGGAGGATTTTCCCTTATATGGGTTTCCCAAACCATGGACATACACTAACTCCAAAAAACAAATGGTAGGGTAGGATATTTTCTTCGAGGACCATCATGTATGGACAAAAAAGGAAGTGCAAGAAATAGTAAACCTGATCGGGAATCTAGAAAAGCCCTCCGCAGACTGGGATCGCCATTAAGATTTGAAGAACACTGAACTATTCTGGGAGGTGATGGTGGAAGAAAGAGTAATTGGACTTTTTTCCACATGTCAATAATCAATAAGCCTTTAAAAGATGAGATCGCCTACATACTCCAAAAAGAATTTCCAACCATTAAATGTAACCTCCCAATTTAGGAGAAGGCCTTTGAGGCAAAATACTTTAATGTAATTACCATATCAACCCTTTCGTCAATGAAATAGACTTTTACTTTGAGTATCCTTGTGTGCAAAACATTAATGATGATGAATGTGCAAATTAAATATATACATTTAATTTACGTAATGAATAAATTAGAATTCCACCTAAAATAACTTAATGATAAAAAAACCAACCATGCACAAGCTTATAAGAGTGTAGTATACTCGATGTGCTCTAGATAGTAGATAATCTGAATTCCTAGACCAAAACATATTTGATTCTCTATCCAAGAGGTCACCGAAAAGCTTCATTAACAAACCAAATTCACTTAATACCGAACCTTATGTACACCACTTAGGAAGTGGTATAAGACTTAACGGACTTAAATTCACCTTAGATAATCTATTTTATAACTGGAAAATCTTTTTAATTAAACTTGGTTTTGTAATTTTGTTAAATACATATGCGAATATACTTTTCATACAGAAACTCTATTTTATAAAGAATAGCATCTTTTTATGTATTTTAAGCATGAGTGTTCATGCGAGAAACAAACATACTTGGAGTTTGCCTCAAAACATATGTTGAAAAATCTTATAAAGGAAAAATGGACAAAATCTATGGACACATGCGCGACTTGCCTCACCTCTGCTTCGCTGCAGCGCTGACTTGACTCACTGCAGCGAAATTTGTCGCTGGCATTTTCTTGTCCATATTCGAAAAAATCTCTGGACAAAGGTGCAACTTGATTTACATCTGTTTTGTCATAGCGATGGTCCTCCTCGTTGCAGCGACACTGTCACGCTGGTTGTTTGTGTCCTCGTGAAAAAAAAATTGGCCTATTGCACGACCTGGATCGCTTTAAGTTCACCACAGCAACGCAAACGCTTGTTGCAGCGACTGTGGCGACATGCATCTAAAATCACTGAAATTCACTTTTACATAAGATCTTTCTTAAACATCTTCTTGATTAGTGTGTCAAGTATAACGTTTTAGGTGACTTATACCCTAATGTGACTATTTTACACCTTAAGAGTGTGGCACCTTGCATTTGAGCCTTTAAACATTTTCAAATCAAAGGGCTATAACCAAGAGTAAGAGCTATGAAAAAAATTGTTAATCAAAACATTAAATATATTTGAGAAAACACTTGTCCACTCCTCTTCTTTGAGTTCTTTGAAGCCATTGTTTCCAATAGATGTATATTTATTCACCTTGTTTCAAGAATTTACACTTCATTGGTGAGTAAATATTTCTCTTCCTTGGCTTAGTAAAACTCATTTTAGGATTTAAAGCACCACATCTTTTCAAACACCTAAACACACATATCTATAGGATTCCCTAAAAGATCCTAAGTGTAAAATTTAGGTTGCTTGAAGGTTCTGTCATAGACCAACATAGGTCGTTTATACTTTGAAGAAGAAACTTTTGGCATGAGGATTCAAAGGCCTTGGTTGCATACCAAAGCCGATCAAAGTTGTGCACCATACTCCAGCTATTGATTCTCTCTATGGAGAATATGGTGGAAAAAAGTGTCTAGTCCGTTATAGCATCGTGAGGTTGTAAGTCTATTTCTTCTAGTTGTAAAACTTTACCATAGTGCATTTGTCATTCTTATTGGCAGGAGATTTTTCCCATTAGTGGACTTTTCCCTCACACGCCCAGTCTTGTGCTTCTTTTACTCTTTTTTCATCTTTTAGAATCATTGTCTCAATTAAGAAGGTAAAACTTTAGAGATTTTAAAGCTTAGTAAAATATTTTTTTCAAATAGACTTTTGGATTGTTAAACCCTTTTGTAATAATAAATTAACAACCTTTTTTCTTAAATTAGGTGAACTATTTTTTATTTGGGTAACTAAAATCTAGAGGCACACTCCCAAATGGAATCAGGGAGGGTCCCTAAGTTTTAGGTGTAAAAACCTAGGTATAGATCCTTTTTGTGTGCAATAGATGGAAGTTCAACCGTATGACCTCCTCTAGATGATGGTAGCAATTATTCTTATTAAAAATCCCATATGACAACATTTTAATTTTTATGGATGGTCGTATATGGAATAGTGTGCTTATGGGATGGACTTGTCCCAATATCATTGTTGATGATGCCCTAGTTGATAAGATTAAATCTAGTCGAAAAGACAACGATTTAAAGGAGAGTGGGTGGAATAAGAAGGGACTTAAATCAATTTTTGGTTTCATGTACCCGAATGAGTTTAAACGTATATTCACATGTAATATGTATAAGGAGGAGTGTCATGTTTTAAAAATTACCTAAAAAGTCACATCCACCATTAAGCATTCTAAGCTTCAACGACTTACCACCCATTTTGAACTTCTTACTATGAAGGAAAACGAAACTTTTCACGAATTCTATACCGAGCTGGATGATATAGTTACCTTTGTATTTACTTTGGTGAGGATTATAAAAGAGAATAAAATTATAAAATTTTATGATTTCTCCCTCTAGGTTCCATGGAAAAGTGGATGCCATTGAAGGGGTTAGATCCTTACTTTTGAAACCAATGCATATATCTGAATTGTTTGGATCTCTCCAAACCTATGAGGCGAATTTGTATTATCTCCAAGGCATGCCTCCTAATGAAAAAGAGAAAAATCTATCTTTTAAGGTCAAGAAAGCCTCTCCTGACTTCAGTTCCCATAATGTTAGTGATATGATATGACTTTCTCACTAAGTTTGCCAAAAAATGGTAAAAAATATTTTATTCTAGATACGCATCCAAAAACTATCCACCTAAACTTGAGATTGGTAATGGAAGTGGAGAAAAGAAATATGAATCTCCAAGGACCCTCACGTAATAACATGTAGTGGTCAAGGGCATATATCGAAGCATTGTCCCTCAAATATGAGTTTTGATAGTGGAAAAATGCATATCAAGACGCTTTTAGTGACGATGACTCGGACTCCAAAGATGAGTATTAAGAATGAAACTATTATGCATTTATAACAAGAGAGAAATTTAATGAGTTGGATGATTAGGAGGATTTTCATGTTTCTCTTCTGCTAAGTGAAGAAAGGACAATTCTTATCCCCTATTTAAGCACCGTTCAGGAAAAAGGAAAACAATCTTCAAGCGAACTGTGTTAGGCTTTACGAGGAGTTCATAGAACTTGAAAGTCATAACATGGAACTCTCCACCAAGTTAGCCAATACTGGTGCATGAGAGGTTTGTGAGTGATTTTTTCACTCCATGCATGGTGAGTAGTGCACCACATTTTATAGGAAGTTCCATTGACTTTCTTTACATGAATATTAAGTTCTTTAGGATGACTCTACAAGAGAGTGAAAACTCAAGAATATCCCTAGAGAACCAAATATCTTTGCTTGAGACTAAGAAATTATTCGCGACCACTTTCAAGATGAATATGGCGGGTATATCTCAAAAGTTGGATAGGATGATTTTTGGTTCTAAGTTGCATACTATGGATAAATGAGGAATCAATTTTGAAATGATGGTTATATGTCTAACCAAGATTTCATAGCATCCTAAAACATTTTCCATCTCCCGCTGGTGGATCTTCAACTCATTTTATACCTAAAGAAAGCCAATGAAAGGCAACTTTCATGTGTTCCTTTTTCAACAAGGAACGACACTTGAAGGAGTTTTTCTTTAGACCCGGGAAGCAACAACTCAAGCGCCCCGTCGACCCCCAATCCTATAGTGCACACATTATGATAAATTAGGACACGTTAAGTTATTTGTGTTTTGCATCAACCCACGTCATATTTAGATGATTTGGTAATGCTAGAAAAGTCGATAGAAAAGGGAAGAAAAAGGTGGAAGACTTTTAAAAGATCTCGTCCAAAGAAAAAAGAAAAGGAACAATGTTTGATACCCCCACGCTTCCAGACCCGATTCCTATATCCAAATTTTTAAGACTTGATTTGACTAGGGTTCTAAAACAAACTATTGATAATGGAAAACTAAAATCCCTAGAAAAACGTGATAAGATTTGGTCCTTATTAAAAAAGAAATAGGATTCTTGTGGTTTAGGTGTCTTAGAGTGTTTGGTTTACTCTTTTTGGATAGACATCTTGATTTCTCTCTATCACCTTTTACTTTCTTTAGTTATGATCTTTATTTTGTTCATACCTTCAGATTTTGGCTTCGTACAATATTTATTTTTTATGCTTATTAGGCATAATTTCATCCCATAAACTTAAATGCACCTATATGCTTAGTTATTGCACTAATGATTCTATTTATGGCTTTGAATACTCCATGCTTAAACTTTATAGCTTAAATTGCCTTTGTAAATTGAGCTTGCTCGGGTTAGTGTCAAGTTAACAGCCGACTGCAAAATTTATGTCAAATCTTGTGATGGATGGTCGACACCATATGATGGGATTGAGGTAAGGATGATGATGATGATTTTAGAGTATCTGTCATAAATCATGCACTTTTACACCGCGCAATAAACTTGAGCAATTCCATGCCAAATGTATTGAAGTATTTAATTTCTACTTCTATAAAAAATTAATAGTTTTATGCGATGTTTTGATGAAAGGGTGTCATTATTAATCTTTTTGTGTATGGGAGTTTTTATCATCATGGTTGGTGTAGACACCCTATCCTAGGACCCCCCCTGAGCACCTTCTTAGGTTCCTAATACTCATCAATTCATCATAAATATTAGGTCATACTCCGAGTACTGATCTGGAGGCCACCGGGCTCTCCCGGGCCTCGTTTAACTCCAGTCCACTATCCAACTTGAGAAAATCTGAATGAAATGTCGAAGTGCGTAGAATTCCCTTTTCCAAAGGGTCATGTCATTCATGATTCGGCTTCATGATTCAGATGAACGATTCGTTTTCATCCGAAAACCTCCCATCTAGACACCAACAGGAGCTTTCGAACCCCGTTTGATTTTGATCAACTCTCCAAACCGAGCGAAGCTCAATGAAATCTTGAAGGGAAATGAATTTCCTTTCATAATATCCGTGTTGTTCATGAATCGTTTTCATGCTTTAGACGAACGGTCTATTTTTCTTTGAAAACCTCCCGTCCGGAGACCATCGGGCGCTTTCGAGGCTCGTTCGAGGCTCGTTTGATTTTGGTCAACTACCAGACCCATTAGTGACTCAATGGATTCTTGAAGGGATCTTAATTCCCTTTCTAATGGTCCTAGTCGTGTGCGATTCAGACTTAAGGTTTGCATTTTATGCCCACTTTTTTGAAAAATTCGTTCTGAAATATTTATTGGCACCCCAGACACCCTGCCTATCAGCAAGGTGTAATTTTCCTTTTTGAGCAAGGAAAGTCCTATGCCGATAGGTAGGATAGGGGCCATGTTGATTGGCACCCCCTTATCCCTAAATTCCACTTTAAAAGGTCCATGACCTCACCCTTGAAAGGGATTCACTTTCAACAGCCAACAAATATTTTGTCAAAATCAGAGCCTTCCCTTTTCCCAAAAAAGCGGATTTTCCAACATTCCCTCACCTCACTTCCTTACCTCTCTTAGCAACCCACCCCATCCCACCACATTACCTTCATACCACTACAAAAATCAGCATACTTACAATTTAAATTCAACAACAAGATCTATCAAAGAGGTCCATCCCTCACTCTTTTGTAGTTTTATTCATTTAAGTTCTATTATCCACTTTATTCTCATCTTCTTGTTTAGTTTCATTATCTCACATCAAATAATCCTCACTTTTTTATTATTAGTATTGCACACAACTTATTTTCATACAAACACAAAAAAGATAAATAGAGGGTTATTCATAAATCCCAAAAGCAGGACTTCCATTTCTCACATTTTCACACTTAAATATTTTTTTTCTTAAAAACACACAAGAGGAGTCCTACATTTGGATTTATGGGTTGAACCCCACCCCTATGCTATCTTCGAACTACATGGACTTTGATGTCCCTTCGGCTATAGAGGATTCTGGGACCAATCCCGAGATTCGAGTCCTCTCCTTTCATTTCATATCTTTTATATTATATTATATATATTTTTGTGAGTCTTGGACTACTACATACTTGTGTCTCTTTCGAAGTGCAAATTCACTCTTTTATAGCGATTCGTGATTCGATGAGCATTCATATCTTATCTTTATTATTATTTTCGGATACATTCCCACAGATGAGTCCCCTCCGTCCATTCCATGATGCGAGTCGTATAATTCCATTCTCTTGTTATTTATATTATACACATGTACACACCCATCACGGAGAAAAATGAGAAGATTAACATGGCCCATGAGAGACCGAAAGGGCTGAATGGGTTCCTAACACGTTCTAATTTTGCAACTTAGTCCTAGGACCATTCGAGTCATTTGGTTATGGATGAATTAGTTGGACCTTAGTGCCTTTCTCTCAAGACGATGACATTATTTTTGCATGTTTTGGGTAAAATGGGACGGCAATTCTATCTCTTCTTGTTACCCCCATTTGACCACAACCAATTTTATATCCGAGGTTGGAACACAAAGTCACCAACATAAGTGACAGAAAGAGAACTTCCATATCCTCTAATCACCCACACAAGCAAGGTTTAGAGAGAGAGAGAGAAATGGAAGCCCAGGTCGGAGGAATTCGACTCGAATGTCCATAATGGCGACTCTGTTAAGGAAGTTTTAGAGGAATAGACTCCATTTCTACATGGGTGTTTCTTCTTTACTCTCTAGTTTTTTTTCATGTGTACATATGCTCCCACTTGTATGTTCCCTTTACCCCTTTGTTTAATTCTTATAAATTTATCTCATGCTCATCTCCACCATGAGTTCTTCTCATGTATATATCACTATTTACCCACTTGTACATTGTCATGATGTTTCACCTTACACCCACTTATATATATTCTTCATACTCGCTTCACACACTCGCACTTGTATATAGTCGCACTTTTACCTACATGCTCCACACACCACTTATAGAGCATCCATTCTTAGATTTACAAACACACCCCTCACTTTTCTCACTTGTATATATCTCCATTCTTATTTAAACATCTCACACATCACATGTAGATGATTCATGCTTAGTCTCACTAGCACACACCTTCACTTGTATATATTCACATGATCACTTACATTATTCCCATGTCACTCTCTTACTTTGCACATATATCTCACTCACTTACATATTCACATGTTACCCTATCACCATGCTTAGTATAATCTTCATGCTCCATGCTAGCTTTACTTTTCATAATATTTATATATTCTCCCTCATAGTGGTAGTACTCCCCTTACTTAGCATGCAAATAAAAAATCTTCATTAGATATTAATTAAGGCTCACGCATTTTTGCACACTATATCATATGAGCATCGCAATATTAACCAAAACTTTGTCCCACACTGAGGGTTCACTTCGTTATGGGTATGAGTTCTGAGGGGCGCAGTTAACCAAAGCTATATGATTCTCACCTTCCATTTGCCTCGTACCTTCGACATATATCAAACGATTACCCCCGCATCGTACTGATTGACCGAACTCACGACGAGAGGTATAGAGCATGGAACTCCTTCATGTAAGTTGATTCAATCTGATTCTCTCTCATATGTACCCTCCCCACAAGGTATATCATGAGGCAATTCATGTACACTCAGGTATATCAAATGTCTTGTCCATACATACCAATGAATGATTGCCCTATGAAAGAGGTATCTCATGGAAGTCATGCCAAAGGGGGGGACCCTGCCACTAACTAACCAAATGCATAAACCTCACATAGGCATCAATTATAGTCCACTCATATTTATTTGGTCGATTACCATACGAAACTCTGCCAAAATTCTGAGTCGCCACATTGCCTGAATTTTTGCTTTATCTCACCCTTTTTTGAAATAGGACCCTGTCCGTGAGCCCCAAAACAAGTCAAACCGTGTCTTATATTTTATACCCCATCCTTTCCCTAGGCTCAATTCTTATCCATCATTTTTCTCACATTAAGGCAAAACCTAATACAAGTGAAACCAAATAATAATAATAATCATGTTGAGGATTCTCCTTTTTTCCCTCTTTTCAAAAACAAAAATACCCAAAACATATTTTTTAATTTTTCATGAATACCAAAAATACTCTAAAAAATAAACCAAATCATTTTCCATCTCAGGTCGATCACATACTCGACGTTGACCTATCTGCCTATTGGATTCGGTCTTCCGTCAAACAACCTCTAATCTCTTCTGCTACGTCAACTGAATTTTGGATTTACTTTCACAAGCTACTCATGGAGAAAATTTACCAATCATCGAATGTTCAGCCAGATTTGATGGACATCTTATCCCAACTTAGTGCCAAGATTTATAATCTTCAAACTGATGTCCAGAGATGCATCGAAATCTATCCCAGACTCATGAAGCTCATGAACTTGAGATCCTATTTCCTCGTGCCATGGGTCCACCAGCCCCCATGCCTGTATGGGTCCTAGAGGAATACCAACATACCCCGCCTACAAATGGGTCACCGCCTGCTCAACTCCTGATTTTGAACCTTGCCCATCCGGGGTCTAATTTACCAGTGCCTATGGATTTCAAAGAAGAATAACTGAATAAGTTCAAGGAAGACATCAAGGTGATATTGAAGAATTTTTACCAACTCAAGATATCCAAAAACTATATGGACTACACCCACTTGTCTCCCTATCCTAAGGCCAGATTACTAAAAAAGTTTAAGATGCCAGACATGGAGAAATTCGGAGGCAGCGAGCCCCCAATTGTGAACATATACATCTACCACTGAGCCATAATCCTTCTTGGTGCCTCAGAAGAAATAATAGCCCAGATGTTTTGACAAAACTTAAAAGAGAGTGCTCTCTGATTGTTTTTATCTCTCGAAGAATCCAGAATCCGTAGCTGGAAAGATATAGCCAAGGAGTTTATGTCCGAGTACAAATACAATGAAGAACTAGAGGTCACATGCAGATACCTATAACTGCTCAAGCAAAACTCCAGGAAATCAGTCAGTAGCTTCATTAAGAGGTGGATAGAGAAAGTCACCACTATGACCAATAGTCCCTCGGAGGAAGAACAAGTGATCATTGTGAAGAAGAACTTCCTTCCTCATATCCAGGCATCTAAGGGAGAACAATAATATCCTCACTTCTGAGCATTTCGAGAAGATAGTGTGAAAATCAAAGAAGGGGCACCAAAGTGGAGTCTGAACCGAAAACCTGACCAAATAGTTTGGAACGCGGAGGTATGAAAAGCCCGACAATACCTCAGTCTCAACTATCAACAACATATCCTAACCTGTGCCACTTCTTCAGAGCCCAAAATCGTCCTAATTCTGTAAGAAAAGAAAAAATTGAACTCCATGCTCCCTTGTCAAAGGTATACCAAACCCTGCTAGTCCGAAACCTCATCAAATTGTTAGAATCCCATCCATTACCAAATCCACTCCCTAAAAATTTCAAACATGATACCAATTGCAACTTTCACTAAGATGCAGGCCACACCACTGACCAAGGCTTTCACCTGAAAAACGTAACCCAAGTCCTTATAGACCCTGGAATCATGGACCTTCCATTTAATCCCAAACCCAACACCACTTACAAACCTCTCTTAGCACATGGAACCGCGACAAATTTCATCTTCCTGAAAAATAACCTCGAATTTGACCTTTCTACCCAAATTGTGCCTGTTAAAATACTCGGCACTGCTATAGTCTCACCCAAACCTCTCACATTTTTCCCATCCTTTCTCTTGAATCCCACATGCTTTGCTGACCAAGATCATTTGCTCCTTATGCGAGCCTACATATCCGTCCACACCGAATCAGAGGGGGAGGCATGGGACTGCCTGTAGTACTATATCAACTTTGAAGTTTGGAATGAAACTGCCTGTAGAGATTACCATCAACTATAATAGATTCAGTGTCTTGTTCATTGAGGCCCGAAAGTGGGCTCTGGAATCAGACGAATGCGTGGTGCCTGTGAAAAAATCAGTTTAGATGACGTTGTGCAGACCATGTCAGGTATGTTTCTCCAGAAAAGGGAAATATGCAGCATCCTCGATTTTCTTACAACTGTTAAACTTTAGGGACGTTTGGTACCTTCATTATTGCACTTCCCTACTGAGTGGGAAAACCTGTTTGATGAGGCCTTCGAGGTTGTAGAATGCATCGATTACTCTTTAAAAAAGGACATCCTCGCCACTAGATTAGGGATGACTTTAGCTTAGATGATGAACCGAATCATGAAGAAGCTAGTTCAGTTATTTAATTATGTTTAATGATTTCTTTCAAACAATTTTTGGGGGAAATCAACAAAGTGCCTATTCAGCTCGAAATGGATGAAGCAATGACTTTCTTATTCTTCCCCGACTCTGTTAATCACATGACCCGATCTGGGTGATATTACAAAGATTCGATACCCATTCCGCAAAAATAAATACAAGAAAGGGAATTTTCGAAGAGCTCCTAATTATATATATGACCATTAAAAAAAGTAAAATTCTTAACCATCTTAAGAAAACCCAAGCCAACATCACCTTATGGGGACTCTTTATGTCCTCCCAGCTTCACCGAAATGCTCTGATCAATCTCTTCATAGGTTCAACAGTTCCTTCCCCTACTTCTCCCGAAGAATCCATGAATATAGTTGGATCCTTGACCTTTACCAGACTCCTCACTTTCTCAGAAGAAAAAATCCCAAAATTTGTCCTTAACCACAATTATGCTCTCAACATTTCTGTCGAAGTTATAGGGAAGATAGTTCTGCTATGCCTTGTAGAGAACGGATTCGATCTTAATGTTTGTCCACTCAGAACCTTCAATTGCTTGGGATTGAAAGTCAGTGATCTCACTCCCAATTTGATCGCCGTGTGTGCATACGACAACACCCGTCGGGAAGTAATGGGTTCATTAAATATTACACTAGGGATGTCTCTATTAACCCATCGACGGATTTTTAAGTCATCGATATACTTTCCTGTTTCAATATACTCCTTGGCCGCACATGGATCCACAATATCCGAGGAGTATCTTTTTCTCTCCATCAGAAACTAAAGTTCTTCACTAAAAGTTAGGTATCACCATCCTTGGGGATGATAAAAGTTCAGACAGCGCCAACACCAGCAACCCAATATTGGAGATTCAACATGGGATTACTGACATGCTCCTCTCCGACTTAAGAATGGGTCTGTCCAGAACATATCCCTCATGGAGACGTTAGTATAATCCAGATGTTCAAGAATATGTACTCCATGCCCGGAATGGGGTTAGGATGATGCCAGTAAAGGATCCATGAGACAATAGTCCTAAAGAAAGCCTTTACCCCATGCAACCTGGGTTACCATACTTCCCTACTCGACCTTAAAGCACTTCGACGATAACATCAGAAAAGAAGCCTAGAATATGAAAAGATCACTTCGAGAGACTCTCTAAATGAGAGGTTTATCAAAAGGATCAAAGACTTCCACTTTTGCAAATTCTCCGAGCCATGGTATGACCCCGCTGAGAAAAAATGAAAACAGGCCAAGAGATCTGTAATACCCTGTAATTTTATTGATATTTATTTAAGGGATTAATTGAATTAAATCAGAATTAATTAGAAATTAATCCGGTTATAAATACTAACGAGATGTGAGTTGGTATTTGATTATGATGTTAAAAATTTATTATTTCCGAGTATGTATTTTAATACATGAGTATTGATGATATCTAAATTGTCACGAGGTAGATATACGGCAATTTGGAAAATTTAATTGGGACGCACGTGTCAGTCGCGTCAGGAACGTAATTAATTGAATTAAAAAGTGAATTGTATTTTTATCAACCGAATGGTCATTTTGAGTGCACCAACGTGTCCGTAAGGGTCGAAATAGTCAGAAAACACTAGTCGGGGGTTCAGTTGGGTCCCGGGGCATTTTTAGGCCACACCGGCAACCCAAAAGGGTAGTTTGGTAATTTTAAAAATAGGGGAATTAAAACCCACGAATTTTAGAGGCTATTTTTATATTAGAAAAGAACCCACTAAGCCATTATTAGCATTTGGGGAGTTAGAGGACTACAGGAGTTATAGGGGGAGTTGGAAGAAGTTCCAAAAAGGAAACCCTAGCCACCATCACAATCTTCGGAAGAAATTTGTAGAGAGAGGGAGGAGAATCAACATTCAATTCTTCAACATCAAATCAGAACATCTAAGGCAAGTGGTTTAATTACATTAATTTCAAGTGAATGTTTCTTCCATGCTTAGAATTGAATATTTGTCTTATTTTGGAAGTTTGATGAAAACCCATGAAATTGGAGGTAGAATTCATAATATGATATAAGGATTGCATGTAGAATGTTATTGGATGAATGTCCTATCCAAAATATATCTTATGATGGTTTAAAAACGGATTTATGAGGAAATGATTGTAAACATTAAAATTCTGGCTTCATGTTTATAGGGTTTGAGACAAGATTTGAAAAGTTTGATGATTTCATGTTAATTTAAGATGAATTGACACCAAATATATGTTAAAGAGTGACCTAGGAGGACTTAGGGTAGTTTAATAACGTTAAAATACTATTGGGATGATCTTAGGATGAGTTTAGAGAAGAGAAAATGGAGAAAAATGAAGTAGAGAATTTCTGGGCTCAAACTGCCATCTCGTTAGAAGACCTGCCCAGGTCGTTCGAACGACCTCATTCGAACGAGCTTCTAACGGGATGACAGTATCCCTTCTAACGAGTTGGTAGTTCGTTCGAAGCCTTTCATTCGAATTCACTCGTTCGAACGACCTCGTTTGAACGAGACTTCTAACGAGTTGACAGAATGACCTTTTTGGCCCGATTTCATTTCAAACGTTCCGTAGACTTATTTAATTGGAGTATTAACCTTCCCTTATTGATTAGTGGGTATAATTGTGAGAATTGGGGTACGTTGAGGAGTAGAACTTAGAACCTTATAATAAAATCGGATGTCAATTGTGGAGTAGGAAATGAGTACCTAATTATGACGTGAGAAGGGTTGATAACGTTAATATACAAATCGAGGACTTGTGATCGTATAACATTAAATGACGGTATAAGAACGAGAAGTATACCTATATTAATAATACGAGATATCTAAGAAGTGCGAATGCTTAATATATGTGGTTTTATGTGTATAACATACCTACCGTACTTGCTATCATGGGAGGTTTGCGTTCGATTAGGGCCATCTAATCTTTGTGTGCCTACGAGGGGATTTAGATTGGTACCTCGAGGAAATAGGTCAGAGAAGGACTTATTGAGAAGTTAATAAGTCTGCTGATCATGGGAGCGTAGGTATGTGCGTGACCCATGTGATGTGAACTATGTTCGCCTCCATTATTTGTGATTGCTATTATTTGAGAACGATTCCTGAGAGATTCGGAATGCGTGGTCCTTATGTACGAGATGTATCGGGATTTGATAGCAGAGTATGTGTGCACCGCAGCTTAGCCTCGGGATGCTAATATTGTATATTTATGATAAGAATAATATACGGTTAAATTGAAATGCTCAGTCATGTATAAATGCGAATGTGATTAATAACAACGTTTTTGTAAAAATAAAAGTGGAAATCTCCTAGTAAGTTGTATTACTAATACGGGAAACCGAGAAAAAATGTAAAACTTGCTGTTTCAATGAAGATGCCGGAACTATAGCGTGAATAGTATAGTAATGTTAGGTATTATGATTGGACTAGTTAGATATGGGAATAACTAGAAATGGGTACGAGTACGTTAGGAGTGCACAAATAGTCGAGAGGTGAGTATATCATGTGAGCGCACGTCCTAACATGTATTTTGCATTCATTGTTTTAATTTCATTAAAACACTTGCTATATTTTAAACTGTTTTCCACAATCGGGCTCTGGCCCGTTTGCTTTCAAATATATTTTTGTAAAAACCTTTTAGGTGCCCAGCCACAAGGACACCATGCATAGGAGTTCCATTCAGGTGACGGACTGTAGCTACTGTGGAAGTTACAGGACTTTAACAGTGGACGCCTCCACTTTCGATCTTGACTCCATATTATCAGTTTTTCTCATCTGTTGGGCATGTCGTCCTACTTCCTTTTAGAGACACTTTATTTAATTCAGTTATTTCAAGAATTTGGGTTGTAATTAATTTAGTGATACAGACTTGGTACTTGTTTATTTCAGCATTTGGATTGTGTGAGGAGTATTCCTCCAGACTCATTACTATTTTATGGTTACTCTATTGTCTTTGTGTTGTGGTGCTTGTGCTAGCATTTCATAATTTACTTATTGCATATTAATCGGATTTAATTAAAATTGACAAGTCACTTGTTAAATATTAGGTGGCTAGAAATTAATAAAATGTTTTCGACAGTGATGCTATGAACTGAACCAACTTGGCATTTTGTATTAATTTAATAAAGGAGTAGCTACCCGGTATTTAATTAGTCGGGGTGTCACAGGTGGTATCAGAGCATCAGGTTCTAGTGTCCTTAGGATCTGTACGACTTATTATGTTTTGGCTGAGATTTCTTTGATGTAGAGCCCTATATTTTAGGACTGTTGTATTCTTTTATGTATGTTCCGCTCTTCAGCTATTTTGAGATAATAATTGCGAACTTATAAGATTTTACTCTCCTTTCAGGTGCCTCCACGGCGTGCACAGGGAGTTCCTAGGGATGCACAGCCCGAGCCACAACCTGCACCAGTTCAGGGCACCACGAATGTCGTCGAGGTTGCAGCTATTGTAGCCCAAGCGATGAATGCCGCTCTCATAGTTGTACAATAGGAACCACCTCAGGCGTCGACAGTAGCGCCAGTTCAGGCTCATGCATTCCCGACTGCTTGGGAACGCGTTCGTGATGCTTTTCAGAAAGCACACCCTCTGGAGTTTGCAGGTAGCTCCGATGTTGTTGTATCCAGTCAGTGGAGGAAGGACATTCAGAGGCACTTAAGGATGCACGAGTGCACGGATGTTTAGATGCAGATACTGGCTACTTTTAAGCTAGTAGGATCAGCATTGCAGTGGTGGGAGTCCATTACCATCGCGGAGGAGAGGGACGCTCTCACTATTCAGGAGTTCTGGGTGCGGTTCTACCACAAATATTTTTCGTCAGCTATTCACACTAAGATGAGGAGGAAGTTGATGAACCTCAAGCAGGAGGGAAAGACCGTAGCCGAGTATGAGGCTGATTTCACCAATCTCTTGAACATTGATCCGGATGAGATTCCAACCGAGGAGAAGAAGATTCAGAAATTCATGGATGGATTGACTTAGAGGATCCGTCAGCACTTATTGGGAAACCTCTCGTTAGCCACTTATTCTGATGTGGTTAATACAACACTGCTACACTGCCAGGATCATCGCTTTCACATATCTGAGAGTAAGAGAGCATGAGAGTCCAGCCATCAGGGCAGGACAGAGGGGAATGGTGCCAGGGGGCACAATCTGCTCAGGGTCAGCATAGGCAGGGAGATCAGGGTTCCCAACAGGGGGACCCCAAGATATTCAGATTGGGGGGTTTCAGGAATGGTCACGGAGGTTTCAGACATGGCCATGAGGGCCAGAATGGTTAGCAGCAGCATTTTCAATAGGGCCAGCATGGCAAAGGTAGGAATGGTAACGGCCATCAGGGTCGTGGGCAGCAGGGACAACGAGGGGAAACTTCCCGGGGAAGTGCTTTGTTTGTGGTAAGACTGGCCACAAATTCCAGGATTATCCTGATAGGGGCAATGCCCCACAGCAGCAGCAGCAGGGTGCTCAACACGAGCCACAGAGGCCTATGGTTCCCGCCGCCCTCCCAGCACCACCACAGATGGCAGCACTACCACCCATTCCAGCGGTCCCAGTCCAGTAGGGACAACTTCAGTATGGGAGAGTGTATCAGCTCCAGCATGCCGCAGTCCCACAGGATCCGCCTACTATTGAGGGTATGTTCTCTATTCAAGGGACTTTGGGGCGTATTTTATTTGATACGGGATCCACACACTGTTTTATTACCATGGGATTTGCACGCACTATTGGGTTATTAGACACCGTAGAGAGCACGGTTACTTGTGTAGATTCACCATTGAGTAGGGGTTCCATGATTTCGCTTATTTGTAGAGGTGTGGGTATAGAGATCGGGAGATTTACTTTACCTGCTGATATGTTAATATTAGATATGACTGAGTATGATGAGATTGTCGGTATGGATTGGCTAGTTGCGTACCGAGCCATGATTGATTGTTTTAGTAGGAGTATCATTTTTGCCATTCTGGGGCAGGAGATGTTTTTAGTGGCGATGCCTCGCCCTGAGGGAGGATCGTCCACTCATTTGTACTATATAGAGGAGGAGACCTCTAAAGAAGTGGTGCTACCACTCGATTCGATTCCAGTCGTGAGGGAATTTGCTGATGTATTTCAGGATATACCTGGATTACCGCCTAGTAGAGAGATAGATTTTGTGATCGATTTGACGCCGAGCATTCGGTCGATTGCTCGCGCACCTTACCGTATGGCTCCGACAGAGATGAGAGAGTTATGGGATCAGATAGAGCAGTTATTGGGTCAGGGGTTTATCCGAAGGAGTACTTCTTCGTGGGGTACCCCTGTGCTGTTCGTAAAGAAGAGGGATGGATCATTGAGATTGTGTGTAGACTACCGGGAGTTGAATAAAGTCACGATACGAAATAAGTATACGTTGCCCCGAATCGATGACTTATTCGACAAGCTGAGAGGAGCTTCCTTCTTCTCAAAGATTAATTTGGGATCGGGATACCATCATTTGCGTATCAGGGAACAGGACGTCTCGAAGACTGCTTTCTTAACGAGATATGGTTCCTACGAGTTTCGGGTTATGCCTTTTGGCTTGACCAATGCTCCAGCCGTGTTTATGGACTTGATGAATAGGGTGTTTAGAGAGTTCCTAGACCAGTTCGTCATCGTCTTTATTGATGACATCCTGGTATACTCCCAGACAGAAGAGGAGCACGCCGAGCATTTTAGAAAAGTTTTGTAGACGCTACGTCAGAACGAGCTTTATGCAAAGTATGAGAAGTGTGGATTTTGGCTGAAAGAGGTTCAGTTTTTGGGGCATATCATTTCAGACCGAGGGATATCTGTTGATCCAGGGAAAGTATCCGCGGTGAGGGAGTGGGGACAACCCACGACACCGACTGAGATCTGTAGTTTTTTGAGCCTGGCAGGATACTACAGGAGGTTTATTCAGGGTTTCTCAAAGATAGCGGGTCCTTTGACACATTTGACTCGCAAGGGTGTGCCATTCATCTGGAGCGATGCCTGTCAGTTGTCATTCGATGCGTTGAAGGACAAGTTAAACTCAGCGCCTGTGTTAGCATTGCCCAGACCGAGAGTTGAATATCTAGTCTACACCGATGCGTCCTTACAAGGACTCGGAGGTGTGCTGCAACAGGAGAGTCAAGCCATAGCTTATGCTTCCCGTAAGCTTAGGCCTCATGAGAGGAATTACCCCACCCACGACTTGGAGTTAGCGGCAGTCATATTCGCTCTTCGAATTTGGAGACACTATCTTCTGGGGGAGAAATTTCGGTTGTTCACGGACCACAAGTCTTTATAATACCTCTTCACGCAGAAGGAACTGAATATGCGTTAACGACGGTAGCTTGAGTTTGTGAAGGATTATCAGTTTGATATCCAATATCACCAGGGGAAGGTTAACGTGGTAGCAGACGCGTTGAGCCATAGGCCAGTAGATGAGGTGGCCGAGGTGTGGAAAGCAAAGTGGAAGGAGTTGGGACACCAGGATGCAGTGGCCCAATCGTTCATGTCTGTGATGACTCTTACACCTCAGATTGTTACGAGAGTCGTAAAGGCCCAAGAAAATGACTCATTCTATCAGGAGCATATAGTTCGATTACTAGCAGAGGGAGACGAGTCCTATACCGTTGGCTCAGATGGAGGATTACGCTTTAATGGGAGACTGGTCGTTCCGGAAGGGGAGGACTTGCGACACGAGGTAATGACGAAGTCGCACGGCTCACGATTCGTGGTACACCCTGGTGGGGATAAGAAGTACCAAGACATGAGACGACAGTATTGGGGGAGCGGGATGAAGATAGATATCGCCGTGTTTATTTCTAAATGTGCCACTTGTCAGCTAGTAAAGGTGGACCATCAGAAATCGGCAGGACTTCTACAGCCATTAGAGGTTTCGACGTGGATATAGGAGAGCATCTCCATAGACTTTATCACGGGGTTACCTACGTCGCAGAGGGGTCACGACTCCATTTGGGTAATTATGGAAATGTTGAGCAAATTTTCTCATTTTCTACCCGTGAGGACAGATTACACTACGGGACAGTATGCCCAGATTTTCATTGCAGAAATAGTAAGACTTCACGATGTGCCTCTAAATATCGTGTCTGACCGAGATAAGATATTTATTTCACGATTTTGGGAGAGTTTACAGGAGGCCATGTGTACGGAGTTACGGTTGAGTACGGCTTATCACCCGCAGACTAATGGGCAAATCGAGCGGAAAAATCAGATGTTGGAAGACATGTTGCGTATGTGCATCCTAGACTTTGGAGGTGGATGGGAGCAGCACCTTCCACTGGTGGAGTTTGCTTATAATAACTCCTACCAGTTCACCATTGGCATGGCTCCATTTGAGGCATTGTACGGTAGACCTTGTCGTTCCTCAGCATGTTTGTTAGAGGTGGGGGATAACAAACTCCTTGGACCGGAGGTGATTCATAACACTCAGCAAGGATAGAGTTGATACGGAGTCGCATTCGGGTAGCTCAGGATCGGCAGAAAAGCTATGCTAATGCGAAGAGGTTCTTCAGAGAATTCAAAGTGGGGGACCAGGTGTTACTCAGAGTATCTCCTATGAAGGGGATTATGCATTTTGGGAAAGGGGAAACCGGCACCAAGGTATGTGGGGCCATTCCCTATCATCGAGCGGATTGGGCAAGTTGCGTATAGACTTGGGTTACCGGAGCACTTGCATAGGATTCATGATGTGTTCCATATTTCCTCGCTAAGGAAATACCTTAGGGATGATTTGGACCACACCCACATTTCTTTAGAGGACATCGATCTTCAACCTGATAGTTCCTACGAGGAGGGACCGATTGCTATTTTGGACCAAAGCGAGCGGAAACTGAGGTCAAAGATAGTACCATTAGTACGTGTTAAGTGGCAATATCATAATGCCGAAGAGTCCACATGGGAGCGCGACGATGAGATGTGCGAGCGCTATCCAGAGCTATTTTTACCAGGTACTTTTTAGTTTCGAATTTCGGGATGAAATTCTGTCATTAGGGGGAATTATGTAATACCCCGTAATTTTATTGCTATTTATTTAAGGGATTAATTGAATTAAATGAGAATTAATTGGAAATTAATCCGGGTATAAATACTAACGAGATGTGAGTTGGTATTTGATTATGATGTTAAAAATTTATTATTTTCGAGTATGTATTTTAATACATGAGTATTGATGATATCTAAATTGTCACGAGGTAGATATACGGCAATTTGGAATATTTAATTGGGACGCGCGTGTCAATCGCGTCAGGAACGTAATTAATTGAATTAAAAATTGAATTTTATTTTTATCAACCGAATGGTCATTTTGAGTGCACCAACGTGTCCGGAAGGGTCGAAATAGTCAGAAAACACTAGCTGGGGATTCAGTTGGGTCCCGGGGCATTTTTAGGCCACACCGGCAACCCAAAAGGGTAGTTTGGTAATTTTAAAAATAGGGGAATTAAAACCCACGAATTTTAGAGGCTATTTTTATATTAGAAAAGAACCCACTAAGCCATTTTCAGCATTTGGGAAGTTAGAGGGCTACAGGAGTTATAGGGGGAGTTGGAAGAAGTTCCAAAAAGGAAACCCTAGCCACCATCACCATCTTTGGAAGAAATTTGTAGAGAGAGGGAGGAGAATCACCATTTAATTCTTCAACATCAAATCAGAACATCTAAGGCAAGTGGTTTAATTACATTAATTTCAAGCGAATATTTCTTCCATGCTTAGAATTGAATATTTGTCTTATTTTGGAAGTTTGATGAAAACCCATGAAATTGGAGGTAGAATTCATAATATGATATAGGGATTGCATGTAGAATGTTATTGGATGAATGTCCTATCCAAAATATATCTTATGATGGTTTAAAAACTAATTTATGAGGAAGTGATTGTAGACATTAAAATTATGGCTTCATGTTTATAGGGTTTGAGACAAGATTTGAGAAGTTTTATGATTTCATGTTAATTTAAGATGAATTAACACCAAATATATGTTAAAGAGTGACCTAGGAGGACTTAGAGTAGTTTAATAACGTTAAAATACTATTGGTATGATCTTAGGATGAGTTTAGAGAAGAGAAAAATGGAGAAAAATGAAGTAGAGAATTTCTGGGCTCAAACTGCCATCTCGTTAGAAGACCTGCCCAGGTCGTTCGAACGACCTCGTTCGAATGAGCTTTAACAATAGACGCCTCCACTTTCGATCTTGACTCCATATTATCAGCTTTTCTCATCTGTTGGGCATGTCGTCCTACTTCCTTTTAGAGACACTTTATTTAATTCAGTTATTTCAAGAATTTGGGTTGTAATTAATTTAGTGATACAGACTTGGTACTTGTTTATTTCAGCATTTGGATTGTGTGAGGAGTATTCCTCCAGACTCATTACTATTTTGTGGTTACTCTATTGTCTTTGTGTTGTGGTTCTTGTGTTAGCATTTCATAATTTACTTATTGGATGTTAATCGGATTTAATTAAAATTGACAACTCATTTTTTAAATATTAGGTGGCTAGTAATTAATAAAATGCTTTTGACAGTGATGCTATGAATTGAACCAACTTGGCATTTTGTATTAATTTAATAAAGGAGTAGCTACCCGGTATTTAATTAGTCGGGGTGTCATAAGATCTTCTTTCAAGATGACATTAACTAGGTCAAGAATGCAAGCACGAGGTGAACTCTCTGATCGAGGAAATCACTGAGAACTCCGAGGCGAGCGACTTTGAGGAATCCTTTGACCTACAGACACTGGGACTGAGTCTCGGCATAATTCACCAAGATGTTGCACCATCAAACCCGTTCACCAAATTCACAACTGCTGAAGTACCTCTCCTAAACTGACATGCCATCATGATCCTGACTACTCAAGCCCAGTCAAACCCTACTGTTTACCCCATCTAAGAAAACTCTGCACTTGTTTTTGTTTATCCTATTTATAATGTCAATGTAAATGAGACCTCTTTTGATGAGGTTTTTCATGTTGTATTCCCTGACAGTGAAATAACTAAAGATTTTGAGTATCTTATTATGCCTTACATTAATTGCTTGATGATGATGATTTTGTAAAATGAACAATCTTTAACTATTCTCAATAAGCAAAATAATAAAAAAAATAATTGTGTTCAAACTAATGATGGTCGGACTGTTGTTATTAATCTCGGTTATAGTGGCCATATGCACGAGATTAGGATAGGGTCCACCCTCAATGGGCATGAGTGAGTTGTTTAAAGAGTTCATATACGTCTTCTCGTGGTCCTACGATGACATGCCCGACGTTGACCCAAAGATAACTCAACACGAGATCCTAACATTCTCGGAATGCAAACTTGTTAAGAAGAAACTAAGGAAACTCCGAACGAAATGGTCCTCAAAGGTCAAAGAAGAAGTAGTCAAACAATTGAATGTGGGTTTCATTTTCATAGTCGAATACCCTACATGACTTGAAAATATCATCCCCATGCCGAAATCAGGAGGAAAAGTCTGCATGCCCATCAAACATCGGGATTTGAACAAAGCATCCCCGAAAGATGATTGCCCATTGCCCAAGGATGAGCACCCAAAAGTGTTTAAATAAAACCCCAAATAAACGATTTTTAATTGATAATTATCGGTAAAAAAAATGGTCTTATGTGCATTAATGTTTATTTTGTAACTTAAATGCCTCTTTCACGGTTTAAAAGTCATAATTCAATTCAAATGCGGCAAAGATGCAATTAAAGAGCTCTAACATGTCCCCTAACCTAGCCCAGACCAAACCTAGCCTACCTTATACCCTATTGTTGCTCAGTGTGTGTGTGTAGTATTATAGTTCTTATTTTTAATATATATATTTTATACTGGTTCGTGTCATTTTTATTTCTTTTTATTTTATTTTCTTTACTATATCTTTATTTTACTTTGATTATTTTATTACTTTATATAAATATTATATCGCGTCGTGTTTGTATGTATTTAGGTGTGTGTTATATTTTTATTTGATTTTTAGTTTTTAGTTTTTGTTATTTGTTTAATTTTATTAATATTTTATTAGATTAGGTTTATTAGTATTATTTTATTTTTAAATTAGAAATTTAATTTTCTAATTTATTTTATTAATTTAATAAATTTTATTTAATTTTATTAGTCGAGTTGATTAATAGTACCATAGTTTTTATTTTTATTTTTTTTTGTGCACGTTAGAACAAACACACTACACTTCACCACACCCAACACAACACCCACCATCTCCTTCCCTCACACCCTTTCTCCTCTCACCTTCATTAACAAAAAAATCAAACTTCTTCCTTTATTAACCAACTTGCCTATAACCTTACATATACCACCTTGCCCCTCAAAATATCTCCTTATGCCCAACCCATAAAACCCGACCTCCATCTTACCCCCCAGAGCAACCTCCGGTCAAAACCCGAAATTCGGTCAGCGACTTAAACTCCATCAACCCACTACTTCAGTGAGCTCCCCTTAACCCGTTGTCCATAACCCGATCGGACTTGCATCCAAATCCTAAACCTGATATCAAAACCTGGGTAGAAATTTATGACCTCCATCATCTCTAATCGATTTAAACCGTAAAAAAATAACTCCCCCTCACAAACACCACCACCTGCTACATCCAACAATCCCCAACCCGGTTTGATAGCTCTAACCCACCGGACCTCCTATGACCCTTCTCCATTCTGACCTTACCCGCTGCCATAACCAGCACCTCCGAACCTAGACATTCCAAACCCATTTACCATTTCAAACCAAAACCTATATCCTCTCATGACTCATTTTAACCCAAGTGCCTTAAATCATATATGCCAACTTTAAGTCCATAAAACCCAAACAAATTAAAAAAAAATAAGGGTTGTGATATTCCCACCCAAAAATAAAAGCCAAAACACTCTTAACTCCGAAACACCACAAAAATACATTTTATTTCTCACTAACACTACAAAAAACCCAACACCACAATTTGAAAACCCATTATATAAATCGAATTTTAAACAACCCCATTTTCCCCTCCTTTGTCCATCTACCTCTACTGCCTTTTGCATCTCTACACACTCAAACTAAATCCTTATTCAAACCATCCAAACATAACCTGCTACGTACTCCAAAAGTCTCTACTTGTGCATTTATGTTCATACCTAACCTATACCTGCTTTCAGACCCATTTGAACCCCTATTAGTAATAAAAAATTTAGTAAAACCCTAATTTTCGTTAAAAAAATGTAATCTAAACTTGCATAAAACCCTAATTTGTTGAAATTGAACCTTAAAAGTAAAAAAAAATCGTGGAATCTTACGGTCTCCCGTCACCGGAGAAGGTGACTTCTCACGGCCTACTTAGGCCGTGTATTCTTATTTCACGACTATAGTAAATCGTCAATTTTCCAAAACCAACGGCCTACTAAGACCATGGTTTTCCACATTCCACGGTTATGAAGGGTCGTGGGTATTATTTTCCAAATCTATTAATTTCTCTATCCATTTTACAAACCCCGTTAAATGCATGTTCCCAAATTTATTCATTTCACTATCCATTTTAATAAGTATTGTATATCATAAATGGGGAGAGAGGGTAGATAACCCATGACTGTGTCGGAAAGAAAATGAAAATAAGATAGAATTTCAGGTAAAGATGTAGAAGATGAGGTGGTTGGTGATGAGTTGGATGGTGAGGATGTGGTTGGTGAGGGTATGGTACTTGAGGAGGCGGTGGTTGGTGAGAGTGCGGTGGGTGAGTATGTGGATCGTGAGGGTGCGGTGGATAAGGGTATTGTGGGTGAGGGTGTGGTTCATGAGGGGGATGTTTGTGAGGGGGTTATTGTTTTGGGGGCGGTTGGTGAGGGGGATGTTGATGAAAATGCTGAGGGGATAGTAGCTATATCACGTCAAGCGGCTCATCTACATGACGACCTACTCGGAGGGGCATCTTCTTCGACCCCGGTTGAAAAGAAAAGAATAAGGACAAAAACCAAGAAGATCCAATGCATAGCTGTTAAAGGGGTCGTCTCCTAACAACGTCGAGTTTTTACAGCATTTTTCTAACCGTGTGTCATACGTTATTTGGAACCACGGTGAAGAACGAGGTATGATGAAGTGTGTATACCATTATAATTTCATTTAGTGGAATATAGATGAAGAGGATGAGCGGGTGGTGAATGTGATAAAGGCCTCAGGATTATGACCTTTGATAAAAAAAAACTCATATCGATTTATTAATCATGTCCTTATATGTGCATCCATTGAAAGGTGGCAACCCAAAACTAATACGTCTCCTATGCCATTTGGTGAAATGGCCATTACAATGATGTTTATCATTTGTTGGGGAGATAGGTTAAGGGGAAAAATGTGTATGGGGTGATCCCTAAAACGGATGAAGAACGAGCTACATGAATTAGTAAGTTTGCTAAGTTGATTGGGTCAATGGTGAAAGAGGTTGATGACGATTTCAAGTCTTTTCATGTGGTCCGTTTTGATTGGTTGATAAAATTATGGAAGGACAGGGTGAAGACTATGAGTGATAATGCAAAGGCTAAACATATCGATCGATGTGCCTGGGCCTATATTTTATTCATGGTAGGTGTAACACCCCGTATTTTTGGTACATTTAAAATTTAATTAATTCAGAAATTCTAAATTACTAGTGTGTTGTAATTTAATGAATTAATTATGATAGAATAATATATAAATATTAATCTGGGATTGAATGGTTAATATTTAGGGAAAATTATTTACTGAGCGTATAGTAATAATGTAATTTCGTCGTTTCGAGTATTAATAACGAGATATGTACTTATCACATCCGGAAGTCGGTATAGACTATATTGGGTGGGGGATAAGTATTTCTATAAATTAATTCGGATGCAAATTCTGAGTGTACAGTTGAGTCCGGATGGGCCGAGATAGTCGGAAAAGTGTACCTGGGGGTAGTAAACGGGTCACGGGACGTTTTTAGACATAGCCGGGCCCACTCGGGGGCATTTGGGTCACTTGGGCTTGGCCCATTAGTCAAAAAACGGGATTAAGTTAATTAATCTAATAAAAATAAATAAGGGGGTGGCTGAACTTAATTAGAAAAAGCAAATTAAGGGTTAGGAAACCCTAACAGCAGCCAAAGCCAAATTGGGGATCAAAAGAGAGCCAACAAAGGTCATCTTCAACCTTGGGATTTAGCTCCAATTCAGACTCTACGAACCTTAAGGCAAGTGGATAACTTGCAATAGCATTAAATCTGTTTTCAATTCATATTCATGTGTAGTGATTAAGTAGAAATTCGTTTTTGGGTGTTAATGGTATGAACATGAGATTTTGAAAACAACAATTCTAATTTACGAAATTGGGTGGTGATTCTTGTAAAAATCTGATGATTGTAAGTTAATGCATATCTGGTAGAATGATATCTGAATATTTGGAAACGAATTTGATGATGAGATTTGGGGTATAAATGGGTTTAGGGTTAATGATGAAACTTTCCCCAAACTTAGAAATCGGAGTTAATGGACGAATTAAAACAATGTTGATGAACGTTCTGGAGATCCCTAATGAGTTTCCTAATATATACAAATGCTAAAAGGGATTTAGTTTTAGTGTAGAAGGAATTGGGACTTGAAAACTCGTCCATGGCTGTGTGTCTTCGCGAAGAAGACGAGTACATGATCGATCGATCGATCGATCGACGCCATGAAGTCGATCGATCGATGGTCGGCAGAAACTGACAATTCGCCCAGTTTTGTTTATATAGAAAGAGATTTATATAAAAGTTGTTATGTAATTAATTATTGTGGAGAAATTAATGCATGAGTTAAACCTGATTAAATGTGAGTGAATTAATTAGGAGATGGGAGTAGAAATTTGGGTGACACGTCAAAATTGGTTGAGCGACATCGAGGTAAATTATTTTACTTAGTAATGAACTAAGAAATTTAGAGTCGGGATTTAGACTCGGGTGAGGTTAATTCGGGCTATGAGATTGAGTCCAATTAAATGGTGAGGGCAACATCAAAAGTAACTGAATTTATTAATGTGCAAATTAATAAATAATTCGAGTTGGGTAACAAACTCATAATAAAAATGGAATAGGCTTGTGTCACGGGTTTAGTACACGGTGTAGCTGGAACATTTTTATATATGTATATATATATATATATATATATATATATATACGGTGTGTGATAGTATATATATATAGTGTATGCCTTAATATCAGTGGTTAGATATTATTATACTCTAGTGCTATAGGGGGAGGTTACGCGCAGTGGATGAATCCCCTAGCTTGAGGAGTAGGGCGAGTAGATTCCCAGGTCATAGCGTCCGTTACAGGGGGTGAGGGGCATCTCACTTTCCGGGAAGGAATATGACCGCCTCCAATCGTATACTAAACCAAGTTAGTGAGCGATTCTAACTTGGATAACTAGGGTATGTGAATATACCTAGTGTACTAGCACTTTAGAGAAATTATGTCCGGTGAGTACTTTTACTCGGGTGGATGTTAGTATTTTATGTATTTCAGTATGTGTGTGAATGCTGCAATATTTCTAAGTATATAATTAGGTGATTATTATATACGGGCTAAATAAATACAAGCATGAGTTGTTGTATATGTATAACGAGTGGAGAAGTTATATGAATCAAAAAGGGAAATGATTAATTAAGTTGATGTTACTAATAACTTAAAAATCATAATCACATTATACTCAAATTAGAGTAGGGGGTACAAGGAGACTTTAATAATTATCTAGTCATGAGATAGATAACTAGGTGATAATTAAAGCGTTAGTGGTGCACATTAGAGGAGGGGTAAGGAAGTTCTCAAGAGAGTGCGACACTAACTAAAATATGAAGAGCATGCATATTTATTATTACTGTAAGTTAATCATTTGTTAAATGTTTTCAAATGTTTTGGGTACTAACCCTTGCTATAAAAACTTTTTAAAAACCTTTTAGGTGTCCAGCCACAGGGACGCCAGCCTTGACTATATTCCAGGAATCCGATGCTGCAGCATATGTGGATGTTGCGGGGTTTTGATAGACGCCTCATTCTTCATTCTTAATGTAGAAGTTCGTGATTAGTATTCGAGCATGTCGCTCACTTTCCATTTAAATGTTTTTAGACTTGTTGGGATTTTATTCTTGTCTTTATGGGATTTATTATTTGGACCGTTGGTTTACTCGGTCAATTATATTCTTACTTGTGGATGATAAATTCAGCTATCTGTGATTGTTTATAGTTTTTATTGTCTGCATGGTTTTTTTTAAATAATGAAAGATAAAAATGGCACCAGTCTATTTTTCTCACTTAGGTGGTTAGTAATCTAATATGACGACAGTGATGCTAAGAATGAACCAAATGAGAATCCTGTTCTAACTTGATTTAGGACTGATCACCCGGGATTAATTAGGCGGGGTGTCACAGATGGTATCAGAGCATCAGGTTCTAGAGTCCTTAGGATCTGTGCGGCTTTCTACGTTTCAGCGTAGCGTTCGATTGTTATAGAGCCCTATTATTAGGACTGTTGATTATATCTCCCGCTTGTGAGAGATCGTATTTCTGCTATTAGTTTCGTATAAATTGTGTACTTATACAATTCAATCTATTTCAGATGTCACCGAAGAGACAGAGTGCGGAGAGGGCTGAGGCTAGGGATGAGGTGAGGGAGGCTCACCAGGAGCCACAGATACCGCCACCACCACCCCCATCTGAGTTGATTTCTACTAATCAAGTGGCAGTGATAGTGTCCCAGGCAGCCGACACAGCGATGCAAGCTATGGAAGCTCATTTTCCACAGCCCCAGGCACCGCCTCCAATGACTCCAGCAGTTCAGGCTCCAGTGGGGCCACCGTCTTGGCAGCGATTTATGGAGACCTTTCAGAAGGGTCACCCACCTGAGTTTCAGGGGAGCATCGATGTGGTGGAGGCTTGTGACTGCAAGAAGAATATTCAGCGCCATCTGCGCATGCTGGAGTGTGCCGATGTGCAGAGGCAGAAGCTTGCTTCCTTTCGTCTGTCGGAGGCAGCCCTACAATGGTGGGAGTCAGTGACCACCACTGAAGAGAGAGATTTCATGGCGGTACCCGAATTCGGGGTGCGGTTCGACCGTAACCACGTTCCACCAGCGGTAGAGGCGGGGATGCGAAGGAAGTTCAATGAATTAATACAGGGTGACCGGTCAGTGGCAGATTATGAGCAAGAGTTCACCCGTTTGGCAAGCTTTGTACCAAATGAGGTGAGCAATTAGGAGTGGAAGAGGTCAAGGTTTATGAATGGCTTAGCCTGGAGGATCAGGCAGCATTTGATTGGGAATTCGACGTTAATAACTTATGCAGATGTCGTTAATGCCGCCCTCGTACTTTGTCGGGATCATCGTGCCCATACGAAGGGGAATAAGAGAGCAGGTGAATCGAGCCAGCAGGGCAAGGCGGTTACGGGTGGTTGCACTAGTAGTACTCAGCCACAATTCATTCAGCAAGGGAATCAGGCAAAGAGATTTAAGCCTGGTGGGTTCCAACTGGGAGGACAGGGGTCCAGGCAGGGGCAGCCAGACCCTAAACAGCAGCAACAGGTTCCTCAAGGCCGTCAGGGCCAAGGGAACGATCGGGGAGGCCAGCAGGGCCAGCCACGTCAGGGCCAACGACAGGGAGACGTGCAGAAGCTCTGTTTTGTCTGTCGCCAGCCAGGACACTTCAAGAGGGAGTGCCCGCAGAGGGGCAGAAGCCGTCAGCAGGGTACCCATCAGGGGCAGATACCACCGGTCGCACCAACTCCACTCGCCCCAAAGCATCAGTGGCAGATACACTACGGGCGTGTGTATAATGTCCGGAATGTTCCCAATCCTCCGGCACAGCAGGCGCCCCCAGCAGTTGAGGGTATGTTTTTCATTCATGGTCATGTATGTAGCATAATTTTAACATGGGAGCATTCATTCATTAAATCTAATTTTGCTAAACGGGCTGGGTTATTAGAGGCAGCGGGTAGCCTCCGTATGAGCGTAGAGTCGCCAGTAGGCAGCGGGGCTTTGATTCGCTCGTTTTGTCGGGGAGTGGACATTTTGATTGGAAGGCTTAGTTTTAACAGCAGACCTCTTAGTGTTAGATATGGAGGGGTATGATGTCATCTTGGGCATGGATTGGTTGGCAGGTTACCGGGCTACGGTAGATGGTTATGAGAGGACAATCGTGTTCTCCATTCCGGGATAGGAGATGTTCCTGATAGGAATGCCGCTTCCTGAGGGAGGGTCGCACACTCACTTATATTACATTGAGGAGGAAACCTCACAGGAGGTGGTAGTCCCTTTAGACTCTATTCCTGTAGTGAGGGACTTTGAGGATGTATTCCAGGAGATACCAGGGTTACCACCCAGCAGAGAAATCAAATTTGTTATCGATTTGGCACCGGGGACGAGGCCGATTGCTCGGGCACCTTACCGTATGGCCCCTTCAGAGATGCGTGAATTGAGGGAATATATTCAGCAACTACTGGGACAGAGTTTTATTCGGTGGAGTACATCGCCGTGGGGTGCGCCGGTGTTGTTTGTAAAGAAGCGAGATGGTTCACTCCGCTTGTGCGTGGATTATAGGGAGCTGAACAAGGTGACGATACGGAATAAATATCCGTTACCTCGGATTGATGATTTATTTGACCAATTGAGAGGGGCGTCTTACTTCTCCAAGGTCGACTTGAGGTCAGGGTATCATCAACTGCGTATCCGAGAGGATGATGCTCCTAAGACCGCTTTCTTGTCGCGGTATGGATCATATGAGTTCAGGGTGATGCCCTTCGGGCTCACCAATGCACCAGCAGTGTTCATGGATCTCATGAACAGGGTTTTCAGGGAGTACCTAGATCAGTTTGTGATCGTGTTCATTGATGACATCCTAATCTACTCGCGCACCGAGGAGGCACACACAGAGCATCTGCGCATGGTCTTACAGACACTAAGGGATCATCAGCTCTACGCCAAATTTGGGAAGTGTGGATTCTGGCTACGGGAGGTACAGTTCCTTGGTCACGTCGTGTCAGATCAGGGTATTGCAGTGGATCCGAATAAGGTGTCAGCGGTGAGGGAGTGGGGACAGCCCACGACACCGACCGAGGTGCGCAGTTTTCTGGGTTTGGCCGGTTACTACAGGCGATTCATTAAGGGATTCTCTAAGATTGCAGGACCTTTAACGAATCTGACTCGGAAAGGGGTACCTTTCAAGTGGGATGATAATTGTCATTTAGCGTTCGACGAGCTAAAGGACAAGTTGACATCTGCATCCGTGCTTGCATTGCCAAAGGGAGGGCTAGAGTATCGGGTTTACACAGACGCATCCTTACGGGGTCTTGGGGGTGTGCTCCAGCAGGAGGAAATGGCTATAGCTTATGCTTCCAGGAAACTAAAGCCCCACAAGTGGAATTACCCCACTCACGACCTAGAGTTGGCAGCGGTTGTTTTTGCTTTGAGGATATGGAGGCATTATCTTCAAGGAGAGCAGTTTACTCTATTCACGGATCACAAGTCACTTCAGTATCTCTTCACACAGAAGGATCTGAATATGAGGCAGAGGCGGTGGCTAGAATTCGTGAAGGACTACCAATTTGATATTCAGTATCATCCTGGTAAGGCCAATGTGGTAGCAGACGCATTGAGCCGAAGGCCGACTGGGGAGATAGCAGAGGTATGGAAAGCAAAGTGGAGAGAGCTTCGATATGAGGATGACGTAGCCAGGGCTTACATGTCAGCTTTATCCATCACACCCGAGATCATTATGCAAATTGTGAAGGCTCAGGCTGAGGATCAGGTTTGCCAGGATAGGGTGGGCCAGTTGTTAGCTGAGGGAGCAGAGGGTTACTCAATTAGCTCAGAAGGAGGCCTACGCTTTAATGGGAGGTTAATGGTGCCAGAGGATGAGGATTTGAAGCACGCTGTTATGACAGAATCCCATGGTTCGAAATTTGCGGTACATCCCGGTGGGAATAAAATGTACCAAGATATGAGGAGGCAGTATTGGTGGGAAGGAATGAAACGGGACATAGCGGAGTTTGTTTTGAAATGTGCCACGTGTCAGCTTGTGAAAGTTGACCATCAGAGACCATCAGGGATGCTACAGCCGTTAGAAATTCCCGTGTGGAAGTGGGAGAGCATCTCCATAGACTTCATCACAGGATTACCTGTATCGCAGAGGAGTCACGACTCTATATGGGTTATTGTGGATCGATTGACTAAGGTGGCCCACTTTTTGCCTGTACGCACAGACTTCGAGACGATGCGTTATGCACAGCTATTCATAGCATAGATTGTTAAGCTGCATGGAGTGCCGATAAATATTGTATCCGACCGAGACAAAATCTTTGTCGCCCACTTTTGGCAGAGATTTCAGGAGGCAATGGGCACGGAGTTGCGCTTGAGTACAGCGTATCACCCACAGACGGACGGACAGACTGAGAGAGTTAACCAGATGCTGGAAGACATGCTCAGAATGTGCATGTTGGACTTCGGGGGAGGATGGGAGAAATATCTTCCTTTGGTAGAGTTTGCGTATAACAACTCTTACCAATTCACGATTGGCATGGCACCGTTTGAGGCACTGTACGGGAGACCTTGTCGTTCACCCATTTGTTGGTTAGAGGTGGGGGACAACAAACTCTTGGGGCCGGATATTGTTCAAGAGACATCTTCCAAGATAGAGCTGATTCGAGGAAGAATTCGGATAGCTCAGGACAGGCAAAAGAGTTATGCTGACGCTTCTCGACGACATGTGGAGCTAGAGGTTGGGGACCAGGTTTTAGTCCGGGTATCCCCAATGAAGGGGGTGATGAGGTTCGTCAATAAGGGTAAGTTAGCACCGCGATACGTAGGACCTTTCCCTATTATTGAGAGAGTGGGACCGGTGGCGTATAAGCTTGGGTTACCAGAACATCTTCAGCGGATACACGATGTATCCAATGTGGCATCGCTGAAGAAATATCGAAGGAGCGAGAGAGCCTTTTGGCACATTCCACTCGAGGAGTTCGACTTACAGCCAGACATCCCGTATGAGGAAAGGCCGGTAGCTATTTTGGATCATAGTGAGCGGATATTACGATCCAAGGTTGTTCCATTGGTTAGAGTACAGTGGGGTCATCACAATGTTGACGAGTCTACTTGGGAGCGAGAGGAGGATATGCGGGAACAATATCCAGAGCTTTTCAACGCAGGTACAATCTAATTTCGGGGACGAAATTCCTTTATAAGGGGGGGAGTATGTAACACCCCGTATTTTTGGTACATTTAAAATTTAATTAATTCAGAAATTCTAAATTACTAGTGTGTTGTAATTTAATGAATTAATTATGATAGAATAATATATAAATATTAATCTGGGATTGAATGGTTAATATTTAGGGAAAATTATTTACTGAGCGTATAGTAATAATGTAATTTCGTCGTTTCGAGTATTAATAACGAGATATGTACTTATCACATCCGGAAGTCGGTATAGACTATATTGGGTGGGGGATAAGTATTTCTATAAATTAATTCGGATGCAAATTCTGAGTGTACAGTTGAGTCCGGATGGGCCGAGATAGTCGGAAAAGTGTACCTGGGGGTAGTAAACGGGTCACGGGACGGTTTTAGACATAGCCGGGCCCACTCGGGGGCATTTGGGTCACTTGGGCTTGGCCCATTAGTCAAAAAAAGGGATTAAGTTAATTAATCTAATAAAAAGAAATAAGGGGGTGGCTGAACTTAATTAGAAAAAGCAAATTAAGGGTTAGGAAACCCTAACAGCAGCCAAAGCCAAATTGGGGATCAAAAGAGAGCCAACAAAGGTCATCTTCAACCTTGGGATTTAGCTCCAATTCAGACTCTACGAACCTTAAGGCAAGTGGATAACTTGCAATAACATTAAATCTGTTTTCAATTCATATTCATGTGTAGTGATTAAGTAGAAATTCGTTTTTGGGTGTTAATGGTATGAACATGAGATTTTGAAAACAACAATTCTGATTTACGAAATTGGGTGGTGATTCTTGTAAAAATCTGATGATTGTAAGTTAATGCATATCTGGTAGAATGATATCTGAATATTTGGAAATGAATTTGATGATGAGATTTGGGGTATAAATGGGTTTAGGGTTAATGATGAAACTTTCCCCAAACTTAGAAATTGGAGTTAATGGACGAATTAAAACAATGTTGATGAACGTTCTGGAGATCCCTAATGAGTTTCCTAATATATACAAATGCTAAAAGGGATTTAGTTTTAGTGTAGAAGGAATTGGGACTTGAAAACTCGTCCATGGCTGTCTGTCTTCGCGAAGAAGACAAGTACCTGATCGATCGATCGATCGACACCATGAAGTCGATCGATCGATGGTCGGCAGAAACTGACAATTCGCCCAGTTTTGTTTATATAGAAAGAGATTTATATAAAAGTTGTTATGTAATTAATTATTGTGGAGAAATTAATGCATGAGTTAAACCTGATTAAATGTGAGTGAATTAATTAGGAGATGGGAGTAGAAATTTGGGTGACACGTCAAAATTGGTTGAGCGACATCGAGGTAAATTATTTTACTTAGTAATGAACTAAGAAATTTAGAGTCGGGATTTAGACTCGGGTGAGGTTAATTCGGGCTATGAGATTGAGTCCAATTAAATGGTGAGGGCAACATCAAAAGTAACTGAATTTATTAATGTGCAAATTAATAAATAATTCGAGTTGGGTAACAAACTCATAATAAAAATGGAATAGGCTTGTGTCACGGGTTTAGTACACGGTGTAGCTGGAACATTTTTATATATGTATATATATATCTATATACGGTGTGTGATAGTATATATATATAGTGTATTCCTTAATATCAGTGGTTAGATATTATTATACTCTAGTGCTATAGGGGGAGGTTACGCGCAGTGGATGAATCCCCTAGCTTGAGGAGTAGGGCGAGTAGATTCCCAGGTCATAGCGTCCGTTATAGGGGGTGAGGGGCATCTCACTTTCCGGGAAGGAATATGACCGCCTCCAATCGTATACTAAACCAAGTTAGTGAGCGATTCTAACTTGGATAACTAGGGTATGTGAATATACCTAGTGTACTAGCACTTTAGAGAAATTATGTCCGGTGAGTACTTTTACTCGGGTGGATGTTAGTGTTTTATGTATTTCAGTATGTGTGTGAATGCTGCAATATTTCTAAGTATATAATTAGGTGATTATTATATACGGGCTAAATAAATACAAGCATGAGTTGTTGTATATGTATAACGAGTGGAGAAGTTATATGAATCAAAAAGGGAAATGATTAATTAAGTTGATGTTACTAATAACTTAAAAATCATAATCACATTATACTCAAATTAGAGTAGGGGGGTACAAGGAGACTTTAATAATTATCTAGTCATGAGATAGATAACTAGGTGATAATTAAAGCGTTAGTGGTGCACATTAGAGGAGGGGTAAGGAAGTTCTCAAGAGAGTGCGACACTAACTAAAATATGAAGAGCATGCATATTTATTATTACTGCAAGTTAATCATTTGTTAAATGTTTTCAAATGTTTTGGGTACTAACCCTTGCTATAAAAACTTTTTAAAAACCTTTTAGGTGTCCAGCCACAGGGACGCCAGCCTTGACTATATTCCAGGAATCCGATGCTGCAGCATATGTGGATGTTGCGGGGTTTTGATAGACGCCTCATTCTTCATTCTTAATGTAGAAGTTCGTGATTAGTATTCGAGCATGTCGCTCACTTTCCATTTAAATGTTTTTAGACTTGTTGGGATTTTATTCTTGTCTTTATGGGATTTATTATTTGGACCGTTGGTTTACTCGGTCAATTATATTCTTACTTGTGGATGATAAATTCAGCTATCTGTGATTGTTTATAGTTTTTATTGTCTGCATGGGTTTTGTTTAAATAATGAAAGATAAAAATGGCACCAGTCTATTTTTCTCACTTAGGTGGTTAGTAATCTAATATGACGACAGTGATGCTAAGAATGAACCAAATGAGAATCCTGTTCTAACTTGATTTAGGACTGATCACCCGGGATTAATTAGGCGGGTGTCACAGTAGGGTGCCTTATTTTTCCAGACAAGTTGGCGACCCGAGTCCCGATATATTACATTAAATCTTTGAAGAACGTGGGGGAAGTCAAGGACAAGAATTATGGAGGATCCCTCTTATCCAACCTATACCGCTAATTGGGGATCGCATCTAGGGCAGACGTACGACAAGCTCCTAGATATCTCCCTGTTCTACTGGTGATGTGTATATATATTCTTTATCTTAATAAATTTTGATTTATCATATTCCTTTTTTAACTTATCTTTATTAAAAAAATTAATGGATATATAGGCATGGATACACAATCACTTCGATCTAAAGCGTAGTGTTTGTAAGTCCGATTATACGATCGCCGGGCCCCGAATTTATAGGTGGAAGGTGAAAATGGTTTCGGGTGACTCGAAAGAGAAATTTCTTGATATGAGGGAGACATTGGATGATTTAGAAGTTCATGATGTGAGTATCACTACTAATTTTTACTTACTTGATATGTTTTAGTTTAGTTTACTGTTTATAATCATGTTTTAGTTAAGTTTACTGTTTACTTAGATGATGATTCAAAATGTAAGTTGTATGGGATCCATACAAAGAAAATGTTGACGTTTTTCCGTTCTAGGAGATATCGTGGTACACCGGTATTCTCGTATGCTATGATGTTGATGAGCCATACTATGCTAAGAGAGTGCTTCGTCAAGACAATTGGGTCCAAATTATTCTACACCTTCCCATGTGCCCGATTAAATAAGAGAGGGGTAGGACACAACCTAGGTACAAGGTGACGTATGACAAAGAGAAATGGTACCAAGAGTACTGGGTTGACCATGTCCTCAATGTTACAACCATATGCAACTACCCTTAGGAGTGTGTTGAAGGCTACTTGGTGTGGTACAATGAAGGATCTCATCCCTTGGTCTATAATCCTATTCACAGAAAGGGCAACCCAAAAGTGGACGCTACGAAAAAAATTGGTATGATATCTCACATCAACATTTTGAGGTTTAGTAATTACATTCGTTGTATTAATTACAATAGTTGTGGCAACATGGACATGAGTCAGGTGTCGACGTAGCCATTCATCTCTTAGAAGAGGCGCTTAAATATCCAAGTGACGTTCCCTCCGTCGAAGATTCTAAAGCACTCTTTGATGCTTCTCGGGAAGCATGTGATGCCCTCTTAGAGTCTAAAGGCGCTCGTGGTAGAAAAGGAAAGCGAAAGTAGAGCGACGAACCAGACCCGAAGCGACGAAATAGAATATCCCATGTTGGTTCGACCCTCACAAGCAATGTGCCCCTACCACTTCAAAGAAAAGGCTCGGGAAAAAAGAGACAACCAAGGAAGAAATAGAATATCCCATGTTGGTTGTTTGTATTTTTAATGGATAAACAATTTGTGGTTAGTTGTTGTAGTAAACAATTCTAGGTTTGTTGTAGTAAACAATTTGGGGTTGTTTGTTTGTTGCTTTAAACACTTATCACAACTTTGTTAATTAGTAAACAAGTTATCCTACTTGTGTTTAGTGACCAAATATTTATCCTACGTTTTTTTAATGACCAAATAATTGTTGTAGTAAACAATTATTATTTTATTACTAAATATTCATCCTACGTTTGTTTAATGACCAAATAATTGTTATAGTACATAATTATTATTTTATTACTAAATATTTATCCTACGTTTGTTTAATGACCAACTAAGACCCTTGGCAATTACATTAATTTCATTTCATGATTACCACGGCCAACTTACACCGTACATAGTTTACCACGGCTACGGATGACCGTGGGATGCCTCCCATGGCCATAGACGACCGTAGGAGACCCTTAGAAAATTATCCAAACACACTGGATGGTTTACATGGCCAGAGAAGACCGTGATGATTATTTCCCCACCAAGTATGACCGTGGGGATCCAATCACGGCTAGAGCAAACTGTTGGAATGCCTTGATAAATTATCCAAAGTCACTCCATGATTTCCCCGACCAACTTACACCATACATAGTTTACCACGGCTACACATGACTGTGGGAATCCCCCCACGGCCATAGACAATCGTATGAGACCCTTAGAAAATTATCCAAACACACTGGATGATTTACACGGCAAAAGAAGACCGTGGCGATTATTTACCGGCAAAGTATGACCGTGGGGATCCAATCACGGCCAGAGTAAACCATTGGAATGCCTTGATAAATTATCCAAAGTCAGTGCATGATTTCCGCGACCAACTTACACCGTACATAGTTTACCATGGCTACATGTGACCTTGGTAAGCCTCCCACGACTATAGACAACCATAGGAAACCCTTAGAAAATTATTCAAACACACTGTATGATTTACACGGCCAGAGAATATCGTGGTGATTATTTCCTAGGCAAGTATGATCATGCGGATCCATTCACGGCCAGAGCAAACCATTGGAATGCCTTAATAAATTATCCAAATTCACTGCATGATTTCCACGACCAAATTACACCGTACATAGTTTACCACGGCTACACATGACCGCGGAAATCTTCCCACGGCCATAGACAATCGTACGAGACCTTTAAAAAATTAGCCATACACACTAAATGATTTACACGACTAGAGAAGATTGTGGTGATTATTTCCTGGCCAAGTATGACCGTGGGGATCCAATCACAGCCATAGCAAACCGTTGGAATGCCTTAAAAAATTATCCAAAGACATTTCATGATTTCCACGACCAACTTACACCGTACATAGTTTACCACGGCTACACATGACCATGGGAAGGCTCCCAAGGCCATAGACAACCATAGGAAACCCTTAGAAAATTATCCAACCACACTGGATGATTTATACGGCTATAGAAGACTTTGGTGATTATTTCTTAACCAAGTATGACCGTGGGGATCCAATCAAGGCCAGAGCAAACCGTTGGAATGCCTTGATATCCAAAGTCAGTGCATGATTTCCACAACCATCTTACGCCATACATAGTTTACCACGACTACACGTGATCGTGGGAAGCCTCCCACAACCATAGATAACTGTAGGAAACCCTTAGAAAATTATTCAAACACACTAGATGATTTACACGGATAGAGAAGACCATGGTGATTATTTCACGGCCAAGTACGATCGAGGGGATTTGATCACGGATAGAAAAAATGTAGGGATGCCTTGATAAATTATCCAACGTCCCTGCATGATTTCCACGACCAATTAGGTCCGTGGGATGTCTTCCACGGTTAAGGATGACCGTGGTTTGCCTAACACAGCTAAGTGAGATCGTACTGGGTTTAAATGTGGTATACCCTAATTTAATGATCAAACATAATTAAAGGTGTTATATATAGTGTATCCAACATTTATTTATATATGGTGTATCCAACATTCATATTCAATATTCATAGAAAAATGTTATTCAACATTCATATGCAACATGATTAACTTTAACTTTTCAGCATTCATATCCAAAATGTAAATAAAAAGAGACATTTAACTTTTCAATATTTCATATCCAACATGATTATTTGTAATAATCATTCACAAAAATACAATAGTCAACGATTCCAATTGCTTTACATATAATGTTACAAAAAATTATAATTGCCCACTACGTCTCTCATGATTTTCTCAAATCAACTTTGTCATCCGATTCAATGAAGAGCGATTCATCCCTTATCTCTACGTCTTTCGAACACAATCCCTAGAATATATTCAGATATTGTTTGAATAGATCTTCCCAGCATAGTGCATCGATCGATGCCTTTGGCTTCCAATTTGATGCAACGGGGGTATGGGAGAAAATCGGATGCACTTCATGGTCACCCAGTAACAATTAGATATGTTTAATAAGAAAACATATTATTATCCACCTGATTGGGTTTTGGACCCTCATCAAATGGCACAAAATTTAGGCATTGGAGCTTGGATATCAAGACTACCATTACTTTCATCGCATTCCCCGCTAGATATCCAAACTATGGAATTATGAACCAATGACTCATCATGATGGAATGCTTGAAAATGTTCAACCTAATTTCATACTCATTGATGGTATATAATTTCGTGATCGAAGCATAGAATTCCTTATCCCAACATAACTCAATTAACATTTGACTACGTATAGCATGAGAGTGACTATAAGATTCTCTAATACCCATCCCCCGCGCTAAGTCAGTGAATCCCACAATTATCATCCGAGCTAACTTCATATATGTCCTCCACAAAAATATTGGAAGAATTTTGGTACGTGCTTCATAAATAGCTTTTTTTAGGTGGATCACAAATTCGGTTTCTTATCTATATAAGGTGGCCTCGCATCTAACTTCTTGCCACAAAGTTCACTCATAATTGGAGGATCATTTTCCCACATGCATGGGATTCTCTTAATAGATGTATTTTTTTAAGACCTTGGGTCTGCCCTTGTCCTCAACTGATGTGGGCTCCATTAACAGTGTGCAAGATGGTTGAGCAATCTCCATTAGTTTTTCTTACATCATTTTTTGTTCGGCTTCCTCCGCTTCATTCCATCTCTTCGTAGTAAAATCATATCGGTTGTATAATCAAGATCACGATACATTGGGACATTGGGGACTATAGAAACTTTCTTCCAAGAACCATTTAATGCCCATGTTGGAATGGTGTCACCCGTCTTCTCCCATCTGGCCAATTCACAAGTGCACGGAAGGCCATAGATTGTATGGATTTATGTCCCGCATGCAAAATTCGTGAATTGAGTGCTACCCGCAAATTAGGATAAAATCATCCTTGTACAATCTATCTCCCCTAGAATCAAATCAAGATCAAGGTGGGAGTCTCCTTCACATATCTCTCGTAGCAATAATTGACTTTGACCCATAAAATTGGTCGTCACAACTTTAGGTCCGCAAAATTGACTGCGACGCCCATAAAATTGATTGTCACATTTTTAGTTCCATATAATTGACCTCGTCCCATAGAACTTTCATCAATCCTTAGGTCCATAAAATCAATCTCGACCCACAGAATCAGTCGCCATAACTTATGGTCCATAGAATTAACCTCGACCCGCTGAAGTGGTAATCACTCCTTAAGTCCTCAGAATTGACCTCGACCCTCTGAATTGGTCACCTCCTTTGCTAGGTTCCTAGTATCAATCTCAAGACACCTCTTCAACATCGATACGACGTTTATCTTTCAACAGCCTTCACTTGTTCCAAGTTCGCCCATCAAAGGGATCTATAGACGCCCCATCCTAGGACCCTCCTAAGAACCTCATTAGGTCCTATCACTCATACATTCACCATAAATACTAGGTCATACTTCGAGTACTAATCTAGAGGCTATTGGGCACTCCCGAGCCCTATTTGACTCAAATCAACCCTCCGACTTGAGCGAAGCCCAATAAAATTTCGAGGGCACTAAAAATCTCCCGTCTAGAGATCATCGAGAACTTTCGAGACCCATTTAACTTCAATCAACACTCGGACTCATAAGTGGCTCAATGGATTATTAAAGGTCTCTGAATTACCTTTTTAACGGTCCCGATCGTACGCGATTCAAACTTAGGGTTGACATTTTATGCTCATTTTTATTAAAACTCCATTCCTGACAGCCTATAGGCACCCAGACACCCTGCCTATCTATAGGGTTTAATTTTCCTTACCCATCAAGGCAGAACCTGTGTCGATAGGTAAGCCAAGGGCCATGCCGATCGGCACCCCCCTTAACCTAAAATTCCACTGTAAGAAAGCCATGATCTCACCCATGGAAAGGGGTTTCCTTTAAGTTGTCAGCAAACATTTTCTCGAAATCAAGGCCTTCCCTTTTACAAAAGTTCATGTTCCAACATTCTCTCACCTCACTTCCTTACGTCACTTAGTGTAACACACCGTGTTTTATTAATTAATGTTTTTGATTAATTTGGAGAAAAACAGAGATAAATAAATTTTGGATTTAATGGTTTTTAATAATTAAACATGTTGGTTTTTATATTTGAGAAGTAAATTTTCAACCGAAATTAAATCAGAGTTATAATAGAATGTGAGAATGATTTTTAGTATGTTTTAACAAACAGGTACATTTTTGTTGAGTTAATGAAATTTATTCTAAATGTAGAGGCGGAGTTTTAAAGCTTTTATTTTGAAGTTCGGGGCATTCAAATGACATAGTATGTCGTTCAAATGACATCTCATGTCGTTTGAACGACATCTGTCAGTCGTTCGAGCGACAGGTGAGGCGGTGGATTAATTAGAGTCCTAATTGTATTCTAACTCTTAAATCCTTTAAATACCAAAACTGATACGGGGCTGGGACTTTTAAAACACATTTCTCTCAAACTTTGCTCCAGCAAGATTATCCAAACATATTTCCTCTCATCTTCAACCCCTAGCCCCAACTTTTAACAAGTTTTAACTCAAGAATTGAAGATTCAATTGGTGTTTTCTCAAGAGGTTCCAAGAACATTTCTTTGCTAATATTTCAAGAGGAATCCAACTGTTAACTCGGATTTTTTATCCGACTAATCTCAGACATGAATACTCTATTATTTTCCTTTAGTATTATGCGTTTTAAGTGTCGCCTAAACCCTTAATCCTATGTTTTTTTTATTCAAATCAATTAGTAACTTAATTATAGAAAGTGGGCACTTAAATTTGGGACTGTTTTTATGAAAATTTTCAATATGATTTAATCTATGAAGCCCTTGGGTGCGTAGGTTAGATTTTTGGATGCTATGGTTTTGGGTGTAGGCTCTCATGTAGAATTTTATGTGGGTTTATTTATATGGTTTTTAGGACGTGCTCACACTTATAATAAGTTACAAAATTATAAAAGAAAACGCTTGTGTCATATTGAAATTATTACATGTTAATTAATTTAACACTTTTGGAACCAAAGACGATGTGATGAATTGATTTAATTAAATTGGGAACTTTATGATTATATTGTCATGTTGTGTTTATGATTTATGATATTGTGGGAATTATTATTATTCACATTTGCCATCGCGGGGACGAGGGGCATTTGGATAGTATTTTTGCTCACCTCTATTATATGATGCTTACTGGGTATGGGAGTAGTGGGTAGGCCTTGGTTATAATTTATTCTTACTAGGTATACGACTAGTTAGTGTAAACTCGTGGGGATTTTATATTCTGGGGGTGGGCTGATTTTTATTTTTTATTATCATTGTATTAGCTTAGGCATGAGACTAGGACGTGTTTTATATTGGTAATTCATTCTATACGTAGGATATGACGTATGTGTACTTGGGGACCCTTAGGTATGGGACTAAGGGATAATTTGAGGATCTCACATCGACTAAATGGGTGGGATAATTTGAAAATTGGGAAACTGAGAATTGAGCATCAATACCTAAGATAATAAGACGGGTATTAAAATTTACGGCAACATAATGTGCGGGGGCTGACAGTTTAAACGGGCCGAGTAGCGATTTATGTCGTGTCGTGCGTGGAAACTTGTCAAATTGCGGGGAATATACAATTTAAACGGATTCGACTGGCGTTTGGTCAAGGGAAAGTGTTAAACTTTGGTGGAAATTATCACCCGGGGCGGGAGGACCGCCATAATAAAAAGTGAGAATAATGATATTTGGTTTAAGTTAATTAAATTAACACTTTGGGGCTGTGGGATAATTAAAATGATATTGGTGTGATTATTATAAGAATCTTTGGGGGTGGTTAGTAATTTATCCTTCCCGCGTTTAATTATATTCGTTTAATCAAAATACTTTATTGTGATATTTATTGTGTATAATGCTATTGTCTGGGTTCGCGGATCCTATTTGAGAGGAGTAGTGTGTATTCATGATCGGGACTTTTACCTCGTGCATTGACTAACCTTTTCAGGAATACGTTTGGAGAAGCTGCATAGGATTATTTGGAGACTTTCTTGGAGGTGCAGCTGGAGTTATCTACTTTATGCATATTAGTTTAGTTTAGTTTACTTTCCTTCGTATTTACATTGAGACTTATCTTATGGTTTTATTGGGTCATTCTATTCCAAAGTTGTATGGGTTTTATCCCAATATTTCATCATGGATTCAGTTGAAGTTTATTCAGTTTTGTACTATTTGAGATTAATTTATTATTTGGACATATTGATGGATCGTTTATCGCATAGTTGGTTATTATCATTTAGGATTGATTAAATTATTTATCTTGTGGATTCATTTTTTTAAATGCCTCATATTTGTCACATGCTAAGAATGGTATTTTATTTACTCGCACCAGGATTAGTTTTGGTGGCGGTCGATGCTAGAATTTAGCGGTGTGTGATAGATGGTAACAGAGCATAGTCTTAGGTCTCCTAGATTATAGTCCGTTTAGCTTCCTCGTTATCGATCTTTGATTCCCTTTATTGATTCGTACTCCTTAAGATAGAGGGTCTAACATACATGTTAGATGTGTTTCTTGGAAATATAGAATTTTGTGTTAAGTACGTTGTAGGCATTGAGTTTAGAATAAGTAAGCTTGATGTTAGGATCCTTAGAGTTGGTTTTGGAGACGTTAATTATTTGGAAGATCATTAGTATAAATTTTGGGTATGTCTCATATCGATGTAACAATGTATTTTTCCTTGAGGATTTATGTGTTGCGAAGATTATCAGAGATAGAAGCGAGTAGTAATTTGCGGGGCGCGTGGGACGCCATTATTTTCATAGTTATGGATATATATGTAGGTGATATATATATATATATATATATATATATATATATATATATATATATATATATATATATATATTGTATTTTCAAGATCGAGGGATTTCGTACGTGTAGGATTGGGTGTATAGGCGCTCAATTATGGTACTTTACGGGTACGCATATGTGAGCATTATTTTAATTTACGCGATTTATGTTTGACATTTATGCTTCGTCAAATTTCGAGGATGAAATTCCTTTGCTAGTGGGAAAGTATGTAGCACCCTATTTTATTAATTAATTTTTTTGATTAATTTGGAGAAAAACAGAGATAAATAAATTTTAGATTTAATGGTTTTTAATAATTAAACATGTTGGTTTTTATATTTGAGAAGTAAATTTTCAACCGGAATTAAATCAGAGATATAATAGAATGTTAGAATGATTTTTTTGTATGTTTTAACAAACATGTACGTTTTTGTTGAGTTAATGAAATTTATTCTAAGTGTAGAGGCGGAGTTTTAAAACTTTTATTTTGAAGTTTGGGGCATCCAAATGACACAGAATGTCATTCGAACGACATCGCATGCTGTTTGAACGACACGTGTTAGTCGATCGAGTGACAAGTGAGGCGGTGGATTAATTAGAGTCCTAATTGTATTCTAACTATTAAACCCTTTAAATACCAAAACTGATGCGGGGCTGGAACTTTTAAAACACTTTTCTCTCAAACTTTTCTCCAGTAAGGTTCTCCAAACATATTTCTTCTCATCTTCAACCCCTAGCCCAAACTTTTAACAAGTTTTAACTCTAGAATTGAAGATTCAATTGGTGTTTTCTCAAGAGGTTCCAAGAACATTTCTTTGCTAATATTTCAAGAGGAATCCAACTGTTAACTCGAATTTTTTATCCGACTAATCTCAGACATGAATACTCTATTCTTTTCCTTTAGTATTATGCGTTTTAAGTGTCGCCTAAACCCTTAATCCTATGTTTTTTTTATTCAAATCAATTAGTAACTTAATTATAGAAAGTGGGCACTTAAATTTGGGACTGTTTTTATGAAAATTTTCAATATGATTTAATCTATGAAGCCCTTGGGTGCGTAGGTTAGATTTTTGGGTGTTATGGTTTTGGGTGTAGGCTCTCATGTAGAATTTTATGTGGGTTTATTTATATGGTTTTTAGGACGCGCTCACACTTATAATAAGTTGCGAAATTATAAAAGAAAATTCTTGTGTCATATTGAAATTATTGCATGTTAATTAATTTAACACTTTTGGAATCAAAGACGATGTGATATATTGATTTAAATTAAATTGGGACCTTTATGATTATATTATCATGTTGTGTTTATGATTATGATATTGTGTGGATTATTATTAGTCACTTTTGCCAATGCGAGGATGAGGGGTTTTGGGGTTGTATTTTTTTTCACCTCTATTGTAGGATGCTTACTAGGTATGGGACTAGTGGGTAGGCCTTGGTTATAATTTATGCTTGCTAGGTATGGGACTATTTAGTGTAAATTTGTGGGGATTTTATATTCTGGGGGTGGGATGATTTTTATATTTTATTATCGCTGTGCTAGGATATATGTGTACTTCGAGACCCTTATGTATGGGAGTAAGGGATAATTTAAGGATCTCACATTGATTAAAAGGGTGGAGTAATTTTAAAATTATGAAATTGAGAATTGAGCATCAATACCTAAGATAATAAGACGGGTATTAAAATTTGTGGTGATATAATGTGAGGGGGCTGACAATTTAAATGGGTCTGCTGGTAATTGATGTCGTGTCGTGTGTGCAACCTTGTCAAATTCTGTAGGATCGACAGTTTAAACTGATTCGGCTGGCATTTTGGCAAGGGGAAATGTTAAACTTAAGTGTAAATTACCACCCGGGGCGGGAGGACCTCCATAATAAAAATGGAGAATAATGATGTTTGGTTTATGTAAATTAAATTAAGACTTTGGGGCTGTGAGATAATTAAAATGATATTGGTGTGATTTTTACTAGAATCTTTGGGGGTGGTTAGTAATTTATCATTCCCGCATTTAATTATATTCATTTAATTAAAATACTCTATTGTGATATTTATTACATATAATGCTATTGTTTGGGTTCACGAATCCTATTTGAGTGGAGTTGTGTGTATTCATGCTCGGGGATCTGACCTCGTGTGTTGACTAACCTTTTCGGGAATAAATTTGGATAAGCTGCATAGGATTATTTGGAGACTTTCTTGAAGGTGCAGCTGGAGTTATCAACTTTAGGCGTATTATTTTAGTTTAATTTTCTTTCCATTGTATTTACATTAAGACTCAGTTTATGGTTTTGTTGGGCCATTCGGTTCCAAAGTTGTATGGGTTTTATCCAGAGATTTTATTATGGATTTAGTTGGAGTTTATTCAGTTTTATACTACTGGAGATTAGTTTATTGTTTGGAGTTTAGCATGGTGATGGATCTTTTATTGCATAGTTGGTTATTTTCATTTGGTATTGATTAAATTATTTATCTTGTGGATTGATTTTTTTAAATGTCTCATATCTGTCACATTCTAAGAATGGTATTTAATTTACTCGCACCCGACTTAGTTTTGGTGGCGGCCAATGCTAGAATTTAGCGGGATGTGACACTTATCTACCCACCTCATCCTACGATATTAGCTTCATACCACTACAAAAATCAACATACTTACATTCTAAATCAAGCAACAAAGATCTATTAAGGTAGGTTCATCCCTCACTCTTTCTAGTTTTATTCATTTAAGTGCAATTACCCACTTTATTCTCGACCTTTAGTTTTGTTTCATTATCTCACATCAAATAATCCTCACTTTTTTATATTAGTATTGCACACAACTGATTTTCATAAAAACACAAAAAGACAAAAAAAAAAGGTTATTCATAAATCCCAAAAGTATGAATTCCCTTTTCTCATATTTTCACACTAAAATACTTTTTTCTAAAAAACACACAAGATGAGTCCTACATTTGGATTTATGGGTTGAACCCCACCCCTATGCTATTTTTTAACTACATGGACTTTGATGCCCCTTGGGCTACGTTGTCATCTTGGGTCAATCCCGAGATTCGAGTCCTCCCCTTTCATATCTTTCATAGCGATTTATGATTCGACGAACATTCATATATTATGTTTACTATTATTTTCGGGTACACTCCTATAGATTGGTCCACTCTGTCCATTCCATGATGCGAGTCATATAATTCCATTCTCCCGTTATTTATATTATACACATGTACAAACACATCATGGAGAAAAAAAAAGAAGATTAACATAGCCCATGACAGATCGAAAGGGCGAAACGGGTTCCTAACACCTTTCCATTCCGCAACCTAGTCCCCGAAACTTTATAATCATTTGGTTTCGCGTGCATCAGTTTGACCTTGATGCCTTTCTCTCAAGTCGGCGACATTCTTTTGCCTATTTTGAGCAAAATAGCCTAACAACTCTATCTCTTCGTGTTATCCCCATTTGACGACGACCAATTTTATATTCAAGGCTGGATAGCGAAGACGCCGACATGGCACGTGTTAGGCTTAAAAATGGAAGAGAGAGATAGAGAGGTAGGGAGGGAGGGAACCTTCTTCCTTCCTTCTACCTCCCCTTGTCCTAACTTCGAGGCCTAAGCTAACGTCGAAGGAATTCAACCCGGATGTCCATTGTTGGATTTGAAAATATATATGTTAAAAATCATGAAAGACTTCTCAAAACAAAATCATGAGTGATGATGTGGTAAAGGATTTAACTTTGGGTGGTCAGAACAACCTTTGAAAAATTAGAACTAGTTCCCAACACTTTGTAATGAATGAGCGAAAGACGCACATGCAAAATTTTATCGCAAGCGATGTCTTAAAGATTTGTGTCTATCTAAATTTAGTAACATCAAGGATAAGAGAGTGAAAAATGTTTTAATCATAAATCTCTATGTTAGGGAGAAAAATGATAGTTGAAAATTTTATTTATTTTCAAGGATAAATAAGGTTTTCTCTTTGTTGCATAAAGTCAAAAATTTTAAAAAGTGAGTTTAAACACTGATCTTCATTCTTCAATTTTACAGGTTAATGTTTTATTCACTTTCTATCACGAGTTATGTCATTGTAATCACTATATCTTTTATATGAATTTAATTTGACCATGGGTTATTGAATTCTAAAGCCATTATTTTCGTAGAGTATTTAGCATAACCAACAACCATTATATAATCTTTTTTTCGCTTGTTAGGTCATTCAAAATGGTTTTTTAGGGATTAAAATGTACCTTCTTTATAGATAAGAATTTATATGTACATTTCCTTTTCGTTTGTGTTTGCTATGCACAACTTTAGATTGCTGGAAGATGGCTTGGCCAACGCTATTGGAGCTTCGCTGTAGCGAAGTTGATGCAGCCTACGAGAATTATTTCACTACAGCGATAATGTATGTGAGTAACAAAACGCCCAAATCGGGAATGTTAAAGGACTTTTTTGAATTTATCTCTCAAATCCTCTTTCACCTTAGAGAAACCTCCATCCTTCCTCCCATTTTTAGCATCTTGAAAGTCTTTTAGGTTGTCTTTTCCTCACTCTAGTGGATTAATCATCATCTTGGTAAGTTTTTATTCCATAGACTTTCTAATTTAATCCATTTTAAAGTTAGGACTTGGTAAGTTTTTTTGATAGATTTTGATGAAATCTTCTTTATGAGTGATGAGTTTTTATTTATCTCTAGTTTATATTGAATCTTTTAAGTAACTTTTAGTGTGTATAACCATTGTTTTATATTTTTGGGGTTTGTCAACTCATAGTGATAGTATAAGATCCTTGGTTTTCACTTCCATATCTCATAGGATTTTTGTGTTTGTGTCTTAGCGTTTTATTTCATGCTATCTCATCGCTCCAAAATTAAGCTCATGTGCATCGACTTCTAGCAATTATTCTAGATTTAATTAACTCTTCGCCTTATATTTCGTGCATTGAGACAGGTTCATTGATTTGGCTTCATTTTTCGACACCCATTTGTATGAGTTTGTGAATAAAATATATTGCTTTGGTCTTTGCACTCAAACCGGACCATGTTACCCTAAAATGGTGAGAGAATTTTATTCCACTCTTGTGGATAGTAAGGATCACGAAGTTAATCAATTTCTTTATTCCAAAGTGAGGGGAATTCAAGTGAGACTTTCTTCTAAGTGGATAAGAAACCACTTTAGTGTTCCAAAAGAAAAATATCCCAAACATCCTTACGATAATATTTGAGGGGACCGAGCTACCGGGATGCTACCACTCTTTTGAGCGACAACTATTTTCAGCAGTGGAAAGATGGGATTTTTTTGCATGTTTATCTTAAAAAAGTCTTCTACATCCTAAATATGGTTTTTATTCCTATATTTTTCCCACATACCACCCTCACAACATAACTTGCAGGCGTGCACAATTATTGCTCACCATTAGTTTGAGTATTAGTATGTATTTGTGTGACTTAATCTTGGAACGGATTTTGTAGCATATTAAGGACAATTTTAAGGTTCACGCTTTAACCTACAGTAATTTGGTCATGCATTTTCTTTCGGAGGGTGGTGTTCCTTTTCTTCCAATGGAAGTTAAGGAGAATCCTAAGTCTACATTGACTATTTATTCATATATTAAGTCAATTTATCAACTTTTCAACTTTGATGACCCCACTATACCATCGCATGTCATTCTTCCATCGTCTACTTTTACTAGCCTACAACACTAACATCTAGTTCATACCCTCTTTGAGTAAAAATGTTTTGGAGTTTACTGTGTCTGGGATATTTCCTCAATTGTGTTCTACTTGGCTATCATCATTTGGTCTGATGAGTCTTCCTTCTACACCGACTTGCAACACTAATTTGATGCGCATGCACAGAATGTTAGGGATGTCGTGTATGACGCTAATAGCGGGCTTAGTGATTTGCATGTCTTTGGGATGTTGAAGAGGATGAAGAAGTGATGTTCATTTTATTTGTTTTTTATTGTGTTTAGAGTTATTCGGATTTTGGTTTATATTGAACATACTCATTTTAATCGTCTAAAATTCTTAACTTTTGAATGCTTATCAACTTTTATCATTTTTTTATATCTTTGTTTAATATATTTTATCTTCCCATGTGTAGTTTAAATTATTGATCTTAAGCCTATTACTCTCATGACTATATATTTCTTAGACTAACATTTTAATTTTTCACTCATTATATGATTCTTCTTTATTTATTAATTTTATTAGAATGTTTACTCTCTTAAAATGCTTCAAGAAATCCCATTATATGCTTAGTTATTTCCTTTGTACCTTTCCACGACAAAAAAGTGGAGAGGTTTATAGATAGGGGCTATAGTTATCCATGTATATTAGGTTGCTTGGAGTTATTTATTATTATATCATTTTTGTTGGAGAGGAATTATATATTTGAGGGGGAGTTATCTTAGATAGATATGATGTTCATGTTCATAATGTAATATTCACATGTTACTCATATTTCCTTGTCCTATTTCTTCACATGGTACCTTGATGAGTTTGCTAGTGTGTGAGAGTAAAGTTTGAACAAGAGATTCTTTTTTATCCATGAAAATGGTTGAGTCTCTTGTGATTATTAGTTACTTGCAACAAATGTAATATATTTTCCCTTGTCTAAGCGAGTCATAGAATGGTATAATTCCTTCTTTTTCTTGTAATGTTTCCTTTTTATGTTTTGTCTCGAAATTCAACAAAGGGGGAGAATGTAAGAGTGTAAGAGTATAGTATACTCAATGTGCTCCATAGAATAGATTGTCTGAATTCCTTGACCAATTGAAAAGCTTCATCAACAAAATGGACTCACTTAATATCGAACCTCCAGTACACCACCTAGGAGAAGGTATAAGACTTAACACACTTAGATTCACCGTGGTTAATCTATTTTTATAATTGTAAATACACATCTAATTATACTTTTCAAATAAAAATATTTATTTTATAAAGAATTGCATCTTTTGTGTATTTTAAGTATGAGTGTTTATGCGAGAAACAAACATACTTGGAGTTTGCCTCAAAACATATCTTGAAAAATCTTCTAAAGCCAAACTGGACTAAACCTCTGGACACATGGGCGACCTGCCTCGCCTCAAATTTTTCGCAGTGATGGCTTACCTCACTTTAAAGAAATTATCGCAAACATTTTCTTTTCTATATTCAAAAAATATCTTGACAAGGGTGCGACTTGCTTCACAGTAGTTTCGCTGCAACGATGGTCCTCCTCACTGCAGCGACACTATCTCTCTAGTTATTTGTGTCCCCGTGCAAAATGTTTTGACTATTCCACGACCTAGCTCATTTAAGGTATGTCATAGCGACCCTACAATGACATGCATCTAGAAGAGTCAAAATTCACTGCTGCACAAGATCTTTTTTTAAGATCTTATTGGTTAGTGTGTAAAGTAAAACCTTTTGGGTAACTTAGACCCTCATATGACTATTTGACACCTTAAGAGTGTTACACCTAGCATTTGAGTCTTAAAACATTTTCAAATCAAAAGGCTATAAGTTAATGTGTTTTCTACTCTTCCAATCAAAGAGTGAAAGCTTTAAGAAAATATTTTTGCTGATCAAAATATTTCATATATTTGAGAGCACATTTTTCACTCATCTTCTTTAAGTTCTTTAAAGCCAGCATTTCTAATAGAGGTATTCTTACTTGTCTTGGTTCAAAAATCTACTATTCATTGGTGAGTAAATATTTTATCCTCCTCGGTTTGGAAAAACTCATTTTGAGATTTTAATCACCTCACATTTGCAAACACTCAAACACACATAGCTATAGGATTCTGTAAGGACACAAATTTCCAATTGAGTCCTTATATTATTTTGGCTCAATTCCGGACAAAAACATTTATTCATAGGATTGTATTTAATTGTAATATTCTCAAGCCTATGAAGAGTTTGTTGAAAACGTAGCAGCAAAGAGTATAAAGCTTCATCAATATGCCGGTTTGCGTGCCTCGTTTTTACGTCATCAACTATGGTTCCATGCTCCCAAGGTATGAATGCAATATTATATATATATATAGGAGCTTGGAACAAGTTTAATTGGGTGTTAGGTTTAATTAAAACTGCATTTTATTTTCAGAAAGATTTAATTAAAACTTTAAAATAAGTTTATAAAGTTTTCTGGGCTAAAATCGAATATTCCAAAGTTTCTGGAAGTTCGTTCGATATGTCGTTCGAACGAGATTGTCGTTTGAACCAGATGTCGTTCGAACGAGATTGCCAACGACTTCCCATTATGGCATACTGGAACTTCGTTCGAAATGTCGTTCGAACGATATTGTCGTTCTAACGATATTTCCAACGAGTTTCTAACGAGGTCATACTGGAACTTCGTTAGAAGCCTCGTTCGAACGAGATTTCGTTCGAACGAAATGTCGTTCGAATGAGACGCCAGGCGGGAACAATTTTTGGCAGTTTTAAGTAATTTTCACCCACTTCCCCGCTTGTTTCTTAACTAACTTTTCACAGCATAACTATGTGCGGGAATTACTTTTGAATAGATATCTTTTTCATATCCTACTAACTCCTAGAGAGTGTTTTGAGAGTAAAATCAAAGAGGGAAAAAGATCATGTTTTGAATGAGTTTTTATCAAAGAGAAAAATATACACCACTCTAGTTTACACCCAAATTAGTTTCTTCTAAGTTCACATATTCATATATCTTGCTTGAAGTTTTGGCATCGGGTTCATCTCTTTCGTTCAAAGAGAAGTTTTGGGTTTGCTTCTACATCCATCAAAGAAAGAAGAAGCTGTTTGTTGCGGCGTTACCCACTTGGAGAAAGGCTCCTTGTTCGAGTGATGGTGACCATACAAAGTCTGATTGGTGGACTCCGAGACCGCGGTGGAGCTCCGTGGCTATCCTCTAGGAAGAGGTATCTACAAGAAGAAGCGTTGGGGCTTGAGAAGGATCGAGTCGTGTGTTGTAAGTCATTTTGTCTTGTATTTGTAAATTTCGTACTTAGTGGATTTGAGGCTAGGGCCGTCTAAGGTTGTTTCCCGTCTTGGGTTTTTCCTCGTACATCGCGACGTAGTGGATTAATTATTTATTTTATCTTTTGCAAAATCACCTAGTACACATGCTTAGGTAAAAAGATAAAAATTGGTTTAATTTAATCTCTACGTATTTAATTTGGATAATGTGTAGTTAATTAATTCAAGTTATTTAATTTAATTGTTAAAATTGGTTTGGCCTAATTTGATAAAATTGCAAAATATGACTTAGGCAAATTCTAGGACTTGAATGAATGAACTTGGTTTAAGTGAAAATGATTTTACACATCTTTATGCTTCCGCATCTTGAATATATATAAAAGGAAATAATATTTTAATTGAGAAAATTAAAATCGGGGGTGAAACTCACTTTCAGATTGGTATCCGAGCCAAAGCGATAAATTATTTCGTTAAGATCCTTTAAATATTTTTGGCTCAAATGGAATTTTCCCCATTTTCTAAATTTCCTATTTTCTATGGTTCTAACTACGCGTATTGGAAAGCGCGAATGAAATCGGCACTAAAATCTATCGCCGAGAGAGTTTGGATGTCTGTTGTTAACGAGTGGTCCCCACTAACTCACTTAGTTAAAAATGAACGTGTTCCCAAACCGGCCGATAAATGGACTGAGAATGAGTTTAAACTTTCTAATTTTAATTCTCGTGGTTTGAAAGCCTTGTTTAGCGCTGTCACACCGGATGAATTCCGACGTATTATAACGTGTGAAACCGCTAAAGAATCTTGGGATATTTTACAACTAACTCATGAAGGAACTAGTGTCGTTAAAGCTTCGAAACTCCAAAACCTCACCACTCAATTTGAAACTATCAAAATGAACGATAATGAAACTTTTGATGAATTTTATGCTAGACTTTCCGATATTGTCAATTCATCGTTTAATTTGGGAGAGAAAATACCTGACAACCGTGTTGTAAAGAAAATTATAAGGTCCCTACCCGATAGATTTATTCCAAAAGTGACCGTTTTAAATTCTTTACCAACTTTAGCCTCTACGAAATTAGAAGAGCTTGTAGGTGATTTACAAACCTATGAACTAGATATGTTTCCCTCTAAAACTGAAAACAAAATTGAAAAGGGTGTTGCTTTAAAAGCCCGGAAAGAGGTCAAACAACTAGTAGAGACCGAGAGTGATAGTGACTCGGAAGATATGGCTTTGTTTGCTCGAAAATTTAGAAAATTTCTTAAATTTAACAAAGATAAATTTAAAAAAGATTTTAAGAAATTTGAAACTTCTAAGCATGACAAAGTCGAGAAGATCCCTAAACCTATTAATGAACAACTAAATAGGGACGAGTCTACTAGGTGTTTTGGTTGTGAGAGTTATGGACATAGGGCTTCTGAGTGCCCCACTAAACTAAGGAAAGAGGGTAAACGACCCATTTCATATAATGTGACCCTTAGTGATAGTGATAAGGAAGAGGGAATCGATTCCCCCACTAAACCTAATTTTGTGGCTTTTATGTCTAGTCATGTGAGTGATAGTGAGAACTCGTCGATTGATGAAACTTTAACACATGACACTTCCAAGGTCATTGTTTATGATTCTCTTGTTTTTTATGATAGTGAGAGTGGAGAAGAAAGAGATAGTGAAAATGAAGAAGAGGTTAATGTGAGTGAACTTCAAAATGCTTTTCAAGAATTATATAAATAATCTATTAAATTGAAAAGAGCTAATTTGAAGTTAGAAGCTAGTTTGAAATAGCGTGTCAAGGTCGTTAATAATAGTATGTTGGTTGAAGACCTTAGGACACGAGAGAAAGCACTTCTAGAGAAGCTTGAATATATAGAAGGCGAGAGAGATAGCCTTAGGGGTTTAATGGAATCCTTGAAAAATGAGCTTCTTGCTTTTGAAGAGCGAAATGTTTTATTAGAGTCTAACATTTTAGAATTGCAAAATAAATTAAAAGACTCTAGTAATGTCAAATTTGATTTGGAGTGTCGTTCGAAAAAATTAGATAAAATATTAGGAACGGTCCAAATTAAAAATGACACTTGTGATTTAGGCTTCAATACTTGTAATGAATCTACTCATAAAGCCAAAACCAACGTTTTTGGATAATCTACTAGGAAAACTTTTAGAGATCACTCCGTAAGTAAATCTTTTCGACATGTCTTCACTTGTACACATTGTGGTCGAAAAAGTCATCTTAGGAAATTTTGTTTTGATCTTAAACGAATTCCTAAAAAATCCCAACGTAAAGCAACCAATGTATTTAAAATTCCTACACCCCAAGATAGTCATTCTTCATTAATTTGGGTTAGAAAATCCAACTTGGTTGCCTTGCAAAATAGGGTTTTTGATTCTCATTTACTTTCACATGCTTCCTCCCTTGCTAAATCTAAATGATGAATGTGTTAGTGCTTGCATACTTTAGCTTTTGTACTTTATGTTATATTCACATGCTAAATATATGCTTGTTTAATCAATTTCTAGTCCTTACTTTATATCATATCACATGCTAGAATAATGATTTTTGTTTATCATTTGAAGTTTTTTATCTCTTGATAATTTAAGCTTAAAGAAAAATTCAAATGATTTTGGTTTGTCTTTTGAGTATATATTTTTATTTTTGGATATAAATGTCAAAAACTCAAAAAGATTTTATTTTGTGTGTATTTTGGTTTGACACACTTTATGTGGCATATACTTGTGTTTGAATCCCTCCTTTAATGCTCTCATGTGGCTAGAACTTTTGGTGTAGATTATCAATCCTTATTATGTTCTTTAACATGCTTACATGGAGTAGTTGGATTTTGTGTTGTTTTAAACGGATTCTATTTTTATATGCCTCTATTCACACATGCATGAGCTCTTTTGAAATTTTAACTTCAAATGTATATTTGAGCTATGTGAGGTGTTCTCCTTCCAATCTTGTCATCTACATATTTGTGACATAGGAGGACTAGTGCATGTCAAAATCCGTTGCACGTGAGATTTGTGTGAAAAATGAAAACATGATAAATATAAATGTGCACGGGGAAGGGCTCCGAAAGGACTAAGTGATCCTTTGCGATTGTAAGCCACCGTTTTGAATGGACCTAAAAGAAATACGTGGTCCAAAGGCCTAAAAACAGAAAATATGGCATTAAAAAGAGAAATAATTTTCCAAGGCCTATGTTTGATTGATATATTCATTCAAAATTAATATAAATTCTTACTGAGGGACATCGGATGGTATATCAACGGTTTGCACAATGTCCGTTTATCCTAGTTGCGTATTTCATGTCATGACTCTATTGGTTTGTAGAATCATCAATATGCTATGCTTGTATGCATTGTGTATGTTTGTTCATTGAGTTCAATTTATATTGTCACATGAGGTTATATTCAAATGTGCTGAAGTTTGCAATCAATTGACATGTTTTAAGTGATTGGTCTAAATTTAATCGTTACTAGTTCACACCCCAACACTTTCGTTTTCCATATGACACATTTTTGCCATACGAGTGTGCAAACTTATTGTATTCTGTGTCATGTGTTTATATATATATATATATATATATATATATATATATATATATATATATATATATATATATATATATATATATATATATATATATATATATATATATATATATATATGTGTGTGTGTGTGTGTGTGTGTGTGTGTGTGTGTGTGTGTGTGTGTGTGCGTGTGCATTATTGATATATCTCTAGGACATATATATATGATATTTTGTTTTGCCTTTGCCTTGCTTTCTAGTCCTTCTATGCTTATACTTTAGTTTTGGTATCACTTTAAGCTTCAACATGCTTTTATATTTGTTCTTTATCCTTTGCCTATTTCTGAACAAAAAGGGGGAGAATGGTATCTTATCCTATTATAATCTTATCGATGTTTAGGAGATTTAACTTAGGGGGAGTAGCTAACTTCTTGGGTTAATCATTTTGATAAAGGGGAGAATTAATTTTGGGGGAGTATTTATTTTAATTGCATTACATACTTTGACATTCCCTATGCATTTGATAATTTGCTTAAGTGTGCAGGAATTCTTCTAAAGCGACAACTTTCAATGGCAAAGCATTTGATCCTTGGGTTGAGTCAAGTTTGGGTGGGTTATATTTTGAGTCTAGTAGAGCTTGACGGCCCTTTAGGATTTTTGTTTGGTTTTTGTCCCAGAATAGCCAAAGGGGGAGATTTGTAAGGACACAAATTTCCAATTGAATCCATATATTGTTTTGGCTCAATTCTGGACAAAAACATTTATTCATAGGATTGTATTTAATTGCAATATTCTCAAGCCTATGAAGAGTTTGTTGAAAACGTAGCGGCAAAGAGTATAAAGCTTCATCAATATGCCGATTTGCGTGCCTCATTTCTACGTCATCAACTATGGTTCCATGCTCCCAAGGTATGAATGCAATATTATATATATAGGAGCTTGGAACAAGTTTAATTGGGTGTTAGGTTTAATTAAAACTGTGTTTTATTTTCAGAAAGATTTAATTAAAACTTTAAAATAAGTTTATAAAGTTTTCTGGGCTAAAATCCAATATTCCAAAGTTGCTGGAAGTTCGTTCGACATGTCGTTCGAACGAGATTGTCGTTTGAACCAGATGTTGTTCGAACGAGATTGCCAACGACTTCCCATTATTGCATACTGGAACTTCGTTCGAAATGTTGTTCGAACGATATTGTCGTTCTAACGAGATTTCCAACGAGGTCATACTGGAACTTCGTTAGAAGCCTCGTTCGAATAAGATTTCGTTCGAACGAAATGTCGTTCGAACGAGACGCCAGGCGGGAATAATTTTTGACAGTTTTAAGCAGTTTTTCACCCACTTCCCCACTTGTTTCTTAACCAAGTTTTCACAGCATAACTATGTGCGGGAATTACTTTTGAATAAATATCTTTTTCATATCCTACTAACTCCTAGAGAGTGTTTTGAGAGTAAAATCAAAGAGGGAAAAAGATCACGTTTTGAGTGAGTTTTTATCAAAGAGAAAAATATACACCACTCTAGTTTACACCCAAATTAGTTTCTTCCAAGTTCCCATATTCATATATCTTGCTTGAAGTTTTGGCACCGAGTTCATCTCTTCCGTTCAAATAGAAGTTTTGGGTTTACTTATACATCCATCAAAGAAAGAAGAAGCTGTTTGTTGCGGCATTACCCACTTGGAGAAAGGCTCCTTGTTCGGGTGACGGTGACCATACAAAGTCCGATCGGTGGACTCCGAGATCGTGGTGGAGCTTCGACGTTATCCGCTAGGAAGAGGTATCTACAAGAAGAAGCGTCGGGGCTTGAGAGGGATCGAGTCGTGTGTTGTAAGCCTTTCTGTCTTGTATTTGTAAATTCCGTACTTAGTGGATTTGAGGCTTGGGCCGTCCGAGGTTGTTTCCCGTCTTGGGTTTTTCCTCTTACATCACGGCGTAGTGGATTAATTGTTTATTTTATCTTTTACAAAATCACCTAGAACACATGCTTTTATTAAAAAGATAAAAATTGGTTTAATTTAATATCTACGTATTTAATTTGGGTAATGTGTAGTTAATTAATTCAAGTCATTTAATTTAATTGTTAAAATTGGTTTGGCCTAATTTGATAAAATTGCAAAATATGACTTAGGCAAATTCTAGGACTTGAATGAATTAACTTGGTTTAAGTGAAAATGATTTTGCACATCTTTACGCTTCCGCATCTTGAAATATATAAAAGGAAATAATATTTTAATTGAGAAAATTAAAATCGGGGGTCAAACGCACTTTCAGATTCCCTCAAAGATCCTAGGTGTAGTATTTTGGTTGCTTGAAGGTTTCATCCTGGAACAATATAAGTTATTTTTACTTTGAATAAGAAAGTTTTGGCGAGAGCATTAGCAAACATTGGTTTCAAACCAAAAGCGGTCGCGGTTATGCAACTTACTCCAGCTATTAGCTCTCTCTACTAAGAATATGATGGAAAAGAGTGTCTAGTCGGTTATAGCGTCGTGAGGTTGTAAGTTTATTTCTTCTAGCTATAAACTCTACCAGAGTCATTCATCATTCTTAGAGGCCCTGAATTTTTACCTCGTACATCTGGTCTTGTGCATATTTTACTCTTTTTGTATCTTTTAGAATCATTATCTTAATTAAGAAGATGAAACTTAATAGATTATAAAACTTAGTAAAATATTTTGTCACATGGAATTTTGGATTGTTAAACCGTTTTGTAATATTAAATTAACAAACCCTTTATGTTAATTAGGTGAATTAATTTGTATTTGGGTAGCTACCATCGAGATAAAATAAATTAAAATAGGTTCTTATTTACACAATAAAGAAAGTTACTAACCCTTCTAAATCCTCAATGAATACATCGATGTCTTTGCCTCACCCTATGCCGATATGCCAAAAATTGATCCTAAAAGTGTTGTCCACCGCATACCTACATATCTAGACTCCATGCCAGTTAAGAAAAAAACTCTCGAAACTCAGATCATAATGGTCTTTTGAGTTCAGATGAGAGGATATTAAACTTCTCAACGCATAAAAGAATTAAGATCCTTAAGAAAAGAATTGAGGAATTTGAATATATCTCAATTTGGAAACATCCATGAAAAGGTTAGAGTTGTATATGAATCTATTAAAATTATTAAATTTCTTATTGAGTCTTCTAGCTATTCTCATACTTTAGCTAGAAACGAAGTTACAAATCAAGCTGCTATATTCAAAGCATTAACTATTAATGATTTTTATGGAAAGATAAGTTTCGAATTAAATGGTTTGAAACAGGTGATAGAAATTCACTATTCTTTCACAAATTTGCTAACAAGAGAACAAGTCTTAACAAAATTCAATATTTAAATTTGAATGGCCAATACATATCAAATCTATACTAGTTCAAATCTCATATAGTCAATCACTTCTCTTATTTATACTCTAGTCAGAATCATGTTGATAATTTTAATTTGATTAATAGAGTAATTTTTCCCACGATCTCATGAGCAGATAATGACTTACATGTGGTTGTTCCTTATATTAGATAAATTAAAGAGACTGTATTTTTAATAAATCATAATTCATCTCCTAGTCCATATGGATTTGGTGGTTTATTTTATCAATCTTGTTAGGATATATTGGTCTTTGATCTTTTCCAAGTTGTCAAAAGCTTCTTCAATAATGGTTGGATTTTACCTGGTTTCAATTAAAACCACATTATTTTGATTCCAAAGTTCCTAAAGCTAATGAGATTACTAAATTCAAACCTATAGCCTTCATTAATTTCTCAATTAAAATAGACTCTAAGATTCTTGTTGATAGATTGGCTATACTTGATCCTTCCCTTCTTTCTCATCACCAATTAGTTTTTTTCAATGGCATAAATATTGGTCACAACATTGGATCAGTCTCAAATTTATTAAATCTTCTTAACTACTAATGTCTTGGGGGGAATATTGAAATCAAAATTGATGTTGCTAAAGCTTTTGACACCCTGAGTTAGGATTTTATTCCTTATACTTTATCTAAATTTGGTTTTTGTGCAAAATTTACTTCTCTATTCTCTATAATTCTCAATTTAGCTCACTTATCCATTTTCTAAATGGATATCCTATTGGTTTCTTAAAATTCGTTAGAGGTGTTAGATAAGGGGATCTTGTATCTCCTCTTTTGTTTTGTTTTGTTGAATAGATTCTTAGCAGATGCATTAACCTCTTAATGGAGGAATGAAATCTAAAACCAATATCTGATCTAAGGGGATTTAAAGCTCCAACACATTTATTCTTTGATGATGATATTTTTATCTTTTGTAAAGGTAATGATTATGATTTAATATCTTTGATGAATGTATATAATCAGTATGCTCATTAATCTAGTCAGTATGTTAGTAAGGAGAAATGTAAAGTATTTATTAGCAAATGGGTTATTCATGGGACATCCTTTATATGTTCAATTATTTAAAAGAATGTGGCAGGTGATGTTTTTAACTATATTGGATTTCCTACTTTTATAGGCAAGCCTAAGTCTAATCATTTGAGATATATTGCATACCAAGTAAAAACAAATAGAAGATTGCATACGGATAGCTCTTTCTATTGCTAGTGGACTTGAATAGGTGAAATATGTAATCTATCATATTCTTCTCTATAGCTTTAGAGATTATAAGTGGCCACAACTTCTTCTTAAGAAAATTAACTTGTGGAGAAAAAAAATTATTTGAACTAGATGCATTCATGAGAGGAGGCTAGTTATTGTTGCATGGAAATTCATTTGTAAAAAATAACGAAGTGGGATGCCTTAGTCTTAGAAGAATTAAAACTCTAGATAGAGCTTCTCTTACTAAACATGCTTAAGACTTAGTTTCAAAACCTTCCAAATGGCATGCCTTCATCCAAGTTATATCCAAACCTCTTAAGGGTGGTTCATGCTACAAGATCGGCTCTATTTAGCCCAGTTTGAAGGATTTTCTTCTCATATACATCTTATATCTTAGTGGATTATTGGAAATGACCAAAATAATCAACTTTTGGTGTGATAATTCGTTGGGGACTTCTATTTCTTCAATGTTATTCCGTCTTAATTATGATAAGAGGAAACTTTCTTATCCTTTATCGGATTTCATTATTGATGGTGCTCGATCTATTCCTCATTATTTTTTTGTTATTTCCCCCTTTATTTCAATCCTTATTCAGCAACAGGTTCTTCCTTCAAATGACAAGTAGGATTTTGTAGTATGGCATTACTCTAAATCTGGTGAATTTACTCATAAAGAGGCATACGACTACCTGATTGATCATTGTCTGAAAATTCATTGGTTCTGTTTAATCTGGAAACATCATATTTCTACAAAGTTCTCTATTTTGTTTTGGAAAGTGCGTCATTACAAGCTCCCCATGATCAGTAATCTTAATAAAATTGGTATGCATCTCATATCTAGATGTGCTCTGTTATATGGATTCTGAAGACTCTACCTATTTGTTCCTCTATTGCAAATTTACTTATAAAGTCTGGAGCTAGATGAAGGATGTGGTTGGAATCTCTTTTGTTAAGTTTGATAATATTGTAGTTTGCTGGAAGTCTGCCATCAAGGTTACTTTTAGACCTCAAGGGTTTTATTTAACAGTTGTTATAAGGTACATTAATTCCATATGAAAAGCTAGAAACTTACTTATCTTTAAGGATACCAAGCCTTCTATTCACTCATGTGTTTCCTCTAGATCAGAATGAATGTTATTATGTGAAGGCACATGAATACTTCTATATAAGACCTTTCATTCTTCATAATCTTAACACTAAATCGAGACCTAGAAAATCTCCATCCATTATTCTAGTATAGTGGATTACCCCCCCCCCCCCCCCCCACCCCCTTCATGGATCAAACTGAACACTGATGGCCTTGCTTTAGGCTATCCTGATCATGTATGTATTTGAGGTCTTTTTTGTACCTCTAGAGGTTTTGTTAAAGGATCTTTTTTGTATGAAGCTAATAGAGGTCCAAACAGCATTTTATGCAGAATTGGTTACAGTCATTACAGGGATTGAATTGGCTAATCTTTATGGATGGAAGTTTATTTGGTTATAGCTTGACTCTATGACTGTTCTTCAGTGTCTTAAATCATTCTCATTCTATCATCCATGGTCTTTAAAAAATAGATGGTAAAATTATAAGTTTTACATGTCGCAAATGCATATATGGTTCTCCCAAATCTTTAGAGAAGGAAATCAAGTTGCTAATCACTTATCTCACATGGGTATTAATCATGATAGTTATAAATGGTGGCGGTATGTCCCAGAAAAGATGAAGAAGATTGTTTATAGAACTATGGATTCAACGCCTCACTACAGATTCAAAAGATAGTCTCCATGCAAGTTGAAGAGGATCTTTAGGTCTATCAAAGTTTTTAAGTGGATTTTTGCTCAATTTTATTTCTTATTTTCCCATTTAGATCTTATTTTAGATGGGTAGTTTTATTTCTTGTTTAACTCTCTTAGAATGTTCCATTTTTATTTCTTGATAAAATAGCTCTCTAGTTTTGAGATCATCCCATTCTATAGATTCACAGAAAAAGCTAGTCAAATGCCCCACATGGCTGATAATATTGTACATGTCCCTAAAACATGAGGGGAGGTAAGGAAGTGCGTTGATTATATAAACTTGAATAGAGCCTGTCCTAAGGATCATTATCCATTTCTGAACATAGATAGGATCATTGACAACACCACTGACCACGCCCTAAAACCCTTCATTGATGGATTCACTGTCTATAACCAAATCAGATACACCTAGTGACTAAAAGAGAACGACTTTCACTACCCCCTGGAGGACCTTTTTCTAGATAGTTATGTCGTTTCGGATCAGTAATGATGTTGCGACTTACCAACAAGGGACTACTACCTTAATGCACAATATGATCGTTAAGTACACTACGGGGGAAGGGAACGTTCCGGCATTGAGATAGTGCTTTGAGAGCTTGAAGATGTATCAGATGTGTCTAAATACCCCAAAATGTGTTTTCGGAGTGCAAGGATTCCTCATCAGCGAAAGGGGGGTTGAGGTAGACCTGACCAAAGTCAAAGACATTCCAGAAATTATTCCCTTGCACACTGAAAAGGAGGTGAGAGGATTCTTGTGAAGACTCCAATATATCAGCGGGTTCATATCTCAGATGACCTTCGTACATGAGAAAATCTTAAAATTACCCCTCAAACATTTTACCAACATATAGAACTCTTCATTCTAAGAGGAATTTGATATAATCAAACAGTATTTAACTAATCTTCATGTATTGGATCTATCTCGACCTGGATGTCCTCTTATTTTATACCTTATAATCACCGACACCGCAAAATGAGCCATGTTGTTTACATATACTGAAGAGTCCCAGAAAGATAAAGCCATATACTATGCAAGTAGAAAATATAATGCCTATGAAGAATGGTACACTGGTTTGGAGAAATCATGTTTGTCTCTAGTGTGGGCAGTATAAAAATTGAGAAACTACATGGTTACTTTTTAAATCAAGTTGATCTCCTAAATGGATCCTTTGAAATATTTACTCGAAAAAGGTATATTAACAAGGTGAATGGATAAAAGGCTATTCTTGCTTACCGAATTTGACATCGAGTATGTACATCTAAAAATAATTAAGGTCAAGGCATTTTAGATTACTTGGGTGATCCCCCTCGGAAGAAAAAGAATATATCATTGCACATTTCCCTGATAAAGACATCCTAGTGACTAAAAGTAAGGATGAATACACATGGCAACTATATTTTGATGGAGCAACAAATAAGAAAGGATTTGACATTGGAAGGTTGTTGATTTTGCCAGATTGGAAACATCAACCTACAACCATAAAGTTAAACTTCCATTGTACTAACAACATTGTTAAATATGAAGCTTGTATTGTAGGGATAAAGATAGCCATGACAAAGGAATACGGAGAATCGGCGTGTATGGAGACTCTGTCGTCATTATCTGCCAGATCCTAGGACATTGGAAAATCAAGGAGGAAACGTTATTTCCCTATCATGAATAATTTGAGGAATTCAGTTCCATATTCTATGATGTTCAATTCTTTCATCTTCCAAGGGCTAGAAATAGCTTCGCTCATACTTTGGTTGTTATAGCCTTCATGGTGTAAATCCCTGAAGATATGGAAAAAGTACAGGTGAATATATGCAAATAAGAGCGATTTCGATAAATGTACGAAATTTGAATGATCGAGGCCACAAATGATGGACCACGTTACCACGATATAAATGAGCTTCTTCAAATGGTTAGAAGCCAAAAATTATAAGATATGCTATGATATTCTACATATGAGATGGTTCACATAATATACCAAACTTAAAATTTCCTTCAAATTAAACAATTAAGATTCCTAAATTTTAATTTCCACAAAATTAAAATTAAACACAACTAAACAAATATTTAATTTTCTTTCAAACAAAGATTAAATAAACCCAATTCAAGTTTTAGATATGCCAAACAAATAAAGCATGAATATTTTCAAATTAAATTTCTTGACTTGAATTAAGCTAAAATTACCCAAATATAATTAGCACCAAAATTACACATTGTTGTGAATAAACCAATTTTTATCTTTTTAATCATACGCATGCATCCATGTGATTTTAGCAAGATAAAAATATAAGCAAACACACAATAACGTGATGTACGAGGAAAACCCACAACGTGAAAAACCTCGGACAGCCCATCCAACAAATCCACTAGGTATCGTTTTACATAAACAAGACAAAAGACTTACTTCCTCGGCTCGACTCCCTATCAAGACTTGACACTTCTTCTTACCTCTACCTCCCCTAGTTGATAACTTCGGAATTCACCACAGTCTCGAAATCCACCAATAGGTCCAGCTACTGTCAGACATACGAAAGCCACTCCTCCGTATGCACACCATGAATCACAACAAACACGGACTCCTCTGTTGGAAAACTTCTCTTTTGGGATGAGAATAAAACTCGGTGCCAACTTGATGATCTCAAAAGATAATATATTAAGAAACTTGGATCATACTAAACAATGGGTGTAAACTTTGTGTTTTGATGAGAATTCAACCATAGAAATCAAAAACACCAAATGGGACTTTTTGTTGAAAACATTTTGCTCTCTAAAGCACTTAAAAAAATGAAAAGGTCTCTCTAAAAATGTTGTTCCGGCATAGATTAAATCAGGTCAAAAGTTAGTGGGGAAATACGCGGTTAAAATTAAAAATTGATGAAACTGTGGAAAAATCTCCAAGTTATTCGAATGACTTTTGAATGTCGTTCGAACGACTTGGTTCGAACGAGATTTCAGAATACAAATAGCCAAAACTCTCATTAGATAAAACTCGTTCGAACGATGTCATTCTAACGACATTTAAGAAAATAGATAAGAAGTTTGTTCGATATCCCTTTCCAGGTTCGTTCGAACGTCCTGGGCATCTCGTTCGAATGAGATCCCAGTTTCATTCGAATGACTTTTCAAAAAATCCAAAAATGATTTTTAAGCCAAAAACTATTATGTATAGTTTTAAAATAATTTCCTGAGAAAAATAAAAAGTCGTTATGATAAAAAATTTATAACCAAAAAAACCCATAAAAAATAACCAAGTCTCTATATATATTAAATGCATTCATACCTTTAGAGACCTTGGAATTTAAATGTTGATGACGTATAAACTTGGCACGAAAACCAGCACTGATGATCTCTTCACTACAGGCTTGGCCGCTACGTCTTCAACTCAATAGTCATATGCTTGAAAGGATTAAACAAACTAATATCCTATGACTCAATTAGTTTTGTCTGGAATTAGGCCATCACTACAAATAGACTTAGTTGGAAATTTGCCCTTACAAATCTCCCCCTTTGGCTATTCTGGGGAAAAACCCAAAATAAAAAAACCTATGAGTCGGCAAGCTCTTTTAAAAAGACAAACCCTCCCAAAATAAAAAAATACAGACACTTAACAAGACACGTAGGATGAAATGCTTTGCCACTTTAAAGATTGCCACTAAAGATGAAAATCTGCACACTTAAACACACCATCAAACGCATAGGGAATATAATAAGATAACTAACATAATTAAATACTCCCCCTAGCAAGATAACTAACATAACTAAATACTCCCCCTTTGTCTAACATTACCTACTTAAGAAAGCGATGTCTCCATCTAAGCTAGATCTCCCAAATTAAAAGGTTTAGATACCATTTTCCCCCTTAAAATTCATATATTAACTCATTTATCCCCTATTAAAATCAAATACTCCCCCTAAATGAAACAAGGGATATGAATAATGGAAAAACAAGTATATCATGCAATGGTGAATAAAGTGACAAGAATAATAAAGCACATGGCATGAGAAGCAACTAACCCAACACACGATTCATAAATACCAACTATAATGCGATAAAAACTATATCAAATAGAATAAACTAATATATGCATGAGATATCAATCGCAGCAAGATGAATATCTATTTCGACATGAAGTATACATGGATTAGAGAGCAAGGCAAAGACTCAAAACAAAAGAAATACAATATATGTATACCCAAAGGATACCAATAATGCACACGCACATATACATAGGTATAAACACCACACGTGACATAAAATACACTAAGCTTTCCACACTCATATGGCAAAAATGTGACTAAATAACATGTGGTAAACGGAGAGAAGGGGTGTGAACTAGCAACAAGAGAATTAAAACCCAATAACTTAAACATGTTCACGGAGTTCTTATTCGAATGCAAAACTTTATCAACTTAGACATAACCTCATGTGTCATTATAAAGTAAACTCAAGGAACAAACATACACAATGGACACAAGTCTAGAATTTTGATGATTCTACAAACCAATAGATTCATGACAAAGCAAGCATAACTACGATACATTGTCATTGTGCAAACCCTTTGATATATCCAATTAAACTACCTCAAATATAATATTTCTTTTATTTTCTTTTGAATGTTCATATCAAACTCAACTACTTTGGCATTGGATAATTTTAACAATGCCACATTTTTTTAGGACATATTTCAATGGTGGTTATTCATGCAAAGTAATTTTATCTTTCGCAGCCCGATTCCATTGATAAACAACTACAGCGGATAAATATTTTTCTATTTTTTAAGATCTGGGCAACGGTTCTTACATGAACAAATCCTCCATAGTCATAACAACATGTTAATAACTAAATTGATAGGAGAAAATCTCACTTAGCTTAAATCTATGTGAATTAAAGATCAAATGAGCTTGTATAAGTGTGAATCGAGGCATATAAAAAGAGAATCCATTAAGCAAGTCAAAGTCAAACTACTCCATGCAAGCATGATAAAGAACACTTTAGGGATTGAAAATCTTAATCAAAACTTCCAGCCACATGGAAATGGGGATGATATTGGATTCAAACACAAGTATGTGCCACATAAAATGTGTAAAACTAAAATACACAAAAATAGAAAAAAGTTTAGTTTTTCAAATTTTTTTATACAAACACAAAGACACCCCCAAAAGACAAATAAAAATATTTTTGTATTTTTTCAACTAAGACAACATAAATGCAAATTAAATACAAAAGATACACAAGTCATAATTCCAGAAACACATATATGATGAAGCAAAGACTACAAAATGACAAACAAACATACAACTAGCAAGAATTTATCATTATAACACCCAGCGCGCCCGAGAGGACACGCGGCGTGCTACTACGATAAAAACTAAATTGAAACCATCCACAATGAGTATAGAGTATATCTTTTCCACAATGTAAATATATCAAATCCATAATTCTTACACTTCCACAATAAGGATTACAATAATGTTTCTCATAAAAAAAATACAATTCTCCAACTATAATTGCACCACTAATTTATACATCAAAAATAAACCTTCCAATCCAAGATCTAAAACAATTCTCCAAAATATTCCATAGCGTCCCAATCCACGCTAGCCTGTCACTAAAAGAAAATACGGGGAAGTACACAATATCACAGGAATAGAAACTCAAAAATAATTAGCACGATGAATAAATCGCAACAACATGAATGTGCATATACAAATCAAATGCAATACTCAAGCATTATATCAATATTAATTTCTCAACAACACATCAATGGGTCACCAAGCCTCACCTCCCCTATGCATCTCAAAGCCATATAATAGTTTTTGGACTGTTGGCAGGTATCCATTCTATGTGCCATATTAAAATCTCATGACATTATGCCCAGATTAACAATATAATATATCTCATGAATCAAATAATAGATTCCAACAATTTTTCAGGATTCCAATGAATATCACAATTCAACATAAGTGCAATTGACACAGAAAACAAATGAAATACTCTCGAGAGAATTTAGGAGCATATTGTGTAAGTCTCGTACCTCAAAATCATCACATGAATCATCATATAAATTTTAGCCTCAAAATTTAATCGCACCATCACGTTCCTCTCACGAAAATAATCAAATCACATTCTAGCCCCAACACGAGATAACTCCAAATTGGCTTCCAAATCTAAGGTTGAACATCGAATAAAATAGGGGCTAGGGTTTGAATAAAGAGGGAGAAGAAATATAAAGGGTCTACTGCATTTTTGAGGTGATAAAAGGTTGGTTTAAAACTTCTACCCACGACCTATTTTTATAAGGGGTAAAGATAGGAGTTTTATTAAACTAAAACTCTTAAACGAATCACCGAACCACCTCAATCTGGGCCCGTCGATCGATCGACTCCTTGGATCGATCGATCGATCAGGTACACCGACTCCGCCAGCATGAGAAAATAAAAGGTTTAAAAATTAAAACTTCAATCAAAACTCCATTTTAAATTCAAGTTCAAAACCGATTAAAATAAAACTCAACATTTTTATTCATTAAAAATATTAAATCCAAAAATATATTTTCCTTGAATTTTCAAAAATTAATTTAAAATACCGATTTAAAAAATTCGGGTTATTACATACTTCCCCACTAACAAGGAATTTCGACCTCGAAATTTGACGAAACCTAACGCTCAAAATAAAAAGCTACTCGATTCTATTTCCCAAAAATCACAACACTAAAATCCTCAAATCAATTATAAGCATCCTCACCACGATGCCTAACACGTCTTCAAAAAACATTATCTCCAAAGATAACTCGTCTAACGTGCATGCTAGACCCAAAACCCAAGACCCGAGGGTTGTCGTATACCTAAGCTCTGATACTATCTATAAAACCCCGTGTGCCCGAGAGGACACGCGATGTGCTAATACGATAAAAACTAAACTAAAACCATCCACAATGAGTATAGAGTATCTATTTTCCACAATGTAAATATAAAAAATCCATAATTCTTACATTTCCACAATAAGGATTATAATAATGTTTCTCACAAAAAAACACAATTCTCAAACTATAATTGCACCACTAATTTATACATAAAAAATACATCTTCCAAGCCAAGCTCTAAAATAATTCTCCAAAACAGTCCATAGCGTCCCAATCCACGCTAGCCTGCCACTAAAAAAATACGGGGAAGTACACAATATGACGGGAATAGAAGCTCAAAAATAATTAGCACGATGAATAAATCGCAACAATATGAATGTGCATATACAAATCAAATTCAATACTCAAGCATTATATCAATATTAATTTCTCAACAACACATCAATGGGTTACCAAGCCTCACCTCACCTCCCCGATGCATCTCAAAGCCATTTAACGGTTTTTGGACTATTGATGGGTGCCCATTCTACGTGCCATATTAAAATCTCATGAAATTATGCGCAAATCAACAATATAATATATCTCAATGAATCAAATAATAGATTCCAACAATTTTTCAGGATTCCAATGAATATCACAATTCAACATAAGTGCAATTGACACAGAAAACAAACGAAATACTCTCGAGAGAATTTAGGAGCATATTGTGTAAGTCCTGTACCTCAAAATTTTCACATGAATCTTTACATAAATTTTAGCCTCAAAATCTGATCGCAGCATCACGTTCCTCTCGCAAAAATAATCAAATCACATTCTAGCCCCAACACGAGATAACTCCAAATAGGCCTCCAAATCTAAAGTTGAACATTGAATAAAATAGGGGCTAGGGTTTGAATAAAGAGGGAGAAGAAATATAAAGGGTCTACTGCATTTTTGAGGTGAAAAAAAGTTGGTTTAAAACTTCTACCCATAACCTATTTTTATAAGGGGTAAAGATAGGAGTTTTATTAAACTAAAACTCTTAAACGAACAACCTCAAATTTGGGCCCGTCGATCGATCGACTCCCTGGATGGATCGATCGATCGAGCAGGAACACCGAATCTACCGGCGTGAGAAAATAAAAGGTTTAAAACTTAAAACTTCAATCAAAACTCCATTTTAAATCCAAATTCAAAATCGATTGAAATAAAACTCAACATATTTAACTATTAATAATAATTAAATCCGAAATTTATTTTCCTCGAATTTCCAAAAATTAATTTTAAAATACCCATTTAAAAAAATTCGGGTTGTTACAATCATGAGGCACAAAAGATAGAGTATGTAAATAAAACAAACACACTCAACCTTTGGATATAGCAAGGGAACAATCATGTGAAAGTAAATGAGAATCATAAACTCTATCACGTAAAGTCTCCAAATCGGATCTCCTAACCCACATGAGTGAAACACGATGCTCTCGGGATTTGGTGACCTTTGTGAATCTACCTGTTGACTTTCTAGGACCATTTCTAATATCAAAAAAAAATTTCCTGAGGTGCCCGTTCTGACCACAATGTGTGTAAGTGAAAACACAGCGTGAAGTATGACTTAAGGATTGATCTTTTATAGTGTTCGTGGATGATTCTCTCAAAACTATGGTTTTGGCTTTATTTGCGAAAGTATCTTGAGTATCGAAGAAAATATCACACTTGTTGTCTTTGACTTGTACGGTCCCTAAGATTTTATCTAATTTATTCGACTTACACTCCAAATCAAATTTGACCCGACTTAAGTCTTTTAATTTTCTTTCACGTTCCATTATACAAGACTCAAGTAAACACATACTCTCTTTAAACTTCAGATGCTCTTTCTTCATAGCTTCCATTAAACCTATAAGGCTATATCTTTAACCTTCAACGTACTCTAGCTTCTCACGAAGAGTTATCTCTTGCCCTTAAGGTCTTCAGGTAAACATTCTCGTCATTAGCCACGGCACAATCTCTGATTTTAGCTTCTAACTTTAAGTTATCCCTTTTTAATTTCAATGATTCTGCATACAACTCACAAAAGGCCACTTGAAGTTCACACTCCCCTTCCTCCTCTTCATTCTCAATCTCTCATCCACTCTCTTTACCATCAAACTCTTGGGGTTCACAAATAATGTCCTCGGAAGTGTCATGTAAAGGAATATCTTCATGGGAAGATTCATTGTTAATGTTCACATGACTTGCCAAGAATGCGGTGAAGTTGCTCTCAATGGGGGAATCGGGTCCCTCTTCCGGATCACTATTACTAAGGGTGGTATTATATGAAATCGATTACTAGCCCTCCTTCATTAGTTTAGTGGGACATTCTAATGCCCTATGGCCATAACCCTCACAACCACAACACATATTTGACTCATCCCTATTAAGATCCTCATTATGATTTTTAGGGAATATTTTGGCTTTACTATGCTTAGACTTCTCAAACTTCTTGTAATCATTTTTAAGTTTCTCTTTATTAGTCTTGAGAAATTTTCTAAACTTCCTAGCAAACAAAGCCATATCTTCCAAGTCAATCTCAAACTCATCATCCGAAATCGATGTTTCCTCCTTTCGAGCTTTCAAATTTATGCCCTTGACTTTCTTCTTCTCATCCTTGGAGGGAAACATGTCAAGTTCATAGGTTTAAAGGTCACCTACAAGATCTTCAAGTTTCGTAGAGTCTAAAGTACCTAAAGAATTTAAAACGGTCACCTTTGGAATGAATTTATCGAGTAATTACCTCAAAATTTTCTTCACGACACGATTGTCAGGTATTTTTTCTCTCAAATTAAAGCATGAATTCACAATATTTAATAATCTTGCATTGAATTCATCAAACATCTCACTTTTTAACATCTTAATGGTTTCAAATTGAGTGGTGAGTTTTTGGAGTTTCGAAGCTTTGGCGACACTTGTTCCCTCATGGGTGAGTTGGAGTATATCCCATGCCTCCTTAGATGTTTCACGAATCATAATCCGACGAAAGTCATCCAGTTTGACCGCACTAAAAAGAGAGTTTGAACCATGAAAATTAAAATTAGCTAACTTGATCTTAGTCTCATTCCATCTTTCTACGGGTTTAGGTACACAAACCTCTCCTTCTAGGCATGTCGGTAGGGTCCATCTTTTAACTACCGATAGCCAAACCCGCTATTCTAAGGATTTAAATGCCGACCTCTTACGCGTTTTCCAATATGCGCAGTTGGAACCATCAACAATAGGAAATTTTGTAAAAGGTAAATTTTCCATTTTTAAATCCCAATTAAACAAAGGATCATAATACAATAATTTAGTGTTCCCGCTCTAGTACCAATCTGAGAGGCCAAAAATTATAAGATTTTCTCTGATACCACTTGTTGGCCTAATTTTAAAATTCTAAATATGAGATGGTTCACACAATATATCAAACTTGAAATTTCCTTCAAATTAAACAATTAAAATTCCAAAATTTTAATTTTCACAAAATTAAAATTAAACTCAACTATACAAATATTTAATTTTCTTTCAAAAAAAGATCAAATAAACCCAATTCAAGTTCTAGATATGCCAAACAAACAAAGAATGAATATTTTCAAATTAAATTTCTTGACTTGAATTAAACTAAAATTACCCAAACATAATTAGCATCAAAATTACACCATTGTTGTGAATAAACCAATTTTTATCTTTTTAATTCTACACATGCATCTATGTGATTTTAGCAAGATAAAAATAGAAACAAACTCACAACATCGCGACGTACGAGAAAAACCTATAACGGGAAAAACCTCGGACGGCCCAGCCAACAAATCCACAAGGTATAGTTTTACATAAACAAGATAAAAGACTTACTTCCTCGACTCGACTCCCTCTCAAGCCTTTACTCTTCATCTTTCTTCTACCTCTGCCTGGTTGGTAACTTTGGAATCCACCACAGTCTTATAATCCACCGATAGGGCTCAGCCATTGTCAAACATATGAAAGCCTCTCCTCAGTATACACACCACAAATCATAACAAACACGGACTCCTCTATTGGAAACATTTTCTTTTGGGATGAGAATAAAACTCGGTTCCAACTTGATGATCTCAAAACATAATATATTGAGAAACTTGGATCATACTAAACTATGGGTGTAAACTTTGTGTTTTGATGAGGATTAAACCATAAAAATCAAGAACACAAAATGGAACTTTTCGATGGAAAGATTTTTCTCTCTAAAGCACTTGAAAATTATGAAAAATTCTCTCTAAAAATGTTGTTCCTACACATATTAAATTAGGTAAAAAGTTAGTGGGGAAATGAGCGGTTAAAATTAAAAACTGACAAAACTGTGCAAAAATCGCCAGGTCATTCGAATGACTTTTGAATGTCGTTCGAACAACTTGGTTCGAAAAAGATTTCATAGTACAAATAGGTAAAAGTCTCGTTAGGTAAAACTCGTTCGAATGATGTCGTTCGAATGAAATTTCAGAAAATAAATACGAAATTCATTCGATATCTCATTCGTGGTTCGTTCGAACGTCATGGGCATCTCGTTCGAACGAGATCCCAGTTTCATTCGAATGACTTTTCAGAAAATCCAAAAATGCTTTTTAAGCCCAGAAACTTTTATGTATAGTTTTAAAACGATTTTATGAAGAAAAAAAAAGTCGTTATGACAAACGTTTTATATAAAAAAACACCCATAAAAAATAACAAAGTATATATATATATTAAATGCATTCATAAATTTAGAGACCTTGGAATTTAAATGTTGATGATGTATAAGCTTGGAACAAAAATCGACATTAATTATCTATTCATTGTCTTAAACTCAATCGTCATAGGCTTGAAAGGATATAACAAACTACTATCTTATGACTCAATTAGTTTTGTCCGGAATTAAGCTAACACTACAAATAGACTCAATTAGATATTTGCCCTTATAAAGGGGAAAGTATTCTTTCATATTTAGTAAGAAGGACAAGATGGTACTCCGATCGTGAGTCGCTCAATTCATCGTATGCGTCAGACATCTATACAAAAAAACATCCTGATGGCACCCATTTATGATGTCTTTATCAGAGTGAAGCTGGAAAAAAGCAATGGAATAAATCCATAGAGGAGAGTTTGGAACTCACATAAATGGCCATATTCTAGCCAAGAATATTATTCACCAAGGGTATTAGTGGAGTACTCTTCAGCATGACTGGAATTTCTATGTCCAAAGATGTCCGAAAGTCCAATAATTTAAAATTTTACAACACATACCTCCGAGGGAATTGTACAACATAATGTTAACTTGTCCTTTTTCAACTTGGGAAATCGATATCATTGAAAAGCAAACTCCATGAGTTCATTCTGGTAGCTATAGATTATTTCACTAAATGGGTTGAAGCGGAGTCATACGATGTGATGAATGCCAAGAAAGTGGCGCAATTCATACAAAAGAGTATCATCTGTAGATATGGAGTACCGTTTGAGCTGATTTGTGATAATGGAATGAACTTCAAGGTAGAGGTTACAGAACTCGTTGAAGAATACGAAATCCAGAGACATAACTCTTCTCTGTATTTCCCACATACCATTGTACAATAAAAAAATAAAAAAATGTGAAAGTGATACTAAGCAAGATTATCTAATGATGTCGAGATTGGCCTGGTCGGATTCCATATGCACTTTGTGGATATCAAACCACTATCAGAAAACCTACAGGATCCATGTCATACTCACCTGTATATGGGATGGGAGAAATATTTCTGATTAATAATGGAAATCCATTTTTTAAGAGTTCTACTGGAGATCCAAATATCTAAAGTTGACTAGATAAAGATCAAATACGATGAACTAGGATTACTCGAAAAATAACGGATACTGGCACACTATTACATATAGGGCTACCATAAATGAATCGTTGGGGCGTTTAATAAGAAAGTCAAGGACAGAGGAGTAAATAAGGAGACTTAATGTTGAAGGAGGTTATAGAACCCATATGTGATCCCCGAGGTAAATTTGAGCCTAATTGTATGGGGCTATATGTTGTGAATAAGATCATGTAAGGTGGTGAAAATTTCCTAGTTGATCTCGATGGAAAAGAATTAGCCAAACTGACTAATTTATATCATATCAAGAAGTACTACCTGAGAAAAGGGAAGTCTTTAAGCAACTCATAAGAACAAAATATGACCTGATCCTCTATTAAGTCAAAAGAAAATTCCTCAAAGACCATCGCTAAGTCAATTTCACCACATAATGGAGGTACGTAGATAACCCTCAGGGGTTAACCCCTTCGGGGGTGAGGCCTTTCTATTTTCATTTTGTCTCATCTTTTAGATTTAAAAAAAATTGTTGTAAAGTCATTAGGATGACAAAGAAAGGTTTGAGGCACATGGGGTGGTCATCTTTCATTAAATTAAATACTTTCATTACAAACATACATTCATCATCATCAGAAAAAACAAGTTACACAATACCTTAAGAGAATTACTACCAACACTGTCAGAAGAGGTAAAATCTTATTTAACGGAGATATTTATGTTGCGTGAACCACTTTTATCACTCGTCTCCATCTGACCAGCCCTCGCGTGGTTAAATAAGAGAATAAGGGTACTAGACCATATCAATCCATCTCAAGGAATTTGGTAGAGATATATCAAGGACCTTATGAAAAGAAAATAATATTGTACTTGGACTATTAGAAAGAAGAGCTAAAAGTGTGAGCTTCCATGCTTGAACTCTATCTCCATTAATAAGGAGAGGGGACTGACCGATCGATCATCCTGAAAAGGCCCTAACACCAATCCATCCTCAGGCCAAATACATAATAATCAAACTGTTCCCGCAGGTCTGGATATCCAAAATCTATTTAAAGTGACACGTTATGAAAACGAAAACTGTAATAAATTTGATATTATGGAAATAAGATTTTTGCCTTTTTTTTGCCTTAATTTTTTCCTTTGCATATCTACCTCATGTATATATGATAATAAACATGAAATAATAAATAACTCGAAAAAAAAACAATAACATTTGTCAAAATAAAAATATGCTTTCACTTTTTACATACATAGTTGTTCTAGGAATAAAAAGGCAACTCCATTTAATCCTCAATAAAAAAATAAAAAAAATAAAAGCAATCACTAGATCCCACAAAAAAAGAGTCTCCATAATCCTATTCAACATCTTTGGAGTTATATACAATCTCTCAAGTCGAAGCACCTCTCGTATCACCGGACCTCCTGAGGGAACCATAGGAGATGTAGGCCCTTGATACCAAGGATGTACCCTTCATGAGGACTCGGGAACGTCCATTGCAGGATAACCATACATAAAGGGATTAGAAGAATTATCTATTACGGTGTGTTCCAGACTCGAGTCTCTCATTTTCTTTCAAATGAAGTCTAGATACGAGCTCGTGGTTCAAGATATCTACTCTAACACCGCACAAGGGAAAAAAAGCTTATAATAAAATAGATCAACACATCACGATTTGATTTAAAGAAAATAAAGACAGTAAAAAAATCAAATAAAATACATTGCATACCTCAACTCCCTCAGGCATGGAGAAATAAGGCTGAGAAGAGGGAATAGACGTCTTATAATGGACCTAGTCACAATCGATGAATTACACAGATAGACCAGGTACACGGACAACCAGGAGATTCGCTGCAGTGAGGATTTTCCTCGCTGGGGTGAACCTTTGGCGATAATACAACGCAAAACTAAAAAGAAATCTCTGGAACTTAGCATTACTAGTGAAAGACTACCATTGCAGTGAGGAAGAATCTCGTTATGGTGAAAGTCATGTGACAGATGAAGCAGCCAACACAAAATGCATAATATAAGATATGTTTCAAAATAATTTATTTTTTATTTCATTTTAAAGTCCAAAGATTCATATCAAAAGACCTAAGTACACACCAAAAGTCTTTTACATAAAAATAACTAGTGTGAGAAAAAATATGTTCGTGAATCTACGTGTATGTTTACCTTCCAAATAGTGGTACAAAAGGAAACACATGGAATATGAGGATGTCCGTTGAGTGATTTGCATGAAGCTTTGCAGGAACGACCTCAAGGACCAAACTCGAAGTGGGTTTTGTTCAACAGAATAACAAAATACTAATCCTATAGGATCATGAGTATAATGAATACTTATCAATTTTGTGACGAAACACACAAAAATAAATATTACAGACAAATTAATCATCAATGATATGACTCCCCTGACCAAGGCATAAAAAGATAGACAGACATACTGGAACGAATCGTAAGGGACTCCACAATCATTTGAAAATTTTATACCAATTTCCTATCAAACACTAGCAAACATATCAAAATACCAATGTGTAATGAGAGTGAAATATAAGTAATAACATGAAACAATTAATGAAAGCATATTAAACCAATTCATATAATTACTAAAAGGAACATATACCAAGTATATCAAATAACTCCATAAGATACGATATAGAAACTTCATTTTAAAAGATTATGCTTTCACTAATTCAACTCCAAATTTTTAAAGGAGCTCTCTGTGACACCCCGCCCAATTAAATATAGGGTGATCAGTCCTCTACCAATTTAAAACAGGATAGTCAGTTGGTTCATTCTCAGCATCACTGTCGAAAAACTTTTTAACATATTAATCACCTATTATAAAATTAAGCTAGGTGTCAAAACATTTCCAATTTAGTAAAACCAAGTAAATCCATTTCTATTAAATTTTAAAATATAATCCATTCATCACACATCGGAATGTAAATAAATACTGAACATGAATCAAGTACTGCAGTAAATAAGACTGAGTAAAACTCTCAGTTCAAAACTCCAAACCATACAATAAACTGAATACAATATCTCTGATGGAAGAACTAGAAGTGGGCGGTCTATGCCCTAAATAAGAAGTCTAGATGAAACTGAATGGAAACAATAGATGCGTCTACTGCAAGGACCTACAGCTTCCACAACAGCTGCAGCACGTCAAGCAGTCCAACTCTCTAAATCTAATACTCTTGTGGTTGAGTACCTGATATAATACATATATATAGCAAAAGAGAGAAGAGATACAAGAAACGGGTCAGAGCCCGATGTGTAAAAATATTTTAGCAAGTATTTAAAACTGTTTCTTAAAACAAGTCTTATACGCATGTTAGTTATCGAACTCTCACATGAGTTTCTCACCTCTCGTCTATTGTGCACGCCTAACGTACATCTAATCTCCCCCTAGTTATACCTCCCAGTCTAACTAGTCAGAAACCATACTAATACTAACTATGATCACTAGTAGTATTCCCTTATCGCCCGTACAATACACTATTCAGATGGTTTATCTCACATACTGAATTACATTATTCACCATTTGAATAGTTAATCTTTTAATCACTAAGATTATTTTACTTCTCATTTTCATTTTATCTACTAGTCTCACAAAGTAGAAAGTTACCCAAGTACATTCATACATATATATAGTCTCATCATCTCTATATATATTCACTAATCCTGTACCCTTAGGTTAAGACCACTTGGTGCAATGTAACAATTATTATTATTACCAAGTCTACTAATTTCACACAGTAGCAATATTCACAAGTCCATATATATATATATAATCACATCATCCCTATACATATATATATACTAATCCTGCACCCCCGGCTAAGACCCATTAATGCACCTATTAATAATAATTCAGCACCCCCGGGTTATCACCCATTAGTGCGCCTAACAATATAATATTGCATCCCCGGGTTAGCACCCATTAATGCACCTATCAATATTAATCCAGCACCCCCGGGTTATCACCCATTAGTACACTTAATAATAGAGTTTCTACACCCCCGAGTTATCACTCATTAGTGCTCTTAACTCTAATATCACATAATAGGCATACACACATCCTATTATAATTTATAGGTATTTCTCCAACCTACATATATACTCCCCATACGTATTTTAACCTCGTTACTACATATAGTATAAATAATTAGATTACTATCTCTCTCGTAATCCCCAAGGTACATTCTCTCTAAACCGAAATAATTAAAGTATTAATTCTCACATACTTTTCCCAAAATTTCATCTTATTTAAATTTACTATTTGGCAGTTTCTCTCACTCCAATAAACCGGCAAACTCAAAACTAAACTTTGAGAAAATTCCCAAAAATTCCCTTTGTCGCTCGAACCAGAAGGGTTGTCGTTTGAATGAATTCGTTCGAGCGACTTCACGCGAGATGCCATCTCGCTCAAACGACTTCGCGCGAGATCGCGCGAGATTGCACTATTCGTCTTCTTCACCAAACTTCAGCGTTTTTAACCATTTTTGAACCTAAAAACCTCTAAGATTCAATTCCCAACAACTCATCATCAATACCCATCAACACCTAACAGGTTATAAGTCATTCCTAACCTCCTAGGATCATTAATTCGTCATAAATCACCATAATTATATAAAAACCCCAAATTAATTTACATGAACCCTAGTTTCCAAAATTCTAATTCAAGAACCTAATCAACCCAGATTCGTTCATCAATATATAATCAAATTCTGTGATTAATCCTCTACATACATGAAGGAATTCCAACCACTAATTAAATCAATCCTTAATCATAATTTAAATCTCTAATTTTCACCCAATTAACATATAAATCATGATTAATTCCACCTAGACTAACATGAGCATGATTATTACTAAAAGAATGCAAGTAATAAACACTTGCCTCGAATATAAAGGTCTGATCCGTTGGTGATGTTGGTATACACGCGTTCCTCTCTTCGCGATCTACGCGTTGGTGGTCACGGTTATACAAGGTGACACCAAACGAGCCTTCTCTCTTGGAATTTGGCTTTCCCTCACACCCTCCATGGCCGTTCTTGATTTGTGTAACCTATTAAACCTAATGGAATTTCCTTAGATGATGTAATTAATCCCAATTTTCGTCCATTAATTTAGCCCAAAAATACAATTTACCAAAATGCCCTCTCGGGGTGCCGGTTAGGCCTAAAATCGCCCCGAGACCCAAACTAAACACCCGGGTATACTATTTTGACTATCTCGACCCTTCCGGACTCAACGGAGCACTCTAAATGACCATACGAGTTTATAAAAATAAATTCTCTTTTTATCCCATTTAATTAGTCCCGACACGACTCACACGCGTGACAGACTTAAATTATCAAACTGCCGTATTTCTCACTTCCGACGATTTATCAAATATCATAATTACATATTACATATCACACAGTAATATTCAATAGTTCACAACAATAAGTATTAACCCTTGGCACACTAGTTAATAATTATTTAAATCCGGATTAATAACAAATTAATTTCTCACATTTTAATTTAATTAATCCAACAATAATAATTAATTGCATATTTATTCCCATAATAATAATTAATCACATAATTATTTAAATCGTCAGAAATACGGGCTATTACATACTTCCCCCTTACAATGGAATTTCGTCCCGAAATTCGGAAAAAGTATACTAGGTACAGACAACGCTGTAAAAATATTGCGCATCACATCCCAGCGCTCACAAATAAGCTACTCCGTACCACCCATATAGTACGCTATCGAATACCCTTAATAATGAACACTACACATGTGTTTGCTTTAAACTCCAGGTTACCCTGTCATATAGGCTCTTGCCCAAGCCTTTCTGCTTAAGTTTCACTACTTCAACTTTATTTTAGATACTCACTATCTAGCCTTCTACTATTTACACTTAGTAGATTTATTCTCTTTTCATATACATACGACTTCGTCTCGGGTCGTGCTTACAAGTAAATTATTCCCACCTTTAACTATCAAGTAGGACAACAACCAAGTTTACCATGTCGCACTTCTGCTGGAATTCTGCCCGAACGTGAACTTATAGGAATTAGTTGGACACAAACTCCACTAGTGGAAGGTTCTACTCTCGTCCTCCCCTAAGATCTCAGCGTTCACATAAAATTTTCTCTCCCACATTCGATTATACCGCTTGTCTTGCCCATCCCTCTGTGGGTATTAGGCTGTACTCAATCGCATCTTAGTACCTATAATCTCACCATCTCAGCTACATGAGAAGATCCTTGGGGATACTCTTCCATTCTCTAGAGGAAGAAGCACCTACTGGTTTCTAATTGTCCACCATTTTTCTAACAGTTAGCTGACCCACTACAGACTAACTTTGAAGGTTAATCTACATTAAACCCATCACCACTGTTGTTTGTATTCTGATACCTTTTATACTCTCCTGAATAAATTTCAACTTTATTTTGAAACGTAAGTCTCTGACAAAACTTCGTGAATAATCTTCGGCTTACCCGACTACATGTTATCGAATTCACATGCTAATCATAATCCATTACCTGATTCAGCTCATTTAGGGCGCCCATACACCCTATGCCTCAAGCATCATTATACAAAAGACATAAAATTATCTTACCTCAATTCTTGCACACTCGGTATGCTGATGTGGTAGGGGTACACTTAACCACCCCACTAGTCAAAACTTAATTAATCCTTCAATGGAATCATTCATCTATTCCGAAAAATACTAAGGCCAGGCTACTCTATTGGCCTTAAGTTATAAAAGAATTATCAACTATCAAATATATTCTCCTATAGGTACAATAACCAACATACAAAACTTATGTACTATCGACCAAACTTCTCTCCAACTACCGACATTCGCTAGTTTCATGCGCGGGATGTCTTGCAAAGCGAAATCCAAACAAGGAACCCCCCTGATACACTACTATCTAACCTAGTCGGTTGTTGAGGTCCGTAAGGCCTCCAGTACCTCCTATGTACTTTCCCATAATCTACGTATTGTGACATAAAAGTATTTCTCATCCACTCTCATGTCCCTAACAATGTAACATGAAGCATGACGCCCTCACTATCCCAAGTACTTGGCGCTATAAATATATAACGAGCTATATTTCACCGCTCGATAAGAACACAATGTATTCTAAGTCTTAATAGACAAATAAATCCCTATGCTCGGGAATCGCATATAATTAGACACTACACTCGCCGAGGTCTATAATACCATAAAAGTTTCATATGTATACATATCTAGGCCCAACCCTATTTCAGGTTGCACCGCACAAAACTAAGATCACTTCTCCCGAACTATCCGGCACGACAGTCATAACACTACATATTTACTATCGTTTAACCATATGGTAATTAATCACTACACATTACCATAATAAACTCTACTAAAGCTGACTCAATGTAGTAGTAAATTACAACAACAAAACACATTCTTAGGGCCCGCCCGGTTCGCTCATGAGCAATCATCAAAATGCCCTACTAACAACGAGGAATACGTTTGTAACAAGACTGTTAAAACTAATGTTCCCACTAAACTCGACCCACACGCTAAGTTTAGGGTTTCTAATTTACATAAAAGTTGTGGCACACCCATGTCACTAGAATCTATCCTTTACTCACAAGGAAGAAGCAAAACCTCGTCGATCTCGCCAAATCACAGGGTCTTAGCACGTGGCTGCCATCACGACCCATGAACATCTGCCGTTGTCATACATCCTAGGATTTAATCCTTTGGTTGTCCTCTCTCATCACGGACAATTTATTCCATCTTGTGGATTTCGCGCCCATTATTAAAACGTTGGCCCAAACTCTCCAGACCTCAATTATAGCTTTATAAAACTCTCTTTTACATCCCGGGTCCCGTAGACTCTGACATACTGTATGCTACTATTAACGAGGACTCTACTGGTCCAGACTGAACCCATCATTCTCGGGTTATAAATTTCTTGGGCGTAATTCTTTTGACCCCGAATTCTTTCGCTGGAAGTCTCGCTCCTCCAGTCGTTATGCTTAACTGGCACGGTTTACCATTTCTAATCTCTTCGGTCTCACTTCTCAATTGTGGACACATTCAACACTTGTAGTTTTGTTTCCTTTACATAAGGAAAACTTCACGAACTATTTCCCATCACTGGTCCCACTTACCATTTTGGGAATGTCCTCTTGGACTGACAGTCTCAATTCACAATTATTCTTCCACTGTCCCTTTGGCTACGCTAGCTATCCGGAGCTATGGTTGGCCTCTACAGCCTGATTGACTTCATCATCCACTTGAATTCAATCACTTAACATCATCTAACTGAGTTCCCTATTGGGTATACTCTCATGTGGGGTTTCACTAACACCGTTAAATTCAGTTTCTGCTCTTCAGCAGGTTCATTAACCCTCTTTACTCCCTTCTCTTAGAAGGACTGCAATCACTAGCAACCGTATAACTTTGATGACATCAACATTAGTCATCCTAGATGGATTTCTCATTCATACTGGTATTCTACTCACGGGTCCTTTATCAACTACAAACCCTTTGTATAATATATACCCCTCTGCTAGGTACAAAGTTCATTATGCAATTCAACCTTTCTCTCATGATCGGTTTCAATCTTACCCATTGTGCTAAACATCAAAATTTCACTCACATTTTGTTATCACATCGAATGGAAGACCTCACGGTCAAATCGTACCCAAATTTCTCTCTAAATTTCAAATACACATCTTCATATGTGGTTATTGCCTTTAATCACTACATGATGCTCCTAAGAGCTGTAGTTTTTAACTACAATTTAAATTCTGAGTGTCGTCACGCCCCACTCTACATAATTTCCATCGGATTTTCTACCTCCGCTGGTCTGTTACACTTTCTCATTTTCTTTTCTGCATCTTCACCGATGGGTTTTCAAAAGATTCCCTCTGATTTCCCCTTTATCGACTATGTTAGGTGGCCCTAAATTCACGCAACTGTTACCTATGACTGTGTCCTGGGAACCCACGGTTCCCGAGTGATGATTTTACTATCTCTAGTTTAAGTAATTCTCGTGGTGATTTTTGTCCTAACCACTCCTACCCGATTACTTTATGTCTTCTGTTGAACCTTTTCTCCCGTGATTCTTCTTACGACCCTCGCTGGTCATTCTAAAATGTTCGGGGTTCGAATCACACCGAATTTCGTATAATGAGTCACATCCATTATAATTCGTACTAGGAGAACGTAAGTCGCATACGTGAGGGAACACAACAATCCTATCATAAGGCTCTACATCAAATAACGATACGTTGAAACGTAATAAGCCGCACAGATCCTAAGGACACTAGAACCTGATGCACTGATACCACCTGTGATACCCCGCCCAATTAAATATAGGGTGATCAGTCCTCTACCAATTAAAAACAGGATAGTCAGTTGGTTCATTCTCAGTATCACTGTCGAAAAACTTTTTGACATATTAATCACTTATTATAAAATTAAGCTAGGTGTCAAAACATTTCCAATTTAGTAAAACCAAGTAAATCCATTTCTATTAAATTTTAAAATATAATCCATTCATCACACATCGGAATGTAAATAAATACTGAACATGAATCAAGTACTGCAGTAAATAAGACTGAGTAAAACTCTCAGTTCAAAACTCCAAACCATACAATAAACTGAATACAATATCTCTGATGGAAGAACTAGAAGTGGGCGGCATATGCCCTAAATAAGAAGTCTAGATGAAACTGAATGGAAAGGATAGATGCGTCTACTGCAAGGACCTACAGCTTCCACAACAGCTGCAGCACGTCAAGCAGTCCAACTCTCTAAATCTGATACTCCTGTGGTTGAGTACCTGATATAATACATATATATAGCAAAAGAGAGAAGAGATACAAGAAACGGGTCAGAGCCCGATGTGTAAAAATATTTTAGCAAGTATTTAAAACTGGTTCTTAAAACAAGTCTTATATGCATGTTAGTTATCGAACTCTCACATGAATTTCTCACCTCTCGTCTATTGTGCACGCCTAACGTACATCTAATCTCCCCCTAGTTATACCTCCCAGTCTAACTAGTCAGAAACCATACTAATACTAACTATGCTCACTAGTAGTATTCCCGTATCGCCCATACAATACGCTATTCAGATAGTTTATCTCACATACTGAATTACATTATTCACCGTTTGAATAGTTAATCTTTTATTCACTAAGATTATTTTACTTCTCATTTTCATTTTATCTACTAGTCTCACAAAGTAGAAAGTTACCCAAGTACACTCATACATATATATAGTCTCATCATCTCTATATATATTCACTAATCCTGCACCCTTAGGTTAAGACCACTTGGTGCAATGTAACAATTATTATTATTACCAAGTCTACTAATTTCACACAGTAGCAATATTCACAAGTCCATATATATATATATATATATATATACTAATCCTGCACCCCCGGCTAAGACCCATTAGTTCACATATTCTAGAAATCCTGCATCCCCGGGTTAGCACCCATTAATGCACCTATCAATAATAATTCAGCACCCCGGGGTTATCACCCATTAGTGCGCCTAACAATATAATATTGCATCCCCGGGTTAGCACCCATTAATGCACCTATCAATATTAATCCATCACCCCCGAGTTATCACCCATTAGTGCGCCAAACAATAATCATCTTTGTACCCCCGGGTTATCACCCATTAGTACACTTAATAATAGAGTTTCTACACCCCCGAGTTATCACTCATTAGTGCTCTTAACTCTAATATCACATAATAGGCATACACACATCCTATTATAATTTATTGATATTTCTCCAACCTACATATATACTCCCCATACGTATTTTAACCTCGTTACTACATATAGCATAAATAATTAGATTATTATCTCTCTCGTAATCCCCAAGGTACATTCTCTCTATGCCGAAATAATTAAAGTATTAATTCTCACATACTTTTCCCAAAATTTCATCTTATTTAAATTTACTATTTGGAAGTTTCTCTCACTCCAATAAATCGACAAACTCAAAACTAAACTTTGAGAAAATTCCCAAAAATTCCCTCTGTCGCTCGAACCAGAAGGGTTGTTGTTTGAACGACTACGTTCGAGCGACTTCACGCGAGATTCCATCTCGCTCGAACGACTTCGCTGGAGATCTCCATCTCGTTTGAACCACTTCGCGCGAGATTGCACTATTCGTCTTCTTCACCAAACTTCAGCGTTTTTCACCATTTTTGAACCTAAAAACCTCTAAGATTCAATTCCCAACAACGCATCGTCAATACCCATCAACCCCTAACAGGTTATAAGTCATTCCTAACCTCCTACGATCATTAATTCGTCATAAAGCACCATAAATATATAAAAACCCCAAATTAATTCACATGAACCCTAGTTTCCAAAATTCCAATTCAAGAACCTACTCAACTCAGATTCGTTCATCAATATATAATCAAATTCCGTTATTAATCCTTTACATACATGAAGTAATTCCAACCACTAATTAAATCAATCCTTAATCATAATTTAAATCTCCAATTTTCACCCAATTAACATATAAATCATGATTAATTTCACCTAGACTAACATGAGCATGATTATTGCTAAAAGAATGCAAGTAATAAACACTTGCCTCAAATATGAAGGTCTGATCCGTTGGTGATGTTGGTATACACGCGTTCCTCTCTTCGCGATCTACGCGTTGGTGGTCACGGTTATGCAAGGTGACGCCAAATGAGCCTTCTCTCTTGGAATTTGGCTCTCCCTCACACCCTCCATGGCCGTTCTTGATTTGTGTAACCTATTAACCCTAATGGACTTTCCTTAGATGATATAATTAATCCCAATTTTCGTCCATTAATTTAGCCCAAAAATAAAATTTACCAAAATGCCCTCTCGGGGTGCCGGTTAGGCATAAAATCGCCCCGGGACCCAAACTAAACACCCGGGTATACTATTATGACTATCTAGACCCTTCCGAACTCAACGGCGCACTCGAAATGACCATACGAGTTAATAAAAATAAATTCTCTTTTTATCCCATTTAATTAGTCCCGATACGACTCACACGCGTGACAGACTTAAATTACCAAACTGCCGTATTTCTCACTTCCAACAATTTATCAAATATCATAATTCCATATTACATATCACACAGTAATATTCAATAGTTCACAACAATAAGTATTAACCCTTGGCACGCTAGTTAATAATTATTTAAATCCGGATTAGTAGCAAATTGATTTCTCATATTTTAATTTAATTAATCCAACAACAATTATTAATTGCATATTTATTCCCATAATAATAATTAATCACGTAATTATTTAAATCGCCAGAAATACAGGGTATTACAATCTCCCCTTAAGGAAGAAATCTTTATCCCCCTTTTTTGTCATGAAATTTACAAAGGAAACGAGATGAGAATCAATAAATGATCTTGAAAAAGGATAATCAAAGGGACTGGAACTAATATACCACAATATCTAATTCAGATAAAAGTTAAATATTAGATATGAACACAAGGTAATCATATATAAGGCAACGATGATAGAAATGAAAAGTAATGACCTAATCTATGTCACCTAAAAGGCTAAAAATCTACTATCCCTAACTAAAATCTCCTTGACATGTTATAGCATAAACTACGAAAAAAAATTCCCTTCTATCGTATCGCTAGATTTCTTTTGTCAAAAAATTGGTTGTCCCCCTAAATCAAGTCTTATCTCCCCATTGGAAACTTTTTCCCATTTTAGGAAAGATGAAGAGATTAAGAAATCGAAATCTATCAGGATGGGAGGAACATAGTGTGACACCTCGCCTAAGTAAATACAGGGTGAACAGTCCTTTATCAAATTAAAACAAGTTTCTCATTCGGATCATTCTTAGCATCACTATCAAAAACTTTTTAATTACTAATCACCTATGTCAAATTAAACCGGTCCCAAATTTTATCCTTCATTACACAAATAACTATTACATGCAGAAAACCAAAATAAACCATACACCATAATTAAGTCTGTATCATCAGGAGATATATATAAATAAAATCCTACCAAAAAAACTACCGGCTACAAACTCCAAGTCCAAATACAAATCAAATGATGAAACCAACTGGTAGTAAATAAAACCAAATAAATGTTTGAACTGAATAACTAAAATTCAAAGACAACATGTCCATAATTGAACACTACACAAAAACGGCAATTTGGCACACCTTGATATTAAAAATCTGGCACACTTTAAAATCGTGCCAAATTTTGGCACTGTTTAAAAGCGTGCCAAAATTGATTACAACTAAATAAAATATAAATAACCTAAAAAATAATCTCCCTCTAATTTTTCATCTCCCGCACTCTCTCCTCTTTCATTATCAATCTTTCACTTTCTCTCTCCTACTCCTACGCGAGATTTATCGATGTGGAGAAGTGAAAAAGGAAGATTATAGGGATTTTCGTCAATGAAGCTTAGGAAAGGTATTTTACTCTCTCTCTCTCTCCCTTTCCCTCTATCTCTCTCTCTCTCCAACCTCTTCTTGCGACCAAACCTTTGTTATAGGTAAGGTATTTTACTTTTGGGTTTTGATTTAACATTAGCATTTTGATTTAACATCAGGGTTTTGATTTAACATTCAAATATTTTTCTCACACCTCTCATTTTTTGCTCTGCATCCACTATCATAAAGAGACCTTCACAGAGTTGAGAGAGAACCAAATTGTTGGGTGTTTGTTTCTGGTCAGGTATTCTACAAGTTTTGGGGTTCTTAAATTTAGGGGGGTGAGTGTTTGATGAATAATGTTAATGATTTATTTGATTAAATTTTATTTTTGAGGTCTCCTATAAGTATTAGATCTCACTCTTTGAAACCCTATTCATGGTTTAAAATCATGTTCAAATCTAGATTTTCAAAATCATATTTTAATATTTGGGGGTTTTATGTGTTAAAAAGATGGTCAAATATTGTTTTTGCTTTTTATATATTTATTAAGAAGCAATTTTTAAATCCTATTATAATCATTATTGTTCATGTACTAGAGCCATGTGAACTTAAGGAAATATTTTATATCCAATGCATTTTCTGTTTTATGTTCATACATGACTATTGTTGTTCATTTGGTTTGGATGTTGCATTATTTTCAAAATATGGGTTACTGATTTTGATTCAATTTAGTGAAAGATGTTATATTGCAATGTCCTTATTAATTTTATTCTCTAAGTATTTGAAGCTCATGTTGGTCACTACAGACTTGATTGTGTGTGTGCTACAAAGGTTTAACACATTTTTTAATTATTGTGATAATGCAGGGATTTTCCTATTTGAAGTTTTGTTATGGATGTGAAATGATAAGTATGCTCATGAAATATCATATAAATTGTGTTTTTTCTCAAAGCTTTAGACCAACTCACAAAGGTTAGTTATTTTTTATGGTTTGGAGGTTGTTTGTTTATATATTTGGGTGTAAATTAACGTGATTTATTTTTTTAATCTAATTTATAGGTATAGAATTACGTCCAATCATCGCCACTTACATCGTCCAATAATCACAAGGTAGGCATACAAGGTGTCCTATATACAAGTAAATTTCAAATAGGGTTGTACTCTAAACACAATAGATATATTCACTGTTCAGTATTCATGAAAAAAGTGTAAGTTTTCTGGGGTGTATGAATATAGTTCAATTATGCATCGTTTGGATTTTTGGTTGTTGGAATACGCTTTGGTCATTTATAGTGGGTGTGGAAAATTCACTCGTATCCTTTGTTTTAATGTCATAAGCATAATTAATTTGACTTTAAGCATGTGTATGCATTAAATTTAGTTCAATAATGGAAGTTAGCGGAACTATTTAGACTTTTGTGTATTCAGTGATTGTATAAATCAATGAACATTTTCCTTTTGTGTTTCATTTTCTATACCCTATGTATGCATACACAAGAGAAGAGACTGAAGTGTTGGACCAAAAAAAACATAAAAGTTGGCCTTCAAATGGAGTTATTCGCTTTAAGTAGTTCGTTTATTAGAGCTCTGTCATGTCATTTGAACTGGTAATTTTTTTGTGTGTGTTTGGTTTTGAGTAGTTAATTTTCTCAAATTTGATATATGTTGGTTGTGTTTATTAGGATACAAACCCATGTAAACGTCTGTTATTATGATGACTCTAACTGAATTTTGTGTGTGATTTTTATGACTCTCACCATTTGTCACCACCTGGAGCCAGCGCCATTCCAGAAACCTTAGTTATTATGCAACAAAGAACACTCACAATCAAAAGCCACCACAATTAATATGGAAGTATACCATTTTGTAAACCAGGTATCTCATACTCGTTATGTTAATTATTTTTTAAACACAATAGGAATATGAGTATTGTGTTTATTATGTTGCAAGGGCAATTGTCAAACAACACTTCGATGAAACAATATATAGTAGACAAGTTTATGTGCTTTATATTGCCATCGTTACATGTTAATTCTGAGGCATTAATTTTCAATTGCAGAGAATGACAACCCTATAGATTTCTTGGAGCTTCCTATTTCAGTTAGGTCTAAGTTCAAATTAAAAGAATTTGAACCAGATCCTGCTATGCCTTTCAATGAGGTCATCCTGCAATGCCTTTCAATGCGGGTAGTGTTAAAATATTTTCCCATTACCTTTTATTTTATGATAACTCAGAAAGTATATTGCCTATAATTTTCTAATTTAATTTGAGAGAGTGGGATACACTTCATATTACTAATGAGAGGTCTAACAATGTCTCGTACGAAAAAAATTTATAAAAAGGGATGTTGAAGAGGAGGTATAATAGGGGAATCACTAACTTTCTTTCAAAACTTGTTTTTCACATCACAAATCACAAATCACAAAGAGCTTAATATAACTTACGCATTTTAAAAACTTAATCTTCCTCGCGTAAAAATCTCATGTCCCAGTCTTCCTCAATTGACTTCATATCCAAGTACCAGTTTGATTTCAATGCATGCATACACGAAGGTTGATCAGTTTCCTTTTCTTTTCTATCTCTTTATTTTATTAGGCCGCATTACTATCCAAGATAGTAGCTATTATTTATTAGTAGGGTAGTTGAATATGCTTTGGTGTAATGGTTACTGTTGCGAATTGAAGGTTTAGGTTTCAACTCAAACCTTTAGGTTTGATCTGGATAGATATTTTAAAACTGTATGAGTTTTAAGTACTAAAATAAAATTTAAGATTACACAAGGACAACTAGGGGAGGACTACATTCACTTTCAGTTATACACGTTGAATGTTCAACTAGGAATCACGGATACTTCACTGGATGTGAAGTCTCCACACATGGATCACACACTTTTAAATCACACGCTCGAGTCTTGACTTGTGCAATAGGTTGTGGGTTAAATCAGAAAGTTTGATGGCAAGCAGGGCTTGCTGTTAGCCCTTAGGTGAGAGAAATATTTGGTTTGGTCCACTTTCGATTTCCAATATAAAAAACCACCATCTGAATAAAAAATAGTCGGTTATAAAACAATAAACTGGCGGCTAAATTGGTCTTAAAACCGAATGTTTCGGCCCGTTTCAGTTCGTCGGGATATTGGATTTTTCGAACACCCCTAAACTCAATAGTCGTTATAATGATATAATGTTTGCTTGTGATTGTTCATGATATTGACCTTCGGACATGTCTGCACTTTGACATGAAGGTCTGAATTAACAGAGGGAAGTGGTGAAGTTTCCCGGTCTATATCTGGCCCATTATTTAGTAGGTATTGATTAACGTGTGTTTGTTGGTTTAAATTTTCAATTTATGTGTTCCCTTTTTTTGTTAAGTACATCGATATCTTGATCTATGTACTCATTTTTCTTGACATTGCTTTGATACACTAATATTGTCTTCTTAAGGAATATTATGGCCATACTGAGCTTCGGATGGAGACACATCTGATTCCCCGGACGCTTACTCCTGTAATTGGTCCCACAAACTGGAATAAAGCTCTGGAAATCATTACATATGGCTCTCCTGAGCAGGTTTGATTTCACCTTCTCTAGTTTATAATGGATCATATTCTTTCTGGCCGTGTTTGTATTTTGACATACAGATCTGTATCTGCAGTAGCTGTTATAGCTGCTATAACAGTATTATAGCCACTGTTATAGCTGTTATAATCTTGTTATAGCAATTATATATATATATATATATATATATATATATATATATATATATATATATGTGTGTGTGTGTGTGTGTGTGTTCGATAGGAAGAATCATGTTTATGTGCCCATATCTTCAAATATCTCCGGATTTTCCATCCTCTATTTTGATTTTTTGTTAAAAATTTCTTCTCTTACTAATGGCACCAAAAAGAAAATGGAAGCATTCTCTTTTAAGGATATATGTTTTTCAGTTATTCAAACATATAATCTTGGAATGTTTTCGTGTGAAGGTAGTATGAACTATTAGCCATTTTGGCTACAAAATTTCATGTCACTATTTTGAAGGATAATATTATTTAGAATAATCATAAATTAAAACATAAAATAGTTCCAAAGAGAAACTAGAAATATGTAGAAAAAACTCTCATTTTTAGAACACTGTAACAAATGCCTCTATTTAGCATAGCACCAAATCCATTTTTATCTGTAAGAAAGACTCCAATATCCCTATAAATTGAATTCACATGAGGTCATCAGTTGTCTTTAGTTACCGATGTCTGCGCAAGAAGAGATAAAAAAAATTAACTTATGCGAATTCATAAGCAAGGTTAGGAGTGCCTGCCAGTCAGAGCTATTAATATCAACCTACATACAAGTCATAGTATGAAACACGGGGGAAGTAGAAGAAGCAGCATAACTAAGTGCCTAAAATGATAGACTTAGCTATCAATTATAACAGTTAGCTAGTTTGCCGACACGAGAAAGAAAGAGTAGCGAACATAAATTTATTATCCGACTTGATAATTGGAAAAACTCCACATTAGATACGCCATGAAGAAGTTTGAACACATTTTCACCATAATCATCTTCAATATCTCACCTTTAACGGATTTCAATGTCAACTCTTGCCTCTACTAAAGATGACAGGTTTTTGAATGAGAAATCCTCCAACACAGAATCTGTGAGATATAGGTGTTGAAGGGAAGGGGCATTTATTAGAGGACAACCATGATATTTAGGACTATATATTCAAAAATCCATTTTGAGCCTTTTCTGTACATGAGCACATATACTTAAGGTGAATAAATTATCGCAATTCATTCCGAGTATGATCAGATCCTCAAGAACTGGACAGCTAGAGAAAAGCTTGTGAGCATACTCATCATTTCCATATTCATCCAAAATGATATGGTTGGAGATAAATTTTATGATACCAAGATCAATAATAATGCCAAGTTAATAACAGTAATATAAGCAATAATCAACCCCACAAGAGGTGTGTGTGTTTCTTTATTGATGATAATACAGTTTGGGTGATGTGTTATTAGCAGAGAGCCAAATCACGGGGAGTACAATAATAATAATAATAATAATAATAATAATAATAATAATAATAATAATAATAATAATAATAATAATAATAATAATAATAATAATAATAATAATAATAATAATAATAATAATAATAATAATAATAATAATAATAGAGGCCCCCTAAGGCATTGGGGGTCATATATTTATAATTTAAGTTATACAATTCATATACATTTAGGAGTCTTAGTAATTATCCAACAGTTAGGATATGATCCCACTTCTAATAGAACTGAAGGTGTCATGTAGTGTCCAGTCTGTTATGGTCTCTAGAGTACCAATTGTAGTTAAACTGGGATTGTCCACCCATAGTTATGCATCAGTGTCCGACCTATACCATGTCAGGGGAAGGTCACGTGCTGAAATCAATAGCACTAAGCAGGGACGAAATTAGGCATTTTTTAGGGGGCATGGGCCCCCTTAACTTCTAGAAATTTTAAACAATGGCCCTTGAATTTTTATTGTATACAAATTTTATAGTCTATAATTTATAAAATATCTGTGTTGGCCCCCCATAACTTCAATTCCTAGTTTCGTTACTAGCACTAGGTCAGCCCTGAACATAGAAGGTGTCCGACCTATATATATCTGGTATAGGGTCTGAGATTGTCAACATCACAAGGGTGAGTCTGACTATCATAAAAGCACTATCCTTAGGTGTCTACTATTTTATCCTCCTTCAATTTCCCCTAGATTGGAGTTATGAAAGTTGGCCTTAATATAACTGTGACCTAAGTAGGACGACAGACAGTAGCCGTTATCGCTGCCACATGTCTTAATTTATTGGATGATGCTTCATAAGGGGCACATGGGCTGAGATAAAATCAAAAATAAAATGGTACCTAGAAATCAATTTATAGAATTGATTTGTTATACCTGGATTGAGACAAGAATGAGCCTTAATGCTATAATAACATTATAGCAGTTGCTATAACAATTTAAAGTGGTTATAATGTTATATGGTGGATATAACATTATATATAGCTGCTATAACATATATATATATATATACATATATATATAAGGCCAATCTTCAAAATATAAATAATCTCATATAAGGCCAATCCCCTATAATGAAATACAGAGCAAGCGAACTCGGTAAAAAGAAATTAAACAGCAGGTAACAATAGGATTCACAGGAAGAATAACAGATTATATGCAACGGGGACTATATAAAAAATTATTAAAATAAAATTACAAAGCTATAAAAAATTTATTATTCCCAGATGAATAATCCCAGCAACATCCGAACCTATATACTACATTACATGTTCAAGCAACATCCAAACCTATATACTACATTACGTTGATTCATTTTAGCTGAATCTAGACAATATCAACGGCCGTATGAAATGGATTTGAACCCTCCTATAAAAGTTAGCAGTCTTTTCCCCATTGTGGCGAAGTCAAAGTTGTCGTTTGTGACAGTTGTAGAGGGTACACGTGTTATGGCAACGCTAATTTTATGGTATGATTCTCAACATCTATTTGATCCGAGCTTTGGTGGCATAAAACATAAACTCCCAAGTATCAACCATATAAATTAATCATAAATCAAGACTTCCCCCACGATATCAACCATAAAAATGTATTATTGAACTCTGCATTAGCCAAACTACGCTAAAATAATTAGGATTGACATGCCGATACATGTTGTCGCCTAGTGTTGTATCGTGTCAGACGAAAAAAGCCCCAAAATATACTGATTTGAGAAGGCAAAACAAAAAAAAATGTTCGAATGACATAATAAAAAAAAGTCCCCAAAATATATAAATATGTTATATATTTATATAAGAGCTCCCTTTTATATATATGTAACATCTGTTATAAGTATTCTGAGCCAAGGTTCTTGTGCTTTCTTCATGCTCAATATGTTCTTTGCACAACTGATTGGAGAGTTCAAGTGGAGAAGGCTAAAGAGCATACGCAGTCTTCTTATTCATCTGCTACTTCTGAAACAACTTCAATATTCCAATCATCATCATCAAATACTAAAGAAGCTAATTATGAAAGGAAGGATAATCTTAAAGAGAATGTGTATACTTATCATGACTTGGTGGAGTCACCTTCAGTAGAAATGGACCCTCTCATATCAATACCCACTGTGAATTAATCAGAATCCTAATCAAGTAGGTGAATACAAAACAACATGTGTGTTATATATTTCCAAAAGATATATAAGTAAGTCTAATATAAATTGAGCATACTGATGTTGTAGTTCTTCTCGACAATGAAACTCTTGAGCATACTATAAGTCCATTAGAACTGTCAGTATACTGATTGAGCATACTGATGTTGCAGTTCTTTCTCGACAATTAAACAATGAAACAAATTGAGCATACTATAAGTAAGTCCATTGGAACTGTTATGTACATAACTTTATAACACATATGCGAACATATGCGTAGTCACAGGTCTCCCGATTTGAGAATATGATGATAATTTGAAAATATCTAGATTAGTTCTAAAAACATGCCGTTAGAGGGTGAAAACTATACTAGCGCCTAGATGGCCCCGTAAGAGGCACTAACACCTCGCACGGGACCAATGTAACTCATAGGTACTGACCGCGTAGTCACGGGACTTCCAACTTGAGAATATGACGATAATTTGAAATATCTATACTTTGGCTTAAAAAAGTCGTTAAAAGGGTGAAAATCCAAACCAACCCCCAAACGGCCCCGTAAGAGGCATGGACACCTCGCACGGGACCAATATAACTTATAGGATCTGACCGCATAGTCACGGGTCTCTCAGTTTTTAAATATGACAATAATTTGAAAACATCTAGATTAGGCGTAAAACATGTCATTATAGGGTGAAAACTTAAACCAGCCCCAAAACGGCCCGTAAGAGGCACTAACACCTCAGATGGGACCAATGTAACTCGTAGGAACTCACCGCATAGTCACAAGTTTTTCGGTTTGAGAATATGATGTTAATTTGAAAATATCTAGATTAAGCTTAAAAATAAGCCATTAAAGGGTGAAAAATCAAACCAACCCCCATGAACATCTCGCACGGGGCCAATGTAACTTATAGGAACTAACCGTGTAGTCACGGGTCTCTCAGTTTGTGAATATAATGATACTCTGAAACTATCTAGATTAGGCTTAAAAATATGCCGTTAGAGGGTGAAAACTTAAACCAGCCCTCAAACGGTCCCGTAAGAGGCACTAACATCGCGCACGGGACCAATGTAACTCGTAGGAACTGATCGTGTACTCATGAGTCTCTCGGTTTGAGAATATGACAATAATTTGAAAATATATAGATTAGACTTAAAAAAATAAGTCTTTAAAGGATGAAACCCCAAACGAGTCCCCAAACGGCCTCATAAGAGACATGGACACCGCATGGGACCAATATAACTTATAGGAATTGACTGCGTAATCACGGGTCTCCCGATTTGAGAATATGAAAATAATTTGAAAATATATGTACTTTGACTTAAAAATAAGACGTTAAAAGGGTGAAAACCCAAACCAACCCCCAAGCGTCCCCGTAAGAGGCATGGACACCTCACACGGGACCAATGTAACTTATAGGAATTGACCGTGTAGTCATGGGGCTCTCAATTTTGGAATATGACGATAACTTGAAACTATCTAGATTAGGCTTAAAAATATGCCATTAGAGGGTGAAAACTTAAACCAACCCTCAAACGGCCCCGTAAGAGGCACTGACACCTTGCACGGGAACTGATCATATACTCACGGGTCTCTCGCTTTGAAAATATGACAATAACTTGAAAATATCTAGATTAGGCTTAAAAACATGTCGTTAGAGGGTGAAAACTTAAACCAGCCCTCAAACGGCCCCGTAAGAAGCACTAACACCTCGCATTGGAGCAATGTAACTTGTAGGAACTCACCGCGTAGTCACGGGTCTCCCGATTTGAAAATATGATGATAATATGAAAATCTTTAGATTATGCTTAAAAACATGTCGTTATAGGGTGAAAACTCAAACTAGTACTCAAACGGCCCCGTAAGACGCATTAACACGTCGCATAAGACTAATGTAACTCGTAGGAGCTGACCACGTAGTCACAAGACTTTCGATTTGAGAATATAATAATAATTGTAACTCGTATATGCAATTTTTTAGCTTGAATAATTTTTTTTTTAAATTACTTGGTTCGTAATATCATTTTTTTTGTATTATATTTTTTTGCAGGATAACATTTTATCGTTAGTTTTTATTCACGTGGAACACATGAAGAAGTCAATGGTTTACAACCAGAGGATTATTTATTTAATGTCGTTAATATTCAGGATTCTATTTTTTTTTTATGGCCATGCGGGGTTTTGTAATTTTATTATTAACTTTTATGGTCGTGCGGGCTTCTGTAATTTTATTGTTATATTTTATGGTCGTGGGGGCTTTACATTACGCAGGTTTTATATTAGCAGGCTTTATAATGTCTAGAAAATAGAGGAAACACTGCCTAATTTTTTTTTGTCTGTGAACGATTAAGACTTGTAATATTTTTAAGTTTGTATGTATATTAGTTTATCAAAAACGTGCGAGATTCGTAATTTGTGAATTTTCTTGTTTTCAAATAATTAATTTTTTTCTTTGATTAAAAAATTTGGTACAGTTCAAAACCGTGCCAAAAGTGTATCAAATTTTGGCACTTCTTTGAACCGTGTCAAAAGTGTTCCAAAATGTACTCAATCTGCCACAGTTATAAACTGTGCCAAAAGTGTGTCAGAAATATCAAATTCTGGCACAGTTTAAAAATGTGCCAGAAGTGTTCCTATTTGGCCAAATCTGGCACACTTTTAAATTGTGCCAGAAAAAAATTACAATTTTGAAACATCTGATTCTGGCACAGTTCAAAACTGTGCCAGATTTGATCTGGCACAGTTTTAAACCGTGCCAGATTGCTGTTTTTGGTGTAGTGGAAGTACTGGAATGAAATCCTATACTAGATATGAATAGAGGAAGCCTCTAATCAAATCCTACATGCATTCACTTGTGTTGCAGTTGCGTATCCCTGGAATAGAATATCAAGTATGGAGTCCCTGTGGATGGACACCTAAAATATTTTGAAAATATTTTATAGCAAGGGTTAGACCCAAAACATTTTAAAAATATTTAGCAAGAATTTATCACAGTTCATAAATCAGTTATTGATTACACATGTTAGGTTCGCATACACTCTCTTGAGATTTCTCACCTCTCATCTATTTTGCATGCCTAACGTTATTACTATAAGTCATTATCTGAGTTGATTAACACATTTAAGTTCCCGTACCGCCCATACAGTACTCTAACTGAATTAACATCTAACATTTTCCGCATGTTAACTATTAAACTAATTAAATTAAGCTTCACTACTTCATTTATCTTTCAGATATACATCTCGTTTAACTATCTACTGTCACACATAAGTAGACTATTTCTCAAGTATATATTTCACCCACTAATATATACTATAAATCAATTAAGTTTCACTACTTAATTTATCTCTCAGATATATATATTTCATTCAACTGTCTATTGTCATACATAAGTAGATTATTTCTCAAGTATATATTTCACACATTAATATATACTATAAGTACATACTTCGCATTCATGCCTCCGTATCCATAATTAGGGACTATTGGTTCGAAATATCACCTCGACCCTAATAAATATCTTTCATATATTGGTTTGAAATGTCACCTCGACCCCAATTTAAGTTTCATATATTGGTTCAGAATGTCACCTCGACCCCAAATTTAAGTTTCTTATATTGGTTCAGAATGTCACCTCGACCCCAATTTAATCAAGTATACTTTAGGTATTCACACCACTTATGTATTACTATAAATCAGTAGGTAAGCACACAACCTAATTATCTATGCTCGTACATAGTATATTTATCTCGAATACTCACCGTACATATTACTTTACGATTTACCTCACTATCGTATTTATTCGAGTATTCACACAACTTTAAAGTCCCTAGTTACCCCTTCATTATTTTTCAGTAGTTATTCCTATCATCTCTACTAGTCATAAACCAAGGCTCACTCGTCACTATGTCACCCTTCTCGAATTTCATTCATTTATTAATTACAGATATTTTCTCAATTATCCCAATACTTATGCATCTCACTTTATGGAAACCTAATCTCCACTTTAGGCCTAATGTCCTTATTATAGAACAACAATCACAATTAATCAATCTAGGCAACCTCCAATGGAATAACAACTAAAAATAACATTTCTTAAAATTTACCCCACGAATCAGCCCAGATATTTAAAATCCAATCTTGAGGCATTTCGGAGCCGTTTTTGGAGAAAATATACCAGAGAACAAAATGCGGAAAACATGATTTTCTATGAGGCTACGTGGACAGAATAACCATTTTCTGAACCAAAACGTCACAAAATAGTTTCTAAAATGACGGTTTAATTTACCCAATTTCATTTACTTCTTCAAATTAAAGAAGTTGTTCTACAATTTAATCCTACCCATCAAACCCCAGATTTCTCCCATATAAATCATGACCCAATTATTTTTTTCATGATCTCTACGTAAATCAATCAAATCAACATGCATTCCTACCCATAATATGTATTTAATTCAAGTTTCATCATCCAAATCAACAAGATCAACCCTATTCTTAACATGGGTATTATAACCTCAAGTAAAACCATAAATAAACACTTGACTTAGGATGTTGGATCTGATTTCGTGATTTCCATATGTGTTTGAGTCCCTTCCTTTCCAATCCACACTTCAAAGATGATGAAGTTTCAAGATCCACAAAGAGTTCTTCAAGATTCCCCTCAAATCCTTCAAGAAAGCTCTCTCTTTGATCTCCTATGGCCTCTCTTAGGTTTTTAGAATTCAAACCCTAGCCTTAATCTCTTAATATCTGATATAACAGTTACAAATTCGTGGGTCTCTTGACTCCATTTTTTCAAATGACCAAAATGCCCTCAATAGGTGCCGATTTGGCCTAAAATTGACCCGGGATCCAAACTATACCCCCGGGTATAATATTTTGACTATTTCAATCCTTTTGGAATCATCCGTGACCTCGAAATCATCATCCGATTCACTCTAAATATTTTTCTCATCTCCACCTCAAATTAATCTATACGCGACTCACGGTGAGATAAAAATCAACTATGTCACAATCACTCGCTATGACACGTTATAAATACCGTAACTCATTTATTATTCACTTAGTAAATTTATTTCATGATATTAATCATTATCTCACTCTCGATTAATATTTAATAATCATCACTTCACTTATTTAATTTCATTAAATTACGTCACTCGTGTAATTTAATCGTAAACTAATTAATTACACACTTAATTAATCAAATTTCAAATATGCAGATTAAATTTCAAATATGCTATAATACGGGGTATTACACATAACTATATGAAATAATTAGAGAAAATAAGCTTAGAATGTGAAAAGATGCTATGTAACATAATATGCACATGGAAATGATAGAAATAACGGATATGAATCACATGGTATAACATATAAAGGTACAAATGATTTCAATAATGATATAATAATCCAAATATATAAACCATAATAAAAATTTTAGCAAAAATACTCAGAATGTACTAAACAATAGCTAAGCACAACGAGGGAAGAGGATATGATATACATGATGCTAGTAGATACCAGTTTCTCTTATGAATCATATAAATCAAAATATAAACACAATTCTAAATACCAAATGATAATTCATGATAAGGCAATTATCTAGAAAATATGTCTAGGAAAAATGCAAAGGTGAAGCATGTGTATTACAATGATTAATGACCACCAAGGATATAGGATATACTAAGATAAAATGATATTTCATTCTAGCATCCTCTAAACATCATCAAGACAGAGATAATCAAAACATTTGGATAGTGTAGCATTTTTATCCTAATGTAAGAAACAATGTTATCAACATATATGAAAATTTTGTATCAATATCAAAGTCAAAGAGCATGAATAAGAAACATCAATTTTAAATCCAATTAAGACTATACAGAGCTAGTATATACCAAAATTTATAACTCAACAAAGAGAAATATCCACAAACATGCATTTCAAAATAATCTTTTAAGAAACGTGTAAGGTATATTGCATGGAGGAAACGAGTATAAGATGTAAAGAAAATGATACAAAGTGAGCTTCCAAAAATATATCTCAAATAAAGGGTTTTATATGGCATAACAACATTTATGAAATAAGAGAGTAACACCAAAACACATTTATGATAAGTAAAAAATACAGGCAATATTATCACACTTGCCAAAATTCGAGTTTTATGTCCAATGTTCAAAATCAAGAAAAGAGTATCCATAAAAGGCTAATAACATGATGAGAACACTAACAAAGGACATAAGATCATATCTCGATTGTGTGAAATAAAATAAAATGAACACCATTGAGAGAAAGATTCGATCTCGAGTTCAATTAAGATAATGAATCATAAATCAAAGAAAGCAAAACTTCGACTCAAGTGAATTATCCAAGACCATTTTTAGGAATATATTCAACCACCACATTTTCCTCCTCAATTAGCAATTAGTTAAAACCTTTTGTCCAATTTCTTTAGTGTTACCTAATTTTAAATAGCTATTAATCTCTGAGACATTTTTATATTCAAATTGTTTTGCATGTTATGGCTTTCACTCAAGCACTAAGATAGGACATTATTCCCAATTTTTAAAGATAACATCATCCAATAAAAGTTATATCCCTAACCACATAGTCATCCATGATTTTAACGATATATTATAAGCTTTTTCAACTTCTCCAAATCATGAACAAAAAATCACATTAGGAGATAGGACACACTTTCATAAGTCTAATTAAGGTTTGAATGTTTGTAGTCATTCCTTATAAAGTCTCATCAATTTAGTATGTAGTGTTGTGTGAAGTGCAACAAAATATGATACTGTATTCTTAAGCATAAATTTTTTTAAAGTTTAGAAGACTTAAAAGAAAATCAAATCCATCTAGCACATGTCATATTCCAAAACTAATGAAACTAAGACATTTTTATATATGAAAATATGTCATGGAGTATATCATCTAAGGCAAAAAAACATTATTGTACCAAAAAAATAAATTTCATAGATAGAGATTTGTACAACCAAAAAAGCATGATATAGGATCAAAAGATATACAAGAACCACATAATCTTAAACATGTTCCAATAAACTATATTAATAATGAAAATAACCAATGAAGTCTTATGATATTTTTCTTTATGATTGTTCTCGGGTTTTAAAAAATGTTACCCAACCTAATTTTCAGTAGAAGATGATTGTGCTTTGGTTTCTTAAGAAGCTCTGTGTAAAGCTTATGAATAGAAAATGGGCAAACCAAGGATAATAAGCATACACAAAAATTATATATCCAAGGTAAAATGAAAAAACTTTTGATATGAATAAGAATAATTATATATGTGATAATCAAATAAAAGATAAACTATATGTGATAATCATAAGCGTAATTTTGAAAAACCTAACCAAAGTATTCTCAAAAATAAAATCCTTTTGAATTATTCAAGATATGAAGCAAGAACAAATCAAGATGATAAACAATTCGCATATGAGTTATCAAAGATGATACAAATTATATAAAAACTCAAACATGAATTAAAAGTACATGGCATGGTATAATATATATGAAACAAAATAATAACAAAAGCTATGACCAAAAATAAAATGACATCTAACGTTTAGAGGTGGAAGATATCAATTACGAAATCTTATTCTTCTCGATTTTAATTGCTTCTTAAATGTCCTTCCTTAGCCATATATGACTCACACAAGGACCCCCAGGTTTAAATGGAACATTAGGCATATTTTTCTTCACCTTGCCTCTCTTACTATGGTCTTTTTCTCAAAAATACTTTTGTTATTCTTAACCCATATTTTTCTTTCAACAGGTTTACGTGAATATTTCTTAGAATAAAAAATATTTTGACCATTGTTGTTCCTCAAAAAAATCTTACCACTCCTACCCTGATTCGAAGCTAATGTTAGTTTGAAAAAAAAAAGAAAAATTCCCTCAAATAACCAATTTTGTGGCGATGGTCACATTTACAACTTTTTGGACTAGTTTGAGAAAAATGAATGTGTACGACCTACACCAAACTTACAGAGGGTGAATAGGTTTGTTAGCTTCACGTGTACAAATTTTAAATTTCACAAAAAAGCTTTCATTTAATAAGCTCTTAAAACAATAATAAATCATAATTCAAATATCTTGTTAAAGCACACACACAAAAGAGTGTATCTAGGTGTAGAAACACAAACTAACACACTTGAGTCAATTTTAACCTAAATTGATATATTCAAAACTACCTAAGGTGAAGTGTGTGAACAAGTGTATTAAGGATATTAGTAAACACTCACAATCAAATCACAAGACCAAAATTATTAGTAAAACCTCCACTTAGGGGTAAAAAACCTCGATGCATGCATAATTTCCATTTATACTTTAAAAACAAAATTTGCAAAAGTAAAGAAGGTACCTCTCTTACAATCACTATCGTGAAGTTATCTTTAAACCTTTAAATTCTCCCCATAGTAAATGAAAATCAATGCCAAGCTCCATGGAATGAAGAAGTAACTCTCATATTCCTTGTAGTCACACTACACCTCGATCTCCCCAATAAAAAGATATGCCTCTAATTTTAGATCGTGGAGTGTTAGATCATGTTGAATCAAAGAAGATAGATGAAATTATCAATAGCTGGTGTGATGTGAATAAAAATTCTCAAAATTCACTCATAAAATTTTAAGATCCATGAATAGATTTAGGTTTCTAATCAATTATGAGGAACAAGTGAAAAGGGAATTTGGAGGGAAGAACATAATATCTCAACTTAAAAATTGTTCAGTAAAAGCTCAGATATTAACAAATGAGAGGGAAATACTCCTTTAAATAGGATGTTTCAATTTTCAAATTGCGTCATGTGAACAATCAAGTATGTTCATTTGCATGAATCCTCATAGTATGAATTTTAAGCCATAGCCATGTGCACGGACACAAAGTGTCATGGACACAGGTATAAATAACCATCGTGCGAGCGGTTAATAAGGCTAAAACCACAACAAACAAAATAAAACCTTTTTAAAAATAAAAACATTTTCCTCTAAACTTTTTAAAAGATTTTAAAATAATTTGATCCTCGAAGTTTAAAACTCACACATTTTGTAAAATATTTTTTTTTGCACGTGTGTGTAGCCAATGATAATTCACATATGCTACATAAAAGGACACGTTATCAATTTGCGCTCGATATGAATCAAATGGCAAGAAAAATCTTCCATAAGCAGTGTCCAAGGTATTCAAACCTTATAAAGGTTCAATATCGACTCAAAATCACATCTCACTTATATGCAACAAGTCGATGTGACTTGATATACACAAATGTTTTGACATAGGAGATAGCCAATATAATGTATTGACAAATGTTTTACATTTTCGATCTCCCCCATTTGGCTATTCCGTGGCAAAACCCCCAAAGCCCAAAAAATCTTATTAACCCTACATGATTCATACCTCATTAGCCATATGGTGAGAGTAGTGGAAGGTAATTTGCATGCAATCCATGAGGCACTGATACAATGATCGTCAAGTATGAACTTAGGATGGAAAAAAGGAATCGTCAAAGCTATACTTAAAATCACACAAAAGAACAGACAACGTCACGCAGGCCATAGCATGCACAAAGATCAACTCCCCTGATGAGTAATCCTTCGCTAAAATATCAATGATACAGATTATATATGACATATGTATCATGAAAGTAAAAAAATCTTATAAAATATCTAATATCAAGATATATAGAACATCATGCTCAACAAAAGCAAGACACATCAAACAACAAACTCCCCCTATCACAATGCATATATGATAATGCTCACAACACTTCACACATACACACACACACACACACACACACTTACATCTCCCTAATCAACAAGCATTCAAATAAGCATGTAGCAATAATATCGCCCCAATGATAAACCAGAAGAAATAACAAATCATCTCCCCCTTTTTGTCACTAAATAAGATAAAGAGAAGCATATAGCATGAGAAGGCAATAGATACATCAAAACGAGGATAAAACCAAGGTAAAATGAGACATGATGAAATCAGAGCAGTTAAATAATGGGATATAAAAACATGCTGCATAAAATTGGGGTCATGCGCACGCTACGACATTTGAGACATGTGAACAGAGGCCATAAGCACGGTGACTTATGGTCGTGCGCGTGAAAATGGACAATAGACAACTTTGGGGATAAAAGACATCATTCGTGCACACAGTTATGGATTGAAGTTGTGTGAACGGTTCTTATAGAAAAATTTTCCAAAAAATTCAAAATGGACTCCCTCAAATATAGTACCTATCAAACGTGCATGTCTCCAACCTTATCACTCCCTTAAATAAGTTATTACCCCCAAATCACGCAACACATCTCAAAATTTCTCAAAACTCCTTACACGTAACACGAGCAACTCATCACACAACAAACAAATAATTAAAATCCAAATGGAACCAAATAACATGCTCAAAATCTAATAATCAAAGAGAGATTATTCGAACAAACAAAAATAAGCATATATACATGAAAATAAAAATAGAAGTTTTCAAAGAACAAACACTCTTGGCAAATCACACAAAATCACATACGCTTGAATATGAAATCAGTTTAGACGAGTCAACTAATAATTATTTACAAATGTTAAGAAATTTAAGACATTTGCAATACACATTTGAAATATAATAAGAGTAAGATGAGAATCATAATCTTGATCGTCCATAGAAAAGGAATAGCACAACATCAAATATCAAATTGCATTACTTGGCACATTTAAGAAAACATTTAATGAGAAAATCACAAGGATCATGTGTTTAGTCTTAAAAGTTCGACTTTATTCACAAAACCCCCTCAACAAGTGTTGATTTTGAATATTTTAAGTGGAAAACTAAAAAGCAATTTTATTTTTTAAATTCTCAATTCATATATTGTTCTCAATACCCATTAATCTCTTGGCTTGTGGCTTTTTCCAACACATTGCCTTTTATCATTTATTGGCTTTTCACACACCTAGTTGACACATACCCAATGGGTATTATCATACTAATGTTAGACCTTATCAATGATTTCAAAACGATCCATATTTAACTCCATCAGTATAAAATATCAAAAATCTCACATGTTTTCCTTTGGACTACTTTTTTAAAACTCATGCAAGATGGTTCCAAATAAGTTTACAAATACTTGAGATATGAAAATTCAAACAATCAAGTGTGCATTCATGCGGTGTAAAGTGTAAGCAATAATTTCATTTATCAAAAGCAAACTTCAAGTTAATGTTTACATGATATGTTTGAAAAGTTTAAATTGAATAAACTAATTAAACAATTCAAATCATCAATTTATATCATAAGCAATAAAATATCATTTTATGCAATCTCATAGATTTAAGCCACATGTTTGTATGGAATTTAACCAAAAACGATTAAAAAATGTAAAATACTGTGTATTTTTCAAAATACGAGCAAAATATGAAGAAAAAAATAAATTAATTAAAATAATGTGCAAATATGGAAAAAAAAGATGCACCTAGACACTCACAATTGATTTGATCACTCAATCTTAACCAAACCCAAACAACCCCTAAGGTAACGAAGCCTAGTGATGTCTAAAGGTTTAGTGAAGATATTCGCGTATTGGTTTTTCGTAGGAACATAGCTCATATAAATAACATTTTGCTCAACTAAGTCCCTAATGAAATAGTGACGCAACTGGATGTGATTGGTTCTTAAGTGGTTTACAGGGTTCTTTGAGATGTCAATGGCATTCATATTGCCACAAAAGAGTGTTATTGTCTCTTCATCCATCTCGTAATCATACAACATTTGCCTCATATATGAGAGTTATGTACAACAACTCTAGACAACAATATACTTGGCTTTGTCCATGGGTAATGAAATCAATTTTTTCTTCTTAGACAATCATTAGTCCATAGAAGTCTTAAAGAAAAAGCATCCATCGGATGTACTCTTCTGATAAAAAAACGTCTCCCGACCAATCGGAATCTCATCATGTGTATAGTAAATCATCGGTATGAAAAGGATACTATAATTTAATCTTTTGCGTTCACTTGAAGGGTTGATTCTTTTATTTTTTCTAGGTAACGTGTGCACACACCTACACTATAGAAAATATTGGGTCTACTCGTGGTCAAGTATAACAAACTCCCGATCATACTCCTATATAGCTTCTCCTCCACATATTTTCCACCTTCATCTTTCACCAACGTGGAATTTAACCCCATTGGAGTATTCAAATGTTTTGTGGACTCCAAACCAAATTTCTTCACTAATTCCTTGGCATACTTCGTTTGAGTTATGAAAATAACATCACTCATTTGTTTCAATTGGAAGCCAAAAAGGAAGGTAAGTTCACCAACCATACTCATTTCAAACTCGATTTTTGTTTCTTTTAAAAAACTCAATGCATATTTCCCCATTCTTGAGCCAAAGATGATATCTTCAATGTAAATTTGATCCATAAGGATGTGATCCTTTGCCATTCTTATGAAAAGAGTTTTATTGACTCCACCACATTTGAAGCCACTTTTTAACAAGTATTTCATTATTCTCTCATACCAAGGTCTCGCGACTTGTTTAAGAATATACAAAGCTTTATGAAGTTTGAAAACATGATTTGGAAATTTAGGATCTTCAAAACCCTAAAGTTGTTCAAAATAAACTTTTTTATTTAAAACCCCATTTAGAAAAGAACTTTTAAATTTAAATTTTGAATTTTATGTAATAATTAATGGCAAGCAAAAGTCTAACGCTTTATACTCTATCGACTAATGAAAATGTTTCATAAAAATTTATATTCCCTCAATTTGAGAATAACCTTGCGCTACAAGGTGTGCATAATTTCTCACAATCATCCCATTTTCATCTAAATTACTCTTATACACCCACTTAGTACCAATGATATTGAAATTGTTAGGATGTGGCACTAACTCCTAAACCTTTAACCTCTCAAATTGGTTAAATTCCTCTTGCATCACTCCAACCCAATTTTCATTTAGCAATGCATACTTGATATTTTTAAGCTCAATTTTGGATGTAAGGCACCAGAAATTGAGTTCATTTAACAATTCATTATGTGTCTTGGCCCCTCTCTTAAGCTTACCAATGATTTTAGATGGAGTGTGTTCATATTGAACCCAAGTCGAAACTCCTCTCTCTCTCACACCTTCAACACCATGAGACACTTTTTGAGAAGAAGTTCCCACAATGTTTCCCTGAGGAACACTAGACTCTCATATCTCAATATTATTAGTCTCAACCACTTTTAGATCTAGGACCTCACCTTATACTTCATCATCAAGTGTCACTATATTTGACACATCATCAGCAATAACAACATTAAAAGTCTTCGTCGTATTTTTACTCTCCAAATTATAGACTTTATATGCTTGACTATTTTGAGAATATCCAAGAAATATGTCATCTTCACTTCTTGAGTTAAATTTGGTTAAGTACTCCTGATCTCTCAAAATATAGTACTCGCTACCAAACACTTTAAAGTATTTAATAGTAGGATTTTGAATTTCCAAATCTCATATGGGGCCTTTTTAATAAAAGGTCTCAAAAACAACCTATTCAAAGTATGAAAATTGTTTGTAATGCCTCAATGCAAAACCTTTTAGGCATGCTCTTGCCTTCAAGTATGCAACAAGCTTTTTCTTGCAAGGTTTAATTTTTTTTCTCAAAAACCTCATTTTGTTGCAGAGTTCCAACGACTGAAAATCTATAGACAATACCAACTTCATCACAATATTTATCTACTTTTGAGACCTTAAACTCGACTCCGTGATCACTTCTCAACCTAACAATATGAAGTGATTTTTTATTTCGAATTTTATTGCAAAATGTCACAATGATCTTAAATCACTAACTCTTCTCTTTCGTAAACCCAATAAAGGTAAACCTAAAGTAATCATCAACCATCATAAAAAATTATCTTTTACCACTTATGCTTTCAGTTTTTGAGGGACCCATTAAGTCAATATGAACTAACTCTAGAGGATTAGAGGTACTAATCGTATTCAACTTCTTGTGGGAATTCTTTATTTTCTCCTTCTTTTGACACGCACCACACACTTTTTTTTGGGCTTCCCCAACCTAGGAGAACCTCTCACTCTCTCTTTGTTAGATGAACTTTCTAAGTTTAAAACATTTATGTGCATTAGATTTTGTTACCACAAACCAATCAACTCAATCTTGGCCTGTTGACAAATTATACTAGGCTCACTCACCAAAACATAACAATTCTCACTTGAATGAGCAACCCTCGTCAACTCTCCACTATCCACTTTCCTAACCAAAACTCTTCTTTCGAAAAGTGTTTATTCAAGTGAAAACACAATCAAAATACCAATTTAATGAATTTGAGGCTTTGAAAGCCGCAATCACAAGATCACATTCGTGGTTCTCCTTTGTCACCCATTTTGGTATTTCACAAGCATTTTTCTTTAAATCACTCACCTCCTTTTAAAGCTTCTTAAGTTCATTTTCAAGTTTCACATTCTTACCTTGAAAATAATTTCACCTTTAGAACTTGGGATATGAAACTTGCTCGTCTTTTTTTAATTTGAGACATAATTATTTGAAGTGTCCTCTAATGTAACAAAAAGAACACACTTATATGTTTGATGAAATTTAGGAGTAAATTCACATTCCTTCGTTCGAAATAATGAACTATTTGATTTTGAAAAACTAGCTATTTTTTGGAAAGTTTAGATAATGTCTAAAATTTGGAATTAATTTTTCAAACACTTTTCTTCCAAAATGTTGTATTTGAGGTCTTGCACCAAATTCGGATTGATTGACATTTTTATTCTTCTCAATCTTAGAAGAAACATTCACATTTGTACTTTTTATGGACAAACCTTTCTTTTCATTATCCTTTCCTTTTAAAATAACTTTTTTGGGTTAGCTTAAGTAGAACTCTCTTGTACATCATCCTTCTTTTCTCATACAAAATCCATAGTATCATTAGTAGGAGGATCAACATAATCAAAACAAATCCTTTTATCACCATTTGAAATAATAGATTTCTCAAAAAACATTTTGTTCATCTTTTCCAATTGATCCTCTAAAGCAAGTCTTACTTTAAAAGAATTAACCAATTCATTCTTACAAGAAACAACTTTTTTTATATTCTTTTTCTTTGAGTGCTAACATTTTGTGTTCCTTTTTAAATTTACAATTTAATTCCAGGAAATTGCCTTTTTAGATTTCAAATGAACAATTTTTCTCATTAACTCTCTGTAACTCACTCTTGAGTTATAAAATCATTTCATCTTTTTATTTCAACAAATAACTTTCTTCTTCAAAAAAATTTATTTTATTTCGCATCTTGATATTAGATTTCTCCAACTTGAGTGACTCGTGAAATTATTTGTTATGAGCATGATTAATCTCACTCAACTCTTCATTATCTCTCTCATCGTTCTCATTGTGACAAACCTCAAAATTGACTCACTAGAGGTAAGTGAAGCGTTCTGAACTCATAAAGTACGTGTTGAAGCATCCAAATTATCAATACTCATTCCAAATGCATACATGTTGGACAAATCGATGAAGATACACAAATGAACAAGCAAACACACAAATTAAGTATCTAACTCAATTTGTAAAGCCTACTATGAGAAACCTTGCTCTGATACTAATTGGGAAAAATAAATGTGAATGACCTACACCAAACCTAGAGGGGGGTGAATAGGTTTGATAGCTTCATTTGTCCAAATTTTAAATTTCACAAAAATTTCTTTCAATTAACAAACTCTTAAAACCAATAACAACAAATCACAATTCAAATGCCTTGTTAAAACACATACACACAAAGGAATCAATTTGATCTAGGTGTGGAAACACTCCTAAGTCAATTTTAACCCAAATTGATATATTCAAAAACTTCCTAATATAAATTGTGTGAACAAGTGTATTAAGAAAATTAATAAACACACATAATCAAATCACAAGACCAAAATTATGAGGAAAAAAACCCACACCTCGATGCACTCACAATTTCCATTTTTACTTGAAAAGAAAATTTTACAAATGTAAAAAAGGTACCTCTCTTACAATCACTATTATAAAGTTACCTGTGAACCTTTAAATTATCCCTCATAGCAAATGAAAATCAACTCCAAGCTCCATGGAATTAATGAAGAACTATGGTCTTCCTTGTAGTCGCACCACACTTCGATTTCCCCAACAAAAAGATATGCCTCCAATTTCAGATCATGAAGTGTTAAATCAATTTGAATCAAAGTATATAGAAGAAATTATCAATGGATAGTGTGGTCTTAATACAAGATCTCAAAATTCACTCATAAACTTTGAAGATTCATGAACAGACCTAGGTTTTTGATCAATTGTGAGGAACAAGGGAAAAGGGAATTTTAAGGGAAGAACAAAAGCTCTCAACTTTCAAAAATCATTCAAAGGGAAGTTCCACTTGTGTAAAACTCATATCTTAACAAATGAGAGGCAAACAACTCCTTTTAATAAGACTTTTTAATTTTCAAATCGCATCGTGCACACGTTAAAATTTAGTCATTCGCACGAATCCTCATATTATGTATTTTAAGCCAGAGTCATCGCACGAACACAAATTATTGTCGTGCGAATGCCTCCAGGGGTGCGGTTAAGGCTGAAATCACAACAAAAAAAATAAAACTTATTAAAAATAAAAATATCTTCCCGAAAAAATATCCTCCAAACTTTTTAAAAGACTTTAAAATAACTTAATACACGAACTTTAAAAATTCCAAATTTTGTAAAACAAACTTTTGTGCACTTGTGTGTAGCCAATGATAATTCGTATATACTACATAAAAGGGTAGGTCTTCAACTTGTGCTCGATGTGAATCAAATGGCAAGCAAAATCTACCATAATCAGCATCCAAGATCTTCAAATATTCTAAGGTTCAATCTAGACTCAAAATCATGCCTCACTCATATAGAACAAGACGATGTGACTTTATAGACAAAGATGTTTTGACACAGGAGATATCCAATTTAATGCCTATACGAATGTTCTAAATTTTCATATTCTTTTGGGGTTTTGGTTAACGAAAACCATTTATAAAATGTTGATCATTAATCGACTTGTAACAAAAATCTCTAAGGTGGCCCTTTTTATGACAAGAAAAATAAACAAAGTCCTTCTAACGTCTCTTATTAATAAGCATGTGATTTTTGTTAGCACTAAGAGGACGAACAATATTATTATCCTTTAAATGATGGACAACATCTTTCCCTTTATTTTGAGAATTTTTAAGAACACTTTAAATAAGTGTTGTCTCATTTGATGATGAAAGATTGCAAAAATTGTCTCTCCCCAAGGAATGTCTAATTTGTTAGAATCCAAATCTTTTTTAATATTTTCAATATATTTTTAAAAGATTGATATTGTATTATTCACAAATTTGATATTTCTTTTTTAAATTGTCCAATGAGATGGTCATATCATCTTTTTCTTTTATCAACGTGGACAAACATTTGCCCTCTCCTTTGATAACCTCATTTTGGTCTTTTAACTCATTAAGGAAATCTATGAGGTCACTAGAGTCAACATTAAGGGCTTTGGTTTTAGAGAAAAGGACAAGACCATGAGCTTCCAAAACTTGGAAAATTTTATTTTATTATTTTACAATAAGAAGTTCATTGAAAATTTTAGTTTTTTCATTTTCAAGGTTTTTGATATTTTCTAATAAAATATCCATTTCAATGGGCAATCAAGAAGAAGAATTAAATTTAGTTTTCCTAACAACATCTTCTTCTTTAAATCTTTTTAACTTGGAAGATAGAATCACATTGTTTTTCAATAATCTTTTGGATTCTTGTAAAGGTTATCGTTAAGAGTTTGGAGATTATCGTTTTCACTATCACCAATACTAACATGAACATCTTCAATGTTAGAAATAGAGTAATTCAAAAAGTCAGACTGGGCTACTAGTCTGGTTAAAGCATGGCAATTAGGAGCATCAATTATATCAAGAATATTATTGTGCATGCTAAACTCCATCTTCACACACACTAGATCTACCTCAAGGTCATTAAACCTATAAAAATGAGGTTTAGTTCATATACCAGTTGAAAGTGTGTGTCCTAGAAACCAAGATAGATGAAGAATATCCAATTGAAATTTCTTGATAAAAAAGATAAGGTTTTCCTTTAATTTCTTGTTATGGGTAAAAGACAAAACCTAAAGTCTATGTTACAAATTATTTACCAAAAAGATAGCACCAAATTTTATCGTCAATATGGGGTGATTTAAACTAAGTACAAAATGGTAAATAATATAGCATAACACCAAGGCATACTAGGAAAATCCTACAACGGGAAAAACATTTGTGCCTGCAGAATGACAAATTTACTATGATAGACTATTACATCTAGAAGACAAAGACTTAAAACCACGCAATTATATGACTGATTAGAAACTCTATCCAACCATATCCTCTATAGAGAGCGTCGACAGATAAAGAACGCTACATAGGTGCGGACGATTTTAGTCTGTGACCAATGTCGTCAAGTCCTTTGCCAAAAGATTCTTTCTTTTAAAGTTTGAAGCAAACTTTTGTGTTCTAAGTTTTGTACAAAATATGAGAAGCCTTCAATGAGCGTAGTACCACTTTTTAGGTGTGTGATGAACCTAAAGTGAAAGTGTATTTAAAAATAACGCCTTAACTCACAAAATATATTTTTCAGATAAATCAAATCTAAAAGTAACACAAGAATAAATTAGAAAGATATTTTTTCAAGATATAAAAATATTTTAAAGCAAACAAGGTTACTTCAAAATATTTTAAATTTCACAAGTAATTAATCTTAGAATATCTCAAGAATATATTGGAGAGAAAACAGAATTCAAAACTTGGAAGAATACAAGATTCAACAAAAAAAGAAAGTTTTTATTTTTCATATATTTTTCTCTCCTAAAATGATTCTTGCGGAAAGAAAGATTTTAGCAAAAAAAAATGTCCACAAAGAGATAACAAAATTACGTTTCACACACACTTGTAAAATGAAGTCTAACCCATTTACATATAACACACGAGCTTGCAAAAGAAGCTTGGGGGATAAATAGGTAAGTATACTTACATGAAGTGACTTATTGTAAAAAGTAGAAAGTATATGATCAAATCTTTAGTATTACATGAGTACCAAGAAAGATGTGCACAATCTAGTGCAAAAAGTAGATTTTAGCTTTATATTGACCCTTCTCATAGGATCTTTACTACAGCGAAGATTTTCCTCACTGGGGTGAACCTTTAGTGAAAATACAAGGCAAAACTAAAGAAAAATATCTGGAACTTGTCATGGCTAGCGAGAGACTGTCGCTGCAGCGAGGGAGAATCTCATCGTGGGAAAAGTTTTACGACAGACACAACAACCAATATAAATTTCATTCTAATATATTTGTTTCAAAATAATTTCTTTTGTATTACATATTAAATTCCAAAGATCCATATCAAAACACACAAACACACACCAAATTTTTTTATATAAAAATAACAAGTGAAAGAATACGTGTGCGAGTCTACGTGTCCGTTTACCTTACTAATATTGGTATAAAATGATATGCATAAAAGATGAGAGTGTACATTGAATGATATGCAAAAAAATTTGTTAAAACGACCTCAAGAACAACACTCAAAGTGGGCTCTAGTCAACATGATAAGACAATACTAATCATATGGGGATCAAAAGTATAATGCATACTCATACAACATATATACAATATTTCTTCTAAATAAGTATCATCGTCTTATAAAAATTACTTGAATGTAACCCCCCCCCCCCCACCTCATATAATCCCAAAATGTGGGTAAAAATGTTAAGAAGAAGACAATCCCCCATCTCCAAAGATAGATTTAAAGGGGTTACCAAGTTCCCATAAAAAAAACCTCCACTAAAAGTCCCACCTTCAAGATCCAAAAAATTCCACCTTCAACAGCATTGAAATACCTTAACAAACCCTCCTCCTTCAACGATGAAATCCACCCTCTATCTCAAAAAATGGTGTGGTAACATAGGGTAATGGGTGTTGTGTGCAAATTAATGGAAATATGGGATAAATTTTGGTGGGAAGGTGAATAATGGGAGAGGAAATGAGAGAACATGGGAGCTCTTTTCTTTAGTAGATCGTTAGAGAGAGGGGACATTGCCTTTAAAATAATTTAATAAGAGGGACTTTCCATATTAATACTTAATCTGGTTACTAAAAATGGTTTAAAAAGATAAGAGGATAAGGGGAAATCCAAATCAACCAATAAAAAACTTGACAACACTTACCAAGGAGCTAACCAACACCAAAGATAGTTGGTTGCCCCTTATCCAAGATACAATGATGTGTGCAATCTCTATAGCGACCTGTACACCCATTATATCGGGGCAACCCCTAAGTAAATATTTTTATATGCTAACATGCACAGTTACAACTAGTTGCTCCCCTCCTATTCCATTCCTTTCTTTGGATTTTTTTTCCTTATACGGCTAATGAAATCCCATATACCAACATTAATTCCCTTATACCCTCATATGCGTAAGCTGCCATTAAAAAAACACAAAACATACCCTTTTATCCTTGCTTTAACCAATATTTATTTGATATATATATGAATGTTTCCTGATATACATATTAACATGCAAAAAGCACCTGACTCATACACATCACATGTATATATGTGAAAAGATGTGTTATGAAAATACTAAAACAAAATATAATTTTTGAAAATACACAATTTCCCCATAAATTATCCTTACTTAGTTTTCTCACCAAAGTACAATTTCATCAAAATAAGGTTTCGCGTCCCAAAACAGAAAAATAATATTTTTATCAAAATATTATTTACATCGCGTCGATGAATACTGTTTATTCCAAAAATTATCCATCACACGAAAATTATTTTTCTTCATAAACACTGTATTTTTTTTACAAAACTTTGTAAAACTTGTCCATTAATTTGAAAATACCAACTAATACATATAAAAACGTCATCCGATGCAAAACTTTTACGTAAAACGTTGTCATCAAACCTATCATGCAAACCTATGTAAAATACCATGCAATGCGTGAAACACACATTTAATATTTGTAATACACACGTAAACTCTTGCATATGTAAAACCCTACATAAAAATACCAGTAATAATGCATTCAAGAGTCAGGTTATTACAACTTCATATTCAAATTCATTGTTGAACCCTTTCAAACCTATATTTCTTTATTATTCCAAATAACAATTATATTAGAGAACTAATTAAGGAACTCGACTTCTCAGATGGAACCTTCCTGAAGTATTTTTTAATTTTATCCTCCACTACTCCAATCATATCTGGATATGACCTTATGGGTTTGTGTTCAACATGTTGGTTAGCAATATCCACATGTAACTGGTGATAAATGATGTATGGGTTAATGCACGACTGATCATAAGGCAGACTTCCACATTTTTCAAAAAGGGATTTAACCAATTGATTACTTACTATTAGGTAACCCATACCCAAAAAGGATAAATTTATTCAGTTGGTCTAGTTTTAAGAAGCATCCTTATCTCCTTTATTATTTAGTTCATTGGGGCCACTAGATTTTCTTCCACCCAAGTTCAGCTCTCTTTTGCAGTTAACCTCATGTTTTGAACTTATATTTGACAAGGTTAAATTTGGTTTAATAACAATAATGAAATAGTTACGTGTTACAAACTGGTTTTCTTTTATTCCAACTACTCCGATTGATGATTAATTTAATATACTTATGGAGATGTTTTCATTACATGAAGCCGCCATAATTACCGGTCAGGGTGATTTTGACCCAAATACATAGAACTCTACCACTCGGTTAACCAGGCTCACTTTTACCGTTAACTATATTAAGGGGGTATATATGTACCATTAAATCTGCTTAGACACCCTACCTTAGTATTAAGGTCATTCGATTAGAGGAATAACCTTAGTGATGTATTTTTATTTTAGAAACGAGGGAATTTCCACGAGCTTTTAAGACTTGAAAAAATACATTTATTTATTTACAACAATAAACTCAATTTAAATTTTAGTGTTATCATTTTAAGGGTTTTTAATCCCTTCAATAAAAATGTACTTTTCAATGGATAACTTAGAAACGATAAGATCTTCATTCTTAAGGTTGGAATTTTCGGTTAAAATCATATTGGAATTTAAGAACATTTTTTATTACTTAAAAAGTTAATCATACAAATTATGAAGACCATATTATCCATTATCACTCTCTTGTACTCAAACATTTCCATAGTGAGATAATGAATGATGTAATGGATTTGAAGAGAAGTCTGGTGAAATCATGACTATATCTAGGACCAATCACGTCTTCATATTGGTCATTAATGCCAAATCCTATTTCTACCCATACAACTAGAATATCAACTCAAGGTCATTAACCTACAAATGAATAACCACTCAAATACGAGTTGAGAGTGCTGTGGCGTAGTGACAGGTCTAAAAAAACTAGAGAAAATGACAACTTAACACCATTCCCTAATTAAAATTTATCGTTGAGATCGAGATGACATATTCCCCTAAAATCTGTATGTGTGTCAATGTTTATCAAAGTAATTAAATCCAATTTTATCTTTTTAAAATTAAAGTGATAAATCAAAATGCAAAATATATAAGACAATCACATAACACAAGAACATACGAGGAAAAGACCCGTAATAGGGAAAAATCTCGAGCCGAACGAATGACAAAGGAACTATGGTAGAAACATACATAGGGTAACTACATTTTACACTCACTTCTTCATAACTTAAATAACTAAATATTTTGCACCATATCTTTTATTTATAGAAGACGTTAATAATTAGAGAACTCTTCTCAGCGATAACATTTTTTGGTTAAAAATCGACGTCTTTGTAACCCAATTAAAGAATCATTTGAATGTAATGATCCAAATTTTTCCCCAGTAAAATCAAAAGTCGGAGAACACATAAGTTATATCTCTGCTTTTTATTATATGAGTTGTACTAAAGGTTGAAGGAAGTGATAAGATGATTTGGTTCACTGAAAAAATAAACTCACAAAGTATCTTTGAGATATCAAAGAGTTAAATCCTCTCAACAACGATACCAAATATATTTTTTCAGGTCTTGAGATCAATAATAAAACCATAAATAATATTATCCTCAAATGATACAAAGATATAAAGAAAATACTCAAAGAGGATATTTTCAGCAAAATATTTTCATAAATAAAATCTCTCGAGATATTCAGCCTCCTTTATTGGTGATGCATGCCAAACTCTCATAGATCACTAGGTAACCCTAACTCACTCTAGCAAGTCAGTTAGAAAACCATCCATAAGAATTGATTGCAAAACAAGATTTACACAAAAACTAGGATTTTATGAATCGAATATCGTAAAGATCTATAATGATATCACTTTGTTGCTAACTCTGCGAGCATTTTATTGCAACAAAAAATAGTTCGGTTTAGAAAAAAAAATCAAAAATACAAAATAAATGCTAAAAAAATTGGAAATAATTCAAGGATAATAAAAACATTATTTTTAGTAGCTAAGCACGTGTTCGCTTTAGCGAGCCACAATGATAGGGTCACAAAACGGGACATAGATTTTTGCTTATTTTGCAAAATGGTTCGTGAGGAGCGAAGATTATCTTCGCTCTAGCAAAAGATGTAAAACACATAACAAGTTCTCGAAATCAAAAGCAAGTATTCTAATAAAATAATATGCACCTTTTTAAAACAAAATATTAAAAGAATAGTATATGGAATATGTATATACCAAATGTCCAAGACAATACACACACACATGGTTAAAAAAAATTCCAATTTAAGAAAATATAAATTTTAGATATGTTAAACCAATGCGAACTAGGTAATTTAAATAATTTACCTTCATATTAAAGCAATATTCCCATTGGTCATGGAATGAGGTAGAATTGGTATAAAAATGAAGAATTTTGATCTTATAATCTTTATCATGAAGATTTCCATACCAACCTAGTACTAAGATTTAAAATATGTTTTGGTTAAACATAATAATAAAGGCAACAACTAACAGGGGGCATATGAGTATACATATACTCGTACATGACGTATGCCTCTTATGAGGAGTCTTACAATCTTCCTATAGGCTACTAGATCGAGAGATTCAATTGTCACTGGGAATTAATTGTGTTATAGGAGAATGGATCCTCATCCTTTAAAAAAGGTTTCAATCTGTGGGTTTTAAATCCACGTCATATACTCACGTCACGTGACTTATTTCATAATCGAGAATTCTTGATTGAGGGAATCGTAATGACGATGACACTCGTAGCTCCCACAATGAGTGAAACACCCTTTAGAACGCACTTCATTATGAGGGAAAACTGATATTCGGGGGACTCGTGATGAATTTCAATATGCATCATAGATTTGATCCTTTTATTTGGTAATGTTCTTTCAATGTATCGTGGAACTACATGCTCTTGTGTTTCGAGTTTGAAAATGTTTCAACTGGTGGGATCACTGAAGATTTACCACAGACGAGGCCAAATTGTACAGGAGATTAACTCAATATATCATGTGTTATAAAATATTATCCTAAACACACACACAACATAATATAAATGGACGGTCTGCCTTGCTTGCGCCACGAGAAATAATGGGGAGATTTCTTTTCTTAGGTATTAAAATTGGGTGCTATAACTTCTAGCTAAAATCCAAATCATAAGTTATAATAATTTGGGTTGCATTCCCTCTTCATGATTAAGTGGTTTCATATGTAGAATTTTTTCCCTGGGCCTACAACTTCATTTCCACAATCACCTCCCAAATCTATGCTAATTTGGTGTGAGAGCCCAATTAACACACTTCGTAAAAGTAGCCGACCAGCCCAGATGGATTAACAGGCTTCTCAGCCCAAATCATGAATTAATTTATACACGAATATTTTAGATATATTAGAACACGTATGGATATGGTCAAATCAAGTACTAACAATCTCAGAGGACATATTCAGGTACTCCTTGGCATATCCATGTGTTATTTTAAGTTCCTTATACAACTCAAATTCTATGATGATTCCCCTATTAATTGCACACCCTACTTGGGGCAAAGGGATGGAACCTGAGATCTCGAGAGACATTTAATATAAATAGTAAATTCTCCGTGGACGTAGGCAAATTGTCAAACTATATCGTTTTTGTGTGTGATCTTTACTTTCTCCCTTTATAATCGTTTTCGTGGATTTCTTTATTATGATATTTTTGTACTCACACTTGGCACCATTTGTGGGAAGCGATTTCTATTCCTAGGAAGATCTTCACAAACAAAAAGCATGTGATCTCTCACTATAGTAGAAATGTTCCTCAAGTTGGTGATGTGCATGAAGGCCTGGTTCCTCCTAGGGTCAGGTCTAAAATTTGCCAGCACACAAATCCCAAGTTTCATCAGGAAAGGCAACCTTCTAAATAAAGCTAAGGACCACTGAGATATACCTATATCTCTAGGTTGTTCGACGCTTACGAAGTCAGTCTTCACGAACAAGAGAAGTCTACATGCCTCCAGGTAGAAGAGAATGCTCGTCTCTAAAGACGACTAGAAACAATGAAGAGAGATCTCCAAAGGGGCACTAAGAAGCACCGGAATAGGACTCCTAGTCCTCAGGCGAGTAACAATCATAGCCGAGGGAGGAGTGACCAGGAAATAACTGAGCATGAGCAGTCAGAATGTGGCTAGCTAAAGAGACACCACAGAAGCAACGATAAATAGAATGAAGACATTAGAATCAAGGTTTGTAGGGAGATAAACCAACATCCAGCCCACCTTGGAGCCAGATCCACCAGAGATCTAGCCAAAAGGGCTCTCAATACTCAGATGAAGTCCCATTTTTCATGGGCAATCGAGGAAGAGGAGTCCTCAAAGAAGTTTGTTATCCTCAGGCTTAAGATCTATGATGGGAAGATAAACCCCATAGACCATGTTCAGCAACTAACAAACAATGACCTTATGGAGCCACAATGATGCACTAATGTGTCGCATTTTCCCTTCTATTCTACATGATGTAGCACATAAGTGGTTTGAAAAGTTACCTCACAGGTTAATTAGAAACTTTACAGCTCTAGTAGAGGCATTCACGGCACTCGCTTCATAACCAGTTGATCCCACCAAGTAGATGGATGCACTACGTAAGATAAAGAAGAAGCCACAAGAAAGCCTCTGGGATTATGCCAAAAGGTATTGGGAAGTTTTCAACGAGATTGATTACTACTCAGAGAAAATTGCAGTAGCGTCCTTCAAAATTGGTCTGTCGACCACCTATTTGTTGCACTAGTTCCTCACTAAGAAGGAGGCCAACACCATCGATGATCTTATGGCCCGTATTGAGAAATATGTTAAGGTGGAATATATGGTTCACTCTAACGTGGGAGATAATGGTCGAGCAAAGGCGAATAAGGGGATAGAGAAAAGCGATGCTCCGAAGAAGGTAAACAAAAATGGGGGCAAGAATGTCTCCAAGAATGGGAACAAGGTCGACCCCTCTAAAGCACTCCAGGCTGTTAACACAGTCTTCAAGGATCCCATCTACAAAATTCTGAGCAAGATTAAAAATTATTCATTCATCAATTAGCCCAAAAAGATGTGTGGCAACCCGATCAAAAGAAATAATGCGCTAAAATGTGCATTCCATAAGGAGGGCGATCATAGAACTGAGATTTGTAAGGCTATGAAATTACACATGGAGGAGGCGGTCCAAGTTGGGCACCTTAATAGTACATCGAGAAAAAAATTAGATAAGGCTAGGCCAAAGGAAACCAGAAGACAGACAACGTCCATGACGATGACACTGGCCATGAGTTTATTGTAATCCATGGGGAATTTGATCTTAAGCAGATCTAGAGGAACGATGTGAGGATAGATTTTAAGAATGTGATCGTCGTTATGAAGGCTTTTGAGATCGACCCCGCCAAAATACGAGTCTGAAAATGTCAGCGACCATAAGACGTCGAATATACCAAGCATATTGTGTTTACGGAGGATGATTTGGTTGGAGTCAGGACCTCGCATCACGATGCACTAGTGATTATTCTTCAAATTGCAAATTAGGACGTTGACAAGCTACTTATCGATCGGGGAATATCGTCATAAGTAATGTATCTAGAGCTATTCCACAAGCCCAAATTAAACATCATCGACCTCAAAGAAGCTACAGCTCTATTGGTTGGCTTTGCATGAAGGATCACCGTGTTGCGGGGAAAGATAATCCTTCCAGTTAAGGCAAGCAATATCTCAAAACTCATTAAGTTCTTAGCAGGGGATATGGAGTCCCTGTATCACGCCATTTTGGTCAAAGGTTGGCTCCACGCCATGAAGGTCGTACAATCCACATACCACCAGAAGCTGAAGTGTGTTACCGATCGGGGCATAGTCGAAATTCATGGAGATCGGGCCACAACAAGAAAGAGTTGATTGCATTCTCAAAAGCAATCTTGACATTTTTGCTTGGGAATCTCACGATTTTCTAAGAATTGATCCCAATGTAGCATGTCATCGCGTTCACGTCGATCTGGCCTTCAAGTCGATCACTCAAAAGTCTCATCGAACAACACCTAAGAAGGATAAAGCGGTGGAAAACGAAGAAAGGAAGCTACTGTGGACAGGAGAAATTAGGGAAGTTCAGTTTCCCAAATAGTTGTCCAACCTAGTGGTAGTGCGAAAGAGCAACGACAACCACCCCTGGTAGTGATTACAAATGATAGACAACCACTATACCTTTACCTTGCAGTATCAAACCACGCTGTAAGCTTTTCCTGGGATATGGAAAAAAAAGAAGTCAACATCCGATTTATTAGTCCAGTAAGACACTTCTGAACACAGAACAGTGTTACCTGCCTCTGGAGAAGCTCGCTTATGCGCTAGTAGTTGCCTCGAGGAAGCTAAAGTATTACTTTGAGGACCATTAGATAACCATAATCACTTCCTACCCCCTCAAATATGTTCTGCGGAAAGCCGACCTATCCGAACGGCTCTCAAAGTAGTCAGTAGAGCTTGGGAAATTCGATATTAACTTCCAACCAAGAATGATGATTAAGGGATAAGTCTTAGCACACTTTATTATCGAATTTATAAGGGATAAGCCAATAGACCAATTAAAAACTAAACAACAACAATAGAGGAAGCAAAGTCCAAGGACTGGACCCCATACGTTGATGGAGCCTTTAATTCCAAGGGGATAGGTGTAGGTATCATTCTCATCACCCCCGAAGATACTGTGATTGAGTAAGTAACCAGATTGAGATTTGAGGCCTCCAATAATGTTTTCGAGTACGAAGCACTAATTATTGGTTTGCAAAAAGCCAAACTGTTGGGGCAAAGCGCCTTCACGTATGCAACGACTCGAAACTGGTTTCTAAGTAGGTGAGTGGGGATTTCAATGCTAAAGATGATCGGATGGCAGACTACCTCGCAGTGATAAGAGGACTCATGCTAAATTTAGAAAAACTTAAAATTCAATAATTCCCCCGAGGTCAGAACAGTCACGCTGATACTTTAGCATCCTTGAGTTCAGCAATTAACTCTGACCTAAAAAGAACTATCCAGATAGGGTTCTTCGCGCACCCAAGTATTGACCAGACAGTCATAGCTGAGCAGATCCTCCTCACCACAAAGGACCCCAGTTGGATGAACCCCATCATAAATTATCCGAGGAGGGACATATTGCCCGGTGACAAGAGGTCAGCCCATCAGATAAGGGTCATGGTTGCTCATTTTTATCTCTCCCCACAAGGGAAGCTCTACAAAAATTCATTTTCAAGTCCTTATCTCTAGGACATCCACCCACACGATACCAAGCAAGTACTTAGTAAACTTCATATGGGAAACTACGGGAGCCACGCAGGAGGAAGATATCTGGCCTTCCTAGAAATCAAGGAGGGCTACTAGTGGCCTCATATGCAGAAGGATGCAAGTATCTATGTTCGAAAGTGCAAAAAGTGTTAGAAACACTATCCTATGATCCACCATCCCGCCAGTGGCCTAAAGTCACTAACAAGCCCATGGTCGCTTGCACAATGGGGAGTAGACATAGTGTGACCACTACCTATCGCATCTGCACACCGAAACTATCTGCTAGTAGGAATAAATTATTTTACTAAATAGGTAGAGTCAGGACCACTAGCGAACATTCGCGACTCAAATATGGTCGGGTTCATCTGAAAAACATCATAACACGTTTTGGGGTACTAAGGACTATCCTTATAGAAAATGGAACGCAATTCGAGAGTGGATTCTTTCAAGGTTTTTGTGATGAACATAACATCAAGCACCACTTAAAATCTATTGTGTACCCCCAAGGCAATGGACAGGCAGAGGCTTCTAACAAAACCATGCTCGATGGACTAAAAATGGTTAGAAAGAGCCAAAGGTGTCTGGGTAGATCAGCTTCCTCGTGTTCTATGGGCTTATCGCACCACTCCCAGGCGACCAATCGGGGAGACACCATTCGCGCTCGCTTACAGGATGGAGGCTATTACCCACTAGAAGTAGGTTTTCCCACTATGAGAACCACCTTAGTCAACTAAGGCCTTAACGATGACGCATTACGCACAGTTTTTTACTTAACAGAGGAGCAAAGAGAGCAGGCCATGATCAATTGGGCTTCTTATCAACAGCAAATGGCCAGTCAATACGACAAGAAAGTCAATCCGAGGAATTTTTTGATAGGAGACTATATCCTAATAAAAGTCCTCGACAGTGCCATAAAACCATCAGATGGCAAACTGGGACCGAACTAGGAAGGGCCCTTCAGAGTAATCATAGATGACTTTCAAGGAGCATATCACTTGGAAACGCTGGAGGGTGAGGAGATACCAAGGGCATAGAACGCAGCCAATCTCGAGATTTTTTATTTTTAAATCATCTTCATATTTTTACTAGCACATTTAGTTTAAGAAAATTTTCATTTTTAAACTTATGTTTCTCATGAGACAATACTTAATGAATAAAGGTCGTTGGCCCCTTCACTTTCATATTCTTCATTGGTTGCTTAAACTCTTTTTGGTTACATATCATTAATACTCACCTTTTCCAAATGAAAACTCCTTCATGCATGGCTAGACTCCTAGGATTACGACAAGTTATTTAACTTATTTTCAATCAGGAAACTTCACATGTCGAGCAAGGTTTATAGTAATTATAACAAGTCAATAGATGCGTTGTAATTACTACATACCTCAGGTCTTTGTTGCAAACACAAGAGACCTCGTGGGTTCTCCCGATAACCACAAAATCCCTATAAGGGAGCCTTAGGTAGTAAAGCCAACCAAGGTTGGTCACCAACTTTGTGGGTCGTAAAAACCTGCTCGAGCCGATGCTCCATTTACCAGGTGCATTCTCGTCATCATCCCACTTAGGCCCAAGGAAGTGTGAGGACACAACCTAAAAGGTAAAATAGATGGAATGACACTATAAGGCACGTTGGACTAGGAGAAAGTTCAAAACCAAAACAACGTGTGGCTAACAATATCTTTTGGTACCATTTAGTCAGTTGAGAAGCTTAAAATGATAAAACTCAAATAACAAAGAACCCAAGGTGGTTGATTAAAAATTAAATTGTGAATCAATATTATTTGGTTAGCAAAGTATTTATGTTTAGTCGTCACAATCTCAAAACATCAAAAACTGATAAATAAAACTTTTTCATATATTACAATGAGAAGTTACATTTATAATAAAGACCAAAAATATACATAACACTTAAGATGTCTCAGGGTGGCGAGCAAGGTATTCAACAACAGCCACCCTTTAACCATCATCTCGTTCGGGAGCAAGCTCTTCCACATCACTATCTAGGTCATGCTTCAGGAGATGGGATGGAATAGCATCCGCCAGAATCCATTGGTCATCCTTCAAGAAGGGATTATCATAGTAGGCAGGACACTCAGCTTGGTACTTATACCACAACCTAGAATCATTAGGTTTATTTACCTCCATTAGAGCGCTCAGCCACCTACGAGAGAAAGCTGCACCTTCGACCTCCTTAAGTTTTGTTGGGGCATCTGCCCAACATGTATTATATCCATCCGACCAGGATTCCTAAGGTCCTATTTTAAATGCATTCCTTAATTTTTTTAACACGCTCCTCGAGCCCAGTGATATTGAACTTCAGCCCAACTACCTCCCTTCTCAGAGCATCATTCTCGGCCTGAAGGACTTCAAGCACTTAGCTAATCTCAGTGTTCTCTAGGAGATTAGCCCTCAAAGGATTGACTTCTTCTTGAACTGAGGCACCTATCTCCTCCACCTCTTAAATATTGTCTTTTAGCTTAGCGACTAATTCAAATTGGTCTATGAATTACTGATTTCTTGCCCTCAAGGATTTACAGACATACAATGACAATAGTTCAGCAACACAAGCACAAATAATCCAAACTACAAATAAATGATACCAACTATGATGCAAGAATTTAAGTATAATATACCAAGATGATCAGAACATATGCCAAATTAAATAGAAGATTAAGCATAAGGCAAACATAGATTAAATGAAAAAGCAAAAACTCAAAACACAAAACATACCACACGCGCGCGCGCACACACACACACACACATATATATACAAGCACACATATACTAATGAATCACAACTCTATATAGGTACAAATAAACACAAAAGCTTTGCGCAGTCGCATAGTAACAATGTGTTTAATCATGGTGGAATGAAATGAAAGGGCATGAACTAGAAACAAAAGAAAAAATCACAATCACTCAAAATGTTCAAGTAGATCTATCATACCGCAATAATTTATCAACATTTGATTTAGCCTCACATGTTAAATAAAAAACTCAAAAGGAAAAACAAACATAATGCACACCTACCTAGAAATTTTGATGATACTCCAGTCATTAGCGTTAAAAGAATTAAGCTCAACTAAGACTCATTGTGCAAACCCATTGATCTTCAACTAAACACCATAAAAAAATATATATCATTCTCTCTATTTTTCTTTTGAATATATCTAATTTTTGTAGCATCAATGTAAAAAAAATTGCCCTTGATAATTTTTCTATTTTTATTGCCTTTAAATCTTTTTAGTCTCTTGCCAACGGTGACCTTTCATGCAAAGGATATTTCTCCTTTCGTAGACCTTTTTTCGTGCACACTTATATTCTTTTAAAATATCAAACGAACTCACAGGCAATGGTTTTTACATGCACAACTTCCCCTTCGTCAAAATTTTTATGAATATGATAAGATTATTAGGAGAACACCTCACTTAACTCATGAGAAATATGAAGTTAAAATTCAAAAGAGCTCGTGCAATGTGTGTGAGGAGGCATATAAAAAGTGAATACATTATGAAAATCAATTTCAAACTACATCATATAAACATATATAAGAACAATCCAAGCATTAAAATCAAAATCAAATGTCCTAGTCACATGAATACATTGAAGGAATTGCATTTAAACACACCAATATGTCACACAATATGTGTAAAACTAAACTACAAAAAAACCAAAAATATTTTTGAGTTTAAAAAAAAATCAAAATGATACCAATTTAAAAAAATAAACTCAAAGGAAAAACAAAATCTTTTTCTTATTATTCTCAATAAGACCCAAAAAATGGAAAAAAACAAATACAAAAGATAAATATGTCATAACACTAGAAATAACATATAGCCTAAAGCACAAATAGTGTATGATAAACATGCAATCACAAACACTTATAAGATATATCATGGGATGAATCATATGAAAGTACACGAGAGTCAACAAGACTAACAATTAACGCCTTCAAATTGGATCTCCTAACCCATATAGGTGTAACGTGACGATCTCGGTCTTGGTGAACCTTGGTGACAGTAGCTTTAATCTAACTAGGACCTTTTCTAAGATCATAATAGAAATGTCTAAAGTGACCTTTCCTACCACAATGTGTGCAAGTGAAGACACGAGGAAGGTTAGCATTACGTTGATAATTTTTAGTGTCCCTATCTTTGGTTGGCTCTCTTAAAAGTATGGTGTTGACTTTAGCAGTGGAAGTATCTGTATCATCGAAGCCAATTACAAACTTGTCATCTTTGATTCGGATGGTGTCTAGCATTAACAAAATGTATTTTGACCTAATTATTTGAATATGCGTTTATAGGAGGGTTAATTTCAGGAAAGAAATAAAAAATTTGGAAAAAAGATTTCTTAGGGCCGAGTACTAGGTGTGATGTATAGTGTGATGTATACAAAAAGATGTAGGTGGGCCTTCCTCTCACTCTCTCTCTCTCTCTCTCTCTCTCTCTCTCTCTCTATATATATATATATATATATATATATGTATATATATATATATATATATGTATATATATATATATATATATGTATATATATATATATATATATGTATATATATATACATATGTATATATATATACATATATATATATATATATATATATACATATATATATATACATATATACATATATAGTTAGACGGGGAGATATTCACCTTGCGATTTTGGGGTTTTCGAAAGAGTGAGAGAGTAAGTAAAGATTTCATGTGGTGGTGGTGCACTTATCCAGTGGTGGTGGTGCACTTATCCAGCGGTGGTGGTGCACTTATCCAGCGGTGGTGGTTTCCAAGAGAGAGAGAGTGAGTCCATCAATTTTTAAAAGAGAGAGAGAGAGTTTGAACAAAGAGAGAGAGGGGGAGAGAGAGAGGGAGAGACAATAAGTCTGAGTGAAATGAAAATAAAACCCTATCAGGTTCTATTTATAATCAAAATTGGGTCACGGTCCAGGCCCGCGACGAGGTTGAAAATAAATTTCATTTAATTTAGATGGTCACGATTTATTCCTCTTGGTCACAATTTTGAATCGTTGGTCATGGTTCCAAACCATGACCCACTTTCTGTCACCATTTTGAAATCAAAAGTTATCACGGTATTGGGTCACGGCTCACAACTGTGACCATATTTCAAGCAAGATTTGTTACGATATCTTATTATTGGTCAGGTTTCTCAATCGTGAATGCATGATGATTTTGGCACTTTTTTCTCACCATTAGGGCCATGATTTGGGACCATGGCCAAGAGGGTCATGGTTTTGTACCATGACCAACTGATGGTGTAGGTCACTCTTAGATAGGGTCATAAACTGGACCATAATTTGTAAGGCCTGATCATGGATGTGGACCGTGACCCCCATGGTCATTGATTTGGATCGTGACCAACTTGTTATGACTATATCCAATTTTTAGCATAGTAAAAATGACACACCCCAACCCAGTTACTTATAAATAAGTTTGAAAGTCAAAGTGAGTCAAATCATAATTACCTTAACCAAACCATAAACATAAGTATCTTTTTTTTCAGTTATTAACATGAATCAATAAAACTAAAACTTTTCACAATTTTAAGGTAATTATGCTTATTCAAACTTACTAAAAAGATAAGTAGGCTTAAATTACCCCATTTACGTTTGATCAAATCATGGTTTTATGCATCACTTGCTTACTCCACTAACCTCCTAGATTTGGCAGTGATATCACAATACCTGAAAAACATAAACATAGAAACCATGAGCAAAATAGCTCAGCAAATGCATCACTACTACACTGTTGCATAAAATTAAATGCAATAAATCATATCCCCGTGATGATATATGCATACTTATCATGCTCATTCATAAAGAATGACCAATTATTACTTATCTAGATCATTCATAAAGAATTACCAACTTATTCGAATCATGATTCACACATCCTGTCTGCAATAGACAATTCTCCCCCATTCTTGGTCGAGGAGTAACACCTTATCTTTAATAGGCAAATCTCCCCCATTCCGGTTCGGGGAGTAACCTCCCATTTCGGTAAACCAAAATGAATAATTTTATATTCATAATATTCTAATCATATCCATAACCATGTATAATTACACCTTACTAGTGAGTGATATTTTGATCATATACATAACCATGTATAAATACATCTTACCAATGAGTGATATTCTGATCATATCCATAATCATGTATAATTACATCTTACGAGTGAGTAATATTCTGATCATATATGTTACCATGTATAGTTACATCTTACTAGTGAGTACACTCTCGTTGTGAATTTAATAGGTTTTCCCCCTTGCCTTTGTCTGGCACTTGTTCAACCATTTATCCTTCCCTTCCTATAATTCTTACAATCTTTAATTATTTATTAGATCAAAGATAAATTTAATTGCATGTATGAGATTTTTCTTCGTAGTGAAAAAAACTATCACACCATGAGATTAAGCATTTTATTCCATAATTTCTATATGGTCATCACACCCACTTATATGACATTTCTAAAATTATTATATATATATATATACATATATGGTCAGGCTCCTGTGCGGATTTAAGTATGCGGATAGAATCCGGATTAGCTACCTTCCAAAAGGTCTTGGGACCACTTTGTCTTTTATGGACCACCTTATCTTTATAAGGTTTCTTGGAATAGAAATTTCTACCCCAATAATTTATAGAGTCTATTTAAGCTTATTTTAAAATCTAATTAATCTGGAAGCCTGAGCGTAGAATGGTTAGGGGCTAGCTCTTAATCTTTCTCCATCACAATTGTACTCTATTTGTGAATAATGAGGATTATCTATCAAAATATTTTCCTCTAGATGTCTAGAACTTTCAAGTGATTTTGAAGGAAAATAATCTAGCTTTAAACACCTTATGCGTTATTGAGGGTTTATTTGTCTAGTCTCTTTATATATTTGTTTAATGATATAGATTAGGTCATTTTCTATGAATTCGTCTATTCACTGTCACCGTAGGATGACAAATATCTTCGATAAGTTCTAGGAGAAGCAGTTTCCACAAATTTAAGGATTGGACGAACTCCTCCTGATCTAATCAAGATAGTTATTGTTTCGGCTAATCTTTTCTTCTAATATATTTCAACACGGCTATAGTCTCTCTAAGTATTCTAGTATATTCTTAATATTTTCTGGTTCTGAAAGTTCTTTTGCAAATTCTACAATTCTTAAGTCTTGCTTGAAGAGATCATGGATCATTATTCTAATTATTTCTATTATAGGTACTTCACGTATTAACTTGGTCTACATATTTATAGGTACCTCCTTAGTATATTAAATTGGTTTCTATTAATAGTCTTTTTGAGGGGTCCGAGATAGTCCACTCGTGGATTTCTCTTATTAAGTTTGGATTTATATGATTAACAAATGCTAAAAAGTTTGTAGTTATTTGAAGGCTCATGCAAGTGCTTTTGAAATTTAGTAATAATATTTAAAATAGCTAGGGGTTTGGTTCGAGTTTATACCTTCCTTCGGGTCTGTAATTACTTTATCTTCTTCCCTTTGTCTCTTCGGTTTGTTATTATCTTTCTCCGATTTGTACGTCCTGCAACTCTATTTTTATGTGTCGCACCTCAATCCTATGTTGACGTTGGACCAGTTTCCTGCTTGTATGCCAGCGCGCCTAAATCCTACCTGGCTAACGATAATTTGGCATCTGACAGCGCTTCAACAGTATAACACCTATGCGCTACACCAGAGGTTCCACATAACAGTCCTCTATGAACAGAATGTTGGAGATGTTTGGAGAATAATTACAACATAACAAAAGAGATTTCTAGAAAAGAAAATACTTTTATTGCATAAAATTAGTAGATACAACTCTCACCTCTCCTTCAACTATAATAGGTTTACTCACTAATTTGTATACCAATTTGCACAAATTTATCTCTCTCTTACTACCTCTCTCTCAATCCTTTCTACGCTTTCATTCACAACATACAAACCTTTCCTTTTATAGCTTAAGATATTTTACAAATGACTGACAACCGACTGCAAAAAGCAAACCGGTGAAAGAAATACAATGATAAAAGTCTATAATGATTTGTTTTACATAAAGAAAAATTGGCGTCTAGCAATCATTCTATCCGAGTCCAAAAGTAGCTTTGTCATCTTGTGATAATTCAGTCTGATGGCCCACTTAAGTCAGGTCTAGTGTTTCATGAAAAGCAAACTACTCGTCTTGTGTCATGGATCTTCAGTCTTTAATAATTCTTCGAATAAAGAGGGGCCATTTTTTGTCCCGTTTTGTTCTTCTTTTGCTTTTTCAATTTTGTCTTTATTTAGTGGAGCACTATTGTTGCTAAAATATTCATCAATGAGGGCCACCACTCTAATGCTAGCTTGTAAAGATACCTTTACCACTTCTTTAGATTCCTTTTTTAGCCTTCCATTGAATGGCTCGCCAGCTTGGATTATTAAGTCTGCCTTATGGTATAAAATGTACCATCTTTCTTGACTTGTCAACGTCTCAATAATTTCTATTATTTCCATGGCTTGATCAATTTGGAGTTTGGTCCTTGTCAACAGTTAAGTCTTTAGTTTCATCTACAGAAAGAATTTCAAAGTCTTCAAATGCAAAAATGGAAAAACTAATGAGTCTAAAACCTTGAACTCTTTTTTCCCTACAGGAACTTGGAGGAATCTGATAAATTCTAACAAATAAGGGAAAAATTCTTCTATTTTCTTAGTGTACTCATGAACAAATTTTCCAAGAGTAATAGAGTCTTCTACGGTCTGAATCTGGATGAGCCTAATGAACCCATAGTATGCAAGAGTTATGTGTGTTATTTATCCTTCTCTAAAAAGATATATTTTTTAAACTTCTTTGAATAGATCACTAATTATTAAAGAATTTAAAGAAAGTAAATTCAAAAAGAATAAGCCAGACTGGAAACAAAGGGCTAGGCCTTTAGGTTTTCTAAAGAAATATAAATTCATACCATCTACTACCTTTAGATAAAGGAATTTTAAAGCAAAGAATAATAGATTTAACCTAAGATGGTATTTTAAGAAGAATACCAACAAACATAAGAAAGTTCCTAATTACAGGAAAGAAAAAGAAGTTGCTCAATCTAAGAATTCTACCAAAGAATATTGGACTTGCGGAAAAGAAGGACACTTTGTTAAAGATTGCCCTAACAAGAAAGATAAATAATGTATTGAGTTACCAATACAATATTAGATATTGCAAATCGAGAAATATTAAATATCCTATATGCTATAGATATATCAAACATAGAAAATGATGATAATACCAGTATCTATAGTGCATAAACAGATAGTGATTCAGAAGACTCGAATACTAATACTGATGAGTATGAAGACTCCTAAGATACTCTAAATTTATGTATGATGCAAATCTATCAAGAAGATGATTATATAGCCTTTGAAGAAGCTTGGTATAAATGTATATTAAGCCCCTTGTTAAAGAAAAGATGGGCAGTTAGTAATCCTAAGTTACAAACATATATACCTAGATGTTACTACAATGAAGAACATTATTGGACGTTCGAAATGTAATATAGAAGGAAAGACTTTAGTTGTGTATAATATTTTGAGACTATACAAACATAATTACTTATGGTTTGTGTTATTTGTCAATTACACTACTATGAAGGATGTCGGAGAACTAAATTTAGAGAAATTTATAGTAGACAATATTATGCTCAAATAGATCAAGAAATTAAACTTTATTATCAAGACATTAATAAAAATATAGCCAAGAGATTACAAGAAAATGAAGACTTAAAAGGAAAGGGAATTTCCTATGATCAAGAAGAAAGGTACTCAAAAAGTAGTAAGAAGACTTAACGCCATTAGATTTCATAGATAAACCTCAGAAAGGAATATCTATTATAGAAAAGAATAATTTAGGAATTTCTACTAAGCCTAATTCTTGTTATGTATAAATATTTATACAACACAAAGATTATCCTAAAAGACTTTCAGCTTTTATAGATACAAGATGCTCTCAGAGTATTTGTAATGCAAATGCCTTCCTTGGAGAATTTTTTTAAGAATCTAATCAAGACATCCATGATAAGGTAGTTAATGGATAACCATTCATCTTATACTTTCAGACTATTCCTATATTCTTTAATTTAGGAAATCAGACTAACATAACTGTAAATCATTAGTTTTGGATTATAGATCCCTGTCCTAGTTTCACAAGAAACATGATTTTAGGAAAAGACTTTATTAGTAAATACCATCCTTATACTTAGTATATTGATAAGATATTACTTAATGATAAATAGGAATTTAATATTATAGCCCCTCTAATTGGTCACAAGACTGCTTTTGGCCTTATGCAGGTCAAAGCCAATTATAGAACAATAACCCATCAGATTTTTTCAGCTGAGCATGGTGGACCTAGACCTACAAACCAACAAGAAGCCCAAGAAATAACTAAACCCTTATAAAAGGAATGTAAGTGTCCAGACCAAAAGTTTTTATAAGCAAATTGTGCTGATACAGCAAGAAATTAGGATATAGAAGTAGAAAAAGAAGAAATTAGGCAATTAGCAGAGCCTACTTTAGGAGAAAATCCCATTGCTAAGTGGGATAAAGACCAAAGTTATTGTGAAACTATTCCTATTAACCCAGATGCCACTATTAATGGTGGAACTTACAAGAAAGGATATTCATGAGAAGATTGAGAAGAATTCAAGAAAGACATATATGAGATGATTAAACTAGGCATTATTAGAGAAAGCAAAAGTAGACATAATAGCCTTGCCTTGTACATTCAAAATGAGTCTGAACGAAAGAGAGTAAAAAGACGAATGGTTATAGACTATAGACACCTTAATAAGAATTATGAATGTGATTCTTATAAGATACCATATAAGAATAATTTAATCAATCTAATTGGAGACATAATTATGTTCAATAAGTTCGATTGTAAGTCGGGCTTCTGGAAAATTAAGATGCACCCAGACAGCATAACTTGGATGGCCTTTAGTGTGCCTCAAGGAAATATGAATGGTTAGTAATGCCATTTGGATACTTGAATGCCCCTTAAGTATTTCAAAGAAGAATGGATAGTATTTTTATATCGTATTCATAATTTTGTCTTGTTTACATAGATGATATTCTTGTAGCTAGCAAAACTAAAGTTGAACATGTAGACCATCTTAAAAAGATTATTTTAGAATTAGATAAACATTGAATTGATATTTTTTAGAAGAAAATATAATTATTCCTGACTGAAGTAGACTTTGTGGGAATGCATATTAATAAAGGAAAATTATCCTTAGCAGAACACGTAACTAAGAAGATCCTTGAATTCCCAGACCAACTTAGAGATAGAAAATAATTACAATCATTTTTAGGATTTCTTAATTGCGCTTAAGACTTTATTAAGAACCTTGCTTAAAAAAAACAAATATTAACATCCAAATTAAAAGGAACGGATAAGATTAGTCGTTTTAAATGGACTAAAGATGATTTTGAAGTTATAAGACAAATCAAAGAAATAGTCAAGAATATTCCTATACTTAAACTGCCTAATGCTAAAGACCAGTAATATAGTAGAAACAGATACCTCTTATAAACAATGGGGAGAGGTACACTTTGCCATTGATCATCAGACTAAAAAGAAAAAACTTTGTACTTATAGTTCTGGAACTTTTTCTGACACAAGACAAGATATACAACCCATGAAAAAGAAGTTTTAGCAATAGTTCGGGCTTTAGAAAAATATATGTTTTTTCTTAGACCTAAGTATGAGTACATAAAATATCACAATTAAGAAATCTACGAAAAGAATCACAAAGGTAGAAAGTAAAGAGAGAACACAACGATATACATGGTTCGATAACTTGCCTACGTCCAAGGAGAGGTTAATTTTTATATTAAGTGTCTCTCAATATCTTCGGTTACATCCCTTTGCCTCGGGTCAGGGTGTACAATTTATAGGTGAATCATCATAGAGTTTGAGTTATACAAGGAACTCAAAATAATATGTGGATATACCAAGGAGTACCTGAATATCTCCTCCGAGATTGTGGGTACCTAATTTGACTATATTAGTAAGTGTTATAATGTATCTAAAATACTAGTGTATAAATTAATCACGATTTGGGTCGGGCGGCCTGTTAATCCATCTGGGCTGGTCAGCCACTTTCATGAATTATATTAAATGGGCACCCACAATTGACCCTAAAATCTTTGGGCTGACAGTTTGGGCCAATATATTTTAAACAAGTCCAAGGACCAAGGCTTGAAGTAGTGTCCAAAATTGGCATGGCACAATTATAATTTGTGAGGGCTGAAGGGGGGTACACTTGTCTTTAAGAGAAAATGAAGCATTGATATCTTCCTGGGGAAGCATGACTAATCATTTGGGATTTTTAAATGGGTTTGGGTACAACTTAACCGCCAGTTCACTGATTATGGTCGTCTTTGCACGTATTTCGTCTCTAAGCTTCCCCTTTTATTCTCTACTTTAAAATCAGAGTTCTTCTTCTTCTCCAGGGCTTCATCGATTTTTATAAGTCTAACTCTTCCTTTTCTAAGATTTTTTTTTGGAACTTATTGTGTAGCTATAGTTAGGGTTTTTCTTCCTTGTTCATACAATCATGGCGATGCTAGATAACAAAATAGTAGATGAATTTAGGCGATAGTACAATATCCCTGACTAGGTGATGATCGATTGTGCCCCTCTTCCTCAGAATGTCTGTCATGTTAAAGGGGAAACTGGATTTACACCCTTCTGATAACTCAGGGGGGTTTAACATTTCTCCCAAATAAATTGTTCCTTAGGTTCTTTAGATATTTTGAAATCTTTCCCCCAATGTTTGGAAGATAGTTAATGGGGTCCATGGAATAAATACCCATTAAGGAAAAAAATTGGGCCTTACCAAGATTTGTTATTGTTATATGTGGTCGCAAACCAAGAAAGGTCTTTTGTACTTAAAAACCAAAAAGGCTGAGCATATTCTCGTGGTGAATCTTCTGGATTCCCATAAGGATTATTGGGAACTCAGTTTCATTGCTAGGAATTGGCAATGTCCTCATGCTACTACGGGCGAAAGGTAATGGGACCCTATAAATTTTTTACTATGGAGAGGCCTAAATATGTCACTTCTTCTTTTTCGTTCTTTCCTGTTCATTTATTGCTTTTTTGTCCTCCGTCCTCTTAGATAATTTTCTTTTCCCTTTGTCCCTACCACCCGTGTCAAAAACCAGGAGCCTGATATAAGCGAGGTTGATGCTGATGAGCTTGTGAAAGCTTGGAGCATCAAGGAAAAGCTAACAAATGATGAGCCAATGAGGTCGGCGGCCTTCCTATTGGAATAAAAGAACACAATCACCAGTTTTATTGCTCGTCCGATTGATAAGGTTACAATCTTAAAAGCTCTCCCGAGGTCGGTCCTTCTGACCCTATTGTGATAGAAGAGGGGGAAGAGGAATCTGAGGAGGAAGGAGAAGGTTTTGAAGAAGAAGAAGAAGAAAAAATAAAAGGAAGAAGATATGGCCCCTTTGATAAAGAGAAGGAAACAAAGGCTCCTTGATGATGAGGATAACAAAGCCATCATGTCTGATCGACTTAAGTCTCTGAAGACGTATGATATCGAGTCCCCAAAGACTAGTGGCTCTATCTCGTTGGATAAGGGAAAAGAGAAAGAGAAAGAAAAGAGGAAGGAGACAAAAGAGAGGAGAGAGTGAGAAGTAAGAAGAAAAGAAGAGAGGAGGGAGGCCAAAAGAAAGTTGTCTCTAAAAGCCCCTGGATTTCCCCCTCCTGTTGCAGCTACTGAGGGGGATGGCATGGGTGATGCCCCATACCTCACCCCCGACCTACTAAAGAGGGCAGTGCTCACCACTAATTATAAACATTCTTTGAGTTTGGGGTTGTCCCAGCTCACCCTTAAAACTACTCAGGGGATGGCCCTGGTAAGTCCTCATACTCGAACAGGTCCGGTCTTAAGATTGGGAGTGCCCTGTGCGAAAATCAATTTAGGTCCCTTCGTAAAAAAAATTGTACAAAGATATTAAATAAGTAAAATGGGCCCGTAAATAACTAGGGCCGTTATTTTTGGGTTGTTGAATCATTCCTTATACAAATTGGTTTTGGGTAGTTAAGAAAATGGTCCCCTAAAAAATTAAACTTATTTCAAAAATTGACATTTTTAATATACATAAAATATTTTTGGACCCCTAACATATACATATATAGGTGCATACTCTAAAATGGACCCTGTGCCATTGCCCATTTGGCAAATGTCCAGGGACGTCCATTTACTCGAACTGTTTCACTTTTCTCTGTCTTCTCTTTCTTCATTTCGACTCTGTGATTTTGTTTCTCTTCGCGCAGTTATTATCTAATTTCACAAATTTTCTGGATGACCATGCTGACAAGTCTAAGAAGGAGCAGGAGCTGAAAGATGCTCTGAAGGTTGAGAATAAGGCATTTGTTGAAGTTTGTCGGGTATGGGAGCAAGATAAGGGGAATCTATCCAAGGCTTTGGGTGAGCTTTACTCGTCCTAGAAGAAGGTGGTCACTGAAAGGGGAAATCTCATTGAGGAAAATCAAAGCTTATCGGGCAAGGTCACCAAGATGGAGGATGACCTTTCTCAAGAGAAGGACGTTAGCTATGGTGAAGGTTTTAACAAAGCCTATGATGATGTAAAGGGGCAACTCGCCTATGGTTTCATGGTTGCCTTTAAAAAGGGTTGGGATCAAGCCCTGAAGTCATCTTGAATCTCTGTCGAATCTGAACTTTTTTGTCTTCACTCCCCTGGCCCTGATCCATATGAGGAAGACAAAAAAGGTGGCATTCAACCTGCTGCACATACTAGGATTGTTCCTGTTTAGGTCGGCGCTGATGATGAAGCTGGTAGGGATAAGCCCATTATTGACAAGGGCAAGACCATTGCTAAAGTTGATCAGGTGAAAGACCAAGGCCCAAAGACTAGGAAATTTTTCTTTCTTCCTTGTAACATTTTGTCTTTTATAATTTGTGGTTGCCTCTGGAAACTTGTTTGTACTGGCCCTTGCCCCCCCCCCTTCTGTTAATCAATGAGAATGAAATATTTTTCTCATGTACGCGTTTGATCGATCCTTATGTGCTGAGTTTTTATTTGTGACCTGGTGGGTGTTCTTTGTAGTTTATTGATTCAAATCGGTACATTCTTAATAACTCTCGCCTGGGGCAGATCCTTGGGCCAAACATCATCTTGAAGGCTCGTAAAGCCTTTGTAAAGATCTATAAAGCTTTGAGGGCATGAAATGAGCAATACAAGGACCAATCTGAGTTGGTCACAAAGATAAAAGACCATCTTCAAGAGATGGAGGATATATGTGCCTCAGTTCAAGAAGAAGTCAATTCCTTGAGTGTCAAACTCCTAAAAAATACTGAGGTTAGCTAAGTGGTTGAATTCTGTTAGGTTGAAAACGATGCTCTGAGAAGGGAGGTAGATATTGAGAGATTGAGAAATTCCTTCAAAATAGGACCTCGAGAAGCTTGGTCGGAGGACTATAATGAAGACTGGGAAGATACCCCAGCAAAGCTTAAGGACGCTGAAGATCCAGCTTTCTCTCGTGGGTGGTTGAGCGCTCTTAGGGAGGTCAAGACACCTAAGTATTCTAGGTTGTGGTATAAGTACCAAGTCGAGTGTCATGCCTACTGTCATAACCCTTCTCGAAGCATGACTAATGGATTCCAGCGGATGCCATTACATACTATCTCCTCAAGCACAATCTAGATAGTGATGTGGAAAAGCTTGCTCCCAAACCAGATGATGGTCAAAGGGTGCCTGTTACTGAGTACCTTGCTCGCCACCCTGAGACATATCAAGTGTTTTGTGTATTTTGGTCTTTATTGTAAATGTAACTTCTCATTATAATGAATGAAAAAGTTTTATTTATCAATTTTTGATGTTTTGAGCCTATGCTGACTAAACATGCATACCGTGCTGACCAAATAATATTAATTGACCAGATAACATTAATCGACCACATTGGGTCCTTCATTGTCTAAGTGGGCCCGTGCTTAGATCTTATAACTTTGAGCTTAGTCGTTAATAAGGAGATATTAAGATTTAGTTGCTAGCCACGCATTGTTTGTGAGTTCGAACATTCTCCCAGTCCAATATGCCTTAGCAGTATCATTCCATCTACTTTACCTCTTAGTTCGTATCTTCACACTCCCTTAGGCCTAAGTAGGATAATGGTGATAATGTACCTGGCAACTGGGCCATCCGCCCGAGCAGGGTTTTTTACGACCAAGAAAATTGGCAGCTAACCTAGGTTGGCTTTACTACCTAAGGATCCCCCCCAGGGCTTTTATTGTTACCGAGGCAACTCATGAGGTCCCTTATGTTCATAACAAGGGCTTGAGGGTTGTATTAATTAGAAAACTTCTATTAATATGTTATAACTACAGTAAACCCTACTCGGCATATGAGATTTCTTGAGTTGAACCAACTTGTTGTATTCCCTAAAGTTTAGTCATGCACAAAGGAATTATCGTTTGGAAAAGGTGAAATGCAACCAAGAAGAGTTGAGTAGCCAATGTAAAGTATGAAAGTGAAGGCGCCAACCGACCTTTATTCATTAAATATTATCTGACAAGCAACGTAAGTTCAAAAATAAAGATTTGATTAAACTAAATATGCTAGTAAAAGATAGAGAAGATTTTAAAAATTGAACTTCTTGAGATTGATTGAATTCCATGCACTTGGTACCTCCCATCCCTCCAGTATTTCCAAGTGATATGCTCCTTGAAGGTCGTCTCTGATTATCGTAAAGGGTCCTTCCCAGTTTTCCATGTGATGATTTTACGGCACTGTCGAGGACTTTCCTTAGGACATAATATCCTATCAGAAACTTCTTCGGATTGAATTTCTTGCTATATTTTTTGGCACGTCGCTGTTGATAGAAAGGCAACTTGATTATTGCTTGTTCTCTTTGCTCGTCTGCTAAGTCAAGTTCAGTTCGTAATGCGTTATTGTTAAGGACTTGGTTGACCAAGGTGGTTCTCATAGTGGGGAGACCTGCTTCTAGTGGGATGATATCCTTCATCCCATAAGCGAGCGAGAATAGTGTCTCCCAGGTTGGTCATTTAGGAGTTTTGCGATAAGCACATAGAACATGAGGGAGATCATTCACCCAGGCACCCTTAGCTCTTCCTAACCTCTTTTTTAGTCCATCGAGCATAGTTATGTTAGAAGCCTCTGCCTGTCCATTGCTTTAGGGGCAAGCCATAGAATTAAAGTGGTGCTTGATGTCATGTTCATCACAAAAATCTTAAAAGAAATAGCTCTCAAATTGCATGCTCTTACCGGTGATGATAGTCCTTGGTACCCCAAAGCATATTATGATGTTTTTACAGATGAACCTGGTCATATCTGAGTTGCGATTGTTCGCCAATGGTTTTGCCTCTACCCATTTGGTGAAATAATCTATACTTACTAGCAGATACTTTAAACTTCCAGATAGGGTAGGTAGTGGTCCCACTATATCTAGTCCCTATTACGTGAATGGCTAAGGGCTTGAAAGTGATTTCAGGTCGTTGGCGGGCTGGTGGGCCATAAGAGAGTGTTTCTGACACTTTTTGCACTTACGAAAGTAGATACTTGCGTCCTTATGCATATGAGGCCACCAGTAACCCTCCATAATTTCTCAGAAGGCTAGAGATCTTCCTCATATGTCACTCCTACAGATGCCCTCATGAAGTTCACTAAGTACTTACTCGATAACATGTGGGTGGATGCACTGAAGATAAGGACCTGTGAATAACTTTTTATAGAGCTTCCCTTCTGGGGAGACATAAAAGTGAGTGGCCTTGATTCTTACCTAATGGGTCGACCTCTTATCATCGGGCAGTGTGTCGCTCCTCAAATAATTTATGATGGGATCAATTCAGCTAGGGGACTTTGCAGAGAGGAGGACCTGCTTGTTTATGACTGTCTGATCAATACTTGGCCGGCAAGGAACTCTATCTGAATAGTTATCCTTAGGTTGGAGTCAACTATTGAACTCTGAGTCACTAATTCATCAGTGTAGATTTTCTGCGCCCGGGGGAACTATTGAATTTCCACCTTCTCAAAATTGGTCACAAGTTCTCTTTCCACGGTGAGGTAGGTTGCCATCCGATCATCTTTGGCTTTGAAGTCCCTGCTCACCTAATTGGAGATAGGTTTGGAGTCACCGAATAAGTGAAGGCACTTTGCCTCCAGAAATTTGGGTTTTCGCAAATCGATGATTAGTGCTTCGTACTTATCTTCATTGTTGTAGGCCTCAAATCTCAATATGATTCCTTGCTCAATCACAGCGTCTTCGAGGGTGATGAGAACGATCCCTACTCCCGCCTCCTTAGAATTGGAGGCTCCATCCACTTATAGGGTCCAATCATTAGATTGTGCTTCCTCAGTTATTAGTTGCTCGATCCCCAGTTGTTCTATTAGATGATCCCTTGTAAATTCAGCAATAAAGTCTGCTAAGACTTCTCCCCTAATCATCGTTCTTGGCTGAAAGTGGATATCCAATCTCCGAAGCTCCACCGACCACTTTGAGAGTTGTCCAGAGAGGTTGGATTTTTACAGAACGGCTTTGTAGGGGTAAGAAGTGATTACGGTTATTGAATGGTCCTCAAAGTAATGCTTTAAATTTCTCGAGGTGACTACCAGTGCATAGGCAAGCCTTTTTAGATACAGTTGCCATTGCTTTACGTCCAAAAGTGTCTTGCTGGCGTAATAAACCAGATGCAGACTTCCTTCTTTTTCATATACCATGAAAGATCTTACAATGTGGTCTGATACTGTAAGGTAAAGGTATAGTGGGTCTCCATCATTTGGAATCACTAGCAGGGGTGGCTTGCTAAGGTAGGATTTGACCTTTTCCATAGCTTGCAAGTAGTCATCATTCCATGCAAGGCCTTTATCCTTCTTCAACAGCTGAAAGAATGGTCGACAGCGTTTCTAAGACTTATAGATAAAGCGACAGAGTGTTACGATAATACTAGTAAGCTTCTAAGCATCTCTCAACATCTGAGCAGGATGAAATCTAGTGATAATGTCGATCTGATATGGATTGGCCTCATTCCCCCTTTTATAGAATAGATAGACCAAGAACTTTCCAGACTGGACACCGAATGAACACTTACTCGCGTTAAGCTTCATTCGATATTTCCTGAGGATCTTAAAGATTCTCTCTAAGTCTATGAGGTGGTCGCTTTTGTTCTTTCTTTTGACCAGCATATCATCGATATAGACCTCCATCGTGTCTCCTATCTATTTCTTGAACATCTTGGTGACTAATCTTTCATAAGTTGCCCCAACATTCTTTAACCCGAATGACAGAACCTTATAGCAATATAACCCATTTGGGGTTATAAAGGAGGTTTTATCCTGGTCGGATCCGAATAAAAGAATTTGGTGGTATCCAGAGTAGGTGTTTAGGAAGGTCATTCTTTCATGTGTCGCTACAGAGTCGACCAACTGATCTATTTTGGGAAGACGGAAGTTGTCCTTGGGGCATGCCCTGTTGAGGTCTATAAAATCGATAAAAACCCTCTAATTTTCATTACTTTTTTGCACTACCATTGGGTTGGACAACCATTTAGGAAATTGAACTTCCCTAAAATATCCTTCATCTAATAGCTTTCTTACTTCATTTTCCACCGTTTTAGCCTTCTCGAGGGATATTCTGCAAGCCTTTTGAGTGATCGGCTTGAAGGTTGGATCAACGTGAAGGTGATGGCAGGCGACATTGGGATCAATCCTTAGCAAGTCATAAGGTTCCCAAGCAAAAATGTCCAAATTGCTTTTGAGGGACGTAATCAACTCTTTTATTTTCTTGGTCAATGAGTGTGGATCCGACCAAAAATTTCCTCTCTAGTAAGTTATCATTAGCTACCTCTTAGCTGGTTTTCAACGACCCTGTCGGCGAGGTGGACCCTAGTCTCATCCGCCCATGGTTGGCCATACCATAGTTGTTATTTGGAGGGTACAACCCCCTTCTAGGCTTCTTCCTGAGCATCCACTGTCTCTTTCTTCTTTTCTTTCTTGGGGCAGATGACTGTGACAAAGAACTTACTGGTTGTGGCCTTATCTCCATGAATTTTTATCACGCCTCGGTAAAAAAAACACTTTATCTTCTGGTGGTATGTGGATAGTACGACCTTCATGGCATGGAGCCAACCTCTACGTAAAATGGCATAAACCAGGGACTCAATGTCCACTACTAAGAACTCAATGAGTTTAGGGATATTACCTGCCCTAACTGGAAGGACTATCTTTCTCAGTGGTATGGTGGTCCTTCCTGTAAATTCGACCAGTAGACTGTAGCTTCTTGAGGTCGGCGATGTTCAACTTAAGCTCGTGGAATAGTTTTAGGTCCATTACTTTTGACGAACTCCCCTGATTGACAAGCAGCTTGTCAAAGTCCCAATTTTCAATTCGAAGAGTAATCACAAGTGGATCATGATTTGGGGTTCTGACCCCAACCAAATCCTCCTCTGTAAACATAATATGCTTGGTATAGTCGACGTCCTCTAGTCACCGACTACCAGCCTGTATTTTAGCGAGGTTGGTCTAAAAAGCCTCTAAAATGGTGGTCACCTTCTTAAGCTCTATCCTCACAGCGTTCCTCTAAATCTTCTTAAGAACAGATGCCCCATGGATTATTATAAACTAATTGACAGTATCATCATCAAGGACTTTGTCTAGCTTATAGTCTCCTTTGGTCGTGACCTTCTTTGATTTCTTCCCAATGTATTCATTGAGGTGCCTCGCTTGGGCCAGCTACTCCAATTATGATTTCAGAGCCTTTCAATTTTTAGTTATGTGATCGCCCTCCTTGTGGAATGCGCATGGTCGGTTGTCACCCATCTTTTTGGGTTATTTGATGAATGGCTCATCCTTGATCTTGCTAAGAATTTTGTAGATAGGTTCTTTGAAGACTGTGTTAACACCTTGGAACACCTTAGAGGGGTCGGTCTTGTTCCCATTCTTGGAGCCATTCTTTCCCCTATTCTTGTTTCCCTTCTTTGGAGTATCATTTTTCTTGGTCCCGTTGTTCATCTTTGCTCGACCATTGTCTCCCTCATTAGAGTGAACCACATCTTTCACCTTGGCATATTTCTCAATACAGTCCATAAGATCATCGATGGTGCTGGCCTTTTTCTTAGTGAGGTACTGATGCAGCAAAGAGATGCTCGACAGACCAAATTTGAAGGATGCTACTGCAACTTAATCCAAGAAGTCCTCGATCTCGTTAAAAACTTCCCAATATCTTTTGGCATAATCCCGGAGGTTCTTTTATGGCTTCTTCTTCATCATAAGCAGTGCATCCATCCACTTGGGATGGGATTTGCTTATTATGAAGCGAGCAGTGAAGGCCTATGATAGAGTCGCAAAGTTTCTGATCAACCAATAAGGAAGCCTCTAAAACCACTTCTATGATACATCATGTAGCCTAAAAGGGAAGATTCAGCACATTAGTGCATCATTGTGGGGTCCTTGCTTGCCTGTATTGCCGAATGTGATCTATGGGGTCTGTTTTCCCATTATAGATCTTGAACCTGGGGACAACAAACTTCTTCGGGGGCTCTTCTTCCTCGATCGCCCTTAAAAAGGGGGATTTCGTCTGAGTATTGAGATCCCTTCTGGCTAGCTCTCTAGTGGATCTGGCTCCCTGATGGGTTGGATATTGGTCCATCTCCCTACGGACCAGAATCCTAATATCTTCGTTTTATCGATCGCGACTCCTGTGGCATCTCTCTGGCTGGCCACGCTCTGATCGACCATGCTATGAACTATGACGCTCAGTTCTTTCCTGGTCACTGAAAAAAATACCACTTAAGTTGTTTAATTCAAGATTAAACTATCTAAATGGCTCCGAACAGTTTGTTGAAGAAACTATTTTCTTAAAATAAATTTTAAGCACGAGATGTGTAAAACGGTATCAACGAGTTATTTCAGATATAGGTTTACCAATATTGAAAAAAAACTTAAGAAAATTAAACCAACACAGCCTTAAGAAAGGGATGAGAGGAAAAGGAAGTACACACGAACAATTTTAACGTGGTAAAACCCCACCCAATTGGGGAAACATCCACGAAGGTCTCTACACCTCAAAAGTAAAAATCCACTAAAATAGAATAACATATTACAAACTATATAACACTCAACACACACAATCATGCCTAATTCTAAGTTCAGAATATACCAACTCCTCTGGATTTTCGGACTTCTCCAAAGGCTCTGATGTTGTTGATGTTCTCTCAGCTTTGTAACTCCACTCGTTTTAGCTTTACGTCAACTCAAAATTTCCAAGATCTCAATACCAACACCTTTCAGTGTAGTAGTGTGACAGTCTAAGTGGTGATGTTCTCTAAATCACATGCATGCAACTCACACACACTTAATTATAGACAATATGCAAAATAAATCACAAATATGCAAAGAAATTTCCAAAATCAGTTTAATCAAAATATCAGACTTTGGATATTTCAAATATCCGTAGATCAAGAGGGAATCTTGCTATTTACACGAGCCAAGATCCTATGCACTTTTTATTTCAAAATATTTACACTTATTTCACAAAATGTGAAATATATAAAAGTGTAAATCCCCGATCAAGATCTCAACTATATCTAAGTCTGAATATTCAAAGAAACTGAAATCAGAGAAGGTTTTGTTGGTTTAGGGTTTGAAAATAACATATCAGTTTGAAAACAACCAACAAAATAAGATTTCTCAAAAAAAGAAATACTACGCAATATCTAAGTGAAATGTATCACAGAGATCAAATCTCAAAGTTCTATGAAAGAAAATGAGATTTAACCAACGTGATTAAGTTGGAAAAGAGATAAACGACAGAAGAGGATGGATCTACTCGAATCTCAAACTAACTCTCACAGAAAAGGTTTTCTGGAAGTATTTGGCCAAAGTTTAGTTTGGGGTTTGATTTATCTCTCTCCTCTCTCTCTCTCTCTCTCTCTCTCTTCTCTCATAAGTGAGGTTGGCCAAAGATTATAAATGTATAACATATGGCTTGTATTTATAGTAAGAGATGAAAGGCTCTGGAACCTTGAGGCAAATCAACGCTCGGGATTGAGTTTAAAAGATCGAAGCAAATCCAAGGGTTAAGGTTGCACCGCTTAAAAGCTAACCCTCATTGGTTGATCCAGACGACACAAGCATCTCAGATAACATGCAGGTCTTTGATTAAAAGGATCCAAGGGTTCACAGTTAAGCATGGGTATATGAGAGCGTAGAAACCCAAATCTAGCCGTTGTGGAAACAACACGTGTAAGGCTAAGATGGAACTTTAAATGCGTGTTTTTTAACTTCTACAAATACAAATTGCACCCACAAAATTTTCAAGCATTTTCAATTACTACCCAAGCATAAATTTAACATCTTATGGAAATAATAAATTAGCCCACAACCTTTTTAAAAACCAATTTTTTAATTTCTAAAAAATATTTTGAAAAACATTATAGAAATTATTTAAAATATCCCAAAATTTATAGAAAATTATTTTTGGGAGATTTAACTCATACAAAACCAAAGAATGAATAAGGGAAGCACATATGCAACATATGAATGCATCCTAGGTGAAGTGTTGGTGTACTACCTTTTGGAAGATTAGAGGAACTCAAAGTGAAGAGTCTGAAGGCTCTTTGGTTTGAACGGGGATTACTTAATTTTGTCACTATTTCTAAACTAGATGAGCACCTATATAATATACACTCAAGTGAGTCAAAGATATAGAGTGCTTTAGTCACACTTAGAGCTCATCCCTCATCTGCGAGTGTTACTCGCCTGAGGACGAGAATTCCTATTACTGCGCTTTCTAGTGCCCCTCTTGAGATCTCTCTCCATTCTTTCAAGTCGCCTCTGTAGGTGAGCAATTTCTTCTACCTGGAGGCGTGTAGTCTCCTCTTATTTGTGAAGCATGGATTTATAAGCATATACTAACCTAGAGATCTGCAAAGATCTAGGTGGACCCTGACTTTCCTTAGAAGGTTGCTGTTCCTGGAAAAATCTGGGATTTGTATGCTGGCGAATTTTAGACCTGGCCCTAGGAGGAATTAGGTTTTCCTGCACGACGCCAACTTGAGGAACGTTGTTGCTATGGTGAGACATCACAGGCTTTCTGTTTGTGAAGATCTTCATAGGAATAGAATCTCAGATAACACCAATTTTGAGTACATAAAATATCACAATTAAGAAATCTACGAAAATAATCACAAAGGAAAGAAATAAAGAGCGAACACAACGATATACGTGGTTCAATAACTTGTTGATGTCCACGGAGAGTTTACTGTTGATATTAAGTGCCTCTTAAGATCTTAGGTTACATTCCTTTACCCCGGCTCAGGATGTATAATTTATAGGTGAATCATTATATATTTTAAGTTATACAAGGAACTCAAAATAACACGTGGATATACCAAGGAGTACCTTAATAACTCCTTCGAGATTGTTAGCACCTGATTAGAGTATATCCGTAAATGTTCTAATGTATCAAAAATACTCATGTATAAATTAATTCATGATTTGGGTCGAGCAGTGTGTTACTCCATCTAGGCTGATCGACTACTTTCATGAATTGTACTAAATGGGCTCCCACACTAAGCATTTTTCTGTTTAAACTGATTTTTTTATTCAGTAAAATTCAGAGACTTAGACTTATCAAAATCAAGAACTAATAGACTAATTAGATGGAAACAATTAATTAATGGATATGACTTCTCTCTTATATATATTAAGGGAAGTAAAAACACTATTCTAAATATCATATCTAGAGAATCCATGGGCTAATACTCATATTATTTCTTATTTATGATGCAAACAGAAGATTTAGACATCATGAGTTTCTCTTAAACCAATTGGCTGAACAAAGAAGACGCTGTAGACTATCTTAGATGCGTAAAACCAAATGATGGTATAACACAAAGACAGACTCAGACTCATATCCAAGACTCTCAATAAACACCAGTTCTGGTAAACTTTGATGATATTCTTATTCCTCCAGGAAAATCAAGCAATGAAATTATTGCCTAGAATAGACTCATTGGGAAAATGTATTTTCCCCAATATAGACCAGAACAAAGATATCCAGACTTAATAAAATATAGACGAGAATTTTTCAGATGATGAATATACTTTTATAGATGCCATGTGGTGTAACGTAAAGAATAGACTGTGGGTAGAATTAAAGTAAAATTACTATTTCCAAATTCATGAGAACTCAAAGACTTGTAGTTACTCAACTCATTAGTATTGTTATTCCTAGACCTCAGACTCGTACATATGCTCAGACTCTTGGAGGATCCTTCAAAACTATACCAATTGATAATTTTTACTTTTAGCGAAAGACTTTTAAGACTAAGATTGTTATATTACTAGGTAATACTAATCTTCCATTTTCGAAAGACTGCCAAAAATGGTGATGGCATTATTGATCATTTCAATATGTTATTATCAGAGATTAATGGAGACGCCTCAATAAATAGTGGCTTCTTGGAAGAAGTTCCGAAAATTTATCTTTTTGGAGAAGCAGAAATGGCACACATAACACTTGCAGACTATGGGTTCATTGGGATCATGCAGATTCATATCATAGATGAATCCATTACTCTTGGAAAAATTATCCATATGTACGCTAAGAAAATAGAAAAAAAATCCCTTATTTTGTAGAATTTATCAAATTCCTCCAAGTTCTTGCAGGTAAAAAAGAGTTGAAGGTTTTAGACTCATTAGATTTTCCACTTTTGCATTTGAAGACTTTGAAATTCTTTCCAAAGATGAAACTAAACATTTAACTGTTGACAAGACCAAACTCCAGATTGCCCAAGCAATGGAAATAATAGAAATTATGGAGTTATTAACAAGTCAAGAAAGATGGTACATTATATACCATAAGGAAGTCTTAATCGTCCAAGTTGATGAGCCATTTAACGGAAGGCTTAGAAAGGAATCCAAAGAAGTGGTAGAGGTAGCTTTACCAACCAGAATTATAATGGTGGGCCTCATTGATGAATATTTTGGCAACAATAATGCTCCACCAAATAAAGACAAAACTGAAAATGTAGAAGAAGACAAAGACGGGATAGAAAAGGTCCCCTCTTTATTTTAAGAATTATTAGAGACTGAAGATCCGTGACACAAGAAGACAAGTTTGCTTTTCATGAAAGACTAGACTTGACTTAAGTGGGCCACCAGACTGAATTATCACAAGACGACAAAGCTACTTTAAGACTCGGATAGAATGATTGCTAGACGTTGAATTTGCTTTATGTGAAACAAATCATTATAGACTTTATTATTGTATTTCTTTCACCGGTTTGCTTTTCGCAATCGGTTGTCAGTCATTTATAAAATATCTTAAGCTATAAAAGGGAAGGTTTGTATGTTGTGAATGATAGCGTAGAAATGAGTGAGAGAGAGGTAGTAAGAGAGAGATAAATTTATGCAAATTGGTATAAAAATTAGTGAGTAAATCTATTATAGTTAGAGGAGAGGTGAGAGTTGTATCTACTAATTTTATGCAATAAAAGTATTTTCATTTCCATAAATATCTTTTTTATGCTGTTATTATTCTCCAAACATCTCCAACATTTTGTTCATAGAGGACTATTATGTGGAAGAAGATAAAGTAATTACAGACTAGAAGAAAGGTATAAACTTGAACCAAACCCCTAGCTATTTTAAATATTATTACTAAATTTCAAAAGCACTCGCATGAGCCTTGAAATAACTACAGACTTTTTAGCGTTTGTTAATCAAATAAATCCAGACAGAGAAATCCACGAGTGGACTCTCTCAAACCCCTTGAAAATCACTTCGGTGATAGTGAATTAGACGAATTCATAGAAAACGACATAATCTATATCATTAAGCAAATATATAAAGAGACTAGACGGATAAACTCTCAATGTCGCATAAGTTGTTTGAAGCTAGATTATTTTCCTTCAAAACAATTTGAAATTTCTAGACATCGTGAGGAAAACATATTGATAGATAATCCTCACTATTGTTAAATACAGTATAATAGTGATGGAGAAAGCTTAAGAGGTACCCCCGAACCATTCTACGCTTAGGCTTATAGACTAGTTAGATTTTAAAATAGCCTTAAATAGACTCTAGAAATTATTAGGGTAGAAATGTCTATTCTAAGAAATCTTAGAAAGAGAAGGTGGTCCATAAAAGACAAAGCGGTCCCAAGACCTTTTGAAAGGTAGCTAATCCACATTCTATTCGCATACTTAAATCCGTACAGGAGCCTGACCGTATATATATATATATATGTGTGTGTGTGTGTGTGTGTATATGTGTGTGTGTGTGTGTGTATGTGTGCGTGTGTGTAGAATCAAAGAATTTTTCTCCCTTTTTATACACAAAAAAACTACCTAATGTTTTCTTCTCTTTTTTCCTCTTTATAAGTTGCTTTAGTCCCTTCACATCTATATTATACATATATTGTTATGCACCAAGTGCTTGATGAATTGATTTAGTGAAATTCTCTTATAGGGCTCATATAGTTAATCTTTTAATAGGATGTATATAAACTCTAAAGTGCTATGTACATCTTATTATTGGCTTTTTTATATTTTTCCACTTAACTATTATGAAAATCATAAAGTTCTCCCCGATTATTATTTATCTCATGCCTTTAATATTTCGATATGATTGCAAAGATACTAACCTTATAATCTCAATTATTGAAGAAACGTGAATAAATGTCAGATCTTATTTATTTTATCAAAGGTGGGCGCTAAGGGAATGCTGAAATTACTTCATAACACCACGTGAATAAAATAACTACATAATACCACAGAAATCTACTTCACACTTCATAACACCACCAAAGGGCACCCAACTATTTAAAGTTGATAATTTTCATTTTTAAACTTTCCCTCCTTCTCTCTAAACCTCTTAACTTTTAAACTTCCAAACGTTTAAACCTCTAAATCTCCATAGATCTTCACTAAAATATATATAATAGACATTGCTTGGTTTATTTTTCATTATATAAAATATATATATAATATATATTGTTGATACCAAAAATTGTCCTATTATGTGGACCAATCAGAAATAGATATGTGTTATCCATAGTGGAATTAATTAGTCCTAGTCAGCAAGGACTATTTATAAGAATGAGTTCAAGAATGCCAACCAACAGTGTAGAATGCCGACCAACATACAAAAGAAGCCCAACCAACACCAGGAAGACCAACCAACAAGGGCAATAAAATGCCAATAGTTATATACATTATAAACATTGTACAAATGTAAATCCATATGTTATAAAGGCATTCCATCTTTTAATATTCCGATTCTTGTACACCCTCAGGGGATATAAATATATTGTAATCCTTACATCCAGATACACGAAACAAGAGACAACTAAACAAACACAAGGCAATATACAGCAGTGGGTGTAGGCTTTTCCTTTTAGCTGAAGCACTTTAAAAATCTTTTATGTCTCTTATATACTTATTTATTTGTGATAAAAATAATTAGATATAGTCTAGTTTTTTTCATCAACAGATCTCTTATCTACTTATTTATCAGTGCTAAATAATTAAATATAGTCTAGTTTTTAGCATCAGATTGGCATCGTCTGTGGGACCATATTTCTAACCGTTTTCAATCATTCATTCATTCAAATGGCTAATATTTCTGAATCAAGCCTCAGAAGCAATGGCATCCTGCATGTTCCTTGTGCTCCACCAGGAGCAAATGAATTAACTAGAATCTTGGCCAGTCTCGCTAGAGCCAAGAGGCGAAGCAGGACACCATCAGACAACTCGCACAAACTCTTTAAGCAAGAGCACCTAGCCTATATGCTCGTGGAAAATGTCACAGCCACCACCACTGTCATCATTAAGAAGTAATAGGCACAGTCAATCAAGGACCACTAGAGATACTTCCTATCGTCTACGACTAACTTCTTCTCTTAGAACATCGGAGCCCTATGATGATCAGTCTTTTACTCTTAAAAGATTGAGTGCCTTAGAAAGACTTAGTTGGGCATCTCCTTTAGATCGTTTGGTAACCAGGGGGAACATAAATATTCCCAGGGCATTGTCAAGGAATACTCGATGACCAACCGATCAAAAGGAAGGCTTAGCCCAATCTATATCAGATGCCCGATGAACTGCTCGCACTGAGCAACAATCGCAAGAAGAAAATTCAACAACAACAGTTGGTAGGAATGAAAAAGTTATAACACACAAATCTTGAGAGAGTAGCTACAGCGGAAATATTGCGACTTCTTCTCAAATAAAAACCAATTTTAATTAATCCTAAATTTTAGTTAAACCCTAAGACATGCATCTAGATGATTTATCAAATAAAATATAGCATGCAGGATAAAAACAAACAATTTCAGGGAAAATCCCCCACAGGGGCAAAACCATTTATTTTCACTATAATTTGTAAGAGAACGGCTTACAATCGGATTACAATGAAAATACAAGTTGACTAAGAATTACCCTCAGGTATCGGATTCTGTAGTCGCGGATGGAATTATCCCTTTCTAGTAGGGCTGGCGGCTGGAACTATCCCTGTCCAGTAGGGCTGCAATGGAGAAGAAGAACGGTCTCCTCCACAAGGGGTTGAACAACAAAAGTGCGTTCTTGGGTTGCCAAAAGCTGATTCACAAAGGTATGGAATTTGTGTGAATCAAAGGTATGAATCAATGGACTCAAATACCATGAAGACTTTAGAGTTTTGGAACTCAGAAAATCGTGTAGAAGTCTTAAAAAATAACTCTCCCGAAGTTGGTATAAATAAGAGGACTCGGGACATAAATTTCGGAACACGATCTGAACACGATCTGATTGAAGTTGTCCTCGGCGGATCGGTCCGGTCTCTTTAGGAGAATCGGTCCGGTGACATCGGATCGGTTCCTTTTTTAAGGCGGATCGATCCGATTGGCATCGGATCGGTTCGGCTTTTTAGCTTCATCGGTTCACTATGGATCCGGGGTACACTGGCCTCACCTCAGCAGGCGGATCGGTTCTTTTATTTTGGCCGGACCGGTCCGGTCCTCAGAAACCCGATTCCTTCGAGGAATTCTCTCCATCTTCAAAGGGCCATATCTTTGTTGCGGTAAGCTCTTCAACTTTCCAGTTGACCTATCCTCCGGACGGTGGATGTACAATTACCAAATTGCCCTTCAACTTCCATATCGTGACTTCTTTCATTGATTTGACTTCTCTTGCATACCATTAGCATATAGTCCCTAAAAGCATGGAACGTGAAGTCGTTGAGGCCGATGTGGAACACATGATGGAGATGTTGAGTGCTTGATTCCCGGAATTCGGATTGGGGCAGTCATATGTGATCGTGTAGAGACGTGCCAAATGTAACGGCGTACGACATACAAAACAGTAAGATAACGGACATGAAAAAAATGTCCTTACAAATCTCCCCCTATGTCTATGCCGGTACATACATAAAAAATTCGAATTATCAAATACGAAATTGCCTATACAAATCTACCCTCCCATGAACCCAAAATTGGAAAAGGTACAAATGAATAGTCTTCATCGTTTGTTCTTCAAATCTTCAGGAATCTCAAATCTTTTCTCATCAGGGTGTGCAATTCAGAGATCATCAAAGTAGTACCTACACACATGAGATAAAGCAAAATACCAAGTGACATATCGAGTTTGAAATGAGATAAATCTAGATACCAATTTATGAGCAAACTCAAAATTTCAAAACTCCCCCATAATATGATAATTCTTTCTCCCCCTTTTTATGATGTCCCCAAATAGACAAATGAGAAGTGTGGAGACAATTATTATGCAACACAAATAAATATGAAAGAAGTAACAAACAAGAAAAGATAAATAAAATGCCAATCACACAACAAAGGGTATACGTGGTTCAGCAAATAAGTGCCTACGTCCACGGTGGTTCAGTCATTGTTATTTCTCTATATTCTGAAGAATAAGTACAGAGAATACAACTTGTCCTTTGCCCCGGACTTAGGGTTTAATTTATACATGCATATGTTGGAGTAGTGGGGGTGATGGGTTCCTTCTTATTAACCATCTCCCCTACATGGGATCGTGCTCCCTTCTAACTTCTCTTCATGGGATCGTGGGGTAATCGGATGAATGCAAGAGGTGATGGGCCTGGGCTTTGGGCCTGCTAAGGAGGGGCTACTCGTCCAGGCCTTATGGTGCTACATTCAGGGTACCCACAATTGCCCCTAAATTTGTTGGGTCATTTTTTACAGGTCCAATGAATTTAAATAATCAGCTATGATGGTCGATTTTTTCGAAAACTGTGAAGTTGCTTTGGCGGCACCCGCTTCGCTATCCGTGCGTTATGATTAGTCTTGAAGGCTTGTTGGAATAAGACACATTTCCTCTTCGTCGCTTCAGCTTTTCCAGCAATCTTCTATCTTCTGAGAACTCTTAAGCTTTGTACCTTCTATTTTCGGTCTCCACTCTCGTCGCTTCTTCGCCATTTAACCCGATCTTCTGTCTTGTAAGTTTCTCGTGCCCTTTTCTCGAGTTTATAGTTTTTCTTTGGATTTTTCCAATGGCGAAGATTGGAAATAGGTCAGTAACTGAGTTTAGAAAATTCTGCAGTATTCCTGAGTGGGTAGAGATTGAGTGTTGTGCCTCGCCGCCTAGGAACGTTAGGGATATAGAGGATGCACATTGGATTCACGTCATGTTGCTCTCCCAGGGGGGTCTTACCTTTCCCCCTAATGGTCTGTTTCTGCACTTCTTTAGCTATTTTGGTATTGTGCCTGCACAATGTTCGCCCAACGTATGGAAAATAGTGAACGGCGTGCATAGGATAAATCAATTATACGGCACAAGGTTAGGGCTTACCGAGGTCTGCTTTTGTTATTATTTTTCTCGAACGAGTTCAGGTGTCATGTACCTTAAGGCTAGGAGTCCTGATAGGGTATTGGTAGTAAATTTACCTGATTCCCATAAGGACTACTGGCAAGAAGGTTTTCTTGTTAGGAATTGGCAATTCTCCCCCCAATTTGAAGGGTCGAGGTCTGAGAGGTTCACTGTTCCCTTTTATGAGGAAGAATATATAGGTAGATGTTGTATTATTATTTCAAACTTTTGCTGACTTTGTGATTTTTCTAACTTCTTCTTGCTTTCTCTTTTACAGCGAGGACAAAGAACTTGGAGCCTGCTCTCAGCGAGGTTCGTATCTCGGAACTGGTGAAAGATTGGAACATCAAGGAATCTTTGGGTGACGGCGAACATCCTAGGTCTGTTGCTTTTCTGCTTGAATACAAGAACACAGGCTCCAGCTTCATAGCCCGACCTGTGGATAGTGTTCCGGACTTTGACTCTTCCGAAGAAATTTCTGCTGAGCCCATCCAATTGGACGAAGAGGAGAGCAGCTCGGAGAGTGAGCCTGTAGGAGTTAGTGATTTGGGTTCAGGCAGTGTTGACGGTAGCAGTTCTTCCAGCACTACCAGCAGTTCTGGTGAAGAGATGCCTCCCAGGAAGAATTTAATCAGGGCTGATGATGATGATGATGATGTGCTTCTTGCCCAGAGGTCCAAGAAGTCGAAGACTGCCTCCGGGGCCATAGCTACTGGTTCTCGGCCTTCTTCTCAGGAGCAAGAGAAGAAGAAGAGAGAGGACGAGCAGGCGAGAGAGAGAGAGAAGAAAAAGGAGGAGGAGAGGAAGAAGGTGGAAGAGAGAAAGAGAAGGGAGAGAGAAAAGGAGGAGGAGAGGAGGAAGATGGAACTGAGGACCAAAACTGGTCAAGCCTTGGTCCCAGTATCTGCCTTGCCTGAGGGGGCTTCGGTGGCCACCTCTCCTCATCTTGCTCCTGCGCTGCTCGAGAGAGCAGTCCTAACTGCAGATCGTGAGAGGGCGTCGGGGTCCGATCAACTGGCTTTGTAAGCTAGCCAGAGGCTTGCCTTGGTAAGGTTCTTCTTTTAATTCTCAACTTCCTTCAATCCGTTTTGATGGTTTCTTCTTTCTGATCTTTCCCTCATTTTTTGCAGTTTGTGACTGACTTTGCTGTGCTCTATCGCTCTCGCGACGAGCTATTGAAAAGGAACAGCGAGCTGGAGCAGCAGAAGTCCGACGAGCTGTTGAAAAGGAACAGTGAGCTAGAGCAGCAGAAGTCTACTCTGGTGGCCAGGGGTTCTCAGTTGGAGGCCGATCTGAAGGCTGCTGATGCGGCTCGAGCTTCATCTGCCTCGGCCCTTGCTAATTCTGCTCGTGAGAGAGATAATGCTGTCAGGGAGCTTGGCGAGCTGAGGAAGTCATATGATCTGGTATGCTCGAGCAAGCTAGACTTTGCGGAGAAGAACATGGTTCTGGCCGAGCAGCTGGAGGCGGAGAAAGCCAAGGCAGCCACTCTTAAAGAAGATTCGTACAATTCTGGCTGGGCTGCTGCGTATGAGGACGCCGAGGTTCAGATAGGCTATATCAGCCGTCTGAACTTCAAGAAAGGGTGGAACAAGGCCCTCGTGGCTGCTGGGGTGGATGTTGCATCCCCACTCTTTGACGAGCATGATCCAGGGCCAAAGCCAGTCGTGGATGAGGACCCAGCCCCAACTGCTGAAGGCATCAATCCTGCTTCTCAGGCGAGTCCTACTGATGCTCCCTTGGTCGAGGGGGCAGTGGACACCCCTCCAGAGGGTAATGCCCCTGCTGATGCTGATAAGGACAAGGGTCCATCCACCGAGGTTGCTAATTGATAGGACTTCTTTGTAACTTTTTTCTTTTTTGATCTGATGTAACCTCGCTCATTATCAATGAAAAGACTTTATTTTTGTTTATGCTGATCTCTTTCTTTTCTCTTTCTTTTACTTATAGTTGGTTGATGTGGATGATTATATTCCTATTACCTCCCAATTAGTTAGGACTCTGGGTCCTAATGCAAGCCCTGCAGTTCGCCAGGCCTTTGCTAGGCTTTGTAGGTTTGCTAAGTCAAGGAACCAGAAATATAGAGATCAGTCCAAGATGGTGGCCAAATTGAAGGACAGGCTCCAGGAAATGGAAGAGATCGGAGCTTCAGTGCAAGAAGAAGTTAGCGAGCTGAGAGCAAAGTTACTGGAGGCTACCGAGATCAACCAAGTCGTGGAGTTTCTTCAGCGGGAGAATGACGACCTGAGGCGGGAGGTCTCGAATCTTAAGGAGCATTCGTCGAGTACCGCTTCGGCAGTCCTACAAGGCTCTTCCTTATCGCGGGCTGCTCGGCCTCCCCTCCCGCGTGCTGGTAGGAGTACACGGGGTAGGAGTAGGGAAGTTGAGGAGCAGCGTGAGAGGGAAATGGAGGAGCTGCGCGGCGATGTCCGACGAGCTTATGTGACTGCTGCTGGGCTTCAGAGGGACGTCACCCTACTGCGGCATCTATTCAAGAAGGGCCCTCGCCAAGTGTGGACTGATGGCTATGATCAGGGCTGGCTGGATGCTCCCACAAGGTTATCAGAGTTCGAGGTGCTTTCCTTCATCAGGGCGTGGTTGAGTGCTCTCAAAGAGCTGCAGGTCCCGAGGAACTCGATATTGTGGTATCGGCACGAGATGTCTCCCTCTACTCTGATGCCCAATCCATTCAGGCGAGATGATCGATGGATTCCCATCGATGCTATTCCCCGGCGATTACTGGAGTTGGACGCAAATGAGGTCGTGGAGGAGTTTGATCCTGCTCCTGATGACGGGAGGAGAGCTAAAGTTGCTGACTACCTTGCTCGGAGGCTTCCACCTTCTTGATATTTTGTTTTTTAATAATTGTAAATTCTTTGGGCGAGCTTTGCCGACTAAACATGTACTATTATTGTTTGTAAATATAAAATATTAATGGAAAGTTTGAGTTTTGGGCGATTTTGCCGACTAAACGTGTTTATCCAATCTTTTTTATATTTTTGCAGCTTCACAATCTTTTTTATCTTGTCATGTGAGTGTCCGCCCAGTCCAGTATTAAGAATACCATTGTGCCATTTCTTTACCTTTTAGGTCGTGTCGTCACACTCCCTTAGGTCTAAGTGGGGCAGTTGGCGAGGACACACCTGTTATTGGATGTCCTCATCCGGTCAGGATTTTATTTAACCAAAGTAGGTTTGATGCCTAAGAATGCTCTGTAGGGCTTCATATATTGCCATGGGCAATGCTAAGAGGTTTGTCGTGCTTCATGACGATGACCTGAGGAGGGGTGTTCCCCTGCTATGTCAACCATTATACCTGTGATTTGAAAAGGATGTGCAATAAGATATAATTGTTAACTTTTAGAGAGTGATCAACTGAGAGATTTTCATTGGTGAACAGAGAAATAAACTTACTTTTCCCATAATGAGTACAATAAAAGATCTAACGATAGAACTCCTAAAAGTAGAATTTCTTGAGATTAGCTGCGTTCCATGCTCGTGGTATCTCTCTGCCCTCCATCGTTTTTAAATGATAGGCACCTTGCAGATCGTCTCTAATTATCTCATAAGGTCCTTCCCAGTTCGGGCCCAGTTTACCGTCTGATGGCTTCACTGTGTTGCCCAGGACCTTTCTTAGGACATAGTCCCCAACTTCGAATTTCCTCGGATTGACCTTTTTGCTGTAGTGCTTCGCGAGTTGTTGCTGATAGCTCGCTAGTTTTACTAGGGCAAGTTCCCTGCGCTCGTCGGCCAAGTCGAGTTCAGCGAGCAAAGCCTGATCGTTCTGACCCTGCTCGAAAAGGTCTGATCTCATTGTAGGCAATCCTGCTTCTAATGGGATGACCGCTTCCATACCATATGCTAGTGAGAATGGCATTTGGCCTGTGGCTCGCCTAGGAGTCGTTTTGTACGCCTATAGGACATGTGGTAGCTCGGTTGTCCATGCGCCTTTTGCTCGCTCTAACCGCTTCTTCAACCCAGCGATCACTGTTTTGTTGGAAGCCTCAGCTTGTCCGTTGCTTCGAGGGTAAGCTACCGAGCTGAAGTGGTGCCTGATCCTGTGTTGGTCGCAGAAGTTCTGAAAAGGGCCACTCTCGAACTGTGTTCCATTGTCAGTGATGATGGTTCTGGGGATCCCGAATCGAGTGATTATATTTCTCCATATGAACTTCATCATGTCGGCATCTCGGATGTTCGCCAGTGGTTCTGCCTCGATCCACTTGGTAAAGTAATCAGTTGCGACCAACAGGTATTTTCGATTGCCGACAGCGGTGGGAAGTGGTCCCACAATGTCCATTCCCCACTGGGCGAAAGGCCAGGGGCTGGTCAGGGATTTTAATTCGCTGGCAGGCTGGTGGACCATGGGGGCGTGAAGCTGGCATTTTAGGCATCTGCGGATATATACTGCGGAGTCCCTTTGCATATATGGCCACCAGTAACCTTCCTTTATTGCTCGGAAGGCTAGAGACCTTCCTCCGACGTGACTCCCGCAGATTCCTTCGTGAAGCTCGTGAAGCACTGTCTTGACATCGCCTGGGTGGACGCATCTAAGGTAGGGGCCGGAGAAAGATCTTTTATACAAGTCGCCTCCCGTGGATAAGTGAAAGCGAGCAGCTTTGACTCTTATCTGGTGGGCAGTCCTCTTATCCTCTGGGAGCGTTTCGTTTGTCAAATAGTCTCTCAAGGGATCCATCCAGCTTGGGGCTGGTTCCAATTGGAGTATTTGTTTCGCTTTGGTCAGCTCGCAGTTGGGGTAAATGCTCGGGCAGCTAAGGAAACCGATAGGGATTATCCTTTTAAGGCTGGAATCAACTGCCGAGCTTAGGGCTGCCAAGGCATCAGCGTGGCTGTTCTGCCCCCTAGGAAATTATTGGATGTTAATTTCTTCAAAGTTCGTCATTAAGTTTTTTACCAAGGAGAGGTAGGCTGCCATCCTCTCATCCTTCGCGTTATAGTCTCCACTTATCTGATTGGAAACTAGTTGTGAGTCTCCGAATACCTGTAAATGCTTTGCTCCTAGAGTTTGCGCCCTTTGGAGACCTGCTATTAAGGCTTCGTATTCTGCTTCGTTGTTGGAGGCGGCAAATCCCAACCTGATTCCTTACTCGAGGACTGTATTTTTTGGAGTGATGAGAAAAATTCCTACTCCTGCCCCCTTTGAGTTGGAGGCTCCATCAACGAATAGCTTCCAGCTTCCCCCTGTAGCCTGGCTGTTTTGTTCTGTTGGCTTAGGCTGGTCGAAGGGTTCTTCGCCTGTGAATTCAGCTATGAAGTCAGCAAGGATTTGACCCTTGATAGCTATCCTTGGTTGAAATTGGATGTCAAACCGGCCGAGCTCGACGGACCATTTAGACAGTCTGCCCGACAAATCCGCCTTCCTTAGGACAGCCTTGAGGGGGTGTGATGTAAGGACAATGATCGTGTGAGCTTCGAAGTAATGCTTCAGTTTCCTCGAGGACATTACTAGGGTGAATGCGAGCTTTTCCAATGGCAGGTAGGGCTGCTCGGCGTCTAGTAAGGTTTTGCTCGCGTAATAGACTGGATGTTGGATCCCTGTAACTTCACACATTAGCGCTGAGCTGATAGTATGGCTGGATACAGAGAGGTAGAGGTACAAAGGGTCCATTTGTTGTGGTATGACAAACAGTGGTGGGGAGCTTAGGTAGGACTTGAGCTCGTCTAATGCTTGCGAGCAACCTGGGGTCCATTCTACCGTTTTGCTGCCTTTTAAGAGTTGGAAGAAGGGCTTGCATCTCTCGGGGGATTTAGAAATGAAACGATTTAGAGCAGCGAGCATTCCAGTGAGCTTCTGTACATCGCGGATTGTGCGAGGAGGTTGCACCCGTTTAATTGCATCAATCTGGTCCGGATTTGCCTCTATGCCACGCTTGCTGACCAAATACCCAAGGAACTTTCCTGACTGGACACCGAAGTAACACTTGCTCGCGTTGAGTTTCATTCGGTACTTTCTGAGGATTTCGAAGGTACTTGACAGGTCCGAGAGGTGATTTTCCTTCTCCTTGCTCTTGACGAGCATGTCGTCGATGTAGACCTCCATCGTGTCTCCCATATGATTCTTGAACATTTTAGTAACCAGCCGCTGATAGGTTGCCCCTGCATTTTTTATCCCAAAAGGCATGACCTTGTAACAGTATAAACCAACCGTCGTGATAAACGCCGTTTTATCCTGATCTGGTGCATACAGGGGGATCTGGTGATAGCCTGAGCATGCGTCCAGGAAACTCATTCGCTCATGAGCTGCAGTGGCGTCTACTAGTTGGTCTATTTTCGGAAGAGGGAAGCTATCCTTGGGGCAGGCTTTGTTGAGGTCAGTGAAGTCTATGCAAACTCTCCACTTCCCGTTGCTTTTTGGAACTACCACTGGGTTGGATAAACATTTGGGGAATTGCACTTCCCGTATGGATCCTGCATCCAGCAGTTTTTCGACTTCTTGTTCTATTGCTTTGGCCTTCTCGGGAGCAGTTCGTCGTGCCTTCTGCGCTATCGGCTTGAATGTGGGATTGACGTGCAACCGATGGCAGACCATATTGGGATCGATTCCTGGCAGCTCATAGGGTTCCCAAGCGAAAACATCTATGTTGCTTCTGAGTAAGGTTAACAAATCCTTTTGCTCTTGGTCAGTGAGTGAGGTCCCGATCAGGAAGACTCTGCTGTTGTCGCCTTCTCTAGCAATTACTTCTACCAGGTCCTCTACAACACGCTCGGAGGGGAGGAGCCTGGTCTCTTCCACTCCGGGCCTTCCATATTTTAATTGCTATTTGGAAGGGATTGCACCTTCCTCCACTTTCTCGCTGGTTTGAACGGCTTTTTTCTCTGGCTTTGGTCGGATGGCCGCTATGAAGCACTTTCTCGCCATCGCCTGGTCGCCATGTATCTCCATCAATCCCCGTTCGGTGACATATTTGAGTTTCTGGTGGTAGGTCGAGGAGACTGCCTTCATTGCATGAAGCCATCCCCTGCCGAGGATGGCTTGATACGGTGAATCGATGTCGACCACCAAGAATTCGATCATTTTCGAAACATTACCAGCGAGCACTGGTAGTACTATCTTGCCCAGAGGCATGGTCATTTTTCCAGCGAAGCCGACCAGAGGAACAGTGGTTCCCTTTAGGTCGGCGATGTTCAACTTCAATTTTCTGAACAGGTCGATGTACATTACTTCGGATGAGCTTCCTTGATCGACGAGCAGCCTGTCGATATCAAAGTTGGCTATCCTGAGTGTAATGACTAAGGCATCGTGATGTGGGGTCCTCACTCCCACAAGATCTTCATCCGTGAAAACAATATGCTTGTTGTAGTTGATGTCCTCTGCTCGCCGGTGTTTTCCTGCCTGTGATTTCGCTGGATCAATTTGAAAAGCTTGCATTACTGCTGTCAGCTTCTTTACCTCCATCCGAGCTGAGTTTCCCTGGATTTGCTTAACATCGGATACTCCATGGATTACTGCAAATTCGTGTCCGGTGTCATCTTCCAATACGTTGTCGGGTTTTGCCTCCTTGTGGACAGTCACTCTCTCTACCTTCCTTTCCACAAAGTCATTCAAATGTCCGGATTGGGCCAACTCCTCGAGGTGGGACTTAAGAGCCTTGCAGTGCTCGGTCTTATGTCCTCCCTCTTTGTGGAAGGTGCATCTCAGCGCATTGTTTCTTTTCGATGGGTCTCCTCCCATTTTCCGGGGCCATTTGATGAACGGCTCATCCTTGATCTTCGCGAGAATTTTGTAAATTGGTTCTTTGAAGACGGTGTTGACCGCCTGGAACGACTTTGCAACGTCAGGGCTCCCTCCGTTCTTGGAGCCATTCTTGCTCCCATTCTTTGCTCCTTTTTTCTGGTTATCAACTTTCTCACTTCCCTTCGTGGCGAGCTTGGCTCGACCGTTTTCACCTACGTTAAGGCGGGTGACATCTTCCACCTTTGCGTATTTCTCAATCCGGACCATCAGGTCATCAATGGTGGTTGCTTCCTTCTTTGTCAAGGACTGGTAAAGGATAGGTAGCCCAATTTTGAATGAAGCCACTGCCACCTCTTCCGCGCAGTCCTCGACTTCGTTGAATAACTCCCAGTACCTCTTCGCGTAGTCTCAGAGTGTCTCCTGAGGAGTTTTCTTCATTGTCAATAGAGCATCCATCCTTTTGGGATGGGAGCTGCTGGTGATGAATCGGGTCGTAAAGAGCTCGGCCAGGGATTTGAAATTTCTGATGGATCGGTGAGGGAGTTCCTCGAACCATTTCTGGTCCACGTCATGAAGGCTCGAGGGAAAAATACGGCACATCAGCGCATCTCGGTGATTCCAGAGGGTCATAGCCTGCCGGTACTGCCTGACATGATCAATGGGATCAGTCTTCCCGTCGTAAATCTTGAACCTTGAAATAGCAAACTTTTTGCGAGCTTCTTCTTCTTCAATTTCCCTCGTGAAGGGCGATTTCATCTGGGTCTTGAGGGCTCTCCTAGCGAGTTCTCTGGTTGACCTGGTGCCGCGGTGAGCTGGATGTTGGTCCATTTCTCTGCGGACTAGGTTCCGTATGTTGTCGTCGCTGTGGGCAGGGCTCTGATAGCGGCGAGCTTTTCTCAGTTGCTCGCGGAGGTCGTCGTCTGAGTCGCCACCTTCGAACCCTTGATATTGCCGCCTAGGGCTCCTTCCTCGGCTGCGAGATTTGCTCGCCTGAGGGCTAGGAGTGCGATAGGGGCGTCTCCTGGTATCAGGACGTAGATCTTTCTCCAGTTTTTCCATTCTTCTTTTCAAGCGAGCATTCTCAGCCTCATACCTGCGAGATGACTCCCTCTGCTCGTGGAGCCTTGCTTCGTATGCATCGATCAATCTGGATATCTGAGTGGACCTTGCTGGTCCTTGACTTTCTTCTGAGGCTAGCCTTTCTAAGCGAGCCCCTTGATCTGAACGTCGGACTTCAGACCTAATCCTGCGAGGAGCGGGTGGCTCCTGAATATCTCCTGCTTGAGGAGCGTTGCTGCTGTGACCAGACATCTTAGATTTTTTCTCGGCGTGGGCTCTTCTCAGGGAAAGATAAATGCTTCCCACAGACGGCGCCAATTGTGGAGACAATTATTATGCAACACAAATAAATATGAAAGAGGTAACAAACAAAAAAAGATAAATAAAATGCCAATCACACAACAAAGGGTATACGTGGTTCAGCAAATAAGTGCCTACGTCCACGGTGGTTCAGTCAGTGTTATTTCTCTATATTCTGAAGAATAAGTACAGAGAATACCACTTGTCCTTTGCCCCGGACTTAGGGTTTAATTTATACATGCATATGTTGGAGTAGTGGGGGTGATGGGTTCCTTCTTATTAGCCATCTCCCCTACATGGGATCATGCTCCTTTCTAACTTCTCTTCATGGGATCGTGGGGTAATCGGATGAATGCAAGAGGTGATGGGCCTGGGCTTTGGGCCTGCTAAGGAGGGGCTACTCGTCCAGGCCTTATGGTGCTACATTCAGGGTACCCACAAGAAGAATGAATCAAATAGGCAAAATCGGGGTGTCACGGTACACAAAACAGGGCATTAATTAATATGGTAAACGTGCTCTTGCAAGGAGATGCTCAGAAATAATTGCACAAACTATTTTTTATTTTTCAAATTTTTAAAGATAGGATACCAATATGAACAAATATGATACAAAAATCACACCATGGATTTAGACTCAAACAACCAAGTCATGGAAACGGAATGAATGGGTGTGAAACACATTCGATAGGTAAATCAACTCAATCAATCATATGTGCACGATGCATACGTGTACTCCTAACAAATGAACATCAAAGGTATCCTTAGGTGTAAAAATTTGTTGAATTTAGATGGCATTGTCTTATGCAAATCAACAAATCAAAGTCAAATGATTTCCACACCAATAACGTCCAAAACTATATAGCGCATTTTCAAGAATTTCAAGGACGTGCAAACCCGTTTTAATTCTCCAACCAAACTCCCTCATATATATATTTTCTTTTAGAGGTAATCTAAATTCTCAAACTTTGGAGAATTGGGTAAAAACTTAAATGGTCCATAATTTGGCATGTATTTCTTTTTATTGCCTTTAAATTTTTCGGGCTCTTTATACCTCTTAGGACCTCGGATATTAGCATTCCTCCATTTTTTTGGTCCTTTTTACCGGTGGCTTTTGCGCAAAGGATAGATAATTACCTTTCGCAGCCCCTCCCCGTTTTTTCAAACAAAGCACACGATCTCACAAAACGGTTTTTTATATGCACAATTTCCTTATCAAAATTTATCGCGCTTGGTTCGTTTTAAGGACAGGATTGAAGTGAAAACACCCAACCAACATGTGATAAGACAAGCACAATAATCAAACAAATCCGTGCATGTGTGCAATAAAGGAAACATGAGTCAAACATGTAGGAAGTAACACTTAATTACATCTTAATGACTCCAAACATTATAAAGCACATGGATGAATTGACCTATTGTCTCAAAACACTATCAAATAGTCACAAGAAAAAAAATGGAATGATGTTGTGACTTGGTCATCCTAAGTGTTCATCCATAAATGGTGCAAACAAAAAAACAAAAATCTTTTTGGATTTTTTCAAAAATTTGACAAAATAAAATCTTTTTGTATTTTTCAAATTTTTTTTTAAAAAAATATATACAAAAAGTACAAGTCATCACACTAGTAAAAATATATCATTAAACCACAACTAGTGTATGACAAACATGCAATCACAATCAACCAAAAGATTTCACATGGGGTGAATTACGTGCAAGCAAACGGGAATCGTGGACAAATAAACCATAAGCCTCTAAATCCGATTTTCTAACCCAAATTGGGGGTTTTGGGAATCGAATTTATTCTTTCATTAACCTTCCTAGGTCCATTTAAAAGCTTATAACAAAAGTGCCTAAGATGACCTTGCCTACCACAATGTGTGCAAGAGTAAATCGGGCGATTTGTGTTCCCTAAAGGTGGCCCTCTCCTCAAATTTATCGGTTGCTCTCTCCGAATTTGCCTAGGTGGGTCTCTCCTAATGATCCTAGGAGGTTCTCTCACGATGTTCCTATGGGGCGCCTTTTTAACAAACTTAGGTGCCTCTTTTTTAACAATCCTAGGAGGCTCTCTCACACACGTGGGAATGGGTGCAACATATTTTTCAAGACCAATCCCACCCCTATCCGTTTTGATCTCGACTGTGCCTAAAATCTTATCAAGTTTTTCAGACCTAGACTCCAAATCAAATTTCACTTTACTTGAATCTTTCAATTTCATCTCAAGTTCACCTATACTAGATTCAAGTACTCGTTTAGAATCCTCAAACTCTAAAAGCTCCTTTTTCATAGTCTCCATCAACCCTCTAAGACTATCTCTCTCACCCTCGACGTACTCAAGCTTCTCTTTCAAAATTTTCACATGATCCCTAAGTTCTTTAATTAAAAAATCATTATTTTTTATGGCACACTCTTTCAATTGAGCTTTCAATTTCAAATTTTCTTTCTTTGTTTTCAAAGTTTCAGCATAAAGTTCATTGAAAGCAGTTTGCAAGTCATGCTCATCTACACTTTCCTCCTCACTTTCATCCACACTCCCATTACTTTCACTATCATCACTAATCACACGGATGGGAAACTCTCGCCTAGAAGCATAAAAAACTTCTTCTTTCGAATCACAATCACTAAGGGTAGAAACATGAGAAATCGGTTTATTCAATTTCTTCTTTAAATTTGTGGTACACTCATGTAACGTGTGACCAACACCCTCACAACAAGGACACCTCTCAGATTCGTTTTCAACAGAAGATTTAAAACAAGAGTTCATGTGAATTTTCCAATAAATTTTTTCAAAAATTTGACATCGAAGATCATCAAAACCATCAAAAGCCATTTTTGTGCAAAATCAGGATCAAAACACAATAACTTAGTGCAACAGGCTCTGATTCCAATTTGAGAACGTGTGTGCACGCATTCAAATGATCAAATTATATATTAAACCCTTTTAGCACAAACAAACCCTAAACATGCAGCAGTATGTGATTGAATAAGATGATAATCTAAGCAAGAACATTCAAACACATGCAATTCAGGAAAAATCCCCCACAGGGGCAAAACCATTTATTTTCACTATAATTTGTAAGAGAACGGCTTACAATCGGATTACAATGAAAATACAAGTTGACTAAGAATTACCCTCAGGTATCGGATTCTGTAGTCGCGGCTGGAATTATCCCTTTCCAGTAGGGCTGGCGGCAGGAACTATCCCTGTCCAGTAGGGCTGCAATGGAGAAGAAGAACGGTCTCCTCCACAAGGGGTTGAAAAGCAAAAGTGCGTTCTTGGGTTGCCAAAAGGTGATTCACGAAGGTATGGAATTTGTGTAAATCAAAGGTATGAATCAATGGACTCAAATACCATGAAGACTTTAGAGTTTTGGAACTCAGAAAATCGTGTAGAAGTCTTAAAAAATAACTCTCCCGAAGTTGGTATAAATAAGAGGACTCGGGATATAAATTTTGGAACACGATCTGAACACAATCTGATTGAAGTTATCCTCAGCGGATCGGTCCGGTCTCTTTAGGTGGATCGGTCCGGTGACATCGGATTGGTTCCTTTTTTAAGGCGGATCGATCCGGTTGGCATCGGATGGGTTCGGCTTTTTAGCTTCATCGGTTCGCTATGGATCCGGGGTACACTGGTCTCACCTCAGCAGGCGGATCGGTTCTTTTATTTTGGCCGGACCGGTCCGGTCCTCAGAAACCCGATTCCTTCGAGGAATTCTCTCCATCTTCAAAGGTCCATATCTTTGTTGCGGCAAGCTCTTCAACTTTCCAGTTGACCTATCCTCCGGACGGTGGATGTACAATTACCAAATTGACCTTGAACTTCCATATCGTGACTTCTTTCATTGATTTGACTTCTCTTGCATACCATTAGCATATAGTCCCTAAAAGTATGGAACGTGAAGTCGTTGAGGCCGATATGGAACACATGATGGAGATGTTGAGTGCTTGATTCCCAGAATTCGGATCGGGGCCGTCATATGTGATCGTGTAGAGACGTGCCAAATGTAACGGCGTACGACATACAAAACAGTAAGATAACGGACATGAAAAAAATGTCCTTACAAATCTGATGTTGGTAATAATGCATGGAACGGTTCCATCCAGTGCTTGGAGGATAGATTAGGAGAACTGCTAAAGCCAGGAACCCTTTGCAAAGAAACTTTGTGAAAGGATTTCCTTTCATACAAGCGATTGTGAATTTTTCCACACCTTCAAAGTTTAGAGCTCCTGTGGTTACACTCAAATATAATGGAAAGACTGACCATGTTCTTTATATTAAGTAATATCAGGCAGTATCTGACATATATGTCGTCCCCGATGAGATGAGGTGCAGAGCATCCTCAAGAATAATTATTGGTCCTGCTCAAATTTGGTACAATAGCCTTCCTCGGTGACAAATTTCTAGCTTCAATCAACTGAACGAGCTATTCATTAGAAACTTTTGCTTTTGGGCCAAACCAGTAAAAAGGGTAGCTCATTTGCTCAGTGTGAGACAAAAGGGAGAAGAAAGTACTAGAGACTACATCACTTGTTTTAACAACGAGAAGTTGGAGGTTATAGATTATGAGGAGAAGATTGCTATAATAGCTCTTATGAGTGGATTGCTCCTCGAGAAACACTACTACACGCTTGCTAAAGATCCTCCAAAGATAATGACAGAGTTAATGGCAAAGGCAGCCATCATCATGAATACAGAGGAGGCAATGGCGGCTAAGCGGAGCTCGAGGACAAAAGGTGAAAGCAAAATTGATAAAAAGGAGCACAAAGATTCTAAGGAGCATAGGGAATCGAAGAAAAAAGGGATTATAGATCGGCTCAAGAAGTAAAATAATTACACTCCATTAATAATAGGTATTCACCATATTTTGGAGGAAATTAAACCTAACAAAGATGTACGTTGGCCTGAGAAGTTGAGGAGCTCCCCTATCAAGAGGGATAAATCCAAATACTATAAATTTCATAAAGACCATGGTCACACGACAAATCATTTATTTCTCTGCAGAACGAAATTGAAACTCTCATCCGAAGAGGAAAATTAAATCAATTTGTTAATCAGTAAAACAATGAAGGAGACAAAGATCAAAATCTTCTTGCAAGCCCAGAGACGAGAAAAAGAGGACCCATGAAGATGATTAGGAGAATGATCCAGACCTACCTAAGAAACCTAGGCAACCAGAACATGAAGTATTCATGCTTAGCTTTGGTTCTTTTGATTGTCAAATGATTATAGGTGGAGATGCGGGAGGAGGAGATCATACAGCTGAAAGGAAGGCTTACCTCAATGAGGCACAAGCTTGTTCTTATAAACAGAGAATCAATGTAGCTGAAGAAGATCGGACGAGGAAGGTCAACAAATATAAGTTGGTGATCGCCTTCTCTAAAATTGATCTCTCAGGAGTATTGTACCCCCATGATGATCCTCTAGTAATCAAAGTCAGAAAGCAGGATATCATTATTTATAGAGTACTAATTGATAATGGTAGCTCGACAGATATTATGTTCAATCCTTGATTTGACAGTCTGGATTTTAAGCTCAGTCAATTGGAGCAGAAACGCCTAAATAATGTAACATATTTTTTAGTACAAGCCTTCTCCTTGGTACATCAAACAATGTTACTCGACGACTCAACATGCCTCGACTCTATTCAACGACATATCCGAGTAAAGGTATTCATGTATGGTTGGACATTTACACATGACACATTAGGCACTCATGCATATATGGACTGATATTATTAGATTGCCTATACTTTTCTAAAAGAAAAATTATATTATTTTTTTCTGAAAAATATTTTTTTAGTAAAATTGGTGCAACTTTGTTTAAAATGAATTTTAAAAGAAATATTTTTTTTATTAAAATATCTTTTAGTTAGAATATGTTAGGCTTTGGTTCCATTTATTATTCTCGACCATACCCCATTCCTTTATCCCTTAGCATCTACACCTGCTAGTGCCATTCATAAGCTTTGTACCATAGATTTGACCTGATTAAAGTTTTAACCTTGGTTACTAACTATTAGAGATGGGAATTGACCTGTTATGGTACCTACTTCGTCCTTTAGGTTTATTTTTTAAACCTTTGTTGTTCATTATTGTGACTAGCTATAGTAACTGTTGAGACTACCATACACTAGAGTACTGTTTCGTCTTTTTGTTCCCACAGACATTTCCCTTACCTGCTACTAGAGTTGGCCGAACTGGACCTGTTAAGGGAAATTAAGATGTCGTCATTTTGTGACAATTTTATTGTACATTTGTTTTAGGTTTCTTTTATTTAAACCTTAAGTTGGCGGTTTAACCAACTCATACCTTCCATGTTAGGAAGGAACTAAGTCCACTAGTTTAAATTTCATCAAAACGTAATAAATCTTTCTTAGACTTTTAGCCATATCTTTTCAGTACCTGTTAGTTCCTGAGTATAACAGTTATCTTAATTTAGTTTTTTTTTATCTTTACGAGTACACCTATTATTTTCTTTAGTACCCCTGTCCTAGAGCTGTCAATAACTTGAGATCGTACCCACTTCCATAGTTACACTCTTTTAACTGTCAGTTCATTTAAGATCTCATTGGATCTGAGATTGAGTGCTCTGATGGTATCTTATTATAACCATTGAAGTTTCTTTCAATAAAACCCTATACCATTCTTGTTATATCTGTTAGTGGTTTTAGGTTCTTGAGATGTTTATAACAGACTTGATTTGTTAAGGTGTTAAAATCTGTTAATTAGTTATAACTCGAATTAAGCACAGCCCTAGATTAATATCTTTTAATCTGAACCCTTAATTTTAGAGTTTCTAGAATATTGCTTTCTCACCTATATAAACCACAACATTAGAGAGTTTATTTGTGTTAGACTTTTTCAAAACATATTTTCTAGAGTGAGAAACACAAGAGGGTTTAATATTTTTAAAGAGAAAAATATAGAGAATTAGAGAAATATCTAAGAGAGAAGAAAGTATTATTTTACACACATTGTGTTCATTCTACTTCATCTTTTTTCTGTTTTTGTTTTAGATTCTCAATGATCTTGCATATCATCTCATATTTTAGAGATTGAAATATTGTGTTATTGTAGAGAGAATTTATGTGCTTTCATAATGAAATATTTTTTTACAAAAATTAGAATGCCTTAGATTTTTAGATCCTAATTTTATTGAATATTTTTATGATCTAAATATTCTAATTTTCTGTTAGATGCTATATGATGTTTAAATCAGAATTTCTCCGGATCTTATTCTTTTATTGAAAAAAATTTAAAGATCATTTTTCTCATATTTGTGAAATAATTTGTAAACACTTACCTCATAAAATTGAATGTTATATTTTTTAGACATTGAGAACACATTTTTCTTAAATGATTGAATAATCTTTTTGTGTCTCCATGATAAGATTGAATAATCTTTTTGTGTCTCCATGATAAGTGTTTCTTATAAATAATGTTTACAAGATTTATGATTGAAAATATATTTTGTAAATTTTTATAGAAAACTTAATTGATTGATAATTAAAAATGTATTTTTCATGTTTTTATAGAAAACTTATTTGTTTGATTACAAATGTATTTTGTTAAGTTTTTGAAGAAAACTTATATGCTTGAGATTTGAATTAAGTTCTTGCATGGTTTGCATTTAGAACATATTCACTTGCACGTTTTGCACAACTAGTATGTTGTTGAGAGATCAGTTTTGACTGAGTTGGAATTCGCTAAAACAAGAAGTGGAGAAGTTAGCAAACTGGGAAAGCCACATCAACATCAGAACTGCAAAGAAGTTAGAATCAAACCAGTGGGTACATATTCTAAACTTTTATAGGTCTGATTAGTTTGCATGTGTGTTAAATAGTTTGTAACTTGTATATTTTATTTTAGTGGATTTTTGTTTCCTCAGTTGGGTGAGGTTTTACCATGTTAAAAACGCCTTGTCCTTAATCTTTTTACATCTCCTCATCTCATTCTTCCTGGTGCGCTGATTTAAACCTTTTGGTTTTATTTTTCAAAACTAGTTACATAATCATGAACAAATCTCGTGCATGTTTTATTAAACACATCTTGTCATTAATTTGTTTTGATTTAAAGAAAAGAGTTTCTTCAAAAAAACAGTTCAGAGTTACAAAAATAGTTTAATCTTATATTAAACGGCCTAAGTAAAAGCTTTTTCAATTGGTATCAGAGCGGGTCGCTCTGAATAAGATTTAACCGTCTGGAGTGTTGATCTTTATTTCTTGATCATATGATTTCATGTTACGAATCTAATTACTTTTTATATCATAAAATGATGCTGAGTTTTATATGTATGACCTCATGGTAGATAATATGTTATTTTATATCCTCTGATTGTTCTTACTCTATTTCTTGAATTTAAAACCCCTATATGGTTTGTATGCTTAGTTTAATAAATTTTTTTAACCATAGCATTAGATGAGGGGGAGAAACCTTATTTGTTGATTACTCTAGAATATGCTGCTCTTGTTTAAATTATGTCTAATATGTCTTTTACCCTTCATTTTATTTGAGAAGTCCCTGAAGACTAGGTGAATGTGCTTTATTTATTTTTTACCATATTTACATATTTTTCTGTCATAATCATGGTAATTATATGACCTGTGAGATTTTAGGGTATGGATGTTTATCAATGCAAAAGGCACCTCTTAAAATCATGATAATATAGGAGTAGCACTTGATTAGAACCATTAATATATTTATTGTGGTAGTTATATTTTTTAAATCTTCTCTATGTTATCATTGTTTTTATCCTTTGTCTATTTGAGACAAAAAGGGGGAGAAGAGTACATCATTTTATTTGTCTTGGTTCTTCAATTATGATCATGATATCCTATTTTTAATGATTTATTAATTTCTATGATATCTTACACTTGTTCTTGTGAGTTTGGTTTTAATGTTTCAATGCAGGAAATCATAAAAAGGTGTTATGGTAAATTGATGTATAGTTGAGTTTTGTAATTTTTATTTTCTAGGATTTTTTGTGGATTGGGTAGAATAGTAATTATTGTATAGGACTTAGGTTATTTTATTTTTTCCTAAGAGTATCATAATATACTCGAAGGTTTTTGTCACAAATATCCAAAGGGAGAGATTGAAACACCCTAAATATTTGACTTACTTGAGTCTACATTATTTAAGCATTTCAACTAATTTGGATATTGTGTCAAAACTTATTTTTTAGGACGAGCCTTCTCCTTGGTACATCAAACAACGTTACTCAACGACTCAACATGCCTCGACTCTGTTCAACGATATATCCGAGTAAAGTTATTCACGTATGGTTGCACATTTTCACTTGACACATTAGGCACTCATGCATATATGGATTGATATTATTAGATTGCCTAAACTTTTTCTAAAAGAAAAATTATATTATTTTTTTCTGAAAAAATAAATTTTTAGTAAAATTGGTGCAACTTTGTTTAAAATGAATTTTTAAAGCAATATTTTTGTTTATTAAAATATCTTTTAGTTAGAATATGTTAGGCTTTGGTTCCATTTATTATTCTCGGCCATACCCCATTCCTTTAGCTCTTAGCCTCTACACCAGCTAGTGCCATTCATAAGCTTTGTACCACAGATTTGACCTGATTAAAGTTTTAGCCTTGGTTACTAGATGTTAGAGATGGGAATTGACCTGTTATTTCGCCTTTTAGGTTTATTTTTTAAACCTTTGTTGTTCATTATTGTGACGAGCTACAGTAACTGTTAAGACTACCATACACTAGAGTATTGTTTCTACTTTTTGTTTCCATAGATATTTCCCTTACCTGCTACTAGGGTTGGACGATCTAGACCTGTTATGGGAAATTAAGATGTCCTCATTTTGTGACCATTTTATAGTACCTTTTTTTTAGGTTTATTTAATTTAAACCTTAAGTTGGCGGTTTGACCAACTCATACCTGCCATGTTAGGAAGGAACTAAGTCCACTAGTTTAAATTTCGTCAGAACGTTAGAATTCTTTCTTAGACTTTTGTCCATATCTTTTCCGTACCTGTTAATTCCTGAGTATAACAGTTATCTTGATTTAGTTTTTTTTATCTTTACGTGTACACCTGCTATTTTCTTTAGTACCCCTGTCCTAGAGCTGTCAACAACTTGAGATTGTACCCACTAACACAGTTACACTCTTTTAAATGTCATTTATTTTAAGATCTCATTGGATCTGAGATTGAGTGTTCTGATTGTTTACCAGCTATCTTATTATAACCCTTGAAGTTTGTTTCAATAAAACCCTATACCATTCTTTTTACATCTGTTACTGGTTTCAGGTTCTTGAGAAGTTTATAACATACTTGATTTGTTAAGGTGTTAAAATCTTTTAATTAGTTTTAACTCGAATTAATCACATCCCTAGATTAATATCTTTTAATCTGAACCCTTAATTTTAGAGTTTCTAGAATATTGTTTTCTCACCTATATAAACCACATTAGAAAGTTTATTTGTGTTAGACTTTTTCAGAACATATTTTCTAGAGTGAGAAACAGAAGAGGGTTTAATACTTTTAGAGAGAAAAATAGAGAGAATTAGAGAAATATCTAAGAGAGAAGAAAGTATTATTTTACACACATTGTGTTCATTCTACTTCATCTTTTTTCTATTTTTATTTTAGATTCTCAATGATCTTGCACATTATCTCATATTTTAGAGATTCAAAATATTGTGTTATTGTAGAGAGAATTGACGTGATTTCATAACGAATTTTTTTTTACAAAAACTAGAATGCCTTAGATTTTTAGATCCTAATTTTATTGAATATTTTTATGATCTAAATATTCTGATTTTCTGTTAGATGCTATATTATGTTTAAATCAGAATTTCTCAGGATCTTATTCTTTTAGTGAAAAAAATTTAAAGATAATTTTTCTCATATATGTGAAATAATTTGTAAACACTTACCTCATAAAATTGAATGTTATATTTTTGAGAGATTGAGAACACATATTTCTTAAATGATTGAATAATCTTTTTGTGTCTCCATGATAAGTGTTTCTTATAAAAAATGTTTATAAGATTTATGATTGAAAGTATATTTTGTAAGTTTTTATAGAAAACTTAATTGATTGATAATTGAAAATGTATTTTTCTAGTTTTTATAGAAAACTTATTTGTTTGATTACAAATGTATTTTGTTAAGTTTTTGAAGAAAACTTATATGATTGAGATTTGAATTAAGTTCTTGCATGGTTTGCATTTAGAACATATTCACTTGCACGTTTTGTACAACAAAATGTTGTTGAGAGATCAGTTTTGACTGAGTTGGAATTCGCTAAAACAAGAAGTGGAGAAGTTAGCAAACTGGGAAAGCCACATCAACATCAGAACTGCAGAGAAGTTAGAATCAAACCAGTGGGTACATATTCTAAACTTGTATAGGTCTGATTAGTTTGCATGTGTGTTAAATAGTTTGTAACCTGTATATTTTATTTTAGTGGATTTTTGGTTTGTGACTTAGAAGTCACCGTGAATGTTTCCTCAGTTGGGTGAGGTTTTACCACGATAAAAACGCCTTGTCCTTAATCTTTCTACATCTCCTCATCTCATTCTTACTGGTGTGCTGACTTAAACCTTTTAGTTTTATTTTTCAAAATTAGTTACATAAGCTTGAACAAATCTTGTGCATGTTTTATTAAACACATCTTGTGATTAATTTGTTTTGATTTAAAGAAAAAAGTTTTGACACCCCGCCTAATAAAATACCAGGTGATCAGTCCTATACCAAATTAAAGCAGGAATCTCAGTTGGATCATCCTTAGCATCACTATCGAAAACTTTTTAAAACTTACTAACCACATAGTATCCCAAAAGCTGGTGCCAATTTTAACTTTTTAATTACACAAAATAGTACATGCGAAAATAAATATAAACCATTCACACAACTGAATAAAACTCAACTGAATAATTAATTACACAACTTGCCGAATAAACCACCAGCCACCAAAGAAATAATCCAATATAAATATCCAACACCGGAATAAAATAAGTCTGAAAACTGAACTGAAAGTCTGGGAGACATGCCCTAAATAAAACTGAAACTGATAAGTGATTCCTACTCTAGGAATGAATGAATGATGCGTCAAATCCAAACTCCTGCTAGCATCCACATATGCTGCAGCTCCGTGTCCCTCGAATAGAATATCAATCCTGGTGTCCCTGTGGCTAGACACCTAAAAGGTTTTGAAAATAGTTTTATAGCAAGGGTTAGAACCCAAAATATTTTGAAAATATTTAGCAAGTGAATTAACTGCAGTAATTTAAAATGCATGAATGCGCTTCATATTTAAGTTAGTGTCGCACTCCCTTGTGGACATTCTCACCCCTCCACTATTGTGCACACCTACCGGTTACCTTAACCCCACCTAGTTGTACTACTCCGTCCAATTAGTCCTGGTATAACCTTCCCTTGCCATACTAATCTAACCCGAGTATAATGATTCTTGAATTATAAGTTATCTCACAATTAACTTAATTAATTCCTCTTAAATAGTAGCATATAACCGTGTCACAAGTTATAAAGTAAATACATCACACACTGTATTATTACCCGCATATAATATTTACTACCATTATATACGTACCTTTACCACAACATCTACACATATAACATACGTATATCCATCCCGTCGAGTAAACCCTCGCCGGATGATTCCCTCTAAAATGCTATCTCACTAGGTGTGCTCACAAAACCTAGTTCCCTAAGCTGGAATCGCTCACCAACTTGGCCCAAAATATAAACGTAGTGGAGGTGGTCATATTCCTTCCCTGAAAGTGAGATAATCCCTCACCCATATATACCGGACGCTATGACCTGGGGATATACTCGCCCTACTCCTCAAGCTAGGGGATTCACCCACATCGCGCAACCTCCCTTGATAGCATTAGAGTATATAAATTGAATAAATATCTAGTCACTGATATTTAATATCACACACAATATATACACGTATATATATACTATCACTACACCGTATATATATAATATAAACCCCGACTTTACCGTATACTCAAAATCTCGTACACTGCCTGTAATTTAATATCACACACGATATATATATACGTATATATATACTATCACTACACCGTATATATATAATACAAACCCCGGCTTTACCGTGTACTCAAAATCTCGTACACTGCCTGTAATTTCCTGAGTCTGTGGCCCGATTCAACGTAATTAATTTTCTCACTTAATAATTTATCATCTTCCCGAGTCTATGGTCCGACTCTAATATAATTAATTCACGCCTCAATTAATATAATACTTTCTTTGAGTCTACGGTCCAACTCTAATTAAATTAATTAACACACCCATTAATTTAATACATCCCTGAGTCTACAAACCGACTCTAATTAAATTAATTAGCACACTTATTAATTTAATACCTCCTCGAGTCTACAATCCAACTCTAATTAAATTAATTAACACATTTACTAATTTAATACCTCCCCGAGTCTATCGTCCGACTCTAATTAAATTAATTAACACACTTATTAATTTAATACCTCCCCGAGTCTACAATCCGACTCTAATTAAATTAATTAACACACCCATTAATTTAATACCTACCCGAGTCTACAATCCGACTCTTATTAAATTAATTAACACACCCATTAATTTAATATCTACCCGAGTCTACAATCCGACTCTTATTTAATTAATTTACACATTAATTAATCAACACAAATCGGAGTCTGTGTGACGACTCTAATATAATTAATTTACACATTAATTAATCAACACAAATCCGAGTCTGTGGTCCGACTCTAATATAATTAATTTACACATTAATTAATTTATACCAAACTGAGTCTGAGGTCCGACTCCCAATTAATTAATTTACACATTAATTAATTTATACCAAATCCCGGGTCTACAACCCGACCCTAAACTAATTAATTACAACATCAATTAGTTTAATACTTTTCCGAGTCTGCCCTCCGACTCTACCTTCATTAATTATCACATTCATTAATTTAATAACTTGGTGTCACCCAACCATTACCCCCGGACTCACTTACTTGGCACGTAACTTAATATTTCCCGAGTCTATATTCCGGCTCCAAATTAATTACTCTCTCTCAATAATTAATTTAATACTTTTAGGTCACTTAACCAACATACCCGGACTCGCTCACTTGGTCCATTTTACATCTCATAATTTCATTCCCACGTATTCGCGCACAATGTGTCGCACATTTATCACCATCGAATTTCCCAATTATATTTACCTATAATTATCAACATACCCGGACTCGTCCACTTCGTCCAGAATTACATTAAATATGTTTCACCCAAAATTTTCACTTTAAGTCTCAACTCTTAACTTAGATTGTACATTCCTAATAGTTATCTTTTGAGTCCCTAACTATTAATTTCTCTATAATTTTTCACCAATTAAAATTATACCCAAAAATTCAAAAATAAAACAAGGGTATTCAGCAAGCCGACCTGGCAAAAGTTTCCCATCGTCGATCGATCGATGGCCCCCGATCGATCGATCGATCATCACTGGGCAGTTCTTCTTCCCCACTGAATTCCACCATTGACGAAATCCAAGGTTTGTAAACCTTATTTTAAACCTCTAATCACATCATCTCACCACATCAACATGGTTAATTCACTCCCTACGCATCATAGGCCCTTAAGATGATAAATTTCTCCGCTTATCTCATAATTTTCGAAATGGATTTTCTCCATTAAAATTCAATTAACTGTTCTACAAACCAAATTCCAAATCCAAATACCACCAGTTTATATTTCGGATTCTCATTTAAAACAGATATCCATACTCAGAGATATATAACACAACAATTTTTACTTTGAATCTGATTCAATAGTTCCATGAACAAAACCCCATTTTTGTACCCATTTATCTCCAAAACGAATTTTGGTTTACACATCACTATGATATGAATTGATTATCATCAATTTATAAATCACAACAGTTAACCACTTGCCTGGAATAGTTTGTACTGTCTGATCCGTTGGTGTAGTCCCTTAATTTGGCTCCAACATCCCCAAATTGGCTCTTGATTTGCTTTCCTCCAATTTCTCTCTCAAGCCCTAGGCTTAGAGTTGAGTTGACTGTCGTTCCCTAATCTCTCAATTAGTTTAAAAATATCAAATCCCGTTTTTGGCCATGTGGGTCTAATTAAAAAGGCCTAACTCACCCCGTGTGGGCCCGGCTATGTCCAAAAATATCTCGAGACCCAATTACTACCTCGGGGTACTCTTTTCTGACTATCTCGACCCATCCGGACGCAACCGCGTACTCGTAATTTCCATCCGAAATACTTTTCAAAATTTCCAAAATTCGACCTCAAAATGTGACACACGAGATTTTGAACCATTAAACTTAAAAGTCGCCAATTATAAATAATTCGGCTCACTCAATTAAATTCTCCAACTCATGAATTTAAGTTTCTCCAATTTAAATATTTTTATAACTCCCAAAAATAATTAAATATTAAATCCTATATCTATCCCATACGCTTCTTACCATACGTTACACAAGTATGCATTTAAATTTTAGATTACCCAGGGCACCCATACACCCTATACCTGTGCTTAACCACATAAAATTTGCCTTAATTAACTCGAGTGCCCATACACCCTATCCCTTGCGCTTTACCACACGAAAGTTACCCGACTATGCTAGTCATAACCCGTAATATAACTTCGAACCCGTAGTCATATCGCATATATATATATATATATATATATATATATATATATATATATATATATATATATATATATATATACATATATATCTACTGCCCGGGTATCTAACCCATGTACTAACGTCCAAACATCTTCCCACAAAATACTTGTCTCTCAACACAAAAGTATATACGCTTACCCTTATGCCACCAAAGACAACATAAAATACCGCGACCTTACTATCACTAGTCCTTGCGCAAAATAAACCCCGAGCTATCTCTCTTTGCTCGAAAATAAATCTAACCACCCTGATTCACTTCAGTAAACACCCCTACTTACCGGGATAAAATGTGAGAACACAAAATCTCACTTTGTGTCTATCGCCCCACATAATATAACATAATTACACACATATACATAGGCTAAATGCCCTCTCAGGTGATACCTCATACCAATCATATCCTGGTGTCGTAAACACCAAAACTTACCCCCACTATTCACAACAGTTCAAATTCCATCGCTATCCGGCCGATATTTCAGAAATTATTATCAACCCTACTCCTATAATTCTCGAAAGTAGTAACTAATCGCCTAATTCAAACCTTCACTCAGTGTACACCTCCACTCTCCCGTGAAGAACACTAAGGAACTCTGCTACTCTACAGAAAGTTTATCCACATACTATGGCTGCTACCGCCAACGCACCCACTAAATTCAACTCACCTGTGAACTCTAGTGAAAAATAAGTCTTATTATGTGATATCCTCTTTTTCACTCAAAAATATACCCCATTCCCATAGGATAAAAATAGTTACCTCCATACCCCAGCTGCAACGGCTGATCCTCGGGTTCCGGAGCATCTTTTCCCTGCCCGAATGCGCCCATGACTTGCTTTAGTGGCTGTACATCGAGGACCTCGTCCTATAGTTGATCACTGCCTCGCTTAAGGAAATATCTCTTCATGTGTCTCGCTTTCCCCACAAACGAAACACCTTTTAATACATTCACCCTGCCACTGGTCCCTTCTATGCCGACCTGGTTGAAATTCCTGGCCATCCTATCGATAGCCTCCAGTTCTAAATCGTTTGGCATGATTTCCCTGCCGGAAATCCTGCCCCTGATCTCCCCCAGTCTGCTGCTGGGATACCCCACTGGTGTTGTTCCCTCCTGTCTTATCCGACTGGCTAGTTCCCACTCCCCTCTCGCTTCCTTTCACGTGGAAGCGATAATCCCGACAGTGTCGGAGTGCTGCGTTAACGATATCAGTATAAACTACTAATGCATATTTACCAATTAAATGTTGTCTGATTCTCCAGACTAACCCATCCATAAACCTTGCTTTCTTTCTCCTTTCCTCGCTTACCTCATCCAGTACAAAATTTGTCAACGAGTGAATTATTTCTCGTAATCGGCCACTGAACGGCCTCCGGGAGTCACCTCACAAAATTTTCTCCTCGTTTCGGTCTCAACCACTGGACGAAAAATACTTACAATTGAACTGTACCCAAAACTCTACAATATCTAGTGTGTCCCTTTCCTCACTGTAGTGATCGACTCCCACCACTGTAGCGCTGCTCCCACTAAACTAAAAGTGGTTAGCATTTTCTTCCGCACCTCATTGCAATCTCCCATGCGTAGGTGATGCTGGATATCTCTCTTCCTTGACACGCTAGCACTACATCTAAACCCCCTCGCAACTCTGGTGGGTTCCCACTAAAAATAACCTCTCCTTCTTGGTTCCACCCCGACGACCCTGCATGAGTCTGAACATCCGGCGCCACTAACACTTGTAGCTGATCCCGTGGAAAGTACCTTGCCGTTGCGACCACCATCGTTTCAACCGCCTGCGCCACTAGTTCAGTTACCTGTGCTACCAAAATCATCTTCGGCCGTTGCTACAGTAACTCTTTCTCCTACTGAGCCTCCCTAGTCTCATCTCCCCCTGCTGCCCTAGCTACTCTCTTTCCTGGGCGGCATCTGGAATGAGAATCGAATCATATGAGTTCACCCTCAAATATAAATGGCAAAAGAATGTAAATGTGCATACGTATAATAATACAACAATCCTATGATAGGGCTCTATATCAAAGATTGCTAAGCCGAAACGTGAAAAGCGCACAGATCCTAAGGACACTAGAACCTGATGCTCTGATACCATCTGTGACACCCCGCCTAATAAAATATCGGGTGATCAGTCCTATACCAAATTAAAACAGGAATCTCAGTTGGATCATCCTTAGCATTACTGTCGAAAACTTTTTAAAACTTACTAACCACCTAGTATTCCAAAAGTTGGTGTCAATTTTAACTTTTTAATTACACAAAACAGTACATGCGGAAATAAATATAAACCATCCACTCAACTGAATAATTAATTACACAACTTGCCGAATAAACCACCGGACACCAAAGAAATAATCCAATACAAATATCCAACACCGGAAGAAAATAAGTCCGAAAACTGAACTGAAAGTCTGGGCGACATGCCCTAAATGAAACTGAAACTGATAAGTGATTCCTACTCTAGGAATGAATGAATGAATGATGCGTCTAATCCAAACTCCTGTTAGTATCCACATATGTCGCAGCTCCCTGTCCCTGGAATAGAATATCAATCATGGCGTCCCTGTGGCTAGACACTTAAAAGGTTTTGAAAATAGTTTTATAGCAAGGGTTAGAACCCAAGACATTTTGAAAATATTTAGTAAGTGAATTAACTGCAGTAATATAAAATGCATGAATGCGCTTCATATTTAAGTTAGTGTTGCACTCCCTTGTGGACATTCTCACCCCTCCACTATTGTGCACACCTACCGGTTAGCTTAATGTGACACCCCGCCGAATTAATCCCGGGTGATCAGTCCTAAATCAAGTTAGAACAGGTTTCTAATTTGGTCCATTCTTAGCATCACTGTCGTTTAATTAAATTACTAACCACCTAAGTGAGAAAAACCAGACTAGTGCCAATTTTATCTTTCATTAATTAAACTAAAACCCATACGGAAATTAAAGCAATAAAACCATCACAGATAATTGAACTAATCATTCCACAAGTAAAAATAATTAACCGAATAAACCATCGGTCCCAATAATAAATCCCATAAAGACAAGAATAGAAATCCCAACAAGTCTAAAACAAATAAATGGAAAGTGAGCGACATGCTCGAATAACTAATAATGAGTCTCTACATTATGAATGAAAGAAGGAGGCGTCTATCAAATGTCCCGCAACATCCACATATGCTGCAGCAACGGATTTCCTGGAATCGAGTCAAGTCTGGCGTCCCTGTGGATGGACACCTAAAAGGTTTTTAAAAATTTTTATAGCAAGGGTTAGTACCCAAAACATTTGAAAACATTTAGCAAATGATTAACTTGCAGTAATAATACATATGCATGCTCTTCATATTTTAGTTAGTGTCGCACTCTCTTGAGAACTTTCCTTGCCCCTCCTCTAATGTGCACCACTAACGCTTTAATCATCACCTAGTTATCTAACTCATGACTAGATAATTATTAAAGTCTCCTTACACTCCTCCCTACTCTAACCTGAGTATAATGTGATTATGATTTTTAAGTCATTAGTAACATCAACTTAATTAAATCATTTCCCTTTTTAATTCATATAACTACTCCACTCGTTATACATATACAACAACTCATGCTTGTATTTATTTAGCCCGTATATAATAATCACCTAATTATATACTTAGAAAATATTGCAGCATTCACACACATACTGAAATACATAAAACACTAACATCCACCCGAGTAAAAGTACTCCCCAAATATAATTTCTCTAAAGTGCTAGTACACAAGGTATATTCACATATCCTAGTTATCCAAGTTAGAATCGCTCACTAACTTGGTTTAGTATACGATTGGAGGCGGTCATATTCCTTTCCGGAAAGTGAGATGGCCCTCACCCCCTATAACGGACGCTATGACCTGGGAATCTACTCGCCCTACTCCTCAAGCTAGGGGATTCATCCACTGCGCGTAACCTCCCCCTATAGCACTAGAGTATAATAATATCTAACCACTGATATTAAGGCATACACTATATATATATACTATCACACACCGTATATATATATATACATACATAAAAATGTTCCAGCTACACCGTGTACTAACCCGTGACACAAGCCTATTCCATTTTTTTATTATGAGGTTATTACCCAACTCGAATTATTAATAATAGCACATTAATAAATTCAGTTACTTTTAATGTTGCCCTCACCATTCAATTGGACTAAATCTCATATCCCGAATTAACCTCACCCGAGTCTAAATCCCGACTCTAAATTTCCTAGTCCATTACTACGTAATATAATTTACCTCGATGTCACTCAACCAATTTTGACGTGTCATCCAAATCTCTCCTCCCATCTCCTAATTAATTCACTCACATTTAATTAGGTAACCCCATGCATTAATTTCTCAACAATAATTAATTGCATAACAACTTTTTATATAAATCTCATCCTATATAAATAAACTGGGCGAACTGTCCGTGTCTGCCGACCGTCGATCGATCGACTTCATGGCGTCGATCGATCGATCGAACAGGTACTCGTCTTCTTCGCGAAGACGGACAGCCATGGGCGAAAATCTGCAAACCCTAATTTCCTTCTACACTGAAACTAAGTCTCTTTTAGCATTTGTACATATTAGGAAACTCATTAGGGATCTCCAAAATATTCCTCAACATAAATAATTCGTCCATTTACTCCAGTTTCTAGATTTGGGGAAAGTTTCATCATAAACCCTAGGTCCATTTATACCCCAAATTTCATCATCAAATTCATTTCCAAATATGCAGATAACATTTTATCAGATATGCAATAACTCACCATTATCATATTTTACAAGAATCATCACCCAAGTTTCGTAAATCAGAATTGTAGTTTTCAAAATCCCATATTCATTCCATTAACACCCAAAAACGGATTTCTACATAATCACTACACATGAATATGAATCGAAAACAGATTTAATGCCATTGCAAGTTATCCACTTTCCTTAAGGTTCGTAGAGTCTGAATTGGAGCTAAATCCCAAGGTTGAAGATGACCTTTGATGGCTCTCTTTGATCCCCAATTTGGCTTTGGCTGCTGTTAGGGTTTCCTAACCCTTAATTTGCTTTCTCTAATTAAGTTCAGCCACCCCCTTATTTCTTTTTATTAGATTAATTAACTTAATCCCGTTTTTTGACTAATGGGCCAAGCCCAAGTGACCCAAATGTCCCTGAGTGGGCCCGGCTATGTCTAAAAATGTCCCGTGACCCGTTCACTACCCCCGGGTACACTTTTCCGACTATCTCGGCCCATCCGGACTCAACTGTACCCTCAGAATTTGCATCCGAATTAATTTATAAAAATACTTATCCCCCACCCCATATAGTCTTATACCGACTTCCGAATGTGATAAGTACCTCCTCGTCACTAATACTCGAGGCGACGTAATTACATTATTACTATTCACTTAGTAAATAAGTTTTCCCTAAATATTAACCATTCAATCCCAGATTAATATTTATATATATTATTCTGTTCTAATTAATTCATTAAATTACAACACACTAAGTAATTTAAAATCTCCGAATTAATTAAATTTTAAATGTACCAAAAATACGGGGTGTTACATACTCCCCCCCTTATAAAGGAATTTCGTCCCCGAAATTAGATCGTACCTGCGTTGAACAGTTCTGGATATTGTTCCCGCATATCCTCCTCTCGCTCCCAGGTAGACTCGTCAACATTGTGATGACCCCACTGTACTCTAACCAATGGAACGACCTTGGATCATAATTTCCGCTCACTATGATCCAGAATTGCTACCGGCCTTTCCTCATACGAGATGTCTGGCTGTAAATCGATCTCCTCGAGCGGAATATGCCAAAAGGCTCTCTCGCTCCTTCGATATTTCTTCAGCGATGCCACATGGAATACATCGTGTATTCGCTGAAGATGATCTGGTAATCCAAGCTTATATGCCACCGGTCCCACCCTCTCAATAATAGGGAAAGGTCCTACGTATCGCGGTGCTAACTTACCCTTCTTGCCGAACCTCATCACCCCTTTCATAGGGGATACCCGGACTAAAACCTGGTCCCCAACTTCTAGCTCCACATGTCTTCGAGAAGCATCAGCATAACTCTTCTGCCTGTCCTGAGCTATTCGAATCCTTCCTCGAATCAACTCTATCTTGGCAGATGTTTCCTGGACAATATCCGGCCCCAAGAGTTTGTTGTCCCCCACCTCTAACCAACAAGCGAGTGAACGACAAGGTCTCCCGTACAGTGCCTCAAACGGTGCCATGCCAATCGTGAATTGGTAGGAGTTGTTATACGCAAACTCTACCAAAGGAAGATATTTCTCCCATCCTCCCCCGAAGTCCAAAATGCACATTCTGAGCATGTCTTCCAGCATCTGATTAACTCTCTCGGTCTGTTCGTCAGTCTGTGGGTGATACGCTGTACTCAAGCGCAACTCCGTGCCCATTGCCTCCTGAAAGCTCTGCCAAAAGTGGGCAACAAAGATTTTGTCTCTGTCTGATACGATATTTATCGGCACTCCATGCAGCTTAACAATCTCTGCTATGAATAGCTGTGCATAACGCATCGTCTCAAAGTCTGTGCGTACCGGCAAAAAGTGGGCTACCTTGGTCAACCGATCCACAATAACCCATATGGAGTCGTGACCCTTCTGCGATACCGGCAACCCTGTGATGAAGTCCATGGAGATGCTCTCCCACTTCCACACGGGAATGTCTAATGGCTGTAGCATCCCTGATGGTCTCTGGTGGTCAACTTTCACAAGCTGACACGTGGCACATTTCGAAACAAACTCCGCTATGTCTCGTTTCATCCCTGCCCACCAATACTGCCTCCTCATATCTTGGTACATTTTATCCCCACCGGGATGTACCGCAAATTTCGAACCATGGGATTCTGTCATAACGGCGTGCTTTAAATCCTCATCCTCTGGCACCATTAACCTCCCATTAAAACGTAGGCCTCCTTCTGAGCTAATCGAGTAACCTTCCGCTCCCTCAGCTAACAACTGTCCCACCCTATCCCGGCAATTCTGATCCTCTGCCTGAGCCTTCACAACCCGCATAATGATCTCGGGTGTGATGGACAAAGCCGACATGCAAGCCTTTGCTACGTCGTCTTCATATTGAAGCTCTCTCCACTTCGCTTTCCATACCTCCGATATTTCCCCAGTCGGTCTTCTGCTCAATGCGTCTACTACTACATTGGCCTTACCAGGATGATACTGGATATCAAACTGGTAGTCCTTCACGAATTCTAGCCACCGCCTTTGTCTCATATTCAGATCCTTCTGTGTGAAGAGATACTGAAGTGACTTGTGATCCGTGAATAGAGTAAACTGCTCTCCTAGAAGATAATGCCTCCATATCCTCAAAGCAAAAACGACCGCTGCCAACTCTAGGTCGTGAGTGGGGTAATTCCTCTCGTGGGGCTTTAGCTTCCTGGAAGCATAAGCTATAGCCCTTTCCTCCTGCTGGAGCACACCCCCAAGACCCCGTAAGGATGCGTCTGTGTAAACCCGATACTCTAGCCCTCCCTTTGGCAATGCCAGCACGGGTGCAGATGTCAACTTGTCCTTTAGCTCGTCGAACGCTAATTGACAACTATCATCCCACTTGAAAGGTACCCCTTTCCGAGTCAGATTCGTCAAAGGTCCTGCAATCTTAGAGAATCCTTTAATGAATCGCCTGTAGTAACCAGCCAAACCCAGAAAACTGCGCACCTCGGTCGGTGTCGTGGGCTGTCCCCACTCCCTCACCGCTGACACCTTATCCGGATCCACTGCAATACCCTGATCTGACATGACGTGACCAAGGAACTGTACCTCCCGTAGCCAGAACCCACACTTCCCGAATTTGGCATAGAGTTGATGATCCCTCAGTGTCTGTAGAACCATGCGTAAATGCTCTGTGTGCTCCTCCTCGGTACGTGAGTAGATTAGGATGTCATCAATGAACACGATGACAAACTGATCTAGGTACTCCCTGAAAACCCTATTCATGAGGTCCATGAACACAGCTGGTGCATTGGTGAGCCCGAAGGGCATCACCCTGAACTCATACGATCCATACCGCGACAAGAAAGCGGTCTTAGGAACATCCTCTTCTCGGATACGCAGTTGATGATACCCTGACCTCAAGTCGACTTTGGAGAAGTAAGACGCCCCTCTCAGTTGGTCAAATAAATCATCAATCCGAGGCAACGGATACTTATTCCGTATCGTCACCTTGTTCATCTCCCTATAATCCACGCACAATCGGAGTGACCCATCTCGTTTCTTCACAAACAACACCGGCGCACCCCACGGCGATGTACTCCGCCGAATAAAACTCTGACCCAGTAGTTGCTGAATCTGCTCCCTCAATTCCCGCATTTCTGTAGGGGCCATTCAGTAAGGTGCCCGAGCAATAGGCCTCGTTCCCGGTGCCAAGTCTATAACAAATTCGATTTCTCTGCTGGGTGGTAATCCTGGTATCTCCTGGAATACATCCTCAAAGTCCCTCACTACAGGGATAGAGTTTAAAGGAACTGCCACTTCCTGCGAGGTTTCTTCCTCAATGTAGTATATATGAGTGGTCGAGCCTCCCTCTGGGCGAGGCATCGTCACAACAAACATTTCCTGTCCCGGAATGGCGAAGATAAGGCTCCCACCGAAGAAATCAATCATGGCTCTATAGTCAGCGAGCCAATCCATACCGATGATCACGTCATGAACATGCATATCTAATACCAACATGTCCGCAGGTAAAACTAAACCGCCAATCTCCACTCCTACTCTCCGACATATAAAGAATATAAGTGACCCATTTCCCAACGGTGAGTCGACACACGTAACAGTGCTCTCTGCGGTGGCTAACAACCCTAAAGCCTTCGCAAAATGTGTAGCTATAAAGCAATGAGTGGCCCCCGTATCAAATAATACCCGACCCATAGTGCCATGGATAGAGAACGTACCCTCGATCGCGGGCGGCGCATGCTGTGCTGGAGGATTGGGAACGTCCCGAACGTTATACACACGTCCGTAGTGCATCTGCCCCTGCTGCTGTGGGGCAGGTGGGGCTGCTGCTGCTGGCGGCATCTGACCCTGTTGCCCTTGCTGGGCACCCTGCTGCTGGCCTCTGCCCCTCTGCGGGCACTCCCTCTTGAAGTGTCCTGGCTGGCCACAGGAGAAACAGCGTTTCTGGTCGTCACCCTACCGTTGGCCCTGCTGGCCCTGACGTTGCTGGCCCGGTTGGCCTCCCCCGTTGTTCCCTTGGCCCTGACGGCCCTGAGGAACCTGCTGTTGCTGATTAGGGCCTGGTTGCCCCTGTCTGAACCCCTGTCCTCCCGGTCGGAACCCACCAGGCTTAAACTTCTTAGCCTGATTCCCTTGCTGAATGATGACCTGCTGCTGTGTTCCACTCGTCTCACTACTAGTGACTGCCTTGCCCTGCTGGCTCGGCTCACCTGCCTTCTTGTTCCCCTTAGCGTGAAAACGATGATCCTGACAATGTATAAGTGCGGCATTAACGACATCTGTATAGGTCACCAATGCCGGGTTTCCAATCAAGTGCTGCCTGATTCTCCAAGCCAGACCATCCATGAACTTGGACTTCTTCCGCTCCTCATCGCTCACCTCGTTTGGCACAAAGTTTGCCAGACGGGTGAACTCCTCCTCATAATCTGCCACTGACCTGTCACCCTGTACCAACTTGCTGAATTTCTTCCTCATCTCAGACTCAACTGCTGGAGGGAAGTACTTGCGGTCAAACCGCACCCAGAATTCAGAAATCGGCATCAAATCCCGCTCCTCAGCGGTGGTCACGGACTCCCACCACTGTAAGGCTGCCCCTGACAGACGAAAAGTAGCCAGCATCTGTTTCTGCACCTCTGTACCCTCTAACATGCGCAGATGGCGCTGGATGTTCTTCTTCCAGTCACAAGCCTCAACCACATTGGTGCTACCTCGAAACTCAGGTGGGTGACCCTTCTGAAAGGTCTCCCTCACTCGCTGCCAAGATGGTGGCCCCACTGGAGCCTGAACTGCTGGAGCCAATGGAGGCGGTGCCTGGGGCTGTGGAAAATGAGCTGCCATAGCTCGCATCGCTGTCTCGGCCGCTTGGGCCACTATCACTGCCAACTGAGTGGTAGAAATCAACTCGGCCGGTGGTGGTGGTGGCGGTACCTGTGGCTCCTGTCGAGCCTCCCTTACCTCATCTCTAGCCTCAGCCCTCTCCGCTCTCTGTCTCTTTGGTGGCATCTGAAATAGATTGAATTATATAAGTACACAATTTATACAAAACTAATAGCAGAAATACGATATCTCACAAGCGGAAAATATAATCAACAGTCCTAATAATAGGGCTCTATAACAACCGAACGCTACGTTGAAACGTAGAAAGCCGTACAGATCCTAAGGACACTAGAACCTGATGCTCTGATACCATCTGTGACACACCGCCTAATTAATCCCGGGTGATCAGTCCTAAATCAAGTTAGAACAGGTTTCTCATTTGGTCCATTCTTAGCATCACTGTCGTTTAATTAAATTACTAACCACCTAAGTGAGAAAAACCAGACTAGTGCCAATTTTATCTTTCATTAATTAAACTAAAACCCATACGGAAATTAAAGCAATAAAACCATCACAGATAATTGAACTAATCATTCCACAAGTAAAAATAATTAACCGAATAAACCATCGGTCCCAATAATAAATCCCATAAAGACAAGAATAAAATCCCAACAAGTCTAAAACAAATAAATGGAAAGTGAGCGACATGCTCGAATAACTAATAATGAGTCTCTACATTATGAATGAAAGAAGGAGGCGTCTATCAAATGTCCCGCAACATCCACATATGCTGCAGCAACGGATTTCCTGGAATCGAGTCAAGTCTGGCGTCCCTGTGGCTGGACACCTAAAAGGTTTTTAAAATTTTTTATAGCAAGGGTTAGTACCCAAAACATTTGAAAACATTTAGCAAATGATTAACTTGCAGTAATAATACATATGCATGCTCTTCATATTTTAGTTAGTGTCGCACTCTCTTGAGAACTTTCCTTGCCCCTCCTCTAATGTGCACCACTAACGCTTTAATCATCACCTAGTTATCTAACTCATGACTAGATAATTATTAAAGTCTCCTTACACTCCTCCCTACTCTAACCTGAGTATAATGTGATTATGATTTTTAAGTCATTAGTAACATCAACTTAATTAAATCATTTCCCTTTTTAATTCATATAACTACTCCACTCGTTATACATATACAACAACTCATGCTTGTATTTATTTAGCCCGTATATAATAATCACCTAATTATATACTTAGAAAATATTGCAGCATTCACACACATACTGAAATACATAAAACACTAACATCCACCCGAGTAAAAGTACTCCCCGGATATAATTTCTCTAAAGTGCTAGTACACTAGGTATATTCACATATCCTAGTTATCCAAGTTAGAATCGCTCACTAACTTGGTTTAGTATACGATTGGAGGCGGTCATATTCCTTTCCGGAAAGTGAGATGCCTCTCACCCCCTTTAACGGACGCTATGACATGGGAATCTACTCGCCCTACTCCTCAAGCTAGGGGATTCATCCACTGCGCGTAACCTCCCCCTATAGCACTAGAGTATAATAATATCTAACCACTGATATTAAGGCATACACTATATATATATATACTATCACACACCGTATATATATATACATACATAAAAATGTTCCAGCTACACCGTGTACTAACCCGTGACACAAGCCTATTCCATTTTTTTATTATGAGGTTATTACCCAACTCGAATTATTAATAATAGCACATTAATAAATTCGGTTACTTTTAATGTTGCCCTCACCATTCAATTGGACTAAATCTCATAGCCCGAATTAACCTCACCCGAGTCTAAATCCCGACTCTAAATTTCCTAGTCCATTACTACGTAATATAATTTACCTCGATGTCACTCAACCAATTTTGACGTGTCATCCAAATCTTTCCTCCCATCTCCTAATTAATTCACTCACATTTAATTAGGTAACCCCATGCATTAATTTCTCAACAATAATTAATTGCATAACAACTTTTTATATAAATCTCATCCTATATAAATAAACTGGGCGAACTGTCCGTGTCTGCCGACCGTCGATCGATCGACTTCATGGCGTCGATCGATCGATCGAACAGGTACTCGTCTTCTTCGCGAAGACGGACAGCCATGGGCGAAAATCTGCAAACCCTAATTTCCTTCTACACTGAAACTAAGTCTCTTTTAGCATTTGTACATATTAGGAAACTCATTAGGGATCTCCAAAATATTCCTCAACATAAATAATTCGTCCATTTACTCCAGTTTCTAGATTTGGGGAAAGTTTCATCATAAACCCTAGGTCCATTTATACCCCAAATTTCATCATCAAATTCGTTTCCAAATATGAAGATAACATTTTATCAGATATGCAATAACTCACCATTATCATATTTTACAAGAATCATCACCCAAGTTTCGTAAATCAGAATTGTAGTTTTCAAAATCCCATATTCATTCCATTAACACCCAAAAACGGATTTCTACATAATCACTACACATGAATATGAATCGAAAACAGATTTAATGCTATTGCAAGTTATCCACTTGCCTTAAGGTTCGTAAAGTCTGAATTGGAGCTAAATCCCAAGGTTGAAGATGACCTTTGATGGCTCTCTTTGATCCCCAATTTGGCTTTGGCTGCTGTTAGGGTTTCCTAACCCTTAATTTGCTTTCTCTAATTAAGTTCAGCCACCCCCTTATTTCTTTTTATTAGATTAATTAACTTAATCCCGTTTTTTGACTAATGGGCCAAGCCCAAGTGACCCAAATGTCCCCGAGTGGGCCCAGCTATGTCTAAAAACGTCCCGTGACCCGTTCACTACCCCCGGGTACACTTTTCCGACTATCTCGGCCCATCCGGACTCAACTGTACCCTCAGAATTTGCATCCGAATTAATTTATAAAAATACTTATCCCCCACCCCATATAGTCTTATACCGACTTCCGAATGTGATAAGTACCTCCTCGTCACTAATACTCGAGGCGACGTAATTACATTATTACTATTCACTTAGTAAATAAGTTTTCCCTAAATATTAACCATTCAATCCCAGATTAATATTTATATATATTATTCTGTTCTAATTAATTCATTAAATTACAACACACTAAGTAATTTAAAATCTCCGAATTAATTAAATTTTAAATGTACCAAAAATACGGGGTGTTACATACTCCCCCCCTTATAAAGGAATTTCGTCCCCGAAATTAGATCGTACCTGCGTTGAACAGTTCTGGATATTGTTCCCGCATATCCTCCTCTCGCTCCCAGGTAGACTCGTCAACATTGTGATGACCCCACTGTACTCTAACCAATGGAACGACCTTGGATCATAATTTCCGCTCACTATGATCCAGAATTGCTACCGGCCTTTCCTCATACGAGATGTCTGGCTGTAAATCGATCTCCTCGAGCGGAATATGCCAAAAGGCTCTCTCGCTCCTTCGATATTTCTTCAGCGATGCCACATGGAATACATCGTGTATTCGCTGAAGATGATCTGGTAATCCAAGCTTATATGCCACCGGTCCCACCCTCTCAATAATAGGGAAAGGTCCTACGTATCGCGGTGCTAACTTACCCTTCTTGCCGAACCTCATCACCCCTTTCATAGGGGATACCCGGACTAAAACCTGGTCCCCAACTTCTAGCTCCACATGTCTTCGAGAAGCATCAGCATAACTCTTCTGCCTGTCCTGAGCTATTCGAATCCTTCCTCGAATCAACTCTATCTTGGCAGATGTTTCCTGGACAATATCCGGCCCCAAGAGTTTGTTGTCCCCCACCTCTAACCAACAAGCGAGTGAACGACAAGGTCTCCCGTACAGTGCCTCAAACGGTGCCATGCCAATCGTGAATTGGTAGGAGTTGTTATACGCAAACTCTACCAAAGGAAGATATTTCTCCCATCCTCCCCCGAAGTCCAAAATGCACATTCTGAGCATGTCTTCCAGCATCTGATTAACTCTCTCGGTCTGTCCGTCAGTCTGTGGGTGATACGCTGTACTCAAGCGCAACTCCGTGCCCATTGCCTCCTGAAAGCTCTGCCAAAAGTGGGCAACAAAGATTTTGTCTCTGTCTGATACGATATTTATCGGCACTCCATGCAGCTTAACAATCTCTGCTATGAATAGCTGTGCATAACGCATCGTCTCAAAGTCTGTGCGTACCGGCAAAAAGTGGGCTACCTTGGTCAACCGATCCACAATAACCCATATGGAGTCGTGACCCTTCTGCGATACCGGCAACCCTGTGATGAAGTCCATGGAGATGCTCTCCCACTTCCACACGGGAATGTCTAATGGCTGTAGCATCCCTGATGGTCTCTGGTGGTCAACTTTCACAAGCTGACACGTGGCACATTTCGAAACAAACTCCGCTATGTCTCGTTTCATCCCTGCCCACCAATACTGCCTCCTCATATCTTGGTACATTTTATCCCCACCGGGATGTACCACAAATTTCGAACCATGGGATTCTGTCATAACGGCGTGCTTTAAATCCTCATCCTCTGGCACTATTAACCTCCCATTAAAACGTAGGCCTCCTTCTGAGCTAATCGAGTAACCTTCCGCTCCCTCAGCTAACAACTGTCCCACCCTATCCCGGCAATTCTGATCCTCTGCCTGAGCCTTCACAACCCGCATAATGATCTCGGGTGTGATGGACAAAGCCGACATGCAAGCCTTTGATACGTCGTCTTCATATTGAAGCTCTCTCCACTTCGCTTTCCATACCTCCGATATTTCCCCAGTCGGTCTTCTGCTCAATGCGTCTACTACTACATTGGCCTTACCAGGATGATACTGGATATCAAACTGGTAGTCCTTCACGAATTCTAGCCACCGCCTTTGTCTCATATTCAGATCCTTCTGTGTGAAGAGATACTGAAGTGACTTGTGATCCGTGAATAGAGTAAACTGCTCTCCTAGAAGATAATGCCTCCATATCCTCAAAGCAAAAACGACCGCTGCCAACTCTAGGTCGTGAGTGGGGTAATTCCTCTCGTGGGGCTTTAGCTTCCTGGAAGCATAAGCTATAGCCCTTTCCTCCTGCTGGAGCACACCCCCAAGACCCCGTAAGGATGCGTCTGTGTAAACCCGATACTCTAGCCCTCCCTTTGGCAATGCCAGCACGGGTGCAGATGTCAACTTGTCCTTTAGCTCGTCGAACGCTAATTGACAACTATCATCCCACTTGAAAGGTACCCCTTTCCGAGTCAGATTCGTCAAAGGTCCTGCAATCTTAGAGAATCCTTTAATGAATCGCCTGTAGTAACCAGCCAAACCCAGAAAACTGCGCACCTCGGTCGGTGTCGTGGGCTGTCCCCACTCCCTCACCGCTGACACCTTATCCGGATCCACTGCAATACCCTGATCTGACATGACGTGACCAAGGAACTGTACCTCCCGTAGCCAGAACCCACACTTCCCGAATTTGGCATAGAGCTGATGATCCCTCAGTGTCTGTAGAACCATGCGTAAATGCTCTGCGTGCTCCTCCTCGGTACGTGAGTAGATTAGGATGTCATCAATGAACACGATGACAAACTGATCTAGGTACTCCCTGAAAACCCTATTCATGAGGTCCATGAACACAGCTGGTGCATTGGTGAGCCCGAAGGGCATCACCCTGAACTCATACGATCCATACCGCGACAAGAAAGCGGTCTTAGGAACATCCTCTTCTCGGATACGCAGTTGATGATACCCTGACCTCAAGTCAACTTTGGAGAAGTAAGACGCCCCTCTCAGTTGGTCAAATAAATCATCAATCCGAGGCAACGGATACTTATTCCGTATCGTCACCTTGTTCAGCTCCCTATAATCCATGCACAATCGGAGTGACCCATCTCGTTTCTTCACAAACAACACCGGCGCACCCCACGGCGATGTACTCCGCCGAATAAAACTCTGACCCAGTAGTTGCTGAATCTGCTCCCTCAATTCCCGCATTTCTGTAGGGGCCATTCGGTAAGGTGCCCGAGCAATAGGCCTCGTTCCCGGTGCCAATTCTATAACAAATTCGATTTCTCTGCTGGGTGGTAATCCTGGTATCTCCTGGAATACATCCTCAAAGTCCCTCACTACAGGGATAGAGTTTAAAGGAACTGCCACTTCCTGCGAGGTTTCTTCCTCAATGTAGTATAGATGAGTGGTCGAGCCTCCCTCTGGGCGAGGCATCGTCACAACAAACATTTCCTGTCCCGGAATGGCGAAGATAAGGCTCCCACCGAAGCAATCAATCATGGCTCTATAGTCAGCGAGCCAATCCATACCGATGATCACGTCATGAACATGCATATCTAATACCAACATGTCCGCAGGTAAAACTAAACCGCCAATCTCCACTCCTACTCTCCGACATATAAAGAATATAAGTGACCCATTTCCCAACGGTGAGTCGACACACGTAACAGTGCTCTCTGCGGTGGCTAACAACCCTAAAGCCTTCGCGAAATGTGTTGCTATAAAGCAATGAGTGGCCCCCGTATCAAATAATACCCGACCCATAGTGCCATGGATAGAGAACGTACCCTCGATCGCGGGCGGCGCATGCTGTGCTGGAGGATTGGGAACGTCCCGAACGTTATACACACGTCCGTAGTGCATCTGCCCCTGCTGCTGTGGGGCAGGTGGGGCTGCTGCTGCTGGCGGCATCTGACCCTGTTGCCCTTGCTGGGCACCCTGCTGCTGGCCTCTGCCCCTCTGCGGGCACTCCCTCTTGAAGTGTCCTGGCTGGCCACAGGAGAAACAGCGTTTCTGGTCGTCACCCTGCCGTTGGCCCTGCTGGCCCTGACGTTGCTGGCCCGGTTGGCCTCCCCCGTTGTTCCCTTGGCCCTGACGGCCCTGAGGAACCTGCTGTTGCTGATTAGGGCCTGGTTGCCCCTGTCTGAACCCCTGTCCTCCCGGTCGGAACCCACCAGGCTTAAACTTCTTAGCCTGATTCCCTTGCTGAATGATGACCTGCTGCTGTGTTCCACTCGTCTCACTACTAGTGACTGCCTTGCCCTGCTGGCTCGGCTCACCTGCCTTCTTGTTCCCCTTAGCGTGGAAATGATGATCCTGACAATGTATAAGTGCGGCATTAACGACATCTGTATAGGTCACCAATGCCGGGTTTCCAATCAAGTGCTGCCTGATTCTCCAAGCCAGACCATCCATGAACTTGGACTTCTTCCGCTCCTCATCGCTCACCTCGTTTGGCACAAAGTTTGCCAGACGGGTGAACTCCTCCTCATAATCTGCCACTGACCTGTCACCCTGTACCAACTTGCTGAATTTCTTCCTCATCTCAGACTCAACTGCTGGAGGGAAGTACTTGCGGTCAAACCGCACCCAGAATTCAGAAATCGGCATCAAATCCCGCTCCTCAGCGGTGGTCACGGACTCCCACCACTGTAAGGCTGCCCCTGACAGACGAAAAGTAGCCAGCATCTGTTTCTGCACCTCTGTACCCTCTAACATGCGCAGATGGCGCTGGATGTTCTTCTTCCAGTCACAAGCCTCAACCACATTGGTGCTACCTCGAAACTCAGGTGGGTGACCCTTCTGAAAGGTCTCCCTCACTCGCTGCCAAGATGGTGGCCCCACTGGAGCCTGAACTGCTGGAGCCAATGGAGGCGGTGCCTGGGGCTGTGGAAAATGAGCTGCTATAGCTCGCATCGCTGTCTCGACCGCTTGGGCCACTATCACTGCCAACTGAGTGGTAGAAATCAACTCGGCCGGTGGTGGTGGTGGCGGTACCTGTGGCTCCTGTCGAGCCTCCCTTACCTCATCTCTAGCCTCAGCCCTCTCCGCTCTCTGTCTCTTTGGTGGCATCTGAAATTGATTGAATTGTATAAGTACACAATTTATACAAAACTAATAGCAGAAATACGATATCTCACAAGCGGAAAATATAATCAACAGTCCTAATAATAGGGCTCTATAACAACCGAACGCTACGTTGAAACGTAGAAAGCCGTACAGATCCTAAGGACACTAGAACCTGATGCTCTGATACCATCTGTGACACCCCGCCTAATTAATCCCGGGTGATCAGTCCTAAATCAAGTTAGAACAGGTTTCTCATTTGGTCCATTCTTAGCATCACTGTCGTTTAATTAAATTACTAACCACCTAAGTGAGAAAAACCAGACTAGTGCCAATTTTATCTTTCATTAATTAAACTAAAACCCATACGGAAATTAAAGCAATAAAACCATCACAGATAATTGAACTAATCATTCCACAAGTAAAAATAATTAACCGAATAAACCATCGGTCCCAATAATAAATCCCATAAAGACAAGAATAAAATCCCAACAAGTCTAAAACAAATAAATGGAAAGTGAGCGACATGCTCGAATAACTAATAATGAGTCTCTACATTATGAATGAAAGAAGGAGGCGTCTATCAAATGTCCCGCAACATCCACATATGCTGCAGCAACGGATTTCCTGGAATCGAGTCAAGTCTGGCGTCCCTGTGGCTGGACACCTAAAAGGTTTTTAAAATTTTTTATAGCAAGGGTTAGTACCCAAAACATTTGAAAACATTTAGCAAATGATTAACTTGCAGTAATAATAAATATGCATGCTCTTCATATTTTAGTTAGTGTCGTACTCTCTTGAGAACTTTCCTTGCCCCTCCTCTAATGTGCACCACTAACGCTTTAATCATCACCTAGTTATCTAACTCATGACTAGATAATTATTAAAGTCTCCTTACACTCCTCCCTACTCTAACCTGAGTATAATGTGATTATGATTTTTAAGTCATTAGTAACATCAACTTAATTAAATCATTTCCCTTTTTAATTCATATAACTACTCCACTCGTTATACATATACAACAACTCATGCTTGTATTTATTTAGCCCGTATATAATAATCACCTAATTATATACTTAGAAAATATTGCAACATTCACACACATACTGAAATACATAAAACACTAACATCCACCCGAGTAAAAGTACTCCCCGGATATAATTTCTCTAAAGTGCTAGTACACTAGGTATATTCACATATCCTAGTTATCCAAGTTAGAATCGCTCACTAACTTGGTTTAGTATACGATTGGAGGCGGTCATATTCCTTTCCGGAAAGTGAGATGCCCCTCACCCCCTGTAACGGACGCTATGACCTGGTAATCTACTCGCCCTACTCCTCAAGCTAGGGGATTCATCCACTGCGCATAACCTCCCCCTATAGCACTAGAGTATAATAATATCTAACCACTGATATTAAGGCATACACTATATATATATACTATCACACACCGTATATATATATACATACATAAAAATGTTCCAGCTACACCGTGTACTAACCCGTGACACAAGCCTATTCCATTTTTTTATTATGAGGTTATTACCCAACTCGAATTATTAATAATAGCACATTAATAAATTCAGTTACTTTTAATGTTGCCCTCACCATTCAATTGGACTAAATCTCATAGCCCGAATTAACCTCACCCGAGTCTAAATCCCGACTCTAAATTTCCTAGTCCATTACTACGTAATATAATTTACCTCGATGTCACTCAACCAATTTTGACGTGTCATCCAAATCTCTCCTCCCATCTCCTAATTAATTCACTCACATTTAATTAGGTAACCCCATGCATTAATTTCTCAACAATAATTAATTGCATAACAACTTTTTATATAAATCTCATCCTATATAAATAAACTGGGCGAACTGTCCGTGTCTGCTGACCGTCGATCGATCGACTTCATGGCGTCGATCGATCGATCGAACAGGTACTCGTCTTCTTCGCGAAGACGGACAGCCATGGGCGAAAATTTGCAAACCCTAATTTCCTTCTACACTGAAACTAAGTCTCTTTTAGCATTTGTACATATTAGGAAACTCATTAGGGATCTCCAAAATATTCCTCAACATAAATAATTCGTCCATTTACTCCAGTTTCTAGATTTGGGGAAAGTTTCATCATAAACCCTAGGTCCATTTATACCCCAAATTTCATCATCAAATTCGTTTCCAAATATGCAGATAACATTTTATCAGATATGCAATAACTCACCATTATCATATTTTACAAGAATCATCACCCAAGTTTCGTAAATCAGAATTGTAGTTTTCAAAATCCCATATTCATTCCATTAACACCCAAAAACGGATTTCTACATAATCACTACACATGAATATGAATCGAAAACAGATTTAATGCTATTGCAAGTTATCCACTTGCCTTAAGGTTCGTAGAGTCTGAATTGGAGCTAAATCCCAAGGTTGAAGATGACCTTTGATGGCTCTCTTTGATCCCCAATTTGGCTTTGGCTGCTGTTAGGGTTTCCTAACCCTTAATTTGCTTTCTCTAATTAAGTTCAGCCACCCCCTTATTTCTTTTTATTAGATTAATTAACTTAATCCCGTTTTTTGACTAATGGGCCAAGCCCAAGTGACCCAAATGTCCCCGAGTGGGCCCGGCTATGTCTAAAAACGTCCCGTGACCCGTTCACTACCCCCGGGTACACTTTTCCGACTATCTCGGCCCATCCGGACTCAACTGTACCCTCAGAATTTGCATCCGAATTAATTTATAAAAATACTTATCCCCCACCCCATATAGTCTTATACCGACTTCCGAATGTGATAAGTACCTCCTCGTCACTAATACTCGAGGCGATGTAATTACATTATTACTATTCACTTAGTAAATAAGTTTTCCCTAAATATTAACCATTCAATCCCAGATTAATATTTATATATATTATTCTGTTCTAATTAATTCATTAAATTACAACACACTAAGTAATTTAAAATCTCCGAATTAATTAAATATTAAATGTACCAAAAATACGGGGTGTTACACTTAACCCCACCTAGTTATACTATCCCGTCCAACTAGGCCTGGTATCACCTTCCCTTGCCATACTACTCTAACCCGAGTATAATGATTATTGAATTATAAGTTATCTCACAATTAACTTAATTAATTCCTCTTAAATAGTAGCATATAACCGTGTCACAAGTTATATAAAGTAAATACATCACACACTGTATTATTACCCGCATATAATATTTACTACCATTATATACGTACCTTTACCACAACATCTACACATATAACATACGTATATCCATCCCTTCGAGTATACCCTCACCGGATGATTCCCTCTAAAATGTTATCTCACTAGGTGTGCTCACAAAACCTAGTTCCCCAAGTTGGAATCGCTCACCAACTTGGCCCAAAATATAAACGTAGTGGAGGCGGTCATATTCCTTCCCTGAAAGTGAGATAATCCCTCACCCATATATACCGGACGCTGTGACCTGGGGATATACTCGCCCTACTCTTCAAGCTAGGGGATTCACCCACATCGCGCAACCTCCCTTGATAGCATTAGAGTATATAAATTGAATAAATATCTAGTTACTGATATTTAATATCACACACAATATATACTCGTATATATATACTATCACTACACCGTATATATATAATATAAACCCCGGCTTTATCGTGTAGTCAAAATCCCGTACACTGCCTGTAATATAATATCACACACAATATATATACATGTATATATATACTATCACTACACCGTATATATATAATACAAACCCCGGCTTTACCGTGTACTCAAAATCCCGTACACTGCCTGTAATTTCCTAAGTCTGTGGCCCGACTCAACGTAATTAATTTTCTCACTTAATAATTTATCACCTTCCCGAGTCTATGGTCCGACTCTAATATAATTAATTCACGCCTCAATTAATATAATACTTTCCCCGAGTCTATGGTCCGACTCTAATTAAATTAATTAATACACCCATTAATTTAATACATCCCCCACTCTACAATCCGACTCTAATTAAATTAATTAACACACTTATTAATTTAATACCTCCCCGAGTCTATAATCCGACTCTAATTAAATTAATTAACACACTTATTAATTTAACACCTCCTCGAGTCTACAATCCGACTCTAATTAAATTAATTAACACACTTATTAATTTAATACCGCCCCGAGTCTTTCGTCCGGCTCTAATTAAATTAATTAACACATTTATTAATTTAATACCTCCCCGAGTCTATAATCCGACTCTAATTAAATTAATTAACACACCCATGTAACATCCCATGATTTTTTAGACTGAGAAATTAAATTTTTGAGAAAATAAAATTCAATTAGATTGGAGAATTCTAAAATTGGGAATTTAAGTCCAAAAATAGAGGACATTTTAAAGTATTCCGGATGATGATTTTGAGGGTACAATTGATCCCGGAAGGGTCGAGATTGTCAAAATGACTGGCATTCGGTTTTATTTCGGCTCCGGAATATTTTTAAGTCAGTCCGACTCGAATTGGTGTAAACGAGTCATTTAAAGTGCGTATTAACATTTAAAATTGGGTTTATTATTTTAAGGGATTTAAAGGCTTACAGATGAAGCCTTCTCATTTGGAGAAAGAGAGAAAGAGAAAGAAAAGAGAAGAGAAGAGAGAAAAGAAGAAGAAAGGAAGAGAGAGAGGAAGAAAAGCTTGGAGATTTCCGGCCCAATCGCGACATCGAGGACGATCCAACCTCTACAAATCTGAGGCAAGTGTTTAATCTTGCTAAATAAGTCATTTGTGTAATTGATTTCATAATTTGTGGGTTAAAAAAATGTATTTTTGGGTATTAATATCAAAACCTAGATTTTTGGGTTTAATCTTGAAATCAATGTTTAAATATGGGTTTAAAGGTGTAGAAATGGTTGGGATCAACTTTGGGTTGATTTAATGGCTTAGAATCATGTTGTGATAAATATTTGGGGGTTAGAATAGAATTTTTAGGGTTTAAAAATCATGGGTTCATTGAAGAAGAAGAACCCTTCAAAATCTGCAGGCCCGAATCGATTCGCCCCCTAAGCGAATCGATTCGGTTTAGGTAAATTGGAAGGTCTGCATTGACCGAATCGATTCGGACCCAAGCCGAATCGATCCGGCCTATGGAAGAAGCCCAGGTCTTTGGACCCGAATCAATTCGCCTTGGAGGCCGAATCGATTAGCTAGACCGAATCGATTCGGAATAGGGCCGAATCGATTCGGAAACAGGGCATTTTGAGGTATTTTCTCCATAATGATTCCAAACCCTTTTTGGTTAGGTTTATTGATTTGGGGGCCTTCTCTTATGATGTAAGAGATATCTTCTTGGAGACATATAAGGAGTTTCTCACATATTAGGATTTTGGGGACTCCTTAGGGTAATTTCGGAGAAATGTATCCATGTACGTATTGGAGTTGCGTATGGAGATTGTGGGGAAACCTCATTGAGGTTGGGAATACCAATTATAGATAAAAAGTTATAAATATGATGTGAGGTTGAGAACTCTTAGAGAGTGAGGGGTCTCATATCCTTAAAAATATTTAGACTAAGGAACAATTGATAACTCAATAGGAGTAAGGGTTCATAAGATTAATTGAACCATAGGTGAAATTGGGAACGATTTGGATCGTACTATCTACTAGAAAAAACGGTAGCATAAATTTTAGTTAGAATAGTTTACACGTAATTGTGGGGAAATAACTATTGAGATTCCAATACTTGAAACGAGGTTGGAATAATTTGAGGTTTTAGACTATTAAGTCATGTATGTGCCTATGGTTAAATAGTACTAAAGGTAATTATGTACTTTCGAATATGGATGAAATGTGTAGTGATGGGTTCCTACACAAAATTTTGGGTGATAACCCTAATGTTGAATATATATGTATAAATATATACATATGATATTGGGAGACTAGTCATCATAGAAAACAAGTGATTGAATATGTTTCAAGTGAGGGATTGTATTCACATATCGAGGTAAATTAAATGGGTTGTGGTGACGGCTTGTATATTGAGGATTTTGTATACTCATAGCCGAGTTTATATATCTTATACTTATGAACGAGAATTAGTTTATATATATAGATATATGGATATGTGAATATGTGTATATATATATCTGTATGCATATGAATATATGGATATATTTATGTTGTGGACATACATGGTATGGATATTTAAACCGTATATGATGGTTTAATATTTGATCATATGATGGGATCATATGGATGTATGTATATTGTGCATGTGAACAATATATATACTTGTGGTTAAGCATACCCCGCTCATGCTATCATTGGGAAGTTTTCGCGCAGAGGGTGAGCATCCTGGCATATAGAGAAGGGTGTGGATATTCCCCAGGTCATAGTCGTCCCATGTGTTATTATACGATAGATATATTTTTGGGATGAGACGTGGTGGGTATGTTTCGTGTCATTACCAGTTGGAGCTATGACCGCTTCCCGGGACGTCGTGTGTGTGAGTTATCACGAGGTGGGTGTCGTTGATCCTCACCAGGTGGTCCCCAGTTGCTACGTGAGCCGGGCACTGGGAAGATGATAGCATTGATGCAGTTTTATCGGCGATATATATAGTCGGGTGGATTATGTGCATGTCCATTGTACATCAGATATGATATGTACACTTGGTCATGGGTATGGATGATTGGTATATATATGGTTAGAATAAAATGCTTGTATATATATTTATATATCCTATAGATGAAAGGATATAGAATCTTTGTGGAGTACATCTTGGATGATTATGGTGTACTAGATTGATGGGGGTTGATGTATCGCATTTAAGGAATATTTCGGTTATATCATCCCAAGGATATTATTGGAGATGTTAGTTGTAGTAGTAGTAGTAGTATAATATTGTATGTATGGCATTATGGATCTCCAAAATTGATATTGACAAGGAGTAGTGTAACGGGATGGTTCCTTGTTCGGATTTCGCTTTGCGAGGCACCCCACGCATGAAACGTAGTGCAGTGTTGTGATTGGAGAAAAGTTCTGCCAATTATGGTATGTATGGCATTATGGATCTCTAGGATCGATATTGTCCAGGAGTAGTGTAACGGGGTGGTTCCTTGTGTTGGATTTCTCTTTGCGAGACACCCCATGCACGAAACGTAGTACATTGTTGAGATTAGAGAGAAGTTCTATCGATATTTATGTGTGGCATAATGGATCTCGAGGATCGACGTTGACAAGGAGTAGTGTAACGGGGTGGTTCCTTGTTTGTATTTCGCTTTGCGAGACACCCCACGCACGAAACGCAGCGCAGCGTTGAAATTGGAGGGAAGTTTTGTCAATAATAATTTTACATGCTTATTAATTAGAAATTAAATTATATGTTTCAACCCAAATGCATATTGGGTAACTTACTAAATTTATAATTGGATAAATTATAAATCGGAATCCATTAAGCCTAATAAGGCATATATGTTTGAAAGTAAATACTTAAGTTTGTTTAGAAAGGGTGGATTCTTGTGTTATGATAGGAAGGTAGATCTCGTGGGTATAGGTTAGGCCTATGATAAGTTAGGTTGTCCTTATAAATGGGGGTAATTTAACTCAAACTTGAGAACGCGAATAGGTGTGCGCCGTTAGATGAGGGGTGAGTTGGGAATTCACGAGAGTGCGATTCCACTTTAATTATGAAATAAGTGCACCGATATTTATTATGCACGGTTAACACACTTGCTAAATATTTTTCACACTCGGGCTCTGACCCGTTTACTTTTCTCTCCTGCCTGTATATATATATATATTACTACAGGTGTCCTACCGCATGGATGCCGGATGACCTTCTATCCAGAGTCTTGGGAGCCGTGACAGGTGCGGACTGTTGCGGGATGTATCTTGTAGTCGCTTCCTTCTTCTTTAAAAATCTAGGTAGGATTCATGTTGTATATCGGGTTTGTACCCAAGGGATATTTATATACATGTTTATATTTATTCCATTTCAGTCATTGTATTGGTTGTGACCCGACATCTTATTCGGGTTTACTTCTTTGTAGTATATTCAGTTGTATTTAATTATTTCATTTTATTTCTAGCATTTCATTTCTCTTAGTTCTTTCATGCATCTTTCTTTCCTTTACTAGTAGTGTTATAGTATAGGTTTGTTGTCTGTTGCTTATTTTATTTAATTTTAACATCTCGCTTGTATGATACCGGGTAGTTAGTCCTATATTATATTGTACCGGTAGTTGATGTTGAGACTGGACCATTTGAAATTCCCGATTTAATGTAGTATAGGGATGGCCACCCGTTATTATTTTAAGCGGGGTGTTACAGATGGTATCAGAGCATCAGGTTCTAGAGTCCTTAGGATCTGTGCGAGTTTTTTGCATTCTTCCGTTAACGTTCTTGACATAAAGCCCTACAATTATGACTGTTGTGTTCACTGCGTTGTTTTCTTATGTGAAGTATATTCACTTGATTGGCGTTCTGATAACATTTTCTCTTGTTTCGTTTCAAATGTCGTCTAGATTTTGTCGTCTAGGAAAGCATAGGATTAGAAGTACAATACCCATAGCATATTTTGGGTACGCTTAAATCGGGGGTATTTGTTTTCCTCGATTTCGAAGGAAATATTTAGGAGATTTCTAGCAGTGGTTTATGGTGTTCTACCGTTGGTTGAGTAAGAAAGGAAAATTACTCGAATGGTGAATCTTGGGCTTAGTAAGGAAAGTCTGAGGAGAGGTTAGTGTAGTCCTTGGGAGGTTTAGGTTGAGAAACCCGTTAACCTTCGTTAGAAAACCTGGTGTTGGTGACTCTTACCGATGTGAGGAAGGTGTAGTTGTCCCAATATCAGGAGTATTGCCTTCTGGGAAGAGGGAGAATAATTTGGAGACTCAGTTTCGTTGTGTAGGACAGAGGGAGTTTTCGGTAGTCACCATCGCGTTTTGTCCTTCAATATGGTTAGGAAGGATTTATGAGGAAGAAAATTCTTTGAGGAGAATTAGGCCTTGGGAAGGAGTGAGCAAGTGTGGTCTTTATGTGACATCTTTCGGAATAGTAAAACGTCTTATAATGAGCTAGTAGAGAGTGGCTCTATTGATTTTGGGAATGTAAATTGTTAAGGTTATTGGTTCATTGAGGGAAGAACTTAGTTTATGGAAAAGTGTTGATGTGATATAGATGAATTTCATAACTGAGAGGTTCAGAGTTTAGTAGATTTATGTTGAGCGGATAATTTTGCTCCTAGTTGTGCTAGTTTTGAGAACTAGGTAGTGGTTAGAAGTGTTGTATTTGTTGAGGCCTTGTGTTTTAAACATAAGGTGTTTGTTTCGCGTGTCGAAAGACGCAGAATTTATTTATATTATATTATTGGATAGGCCCTCGGGTAATATCTAAAATATGAAAAATCTTTTTATAAAACTTTAACCCTGGTTCAACTAATCTCAATCGCCAACCTAGCTACACAGTAGTGTATTGGGAGGGTTCCTTGTTTGGATTTCGCTTGCGAGACCTCCCCCGCATGAAGGCGGCTAGCGTCAGGAATTGAGAAGAGTTTCACCATTGGGAATTTTCAAACTTTTATATATTTAGAATGTTGTTATAGATTATAATTCCGAGGGTTATATTATGATTTGAGACTAATGGAGCCTGATTATAATTCTACGAGTGGAAACTCGAATACAGGGTGTATGGGCGCCCTGGGTAGTTAGTTGATTTTAAAATTTATATAGTTCGACGTGAGAACTAGTAAGGATCGGTATAGTGATCCTAAGAGTTGATGTTAGGAATAAATGATATTGAGGTCCTATGTGTATTTTAAATTTCGCGGGCAAAATTATTGTAAGGGGGGAAGATTGTAACACCCCATGATTTTTTAGACTGAGAAATTACATTTTTGGGAAAATAAAATTTAATTAGATTGGAGAATTCTAAAATTGGGAATTTAAGTCCAAAAATAGAGGACATTTAAAAGGAATCCGGATGATGATTTTGAGGGTACCATTGATCCCGGAAGGATCAAGATTGTCAAAATGACTATCATTGGGTTTTATTTCGGCTTCGGAATATTTTTAAGTCAGTCCGACTCGAATTGGTGTAAACGAGTCATTTAAAGTGCGTATTAACATTTAAAATTGGGTTTATTGTTTTAAGGGATTTAAAGGCTTACGGATGAAGCCTTCTCATTTCGAGAAAGAGAGAAAGAGAAAGAAAAGAGAAGAGAAGAGATAAAAGAAGAAGAAAGGAAGAGAGAGAGGAAGAAAAGCTTGGAGATTTCCGGCCCAATCGCGACATCGAGGACGATCCAACCTCTACAAATCTGAGGCAAGTGTTTAATCTTGCTAAATAAGTCATTTGTGTAATTGATTTCATAATTTGTGGGTTAAAGAAATGGATTTTTGGGTATTAATATCAAAACCTAGATTTTTGGGTTTAATCTTGAAATCAATGTTTAAATATGGGTTTAAAGGTGTAGAAATGGTTGGGATCAACTTTGGGTTGATTTAATGGATTAGAATCATGTTGTGATAAATATTTGGGGGTTTGAATAGAATTTTTAGGGTTTAAAATTCGTGGGTTCATTGAAGAAGAAGAACCCTTCAAAATCTGCAGGCCCGAATCGATTCGCCCCCTAAGCGAATCGATTCGGTTTAGGGAAATTGGCAGGTCCGCATTGACCGAATCGATTCGGACCCAAGCCGAATCGATTCGGCCTGTGGCAGAAGCCCAGGTCTTTGGACCCTAATCAATTCGCCTTGGAGGCCGAATCGATTCTCTAGACCGAATCGATTCGGAAGAGGGCCGAATCGATTCGGAAACAGGGCATTTTGAGGTATTTTCTCCATAATGATTCCAAACCCTTTTTGGTTGGGTTTATTGATTTGGGGGCCTTATATTATGATGTAAGAGATATGTTCTTGGAGACATATAAGGAGTTTCTCACATATTAGGATTTTGGGGACTCCTTAGGGTAATTTGGGAGAAATGTATCCATGTACGTATTGGAGTTGCATATGGAGATTGTGGGGAAACCTCATTGAGGTTGGGAATACCAATTATAGATAAAAAAGGTATAAATATGATGTGAGGTTGAGAAATCTTAGAGAGTGAGGGGTCTCATATCCTTAAAAATGTTTAGACTAAGGAACAATTGATAACTCAATAGGAGTAAGGGTTCATAAGATTAATTGAACCACAGGTGAAATTGGGAACGATTTGGATCGTACTATCGACTAGAGAAAACGGTAGCATAAATTTTAGTTAGAATAGTTTACACGTAATTGTGGGGAAATAACCATTGAGATTCCAATACTTGAAACGAGGTTGGAATAATTTGAGGTTTTAGACTATTAAATCATGTATGTGCCTATGGTTAAATAGTACTAAAGGTAATTATGTACTTTCGAATATGGATGAAATGTGTAGTGATGGGTTCCTACACAAAATTTTGGGTGATAACCCTAATGTTGAATATATATGTATAAATATATACATATGATATTGGGAGACTATTCATCATAGAAAACAAGTGATTGAATATGTTTCAATTGAGGGATTGTATTCACATATCGAGGTAAATTTAATGGGTTGTGGTGACGGCTTGTATATTGAGGATTTTGTATACTCATAGCCGAGTTTATATATCTTATACTTATGAACGAGAATTAGTTTATATATATAGATATATGGATATGTGAATATGTGTATATATATATCTGTATGCATATGAATATATGGATATATTTATGTTGTGTACATACATGGTATGGATATTTAAACCGTATATGATGGTTTAATATTTGATCATATGATGAGATCATATGGATGTATGTATATTGTGCATGTGAACGATATATATACTTGTGGTTAAGCATACCCCGCTCATGCTATCATTGGGAAGTTTCCGCGCAGAGGGTGAGCATCCTGGCATATAGAGCAGGGTGTGGATATTCCCCAGGTCATAGTCGTCCCGTGTGTTATTATACGCTAGATATATTTTTGGGATGAGACGTGGTGGGTATGTTTCGTGTCATTTCCAGTTGGAGCTATGACCGTTTCCCGGGACGTCGTGTGTGTGAGTTATCACGAGGTGGGTGTCGTTGATCCTCACCAGGTGGTCCCCAGTTGCTACGTGAGTCGGGAACTGGGAAGATGATAGCATTGATGCAGTTTTATCGGCGATATATATAGCCGGGTGGATTATGTGCATGTCCATTGTACATCAGATATGATATGTACACTTGGTCATGGGTATGGATGATTGGTATGTGTATATATATATATATATATATATATATATGGTTAGAATAAAATGCTTGTATATATATTTATATATCCTATAGATGAAAGGATATAGAATCTTTGTGGAGTACATCTTGGATGATTATGGCGTACTAGATTGATGGGGGTTGATGTATCGCATTTAAGGAATATTTCGGTTATATCATCCCAAGGATATTATTGGAGATGTTAGTTGTAGTAGTAGTAGTATAATATTGTATGTATGGCATACGGATCTCCAAAATTGACATTGACAAGGAGTAGTGTAACGGGGTGGTTCCTTGTTTGGATTTCGCTTTGCGAGGCACCCCACGCATGAAACGTAGTGCAGTGTTGTGATTGGAGAAAAGTTCTGCCAATTATGGTATGTATGGCATTATGGATCTCTAGGATCGATATTGTCCAGGAGTAGTGTAACGGGGTGGTTCCTTGTTTGGATTTCGCTTTGCGAGACACCCCACGCACGAAACGTAGTACATTGTTGAGATTAGAGAGAAGTTCTGTCGATATTTATGTGTGGCATAATGGATCTCCAGGATCAAGTTGACAAGGAGTAGTGTAACGGGGTGGTTCCTTGTTTGGATTTCGCTTTGCGAGACATCCCATGCACGAAACGCAGCGCAGCGTTGAAATTGGAGGGAAGTTTTGTCAATAATAATTTTACATGCTTATTAATTAGAAATTAAAATTATGTTTCAACCCAAATGCATATTGGGTAACTTACTAAATTTATAATTGGCTAAATTATAAATCGGAATCCATTAAGCCTAATAAGGCATATATGTTTGAAAATAAATACTTATGTTTGTTTAGAAAGGGTGGATTCTTGGGTTATGATAGGAAGGTAGATATCGTGGGTATTGGCTAGGCCTATGATAAGTTAGGTTGTCCTTATAAATGGGGGTAATTTAACTAAAACTTGAGGACGCGAATAGGTGCGCGCCGTTAGATGAGGGTTGAGTTGGGAATTCACGAGGGTGCGATTCCACTTTAATTATGAAATAAGTGCACCGATATTTATTATGCACGGTTAACACACTTGCTAAATATTTTTCACACTCGGGCTCTGACCCGTTTACTTTTCTCTCCTGCCTGTATATATATATATATTACTACAGGTGTCCTACCGCATGGATGCCGGATGACCTTCTATCCAGAGTCTTGGGAGCCGTGACAGGTGCGGACTGTTGCGGAATATATCTTGTAGTCGCTTCCTTCTTCTTTAAAAATCTAGGTAGGATTCATGTTGTATATCGGGTTTGTACCCATGGGATATTTATATACATGTTTATATTTATTCCATCTCAGTCATTGTATTGGCTGTGACCCGACAACTTATTCGGGTTTACTTCTTTGTAGTATATTCAGTTGTATTTAATTATTTCATTTTATTTCTAGCATTTCATTTCTCTTAGTTCTTTCATGCATCTTTCTTTCCTTTACTAGTAGTGTTATAGTATTGGTTTGTTGTCTGTTGCTTATTTTATTTAATTTTAACATCTCGCTTGTATGATACCAGGTAGTTAGTCCTATATTATATTGTACCGGCAGTTGATGTTGAGACTGGACCATCTGAAATTCCCGATTTAATGTAGTATAGGGCTCGCCACCCGTTATTATTTTAAGCGGGGTGTTACAACCCATTAATTTAATACCTACCCGAGTCTAAAATCCGACTCTTATTGAATTAATTAACACACTCATTAATTTAATACCTACCCGAGTCTACAATCCGACTCTTATTTAATTAATTTACACATTAATTAATCAAGACAAATCGGAGTCTGTGGTCCGACTCTAATATAATTAATTTACACATTAATTAATCAACACAAATCCGAGCCTGTGGTCCGACTCTAATATAATTAATTTACACATTAATTAATTCATACCAAACTGAGTCTCTGGTCCGACTCCCAATTAATTAATTTACAAATTAATTAATTTATACCAAATCCCGGGTCTACAACCCGACCCTAAACTAATTAATTACAACATCAATTAGTTTAATACTTTTTTGAGTCTACCCTCCGACTCTACCTTCATTAATTATCACATCCATTAATTTAATAACTTGGTGTCACCCAACCATTACCCCCGGACTCACTTACTTGGCCAGTAACTTAATATTTCCCGAGTCTACGTTCTGACTCCAAATTAATTACTCTCTCTCAATAATTAATTTAATACTTTGATATCACTTAACCAACATATCCGGATCGCTCACTTGGTCCATTTTACATCTCATAATTTCATTCCCACATATTCGCCCATAATGTGTCGCATATTTATCACCATCAAATTTCCCAATTATATTTACCTATAATTATCAACATACCCGGACTCGCCCACTTGGTCCAGAATTACATTAAATATGTTTCACCCAAAATTTTCACTTTAAGTCTGAACTAACTTCGATTGTATATTCCTAATAGCTATCTTTTGAGTCCCTAGCTATTAATTTCTCTATAATTTCTCACCAATTAAAATTATACCCAAAAATCCAAAAATAAAACAAGGGTATTCAGCAAGCCAACCTGGCAAAAGTTTCCCATCGTCGATCGATCGATGGCCCCCAATCGATCGATCGATCATCCCTGGGCAGTTCTTCTTCCCCACTGAATTCCACCATTAATGAAATCCAAGGTTTGTAAACCTTAATTTAAACCTCTAATCACATCACCCCACCACATCAACGTGGTTAATTCACTCCCTACGCATCATAGGCCCTTAAGATGATAAATTTCTCCACTTATCTCATCATTTCCAAAATGGGTTTTCTCCATTAAATTCAATTAACTGTTCTACAAACCAAATTCCAAATCCAAATACCACAAGTTTATATTCCGGATTCTCATTTAAAACAGATATCCATACTCAGAGATATATAACACAACAATTTTTACTGTGAATCTCATTCAATAGTTCCATGAACAAAACCCCATTTTTGTACCCATTTATCCCCAAAACTAATTTTGGTTTACACATCACTATGTTATGTATCGATTATCATTAATTTAGAAATCACAACAGTTAACCACTTGCCTGGAATTGTTCGTAGTGTCTGATCCGTTGGTGTAGTCCCTTAATTTGGCTCCAGCATCCCCAAATTGGCTCTTGATTTGCTTTCCCCCAATTTCCCTCTCAAGCCCTAGGCTTAGAGTTGAGTTGACTGTCGTTTCCTAATCTCTCAATTAGGTTAAAAATATCAAATCCCGTTTTTGGCCATGTGGGTCTAATTAAAAAGGCCCAACTCACCCCGTGTGGGCCCGGCTATGCCCAAAAATACCCCGAGACCCAATTACTACCCCGGGTACTCTTTTCTGACTATCTCGACCCATCCGGACACAACCGCGCACTCGGAATTGCCATCCGAAATACTTTTTGAAATTTCCAAATTTCGACCTCAAAATGTGACACACGAGATTTTGAACCATTAAACTTAAAAGTCGACAATTATAAATAATTCGGCTCACTCAATTAAATTCTCCAACTCATGAATTTAAGTTTCTCCAATTTAAATATTTTATTACTCCCAAAAATAATTAAATATTAAATCCTCAAAATTACGGGGTGTTACAAAAGTTTCTTCAAAAAAACAGTTTGGAGTTACTTCAATAGTTTAATCTTGTATTAAACAGCCTAAGTAACAGCTTTTTCAAATTGTATCAGAGCGGGTCGCTCCGAATAAGATTTAACCGTCTGGAGTGTTGATCTTTATTTCTTGATCATATGATTTCATGTTACAAATCTAATTTCTTTTTATATCATAATATGATGCTGGGTTTTACATGTATGACCTGATGGTAGACAACATGTTATTTTATATCCTCTAATTGCTCTTACTCTATTTCTTGAATTTAGAACCCCTATACGGTTTATATGCTTAGTTTAATATTTTTTTTTTCACCCTAGCATTGGTTGAGGGGGAGAAACCTTATTTGTTGATTACTTTATACTATGCTGATCTTGTTTAAACTATGTCTAATATGTCTTTTACCCTTCATTTTATTTGAGAAGTCCCTGAAGACTAGGTGAATGTGCTTTATTCATTTTTTACCATATTTACATATTTTCCTATCATAATCATGGTAATTATATGTCCTGTGAGATTTTAGGGTATGGATGTTTGTCGATGCAAAAGGCACCTCTTAAAATCATGATAATGTAGGAGTAGCACTTGATTAGAACCATTAATATGTTTATTGTGGTAGTTATATTTTTTAAATCTTCTCTATGTTATCATTATTTTTATCTTTTTGTCTATTTGAGACAAAAAGGGGGAGAAGAGTACATCATTTTATTAGTCTTGATTGTTAAATTATTATCATGATATCCTATTTTTAATGATTTATCAATTTCTATGATATCTTACACTTGTTCTTGTAGGTTTGGTTTTAACATTTCAATGTAGGAAATCACAAGAAGGTGTTAGGGTAAATTGATGTATAGTTGAGTTTTGTAATTTTTATTTTCTGGGATTTTTTGTGGATTGGGTAGAATAGTAATTATTGTATAGGACTTAGGTTATTTTATTTTTTCCTAAGAGTATCATAATGTACTCGAAGGGTTTTCTCACAAATATCCAAAGGGGGAGATTGAAACACCCTAAATATTTGACTTACTTGAGTCTACATTATTTAGGAATTTCAACTAATTTGGATATTGTGTCAAAACATATTTTTTAGTACGAGCCTTCTCCTTGGTACATCAAACAACGTTACTCGACGACTCAACATACCTCGACTCTATTCAACGACATATCCGAGTAAAGGTATTCACGTATGGTTGCACATTTGCACTTGACACATTAGGCACTCATGCATATATGGATTGATATTATTAGATTGCCTAAACTTTTTCTAAAAGAAAAATTATATTATTTTTTTCTGAAAAATAATTTTTTAGTAAAATTGGTGCAACTTTGTTTAAAATGAATTTTTTAAGCAATATTTTTGTTTATTAAAATATCTTTTAGTTGGAATATGTTAGGCTTTGGTTCCATTTATTATTCTCGGCCATACCCCATTCCTTTAGCTCTTAGCGTCTACACCTGCTAGTGCCATTCATAAGCTTTGTACCATAGATTTGACCTGATTAAAGTTTTAGCCTTGGTTACTAGCTATTAGAGATGGGAATTGACCTGCTATGGTACCTATTTCGTCCTTTAGGTTTATTTTTTAAACCTTTGTTGTTCATTGTTGTGACTAGCTACAGTAACTTTTGAGACTACCGTACACTAGAGTATTGTTTCGTCTTTTTGTTTGCATAGATATTTCCCTTACCTGCTACTAGAGTTGGCTGATCTGGACCTATTATACGAAATTAAGATGTCATCCTTTTGTGACCATTTTATAGTACCTTTGTTTTAGGTTTATTTTATTTAAACCTTAAGTTGGCGGTTTGACAAACTCATACCTGCCATGTTAGGAAAGAACTAAGTCCACTAGTTTAAATTTCATCAGAACATTAGAAATCTTTCTTAGACTCTTGGCCATATCTTTTCAGTACCTGTTAGTTCCTGAGTATAACAGTTATCTTGATTTAGTTTTTTTTTATCTTTATATGTACACCTGTTATTTTCTTTAGTACCCCTATCCTAGAGCTGTCAACAACTTGAGATTGAACCCACTAGCACAGTTACACTCTTTTAACTGTCAGTTATTTTAAGATCTCGTTGGATCTTAGATTGAGTGTTCTGATTGTATGCTAGCTATCTAATTATAACCGTTGAAGTTTGTTTCAATAAAACCCTATACCATTATTGTTATATCCGTTAGTGGTTTTAGGTTCTTGAGATGTTAATAGAAAGACTTGATTTGTTAAGGTGTTAAAATCTGTTAATTAGTTTTAACTCGAATTAATCACAGCCCTAGATTAATATCTTTTATTCTGAACCCTTAATTTTAGAGTTTCTAAAATATTGTTTTCTCACCTATATAAACCACATTAGACAGTTTATTTGTGTTAGAATTTTTCAGAACATATTTTCTAAAGTGAGAAACACAAGAAGGTTTAATATTTTTAGAGGGAAAAATATAGAGAATTAGAGAAATATCTAAGAGAGAAGAAAGTATTATTTTACACACATTGTGTTCATTCTACTTCATCTTTTTTCTGTTTTTGCTTTAGATTCTCAATGATCTTGCACATCATCTCATATTTTAAAGATTGAAATATTGTGTTATTGTAGAGAGAATTTATGTGCTTTCATAATGAAATATTTTTTTACAAAAACTAGAATGCCTTAGATTTTGAGATCCGAATTTTATTGAATATTTTTATGATTTAAATATTCTGATTTTCTGTTAGATGCTATATGATGTTTAAATCAAAATTTCTCTGGATCTTATGCTTTTATTGAAAAATTTTTAAAGATCATTTTTCTCATATTTGTGAAATAATTTGTAAACACTTACCTCATAAAATTGAATGTTATATTTTTGAGAGATTGAGAACACATATTTCTTAAATGATTGAATAATCTTTTTACGTCTTCATGATAAGTGTTTCTTATAAAGAATATTTATAAGATTTATGATTGAAAATATATTTTGTAAGTTTTTATAGAAAATTTAATTGATTGATAATTGAAAATGTATTTTTGAAAACTTATTTGTTTGATTACAAATGTATTTTGTTAAGTTTTTGAAGAAAACTTATATGCTTGAGATTTGAATTAAGTTATTGCATGGTTTGCATTTAGAACATATTCACTTGCACGTTTTGCACGACTAGTATGTTGTTGAGATATCAGTTTTGACTGAGTTGGAATTCGCTAAAACAAGAAGTGGAGAAGTTAGCAAACTAGGAAAGCCACATCAACATCAGAACTACAGAGAAGTTAGATTCAAATCAGTGGGTAAATATTCTAAACTTGTATAGGTATGATTAGTTTGCATGTGTGTTAAATAGTTTGTAACTTGTATATATTATTTTAGTGAATTTTTGGTTTGTGGCTTAGAAGTCACCGTGGATGTTTTCTCAGTTGGGTGAGGTTTTACCACGTTAAAACGCCTTGTCCTTAATCTTTCTACATCTCCTCATCTCATTCTTGCTGGTGTGCTGATTTAAACCTTTTAGTTTTGTTTTTCAAAACTAGTTACATAATCTTGAACAAATCTCGTGCATGTTTTATTAAACACATCTTGTGATTAATTTGTTTTGATTTAAAGAAAAGCGTTTCTTCAAAAAAACGGTTCAGAGTTACTTCAATATTTTAATCTTGTATTAAACGGACTAAGTAACAGATTTTTCAGGAGCCATATCACAGACCATTAATAGGTTTTTTGGTGAGAAAGTATTCCCTTTGGGAACAATTAAGGTGGAGTTGTTGATCGGCGAATGGCCAACTAGCCGAACAGAGAAGATACATTTCTTTGTAATGGATAAAAATGTTCATTCGGCCCATAACATAATTATGGAAAGAATGGGGTTGAAGAAGTTCGAAGCCGTGCCATCTACAGTCCATCAATGTTTGAAGTTCCCCACCAACTTTGGAGTAGGAGTTGTAAAGGGCAATAAAAAAGTAGCTCGGGAATGCTATAACTCATTTGTCGGGTAGGAAGATCTAGAAGAAAAAAAGAAAAAAACACTACTTACCTTTGAACCTGATGAAGAATCTGAGGTTGAAACCTTAGATCCAAGGTAGGAAACAGAATTAGTGAAGGGTCAGATAGTATAGGCAAAAGAAAGCATTGTGTTGGACGATGACAAGCCAGAACGCACTACTCAAATAGGAACAACATTGGATCCTATTCTTAAACAGGAACTAGTAAATTTCCTTAGACAGAGAAAGCATGTGTTCGCATGGAGTCATAAAGATATTCCAAGGATCACTACACCAAATCTGCCCATTTGTCAAGGTCATTGACCTTGACAAATCCAACTTGTCAAGGTCAATGACCATGACATTTCGAGGCGAGATAACTTGTTTTGTCACGGTCGTGTCAAGGTCAATGACCGTGACACATTTGTCACGGTTTATAACCGTGACAAAGCTGTGACCCTTCTGGCCCAGAATTGTCACGGTCATTGACCGTGACACATCCGTGACGAAATTGTCACGGGCATGTCACGGTCAATAACCGTGACAATTCTGGGCAGAATTTAAAAAAAATCTGCTGGGCAGTATGGCCACTGCCACTGCCCAGCAGTATATTTGTACCTGTTATAGCAACGTTGTACCTGTTCCAAACATCATATATCCAACACAAACTAAAGATAATGCAAATATATATTCATGACGATATAATCCAAATATTCAAAGTAAAAATAATATACATGACGATATAATCCAAATATAATTAAAATGGACAAACTTAAAAATAATGTTACTACATGTCTTGGATAAAACTGAGGAGGTGAGTAAGCCACACGACATATGAATTGACGCACCCACTAATATACGTCGTGCCGCATTGTTCGCGCAACCACAATAGGGATTTCTCCTTCCCGGGTATGACATGCATGACGAGCACCCTGGACTCCATCTCTTGAAGCACACGTCCATGGACTATTCCACCCTCGACGATATTCGGGTCCCTCAACCCCCGCCCTATCCGCTAGCCATAAAATACGTCCAATATGAACACGCTCGGCTAACCAAGTGTCAACAATGGTCTGTTGAAGGGCGCCAAATAGGGAAGTGGATCATCGAAGTACGAACGTGTCGGTGATGAAGCAGCGAGGTCCACATCCTCGTCATCCTGCGCCTCGTCCTCCCGCACCTCCTCCTCCACCGCCTTCTCCTTCTCCTTCCCTTTCCCTTTCCCTTTACGGTCTCCACCCAACGTACACTTCATGAATGCGTACATATCTTGGACCGTCGCCTCCAAACGGGACAGCTTCGCGTCGTGTGAATCCACCGTTCGAGCCAACCCGGTGTCGCTCGTCTCCAATCCGATGATCCTAGATTTGGCCACCCGCGAGCTCACTCCCCTGGTCCTCCCCTTGCGATCAGAGCCAAGCACTTGGCTGAGTGCGTCTGTGGACAAAGATGCCTTGTCGGCATCAAACTGCGACTCATGCACTTCCTTAAGTTTTGCCTGAAACGACAAAAAGCACATGATTAGTAAAATAAGTAAACTAAAAAATTATAACGTAATTAACAATAATTAAACTGTCGGATTACTTACAATCGTGGCCGCGATGCTCGGGGACACCTCCTTGTCCTTCCCCTTCTTCGTCCGAAGAGCCACATAAGTATCGAGCCTATGTGGCTTACCCCCTGGCCCACTCCCTACCCCCTGAAATAAAATAAAGTAAAGTAAAATTAGTATCGGCCCCGCAAAGTAAAATAATATCCAATAATATATTTCTGTAGTTATAGATAAATTAAATCTTACCTGCATCCTATGCTCCACCTCAGCGTAAGAGGTCCGGCCGGAGTAGTGCACGTCCGTCTTTTTAGCCCGATTTTCCCTCCCCGATTGGTGAGATGCCAATTATCGATCCTCGATCTCATTGTCAATGAACTTTTGCCATTGTGCCAATGAGATCGGCTCCTTGGGCGGGACGGATCCGCGCCATTGTAAAATGGACTATCGTATTTTTCCAAAGTACCGTGTCCGCATATTTTTCTTCCACGTCTTGTGTTGCTCCCTCAACTGCTCCAAAACGGAATCGCGTAGCTTTGGATCCAAGTTGAATTGTTCCTGTCCAACAAATACAATGTTAGTTGCGAATAAATATAAATATAAATATAAATATAAATATAAATATAAATATGAAATTGAAATTGAAATTGAAATATTCATATAAATATTACCTGTAGTGCCGCCCAAACAGCTAACTTGAGCTCATATGGCCCCTCCTTCCAACTCATAAACCCTGGGCCGATGACCGTCTTTAGCAGCTCGAGGGATCTCGCTAATAGCTCCGACTTGTTCTCGACGGTAATCCCAAATTTTCCATATTTGGGGAGCCTAGGGGCGGAGGAGCCCTCGTCGCCTCCGCTACCATCGAACCCAGACGACATCATCATAAACAGCATCATCATCTTCGCCTTAACATCTGAAGGAGACATTTTTGCTGTAAAAAAAATGTTATTAGTATAGATAAAAAAATATGTTAATAGTACACATTTCGTTTTACCTAATTGAATTAATAGTACAGATAAAAAAATGTTCCGTCTATATTATAACGTATGTGTAAGTTCCGTCAATACCATTTCGTTTCAATTTTGTAATATTATGTTTTTTTCAAATATTTTAAAAGTTATTAAATGGGTGCCCCACCCCCACCCCACCCCCTGCCCCCCTCCCCCCGCCACACACACACGCACACCTACGCACACACACACACGCACACATACGCACCCCACCCCCTCCCCCCACCACGACCGTGACAACTACATATATTGTTTATCAATAAAATTATGACATGAGATAATTATAATTGGAGCATAAATTTCATTATCATAAAGGGATAAATCCAACCAAGTACAGAGATTCTACAAATTAAAGTGAGAATTAAATTTAAGACTTTCTAACAACATGCATGTATATGGATTCTAACTAATGATATTCCTAAAAACATACAATTGACAACATTTTGTGAATTTACTAAACTTTATATAATATTATCAAATTCTGTTAAAAAATTATCTAGGGTTTTACCTAATTGAATTAATTTCATGAATAAAATCATTATCAATTTAAATGAAAATATCAATTATTATCCAATATTTTTGAATGAAATATTTATTTTGAATGAAAATATCAATTATTATCCAATTATTATCCAACTATTATCAATTATTTATTTTGAATGTATATAATATCCAAAAAAATAAATGTAAATAATATTCAAAACCCCACCCACCCCCACCCCCTCCCGATGTTTATTATCCAATTATTATCCAACTATTATCAGTTATTTATAAAATTGATGTCTACTTTTAGTGTTGTGTATATATGTTAGTTGATGCCATTATATTTTTAGCCTAATTAGATTCTAAGGTTATCTCAATTTATATTTTTCTTTTTCTATCTAATAATTTTCAACGTAAGAGCACAGTACATAACGTATGTGTAAGTTCCGTCAATACCATTTCGTTTCAATTTTGTAATATTATGTTTTTTCCAAATATTTTAAAAGTTATTAAATGGGTGCCCCACCCCCACCCCCACCCCCTACCCCCCTCCCCCCGCCACACACACACGCACACCTACGCACCTACGCGCACACACACACACCACCCCACCCCACCCCCTGCCCCCCTCCCCCACCACACACACACCCCACCCCACCCCCTGCCCCCCTCCACCACCCCCTCCCCCACCACACACCACCACCACACACACACACACACACACCACACCACACCACCCCCTGCCCCCCTCCACCACCCCCTCCCCCACCACACACCACCACACACACATATACACACACATATACACATACATATACACACGCACACACCCCGCCCTGCCCCCACCCTGCCCCACCCCCCACACACGAACACACATACACACATATATATATACAAATACACACATAAATATAAACACAAATATATATATAAATGGAAGAAAGAGAGAGAGAGAGAGAGAGAGAGAGAGAGAGAGAGAGAGAGAGAGAGAGGGAGGGAACGGCGGTAGGGAAAAAAGAAGGGGGTAGGGTTTAAGCTGCAAATATTGTCACGGTCGTGTCAAGGTCTTTGACCGTGACAAGTATTGAAATTATTATCACGGACATTGACCGTGACAAGTCCGTGACAAGTAAATTTGTCACGGTCTTGTCACGATCAATGACCGTGACAATTAGTTATCACGGTCGTGTCAAGGTCAATGACCGTGACATAAAACGCGTGTTTTTTGTCACGGTCAATGACCTTGACAAGGCTGGCCGGCTGAAAGGTGACAATTTGCCCATTTTGGTGTAGTGGATTGATCTCAACTTTCTTTACCACGAGCTCAACGTCAATAAATAAGTCAAGCCTATAAAGCAAAGGCGAATAGTGTTCATCCTCGAGAAGAACCAAGCCATACAAGAGGAAGTTAAAAAGCTTCAAAAAGCCGCTTTCATTGATGAAGTAAAGTACTCAGATTGGTTAGCCAATGTAGTTATGGTCAAAAGAAGAAGAATAAATGGAGAATGTCTGTAGACTTCACGGATTTGAACAAAGCATGCCTAAAGGATCACTTTCCTTTGCCCCAATCTGATCAGCTTGTTGATGCCACTTCTGGACATGAATTGTTAATCTTCATGTAAGATCAAAATGAAGCCTGAAGACAGAGAGAACACTTCTTTCATTACTCCCAGAGGAACTTACTGTTGTAATGTGTGCCATTTGGCTTAAAAAATGCAGGTGCTACTTACCAGAGGTTGGTGAACAAACTCTTTGAGGAGCAAATAGGCAAAAATATGGACGTATACGTAGATGATATGTTGATGAACAACAAGAAAGCTTCAAATCATATTACCGACCTCAATCAAACTTTTGACCAACTGGAGAAACACTATATAAGAGTAAACTCGACCAAGTGTGTGTTTAGAGTACAGGAGGGAATGTTCCGAGGGTATATAGTAAATCAAAGGGGAAATGAAGCAAACCCAAATAAGATCAAGGCATTCATCGAGATGCATTCCCTTACTTGTAAGAAGGATGTACAAAGGCTAACTGGGCGAGTAGCAGTTCTGAACAGATTTATGGATCGAGCCGCTAACAGATGACTACTATTCTTTAAAGTATTGAGAAAGAGTTTCGAATGGAACGACGAGTGAGAAAAAGCTTTTCTGGAGTTAAAAAAGTACTTAGGGTCACCTCCACTGCTCTTCGGACCAATTTTGGGGGAAATATTGTACTTGTACTTAGTTGTTTCTAAATCAGTCGTAATTTCTGCCTTGATCAGAGAAGAGAATGGAGTTCAAAAACCTATCTACAACACCAGTAAAGCTTTCTGAGGACCAGAAATTAGGTACCCTTGCCTGAAGAAGTTGGCACTGGCGTTGATTGAGGCGTCCAGGAGAATAAAGTCTTACTTTTAAGCCCATACAGTAGTAGAGAACACTGATATGCCTTTAAGGCAAGCTTTACACAAATCAGAGAAGTCTGGCAGATTAATGTACTGGGAAGTAGAACTAGGGGAGTATGATATCATTTATGAACTAAGGTAGTCTATAAAAGGCCAAGAAGTAGAGAATTTTAGAGCTGAATTCACTTACCCCGAGGTTCCCGAGCAACAAAATAAGCAGGCCGAATAAAAATCAAGAGGAAATAATTCAAAAGGAGCTGATGACGATCAAACTTCCGAGGAACTTTTATCAAAAGAAAAATCAAAAGAAGCCGCTGCTGACCTACCAAATTCCTCTTCCCTGACACAAGATATGTCCAAAAGTACGCGGAATCAAGGAGAAAAACATTCCATTATGGGAGTTTAATAGACCAAGCGTTTCACGATAATCTCCCAATATGGAACTTGTATGTCGATGGGTCATCTTGTGCATATGGCAATGGAGTAGGTATAATACTTAACACTCCTTATGGGATAGATATTGAATATGCTTTGCGATTCCAGTTCCAGGACTCAAACAACGAAGCGGAGTACGAAGCTCTCATTGTGGGTTTAAGTTTAGCCCAATCACTAAATGTCGAGAAAGTTGTAGAACACGGTGACTCTCAATTGGTGGTAAATCAAATATTAAACTTATATGGTGATAAAGGATAATTGATAACCAGATACCTGTCCAAAGCATTGGAGGTAATAGCGAAATTGCTAGTTGTTCGGATGAGAAGAATTCTAAGGGTGGAAAACGCATGAGCAGATGCACTTGCTCGGCTAGCCTCAGCAATAAGAGTTGAGCTCCGAAGAACTATTCCTATTAATATTTTGGCTAATAGGAGTATAGAGGATATTATTGGCTTACAATGCGAGCAGATTGTGCAGCCTTTACCAGAAAATGTGACAAGTGCCAAGGTATTCTAGCATTCATAAAACTCCGCAATCTACTTTTACCCTAGTCACTTCATTTTTACTATTTGCCATATGGGGTATAGACTTGATCGGGCCATTGCCAACCACCTGAGGAAGATTCAAGTACTTGGTTGTTGTTGTGGACTACTTTACGAAGTGGGATGAGGCAGAACCATTGATAGACATTCCTTATGACAAGGTATACCAATTCATCTGGAAGAATATCATTTGGACACAATTTGACAATAATGAATTTACTGCATACTGTGGTCAGTCCAATATCCAAAAGCTACATTCTGCTCCAGGTCATTCTCAGAGTAATGGGCCAACTGAAGTTTCAAATAGAACTCTGCTCAATGGGTTGAAAAAAAGACTTGATGATGGTAAAGGAAATTGGATCAACAAGTTACATTATGTCTGTGGGCATACCGAACAACCCTGAGGACTATAACTGGAGAATCCCCATACATGATGACATTTGCGACTGAAGCCGCAATACTTGTTAAATTGGGCCTTCCATCCCATAGAGATTTGAACTTTAACTCTCCTGTAAATTATTTAATGCGAAGATTGGATTTGGACATGTTGGCAAAAGTACGTGAATATGTTGCTTTGAGAAACGTTGCTTACCAACAACGAACAACACGTTTCTACAACAAGCGAATGAAGCCTACCAACCTAAAGGAAGGAGATTATATGCTAAAAAAGGTTATCCAGAAGAAGAACAAACTTGAGGCCAATTGGCATGGGCCATACCGTATTTCAGCAGTTGTCCGACCTGGAACCTACATAATTGAGACTTTGGAGGGAAAAGACTTCAAGAATCCATAACATGCAGAGCACCTTAGGAAGTATTACCAATGATGTAATCAATTGTACTCAGTTCAATATTAATTTTTAGTATCAATAAAATGATGATTCCTTCCATTTCTATTTTTGAATTTTTTTTTGGAGTACTAGTGCTATGCACTATAATATAAAGTTACCAGAAAAGCTATAAAAGTTGCACCACACTGTTGGTCGACACCCAGAATATGTCCTTAGCAACAACCACATAGTTGATTACTGATATCGAATGTTAGTCAGCACAGGTAAAAAGGTGCTCGGCATAAACATAATTTGATCGAACGCAGATAAAAACCCAAGTACAGCAGGATATTAAGTCCTCAAGAAACTTGGTTAATAAAGATAAGGATAAAATAAGATCTTTATCCTACTGGGCCAAGTGAAGGAACAACGTTGTGAAGATTCCTCAATAGGAATATAGACACATATTCCACATAAGCCTGGTCACACCACTGGTAACTAATGCAGAAAACCTAAAAATTTAGGTGCATTAGTAGACCTATGGAGACACAGGGGTAACTAGTGCTAAATTTAGATTTTAATCTAAGTATACTAGTAGAACCTATGTATTCAATGGTAATTGATGCTTATGGGTGTCAATATAACTAATGAAAAAATAAGACAATCACATTCAAAGATTGACGAGACAAGTTGATCAAATATATTTAATTCATTTAATGATCATTACATGATTTTGTTCATAACAGAATTACAGAAAATTACTCTAGGGGATGTTTTCCCTCAGTCTTAGAAACTGGCTCCATACCAGATGGAGGATCCTCTAGGGTGTAAGGAGAATTGATACAGTTAAAGTCTTGGAGCATACTTCTATTTTTGTTGCTTGGTCGATCTAACAGATGAAGAGGACGAACAATTTTCAGCTCTTCGTGAAGGATATAGTCCCTTAAAAACTTGGAAATCAGACACTGGGAATTGTGCTGACAGAAATCCAATCAACATCCAACTTAAAGGGAGGATCTTCAAGGTCCAGTAACCTGGGATCATACCATTTCCATATTAGATTATTTTATTCCACCTTTGGTACCGTCTGGCAATTGGTCCATCCCCATTTATAACCTTCATTATGGGTATATTTAAACTGCTCATAAAAATGCCCTAAAGATTCATTATACCCTCCATCCAGATTTTCCTAGGCTGATTGTGGAATTATAAGGTTAACCTATTGACTTGGTATTGTAACTTCTTCAGCACCCCAACTTTGGCTTGTAACTGAGTAGACTGAGTAACAAGCTGCTCGAATTGTGTTTGAAGCTTCTGGGACATTTCAGTAAGGGCTTGATTTTTGGCTTTCAATTGAGCAGCTTGATTTGTAAAAGTCTGTTATGTCCTTACCTCATCTGTAGTAGCTTGGCCAAGTTTAATTCTTTATCAGGAAGAGGAAGCAGACTTAGTCTTTTTTAGTGCCTCCACTTCTTCCCTTAAATTATCATTTTTAGCCTCCAAGACTGAAAACCCTTCATCAGTAGTAGCAGCAGTAAAAGAGGAAGTCTTCAAGGTGTTCAACTCATCCCTCAAGTTATTGTTCTCCTCCTTCAGCAACTTGGCAATAACCCTATCTTCATCCACTTCACGATTGAGTAAAAACTCTTGTCTTCTGAAATGGGAAGCATATTTCTCTAGTTTCTGCTCAAAACCCCAACTTTTGCTTAAAGCCTGGAAAAATGGCCTTGGCATCCTTACGATCCTTTTGTAGTTCCTCAATCATTTTACAGTAATCCACGTCGTTGGCCACTGCCCGATCAAGGATACATTTCAGATAAAATTAGGATTCCCTAGCTTGATCTAAAACATCTTCCCCGAGCAACTTTGATAAGTCTTCCTCGATCAAAGAGAGGTGACCAGTTTTCAAGATTTTATTGCATATCTAAAGTAGCTCGGTGTCAATTGTGGAGAATTGGTCCAGTTTATCCATGAACTATTAAGAGCAAAAAAAGTTTCTAATCAACAGTATGTGAAATATGGAGAAAAGACAGGCAAATGAGAAGTAACATTTCTTTTTATTGATAAACTGTTGAGTACAAGTACATCTGCATAAAAGAAAAGAAAAATTACAACTGCATAAGAAAATAAAATAAAAAGTTTTTCAGGCAATTGGTCTACACCTTCTTCATATATAAAGTAGACCCAATAAGATTGGAAGCAAGAGCAGGTAATGTAGGGTGATCACCAGGTGGAGGAGCAGAGGAGTCAATTGTAGCAGTTTGGTATTGGTCAGAAGATTACAGTGCCAAATTGGATTCACTTGATCCCCTGTCATCTTCAATCTCCTCATCCATATTAGGAGGAGATCCTGGGTCATGTTTGAGGAATAGTTCAGATTCTTGGGGAGTGTCGACCTCCACTACGTCTACCGACCAACCATCCTTAAAGCATTTTTTTACAAATTCAATTTGCGTAGAGGCATCTCCAATGGCCTTATCCCAGCCCTTGTTGAAGGCAGATTCCCTAGTCTTGGATCTTCTAGGCTTTTCTATAACAATCTTAGTTTTTTCAGCATCCAAATTTTTTTACAGATCAGCATCCTGCCCCCAAGCAGCAGCAACATCCTCTTCAGCAGTCTTTAATTTGAACTCCCATTTCTTCTGCTAATTAGCCAATGCTTATTGGGAATCAATCTCTGACTTTTTCAACTTGTCAAAGGCCTCCTCAACCTCAGAATGCAGAGCATCGTCCTTCTCCAATATATTATCGAAGTCGACCAAGAACTGCAATAAGAAAACAGAGCAAGTTAGTGTAAAGAGTAGCAAAGAAATGAGTAAAAAGAAGAAGAGATGAAAGTATTTACCATTGCCAGGCTTTGACAAGCCCTTTCAGAAATTTCTGATCGAGGCATTACAGAAGAAGCACCCCTGTGGTCTGGCAATGTACCAAACTTTATTAGTTGTCTGGCCAAGCCAGGGCCAAGGTCCACTGGTGATCCAGTAGAAGATAAATCAACTAACTCTTGTTGGTCGGTGTTGACTAAAGACCCTTCTGCCAGCCTAGAAGGCAGCCCTCTTTTTAGCCACTTGAGATGGCCTTCATCGACTTTCTTAGTTGAGGACTTCTTCCCACCATCCTCCTTATTAGTTGGGGGCTTCTTCCCAACATCCTCTTTATTCTTGGCCCCATCAGTAGCCTACTTGGAGGAACCAGTGGCAGCAATATTGTCCAAAATATTGGGAAACTTCCTCTTCCCCATGGCAGTAACAAGAGGTAAATCTGAATCTAGAGGGGAGGGGGAAGGAACAACAAGTTCACCACTGCTAGATGCAGTGGATGAGGATGTGGACATTGGATCTTGGTCAAGATTAATTAGGGTTGAAGGCACAGAAATAGTGGGGAGAACATTAAAAGAAGTAATGGTATTCCGGTACTACAACAGCTATGAGGTTGATCTGGTATGCTCCTCACCAATTTTCTGGTGAATACCCCAGATGAACTTCAACTCTCTAAGGTTGATGTCACTCTCTTTAGGAAACTTTCTTTTTCCATAAACTACAATAAAAAATAACAAGGTGAACATCAATATTAGCATTTAGCATAATATGCAAAGAGAAATAGATAAACAAATGCAACCTATCCCATTGCCATTTGGTGGGCACCTAGGCCCCTAGTAATCAACATTTCAAGTTAAGGAGCGTATTGCCAATTTTTGACAATTACTCCATGATCAAAGTAATCTTTGTTGGAGTCAGGAAGATTAACAACTTAAGCTTTGTTTATAGCCCCAATTTTTAAATAGTGTGTGGTGTCACTTAAGATGCATTTATAACAAAACATAATTTATGGGATCCCTATATGGGTCTCATAGAGCTGGTTTAACCTATAAACCCCATTAACCACTCTCTAAGTGTTGGGGGAATTCTATCAGGAACAACATCATAGTACTAAGAAAATTCAAGACAAAATGGGTATGGGGAAAAGCAAACCCACACTCAACAATGAAAATAAAAGGTAACCAATGGCCCTCAGGCAAAGAAAAAAGATCAGTGGGAAGACTAAAAAGTTCCAACTCTACCCAAGAAGTGATATTCCATTCATTTCTGAATTCTTCTAAAAAGGTTACAGAATAAACCATATTCGAAGAAAAAGAAGAAAAAATGAAGAGAGAAGATTCTTACAAGAATTTAAGGATTCAGCAAGAACTAAAGAATAGAGAAAAAATCGCATAGAGAGCTCAAAGAGATAACAAAAAAAAAACTCAAAAGATATTGAGGTAAGAGACAATTGTGGCTTTTCCCGCATCTTATAAGTTTCCTCAAAAATGGTGAAGGTAATGATTAAAAGAAGCATCGATTGAACTGTTGGCGGCTAAAGCCAGAAAAGACACATTTGCCAAAAAAAGATTCGTTAAAACTATGGATAATAATAAAAATGCCATACACATTATGAGCCGATAATAAATTCATTAACTTTACAAGTATAGGAATTCGGTAGCCTGACAAGACTCAAAATCGTTGCCCGAGCAACTTTAAGAGCTAAATGTTCCATACTTTTGTAAAAACCTCAAGCATGTAACATTGGGGGCTTTTGTTGATACCAAAAATAATCCCATTACGTAGACCAATCAGAAATATACATGTGTTATCCGTCGTGGCATTATTCCTAGTCAGCAAGGCCTATTTATCCGAATGGGTCTAAGAATGCCGACCAATAGTGTAGAATGTCGATAGCATACAAAAGAAGCCCGACCAACACCAGGAAGACCGACCAACAGGGGCAATAAAACGCCAATAGTTGTATATATTATGTACATTTTACATATGTAAATGCCTATGTTATAGAGTCATTCAATCCTTTAATATTTCGATTCTTGTTCACCCTCAGGGGCTATAAATACATTGTAATCCCTACATCTAATGATACAAAACAAGAGATAACTAAATAAACACAAGATAATATATAGCAGTGGACATAGGCTTTTCCCTTTAGCCGAACCACTTTAAAAATCATTTGTGTCTCTTATCTACTTATTTATCTGTGATCAAATAATTAGATATGGTCTTGTTTTTTGCATCAACATACATGTTGAACCTATGAAAAACATGACGAACCCTTTAAAAATATGTTAAACCTAAGAAAAAACATATTTTTTTAAAAGCAAAATCAAGAAGATTTTATTAGATTGCTAATAAAAGAATACAAGGAATACAAAAATAAAAGCTTATGAAGAAGGCCAGAAAAGGAAAGGCAACCTAACTAGTGGAATCTATAGGAAGTCATGCCCATAAAATCTTTGAAAACTAAGCTAAAGAGATCTTTAGGACATTTCTCCCACCATAAACCATCTTTGAAAATTAATCCCATATTGACCAGTTTGTGAGCTGGACTATTCCTTCGCTTAATATATAGGAGAATTTGAAGGTCGTGCATGAAATTTTATGAAGATAGTTGAGCCAAGAAATCCTCATAGGCCAAGGAGGAGTGAGGTACTTGTTGTTGAAGTAGGAGACAATAATATAAGAATCACATTCAAGTTAGAGATGAAACCAACCTCTAGAAAAAGGCAATATCCACAGCTGTAATAACACCCAATAACTTAACAAAGAAAGAATTGTTCCAACCAATATCCTTACAGTAGCAACCCAAGAATTATCCCTAAAAATCTCTAAAAATGATACCAAATGTAGCAGGTCCTGGATTACCTTTAGAGGAACCATCTGAGTTAGCTTTAATTCAATGGTTAGGAAGGTGTTTCCACACAACAGTGGTGATGTTGGGCTCTTCTTAAACCCATAGGGATAATCAACTTATTAAGGATGATAAGATCAATATTATCCTTGAAGAATCCAGGCACAAAAGGACTTATAGAGTGTATCCAAGCTTAAATACTGTTACAAATCACCCCCTTATTGGGAGAAATATTATCAAATATGAGTTTATTTCTAGAACACCAAATTTTATACACCACATATAATGAAGCAACCTTCCAAATATTATGAACTTGAGAGCCATGGTGAGAGTAACTAATAAAGTCCTAAAAATATTTACATCATCAGTGTTGGGAATTACCATATTAAAGAGACCAATGATCCAATTCCATAAAGTTTTGGCAAAATTGAATTTCATAAAATGGTGGATAACATCTTCTTCACAAATGAAAGCATCGCATAGGAGACATGTGAAAACTATAGGAATACCTCTAGATTTGAGTCTATCGTCATTTGGGAGACTATTGTACAATAGTCTCCAACTTATTATAGAAATTTTAGGAGGCACAAAATTGCTCCAAAGAATTTTGAATTCATCATCCCTAAGAACCTAATTTTTATCACAGTAGTAGTCTTCAACAAAAGAGATGTCTCCAATGGAGGATCAATCCCAAATAATTTTGTTAAAAGTCTCAAATAAAGGGAGTTTCAGCTTGATAATGGAACTGCAGATCAGACACCATTAGTAATAAGATCAGAGACCGTAAAAATGAGAGGAATATAGGGGTTGATATTTAAAGAGGATGTAAGAGGTGTTCCAAGCCAATTATCAAATAATACATTAATAGAACTCCCATTCCCAACAATCCATCTAAAGTTAAGCTTTATAAGAGGAATAAAAGACTTTAAGTCAGGCCAAACAGAGAATTCGTGATAGTGATTAACATTATAACAAACTGAGAATTTAAATTTGCTTTTGAGAAATGGGGCACATAGAGAATTTTTGTTGAGGATTCCTCAATAAGTTTTAAGAATGGAAGATTTGTTAAGAATTCTAGCATCTTTCAAACCCAAACCACCATTACTTCTAGCATCACAGACTTTGCTCCAAGTGACTGTAATGAATTTTCCAGTGCTGATATCACCACTCCAAATGAAGTTTCTAGTACTATTATCAACAAAGGGTTAAAGAAAATTCTTATTTGGGGATCTTGCAAATATAATAACACCTAGGTAAATAAAAGGAATAATATACTTTTTATACCCATAAAGTCATTGACTTTGTTCCATCTAAAAGTAAAGAGACTACCCAATTTGTATCCGCTCTTATCTTTTTTCATGAATTGTCCAGAGGCTTTTTTATAAAGATCGAGGAAATTAAGAAGGTTGGATAGGGATTTTGAATCAGCTCTAGAGAAAAATAGGAAGATCATCATCATATAGGGAGTGAGTAATAGAGATGCAACATCTGGGATGGGAGATATGATTGATTTTTCCTTAAGAGAAAATGTTAGAAAGGTCTATACTTAATCCTTCTTCAGTAATGTAAAAAAATAATAGGAGATAAATGATCTCCTTGTCTAACACCTATGCTACAAAAGAAGTAACCCATAAGGGAGCCATTAATAAGAATAGACAGCTTAACAAATTTAAGAAGAATATGTATGAGATGAACAAAGCTTTGGCTCAATCCAAACTTGAAAAGGACATTAAAAAGGTACTCCCAATTGATGGTATCAAATGCCTTGGTGATATCAACCTTGAGACCAAAATTTCCCCCAAAAATTTTGTTCTCCATAAGGTTGAAACCTTTAGATACAACTCTAATGCAATCAACAATACTTATTCCATTAATAAAACCATTTTTTTTAGGGAAAAGGATTTTATAAGTAATATGATTGATTCTCTCAGTGATTATTTTTGGAATGACTTCGAATATGAAGTTGGCTAAATCAATAGATCCGTATTGAGTGATTTTATCAGCTCTAATCTGCTTAGAAATAAGAGTGATCATATTGGAGTTGAAGTTAGGAAAAATCAATTATGTAACAAAAAAATGTTGAACAACTTCCACAACGTCTTTTTATAACAATATTCTGATACAGTTAATAGAAAATTCCAGAAAAACCATCAAGACCTGGGACATTTTTACCATTCATATCAAACATAACATCATTAATTTCAGTCTCAATAAGTATACTAGTTAGTATATCATTTTCTGAGTTGGTAACCAGATGAGGAATATTTCCACAAATAATGTTAATGGCATTTGCTCTATCACACGATTTCTCATGATATAAATTAGAATAAAAATTAAGGATATAATTAAATAGCTGAGTAGGGTCAGTGTCTTAGAATCTCCATCCATAATATGATGTATGGAATACTTGGATCTCTTAACTTTGAGAGAGTTTTGGAAGAAAGAGTTACATTTGTTACCATCAGTCAACCATTTCACATTGTCTTTTTCTTTCCAAAAAGAATTACATACATGGATAACATATTTCAGGTCAGTCTTGTCATTGACTTTAATTTTGAATTTGTGATCATATAAACCATATTCTCTAATCTGATCTTAGATCTCCTTAAGCTTATTTCTAGCCATATCAATATTAGATTGAACATGGTAAAAAAAAAATTTATTCCATAACTTGAGATCTCTTTTGACAACTTTGAGTTTATGAACAAGCTTGAGCATAGGGCATCCCATCATCTGAATAAAGTTCTAGGCATTAGATACACCATTCATGAAGTTAGGGTGAGAGATACACATGGCTTTGAATCTAAAGGAGCCATGTGAAGATAACAGCTGAATGGTCAGATATAGACCTAAGAAAGGCCTCAACATAATAATTCGACCAGTTATTAAACCAATTTTGAGAACAAAGAACTCTATATAATCTTTCACCTACATGATTAGAAGCATAATTCCCCATAGCCCTAGTAAATAAGGAAACCTAAATATTAGGATGAATAAAATGACATGTATCAATGAAGGCTTGAAACTCAGCATAAGACATCCTAGTGGGAAGATTCCCACCTTTATTCTCATGATCCCTAATAATGCAATTTAAATGTCCAACAATGATAGTAGGCCTTATCAAAGCAACAATGTCTTTAGCTATATTACACCATAAAGGTCTTCTTTCAACAATGGTTATTTTGTCATAGGCAAATATATAATGTGAAAGGATCCCATAAAACCAAAAATAGTAATATGACGATTAGACCTAGAAATAGTAATACATTAGAGACATTAGTATCACCTAATATCCAAATATTAGAAAGCAAATTATCTCTAGTATTAGTAAGATAAGACCAAAAATAACCAGGATTATAATCAAAGTCAATAATAGGTTCAACAATCCCATCAAACTTAGATTGTGAACCTTACAAAGGTTAGAAAAATCATCTTGAGTGTTGGAGTTCCCTAGACCTCTGAGATTCCAAGACAAAAGCTTCATAAAGGGGTGGCAATCCCACTACTTTGGGGGGGGGGGGGGGGGTAGGTCTCTCTTATTTGAATTTGATTCTTAGCCTTTTTTATTCTTTTTAGCAGACTTAGGCAAAACTTTTGTAAAGTCTATTTCATTATTCTTTTTCCTACTAAGTTAATGATTTTAGTGTCAAGTTGAATTTGTTCAATTTCTTCATTAGCCATAAACTCTTGATTGAAAACTTCCTTATATGATTTAGGGGTGGAGATTCCCGATTCTAAAAACTTTCCTCATGAGTACTGACTTTGGTGCAAATTAAATCTTCAACTTGATCCAATAGAGTGTCAAAGTTGTTCATCAAATGGATAGGATATTGATTTTCTTCTTGATATGGAACTATTATTTCCTGAATTTGAGGCAACTCAGCATCTTTATTATTGTTGCTTGATTCCCTATTGATTGACATATAATTTTCTTTATGATCCCCATTGATGATACCGAAAATGGTATCACCATGTTAAGATGTATGTAAGCTCAAACTAGACAACAATCGTGTACAGAAGATATAAATGTATAGATGGAAGGAGATGAGGCAAAGAAGAAGATGATACCAAATATAAGTGGTTCGGCCACAGCCTACGTCCACTGTGCAGTGTGAATGGTAGTTTTTCACTATAAGTATGGCACTAATGGCCTGTATATACAACACTCAAGTTTTTCTCTCTCTTCTGTATATTTTAACAGAGTTCTGTTAGGGTTGTAAATAATGAGATCCCTTACAATGTAGAAGATGAAAGGTTTATACAGTGCTTAGGGGGTACAGTGTCACCCCCCTCCCCCCCCCACACGCACACACCAAGCATGTAGTATGCATGAACGTGCCTCTTTTAACCTCTCTAGTGGAGACATCTGGTTGTGACACATGTAGAGTATGATGACAAAATGTTCCGTCACGTGAGGGAATGATCTGATTATAACGGTTTCACACACGTGGAGTATATGTCCTACGCGCGTTGATCCATGTGTCTCCCAATCCATGCGCTATGCTGATGTCACCCTCGGCCTATACACATCGGACGAGGCCAATGGCATGAAGGGATGATGCCGATACCAATGGTCTCTGTATTGACTTAGGTCGGCCTCAGTATTACATTTACTAGAGGCCGAGCCGAGGATTTAGGCTAAGCCGAGGCTCCAAGCATAAGCTACACACTAGTTTAAGGTCGGTTGATCTCTGAGGCCTGGGCCGATGATGATCTCAGGTACGACCCCCTGAATAAGGTAGTCTAGTTCAACTGTACCCTCATCCTAGGATGAGTATAGAATCATCCAAGACGAGGGTATATTTTGGCATATCAATCACCCCTAGCCCTTAGCCATCGATGTGATGAGTTGGTTGAGGGGTTTATTGTATTCTCGATAGGCAAGGCGATGAGGCTTCAAATTGGAACTTGACACTTGTCACTCATCGTGTTGCATTCTACAGGAATGACGGATGTGGATCATGCTTGGGTCACTGTGCCCTAATGATGTTATGCCTTGAGGGTTGTGCACCGCTTTGTTCTCTGCGCTAAATCATGATGAGATGTATTAAGTTTTGAGAATATTCCAATTTTCTCTTTCTTCTTCTTATACTTCGCGCGCTCTCTCTCTAACTTCAAACATTTTCTCTCCATTTCCGTTCTCAGGCAAGGCATTTCGCGTTTATCACCGAGGTTCTTGCTTCTCTTCTTTTTTTCCTAGCATTGTTCCTTGCCATTTTCTAGAATTTTCATCAATTGTTGCTTTGCATTTGTAACTTTTCCCTAAGTTTGCACCTTTTAAGTTTTCCAGCGAGCTTTGATTCTTCCTGCTGCCATTTGTGGTGCCTCTAGGGCTAGTTTTAGGGGATACGCTGGTGGTCATCAGGTTGTAGGCTGTACCGATGCTCAGTATTGGCCCATATAGGAGCCTAAAAACCCCTAGCCATACTCATCATTGAGATTCCAGTCACCTTCTCTGGTGGCCTTCTTTGATGTTGTTCACTGTTCAAGTTCAAAACGTTTCATTTTCTTTATTTTGATTTTATGGTCAAACTGGTCAACAACTTTCACTTATTTGTGGCTTCCCCTATTTTGCTTTCAAAATCTTCACAAGTCTAGGGTCGTCTTTTGAATGCTTCAAAGGCTTTACAAGTTGGCCGAGGAGTTTCCCACGCTAAGAGAGAGGTGTTTTCAAGAAATTCATAGGGTAGAAGAAGAGGACGAGGCTAGACGCAGGGCCGACCCCATCTGGTTATGACCCATTTTTTCCATTACATTAGCCATAATTTTTCCCACACCTTCAGAAACCTTCGGCTAGTCTTAACCCTAAGCTGAGGGCTATAATTTCAATGAAATAATGGAAGAACCACAAACTAGAGTGTCGTCCTCCTCTGGAGCCAAGCCCTTTGGGAGAGACGACCCATTGAACATTGTCCACCCTGAGAAGGCTAAGCCCACACTTAATCCAAATGTTGTCCCTGTTACAGCTATGTCTCCTGGTGAATTTCAAACTAACTTCCCAAATGACCCTCCTGTTCTTAGTGAAGTTTAGGACATTGAAGATGAGGACGAGGACACTGAAGATGATGACACTGAAGCAAAGGAATAGGTTGACACCTCGTAAGCTCCTTCTTTTACCTTGTCTGTTAAAGAACGTGATCTCCTCATATGGAGGCATTCATTTGGCATAAAAGCCAACATTACGATAAGGGTCCTAGACAAGGATGAGAAAGTTTTCCAGGGATGAGATGGAGAGGTCTCTATATACGAGCAGATGTTCAGGGTCGGCATCAGACTTCCTTTTCACCCTGCTATCGTTGCTATTCTGTCTGCCTTAGGGGTTGCTCCTACTTAACTGCCTCCTAACTCTTGGAGGAACATCCTAGTGTATATTTACCTGTGGAAAAATACTTTTACAGATGAACCATCGATCGACCTATTCCTGGCTTGTTATAACATTTCTTTATCGTCTAAATAATCAGGCTACTTCCACTTGGGTGCTAGGAAGTCAGATAAAAAACTTGTCCACATTTCTCAAACTTTAAATCACTACTGGAAAAAGAGATTTTTCTTTATTTTTGGTGCTTGGGAATTTGCATCTGAGGTCGACCACTCTGAGAACGAGCCAAGGGCCCCTTGAGCATGGTCCAACCCCTCTATAGCGGGTAGGTCTGACCCCGACCTCAGCCTTGATGGGAGGGATGTGGTCGACTACCTGAGAGAGCAGGGAGTTGAGGGTGCTCTTCCAAAATTCGAGGACTTAATGACCCCAAAGCTTCTTAAAGAATCTGGTTTGGGGGTTTACACCCTTGAAGAACTATGTGAGTTGTATACTTATTTCTTTTCCTTATGAATTCTTCCATCGTCTCATGAATTAATTATATCGACATGTCATCTTCTCTCTTACGAATCGTCCTCCTAACGTTCCAAACGATATTTGGGAAATGACAGCTCCAAGTTTATTGGCTGGTTTGACCAAGAAGAAGAACAAATAGCCACCCCCAAAAAAGACCACTGTAGGTGGGCCAGTTGCCGAGGCCACTCACAAAAGGAAGGGACCTAACGTCCCTATATACACCCAGCCTAAACTTACGACGAGGATGAGGGTTGGGGCCGCAGAAAATACCTTCTATGATGTCGGCTAGTCGTCATCTCTTGGGGCTTTTTGGTCAGGAAACCTGTCCCAGCTGAAGGCCAACCCCAATTCCCTGATGACCAACATCAGGGATACAAAGGCTACCATGTTTGCAGCCCCCTCAGCTTCAGACTACGAGTTCTTGGACAAGATGCCCCCGGCCAAGATCTATAATTTTGTCCTTCACCACATAGCACAGGTATTTTCCTTATCTTTTTTTTTATTATGCACTCGTCTACATTATGATCTTCTTCTGACCTTATCTTGGCTTCTTGCAGTCTCTTTGTGCCTTAACCTCAGCCACCAAATGGATGGATGAGAACCAATAAAAATTCCAGCAGTCTGAGAGAGCTATTCAGGTCGAAGCCGACCTTAAGACCCAACTAGCTGATCTCAAAGCCAAGCATAAATGGGCCACAGACGAGCTCAAACTTCAGCATAGTGACTAGCTGAAGCTCAAAGATGACATTATTACTGAGAAGGATGAGGCTTTAAAGAACCAGGCCACTAAATTTGAAGCCAACATTGCTGAAGTAGTGAAGAATACCGAGGTTGATGTCGTTGAAGCATACAAAACCTCAGACGCGTTCTAAGGCTTCGGCCTGGAATACTTAGAGAGAGGGATCAAGACGGCCTGTCAAGGGTGATCTTAAAGTTTTCTAACACAGTACTTTCTAAACGGGAGTCACTGGAAGTTGCCGACCTTTAGGAACCTCTGATGGTCGAGGCTCTATCACATGTGGAGTCTTTGGTAACGGCTGAGGGTGAAGGGACGTCGGTCGACCCCATGGTGGCCGAGAGAGGACATGCGGAAGGATAGCCTACCGCCACTGCTGGTGATGACACTGAAGCTTTGATTTGGCCCAATCTAACTCAATAGGGTGGCCACCTATGGCCGATACCCTTTTCTTTGTAACCATTGTATTCTTTAAGCATATGAACATCACTCTTTTTGTATTGTAACTTTTTAACTTTAATGCAATCTTTTGTCTTTAACTTGTTCTATTTTGCTCCCATGTGTTTGAGTATGACATATTATCCATATTTAAGTCCTCCCTCGCCTTTTTGAGGGTGCATGGAGGGTTGTCCCGTCCATGCACCTTCGTCTCAACCGATGGAGTGAGTCCACCAAGTTAATGATGTTTAACAATAATCAACCACACTTAAGTGATTTTTTAATTTTTGCACTTCACCAAATTATGGTGTTTTAGGCAAGTCTTCCTTTGTCATTTTAAGAGTGTATGGAGGGTCATCCCATCCATGCACTGTCATCTCAGTCGAGGGATTAAGTCCACCAAATTAATGATGTTTAGCTATAATCAACCACAACTAAGTGATTCTGTAATTTTTGCACTTCACCAAATTATGGTGTTTTAGGCATTAAGTCCTCCCTCATCTTTTTGAGAGTGTATGTAGGGTCACCCCCTCCATGCACTGTCATCTCAGTCGAGGGATTAAGTCCACCAAATTAATGATGTTTAAAAATCAACCACATCTACATGATTTTGTAATATTTGCACTTCACTAAATTATGATGTTTTAGGCACTACGTCCTCCCTCGTATTTTTTAGAGTGTATGGAGGGTCATCCCCTCCATGCACTGTTGTCTCAGCCGAGGGATTAAGTCCACTAAATTAATGATGTTTAATAATTAACCACAACTAAGTGATTTTGTAATTTTTGCACTTCACCAAATTATGGTGTTTTAGGTATGAAGTCCTCCCTCGTCTTTTTTAGAGTGTATGAAGGGTGGTCCCCTCCATGCACTGTCGTCTCAGCCGAGGGATTAAGTCCACCAAATTAATGATGTTTAACTATAATCAACCACAACTAAGTGATTTTGTAATTTTTGCACTTTACCAAATTATGGTGTTTTAAGCATTAAGTCCTCCCACATCTTTTTGAGAGTGTATGGAGGGTAGTCCCCTCCATGCACTGTCATCTCAGCCGAAGGATTAAGTCCACCAAATTAATGATGTTTAACTATAATCAACCACACTTAAGTGATTTTTTAAAATTTGCTGCACCTACCATATTAAGCTTATTTCACCACGAATGATGTTTTCCATCTTAAGGTGACCTGATACAATCGAATATTTGAATAGGCAAACAAAATATAAGGTAAAACTTTGATTCATTGAATTTCTTTCATCTGAGTCTCATACACATGTGTTACAGTAGAACGCAGACAAGACAGTAGACTATCATTTCATTGGTAATATTTCTTGAGGTGATCGTCATTCCATGGGTTGGAGAATGACTCCCCTTCCAAGTTTTCCAATCTGTACGTTCCCGACACCACCTCTTCAACTACCTTGTATGGGCCATGCCAATTTGGGTGAAACTTATTGGGTTTTTGCTATGTATTATTCAGTACCGAGTCTCCTACTTTCAATGGACGCACTTTAATTCGCTTATTGTAGAATTTTGATGTTCTTTGCTGTTAGGAAAATTGCCTAACTTTAATGTCCTCTCTTCTTTCTTCTACAAGATTTAAATCAAGCCTCCGCTCATCACTATTCTTCTCAGGGTCATAGGTTTTAACCCTATCAGTGGGCAGACCTATTTTCGTTGGTACGACTGCCTCCGATTCGTAAGTAAGCATAAATGGGGTTTCCCCGGTAAGGGTCCTCTCCGTAGTTCGGTAGGCCCATAAGATAGCATACACTTCCTCTATCCATATCCCCTTTGCATCTTCGAGATTCTTCTTAATTCCATCACGAATCGTTCAGTTTGTCACTTTCGTATGCCCATTAGATGGGGATCGACCGGGAGTGGAGAGGAATTATTTGATGTCGACCTTTTCACAATACTTTTCCAGGGAGGCATTCTTGAATTGTGTTCCACTATCAAAAATCAGGGTGTTGGGTAGGCCATATCTACGGATGATATTTTTTCAGATGAACTGGAAGATCTTCTGTTCCGTGATTGTAATCATCGACTCGGCCTCCACCCACTTCGAAAAGTAATTTATCGCTACGATCAGATAATAATAATTATTCACAGCTCTGGGTAAGGGTGTTATCAGATCAACTACCCATACCGCAAATGACTAAGGATATGTGATTGAGGTCAGAGGCTGATGGGGAATGGTAGCGAACCTTTGGAATTTGTCGCACTTCTTGACATATGCTGCAGCATTTTTACCAATACCCCAGGGTCATAATCCTCTTAGTCAGTGATCTACCCCCGATATGACTGGAGAAAGATCATCTCTACCCCCGATATGATGGAGAAAGATCCTTCGTGCACATCTTTAAGGATATATGCTACCTCAGATGGATGGACACACCTAAGGAGAGGAAGCAAAAACCCTTTCTTGTATAAAGTGTCTCCTATGATGGAGAACTTGGCGGCTTTATATATCAACTTCCTTCTCTTGGTCTTTGGCTCTGGAAACTCCCCCTCCTTGATGTATCTAACCGGGAGATCCATCCATGAAGCTCCCATATCCAAATTTAGACAAGACCCAAAAGTGTTGTCCTCCTCCTTAATGGTCGGTCGATACAGGATTTCTACCGGCACCATCCTTCTCATTTTCGTTCTTGTGACTGAGGCAAGTCTTGCAAGTGCATCAGCTCAGCCATTGTCCAGTCGAGTTATCCCCTTCAGCTTCACCTTTATAAAGCTCTTCATTACTAATCTTACTCTCTCCAAATATTTTTCCATTCTATTGTCTTTCTCCTCATATGCCCCCAAGATCAGGTTCACCACTAATATCGAATCAATATGGATTAGGAGTTGGCCAACATTCAGAGCCCTGGATAAAGCGAGGCCCGCTATGAGAGCTTCATATTCGGACTCATTATTGGAGGCCTTGAAGCTAAACCTCAAGGCATATTCAATATCTATGTCATCTGGTGCCGATAATATCAGCCCGATACCACTTCCATTCTCGGAAGAGGACCCATCAACGAAAAGGGTCCACACAATACCATCCTCAGAGAAATTACCTTCTATAGGGCTCCCTATTTGAAGAGATATCACTCCTCTTTATTTTCAGGTACCTTCGTCCTAGCTGTGCTTACCTCGACCTCGTCTGGGTGAGGGTAGACACTTCTCCCCCGTTGATAATCTATAGTCTCAGTACTTTCACCGGCGGCCTCGTCCCATGTAAACTCGATCACGAAGTCTGCTGACTCCTGCCCTTTGATGGACACCTTGGGCTGATAGACGATATCAAATTCTCCCAGCTCTATTACACAAGTCATCAATCTCTCAAACTTCTCCAGCTTGTGGATCACCTATCGGAGTGGAAAATCAGTGAGGATGACCATTGTGTGGGGCTGAAAGTATGGCTTCATCTTTCTCAAAGTGTGAATCAGAGCGTAGGACAAATTTTCCATCCTGGGGTACCTCTGTTGTTGAAATACACCATCTTCTATATTTCATCATCTTCTCTCACGATGGCAGCGTTAATAGCCGACTCTGAGACTGCTAGGTACACATACACTTTTTCCCCTTGAACTGGCTGCGATAATAATAAGGGAGAGCCGAGGTAAGACTTCAACTCTTTGAAAGACTTGTCACATTCCTCATTCTACTCGAAAGCCTTTCTAAGAACTTTAAAAAATGGGAGACACTTATCGGTGGCTCTGGATACAAACCTGTTAAGTGTCGCTACTCTCCCGGTCAGCCTCTGAACCTCTTTGATTACAGATGGCATCTTCATCAATATCAAGGCCTTTATCTTATCTGGGTTAGCCTTTATCCCCCTCTGATTTATAATGAAGCCCAAGAACTTTCTAGCCCCTACACCAAACACGCATTTTGCAGGGTTAAGCTTCATCCTGTATCTATCCATCGTGTCAAAAGTTTGCTTGAGGTCGACCGCATGGGTGTCGGCCTTGAGTCTATTGGTAAGCATATAATCAACATAAACTTCCATCGTCCTCCCAAATTGATCCTCAAATATATTGTTAACGAGTCTTTGATATGTAGCCCCAACATTCTTTAAACCAAAGGGCATGACTTTGTACCAATAGGTACCCTTGTCAGTTATGAAGGCGATCTTCTCCTCATCGTCCGGGTGCATGAATATCTGATTGTAGCCCGAGTAAGTGCCCATGAAACTCATCAGCTCATGACCTGCTCTGGAATCAACCATTTAATCGATCCTGGGCAAAGGAAAGTTGTCCTTAGTGCACGTTTTGTTCAAGATAGTAAAGTCTACACACATTCTCCACTTCCCATTGGCTTTGGGAACTATGACAGCGTTGGCCAGCCACTCAGGATATATCACCTCTCTTATGAAGTCCTCTTTTTTCACCTTTTTTACCTCTTCCCGAATGACCTCATACTTCTTTCGGGAATAGATTATCCTCTTCTATCGTATCGGCCTAACATCGTCGACCACATTCAGTTTATGGTAAAAGAGTTCAGGATCTATGCCCGATATATCCTCATGACTCCATGCGAAGATAGTCTGCCTCTCTTTTAAGAGTTTAATCAAATTTTCCTTGATATTTCCTCTCAGAGCTTTACCGACCTGGACGATTTTTTTCGGGTCATCCTCATTGAGGATAATGGACTCAACCTCTTTTGCGGCTTCTCCTTTCTTCAGTTTGGTCTCATCCTTGGGATCCAGGGTGATGATGCTGGAAACAGCACCACCCTTCAAGGTGTTTGTGAGCTCAATTCAATGTTAACAATGGAAGGAAAAGAGTACATACACATATAGTAGAAGGAGGTGAGGAGAAGAGGATTCACACCAGAATATAAGTGGTTCAACCAATCTGACCTACGTCCACTGTGAAAGTGTATGATGTGTATCACTGTATGAGGGCTCTAATGGCCATGGATACAATCTCTCAAGCTTTCTCTCTCTACTGTGTATTTGAACAGAGTTTTAGCTAGGGTTGCTAATTTCAGATACTTTACAAGGTAGAGGATGACCTCTATATATAGTACCTGGGGGGTGTAATGTACCCCCATGCATGAAATGGGCATGTGTGTGTTGATCTAGCCAATCTGATGAAGACATCTGTCACTGTCACATGTAGAGAATGATGATGAAATATTCCCCCATGTGAGGGGAATGATTTGTTATAACTGAATTGTGTCCACGTGTCCTTGTCCACACATGTCAATAAGTGCTCGGCCTTCGTGCTGGGTCATGGCCTCGGTCTAGAAGAGTCCGAGGTTGTTAAGGCTAGCTGCCCATCCTATTCGAGATGAGCCATCATGGTCTCGGCTTAAGTGAAGTCGGGGTAAGGCCTTAAGGTCGGCCTGGGCCGAGGTTAGGTTGGCATACGCTTGGAACATTGGTCGATTCACAGGTGGGGTTAACCTTGATAGTGGTATGTCTCCTTGTAGCCTCAGCCTTCCCCCGGCCGAGGTTGCCATTCCCAATTGTTGATGAACTGCTAACCCCTTGAAGAGGTTGGTAGTGGTGTCAGCCAGGGCCGACCATAATACGGTCGAGGCGGTGAGTCACTGATTCAAGGCCTTTCCAACGTCGGCCATGCCCTCGGTCGAGGTTGATGTCTCTGGGTCGAGGTGACACTTAGGGCATATCAATCACCCCCCAGCCCTTAGTTACATGTGAGAGCAGGTGACTGTGGGATCTTTTCACCTCCGAAGTCTTTCTTCTATGTGCCAATGCTCATTTGACACTTGTCCATTGCTAAAGTGAGGCGTGCCTAACAAGCATGTGATATCAGCCGTCCTTTGGGGCTCTCAAGGTAATTATGGGCCTTGGGAAGCGTGCACCCATATTTAAGGCTTTAAACCCCCATTTTCCCTCTTTCTTCCTCACTTCTCTTTCCTGGCTCGATTCGTTTCAGCAGCATTTTCTCTCTCTAGAAAAGCTTTAATTCGAAGTGTTTTCGTGGTGATTTCTCGCAGTCTCTTCCTTCTCTCCTACTATTTCGTCTTCAGGTATCCTCTGCCATTCTTTTCTCTTCATTTTCCCTATTTTCCCCTTACTTTTGTGTTTTTCGGCGAGTTTTGGAGATTTCTGGTGAGGTCTCCATACTTTCAGGCGAACTGTTCTTGATCTAGGTTTTATAATTTGATCTTTAGTTGAATCATTCCATTAGCTAATTTTTGTTTGTTGTTTTAGGAGAGTTGGTAAGTGTAGTGTCTGTCTCTTATGCTCAGACCCCTCTACCAACTCTTAGAGGAGTTCCCTTCTCTCAGAGAGAAGACTTTAGAGAAAATTAGGCAAATAGAAAGAGCGCATGAGGAAGCTCGTAGGTCAGAGGAATTCCCCCTCAGACCTATCTTTCCCCCACCTCTGAAGGTATTATACCCTGAACCATCAGAACTCGCCAACCAAGCCGAGGTTGAAATTCTGTTACTAAAGCCGTTTATTAAAAATAAACTATTTAAGTAACTCCGATCTGTTTTTTTGAGAAACTCTTTTCTTGAAAAACCAAAACTATTTGAACACAAGATGTGTTTAACAAAACAGTATGTACGAGATCTATTCAAGATTTTACTAACAAGTTTATAAAACAGTTTTAAACAAACTTTAAAACCCAGCACAACCAAGAATGAGATGAGAAGATGTAGGAAGATTAAGTACAAGATTTTTACGTGGTAAAACCTCACCAATTGAGGAAACATTCACGACTCCCTCTACGGAGTAAAACAAAAATCCACTATAAATAAATTTAACAGTTAAAAACTACATAACAAACATGCATACAACTCAGACCTATATAAGTTTAGGAATGTACCCTCTGGTGTCCATATAACTTCTCTGCAGTTCTGATTGTTGATGTTGTCCTCTCATTTTGTTAACTCCAATGTGTTCAAGCTCTTTACGTCGACTCTTTATCTCAAGATCTTATTACCAACACTTTTCGTGTTGTAGTGTGAAAGTGTTTGTGGAGGTGCTTTCTAATACATGCATGCACACTCACACACTTATCATGTACAAACAGTCCTAGCAAATTACAAATAAGTCTATATGCTGTGAGTTTTCTTTTTCTCTCTTCTCACAAAACTTAACCTTTTTTACCTTTAAAACAATCCCAGAATCCACGGATACCTTGCTTAGAAGACAGTCAAGGTCTTAATCAATCTCAGAGTTTAGAAACGTTTTTTGAGATTGAAAACCTCCAAGTGTGATTCCAAACTAGGTCTAAGGTCTTTTTTCAAGAGAACTAGAAACAAAAAAACATTTTTTTTGATTTCAAAGTTAAAAACATTTACAGAAAACGAATCAACAAAATATTTCTCAAGATGAGAAACAAACATGCAAACTAAGTGTAATATATCATGAAAAACTTAGATCTGAAAGTTTCAATATACTAGAACAACATATCTAAGAAAATGATTAAGTTGGAAACAAGATCCAAAGAAGAAGAGGTTACAGCAACAAACCAACTCTCAAATCATCTCTCAAAACCACTCAAACACTCAAGGTTATGTTTGGTAAAGTATAGAGGTTTGAAGGTTTGTATTTAGTTTGAACTGCGTAGACGATTTAGGGTTAGGGTTAGGGTTTCTAACTCTTCCTCTCTCTTCTGGTTTCTCTCTCTCTCTCTCTTCTCTCTACTCTCTCTTTATTTTCTCTCAAATGACGAAATAACAAAAGTCTCAGAAAGCTGAGTAAAGGGCTCCTTTTATAGGAGGCTGAGAAGGTTCGAGATCGAGGGCCAAAATCAAGGGTCCATATAGAGTCAAGATGGATTGACTAAGATCCAAGGGCATACGATAAGCGGTGGTTAAAACGCTTCTGATTGGTTCAAAAGGTAATCACACGGATTATGATAGAAGACATGCAGATCGTTGATTACATATGATCCAAGGGTTGAAAGCAGGCGTAGTTTTACTCTCTTCAAAGAAACACACTTCTCACCAATCAGAGGGTGACAAATGTTGGTCATTAACACGAGATAAAACGCGCGTCAAAATAATTACAAAGTAAACCCTGAAGTCTCTGCCGCTTTTGGTTTCTACCCAAACCAACTTTAGAGAGTTAAAACAATATTTCTAAAATATCATATTTACCCCATAACCTTTTAAAACCAAGTTTTATTAATAAAACCTTGTTTTAAAATGTTTTAAAAAATCCCAAAAAATATTTAAAAATCAAATTTAGGGATTTAAAAACACTCAACATATATACACACACTAATATGCAACATGACATGTAAATGAATCATTCTACTGTGTGTGAGTGTTGGTAATTAAATCTAGGTCTCTTCAATCAAAGATGAAATGGTAATGCAAGCTCTGAGGTTCTTTAGTTTCTAGGTTAGACATAATTTTGTCACAATTTCCAAACTAGATGAACACTTATACAATATAGACTCAAGTGAGTCAAGATTATAAGGGCTTCAGAGGTACCTGCTGAACCCTCACCAATGTCTGAGTCTGAGTCTTCCACATCAGACCCTATGTCTGTGGACTCTTTCCAAGAGGCCGTGGACTTCTCAAATCAACAAGATCAGGTCCCTGATCAAGCAGAGGTCTCCAGTCGGGTCTCGTCTCATAAAAATTTGAGCACATCGTCCTCTTCCTCGGAGGTTGAGATTGTGAAGCCAAGCGTGGATATTCCACCAATACTCGAAGCCATTCCCCTATCGGCAGTCATAGGGGCTGAGTTCACTCAGAGGTTCCCAAGTAATCCCCCAATGTCTGCTCAGGCCGACGCTGAGTTAGACAATGATGTTGATGATGACATCGAGAGTGATGTCGATGTCTCTGAGGCAGTCGAGATTGAGAGTTCAGTCAGTGAGGTCGACCTTCTTTGCTTCAGATACTTGTACTCCATCATCCCCTCTATAAAGCTCAGGCGACCTCTGAGGGAGGAGAGGGCTTATCATGGCCGAGATGGTGAGATCTGGTTATACGAGCAGATGTTCAAGTTAGGATTTTGTTTGCCCATCCATCCCATCATTAGGTCCATCCTAGCCTACATCAACTTGGCCCCTTCCCAGTTGTCACCTAATTCTTGGAGGGTAATAATTGGGGCCATCGTCTTATGGAGGGTTGTCCACCACTCAAACCTTTCAGTCCAGGTCTTTGTGGGTTGCTATGTCCCTTCATCTACCAAAAATCACCCGAGCTATTACCACTTTGTAGCTCAAAAACTTGAGAAGAAGATGCTCCAGATAACTCAGACTTCTAATCACAACTGGAAGCCTCGTTATTTCTTTGCCTCAGGGCCATGGGAATTTAGTCCATGTGCCCCCTGTTCCACACTAGAGCCACAAATTCCCATAAGATGGGGTAAGGTCACAATGTCTGCCAAGGTCAACCCTGGTCTAAGTCTACAATACCTTCAGAAGGTCAAAGACCTTCAGGATCAGGGGATGCATGGTCTGCTCATTAAATTTGAACACCTGATGACCCCCCACTACCTCTCTGAGATTGGTTTAGGGGGAAGTCCTCTTACAGAGTTTAGTAAGTGTTTTTTATTCAAGTTATACCTCTGAGTTCATGCATGTCTGACTCTCTAACTCAGACCTTTCTATTTTGTAGAGCGCCCAAAGGGGATATCAGACGAGATTTGGGAGATGGCTGCATCAAGTTTGACGAAGCTTGCTAAGAAGGTAGGTCTGAATGCTCCTCCTCCTCCTTCAACCTCAAAGGCTCAGGCCACAAAAAAGAGAGGTGCTACCGACCCTGCCCCTGAAGATCAGAGGCAAAAGAAGAAAGGTGGAGATTCTGCCATCCCCATATACTCTGCAGATGCGTTGGCGGCTCGTATAGAGTAACTGAAGATCAATGACAGCATCATAAGCCACAGTTTGCAGGCACTGGATGCTATCGGCTCTGCCATAGCCGAGGTAGATAAACGTTTTTATCGATCAATGGATACACCTCTGCTGGTTGAGTTCGGCCTCCACAGGTCTATTCAGGTATGACTTCAGATTTTAGTATTATCCTGTGTAGTCTCTAATTTGGCTTTCAACTCATATACACGATCACATAATTTGCAGGGCCTGGCCTCTATGCATCATCTCGCCAACTGGACTCTGAGGAAGTTACCCCTCATCCAGAAGGGTCAAAAGGCCGAGAAGGTGCAAAGAACTCTGAATGCCGAAGTAGACCGCCTGAATTTTGAATTTAATGAGTCTGAGAAGAAGGTTAAGGGGTTGGAGAAAGAGATCTCTAAGCTTAAAAAGGACCATGCTGCTGCTTTGAAGGCTAAGGATGATGTTCTCCAGCAGAAGGTTGACTATGCAGTGAAGGCAGCCCTTGAATATGCCTCTGAGGGGATTTTGGCAGACTACAAAGTCTCGGACGAGTTCATGAGCTTTGGCTTCGAGTACCTTGAAAGAGGTATCAAGGTTACTGTCAAATGGGCGGCTGCTAAGAAGAAGGAGGCAGGGAGTCTGAAGGCCTCTGACTTCGTAGGTCTGGGTTTTGCTGACCCTCGATTTGCCCAAGCACTTCAGAAGGTTGAAGAGGAGGTCGCTGCCCCTGTAGATACTGTGCCCCTGGATAGTACAGAGATAGGGAGAGCTAATCACGAAGATGACGAGGCCGAGGTGATAAACATTGGCCAAGAAAATTAGGCCGAGGATGCCAGCACTCTTCCTTCTAATCCTTAGGCTTAATCGTGAAGATTTATTTTGTAACCCCTGACTGTTTGTAATCTCTGAAGAACATCGTTAAATCATATTTTTTGAATCTTAAAATTGTATGACAACCTCTGAGGAGGATTTTCACTTCATTTGTTCCGTTGAATGCTTGTTTGCCATGTGATGTTTTAGTTCAATCAATAGTCTTACCTCAGACCTTGTCACCATAGTGATGTTATAAGGTCTAAGGTCATCAACTAAGAGGCCACCTTCATAATTAATTTCACCAAGTTAATGATGTTAAGGGTCGGAGGTCATCCAAGTATGGTGTCTGTCCTCAGACCTTGTCACCACTTAATGATGTTATAAGGTCTGAGGTCATCACCTAAAATGTTATCCTCGTTAATTCTTCACCAAATTAATGATATTAAGGGTATGAGGTCATCCAAGTATGGCGCCTGACCTCGGACCTTGTCACCACTTAATGGTGTTATAAGGGTTCGAGGTCATAACCTAAGATGTTATCCTCACAATTGATTTCACCAAATTAATGATGTTAAGGGTCTGAGGTCATCCAAGTATGGTGTCTTACCTCGGACCTTGTCACCACTTAATGGTGTTATAAGGGTCTGAGGTCATCACCTAAGATGTTATCCTCATAATTGATTTCACCAAATTAATGATGTTAAGGGTCTGAGGTCATCCAAGTATGGTGTCTGACCTCAGACCTTATCACCAAATAATGATGTTATAAGGTCTGAGGCCATCAACTAAGATGTCATCCTCATAAATAATATCACTAAATTAATAATGTTAAGGGTCTGAGGTCATAGAAGTATGGTGTCTTACCTCGGACCTTGTCACCACTTAATGGTGTTATAAGGGTCTGAGGTCATCACCTAAGACGTTATCCTCATAATTCTTCACCAAATTAATGATGTTAAGGGTCTGAGGTCATCGGAGTATGGTGTCTGACCTCAGACCTTGTCACCAAATAATGATGTTATAAGGTCTGAGGCCATCAACTAAGATGTCATCCTCATAAATAATATCACCAAATTAATGATGTTAAGGGTCTGAGGTCATCGAAGTATGGTGTCTGACTTCGGACCTTGTCACCACTTAATGGTGTTATAAGGGTCTGAGGTCATCACCTAAGATGTTATCCTCATTAATTTTTCCGTTAGAGCACAATGAAGCAAGAGTCGTCATGGAAACTGATCTTTTATTAATAACCTCTTTATAAGATGGTACATTTACATAACTTTTTGCAACATCATATGTAATACTTCTTTAGGTGATCAGCATTCCATGGGTTAGCGAAAGGTTCCCCTTCTAGGTTTTCTAGCCTGTAGGTCCCGGGTACAACCTCTGCTATCACTTTGTAGGGGCCATGCCAGTTTGGCTGGAGTTTCTTTATTTTCTGTAAGGTCTTCATCAGTACCAAGTCTCCCACGACAATGGGTTTTGCCTTCACCCTCTGATTGTAGACTTTTGCTGATCTATGCTGGTAAGCTGCTTGTCTGATTTCTACGTCTTCTCTTCTCTCTTCAATCAGATCTAGGTCTAGTCTTTTCTCTTCCCCATTTTTATCAGGGTCATAGGCCTGAACCCTATGAGTAGGTAGTCCCACTTCTGTTGGTATGACTGTCTCTGAGCCGTGGGCTAGCATGAACGGGGTTTCTCCTGTTGGTGTCCTTATCGTGGTTCTGTAGGCCCATAACACAACATAAACCTCTTCAGTCCATCTTCCCTTCGCTTCTTCTAACCTCTTCCTGATTCTGTCGAGGATTGTTCTATTCGTGACTTCGGTCTGACCGTTCGCCTGAGGTCGGCGAGGAGATGAGAAGAACCGCTTTATCCCAACTCTTACGCAATACTTTTCTAAAGAGGAGTTCTTAAACTGGGTTCCATTATCTGAGATGAGAGTGTTTGGGAGGCTATGCCTGCATATGATGTTCCTCCAAATAAATTGGAAGGTTTTCTGTTCTGTGATTGTTATCATCAACTCTGCCTTCACCCATTTTGAGAAGTAGTCAATGGCAACTATTAGAAACCGGTAATTATTAGCTGCTCTTGGTAGGGGTCCTACTAAGTCAATTCCCCATACTGCAAATGGCTATGGAGAGGTGATTAATGTCATGGTTTGATGAGGTTGATGAGGAATAGTGGAGAATCTTTGACATTTATCGCACCTCTTCACGTAAGTTGCAGCATCTTTAGCCAAGGTTGGCCACCAGTATCCCTGGGCAATGATTCTTTTGGCTAAGGGTCTTCCTCCTATATGACTGGAGCAAGAGCCCTCATGAACTTCCTGTAAGACGCGAGGAACTTCGGTGGGATGCACACATCTGAGGAGAGGTAACAGAAATCCCTTATTGTACAGGACGTCACCTACTATGGAGAACTTGGCAGCCTTATATCTCAATTTCCTCCCTCTAGCTTGGATTCGGGTAGCTCTCCCTCTTTGATATATCTGACGAGGGGATCCATCCATGAGTCTTCTAGGTTCAAATTGAGACAAGGGTTGTATACCTCTTCTTCCTCAATGGTCGTTTTTCCTAAGACCTCGATCGGGACTGTACTTTTGACGTCTGTCTTCGTTGCCGAAGCCAACCTTGCTAATGCATCTGCATGGCTGTTACTTTGTCGAGGTACTCTTTTCAGTTTTGTCTCTTCGAAATATTCTAACATCGTTCTCACCCTCTTAAGATACTTAGCCATCCTTTCATGTTTGGCCTCATAGACTCCCAATACTTGATTGACAACCAGCCTTGAACCGCTATGAAGTAGGAGTCGTCTTACTCCTAGAGTCTTTGCCAATGAGAGACCTGCTATCATGGCCTCATACTCTGACTCGTTGTTAGATGCCTGGAAGTTTAATCTCATAGCGTATTCAATGTTGGCACCATCTAGGGCTGAAAGAATCAACCCTGCACCGCTTCCATTATCACAGGAAAAACCATCAACGAAGAGATTCCAAATGTCTGTATCCGATGAGAAGGACCCTTCTGACATGGTTCCTTATTTGAAGAGGTACCGATCCTCCTCGTTCTCAACTACTTCGCTCCTTATCTTCTTGGATACGGCCTCTTCCTGGTTTTGGAAGACGTTTGGTGCAACCTCTTCCAGTTCTCGAAAGACCTTGTTGTTTGACCCTTCAGTATCCTCTAGGTCATTCTCTGCCTTGGCCTCTTCCCATGTGAACTCAGCAACAAAGTCTGCGAGAGCCTGCCCTTCGATGGCTGCCCTAGGTTGATAAGCAAGGTCATACTCTCCAAACTCAATGGCCCAGGACATTAAACTTCCGGACTTCTCAGGTTTATGTAGAACTTGTCTTAGTGGGGAATCGGTGAGGACGATAATGGAATGGGCTTGGAAGTAGGGCTTCATCTTCCTTGAGGCATGTATCAAGGCATAGGCTAACTTTTCCATACGAGGGTAATTTTGCTTAGACCCTTGAAGCGCTTTACTGTTGAAATACACAGGCCTTTGGGTTCCAACGTCTTCCTGCACTATGGCTGCACTGATTATCGATTTGGAGACCGCTAGATACACGTACAATTTCTCTCATACTATAGGCCGAGATAACAGCAAGGGAGACCTAAGGTAAGACTTGAGCTGGTTAAAAGCTTTTTCGCACTCTTCGTCCCATTGGAAGGCCTTCCTAAGCACTTTAAAGAACGGAAGACACTTATCCGTTGCTCTGGAAATAAACCTGTTGAGTACGGCCACTCTCCCCATGAGTCTTTGGACGTCCTTGATGCTCCTTGGTGTCTTCATATCAAGAAAACCCTTGATTTTTTCAGGGTTTGCTTCGATTACTCTTTGATTGAGGATAAATCCAAGGAACTTACCAGCTCCTATCCCGAAGACACACTTTGCGGGGTTGAGTTTCATCAAGTACAAGTCCATAGTATCGAAGGTCTTTTTAAGGTCTGCTACATGAGTGCAAGCCTTTAAGCTCTTCATCAGCATATCATCTACATACACCTCCATAGTCTTGCCTATTTTCTCTTCGAACATCTTATTCACAAGACGTTGGTATGTTGCCCCCGCATTTTTCAGACCGAAGGCATTACTTTGTAGCAGTACGTCCCTTTGTCGGTAATGAAGGTTGTCTTCTCTGAGTCCTCCGCATCCATGAAGATCTGATTGTAGCCTGAATATGCATCCATGAAGCTCATGAGCTCATGACCCGCAGTAGCATCTACCATCTGATCTATCCCAGGTAAGGGATGACTGTCTTTTGGGCAAGACCTGTTCAGGTCAGTGAAATCAACGCACATTCTCCACTTCCCATTGGTTTTGGACACGATGACTGCATTCGATAACCACTCCGGATATATGACTTCTCTTATAAACTCAGCCTCTTCCAATTTTTTAACTTCTTCCCGGATGACGTCGTACTTCTCCCTAGAGTAAACTCTTCGCCTTTGTTTGATAGGCCTAGCATCTTTGGCCACGTTGAGCTTGTGACTCATAACCTTAGGGTTGATGCCGGGAATGTCTGCGTGACTCCAAGCGAAGACACTCTGCCTCTTTCTCAGGAAGTTTATCAGCTCTTCCTTGATTTATGTCTTTAGGGCTTTGCCAACCTGGACAGTTTTTTCCGGTTCGTCCTCATTGAGGATGATGGATTCTAACTCTTCCGCGGCCTCTCCCTTCTTCAACCTTATTTCATCTCTTGGGTCCAATGTATCAATGCTATAAGTGGTTGTTGCCCTCTTATGAGCCTCTCTCTCTTCAGCCGAGTTGAAGTAACATTCTCGTGCTATGGTCTGGTCACCTTGCACTTCCCCTACCCCATAGGGGGTCAAGAATTTTAGCATCTGGTGGACCGTCGACGGTACAGCTTCAAACTCCTTGAGGGCCACTCTTCCTATGATGAGGTTATAGACCGAGAAGACGTTTTCATCCATTACAAAAAAAATTATCTTCCGGGTCAACCTCTTAGGCCACTCGTCACCCATCCGTATGTCCATCTCATACATGCCCAATGGGTGGACCTTTTCACCGCTGAAGCCCATTAAAGGATGATGATAGGGTACCAGCCTAGCTCTACTAATACTTAGGCTCTTGAAGCAAGGCCAAAACATCACGTCTGCTGAACTCCCTCCATCCACGAGGATCCTCTGCACCTCGCATCCATGCACCCTTGTTGTTATTACCAAAGGATCATCATGCGGGGCTAAGATACCTTTGAAGTCAAGACTGGAGAACCCAACTATAAGAGTGTCCATGTCCACCTTCTTTCTCTTCAGTGCTGTATCAGAAGACGTTAGATTTACAACTTCAAGTTTGGCCACTGACTTGGCCTCTGCCACATGAGCTTTCTTATCAGCCACTTCAGAGCCACCTCCCGTAAGTCCTCCGCATATGGTGTCAACACCAAAGGAGATCATGTCAACCCTCTTCACCGGGGTGTTATCAACTTTCGGCGGAAGGTTCGGATCGTCTTCATCATCATCTTCCGAGTTATTGCCTCTTCTAGCTGGGACATCGTCACGGCATCTGTCATTTCTCCTTTTCTTATGGTCATCTCTTCCCCCCTTAGGAGATTTTCCATCAACATACTTCCTCAGCTTTCCAAATTTTAACATCTTCTCAATCTCATCCTTCAAGGCGAAGCATCTGTCTGTAACATGGCCATGGTCCTGGTGGAACTCATACCATAAGTTTTTGTTCCTCTTATGAGGAGGAGCCTTCAGTTTCTCTGGCCATCTTAGAGTCCTATCATTCTTGATCTCGTTCAGGATATGCTCACAGCTCACGGTTAGAGGATTATAGTGAGCGAACTTGTCATCGGGTGACCTCTTCTTTCCATATTTCTTTCTTTGGGACTTCTCGCCACTACCGCGGTTCTCATCCTCATACTTGGCGGCAATTATCTCTTCGGCATTCATGACTTTTCCTGCAGTTGCCAGTAGCTCTTTCATGGACCTGGGAGGGTCTTTCGCGAGTTTCCACAACAACTTCCCTTTCTGAAGACCTCCTATGAGGGCGGTCATGGCTATATTCTCTTCTTAATCTTCAACCTCAAGTTTCTCTTTGTTGAACCTGGTGATGTAGTCCCTTAGGCTCTTGTCCTTGCCTGCTTGACATACAGTAGATGAGTGGTCTTCTTTTGAGGTCTTACCCTAAATCAGAAGTTGTGAATGAATCGTTCGGCCAAGCCCTTGAAGTTCTCAATTAAATTCTTCGGAAGAAAAGTAAACCATCTGTATGCTGCTCCTGTCAGAGTCCCAAAGAAGGCCCTACACTTCATCTCATCAGGTATCGAGTAGATGTTCGCTGCTGACTGATACATCTCAATGTGATGTATAGGATTGGTGCTACCGTCATACTTGGGAGACACCACGGGTGGTTTGAACTTAGCAGGGGTCGAGAAGCTCACTATCTTAGCCACAAATGGAGAGCCCTCTGAGAAACCTCTTTGCAATGGGTCTCGGCTCTTAATGAGGTCTCCTATCTTCTCCTCAAGATGTTGGATAGAGTCATTCCATGGTCTCCTACCGTTGGCCTGGCCGAGGTTATCCCCAGCCACCTCCAAGGGATGGACTGAGGGTTCCCCACCCACAGCATAACGTCTGCTGTTGACCTCTTCCTGATCTCTGCCTCTTCCTGCACGGGGTCGGCCTTGGTGAGGCCGACCTTGACCATCTCCTCTCTGTGAGCCAGCTCTACTTCTCGACCTTGATAACCTCTGCCTTAGGTCATTTACTGGGCCCAACCTCTCAAAGGCTGACCCTCTACTCAATTGATCAAAAATTGATCCTCGTTGTTAGGCCTCTTCACCTCTTCTGCCACCACAACCTCGGCTCTGCTGAAGAGGACGTACCGTATTATTTGAAACCTGATACGGCTCCCAACATTCTTCCGGCGCATCTTCCACCTCTAGGTCATCATACCTGTCCTCCGGGCAAGGGTTTCCTTGCCTCCCCAGGCGTAAGCGTCTAGGGTCAACAACGTCCCTCCTCCGTTGGAGCACAGGTTGGTCCTTCATTGGTGCCTGGGGTGGTCCCCTGGCGTCAAGATGAGGTGGGGCAGTCGCCGGAGTGATCATTTTCGATGAAACTCCAGGCGGCCTCATCATAGTTTGGCTGAGCTATGTAAACTGCTCCTGCATAGCTTGTTGCGTTGCAGCCAAAGACCTCAAGGCTACATCCACCTCCGCCATTTCGGAATGGGGCGGTGCCTAGTTGGAACTAGGTCCTCCTGCTCCAGGAGGTGGTAACTCTGGTGACATATGCTAACACTAAAGAGCTTGAGTTGCAGATGAGCTTAATACCTTAAAGGGACTCTTTCAATGGTGAAGCAGCTCCACGCAAGGGGCGGTGCCTGGTTCACCACCAGAGTCTCCGGTGAGATTAAGCAGAAAATGAGGAAGAGACAGCTTCTCTCTTCCCATAGACGGCGCCAAAATGATGATGCTGGAAACAGCACCACCCTTCAAGGTGTTTGTGAGCTCAATTCAATGTTAACAATGGCAGGATAAGAGTACATACACATATAGTAGAAGGAGGTGAGGAGATGAGGATTCACACCGGAATATAAGTTGTTCAGCCAATCTGGCCTATGTCCACTGTGAAAGTGTATGATGTGTATCACTGTATGAGGGCTATAATGGCCATGGATACAATCTCTCAAGCTTTCTCTCTCTACTGTGTATTTAAATAGAGTTTTAGCTAGGGTTGCTAATTTCGGATCCTTTACAAGGTAGAGGATGACCTCTATATATAGTACCTGGGGGGGGTAATGTACCCCCCATGCATGCAATGGGCATGTGTGTGTTGATCTAGCCAATCTGATGAAGACATCTGTCACTGTCACATGTAGAGAATGATAATGAAATATTCCCCCCACGTGAGGGGAATGATTTTTTATAACTGAATTGTGTCCACGTGTCCTTGTCCACACATGTCAATAAGTTCTCGACCTTCATGCTGGGTCATGACCTCGGCCCGAAAGAGTCCGAGGTTGTTAAGGTCTAGCTGCCCATCCTATCCGAGATGAGCCATCATGGTTTCGGCTTAAGTGAAGTCGGGGTAAGGCCTTAAGGTCGGCCTGGGCCGAGGTTAGGTTGGCATACGCTTGTAACATTGGCCGATTCACAGGTGGGGTTGACCTTGGTAGTGGTATGTCTCCTTGTAGCCTCGGTCTTCCCTCGGTCGAGGTTGCTATTCCCGATTGTTGATGAACTGCTGACCCCTTGAAGAGGTTGGTAGTGGTGTCGGCCAGGGCCGACCCTAATACGGCTGAGGCGGTGAGTCACGGATTCAAGGCCTTTCCAACGTCGGCCATGCCCTCGGCCGAGGTTGATGTCTCAGGGCCGAGGTGACACTTAGGGCATATCACAAGGTATTAATACTGTAGGTCGTAGTTGCTTTCTTGTGAGCTTCCCTATCTTCGAATGAGTTGAAGTAGCATTCACGAGCCAACACTTGATCACCTTGGACTTCCCCTACCCCATAAGGGTTGGGAATTTTACCATTTGGTGTACAGTGGATGGCACGGCCTCAAATTCTTTGAGGGATACTCTTCCCATGATAATATTATAAGCTGAGTATACACTTTCATCCATTACAAAGAAATTGACCTTCTTCGTTAGCCTCTTAGGCCAGATATCTCCCACTCTGACCTCCATTTCATATATTTCTAAGGCACCTTTTCTTCATCGAACCCTATGTGATGATAAGGGACAAACCTCTTCTTATTGATTCCCAAACCTTTGAAGTATGGCCAGAACATTACATCGGTCGAACTTCCCCCATCAACCAGTATCCTCGGTACGTCATACCCATGCACTCTGGTTGTAATCACCAAAGGTTCATCCTGAGGAGTTAGGATTCCCTTAAGGTCAAGTCTTGAAAAACCCACGATTAAGGTGTCCATATATACGTTCTTTCTCTTCTTCGACTTTGTACCTACTTCGGCCGAGTTAACGGCTTTAACCTTGGGAAGGGCCTTAGCCTCGACTACATGTGCCTTGCGGTCAGCCACTTCTGCACCACCCCTGCCAGGCCTTCACAAATCATCTTCACATCAAATGAGATCATGTGGAGCCAACATTTTGGATCATCGTCCCTTGGCGGCAGGTCGGGGTCATCATCGTCATCACTTAAGGCATCGTCCTTCTTCCCTGGAACATCTTCCCTACATTTATTGACACTTCTTCTGGTATCATCTCGTCCTCTCTTTGGTCTCTCACTGCTCATATAATCCCTTAGTTTTCCCGCCTTAAGTATTTTCTCGATCTCATCTTTCAGGGCAAAACACTTATCGGTTAAGTGCTCATGATCTTGGTGAAATTCACACCGTAAGCTTTTATCCCTTTTATGAGGGGGAGATTTTAGCTTCTCAGGACATCTTAAGGACCTGTCATTCTTGATCTCATTAAGAATGTGCTCGCGCCTGAACGTGAGAGGAGTATACCCATCAAACTTATCATCGGTCGATCTCTTCTTTCCATCTTTATTCTTCTTCTTCTGAAACTTGCCCCTACTCCTAGTCCCATTCTCATCATCATACTTGGCTGCCATAGCTTCCTCGGAATTCATAACCTTGCCGACTGTTGCCAATAGCTTGGCTATAGACTTTGACGGGTCTTCAGCAACCTTCCAAAGCAACTTTCCTTTTTACAAGCCTCCTATTAACGATGCCATCGCAATACTTTCCTCATAATCCTCCACTTCCAACTTTTCCTTATTAAACATCGTGATGTACTCCCTGAGACTCACATTCTTCTCGTGCTTAACATATAATAGGTGAGTAGTCTTCTTTTGGAGTCTTACCCCAAAGCAGAAGTTGTGGATGAATCGTTTTACGAGTTACTTGAAATTCCAATGGAGTTCTTCGGAAGTGAGGTGAACCACATATGGGTAGCTCCTATCAAAGTGCTCGAGAATGCATGGTATTTTATCTCATCTGAGATGGAGTAGATATTTACAACTCACTGGTACATCTCTACATGATGCACTGGGTTGGTACTCCCATCATACTTTGGGGTAACCACTAGGGGCTTGAACTTGGCATGGGTTGGGAAGTTGACTATTTTTTCCATGAAAGGAGAACCTTCTGAGTATCCTCTCTGCAAAGGGTCACGGCTCTTAAGGATGACTCCAATTTTATTTTCTATCCATTGAATGTAGTCATTCTAAGGCCTCTCAGCCACTTCTATAGCGTCGGCTTGGACGATGTTATCCCTTGCTACCTCCATCGACCGAACTGAGGGTTCCCCGATCGCTGATCTGCATTGGCTATTCACTTCTCATTGCCCCTCATCTCGATCGCGAGGGTGTCGCCATCTGCCCCCTCCCTCCTTGAGCCATCATTGCTCGTTGACCTGGACAACCTCTCTCTCAAATCTCTAACTGGGATAAGCCTTTCAAAGGCCGACCCTCTACTTAATCGGTCAAAAGTTGAGCCCCTTGGTCGTGGATCTGGGCTCGGCCTCCTCTTACGGCTTTGAATTCCTTGAATGGGGCATATCGTATTCCTAGATACTTCGAATGGCTCCCAACAATTCCTCAGCCTCATAATCATCATATCGATCCTCCGAGCATGGTTGGCATTGCCTTCTCAAGCATAAACGCCTAGGGTCAGCAATGCCCCTCCGTCGTTGAAGATGAGGTAGATCCTTATGAGGCACCTGGGGTGATCCCCTGGCCCCCTGATGAGGATCCCCAGCAGCCGGAGTAATCATCTTCGACGGGGCTCCCGTTGGCCTGATTACTACATTCTGGCTGAAGGCAACCAGCTGCTCTTGTATCACCCGTTGGCTCGCTGCCAAGGATTTCAATGCGGTCGCCACTTCAGTCATTTCTGACTGAGGACGTGCGTTGCTGGAGCTAGGACCACCAACTGGCGGTGGTAAAAATTATGATGCCATGTTAAAGCCTAGTGGATGATCTTAGAATCAAAGAGTGAGTACCTTACAGCTCAGTAAAAATTCTTTTAATGGTGAAATAGCTCCACAAGAGGGGATGACTAGTTCACCACCAGAGACTCCGGCGAGAACAAGATAAGGGAAGAGATGATGCTTCTCGTTCCCACAGACGATGCCAGACTGATGATACCAGAAATGGTATTACCAGGTCAAGATGTATGTAAGCTCAAAATAGACAATAATGGTGTACATAAGATATAAATGTATAGAAAAGAGGAGATGAGGCAAAGAAGAAGATGATACCAAATATAAGTGGTTCGGTCGGAGCCTACGTCCACTGTGCAGTGTGAATAGTGGTTTTTCACTATAAGTATGACACTAATGGCCTGTAAATACAACACTGAAGATTTTCTCCCTCTTCTGTATATTTTGACAGAGTTTTACTAGGGTTGTGAATAATGAGATCCTTTATAATGTAGAAGATGAAAGGTTTATATAGTGCTTAGGGGGTACATTGCCCCCCCAAGCATGTAGTATGCATGAACACGCTGCTCTTACCCTCTCCAGTTGAGACACCTGACTCTGACACATGTAGAGTATGATGACCAAATATTCCCTCATGTGAGGGAATGATCCGATTATAACGATTTCACCCACATGGAGTATATATCCTACGCGTACTAATCCACGCGTCTCCCAATCCATGCGCTATGCTAATGTCACCCTCGACCTATACACATCGGACGAGGCTGAGGACATGAAGGGATGATGCCGATACTAGTGGTGTCTATAATGACCTAGATCGACCTTAATATTACATTTACTAGAGGCCGAGCCTAGGATTTAGGCTAAGCCGAGGATCTAACCATAAGATACTCAGTAGCTAAAAGTCGACTGATCGCTCAGGCCTGGGCCGATGATGATCTCAAGTAAGACTCGCTGAAAAAGGTAGTATAGTTCAACTGTACCCTCGTCCTAGGACGAGTATAGCGTCGGCCAAGACGAGGGTATATTTTGGCATATCACCCATTATTGGACATAGGGTTCTATCTACGAGATCTTCTAACATTTTTATAAATGATGAAATGGGATGTCTCTTTGTGTTTCAGGGTTCCATAAAATCTATAATCATAAGTCTGATAGCCAATTCCTCCACACTTAGAGCATAAAGGTGGTATCTCTTCATATTTCACCAGGATTTCAGTGCAATGATTGTCAACCACAAGTTTTTGGGGTAAAACCGATTTGAGATCAACTTCAATAAGAATTTTGATGTATAAACCAAATTCCTAGTTTATTGTAGACTTGTCTAATCGTATAGGTATCCCCACACCCCTAGCGATTTCCATAAGGTTTTGTGGATGCCAAAATTCCTGTTCATGACTGTTGATACAAAAATTAGTCAGCTGACATGGACCAAGTATACGAAGACATTTCTTATCCAGTATCGGGAAAGTTCAATATACCAAGCTACTCAGCGTACCGAGCTACTCAGCATACTGAGCTGCTGGTTAGGAAGATCAAACAACAAAGACATATTGAATTAACATTCTTACCATGTACAGATGTATATACCTATTTAATAACAGCATACCGTCTATTTATACTGACAGCCCAAGGGCTATAAATACATTGTAAAACCCTCATGGCAGGGTAAGCTATTATAAGCAAGCATAATCGAGATTAAAGCAAGACACCCAGTAATACAAAACAGTGGACGTAAGCCATTTCATTAAGGCTGAACCACTTTAAAAATCTCTTGTTTGATCTCTTTATTCTTATTTATCTGTGATTAATTAATTAGATCAAATCTAGTTTTTTACATCAACAAATTGGCATCGTCTGTGGGAAAGACTATACATAGTATTTTTCACTAAAAACTTATCATACATGGCTGATATCCCAGAATTAAGCAACAGGAATAATGACGGGAATCCTCCAAACCCTTCTGCTCCTCCAAATACAAAGAATATCACTGGGATCCTTGAGAATTAAGCCAGGGGACAAACAGATATGCAGGAAACCATGCGACAGTTCATTCAAACTGTTCAAAATTGAACATCTACCCAGTCAGGACAATAAAACATTCGTAGAAGCATGCGTCTACCGTCTTTACGATCCAGGCGCACTGAACTCCATCATGCTGAGAATTCAAGTGATCTATCCTATCACCCTGGTTAAACTTCTCCTACAAGAATTTTGGAATCTCAAGAAAATGTTACTATAATTCCAAAATGAACAAGCGCTCTGGAAAGGTTGAGCAGAGTTTCTCCCTTCGATAGCTTTGGGCCCTAGGAGGAACAGAAATCCTCCTCGGATTATGTCGAGAAATTCTCAACGACCAAATTATTTAAGGGAAGGCTCAGCCCAGTCACATCCCAATCCCAGGCCTGTAGCTCGTATAGAAAGATCCCAAGAGGAGAATTCTACACAATTTGTTGCTCGTGTGAATATAAATAGACCAGAGGCTGGAAATAATGCATGAAAAGGGTCTATTCAGAGACTAGAAGATAGGTTAGGGGAAATGGTTAAGGCCAAAAATCCCATCCAAAGAACCTTTATCAAAGGTGTAAGGATAAATTTCTAATCGAGTCATTTGTTATATTGGCTACATTCCGTTGGACAAGAAATTTTTGGGTCATTCCTCATCAAGCATCATTCAACCGTGAAGATTCGAGCATTGCATCCAAAGTTCACGCGACATCAATATGCACATCATGTTCACTCTTCTAAAAGGTATATGATCAAATCATTTTAAGTGTTGGAGTATTGTTTATAATCAAGAAATTTTCACATAGAGAATAGTTCACAAAAATTCAATTTCCATAAAGAATTATTTTTGGAATTTATTTTAAGCTTCTCTGGGAAAAATATGTCATCTCGTTTGAAGTTTTCTCCAGGTCGTTCGAACGACCTGGATCTAACGATATTCCCCAGGCTATACTGGAAACTCGTTAGAAGCTCGTTAGAAATGTCATTCGAACGGTCTCGTTCGAACGAGATTTCTAACGACCTATCTAATTCGACACTGGAATTCCGTTAGATAACTCGTTCGAACGACATGTCATTCGAACGACCTCGTTCGAACGAGATCTGCTAGATTTGAAAAGTTTAACTTATTTTCACGCAGTTATTTTCCAACAACTGTTTTGGTCCACTACTTTTTCAGATATATCATATGGACGAAAATGAGTTTCAAAAACTCAGGAAGTTTCATATTCTCTTGAGAGCATTTTCCATAACTTCCCTCTTTTTGGTAAAATCAATCTCCAACACCATTTTCAACTATTTGAAACAAAACCCCTTGCAATCAACTTGACATTCAACAAGCAAGTTTGCGGTGGATCTCTACATTCAAGCTTAGTGGAGACAGTGGTTTTGGGCTTCAGTGGATACCGCGACACGAGGAGTGTCGAGCAATGCATTGGAGCTTCGTGTACTACAAATTCGGAGGTCGAGGACGGCGTAAGCATGCCTTAAGTGAGTCAATGTTTGTAAGTCTTTTGAGTCTCTTGTAAAACCTATTTTGTAGTGGATTTTGTCTAGGCTCAGCCGTCCGAGGTTTTTCCCATTTGGGTTTTCCTCGTACATTGGCGCGTTGTGGTTGTGATTTTTGCAATTTACTTTATTAAATCACATAGATGTATTCTTAGGATAATATGGATAAAATTGGATAATTTTATTTCAATTAATCAAGTTATCAATCTCATCGCATTAATTGGAAATTGTTCTTGCTAACTTATCAATCTGCTATAGAAATTAATATTGGAATATATCTCTACTTGGCAAATTTTAATTGGGTTGTGTATGTGTATTCCACGAAATAAACTCAGTTCATATAACCTTGCAACTTCAAATTGGTATCAGAGCTAGTCTCTAAAAGTTATTTAGATGAATCTTGGAGGTTATATGGATAGTTTTTCGTCGAATAGACTACCTTTGTTTGATGGAACTAATTACACCTATTGGAAAGCACGTATGAAATCTGCCCTTAAATCTATTGATGAGCGTGTTTGGGTTACTGTTGAAAGAGGATGGTCTCCTCCTACTATGGTTGTTAATGATGAAATTATTTCAACACCTGTAGAATAATGGTGTGAGGAAGAACTAAAATGGTGTAACTTTAACTCTAAAGGTTTAAATGCCTTGTTTGGTGCGGTGAACCCCGATGAATTTTATCGTATAATGACGTACAAGACGTCAAAGGAAGCTTGGAATATTCTCCAAGTAACTCATGAGGGAACTAGTGTAGTTAAAGCTTCAAAACTTCAAAACTTAACAACTCAATTTGAAACGATCACCATGAAAGAAACTGAAACATTTGATGAGTTTTATGCTCGTATATCAGATATTATTAACTCTTGCTTTAACTTAGGTGAAAAAATACCTGAAGATCGTGTTGTTAAGAAAATATTTAGATGTCTTCCTAAGCGGTTCATTCCTAAAGTCACTATTCTTAATTTATTAGGAAATCTAAATACTTTAAAACTTGAAGAACTTATTGGTGATCTTCAAACTTATGAACTAGATATGTTTCCTAAAGATAACAAAAGCAAATATAAAGGTGTTGCCATAAAAGTTAAGAAAGTAGATGTGTCTGATTCTGATGAGTCTGATATAGATCCTGATGATATAGCTTTATTTGCTAAAAAAATTCTCAAATTCAAAAAGCACAACTCTAAATTTGAAAACCAAAATTTGAGAACAAAAACAAAGGAAATAGAAAATTCAATAATCGGGATCCAAAGAAGTACAATAAAGATAATTTTAAAAAGGATGATTCGGAGAGATGCTTTGAGTGTGAGGGACGTGGTCATAGAGCATTCGAGTGCCCTACAAAACTTACAAGGCAAGGCAAAGAAAAAACAGTTTTCAATGCCACTCTAAGTGACAATGATAATGAGTCTAAAGACTCTGATGTCTCTAACACGTCTAGAAATAACTTCACTGCCTTTATGGAAATCCATGCTAGTAATTCAAGTGTGTCATACCTTAATGTTGACAATTTCGAGCAAAATCTTGAGGTTGTTTCCACTCATTCTACAAGTAGTGATGAAAAAGAGAGTGACGGTGAAATAGATGAGAGTGAACTACAATCCGCTTATTCTGAACTTTACACTGAATCTCTTCGTATTCAAAAAGTTAACAAAATATTAACCTTTAAAGTCTTAACTTTAGAAAAAGAGTTGAAAGGCCTGAAGGAGAAGGAGAAGGAGGCTTTAGTTAGTCAACTCAAGGCAATTAAGATATCTCTTTCTGAGAAGCTTATCTTGATAGGTAAAGAAAAATGTGACTTAATGATCTCCTTGGAAGGTGTCAACAAAGATCTTAATGAGTCTTTAGAGATTAGAAAATCTCTCGAAGTGGAAATTGCCCAACTTGAAAAAGATCTCGAGTCCTCTCGTGAAGTTAAAGTCACACTCGAGGATAATTCGGGAAGAATGGGAAAATTATTTCTAGGTCCTGTTTTAGGATATAAGGAGAAAGGTTATCAAGAGAGAAAGGGTATAGGATATGAAGAAGGAGATTCATCAAAAGTCAAACCCGAACCCGTAGCTAAGTTTGTTACCAAATCGAATGTTTCTAAAATAAGTCCTACTAAGTAATCTTCAAAAGCTAGTCTAAAACAACCCTATGTATGCACTTATTGTCACAAACGGGGTCATCTTAAAGATTTTTGCTACAAGCTTGGAAAGAACTCTCATTTCACTTCTTCTAAACAACACTATAGCTCCTTAGTTAGTCTTAAGAGCCAAGTTGAGTATCTAGTCAATACTTCTAAAGGTCTAATGTAAGAGTTTCTTAGGTTCTCTAAAGTCCAAGGAAATAATTCTAATTATAACACTAAAGCCAACAAAGGAAAGAAAACATCTCAAGCTTGGGTTAAGAAAAATCACACCAATAAAGCTTTTGTTGCTCATGTTATACTTAAGGCTCAAAATACCTCACAATGGTACTTTGATAGTGGTTGTTCGAGACATATGACTGGTGATAAATCTCTATTTACCACTCTTCAAAACTATAAAGATGGTACAGTCACTTTTGGGGATGGTAGAAAATCTCAAATCATGGGTAAAGGATCTATTCAAATCTCTGGGTTTCCTAAACTTGAAAATGTCCTTTATGTTGATGGTCTCCAGGCTAATTTGATAAGTATTAGCCAATTATGTGATGAAAATCTTGATGTTAAGTTTAGTCAATCGGAGTGCACCGTATATGATCAATCGGGTGAATATATTTTACAAGGTGTTATAACTAGTGGCAATTGCTATGGAATAGTTCCTAAATCCTCTTTAGTTTGCAAAAGTGCAAAAGCCTCGTCTGGCGATCTTTGGCATCAAAGGTTAGGCCATGTTAATTTTAGAGATCTTAATCGATTAGTGAAAAAAGAGCTAGTTCGAGGTTTACCATCTCTAGGAAAGCCAACCTCCACCATTTGCGGGTCGTATTAATTAGGAAAGCAAATTAAGAGTCCTCATAAGAAGTTAAACTCTATAACTACCTCTCGTGTCTTAGAATTGATACACATGGACCTTATGGGTCCCACTCGTACCAAGAGCATAGGAGGAAAAAGGTATATCTTAGTAATGTTGGATGATTTTTCTAGATACTCCATAGTAGTAGGCTTTCTGAGAGAAAAATCTGAGACAGTTGATTTTCTTACTGTTAAGTGTAGAACTCTTCAAAATCAACACGGTGTTACTATAAACCGCTTTAGGAGTGATAATGGAACCGAATTCAAGGAATTCGGTGTGAATGCCTTTTGTGATGAAATTGGAATTAAACATGAATTCTCAACCGTTCGAACTCCACAACAAAATGGTATAGTTAAAAGAAAAAATCGAACGATCCAAGAAATGGTAAGATCTATGCTCCTAGGAAGAAATGTGCCCTGTAGGTTTTGGGCCGAAGCGGTTAACACCGCATGTCACACCATAAATAGGGTTTATTTGCGTCCTAATACTAACAAAACACCATATGAATTGTGGATGGGCAAGAAACCTAATTTGGCTTATTTTAGAGTTTTTGGTATTCCATGTTATATACTTCGAGATAGAGAATTTCTAGGTAAATTTGACTCAAGGAGTGATGAAGGTATATTCCTAGGATATTCTCAAAACAGTAGAGCCTTTAGAGTATTCAACTTAAGTAACTCTAAAGTCATGGAATCAATTAATGTTGTCATAAAAGACAATGCTCCGGTCACATCAATTGATAATGAGAAAGATTTGTCATGTGAGTGTGATGTTGTGTCCAATGTTGAAAGTATTGAGTCTCAAAATGACTTGGTTGTTCCCACTACTGAGAAAAAGGATCCTACTCCTTGGGTACGTAAAAGTCATGACACTTCAAAAATTATAGGAAATCCCGAGGTAGGTTTCAAGACTAGGGCGCAATTAGAAAATGAAGTTACCTATTTATGCTATACTTTTAAAATTGAACCTAAAAAATTTAAAGAATCATTAAAAGATGAACATTAGATTAATGTTATGCAAGAAGAACTGTTTCAATTTAAGAAAAATGATGTTTGGCAATTAGTCCCTAGGCCTTCTAATACAAATGTCATTGGCACCAAATGGATTTTCAAAAATAAAATGGATGAAAATGGTGTCATTATTTGTGATAAAGCTAGAATGGTTGCACAAGGATACACTCAAATAGAAGGTGTTGACTTTGAAGAAACTTTTGATCATGTTGCTAGGTTAGAATCGGTTCGCCTTTTACTCACCATAACATGCCACCTCCAATTTAAATTATATCAAATGGATGTAAAAAGTGCCTTTTTAAATGGTATTATTCAAGAAGAAGTCTATGTTGAACAACCGAAAGGGTTTGAGGACCCAAAGCATCCTAATCATGTTTTCTTCCTAAAGAAAGCGTTATATGGCTTGAAACAAGCACCCTGTGCTTGGTATGAAAGACTCACTTCTTATCTCCTTTCTCGTGACTTTTTGAGAGGGGGAGTAGATATGACACTTTTCGTTCGTCATGATGAAAAAGCTATCCTAGTTGCTCAAGTATATGTCGACGACATAGTGTTTGGGTCTACGTGTGATAAACATACTCAAATTTTTTCAAAATAAATGTACAGTGAATTGGAGATAAGTATGGTAGGTGAACTTACTTTCTTTCTAGGTCTTCAAGTTCGTGAACTCGAAAGTGGGATATTTTTATCCCAAACTAAGTATGCTAAAGACCTTGTTAAGAAATTTAAACTCGAATCCGCTAAACATGCTCGTACTCCTACGAGTTCATCAATTAAACTTAGTAAGGATACCGAAGGAAAGGATGTAGAGCACACACTTTTTAGAAGTATGATAGGTAGTTTACTTTACCTAACCGCTAGCCGTACGGATATTTCCTTTAGTGTAGGAGTTTGTGCCCGTTATCAAGCCACCCCAAAAGAGTCTCATTTACTTGATATTAAACGTATTATCAAATATATTAGTGGGACCCTGTCTTTTGGAATTTGGTATTCTTTCGACACAAATGATTGTCTATCGACAAATTTGGACGCCGATTGGGCAGGAGATGTTGATGGATGCAAAAGTACCTCTGGCGGTTGTTTCTACTTTGGAAGTGCACTTGTCTCATGGATGAGCAAGAAACAAAATTCTATTTCTTTGTCCACGACGAAGGCCAAATACATAGCCGTCTGGAGTTATTGCACTCAACTCATTTGGATAAAAAAAATGTTGGAAGATTACGGTATCTCTCAAGGCACTATGACTATCTATTGTGACAATACTAGTGCCATTCACATTTCCCGTAATCCTGTTCAACACTTTAGAACCAAGTATATTAGGATCCATGAACATTTTATTCGCGACTTGGTTGAAGAGAAAATAGTTTCTCTATACTTCGTTTCTACCGATCAACAATTAGACGATGTCATTACTAAACCTCTAGATACCCTTAGGTTTGAAAACCTTAGGAAATCAATTGGGGTTTGCTCAATTGATTGAGATCGAAGCCGTTTATCTAGTTTAGGCTGTTTCTCTTGTATATTTTTATACCTATGAACTAGATTACTTTTGTATATATTTTATTCAAAATCTCAAAAATATTTTCGTCTTTCTTATTATCACGGAACACGGGAATGGTTAGAAAAGCTTTCACAAACTTTTGTCCATATGTCTTTGTGTTCGATGTGTTCGAATCACTATCCTATTTCATGTCCACGTGGCTTTCGATGAGTAGTTAAGCCGGATCTCGTTTCTCTTGTGCACAAAAATGCTCTTTTATGATATGTATTTATGCGATTACCTCACATATTTGCCTTTTTGCACACACCTTTCACGAAATATTGCGGATATCTTGTTCACATTGTTCTTGTAAAGTGAGATTTGGTGTTGTATTCTCAATCCTGTCACATCTGTTATAAGCAATCAAAATTGTGCATGATCATTCATTACCTGGATTGAAACAAAAATGATTATATTCTTCCGGTTGGTTTTCGTTTCAAGCAATGGACTCGGGCTGCGAAAAACATAAAGTTTTTACGTGAATAGGCTCCACTTGCATTCTCGAATTTGTGCCTAAAATAGAAGCATTGAAAATGATATATAATGCCAAGGCCAAAATATTTAGCTTGATTGATTCTTCAAAAAGAATAGTCTCAATCTATTGTTGTTAATGGGAGATATAAGTTGAAGATCAATGGGCATGACTCGATTCATTGCTTTCTCATTGTGACATTATTGGCAAGAGAATCATCTATCTTCTATGCATGGTGCATTTGTGTTTGAGTGTCCAATAGTATTTCTTTATTGACACAAGGCTAATGTGAGTGAATATTGCGTTTATATATTGTTTGGCATTCCGCACTTGCACGTTGTCTTGGGTAAAAAACTCCCACTCGCATTGTTCACACCCCTACATTCCCGCTCCCACGGTTTGGACATGTCGTCACAAGCTCGGACTATTAAAATCCACATTTTGGAATCTTTATAGCCTTCCCAATTCCAGTTCTTATGCTATTTTAAAACTATTTTATTTTTATTTTTATTTAAAAAGATTGATTTTCGTCAGAAATTCTTGTTCGAACGAGATTTCTAACGAAATTTCTGACCTCCTCTCTGGAACTTCGTTTGTAATGTCGCTCGAACGAAAATTCGTTCGAACGAACTTCTAACGAGATATCTAACGAAATACCCAATACGCTTCTGGAACTTCGTTCGAAAGACATCGTTCGAATGACTTGGGTTTAATTTCTGCGATCTCTCTTCCCCAAAACTGTCGTCTCAATTTTTTTTCTCTCTCCACCTGCCCACGTTTCCCCATTTTCCTCTTTTCCCAATACACTCTCCCACTCCATATTGAACTAACCCTTACCCCATTACCCATTATCCCTCTCTCCCACTCTCTATTTTCCTCACGATTTTCCCTCACCTCCTTCCTCCATTAGCCTCCATTAGCCTCCATTTAATTCATTGTTTGCTCTATAGATCTCCATTTTGCGTTTTTCCTCTTCCATTCAAGGTATTTCTCTCCCTATATATATTTATATCTCACTATATATATTCATCTGCCTATATATATATATATTTGCATATACCCATATAGATATGCGTTTGGGATTTTTTTTAAACCTTTTATTCCTTTGTCTCCCAAATTCCATCTATGAATATGTGTATATCTCTCTAGGTATTTAAGGCCAGTTTATTTAGTCCTATTAAGCTACATTCCATGATAATTTAAAATGTATTTTCCTTCATTAAAAATTATTTATATTTCCCAACTATCAGTTTTCCATTAATAACATTTTTTTCTTTTCATGGAATACATCTTAATTATTTTTTGGCGGATGGGATTTGTGCTAATTGGTTGTTTGGTTTGTTGGCTTACTTGGTGTGTTTGGCGGTTTGGTTGGCTTTATGTTGGGTAGGTTCTAGTCTTTACCCTCGTTTCGAATGGCCCGTAACCGTCGCCCACGTCGCATTCGTGACTCTCTCAAGGAACTCTCCTCTTCCTCTGATGAGGAGTCCAATGCAAATGCATCTATCCCCGACCTTAGGCTTCGTTGGGGATCACTCTCCGCACACACCCAATATCATACACAAGGTTTCTCTACTCGTTCTATTGTGTGTGAGAAAATTGTCAATCTCCAATCTCTCAACGGCACCACTGTCCATTCTTGGATTTCTGATTTAGGGTGGGACCCCCTATTCTCACTCACGGACACTATTTTTCCCGACCTCATTCGGGAATTTTATTTTAGGATGCATGATAGGGAGATTAATATTTACTCTCGAGTGCGCGGTAGGGAGATTATTGTCTCTCCCGAATCCATTGCTCATCTCATCCCCTTACCTAGGGTCAATAATCCCTCCTTCCCATGGGGTCCCGATACTCGTCCTGACCTTTCCCTCGTTATGCACACCGTCTTTAGGCTTAACCCTCCGGCACTGTCACAATCTTTAACAAACACTTGCATCTCGATTTTATGGTCCTTAATTGGATCGTGTGTGCGTGTCTTATTCCCCGTGCGAACACAACCCAAATCACCAAAATACACGTGGACCTCATGTTTTCCATTAGCATTAGGGTTGCCATCGATCTCCCCGCCTTCATCTTTAGTGTCATTCGGACGATTAGGATCCTCCCTTCCAGTCCCGCTCGCCAAGCCCTCCCATTTGCTTCTATTATTACCCGGTTTTGTCTTACTTCCGGCTGCCCCCGCCTATCCACTGATGTCCCCGTCACCCGATACCAAACCATTGACATGTCATCGGTCAGCCAATCTCGTGGTTATTTACCCCCTAATACCCCTCACCTCACTCCCTCCGCCTCCTCTCACTCCGCCACTTCCTCCCACTCTTCCCTCAGTCGTCCCACACCCTCTTGTTCTATCCATCGACCATCTTCTTCGTATGCTCCCGCACCCATCGAGCCGGAGGATATTTTGTTTGTCCCTTTATAGGTTGAGCAGATTCAGGAAGATAGGAGTTAAGACAAGGCGCTGTTGCAGGAGCTTTTGGTTTCAATGCAGTAGGATAGAGAGGCACAAACTCGTCGGGAGGAGGCTCAAGCGCGCAGAGATGAAGCACAAGCACGTCGGGATTCTCTTCTGTTAGAGCACCTTGATGCCATTCGCCGCATGGAGATGCACCGCAGTGTAGGCTCATTTGGTTCCGGATCCCTTCCCGATGATTCTCATCATGATGATCCTGCCCCTTGATTTACTTTATTTTTCATCTTCTTTATCGTTGTACTTGTGAGGCTGAGTGGAATATTTTCTTTCTTATACTGTTTTATTTGGTTTGGATATTTTTTTTCTTATGATGTGTATGCACATTGGATAGTTGGCATTTCCCTTATTGGTTAATGAATTATCGTGCTATTCCCTCTGTGAGTTATTCTCATTGGTTTTATTGCCTATTGTTCTCTCGATTATCTTTTAACATGCAGGTTATTCCTCCCTTTGTCTTTTCCGGACAAAAAGGGGGAGAAACATTAGTAGGGGGAGTTCATAACTTAGGGGAGTTAATTAATTAATAGTCAACATATATGCATACTTTAGGGGGAGTTTATTAATTTATTCACATCATATGCTTTAATCTCTCATAAAACTGTTTTAAATGTTTTATATACTATACTTCCCCATGCGTTTATGAATTTGTTGTTTCATGTGTGTATGATACATCACCTACCCTTTTGCAGCATCGTCAGTCGTGTCACTGAGTCTGTCTTTTTTTTTTGGTTTTTGGGATGGGCTTTAGAATCGGCTTGACGGCTGGCTTAGCAAATTCAGTCTTTATATTTTTTTTTTTATTGTTCTATTTTGTCCCGGAATAGCCAAAGAGGAAGATTTGTAAGGACAAATTTTCAATTGACCATTTGTTATATTGGCTACATTCCGTTGGACAAAACATTTTTGGGTCATTCCTCATCAAGCATCATTCAACCGTGAAGATTCGAGCATTGCATCCAAAGTTCACGCGACATCAATATGCACATCATATTCACTCTTCTAAAAGGTATATGACGAAAATCATTTTAAGTGTTGGAGTATTTTTTATAATCGAGAAATTTTCACATAGAAAATAGTTCACAAAAATTCAATTTCCATAAAGAATTATTTTTGGAATTTATTTTAACCTTCTTTGGGCAAAATCTGTCATCTCGTTCGAAGTTTTCTCCAGGTCGTTCGAACGACCTGGATCTAACGACATTCCCCAGGCTATACTGGAAACTCGTTAGAAATGTCGTTCGAATGAGATTTCTAACGGCCTATCTAATTCGACACTGGAATTCCATTAGATAACTCGTTCGAACGACCTCATTCGAACGAAATCTGCCAGATTTGAAAAGTTTAACTTATTTTTGGGCAATTATTTTCCAATAACTGTTTTGGTCCACTACTTTTTTAGATATATCATATGGACGAAAATGAGTTTCAAAAACTAAGGAAGTTTCATATTCTCTTGAGAGCATTTTCCATAACTTCCCTATTTTTGGTAAAATCAATCTCCAACCCCATTTTCAACTTTTTGAAACAAAATCCCTTGCAATCAACTTGACATTCAACAAGAAAGTTTGATGTGGATCTCTGCATTCAAGCTTAGTGGAGACGGTGGTTTTGGGCTTCGGTGGATACCGCGACACGAGGAGTGTCGAGCAACGCGTTGGAGCTTCGCGTACTACAAATTCGGAGGTCGAGGACGGTATAAGCATGCCTTAAGTGAGTCAATATCTGTAAGTCTTTTGAGTCTCTTGTAAACCTATTTTGTAGTGCTTTAGTCTAGGTCCAGCCGTCCGAGGTTTTTCCCATTTGGGTTTTTCTCGTACATTGGTGCGTTGTGATTGTGATTTTCGCAATTTACTTTATTAAATCACATAGATGTATGCTTAGGATAATATGGATAAAATTGGATAATTTTATTTCAATTAATCAAGTTATCAATCTCATCGCATTAATTCGAAATTGTTCTTGCCAACTTATCAATCTGCTACAGAAATTAATATTGGAATATATCTCTACTTGGCAAATTTTAATTGGGTTGTGTGTGTGTATTCCACGAAATAAAATCAGTTCATATAACCTTGCAACTTCAAAGGGATCTCCATTTGTACAAGCAATTGTGGATTTCCCCACACCATCAAAGTTCAAGGCTCCTGTGGTCACGCCTAAGTATGATGGTAAAACCGATCCTATTCTCCACATAGAGTAGTATCAAGCTGCAATAGATATTTATCCAGTCCCAGATGAAATGAGGTGCAGAGCATTCTCAGGAATCATTACTGGATCCACTCAGATATGGTACAATATCCTTCCTCGGGGAATGATTGTGACCTTCCATTAACTGGCCGAGCTCTTTATAGGAAATTTCTATTTTGATGCAAAGCCGGTTAAAAGGGTAGCACATTTGTTGAGTGTTAGACAAAAGGGAGGAGAAAGTACCATGTATTATATCACTCATTTTAACAACGAGAAACTAGAGGTCATAGACTATGAGGAAAAGACAGCCATTACGGCTCTCATTAGTGGTCTTTTGCCAGACAAGCTGTATTACACCTTGGCTAAGGATCCTCCCAAATCCATGGCTGAATTGATGGCTAAAGCAGCCAAAATTATAAACACCAAAGAAGTTATGGCTGCGAAGAAGAATGCTGATGCAAAGGCAAAAATAAAAGTTGACGGCAAGTCAGAGAGAAAAGATCACAAGCATAACGGTGGGAGAAAGCAGTCAAAAGGTAAAGAAACGTTGAAACACCTGAGGAAGTACACAAATTATACTCCCTTAAAGGTAGATATAAACCACGTTCTGGAGGAAATCAAGAACAACGAGGAACTAAATTGGCAAGAAAAAATGAGAACAGCTCCCGAAAGAAGGGATAAGTTCAAGTATTACGAGTTCTATAAGGATTATGGTCACACGACTAAGCAGTGTGTAGCTCTCCAGAATGAGATAGAGGCACTCATTAGATGAAGAAAGTTGAACAGGTGCGTTAATCGCCAGAATGGTGGAAGAACCAACAATAGAGCTCGATAGAGGTCCAAATGTCCTTGCCGACCAAGAGACGATAAAAAAATGGACCATGAAGATGACCCCGATCTTGCAAAAAAGCCAAGACATCTCGAATGTGAGGTATTTTTAATTCGTTTTGGTTCATTCGATTGTAACATGATTATAGGTGGAGACGCATGAGGGGGTGATCATACCGCTGAAAGGAAAGCTTACCTCAATGAGGCTCAAGCTTATTCCTATATACAGCGTATAAATTTGACAGAAGAAGATTGCCCGAGGAAGGTTAACAAAGAAAAGCTGGTCATTAGTTTTTCTAAAAATGATCTAGAAGGCGTTTTGTATCCTCATGATGATCCTCTAGTAATCAAAATAAGGATGAAGGATGTAATCATTTCAAGAGTGCTGGTGGATAATGGTAGCTCGATAGACATCATGTTCTACCCTTGCTTCGATAGTTTGAACTTGAAATTGGGTCAGTTGGAGCCATATCACAGGCCCCTCATTGTGTTCTCTGGAGAAAAACTTTTTCCACTTGGGACGATCAAGTTAGGCATATTGATTGGAACCTGGCCTGCTTATAGATCAGAGAAGGTGCGTTTCTTCATGATGGACAAAAATATCCAGTCAGCTTACAATATAATCATGGGGAGAGTAGGCTTGAAAAAGTTTGAGGCAGTTCCATCCACTGTATATCAGTGTCTAAAGTTCCCGACCAATTTTGTGGTGGGAATTGTGAAGGGCGACTAAAAAGTATCTCGGGAATGCTACTACTCGTCTGCCTAGCAAGAAGAATTGGAGAATGCTAGAAAGAAAACAACCACTTATCAAGTGGATGAGTACGATGAATCTGAGATTGAAACCTTGGACCCAAGGGATAAAACAGAACTCGTTAAAGGCTAAGTAATGGAGGCGACAAAAAGTATTATTCTGGATGACAAGAAACCAGAAAGAACAACTCAGATTGGTGCTTTACTTGACCCGATATTAAAGCAAGAAAGTTGATGATCATATAACTGATTTAAGCCAAATATTCGATCAGCTGGAGAAGTACCAGATGAAGCTGAACCCAACCAAGTGCATTTTTGGCGTACAAAAAGGCATGTTCCTCGGGTACATTGTGAATCAAAGAGGTATTGAAGCAAATCTTGATAAGATAAAAGCCTTGCTAGAATTATAATCTCTAACCACCAAGAAGGAAGTGCAAAGCCTTACGGGGGACATTGCAGCTCTCAATGGATTCGTCTCCTGAGCAACTGATAGACGTCTTTCATTCTTTAAGGTGCTCATAAAGACCTTTGAGTGGAACGACGAATGTGAGAATGCGTTCTTAGAGTTGAAGAGATACTTGGGGATACCTCCTTTATTTTCCCTACCCGTGGCGGGAGAAAAATTATATTTATACTTAGCTGTTTCAAAAAGTGAAGTCAGTTCAACTTTGATACGAATAAAAAGCGGATCACAAAAACCAGTTTATTATACGAGAAAAGCATTCAGGGGAGCAAAGATCAGGTATCCAAAATTGGAGAAGTTAGCATTAACACTGATTGAGGCGAGCAGGAGGATGATACCATATTTTCAAGCCCATACAATAGTGGTATACACTGACATGCCACTCAAACAGGCTTTACATAAGCCAGAAAAATCTAGAAGATTGATGTATTGGGCAATGGAATTAGGAGAGTATGACATTATCTACGAGCCAAGATCCTCTCTCAAATGACAGGTAGTGGCGAATTTCATTGCTCAATTTACCTACCCATATATCTTCGATCAGCGGGGGGCTAATACAGAGCAATTCAAGGATGCTAGAGGATCAACATAAACTGTTCCTGATCAACTCCCAGTAAGAGAATTGTCAGAAGGGATGGCAGATAATCAACTAGAATCTTTTGGTAAGAGGACAGAGTTGAAAGATGAAGAGAGGAAGGACAAGATATTCCATCAAGGGATTTTGTCAGACAAAGGGTTTAATAATAATATCCCTATATGGAATTTATACATTGATGGTTCTTCATGTGCAACAGGTTGCGGAGCTGGAATTATTATCAATAGTCCCGATGGAATAGATATAGAATATGCTCTGTGTTTCCAATTCCAGGCTTCCAATAATGAAGCTGAGTATGAAACTGTAATTGTGGGCCTCAACTTAGCTAAATCATTGAATGCAGAGCAAGTTGTGGTGTTTAGTGATTCGCAACTAGTGGTAAATTAGATGCTCAGTCTTTATGTATAAAAATGGAAGTTTATGTTGAGGTATTTAGCTAAATCTATGGAGATTGTCTCCAATTTGGCGACTGTCCAAGTGATTAGAATACCAAGGCTGGAGAATGCAAAGGCAGATGCACTTGCTCGATTAGCTTCAGCTACGCGCACTGAGATACGAAGAATAATCCCCATTAAAATACTTGTAAACCGAAGTATTGATGAAGATTAATTGGTGAATTTTATCGCTACGGATATGGGACCTTCCTGGATGGATCCCATCAGGGTTTATATCTAAGGAAGTACTTTACCATCCGACCAAATGGCAGTTAAGAGGTTAAAGTATAAGGCTGCCAGATATGTCTTGAATAATGGAGTTCTGTACAGAAGAGGTGTGATAGCTGGTCTGCAAAGATGTGTTCATCAAGCAGAAGCTAAAGATCTAATAGAGGAAAGTCATGAAGGATCTTGTGGAGCTCACGTAGCAAGAAGAACTCTTTTATAGAGAATAAATATGCAGGGGTACTATTGGCCAATAATGCGCGCTGATTGTACAACTTATGCCAAGAAATACGATAAGTGTCAGCGATTCTCTACTATACGAAGAACTCCTCAGGCACTGCTAACACCAATCACTTCACCTTGGCCATTCGCTATGTGGGGAATAGACTTAGTCGGGTCTCTACAAACTATAAGAGGACGATTCAAATATTTGGTAGTAGCTATTGATTACTTTACAAAATGGGTGGGAGCAGAACCTCTCATTGATATGGCTTACGAAAGAATCTATCAATTCATCTCGAAGAATATTATTTGCACATATGGTTTGCCCCATGCTTTCATTACAGATCATGGTACCCAATTTGACAATGATGAGTTCGCAGCATACTGTTTATAGTCCAACATTCAAAAGGTCTATTCTGCTCCGGGTCATCCCCAAAGTAATGGGCAAATATAGGTGATGAATCGAACTCTACAGAGTGGGTTGAAGAAGCAATTGGATGATTCTAAAGGGAATTAGATTAATGAGTTGCATTTAGTGTTATGGGCCTACCAAACAACTCCTCGAACAACAATTGGGGAATCTCCTTACATATTGGCCTTTGGGAGTGAAGCAGTGATACCTGCTGAACTAGGATTACTAATCATAGGGTGCTTAACTTCAATTCTTTGGTAAGTGATTTGATGAGACGCTTGAGCTTGGACATGCTCGAAGAAGTCAGAAAAGATGCAACAATCCAAAATGCAGCTTGTCAGCAAAAGACTGCTATATTTTATAATAAAAGGGTCAAGAAGTGTGATCTCAAGGAAGGTAATTGCATGCTCAAGAAAGTAATTCAAAAGTACAATAAGTTGGAGGCCAATTGGCATGGGCCCTATCGTGTCACAACTGTTGTTCGACCTGGAACTTACAGAATAGAAACTCTTGAAGGGGAAGAATTAAAAAATGCTTGGAATGCAGAGCACCTGCGAAAATACTACCAGTAATGTAACTGTACACATACCCCATTGTTTCAGTATGAATGACAACGATGATTTTCCCATATTTGTTTGTGTTATTTTTTTTGGAGTACTAGTGATACACACTACACTTAACTCACTTTGCAGCAAATAAAAAACTTTTTCTCTCAACTAAAAGTTGGTCGGCATCAGCCCAAACATCAACAAAGTTGATCGGCATTAGCAATCACTAACTACAAGTTGGTCGGCATCAACATAACTAACAATGTTGGTACAACAATCGAGCAAGGCAAGGCCTGTTTGATAATGGGTGACCCAAGTGGCATCGAAACTAGGCAAGAAGATGGGTAAAATATCCACTGCCTAGGCACCAGGGCAATTATTTACTTAAATGATTGCTACAACTAAGCAGGAACATGGGATAAAAATAATTCCATTGCTTAGGCCTTTATGGGTGATAAATCACTACGACTAAGCAAACACATGGGGCAAAAGTTCCATTATCTAGGCAATCAAATCAACAGAGGGAAATCTGTCCATTTATATATATATATATATATATATATGTAGTGACTGACAAGTACAATAATATTATAGTTGATCTCATAAAGATTGACAAGATAAATATCATACAATTAATTTATTTCCAAGGAAATAAAATTATAAAAAGATGGTTTTTTCACTAACAATTACTAACGAAATACAAATAGCCTATTCTACTGGTTTATCTCCTTCAGATTTAGATACAGGATCCATTCCAGCTGGAGGATCATCTAAAGCAAAAGAAGACTTGATAAAGTTTAAATCTCGCAGATTCTGGTATTGCTCGAACTTGGTCGGTCAAGTAAATGTGGAGGTCGGGATATCTCAAAGTATTCGTGAAGATTGTAATCACCAAGGTATTTGGAAATCAAACATTGAGGAATGGAGCTAACTGGAATCCAGCTAACATCTAGTTTGAAAGGAGGTACTGGAAGATCGAGTAATCCAGGGTCATACCAATCCCATAATTCGGTTCCCTCCTCAACCTTCATCACAATTATCCCATTCAACCACCCCTGTTTGTATCCCTCATTGTTTAATTGCTTTAACCTGGCATCAAGATGACATAAAGCTTCATTGTATCCCCCCATCCAAAACTCTCTGGGCTGCTTGTGGAATTGATAAGTCAATCGTTCACGAAACCACTTCACCAAATTCTCTTCACTCTGCAACACAGAACTCTGATTGGAAAGTTGCTCGGTAAGGGTTTGAATTTTTTGGGACATCTCAGCCAGAGCTTGATTTTTTGCCTTTAATTGAGCAACTTGGTTTTCTAAAGCCTGTTGAGTCCTAGTCTCTTCAATGCTGCTCCAATTAGCTCTTGTTCTACCCCGGGGAGTGGATGCAGGTCTGACTCTCTTCAAAGATTCTAATTATTCCCTTACTGAGGCATTCTCAGTCTCTAAAAGGGAAAAACCTTCGTCATTAATTGGGACCAGAGCTCCAGAGGAAGAAGAAAATTTTATCTGTCTTAGTTCTTCTCGTAAGCAATGTTTTCTTCTTCCAACAGCTTAGCAATGTTTCTATGTTCCTCAACTTCAAGTTTTAGCACACTCTCTCTCTTGTTATGGGCTGAGATAAATTTGTTATAACCCCGATCAGCACTCAATTATTGGTACTTCTTCTCATAACCCTCATGCAGAAGAGCAGTGGCTTCCTTGTGTTGAAGTTGGAGTTCTTCAATTATTCCTTAAAGATCTTCAATCATTTCATAATAAGCTACGTTATTTGCTACAACCCGATCAAGCAAACATTTTAAATACTGGTAAGCATCAATTTCTTGCTCAGAGGCATCAGATCTCAGAATATTAATTATTTGTGCTTCAGTGAAATCTGCACGATCAACTTTGAAGTAATCAGTACACTTCTTCATCAACTCTGTATCCTGAGCCGACAACAGTTCCATCCTGGCAATAAACTAAAAAGGAAAAGTGAAAACAGATCAACAATAGTACAACTATATTGAACAGTAAAGGAGTAATCCAGAATAAATAATAAAGTCCATTTTATTGATTATAAGAGAAGAAGGTACAACCAAGAGTACAAAATAAAAGGGGAAACAGGGAAAAGCAACAAATTGTCCAACAACTTTACACCTTCTCCTTATTCCCTATAACATCCTAGCTAATTTTGAGGAAGGGACTGGTTACTTAGTGGGCAACTGGCATTGCTCGGTAGAAGTTGTAGTTTGCTGAATTTACTTGGAGGATTGAGGGATACTGGCAGCAAGTGTTTGTTCTACTATCATCAAAGAAGATTCATCAAACCCAGCTTCATCATCTTCTTCTTTTTTAAAGCAGGAGGAGGGACATGGACATGTCTCTGAAATAGTTCAGAGTCCTCAGTAATTTTTAGCTCCTTTAACGCTACAACCCATCCGTTCCCAAAGAACTTCAAACTTGCATACTTCATTTGAGTAGAGGCAGCAGTTATAGCTTTGTTCCATCCTTTGTCCCAGCCAGAGCTAAAGGATTTCTTCATAACAGTTTTTCTCTTCTCCCTCTCTGAGGAAACACTCTCCCTAAGTTGATCTTCAGTAGATTTAATTTTTTATCCAAGCTTTTTCTTACGCCGTTCAGCCTCTTCAAGCTTGCCCTCAGCTTCCTCCTTGCTGGAAATGACCATCTTCAATTTCTCCTCTGCCTCTTTGAAAGCATTTATGGCCAGTTGCCGCTCTACATCAACCTCTTATGCAGCATCCACAGATCTCTGTCGAGCTAGATCAGCCTCTCTGGCAGCTTCCACAACTTTTTGTTGAGTTGTCTCAGCAGACTTGATTTTATTTTCCCAAGAAGCTTTATCGTCCTTATACATCTATCGGGATTCCTCTAAAGATTTTGATAATCCAGCAAGGGCTTCTTCTACTTCACTGGAAGAGGAAGCAACTTTAATGGCTTCATCCTTCTCCAGGATATTATTGAAATACACCAAAAACTGCAAGAAGAAGAGAAACTCAAGTTAGATTATGAAAATCGAAAACATAACTAAAATGATAGGTATAATGACACTTACTGATGCAAGGTGTTGGACTTCCAAGTCAGTGACTTTTCCCCGAGGAGTGGAAGTTTCAGCAGCTTAGTAGCCAGGAAAAGTTCCAGCCCAGATCAATTTCTTAGCCAAGCCAGGAGTAATGAGTGCTGGAGAACTAGACCTCAAAGAAGGTACTTCAACCCCAGTAGGTTGAATAGTAGCATCAACGGTCGTCTCAACAAGACCCCTTCTTAATTTTTTTAAAGGAGCAACCTTTTCAATCAAAGGTGTTGTCTCTTCAATCAAAGGTGTTGTCTCTTCTCGAGCAACAACAACCCCTTCAATCAAAGGTGATGCCTCTTTTAGAGTAACAGGGGGCTTCTTACTGATCTCCTTAGTAGCCACAACTGTTCCCCCAGATGGAGAAATATCCTTTTTCTCAGTCCATTCAACTAAGACATTTTTTTATTCTCTTTGCCCCATTAACACTAGGTACAATCTTGGCAAAGAGATCAGGCATTCTCCTCTTCTTCGTCATCAGGTCAGTAATAGAAGTACTAAAATCAGAGGAAGATTCTTCAACAATTGAAGAAGATGCTGGAGACTGCTTAAGATCAATCACCAAAGGAGGGGCAAGGGGCCGAGCAATAAAAGATGAAGTGTGTTCTTATATATTAGTAAATAGGAAGCAGACCTCACGTGCTCCCCAATAATTGAGTGATGCAAACCCCAAATGAGCTTCAAATCTTTTATATTAATATCACTCTCTTTTGTGAATTTTCTTTTACTGTCAACTGCAAATCAAAAAATGGAAGAGCAAAAGTCAGTGAAACATTTTATCAAACAAAAATAGAGCTAGCTAAAAAATAAAGAACAACCTATCCTATTGCCATAAGGTGGACATCTGGGACCTTGGTACACGTCTTTCCCCTTTAATGAGGGGTGTTACCAATTTTTCACCACAACTCCATGTTCAAAATAATCCATATTAGAATCAGGGAGATTGACGACTAAAGCTCTGTTAGAAAACCTAGTTTTTAAATAAATAGTGGTATCGCTGGTGACCCATTTATAACAGTACATAATTTCGGGAATCCCTAGACGAGCTCCATGAATTTGATTCAACCTATGTACACCATTAACTACCCTCCATGTATTTGGAACTATTTTGCAGGTACAATATCAAAATATTGGCAAAATTTCAAACACAGAGGATTATGCGGGAAAGAAAAACCACATTCTGCTACAAAAATAGAGGGAAACCAATGTCCCTTAGCTAGAGAAAATAAATCAGAAGGGCAAGGAGGTTATTCCAAGACAACCCAATAAGGAATTTCAAAATCGGCTCTAAACTTATCTAATGACTCGATAAGGTAAACCACGATGATTAAAGCAAAGAAAGAAGAAATTATTACAGAAGATTAAGGAATCCGCTAAGGCAGATGACTTTAAAGAACGTTCGTAAGAAGAAAATGAGAAGACAAAGAGTTTGGAAATAAAATAGCAAAAGGTAGAAAACAATCGGATTTTACCACCGTTATATACGTTGCATCGGAAAACGAGAAAAAATAATGATCACACATGAGGACTATTGTGTTCCTGATGGTTAATCAAAGGAAAAACACGCAAATACCCAAACGTTCGTGAAAAACTCGAAATATTTACAAGTTTGCCATTTCGTGCTCAAATTGTTATACAAAGTGGAAAATTTTCACAAGTATTGCAGTTCTGTAACTAATCAAGACGTAAAAAATGTGCCCAAGCAACTTTTGAGTAAAATATTCCACACTCTCATATCAAAACCCAACTGTAAAATATTGGGGGCTTCTGTTGATACAAAAATTAGTCAGCTGACGTGGACCAAGTATATGAAGACATGTGTCATCCAGCATGGCGTAAGTTTAATGTACCAAGCTACTCAGCGTACCGAGCTACTCAGCATACCGAGCTACTCAACGTACCGAGCAACTAGTTAGGAAGATCAAACGACAAAGACATATTCAATGAACATTCTTACCATGTACAGATGTATATGCCTATTTAATAACAGCATATTGTCTATTCATATTGACATCCCAAGGGCTATAAATACATTGTAAAACCCTCATGACAGGGGTAAGCTATCATAAGCAAGCATAATCGAGATTAAAGCAAGACACCTAGTAATACAAGACAGTGGACGTGGGTCATTTCATTAAGGCTGAACCACTTTAAAAACCTCTTGTCTGATCTCTTTATTCTTATTTATCTATGATTAATTAATTATATCAAATCTAGTTTTTTACATCAACAATGACCATAGAGTCTAATCTAGATCTGAGCATAAGAAGAAGGAGAACTAAATCTGGTTTGAAGTTGGGGATCCATTGTTTAAGTCTCATTGTACCATAGGGCAAAGAACAAGCTCCCGTAGCACAAATTCGTCTTTTATATACATCTCCATCAATATAGATGTCAAAGTATCCATTTCCAAGGGGTACCAATCTTCAATTGAGATTAAGTTTCTAAATCTTTTGAAGATTAGTCTTGAGCACTTGAAGAAATGGAAAGATTAAATTCTTACCCAAAGTCAATTTCCCAATCAAATTTTTCTGAAAACCTTGTAATTGTTCTTGATACAAATTCTCATTGATCTGAACATATGATTTCTTACCATGGGTTTATGGAGGTTTGAGAAAAACGTTAATGAAGATATGTCCATTTCAACATAGGTTTTAGCATTATCTGAGTGTGGATTAGGTTTCTTTTCTTTATCGATTATTGTAGCTGACTTACCAGTGTCATTTGCTTTTTTGGAATTCAGAACATTAATCTCTTCTACCTTCAATTGATCAGTGTTTTCAGTAGTAGAGGATTGAATTGGTTAATTTTTATTGGATGATTAAGAAGGATTATCCCACACTGTGACAATTGTAGAAACGAATTCATAGTAAAAGGAGAAAAAATCTAGAGAGATGTTAAACTCTCTTTCTCTCTCTCTAGAATCCATCTCTCCCAAGATCATTTATTTGTCTACCTATGAAAAACATGTTAAACCTTTGAAATTAGTTACTTGCATATTGAGACATTGTTGCGAATAACATTTAATACCCCTCTCATAGGTTAAGAAAATACCCCATAATCAATAAATCCTTGCATACAAAATCCTAGTTAATAACACAGTGGTTCAATATCCCGACCCCGAGTAAAGACCAAATTTTTGTAAGATTTTACCCGAACCAATTAAGTTGTGAAAAATTGAATAAGGTTGCATTCATGACATTTTCCTTGTGTAAAAATAGGTCATTTCATTGCCTTTACATCGAACCAATGTAGTATTTTGAAAAGGCATCAGTCGTTACAATTGCCTCGAATCCTAATTTCCTTTTTGTTGCCTTTATAACGAACCAAACTAGGTTTATCAAAAGCCTTTATTGTGACATTTACCCCAAATATTCATTTCATTTTCTTTGCCTTTACAATGAACCAAGCTAGGCTTTATGAAAAGGCTTTAGTAGTGACATTTTCGTTGAATATTCATTTCATTTTCGTTATGTTTTAAGAAAATTTAATTTATTAACTCGACTTCTATGCCCCGAATCAATGTTATATACCTTCTTTCATATATGGAATTTAGTTACTTTCTATATACCATATAACTTCCTTCATGTGTGCATTTATTTATGACTAATCATATTGAAGTTACAACACACCATGAAAGTTGTCAGCAATGGTTGTGGTCACCCTAACACTAATGAAAGTAGCCAAAATAATTTGTTTGAGGTGATTTTTATGGCACATGTACCTTTTTTTTAAACCTTGAAAAGCTTAACCTCGAGACATGAGCGACTCTATAGTTTTTGGGGCCTTAGGTGAAAAAACCAAAATCGAGGCTCTTTTAAATAAATAAAAAATCAAATTAAAAAAATATGTTTTTCTCGCATTTTTCGATGTAAAACCAATTGTAATATACCAAACTAATTTTAATATACTAAAATCAAAATTACCATGAAAAAATGTATTAGGTATAGGGGGATGGTCTCCAAGAGGATCCCCAATGTCAACAAGATAATCATCAAATGTCAATGTTTCACCCGGTCTGAAAATATCATTTGTCCTAAAAAGTCTACTTCCTAACAATTTCTCACATTCATCGTAGACCATGACTTGTGGAACGGTTAAAAACAAGAAAAATGCTAAAATAACATACAATCACTATGTGTCAAAAAATTCACAGTTATAATCCTACATCTTTGGACTATTCCAAATTGGTACCGTATTAACATGTTATTTTTCATGAATTATGAGACCTTGTAAGTGAATTTACCATTTTAGAATTCACGAGCAGCACAATCGAAACTTAAATTGATTAAAATGATTGAAATAATTAGTTTCAATGTGATTTCAACATTATTGATCACTATCTCGAGTGTTAACGTGAAAACTTCGGATAATTTGATTGTGAAATTTGTATAAGGTTTGAATGAAAAAATGATTTAAGAGAGAAAATAATTTGAGAAAAAATAACGATGGGTCTGATTTAAACGTGTAAAAATTATTTATATCATTGCTCTTATATAAAAAAAAAACAAAAAAAAACAAAGGTTTGTTTGTGTGATGTTATGCCGTGGTAATAATTGGGATTCTGTTAGCCGTCACCAGTCCCCTCGATTATAATTGAAGGCGGGCAGTGGCATTCTGGCAATTCAATTAAGAGACAAGGGTAGTTACGGCGTGGGTGTCTCTGAATGGTGCTATTATAGCTAACGGACGAAGTACGAAAACCGGGGACCTGGGAGACATCATACAGAACTGTCGGAGAGACAACTACCCACCCAGGACTCTCCCTCCAAACCTTCAAACCCCCCCCCCCCCCCCCCGCCCCCCCCCCCCCCTCTCTCTCTCTCTCTCTCTATATATATATATATATATATATATATATATACACACACACACACACACACACACGCATAACATATATAACTCAATTTCCCAAAATTACCCCTCACCCCGTCTCCCTCTGTGGCCTAACCACAACTATGGCCGACTATTTTGGTGGTTAGCATAAGCTTCACAAGCTTGCATGTAAGCTTTCAATACTTATATACTCTTTAGTAAAACATCACTTTTTTGTTTATTTTATTATTATTAGCCTGACTATGCATATATATATTTATGTTTGTTTTTAGTTTATTAAGATCCTCTTACTCCTCTAGATCCTTTATTTTATGCTTCAACTTTAAAAAAAAAAAAAATATTGTAGTCATTAGGGTTTTCGTGATCATTCGTGATTGGACAAAGCTCAGTGGAGTCTCTAATTGAATTAGATTTGTTGAAGTAATGGTACTTTGACGGGTTTATTTTTTATGCAGCATTAATGTATTAACTAAGGTTAGTTGGACCACTAAAGCTTAGAGCTCTGGAATAAAAAATGATAAGTTAGCAGTTGCTTTCTTTATTTGTAATAATTCGGAAAGACCTATGGGGATCTTATATGGATGGTCCAAACACAAATACTTCAAATTTTATTTTATTTTTCAAATTAAATTAAACTTAAAGGCCCAGTTTGGTTGCGCAAATTGTTTGATTATGTAAATTGGTTCATTGTGAATTAGTGAATTATAAATGAGTGAATTTGAAATGAGTTAAATCCAATTTTACACAATGTTTGGTAATTTGAAATTGATGTTAAGGTTGTATGAAAAAAAGATAAAAACAAATCAAGAGGGAGAGGGGGAGGGAGAGGGGGAGGGGGAGGGGGAGGAGAAGAGGGAGAGGGGACATGCACTTAATGTGACTCCTATTTCGAATGGATTCATTTCACATTTTTTGTGAAATGGTCCAATTTCAAATTTTGCACATGAGCTAAAATTGGACAATTAATGAATCATCTCATTAATGAAACCAAACACAATTAATGAGTCAATTTGTAAATGGAACAATTTATTAATGATTCAATTTACAATTTTGGGACAACCAAACGGGGCGAAACAGATTAATCCAATTAAAACAAAGCACCGATAGTCGTGATTAAACAGTTTGTCAAATTTCATCTTAAGAAAACATGCATTTAGGTGATCGCAAGAATAAAATAAAGGGTCATATACTAAATAGTCCCTCGAACTTTTTTTAATACACGTTTAGTCCAAGCCTTTGTATTTTGCACCAAAAAGTCCTTCACCATGCCAAAAAGGCTTTACAATGCCGCTGGCGCGGACCTTTAAAGATAAGAGAATAAGGGACTTTTTTGTGCAAAATAAAAGGCTTGGACTAAATGCGTATTAAAAAATGTTTGAGGGACTTTTTGGTATTTGATCCTAAAATAAAGCAACAAGCAACAAACCACATACCACAAACTACAACACTTAATGTACGAGGAAAATCCAAAATGAGAAAAATCTCGGACGGTCCACCCACGCAAATTTTACCATGTACGAAATTACACAAGAACACGACAAAAGACTTACACTACCGACTTGATGCCCTTGCAAGCTATGGCGCTCTTCGTTACTTCTACCTCTGCACAGTGACACGCAAGAGTTCCCCGCGAAGCTGCCACAACGTGTGAGTCCACACAGGCTTCAATATCCCGCGATACATGCTCAGCAACCGTCGATGAATCGAACACGGAGTCCACCGTGTATAATCATCAAACATATACAGAGTCCACCGCACATAACACGAAACATTACTCAACAAAATGAAGAGTAAACTTTGGTGCACAAACAAGATCTCAAGGCATATAAAGATTGAATATTGGATCTTAAACTAGCGGGTGAAAATTAGGGTTTGGAGGCTTTTGGTTATAGATTGGAAATTGATTTTCACCAAAATTCTCAACTGAAAAAGTTCCTAGCACGCCTATTTATACGAAACACGATTTTCGAGGCTAGGGAAACTCATTCGAATGAAAACGGTAGGTTTGTTCGAACGAAGTCACTAATCTCGTTCGAATACAAAACCATCTCATTCGAACGAACTAGCATATCTCGTTCGAACAGACTCCGAACGAGATTCTGTTGTCAAGCAGATGAAACTCGTTTGAACTTCGTTTCAAGGTCGTTCTAACGAAATTCACTAACTCGTTGGAGCGAACATATCAATCTCGTTTGAACAACTATAAAAAAATATTTTTCTTCTATGAAAATCCGTTTTATAAAAATAAGCCTCAAACAAGATAAACAAACACCCAACATAAAATGCAAGGATCAAAATAATACGCATTTATACCTTACGAGATCCTTGAACGTTGAAGACGAAATGTGGTACGAAATCCTACACTTAACTTGGCCGCTATGGTCTTCAATCAAACACGATAACCAGTTCAAGTCTTAACCTATGACTCAAAGGTTTTGTTCAAACGGAATTAAGTTAAAACCTACAAATTGACCTCGATGTGGAAATTTGTCCTTACAAATTCATTAACTGTACAATAAACTTATGTTGCTAAGATGGAACAGAAAATTAGTTGATGTGATAGTTGGTAAAGGTAGTAGTGGAATTAGGGTTATTCTAGAATCTATAAGGAGGTTTATTTATTTATGTTGTAAGATTTGAAACGTATTTAGTGTTCCAACCGTTTCATAATTTTTACTGTTTGGGTTCAGGAAATTATGGCGGGAAACAGAAAAGAGAGGGACCCGATTGGGGATTTCTCTAAAGGAGTGCAGACGTCATCTGGTTGCATTAGTCCTGGAAAGAAGAGTTTTGAAGGGAATGATTCTATCTCATATGCTAATATTCTTCGGTCCAGGAACAAATTTGTTGATGCTCTTGCTATTTATGAAAGTGTGGCGGAGAAAGATAGTGGAAATGTTGAAGCTCACATTGGCAAGGGGATTTGCCTGCAGATGCAAAGTAATGGAAGGCTTGCTTTTGAGAGTTTTGCGGAAGCCATTAGATTGGACCCAAAAAATGCATGCGCCCTCACACATTGTGGCCTTTTGTACAAAGACGAAGGTCTCCTAGTGGAGGCTGCTGAGGTATGCTTGTTGCAACTTTTTAACTATTTTCATGCTGGATGAAGCAGTCATGTTTCTGTTATCAATGTGAAAGTTAATGTAGTAGTCATATGTTTGCTTTAGTGATGTTCAATGGTATCCTAATTGGGCATTAGCGTTTGATGAATGATATTTTTATGAGAGTAGCCTAATCTGCTCGACTTTGATGAATGTGTTACACATCGTTACAACTTCAAAAATTTGTTCTGCATATAGAGTTCTTGTGACAGATAACCAATTTTTTTTTGATCGGGAATAATCGACCTTTATAAAAGATGAAAAGATAAAACATACAAGCTGTAGTGGACTAGCACCCCACAAAAACTAAAATAAAAAGAGAACCAAATTAGATATGTACAAAAAGATCAGAGAAAAGGAAGAGAATAATGAAGTGACCACTCTTGAGCACTGCTGCCCCTACCCTCTATTCTGAAACCAGCTCAAGCACCAAAATTGATTCTCTCACCCTAGCAATAACACAAAACAATCCCAATTATAACACATGCGATCCAGTTATTGATAATGGATGAAATGAAACATGGATTCCCTTAAAACAAACCGAGGTCGAAACCCATAGTGAATCATAAAATTTGATGATTTACCACATTTCTTCTTTAGACACCTGCTTTCCTTAAAAAATTCTATGATATCTTTCCTTCCAAATGTTCCAAGACAAGGATTACACATATCCAAAGAGCTCTAACCTTTTTACACTCCCCTTCAAACATAATGTTTATGCTCAACCATTGATGCTAAGATGAAGAGAGAACCCTACCACATTAAGCTCCCTGTAAATCTTTCCCAACAAAAGTCAGCCAGGTCACAATGAAGAATGTGATCGATAGTTTTGTTGTCTTTCTTGCAAAGAATACAGTAAGATACACATGTTTTTTTGCCTTTTTAGTTGAATCAAATCACGTGTGACCTTACCATGGGCTGTCAAGTGCCAACCATAAAAAAATCTGGACTTTTGAAAGTCCACCTTTTAAAATTATTTTATATGGACCATAAAATGGAAGGGATAGAGAATTAATGAGAATATAACCAATTATCACACACACTACTTTAAGTTTATTTAATGCATTTTGGGACTGGCACAAGATGTAGACTATTGATTATCCATCTCCTTTTCAAATCATTTTATGTGAACCAAAGAATGGAGGGTATAAAGAATCAGTGAGAATGTAACACATGGCCACACACTACTACAAGTTTCATTGAATGCATTTTGGAACTGGCACAAGATACAACTCATGTTTGGCTTTTATAATACACATTAAATTCTGATGCCCTTTGCTTGTCTCCCCTCATCCCTCTTCCTTTTGTGCAACTTGTGCAGAAGTAGGTTTGTGATATTGTTTATAGGCTTCTTTGAGTGTCCTGGTGAGTGCAGTGGTGAGTGCGGATTTGGGGGTCCAAACGTACCTTTAGGGGGCTTGGATAGCCCAAGATATAAAAGATGTGGTTAGTAAAGTTTCTATTATTAAATTTGTCCTACGTTCAAGTGCACTGTCTTTTTAATATTAAAAAAACATTGAAAGACGCGTGCTATGTACAAACAAACGGTTTTCTTCTTATTTTTGATTTGGTATCCGTTCAGTTTTAGTCTTGGGAAAGACAAAACGTTAACAGTATTCCTATTATTAAATTTGTCCTACGTTCAAGTGCACTGTCTTTTTATTATGTGAACTTATCATCGAAAGATGCACGTTCGTGCTATGTACACACAACACAGTTTTGGTCAAGACTTGTCTTCTTATTTTTGATTTGATATCAGCTCAGTTTTAGTCTTGGGAAAGACAAAGACGTTAACAGTATAAATTATCAATGAAAAGTTGAAAAAAACAGAAATAGTTTGATTCCTTGGTTGGGTGACTTCGCAATTCACCCATATTTTGGCCATTTTGGTTAAACTTCCCGAGTCACATCGAGTTGAGTTAATTTTGTCAACATAAAGATATAATTTATGAAGAGTTGTAAGAGGCGAAAGGCGCACCAAGGCGCAAAGGTCTCCGTGGAGCCCGTGCCTTGGTGCGAGCAAAAGGTGAGGACTAAAGCGAGGCGCACTTTTTACAGAAATTAATAAAAATAAATTTTCCATTCAAAATTGCGTGTGTGTATATATGTATGTATATTCTCGCACAAAGACAAAAGGCTAAATATGCAATAAACATATTTTAGTATAAAAAAAGAATATAATTGTGAAGATATATAATAGGGTAGGAAATTGTTACTATACTTCAAAACTAGTGGTGTATATGATATTTGTTGAGCTTCATTCAAGTTCTGTATTCTTGAAACAGTACACCTGAGTAAAGTCAGTAAAAAATTCTTGATGAAGAGCATGCCACAAAAGAAAATGGGTAATTTGGGAGTATGGAACCCACTTAATATATTTTTTCCAACCTATTATCTATCCATTCTCCACTTTTTGGCTTTAGTAAATAAGAGACTTGATTAATTATCAAAACAAATTTTGTGAAAATAAAATGACCTTGAATTGTCACATGGTGGTTGTAATTCTTCTGCAAGTTAGTGAACTAATGTGGGCTTGGAATTTCATGAACTTAGTTTGTTTAGTCAAGTTTTATAGTGGAAAGTGGTTTTGGAGGTTTGTCAAAGACATGAATAGGTTGTGGTGGAGAGTCATTGTTGGTAGGTTTGGTACCATTCAACTGGGTTTGGTTTAGTTGGTTATCTGGAAGATTAGTTCTTGACATGGGGTGGGTCTATCGAATTCCATTTCGAAAGGGTAGGGAAATATTTATGCAATATGTCCTTCATGGTGGTGAGTGGTCAGAAGAGAGCATTTTAAAAAAATCCTATTGTGGGGTGATATCCGTTTGTGTGAGATTTTTGACATGAGGGGGCCGGTAGTGATGTAAATCATGTCTCTCTTCTCTGGGTGAGGTGGTTCATTGGAACCTAAGATTCAAAAGGCATTATTGGGAGTGGGCTTTAGAGTTTATTGACTATTTTCCAAGTTTGTTCTTAGAGCTCCCCAGCACGCGTCACAACCTCTGCCTCTGTCTTTGAAAAGTCGAACTACCTCTGACTTTAAAAAAAAAAAAACGGACCAATATCTCATTCAAAACAATCAAAAGACAAATGGTTACCCAAACCTCTCCGCCTTCTGTCTAAAAAAATGAGCGTTTTTTCTTCTTTTTTTTTTCTTTTTTTTCTTAGTATCTAAAAAAAATAGTATTTTAGTTTGCATATATTTAGACATATTTTAAGGTACGTACTATTTTAGTATTTTTAATTGCCTTGTTATAGTTAAAAATGTTAAAATATATTAAAAAAGGTCTAAACGCCTAAGGCCCGCCTAGGCTTAAGACTTGGCCTCCACGCCTCGATCACGCCCCACGTTTTTTAGAACCTTGCTTTTTGTGTACTTCTTGTGTACATGGGTTCCTCTCCTTTTCGATCAATCTCTAGCTAATGGGTCAATGGGTCAGATCAAATCTTGTTTAATGTTAATGTTACTTGTAAAGTTCTAATGTTAGTTTGGGTAATGTGATGTGATATTAGTAGTATTTTATTTATGCTTCTTGGATTTAGGACTTAAGGGTGTTTTGATAATTTAGTTTATTGTGCCGTAGAATGGGCTGTCTTGTTGGGCTTGACTTAAGTTGCTTTTATATATTTTGGGCTAGTTTGAAGGGTTCATTGTGACCAAGTAAAAATACTGAGTCTTTTAGAAAGTGCAAGTCTTCTAGTCACACTTGGACGGGAAGAATCGTTGGCAATCAATTCACTCCCTCTCTTCTCCTGCCTTTTTTCATTTTTTATTTTATTTCAATAATATCAAACCTATCCCAAGAAACATTAAGATTTTGGTATTGCATTTATGATATATTACATCTTTTCTTTGAGTAAGTTCCTGATGTACGGTGCAATCTTATTTTAGGATTTAATTATAACGTATTCTAGATAATTCTTTTTCCTTTCTATTTGTTTTTTAAATAAGTTACTATCTATGGAAACACGGATTCTTCAAAATGGTAACGAATTCGAATCGCACCCGAATCCAATGTGAATCTCACCTAATTTTCCTCCGATTCGCACCCACCGCGTATCCAATTAATTTTATTAAATTTGACGATGGATTCTTAAGAATCGTGATTTTTCTCTTGAAGAATACTAAGGTCAACCAATATTTCTTGTATTTTTTTTATCAACGTCCTTTGTGAAGCCACGATGATATATAGTCTAAATTGGATGAAACTTTGAGAAGGAGAGAGGGTGAGAGTTGGCCGTGACAGAGATATTCGAGAGTTAGAAAGATACAAATTGAATTGAAAATCATTGACGTGGATGTTATCGATGTTGATCTTCAACATGGTTCAAAGTTTCGGCCGAGTCAACTTGGTATCGATCGAGTTGACTCGGTCTCGTATGGCAGCGATCCGATTCCATGAGGCGAATAAAAAAAATGTAAGGAATCGTAACATATCGGCGAGTGCGAGTAGTGCGAGTTTATTCGGTGTGGTATCGCCGATACAAAAGACTTTTTGAAATATCGACCGAAGAATCTAACCTTTGAAATATTAGTTCACCTTTGAAGGAGTTGTAGTTGGGTGTTGTCAAAACCTCATTTTTACTTAAAAACCTAGGTCGCCGGAGCTTACGGAAGTGGCCGGAGCTTTTTGATTGAGTCGTCGACACTCTTCTTTTGTCCATTCCTCTTCGCACAATAGGTTTGTATTTGATGTTTAGTTTTTTTAACTTAAGCGGGACATTTGCATGTGTTTGATTTTCCCATATAAATAGTAAGTCTTGGTTTTTTGTTATGTTTGGTTGTTTGGTCTTCACACATATCTTTTTAAATTGTACAAGTTTTTTTTAAAAAAATTAAGTTGTTTTGTTAAAAAATAAATGTTTTGTACAAATAATTAAGTTAAATTCATAAAAACAAAGTAAACTCAATTTTATAAAAAAATTAGAAAAACACTATTGTTATAAAAGTATTTGTGAAAATAATTAAAGCAAGGTTCTAAAAGGTGTGAGGCGTAGAGGTCAAGCCTCAAGCCTTAGGAGCCTAGGCGTATAAAGGCGTTTTCCCTTTTTTTTATTATTTTAATTATTTTAAGGCTAGTAATATAATAAAATAATACGTACCTTAAAGTTTAAAAATAGATCCGTATGTTTGGCAGCCATCTTTCTCATATAAATGCTCCATAATCAATATATAAAATGTATTTCTCAACATTTAATAAGCAATATACAAAATGTTTATTTCATAATTCAATAATCAATATCAATAATCATTCAATAATCGATAATCGATAATCAATACAAAATGATTCAGTATAAAAAAATGTATTTTTCACCTAAAAACTTTTAAATGAAGCATATAGACCTTCGGTCGGAAGTCGGTCGGTAATGTTAGGTTTTTTTTTGGACGAGAGGCAGAGAGGTTTGGGATACCATTTGTCTTTTGATTATTTTGAATGAGATAGTGGTTCGTTTTTTTAAAAAGTCTTTAAAAGGTGATATCATCTCACTAAAGCATTTTTCTTTTAAAAAAAAGTGCATCTTAAGCCTTTTACGAAGAATAAGGCGTAAAAAACTTAAAGCGGGGCGTTTCTCCCAAGCCTAGGCGCGCTTTTTAGAACACTGAATTAAAGTTATAATATTAAAAAAAGTGAATTTAATTTTGTAAAAATAAGGGTCATTCGGCGAAAGTTCCCTCGTAAAGTAAGTTGTATTGTCAAAAATAAAAATCGGGACAAATAATTAAAGTCAAATTATATATATATATATATATATTTTAAAAAAGCAAACTGTTTGTGTACAATTAATAGTAAAATGGTTTGCAAAAAATAGTAAACTTCTTGTAGATTTTTAATAAATTAGTTCTTGGAATTTTTTTTACCATTTTTTTTTCTAAAAGATGGTAGAAATCTAAATTTTGTTTAATAGTTAATTTTCTCTACAAAATCAATTTATTTACAGCTCGCTTATGTTTTAAAGTTTTTTTTACCAAAAACATGTTTAAAGGGAATTTATGTTTATATATTAATTTTTTTGTATAAAATTAATAATATTTACAACTCACTTATGTTTAAAAATTCTTTTTTTATGTACAAAATTAAAAAAATGGTCACAACTCACTTAACTTATGCACAAATAATATTTAAAAATGGTCACAACTCACTTGATTTATGTTTTGTACCAAATTCCTAAAACTTATGTACAAATAATGTTTTGTCTTTTAAAAAAAATAGTGTTCAAATATTGTTTAATAATTCTAAACATTCCAAAAAATAATATTTTGTACAAAATTCCTAAAACTTGTGTATAAATAATGTTTTGTACAAATAATGATGTTTAGTAATTCTAAAAATTCCTAAAATAAATGTCTTGTTCAATTTTTATAAAACTTGTGTACAAATAATGTTTAGAACGCTAAAAAATAATGTTATTATGGAATATTGAATCTGACAAGTTCGTCGCACTTCTGTATAACCAATTGTACAATGCAATGCATATTAAAGGATGATTTTGAAAGTATTTGATTGGTCCACATCGCTAATCTTATTTTTTTAAAAATTTCTATATTTTTTTCGTAATTTTTTGCGCTCTCTAAATAGCATATCTTTGTGTATCGTCCGATACTGCAACCGATATCGCGACTGAGTTAAAAATCAGGTGTCCGATACCGGGACCGATACTGAGACTTTGAACCATGATCTTCAAGCTTAAGATTGCCGTGTTATTACAAATCAACTTTCAACATTTTTCGAGCTCAAGTGGTGACACCGAATAATAGTTCCATAATGATTTACAAAAGTGTGGTCGAAAGTATTTATTAATTTGATTTGTAGTGGGAAGTTATTTGAGATTAGATCTGTTTCAAGATATTATCACCTAAATCTTTTCTGTCATTGTCCATTGTTTTATGTTGGAGATTTTAAAAAGTAGTTATTAATTTGTATGAAGCCTAAATATATTTTATATTTTTATTTTATATCCCAACGCACTCGAATCCTACTTTTTAAAGATTTTTCGAATTGCCGCACCCGCATCATGTCGCACCCGTATTTGTACTTCATAGGTTACTATGCACAAACCCAAACCAGTCCCTGACCCAGAAGTTTGACCATGTTTAGCCCAAATAAACCTGAAACCACTCCTTACTTTGGCCTTTTGTTAAATGCGTTAAACCTCATATGAACATCCATAAAAGGTTGAGAGCTATGGGGTAGGGATGTATCATAGAATAGATTTAAGTTAAGTAGGTTAAGCATATGTCAAAGTTAAGTTCAAGTTTCCATACATCACAGAGAATGCCTGATGTATATGGGAAATCATGGATTTTATTGTATTTTTCTTTATTTTATTTTCATGTCTAGTTTAGTAATTTTTCCTTTTATAAGTAATTTAGGGTAATATTCCCTTGGAATATTCTAGTGTGCCATATTTAGTCATTTTACTTTTTATAGTTATCTTGGCTAGCAAGATGACTTAGCCTATAAATAAGGTCATTGGTCTCCTTTTGTATTCACTAGTTTATTTTGAGAGATGAATGAGAATTAGAAATTGGGCTTTGGCCTCTAAATTATTGTTGTTGTTGTGTAGTTTTTAGATTAAATCGCTTTCGCTCCCCAACTACACACCAGTGCCATTTGGTGTGAAACAGTATTTCGTAGCCATTTAAGTTACCAAACGACATTGGTATGGCTGTGTAATTACCAAACAGTGTCATCATTTCCATATGAAACGAATCATCCTATCAATCAGCTTGTCAATACCATGAAATTGCCGAACTGTACACACTATTGTAATATGTAGTATATATACCAAGTTAGCATTCTTGTGGATTTTATATTCATAATGCAGTCTTAGGCTTGAAAGGTCAACATGAAGCTTGCCCCCAATATATCTTCTCTAACTACAGCAATTATAACACCCAGGTCCAATGGTACTCACAACTAATGGATGTGAGTTGCAAAACTACACCACTCTGGCTCGGGGGAAGACGTGGATAAAGGGGAGCCCTTTGGTCTAAAGCGTCTTCCTGAAAGTGCGAAATATTTGTATCTTAAATGTATATTTATATATATTTTTGTTACAGTTGCCTTTTTGGGTTTCCAAGTACTAGGTTCTAGCGATGAGTTCTCCTTGCAGCCTTTATAATCCACTCTAATGTGTAATTATTTTTCTGCACACTTAGTTTAGACCATGAATTCAATCCAAATGTGATTCATCTGAAATTGCGTTGGGAATGAGCTTGAGCTAAATTTCCATTGATCAGCTGACCTTGCATGGTCACGGTTTGATGTTGTCTGTCCTAATTCACACTCCTTGCTATAAGCCCACAACTTGTTATGCATGCTTTGTATTAGTCCATAAACTCCTCATTTTGTTATATTTGTAGATATGAAAATTGTATATTTATAAATATATGATTTTTTTATTAATTTTCTCTTCTAGGAAGGTCACATTGATGTGGTCATAGATGTTCTAATAACTATTAATCTGTATATTATAAGTTTTGCGTGCTTGTAACACGTGAGATGCTGCATGTATTGTGATGAATATTCTAATTACTGCTCGTTTAGAACTTTTAATTATTGATCCACAATTTTATTCTTGCATACAGTAACCATATTCTATCAATTTTACCTGATGCAGTCATATCAAAAGGCTCTGAGAGCTGACCCGTCGTACAAACCAGCAGCAGAATGCCTAGCCATTGTATTAACTGATCTGGGAACCAGCTTGAAGCTTGCCGGAAACACTCAGGAGGGAGTTCAGAAGTATTATGAGGCTATCAAAATAGATCCACGTTATGCTGTAATTTCATGTTCCATCTACTTGCTGCTTCCTGATAAAGCTCACTTAAAATTCACTTATGTTTGTATTCTGATGTATGGAAGTTTTACGTGCAGCCTGCATATTATAACCTCGGTGTTGTTTATTCTGAAATGATGCAATATGATGTGGCCCTAAATTGCTACGAAAAGGCTGCTTTGGAGAGACCCATGTATGCTGAAGCATATTGCAACATGGGTGTCATTTATAAAAATCGTGGAGATTTGGAGTCAGCTATTGCCTGCTATGAGAGGTAGCCTGTTATGTTTTCAAATATTTGGTATGCGGCTGGAAGTTTTCTACTACTGATCATCTGTGTGCTTTGTTGCTGTGCTGTCTCAGGTGTTTGGCTGTGTGTCCAAACTTTGAGATTGCAAAGAATAACATGGCTATTGCCTTAACAGATTTGGGCACAAAGGTGCTTTTAAGATGTTTTATTTGCCCCCTCCTAGTGCTCGTCTTCATTTAGTCAGAATTTAAACTGCATTATGTTGGTTCAAGTTTTTATGGCCTACAATATTTTCGGCATTCCCTTGAAATCTGAAATGGTATTACTAATGATTTATGAGTCGTGGCAGAATCACAGTCTTCTACAAAGATAGGATATTCAGATGCCATTTTTGTAGTTTGTGTTGCTAGTACATAATACCCTGACCCCATCCCACCGCACCCCAAAAAAGATTAGAGAGAGAAACAATTTCTTATCCTAAATGTTAGCCTTTCATTCATTGTGTAGAAGGGTACTCCCGGAACCCTAAAACTCAAAGGGTCTAACTGAGCAACAACATCTCTCAATAGTTTTATCCGAGCTGTGACGTGATCACACTGGGTGCTATGCCAACTGTCAGGGTATGCTAATTAAGACCCCAATTTATTAATAATAATAATAATATTTTACATTATTGGAATTGAAACTTATATTGATAACAAAAACTTTGTACAAAGAAAGAGTGGACAAGAAGTCCATCAACAAATTACAAGAAGGATAAAAGAACAAGACATTATGAAAACGCTAGAACATAAAAAAAAACAAGACTCTATTATCAACTATTCGGCCCTTAATAATCAGTCGCACCTTGAATTCTGCCCCAGCCTCCAGACTACAGCCCAATTTACCATTAAAACATGGCTGCATCTACAGGAAAATGCCAGAAGAACATTCTCATCATGCTGTAACATTGTCTCATTCAATAACATTCAAGACAATATCATATGTTTGAAAGGTTTCATCCAGGATGCCCATGAATTTATCACTCTTTCCTACATCCATTCTTTCACAATCACTTTTTTTTTTATATTTTATATTAAATTTTAATGTTCCTTTCCTCCCAGACTGACAAAATCAGCGCTAGAAATGCTTATTAATATTTTTCCTTGGAATATGCTCTTCTCTGAATCACCTCCATGATCATAAGGTCTTGAATCTTTCACAGCAAATTACATACAATATGCAGCTCATTGAACACTGTGCTCCACAGGAAGCAGTCAATCTGCGATCTTGAAAAAAATGATCAAGGCACTCTCCCTCTTCCTTGCAAATAATACAACAATGGGGTGAGATACACTTATTCGAACTCCTCTCTTGCAAGAAATCAATGTTAATCTTGGTGTGAGTCAAACCACTAAAAAACCAGAACTTCAGTTGGAATCCATGCTGCTCATATGAATCTAATCGTGAAAATTGTAAGGATGAGGACAAATTCGACAAGGATTGGAAATATGAGTCACAAAATAAAACCCCCCATTTAGATTCCATGTTTTCCCATCTTTGTACTCCAGACACAACCTAAACCGTAACATTTGACTACATTGGGAGAGCTATCCCCAACTGTCGGGGTGCTAACCAAGACCCCCATAAAGCTCAATGATTTTATCCGAGCCATGACATTTGACCACACTAATGCTATCCCTAAAAGTTAGGTCGCTAACTGAGGCCCTCAAACAATATCGCTTGAGAAATCACATGTAGATGAGATTGTGTAGAAGAATTTCATGTTGTACGGATCCTTATTTAGGGATCTTGTTCCTTGATTTAGGGATCATTGTTTTAATGTTTCTAGTTTTAAGGATCCCGGTTTTAGGAATCTACTTTATTCCTTTTTAGCCTAGTTTGTACACTACATAAATATGTACCATTCTTCTTCTATGAAAAAAAATAAAAATAAAATTCTTTTCACATGGTGTCAAAGCCCTAGGTCTTTATTTCTCAGCCCTCATTGCTGATTTTCTCTGTTTCCCAGCCTTCATTGCTGAATATTCTTCTTGGCCTTCATTGCCATTTTAGATTATTGTTTGGCAGTTTTTTTTTCTTCGCCATTTATTGTTCTTCTTGCTGCCAGTTATTGTTATTGTTGTTGTCTTAAAAAAAAAGAGGTTCTTGTTCAGCCTTAATTGCCGAACCCAGAGAAGTTGTTCAACCTTAATAGCTGATTTTTTTTTAACCATCGTCCTTCATCGCCGAAACAAAATGACGAAGATTGGAGAAAGTGGTGTCAAACAAAGGGAGAATTGCAGCAGATTCAGGCAGCGTATAAGTTGAATGGAAAGAATTACCTATAATGGTTCCAACTTGTTCGCACCCTTCTAAAGGGAAAGGGCAAGGTGAGCCACCTTCTCGGAACAGGACCGAAGCAGGAGGACCCTTGGTTTAATACTTGGAACGAGGAAGATTCAATGATCATGACGTAGTCGTGGAACTCTATGACACCTGAGATCAGTGATACTTGCATGTTTTTGAACACTGCAAAGGATATTTGGGAGGTTTTCCAACAAATGTATTCAGAGGCTAAGGATGCAGCCCAAGTGTATGAGATCAAAGTTAAAATTGGTGGAAACAAAACTGTTACAGAATATGCTAACATGCTAAAAAGATATGTGGCAGTAACCGAATCATTATCAATGTATTAAGACAAAGTGCCCCGATGATGCGATAATACTGAAGAACTACATTGAGAAGGACCGAGTCTATGACTTTCTTCTTGGTCTCAATATTAAATTCGATCAAGTTAAAATCCAAATAAGTTCCATCTCTGAATGAGGTCATCTCGAGGAAAGCAGGAGAGGAGTCATGCTTGAACCCCAGACCTTGGAAAGCTCAGTTATGGTAGCATGCAGTAGCAATAATCCAAAAACAGGAGTGAAACAATCAGGAAATCCTACGAATGGAAGGGTAGATCTGTTTACAACTCCGAGCCGTGATAGTAAGGACAATTTGTGTTGTATCTACTGTAAGAAGTCAAGACACACTCGGAAAAAGTGTTTAAAGTTCCATGGCAAACCCTCTACATCCAACAAAGAGTGGGGATACAGGGGGGGCAACAGAGAAATAATGGGTAGGCATACGTAACTACAATGCAATCAGGGGAAACGAGGCCTCAGGAGCAAGGATATTTTAGCCGGGATGAAATTGAAAAGCTGAGAGCATTGCTTGGAATATATAAAAAGTTCCTCAGGACTTGCTCACTGGCACATTCAAGTGAGTAGGATATTTTAACCGGGATGAAATTGAAAAGCTGAGAGCATTGCTTGGAATATATAAAAAGTTCCTCAGGACTTGCTCACTGGCACATTCAAGTGAGGCTATTTCCATTGGATTAAATGTCTCGGATGAAACATTGTCAACTCTTGGGCCATGGACTCAGGAGCCATCGACCACTTGACACACATCGAAAAAGTTTAGCACATATACACTTTGCTCAATCATTAGAAAAATTGCCACAACAGATGGTTCATTAACCACAGTAGCAGGAATAGGAGATATACAAATTAGTCCTTTACTTGTGCTAAAAAATGTTCTCCATTCTCCAAAGCTGTCCACTAGTCTTGTGTCCATACAAAAACTTACTCAAGATTTGTGTTGCCATGTCATTTTTCCACCCTACTTACCATGTTTTTCAGGATTGGAATTTGAGAAGAACGATTGGACGCGCTAAGGAATGGGACGGACTCTAATATCTCGAGACATCAAACACAACGAGCAACCCACCCTTGTCATTTTTATGTGGAAGTTGCTTATCCAATAAAGAATTTTTTTGGCTTTATCATCGTAGACTTGGGCATCCATCATTTAGGACTCTTAAAAATATGTTTCATTCTCTTTGTAAAGGGTTAGACGTTGAAAATTTTCACCGTGATGTGTGTGAATTTGCAAAACATAAACGTGTTCCTTTTCCAATAAACAATAAAAGAAGTTTAGTCCCTTTCTTTTTAACCTACAGTGACATTTGGGGTCCCTCCACTGATTCTAATATTTGTGGTGCATGATGGTTTGTATCATTCATTGATGATTGCACTAGGGTCTCTTGGATTTTTGTACTAAAAACCAAATGAGATGGGAGTCTTGTTCTCCCTAATTTCCATGCCATGGTACAAAATCAGTTTGGTGTAAAAATCAAACGGTTTAGGTTAGACAATGCTAGGAATTATTTCAATCAGGTCTTAACTCCATATTTCAAAAGGAAGGGATAATTCACGAGTCACATGGTTCAAAGTCTCGGCCGAGTCGACTTGGTATCGGTCGAGTTGACTCAGATTTGCAGCAAGCCGTTTCGATACCGTGACCCGAATAAAAAAAAAGCCAAAAAAACAAGTAACTCGGACTAACTCAGCGAGATATCGATCAACTAGGTCTGATTTGGATTGACTCAGGGAGATACCGGTTGAGTCTAAATGACTTCAGACGAGTCAAACAAAGTTCGTGAGAAGCAATCAACAAATTTTACAGAAGGCAGAGATTTACCTCTTAAACCTTTTTATTGCCTAAACCTTCACAAATTAGGGCTTGTTCACGGATCTGGAATGTGCCAGCCATTGCTAACACTTAAACATCAGACATAAAAAAAAAAAGCCTTGCCGGAACTGTATCTATTGTTGCTAGAATCCTATATGCTGTCTTTAAACCATAAAATGTTGTCGTGAAGTACTGTGATGTACAATCCCTACTCATATTTTTTTATTCTTACTTGAAAGTGGGATAAAGTCTATTTTATTTGAGTTTAAAAGCTACATATTGGAGTTCAATTGTTTTGTTTAAAAGCTACATATGGAGTCCAGCTGTTTATATATGAATTTTAAGTCTTTTAGTTTATAAAGTTCTTTAATACAAATCTGACAACCATATTGGTTTTATTTTATATTAAAACTGAGAATAATTACACTAAAAAAATGGAAAAGTAATTAAATTTAAACTTATGTTTTACATTTATGTTTAAAAGTGCATTTATGAAAAACTCCTACGAATTTTGTAAAAAAAGGCATTATTTTTCGAAAAAACTAGTACTAATTTTTAACAAACTTATTTTAACTAATAATATTTTTTTTTCAAAAGCATTAATATAAATTTTTAATAAATTTAATAATAAATTGGTACTAATTTTTAAAAATCTTATGTACAAAAAATGTTTTGTACGAATAATGTTTAGTAATTCTAAAAATTCCAAAAAATAATGTTGTTACAAAATTCCTAAAACTTATGTTCAAATAATGTTTAGTAATTCTAAAAATTCCTAAAATAAGTGTCTTGTTCAAAATTTGTAGAACTTATGCACAAATAGTGTTTAGAATGCTAAAAAGTAATGTTATTTTGTAGAATGGTTGTAATAATGTTTAGTATTAAAATTATGAAACAAATGCTCTTTATTTTTTATCAAGTTCTATATGTCATTAAATTGTTTTTCAATATTAATAATGGTTCATTATGGAATATTGAATTTGACAAGTTCGTTGTAGTTCCGTATACAATGCATATTAAAGGATGGTTTTGAACGTATCTGATCAGTCCACATTGTTTTAATCTTATTTTTAATTTTTTTTGGGAATTTTTTGCACTCTCTAAATAACGTATATTTGTGTATCGCCCGATACCACAACCGAGTTGAAAATCGGATGTTCGATACCGATATCGATATGAACCCTGACGAGTCATCATGTGTAAATACCACACAACATAATGGAGTCGCTGAAAGAAAAAATAGACATCTCCTTGATACAACTCAAGCAATTCTGTTTCAAAATAATGTACCTATGTCTTATTGGAGGTAAGCAGTTCTAACAACTGCATACCTCATAAACAGACTACCATCTAGAGTCTCGGATTTCAACAGTCCCATGGAAATGCTTTCCAAATTCTATCCTAACATACGTACTTCCTACAATCTCATTCCCAAGATGTTTGGGTGTGTGTCGTTTGTCCATGTTCATAGTCCGAACAAGGGAAAGTTAGATCCAAGAGTAATAAAGTGCGTTTTTGTGGGATATACTCTAACTCAAAAGGGATATAAATGCTACCATCCACCCACCAAAAGGTTGTATACCTCTGCCGATATCACATTCCATGAAAGGGAATCCTATTTTCCAACTCATTATCTTCAGGTGGAGAATCCAGTCATGGAAGATAAGGACTTCTTTCTCATTGATCTTTCTTCACATCATAATCTGTATCTCCTATTGAGTCTGTTGAGCCTGTCCCTATTGAACCTGTGTCTTGATCGCCTCGGTGGTTTGCCAAAGTGTACTCGAGAGATAAAGCTTCGGTTCTTGAACTTGCAGCAGTCCAAGAATCTGACCCGAACATTTCCTACTTCTGTACAAACTGAATCTGAAGGTCTTTTGGGTAGCAACCTAGATCAAGACCATCCTATTGCCATTAGGAAGGAAACCAGATAGTACCAAATGTCCATTGTACCACTGTCACATGTTGTGTCATTTGAAAAAAAATTCATCTATAGGAGTTTCCTTATAAACCTAAAAAGTATTTCCATTTCTACCAAACTATTTGATGCTTTATCTTATGAAAATTGGAAACAAGTTATGAATGCAGAGATAGAGTCCTCAGAAAAGAACAAAACATGGGGGATTGTGAAATTTACTTGCAGGAAAAGGCCCGTGGGGTGCAAATGGGTGTATGACGTGGAATACCGAGCACATGGATCACTGGAAGGCGAGGTTTGTAGCTAAAGGGTATACTCAAATATATGGTGTGGATTATGAAGAGACATTCGCCCTAGTTGCCAAGATGAATAACGTTATATTTGGCAGCTAATTATGACTGCGTCTTGCAACAGTTCGATGTTAAAAATGCGTTTCTGCATAGAGACCTTGAAAAAGAGATTTATATGGAATTCCCTCCTGGATTTGAAAGAAATCGAGTTACTAATCAGGTATGTAAGCTTAAGAAAGCCTTGTATAGGCTCAAGTAGTCTCCGAGGGCATGGTTTGGAAGATTTGCTAAGGTGATGATAGATATAGGATACAAATAAAGCCAGGGAGATCATACATTATTCATCAAGCACTCAGATTCAGATTTAGGGGGAATCCATCACTTCCTATATATGTTGACGATATCATCATGACAGGAAATGATGGAAAGGAGAGACATGCTTTGAATCAACACTTGGTCAAAGAATTCGAAATTAAGGAAATAAGGAGAATGAAGTACTTCCTAGGAATTGAAGTTGCACACTCCAGGAAGGGAATCTTTATCTCTCAATAGAAGTATGTCACCGATCTGCTAAGAGAGACAGGAAAATTGGGGTGTAAACAGCAAGCACACCAATAGACCCCAATCACAATTTCGGAGAAGCTAAGGAGGATGCTGCAGTAGAGGGAAATGTATCAGTGTCTAGTAGGCAGACTCATTTACCTCTCTCACACTAGGCCAGATATAGCCTAGTGTGATCAGCCAATTTATGCACAATCTGATGTGAATAAGGGCCTTTTTATAATTTTTGTCTTTTTTTAGTCTTTTTATTTTTATTTTAGTATTTCATTATATTTTCCTTTTGTTTAATATTTAGAAGTAGGAAGGTTATTGGTTCCTAGGGACATAATTGTAATTAGATTCTTAGCTGAAAGGCCAAGCAACCTCCTTCTTATAAACACTCATTTGTAGCCTCATTTGAGGCATTCTTCCATTTTATGAGATATTGATTAGAGAGAGTTGAGACGAGAGTCCTCTTTTCTTGTTCCCATTCGGCGTCATTTATGTCAATTGGTATTAGACCCTAGCCGGTTCTACCCGTTGTTATTGTTGTTGTAAAAAAAAAAACTCGTAAACAACGTCACAATGGGTTCAAGAAACGAACAAACCCCCATGGGAATTCCCAACAAAAGTCTCGTAGAGGTCATTCACCGATTGATGGCCGAGATGGATGAGTTCGACGCGCGACTTCCTCCACCAACAACCACCGCTGGCCGCCCTCACACCGTCCCGGTATTATCTCAAAACCCTAACCCAAATTCCCCGAAATCGACTTATTCTATGCCCCTACACCAACAAAACCCTAGTTCTACAAACTAACCCCAAAGACATCCAAGAAGGCACCACCACGAAGGGTGGAGCCCCACCACCACAAACCACCACCCGCAAAACCCATCCAAGGCAGGCCGCCACTCCCCTGTTTCATCCCGACCACCTCTGTCTACCTATTCCGACCTTCATCCAACCCAAAACCCTCCTGTCCCGACCCCGATCATTTCCCAACCCTTCGGACAACACCCTTCAACCACCGGGTACAACCTCCGAAGCCGATCGCACCAAGAACAACTAAAATCGGACCCGAACAGTACACTGGTACTTCTCGACGGGTCTCCTGTCCAGGGCCGACAATTGCGGCAGCCGAACAGTCCCTCCGAGGGTCTTCCACCACTTCCGGCTCATTTCGACACATCTTCAACAATTCCTTCCCTATTATGTGTTCAAATGGCACCTTCCATGATCGGAACGTACTCTCCAACAATAGCCGAGATGATCCGTGACATTCGATACACTAAAGGGTCAAAACCAACTCATCCACATGCAAAGGTAACAATTCCTGTGCCAGATGAATCCACCACACATTTTCACCCAAATCTTGAAGAACAAACCCTAGAATTTCAACCCCCACACATCCCAAATACCTTTACCCTCCAAATCTCACAAGAATCCCCAACATACACTTCACCACCATCCAAACCCTCATCGCACCACCACGTACCCTCACGACACCTTCCTCCGCCTCGCCTTCTTGTCCCACCCCATCTACCACCACATAACCACCCTACTTACCCCACACCTCCTCAACATGACCATACCCTCCATCACATCTCCATTTATCCTCGCCATCACCCACAAAAATACCTAGAACCTCATCATCTTCCCCCCATTCTCCCGGTCCCACTTACTAATATTCACCCTCACCCACCCCATATAGCCTTCCCCACGCTTCCGCCCCCACCTATTCTACACACATCACCACCACCCGGCCACCCGACATATGCACTCTACCCTCATTCTACATGGGATGCACTCCGTCCATTCCGCCCCCGTTGACTCACATGAGCGGGTACGGGAGTGGATTAACCTACCCCCACATGACGGCCCACCTTCACCCCGACCCCACTTGAGCCACCCCCTCCCACTGAGTGGCGCACTGATGCCTCCCCTTTTGATTCTCTGGGTTCGAAGGTCGCTCCGTATGTACCTCTCTCAGAGCGACATTATTTTTTCACCAGATGAACCAATGCCCCTACCGACAGCCGTTGGCTCCCACTCCACCTCCTTCCCCGCCATGAGAGGCCATTCCACCTTATCTTCCTCCTCCACCCACCCCTTTACCGCCACCACCTGATCCTCCTCATCCACCGCCTCGGAGACGGCTACAGAGAGCACTACTTTCGAGCCTCCGCCAGGCGATGATGACCTCGATGATGATGCCTTGGACCTACAAGGTGGTGACGCCATTACACACTTTGCCCTTCAGTTACTATCGAGGAGTATGTAGAGTGACATTCGGGTGGATATCCCGATGTTTGATGGCCACTTACAGCCCGATGCTGTTGTTGATTGGCTTGCTGCTATGGAGAGGGTATTTGAGTACAAGCGACTGAAAGGTCATTGGTGTGTCTTGTTAGCGGCCACCAAGTTTCAGGGCTATGCGAGTGTGTATGGTGGAATGACTTGGAGCAGCGCCGTATTTTGGAGGGTCAGACTCCTATACAGTCTTGGACAAAGCTTCGGGCACAGTTGATGACCGCTTTTGTTCCCGCTACTTACGAGCGTGATCTCTCTTTGCGGGTCCAGTCTCTTCGGCAGGACACTACAACCTTAGACTAAGCTGAGCGCTTTCAGCTTCTTTGTACTCCTGCCCGCCTCGGCAAGAGTGAGAAGCAGCGGATTAGTCGGTATATCCACGGTCTTCAGAGTTATATCTAGAGAGATCTCACTTTACGTGACGTCACCTCCTTTGCCAAGGCGGTTAAGTACGCCACTAAAGTTGAGACATTCCATCAGACAACCCTTCCACCCCGTGGCCGCTCCACTCCAACTCCTCCAGCACCCGTGACTTCTACTGTTCCTGTGACCCCCCTACCTCAGCTGCTTCGATGCCCACCTATCCACCTCCTGCACCCACTCACCCACCCACTCACCCAGTACCATTGAAATGTTACAATTGCAGAGCGATTGGCCATAGAGCATTAAATTGCTCTCTCCCACGGCGTCGCGCTCTCCTAGCTTCAGGCGATCCTAAGTATCTTGAGGAGACGACGGAGGTCTCATCCCAGCCTGCTCTATCCTCGATGGTGACACTGAAGGCCTTCCCCTCTGAGTTCGAGTACGAACTCTTTCAAGGAGCGGGTTGGGGAGTGATGTGAATAAGGATCTTTTTTGTCATTTTTGCCTTTTTTTAGTCTTTCTTTTACTTTTAGTATTTCATTGTATTTTCCTTTTGTTTAGTATTTAGAAGAAGGAAGGTTATTGGTTCTTAGGGACATAAATGTAATTAGATTCTTAGCTTAGAGGCCATGCAACCTCCTTCCCATAAATACTCATTTATAGCCTCGTTTGAGGCATTCTTCCATTTTATGAGATATTGCTTAGAGAGAGTTGAGACGAGAGTCCTCTTTTCTTGTTCCCATTTGATGTCATTTACGTCACAATCTATGGGAGGTTCATCTACAAGAGGTAAATCGAGTATTACAGTATCTTAAAGGAACTCCATGGAAGGGAATTCTATTCATGGGTTTGAGGCATATACAAATGCAGATTATGTTGGATATGTAGTTGTCAGGAGATTGATCTCAGGGCATTGTACTTGGTGGTGACATGGAGAATTAAAAAACAAAGTTTGGTGGCAAGATCAAGTGCTGAAGCGGAGTTTCAAGCAATGGCTTAAGGTGTTTGTGAACTTTTATGGTTATAAATCATACTAGAAGATTTGAAGATCCCATGGGATGGTCCGATGAGACTTTATTGTGATAATAAGTTTGTAATCAGCACTGCACATAAACCTGTGCAACATGATCGAAGAAAGTATATAAAAGTAGATCGGCACATCATCAAAGAGAAGCTAGACAGTGGCTTGATTTGCACGCCCTATATGTCTATTGGCCAACAATTGACAGATGTGCTCACCAAAGGACTAAGGTTTCAAACAATTGTGTTCAAGCTGGGAATGGAAAATATCTATTCACTAGCTTGAGGGGGAATGTAGAAAAAGTCCATGTTTTAAGGATCCCTATTTTAGGGATCTTATTTCCTTGATTTAGCGATCATTGTATTGTTTTAAGGATCCCTGTTTTATGGATCTCTGTCATTCCTTTATAACCCAGTTTGTATACTATAAATGTGTACTATTCTTCTTCTATGAAAGAAAAGAAAAATACAATTCTTTTCACGGATTGTAAAAGATTGTTATATGTTACCAGGTGTTAACCATATCTGTTATTCGAACGTAGTTGCTTGTGATTAACATCTCTTGACTTGGGCAGAACTCAAGAGTTCCTTATTGGGACCTTTTGTGGTTTTTTTTCACTTGAAGCATAGAGAACAGTGTCTTGCTAGGTCTTTGCTCTCAACAACTCCACAATCGAGATAAAGGCACCACAACGCCCACCCCATTAACCTCTCGAGAGATTACTAAGCCTAGTAGAACCTGGCCACGATTACACCTTTTACAAAACTGCAGAAAGAACCAATTAAGCACTCAGTCGCATATGTCTTTTTGTCTTTTCAGTTTACCTAAGACACCCCTCTGTGAGTGGGTATCCCTTTTCATTATATGCGCTCATTTAATGCCAGTCATCTCCGTTGCAGGCCCTCAATAGCCACCCTTGGCCTTTCGCGCTAAAATACTTCTGGTAAGTACCATCTTGCTCATGTTACAAGCCCTGAATATTGAATACAAATAACTCAGTTTGCCTATAAAACAATATTTTTTATACGCTCAAACCTTCTCATATATGATTTCATTTCTTGTTAGAACAAAAAGAAGCTCCTAGATCCTCTCAACCATCACGCTCAAGCAGTCCTCGTTATAATCGTTGCTCCTAGACATCTTACCCCATCTCTCTCTCTCTGGTCACTTTTAGCATATTTATACTTGTACCCATCAGCAGGTTGACATTCAGAATACTACCCTCTTACACATCGTACGACTCATTTAACTTCATCCTTTTGAGGATTTAAATTTATGTTTAAAGGAAAAAATAAAAAAGAATTTTTAATTTCTTACTTACTGCTGATATTTGGGACCTGAAAGAAATTCCTCTTTTTAGTTGTTACACGAGTTATTTTTTTTTTTGATAAGTGAGTTGTTACACGAGTTATAGAATAGGGCAAAAGGAATGACAATCTAACTGTTGCATATTAGCAGTGTGCTGCAACAATTTATAGACACAACTATGTTCTAATTTCTATCATGATTAGTTGTTGTCTTTTTCGCAACTTTTTATTTTTATTTTTATAAATATCTGATTATGGACTCATAGGATCTTCATTCAGGTTAAATTGGAGGGAGACGTCAACCAAGGCTTGGAATATTATAATAAAGCTCTGTACTATAATTGGCACTATGCTGATGCCATGTATAATCTGGGGGTTGCATATGGTGAAATGCTGAAATTTGACATGGTAAATGATGATGAGAGTTAGATTTTTGTCATTATCTTGTAGCCTTCAAATTTATGAAATTATTCTTGTCAAATAATACGTCTATCTTAAAACTTGTTACATGTTTATGTTTGATTTCTTGTGGACTGTTTGTCATATTGTCCTTTTATTGATTTCTTCAATGAGAATTTATTTGACAGTCTCTTATCTTTGCAGGCAATTGTGTTCTATGAACTCGCATTCCACTTCAATCCGCATTGTGCAGAGGCATGCAACAACTTAGGAGTTATATACAAAGACCGAGACAACCTCGATAAATCCGTGGAGTGTTATCAGGCAATTTAGAGTGCATGTGCACAAACAAATCTTTACTCATTGAATTTCTTTCATTATTGATATATTTACTTATTGGTATTATTATTATTATTATCAGTTGGCTTTATCGATCAAACCAAACTTCTCTCAGTCACTAAACAATCTTGGAGTGGTCTACACTGTGCAGGTTGTCACTGTATCTATTTACAGATGTTTGAAAACGACCATATGTTTAAGACAGTCGGTGATTGCATTCTTGATTCTATTCAGGGTAAAATAGACGCTGCTGCAAACATGATAGAGAAAGCTATTGCTGCAAATCCCACATATGCAGAAGCATATAATAACTTAGGTCCCCTCTCTCTCTCTCTCAAGCGCCTCCCCCCTCCCCCCTCCCCCACACACAAACACACACACACACCACAACCACAACCACAACCACATATCTGTCACTGTGCTAGGTGTCATGTGTTTCTGGGTGGTGATATTACTATCATTATGTTGATTATTTCTTTTTATTTACATTTTTTATTATGATTAATATTGAGGTTGTGATATGCTTCTTGCGAATGTTGTTAAAATCCATTTCTAGAATAGGTTAATACCGTTTCTTTCGGTTGAGTGGTATTATGGAATTGTATATAGTAAGATCCAATATAATGGAAAAAATGAATGCGATGTTTTGGGAAAGGAGCCTCTGGCATAAATGAATAAAGTCCCCTGTTGATTAGGGCAATGCAGTCTTTTCATTTTGCAAAACAAAGTAAACAAATACAGATGATTTTATAAAATGATGTAGTTAACCATGGTCATGTGTCATGTTCTAGTAAGTTGGTAGAATATTTTTGTGATGTGATGGCTTCCCCAATTGGGATCCCAATAATTGTCTTCATATTGAAAAATATTACAATTCTAGAAGGTTCTAGAGATTACAAAGTAATGCCTACACAACTAAGGCCCAAAACACATATAACTTGATACAAAAGAAAAAATACTTAAATAAGATGGAATCCAACACTTCAAGCTGGAGCGAAGAGTCTAACTTCACAATAGAATACCGAAGAGGAGAGGGTCCGACTGATTTGGCGAAGAAATTCGCCGTTTGATCCGAAAAAGGGACAAAAACCGAACGAATGATTCCATACCTCACCTTTTCACTTATAAAATGGATATCAATCTCCATGTGTTTTGTCCTCTCATTAACCACGGAATTGGATGCAAGCATTATGACCTGACTTATTATTGTGCAATATGATGATTCTTTTTCTATAAAACCCAACTCCCATAAAATCGATCGAAGCCGCATAAGCTCACATGCCCCTCGAACCATCGTACTATACTCTGCCTCAACTGCCTCAACTGAAAAGTGTGAAACCACCACTTATTTTTTGCTCTTTTTGGAGATGAGGTGAGAACTGTACCAAATACAAAAGCCAGAATTGGACCGTTATTATGTTGTAAACCCCACATAGTTGTATCAGTAGAACAACTCAAGTCCAATACATGACTTGAGGTATCTCAAAATGTGGTAGACAACATCCAAGTGAGAGGTGCTTGTAGATGCATAAAATAACTAATCATACTCACAACAAATACTATATTTGGTCTTGTGTTGATCAGGTAAATGTAGGTGACCAACCAATCTCTAAACTAAAGGACCAGGAATCAAAAATCAAATTACCTGTCTTGGACGAGAGCTTCGGGTTGGAGTCCATAGGTATAGAAGTCGAAGGGCAACCTAGCATCCCAATATCCTAAAGAAGATCCAAAGTGTACTTACGCCAGGATAAAAAGATCCTGCATCGAGACTGAGTCACCTCAATACCAAGAATGTAACGGAGAGAACCTAAGTCTATTACATCAAACACTTTGCTCCCCATTTACTTGGGCAATCCTATAAGTATCATCCTCCGTAATAATAATATAATCCACATATAACGAAAAAATGGTGCATCTACTATTGAGCTGACGACGGATAAGGCACGTGAGATCGGAATGACACCAAGTAAAACCCATCGATATAACAACCCCACTGAATCTGCCGAACCATGCATGAGGTGATTTCTTAAGGCCATAAAGAGACTTTTGGAGACGACACACGTTCCCGATATACTCCCTCGCAGCCAAAAAACCCGGAGGAGGGTCCATATAAAAGGTCTCAGAGAGATCCCATGTAGAAATGCATTCTTGATTGGTATAGAGGCCAAGAGTGGAAAACTGCAAGAGAAATCAATAATCGTACAAAATTAAGTTTGGCCACTGAGGTAAATGTACCATTAAAATCATTCATAGGAATTTGAGTAAAGGATATATATTCATGACACTTGGTGCAACGAAGCGGAACCAAAAGAAAATATTGATTTTTTTATTCATTAGGGTATTTTAGTCCTATAGTCATTTTAGGGTCTATACTTGGTTTCCAAGTATAGCTAAAGGTTATTTTTGTCTTTTGTTTATTTTGTCAATTTTAGTCTTTTAGCTTTTAGGGTTAACTTGACTTTTATTAATGAATAATTAGAGAGAGAGTTTCCCTTACTTTATCGTTGTTGTTGTGTAGTGTAATTTCCCTTACTTTATCGTTGTTGTTGTGTAGTGTAATTAATCTCTTCTGCTACCCACTTCACATCAAATTGGTATCAGAGCGATGCTGGCTCTTGGTGTGTTTTTGTATTAAGTGGTAATGAAGCCCAATCCGAGTTATGGCTTTAACTCGGAACAATTGTTTGACTCAGAGGGTCTTGGCCAATAGAGGAGCCGCTAAATGTTTCTAGTGGGAGCCGGGATTGTAATTGAAACCTCAAAATCGATTAACTATTCGACGAAGAATTGATATGGCAAACGGACCTCGACTCGAGGGCGCAGAGGAGCTGCTAAATGTTTCCTGTGGCAGTCGCGATTGGCCAACTCGACGGTCGTGCAATGTTTCCAACCTCCGGTGATGATCTCCGGCCACAAGCAGAGGTCCATTGGTGGTTGGGTTGGGTGGAGAGGTTGCTAGGGTTTGTTAAGAGATGGGGGAAGCTAAAGGTTGTGGGTTAGGGTTTCATTTGGGCCTTGTGGTTGAAGGTTGGAGACAGGGGGGTTGTTGTGACTCTCATTTAATAAGGGGTGAATTCGATTATTTGGGCTCAAAATTTATGGCAGTCTCATTAGAACCCATGACTCATTTGACAATTGATTTTATTGGGGTTGAGAAATTTGGGCAGCCCCTAGTTTATAAAGTGTTAGAAAACATTTTATTTGGGTCCAAAAATTTTCAAAAAATTCTTGTTCACCCCCTATTAAAGATAAAAAAATATTTTCCAAGTATTTGTTTCAATGGTACGAAAGTTTGCAATTTTCCCCTCATGCTCAAGGATGAGTTTACTCGAAGGAGGGGAGAGTTGATCTAAATTCATGATACTTGGCACAAGGAGGTGGAAGACAATTTAATTTTTTATTTGTATTTTATTTTTATTAGTAAAATAAATGAATATTCCTTTGGAATATTCTAGAATAGGGTATTTTAGTCCTTTAATCATTTAGGGTTTTATTTTGTCTCCAAGTATAGTTAGAAGTTATTTTTGGCTTTTGTTAATATTGTCCTTTTTAGTCTATTAGCATTTAGGCAAGCTAACCTCACAATATAAATAGGGGCTTTGGCCCGATTTGTATTCACAACTTGACTTTTATTAATGAAAAATTAGAGAGAGTTTCTTTTCCTTTATCATAATATTTTTTGTTGTTGTGTCCAATGTTTAAAAAGGCGAAAGGCGAGGCGAGGCGTTTTAGTCGGGGAGAGGCGAGGCGTAAGCCTCGAGGCGTTTGAGGCGTAAGCCTCACCGAAAAGGAAAAAAAGAGCAAAATAATATTAAAAAAATACTAATAAAACCATAAAAATAAAATAACAAAGAAATATAAAATAAAACTACAAAAAAAAAACATTCTTGAGGACTTTCTCACATAGTTTGACATTTTTTTGTTCCCCCGAGATAACTTTTAAAAAAAAAAGTAATTTGAGAAAATCAATTTTAACATATTGGTTATTTTACAATATGACAATTAATTAATCAATGCAAGATCATATTGGCAAAATCATTTTTTTTAGCTTCATTCACATATTGGTTATTTTATGATATGACAGTAAATTAATCAATGCAACTTAACAAGCAAATTTATTAAAAAACATTGATTTTCAAGCTAAGATTAAAAAAAAAACAATTTTATTAAAAAAATAATAAAACATATCAACCTAAGTTTATTAAAAAAAACAGCAACCTTTAAAATATATTAGTTTCTTAATATATATTCAGTTTAGTTAAAGATAACATACTAATCTAAGTTGAAAACCAAAAAACAGGAAACTTTTAAAAAAAAGTCATATTGAAGTTAATTTAGTACATTCATTTCAAACAAAATCAAATTGACAAAATTAGTTTTTTAAGTTTCATTAACATATTGGTTATTTTTTTTAAAATTCTCTCAAGTTACAATAGTAAATAGTATAAGTTAAGTACAGCTTTAAAACAAAAAAAAGAACAAGATTTTTTTTTTTTTTTTCGCGCCTCAGCAAAAAGGCGCGAGGCGAGGCGTGAGGCGCACCGAGGCGTAAGCCTTGAGGCGCATTGAGGCGTAAGCCTAAAATACAACCCTGAGGCTTAAGCCTCGAGGCATTTTTTGCCCGCCTCGCCTCGAGGCGAGCCTCGAGGCGTAAGCCTCAAACGCCTTTTTAAACATTGGTTGTGTCGTGTAACTGTGTATTAATCGCTTTCGCTATCCAATGCACATTAGTACATCCCTTATCCGCCCACCACACTTTATAGCTCTCAATAGATCAATTGGCCAAATACTTCACAATGAAAATCCATTTGCATCCAACGGTTTTCTCTCCGGGAAGTAGAGAAACAAGATAATGTGTACCGTTTCATTCTAAAACTTCTATTTTTAGTTTCATTGCCTCCACCCATCTAGGATTCTAGAGACCCTCTGATTGGGGGATGGATATGGAGTCAAGCTAGTCAGAAAGACTTGATATGGATCTAAAAAGCTATAATAAGAAAGATGCGAACATAGGATAATTAGAACTACCAACAAAACCATAGGGGGAAGGGGCACGCTGAATATGAGAAAAATAATACGAATGAAAATAAGATTGGCCTCTATGGTTATAAAGTAGAGGGAGTATTCGAGTCCAAAGAAGGAGGTGGAAGAGGCACCTGAGGGCGACAGGGAGTACACTTGTAAGGTATGCTCAAATGGTGCAGGAGGAGGAGCCTCATTAATTAAAGGAATATATCATCGAAAGGATCTCGGAGACCCACCAAAGCACAAAAGCCAGGATCTCTCAACAAACGGATTCCTATTAGAAGAGTGCATAACCGCATGGATAAGCTCACACACTAACCTGTCAATTTGGGATCCAATTCGAGATTTTCCTTGGGAGGTATCGGGAAGGAATTGGAATGGAATAATATATATATATATATATATATATATATATATATATATATATTTTTTTTTTTCAGACAATGGACAAAGCCTCACCCTCGAGGGATAGGGAGACAAGAACCTGCGAAGTGCTAACCCCCATAAAAGTGGCCATCCTTGTGCAAAGTAACATCAAGAGACTGATTCATGTGTTTAGATAGCGGATTATAGCACCGATACCCCCTAGACATCGCAAAATATTCCACAAAAATGCACCTAATAGTTTTTTCATCAAGTTTGTGCCGAGAGGGACTACGATGACGAACAAAACATATATACCTGAACACACGAGGAAGAATGTGAACTAGAGTGTCTTCCCCCCGAAACCTGACTTGGTGTGCAATTTATGATAAAACCGGCGGTAAGAACAAGCTGCCAATAGGATTTGGGCACATTCATACCACTAGACAAGCATCAAACCACCCCTATTAGATGGAGATTCTTGTGTTCCGCCATCCCTATTACCCAGTTAGGAGCCCAAAATATTACAATTCTAGACGGTTCTAGAGATTACAAAGCTATGCATACACAACTAAGGCTCAAAGGCCCAATATAAAAAGAAAAATATTAAAATAACATTAAATTCAACAGAGGTGCACACGAATGTTTATTTGTATATATATATATTGTTGAATAAAAACTAAACAAATTGAAGGTTTAGTTAATCAGGATTTATTCAGGTGGTAAAGTTGTGTCCTATTCTTTTCGCAGCTGTCATAATCTTCCTGAATGCTGCTGTGTTTATAAACTCGAAGTGCATCTGTTGATTTTATCTATCGGTGTTATCTTTTGGTATTATGTTATCATTTCCTTTTCTGTTTGTTATGTATTGTGTTATCAACCCTTTTTTTTTTTTCTAATTTGTCATGTGTAGGAGTTCTTTACAGAGATGCTGGCAATATATGCCTCGCTATTGAAGCATATGAGCAGTGCCTTAAGATAGATCCTGATTCTCGCAATGCAGGCCAGGTGTTATTACTCCCTACCTTTTTGAAAGAAAAATATTACTCTCTACCTAATTTTAAATGTGGAATTTTGCTCATTTATAAGAATTTGGCCTTCTTTTATCATCATTACTATTATTATTATTATTATTATTATTATTATTATTATTATTATAATAAATTTGACTTGCTTATATGATATGTTATTTGAAGTGGTTATGATTTGATAAGTTCTGAAATTTTACGGCCTGCAATTTCATACTGCCTACAAAAACTGGAATGGCTCATGTGAGGGGGACATTGAAGTAAGTGACTTGAAATGAGGTATGGAATACAATCAAGATTTAGAAATGGGAGAACAGGGAAATTGGATATAGAGATTGACGAGTACAGGGAAAAATAACATTTCATCACATCTTTTAGCTCAGTTGGTGTTAAAAGCTGCATCAATCATTAAAGGATATCACAAAGAGTTGAACTTTGTTAGGGATACCCACTTTCTAAATTTACCTTATAGGGCTGAAAAAGGGCACCCGTGGAGAATCAGACAGACACTACAAAAAAAGAAAAATACAAGAGAAGACTGCGAAAGGGTTTCACCCCCTCTCTATTTATTTATTTTTTATCAGAAGGCTGGTAAGTCCTTCGGTTCACACATTTGTCCATACACCAGAAGATTTGGTATCTAGTGTGGCCCCTACTTCAGGTGGAGTCAGATTGATGTGAGGTGTCATTCCATAATGCTGCCAAGATTTTATCCTTGGTTTCATGGCGGGGAGTATAGTAAGTCACACTAATAAGATTCACTAAGACGCCATCAACCATAGAAATTAAATATGCAAACTCATTGAATTCTCTACCTTTGATATTTCTTGAAAGGAGAAGATTCCAAGAACAACTTTATAAAGGGTGGGCGATATCGTTGGGGAATAAATTCCACAACAATGTGTTGTCCAATCTGCCCTTGAATGCACGATAATAAGAATAAATTGACATGCTATTTATGTAGTTCATCAAGTCTTCATTGCCTACGTCCACGGGAGAAGAGGGGAGCGATGAATATATTTAAGAACAAAACGACTTGGATGCTAAAATGCTAGGTGCTCGCCAAACCGTTTTGAGATACAAATCAGTAGTTGATACCCTCCTCATAAATCCGGGGGTGGGGAGGTGTCTAATATAAAAAAGAGTCCTTAATAATTTGAAGTATTACAAGTTATTTTTTTTTCCTACTTTTAGGTTATATGTCGACCATAGTTAATTAAGGCGCACCAAGGCGCCAATGTCTCCCTAGAGCCTCGGCGCGCGACTGATTGAAGTAAAGCACACATTATACAAGACATGCAAAAATTGTATATCTATGATAATAAGATTATTTTCTGATCTAAAATTTGAAATATAACATAAATTACTATTTTACAAGGTTATGAATAGACACATAAGAAGATATATCTAATATACCATATGGAAAAAAACATATAATAAAATATCAAAATTTATTTAACATTTTAATTATCAAATAATCAACAAATGAAAATATATTAATATATTTAAAACGAAGGTACACAGAAAAATTAAAATTAATTGGGGATGCAATAATGTTGGAGTTTTTTTTTTTTTTTTTTTTGTCGAAGTAGTAACTAGTTAGAATGATAAAGTTTCACATCGACTTATGCTTGACTTTGGTTAGTTTTTGGGTGGGAAATGGTTAACTTCTCTATATTTCATTGGAAAATAGGTAATGTTAACATATTAATTGATCCATTCTTGTATTGGGGGCATTTTCTAGAAAACATTTAACAAGTTGCACGTTAGGCGCACCTTGAGCCTAGAGCATAGGCGCATAAGTCGTGCGCCTTATTGAAGGGGCCTTGCCTGAGGTGAGGTGAATCGCTAATACTGCGCCTTGGTGAGCCTGGAGCCTAGGCGCGTCTTTATCAACTATGACGTTGACCGATCCCTCTCCTTTGAAGTAGTCTAACCCTTCCCGGCTTGGCTCCTTCGTTTAAGGGTTATTCATATATATATTTGACGATTATTACCCGGTCCACTGATGACGAAGTGCTCCTGTCACTTAATTGGTGGACTATAACAAGGATAAAAATGGAATCAGCCACGTCTCACGCCTTCGTCACCGACCTCTGTTTAGTCGATAACAGTGATGTCAAGGACATGCAGGGAAGTTTTTGGATGTAGGATGTAGCGGTGAGTTCATATTCAAGAAGAATGTGAGTGTCCCTTTAGGAATATTTAAGGCGTTTACAAACCTTGATCAGACTACGAAGGTTAAGAAGGGATTTATGGGGATCTTTTCTCTCATGTGCTGGGAAAACAAGATAAAGGGGCAATTAGTTAAGAAAATTGAAGAACAACCTATTGAATATGCATAATAAAATAAAATAACTGTGAGAGCCCGCTCTGGCGGGCACATTATAACCCTTATAGTCCAAGTCAGGACATAGAGGCCCCTGAGAAAATGGGAGATCATCCTTGGTATCCATATGGGACTTCGGAAGCAACTCAACAAGGAACTTATTGAACTGATCAGCCCTAAGGTGGTAGAATTTGGACTTGATTGAGGTAGCAATCCGGTAAAAGTACCTAATCTCATCGATATTAAGTTTTGTGCCCAACAATTGGTTAATAGCGACAATGCCCATTACAACCTTAAAAAGCTATTATTGCACCGAATTGGTATTAAATTGGAAGAAGGGAGAGAGGGATTTGAATGGGAATTAACTTACAAAAAAGGAGAGGGGGATTTATCCATTTAAAGATCACCAAGATCTTCCTTTGCTCCAAGAATCCTAATTTTGATGGTATAAAAAGGATTTGGTATATGGCTCTAGAGTCACTATAGTCATCAGTGGCAAATACTTCAAACTTGTGAACCATTTTAAAGCAACCTTATAGACTCTAAAAGAAAAAGTGTGACCAGAAGAAAAAATGTAGAAGATGAAGACGAAAGGAGAGAAGAAGATGCCCGGAAGATGCAAAGATATGAAAAAGGGTTTTGAAAAACCCTGAAGTGAAAGGGTGGACTTTTACTGTGAGACGACTACACATCTCCCCAGGCCACGCACAGCGCATGTAATCTTAGGGACGAGGGAGTATGTTGAGGCTTAGGGATTACATCATGGATATTACCTATCATTGCATTCCCACCACGCTATGAATGGGGTATGTGTCAGTCATCAAGGTAACCCACTTGGCCACAACGTCAGACGGTAGCAAACCTAAGCCAGGTACAATCTGTGTAGGTAGACTCAAATTAACTCTTGGGCAAATGAAGGAGGATTAATTGGCCTACCTATCAGAGTGTGGCATATGGCGTTGATTCCACTTTTCCCCTCATCGTCAATTGATTAAGTGGCTGGCAGGAGTGCTTCGTCAGCAGTTATCCGACAAAGGCAGATCCTTAGATAATCAAAGAATATTTAGGGATAAGCCTTAGATGAAAGAGCCGAGACAGGAAGGACTCAAATACTTTAGAGGATAAGGATAGTATAACCTAAAAATAAGGAAAGGATAATAACTTGTAATACTCCAAATAATTAAGGACTCTTTTGTATATATAAGACCCCACGATTTATGAGGAGGGTATCAACTTGTAATTCAAAGTGGCTTGACTCTCAGCTAGCATTTTGGCACCCAATCGTTTTATTCTTAATATAATCATCTCTCCCTTCTTCTCTCGTGGACGTAGGCAAGAACGATTTGCTGAACCACGTAGATATTGTGTTAATTTGTTTTTGTTATTGTGCTTTCAAGGGCAGATTGGGCAATACATATTGTTTTGGAATTTAATCCACCTATAGATACTAAGGGAGAAATCAAGAAATGAAGGCAACATGATCCAATGTGAGATTGATATTTGAAAGCAAATATTGTCTTGTTGATTCCCATCCATAGATCACCCCAAAACCAAAGGGAGATACCACCCTAGCACCAATTTGACATGTCTAAGAAAAATAGGTAAGTCATGCAAAATGTCTTCCATGGAGTATGAAAGGAACCTCTCTAAACCACATGATTATCCCATATATTACTTGAACCTCATATTTTATCCTAATAACCAAACACCAAATGTACATTGTTCGAGGTAAATCTTCATAACCACTTTCTACTAGTGGCCAACCCTCCTTCCAGGACCTAGATACCACCTCCCAAGGCACTAAGGGTGTGTTTAATTGACATCACATTTTTTCATGGAATATACTTCTTTTTACTCATTTTGTACTTTTGTGGTGATTGGTTACATATATATTATATGGGAACATTGGTGTTATATGTGAGATGTGCTCAATCTTTTCCTCAATTTTAATGGAAAACATTTCTTACAAGTTATAACCTCATAAGAATTGGATTCAATGAAAAACCGAAAAAGTAAGAGGACATCTCACCAAGCTTCTCGTCTCTTTTTCCACTTTTTCCCAACTTTCTATAAAAATAAACTGCGTTTTCAATCTTTTTCTAGATTTTTAATCAAACTCACCCCAAGTGATCTTTTCGCGCTCCCCATTGCCCTCCCAAAGAAAACCCCTCATAATCTTTTCAAACATTGTTGACTAATAATCCATCCTCCATCCAACTTGTTTTGAGCCTTCTCTTGGTACTCTACGAAGTACAGATACATATCGGATGCACATGTGATATACTTTGGATATGTATCTCATACATTACGCTTATATAATATTTATATCTATTTTAATCTTTAAATTTGGCGCTCTATTTTTTGTGATTATTTTTTTATTTATATTTATTTTAATCTTTTGATTTGGTGATCTGTTTTTCTGTGACAGGTATTGTGCTAGGGGTCTGTTGTGATTAATACTCTGTTAGATTAATAGTGAAACTTTGTTCAACTTTGTTGAGAGATTGTTGTATGTTGAATTAACTATGAGTGGACGACAATGCATAGTGTTAGATAACATTATTTTCGGGTAAAAAAGAGCTCATTTCCACTTCATATGTACAGTATCTAGTGCTGGATAACACAGTTTTCGTTTTGGGAACGAAACATCCCTTTTTCCTTCACCTGCACTGTGCACAGTGCTGACCTATTAGGCAACACTATTTGGTGGAAAAGACAATACCTAGTTTAGTTGAAATATTTTTAAAAAATGTTGCTATACATATGCAAGTATAGATCTAATCAATGGAGGATCTAAGATTTAGAGTGAAGGGGGGCCAATGTGTATTGAATTACTTTTGAGAGGGCCAAACTTGTATAAATGTAATTTTTTTCTTCTATAAAATCTTAAATTTTAGGGGTAAAAATTTCTTATCCAATTTTTCTCTGTATAATATACAACAGATCCCATCCGCATCCTACAAAAATCCGTTTCGGCATATCAGTATCGTATCGTGCCCATATTCTGTACCTGTATGACTGTATCGGTGCTGCTTAGTGGTTTAACAGAATCCTATTTTACACTCATAGTTTTGTATGTTTTTCTTTCAATTTAACTAATATATATATATAGATGAGGGTATTTTGGGAATCTTTCATATTAGTGACCCATGGATCTTATATTGTAAGTTGTTTTAGCCAAAATAGGTAGCCGCCTAAAAGGGGGTGGAGTAGGTTTACCAACTAAAAATTGCAAAATTTACAAGTTACCTTTTGAAATGTAAATATAAAAACCAAAGTCCAGATAGGCCCCCTCCATGCATAGAGGGATCCTACTGGTAAAAAAAAATTGGATGACAAAAATATCGACTTGTTGGTGATAAAATTGGATCCTACAATTTGCTTGATATTCCATTCAACACTTCAAAAGGCCCTCCCATTTCTTTTTTGTCTGGATGCCCCAAAAGAAACATGTTAGAATTGAGGTCCCCACCCGCGAACCTCTAAAAGAGTTCAACTAAAGAGAAAATCTGACATGCGTTAGGCATCACTAATAGACTCAAGAGAATCAAAACACCAGGCCCTGCATTCCTCTGCCAAACAGCATTGAAGGAACAGGTACACAATGCTCTCATCAGATTGCTTGCACATATAACAGATATTCACTTCTATCTTCCTCCTATTTAACATAAGTCATCACCAGTCAGGATAACTCCAAGCCACCTCCCATACAGAAAAAAGAGACTTGATGAAAAACCACTCTACTCCGGAGGGAAAACAAGTTTCGAAAACTGAATAAAGCAAATGGTAATAGGATTGACTGAGAACTCTTGGGTATCCCCTTCTTCCAAAAGACTCTCCCTCTCATTTAATTAACAAACTCAACACAATTTGTCCCACAAACTTGCAACTCAATAAATTTCAACCAATACGTAAGTATAGGCACTAAAATCTATGGAGAAAAGGGGAAGAGAGATAAAATACGCGCTTTATAGAGGTTCGCATAGTAGTTTTATGTTCGCTCCTCAAGGCAAGTAACTGATTGAGTAATTTCTACAAACCTATATTTTTCCTAGGTGAAGATCAAACCTCTCATAGTTATGTGTTTGACCCGACGAACGCCAATCCCCCAATAGCTTGATAAGTTGACTATGATACCTTCACTGTCCTTTTGTGCTTGAATGAGAAAATAAAAGAGAAATACCTTTCTTAAGATATATTTACAAGTGAAAGCCTACCAGCATGAGAAAATAAAAGAGAAATACCTTTCTTAAGATAGATTTCGAAGTGAAAACCTACCAGCATGAGAATGATTACAATCAACTCATCAGGGAGGAATTGAGGATGATTACAATCAAAGGCTGAAATATCTTTTGAAAGGTTTAGAAGTGATAAGTTTAAGAGAGATGAATGTTAATTACAATGTTCCTTGTGCGTAAAAATATCCCTTTCACCGTATTCGCTGCGAGTTCTTGCTAGTAATAGAAATGTTAACCTGTAACCAAAAAATTGAAATGTTAACCGCAAAGTTCAAATAGGGTTACCGTTTCATTTGTGCAGTCATCTGCTTTAAATTCATTTTTTTTAATTATTTTTTGTTTTGTTTTTCCTCTTCAATGCGTGTTATATTTGAAACATTCACTTCTTTGTTTGCTATTGCAATTTACTTTATCCCTACTACTATATTTAAATTAAATAATAAAGTTTTTATAAGTATTTCATTGACCATTTCTTGCAGAATCGATTGCTTGCAATGAACTACATAAATGAGGGAACCGATGATAAACTATTTGAGGCTCACAGGTTTAGTTAACTACTTCCTATGTGGCATACATATTCTTTTTATGTGTTGCATAAAGAAACATTTTCAAATACATAAATAAAGTGTTACGAAACGTGGATGTAAAAGAAACTACATGATCAAATAGCATGTTATCTCTTATTTTTCTAAGCATCCCAGGTTGCTATTTCCCGCGCTCGTGGGCTAGTCCCGGAACCCCAAAAGCGACGTTATAATATCAATCTGTCCAGAAACTCATCAAATCGATATCTTAACACACCAGATCGCAATTAAGGTTTCTTCTACCTTGTAATCAGTCCCAAATCATCTCAAAATCATCTCTAATGGTTCTGAAACATGTATCTAACATTATATAACCATTTAATAAGTCAGATTCATCAAAATAAAGATTAAATCCTCACTTACGACAAATGTTTAATTAGGGTTCATCTTGATTACTGGTTTAATCATTAAAACATATTTAAAACATTAAAGTTCAATCCTCAACATGTGATGCATCATATTATATCAGGCCTATAACAGAGTAAACAATTCTAATTATTTAATCAACATTAAAACCAACATATTCTACGATTATGCATGTGACTCATCCCACTTTAGCAATCTATCATAAATAAGTTACAAGTAATAGGCAATAAATTAAGTTATTCCTTGCCTGATATTGAAGATGAAATCCAGGATTGAATTTTTTTGTTCATCCAAAAATCTCCTTCTCGTGTTGTCCCCAAATCTCCTTATTTGCTAAAGTTGTCTTTTATTTTGGATATGTGATTAATGAGGGTTAAGTTATATTTAAATCCTTAATCCTGCATGTCTCCTTTGGGCATAATTTAGGACCTCTCTAAATGAGCCCAAAACACTACCCAGATGCTCCCAGGCCAAACCAGCATACTAAAAGTACCACTCCGGGCCTCTGTATCCTCCAAATCCCAGTCCAACTAACTCGCAACCTAAAACAAATCATCACGTATTATTAATTTACGAGTTGCTCACATATAATTTAATTTTTCATATTAAATCAACCACAATACACAAATTGAAAGTCACAATAATTCACGCAATTATTATATGCACACACTAATTGCCATGTGCACAAGCAATACTCAACTCAACTCAACAAAGCCTTTTCCCAATTATTTGGGGCCGCGAGTCTAGAAATTCATTTCGGACAATTGAGCCTTCTCGAACTATTTTTTTTAAGAACCAAAAAGATTTATGCAAAAATAATTGATGCCAAGAAGAACAAAAGGCCTTGGACAGGTAATGGATCTTGAAGTACTATTTCTGCATCTCCCTGACCAAATCCGCCCACAAGAACTATCTTTTCTGTCTACTTTCCCTGGATCCGTTGCTACCAAGGTCTTTACGCAATTGATCGGATTATATAGATATCCCTTCAACACAATATAGGTCATCGAAAGGATCTCGGAGACCCACCAAAGCACGAAAGCTAGGATCTTTCAGAAAATGGATTCCTATTCGAAGAGTCTCTTTCTTTTATCAACGGTTCTACCAATTGATATGTTTCCACAAATAATTGAGATTCAATTTCTTGATCTGTATCTTCAATTTTTGGAAACTTACAAAGTTCTTCCGTCAAGCCCTTATCAATGAACCTATATGAATCCTATTTTTCCATTCCGTCCAACGCAACATCTTCAGTTAAACCACGTGATATCATGTCCTTTTTTAAAATATTCCATCAAGTCAATTTAGGCCTACATTTACCCCTTGTGTCACCATCAATACTAACTAAGTCACTCTTCCTTACGGGAGCATCTATTGATCTACGCTTGACGTGTCCAAATCATCTAAGTCATTTTTTCTCTCAATTTATCTTCCATAGGAGCTACTTTTACCGTTTCACAAATTTGTTCATTTCTAATTTTATCCTTTCAAGTTTGAGTAGAAATCCATCTTAGCACTCGCTTCTTCACCACACTCATTCTCTGCACATTTTGTTTCTTGGTTGCCCAACACTCTGTCTCATATAGCATGGCGGGTCTAATGGTCGTCCTATTAAATTTTCTTTTTAACTTCAAAGGTATAAGCCTATCATACAATACATCGGTAGCGCTTCTGCACTTGACCCAACCTACTTTAACCCTATGAGTAACATCATCATTAATATCTCCATCTTTTTGAATAATTGAGCCTAAATAACGAAAATGATCTTTTCTAGGTTTCAATTTCAACACATCCCCGTTTGTCCTCCTATTACTACTAAAATTGCACTCCACATATTCCGTTTTAGTCCTGATTATTGTAAATCCTCTTGTTTCTAGAGTTTCTCTCCATAATTCTAATCTAGCATTAATCACCGTCTTAGTCTCATCCTCTAAAACAATATCATCTGCAAATAGTATACACCATGGCACCTCATCTTATATTTGTCCAGTCAACTCATCTATAAAAAGAGCAAAGAGATATGGACTTAGTGTAAAACCTTGGTGTAGACCTATAGTAATTGAAAATTCACTTCTTTCTCCCTGATGTTCTGACTGTAGTCAGGACTCCATTATACATATTCGTGATCACATCAATATATGTACGAGTCACTCCCTTTTTATGTAAAACCCACCATATTATATCTCTGGATATTCTATCATATGCCTTTTTCCAAATCTATAAAAATTATATGAAGATCATTCTTTCTCTCCCTATACCTCTCCATTAATCGCCTCAATAAGTATATTGCTTCCATTGTTGACTTCCCCGGCATAAACCCAAATTGATTCTCAGCAACTGTTGTTTTCAATCTCAATCTATATTCAATCACTCTTTTCATTCATCGGGCATTCTATTAGTCATTATAATTCTATTAAATAATTTTGGTAAGCCAAGATACTCCTTCCTCCCCTAAGCACTTCCAAATCTCAATTGGGATACTATCCGGTCCTAAAGCCCTCCCTGTTTTCGTCTTTTTTTTGGGCAATCCTAATCTTTGTTGTCCTAATTCTGCGAAAAAATATATTTTGTCGAGTCTCCCTAAGTTCTTTTATATATAATGTACTCCCATTATCTTCATTTAATAACCTCTCAAAATAGCTTTTCCATCTTTCCATAATCTCATTATCCTTGATTAGGACTCTCGAATCATCACTTTTAATACGCTTAATGTTATTAAAATCTTTTGTTTTTTTATCCCTAAGTTTAGCAAGCTTATAAATACTTTTTTCTCCTTGTGTTCTTCATTTTGTATAAAGATCATCATACGCCTTTAACTTAGCATTTCTTACCATTTTCTTAACTTCCTTTCAAGCCCATTTATATTTCTCAAAATTTTCTTCGTTTCCAGTTGTTTGCATGTTTTAAAGCACTCCCTTTTGATTTATACTATATTTTGTACTTCTTCATTCTACCACCAAGTTTCTTTAGATTATTGGCCCTTGCCTTTTTATTCTGCCAGGTTTTTTATTATATTCTCCTAATGCATGTGATCATCATATCCCACATTATGTTAGTCTCTTATTCGGTATTCCATTATGCTTCATTTAATACCGTATCTTTAAATAGTTCTAATTTCTCTCCTTTTAAGTTCCACCATCTAGGTTGTGAGTTCATCTTCTCTTTTCGCACACGTGATTGATTTTTAATATTTATGTCCAATACCATTATCCTATGTTGTGAGGTTAAGATCTCTTTCGGGATAACCTCACAGTTTTTACGTGTTAATTGGTCTCCTTTCCTAGTAATGAAAAAATCTATTTCTCTTATGCGTTCCACTTTTATAAGTTATTGAGCGTTCAAGCCTCTTTTTAAAACATGGATTTACTAGTACAAAATCATAAGCCATCACAAAATCTAAGATAGACTCTCCACCTTCGTTCCTATCTCCAAAATCATATCCTTCATGCACTATCTCATATCCTACACGATCTTATTCTACATGTCCGTTAAAATCTCCCCCTATATAAATTTTCTCACCTACGGGTAATTTTTGTATTAGTTCATCCATTTGTTCCCAAAGCTGTAATTTAGTTTGCTCATCTAATCCTACTTGGGTTGCATAAGTACTAACAATATTAATTATATTTTCACCTAATACCAGTTTTACAAGTATAAGCTATCACATTTCCTAATAACGGTTATGAAATCATCCTTAAAGTTCTTATCTACTATTATTCCAATTTCGTTCCTATTTTTATGTTTTCCTGTATAATATGATTTAAACCATTTAAACCCTGTATTTTCATTTTCTCTAGCATTCTCACTGACCCATTTTGTTTCTTGTAAACAAGCTATGCTAACTTTTCTTCTTATCATGGTATCTACTAACTCCATCATTTTCCCTATCATAGTCCCTATGTTCCAAGTTGCTAACATAAGACTATTGGCCTGAACTAGCTTCTTTTTCTGCACAGGAACCTTGCGTATTTCTCGTCGCATTCGGGCATCGATGCGACGTCCCTTGCCTATTTTTCGAGACACCCGGTGGCAGGCCCAACGCACCTTGCTTATTTTTCGGGACATCCGGTGACAGGCGTAAAGCATCGCTTAAGGGGAATGCCCTAGTTTTAGCGCGTATATTCATAGGATTCATGTTCATAAGGATCTGACAAAGTTTGACAAAGTTTTACGCTGGTTGTCAGCTACCTAACGCAACCCTCCTTTATTCGGGCTTGGGACCGACAGTGTTCAAAAAAATATAAGAAGTTAAGCGCGACACATGCGGAGTTACAAGCAATAATAATCCAAATTAAATAATCAATAGTAATAATGTGGGGTATTACAATATATATATATATATATATATATATATATATATATAGAGAGAGAGAGAGAGAGAGAGAGAGAGAGAGAGAGAGAGAGAGAGGGGCTTTGGATGCATAAAGTGGAGTGGTGGTGGTGGTGTACGAAAGAATGCAAGGGAAGCGGTGAAAATAAAATTAGGGTTTGTGGTGATTGTTTGGTATGGTTTGGGTATTCTGTAAATGGGTTAAGAAGTGTGCTTGTTTGGTATGGTTTGAGTTCTACATGATAAATATGGTTTGAGTTCTACATGAGAATATCTTAGTTTTTCAACATGCTACGTTAATAGAATGACTTAAAGTGACATGGGTCAAAGACTGTAGGAGGTGGGTTGTGGGGTAAATAGTACAAGGGGGTGACCCACAAACCTGCAATAGTTCAGGGGGTATTTTTTGTTTTTTCTTTATATAAATAACACAAGCTTCAAATTTATCCAAAAAAACAAAAACTAATTAGAAGGGGACTTTTATTTAAAAACCAATTGAATTTGACTACTAAACCCATACACAATAGACTCAGTTACCTTTTACCTGTCCACTAATGATACAAGATCCATGGGTTGGTACTACAATCTGTGTTTCACGAAATAGGAGAATTTAAAAAAATGTTTGACTCCTACAACAAATAAATAAGGACATATAACAGGGCTCTAGTAAGCACCTTAAATATCTAAGATCTTAAGTGGTCTCTTGGTGGAGAAATAATTAAATACTCAAATATGTCTCTTTTTTAAGCTCTTTTATTTTCTTCTTGAGCTTCTAATGAATTCCATCTATCGTTCAACCCATACGAAGTACTCTTTTGAAATTAACCCTGAAATAATCCGTTAAGAATATAAAATTGCGTATCTATCTTGGGCTTCTCCTCCTACTGCCATTGGTCGTGTTGGATGCTCTAAACATAACATGGTATCATAGTAGACTCTTCATGGCACATTTGACCATATTACTCCACACCACCAAGGGTAATTTCTCCATGTATTTCGATGAATTCACTCCACACACTAGGAGACGTGATGAGGTGTGTTGAGGATATAAAATCTCATATTGGAAAAGTAAAGCCTTGACACTCAGTATATAAGATCTTGGAGACTCTACGTATTGCCAATTAGTTTAGGCTGGATGCTTTAAACTTCACAGAATTACCTGGTGGGTTTTAGTGGTTTCAGTATTTTGGATGAATTTGCCAAAACTAGTGTGCATCACATGATTTATCATGATGGGGTTAGCACTATCATAAATAGATCACTTAATCATCAATTTAATGTAATAAATTTGGATTCAGTTGCAGAAAGTGCGATGTTAGTTTTTTTGTAGAATTGAGGAGGAGATAATTCCTGGAATTTTTGTTTCCATATTAATGCCAAGGTGAAGGTAGTGGATGTGAGTCCTGATTAGTTGTTGGTACAAGGATTTTCTATGAAAATATTAGCTTTATGAGAGGCTTTAGAGCTTTTACTGCTGTGCTATGTGCACAGCTCTGAGCGCGCAAATGCGACATAGTGGTTGTACTTGGGATACACATCTAACATCTTTAATTGAACGTCCAACTAGCAAGCATGTATGGAATTATGATTCTGCTATACATCAACCTTCTCGATTATGTTCCTTTTGATATATGTTTGCTTCAAAACACGGTAGTCTTCATGTTGAACAAACTATATCATAAACCATAATAACATCACAAGAGATCATTTTTAACATTACTAGCAGGTCCAGTATCACTACACATATCTATAGTTTAAGCTTTTTATTGGCTTAGCCTGAGTTGAAATATATATTTACTTGCAGGGACTGGGGTAGGCGCTACATAAGGTTATATTCACAGTACACATCATGGGACAACCCAAGAGATCCAGAAAGGCCACTTGTTGTTGGATATGTATCTCCTGATTATTTCACTCATTCTGTCTCATATTTTGTTGAAGCCCCCCTCGTCCATCATGACTATGCTAATTACAGGGTGGTTGTTTATTCAGCTGTTGTGAAGGTAATAATTCTGTTACATTTACAACTGTGTAGATCAACCTTTTCACATCTGAAGTAGTGAGTGCACAATATGTACACGTAAGGTTACTGTCGTGTTACCCTTTTTTTGGTCCGGATGACTTTATTTGTTTGTTGGTTTGAATTCAAACATAATATATTACTATTTTTGTGTCGCTCTAGAAGCCTAAATTAAATACTACTGAGTACTCGTGTCCTATATTGTAAACATGGTCTTAAAATGTCTTTTCTGTATGATTTCACAGGCAGATGCAAAAACAAATAGATTTAGAGATAGAGTCTTGAAAAAGGGTGGAATATGGAGAGATATTTATGGGATTGATGAAAAGAAGGTGGCAAGCATGGTTCGAGAAGATAAAGTTGACATTTTGGTAGAACTTACTGGTCACACTGCTAATAATAAGTTGGGAATGATGGCTTGCCGACCTGCACCTGTTCAGGTATGTTTAAGGCAACAATAGTATGAGTTTGTCTGGTATGCTTATTGTTTAGGTGTACTTGAAAACAAAATATCATCGTCATCATCATCATCGGCAGTTCTGGATTTGATCTATTATATTGGTTATGGAAAAGAAGTTGTTGTAGAAGTTAAAGGATTAGGATTTGTCCCATCAGTCTATAACCAAATTTCAAGATAGGAGAAAGGGATTAATATTATTATTATTGATTTGCCTTTGTGACAGGTGACTTGGATTGGCTACCCAAATACAACTGGTTTGCCTGCCATTGATTATAGAATTACTGATGCTCTGGCTGACCCTCCTGATACAAGACAGAAGTAGGTGGATTTTTCATTTTTCTTTTTACTTTTCACATAGTGATCCTGAAAGATAGATCTTAGTAGGGCTTTGAATGTAATATTATATGCAACTCTCCTATTAATGGCAGGCATGTTGAAGAGTTAGTTCGATTGCCAGAGTGCTTTCTTTGTTATACACCATCTCCTGAAGCTGGACTCGCAACTCCAGCACCTGCTCTTTCCAATGGCTTTATTACTTTTGGTAGCTTTAACAATCTAGCAAAGGTACTGATTAGGATTGAATCAACATCTTCTTGGAATATATTTTCAAAACAAATGTGACAAATAAACAGATAAGCTAAGATTTTATTGTTATTATTTTTTTCTTCTATTAGATAACACCTAAAGTGCTGCAAGTTTGGGCAAGGATACTATGTGCAGTTCCAAACTCTCGGCTTGTTGTAAAATGCAAGCCTTTTTGTTGTGATAGTGTAAGACAGAGATTTCTTTCAACATTGGAGCAGTTGGGGTTGGAAGCTCTTCGTGTTGATCTTTTGCCTCTAATTCTTCTCAACCATGATCACATGCAAGCATATGCTCTTATGGACATTAGGTAATGATTTTTGTTTTTTTCTCCAGCAGACATTTAAAACATGTTCATTCCTTCACTCTCTATGGTTCATTCAAAATGATTCAGGAAACCGATTGATATGCAACTCTTGACATATTTATATCTTCCATGATGCTCTCTCTCTCTCTCTCTCTCTCCCTTTGGACTGAACTTCCTATATCTGAATGGTTCCCTATTTTTTAAGCACTTCAAGAGCACACAAACATTGGAAAAAAGCTTCGGTTCCTTTTCTCGAAGGGTTGGCTTGTTGATGTTGAACACCAGCGATACTTGCAAACAATTGTGTTTTGTTTATTTTAGATTAAAATTAAATATATATTTATTATTTTAAGATACTAGAGTATTTGTCTTATTTTAGGTTGTAGGATATTTATTGGTAGTTATCTCAGTAATTATCCTTTATAATTTATTTTTTAGTCCTAGTAGGATTCTCAGCCTATAAATAATGTAATCTCCATTATTGGAAGCAGCTTTAAATAAATGAAATGATTATTGAGATTTTTAGTTAATTATTATTACTTATTAGTTTGTTTTAGCTTCTCTTTTCTAATTACATTGCTCATTTCTTGGAGCATTTACTATTCTCTTCACCAATTTAGTGTAGGTCGAATTATTAATAGTTTGTCCTGCACCATTTTGGTATTAGAGCCTAATTTCGATCCACCACTACTGCTCATCACTTTGTTACATCGCTCTTCATATATGAAGCACGGACACTCTCCCGATGGCCAACGAATTTCGTCTCCAGTCGGACACGAGATACGCTGACACGTTTATGGAACACACAGTATTATAGAAACTTAAAATGGGGCCAAACTAAAAAAGAAACCCTACTTCATGCTGTACCAAATAAAAAACTACCTCTTACGAACATCCATAAACAAACCCTAGATTTTTTCCCACAAACAGAAGATATCGCGACTAGAGCCTTCCTTTGCAATCGCAACTTCCGGCGTGAAGAAGAGAAGAAACAGAAGAGAGGAAAAGAAATAGAAGAAAAGTAAAAGTTGGCGTGAAGAAGAGAAGAAACAGAAGAGAGGAAAAGAAATAGAAGAAAAGTAAAAGTTGGCGTGAAGAAAAAAAGAAACAGAAGAAAAGAGTAAAAAGAAGTGTAGTAGAAAGAAAGTTGTACTAGAGATGGCTGTCAAAGCCGTAGCTTTACTTTAGTCTGTTTTAAGGGTCACCAGAACAGTGACTGTTGAAACGAGCATTTAATGCAAGGTGCAATAGCTGTCAAAGTTTGGTGAGATTGCATTGAGTAGTGCTATTTTCCCTATACACGTGTAATAAAATTTAAAAAGTCAGAATAATTAGGAAGTAATATTTTTTGTAAAGTAAAAATTATAAGACTGTTTGTAACTAAAAATTATGATAATATTTTTGCAATAAATACTTAAAATTAGAGGATATTACAAATTATTTTTTACAGAGGATTAAATATATAAAATATAAATAATATTATACGTATCTCAGGGCGCTGTATCCTAGTTTTAAAAAATTGCAAATCGCGTGTCTCGTGTCGCGTCGTGTCTCGTGTAACGTGTCGAATCCGTGCTTCATAACTCTTCATCATCACCGCTCATCAAACCCATTCAAACCTTTAACACCATTCAAACTCATCGTCAATCGCAACCACCGCCATCCTTAACGATCAACCACAACTACTACAGTACGTTGTCATCCACAGTCCAGAAACCATCAGTCTACATCATCATCATCATACATGAAGACCAAAACCGTCATCACCTGTTTGTCTACCAATGCAACAATCCCAACATCACAAACCCTGAACCATTGCAAACCCACAGAATTGAAGCCCCTTTATCTGCCACCGCAACAGCCCCGCCAAAACCGTATCCCCAATCTCCATACCCAACAACTGAAAGCAACCATCACCCCCAATCAGTTCAAATAAAAGAATGGAAAAAGGAAGTACTAGAAGATATAGTAGCCCAGGTCAGTCTCCGATGCTGACACTACTGGCCGTTATCTCGTCGCGCCCACTACTCTTGATTTGCACTGCCCGTATTTAGGGTGCAAGCTGTAGTTTGCTTCAAGGAGAGATTATCTAGGGTCAAAATTATATGGGGTTCTTTGAGTGTATGACCTGGTCCAGGTCCTCCAGGAAATCCATTATTTTTAGTTTGGGCATAGCTTCTGTTTCAGCCCATCAGTTATCCAAGCCCACAATTAATTTGGTAAATAAACCCTGTACTTTGTTGAACCCCACCAGTAATACCTTTTTTATTTAATTGTTGTTTTCCTACTTCCCTGTAATCAGCAAGAAAAGAACGGGAAAAAAAATGAAATAGCAATGTTCCACGCGTCAAATTGGTTGGTAGTGTTAGGATTTTTAGTATGGTTTCCAGGGGAAGAAAATTTTAAGGTAGAAGCTTTTGCCCAAGATTATGAGGAAACAAAACAAATTTGCTAAAATTAGAGCAGATACAGAAAACATAGAAGTTAGTATGCGAGCACTAAATAATGCCCTTTGCAGCTTGCTGAATGATGACACTAAAGCCAACATTTGGGAACATTTAGGGGATGCTCCAAGTGGAAGAGGTGAAGCTACATTCGAGGTCAAGATTGAAACGAAGATGATAAATGAAGACATTGACGAAATAAATGAGGTACTTACAAAACAAGTTAAGTCACACATTGAGATTGAGGAATCGAAGAAAACAATTGAAGAGTCTGAAGAACAAAAAAAAGTGGTGATCAATGAACCGAAGATGATTAATGAAGCTTGTCAATGGCTTGAGGTTCAGCATGTTGATTTCATTATTCCCGATTGCTTCAATTATTAATGGTCATTTTTGCTGCCTACAGTCCCCAGGATGATGGTACACATCTGGACTCTTCAAATTTTGGAGGGTGTCACGTTGCTTATCATGTTTCATTCTTCACCACTATAAAACTCGTGGACGAGTTGCTTTGAATTCTGGGGAGAATGATGTGGAACACCATGGATACTTACAAACAATTATATTTTGTTTATTTTGAAATAAACTAATATTTATATTTATTATTTTAGGATACTAGGATATTTATTAGTATATTTCTTATTTGGGATGTCGGGATATTTATTGGTAGTTATCTTAGTAATTATCCTTTAGTATTTATTTTAAGTTTTATCAAGTATTTTAGTCCTAGTAGAATTCTTAGCCTATAAATAAATAACGTAATCTAGGCAGCTTTAAATAAATGCATGATTATGGAGTTTTTTAGTTAATTATTATCAGTTCGTTTTAGCTTCTGTTTTCTGATTATTTTTCTCATTCATTGTAGTATTTTGGATTCTCTTCATCAATCAAGTGTAAGGGCAAATTCTTAATAGTTTGTTCTGCACCACGTCTTTCCTTGTTATTGTGTAGTGGTATTTGGGCATCCTAAATATTTATGTCTTTGGTCAGAAGTTACCATACAAAGATTTTGTGCGCAGTGGAGTTAAGGCACAATATTAAGGGAGTAACCCCCTTGAGGTGATAGTACTACAAAAGAGGGAAGCAGGATATCTAGACTCTGCAATGTTGGCATGCTATTGATTGGGTAAGATGGATTAGTTTTTTCCTATTTACGACTGACATTTTCCATGCTAGTAAATGGGTCTTCTGAAGGTTTCCTTGGCAGCTCAAGGGATCGGAGACAAGGGGTTCTGTTGTCCCTTTTTTAGTTATGTGATGGTGCGTATCAGATCATGCTGGCAGGGAGGCCCTGATATAAAGCAACCTAAATTTACTCAACAAGGCTCTGTTTGGACAGTTGGGGCAGGCCAAATTGTTATGATACCTAAGGAGGGCTAGGGGACCTCATTCCTTGGTGAAGGGTGGATTGATTTTAGAAGCCATAACTTTCTTTCTATTGAAGATGGCACCAAGGTGAGCTTTTGGACAGATAGTTGGTGCGGTAATGAGGTTTTGAGACTAGATTTCCGGGGCTGTTTAGTAGATATGCAGATACAAAGGCCAGTGTGGCAAACTAAGTCACTTCAGTTTAAAACAGAAGTCCTTATTCCAGACGGTGGTTTCGAAATTGGGAATTTGAGAGCATGCAAGTATATTTTGAGGCCATTCAGGAGGCTGGCATCCCAAGAGGAGAGAGGGATGCGATGGAAAGGAAATGGGAATGACAAGTTCTTTATTCGGGTCTTTTAGTCCCTTCTCCAAGTCAACCACCTTGACGTTCTCCTGGAGAGGGAACTGGAAAATGCTGGACCCACTGAAGGTAAGTGGCAAACTCCTATATCCACTGTCTCATTTAATCCCTTTGCATTACTTAAAACCCCGTTCCTACCTGTACGGGCCGTACCCACATCGTTTGGTACGTCGGTAGTGTATATGGTTTGTGGTGGTAGCTGTCAACGGGTCGGGTTAACGGGTGAAAACACCCTTAACCCGTACACGACCCATTAAGACTAACGGGTCCAATGATAATACCCAAACACGACCCGTTAATATTAACGGGTACACGACCCGAACCGTTAACACCCGTTAATATTAACGGGTCTAAACGGGTAACGGGTTGGGTGACCCTGTATTACTCGTTAGTACCCGTTAATACCCGTTAGTACCCGTTAATACCCGTTAGTCTTCATGGGTGTAATATTAGTTCGGGTGTAATATTAGTTTGGGTTGGGTTATAGTGGGTGTAATATTAGTTCGGGCCACACGACCCAATAAAATCCGGTACCACTAACGGGTGATAATGGGTATAAATGGGTTTAATCGTGTAAGAGTACAAACCCAAACACAACCCGTTATGATAACGGATCTACCGTGTTGACCCGTTAATGATAAGACTAAACCCATTAACTTATAATTTCGGGTCGTGCCTCATTTTGTCAGGTCTAGTGGTGGGTTGAATTGGCCATGTAGGTGGTTGCCATGGCGAGGGTGGTGATAGGAATCACAACCCAACTCCCAATCGTACCCCGTTGAATTCATGACTCAACTACCACATCATCATGAGCGAAGAGCAAATATTACAACAACAAATTAATAAGAAAAATACTGAAACTCTCATTCTCATATCTCTAAATCATGTGGTAACTGAATGAATTCCCCAATGGAATGTACTCTATATACATATAGAGAAGGGGGAAGTTTCGGAGATAGCTACCTAACCATATTGGGAATATTTAAGTATTCATGTGATGTCATGGGTGACATCACTGAAGGGGGTGGTCCCTCATGACACAAGATGGTCTAATATATTCTTAATTATAAAGAGTACTAAAATATCCCTGAAATACTATAATACCCGTAACTAATTATGGGAATATTACAACAATAAAGTAAAAATAAATTTTACAATTAGCACTATTCTTTATTCTTGACTTCAATTCACCTGGGCGCCACTTTCTTGTCAGATTTGTTCAAATTTTGGAGATGAACTTTTTAAAGAAACGGATTAGAATTTCAAAGAGAGACTTTGTTAGAAAGGGAAAGAGATCAACACATTAGAGAAACTTTATAAAGAAAAACATCATAATTATAGAGAGAATCGTTAAGAGCAAAAAATGGTAGCATTTTTAGAGAGGGGAGTTAGAAATTTACCCGGAAACTTTTTTGGATAGAAGTGGTGCAAACACCATGAATTGGACCCAAAGAAGAGATAAAGCACAAACACATATCTGAAAATTTTATTCTAAAACCAAAGAATGAGTAATCTCTTTACATAATAACCTATTTATTTATACTAGAAATAATCATATTCCAAATAGGGAAGTATCAAAAGACTTTTTACTTACTCTAATATTCCCTAAAGAGGACTAAACCTCTTATATTACATTTAATACTATCAATGAACAAAACAAAGCTATAAACCCTATCTACATCATACTCTCCTCCTTTGAGAGAGTTTGTTCTCAAACTTTGAAAGTTAAATATGTGTGTAAATCTTCAATAATATGCAACCGAGAAGAAGGGAAATAATTGTTTAAATTTGGGCAGGCCCAAAATTTTTATCTCCAAATTTCCTCCCAAATTTGGGCCAAATCAGACTTATTAAACTGCAAAATTTCAGCCCCAAAATTGACAGAACTCTGGCCCAAGTAAGCTTCAATCAACAATCCAAAGCAGATAGGATAAGAGCCCAAAAATTAGGCCCAAACTACCCCCTCCTCTTCTTTTCATGATCTTTTTCCTTTTCCTTTTGAATTTGCTCTATTCTGATCTGCTCGATCTTGACAGAGATTAACACCGCCGGCATCGAAAAGTAGTCTTGGGGTGCAAAACTTCATTTCGAAGTTCAGCTCGAAAGCTGCCATCGAAGAGGGAGCCAAATTTACAATGACAAACGGGAGGGTTGTTCTGGACCTTTCTTTGTCCGATATCTTTTAATCTCTGTTGTCTCTCCTCGTTTTAGCCGATTAGGGCTGCACTTTTGGGGGTTTTCCTCTCTTGCTCTTTTGTATCGCAACCTGTGATGTTGTGACCAAAGTCAGTCCCCTTCTTTCTCTGTTCACGAGGGTAATGAGAGAAATGGAGGTGAAGGTCGGGGGCTGATAGAGGGTTGGGATGACGAAGCCCTAGGGTTTTGGGCACCTAGGGTATGCGAAGGTTGTTGCGGTTTCATGTTGGATTTAAGTTTTTTTTTGGTGATTGTCGAAATTAGGGTTCAAATTGGTGGCTACGGCTTGAATGGGAGCAAATCCTTCATTCATGCTTTGATAGAAGTAGGGTTTGTTGGCTCCTCACTTTGACCTTTTGTTCTTTGATTTCAGCCATCATCAAGGCTACTGCCTCCTGCAGGGCAGCCATTCGATTTTCAAGGTTGGCATTCTCATTTCTCTTTTTGGGACACACACCGCTCTCTAATATCCAAAGAAGAGATAAAACACAAGCACAAATCTGAAAATTGTATTAGAATGCCAAAGACCGAGTAATCTCTTTACATTATCACCTATTTATACTAGAAGTAATCCTACTCCAACTAGGAAAGTACTAAAAAACCAAAAGACCCTTCACTAACTAATATTTCCTTAAGAGGACTAATATAGTTTTATTACATTTAATACTCTCAATTAACAAAACAAAGCTATAAACCCTATCTACATCAGAAAGTAACTACACTTTTTGAGAGAATATTTTGGAGAAAGATGTTTGCATGTTAAAAAGAAATTTTTTGTAGAGAGAGAGGTTATTGTAGTGAGGTGAAGTTTTTTCGCACGAAGGTAATAGAATTTAGAGAGATTTCCATTTGTGAGAGAAGCGAGGTGCTATAATTTTAGAGAGAGTGAGGATATAGTTTTAAAGTTAAAGACGATGCTTCTACGCCAAAGAAGAGAGAGAGAGATAGAGAAGGCATGAAAGCTGGCTGAAAAGATAGGTCCGCCGGAGGAGTTTTGAGCGTGAGCTACCACTCATGCAGCGGCAAGGACCCACAACTCTCGAACAAATAGGGGAATTCTCATTACTTCTACAAGTACTGATTGATTGGAGAGAGGCAGACTAATATCCGTTATTAGAAAACCAAAATAAGAATGTCGAAGAAAAAGATATCGTGATAAGTCTATTATTCCTTGCATCATAGGTGTTGCTGCGTCTTGAGATCCCAATTGCCATTGGTTCCACTGCATCACAAGGAGCAATTGTGAGGAAGCACATTTGTTAGTGAGAGAAAGATGTTAGCATTGTCGAAAGAGATTTTTTTAGAGAGTTTTTCCATAGACAAAGTTAGAATTTCAAAGAGATTCTCTTAAAAAAAAGTGAGTAAAGGGTCCACCTGTTGATAATGCAGCCCGCTATGGCGTGACCCACTATAACCTATTACGTAATGTGCATATCTGGTTCTGACTGAGTAGTGATTATGCCTAATGACCCACCTCAAACGCACCCAACCTGCCCATTTTGCCACCCCTACAGGCATTTCTGAGTTAAAGCCAGAGTGGAACCTCTCTGCATATGGAAGTACCTTCTCATGGAAAAGATTTCCTGTGTCAAAGTTTTACCAGTAAGTTTAGGACGGAATAGTAGATGGTTGGAAGGAAGAGAATGTCCTTTCTGCATACAGCCTTTTAGGTATTAAGACATCTATGCTCTTTGGGTTCATGATGCTTTTTTTAGCTCAATTATGCCCTTTCGCAGTGCTTAGAGTTATTATAGCCATTATATTGGGTAATGGTGGACATTTTTGTAAATGGGTTGTACAAGGCGTTCCGCCTCCTAAGTGCGGGTTCTTAACATACTTGGGGAATCCCGGTGCACGAGGCTCCTCACCACTGTGGGGATTGGAGAGGGTTAGATGTACAGTCTTACAGTTATATATATAAAGTTATGTATATAGAGACTGTTTCCTCAACTCAAACTTGTGACCTCTAGGTCATAATGGAGCGACCTTAACATTGCTCTAAGACTCACCCTCTATTGGGTAAGTGCTTTAGGTGCACATGATACTTTTGTTGGGGAGGGCTGGCGTATCACCGTTTTTCTATTCTGATAGTGATATATTTTTGTAAGTGAGATGAATAGCCCCTATTGGTTGCATTATCTGGAATCATGTCGTACCTTGGTGCAATGGCAAGTTCCCTCACCCAAGCTACGGTTGGTCTTGGGTTCGAGACATGGGAGCAGCCTCCCCATATATGGGGGTCATCCGCCTCTCCTAGACCCTGCAATTAAGCGGGAGCCTTGTTCACTGGATATGAGCTTTTTTTCTATCTATATAATGCTTGATGTCTGCAAGCTTTTGATGCTGAAACACTGACAAGATAACACGTCCCTCCATATCTATTTATACCTCATATGTTAGATAAATTATTCTCGTATTTTTCAATATTTATAGCTGGTGTCCTTTTCCGATGAGTTGTCTAATATCTATATTATTGTTTCTATGTAGCTTGGATACTTTTCCATATGCAGGAACAACTACTACATGCGAATCATTGTATATGGGCGTTCCATGTGTCACTATGGGAGGTTCAGTACATGCTCATAATGTTGGCGCTAGTCTTCTCAATACAGTTGGTTAGTAACATTCTTTTCCCTCTTTGGTTTTAGAATTTTTCTACTTAATCTTTTTATTGGTTCCTCGTTTCTACTGTCAAGTGAGAAATGCTTAATTCGTCATTCAGAAGCTCACAGTCAAACCTTATAGGCCATACATGGCTACAAAAAAAGTGACATAACCCAACCTCTTCAAATTTGAATAAGTAGTTCCACCTCCTAAATGTGGGTTCTTAATGTACTTCCATTAAGCTCCGGATGTCTCTAGAGATCATTGGGTAAATGGAAAGAGGATGGAATATCCAATTGTCATTATACTCGTGGAGTTGTATATTAAGTGTGACACGTGGTTTACTTCCAAGGAAGCACCTCAGTAGCCTATCAACAATACATTTTGATAAAGTCTTGTTGGAAGACTTGCTGGTGTTTCTATTGTGGTTTGGGGGTAAAGGTATTTTGATAATGTGGGAAGCTTTTCTCTTTGTTTCTGCATTCTATTTTATTAACGTGGTTTGTATTTAATTGTTCAGGATTAGGTGTGATCTGACTGGTCAAATTAGTATGAGTTTCAGTAACTCGGTTCAAGTTAAAAACTAGCTTCTAAAATCATAGAACAAATTTTGCAAACATTGGCAATTTTGGGGTTGGAAATTGTTGTCTTTCTCATCTGTCGGTAACTAAGCTTTATTATTTCACTTATAAACTGTCTTTTCATTGGGTTGTAGCATTGAAGTTACATAGGCGGCGATATTGGGAATGATCCGATCTAGAATCAAATATAGGGAAAAATCTTCAAGTCTGTAAAATAAAATTTCAATTGACATATAATTCATTCTACAAAAGGCAGTTGTTAACTTAGCTACATGTTTCAGGTTTGACTAAACTAGCCCTCATTCACAGTTCATGTAGATAAATGATATTGCATTGGTATGCCCCAAAATAATAGAAGAACAAAAAGAAATTAAAATCGACATTTTATTGATTCTTCTTCGAGTTTGAAATAAAACTAGCCCCATGCTCTTCAATTATAGTAAGTGGCTTTGAATCAGATCTCGATCCACTTGTGAACAACCAGTATGAATCTTTGCTACTGTATGTGCAAAATTAGTAGGTCTCATTACTTTCACCTTCTTTCTCAAAGATGCTCCATTTTTTTTCTTGATGTGGATAAACATCGCAACTGAACTCGATAAAGCATTTTACCAATTATATGGGATCGGCTGTATAATTCCTATTTTTTCATACACCTTTTGTTTAGCGCAATGTCCATGGTTAAAACATGAATCCTATATATAAATCACATCGTGGGTAAAACCTGGTGTTTGTTTCCAATTTCTAGTGGTTGGTCTTGTCATCTTCACTTTCATTGAGTCCCCAAAGATTGTCACTTTCAATACCAAGGAGTTCAGGAAGATTAATTTGTGACTGTACATTTGTAAAGTATTGATTTTTTTTTTTTTTGGGGGGGGGGGGGGTGATAATGTAGTTTGTAGACTAGTGGCATGGGCTCTTACCTCACAACCGGAAGGTCAAAGAGTTTGAATCCTCTTTTGGCCACCTCTGATAGTGTGTCCTTGTGAATGCGAGTCTGAAGGTTATCCTTGTGGGAGTAGTCAGGTTGCTTTAAGAGGCCAGGAGATACCGTAGTTATCTTAAAAAATGTAGTGCTAGTCTCTATTGTATAATTATCATCATCAATGCTTGCTATACTAAACAAGCAATGAAATTAAGCTAATTTGACATTTTTTTTGTTTAACACACACACACGCACATATCCAGAGAGAGAGAGAGAGAGAGAGACCCCACCACAACACAACTTCCACCCTATTCCAACACAAAAATCCCTCAATTAAACCTCCTCCCACCCTGAGATAAGTCTGCTTAGAGCCTCCATAACCAAAATAAACTGGAGAGGGCGTAAGGAGTCCCCTTATCTCAACCACTTGAGGGTGCCCAAAAAACCTATGGTGATCCATTCCAAGAATTGGGAATTGGGATACATTCATTGACCATCAGCACAGCATCTTCTCTTAGGAAAAAACTATAGTCAATCCATTAGGTTCGGTGTTTTACTCACAGACATCATCGATAACATCCTCTTCATGAATAACTATTTAAGTCATGCTCTCTCATCCTTTGAAATAGAATTAATATGAGCCCCGTTAAAAGTAGCCCGTGAGCAATCCTTCTTTCTTAATCTATGGTAGAATCTGATCATCTCTACTTTACTTCATCCTCAGAAGCTAACCATTCCCATTGATTACAAAATCACCAATATAATTTTTAAAGCGAAGATCAGACTTCGTGTCAGAAGAAAGTCGGAGAGTAAATTGGAATCATTATAATTGTTGAGTACAAAAGTATTTATAGGCTCTTGATAGGCAAGAGTCCTAATCCAACTAGATATAAATATAGATTATGTACTTTTAGGACTTAAAATAATATTGATTATGGATATAGGACAACAAACATTTCGCTTCCATTTTTAGTCCCTATTTTCAAATTAAAGGGACACGTGGCATGTTGTGATTGGTTGACGTTTTATGAATATGGGTCCGCGCCAGCGGCTTTATTAAAAAATAGGGACAAACTATAAATAAAATGTTGTCCTATTTTCAAAATACGTATTACAATAGGTCCTAAATTTACAAAGCCCCATATAAATAACAATGCAAACGTCCTAATCCCACTAGGAAACTAAAAGAAAAAGATATAATATATCAAATAAATTTGTAACGAATAAACTAGAGCGTAAAAACTAGAAACTAGAAAATACATAAAAATCAGATATTTCAACAGTGTCTTAGAATTTTTTTTTATATTATCACCTTCATCCAACTCTCACCTCCAACAAATTTATTAATTTATTATTATAAATCATAATTTTATCAAAGCGTCAAAAACTTGAGATTGGTCTCCCCATTGAGTTTCTCCCTGCTCAATCTTTTATCTGGCCAAAGAACACCAATGTTCTCCTTAAGGTCTAAAATATATCTGCGCAAGAGCCTGCTAAATATTTTCTTGAGCATTTCCAAACACTTTTAAATTCCCTCACTTCCAACTTACTTTTAGCAATTTTAAACTTCATCATCAGTGCAAACCCAGTTGTGCCAATACCACTGTAACTCTGCCATCCTCTCCACAAATTTCGACTACTTGAGCCATATTTTTTTTAAATCTACTCAAATTTTTAACTAGACGAGATACCGGGCGATCTGACAATTATGAATAATTGTTTATAATCTTTAATCATAGGTTCCTGTGTTCTTTCACAATTTTGAGTGATAATGGGTTTCGTCTAATTGACAAATTTCTCATATTTCCTATATTTGTATCAATTTTATAAAAAGCTTATCTGCTGATGAAATTGTTGAATTTTGTGCATGTCGTAATTACTGTGTACGATATGGCTATTATTGCACTTACAGGACTAGGGCACTTGGTTGCCAAGACTGAAGATGAATATGTCCAATTGGCCCTACAGTTGGCTGCAGACATAACTGCTCTCTCAAACCTGAGAATGAGCCTGCGGGACCTCATGTCCAAGTCCCCTCTTTGCGATGGACCAAAATTTGCCCTCGGTTTGGAATCAACATACCGTAACATGTGGCGCAGATACTGTAAGGGTGATGTTCCATCTTTAAGGCGCACGGAGATGCTACAACAGCAGCCCCTTGTTTCCAAAGAATCGGATATCAAATCTTCAGAGCCAACGAGTATCCCCATCTCTGGAGAAGGCCCTGTTGGATCAATCAAGGCAAATGGATTTAATTTGGGGTCACCTTCTTTATTAAATACTTCCTCTAGCGAAGAAAACGGGGTTCTGTCAGATCAAACTAGTAATTCGGGTAAGTTAAGCTGAAGTTCAAATGGGATGTGATGATGTTTCTATTTAGGCATTTGTGGAGAAAATGGTATTGATATGTGTTGAATCAAGCCTTCTGTATTATATATATTTAGTAGGGCTTTGTGGCAATAGTAATAGTATGTTGCCTAGGGTCAATTTTTTTCAGGGAAAGAGTAAGGTAGGAGAGTCAGTTCATTGTCTGATTTTCCGGTGTTCAGTTATACAAGTTCTGTTCCATTACAATGATATGTTTTTTTAAGTATGTATCTGTTATTCCCTCCACCCCACCCGAATCATAGGTGTGGTTTGTATAATGTTGACAAACCCTCTTTCTTTTGGGCACATATCATAAAGATTGCTTTAAATTTGAACTTCGTTGAATCGATTGGAAGGAGAGAAATGGACTTCACTCCTGGCTCAGGCGTCAGTTCCCAACTAGGGATACCAGTGTTTAAATTTTACTTTTAAGTTGTAATAATTGGAGATATTAAATGCATAAAAACAGCAAGCATGTGTTGTTTTCCAATTTCCCCTTTTTGTCATAGTGAAGTCAATGGCCGTTGTAATAAGGGGACAATAATAATCATAACCTGACTTAGAGGGGGACTGACATAAAAGAGGACCCAACTTATACGGAGGCTATTGTTATTGAGTGGTGGTAAGAGCATCCGTAGTGGTGTATATGAGCGAAAGGTAAATTTAACAGCGTGTGAGGCGCGTGTGTATGTTTTACCTATCGCTAAAATGGGCAGCAAATAGTGGTGGAGTTCTTACGAACTTCTATAGTTCGTAAGAACTTCTTACGGACAAATGAAGTCCGTAGGAGAAGTTCGTAAGAACTTAACGGTCACATTCAAACGGTAACATTCCTCCGTTTATATATTCAGAAACTTCTTCCTTCTTCTTCATTCTTCTCCATTCTTCTCAATCCGTTTATTTATTCAGAGCTTCTTCTTCCTTCTTCATTTGTCTTCTGCATCTTCTCCATTTTCATCTTCCTCCATTTTCTTTTCTTATTTACTCAATATTTGTATGTACCAATCTCATATAATTCAGTCCAAATATTTTATATATTTTTCCTAAATTTATTTATATACTCTAAAAAATCATTCCATTTATTCTCAAATATAATTTCAAATCAGTCCCAATCTAGATATAGAAAATCCTCCAAATCAGATATTGTCAACACGATGGAATTAGGTAGAAAATGGAAGAAATATATTAATATCAGGAAATTGAAAAAACACGGGTCGACTTCAACGACAATTCCCGATTCTTCCGCGCCGATTCAATCGTCGAATCCCGCAATTGACAACTATAACCGTATTTACGACGGAGTATCACACGCGTCGGACGGCGAAACTCCGATAATAAACGAAAACATATTCGAATTTCGGGGGAATTGGGCGGTGCCAATGAAATTGTACAAATTGATTCAAGAGAGAAAGCCCGATATCAAAACAATTATCGACAGTGTCGATTTTATGTCGAATTTATTTTCTATGGTGATGCCCAATTCCGATCAATGTATTGTGACAGCGATGATCGAACGTTGGTGGGACACGACGCATACCTTCCAACTACCATATGTCGAGCTTGCGTTCACTCCGCTGGACTTCACAATGCTTTCCGGTAATAATTTATGGCTTATTTCGTTCTACTTATATTCATAATTGTTTAAAAATGTGAAAATAATATGTTGTACTTAAATTCATAATTAAATGTTTGAAATATATTTTTAGGTAATTATATTCATAATTATTTCAATATACGACAACAAAATTGAAAAATATACCCGCATTCCGATTATGTCAATATATGAAAATAATTATTTATATATACTTAATGTTTCAATATGTGAAAATAAATAGTTGTACTTAAATTCATAATTGATTGTTTGAAATATATATTATGATTTTCATATTCATAGTTATTTAAATCTATGACAAAATTTTAAATATATGTACCGGCATCATAATCGTTTCAAAATGTGAAAATAATATGTTGTACTTAAATTCATAATTAAATGTTTGAAATATATTTTTAGGTAATTATATTTATAATTATTTCAATATACGATAAAAATATTATGAAAATGTACCTGCATTTCGATTGTGTCAATATATAAAAATAATTATTCATATTCACTTAATGTTTCAATATGTGAAAATAAATAGTTGTACTTAAATTCATAATTGATTGTTTGAAATATATATTATGATTTTCATATTCATAGTTATTTAAATCTATGACAAAATTTTAAATATATGTACCGGCATCATAATCGTTTCAAAATGTGAAAATAATATGTTGTACTTAAATTCATAATTAAATGTTTGAAATATATTTTTAGGTAATTATATTCATAATTATTTCAATATACGACAAAAAAATTATGAAAATGTACCCGCATTCCGATTGTGTCAATATATGAAAATAATTATTCATATTCACTTAATGTTTCAATATGTGAAAATAAATAGTTGTACTTAAATTCATAATTGATTGTTTGAAATATATATTATGATTTTCATATTCATAGTTATTTAAATATATAATTTTTTTTTAAATAAATGTACCGGCATCATCATCGTTTCCAAATGTGAAAATAATATGTTGTACTTAAATCATAATTAAATGTTTGAAATATATTTTTAGGTAATTACATTCATAATTATTTCAATATACGACAAAAAAATTATGAAAATGTACCCGCATTCCGAGTGTGTCAATATATGAAAATAATCATTTACTTAATGTTTCAATATGTGAAAATAAATAGTAGTACATAAATTCATAAATGATTGTTTGAAATATATATTATGGTTTTCATATTCATAGTTATTTAAATATATGACAAAATTTTAACCTTCGTGCAGGCATTCCAATTGGACAAGGACGACCGATTGAAAATCTACGAATTGAACAATATACAAATTTTGTTAATACCATAAATGAATTTTTTCCAGAAATTCATATATAGAGATTTACTGGTGCGAGAATTCCAGTTTCTGACCTAAAAAAATACATTGAAAATTTTGTCAAGGTTGAACCGTTACCAGATTATATGTCCCCAATCATAGCTCGGGCATTTTGGTTTTATGTATTGGGGAGTGTATTTTTTCCAAATGCTCACTCCACTGCCGACCTCGGTTATTTACATTATCTTGAGGATATTCCTGCCATCGTCACATACGACTGGGGTTCGGCTATTTATTCCCGTATTTTATGGTCTTTGGACAAATCCAGTCGACGATCGTTGACTAGCCTTGAATGCATGTGGCAAATACTCGAGGTATATTATCGTTTCATCTTAATTATTAAAATTTATGTTTCATTACAATATACGTCAACTTATTCTAATGAATTAAATTTATTGAAATTTTTTGCAGTATTTACATCACGAGTACATGGCCGCGGCATGTCCTATTCTCGTCGATTCGTCTATCGATGCGTGGCCCCGCATATTTCGTTGGTCGAGGGGGAACAGAAAGAAAGTAAAGGGAGCACATCGATTTAACATCTCAAGCAGTCAACATCAGCTTGAGATGCGGTCACCCGAGTCCATTATATGGCAGCCATACGAGAGTTCTGCCTACCGTGACTCTGATGTCATCTTATATGCTCGAGAGATATCGGGGTTACGGATGATTTTTTGGGATCCCCTATTTAAGGATTTTTGGTACTTGGGTGATCAGGCCATCCGGCAATTGACTGGGAGGATATGTATCGCAGACAACCCACCATCAAGTTTGTGTTGTGCCTCAAAACATGATTTCCAAGCAGCTGTCGCCCAAAATTGGCCTATCGCATATCAATACGTAAGAGATGTGTTACAAGAAGAGTATAATGCATATTGGAAGGCAGTAGCACTCGGGCCAATACTACCGTCGATTGCCAGATATGTTAATGTAGATTTTATTGGAGTTGGTTCAGTGGCACCTTCGACGTTGCGAATCCCGCAAGCACCAGCACCGACAAATGATCCGCATGTGTATGAGACACAGTTCTCTGTGGGTGGTTCTACGCACATCCAACCACCGAGGCAGAATTGGACGGTTGACGTAGGCCTACCGGAGGGGGCTTCATATACTATAGATGTGCCGAGACCTGATTTTTCAACCAACGCACCTCCAGCTCAATCTTTGACGCAGTTAGAATGGCTTCAGTCCTACGTCGAGGCAACAGATAACATTCGAGGTCTACGTCATTTAATATTACACAAGACATGTCAGCGAGAGGATCAACTCAAAGCACGTGATGATCGCATTGATGAGTTGGAGCGTAGACTAGCACGTTTTACTATGCCTAGTCGAGGGTTTGAGGAGGGTGGTACTAGTTCAAGTCCTCCGAGCGTTTACAGACCACACCTAGCCCCACCCTCTGACCCGGTCCCGACATATGAGGCCCAACAAGGTTGGGGTAATTTATTTGGGTCTGACCCTTACACGGGTTCACATGCAGATTTAGGTGCTGATTTTGAGTTCGGCTCGGGGCGCCAGTGATGTATAATGTACAATTGAAAAATGTTAAGAATAAATTTTCTTATTGTTGTCTCAATGTAATTGTGATGATAAATGTTATGATGTATAATGTCTCATATTTATGAAAAATGTTATGATATAATGTCTCATGTTTATTTTCATTTATTACACATAGAATTATTGTGATTGCTCTGAAAAATGTTATGATATGATGACAAACAATTATTGCGATTGCTCTGATATGATATAATGACAAACAATTATTGCGATTGCTCTGATATAATTTTTTATTATTGACTTAAGTAGTAAGAACAATAATACACGATCAAAATGATTATTAGGAGTATGTGTTCAAACGCTTAGGTCGAACCTAGTAGAAGTACAACAATATGGTTTCCCATTGCGCACTAAACATTTAGGTAAGTAAGATCGTTGCGTATCTGAATCAACATATTCTTCGTTGTAGTTTGATATATTTGGTTCGTACCCTTCCCTATCATTTTCATATATGCATTCTGAAAAGTAATCATAACCGGAATTGGTGTAGTCTGAAATATCGTTATCTGATGCCAACGTAGAGTCGTTATATATGTTAATTAATTGTTCTTGAATGTGACGACCTGATAGCATCGCACGTTGTGCTTTGTGATAACGTTGTAGGCGCCTCTCCATCTGCCATATCTCTTCCTCCAATAAATCAAGACAAAACATATCCATTTCTTCGGGATACGATATTGGCCAAAGTGCGACAGCCCGATTTTTTGGCACGGATATGTGATGGTAATGGCAAAGCACCTCCAGGTCACACCTTTCATCATATTTATTTGTCCATGTGAGGTGTTCCCAAGGATACACAACTCCGTCTTCAGGTTCCGAATTGGGAGAGATTATGAATATATGACCAAAGTCATTGAGAAAACGTCGAGAAGTATCAATTGGATATGTTTGGAAAATTATTTTTTTTCCATACCAATCGTTACCAACAATATCTGTGTAAGAGCCATTGTAAATGGATGAATAGTAGGGAGATGAAGCCATTTTTGAAATATAAGACAATGGTAGATAAAAATTTGTTGCAATCCATCTAATTTATTTATAGGTAAATTTAAACCTTCGCAGATATAATTTTATTTTACAATGATAAAAAATATTTATAATAATACAAAGGCACACATACCAATGGAAAAGATAAATTTTACAAAGGCACACATACCATAAAGCTGATAAATTATCACATAGTAATTGTAAATCCTTATAGTAACTCTGTAATTGTAAATCCTTATAATAATTAACTATATATTGACGTATTAATTTGGTACTAGTTAATATACAGTGATAGTAGTAAATACATACAGTTATATTATATAAATGTACTAGTAAATATATATTGACGAAATTTATTTAGTAATATACAGTGGTAATTGTAAATTCTTATAGTAATTAAAATTAATTGTACTAGTAAATATATTTTGACGTATTAATTTGGTACTAGTAAATATACAGTGGTAATTGTAAATCCATATAGTTATTATATTTAACTGTACTAGTAATATATATTGACGTATTATATATAATTGTAGTAAATATACAATGGTAATTGTAAATCCTTATAGTAATTATATATAACTATACTAGTAACTATATATTGACGTATTAATTTGGTACTAGTTAATATATAGTGGTAATTATAAATAATAAAAACATATACAGTAGGTACACATCCCTGTTGCCCAGATTATACTCAAGAGGGGGGGGGGGGGTGAATTGAGTTTTTACAAACTTTAAGTCAAATTAAAATTTCAGAAGTATATTTAATTTATAAAACTTTGACAATTTTCAAATTAATTAAACTACAAAGAATGAATTCAGCAATATCAAATAAATGTAACCAACTAATTTAAACAACTAGAAATGCAGATTTTAAGACACTAGGAATATTAAATTAATTTTCGTATTTAATATTAAATAGTATTTTGAAATTAATTGTTTGATTATTTTAACCTTAAAATTAATTTAGTCAAATTTCTGAATTAATTTATTTGCAAAATAGTGTGCTGAAAATATTAACTCAAGCAAGCATGTGCAAGTAAATAAAAGTGCGGAAAATAAATGACACAGAAATTTAACGTGGTTCGGTCAAATCCCGGCCTACGTCCACGCGCCTAGAGCCCCTGTCTCCTTTGCGCTTCACTAAACCTGATCCACTTGCGGGTAGGATCAAACCACCGCGTACAACTGTTTGCAAGCTAACTTCGAGCTTCAAACCCCGTGGCCCACTTACGGGTAGGAACCAATTGCCGGTATAAACCGAAGCTTCAACAAAGCTTCACAACAAATCTGAATTTTTGTAGTACAAGACACAATACTTAACCTCCTTAAAATACAATTTGTAATCTGAGTTTCTCCTTCTTTAATGAGACTTCAATAAATGATGTTGAAGTAGGCACAAGTCTTCTTCTTCAATGATTGAGAAGATGATAAAATTAATTGCTCTCTTGAATGTGTAGTTGAGTAGTAAAGTAAATGCTCTCAATAATTTTCCAAGTCTTAATTATATTCTCATTCAAGTGTGCTATCTTTAAATGCAGCTCTTCAAAGCTTTAAATGTGTCTTCCAAAAACTAGTTGTTAGACACATGCATTTTGAGCATTAAATGCTCCAGATTTGGCTGAGATGAGATAGCTGAAAATCATTTTCAAATCTGATATGCAAATCTTCATCTTTATCTTCTCCATAAAAATATAGTTGTTGTAGCATGGAAATAGACATCTGAAAATATATGTCATTTGAAAATAGCTTGATAGATAACCCATATATTTTCTGCAACAAGATTGTTAGTCCAAGAGATAAAATACAAATCTGATGTATAAATGGTGAAGTGTTAGTCCGAAAATAAAAAGGAATAAATAATCTCATATATACCATTGTGTAAAAGACATGAGTGTTTAATATAGAAGTCTGATAATGTAAGTTGTTTCAAAAGTCCAATGGTCTTAACTGTCCAATGAATATCAGATATCATAAGGATAAAATCAACAAAGTACAAAGGAAATCTGGTAGAAGTATGCACAGGTATGGCTCGGAACAGATATTTAATTAATACTACACAAGAGAGTATCTCCACACCAACTGACATACATAATATATTATCATACGTACACACATGCATTTATATATAATATATATGTGGTCGACAACTCAGTCAAGGACAACAAGCCATGGGCGGACGTCAAGTCATGCTTTTATTAAGAGAGAGAAAAGTGACTTTACAAAACCAATCTTACGGATCAAAGAGAACACAAGGTCTGGTGGAAGCCCTACCTTGGAAATGACGCCAGCGTTTGAAAGCTAAAAAAGGTTTAAGGTCAATTCTTTGGCAGTCGACTCTCGGACGAAATGAGCTGACAAAACCTTGATCAGGTCATCTCCTAATGCTACAAGGTACGGACGAAAGCTGACAAACATTCTTTAAGGAGGATCTAGTAAGAGCTGACAAACATTCTTTAAGGAGGATCTAGTAAGAATACCACTAGAGGGTTCTCCTAAAATATTTTCAAAAGGATGATTATTAACGAATTTCCAATTTTTAGGTAAAGAATCATTATCATTTTTATCTTTATGCGGAGTACTTTCATTATTAATAGAATTACCAATATTAGAAGTAGGGTTTTCTTCATTAATAAAATTATTTACATCTAGAACCTCATCATCATCTTTGAAGTTTTTCGTAAGAGAGTTGGATTCATCAAAAGATACATGTATTGATTCTTGAACAACTAGAGTCCTTTTATTAAAAACTCTATAAGCTTTACTATAAAGTGCATACCCAAGAAAAATACCTTCATCAGATTTTGCATCAAATTTTCCTAAATTTTCTTTATCATTTAAAATAAAACATTTGCTTCCAAAAACCTTGAAATAACCAATATTTGGTCTTTTATTTTTCAGTATTTCATAAGGAGTTTTATCTAAACATTTTCTAACAATAGTTCTATTATTACATAACAAGATGTGTTAACAGCTTCTGCCGAAAAATATTTCGGTAGGTTATGTTCATTTAGCATAGTTCTAGCCATTTCTTGTAAAGATCTATTCTTTCTTTCTACTACACCATTTTGTTGAGGTGTCCTTGGAGCAGAAAAACTATGTTCAAAACTATTTTCATCACAAAATAATTCAACATCTTTGTTATCAAATTCTCTTCCTCTATCACTTCTTATAAAGACAATATTGCAACCTTTTTCATTTTGAATTTTCTTACAAAATTTGGCAAAAATAGAGTCTGTATCATTTTTATGAGTAAGAAGAAAACCCGTGTAAATCGAGAATAATCATCAACAATAACAAAGTCATAATATTTTCCACCTAAACTAGCAACTTTGTTAGGTCCAAATAAGTCTAAGTGTAATAATTCTAAAGGCCTATTTGTTGAAATAACTCTTTTCCTTTTAAATGAAGTTTTTGTTTGTTTTCCAACTTGACATGCATTACACAATTTATTTTTAACAAACTTTATTTTGGGCAGCCCTCTAACTAACTCATTTTTGGATAAAATATTAAGTTGTTCCATGTTGGAATGACCTAATCTTCTATGCCATAACTAGCAAGTATCATTTAGGACAGCTAAACACTTGACATCTTGTTGAGATAAATTATCAAAATCGAGAGTATAAACATTTTCATGTCTAGAAGCAACAAACACAACATGATTATCTTTAGCATTTTTTATTAGACAGTAATCTTCTTTAAATAGAACATTATAACCTTTATCACACAGTTGGCTAATACTAATTAAATTATGTTTAAGACCATCAACTAAAAGAACGTTTTCAATGCAAGGAGAGGGATCCTTACCAACATTACCTATGCCAATGATTTTGCCTTTGGAGTTGTCTCCGAATGTGACTAGACCTCCATCTTTGGCAATCAAGCTAGAGAATTTACTTTTGTCACCCGTCATATGTCTTGAACACCCGCTGTCTAAGAACCACTTTGTTTTGATCGAACTAGCTCTAAAACAAACCTACAATCAACATTTAAATAACTTTTCTTTTGGTACCCAAAATGTGTTGGGTCCATATGGGTTAGCAAAAATGGGAGTCTCTTTAGGAATCCATGCCACTTTGGTAGAAAATCTATATTTGCAGAAATTTGAGAAATGGGTATGTCTTCCACAATATGTGCATAATGAATTTCCAATATTTTTAGAGTAATTTTCAAAACTTCTCTCATTTTCTTTTTCATTATATCCAATTCCAGCCTTATCATACATCCACCTTTGGTTTCCAAGTAGAAAATTCAAATTTTTTTCTCCATTTACAAAGTTTTCAAGACACCAAGTTAAATCCTTAATTTCAAGTTTTAATTGTTCATTTTCAGAAGAGTGACTAGATGATTCATTAATTTTTAGTTTTGCCATTTCAGATTTTAAAGACTTATTTTCGAATTTCATTATTTCTATATTTTCAAGGAGAGAATCATATTTATGCGATAAAGAGGAATGTATCTTTTTAAGATTAATATATTTAGTTTTAATTTCATCAAAATTGTAAAAAAGTTCATCAAAAGCATTTTGAAGTTCATCATGATCATTTGAAGTTTCATATTCACTATCTGAATTAAAGTTAGAAGATACCTCATCATTATTTGCCATAAGGCAAAGATTTGCAACTTCTCCATCACTTGAATCTTCATCGTTGCTACTTTCATCACTATCACTCCAAGTAGTAGCTTTCATGGCCTTTTTGTATTTTTCATTTCTTTTCTCTTTTCTGTCATTCTTCCCTTCTTTGGCTTTGGGACAGTTAGGTCTAATATGGCCTAACTCTTTGCAGTTATAACATTTTGGCTCAATCTTAGAGGATGACTTTCCTTCATGTGCCTTCTTTGAAGAGAAATTCTTGTATTTTCCAGACAGTCCCTTCTTTTTGGCAAGAAATTTTTTGAATTTTCTGGTAAGAAGTGCTATGTCACCATCTTCATCATTATCAGTTTCCTCACATTCTTCTTCTTCCTCAATGGATTTGAAGGCAATAGTTTTGCTTGCCTTGGGCTTCTCATCTTTAGCAAGTTCTTTGAGTTCCATTTCATGAGTAATTAAAGAGCCCAACAGTTCATCAAGAGAAATAGGTCTTTCTCGTATAGCTTCTTTGATTGCCATCTTCTTTGTCATATACGCAGATGGTAGTGACCTGAGAATCTTACTCACTAATTCAGAATCAGTATAAGATTTACCAAGAGATTTCAATCCATTTATAATATTTGAAAATCTAGTAAACATATCAGAGATAGTTTCATCTATTTTCATTTTAAAAAGCTCATAGTTATGAACAAGCATGCTGATTTTATCCTCCTTGACTTGACTAGTTCCTTCATATGTAACTTCTAGTCTATCCCAAATTTCCTTGGCGGATTCACAACAACAGATTCTATTATATTCATTTACATCAAGTGCACAATGCAAAATATTCATAGCTTTAGCATTTATTTGAATTTTTTTAATATCAGCATCATTCCATTCATTTTCTTCTTTAGGAACATTTTCATTATTAACAACTTTCATGGGGATATTAGGACCATTTATAATAACTCTCCAAACAGCATAATCATTTGATTGAACAAAATTTTTCATTCTATTTTATTTTTCCAATAGCTATAATTATTTCCTGAAAATAAAGGAGGTCTATTTATTGATTGACCCTCACCAAGAGATGAAACATTAAACTTTGCCATTGATCTTTAACTCTAAGATTGTTAAATCTAAAAATAAGAAGAGCACTGGCTCTGATACCAATTGTTTCCCATATTATACTCAAGAGGGGGGGGGGGGGGGGTGAATTGAGTTTTTACAAACTTTAAGTCAAATTAAAATTTCAGAAGAATATTTAATTTATAAAACTTTGACAATTTTCAGATTTATTAAACTAGAAATAATGAATTCAGCAATATCAAATAAATGTATCCAACTAATTTAAACAACTAGAAATGCAGATTTTAAGACACTAGGAATATTAAATTAATTTTCGTATTTAATGTTAAGTAGTATTCTGAAATTAATTATTTGATTATTTTAACCTTAAAATTAATTTAGTCAAATTTCTGAATTAATTTATTTGCAAAATAGTGTGCTGAAAATATTAACTCAAGCAAGCATGTGCAAGTAAATAAAAGTGCGGAAAATAAATGACACAGAAATTTAACGTGGTTCGGTCAAATCCCGGCCTACGTCCACGCGCCTAAAGCCCCTGTCTCCTTTGCGCTTCACTAAACCTGATCCACTTGCGGGTAGGATCAAACCACCGCGTACAACTGTTTGCAAGCTAACTTCGAGCTTCAAACCCCGTGGCCCACTTACGGGTAGGAACCAATTGCCGGTATAAACCGAAGCTTCAACAAAGCTTCACAACAAATCTGAATTTTTGTAGTACAAGACACAATACTTAACCTCCTTAAAATACAATTTGTAATCTGAGTTTCTCCTTCTTTAATGAGACTTCAATAAATGATGTTGAAGTAGGCACAAGTCTTCTTCTTCAATGATTGAGAAGATGATAAAATTAATTGCTCTCTTGAATGTGTAGTTGAGTAGTAAAGTAAATGCTCTCAATAATTTTCCAAGTCTTAATTATATTCTCATTCAAGTGTGCTATCTTTAAATGCAGCTCTTCAAAGCTTTAAATGTGTCTTCCAAAAACTAGCTGTTAGACACATGCATTTTGAGCATTAAATGCTCCAGATTTGGCTGAGATGAGATAGCTGAAAATCATTTTCAAATCTGATATGCAAATCTTCATCTTTATCTTCTCCATAAAAATATAGTTGTTGTAGCATGGAAATAGACATCTGAAAATATATGTCATTTGAAAATAGCTTGATAGATAACCCATATATTTTCTGCAACAAGATTGTTAGTCCAAGAGATAAAATACAAATCTGATGTATAAATGGTGAAGTGTTAGTCCGAAAATAAAAAGGAATAAATAATCTCATATATACCATTGTGTAAAAGACATGAGTGTTTAATATAGAAGTCTGATAATGTAAGTTATTTCAAAAGTCCAATGGTCTTAACTGTCCAATGAATATCAGATATCATAAGGATAAAATCAACAAAGTACAAAGGAAATCTGGTAGAAGTATGCACAGGTATGGCTCGGAACAGATATTTAATTAATACTACACAAGAGAGTATCTCCACACCAACTGACATACATAATATATTATCATACGTACACACATGCATTTATATATAATATATATGTGGTCGACAACTCAGTCAAGGACAACAAGCCATGGGCGGACGTCAAGTCATGCTTTTATTAGGAGAGAGAAAAGTGACTTTACAAAACCAATCTTACGGATCAAAGAGAACACAAGGTCTGGTGGAAGCCCTACCTTGGAAATGACGCCAGCGTTTGAAAGCTAAAAAAGGTTTAAGGTCAATTCTTTGGCAGTCGACTCTCGGACGAAATGAGCTGACAAAACCTTGATCAGGTCATCTCCTAATGCAACAAGGTACGGACGAAAGCTTCATGTAGCAGATCTACACGGACTAATGTATATAACTGATAGACTAATAGTTTCTAAGGTTTTAAAACAATAATAAACCTAAATAAACTAATAGAAGGTACAAGATAGTCATACAGTCATAAATTATTACGATGGATGTAAACAAGACTTAAATGCATAGCAATATGCATGCGCCTGCTGTCAAAGGCTTGAATCAAGTCTTTGTGTATAAAACTTCAAGAAGGTCACATCAACTAAGGACGAAAACAGTGTATACTAGCAAAACAGGTATGGGTATAGCATGTAATGCAATTCTCGGGTAAGAGGTGCAAGATGGGACAATAGGTATGGCAAGACGTCTAACAGGTATGAGCGTCAACTTTCCAGGCAGACTGAAAAAGTTCAGTGGTCCTACATATATCTTCAAAATTGTATGTTGCAAATGTATGGTATATAATAATATAAAAGAGGTCTTCAAAATACAAGATGCGCATAAACTGAAAACGCATGGCGCAATGCAGACACGTCTGCTAAGAAATTTATTTTCTAAAAAAAATTATGCTCAAAGAGAATTAAACTATCTTTAATATATTAGAAACAAAAGCCAAGCTTCAAATAAAAAATATACAACTTTCGGTTGTACAAACATGTCTAGTGAGTGATCAAATCTGAGGAATAGTAAACCGCTGTAAGATGTACACCTAGGGCCGAAATCATCTATTGTCAAATCTAATGAAGTCTAGTTTAATATAAAATCTATTAATAGAACAACTCATCATTTTTCTTATGTGACTTAGAGACCTGTTACTTTTAGAAGCTTGAATAAACAAAGCCATATATATGTATAAAGATGGGAAAACTTATTTAACTAATTTGTCCGCAAAAAAAAGTTATATATAAAAAGATGTACAAAAAGTACAACCAAGTAAATATTATGACTAACTAAAATAAATTTCCACATATGCACCTCAAACTAGGCATAAAAATAAGATCCAATCATTTTAATAAAATCAGAAATATTAACATGTAAAACAACAACTATAAATGGTCAAATAAATAATGAGCTATCATTTTATGGGACAAATATTTGTTTGGAATCATCAAAATCAATATATTACATTAATCTAAAATGTACATTAATTAAACTAATTTAATTAATTAGGGATAAATAACATTTTCATTAACAATCCCAATTGACACTGGGTACACATCCCGAGTTTCAGAGATACCTCTGTAATTTCTGCATCCCTACTTCCCAAATACACAGGAGGTACACATCCCAATTTTCTGCATCCCAACTTCTAGAGATACCTCTGTAATTATTACAACAGATACACAAGAGGTACACATCCCAACTTCCACAAATACACAGGAGGTACACATCCCAATTTTCACTGATTCTTACGTTGGCATTTATTTACCTGGTACACATCCCAAGTACCATGGCAAACCTCTGTAATTATGATGACACGAAATAAACAGATCCCAAGAAATTTATAAATAGATCGGTAAATCTTGATAAATTATAATACAACTTAAATTATTAAACTTCAAAGCAAAATAAATCATGGACTCTTCCAGTTCTAGCGATGAGGGCCGAAATCTTATGCTACAATATGCTCAATTTAATGAAGGTGGTTCATCTGATGATTTAGACGAGGAGATGATAGTTATGATGGAGATTACGCGGTGGTGTGCTGAAAAAAATATAATTTGTGATGGGAAAGAACTCGAAACGAGACGTCGAGTGAATCGTAGGAGAGAAAGGGGACATGCAACACTATGTGAAGATTACTTTGGGGAAGATAAGGTATACGAGTATTTTTTTCGAAGGAGATTCAGGATGCGGTATAGTGTTTTCAATCGCATCCTTGAATCTGTTTGCCTTTATGATAACTACTTTGTTCAGAAGAATGATGCTTGCAGTCGTCAAGGTTTAAGCTCTCATCAGAACGTGTTGGGGGCAATTCGACTGTTAGCTAATGAGGGTTCCCATGACGCGTGGTCTGAGCAGTACGCTATGAGTGAAACCACTCTATTAGAAACTGTTATTAGATATACAGAGGCAATTGTACGAATTTTCGGTCCCCATTACGACAGAAATCCGACACAAGGGGACGTTACAAGGTTACTCGAACAAAATGCAAATAGAGGTTTCCCAGGAATGCTAGGGAGCATAGATTGCATGCATTGGCATTGGAAAAATTGTCCAACAGCATGGCACGCTCAATATAGTGGTCGTAAAGAGTCGCCAACTATAATCCTTGAAGCGGTTGCCTCCTACGATCTTTGGATTTGGAAATCATTCTTTGGGGTGCCCGGTTCTTGCAATGATTTGAATGTCTTACACCGATCTAATGTCTTTCAAGAATTGCGCAATGGGACGGCAGCTCCCGTTAATTACAATGTTAACGAAAATTCTTACGACATGGGCTACACTACCTTGGAGATGGCATTTACCCTTCGTACACTTCAATAGTAAAAACATTTAGGAACCAAAATAGTATTACACAAAAACAGAAATTATTTTGCAAGTACCAAGAAGCGTGCAAAAAATATGTTGAACGTGCGTTTGGTGTATTACAAGCTCGATTCGCTTTTGTTCGGGAACCTTGTAAATTATGGAATAGGGCGTCATTATCAACCATTATGAAATCGTGCATTATAATGCATAATATGATTATTGACGATGAACGTAGAGATTGTCCATGGCAAAATGAGTACGAACAGAATGATGAAACACCTGTAATTATGAGGGGCCAAACTAATTTCTACGACTACCTCATACGGGATGCTAAGATAAGAGACGTAACTAAACATCAACAGTTACGGAATGATTTGGTAGAGCACATTTGGAACACCCACGGTGAAGAAATGGTCGATTGATGAATTTATTGTATTTTTTTATTTTAACCGTGGTTAAATGTTATGTTTGTTCCATTTTCAATTTGTATTTATAGGATTGTCGTAGTGATCATATACCTGTTATTCTATATAAAATAATGGTTTAACCGACAATATTATATAAGCGGAAAATTAATAAACAATACTCACATTTTATCTATTTAAGGGTGGCATTTCATTTATTAAGATGGATAGTGAATCACTCTCCATATACTGAAAAAAAAAATGAAATACAATTATGAGGGTTCAATACATCATTTAAAAACACTACTAATCATTAATTGAACCGCTTGGACCAAACGACCCGGCAGAGTTCGATTGCAACTCGGATATCGCAGCTTCGGTCGCAACAACCATCGTTGTTAGGTCATTGAACCTTTTAAAATGAAACTGCTTTTGTATTTCATTCATATGGGTCATATCCAGCTCCATGATGTACGATTGCTCTCGTCCTAGGCGCACGAGTTGATCCTGCTTTTTGGTGAGTTGATCAGCTCGCTTCATCTGAATGAACGCATCCATTTGAGAGTCAAATTTAAGGGCACGATTATTCTTCCACTCTTACTTGCTTTTAAACATTGCATTGAAGTCTTCGCAATGTTTGAGTACTGCCGTGTTACAATCCAAGCTGTCAGAACGCGCTCGTTAACGTTCACGTTGTTTCTCACCCTTCCTGCCTGGGGGTCTATCCGGTACGTCTCGTACCCCCGGAGTATCATCTTCGCGTATAGGTGTAGGGCTGTCGTCGTTCCCCGCTGTATTTTTCAAGTCAAATTTTGGTAAATCTTTTAAAATTTGATAGCAGTTATCGAACGTAAAATATTTGTTGGTTTCGGCGCGGTACGCGTCGCGTGCATTAGTAACCGCTTGAAATTCGTTCGTCCCGCTTCCCATATTATTCATTTGGTGAGAAAGCCTTGCAATATATAGCATTATTTGATGCGATATATGATTATAACGTGTTGATAGCATGGATCTCGTACGAGTAATTGTAATTCTATGCGTGACGTTATACTCATCTTTCACAGTGTCCCAAAATGTGCCCGATGATATTGAGTTTCCTTCAATACTTCGAGCTGTATATTTTGCATAAATGGTACATAATACTTCATCCTCAAAAGGAGTCATATTAGGTTGTCGAGATGTACAAAAAATAATTGGTTGAGAAGAAGACGTATTTTTTTTATAGAAATATAATATATTTAAAATGAAAATAAGAAAATGGAAGAGAAATTGGAAGAGTCTAAAAATTTATAAAGGGAGACAATAAGAAATTGGACGAAACTTGGTCTTATTTATAAAGAATTCTCTCAAACGGTGTTAGATTTCACTGAGGGTAAAAAGGGTTTCCTGCGAACTTCTTTTCTTCGTAGGAATTCTTACGATCTTCTGAAGTTCGTAGGAACTTCCTACGAACTTCTTTTGTCCATAAGAACTTCTTACGGACAAAATAAGTTCGTAGGAAGTTCCTACGAACTTCAGAAGATCGTAAGAAGTTTTTACTGAATCAGCAGCCAACCGGTAACTTTGCAAATCCCTTATCATTCCTCTCTCCAGTTTTGGCAACTGGCCATCCCCATTGTACGTCTACAAATTTGTAATTTTACCATTTTTTTTGTCCAAACCCTCCACCATTGTGGATGCTCTAAGGGCACCCAAAAATAACTCTCGAATACCACAAGTTTACTTTTATTATAAAACATGACCTTAATCTACTTTTTACTTCAAAAAATCACAGGCTAACACATATTTTAAGTGTAAAAAATAATTTTACCCACCTTCCCTCCTTTTTACACATTCAAACATTTCAACTTCAAAACTCCCAAAGCTTCAAATATCTTCATCAAATCATCATTCAACACCATACAAATAAGATTATAGTAGTCAAAAAATATATAATAGGCATTGTTTGATATATTATTCATTATGAAGAACATCTTAAACCCTTGAAAAACATGTTAAACATAATAAAATATGTTGAACAACAATAATGTGTTAATTTTTGGTGCAAAGAACGTTTAATACATTTCATATGTTGAGAAAACACGACATAAATAATAAATTCTACCATACAAAATCCTGGTTAATAATCCAGTGGTTCGGTATCTCGATCCCGAAAAACACCGAACATTCGTCATGTTTGTCCCGAACCAAATATGGTATGAAAAATTGGATTCAAACATTATTCGGTATAGTTACCCCGAGTATATGCGTTTAATTCAACATAATTACCCCGAGTATATGCATTTAATTTGGTATAATTATCTCGAATGATACTTTTCAACAAAAAAATATATACATATTTCATTCGGCATAATCACCCCGAATATATGCATTTAATTCGGAATAATCATCCCGAATATATGCATTCCATTCGGCGTAATCATCCCGAATGAATTTTTTTTTCAAAAAAAAAATTAAACTTTAATTCTGGATAATCACCCCGAAAATCATCATCTTCTTCGGGGGTTCGATACCGAACCATTGTAAATATCCATTTTCGGGCTTGACTTTTTCTAGGGTTAAAAAAACATAAAAAATCGTATTTGTGCAACAAAAATGATCTCAAACATAATATTTTGGTAATTTTTATTAGTTTTAAAGTTGCCACACCCATTGTTAACACCTCAATTAGCTGTTGTAAGTTCAATATGGTAACTTCAATGACTGAAAACCCTAGTTATTATGTTGTTTAAATAATTAATATAGTAATTTGTTGGTGAAGTTTGTATAGTAATTGAATGGAAAGTTTATGTAGGGTTTTAAGTGAGAATAATTGAGAGAAAGTTATTTTAAAAGAGAATGTTTTGGGAGAATGGTTGAGAGAAAAATGTCTTAAGAGAGAATGTTTTGAAAGAATGATTGAGAGAGTATATATATATATATAATAAAGGATGAAGGTTTTTTTTTGTTTTTCCCGTTGAGATTAAATCTGATAGGTTTGATCTTTATTAACAGCTAAAATTAAATAGAAAGGGATTGAATCCAGTGGCTTAGAATCAACCAACATTGATCCGTAAATCCTTCAAATCCTGTGTGACAGCATGGCTAGAGTAGCTAGAGTGGCTGAAGTACATATCTACAGAACCTATTATATGTACTTTCTACGTATTTGTACACAGCCTTAATCTGCACACAATCTCGAGGACAAGAGAGCTCAAAGAGAGCTGAATAGTTTTGAAGCTGAATATTTTTAGCACTCTGGACCTGCACACTCTCAATCTTACGGTGAGTTATCATTCACTTCTTTGGAGAAACACTTTTTGGAGTTTTTAGAACCGTCTGTGTTTTTAGAACTGTATAAATCTACATGGAGTTTTAGAACTGTTTAAATCTTATGATGAGTTACGAACTGTATAAACATGGAACTGTAAAGACCAACGTTGTTCGTTATTTTAGTTTACCAAAACTCAAATGTTAGTTCCAAGCCTGTATACCAATGAGTTCCAAACGGGTTTGAATAAAGACCAACGTTGTTTGTTATTTTAGTTTACTACTATTTGATTCATGGGTCTGATTATGTCTTAAAGGAAGTTTTGGGGGGCCAAAGAATGGTACAATAGCTGACCGATTTTGAGTTTTTTTCAGTTTGTCATAATGGGTCATAATTTTCGAGATCCAAAAAACCCAGAAAGACGTAATTTTCGAAAATCTAGATTAAGGTCAGTTTCTGGGATTCGTCTCATAATTTTCGAGATCAAGGTCACATAAGATTTGAAGGAAGATCTTTAGCAACAACAACAAGCAGATCTCCGATTTTATGTAAGTTTTTTTTTTATATTTTTTTCCTTTTTTCTATGGCCGATTGGAGACCTCTCTCACCTAATCCTCTTTTTTTTTCTTTTCAGATCTAGATCTTATGGATGTTCTCCACCTCCGCTAAGATTAAACGTGTGTGCATATATAACTATGTGATGGGTGTTCCAAGAATTTCTTATGGATGTTCCAAGAATTTCTGCAATTTTCATATGTGACGGGCTTTTACAGGGGGTGGCGTGTAGCTGGGTTTTCATAGGGGGTGGCCTATAGATGAGGTGTTTGATGGTGGTTAAAAAGATTTTAAGGGTGTGAGTTCTTGAGTGTTGGGGGAGTTCAAAATTAGCTATTTCTTTTTCTTTAAAAAAACAACCGTCTTTTTTATTTGTTTATATAAAGACTATTGTGTCTCAAATTTCAATGGCACAACTTCTTTATTTTTTGCACTTTTATATTAGTTACATTAAAAGAAGGGTGTTATTATTTCAAATCATTTAGGGTTTAATTAAAGACACCATTAGTAAATTTTGAGAAAATAATAGAGTTTAAATAAAGACACCGTCAATGTTATGGTGTAGATGTTTACACGATTGTACATTTAGGGTAATTATTTTCATAAATAGTTGATTTTTATTTCGGGTAATTATTTTCATAAATAGTTATGGTGCAGATGTTTACACGTAGTTGAAATTTGATAAAGAGAAATTTTAAAAGTTTTAAGATTGGGTTTAAAAAAAGGAATAGCCCATGGGTCAAATGAATATTACTCCCTTGCCATTGGCACGGGGACGTCCTATACTTTCAACGAACACAAAAGGATGCATACATGATTATTTTCACCTTAGATTAGTTGGTTTATTCGATTCTTAATGCTCCTAGTCTTTCGTGGTTCACATATTCACATATTCAGATCATTTGGGTCGGCTTGGTGGATCGTGGGTTTGATATCAGAGGGTCATAAGGTGACCCGTTCTTAGGAAGTTCTCATGTTACTTAAAGTAAAAAATAAAAAAGATTAAAAGGTCATTTCAAATATTTGAGAAATTATAAATCATTGAGGGATTTACAAATCATTGAGGGTTAAATTAAATTATGAAGAATTATTCTATCATGGCACTTCGTTTAGGAATTCAATCCCTTATTAATTTTTTGGTTATGAGTGTGATATAACCGCATATCATCGGGAGCAAAATTATCACCGTGCCATCAGCACGGGTATACCTTTATATATATATATATATATATATATATATATATATATATATATATATATAGAGAGAGAGAGAGAGAGAGAGAGAGAGAGAGAGAGAGAGAGAGAGTCATGTGCACACTAAGTTTGCACACGTGCTGGCGTACACCATTTTTTTTTAAAATATTAAAAAAATTGAGTTAATTTTTTTTGTGTGATACTTAAACATTTCAACGGACACGTATAAAAAATTCAGCTCAAAAACTCTTTTTTTGTCATTTTTAAAAAAATTGTCAAATTTTCGCAACTTTTAAAGTATTTAAAAGCAGTGAAAGTTTGACCGATTTTTAAAAATAGCAAAAAATATTATTTTGAGTTGATTTTTTTATATGGGTTCCTTGAAATGGTTAAATATCACAAAAAAAATCCAACTCAAAAATATTTTTTTTTACTATTTAAAAAAAATAATGTGCAAAATTAGTGAGTGCACACACACACACACATATATATATAAACCGAAATCCTCTGAGAATGACACGTGTCAAATGTATTAAATGTTATCAAGAGTTTTAATATAAACATGCCACGTGGCAAACTTAAATATTAGTCAACCTTTTTCTCTCTTTTTTCTAGACTCCTTCTCTCTTCTCTTCTGAATACCAAAAAGACCGTTGGTTTTACGATGCCTCTCCTTATCGTTAAACCAACCCGACTTTGCATACAAGTTAACCACGAATGTATATAAACATTTCTCAACCAAAAGTTTATCTCAACAATAAACCCATGAACAAGGGTTTGAGACAAACAGACAAACAAAAATAAAAGACAACCCACCTTTCTTATTCCCAAACCCATTAACTACGAACTAAACATGATGCAGAAAACATAAGAGGAAAAGTCCTCTTCCTCCTTCAAACCGGAACACCATAAAAGGAACTAAAAATCGGGTAAGTTTCTTACTCCCTCTGATTTTTCATTCTCTCTCTCTCTCTCTCTCTATATATATATATATATATATATATATATATATATATATCTCTCTCTCTCTCTCTATATATATATATATATATATATATATATATATATATATATATATATATATATATATATATATATATATATATATATATATATGTTTTTTCATTTTCAAACCTTCATCCTTATCTCTCTCTCTCTACACATAAATGGTGCTGAGAAGTAGGTAATGGAGATAGGCATAAGCTCCTATTTTGGTGGATTGGGTAGAAGCAGGTAATGGTTCGGAGTGGAGACGGGTTTGGGGTTGGTTGGGTTGTTAGGTTTTGGGTTAACCCGATTTGGGAGATGATGGATCAAGGTGGTCCGAGATGGGTTTAAAGGTAGGATGTATCGTCGGCCTTTTGGTGTTGACCGGAACTGACTGGGATTGGAAATGGGCAATGGGTCGCGAGTTTGACATGTGGGTTAGTGAGGGATTTTGGGCTTGGTCGGTTTTAGAGGCTGCGGGAGTTTGGATCAGAGGGATTTCCGTGGACGGTTTTTTGGTTTGGGATGTTTTGTGTTAATGGAGGAGAGAGAGACGTGAGAAGTTGGGGATATTAGGTGTGGGGGTGTGTAGGCTAACCAAGTGTGTGTTGTCGTAAGAAAATTTAAAATAAAGAGTGATAAAATATTTACAGCCTAATAAATCTAAAACTAAAAAAAAAATAAAACCTAAAAAAACTAATAGCGTTACAAATAAAAACATGATTTTGTTCTTTCATATATTTCATCAATCCCATGTTTGTTTATAATATGTGTATTTTTGTTTTTCACAGGAATGGGAGAAAGCGGGTTATAAAGAAAATGGGAGAAAATGGTTTTCACCTGATTTGTTTTCCATGTTTGTTTATAATATGTATCTTTTTGTTTATAACATGTATCTTTTTTCTTTTCACAGGTATGAAAGTCTTTTTCTATTTTCATGGGAGAAAATGGTGCTTCTTCTCTCTCTCTCTATTGCGAATATTTTCCTATTCTCCTTCCCATTATTTTTTTATTCTCTTTACCATTTTATGTTTTTATTTTGGAAATAGCGTTCTCAAAATGAGTTATATGTTATGTGATTTTAATTTTAAATGATGTAATTGAGAATTGTTTTGATGTGATTATCGCTAATAGATTGTTTTACTTTTCATAATTGAAATGATATTTGTGCTTACTTAATATATATGATATGTTTTCTAGGGATTTGATTTACCATATATATTTTAATGTAAATTATATTTGTGTAAAACAGGGCACAACAACAAAATAATACATTTTCGATAAATTCGAACATGCATTGTCTGGCCTTCATGCTAGTATATAATACAAATTGTAGACCCAAATCGTGTGAGGCTGACACGTGACAGATGTATTAAATGCTATCTAGAGTTTTAATATAAGCACTAAATCATGTGAGGGTGACACATGGCAGATGTATTAAATGCGATCAAGAGTTTTAATATAAGCCTGCCACATGGCAAACTTAAATATCAGTCGACTTTTCTCTCTAAATATCGAAAAGCACCCTGACTGTTGGTTTTCCAATGCCTCTTCTCATCGTTAAAGCAACCAAATTTTGCCTACAAGTTAACCAGGAACATATATCAATATTTCTCAAAATCTTATGACTTCCTCTTAAGTCTCTATCCCTAATCGTCTGTTGTGTTTCTACCAAAATGAAGAAGAAAAAAAAATCTTCTCCCATTAACAAACCCACGAACAGGGGTTGAGACAAACAAAAAACCAAAAATAAAAGACAACCCACCTTTCTTACCCCCAAACCCATTAGCTACAAACTAAACATGATGGAGAAAACAAAAGAGGAAAACTCATTTTCCTCCTTCAAACCGGAACACCATCAAAGGAGCTCAAAACCGGGTAAGTTTCTTTTGCCTCTGATTTTTCATTCTACCCGTATATATATATATATATATATATATATATATATATATATATATATATATATATATATATATATATATATATATATATATATATATATATATATATATATATATGCTTTTACATTTTCAAACCTTCTTCCCTACCTCTCTTTACACATAAATAGCGCGGTGAATCACTGTTCAATAGCGTAACAAATAAATACCTGATTTTGTTCTTTCAGGTATTTCATTAAACCCATGTTTGTTTATAATATATATCTTTTTAGTTTTCATAAGGATAGGAGAAAGTGGATTATAAAGAAAATGGGAGAAAATGGTTTTCACCTGATTTGGTTTTCGTATTTGTTTATAATATGTCTCTTTTTTGTTTTCACATGTATGGAAGTCTTTAATTTTCACAGGAGAAAATGGTGCTTCCTCTCTCTCTCTCTCGTGTGAATATTTTTCTATTATGCTTCCCATTGTTTGTTTATTCGCTTTACCGTTTTATGTGTTTTATCTTGGAAACAGCGTTCTAAAAATGAGTTATATGTTATGTGATTTTAATTTGAAATGATGTAATTGGGAATTGTTTTGATGCGATTACCATTAATAGATTGTTTTAATTTTTATAATTGAAACGATATTTTTGTTTACGTAATATATATGATATGTTTGTCAGGGCTTTGATTTACTATATATATTTCAATGTAAATTATAATTGCATGAAACAAACTACAACAAAACAATACATTTTTGATAAATTCGGCCATGCATCGCATGGCCTGCATACTAGTATATATACATATATATATATATATAGAGAGAGAGAGACTCACCTACATCATGCATTATACATCACACCGTACATCACACCTAATTGTAGGCCCTAGAAAACTTTTTTTTTTTCAAATTTTATATTTTTTTCTTGAAATTAACCTTCCAATCAACCCATATGCAAAAAGTTAGGTCACAATACATTTTGTAGCTATTTTTAAAAAATCCACAAAAAACTGTTGGCGCAGACCCTTATAAATAAGGTATTATTAGCAGTTTTTTGTGGATTTTTTAAAAATAGATACAAAATGTATTTTGACCTAATTTTTTTCATATGGGTTTATTGGAAGGTTAATTTCAAGGAAAAAATATAAAATTAAAAAAAAAGTCTTTTAGGTCCTAGAATTTGGCGTGATGCATGGGTGATGTATAGAGCATGATGTACTATAGCCTGACTCTCTCTCTCTCTCTCTCTCTCTCTCTCTCTCTCTATATATATACTATGTGGTGGTCCTTAGCAAAAAAAAATATAAAAATTCTCTTGTGGTATTTTGAAGCATTTTTTGTGGTGCACTTAGAAACACCCATTTTGGGTCTTAATAACATGTACCCTAAGGACACATAATTACAACCCAAAAATTGTAGGGACAAAGTTCCGACATACATTTAATAGGGTATAGATATTCATGTAGATATTTTATACTTACTATTATAAGGCTCAAAACATGTGCTCTTAGGCCACATGTTGTCATTTTCCTTGTTATTTTAGTGGTGCTATATTATTTTCAAACAAAATAGGGAGCTTAATTTTAGTATCCATGGCACTAGCAATACACACACACACACACACACACACACACACACATATTAGTGGATTGCCCGCGCCTAAAGGCACGAAGAATATTTTCCTTTCTTGGTAAGCCTTGTTATAAGTACACAATACGGTAGAAAATTTTAATTACCCACACACGTCCACAATATATCTAATTAAATTTACTTAGTATTCGTAGAATTCACCCTTACTAACACTGCCATGCAAGTTCCAATGGCATGAGTGTAACCCTTTCTTGGAGTATAACTACAGTAGTATTCTTGTCACGTGCCCCTATCACACCACACAATAATACAACATGCGTGACGCTCCAAATAGAAATGAGTACGAACATATTTGGGAAAGGTAAAACACTTGAGTGACGCCCTACATAATTGTTATATCATGCAATTGAAAATAGGTAATAATTAATAAGTATGCAAAAAATGCAATTATGTTGACAAGAATAAAATCTGGTCACCTAAAGAGGTTTCTTCAAGGATATTTCTAAGGGCACCACCAAAATTGCTTCAAAATACCACAAAGAAAATAAATTAGATTTTTGCTAAGGGCCACCATCCCATATATATATTTTTTAGAGCAACTACAACACATAATACCACTTCACTCCAAACTCTCCATTTCTCATCTTCACTTCACCCAACAAATTTGTCTCCTTTAATCCACCCAACCATCTCCAACAACATTATTAAAGTTTTGTTACTTTGGTCCCCACACATTATTATTAAAGTTTTGTCCCCCACCAACCATCTACAAGAACATTATTAAATATCTAGGGTTTGTTCTTTAAATATTCAAATACTAATGGATATTCCACCACTAGACAATGACAACACCTCAAAAGCAAATGACAACTCTACAAATTTCATTTTTAAGGTAAACTTTGGGTCCCATTCCATATATACTTGTTTTTTCGTAAGCTTTGAAAATTTTTAAAAATGAAAAAAACGTACAGTTGGTTCGGGATCGAGGCCCCAATTTCAAGGCAGAAATTTGGGGTAAACCTCCCAAACCAACTCTATATTTTTTTGTTCGAAGTAGGGCCATTCGTTATAATCATGCCGAACTAGATATACATATTCTGCATATATACCCCGGACCATCTATAACTATTCGTTAGGTTCACCCCGAACCAGATGAGTTTCTTCATTAGGTTCACCCGAATCATCTATAACTATTCATCATTTTCCCCCCGAAATAATAAAACCATTTCGTTATATTCATGCCGAATGGAAGTCAAACATAGAAAATGTAGCAAGCTTGTTATCAAATGTAATTATGTTGTAATTAAAATTCCATTTATTCCCTCCTAATAATAATTTTACCTATGCAAGATGTCTTCATGGATTTCAATTCCTTATTATTTAATCAGGATTTAGAAAACATCGATATACCACATAACGGGGAAGGTGGTTCGGTGTTTGTTGATGTTAGTGTGACATTCTTTACGGAGCATGTATTATAATGTCTATTATTGATGTAATATATTTATATATTTTAATTACATAGTACTGATTCATTATATTCTTAATTCTCAGGTATTTTCCACTCGAAAAGAGTTGGTTGCTTGGACTTAAGAGAAAACACGATTCGTGAAAAAAGTAATAGTCATCACCAAGTCCGATGCACCTTCTTCAACGCTTAAGAGACGTTTACACATGTGTTGCGACAAAGGTGGTTAGTACTATGATCATCACGGGAAGAATGATGGGAACGTGGGGAGTAGTCAAGGGGAAAAAAGTCGAAAGAGGGACACGACCACTCAGAAGTGAAATTGTTCATTTTTATTGAAGGGCATTCCGCTTGACAATGGACAATGGATGTTGTCAGTCGTTAGCGGCGTTCACAATCACCAATTGTAGGAAACGTTAGTTGGACATGCATACGCCGGTCCACTTACTTCGGTGGAGAAAAACATTGTTGTAAAGATGTCCTTGAGTGGGGTAAAGCCAACTTCCATTCTAACAATGATAAAAATTCGACCATGAAAACAATTTACAACGCTAAGGGAAAGTTGAGGATTTTCGAATGAAAGGGTACAACGATGATGCAACAGTTAATGAACTTGCTTGGGGATAAACATCACGTCTATTGGTATAGAACGAATGAGTCTACCATGGAGGTGGAATTTTTTTTTTGGGATCATCCAAACTCAATCCAACTAGCCAAGTGTTTTTCGTCCGTTGTTATTATTGACTGCACGTACAAAACCAATCGATATAAGATGACTTTGTTCGAGATGGTTGGTATAACATTATGAGAAAGGACTTTTAATATTTCCTTCACTTTTTTAGCAACATAGAAGGTGGAGAATTATCGGTGGACATTGGGACATTTGAAATCCCTATTCGATCCATTTGCATGTCCCACGGTTTTCATCACAGATCGAGAGTACGCATGCATGAACGCGTTCCGGGTTGTGTTCCCTCAGGCAAGATCTATGGTTTGCACTTTCCACCTTTATCGAAATGTGGAGCTCCATGCTAGGAAAGAGATCCATGATGAGGATACATTGAAGAAGTCAATGAGGTATTGGATGCATTTGGTTGAATCCCCCACCGAGAACGATTTTAACGAAGAGTGGGCGCTATTTCACTGTGATTGAATTGCATACCCGAACACGCTTCACTATATATATTACACATGATATAATTTAAGGGAAAACTTCATTCATGCGTTGAAAAATATGGTTAGGTACCGAGGCAACTGAACTACCAACCATTGTGAAGGAGCACACGCTAAGTTGAAAAGGCACTTGAAGAGTTCTCAACTTCCTTTTGATAAGGTTTTTACCGGCATGCATAACAAAATTGAGTTGCAAGTGATCGATATTAAGAGGGAGTTAGAGGATTCTTTACAAAAATTAAAGCACTCCCATAATATTCCTATCTTGCGTGAGCTCATAAGGCTTGGTTTCTCGTTATGCCATTGACCTAATAGTTGAGGAATGGTGCCCGAATTAGCGAAGTACCATATGGTTGACTCCGAGCCAAAATGGTACTTTTTAAATAAAGGTGGGAACGGTCAACTATAGATGAGCAAAGGACCATGTTGCGAAAACTCAAGGACATCAGTTATCCACCACCGCTAGGCTATTTTAGCTATTCGTGCTTAAGCCGAGAGGCCAAAAACCAACTGCTAAAGAGCAAAATCATGAGAAGTCAACTAAAAGGGATCCCTCGAGCTTCAAACTTGCTAGGCAATTGACTGAAAAGGAACACCCCACGGTCTAAAATCCTAAGAAGAAAGTTGATTTCACAGAGTTGACCCGCCCCGCCCCGCCCCATGGTGCCCGAACTACTCCCCTGCGTATAAATAGTATATCAATGGATACCGGTCATTTATAAAGATTTCATAGAAGATATCATCGAGCTTGATGCTAATGGAAATTATGGGTTCAAATGCATTGCTAAATGCCTCAGATTTGGACCCGGTGGATGGAGACAGGTGAGATCAAATTTGATTGAAGAAGTTATGGCAAATAATGACTTCTATGCACACTATTTTGATGATTGGTTTCCAAGCACTATTCTATATATGTTGGACGATTATCGAAGCCCATGTATACTGAAGTCTTGGATGACTATACCCAAGTGTGGCTATCTTTTGGCAAAAACTTTTAAGTGTGTGTGCGTCCTCATCTCGAAGAGACAATGTCTCACATTTCTACCGATGAGACACGAACGAATCGTGCATCCAATGTTCATAGAGATTGCTCATGTATGCGGGAATAATTGTGTAGATTTGAAGTTGAAGTACAGCTATCCAATTCCCCCTGTAGTAAGTCACTGGCATAGTTTTTCATTTCCCGGGGCAAAACCTTGGATTGATAAATACGCGCAACAAGTAGCGAAGTTTTGAAAAATTTGCCCAAAGGATGTAGCAATCAACGATCAACCTATCAAGATCAACTACTTGGGGATGTATCTTATTTTACAAAATAATGTAAATTTTGGTGTTTTATCTGAAGATGAAATACGAAATCATGTATAGTAGTATGAAATGGATTGAATTTGTATGATGCGAAACAAACTTGTATGATATGAAATTGAAATGAAGTTGTATTAAATGAAATGAAGTTGTATGATATTCAAATGTAGTTGGTTGATATTGAAATGAAGTTTTATAAAATCAAATTGAAATGGGGATTATTTAATTTAAGGTATATGAAATTAAATTAAAATGTTGTAATAAAATTCCACTATTCACTATATTTAGCACGAACGAAGTGACATTATTCGCTATGAACATAGCGAATGAAGCTAAGCCTATTTTGTTTTAAAGTGCACTGTATGGAATGTTTATAAAGAACCAACTTAAACCACTATGTTTAGCCCAAATGAAGTGACCTTATTCACTATGAACATAGCAAATGAAGCCAAGTCTTTTTTGTTTTGAAGTGCACTGCTCGCTATGTTTATAACGAACCAACTTAAATCGCTATGTTTAGCCCAAATGAAGTGACCTTATTCGTTATGAACATAGCGAATGAAGCCAAGATTTTTTTTTCTTTTGAAGTGCACTGTATGCGATGTTTATATCGAACCAACTTAAATCGCCATGTTTATCCCGAATGAATTGACCTTATTCTCTATGACATAGCGAATGAAGCCAAGACTTTTTTGTTTTAAAGTGCACTGTTCGCTATGTTTATAACGAACCAACTTAAATCATTATGTTTATAGCGAATGAAGCTAACATTTCAAACATATAACACAATATGTACCAACATTAATGCCAACATTTATATACCAACATTTTAAAGTTATAATTTTAAAGTTAAAGCAATATAATCATATTCATATAATTTCAAACGTAAATCATCATTAAAATTCAAATTAAGTTAAAAACATTTTGGACCCCTTAACTACAACTTCAAAACATTTAATCAAAACTTTAAAACATATTTCCTTTACTTCTTTGGTACCCCTCAGCTACAACTTCAATCCATTTAATAAAAAATCCTATTTTTTTCTTTTACTTATATGGGACCCATCAACTACTTTCTCTTTTCCTTTGGACATGCTTTTCTTTGCTACCCACTCCTCAATGACAACCGACCTGCCTACCCCAGTGGCCACAGCTAGGATATTATAGGTTTGGATAGTGTGTGCAATTAATGCACCCAAATCTACAGTAATTCCACCATCAATATTGTTCTTCAATAAATCCATAGCCTTGTGCACCTCGTCTGCCTATCGAAAAGATAATAACATGAAATTAGTAATGAAAGTAGAACACACGAAAGTAGTTTACATATAAAACTTACCAACAATGTTTGTTGTTGTTTGGCCGTGTGGAACTTAGGGTTTTGGACTCTAGGATGGGATTTGGACAGGAACTAAGCCATATAATCACTGTTACAGTTCCACGGGCTCGATACGGGCACCGACCGAGACTTCTTGGATATAAGGTCGTGTTTCTAGTTTTCTTGGTACCATTTTTGCATATTGAATTTTACCTTGTACCAAGCCACCTTGGCTCCCCTATCTTCCTTCGAGGGTGTCATGGTCTTGCGATGTATGATTTGTCGTCGGATGACTTATCTAAGGCATCTTTTTGGGTAATTCGGTTCCCCCACTTCAAAACAAACCATAATCCCTCTATATTTGATGCTTCGTGAAAGGGATAAGCAACCCAAGCATCTCGGTAGGGTTCCCAAATGACCTACACAAAAACAATACATAATTGAATTTAAAAATATATCATAGTCAAAAGAAAACAGTATAAACAATCCAAAGACTTTACTCACATTACCAACATTCATATCATCCAACTGTTCGCGATAATTTATTAGGTTTTGAAATGCATTTTTCTGAGAGGCAGATTGCAATGACCAATGTGCAATACTTGACATGGTTTCATCAAACTCCATGTCGACGCATGTGCCAACCCATGGAAAGTGCTCATACATCCATGACTGCAAAACATACATATTACAAATTCATTAAAAAATAGGAGGAAAATTGATAAACATACATAATCGAAATATGAATTTAGATTATTAGTTACCTATATAAGAGAGAGGCAACCACTCATTTTCCACCCACTTGAGCGAGAGGCAAGGCCTAATTGCCGATACAAATGCGCCAGGATACCTATCCCCAATGCTAGTTTCCCAACCTTCTTAACGTCTCTAAGAACATGAAGGTGGAGAACAAAAATATTATTCTTTAACTTGTCAGGGAAAATTGTGCACCCGATAATGTAGAGAAAATAGGCCCGTCACAATAGTCTTTATCTGCACTCAAGGCATTGATGTCCTGAGATCGTTCCTTGAAATTCGCAGTGAGCTAGTTCAATCGAACGACAACATGCTCGCCACATTCTTCTAAGGCAACGTCCTTGCTCACTCCCAACATCTTCACCACAAAGTCCACAACTGACAGGACAACTACATCCTCATCCTCATCCTCAACTACGGGATGTGGGTTATATAGAGGTATCCTGATGAGAGGAATGCCCCAGATCGCTGATACATCATCGAGGGTGATTGTCATCTCCCCAAATGGCATATGGAATGTGTTAGTCTCGAGATGCCACTTTTGACAAATGCAAATACAAGGGCATAGTCTATATAACGGTGGATAAATGCTATAAGCCCGCCCAACTTAGCCCTTTGGACCCTCCTTTGTACACTTGGAGAAAGATCACCGAATTCCCACTCCGTGATCTTCATCCAGTGATTGATGCACAATAAAGGCACCCGCTCCTCCTACAATATAGGAAAAATATGTATCAAGATTTATCAAAGTAGTGAATTACATAAAACATTAATGATTTAACGTTATAGGGTAATGTAATTACCACTAAACCGGTCCAAATATCATTGGCCACGTGATGCTTGAAATGTTTTAATAGGCTGAGATCATCGGGCCCCCCGTAAGCCTCAGTAGAGGTGCCTTCTTCAGGAACCTTTTTATTCTTTCTCTATATTGAAGCAGTCTTGTGTAAAATAGTAAAAAAACTTTTAGGCCATTCGGGTAATACACCCCCCTCAGTCTCATCCTCTAGCACGACATCACCCCCCGCTGCATCATATCCCTTCTCCTCAACCTATGCCTCCTCGTCACCCTCAACGCCCTCCCCCTCAACCTCAATGTCATCTTAAATCTCATCCTCCTACTCCTCATGCACCGCAACCTCCTAGGCATATCCACCACTGGGGCATCCACCTACATCACATTCGGGACAATGCCCTCTAAGGGAGTAACAGTTGTAGTAGACATAACATGGATCTCTTCTCGATGATTCCTCTCTGAGGTAGTCAACGGCTTTCGATTCTTGCGAGAGTAGGATAATAGGTTATCCAAGGTAGGCCTGCATTAAAACAATTAACACACTGATGAGTATAATGAAATATAGCATTTCACATAGAATTTATAAACACAAGTCACCAAATAGTGATCACCAGAAGTTTGTGTATATCAACGTCACTTAATTCATTTTGCGGGATATTTTGAAAGCTATAAAAAATTGTTTTTTATATAACCTTGGAACATTATCAACATATTTTGAAAGCCATAAACAATTGTTTATAAGATATAAATAATTTTTTTTATATAATATTCCAATATAAGCTGAAAATAATTCATGTATTTATGAAAATAAGTCACTTGGAATAAATATGCTGAAATATGTTAGTTCATTCGGCATAAATACCCCGAGAGGAAGGGTTTATGTCGAGGTGAATGTAGTGAATGAAAACTAGGTAAAACCTAGATTCATTCGGCGTAAATATGCCGAAAAATTATAGTTCATTCGATATGTTCATAACGAATGAAATCCTAGTTCATATCTTTCAACTTTTTGAACAATCGAGACGAGGTTATAAGAGAAAACAAAAATTCATTGGAACTTATGTTCAGAAAACAAACAAAACAGCAATTGCGATTATCGTTGTAATTGGTAGTGTATTCAATGTAGATGAATGGGATGGTGCTAACGTATTTGTTGAAGGATAACTTTGTAGTTCGTTACTTTGAACAACAAATGATTCAAATATATATATATATATATATATATTTGGGTATTCAGATGGGTAGTGTATTCAATGTACCAACCTGATGTTTAATCTTTGTTGAAGGAGAATGGATTTGAAGATGAAAAGTTTGGAAGTTGAAGATGAAAGGTTTGGAGGTTTGAATGTGTAGAGAGATGGAGGGAAGTGTGTAAATGATTTTTAGAACTTTAAATATGTGGTGGGCCTGATGTGGTATTAAGAAGTAACTATTAGAATTAAGTTGTATTTTTTCAGTAAAAATAAACTCGTGGTATTTTGGAGCAAAAAATGTGGTGCCCTTAGAAACTCCTTTCTTCAATCTTTATCAAGTTAATACACAAACCCAAAATGTGGTAGTCTAAAGAGGGATTTAAAATTCAACTTACACCACGAATGTTGCTTAACACAATGCTACGAATTCATGAAGAAAATTTAAAATTTGAAATATAAACATTATTATAGTGAAAGTAATTGTTAATTTGACCCTAGGGCCACTCGTCAAATTAACTATAAAATTGAAACAACTAAAATTTTTAAAACATGTGGTAGAAATAACTAGATACCTTCCAATTAGAAAAATAAGGGTCTTCTTTCGTACCGCGCATTCGAGTCCACAATATCCTTCTTAACAATACATTAACCACCTAACTTGATGGAATAGTCTTAAACATATAAATTAGTTTCATGTACAATACAATAGTGTTTAGGGGATGTTATTCAAATGATTTTAATCCATTACTTCTCTAAGTGTACGGAATCTGAGACATTAAAACTCCTACAATCCATGTACACATATTTAGACCAATAACAAAATTTCATACCCCACGACTTACAGAGAACAACATGCTGCAAGAGTAGCACAAGAAGCATACAACAATTGAAACCTAAAAAAAAATACCAAAATTACACATTTACAACTTCAAACTATTCAAACAATGATGAATGTCAAATTAAAAAGGTGTGGAAATATAATGTAATCATAGTTTCAAATTGTTAAAACAACGATGAACGTCTTAAATTAAAAAGGAGTTGAAATTTATATTCACAACAAACCTATATATAAGGATAAATTTTCAATTGAGTCAATTTGTCTGTGTTGGCTTAATTTTGGACAAAACTATTTGAGTCGTAGGGTAGAAGTTTGTGACCTTCAAGCCTATGACATTTAAGTTGAAGACGTAGCGGCCAAGCATAAATTGAAGACATCATCATTGCAAATTTACGTGCCATGTTTAACGTCATCAACCTTTAATTTTTTCAAGGTCTCTAAGGTATGAATGCACATGTTATATTGAAACATGGATATATTTTTATTGGGTGTTATTTTTGTACTAAACAAAGTTTAAAATGATTTTTGATTTTTGATTTTTTTTTCTGAAATTTCGCTCGAACGACATTTTAATCTCGATCAAACGATATTCGCATGTCGTTCGAACGAGATATCAAACGAGTTTTTTTTAGTTTCTCTCAAATCTCGTTAGAATTATCGTTCGTATTGTCGTTCGAACGAACTTTATTTAAGCCACCTCGTTCGAACGACCGACATCAATTTTTTGACAGTTTTTTAAAAACTTCCCACCATGTTTGTAACCACCATTTTAAGTAGTGCGGGAATGGACTTTTTGCACAGATTTTTTAGAGACATTTTACTGCACTCTTAGAGAAAAATCTTTTAGCTCCAAAGTCCCTTTTTTGTGAAACATTAATGGTTTAATCTTTTAAACAATATTAGATTTTACACCCAATAGTTTGTTTTGATCCAAGGTTCTTCATATATCATGTTTTGAGATCATTGGTTTGGCATCGGGGTCATTCTGTACCCAAAAGAGACAGTTTCCTACTAAAGACTCCGTTTTGTTATTTGTGGTGTGCATATGGAGGAGGACTTCATGTGTACTCCGAGACGAAGGTGGATTTCTGAGTTATCGACTAGTCGGAGGTGGAGGAACGAAGAGTGTCAAGGCTTACGAGGGAGTCAGGTCATTGAGTAAGTCTTCTTGTTGTGTCCTTTGCAGAATCATACCTAGTGGACTTGTGGTTGGGTCGTCCGAGGTTTTTACTGTTGTGGGTTTTCCTCGTACATCTCGGTGTTGTGGTGTGTTTGTTTTTATGTTGCAAATTATTACATAAATGCATGCTTAGGGGTAAGAAGAAAAAAATCGGTTTAATCACAACATTTGTTTAAATTGGTGCAAATTTAATATTGGGTCAAGTTTAGTTTAATTTAATTAAAGTCGGACTTAATTAATTTGGCACAATTCATGTTTGGTTTGTTTGGCCTATTTTAGAACTTGAATTAATTTTGCTTAAAAGAAAATTTAAATATTTGGCTAATTTCATTTTAATTTAAAAATTAGAATATTATATGAACCATCCCTTTTGGATTTAAAAATTATCATATAATTTAAGGAAATCACATTCTCAGATTGGTATAAGAGCATTTTTACCTCTCAATATATAAATCTTGTGACACCCATTGTTAGTCCAACAGTGCCCGGATAAGACTAATTGAACTTCCCATCACCCGAGAAATTTTAGTAAATCCCATTAGCATCAAAGCGTGTACTGTGCTTACAACTAAATATGTGAAAGTGGTAAAATATTAATGTAATATGGGAGCTAAACTAAAATAAAAAAGATAATTTAGTACATAATTAAATCCCAAATATATATTGAACTAAATACATATAATCCCATATTATCAAGACTCCTCTGAGAAATAGAAAAATCCTTAATTCCCCAACATTGGAAACTAAATATAAATTTTGTCACTGGTCTTTTAAATCTTATGATGCGCTATGTTCTTACTACTCACATGTAAGAGTGTTCAAGGGTCGGTTTTATTCCGTCTGACAACTAAACCAAAACCATAAATTGTATTGTCCAATTTCAAGAGCCAATGTAGAGCAGAACACTGTCATAATTTATGATTGTGCATATTGCAATATTAGTAAATTCAAGGTCTATCGAACACTTTTAATGTGAATAAAATTTTGAAATTGAATATTAATTTAATCAAAATATAAATGACCAAATTCAAAACTAAAATTTGTGAAACTATAAAATTATATTAAGAATTGAATCTATAATAAACACGTGAGAAATAACATGGAAAAATAAAACATTCACGTAATTTGTATGTTTATTACCAGTAAAAACTGAAGGTCATGAAACAATTTTCTATATATTTTTTTCCTTGAAAGTTTAGTAGCTATAAAATTTTCATGTTAAAAAGAGCCCAAAATTTTAATCAGACAAAAATGACCAAAATGAACACTAAAATGTTTACATTATGCAGAGTAAGACGTGCACATTCCCTGCCTTTACCACCCCCCTCCACTGACATATAAAGAAAAATCTTTCTTGGTTTCTTTATCCAACAAACATAAACAATAAAAAGGGGCTTGGATATTATTCAGCGCAAATAAAACAAATATTAAATTTCAATTGAAATCTCACCCCAGGATTCAAAGTGGATATGAAATGATATCGATAACATCTATGCTGATCTCACTGACTAGGCACCGAATGTATGTACTACGTGTGTATCTACGGCTCAAGTGCAAGTCGATCACTCAAGTAATACTTGGTAAGTAAGGGTCGAATCCTCAAGGAATAATATGAAGAACGTAACAACAACGACAAGGTAGGCTTCTAAAATCTAAATGACAACTCTCGAAAAGAAAAGAAAAGGTGGTTAAGTTTTGGAAAAAGTCTACTTGAGTTAGAATTCCTAACTAGCAAGTGCATTTTTAATTTAAAAGAAAACAAAAATTAGAATTTTGATTTTTTTGAAAACTATTTGAAAAAAGTGTAGTCGGGATCCAATCCCCCGGACCGTAGATATTTTCATAAGATACAAAAATTTTGATAACTATATATTTAATTAAATCAAAGCACTAAATATGTGGGAATTTTACTCCGCACGATATCTAGCATATGCCATATGAAGTGAGGCGTATGTTCATGTGGCATATGCTAGATCAGCACTTTACTTTTACAAGTTGACACTGTCTCCATCACCATGCATGATGTAATTAGCATTGATGTAGTAAGTTTAGCCAATAGTCAATCGAAATAGTTGAAAGGAATGAAAACACCAAAAGTCACAAGTGTTTATTTATTTCATCAAAGAAATAGTTGTGGTTACAGGCAAGTAAAATCTAAAATCCCCAAAAAGGAGAAGTAGAAAATGATAGAAACACCGAACAAAGGACCTAAGGTTTATCCATGATAAAACAAAGATTCACTGAACCAAGCAGCCTGTGATGATGTTGGGGATGAATTTTCTCAAGGTTGCTTTGATCTGCAATAAGGTTAACTAAATCCTTCTGATGAAGCTCCCTGGTGTAATGAATGGCCTCCAATTGCTACTCTTTCTCAATTAACTCGGCCTCCGTACGAGCAACTACCTCGCGGGCCTCCTGCACCCTTTGTTCTAATACCAACAATTAGGATTCCAAACTTACAAGATCCTTTGAGATGGCCACTTATGAACGATGGGAACTTTAGAGGCGATGATAGACGAGGGGAAGATTAACCTTCTTGAAACTACGCAGCAGCTCCACCAGCCAATTCATAGAAAATCCATCATTTGTCAACACGTTAACCCTCCCCAGTAAATTTTTGATGGTATCAGGGCTAAGGGACAAGAGGGGAGTGTTGAGGATTTCCTCTAACACCATCGCGAGCGCAAGAAAATGACACGCTATCATTCTAAGAATCGACTAAAGGCAGCGAGCGATAAAGGTCGAAGGAAAACGAATCAGTAGCTGCTCGATTAATAGGCGAGGACCCTCACTTAAAACATAAGGGAAATTGGCCAATGTCTGTCTTACAACCACTTCGGGGGCTGCCTCAAGGGGATGCATGCTAAAAATGCTATCACTGGCAGAGGGACGCTGGGTATGCGAGGCGCAATCAATCTCTTGAATATGAGGAGAAATCAATGCAGTGGCATCACCAATCCAAAGGGCCTCGCCCAAAGAAGCAACTCCAGCTAAGGTCCTCATTTGAATTAATTCCTGAGCAACAGGTTCAGCTTCGGCCCTATGGACTGCAGGCTGATTGACCTCCACCTGAAATGCAAAAAACAAGCTTAAGTAAGAAATAAAAATGAGGAAATCACGTACAAAATATCTTGCTAACAAGGAGATTATGCCTATAAGACTTGGCCCGCCTGACCCTCGGTTATGGGAGATTATGCCTATAAGACTAGGCCCGACTGACCCTCGATTATGGGAGATTTTGATTTTAATGTCCTACATTACTAGGATCGCTCGACCCTCGATTGTGGGAGATTTATAAAGTCCAGTACAACTTAGAAAAATTAACAAGCTTAGTTGCAGGAGATAGGTGGAAGAGAAAAGTACCTCTGGAAGCCGCTCATTGGCGAACTCGGGAGTGGCCATTTCTACAACATATTCCTCCTCAATCGGATGAGGAGCCCACCAAAGGATGTTGACCTTGGGGGCAATCACATCCCCCCTACTTCAGTAACTCGCTCCTTCCCGTCCCCCCTGACCCACCCCAGCAAGATCGGCGCCTTCGTTTTTCAGGATGGAAGGTCCGAACATAGATATAAGAATTTGGTCATTCGATGGAACAGGAACTGAGGGAGTAGTTTGAACAAGTATGAGAGCCTGCAACATAGAAGTTAAAAGTCATAATAACAAGTTGAAAGAGCAACAACAGCTTAAACAAGTAAGGAAAATAAACTCACCACAGGCAACGAAGAAATAAGCATAGGGAACTTGGGTATATCCTAAGTAGCTCTCACATAAAGAACATTCCTCTCAAGGCCAGCCTGTGCGCACGCAAGAAAGAGGGACCAGGAGAATAGCCGCTATGAGACTCAGATGAAGAATCAGATGTAACTGCCCCTAGGGGAAATGGGATATTACCTGTGAAGTAGTAGGGGAAGCTCTCTCGAAAGGACGATCCTCTCCAACATCATCATGCATATCACCTCGTAGATCAACCTGGAGAAAGAGACAAAGGCAGGATAAGAGCATAATTAAGTTATTAGCACAAAAAGAAAATAAGAAGAGAAATATTCAGAGCAAGAGGGATTGAGGGGCTTACTTATTTCTCCAACACATCTTACAGAACCTCATAATCTTGGGGAGGTGAGGAGGGTTTACAAGGAGAAACCATTCTCCTCAACCTACGCCTCCAAACCAATGAAGTTTCCTCTTCTTCTTCTTCTTCTTCTTCTTCTTCTTCTTCTTCTTCTTCTTCTTCTTCTTCTTCTTCTTCTTCTTCTTCTTCTTCTTCTTCTTCTTCTTCTTCTTCTTCTTCTTCTTCTTCTTCTTCTTCTACTACCTTTTCTCTCTCCTCATCCTCCACACCTTCATCATCATCATCACCACCAACATCTATAGCAGCATGTTCCTCGGGCAATTCCTCCTCGTCGGAATCAGACGAGTCCTCCATCACGAGCTTAAAACGACTGTCCGCCTTTCATTTCTTACCACTACCAGCAGTGTGAGGAGCATATGAGAAACCTCGAGAAGTCATCTGGGCTGACATAAATTCCATGTATTCTTCACTAAAATTCTCCTAGGTTTGGAGAAGATGATCAAACATTGAGCTCACCTCTTGGGCGACTTTGGGATCGGGGGTATGGTCAGTCAGAGGATGGGGGATGGTTTTAAGTTTCTTCAGAGGCCCCTTTCGGGTGGCTCTAACTGTTGCCCCAGATGAGGTAATGCGCGGGGATTCAGTTCTTTCAATTGGTATCGAGGGACCAGGGGCAATGGCGGCAACCTCGACTGGGAGGGAGACTTCCTTATTTTTCACAACTGCCTGGTTCACAAGCGCTACTGGGGGTAGTTCGGAGGGAACCCTGGTGTTAGCAGTATTATGAGAAAAAATAGATGATGAGGTGGTGCAATTTCTTAAACCCAACTCTATGGGTGGGAATCTCTCAACTTCAGGGTATCGGGGTTCCTTCAAGAGGTTGGTCTAAAAATTAACTAACTGATTCTGTCTGAATACGTTCATGTACATAGCTGACCTCCCCCCTCAAGCCCCTTTGCTCGGGACCATGACATTGGCTGGGTAATTGGCGTATAGACTAACGACAATGAAAGTCAGATAATTGGCACATGGAAAAGAATATTTGGTGGGCTTTTCTCGAGTGAAATGACTTAATAGAGGGTCTCCTTGGTCGTAACCAAACTGTGGGGCTACATGGTATGGGGTGTACTCAGAATAAAAAGATGACCACTGAGTATAAGAGGGCAAATATGAGGGGATTAACAAAAGGGGGACACTGTTTTCAGGAAAATTCATAGCAAGGGCTTCATCAACCGGAGCAATGGGACGCTCCTCCTCAGCAAAGAAATCATTGGTAAAAAACTGACTCACCCCAACATAGGGGCGAGGTATGAACTTTTTAGCTCGATCAATTAGGTAAACCAAAGGCTTCTTGACACTCTTGTTTTTCTAATAACCAATTCGGGGGATCTTCACAGGCTGTGAACCAGGGTAATTGTCGACGGGGCATAATCAGGAAAGTGGGCATAAAGAAAAGATGTCAAAAGAACATTGTTGGAATAATTAGAAATATCAAACTTGTTGATGCTTCGAGAAGAGTTCTCCGATACACGGTCAAGCCAAGTATATAAGGAGCCGGGGACAATGGAAGAAGAAGCTTTAAAATCTACCTTTGAATAAGGGAAATCACCACGCTCAATCCGAAAGTGGGTAACAGTGGCAGTGGGGATATAAGCAATGTCTTTAGCGTCCTCACGATCCTTCGTTAACAAGTTGGGGGTTTTAGTTGGCATAAGGGCGCCGGGGAATCGCTTTGTTGTTGCCCAGAAGTGGTTGTGACCACCAAAGTAAGGCGTACGACGATAATGTGCCCATTAAGCTTGGCTTGAGTCGTAGGGAAAATGCCCCTAACAGAGAGAGTTATTTTCACAGGTGCCATGGAAGCTTAAGGAAAGAAAAATTGAGGGTAACAGGAAAATAATAGAAGGGTTGAAGAAGGCGAGGGTTTTTCCTCTCACTCTCACAAAAACTCAAACTTAAAAAATGAAAACCCAAAGGTGAAGTTTGAATTGAAGGTACACCCCCTTTTTATAGGGGAAACATGAACCCCAAAAGATGGTAAAAAGTGACGCTTTGGAAAAGCGTAATAATGACTCTCTGGAATAGTTTGGCTAGTGTGGCTATCAAGAATACGTGGCCATAGAAAACCAAAGGTCGTAATGATGATGCTTCGGTGGATGACGTGATGATTAGTGGTGTCATTTACACGTGCGCGCCCTGGCGCTGCCACGTGTGATGTGCAGAAGTGCAAACAACAGTTACATTTAATGTGACATAGTTGGAGTCTTGTCTTTCTTGTGGAACGAAGAGCTTTGGGAGAAATTTGAATAAATCTATTCATTTTCCCCAAGGGAGGGGAACGAAGAGTTTCGTACATATATTTCTTCATGCAAATAAACAAATATCTTTACGAAGGGGAAAATGTAGGGGGTGTCCCCCTAAATGAGAGGTTAACTTGGTCAAGAAGATCGGTTGTTCACAAAGAAAGAATAAGAAGGATATTCCACAAACTCACCTCGAAGATTCTTCACAGTAAGTGGCTCTAAGTACCCACTTTGAAGATTCTTCACAACATGCGGCTCGAAGGACCCATCTCGTAGAACAAAGTCACCTGGATGACAATAGTTTGTAATAAGAAATAAAATGTTATATTATATATTTTATCTTATGAATGTACATGTCGAGTGAGGTTCTTTGGTACCTATGAGGGACCATGCCTAGCAGGGCATGGGATAGCTTTCATGCTCTATCAAGCATCCTCCTCTTGGGAACTTCGCAGGGAAATGGTTTGGAGGATTAAGAACAAGGAAACATTAAGAATTATTACCAACCCTCTTAGCACACTTGGGTAAAACTTCATCCAGAACAAATGTCACTCGAGCCTACTCATTGCTTACTTATTCGAGTAAACCTACTTGAGGTACCCGATCTCCCTCAATACTCGCTCACTTGAGGCTTCCTCCTCGTGGTACCTTAGATGCCAGATCGCGTGACTGATGTGACCAGATACCTAACAAGAGTCACTGTTAGGATCACTTTCTGACGTCATAATGTCTGACATTTAGGGACTCAAGAATGTAGCACTCAAGTGTATTTATCCTTAGGATGACAGGTCTAGTTCACCAAACCTAACCCTCTAGCCATCCTAGAGTAAGCCTCAAGTTGATGGGTCATATCCCTTATTAATGCCCACAATACTTCCAGCTAATAGAATGGTTTTTTTCCAAAACTATCAGATCCCACGCATTGAATGCAATATCTAATGCATTTAATGCACCCTATCAGGCGAATCGAAGGTAGGCTGTCTCGAGCAGCCTCGCCCCCATATAAATAGACTATATGAACAAATCAGAGAGAGGGCATTCGAAGCCTAGAAATCTTTCCCAGATTTCCTTACACCCAAGAATCATTGCGAGAGAATTCACCCCCCATACACATTTAATACGCTCATGATTGGGCACTAACCGAGCTTGAAGTTACTGCCTTGCCTTTATTGTGCCTAGAGTGCTTGTTGTTTCTCCCTCCGACCACGCTACTTGCTGGTCTCATTCATTTATTATGCTTGTCATATGTCTTCTGTGTTAATATGCCCTTTAATGCAAGCATGAGTATTGAATCTCTTTGTCTCTGATTTACCTGTGGCTACAGCCTATATTGCGTACCTAATGGTGTTAATCCCAATCTTGATAAAGGGTTAGGCCCCATTTAATACTAACTGTATTTGAAGAATACACATCTTACAGTTATATTCCCCATGTGTTTGATGACGTGTTTAAGTATGTATGTTATCATCTTAGTGGCAACAATTTAAAGCAAGCAAAGCACCTCAAATTATGTGTCGATCAAGAGTCTGTAATTTTTTTTTTGTGTGGGATTGTGTCCTTTAGATGAGATTGACAGCCCATAGGATTTTTATTTGAGTTTTGTCTCGAAATAGCCAAAGGGGGAGATTTGTAAGGACAAATTTCCAATTGAGTCAATTTGTCAGTGTTGGCTAATTTCGAACAAAACTATTTGAGTCGAAGGGTAGAAGTTTATGACCTTCAAGCTTATGACATATAAGTTGAAGACGTAGTGACCAAGCATAAATTGAAAATATCATCATTGCCGGTTTACGTGCCATGTTTAACGTCGTCAACCTTTTAATTTTTCCAAGGTCTCTAAGGTATGAATACACATGCTATGTTGAGCCTTGGATATATTTTGATTGGGTGTTATTTTTGTACCAAACAAAGTTTAAAATGATTTTTTATTTTTTGAAGAAAAATAAAATTTTCTAAAATGTCGTTCAAACGACATTTTAATATCGTTCGCACGAGATACCCACGTTGTTCGAACGAGGTATAAAACGAGGTTGTTTTTGGTTTCTCTGAAATCTCATTAGAATTATCGTTCATGTTGTCATTCGAACGAGGTTTATTTCTGCAATCTCGTTCAAGCGACCGACAATTTTCCGCTAGTTTTTGACAGATTTTTAAAAACATCCCACCATCTTTTTAACCACCATTTTAAGTAGTGAGGGAATGGACTTTTTGCACAGATTTTTTATAGACATTTTACTACACTTTTAGAGAAAAATATTTTAGCTCTAAAGTCCATTTTTTGTGAAACATGAATGGTTTAATCTTTAAATAATATCATATTTTACACCTAATAGTTTGTTTTGATCCAAGGTTCTTCATATATTTTGTTTTGAGATCATTGGTTTGGCGCCAGGTATCATTATCTACCCCAAAGAGACAGTTTCCTACAGAGTATTCCGTTTTGTTATTTGTGGTGTGCATACATAGAAGGACTTCATTTGTTTGGCAGTAGTTGTGCCTCATCGGTAGACTCCAAGACGAAGGTGGATACATGAGTTGTCGACTAGGCGGAGGTGGAGGAACAAAGAGCGTCAAGGCTTGCAAGAGAGTCAGGTCGTTGAGTAAGTCTTCTTGTCGTGTCCTTTGTAAAACTATACCTAGTGGACTTGTGGCTGGGTCGTCCGAGGTTTTTTTCGTTGTGGGTTTTCCTCGTACATCACGGCGTTGTGGTGTGTTTGTTTTTATCATGCAAATTATCACATAAATGCATGCTTAGGGGTAACAAGATAAAAATCGGTATAATCACAACATTTGTTTAAATTGGTGCAAATTTAATATTGGGTAAAGTTTAGTTTAATTTAATTCAATTCGGACTTAATTAATTTGGCACAATTCATGTTTGGTTTGTATGGCCTATTTTAGAACTTGAATTAATTTTTCTTAAAAGAAAATTTAAATATTTGGCTAAGTTTTATTTAATTTAAAATTTGGAATATTGTGTGAACCATCCCTTTTGAATTCAAAAATTGGCATATAATTTAAGGAAATCACATTCTCGGATTGGTATCATATCATTTTTACCTCTCATTATATAAATCTTTTGACACTCATTATTATTCCAACAGTGCCCGAATAGGACTAATTGAACTTCCCATCACCCGAGAAATTTTAGTAAATTCCATCAGCATCAAAGCGTATACTGTGCTTACAACTAAATATGTGAAAGTAGTAAAATATTAATGTAATATGGGAGCTAAACTAAACTAAAAAAGATAATTTAGTACATAGTTAAATCCCAAATATATATTGAACTAAATACATATAATCCCATATTATCAAGACTCGTCCGAGAAATAGAAAAATCTTTAATTCTCCAACATTGGAAACTAAATATAAATTTTGTCACTGGTCCTTTAAATCTTATGATACGCTATGTTCTTACTACTCACGTGTAAGAGTGTTCAAGGGTCGGTTTTATTCCGTTTTACAACTAAACCAAAACCATATATTGTATTGTCCAATTTCAAGAGCCAATGTAGAGCAGAACACTGTCATAATTTATGATTGTGCAGATTGCAATATTAGTGAATTCAAGGTCTGTCGCACACTTGTAATGTGAATAAACGTTTGAAATTGAATATTAATTTAATCAAAATATAAACTACCAAATTCAAAACTAAAATTTGTGAAACTATAAAATTATATTAAGAATTGAATCTATAATAAACACATGAGAAATAACATGGAAAAGTAAAACAGTCATTTAATTTGTATGTTTATTACCAGTAAAAACTGAAGGTCATGAAACAATTTTCTATATATATTTTTTCTTAAAAGTTTAGTAGCTACAAAATTTTCATGTTAAGAAGAGCCCAAAACTTTAATCAGACAAAACTTACCAAAATGAACACTAAAATGTGTACATTATGCACACTAAGACGTGCACATTCCCTGCCTTTACCACCCCACCTACACTGACATATAAAAAAAACTTTCTTGTTTTTTTATCCAAGAAACATAAACAATAAAAAGGGGCTTGGATATGATTCAGCGCAAATAAAACAAATATTAAATTTCAATTGAAATCTCACCCCATGATTCAAAGTAGATATGAAATGATATCGGTAACATCTCCGCTGATCTCACTGATTAGGAACCGAATGTGTGCACTACGTGTGTATCTACGGCTCAAGTGCAAGTCGGTCTCTCAAGTAATACTTGGTAAGTAAGGGTCGAATCCTCAAGGAATAGTACAAAAAACGTAACAACGACGACAAGGTAGGCTTCTAAAATCTAAATGATGACTCTCGAAAAGAAAACAAAAGGCGATTAGTTTTGGAAAAAGTCAACTTGAGTTAGAAATCCTAACTAGCAAGTGCAATTTTAATTTAAAATAAAACAAAAATTGGAATTTTGATTTTTTTGAAAATTATTTGAAAAAAGTGGAGTCGGGATCCAATCCCCCGGACCGTAGATATTTTTGTAAGATACAAAATTTTTGATAACTATATATTTAATTAAAATAAAATATTAATTAAATCAAAGCACTAAATATGTGAGAATTTTACTCCGCACGATATTTAGTCAATAATTAAGTTAATGTGAATGAAAAAATTGTCGACACGTATATTATATCCTCAAATACTCCGGTTGCCTATAACAAACAGAGTTAAGAGACCTACAATATTAGTCTCAATAAAATATCAAACTCTAGTAGTTATATATATGATTGTTTCCAATTTTATATCTAACTCTCGTACCTAGGTTGGGTTCATGTTCCCCATCTCTCTAAAAATGTAGCCGGACATGAGCGTTATAAATACACATGCGATAAATGAATTACATGAAGTCATGATGATTAAATAATTAGAACAAGCATAAAATTAATATTACCAAATATGTAGAGAAATTCGAGCATGCACAAGAACAAGCTTCAATGTAAAATCGAAAATTAACAAACTGTATATTGAAATTTGAATACAAGAATCTCTTCAATTTTCTTCTAGATGTTCCGCTTATTTTCTAGCCTTACAAAGAATGATTCTTATGATAAAAAACTCTTACTAACTAAATACAAAGGTTAGAAGTTGTTTAGAAGAGTCCCTAAACCCTAAAACTCTTTAGGCTCAAACTTTAAATCTCGTATCAGGTCATCTGAACCCATTCGGTCAAGCAAGTGTGAACCCGTTCGGACTTCGAACTAGTTCTCTTAGGTAGATGAACCTGTTCGGTCCAGTCTTCTGCCCAAGTGTGCCTTCTTTGATCGATTTTCTCTTAATTACATTTTTTTCCCTTGAATTTTCATCCCAACTTTGAATGCTCATAGATTTCCATCCATAGCTCGGACCGGGGTGTTGTTTCTTCTAGCGTACTCGTGACTTCCAAATCATTGACTTTTTAGTAGCCTCCTCCTCTGGGTTCCGGGTAAAAATTATGAAATTACCCTTGACTTCCCTTTTTTTCGATTCTTTCACCGTTTTGGCTTTTCTCTCACATCCACTTGCACGAATTACCTGTAAAACAAGAGAAAAATACATAACACACAAAATACTTGCCAAAAAGGGTCAGTAGTATAAATATGAGTTAAAACGGTCTAAATGCACTGTACGGGATTGTAAAAAATACTGAAATTAAGGAGATAAATATGGAATATTTATGCATAATCCAATCCCCCTAACTTTGAGCATTGCTCGTTCCAAGTAATGTAAAAGAATTAGAGTATGAGACTAAATGGACTCCTAAATAACTAATGAGATAGGATACCTCTTTCACAGACAAGGGATTGCATTTAGTCTATGCAACAACTCGGTAAACCCCTAAGTTATCCTAGTAGGACGAGTGGTGTTTCGTGAGGATTTGTAACGAATTTACCCACAAAATTCATTTTTGTAAGACTCGGAGAAAATATTGATATAATTCAAAATTGTAGAATTTAAATTCCATAGAAATAATCACATTAAATTTTCACTCGATAATCTCAATTCATAGCGTGTGCGTATGAAGCCGAGAATTAAATCCCTAACTTCCACCGATTGATCATTATGTTACTTTTCAAAAATTCGTTTTGATTCAATTTCTCATGGATTGTACTCATAAACAAATCACTCGGATTGTGGTTATTTCTCTCAATGTGCATGATATTAAGAGTAAGTGTAATGAAACACGAGTTCGCCTATACAATCTGAAAGATGAAAATATTTATGGTGAAAAGATCTCATGAATGGAATATAGTCATTGAAAAATGAAAAAATACCATTCTTTATTCGCACTGTGTTGTCTCTTTATTATCTTTTTGTGTATGAGATCTCCACGCGTTAATTAATTCATTATTTGGACTCGGTATGACTTTTTTGGGTTAAGGTTTTTTGGGAAATAATGGAATGGTTTGGAAATTTTTGAAACTGGAAAATTTGCTTGCGATGCCTGTTGGAATTTTTCGGGCTCTTGCTCATTTTCTCTTTTTCTTTTCTTTTTCCTTCTATTTTTCATTTTTTTTCATTTTTGTTTGATCATTTTTTCTATTTTTTTCCTGCCCCTTTTTATGTCGGACGAACTTAATTGATGAATTTTTTTATTTTCACAACTCGAGATTAATTAAACTTTTCTAGTTAATCAAATGAAAAGGGTTAAAATTTTTGGGCTCAAAGTAGCTTGAAAAAGGATATTTTTCATGACTTTTTATGACCAATATTTTTGGATAAATAAACGATAGCCTAACTTCATTTAATTGAATTACTAATCAAGCTACCATATGCTTCTTGAGATTAATTTTAATTATGAGACATTTTTAGCACATTTTCAAAATAATATTTCACTCGTTTTTCATAACCAATCATAACAATGATTTAAAGATCATTAATGAGTTTTTAACACTGAAAAGAATTTTTGAGTTAATTTTAGCTCGAATTGATTTAATTTTTCGGAAAAAGTGATAGGCCCAAAAGTCTCACCAGGTTAAAAAAATATCCACACTTATTCATTAAGTCGTAATTTTTTTTCTCAATTTTGACTTAGTGCATTAGATTTTTACAAATTGAGACTTCAAACAAAAGTTTAGTTATATTTAAAAAAAATCCAATTTTTCTCTATTTTAAAGAAAAATATTTTTGACTTTTTTTTTCAAATTTTTAGGAATTTTAAAATTTGTGAAGTTTAAAAGGCGCACGTGCAACCCCCCCCCCCCCCCCCCCCCCCCCAACTAAGACTTTTGCGTTGTCCTCAATCAAAATGACTAAAATATAAATAAGAAAAGAAGAGTGTGAATATAAAACAAAGAAAATTTAAAATACAATGGACAATAAGAACTCAAACACAATTCGCATTCAATGCGCTCCTAAATACTCTACGCACTCACACGACTAAAAAATACAACAAAAAGTCTTCACACACGCGTCGGGAGTGCGACGACCTCTCTTCAAAAACTTACTCAACCCCGTATACAGGGTTCGATAAAATCATCACCACACAATTGGAAATCGATCTAATAGAAAAAAATGGACACCTGGAAGCACAAGATGAATGAGGTGAGTAAAATCATCGAGGTGCCCAATTACCTTTTAGCATAAATGGTCAGACTTGGAGAGAATCGTACTGAAATATCGAATGACACGCTAAGCCCAGATTGCCCTTAAACTCAACAATGCATGGATCGTGTTCTAAATTAGACGATACTCTAGTCATGTCTATGATTGCATTCGAAAACTCAAGTTTGATGGGTGGGCGTTTACAAAGAAGGAATTTATCTTTCCAATCTTTCCAGTCACTCTCATCTGAGTGACAAAATGAGTTCAATAAAGATTGAACTTCTACAGTGAGGTTGTCATCAACCGGCCCGAATTCATTCTCAAAATTTTCTGGGCTCATATCTAAAGATAAATCAGGTGGCCAGGCATATAGATCGGTTGCTTCACCAACTTCATTATCACCTAGCATCTCTCTCGTCATACGCATCTCTTAATCAATCTCCGAATGCTCGCTCTCGCTCTCAATATCCGTCACTAAGCACGCCTCTTGTGGATCCTTAAAATTATTACCCTCAATTGTTCATGTGTTACCTCCTCTTTAGTATCCGCATCATGTGAATCGTCCTCATCATCCGTTTAATTGGTGATGTTGAAGATACTCGTTTCGAGTGTCATGTTCCTGAACGTGAGTTGCATTTGCCCATTACGCATTTTGATCAATAAGTTAGTCATGGCTAAGAAAGGGCGGCCAAGAATGGCGAGAAAATGATGACTTAATGGGGAGGAGGGATCCGTGTCCCATATCCCAAAATCTACCAGGATGTAGAAAGTTTCGACTTGGACAATCACGTCCTCACTACCCTACGAGGTACCTTCACGGAACGATCCACAAGTTGGAGAGTAATTTTGGTCGACTTAATATCTCCTAAATCAAGCTTCTTATAGATAGAGTAAGGGACCATGTTGACACTCCCCCTAAATCTAACAAATCTCACCCACTTTTATTATCTCCAACAATATATGAAATGGTGGGGGCTCCCAGATCTTTATACTTCGGTGAGAGGTCGCTCAAAAGTACCAAACTCACATTTTGTGAAAGAAAAATCTTCTTTTTCACCTTTAACTTTCGTTTCACCGTGAGAAAGTCCTTTAAAAACTTAGCATACACGAGAATTTTCTTTGTAGCCTCAAGAAAAGGTAGGTTTAACTTAACTTTCTTAAACACCTCTAAAATGTCATCACTGGTAGCCCCTTTAGGATGAGGGACCAACTGTTGAGGGTATAGTGAGGCTATAGGGGGTTTCACTACCACTTTGGGCCTAACTGTGTCTTTGTTTTCACTTTTTTCCAAGGGGTCATCTTAGGCCTCTTACAAGCTGGCAAAACTTCCTTATCTTTTTGCAAGTCATATGGAGGATGTGAAAAGTCAACAACCTGTCCACTACGTAGAGTAGTTAACGCATTATATTGCTCTTGATTTTCATTGGGTGTAGAGCTAACATAGTTTTGACCTTGGGGAGGTCATTGGTCTTGGGCGGGAAACCTTGCCTTCTCTTGGATACTTAAGGAAGATTGCAACTTAGAAAGAGATGCCGTTAGGTCGAATTTTTTTAAGCATTTTGGGCATTGATCACTGACTAATTTTACATAAATTGGGCAAGAGTGTCCTCAAGACTCTTCCATTGTGGGATCACATAAGGCGCAGAAGGAGGCGCTTGAATGGATGGAACTTGTTGATAAGGTGGGAGTGGTGGCAGCTGTTAGGCAATGTGTGGATACGGGTTCGTCACCGCATTTGGTTTCCCATAACTAAAATCGAGATAGTTTAGCCATGAGAGAATAAAAGAATTCCCGTGAGGGGCGTTGAAATTACTCTTAAAAGCTCCCACAGCCTCAACTTGCTCTTGAAGCATAAATTTATAGGAGGGTATCGTCGGACATTCCTTCATTAAATGTTTCGACTCACAGATAGTGAAAATTTCATCCTTAAGTGCTTAAGATGAGTCGGATACATCTTTCCTCCTAGCTTCTACCACGTCCTCTAACCTCTAAGCTAATTGGTTAATTTGGAGCTTCAACTCGGCTTCCTCGTCCAATTGGTAGAGTCTGGACGAGGAAGGGGTTATGAACGTGTGTCTAGCTTTGGGATGGACATTCGGATCCAATGTGTCCCACGCTTGAGTAGTCTCGATGATATAATTAAATTGGGCCTCAACATCATCCGCGTCTAACCATAAGAACTCTCCCGAGCACATAATCTCAACGAGTTGCTTGGAGCTTAGGCTAAGCCCATGACAAAAGTAAGAGATGAGTCTCTGCTTCTCAAAGCCATGATGTGGGCACATATTGAGTAATTCATTAAACCTCTCCCAACATCTATCGAAGATCTCGTTATCTTTTTTCCTAAAAGTATGAATTTGAGACCTAATAGAATTGGTCCTATGTGTAGGAAAGAACTTCTAGAGAAATTTAGTCTGCGTGTCTCTCCATGTGTCTAACGAGTTTGGCTCTAGTGACCAAAGCCATGTCTTGGACTTATCCTTAAGTGAAAAAGGGAAAAGCTTGAGGCGCACTACGTCTTGGGTGAAATCTTGATCGTTAAACGTCTCGCATGCCTCCTCAAACTCTCTAATGGGAGATAAGGCTTCTCCGACTCCATACCATGAAATTATGGGAGAATTCGAATCATCCCATTCCTAAAGTGGAATTTCCCCGCATTATACGGGAATATAATGCATTCCAGAGTGATGGTTCGCTTGGGGTATAAAATCTCTCTTATGGGGCGATACGGCATCACTCCCTCACTTGTTATAAAACTAGGGTTATCCGACATCACACTCACACTAATAGAATCACTATCCTCACCTGCGGTCCTAGAAGTATGAATCTTGGTGTGACTACTCGGTGTAAGAGATGGTATCCAAAAATTTGGGGTGTTATTTATAGGGGAGGAAAGTTCGACTATGGGCACATGATGTGAATTGGGCCGAGTATTTTGCATTTAATGCTTCGAGAGATTATTTTTATTTTCATTTTGGATATTTTGGATTTTATTGAATTTTTTAGATTTATGATTTCTTTTTTTGTCTTCTTAAGATTTAGAGTCAAATCCTTAGATTAATGCGACCTAACCTAGTGAATCTACCTAACTTCCCGACAACGGCGCCAGAAACTTCATGCAATGTAGAATATATGTGCTACGTTTGTACCTACGACTCAAGTGCAAGCCGGTCTCTCAAGTAATACCCGTTCAGTCGGGGTCGAATCCGCGGGGAATAGAATGAAGAACGTAATGACAATTACAAGGGAGGCTTTTAAAATCTAGGTGACAATTCTCGAAAAGAAAAGAAAAAGTGAATTATTTTTTAGAAAAATTCTACTTAAGTAAGAAATCATAACTAGCAAGTGCAATTTTAATTTAAAAGAAAACAAAAACTGAAAATTTTCTTTTTTTGAAAATTATTTGAAAAAAGTGGAGTCGAGATCTAATCCCCCAAACCATAAGTATTTTCATTAGATACAATTTTTTTGATAATTATATATTTAATTAATCGAAAACATTAATTAAATCAAGGCACTAAATATGTGAGAATTTTACTCCACACAATAATTAGTTAATAATTAAATTAACATGAAATACAAGATTATCGACACATATATTTTATCCTCAAATACTTCGATTTCCTATGACAAACAGAGTTAAGAGACCTACAATATTAGTCTCAATAAAATATCAAAGTCTAGTAATTATATATATGATTGTGTCCAATTTCATATCTAACTCTCATACCAAGGTTGGGTTCATGTTCCCCAACTCTCTAAAAATGTAGCCGACATGAGCGTTATAATCACGCATGCGATAAATGAATTGCATAAAGGCATGATGATCAAATAATAGAACAAGCATAAAGTGATATTACCAAATACGTAGAGAAAGTAGAACATGCATAAGAACAAGCTTCAACGTTAAGCCAACAATGAACAAATTTTATATTGAAATATGAATGCAAGAATCTCTTCAATTTTCTTTTAGATGTTCCTCTTGTTTTCTAGCCTTACAAAGAATGATTATTTTGATGAAAACTCCTAATAACTAAATACAAAGGTTAGAAGTCATTTAAAATATTCCCTAAACTCTAAAACTCCTTAGGCTAAAAGATAGGCTCGAACTTAAAATCTCGTATCAGGTCATCTGAATCCATTCAATCAAACAAGCACGAACCCATTTGGATTGTGAAATGGTTCACTTAGGTAGCCGAATCGGTTCGGTCCAATCGTCTACCCAAGTGTGCCTTTTTTGGTTGGTTTGCTCTTAGTTACACTTTTTGCCCTTAGAATCTCATCCTAACTTTAAATGCTTATAACTTTTCACCCATAGCTCGAATTGGGGTGTCATTTCTTCCAGTGTACTTGTGACTTCCAAATATTGAACTTTTTAATAGGATCCTCCTCTGAGTTTCGGCTGAAAAATTATGAAATTTCCCTTGACTTCTCTTTCTTTCAATTATTTCATCGTTTTCGGCTTTTCTCTTGCATCCACTTGCACGAATTACCTGTAAAACAAGAGAAAAATACAAAAACACGAAATACTTGCCAAAAAGGATTAGTAGGATATATGTGGGATAAATTCATGCTAAATGCATTGTACGGGACCGTTAAATATCGAAACTAAGGGGATAAATATGAAATATTTATGCCTAATCACTCACTCTGAATGAAGTTATTCAATTCTCAAATCTTTATTTTGACCACCTTCTGGATGGGAGAACTGAATGTTAGTATGGTCCCTTGTTTTCAGTTTGAAAGTATAAACATTTGAGTACAAAAGAACAACAAAAAATGGAAGATTCGACTAGTTAAATTGATAAAAACACAATGTGATTATAGTTTTATAAAAATAATAGAATCAAGAAACAATTATGCATTGCTTTCATGGAAATTCCTTAAAATATACAATATTACGAATTAATCCCCAAAGTGATAACAAGCTCAATTGAAATTCCCAAAGTGATAAAAACCTTAAATTATACAATGTCCTTGTACTTGGTTGAACCCTTCATCTTGTTTACACTCAACATAAGGATCACATGTTGATGAGAGTATCTTCTTTCAGAAGCCATAGCAGATTAATCAATCCCAAAGCCCGATAGATCATGGAAATTATTTATAATTGCAAGTTAGGGCCTCAAAATGTGATGGGCATAGAGTTGAAATAATAAAAAATTTAAAACTGAATACTAAACAAAATCCAAAGGCAATTATTGAAAATGGTGAATTAGTAAAAATACTAAAATATTAAAGGAAACTCTACGATAGATATCTCAAAGCGTGTAAATAAAATATATGATAAAAATGACATAAATTTTTTAGTTAACCAACAGTGACAATGAGTATTTAATTCCCCATAACATAATTAGAAATTTGAAACCCCACATTTATTGCCCAAAATCGTGAAAATAAGGCAAGGCGAGGCAAGGAGTTAAGTAATAATATAAATAAGGTTTAGGTATAACTCATGCATCAACATAATTGTCAAATTTATTCTGGTGCATTAATTTATCTTCAGAAGACACCAATTCCTTGTGACACCCCGACTAATTAAATACCGGGTAGCTACTCCTTTATTCAATTTAATACAAAATGTCAAGTTGGTTCAGTTCATAGCATCACTGTCGAAAACAATTTTAAACAATTACTAGCCACCTAATATTTAAAAAGTGAGTTGTCAAATTTTACTAAATTAATTAAACATGCAACCAATTAAATTATTAGCTAACGATACCACAATCACATCACAGTCACAACAGAATAATAATGGAATAATAAATGAGTCTGAAGTAACACTCCTCTAAATAATCCAAATACTGAATAAAAACCAAATATAAAGTCTGAACAGTTAAATAACTCCAAAGCTGAAATGAAACTGAAAATATGAGAAAGCTATCTCTAAATGGAAAGGGTCGACATGCCCCAATAGATGAATGACCCCGAAATAGAATCAATGTAAAATGTGGATGCGTTTACTGTCGAGATCCTGTAACTTCCACAGCTGCTACAACACGTCAATGGAATGAAACTCCTGTGCTTGGCGTCCCTGTGGCTGGGCACCTAAGAGGTTTTACAAAAAAATAGATTTGAAAGCAAACGGGTCAGAGCCCGAGGTGAAAACAGTTTAAAAATAGGAAGTGTTTAATTGAATTAAACAGTGAATATTATGTACATGTTAGTTACGTGCTCTCACACGAGTTCCTCACCCCGATTCTGGGTGCCAAATTTAGTAAGGTTAGTAGAAAATTTCTCGAGTCGGCCAGCCAATTGTACTAGTAATATGGAAGGACAAATAGCGGGTATATTTATACTTACTTTTTGTCAAAAAATGATAAACCAGGGTTTTGATCATCATGGGTAAAAACTCAAACTTATTGAAGCAACATACACTAGAGAAGATTAGTTTGTTTACTAATCCCCACTCAATGGCCTCAATATCTCCGTATGGATAACCTTCTTCAGTAACAAAATGCAGTTTTGGCATTTCATCACTATAATTTAAACTTTGATCAAAATGGTGTAAAAGACTTTTTATCTTTTGCTCGTGATCTTCAATTTTTGGTAAAATTTCTATTTGAAACAGTGGTCGTGGAAGAAGTGCCTTTGCTTCTTCAAATAGGCAAATTCTTCGATTCACCAAAGAAAGTTGTTGTCGAAAAAATGGAAATTAATTTTCTTAGGATCATCCTAACCCAGGACGGTCTACAATTACAAGATCACATTACCTTTAAAATAAGAGATTTTAATGAAGAAATTTTGGATAAAAAACAATTACAAAGTTTCTTAAGAATTCTTAATTATGGAAGAAATTTCATAAAAGGATTATCACAAAAAGAATTACCACTTCTTGAAAAACTCAAAAAGAATGAAGTTTTTACATGGAGTGAAAAATGATACCCTTGTTAAAAAAATTAAACAAGAAATAATTACTAATTGTCCAAAAGTTTATTTTTCTAAAACAGGAGATACATTAATATTAGAAACTATCGAGAAGGAAGACAATCTTGCTTGGTTAAAAACTATTGAGAAGGAAGACAATCTTGGTTATCGCATTAATTGGGCATTAAGACAAATATTCGATAAATGTATTGAAATAAAAGCTAAAAAGCAAGTTAAAAATCAAATCACAAATTCTAAAGATGGTTATAAATGTTGTGATAAGATTTTAAAAGAAAATTGGAAGTTAGGATGTATTCCACCTCCTAGAACTTTCAAACATTCTCGAAAGAGAAAATTTAAGCGGAAACCTTGGAAAAAGAAATCATCTTTCTCAAAAAATAAAAAATATATTAGGAAAAAGAAACCTTCTAAAAAACCACCTCTAAAAAAGAAGTGTCGTTGTTATATTTGTAACAAAGAAGGCCGCTATGCACCTGAATGCCCCCCAAAAGGGAAAAGTGCAAATAAGATGATAAAATTTCTTGATGAACAAGAATTAGAAATATTCTATGGGGAAGATTTATCCGACTCAGATATTTCTAATAATTCTAATGCAATTTTATATGAACTTGAATCTGATTCGGAATCATCCGATGAAGAACTCGTATTTATGTATAATACTGCAGAAGTACGAGGAAGTAGCGAAGATGAGCTACAAACAATAGCCCTTAGTGAAATAGCTGGAGAAGAAATCACTTTTACCAACGAACAGTTACAAGACATTGATAATCAAAGACAACTTATAAAAAAGGAAGATGTCTATAAATTATCATAATTCAAACTATTCTCAACAAGAATATTTGAACAATTTAATGGTAATACTACTGCTGGGTCAACAGATGACGAGACGGCAGATATAAAACTCTTTGATTTAAAAAAGATCAAAAGATGGAAGAAAAAACACCCAAATATAAAATATATTCATATCGGGTTTATTCAAATATGAATTAGTGCCTTATTTAGGCAAGGTATGGATACACCTGTAGCTATACTGGTCTTAGACAAAAGATTCAGTAATCCTTTGAATGCCATAATAGGAGGAATCCAATCCAATTTGGTAAATGGAGTTATTTAATTTAACATAAAACCAAATTTCTTTATATCTATTGATGATCCAAATATTGAGGAATCTGTCATTATAAAAATCCAAACCAAAGGGATAGGGATGAAAGATACCTCTAGAAATATATGAATACATTGGAAAACAATTCATGAATTGACAACTCTACCACATTCTAATACACAGAATGTGGATAGAAATATTATAGAAATATTTGAACCTCGACCATTTGATTCGGCAATACAGCCTAGATTAATCAACTGGAGAGATTTGGAAGTACCAAAATAATGGATACTACCCCAAATAATAGAAGCATCACCTGAAAAACAACGAAACAGCGTTGAATTACAGGTATCTGGTAATAATTTTATTTTAAAAATAAACAATCAGAAAATTGGCAAAGAATTTTCCTGACAATGATTAGGAAAAATTAAAAGGAAAAAACCTTTTAAAAGGCGAAAGTAGTAGTATTAGTAAACCCCCTATTGTTATGAAAAATATACAATTACCAATTTTACCTGGAATAAATTATCTAAAATAAGATAATATAAAATCCAGTCAAATTTATCATTTCCAATTAGGAAAAGAATAAATTGTCTTTTCACCAAGCCATGGAAAGAGAAGATATACTTATGTGTTGGGTTACTTCAATTTTGCAGGCTATAAACCATATAGTCTTTACACATTAATTGATACAGGAGCAATAATATGTTCTTGTAGACCTAATGCTTTACCACCTGAAAAATGGATAAAAATGAAAAATCCTATTGCTGTAACAGGCATTAATGGGACACAAAATTTCATTGATTTAAAAGCCAAAAAAATGGCTATATGGTTTAATGAAAAAAAATTCATTATTCCAAAAATTCTATGCTTTCCAGAAATGCATGGAGATTTTATTCTAGGCAATAATTTTATTTCGGAATACTTGCCTATAAGTATTGATGAGGGAACAATAAATTTAACCCTGAACAAAGATTGAGTAAAAAACCCTTACTACAACAACACAAATATAAGTGCGAAAGAGATTTTCGCCCTACTAAGAAAGGAGATATAACTCCTATTATTAAAGCCCTTGAAACAACTCATTGGCTTTATACTATTTTAAAAGATAATTTAAGTGAAAATCCAATAAAATTATGGGACAAAAGTCCAAGATATTGCAATCTTAAACTAAGAGATCCCAATGTCATCATAAGAGTAAAACCAATGATCTATACCAGAAATGATATAGATGAATTTGATAAACAAATCAAAGAATTATTGGAAATAAACCTTATTGAAGAAACAATAAGTCCACACTCTAGCCCTGCCTTCATGGTGAGAAAACACAATGAAGTTGCAAGAGGAAAAGCTTGAATGGTTATTAATTATAAAAGATTAAATGGACAATTAGAATTTGATGGTTATTTTATTCCAAGAAAAGATGTTTTAATTAGCCAAACTAAAGGAAAAAAGTTCTTTAGCAAATTCGATTGTAAGTCAGAATTTTGGCAGTTAAAATTAACTGACAAATCCAAACCATTGACAGCCTTTAGTACTCCTAGAGGACACTTTCAATGGAATGTTATGCCTTTTGGGTTAAACACAGCCCCTCAGCTTTATCAAAGATGGATGGACAAGATCTTTAAAGACCTTAAAGATTTTTGTGTTGTCTAAATAGATGATAATCTTGTTTTTTCAAAAACAATGGAAGAACATAGACATCATCTAAAAATTATTTGTGAAAAAATCCAAAAACGTGGAATCATTTTATCACCAAAGAAAATTGGAGTCGAAAAAATGGAAATTAATTTTCTTGGGATCATCCTAACCCAGGACGGTCTACAATTAGAAGATCACATTATCTCTAAAATAAGAGATTTTAATGAAGAAATTTTGGATAAAAAATAATTACAATGTTTCTTAGGAATCCTTAATTATGGAACAAATTTCATAAAAGGATTATCACAAAAAGAATTACCACTTCTTGAAAAACTCAAAAAGAATGAAGTTTTTACATGGAGTGAAAATGATACCCTTGTTGTTAAAATAATTAAACAAGAAATAATTACTAATTGTCCAAAAGTTTATTTTCCTAAAACATGAGATAAATTAATATTAGAAATTGATGCTTCAGATAATTGCTGGGGATGTGTTCTCAAAGGAATTCCTATAGAATATTGGAATGAAAACAATTCGTCCAATACTTTGGGTATTCGTGGTAAGAAAACTACTATACCAAAATCAATTCAAAAACATGAATTGATATGCGGATATAATTCTGGAAAATTTAAACCAAATGAATTGAATTATATTATTTTGGAAAAGGAATTATTAGCAATTAAACTTGCTTTCAAAAAATTCCATATCTTTTTAGCACCTGAAGACTTTATTGTTAGAACAGATAATAAATCAGTAAAAGACTTCCTAATAAATAAAAGAAATATTTTAGAAGGAAGAAGACTCAAGTGGTTCAAGCAAATTGCTATTTTTACTTTTGAAGTTGAACATTTAAAAGGTACTAACAATTTCCTTGCAGATTATCTCAGCAAAAATTGTGATGAATACTCCACTAACCAAGTGGAATATTTTGATTAAAAACCCACTAAACCAGTGGAATATACTATATAAAACCCACTAAACCAGTGGAATATATTTTAACCCACTAAACAAGTGGATTATTTTATTTAAGGATGGGAGATAAGCATCCAGGCGAAGTAAAAGGAGACTGGGTTAAAATTGCTAAAAAGGCAAAAACCCAAGCCTCATCATCAACTACATAGCCTAAACCAGACCCTGTGTATGTTGTGTTCAGTGGAAGGCGACCATGCTTCTATGATACTTGGCACCAATGTTTTCAATAAGTAAATAAATTCCCAGGTGCATGTCATCAAAAATTTAATACTATGCAAGAAGCTGTAACTACATGGGAAAATTGGATGAAACAGTTAGGACCTCCTAATATGATCTACCAGTTTTCAAAAATTTAGACCAAGGAAACCCTCCTTGAAACTGAAACATATGATTTTCAAAACCCAGGAATCCCCTGTGAGTTGTATACACCTTTGAATGAAGCATGGAAATCTCATCTTCGATACAAAAGAAAAGATTTTAGAAAAAACATGAGTATCCTTGCTGACAAGATTGCTGAACAAACAACAATATAAGTTTAAAAATCTTAGTCTCAAGATTTTAAAAACTTTAAATTATGAGAATGAAGACTTTTCTCTGGAAAAAATCAAAACTTTTTTGGACTTTGCAGAATTGTTGGAAAATGATTTTTCAGACAAAATCTTCAACACTATTCAAAGAATTTGCCTATTTGAAAAAGCAAAGGCACTTCTTCCACGACCACTGTTTCAAATAGAAATTTTACCAAAAATTGAAGATCACGAGCAAAAGATAAAAAGTCTTTTACTCTATTTTGATCAAAGTTTAAATTATAGTGATAAAATGCAAAACTGCATTTTGTTACTGAAGAAGGTTATCCATACTGGGATATTGAGGCCATTGAGTGGGGATTAGTAAACAAACTAATCTTCTCAAGTGTATGTTGCTTTAATAACTTTGAGTTTTTACCCATGATGATCAAAACCCTGATTTATCATGTTTTGATAAAAAAACAAGTATAAATATACCCGCTATTTATCCTTCCATATTACTAGTACAATTGGCTAGTGGACTCAAGAAATTTCCTACCAACCTTACCAAATCTGGCACCTCAGAGCCACTGAGGATTATGAATGGGATGAAATTGAACAGAATTGGGAAATTATGCAACCGTTGGACCAATTGGACACAACTAGATATTGGTCATAAAACCTGATCAATATTTCAAACCTAGCAGATTATTATTGGGAAACGGCTTTAAAATTCATGGTAACTGATGGACGAAGACTATTTATTACTGATTTACCGATACACTACACCACCTCGCTTGAACAACGAGCGACTGTTAGGGATTTTCTAAATAATTTGAAAAACAAAAGTAATTTAGATGTTCTCTATAAGCAATTAAGCCATGCAGAGGAATATGCGGCAGCACAACTTCATGGTCCTCCACGTGACAGCCCTAACGACAGTATGTCATTTGATTCTGTTGCTGAGGCCAATTTTGCAAATGCTATGGACGGATAACCGACCACGTTAATGACTGCAAAACAATCCAGCACACGATATGTGGTCCCCACTGTTGAAAGAAATGTTAAAACAAATGAATCTTTCTTTATTAAAGTTTTCTTTAATAAAGTAACTTTAATAAAGTAAATAGTACTTTACTATTTTCTTTTTGAAAATGGACGAAACCAATTGTCATTTTCTCTTTTTCTTTCTTTAATCTAGCAGTAGCCCACGTTTTCTTTATCTTTTATTCAATTAGTTTGAAAGGAAGAACGAAGTCCGGATGCTATAAAAGGAGAACTCCTCCTTCATTGTAACACACTTATCTTCTAATCTTCTGAATCCTCTTCTCTCTCTTGTAAAAATCTCTCTCTCCATCTCATGTAAAATCCCTCTTCCCTTGTAATATAAAGTTTGCATCAATAATATTTCGATCATTTCCGCACTTGTGTAATTGGTATCAGAGCTTGGTATCTGAGGTTAGTATTCTAAATCAATATTATGTCTGTTTAATATGAATGTTAAGGTAGAAACTATTATATTACACCCTCGTACTTACGTTATTGGAGAAAATTTTAAAGTAAAATATAAAATCATTGGAACTAAGTGTCGTAATAATTGTTGTATGAGGTATCGTTTATATCTAATTCTATATAAATAACTATGTTGTTTGATATTAATGTTTGCTTTGTTGCTAAAATTAATATATGCAATTATAATTTCCATATTATAATTAAGTTACGTCTGTCTTTGTAAAAATTATAATATTTGTGTACATATCTGTTTTGTAATCAAGGTCGGTCTAAACTGAGTATTGTGATAAAATTATTTTGATTATTTTTAAAAAATATTTAAGTTTTCATAAAACCCATATACCTATTATTGTTTCAAAGCCCATATTTCCATTTGCCATTAATGCTACTGTAGTTAGCAATCGGCGTTAGGAAAACTGGTTTTAGGCACCTGAAACAAACACATAATATGAGGTCTTAGGTAACAATGAAATCTGAAATGGATAATCAAAATAATGAAGTTAATTTACAATGTTTAACACCATGGATACAAAAGGATAAGTCTATGTATAATCATAGTTTACATATTGATAAAAAATCAGAAAATGATATTAGTAAAATTAGTACTACGTTAAATAGTTTAACTGATATAGTTTTTAGTTGGGTAAAACGAACTGAAAGACATCAGGTCGTTAATCAAAATTATGTAGAAAGAAAACTAGATAGTATTGAATTCAACTTAAACAAAGTTGATCAAAAACTTAGTCAACTCGGAACAGTCTCAAACCTAGACTTAAAAGAGGAAACTAAGAAAAAAATAGATAATCTATTAAACAAAATAGATAATCAAAACCCAGAACAAACTGGAATGAATAACCCAGGGGATAATAAAATTCCTAAGTTATATTATGGTTCGGAGGAAATTAAAGCTCTTCAAACAGAAGAATTTAATTACACCGAATATATAAACGTTCGTGAAATATTAGACTATTGGAGACATTTATATAAAGATCCAACATTAAATGTTTCAGAACGAAATAAACTCATTGAATAAATACAAAACACATATTTGGAAAATGAAAAATTATTACATCACTATCAGTATGAATTAAACCAATATTCATCTAACGAAGAAGAAAATTCACCACATGTAGTAAATACTGGTGATGGAAAAAGGAAGGCTGAAGAACCACTTCAAGAATTCCAAAATTAGGAAGCTTTTGAAAAATATATGCAACCCCCTGCATATGGAAATGAAAAAGAAAATTTTGTTAAAACAGGGAATACTTCTACACCATCTACTAGTGGTACTAAAAAAGAAAATGAACCAAATCCTTTTTTCTTAAGAAGAGATAATTTGAACTAACAAAATATATCTCAACATGGTATTTATCTTGATTTAAGTCATGTGCCTTTTAAAGATCAAGAACAATCTATTGATGAGTGGGCACAATCCATGTCTATACTCATCACTAATTATAAGAGTACTTGGTCTAAAGAAAAAAATTTAGACGACCTTGTTGCAACACTCCAAGGAGATGTTTTACAATGGTTGCAACAATGGGAAAACTCAGAAAAAGGAACTCTGCAAAAATCCGAGCTCCTACAAAACTTCAAATCTTTTGATGAAATATTAAAACGATTTGTTGATATAATTAAAGAAAATATGATTGGATATACTGGAGTGTAAGGACATAATTCTCATGTCCGTTATCTTACAGTTTTGTATGTCGTACGCCGCTACATTTGGCACGTCTCTACACGATCGCTCACGACGGCCTCTATCAGAAATCCAAGTATCAAGCATTCAACAACTCCGTTAATGAGTCCCTCATCTGCCGCAACGACTTCACGTTCCTTGATTTTAGGCTCGTGATGCAAGTGGAACGCAAGGGAAGTCAAAACAGTGAAATAAGGCTTGATAGGGAAGTTCAAGGTCATTTTCGTGGTTTCACATTCATAGTTCGGAGGTACGGTCAACTGGAAAATCGAAGCTTGCCGCAACAAAGATACTGGAAGAAACGACACCTCAATCCGAGCTACGGTGAAGGAGTTATGACTATTTGAAGTTGGAGAAAATTTTCCAAGAAAAAGACTTAAAGAAATGCGAAGTGTTTTGTTCTTGGACCAGCGCACTTTTTCGAACCGAAGCCCAAACCGGTTCGGTGGGGCGAACCGGTTCGCAGGGGACACCGAACCGGTTCGGTGTACCTGACGCTGGATAAGATTTTAGGGTTTTAAAATTCTGGATCTCTTCATCAGTTTTTCCTATAAATACCAACTTCGGGAGAGTTGTTTTGCAAGACTTTGATAGACGAATTTGAGAGTCCTAATACCTCAAGTCTTCATATTTTTGAGTTCCCAAACTCATGTTTTGATTCACATATCATTGCCATATCTTTGTGAATCCTTTTTGGTAACCCAAGAACACAACTTTGGTTTGTTCAACCCTTGTGGAGAAGTCGTTCTCTTCTTCATTGCTGCCCTCCTGGAAAGGGAAACTTCCAGCCGCCGACATAGGAACCGACACCTGCGGGTATTTCTGTGTCACACCATTTCTAGCCGTTGCTTTGAAGGTTTACCGAAGACACCGTGCGTTACACTTGTGGGCGATTATCAGGTTGTATGTAAGTCAATGGTCTTGTAAATTCTTTAAAGTTCTAGAAATAAAAGGTTTTGCCCTTCGGGGATTTTTCCTTAACTTTATGTCGCTTGCTTTATATTTGATGGGTTGATTTAGATGCATGTTTAAGGGTTGAATTTATTTGGTTTAAAAGTAGACGCTAGTTAAATAAGGGTTACTTGGAAACTTGCGAGTTATTTAATTTAAATCGATATTACACGTGTTTTTCAAATTGGTATCAGAGCGGGTTACGCTAATTTATCGTGTGATCTTGATTTTTCAAGGATTTATTTTTTTTATACAATTTGACTTCTCACGTCGTCAAATTGGTATCAGAGCAGGTTGCGCAAATTTATCGCGTATTCCTATTTTCCGCAAAATCGTGTGATATTGATTTTTTTTCTTTTTTTTTTTAAAAAAAATCAGTTTTGTGAAAATTCGCATTTTTTCCTATGGAGCACTTGTATAATCAGATGCCTATTTTTGACGGGTCTAATTATGCCTACTGGAAAGCTCGTATGAAATCGATTTTAAAATCTATTGACGAGCGTGTTTGGTTGCTTTGCGAAAAGGTTGGACTCCTCCCACGGTCACTGTTAGTAACATCACCTCTTTAAAACCCGTGTCAGCCTGGACTGAAGATGATTATAAATTGTCCAATTTTAATTCCCGCGGTCTGAGTGCTATTTCTGGAGCTGTCTCTCCTGATGAGTTTCGCCGAATTATGACGTGCACCACGTCTAAAGAGGCTTGGGATGTTTTGAAATTGACACATGAGGGTACGAACGCAGTTAAAGAGTCAAAATTACAAAATTTGGCCACCCAATTTGAGACTATCACCATGTCTGAGTCCGAATGCTTTGATGATTTTTATGCACGTTTATCGGACATAGTTAACACATGTTTTAATTTGGGTGAGGTTATTGATAACACGCGTATCGTTAAAAAGATTTTGAGATCTCTCCCAAAACGCTTTATTCCTAAAGTCGCTGTTTTGAACTCTTTGGGAAATTTGAAATCACTTAAGTTGGAAGAACTTGTAGGAGATCTTCAAACCTATGAGATTGATATGCTTCCCAAAACCATTAAGGCTAAGGATAATGGCATTGCTTTAAAGACTCATTTTAAGAAAAAGAAAGAAAAAGTTTGTGAGTCCGATTCTGAGGGAGATTTTGATTTTAATAATATGGCCTTGCTTGCGAAAAATTTAAAAAAATTTCTCAACATGAACAAAAATAATTCTTCCAATAAAAAGAATGTTTTTGAGAAAAATAAAAAGAAAGAGGAGGCCAAAGATAGTGATAAGGAGGATGAGATCAGGTGCTTTGAGTGTGAAGGGAAAGGGCACATAGCTAGAGAGTGTCCTACTAGGATAAGGAGAAAGGGGAAAGAGACTGCTATGCCCGCCACACTTAGTGATAGTAGTGAAGGTGAGGGTGATGAGACTAGTGGTGAGAAGTTTGTAGCTTTTTCTACTCGTGTGAGCACACCCACCTTGTCCCACAATAGTGCACACGAATGTGATAGTGATGGTTTGAGCGCTTCAAGTGAGGGAGAAAGTGAGAGTGAAAGTGGAGATGAAAGTGAGCTCCAAAAAGATTTTAGAGATTTGTACACCGAGACCTTGAAAACAAAGAAGTATAATAGGGATTTAGGTCTTCGGGTTTTAGATTTGGAGAAAGAGAAGGAGGTTTTGAGAAAGGAGAAGTGTGATTTGACCAGCACGTTGTCTAGTCTGACGACACGTGTATCCCAACTCGAGAGTGATCTCGAACGTGCTAGGGTGGTCAAAGTCAAGTTTGAGAACGCACCTAAGAAGGTTGAAAAGGTGGTTCTCAAGGGTAAAGGTGAGAAGTTAGGAATAAGTCATGACGGTGCTTCTACTTCCAAATTAGCACCCGAGCCGGTTCCCACTTTAGTATGTGATTCACGTGAGTCTCACCCTAACCCACCTAGGCGTCCCATTCCCATTAGGAGAGTGCGTCCTAGAGTTTTTGAGAGAGGTGCTCCTAGGCCTATTTATGTTTGCTCACATTGCAAGAGGAGAGGACACCTTAGGGAATTTTGCTTTAAGTTGGGGTATGTGTCACGTTTTGCTTCTACACGTGTTTCTGGAACACATGCACCCACACATGATACTTTACATGCTCCCGGAGACTACATGAGAGAGTTTGCACATTTAGGTGAGCAAGTTAAGTTTTTAGTCAAATCTTCACAAGAATTGATGGAGGTTTTTCATAAGTTGTCACCACCTTTGGAAAACCCCTCCGCACCTAATGATTGAGGTGCAACTTGTTTACTAGCATAGGGTGATTTTCATGATGTCATTATTTGCCTATTGCTAGTATGTATCATTTTTGTATATATTTTTGTTTTGAAAAATTTTGAAAAATACAAAAAGATTTTATTTTTACAAAAATTTTTGAAAAATCCGAAAAGATTTTTTGTATTTTGTTTGCACCGTTTATGGATGAACACTTAGGGTGACCGAGTCACAACTTCATTCCATTTATCCATGTGACTGTTTGATAGTGTATTGAGACAATAGGTCAATTCATCCATGTGCTTTATAATGTTTGGAGTCATTAAGATGTAATTAAGTGTTACTTCCTACATGTTTGACTCATATTTCCTTTATTGCACACGTGCACGAATTTATTTGATTATTGTGCTTGTCTTATCACATGTTGGTTGGGTGTTTTCACTTCAATCCTGTCCTTAAAATGAACCACGCGCGATAAATTTTTGATAAGGAAACTGTGCATATAAAAACCGTTTTGTGAGATTGTGTGCTTTATTTTATAACGGGGAGGGGCTGCGAAAGGTAATTATCTATCCTTTGCGCAAAAGCCACTGTTAAAAAGGACCTAAAAAATTGAGGAATTTTATTATCCGAGGTCCAAAGAGGTTAAAAGAGCCCGAAAAAATTGAAAGGCTATAAAAAGATATTCATGCCTATTATGGGCCATTTAGGTTTTTGCACCAATTCTCCAAAGTTTGAGAATTTAGATTACCTCTAAAAGAAAATATATATGAGGGAGTTTGGTTGGAGAATTAAAACGGGTTTGCACGTCCTTGAAAATGCACTATATAGTTTTGGACGTTATTGGTGTGGAAATCATTTGACTTTGATTTGTTGATTTGCATAAGACGATGTCATCTAAATTCAACAAATTTTTACACCTAAGGATACCTTTGATGTTCATTCGTTAGGAGTACACGTATGCATCGTGCACATATGATTGATTGAGTTTATTTACCTATCGAATGTGTTCACACCCATTCATTCCGTTTCCATGACTTGGTTGTTTGAGTCTAAATCCATGGTGTGATTTTTGTATCATATTTGTTCATATTGGTATCCTATCTTTGTATGAAAAATTTGAAAAATCAAAAATAGTTTGTATTTTTTTGTATACCGTGACACCCCGATTTTTTTTATTCATTCTTCTTATTTGTCTATTTGGGGACATCATAAAACGGGAAAAAAGAATTATCATTTTATGGGGGAGTTTGAATTTTGGGGGAGTTTTGGGATTTGAGTTATGCTTATCATCTATTGGTATCTATGTTTATCTCATTTCAAACTCGATACGTCACTTGGTATTTTTTCTTTATCTCATGTGTGTAGGTACTACATTGATGATCTCTGAATTGCACACCCTGATGAGAAAAGATTTGAGATTCCTGAAGATTTGTAGAACAAATGATGTAGACTATTCATTTGTACCTTTTCCATTTTTGGGTTCATGGGAGGGTAGATTTGTATAGGCAATCTCATATTTGATAATTCGGATTTTTTATGTATGTACCGGCATAGACATAGGGGGAGATTTGTAAGGACATAATTCTCATGTCCGTTATCTTACAGTTTTGTATGTCGTACGCCGCTACATTTGGCTACATTTGGCACGTCTCTACACGATCGCTCACGACGGCCTCTATCCGAAATCCAAGCATCAAGCATTCAACAACTCCGTTAATGAGTCCCTCATCTGCCGCAACGACTTCACGTTCCTTGATTTTAGGCTCGTGATGCAAGTGGAACGCAAAGGAAGTCAAAACAGTGAAATAAGGCTTGATAGGGAAGTTCAAGGTCATTTTCGTAATTTCACATTCGTAGTTCGGAGGTACGGTCAACTGGAAAATCGAAGAGCTTGCCACAACAAAGATACTGGAAGAAATGGCACCTCAATCCGAGCTACGGTGAAGGAGTTATGACTATTTGAAGTTGGAGAAAATTTTCCAAGAAAAAGACTTAAAGAAATGCGAAGTGTTTTGTTCTTGGACCAGCGCACTTTTTCGAACCGAAGCCCAAACCGGTTCGGTGGGGCGAACCGGTTCGCAGGGGACACCGAACCGGTTCGGTGTACCTGACGCTGGATAAGATTTTAGGGTTTTAAAATTCTAGATCTCTTCGTCAGTTTTTCCTATAAATACCAACTTCGGGAGAGTTGTTTTGCAAGACTTTGATAAACGAATTTGAGAGTCCTAATACCTCAAGTCTTCATATTTTTGAGTTCCCAAACTCATGTTTTGATTCACATATCATTGCCATATCTTTGTGAATCCTTTTTGGTAACCCAAGAACACAACTTTGGTTTGTTCAACCCTTGTGGAGAAGTCGTTCTCTTCTTCATTGCTGCCCTCCTGGAAAGGGAAACTTCCAGCCGCCGACATAGGAACCGATACCTGCGGGTATTTCTGTGTCACACCGTTTCTAGCCGTTGCTTTGAAGGTTTACCGAAGACACCGTGCGTTACACTTGTGGGCGATTATCAGGTTGTATGTAAGTCAATGGTCTTGTAAATTCTTTAAAGTTCTAGAAATAAAAGGTTTTGCCCTTCGGGGATTTTTCCTTAACTTTATGTCGCATGCTTTATATTTGATGGGTTGATTTAGATGCATGTTTAAGGGTTGAATTTATTTGGTTTAATAGTAGACGCTAGTTAAATAAGGGTTACTTGGAAACTTGCGAGTTATTTAATTTAAATCGATATTACACGTGTTTTTCATGGAGAACCCAGAATCCAAGAAGATGCGTGCTACATATTATCTAAACTGGAATTATGTAACATTTGTCAATTTGAAGAATTTGTTGAAATATATAAAAAAATATTATTTCAAACTAAAGCATCCAAAAAATATTCATTGGCTGGATCAATTCTTCCACAAACTCCCAAACCCATGGGATGAAATGTCTTTAAAAACTTATCTTCTAATCTTCTGAATCCTCTTCTCTCTCTTGTAAAAATCTCTCTCTCTATCTCATGTAAAATCCCTCTTCACTTATAATATAAAGTTTGCATCAATAATATTTCGATCATTTTCACACTTGTGTGCACGCCTAACGTATATCTTTAACCCGTCCTAGTTATGTCGTCCATTATCTAGTCTGTACCACTTCATGTCCTCACATTAATAATATAAGGTTTTATTCACATCGTTCTAACATATCCTGCGTGTAACCCACCTTCCCACTGATAAGATTAGTTTATAACAATTGTGATAGAATATTCTCATTTTAAATCCCATTCAAAATGTCTCAATAATTTATATTCACACTTTAACAAAGAGTCCGTTATAATCACTAGTATATTATTCTCAGCATAAATATACAAATAGGGCACCCCTAGGCTAAGTTGCGGTGCACACATACTCTGCTATCGAATCCCAGTACATCACGTACATAAGGATTACGTATTCCGAATCTCTCAGGAACCGTTTCAATAAGTAAAATCACACATATTGGAGGCGAACATAGTTTACATATCCATGGGTCACGCACATACCTACGCTCCCATGGTCAGCTGACTTATTAACTCACAAATAAGTTATTCACATCCCTATGTCCTTGAGGTACCAATCTAAATCCCCCCATAGGCACACAAAGATTAGATGGCCCTATTTCGAAAGCCGACCTCCCGTGATAGCAAGTATGGTAGGTATGTCATACAGATAATAATCCGTATACTAAGCCTTCACACAACTTAGATATCTTATAATATTATTAAAGGTATGTTCTCAACCCTATACCATTAACTCAATTCGTACACTATCATACGTCTGGATGATATATAATATATTTTGCCAATGCGTCTCACGTCGTATAGTTTCAAGTAATTCAAATCTAACCAAAAGGTTACTAAGTCTCCTATTATTCCCACATTTTAATTCAACACTCTTAAGGTCCATATTTTTGTCTCTAACCTTAAATTATCAACTATATACATTTAATTTATTTACTCGCAGTCTCTAATAGCACCTCACTCGTCGAACCCTAGTAAGTCTAACATAAAGTCCCAATTCAATTCTAATATAATTCGGGCTCCATATACACCCCTACTGGTCTTCCTTAAATCTAAATGTGTTTACAAGGCCCCAACAATAACTTTCAAGGGTCGGAATTGCTTAAATTCAAAAAGGGGAAAAATATCACGATTTTTGGGAAGGTCGATCGATCGATCATGAATGTCGATCGATCGATCCAATCCATCGATCGACTATGAATGTCGATCGATCGATCGAACAGTTACAACCCACGTTTTTCTACATTTTTAGCCCTAGTTTCATCTCCAATCTCCATTACATGAATCCATTCTCCAAAGTAAACGTATTACATGTTATACAATCCTAATTACCACCTTTCTAATGTTTCTGAACAATCAAATCATCTCAAGAACTACATATATATCGATATGTTCATCAAACTTTTCATGTTCAACCCTAGTTTAGTTTCTTCCAATTCAAGACAACCCAAAACTAAATTTTAATCCGGGATTTCTATTACTAAGGTTCTGATTTAAATCTTTATTAGTTCCAGAATTTAACTACATGCAAATCCTACCCATATTCAAGGTTTACTTCTGCTAATTCATGAAATTATCAATCTTTCAAGTCTAGCCTTCAATTCTAATCTACATGTATAATATATTTGCTGAAACTTAATGAAATCAAATAACTTGACTTATAATTGGTGTTCTAATCTACTGATGGTGTTAATGGATGATTCTCCCTCTCTCTCCGGTGACAAATCCGGTGAATTATGGTGGTGAATGCTGGTTATTGCTTTGAAAGCCCTTTTTGTAACTTTTCCTATATCTCACGTTACTCACTCTTGCTTTTTGGATGATAATGGCCCTAATGGCCCTCATATTGTCTGCGAAATAAACCCTAAAATTCGTGGGTCCAAATCCCTTAAAAATTAAAATGACTAAAATACCTTCACGGGTTGTCGATTTGGCCTAAAAATGCCCCGGAACCCAAACTAAACTCTCGGCTAGTGTTTTCTGACTATTTCGACCCCTTTGGACACGTCGGCGCACTCAAAATGGCCATATGAATAATAAAATTATAATTCACATTTAAATCCAATTAAATTGATTCCTGACGTGACTGACACGCGCGTCCCAACTAAATTTTCCGAATTGTCGTATTTATAACTCGCGACAATTTTAATAAATTCAATAATCATATATTACCACATATATTCAGTAATATTCAACATTATCGTCATAATCAAATACCAACTCGCGTCTTGCTAGTATTTAAATCCGGATTAATTTCTAATTGATTCCCATTGAATTTAATTAATCCCATTAAATAAAATCAATAAAATTACGGGGTATTACATGCCTATGGCATGTCAATTGCATCTTGCTAGTAAAAGAAAAGAATCATATTTGAACCTAAAATTTAACGTATTATTATTAACTATAACTAATGATCATGCCTGCAATACTTCATGTAACTTCAATGTTGCCATGTGTACTTATTATATAGATATTTTATATACCTAAATGTACATAAAAAGTTAATTTACATGTAAAGCATCTTTAAAAGGAGAGTAATAAAGTAAACAAAAAATAATGTCAACAGACCATATGTAATAATGAAGATGAACACAATTTCAAGCATATGCACAAAAGATGTGAATAGACGAATAACCATCCCATAAAGAATTTGCATTTTTCTTTAGTTGCTTGGCGATGTCTATAATTTTATCCTCGATACTAGTGATTTTTTCTATAGCTCTTTTCCCTCGAATGGATTAATCCCCAAGTGAAGAAAGGGGCTCATTTGGTTGCTTCCGATTCCTTGGAAACATTTTCATGTTTTAGATTAATGCCCACTCTAGACAACCCCAAATCAGCACTCAATTATGGAGAGGCCACTGTAATAGTCAATCTTGACTATGGTTATCAACAGTCAAAGTTGTTTGAGACCATTCTTTAAGGATAACAACTCTATTTAGTAATAATGAGCATATGTACTATAGCTAGAGTTAAAATGCCCAATAACTTTATTGTAGTTCCACTAAATTAAAATTAGTTATATAGTTAAAGGAATTAACAAAAAATAGTAATGGTTTCACACAAGTCCAATATACAAAAAATGGTAGTATGTACTTTATCAAACATTAGAAATCCTTTCTTAACCAATATGATTTTGTACAAAAGTAAAGGATAAATTAGTAAGAGTGTGAATCAAGAGAATGACCAACACATGAATTAAAACATGAGAGAAGATTGCATAGTGTTAAAAAGTGTGTCAAAAAGTTACCAAAATGAATTATAAATATTCTCGGGGAAATTTGCCCAACACTTAGAATGCAAACACATGAAAAAATATTACCTGAAAGGCCCAAATGAAGTAATATTTACACTAAAAGAGAGATGAAGAGAGGATTAACGACATATCACTAATGAGATAGTTATCAAGCAACCAAAATGACATCTTACATAAATATAAACAACGACAAAAACTTACACTTATAAAATAAATAAAAATTTCAAAGACGTACGCTTACCTTACATTTTCGTAATAAACATTAATTCATTTCAAATATCAAGACATGATAACACTCGTACAAGTATAGAAATTTGAATTCTCACTTGGCCATTTTGTCAAACAGCAAGCTTGCATAGTTCCCCTGACATCTGTTAACTGCGCTTGTGGCATTAAATTGGAAACTCATTAGGGAAGAATCAGGAGAGTAGGAAATTTTGGCAATTCAAATGAGGAAGAGACAATAAAATATATTTAATCTTAATTTATTACTCGTACAAAAATGCATGAATAATATATAGAAGAGTCTCAAATAAAATATGCAACACCGATTCTCTATAACAGTCATCACACACGCACCCGCACTCCCACCCGTTCTCATGCCATATTTTGTCTAATCATCGCGCCCCTACCCTGCACCCTGATGCACCCGTGCTTCATAGAAAATAAATAATACCCCCATATTAATCTGAAACACATCTAAAATCAACAAAACTATGAAAAAATATATAAAGTGCAAAATATGATTTTATTTCTTTAACAACTATTTTGGGTCATTTTTGTGAACCTAGTTCATATATCATTACAACAAACCCAAAAAAACAACCACAAAATAACCAAATCAACAAGCTAGGACCTCCTCTAGGTAAGATAATGGGAGAAAAGTTTTAGAGAGGGGGATACCTCAAAAATTCTCCAACAGAAACATTGAAAGTAATCCGTGTCATCGTTTTCATCTACGAAAAAAACACCCAAAGTAAAAAATTCACTAAAATAACGAATAAGTTTACATGTGAAAATATCAAAGTTTCTAATTATTAAAAGTAACGCCACTCCAAATGCAAGGAGCATTGCAAGTCACCGAAGTAATCCATATGATGATTCAAAGCTAAAGCCACGCCCTATGCGAAGAACCCACCGAAGTAGCCATTTGATGATTTGAAAGAATCACAAATAAAATCTTAATTGCGCATGAAACATCAGAGAAAAAAAGTGTAAACAAAATCCAAAAGTTCAACCATAAATTTGAACACACAAATCCCTAAAAGTTGATCGCGTATAAGCCTTATTTCGAAACCCAAAAAACGTTTTGAATGTGGCATAGAGAGGAAGGGGAGAGAGAAATAGAGTATACCTCATATCTATCTGCAAATGTGTGAAAAAAGAGAGCATCTGAGGCTACAAAGAGAAGTGTCAGAGATGTGTTGTAGTCTTACATAAGGGGAAGAGATATTTTGTGTGCAACTTTATAAAATTTAGGCGGGGCTTTCTTCTCAGCTATTAGATTCTTAGGTCCGTTTGAGTGTCAATGGGCAAAAGCGTGGGCATGGTAAAATTTATCTAGGCAAATTTTACCTAGGCAAATTCAGATGATGCTATCAAACAACATTAGGCGAAATTAAAGTCAATCCAATTGATTTATTTAAAAACAATTTTTATATTATATTCAAAAATGTTAAAAATAGTTTTTGCAATATTTTTATATTACAGTTTTTAAAAAAAATTGTAAAACGTTTCCTTAACAATTTTTTATAATATTAAAATCAATTTTCAAAATATTACAAAACAATTTTTAAATATTCACAACAGTTTTTTTTAACTATTTAAAATATTTTTTAATTTTGTTTTTAAACTTTAAAACTATTTTTATATTATGTTAAAAACTGTTTTTAAAATTGTTAAAAATTTGTAAAACATTCTCTTAACAATTTTTTATAATATCAAAAACAGTTTTTAAAATATTACAAAACAAATTTTAAACATTCACAACAGTTTTTTTAAACTATTTAAAACAGTTTTAAAAAATGTTTTTTAAAACTTTAAAACAGTTTTTATAATATATCCAAAACAGTTTTTGAAAATGTTAAAAACTGTTTTACAATATTTTTATATTACGGTTTTTCAAAATATTTGTAAAACATTCTTTTAACAATTTTTTATAATATTAAAAGCAGTTTTCAAAACATTACAAAACAGTTTTTAAATATTTATAACAGTTTTTTTAAATATTTAAAACAGTCTTTAAAATTATTTTTTAAAACTTTAAAACTGTTTTTATAATATATTCACAACAGTTTTTAAAAATGTTAAAAACAGTTTTTACAATATTTTTGTTAATACGATTTTTAAAAAAAATTGTAAACATTTTCTTAACAATTTTTTATAATATTAAAAACAGTTTTTGAAACATTACAAAACAATTTTTAAATATTCATAACAGTTTTTTAATTATTTAAAACAGTTTTTAAATTATTTTTTAAAACATTAAAACCGTTTAAGAAGTTGACAAATTTGTGGGCAAATATTTCCCACTCAAATAGGTAAGCAAAATTTGCCCACAGATTGTGCATAAGAGGTGTTGTACATTGGCAAATAATCCCTAGGCAAATTATGCAACCAAACAGCCAAAATGTGGACAAATTTTCATATTTGCCAACTTTTTGGCATTTGCCTAGGCAAATTATGCCAATCAAACGGACCCTTATTGTGTTGTGTTGTGTGAAGTTCAAATTAAAGAGGAAAAGTAATTTGGTGTAATAAGTTGTAAAGCATTAAGGTGTGACATTTTATCCAAACCATTCGTTTCTTGCGTTGTTTACTTCATCAAAACTCCTAATTGTCTTAAGGTCTTATAGAATAATAAAAACTTATACTTTTTATTATACAAATATGTATATATAAGTTTCATTTATCAATGGGGTTTGTTTACAAGGAAAAATAACTTTCTTACACATAAGTATTTATAAGAGGAAACTTGATAAACCGTTGAATAAGAACACACTCACACGAGGCATCGAATAAGAACATAATCACACAAAGTATTGATGCGGTGAAAACAAGACACAACTAAAGTTACTCTTGAACACAATATTATAAAATTTTGAGCACGTTGTATATCTATCATTGTGAACATTGTCTTAACTTGTATATTTCTTTGTTAAACATTCGTTGTTGGTTCATTGGTCGCGTAAATGCCACGGGAGGCTCATTAATTCCCCACAAAAATGAGAAGGAATCTTTGAGTTTTCTAGATATTGGAGTTGCCAGTTAACAAAGGTTATTTTGGTGCAACGAAGAGGTGGTTATGCTAACAACAACGAAATTGGTGGATGCAATAAAGATATCGTCATCTTGGTAGCAATCAAGTGGCAGAGTTGGAAAATTTTGGGTTTGATGAATGGTTTTCGGAATATTTTATCATTGGTGATCTCTTATATATATATATCTCATTTAAGTGTCATTTATAAAAATTATCATTAAATGCTCTTTTATACACATGTAGAGAAGGCGTGGCTTCAGAGGTTTAATCCCATTATTAATTCAATCAAAAAATGTAATCATAATCATCAATGGACTTATTCAAATAGGCGAACTACACACATATTGTCTTGTGTTTTTTAGTTTATGTGTTTTGTCTTTACTTTATCATCACTTTTCGTTTCAATTTAATTTTTTATTTGGTTATCTTTTGAGTTGCCTCATCTCGGGTCTTAGGAGTGCATGAATCACTTTATTATGAGAGTGTACGCACCAAAAATTGGTATCAGAAGCTTTGTCTTGTATGACTTTTATTTTGTGTAGGCATGCGATATAAATTTGAGTGATATTTTGGTCTTGTTCTGGTTGTCTATTGAAGACAAAATTTGAGTGATATTTTGATCTTGTTTTGGTTATCTATTGAAGAAAACTCGTTTAGAGATAGAGGGTGTCTATATATAAGATGTCAATGGTTGACGTAGAGAAATTTGATGAGAAAACCATGAATTTTGGAATATAGCAGTGTTAATTCAGAGAGGTGTTGATCAAACAAGGTTTGCATTTGACGTTGAAGGGCATTGCGAGTGAACCCGTGGATAAGTCGGAACATGATTTGAAGAAGTATGGCTTACATGCGTTTAGAATTATATGGTTAAATCTCGTGCAAAATGTGTTATACGATGTGCTGCATGAAGAATCGTCGAAACAATATGGAAGGCATTAGAAGAAAAGTACATGATAAAGAACATAGAGAATAACCTTTATCTTGAAAATAAGAAGTTTTGATTTGAATGTATTCAGGGTATGCTGATATTCGAACATCTTGTCGAGTTTAATAAAAATCTCTTAAGTTTATTAAAATTGGATGATATTGATGATTTGAAGATAAAGCTTTATTACTTCTCAATGCAATTCTAGATTCAATGAGCATTTAAGCATCACATTACTATATGTAAATGATGAAGTGAGATTTGATAATATATATTCGACATTGAAAGGTAGTCAGAAGCAAAAGAATGCAATTATAATTTTTAGTTGGATGAGTTGGTTGCACAAGTTGGGATCGAGGAAAGAAAGAATGGAGGAAGAGAAAGCTCTAGGACAAGGGTACTAACAGATGTTTTTTAGAAATCTAGGGTATATACGAAGTGGTTAAACAAAATCCAATTTCTAATTTTTTAAAATTAGATATAAAACTTGAAAAAATAAACCCTTAGCATCAAGTTTAAATAGATGTTGTGATAAAAGGTTTTCCAAATTTTATCTTGTCCTGAAATATGCATCTAGGTGTGAACAAGAATAAAATAAAACAAGAAACCACAACACATTAATGTACGAGGAAAACACACAACTAAAAAATCTCGGATGACTAAGACATACAAATTCACTATGATGAGGAATTAGAAAAGTTGACAGATGACACAACACCCTCGTAAGCCTTGATGCATCTTCGATATTAAACCCCTCTTCCATAGTGACACACACGAGTCCACCCACATAATTTCCACAATGTGTGAGTCCACGTATGTCTCGATATTCATTGATAAAACTCAATAACCGTCTACGGATCTGGAACACGAAAGCCCCTCTTCTTTACCGCAATACCAAAAACACATTGTGTGTAAACAACAAACATGAAATCAACCATATAAAACATACTCTATAAGGATAATGATGAGTAAAACCTTGATGCTAAATGAGATAAAAGCATATAAAGATTGAAACTTGGATATCAAAGAGTTTGGGTAAAACTGGTGTTTGAGAGATTTTGGATATGTACATGAAAATGATTTTTACCAAAAGTCTCACTTAAAGCAAATGCTAGAACCCATTTATATAGAAAGCACATTTTTAGAGGTTGAACAGTTTTTGAGAAACACGTTTGAATGAAAATAAGGGATTGTTCCGCTAAAAACATAATCTCGTTCGAACCAAATAGGAACTCATTTCAACAAATAACGTATCTCATTCAAACTATCTTCGAATGATATTTGTTAACTAATTGCTAATCTCGTTCGAACGAAGACTTAAAGTCGTTCGAACGGATTAAAATAAAAAAAATCTCGTAAAAACAACCCTCAAACATTTTATAAAAACAAAGACCCAAAATAAAATTCCAAGGATCAAAATGTATATACCTGAGAGATTATTGAAAATATGAAGAAAAAATGTGGTACTAAACACGATACGATAATGAAATCTTTAACTCTTTGCCCCTACGTCTTCAATCAAACACATCATATGCTTGAAAGGTCAATATATAAATTCTAACCTATGACTGAAAATATTTTGCCTAGAATTAAGTCAATACATACAAATTGACTCTCCCAAAATTTGTCCTTACAACTTTATATTACAAGTGCAAGAAAAAGAGGTATTTTCATAAATATTTTCGTGTTAAAGGCCGAGGGTAATAAGAAACTAGTGGTGGAGTCGACTAATTTTGATACTTCAAACCTAACTAACTTTTGGAGTACGTTGATAGTTACATTACGAGAAAGCTCATTTAGGGAGCGAATCTTAGAGTTGGGGTGATCTTACCAAATATGCCCAAATAGAGATTTGTTTCATACCTTTAAGGAGGTGGATGGAGGAAAATTATTTATGGGTAACGATCATGTCTATAATAATGGGTATACGAATAATGGATTGACTCGTAATCTCTGAATGTCCCATGTGCTCCGACTCTAAAGAAGAATTTGATTTCTTTAGGCTATTTAGACTCTAGTAAGTGGAAGATTATAAATGAGGGCATAATGTTAAAGGTTGTCTTAGGGTCCCTGATAGTGATGAGGGGAAAGAAAAAGAGACGCCTCTACTTTTTTCAAGGTAACATAATAATATGCCTTGCCTAAAATATAAAAGAGGAAAAAAGGATTCCACGACAGATTCCAAGAAGCTTTGGCTTATGCATTTGGAACATATCATAGAGAAGGCTATCATGATTGTATGTAAGCGAGGTCTGCTAAAGGGTGCGAAGAGTTATAAGTTGGAATTTTCTGAGAATTTTGCGGTTGGAAAGAAAATAAAGGTCAAGGTTGACACGATTATACATTGCATAATAGGCATACTTGATTACAATAAGACTTGTGTATGGGTTCCTTCTAAACCACCATCTTTGAGAGGTAGTCACTACTTTGTGACGTTCATCGATGAATGCTCCCAGAGGAATTGGCTTTATACAATAAAACACAAAGAAGGGTTTTATAAGATGTTTCTTATTGGAAGAAGCTTATGAAAAATTATATTGGTAGGAAGATCAAGTTGCTTAGGTCAGATAACAGTGATAAGTAGTGGATTGATCCATCGAAAAAGTAATCCCAGAATAAGGGGTATTATTTGGAATTTCATTATTTAAAAAAGCTATAACAAAATGTAATAGCAGAGAAGATGAACTGAATCTTTCTTGAACAAGTGAGGTGTATGTGATCCAATGAGGGTTTAGCGAAATGTCTCTGGCAGAGACTTTGTCCTTTGTTTGCTTGATTATCAATTGTTTACCAATTATCGTCGTTGATTACAACAATTATACGGACGCTTGGTCGGGTTTTTATCATACTTACAAAACAGTGTATTTGTTTGGTTGCTTGTATTAAACTCGTATTAGTGGGGGTAAAATTTATCCCAAAGTCCGAATGTCAATTTTCACAAGTTTAAGCAGTGGGTTTATAGGATACAAGTTTTGTTGTCCTACTAATAAGAAAATGGTTGTTAATGGGGTTGTGATATTTAATGAGGTATATATGTTCAAGTTGCCAAAGGCAGAAAAAGAAGAATTTTTTAATAGAATGAGAGTGAAAAGGATGTAAGTGGAGGTAACTACTTCAATGAATTATTCAAATTAGGGGGTGAAGTTTGCGGATGAGGGCCTAGTAAATAACAACAAGAACATCTACCTTTGGCTAGTGGGATAAAATCAATGGTTTGTAAATTAAATTGATATGGCCTTGATGATGACAATATGGCATATGCACTATTAGAATATGATGATGAGTCATTTATATTTCGAAAAGTAGTGAATGATACTCATTGTAAAAGTCAGAAGATAACAATGGATGATAAGATTGAATCTCTTCACAACAACCGAACTTGGGAACTTATGAAGTTGTAAAAGGAGATACTTCAATTGGATGTAAGTGGGTTTGTGAAAAGAAATATAGTGCTATGGATTCAGAATTAACTCAATTTGGTGTAAATGGGTTTGTGAAAGATTAATAGCAAAGGGTTTTGCAATAAGGGAGGGTGCAGATCATCAAAAATTATTATTTTTTATGGTGAAACATACTTTTATTAGGCCACTATTGGCTATTTTGTGCACTTTGACTTAGATCTTGAACAAATCGGCGTTAAAACAACGTTCTTAAATGGGGATTTAGAGGATGGGATTTATATGTCTCTCAATTATTGGGATTATAAGTTATTGGAAAACAAGACTATGCATGACAATTGTGAAAGTCTTTGTATGGATTGAAGTGATTGCCTAGATAGTGTTACAAGAGATTTGACACATTTATGTTGGTATAAAAAAATTGCACAAAGCAATTTTAGTCATTGCATTTTATTTCCAACACCTCTGTTGGAGCGAAAACCCCCAAATTTTAAACACAAATTATGAGATGGCTCAATGATATACCAAATTTTAATTTTTCAAAAATGATTTAATTTTCTTTACTTTAAAATCGCAATCAAACACATGAAAAATTAAATTAAACTTGAAGTGAAATTAAACTACACATATATTTTAATTTTCACTTAATTAAAATTCAATCCAATTCAAGTTAAACAAACTAAGCATGAATATTATCAAATTAAATTAATACCGACTTGAAGTAAATTAAATTTAAACTTAACCCTAACTAAATTAGCACCAAATTAAATAATTGTGTTTAAAGCAGATTTTATCTTGGCTAGACCTAAGCATGTATCTATGTGAGTTTGCAAGATAAAATAAACACAATCACATTATGCCACGAGGTACAAGGAAAACCAACAACGGGAAAAACCTCGGACGGCCCTGCCTACAAGTCCACTAGGTATGGTATTTTTATAAAAGACACGACAAGAGAAAACTTACAACAACGATTTGCCTTTCAATCCTTGACGCTCAATCGTTCTTCAACCTCCTCCTAGTCGATAACTACGTAGTCCACCACGGTCTCGGAATCCATCGATGGGGCTCATCTACCGTCAAATACACATGATGGCCTTTCCACCATTGTGTAACGCAAATGATGGCCTTTCCACCCTTGCGTACCGCAAACCTTCAAACACACGGACTCCTCCATTGGAAACTATCTTTTATGGGATGAGAAAAGTAACCTGGTTCTAAACAATGATCTCAAACAATAATGTACATGAAGAACTTGGATCAAACAAACATATGGGTGTAAAACTTGGGTTTTGTTTAAAGGATAAAGCATTAATGATTTAAAAACACAAGGGAATTTTCTTAAGGTGTATTTTCTCTCAATGTTTGTGAAAAGTCTGGTGAAAAAATTATGTTCCCGCACTATTAAAATCATGTAAAAACAAAGTGGGGGTAGTGGGGAGTTAAACAAAAAAACTGTCAGGTCGTTCGAACGAGTATGTTTGAACGAAACTTCTAACGAGAATTCAGAACAAAAAATAAAAATATCATTCGAATGACATTTAAGTCTTATTCGAACGAGATGACAAAGTCATTCGAACGTCCTATTGAACGACATTTCAGGCCATGCATCTAGATAATTTCTATACGAACGTGTGGCAGCCAGTTTCGTATTTTTCTGATTTTTTTTAATTAGCTATAACTTTTCTATGGAAAGGTGTCCAATAACAAAATCTTTAGATAGTATCAATTTAAAAAAAAATTAACAAAAATATTGTCACCTAAAATAAATTTCCAAGTCCTTATATATATATTAATGCATTCATACCTTTAGAGGACTTGGAAAAATTCAAATGTTGATGATGTTTAAACATGGCACGAAAATTAGCAATGATGATGTCTTCAATTTAGGCTTGGCCTCTGCATCTTCAACCCGAATGTCATGGGCTTGAGGTCACAAACTTCTATCCTACGACTCAAATAATTTTGTCTGAAATTAAGCCAACACTACAAATTGACTCGATTGGAAATTTATCCTTACAAATCTCCCCCTTTTGCTATTCTGGGACAAAACTAAACATAGAAAATACCTATGGGTCGTTAAGAAAATCTTGACACAATCCCACCCAAAGAAAAATAAAAAATATAATGCTTGACTCGAAACATAGTAGAAGCTTTGCCTCTTTAACAAATTTGTCGCTAGGGACACTTAAAGAAACCATCAAATCCATAAGGAATATAACAAATTAAAGTGCGTAAAATAAATTATCCCCCTTAATTAATTCTCCACCTTTATCTAACAGTGTCTGCCTAAGAAGGATGCGTCTCCCCCTAAGTTAGAGCTCTTAAACTAAAAGGTTTAGATACCATTTCTCCCCCTTTTTGTTCAGGAATAGACAAAGGTCAAGAATAAAATAACTTATTTCTTCTCCAATTAAAGTAAATACTTCCGCTAAACTAAACACGGGATATATAATAAGCAAAACAAGTTAAGCATGCAATGGTGCATAAAGTGACAAGAGCATTAAAGCATATGGCCAATAATGAAGAAGAACTAATCCATACAAAGATTAATAAATCTCACCTATAATGCGATGACAAAAATATATCACTTGTAATGTATTATGATAAGCATGGGATATTAAACAAAATTCACAACAAGATAGATACTAATTTTGAATTCAAAGCATACATGGACTAGCTAGCAAGGCAAAGACTCAAGAAAAATGAAAAAGAAATATATATATATATACACACACACACAAATGAAACCAATAGCGCACATGCATGTATACATAGGTATAAACACCACACAAGACACAAAATACATGAAGTCTTATACACTCATATGGCAAAAATGTGCCTAAATACATGTGGTAAACGGAAGTGAAGGGGTGTGAACTAAAGACTAAAGGAATATAGACCCAATCACTTAAACATATTCACGGAGATCTCATTTGATTGCAAAAATTTATCACACTTAAATATAGCCTCATGTGACAAGATAAAGTGAACTCACGGAACAAATATATATAATGCACACAAGCCTATAATTTCAATGATTCTACAAACTAATTGAGTCATGACAAAAATAGCATAACTAGGATACATTGTCATTGTGCAAACCCGTTGGTGTATCAAAATAAACTTCCTCATACATATTCTTTTTCTTTTTCTTTTCTTTATGAACATACTAACTAAACAATGAAGGCCTTGGTTATTTTTTTTAATGCAACATTTTTTAGGCCAAATTTCAATGGTGGCTTTTCACACAAAGTAATTTTGACTTTTCCAGCCCGATTCCATTGATAAACAATAACCCCGGATAAATATTTTTCTATTTTTTTAAATCCAAGAAATGGTTATTACATGCACATATCCTCCATAGTTATAGCAATATGTAGATGACTAAATTGATTGGAGAACATCTCACTTAGCTTAAATATACATGTGAAGTTAAATTTCAAATGAGCTCGTGCATGTGTGAATCAAGGCATATAAAAATAGAATCCATTAAGCAAGTCAATGTCAAACTACTCCATGCAAGCATGATAAAGAACACTTTAAGGATTGAAAATCTTAACCAAAAGTTATATCCACATGAAAGCGAAAATGATATTGGATTCAAACATAAGTATATGCCACATAAAATGTGTAGAACTAAAATAAACACACACAAAAAACTTTTTGCATTTTTTTTTTCAAATAAGACCTAATAAATTAGTTTAATTTAATTCAAGTTGGAAAATTAATTTGGCAAAATATACGATTTACGTTATTTAGCATAATTTCAACTTGAATTGAATTAATTTTGAGTAATTAGAAAATATTCAAATATTTGTTTTAGTTGTTTGACTTAGTTTTAATTTTGATGAAATTAAAATTTGAGAACTTTAATTGCTAACTTTGAAAGAAATTTTTATTTGGAATATATTGTGAACCATCCATCCCGTATTTTGGAAGTTTAAAATTCAAGGCATTTCCCTCTAACAACCTCAAGGATGATATGTTCAATCCAAGCATTTTTTTCATTAGATATTCATTGTTGGTTTGTTGCCCGCACAGATTTCATGGGAGGTTCTTCAATTTTCTCCTAACTCACACAAGGTAGATACTTTTAAAATTGTAAAATTTGGAGTTGATCGAACAAAGGTTTAGCTCCAGTGAAGCGATTGGCTGAAAGAAATAGATCTGATCAAAACGACTATGATTTACTCCACTGCAGCAATGTTAGTGGGTGTAACAAAGAGGATGGAATTTAGGTGGTGTACTGGTGATAAAGTTGAGAAAAATGGATTTAATGATGTTCCATTTAATAAATATCACTTGATGTTCCATTTAATAAATATCTCATTTTAGGTCCATTTACCCTAGCTGAAGAAGTTGTTATTCATCATTGAATGATCATGTATACACATTGAGAGAGATAGTGAAGCTTGAGATGTGTAATCCTAAATTTGATTCAATCAAATAAAGAAACCATTGTTATTTGTGGATGTGGCCAAATAGATGAACCACACACATCTTATCTTGTGTTTGATAATTGGTGTTTTACTCTTTACTTTCATATTTCACCGCGTTTAGATAGTATTTTATATGAATCGTGGGCATGTATTATCAATCTCTTAACTTAGTACCCGGACGAAAAATTCAAAATATATTCTGGTGTTGAGTGGTAACTTCAGAAAAGATCTTCAGTAGTTCTGTAAAACCCAGTATTTTTATGCATTATTTAAATTGTGAAATTTACTTTATGTGCTTGTGGTGAATGTGATGTCTTTATTTATCGTTTATAAGAGTTCTATAATTTCATTTGTGAAAATGGAAATTAATAAAGGGTAATTCAGTAATTAAATATTTGGATGTGTATTTGGTATCATAATTTGGGTTGAGTTTCGAGATGCCTAGGATGTCCACTTATGATTTAAAATAATGGGGTTTAAGTCCTATGGGTTGGTATATGTCTTGGACAATGTTTTGGGTAAATTGGATTATTATTTGGGCTCATTGGGTTAATGCCTATATAGGTCCTAAGGGTAATTTCATAATAAGTTAACTTAATGGACCATTAAACTTAACCTAATTCACATTAGAATCTATTAAGGAAAATCCCAAGGCTAGAGAGAAGATCCACTCAAGTGAGAGCAAGCTTTGAAGGATTATTGGCTTGGATCCAACCTAAACTATTAAGACAAGTTTACATAGTGTATGAATTTAATTGTCTATGTGTTACAGTAATAGTTATTCATCGAAATCTACACTAATCCATATGATAATAGGAATTTACAATCTAAATTTTAATTTTCTTAATTAACTTAAGAGATAATTAAGTTTTATCACCATGTTAATGACATAGGATGATTTAGTGTAAAATATTTTGAATATGAATTAAATTATGTATATAATTGTAAAAAACACATTTATATCAATTAATCTTGTAAGATCTGCTGATTAATTTCATGAATTGCTATAAATTTGAGATAAATGGTTAAAAGTTATGAAACTAGGTTTCACAAGGTATAATCTAAAACTAAATCCTTACTCATGATATTAGTGTTTAAAACTTATAAATATAGGTTAGTAATGTTGTTAGATAACTTATATCTAAAGGAGGATGGGTTTGGTGATGATTAAAGGCTTTGGATTTAGGTTTTGGTATTGACAATGGAAGATTTAGTGTTTTGGAGGCTTAAATGAATTTAGAACTCATTATAACGATATTAGGTTTATCATTCGAACGACTTTAGTAGGTCATTCAAAAGACTTGTAGAATCTTGTTTGAATGAGATAGGGATTTCATGACTTTGGGACTGTTTGGACGTTTAATTCTTATTTAAAATAGTTTGATTAAATTAATAATTTTAAAATAAGGCTTAGTAATCTTTGTGTGATTATGATTGTTATTCTTTACTCTTATATGTAAGCATACCATGTGTGAGTGCTCATGGGTGATGTACTAGGAGGGATTTTGATAGGGTACATAAGATGTTGACCCTGCGGGTACCTCGGTGATAGAGACAGGCTGCACCCTTGTCCTTTCCCTGATCCTATAACTGACGTAGCTGTATCCCAAGGGGAATACATAGGGAATTATAGCGTATGTCCTTGGTTATGGAGGTCGTACGTTATGATAGGAATGCATAGTCATTATCCCGTACTGATGGCTTTGAGGCTATTGGTTCAAGACGGCCTATAAATATACCTAGTATACACGAGTGATCCTCGAATGTGATAGGTATAAACCTTCGTATTTTATGCACTGGTTCGTGAGTAGCCCACTTACTTGTACGAGTCAAGAACCGTACTTATATGGATATTATACGTAGGGATTATCTTTTCCTATTGATATTTATTCTAGTGATGTATACACATATATTTATTATTAACCATTTAGTTATATTGAATGGAGGAGAATAATAATTCCTTAATGGGTACACTTGGGTTTCGGATTAGACGCATGTGATATTTATAGTTGTTTGGGTTAACTAAAAAGCAACTAAATGTGAGAGGAAGATGCATAGTTATTATTATAGGCCAAGTTCTATTAAATTTGTACTCTTTGTAGAGTTATTTTTTACGTTGTTATTATTTTTTATTTTTCAGGACCCAGGTCGTCGTTGCAACCTCAGCCCTCCTTCATCCTTTTTGCATGCCTTCTAGTTGTTGATCTATTAGGATGCAAGTGTCGAGCCTACGTGATTATTTTTTTTTATCTATTTACACTCTGGTTGAGTCGGATATTATAGTTCGATTGTTTTTTAGACAATTAACATATTTCGTGAGTTGGATTATTTTACTGTTCGATTGTAGGTATTGAAGGTATTAGTTATTCCGTACTATTAGTTTTGTTTGTTACTTATTTCATTACTTATCTTAGTTCAATCATGATTTGAATGATATTCAATTATTTTAGTCTCCTATTTTTTTTTTTTTAGACCCGATCAATCTAGCAATAGATTTTATAGGGTGTGAGAGTAGTATCAGAGCATTCCAGTATCTAGTGTCCTGAGGATCGTAGGTGCGTTCGTCACTTTTCTGCGTAGTGTTCTTTGATACTTTAGAGCTTTTGTCACCTAAGTTGTTGTATTATTTTCATTATATGTTTACTGATACTCTTTTCTCACTATCCTTCAGATGGTGAACACTCAACGACGATCATCATGATAGAGACTGGTCGTGAGAGCTGACTCGGAGGTTGTCGTGCCTCACTAGGGACATGTGTTAACTATAGCACCGATGGACTAGGCTATAATTATCTCATAAACCATGGTTACGACAATAGAATCCATGAGATAGGATTATCCACCACTACCATGACTTGTGATTGCACTTGTAACTGCCCCTCATATTACCTTTTCCTGATATCGGGCTAGGAGTGCCTTCGAAAAAGGGCACCCACCAGAGTTTACAGGATCCATAGACCTTATCGTAATGTTGTAATGGAGGCATGACATTAAGAGGCATCTATGTCTGGTAGAGTGCACAAACATTCAAAGGCATAGGCTTGCCAGCTTCAGACTTGTAGACGAGATATTGTAGTGACTAGGAATCTGTTACCACCAAGTGGGATAGGTTGATGATGACCATTGCTGAGTTTTAGGTGAAGTTTTAAGGAAGTATTTCCTTACGTCTGAAAATATGTTTGAGATCATAGTTTGAAAGTCTCAAGCATAAGGATCGTACAGTTGTTGAGTAGGAGATAAAATTTACCCGGTATGGACATTTTTTCCTGAATATTATGGGTTCGGACCTGAAGAAGATGGACCATTTCATTCGAGGCTTAACATGGAGGATCATATAGGTATTGATGGGTAATATGGTCTTCACTATATAAATAAAAATATTAGATTCACAAAGGCATTTAGAGTCATCTATGTTTTGTAGTGTGTATGAACATTTAAAGGCATATGCTAACCAGCTTCAAACTTGTAGGTGATATATTTCAGTGACTAAGAGTCTTTTACCACCAAGGGGGATAGGTTAATGATAACCATGGTCGACTTTTAGGTGAATTTTAATGAGATATTTCCCTTCCTTTCAGCCGATATATTTAAGATTACAATTTGGTAGTCTCAAGCATAAGGATCGTGCAACTACTGAGTAGGAGAGAAAGTTTACCTGCCACAGACACTTTTCCCTGAATATTATTGGTGTGTACATGAGGAAGATGGATCATTTCATTCGAGGCCTAATGTGGAGGATCAGGCAGGTATTGAGGGGTAATTTGGTCTTCACTACATACATACAAATATTGTATTCCCCACTTTGGTTTTGCCAAGATCATAAAGACTTTCAAAGAGAGAAGGAGCCAAAGAAGGAGAAGGTAAGAATAGGCCAGTGGCCGAAGACTGTAGATACTGAAGAGTCGTCCGAGGGGAAAGGAGGCTCACAGTCACATAAGAGGAGTCAGAATCATGGGGAGCATCCCCCCATAAAGATTTAGAGTAGATGACCAGCACTGAAAGGATGGTCAAGGTCAGGGATACCCCGGTTAGGACCAACAGGGCCAATAGGTCCAGGGTCAGCGAAAGTAGGACAGGATAAAAAGGGCTGCCCATTTTGAGGGGTTTGTTTTATGTGTGATGAGAAGGGTAAATCCTTTAGGAGATTCCCTAAGTGCTTTCGGTATTGACCAGGTCAGTTTCAATAGGGATTTCCTCAGGGGTCGCAGTATTTTGGGTCAACTTACATTAGTTTTCGATATTTTCACCAACGCCGCAGCACCCGACTTTGACACCACTTAGAGATAAGGCATTGGGGTTCCCACAACTTCATTATGAACTTTTTTTCAACGTCTATCAGTCAGATCATTCAGCACCGCCTCAAGATATATAGGGTACGTTTTATGTTTATGGTGGTTATGCATGAGTTCTTTTTGACATGGTGCATCACACTCGTTTACTAGTTACACATTTTCTTCTACATCGGCATTGTTAGATATAGTTACGAATATGCCTATGCATGAGGATAACCCAGTGGGTAGGGGTGTTTCCTTATATTAAGTTTGTAGAGACGTGGCAGTTGAGATTAATCGATTGTGTTTTTACGCAAACGTCATATTAGGTATGGATTGGTTAGCGAAATATCATACTCAAATAGACTACAGTGGGAAGGCAATTATTTTTGCTATTCCTGGACAAAAGATGTTCTTAGTTTCTACGCTTAGGCTCGAGGGAGGTTCCAATACACACTTTTATTATATAAATATGAGTTCATCTGGGAGGTTACCGTATCGTTATATTCGATTATGATTATCCAAAAGTTTACAGATGTATTTTATAAGGTATTAAGGATACCACCATCAAGATAGATAGACTTTATCATCCATTTAGCGTTGGGAACCATGCCCATTACGAGGCCACATACCGTATGGCTTTGTTAGAGATCCAAGATCTATATGAGAAGATTCAGTATTTGTTGATCCAGGGGTTCATATGGAGGAGTACATCTCGGTGGGTAGCTCCAGTTTTATCTGTAAAGAAGATGGATGATTCATTACGATTATCTGTGGATTATCAGGAACGAAACAAGGCCACGATATGGATGTCGCTCATCGATGATCTTTTCTACCAGTTAAGGGGTGCATCATTATTTTTCCAGATTGATTTGTACTCGGGGTATCACCAGTTACGTATTCGGGAGGAGGATGTTCCAAAAATGGATTTTCTAATGCGATATGGATCATATGAGTTCTGGTTCATGCCGTTTGGATTTACTAACGTGATAGCGGTGTTTATGAACTTGATGAATAAAGTGTCCCGGCCATTCCTGGATTAGTTCATCATCATGTTTATTGACGACATCTTAGTGTATCCTCGATCAAAGGTGGAGCACACATAACACTTGAGGTTGGTTTTTTAAAAACTACGAGAGCACAAGTTGTACGTAAGTTCTCTAAGTGTGCATTTTCGCATCGAGAGGTGCAGTTATTGGGCCATGTTATATTTTATGCTGGGATTTTGGTTAATCCGAGCAAAGTATTTGTGATTATGGATTGGGAGAGGATCACGACTCCTACAAAGGTGTAATACCCCGTATTTTCGTGATATTTATTTTTGGGGATTAATTGAATTAAATGTGTATTAATTGGAAATTAATCCGGATAAAAATAATAACGAGATGTGAGTTAGTATTTGATTATAATGTGTATATATGGCAATATATGAATATTGGAATTATTGAAATTATCGCGAGATTGAAATACGACAATTTGGGAAATTTTGTTGGGACGCGCGTGACAGTCGCGTCAGGAATATAATTATTTGAATTAAAAAGTGAATTTTATTTTTATCACTCGTATGGTCATTTTGAGTGCGTCAAATCGTCCGGAAGGGTCTAAATAGTCAGAAAACACTAGCTGGGGGTTAAGTTTGGGTCCCAGGGCATTATTGGGCCATACCGGTAACTTATAAGGGCATTTTGGTAATTTCGGAAATTGGGTAATTAAAACCCACGAAAATTAGAGTTAAAATCTGACTTAGTATTAACCCACTAAGCCATGTTCCAACCCCAATTTAGGTAGTGGGCTATGGGAGAAGTTAAAAACCATAAAGATAGGCAAAAACCAACCCCACCTCCATTAACACCTTGAGAAGAACTTGTAGAGAGAGAGAGGAAGAGAAGGATTCTGCAGAGAGAGAGAGAAGACAATTCAGCCTTCAAGATTCAACCTCAAATCCAGAGAAAGATTAGAGGCAAGTGGTTTAATTACAATTGATTTAATGCTATGCTTTTCCATGTTTAGGAATTATCGAAATTGATCTTGGAAGATGATATAGACCCATGAATTGGAAGTTAAAAACTATGAATTATGTTAGGGAATGCAGGTAGTAACAATCTGGACGAATTATGAATTCAAAATTATGACCCTTGATGATTTAAAAACGTATTTAAAAAGAGGTTTATGCATGTTCTTGAAAAAATTAGAAAATTAGGGTTCTTGATGAAGATTGATCCATATATAGCCCTTGGTTGATGAATTATTGGTTTTAGAACGTTATTAATGTTGTAGGATGGTTGTACGATGATACTATAACGTTAGAATAGAATTTCATGCATGTTAATGGTGTTTTGGGATGATTTGAAAACTGCAAAACGAAGCAGTCCGTAGCCATACCAGGTGCATTCGATCGATCGATGTTCATCAGTCGATCGATCGACCACCATCGATCGATCGAAGGAAAAGGTCGATCGATCGACCTTCTCAGAATGAGTAAAGTTTTCCCTATTTTAAATTTTAATGGTGGTAACCCTTGGAAAATATTATTGGAGACCTTATGAATACCCTAAAACTTAAGGAAGGCCAGTAGGCATGATTATGAAACTTGGACCTTAATTAGAATTCAATTTGAGGAATTATCCTAATTTAATGAAATTTGATAAGTGAGATAATATTTGGGTTAATAGTGTAAATTTGAATAATTTGATGAAATGAGGTTTGGGGCAGAAGTAAAGACCTTAGGAATAAAGATGTTATATGTGGGAATAATAGGAACTTAATACTCTATTTGAGATATGCTTTAAGTATAAGAAACTACGACGTGAGACGTGTCGACAGTTTAACTTTTATATTATCGGGAGACGTAAAATATACAAATTTGGAATAATGGTATAAGGATGTAGAGTATACCTTTATTAATATTGAATTATCTAAGATGTGTGAATGCTTAGTATATGATTTTTATATGTATGACATACCTACCATACTTGCTATCACGGGAGGTTACGTTCGCTTAGGGCCTTCTTATCCTTGTGTTGCCCGGATTTAGATTGGTACCTCGAGGACATAGTTCAAGAGAACGACTTATTTGTGAGTTAATAAGCCAGCTGACTATGGAGCGTAGGTATGTACGTGACCATGGATATGTTGAATTATGTTCGCCTCCATTTATGTGTGTGGTGTTTATTCCAACAATTCCTGAGAGATTCGGAATTTGTAATCCTTATGTGCGTGATGTACCGGGATGGATAGCAGAGTATGTGTGCACCGCAGCTTAGCCTCGGGGTGCTTGTATTGTATATTTATGATGTGAATAATATACGGTTAAATGAAAAGGAATTTGCTATGTTAAATTGTGAGTATAGTTATGGTAACGTTACAGAAAGATAAAAAGGGGACAGATATCAATAATGGCTTTGTTAATAATTGGGAATCCGAGAATTAAAGTAGAACTCTCTATTTAATTGTTAAGGTTGGAATTACAACGTGAACCGAGTAGAAGTGTTAGAAACTCTTTTGAACTAGATAGTTATGAGAAAACACATGAATGGGTACAGGAACGTTAGGAGTGCACAGTTAGACGGGAGGTGAGTATTTCATGTGAGAGCACGTCCTAACATGTACTTTGCATTTATTGTTTTAAATGTTATTAAAGCACTTGCTGTTTTCAAAATACTCTCAACTTTCGGGCTCTGACCCGTTTGCTTTCAAATCTATTTTTTTGTAAAAACCATTTTAGGTGCCCAGCCACAAGGACACCGTGCTTAGGATCCTCATTCAGGTGACGAGCTGTAGCTATTTGTGGAAGTTACAGGACTTTGATTATAGACGCTTCATCTATCTTGACTCTATATTCAGCATTTATCAGTTGTGGGGCATGTCGCCCATTTTCTTTTAGAGGCATTTCTTTTATTTCAGTTATTCAGACTTTTAGTTTGTACTTAATTCAGGATTCAGACTTGTGTTATTATTTCAGTGGTGGGATTGTTGTGAGGAGTTTTCCTCCGGACTTATTACTATTTATTGGTTATTTCATTACTTCGTTATGGTGAATGGATTCATGTTGTTCTTCCATTATTCTTTTATTGCATGTTAATCAGACTTAACTTAAAATTTGGCAACTTACTTTTTAAATACTAGGTGGTTAGTAATCATTAAAATGTTTTCGACAGTGATGCTATTAACTGGACCAACTTGGCATTTTGTATTAATTTAATAAAGGAGTAGCTACCCGGTATTTAATTAGTCGGGGTGTCACAAAAGGGTAGGATTTTCTTGTGTTTGTATGGGTACTACAAGTGGTTTATTCAAGGTTGTTGAAGATTGTCGGGCCACTGACTCACCTCACCCATAAGAGCGTACCATTTGTTTGGAGCGTAGACTGCTATAGAGAATTTGATGAGCTCGGGGAGAGGCTCACGACCGCACCTTTCCTTGATTTACTATTGGGTAGTGTGACACCCCGCCTAATTAAATACCGGGTGACCAGGCCTTTATTAAATTAAAATAGGATTCCCATTTGGTTTATTCTTAGCATCACTGTCGAAACATTTTAAACATTTTACTAACCAGCGAGTATTCAAAAAGTCGGTGCCATATTTTATCTTTTTATTAAACAATAACAACTTGCGAAAATAAATACAACAATGACATTCCATGCAATAATAAATAATCCAAACAATCACCAGATAATTAACTGCATTAAAATAATACCAAATAACCATGGGTTCCCAAAATCCAATATAAAAGTCTAACATGAATAAAAATATAGAAAGTATGACTGACATAAATAAAATAACTGAGGGTAAGAATCCCGTATGAAATATTGAATTTCACCCTACACTAGTAATGAATCAGCTGAAGCGACTAAGTCCAAATCCTAGAAGCAGTGAATCAGCTAAAGCAACTAAGTCCAAATCTTGCAAGCATCCACAAGTGTTGTAGCTACACATCCTTGGATTAGATCATCCTGCTTGGCATCCCTGTGGCTAGACACCTAAAAGGTTTTGGAAAAAAAATTCAGTACGATTCAGAGCCCAAGTAAAAACCCTTTGAAAACATTTAGCGAGCATTTAAATTGCAATTTAAATGAACAGTTATTAGATACACTTATTAGGTTGCGAACACTCCCTTGATTTACTCACCTCTCATCTATAATGCGCACATAACATTTGCTACTCCGCCCACCAATCCATTCTACCCAAACTAACTAGGCCTCAAGTATCTAACTAACTAGTAACCAAGTCTAGCTCACCCGTAGCACCCATACAGTACGCTACAGCATGCCCTTAATTATCATTAAGTCCTCAGTTAAGTTTCCCCCTTAACTTAATCATACCACCCATATAGTACGCCCCCGAAAGATTAATAATTAACATCTCCCTTTTGTTATTACTAAATCTAAATTAACTTTTCACATGTGTTATCATTCACCTTTTTATTAAGTTTCCTTACATATATTTTATGTAAGATATACGCTATCTATCTTGCCTACTATTCACACATTATTAGATCAAACCTTATTTAGATACACACTTTATAATCTCACTATTATTACGCATAAGTAAGATTAAACATCCATGACATATATATATATATATATATATATATATATATATATATATATATATATATATATTACCGCATCTCTCGGACTGGTCATAACGATGCACACTCACGTACTCTACTATCTGTCCAAGTACCTCTCGTACCTAATCATGGACTATCAATTCAGAATGTTTCCTCGAACCATCAATCAAATAACACATATTGAAGGCGAACATAGCACTAAGTCTTTGGGGCTACGCACATACCTAACGTACCCAAATGATTTGCCGACATCACTATTTATCTCATATAGTTATCCATTATCGGTACTATGCTCAAGGGAACCAATCCAAACCTCACTGAAATCGTCAAGGTGGATTTCTCACTGCGCGGGACCTCTGTGATAGCAAGTAGCATAGGTATGTTCACATACACAGAAGCACGCACTAGGCATACACACAACCTATCCATATGTATATTCAACATAAGCACACACGACCTATAATAGTAATCCATATAAGCACACACTCATCCTATAAATTTTATCCATATAATTATACACTAACCTATAAAAATCACCCGCACGTAGTATTTATCTCTCGAATACTCAACATGTCATTTATTCATAATATAACTCCTTATCGTAAATTCCCGAGTATTATTCTCTACCCAAAGGGCCCATTGTTACCCCTTATGTTAATTCAGTAGTTACTACAATTATACCCTACTGTTATATTCGTAGATTATGGTCTACCCTTCTCATAATCCAAATCCTAACTTTCCCGGTGTATAATTCACTCGATTTACTACCGTCGGTTAATTATCCCAACTTAACCCTTATCGATATAAATCAAACCTCAATATCATGCCTACTAACCTCCCTTAACTCTCCCCATAATTACTAAACTAATCACCAAAGTTCTTCGTAATTTAATTCATGGGGATATATAATAAAAGTCAAAAATTGTGGTTTTCGGGGAAGCCGAATCAATTCACCTAGGAGGCCGAATTGATTCACCTCCGGGACAAATCGATTCGAAATGTAGCAGGTCTTTATCTCCTTTACATTTTTGTGATTTCCAACCTCTATAACTTCCTCAAATCTTCATGAAACTTCACCAAAGTTCAAACCCACATGTCTAATCATTACATAAATGTATCATAATGATTTTCAATGTAAAATTCTCACAATTTCATCAAGAATTCAATTCAAGATCTAATTATCTTTCAAAATTCCATAAAACCCTAGTTTTTCATGTTCTTCACTTCTTTTAATTAAGAATCCAGATTTCTTTATTTTAAATCATCCCAAACCCTCTGATTTCGTTTTACCAACATCAAGGAATATATCTACATGCAATTTGTACATCAATTTATGGATTATCCCACCCAAATACACATTAAATCTTCTGAAAACATGAAATCATACCCCAATCTACATAGGTATTATAACATTCTTATAATTAATGCAATTTAAACACTTGCTTCTCAGTATCAGGTCTGAATTTCGATGGTATGATGGTAGGAATGATCTCCTCTCACTCTAATCTCGATCCCGTTGCATTCGGGGTGAAAATGGTGTAGGAAGCTTGGCTCTCTCCTCCTCTTCCTCTCATGTGGCCTCTCTTCCTTAAGCATTGAGTTAACCCTAGCCCCATCTCTCTAAAGGCAGATATAAACCTACAATTTTCGGAGTTTTCTAAACCTTCAACTCCCGAATAACCGAAACGCCCTTAACCGGTGCCGAGTTGGTCTAAATTCGCCCCGGGACCCAAACTATACACTCGAGCATACTATTTTGACTATTTCGACCCTTTTGGAACCAACCGTGACCTTAAAATCACCATTCGAGTCACTTTATAAAATCATCTTATTTCCACCTCAAAATACGACACGCGTGAAATTAAATTTAAATAAATTAATTAAATATAAATCATAGAATTAGATCATTTTTCCTAATTAAATAAAGTCCTAAATCACCAATTTAATTAATTTCCATATTCTACAAAGATAAGAGGTGTTACACACTTCCCCCCTTACAAAGGAGTTTCATCCTCGAAATTCGGATAAGGTTTGTTCTCTAAGCTTCTTACATTTCCTAACGCATCAAATCTAAACTCATTATGCATATTTCTAACTCTCCTCACCGTGGATAATATTACAAATACTTCAACTACCCAGGGCGCTCATACACCCTATAATCGTGTGATAGACAAGCTTTTTGGTATATGTCGTTGTTGAAGCTCCTCTAATCAAAATCTCAATTACCTACAAAAATATATAACAAACTAGAATATATTGGTAAGTGAGGTATCAATCCAAATCTAAGGGTGAAACATACAAAATATGCATGCAATTCATTTGTTTATTTTCTTTTTGGACTTTTTTACTTTTTCTATTTTTGTAACTTTTTTAAATATTAAAATATTTTTTGTGATAAGACTAAACTAAATCAAAAATGTAAAGAACTAACTAAAAAGTAAGTGAAGATACTAAGTAAATCTAACTAAATAAAAATCTAAAATATGTGATGGGTGAGAAACTAAAAGTGAGAACTAACAAGGGATGGGATTACACCAATTATTCTAGTTGATCTATATAATTAATTCATTCAAATTAAACGTCCCAAGTTAGTGTCAAAATTATAAATCAACTCTCGTTGCAAATGTAATTTTAATAATAACATTTTAGAAAATTAATTTTACACTCCTACAACTCTTAAAAAGTAGATCCAAACATCATTTAACAAATCACCCGCTAGGATCAATCGATTAAACTAGTGTAAATCATAGAAAATAAATTTAGAGCTGAAATTTGAGGAATAATACCACACTTGAGAAACCTCTATCTCTAGTTCGATTCTAAAATGGATATTATAGCTCGAATTTTGATTTTCTCTCGAAAATCATTTACCCTCTCTCGAGGTGTAAATAGAAAGTAAGAGTGTAAAGTTAATTATCAAAGGGAATTTTAATGTAAATAAACTAATTAAAATGGATTAACATTAAATAATGGGATCATCCACCCCTTGAAAGGGGATTTAGCCTAAAATTATATTAAACATGATGAACAAATAATCAAAGGCATATAAAATAAAAGAGTAGAGAAAGAGAACAAATCTTAAACAACTCTCCTTGAAATTGGCATTTTGAACTCTATCTTCTTCAATACAATTCAATCACTCACAATTAAATCTCACCAAATCTCCAAAAAAAAAAACTATTTACAAAATATTTTTCCCCCTAATTTATTTTCTACTCTAAACTATCTCTCTTCTTCTCCAAGTCGCTCCTCTTTCTCAAATGGGTCTTCTTTCTTCAATTTATAGTGCACATGGAGCTAAGGGATATTTTAGGAAGGGTAATGGTGCAAGAGGTTGTATATGGTGTTGGGTGAGGGTTAATTTAGGAATTAATAGATGGTGCATCTGGGAAGTGGGAAAATAAGGTAGTTGGGAGTAATTTTAAAATTGGGTAAAAAGGGTGGCTTAAAAGACATGTGGGGGACTTTTCTGGGTTTAATTTTATTTTGCATTTGGTTTATGTTTGGCAGGTGAAATATCGTGGGTTGAAGAAGAGGGGAAAAATGGGAAATGGGTCTTTGGAAAATGGGCCAAGGTGAATGGGAGATGGGTTTCATAGGTCAAGGTGTGCGGATCGAGCAGTTGGGTGGAGGTTTGGTTTGAAATCGGGTTCGGCTGGGTTGGATCCGGGTTTGGGACTCGTTGAGTTAAGTGTGGTTGGGATTTTGAGCTCCCCGGATTTCGGGTATTGCAGGTGGGGTTGGGTGTGGGGTAAGGTCGTGGGTTTGGTAGAGGGAATAGCAGTGGGTTCAGAGGGTTAATGGTGGTGACAGGGTTAGGCCGGAATGGGCTCCGGGTTTAAGGTTCTAGGGTCACCTCGGGCGAGGTGGGATAGGTTCAGAGGTTGGGTCCGGTAAGGGGTGTAATTAATGGTGGTGGTTTGATTGGTGGGTGTGAGGTGAGAAAGAGAGAAGGTGGGGAAGATGATGGCAGTGGAGGAGAGAGAAAAAGATGGCTAGAGGTTGAAGATGAAGGTGTAAGTGTTAGGGTGTGTTAGTGTGTAGGTTAGGTTAGGTGTATATGAGTGTATGATAGCTTTGTGTGTGTGTGTGTGTGTGTGTGTTTAACTTTGCACCCTAAATAAAATAAAATTAGAAAATAATAAAAATAATCCTAATAAAATAAAAACAAGTAAAATAAAAATAAAAACTCAACCAAAAATAAAAATAAAAATCAACTAAAAATAAAACTCACGAAAAAAATAAAAATAACACGACAAACAATACAAACTCTAAAAACTAAACACGATTCAAATAAAAACTAATAAAATAAAATAAACCAAACCAAAACGAAATAATAATAAACTAACTAAAAACTAAAAACAGACAAAAATAAAGGAAAACAAATACTCGATGCACTAAAATAAAACATAAAAAAATAAATCCTCTAAAAACAAATAAATAAAATCTATTAAAAATAAAACTCAAATAATAAAAATAAAAACTACAAAAGAAGTAAAAATAAAACCTAAAGTCCTAAAAATATGAAATCTAGAAAAACTAAAAATAAAGACTAAAATTAAAAACTACTAAAAATAATAAAAGAAAAAGAAATATAAAATAAATTCTAGAAAATTATAAATAAATCTAAAATAAATCCTAAATATAAAAATCACTAAAACTAAAAATATAAAAAGCACAAACTAAACACACATGGAGCCCGGAGTAGGTTTAAGCTTTGTTTAGGCTCGGGTAAGGTATGGGACTTGGGAACTAGCTCCATAAATCGTATATTTGCCTTGAAATAAGCGTCGAACTTCCGCAACCAGTGATCAAGCCTACACATTAAATAATTAAGCATATAAGACCCAATTTGCCTAAAATTAGCAACTAAAATGCGTCTATTCAAGGTATAAAATATACATTTTTGGGCGCCCATACACCCTATACCCGTGCATAACTGCACAAATACTACATGCTTCCACTAGCCTCAAATCATAACATAGTTATTATCCCTCAGATATAATTGCATAAGCGAACCATAACTATGGTACTAAACTCATGTCCTAATGGCCAAACATCTCCCCACTTCCAACGTTGTGCTAAGTTTCATACGTGGGACGTCTCGCAAAGAGAAATCCAAACAAGGAACCCCCTAATACATTACCACCTAACATCGAGTTCCGTTAGGCCCTCAGTCCATAGTACGTACCCCCAAATTCCCGTCCCTTGACATAAAAGTATACTCGTCCACTCTCATGTTACAAGGGACAACATATATCACAACGCTCTTACTATCACTAGTTTCTTAGCACGAATAGATTACTAGTTATATCTCTCCGCTATATAATAAGCTAGTCCACCCTAAATCACATTAGTAGACGTCCTTACTCACCGGGATTAGATTTAACCACACAGGAAAATTCTTATAAGTTTATTATGCAACACACTATAACATATATATAGGCTAAACCCTCTTTCAGGTGATACCTAGCAAAATTAAATCATATCCTATGACAGCGAGTACAAAATCCAACTGTAACCGTTTACTATCGTTCAAACTATCGCTAACCAGTCAAAATTTAGTAAGTAGTCTACTCTATTCTCATAACTCTCGAAAGCAGTAAACTAACACTTAATGCAAACATTCCTTTAGTACACACACCCTCTCTCACGTAGGTACATCAAAAGCCCTATTACCCTACGACAAGTAATTATAAACATACATAATAAGGCTATTACGGCCAACTCACTCACAAATTCTAGTGATCAAAATCTTACTTTGTGACACTCTCACATCAATATTAGTTTACTCAATTATCAATTAGGATAATAAAAATAATTTACCTCCATATTCTAACCGCTTCGGTTGGTCAATGGTTCCTGAATGAAGTCCTCGTGATCGAATTGACCCAAGAACTGCTTCAGTGGCTGCACATCCAGAACCTCATCCTGTGGTTACCCCTACCTCGCTCAAGTCAATCTCTTTCCCTGTGACCCGTATCCCCATAAAAGAAATATTTCCCCAAATATCCTTCCTGCCACTGATCCCGTCCTTGCTATCCTCCCTCGCCATTCCCTTGGCCCTGACGGCCCTATGGAATAAAATAATATTGTTACTGCTGAGGGCCTTGTTGACCCTGCCTGAACCCAACACCCTTAATTTGATGACCTCTGTATCTAAATATCTTAGCCGAATTCCCCTGATAGAAATTTCGTTCATGCCGTTGTTGTGCCCCATTGGCACTGCTCTCATCATGCCTTTTAGCTCACTTAACTCCTTCACTCCCTTGCTATTCTACATGTCCCAGCATTGATCTTGGCAATGAATTAGCACTGTATTAACCATCTCAGCGTACGTCTCCAATGTCGGATTACCCAATAAGTATTGTTAGATCCTCCCGACAAGTCCATTCATAAACTTACGCATTCTTTTTTCTTCAGTGTTTACCTCATCTGTCATAAAATTTTCTAGTCGAGTGAATTCTTCTTCGTATGCTGCCATGGTCCTATCTCCCTGGCACACATTGAGAAACTGTCACCTCATTTCAGTCTCTATAACAGATGAAAAGTATTTGCGATCAAACTTCACCCAGAACTCTCCAATACTCATCACACCTCTCTCATCTGATGTGTTCACAGACTCCCACCTCTGTAAGGTTGTGCCCACTAAATTAAACGTCACTAAGAACTGTTTCTGAGTGTCACTGCACTCAATCATGCGTAGATGGTTCTATATGTCCTCCTTCCACTGATTGTCCACTACTGCATTCAAGTTACCCTGAAACTGTGGTGGGTGACCCGTCTGAAAAGTCTCTCTCACTCTCTTCCAATCGAATGACCCCGGGTGGGCCTGAACATCGGGTACCACTATCGGCTGTGACTGGAGGTGAGGGAAGTGAGTTGCCATGGATGTAATAACGGCATTGATGGCCTGGGCCATTATCTCGGCCACTTGTGTTGCCGATATCATCCCCAACGGTGGATGTGGTAGCGGTACCTGTAGCTCCTGTTGAGCCTTTCTAACCTCAACTCTGGTCGCCGCTCTCACCTCTCTCTCTCTCTCTCTCTCTCTCTCTCTCTCTCCTAGGCAGGATCTAAAAATAGATTGAAATATGTATAAGTTTTACCATCAAATAAGATGTAATCAACAAAAAAACGTAATCATGCATAGATAAAGTGATACAACAATCCTATCATAAGGCTCTATATTAAAGAACGTTATCCTGAAACGTGAAAAATTCATACAGATCCTAAGGACAGTAAAACCTGATGCTCTTATACCATCTGTGACACCCTGCCTAATTAAATACTAGGTGATCAAGCCTTTATTAAATTAAAATATGATTCCCATTTATTGCATTCTTAGCATCACTGTCAAAACATTTTAAACATTTTACTAACTAAGTCTAGCTCACCCGTACCGCCTATACAGTACGCTACAACATGCCCTTAATTATCATTAAGTCCTTAATTAAGTTTCCCCCTTAACTTACCCATACCGCCCATAGAGTACGCCCCTGAAAGACTAATAATTACTATATCGCTTTTGTTATTATTAAATCCAAATTAACTTTTCACATGTGTTATCATTCACCTTTTTATTAAGTTTCCCTACATAGATTTTATGTAAGATATACGTTATCTATCTTTCCTACTATTCACACATTAGTAGATCAAACCTTATATAGATATACACTATCTAATCTCACTACTATCATGCATAAGTAGATTAAATCTTATTTAGATAAACACTTTATAATCTCACTATTATCACACATAAGTAAGATTAAACATCCATGAGTATATATATATATATATATATATATATATATATATATATATATATATATTATATATATATATATATATATATATATATATATACACCTCATCTCCCGGACTGGTCATAACGATGCACACTCGCGTACTCTGCTATCAGTCCAAGTACCTCTCGTACCTAATCATGGACTATCGGCTCGAAATTTCTCCTCGAACCATTAATCAAATAACACATATTGGAGGCGAACATAACACTAAGTCTTTGGGGCTGCGCACAAACCTAACGTACCCAAACGACTTGCCGACATCACTATTTCTCTCACATAGTTATCCACTATCAGTACTATGCTCTGGGGCACAAATCCAGACCTAACTGGAATCGTCAATGTGGGATCGCCCACTGCACGGGACCTCTATGATAGCAAGTAGCGTAGGTATGTAGATATACATAGAAGCACATACTAGGCATACACACAACCTATCCATATGTATATTCAATATAGGCACACATAACCTATAATAGTAATCCGTATAAGCTTACACTCATCCTATAAATTTTATCCATATAAGTATAAGCATACAGCCAGGAGGCCGAATCGATTCGAAATGTAGTAGGTCTCTATCTCCTCTACATTTTTTCGATTTCCAACCTCTATAACTTCCTCAAATCTTTATGAAACTTCACCAAATTTCAAACCCACATGTCTAATCATTATCAGAATGATTTCTAATGAAAATGTAGGTTTTTCTAAATCAATGCTCTCATACCACTTGTTGGGAACGTAGACCCCCAATTTTAAACTTCTTAAAATCAATTTCCTTTTAAACTTAATAAAGATGGTTCGACGCAACAATTTAATTTTTCAAATTTTATTTGATTTTCTTTTCTTAAGAAAATGAAAATTTAACTTAATCACAAATTTTAATCTCTAAAAACAAAATTAAAATTAAACCTAAATTGGTGAATTACGGTGAACACACACACACATAAAATTCACACAAACCAGTATTAAGATTTTCTCACAACAAAACTAACACATGAAGTTAACTATGAGAAATTTACTTTTAGCCCAAAATTAATTTAACACAAGTCCTAAAATTTGCCTACACAATATTTTCAATATTACCAAATTAGGCCAAACCAAATTTTAACAAATATAAATTACTGACTTGAATTACATCAACTTAAGTTTCACCTAAACATATTTTAGCACCAAATTAAACTAGAGAAGTGAATTAAATAATATTTTATATTTTAATCCTAAGCATGCGTTCTAGGTGATTTAAATGATAAAATAAATTCATAACCACTACGCCGTGATGTACGAGGAAAAACCCACAACGGGAAAAAACCTCGGACGACCCTAGCCTTAAGTCCACTAAGTACGTAATTTTACAAGTACAAGACAAATGACTTACTCAACTCGACTCGACTCCCTTCAAGCCCCTGACGCGTCTTCTTGTACCAACATCTGCTTAGTCGATAATCCCGAAATCCACTGGACCTTGGAATCCACCAATGAAGCTTTTGGAACCCGTCAACCACACACAGTGCCTTTCACCGTATGAGAATACCGCAGCCGAAACCAAACTTCTTCCGTTATGGGAAATAGAAGCAAAATCCAAACTTCTCCTTCTTGTGGTAGAGTTGAACCAATGGTGCCAAACAATTCCAAGCAAATATTATATATATGAAGAGATACTTGGAATTGTAAACAAAACAATTTTATGGGTGTAAACACATGTGTATAAGAGAATTTCTAATTAATTTTGACACATGAAAACTCGAACTTTTGTTATGAAATATTGGATCTCAAAAAGCTCTCAAGGAGGTTGCAAAAATCTTGGAAAAAGTCTATCCCGAAGTTGCTTTTAAAACTATCAAAAGATAGTGGGACAAAGTAGTGGAAAAATGGGTTAAAATTGCCAAAAAAAATCCCGCCCGGAAATCTCATTCGAACGAAGTCACATTCGAACGACCTTCTAACGAAGTTCCAGAGGCCAAAAGGGAAAATTCGTTAGCAAACTCGTTCGAATGACATTCTCGTTCGAACGACAATTTCAAACGAAATGTCAGAATGGTTAAATTACATTTTAAGCCCAAAAACTTTTTATTCAAAGTTCTAAAGTAGCCTTCTGAAAATAAAATTCATTTAAAAATAAAATTACACCCATTAAAAATATGTTCCAAGCTCATATATATATATAATGCATTCATACCTCAGGAGAGATTGGAACTAAGACGTGAAACGAGTCACATGTAAATCGGCAATGATTTTCTCTTGATAAGTAGGCCGCAAAGTCTTCAACTTCAACATGTCATAGGCTTGATGGATGGTCAAGAACTCTATCCTATGACTCAAATATTTTTGTTCATAATTGAGCCACCACTACATTAAGACTCAATCGGAGACTTGTATCCTTACATCCAACATAAAATTCTGACAAATTCATCACGAATGCAATTCAAGATCTAATTATCTTTCAAAATTCCATAAAACCCTAGTTTTTCATGTTCTTCACTTCTTTCAGTAAAGAACCCAGATTTCTTTATTTTAAATCATCCTAAACCCTCTAATTTCATGTTACCAACATCTAGGAATATATCTAAATGCAATTCCAACATCAATTCATGGATTTTTCCACCCAAATACATATTAAATCTTTCGAAAATATGAAATCAAACGCTATTCTACATGGGTATTATAACAGGCTTATAATAAATGCAATTTAAACACTTACTTCTCAATAGCATGTCTGAATTTTGTTAGTATGATGGTAGGAATGATCTCCTCTTGCTCCAATCTCGATCCCGTTGTGTTCGGGGCAAAAAATAGTGTAAGAAGCTTAGTTATCTCCTCCGCTTCCTCTCATGTGGCCTCTTTTCCTTGAGATTTTAGTTAACCCTAACCCCCTCTCTAATGGCAGATATAAACCTACAATTTTTGAAGTTTTCTAAACCTTAAACTCCAGAATGGCCAAAACTCCCTTAACCACTGCCGGGTTGGTCTAAAATCACCCCGGGACCCAAACTATACACTCGGGCATACTATTTTGACTATTTTGACCCTTTCAGAGCCAACCGTGACCTCAAAATCACCATCCGAGTAACTTTATAAAATCATCTTCAAAATACGATGCTCGTGAACTTAAACTTAAACTAAATTAATTAAATCTAAATCATCAAATTAGATAATTTATCCCAATTAAATGAATTCCTAAATCGCCAATTTAATTAATTTCCATATTCTTCAAAAATATGGGGTGTTACAGGTAGCGTGGAGTATTTGGTGCACACAGATGCATTATGTAGGGGTTAAGATGAGTATTGATGCAGGAGGAGAGGCTTATAGCTTATGCTTCTCCCAAGCATAAGCCTAATGGGGTAAACTACTCCACCCAGGATTTGGAGTTGGCTGAGTTAATCTTTGATCTCTATGTTTGGAAACAATATCTATTGGGTGAGAGGTTCACGCAATTTTTCGATCACAAAATTCTCCAGTACTTATTCACTCAGAGTATCTGTTGGCTATATTTCTTGAAGGACTGTCACTTTTCTATTAGTACCATCCGTGGAAGGCGAATGTAATAGCAGATGCACTGGGTCACATACCAGTTGTTATGTTAGCAGCATTATGGGTAGATCATTAGGAGGACTTACTTGATATTTGGGTAGAGAGGTGGTGTGCCACACGTGATATGGATTTATTAGATGCCTTTTTGGAAATTATGGCAATTACAACAGCTACAGTGACACGGTTGATATAAGCCAAGGCTTCGGACTTTTTCTGTTAGGACAAGGTGCGAGAACTTATGGTAGGAGGGGTTCCCTTCTTCTCGATCAGTTCAGATAGAGGATTAAGATATCAGGGACATTAAGTTATGACCGAGGGTCTTGAGTTGTGGAGGGAAGTTTTAGTCGAGACACACGTTTCATGATTTATGGTGCATCCTGGTGGGGATGAGATGTACCAAGACATGAGGAGATCATATTAGTGGATATGGATAAAGAGAGAGCTTATAGGGTTCATTTTTAAGTGTGCCACATGTTAGCTAGTAATGGTGTAGCACCAGAGACCGGCTGGGGAGTTAGAGACCTTTTATGTTCTCAAGTGGAAGTGGGAAAGCATATCCACGGATTTCATTATGGGATTATCGAGGTCCCAGTGGGGTCTGATTCCATTTGGTTCATCATCGATAGATTGACAAAGGTCGCTCAATTCCTTATAGTATAGACAAATTTTACCGTAGATCAGTACGCCATACTATTTCTTGTAGAGGTTGTGCGTCTTGATGGGGTACCACGTGACATTGTATTCGAAATGGACAATACACTTGTATCGTGGCTCTGGAGGGGTTTTCAGGTGCTATGAATGTGCAGCTGTAGTTGAGTACGACTTTTCACCCTCAGTCAGGTGATAAGACTGAGCGAGTGAATCAAATTTTGGAGGACATGCTTCGGGTTTGTGTTAGATCTAAAGGAAAGTTTGTATCACCATTTTCCACTTGTAGAGTCTACTTACTATAATAGTCATTAGTAGATTATCGACATGGTATCCTATGAGGCATTGTATGGGTGACTGTGTCGTTCACCGAGCTATTAGTTAGAGTATGGGAAACATGGGATGTTTGGGTCGGACAACATTTAGGACACATCAGAGAAGGTGTCACTCATCCGAGCATGGATGAAGATAGCACAGGACCGATAGAAGAGTTACCCTGATAAGAGGATGCATAAACTAGTGTTTTAGGTGGGGTATTAAGTGATAATGAAGGTCTCCCTGATGATGATATCTATACAATTCAGATCTAAAAGGAAATTGTCTCCTCGATGCGTAGGTCCTTACATAATAATGGATAGGGTATGCCTAGTAGAGTATCATTTGGCTTTACCCGACCATCTTCAGTGAGTACATGATGTATTCCATGTGTTTATGTTGAGGAAGTTTTTGAGGGACGAGGAGGCCTATTAGCATATCGACCTTGACGAAATTGAGTTACAACCCCATGCGAGCTATAAGGAGCAACCACAATGTATCCTTAATCGAAGGGAGAAAATTCTATGAGCGAAGATCATATCGCTAGTTAGAGTCCAGTGGGGACACCATAGAGAGGATAAGTCTACGTGGGAGAGAGAAGAGGATATGTGTGCGAGGTATCCAGAGATCTTTGGTTTGGGTATATAATTCGAGGACTAAATTCCTCATTTAAGGGTGGAGGAACGTAATGCCCCATATTTTTATGCGTTATTTAAATTGTGAAATTTACTATATGTGCTTGTTGTGATATGAGTTCTATAATTTCATTTATGAAAATGGAATTTAATACCAGATAATTAAATAATTGGAAGTGACTGTGTATTATGGGAGACTAGGGAATGGTCAGGGACTAGGTGTCGGGAGTTTCCTTATTTGGATTATTCCCTCGGTGTTGGGTTCCACTAATCGTGAAGCAGTTTCTTATTGTAGTGTTGTGTTTGACTTGCAAGTATTTAATAAATTGATATGTGAACTCGTACGAGAGAAAATATTAGTGTGTTTGGTATAATATTTTGGGTTAACTTTTAGGACATCTTGGATGTTCATTTATGACTTAATAATAAGTTTTAAGTCCTTTGGATTGGTATATGTCTTAGGTAGTGTTTGGGGCCAATTGGTGTAGTATGTGGGCTCATTGGGTTACGGCTCATATAGGGCCTAAATCTAAGTTCATGGTAAGATAACTTAAGGGACCATTAAACTGAACTTAATTCACATTAGAATCTATTGAGAGTAACTCTAAGGCTATAGAGAAGAGCCACTCAAGTGAGAGGGAGCTTTGAAGGTTATTGGCTTGGATTCAACCTAAATTACTAAGGGAAGTTTTCATAATGTATGAATTTTTTTGTGTTTGCATTATAATAACATATAATTATTGAAATCTACACTATTTCATATGGTAATCTGAATTTACAGTCTAAATCTTAATTTTTGTAATTAAATTAAGGTTAATCATCATGTTAATGACATAGGCTGATTTAGTGTAAAATCCTTTAAATCTGAATTGGATCTTGTATATAATCATTAGAAACATATTTATATCATTGAATTATGTAAAATCCTTGATTAATTTCATGAATTGATGTAAATCTAAGATTAAATGGTTAAAAGTTAAGGAAGTAGGGTTCTTAAGGTATAATCCAAAATTAAATCCTTAATTCATGATATTCTTAAAACCTGTAGATATAGAAGAGTAATGTTTTTATACAACTTATATATCAATAAGGATGGGTTTGATGATGATTAGAGGCTTCGAATTTAGGTTTTGGTGTTGATAATGCCAAATTTGGAGTTTTAGAGGAGATGAACATCTCGTTCGAATGAGATTGGGGTTTGAATGAATTTAGAACGAGATAGGGTTTCTCATTTATAGGGATCTCATTTGAACGAATTTGGGACTGTTTGGATGTCAAATTCTTATTCAAAATATTTTAATTGAATTAAAAATCGTGAATAAGGCTTGGTATTCCTTTTGTGATTAGAATTTCAATTAAGAATTCTAAAATAAGGCTTGGTATTCTTTTTGTGATTAGGATTTCAATTATTTTCTCTAATGTGTAAGCATAACACATGTGAGTGCTCGTGGGTAACGTACAAGGAGGGATTTTGATGGGGTGTATAAGGCATTGACCGCGCGGGTACCCTTGTGATAGAGATGGGCTTTACCCTTATCTTTTTCCCCCGATCCTATGATCGACGTACCTGTATCCCGAGGGGGATTACACGGGAGGAGATCTAGTATATAGCCTTGGGGATGGAGGTCATGCGGTATGACATGAATGCGTAGTGATTATCCCTTGATGATGGCTTGTATGTTATAGACTTGGGACAACCTATAACTATACCTAGTTTGCACGAGTGGTCCCCGAAGGAGATAAGGATAGGACTTTGTATTTTATGTGAGAACTCGTGAGTATCCTACTTACTTATACTTGTCAGGAACCATACTTATGTGCATGTTAGACAAGTGCTAATCCTTCCTTATTGATATTCAGTCTAGTGATGTAAACACAGATATTTATGATGGAACCATATAATTATATTCAATGGAGGATAATAATATCATTCGGTTCACTTGGATTTGGGATTAGATGCATGTAATATTTATAGTTTTTTGGGTTGAATTAACTTAAAAAACAAATAACATATGGGAGGGAGATGTGTAGTTTTTGTTATAGTCCGAATTCCAATAAATTTGTACTCGTTTTAGACTTGTTGTTTTCGTTGTTGTTAATTCTATTTTCATGACCTAGTTCGCCATTGTAGCCTTAGTGCTCATTAATCCTTTTTGCATTCCCTTGAGTTACTGATCTATTGGCATGTAAGTGTCGAGCCTTTGTGATTATTCAATTTTTATCTGTTTACATTCGAGTTGAGTCGGATATTGTAGTTAGGTTTTTTTTAGACAGATTACATTTTCGTGAGTTAGATTGTTTTACTATTGGATTGTAGGTATCAAAGTTATTGGTTATTTCCTATTATTAGTTTTGTCTATTACTTATTTCATTAGTTATTTTATTCCCGTTATGCTTAGAATTATATTCAATTATTTTAGACTCATGTATTATTTATTTTTAGGCTTGATCAATCTAGCTATAGATTTCACGGGTTGTCATAAGTTCACCCTTTAGTTGGACTACATATAAGGGGTTAACATGATAAGAATATTTTATTAATGGAGTGTGTTCTTACAAAGGACTCCTTTGTTTCTTACAATAATGATGATTCCATACATAAAACCTATTTTAATTGAATTAAGATCCATGAGCGATGGACTCGGTTGATGTGACTCAAGTTGATGAACTTATCCTTACTTTGCCATTGGACTTTTGAGTCTCATTATGAGTATAGATCCTCAGGAAATGTATTTGTTGGAAGGGTACTCATCTTAGTAACATCAATCCTCCGAATTACTTGGGATCTAACATTGGGTTCTTGGGCTTATTTTTTTCAATAAACCTTATATTCAAGCATCATTAAAGCGCTATAGATCTTCAAATAGGATAGGTTCTTCATATTTTCTAGTTTAAACTTGGTTTGTTTTTACCAAATTATCATTTAAACTACTTTTTCTTTATTTTTTGAGTTTGAATTTGATACACTCTCTAACTTGCTCGTCTACCTCAAGTTAAGAGGTCGATTAGGAAGTAATAGTGGTTGAAGATTAACTAGAGTTAAATGAACTTTGAATTTTGTGATATTTATATATTTAATGGATACTATGATATACATTTTTTTAACTGTAAACTTTAGAAGAAAAGGAACATAGAGTGATGAAATTTGCGTTTTTAAACTGTACCATGATTTGGATGATATTTGTTGTATGAACAAATTAATTTATAAAATGATATATTTATTATGGTTATTTATACATGTCATATTATTGATGATTTTATATCTCTTAGTATTAATTATTGATGATCATTCTCTATGATGTATATGAAGAGTCGATGACCCATTATGGACCTAGTAAATGTATGTTCGGAAAAGTTGACATATCCTTTGACTAATCTAGCCTTAAATTTAAGTGTTAGCCTAAGAATAGTCACATCAATCTCCAAGTCAGGTTAAGCTTGGAGAGTGATGCGATTAACTTGGAACACAAGTTGACTGCACTTAGACCCTACAAAATAATTACGATAAAGTTAGCCTAAGTGTGAGACCCCAATTCTTGATATAAGAAGTTTAATATGATTAATTTTACTTAGATTCAATACTTGAATTTTCAAGAATTATAAAACATATATAGAATAATTGATTCCATGCGAATATGTTCTTGAATGGAAGTATATGTAAGTGTCAGGAATGAATGATTGGGGAAGTCAATGAAAAGAAGTGTATTTGAATTCTTTGAAAGGGTGACTTTTGTATGATAAATTCTAATGTATAATGGGGGGGGGGGGGGGTTATGAGAATATTTACAAAAAAATAAGAAAGTTATGGGTCCAAATCTTAAGGTATTCGTATTTTTGATCCTTTATACTTTAAACCTTTTTAATTCTAAGAGAGTTGGTTAAATGTTCGCCTGATGTTAGTTGGGTGATGAGAAATTTCACGAATTTAGGGTTGGGGCCCTTAACCAATTAAGAATAGAGCGGTTTGGGTTGTACCTTAAGTTTATAAGGTTATACCTTACTTATATATCTTAGAATTATTTAGAATTAGAAAGAAAGAAATATTTAAAGAATGAAAGAACGAAATAAAACATAAGATTCAAGTAAAGAAATAAATTTTGGTACAAGAAAAAAATCAAGGAAAATCCCAAGAAACTTCATTTATAACACTCATCTTAATTAATATTGTTTATGAGTTAGAATACTGCGATTGTAAACCAACTTTGATTATTGTTTCGGTTGGATTTGGGTTATAATTCATATTGGAAGATATTTAGTAACTTAAATTATCTATATATACTTGTATATATCCTAGAATTAGACTTATTGTACGAGTTATAAGGATTACAGTTTTATAATTTTGATCGCCAGTCCCTTTAATAAAAGATTGTGGTATGATTATTATTCATTAGAGAATATTAACATGTGGTAATCATGATTTCGTGTCTTTAACTGTAACACCCCCTATTTTTCACACCCAGTTGATTAGGTTGTACGCCGAACACAAGGAGCGCTATGAAATTTATATCATTCACAGCAACAACGATAAATAAAAATGATAGTAAATAAAAATCATCCATGACATAAACATAATAATAACTATACATAATTGAATAAATTTCTAATAAAAACTGAATCCACTAATATGAGTTTCAAAATAAAATAAAAAGTCTCCAACTAAAATATAAATGAAACTTATAAATACAAATACTATTGGAATAACAATCGAAATCAAATTAAATCTTACTCTGAGGATTATGAACTGGATCTCTGATAGTCTGTAACCCTGACCAATTCGTCCAACTCTAAATGCTCAGTCTTGATGCTCCAGTATAACAACAATAAACCTGGAAGGAGGAAAGGCTTTATAGATTTGTGTCAGATTCCTAAAGTTCCAAGAAATAATATATTCCTTAATAGTATTTAAATACTACCAGTTTACTCGGCCATGCCATCACTAGTCGGCATTCATGCAAATATATCTCACTTCGTATCTATCCTAATACAGCTCTAACTAATCGTACCCAGTCCAAGTCGAATGCCATAACACTAAGGCTAAAATAATCCTCTTAAGCACCATATGATATACTAACAGCTGAATGCCTCAACGTCTCCCAATTACCAACCATACTAAGCTCCATATGTGGGATGTCTCGCAAGAGAAATCCAAATAATAAACCCTTAATACATTTCTTCTCAACTTATATGGATGCTAATATTCGTTGGCCCGGGACTCACAAACAATGTCAATATAAGTCAATCACTTATAACAAGAAAGTCGTAAGGACCTCACACCTAATATTTTCTAACTCCCAATGGAACCAGACTTCATGTGTGGGACATCTCGCAAGTGAAATTCAAACAAGTAACCCCACAATACACTTTTGTCTATATGACTCGTTCGTTGACCCCTTAGGCAAATACCCCAAAAATTAAATATATGTTACTCCTAAAATTATACATATTACACATCGGGCAAGAAAACCAACCATTTTGAGTCGACCACAACAAGGAGTATTAACCCAACTCATAACGTCTATCTTCAACAAAGAGTGTTCACACAACTCATACCATCTATCATTCTCAAGGATAGACCAAACCATCAATATCTAATCATTGAGTGATATCCTAACTCAAGTCTCACATTAATCCATACAAAGAGTGTCACTACTCTAAATAAATCCAATCACGAAGGATATACTGAATCATATATTATTAACTATTATGTACACATTCTAATTAACCCATCCTTGATGGATTTTAACATTTTGCACAAGTTAGTTACACCTCCATTAATTATATTTATATTTACCAATGTATTTCCAAATTACCCTCTTAGCATTAGGTGAATCCCACGTATACTAATAAGCGTATATAATAACAATGCCAAATAACCATAACCATCGAGATACAACATATTCAATATACCCACAATCTAGACGTATAGGTTTTTAATGCTCATGCATTGTCCTCATAACTGGACTAAATACACACACACACACACACACACATATATATATACGCGCATCGTATAACCATAACTAATTCCCGTAGTCTAATAAATATCTAACTATATATATGTACCCACTTCTATGTATATATATACAACCGAGACTAAACTCAAAGTTTAACTAAAGTCGAGACCAACTTATAGTCTAAGAATATCCATACTCATATAAACATATATACCCACATATATATATATATATATATATATATATATATATATATATATATATATCAACTAAAGTGTAAGGTAAAACACTATAAACTCCTAAGGATACAAAGTCGATGTATCGTCTCACTTAACGTTCATCAAAATGATTCTAAAATATCCTCGATCAAAACTAAATCCTCGCCTCATATGTGATAAATGAGATCGCTAAATGTTACCAGAATTAAATAACTTCGAGTCAAATATTAAGGTCCTTAAACTAGGTTTCCATACTCAAAACTAATTCCCATAAAATCATCGCAATTGATTAAAACCCTAAAATAACTGCCCAATCGAAATCCTAACCAAACAAACACAACATAAATCCCAAACCCAAAAATGACCAACCTGAAATCTCAGCATTGCGCGCTATTGGGAAAATACTCATAAGATATTCATAAAAATTCTGAAAATTAAAAAACCAGTACCCACATATTCATAATTCGATAATATGCAATTTACATGGGTCAGATTGATTTAGAACTGGGTCGGATTGATCCTATGGGCCTAGATCCCCTTATTCTTCAACTTTTAAACTAGTCCGGCCGAGGATGAAAATATTCAAACCCTAAAGCCTCTATAACTCCAAATTAACCCTTATCCTTTACGTAGAACCAACATATGAAAACCAAGAGCCTATTTATACAAGGTTTGGATGATTAAAAACTCAAATAAAGATCTAAACCCAATAACCATTAATGAAACCCTAGGTTTATCTTTTTCACAACAATGGCATAATTACTCAATTAATTTACATAAATTAACATGAATGCAATATGGGTTTAGCATATTAAAATAATATTCGATCCCCATTTAACAATATCTAAGTCGTATTTCAATGATTCAGGTCTCAATTTGTTGATTCTTTATCATGATTACATTTCTATAATACAAAATTAGAATCGATCGATCATTTAGTCCTAATTACGAATTAGGGGTTTATTATGATCAAAATCAAATTGTATGAAGTTAAACAAGATTATATATACTAAAATCATGGTTCTAATTTATTAGTTCATAAACAACAATGAAAGTCATAAATCGATTACATTGTGACATGGTAGGTAAGATAATATTCTTGGCCTTAAAGAAGCTTGAATCTTTATTCTTGGTCCATTCCTCTTTAATGTTCTTCTTCCTCTACCAAATATTACCTACTGATATTAGGGTTTTACTTATGTTGTATTAAGGCATTAGTTGAGGGTTATAAACCTATTAAAATACCAAATCCGCAGGTCCACTATGGACCTACTTTTGGACCCCCAAATAAGCCTAAAATAGTAATGAGATACTCCTAAAACTTGGCACAAAGGTATACCTACCCCCATGACCCAATTTGCAACATTGAAAACACCATTTGGGGCATTCGCACGTCCCTAAAGTCCCATCCAAACATACCAACCCAAAATATCAAAATAATTACCATCGAGTTAATTTAATTTTACGAGTTATCAATAATTTAATTAAATTCCCATTTTAAATTTTCGTTATTAATCCAAACCCATTAAACCCAATTAATTACCCTTTAATTCACTTGAGTAATTACAAATAAATAATTAAATAATCATTTAATTAATTATAAAAATACGAGGTATTACATTCACTTATTTAGAATAATTATAAAATGGTATTGAATTGCGAAAAGGCATACACACTAATTTAATATCCTATGGGATTGACTGTTTAATTAACATTACGAAAAATGAAGTTAAATTGACTCTTATAATTGCATTATAAAAGGATTCCATAAGAAGAAGAAAATTTAAATGGATTATGGTTATTGAAATGCTCTTATGCATAGAAAACATATGGTTATATTCATTGTTGTTGGTTACAAGCACTAATTGTTTTTGGTTGATAGTTATGATTGATAAGGGATTATCTGGTATGCTTTATAATTATATATAAATGTTAGGAAGCAATCCAACATATATTGGGTACTGTTAAATTTATAAGTTAGGTTAAACTTCCTATTAAGTTTTTGGGCAAATAAAATAAGAAGTTTATGCATAAAAAATGCACTTGAAAGTATAAAGTGTTTAGGGTATAATTAATATGTTTATCATGTTTGAACATGTTAATAAACTTTATTTTATTGGAAATAAACCAAGGGAGTGATTGGATTTTATGAAATTTTTGGAAAATCGAAAATACCAAACAAGCTTTATTCTATCAAATAAATTGTAATATGAAATGGACAGTTGATTTGTTCAATTGAAGTGTTTGCACCCAAGTATTGATTGTATTAATGAGCAATATATATGTATGAGAGAAATTACAGAAGAATAAATATATGTAGAGAGAGTAAAAAAATAAACTTTTAAAACCAAACAAGTTAATATGGTTCAATCTTCTCGTTGCATGCACACCTTGGAATATACCCGATGAACTTCAGTGTCTGTGGTTCTTTGGAATGGAACCAACATATTTTATAAGAGAAAACAAGAAAGTAACATCTTCACTTGTGTCCTTAACACAACACAACACAACTCAGTGCTCAAGAAACCTCACAAAATTGCCCTCCTAGAGAAAGTTAAATGACAAATTAAACCCCCTTGCAATTTACACATTGAAGACAACTATCTCCTGTAAGGTAAAATTTCCAATAGAATCAATTTGTTTGTAATTATCTTAATTCTGTACATAAGTGTTTGATTCATAGATAGTCTTTGAGTTGTGATCCCACAAAGCCCATGACGTTTAGTGTTGAAGAATTTGCGGCAAAGCATTGAAGATGATATCAGTGTCGTGTTTAGTGCCTTCATATTTCTTCACACTTGGTTTATTATAGATCACACATGTGTGAATGCTTAATGGATTATGAGATTTAGGATCTTAATTAAAGATGATTTTTAAAATTAAATTATGTTGAGAATTTGGAAAGATATTTTTTGAAACGCATGTTAAAAATATTTTTAGAGATAATTTTGTTTTAGAAAATTCGAGGATGTTTTTAAAATAAATATAATTTTTTCTATCGTTCAAACGACATTTAGATTCATTCAAACGAGAGTCGTTTATCGTTCGAATGGTGTGTCTCCTTGAAAATTGTGTTTTTGTATTTTAAGGACTTCTTTCACTCAAAAAATAGAAGAAGTTTTGCAAAAAATTGTTTTCGCATCTGGTTTATAAAAATTCCCAAAAGTTTTCCATCATCCTAATTTTCAAGATCAAATCAGATAGTTCCAAAGTTCTGTGATCTCGAATTTGGCACCGGAAATTATTCCATCACTTTGAATAATTGTTTTCGTGCGGTGGATTCCGTGCATGCTGATTACGAAGGTGAAGAGGTGAATTCCATGTTCGAATTCGTAGACGTTGTTGAGGCTACATTGGTGGATACCGAGGTGCATGTAGACTCGTGTACTTTGGACTACTACGTAGGTGGACTCATAGTGACACTGTGGAGGAGCCGTAGAAGAGAAAACGATGCGTCAAGACTTGTGAGTGATCTAGTCATTGAGTAAGACTAAATTCTCTCTTTGTAATTTTTCGTATCATAGTGATTATCTGGCCTGGCCATTCGAGGTTTTTTTTCTTTAGTGATTTCCTTGTGAATCGGTGTGTCTTGTGTTTGATTTATTTTGCTTTATCTACTTAATCACGTAGATGCATGCTATAGGGTTAACAAGATAAAATTGGTAAATTAAATTTATTTCCACAAGATAAGTTTGTGGTTGCTAAAGATAAAATTTGGAAAATTCAAAAATATTACTTTTGCCTAGAGAAAACTACTTAGGGGACTTCTCAAATTGGTATCATATCTAGAACACTAATATACTATGCTTGTGATCCCTAGTCTTTAGGCATGAATCCAGGAGGGTTTGAGGTTATTAGGACACCTATGTTTGATGGGACTAATTACGCTTACTAAAAAATGCATATGAAGTCAACTCTTAAGGTTATATATGAGCGTTTGTGGTTAGCCGTAGTTAAGGAGTGGACACCACCAATCACAAGAGATTGAGAAATTATTCAGTTAAAACCTGTTGAGTCATGGATGGATGCCGAGCAAAAACTTGCATAATACAATTCTAAGGGTCTGAATGAACTCTTTTGTTCAGTGTCCCCGGAGGAATTTCTTCGTATCATGACGTTTGAGATGTCTAAAGAGGCTTGGGATATCTCCAACTTACCCATAAAGGAATCAATTATGTCAAGGCATTCAAATTCCAAAACCTCACCACCTAGTTTGAGAAGATTAAGATGTTAGAGAGTGAGACTTTTAATGAGTTATACGCTAGATTATCCGATATAGTTAACTCCTTGTTTAACTTGGGAGAGAAGATACCCGACAACCGAGTCATAAAGAAAATCTTAATGTCATTTCACAATAGATTTAATCCAAAGGTAACCGTTTTAAACTCTTTGGGTATGCTTGAATCGATGAAACTAGAAGAGCTTATAGGTGACTTATAAACTTATGAGATTGACATGTTTACCTCCAAGAAAATGTGCTTTTAAATCCCTGAAGGAGGAAACTAAATTTTTGGATGATAAGTCTAGCATCAACCCTGAAGATGTAGCCATGTTATCAAAGAATTTTAAGAAGTTTCTTGAGTTTCGAAAGTAATCGAAAGATGCAAAAAGACTTAAGAAAAATAAGAACAACAAGTTCAATCGCTTCTTTAGGAATCGAAATGATAATATTAAGGGGGTGAGTCAGACAGATGTTATGGTTATGAGGGTTATGGCCATAGGGTAGCGGAGTGCCTAACGAGACTTAAGAAGGAGGGAAAGAAATCGATAGCATTTAACACAACACTTAGTGATGGTGATCCATGAGATCGAGAAGATTCCCATAATGAGCATAACTACTCCGCGTTCATGGTTTGTCATGCGGGCGATGACGAAAAATCTTCCCATGCAGATACTACTTTCTGTGACACTTCTGAGGCCATAGTGAGTGAACCCCAAGTGAGTGAGTGTGATGGAGTGAGAATGAAGATAGAAAAGAGTGAGTTGCAAGTTGATTTTCGTGAATCATATATGGAAATATTAAAGGTGAATAAGGCAAACTTGAAGTTAGAAGCTAAGCTGAAAGAATGTGTCGTAGAAAATAATGATGCATTGATGGAGGATATTAGGGCACGAGATAAGACTCTTCGAGAAAAAGTAGAATACATTGAGGGTGAGAGAGATAGTCTTCATGGCTTGATGAAGGATATAAAGAAAGATATTCTAGATCTTGAGGAGCCTATACATTTACTTGAGTCTAGGGTAAGAGAGCTTGAAGAAAGTTGAGATATTCGAGTTGAGTAAAGTTTGATTTAGAGGTTGGGTCAAAGAAATGGGATAGGATGTTAATCACCGTCCAAATTAAAGATAATAGGTGTGGAATTAGCTTCGATAATCATATTTCTCCCATTCCCAAAGCCAATACCATTCATATGAGAGAGCTTCCAGAGAACGTTAGGAAAGGTAAACCTTTAGGTAACACTCCCCAACGTATTTACACTTGCACTCATTGATCTAGGAACGATCATCTTAGATGTTTTTGCTATTATCTTAAGAACGCTCCTAGAAAGTCTAATAATAGAGTTATTTCAGTTCCCAAATTCCCTATTCATCGTTACACGCCTACTCGGGTTAGGAAATCGAATTTAAAGGCTTTAGGCATTAAACTTGGTGATGTGACACCCCGCCTAATTAAATACCGGGCGATCACTCCTTTATTAAATTAAATCAAGGTGAACAGTTGGTTCCTTCTTAGCATCACTGTCGAAAAATAACTTTTCCAATTTAAACACCCTAATTAATTAAGCTAAGTGTCAAAACCATTTTTAAACATTACTTTCCAAATTTTATTTTATAAACCAAGATTTAAATCTTTACAATAATTCAATATTAACGAATCACACCACAATTTTTCTGGAACATATAATCCAAATAATTTAATACTTCAACAAATAAATCCCAACATTTAAAACTTAAAGTAATACGTCCAGACAGTAATAAATCCCAAAGTGACAATACTAGAAATAAATGAATCATAATGTCCAATAAAACAACTGAATAATGGAAACGAGCGACACATGCCCAACTGAATAAATATGATAAGAGTGGAATCAAATTAATGAAGTCGTCTAAGAAAGAGGCCTGCAACTCCCACCTAAGCTGCAGCACGTTCCTTCCAAAGGATCCTATGCAAGATGCCTCTGTGGCTGGGCACCTGTAATATATACATATATATACAAGAGAGAAAGGAAAAATAGAAACGGGTCAGAGCCCGATAGTGTAAATGATTTAAAATTTATTTAGCAAGTATTTAAAATGTTTACAGGCCAATGCAACAACATATTAGTGCGGCACTCTCTTGAGAAATTTTCACCTCTCTTCTAATGTGCACGCCTATCGCAATAATCTTCCCAACGGATTATCTTATCTTATATCGCACTAAACTTTCCAATGGTTTAACTTATCTTAGGTCACTCGTAAGATTTAAAACTGAACAATATAATTATTTAAGAGGAAAATTTCATTCAGTAACAAAGCTCTCATTTTAACCTTTTTATAAATAAAGTTTCCTAGTGTCATATTATACTTTTCAAAACAAGTATTTCCAATTTGGAGTCATTATTCATTTCTTACTTACCATAGCACAGTAGGCAGTTCCAAATTTTAGAATCTAATATATATATTAAATACTCGTATAATATATATATTCTAACAGCACCCCACATAAAAATTATGGTGCAGGCATACTCTGCTATCCAATCCCCGTATCACTCGTACTAAGGGAAATTCAAGTTCGGAATCACTCTCGAACTATAATAACACATACACAAACAATATTGAGGCGAAGCATAGATTCCAAGTCTCTAAGAGGTCAGTACATACCCTCACGTCTCTTAGGACCGTCTGACCATCGATTAGATAGCCTGTACTAAGGATATTTATCTTCTAGGGTACGAGTCAATATCCCCCATAAAGGCACATCGAGATAAGACCGTCCCAGCGCGGTAACCTCAGGGATAGCAAGTAGCGCGGGCATGATTTTCACATGTATATAATATATGCATACACACAGTCATATAAATATACTACTTTTATCTTATCAATTTAGGTTCATCCCATAACCCATAATCACGACATTTATCCTCATTTTTCCATTATTAGTTATCACGTTATCACGTATAACGGTTCGTCTCTAACTTTAATTTGAGGGATTATTCCTACTTACTACTTAACACTCATGGACTTTATCCTCCCAAGTGTAAAATTCAGTAGGTATTCATCTATTTTCCATCGTCATTATTTTACGTATCTCTCCCTTTAATAAAAAATACCATCGTCCCTTATATATAAACACCCCAAAATGCAAGTCTCGCCTTACATTAAAGGTATCTTAATCATTAATAAATCCTACTGGTCATCTTTATCTCCCAAAATATTTTAATAAGGGTGTCTAAGAAGTATTCTTCATTTAGAATTATTTCAACTATTTTAAAAGGGAAATATAAGTCTGCCAGAAGGGGTCGATCGATCGAAGCTCTTGGCTTGATCGATCGATCAAGCAGGTATGGCGAATTCTGCAGGAAACCAATTACGGGTTCTATCACACAACCTCATCCAAATCCATATTTTTCATTCCCAATCGCCCAAAAATTTGTACTACTAGCAGTATAAACCCATATTATGCATCTCCTACGTAAAGCATGCAAATTTTCATCAACAACCATGGATTAATAGGCCAAAAACTCATATTAATCTCAAGAACCCTAGAATTTCTTTAACCTTGTTCTAATCAATCTTTTCCAGAATTTTCTTCTTCTAAAACATCATAAATTCGTGGTTTAACCTCTACATATGTAGGGGGATTTCCAGATTTCCATTTATATCATTACTACATGCAATTTCTTATCTCCAACTTGGGTTTTCTTCCATGAAACTCATCCTAATCATCCCTAGACTAACATGAGTGATGCATTAACGAAAATAATCAAGATAAACACTTGCATAGAAATTTCAAAGTTCTGATTTGATGACGAATTTGGTGTGGTTGCGTTCCCCGTCGCGCGATCTACGCGTTGGTGGTGGTGGCGGTGCAACCGGATGGATTTTTGGAATTGGTTTGCTCGGAAAACTTTCTCCTTCCCTCTCCTATGGCCGTTCTAATGTTTTGAGTCTTCTAAGCCTAAAGGGATATTCCAAATGGCTGATATAGTTTAATAATTTTCGTGGGTTTAATTACCCAAAAGTGCAAAATGACCAAAATGCCCTCCCGGGGTACTAATTAAGCCTAAAAACGCCCCGAGACCCAAACTAAACCCCCGGGTACACTTTTTTGACTATTTCGACTCTTTCGGAGACTTTGGCTCCCTCAAAATGACCATACGAGCAACTTATAATATATTCACTTTTATTTATCCATATCTAGTTCCGACGCGACACGGGCGCATCCCGACTCAAATTTCCAAATTTGTCATTTTATTCACTCTTGACATTTGATAGAACCAATATTATATATTACTCAACTCATTAGTAATATTCAACAAGTTTCCCATAATTACTAACTCACATCACGTTAATAATTATAAAGTGATTAATATTTGGATTTATATTAAATTAATAACTCACATTAAATTTAATAAATCCCCAAATTAATATAGCATAAAAATACGAGGTATTATATACTTCCCCCCTAACAACGGAATTTCGTCCCGAAATTAGAAAAATAAGGCATACTTGGTAAGAATAAATCTGGGTATCTCTCGCGCATATCTGCCTCGCGCTCCCAAGTGGATTCCTCCACATTATGATGCTCCCACTGGACCCGTACACGTTGAACTACCTTCGATCTCAATCTCCTCTCGCTATGGTCTAGGATAGCCACCGGTCTCTCCTCGTAAGAGCTGTCAGGCTTTAAGTCTATCTCATCTATCGCGATGTGAGTATGGTCCATATCATCCCGAAGATATCGTCTCAACGACGAGATGTGGAATACATCGTGAATGCGATGTAAATGCTCTAGCAGTCCCAATCTGTATGCTACCGGTCCAATCCTCTCGATAATGGGAAATGGTCCCACATACCTCGGGGCCAATATCCCTTTCTTCCCGAACATCATCACTCCTTTTATAGGAGATACACGTAGTAACACTTGGTCCCCCACATTAAACTCCCGGAAGAGACGTTTCGCATCGACGTAGCTTTTCTGCCTGTCCTGGGCTACTCGAATGCGACTCCTGATCATCTCAATCCTTGTGGAGGTTTCCTGAATTACCTCTGGTCCGAGCAACTTGTTATCCCCCACCTCTAGCCAACAAGTTGGGGAACGACAAGGCCTGCCATACAAAGCCTCGAATGGAGCCATGCCAATCGTGAACTGATAAGAGTTATTATAAGCAAACTCTACCAGTGGAAGATGTGGCTCCCAACTTCGTCCAAAATCAAGAACACACATGCACATCATATCCTCCAACATCTTATTAGTACGCTATGTTTGTCCATCTATCTGTGGGTGATAAGCTGAACTTAGCCTCAACTCAGTACCCATAGCCTCCTGAAAGCTCTCCCAGAAACGCGACACAAAAATTTTATCTCTATCTGACACAATATTCAGGGGCACCCCATGTAATCTGACAATCTCAGTAATGAATAACTGAGCATACTGACCCGTGGTATAGTCTGTCCGCACCGGCGGAAAATGAGCCACCTTGGTCAAACGGTCCATAATCACCCAGATGGAGTCGTGGCCCTGCAGTGATGTGGGAAACCCTGTAATAAAATCCATGGAAATACTCTCCCACTTCCACGCGGGTATTTCCAATGGCTGAAGCAACCCTGACGGTTTCTGATGGTCTACCTTTACTAGCTGGCAGGTAGAACACTTGGACACGAACTCAGCAATGTCCTTCTTCATCCCACTCCACCAGTATTGTCGCCTCATATCCTGGTACATCTTATCTCCTCCAGGATGTACCGTAAATCGGGACCCGTGAGACTGGGTCATCACTGCATGATGTAATTCTGCTCCTTCTGGGACCACCAATCTCCCATTAAACCTCAAACCCCCATCAGAACTAACAGAATAGGACTTAGCACCCTCGGCTAAAAGTCGTACAATCTGCTCCTGGCAAAACGGGTCTGCGATCTGTGCCTGTATCACCCTCATAACAATCTCGGGTGTCACTGTCATGACAGATACGAAAGAACGTGCTACTGCGTCCTGGTGACCCAACTCTTTCCACCTTGCTTTACAGATGTCCGCTACATCGTCTACCGGCCTGCGCCTCAACGCATCAGCAACTACGTTGGCCTTCCCCTGATGGTATTGTATATTGAACTGATAGTCCTTCACAAACTCTAACCACCTGCGCTGACGCATATTCAGCTCTCGCTGAGTGAACAAGTACTGCAGTGACTTGTGGTTTGTGAATAAGCGGAATTTCTCCCCTAATAAATAGTGCCTCCATATCCTCAATGCAAAAACGACCGCTGCTAACTCCAGGTCGTGGGTGTGGTAATTCTTCTCATGCGGCTTAAGCTTGCGGGAGGCAAAAGCTATAGCCTTCTCTTCCTGCTGAAGTACTCCCCTAAGTCCTCGTAATGAGGCATCGGTGTAAACCAGGTACTCCACACTCGTCTTCGGTAAAGCAAGGACTGGTGCTGAAGTAAGCTTATCTTTCAGCTCGTCGAAAGCCAATTGACAAGCATTATCCCACACATATGGTACCCCTTTGCGAGTCAAGTTCGTTAATAGACCCGCTATTTTGGAGAATCCCCAAATGAATCTCCTGTAGTATCCGGCTAACCCCAAGAAACTACGCACTTCCGTCAGTGTCGTGGGATGTCCCCACTCCCTCACCGCTGACACATTACTCATGTCAACTACTATCCCCTGCTCAGAAACAACATGCCCCAAGAACTGTACTTTTCGCAACCAGAATCCGTACTTCTTGTACTTAGCATACAACTGATGCTCTCGTAGAGTCTGAAGAACCTGCCTCAAGTGCTCGCCATGCTCCTCCTCGGAGTGTGAATATATCAAAATGTCATCTATGAAGATGATGACAAACTGATCCAAGAACTCTCTGAACACTCGGTTTATTAAGTCCATGAACACGACTGGAGCATTTGTGAGGCCAAATGGCATCACTCTGAACTCATAGGACCCGTATCTCGTCAAGAAAGCAGTCTTTGAAACATCCTGCTCCCTAATACGTAGCTGATGGTACCCCGACCTCAGATCTATCTTCGAAAAGAAAGTTTCTCCCCTCAACTGGTCGAACAGATCATTAATTCGAGGCAACGAATACTTATTTCGTATCGTGACCTTGTTCAACTCCCGGTAGTCCACACATAGCCTCAGTGAACCATCTCTCTTCTTCACAAACAAGACTGGAGTGCCCCAAGGTGAGCGAATGAAGCCCTGACCTAACAACTGCTCTATCTGATCTCGTAACTCTCATATCTCCGTCGGAGCCATACGGTATGGAGCGCGTGCTATAGGTCTAGTATCTGGTAATAAGTCTATGACAAAGTCTATCTCATGACTAGGGGGTAGGCCTGGTATCTCATAAAATACATCAGAATACTCACGGACAACTGGGATCGAGTCTAAGGGAATCACAACCTCCTTAGAGGTATCCTCCTCTATGTAATACAAATGAGCGATCGAGCCTTCCTCTGGGCGAGGCATCGCCACTACAAACATCTCTTGCCCCGGAATGGAAAAAACAATACTCCCACCAAAACAATCTATCATGGACCTGTAAGCAGCGAGCCAATCCATACCGATAATAACATCATGCTCATGCATATCTAAGACTAACATGTCTGCAGGTAACACCAAGCTACCAATCTCTACCCCCACACCCCGGCATATAAAGAAAATAAGCGAACCATTTCCCAGTGGTGAGTCTACACACGTCACAGTGCTCTCTGCTGTGGCTAATAACCCTAAGGCCTTCGCAAAATGCGTAGCTATAAAATAATGCGTCGCCCCAGTATCAAACAAAACTCGACCCATAGTACCATGGATAGGAAGCATACCCTCAATCGCGGGTGGTGCCTGTGGAGCTGCTGCCTGGTGGAAGTTATAGACACGTCCATACTGTAACTGCCCCTACTGTACTAGAGCTGTTGGAATGGATGGTAGGGCTGGTGCTGGGAGGGCTGCTGGAAAAAGTGGCCTCTGTGGCTCATTACGGGCACCCTGCTGCTGTGGGGCCCTCTCTCCCTCTGGATAATCCTGTCACCTATGTCCATTCTTGTCTCACTCGAAACATCGGCCTCTGAAGTTACCTCACCTCTGACCCTGTTGACCATGGCCCTGCTGGCCATTACCACCCCGCCACTGGCCCTGTTGGCCCTGATGAAAACACTGTTAGCCCTGATGCTAACCCTGCTGCTGTCGGTGTTGGCCTTGCTGGCCTTGCTGATTAGGCTAGCCCTGCTGACCCTGCCTATAACCCCCAAATCCCTGCCTGGAATCACCTGACCAGAAGCGCTTGGCAGGGTCTTCCTGATGGGAACTCTGTTCATGCTGACGAGTCTGTCCCTAGGATGTCGGTGCTCCACCAGCGCCACTACCCCCTGTCCTGCCCTGCTGGTCGGACTCTCCTTCTCACTTACTTCCCTGCAGATGGAAGCGGTGATCCTGGCAATGTAGTAAAGTAGCATTGAGTACATCAGTGAAAGTACTCAGAGATAGATTCCCTCTAAGGTGCTGACGGATCCTCCAAGCTAAACCGTCCACAAACAACATTATCTTCTTACCCTCAGTAGGTGCCTCATATGGCACTATGGTGAGAAGTCTCATGAACTCCTCCTCATACTCAGCAACGGTAGAATTCTCCTGCTTCAAGTTCAGTAATTTTCGCCTCATCTTAGTCTGCACGGCGGGTGGAAAGTACTTGAGGTCAAACCGCTCCCAGAAAAATTGAATCGGAATCATATCCCTCTCCTCCAATGTGGTGGTGGATTCCCACCACTGCAAAGTGGCCCCCACTATCTTAAAGGAAGCCAACAACTGTTTCTGCACATCTGTGCACTCATACATACGAAGATGCCGCTGGATATCTTTCTTCCATTGGATGACGATGATGATATCGGAACTACCCGCGAACTCAAGGGATGCGCCTTCTGAAAGGCATCCTTAACCTGCTCCCATGCAGATGGAAGCTGTGCAGGTACTGGCGCCACTGCCTGAATCTGGGGTGGAGCCTGCTGTACTACCGCTAACGTGGCATTCACCGCCTGACCAATAATAGCAGCTACCTCATTAGCATTCATCGTACTCTATGCCGGAGCTGCTGGCTGCTCGGCTTGGGCACACCTATCCTTTGGTGCACGTCTCGGAGGCATCTGAAACGTGAAGAAATTTATTAGTCTATAGTTATTATCAAATATCAAATAGCTGAAGAAGTAAGCGTAAAAGCAAGAATAAAACAATACTAAAATAGGGCTCTATAGCAAAATTTTTAAGCTGAAATCGAAATAAGCCGTACAGATCCTAAGGACACTAGAACCTGATGCTCTGATACCACTTGTGACACCTCGCTTAATTAAATATCGGGCGATCACTCCTTTATTAAATTAAATCAAGGTGAACAGTTGGTTCCTTCTTAGCATCACTGTCGAAAAGAAACTTTTCCAATTTAAACACCCTAATTAATTAAGCTAAGTGTCAAAACCATTTTAAGACATTACTTTCCAAATTTTATTTTATAAACCAATATTTAAATCTTTACAATAATTCAATACTAACGAATCACACCACAATTTTTCTGGAACATATAATCCAAATAAATTAAACATTCAACAACTAAATCCCAACATTTAAAACTTAAAGTAATACATCCAGACAGTAATAAATCCCAAAGTGACAATACTAGAAATAAATGAATCATAATGTCCCATAAAACAACTGAATAATGGAAATGGGTGACACATGCCCAACTGAATAAATATGATAAGAGTGGAATCAAATGAATGAAGTCGTCTAAGCAAGATGCCTGCAACTCCCACCTAAGTTGCAGCACATTCCTTCCAAAGGATCGTATGCAAGATGCCCCTGTGGCTGGGCACCTGTAATATATACATATATATACATGAGAGAAAGGAAAAATAGAAACGGGTCAGAGCCCGATAGTGTAAATGATTTAAAATTTGTTTAGCAATTATTTAAAATGTTTACAGGCCAATGCAACAACATATTAGTGCGGCACTCTCTTGAGAAATTCCCACCTCTCTTCTAATGTGCATGCCTATCGCACTAATCTTCCCAACGGATTATCTTATCTGATATAGCACTAAACTTCCCAATGGTTTAACTTATCTTAGGTCACTCGTAAGATTTAAAACTGAACAATATAATTATTTAAGAGGAAAATTTCATTCAGTAACAAAGCTCTAATTTTAACCTTATTTATTAATAAAGTTTCCCAGTGTCATATTATACTTTTCAAAACAAGTATTTCCAATTTGGAGTCATTATTCATTTCTTACTTACCATAGCACAGTAGGCAGTTCCAAATTTCAGAATCTAATATATATATTAAATACTCGTATAATATATATGTTCTAACAGCACCCCACATAAAAATTATGGTGCAGGCATACTCGGCTATCCAATCCCCGTATCACTCGTACTAAGGGAAATACAAGTTCGGAATCACTCTCGAACTATAATAACACATACACAAACAATATTGAGGCGAAGCATAGATTCCAAGTCTCTAAGAGGTCAATACATACCCTCACGTCTCTTAGGACCGTCTGACCATCGATCAAATAGCCTGTACCAAGGATATCTATCTTCTAGGGTACGAGTCAATATCCCCCATAAAGGCACATCGAGATAAGACCGTCCCAGCGCGGTAACCTCAGGGATAGCAAGTAGCGCGGGCATGATTTTCACATGTATATAATATATGCATACACACAGTCATATAAATATACTACTTTTATCTTATCAATTTAGGTTCATCACATAACCCATAATCACGACATTTATCCTCATTTTTCCATTATTAGTTATCACGTATAACGGTTCGTCTCTAACTTTAATTTGAGGGATTATTCCTACTTACTACTTAACACTCATGGACTCTATCCTCCCAAGTGTAAAATTCAGTAGGTATTCATCTATTTTCCATCGTAACTATTTTACGTATCTCTCCCTTTAATAAAAAATACCATCGTCCCTTATATATAAACACCCCAAAATGTAAGTCTTGCCTTACATTAAAGGTATCTTAATCATTAATAAATCCTACTGGTCATCTTTATCTCCCAAAATATTTTAATAAGGGTGTCTAAAGAGTATTCTTCATTTAGAATTAATTCAACTATTTTAAAAGGGAAATATAAGTCTGCCAGAAGGGGTCGATCGATCGAAGCTCTTGGCTCGATCGATCGATCAAGCAGGTATGGCGAATTCTGCAGGAAACCGGTTACGAGTTCTATCACACAACCTCATCCAAATCCAGAATTTTCATTCCCAATCGCCCAAAAATTTGTACTACTAACTGTATAAACCCATATTATGCATCTCCTATGTAAAGCATGCAAATTTTCATCAACAACCATGGATTAATAGGCCAAAAACTCATATTAATCTCAGAACCCTAGAATTTCTTTAACCTTGTTCTAATCAATCTTTTCTAGAATTTTCTCCTTCTAAAACATCATAAATTCTTGGTTTAACCTCTACATATGTAGGGGGATTTCCATATTTCCATTTATAGCATTACTACATGCAATTTCTTATCTCCAACTTGGGTTTTCTTCCATGAAACTCATCTTAATCAACCCTAGACTAACATGAGTGATGCATTAACGAAATTAATCAAGACAAACACTTGCATAGAAATTTCAAAGTTCTGATTTGATGACGAATTTGGTGTGGTTGCGTTCCCCGTCGGGCGATCTACGCATTAGTGGTGGTGGCGGTGCAACCGGATGGATTTTTGGACTTGGTTTGTTTGGAAAACTTTCTCCTTCCCCCTCCTATGGCTGTAATAATGTTTTGAGTCTGCTAACCCTAAAGGGCTATTCCAAATGGCTGATATAGTTTAATAATTTTCGTGGGTTTAATTACCTAAAAATGCAAAATGACCAAAATGCCCTCCCGGGGTACTAATTAAGCCTAAAAACGCCCCGAGACCCAAACTAAACCCTCGGGTACACTTTTCTGACTATTTCGACCCTTCCGGACACTTTGGCGCCCTCAAAACAACTATACAAGTAACTTATAATATATTCACTTTTATTAATCAATATCTAGTCCCGACGCGAGACGAGTGCGTCCCGACTCAAATTTCCAAATTTGTCATTTTATTCACTCTTGACATTTGATAGAACCAATATTATATATTACTCTACTCATTAGTAATATTCAACAAATTTCCCATAATTACTAACTCATATCACATTAATAATTATAAAGTGATTAATTTCCGGATTTATATTAAATTAATAACTCACATTAAATTTAATAAATCCCCAAATTAATATAGCATAAAATACGGGGTATTACAGGTGATTCTTGTATCATTGCATGTGGTTCTCCCCATGTTAGATATTATGGTTTACCATGTTCGCCGGTTTATAATACTCTAGTTGTGTCATCTAGATATTTATTTTCTAGCATTATGGCATGTATATTTTGTATTTTTATATTTTTCTTTCTTTGAGTCACTTGGAGAAAAATACAAAAAGATTTTGGCATCATATATTTTTTTTGAAAATACAAAAATATTCTTCTTTTGGGCCAAAAATATTTTGAAAAGCTCAAAAAGATTTTCTATTTTTTTCTTTTGAGTATACACTTATGGTATGGCATATTGGTGTGCTCGAATCCCCTTCTATTCGTTATTTCCATGTGGAAAGGACATTTGGCCTTGACTTTAGATACTTTGGTTGATCTTAACCATGAGTTTTATGGATTTGTTTCGAACTTCACTTGCAATTGAATTTGGCTATGTATATGTCATCGCACACACATGCACGAGCTTATTTGAACGTTTAACGTCTCATGTACATTTGAGTTTGGTGAGATGTTCTCCTCTCAATATTATCATATACACGCAAATATGACTTAGGGGAAGATGTGCATGAAAGAACTCTTACCCGTGAGGATATTTATTGATTATTGAAAAAATATGAGTGTACACGGGAAAGGGCTGTGAAAGACAGGTTGAATTTGCGCGAAAGTCACCGTATAAAATAGCCCAAGAAAAAATTAGGGTGTTAAAAAGAGCAAATGTTGCCAAGAAGGTCCAATAGGATATCTCTTAAAAGAGAAACTAGTGCTTCAAAGGAATATTGCATTAGAAAAGAATATATATATATATATATATATATATATATATATGTTTATTTTTTGAGGAAGTTTAATCAAAGATCAACGGGTTTGCTCAATGAGTCCTAGGTTGAAAAGTCTTGTCATGACGCTATTATTTGGTAGAATTGTCAATATTCTAGTCTTGTGTGCACGATGTTTGTTTTGTTCCCAAGTTCAAGTTATAACTGTCACATATGGCTAAACCGTAGTTTGATATAATTTAGTGGTCAATTAGAGCTTCTTGAACATATCTAGGTGTTCGGATTATGACGCGTTTGTGTTAGTTCACACCTATTCATTTCATTCCATGTTTAAGCACATCGATACCATACTAGAGTATAACTCTTATTATTTTGAGTTGGTTTATTGCATTTTTTTAGTGTGTCGGGAGGATATTTCAGTGATTCGATTGTTCTTTGTTGATTTTATATGTTTTGAGGAGAGGAATCAAAATTTTATGGTATTATTTTAACGAAATTATAGTCTCGTTTAAACGAATTTATGATGTCGTTCGAAAGGAAGGTTCAAACAAGCTTCTCTTAAGGGGTGATGTTTAGACAGTGAGGTTTCGTTTGTTGGTCATTAGAAGTGGTCTTCAGACGAGCTTCGAACGAGGCTCTAGTATTTTAGGTTGTTAGAAGCAAGGTTTCTTTGGTTCTAATGAGAGGGTCATGTTGTTAGAACGATGCTTTATTTAGTTCTAACTATATGCGTTTGTTGTTCGAACAACCCTAGGATACCATTCGAACGATGCTTGAAATCCTTCTTCTCCTAACTTCTAAACCCATCCGCCATTGTTGATCACTCCAAGCCTTAAAAAGCTTCATTTCGTTTGTGATTTCGTTCCCAAGCAAGAGGGTATTTTGACTTGTTTTGTGTTTATTTATATGTTTGATATGGTTTTATGTATTTTGATTTTAAAATCAAATGTCATGATTTCTACATGCTTTTCTCATCATTATCAGATTTTTAGTCTCCCGAGTATGTAAGAAATAAGATGCATTTGATTTTTGAATCAAAATTTGATTTTTTTTTTTTTGGGGGGGGGGGGGGGGGGGTATATCTTAGTTTATTTCATCTTATTTTTTTGTTTTGAGTGAGTTTGTCCCGTTTTTGGTTGTGTATCCCAAAATATCGGACAAAAATTAATTTTCACAGAAAAAATTATTATTATTTTTTTTTTGGATATTTTAGACACATACACCGGTTTTAGGTGTGTATTTGTTTATGCATCTTTGCTTTTATCTTCTACTGATCATATATTCCTGTCTTTATTGGTGTTGGTTGTTGTTTTTGGTTTACTCTGGTGGTTCGATTGGACTTTGTACGGAGATAAGGTGTTAGAACGGTTTTATCGATTAGACTAGGTTTAGTTCTTCTCATACGCATTCCCTACTTCTACTTCTCTTTCTATTTGTGATGGCTCGCAGTCAGCGTAGGTGTTATGTCCATGTTGGACGTCTAAATGAACAATCGGCCTCAGCTCGCCCTCGCTACTCTGCAGATCGGTGGGCCAGTAGGGTCGAGTATGAGCAGTACTGCGTCCTTGGTTTACACATTCATGCTATAGTTGAGAGAGTTTTTTGGGTTGCTCAGATTAGACAGTATCATGTCCTGAAGTGGTTGAGTAGTAAAAGTTGGGAGCCCATATTGATGGATTAATTTCTATTTTGTGAAAACTATCACATAAACATGAACATTCATATTGAATTATCAAGAAATATAAATATTGATTTTACGGAAGCGCACCTGAATCTATGACAGAAAGTTAAAATATCTGAGTCTGAGGTCTTATGCTCTTCCAGATCAACACTTTTATTTCCTCTCTAAATTTCTCTCTGACAATGGGAATCAGAAGATTGGTGTTGTGTGATCTGGGGACCATGACCCCTATTTATAACAAAATCGTGTCTTTTCATATTTCGTATATTTCTATTTTAACCCATCATAAAAATAGAAATTACGCTTGTCTCTACACAATAAAACCCACACTTCAATAATACATTAGTAAGGCCCCAAAACTTAAATTAATCAATTTAATTGGCCTACTTTTATTTGATGGCCTATAATTCATATTTATTTTATATATAAGCCCATATATTAAATTTTACTCTAACAATCTCCCACTTGGGCTATATATATATATGTAACTTTATAAATTTGAATTATACTTTATGAGCTCATGAGTTTTAGCTATCAAAACTTTATGTATCTTAACAATCTTGTCCATTAATTGCACCAATATAGAATCAAAGCGATCTTCATTACATATTTCGTAAGTAGACCCATCAATGATCACATATATCAATGCAACTAATGACAAAGATCGAGTGTGGATGTGTAGCATGGAAATTTCATGCAATGTGATCTTAACATGCCTATTTCCAACTGGTCCTCCTTAAACCTTAGTGAGATCAAACCATATAAAGTCAGAGTGAATATAAACTTAATACTTTACTGCAGTAAATAACCATACAATATCCATTAAATCAAATATGTTTATGAAAGCATATAAAATACAAACTCCAACTAAACTAACATATACTGAAAAGAAATTACACCCATATGAGCAGTTTGCTCATGAAAGACCTTGGGTGGTTATCCCTTAGTCAGCGGATCCGCAATCATGGAGTTTGTTCCAATGTGCTCTATAGATATAAGTCCACTCTGAACTCTTTCTTTTACAACTGGGAACTTAATGTCAATAAACTTTGACTTCGTAGAACTCCTATTGTTGTTGGATTTATTGTCACAAAATAACTTAAGTGGTCTTTCAATGACATCCACAATACACAGCCACGTGATAAAATTTCGCAACCATATTCCTTGATTGGATGCCTCATAACAAGCTACAAACTCAGCTGCCATGTGTAATACCCCGTATTTTTGTTGATATTTATTAAAGGGATTAATTAAATTAAATGTGAATTAATTGAGAATTAATCCGGAGATAAATACTAACGAGATGTGAGTTAGTATTTGATTATGTTGTGTATATATGGCAATATATGAATATTGAAAATATTAAAATTGTCGCGAGATTGAAATACGACAATTTGGGAAGTTTAGTTGGGACGCTCGTGTCAGTCGCGTCAAGAGTGTAATTATTTGAATTAAAAAGTGAATTTTATTTATCACCCGAATGGTCATTTTGAGTGCGCCAACGAGTTCGGAAGGGTCGAAATAGTCAGAAATCACTAGCCGGGGTTTAGTTTGGGTCCCAGGGAATTTTTGGGCCGTACCGACAACTTAAAAGGGTATTTCGATAATTTTGAAATTTTGGGAATTTAGGCCTACGAATTTTAAGAGTTATTTATACATTAATTAATAACCCACTAAACCCATTACCAACATTTGACAAGATAGAGGGCTACGGGAGTTATAGGAAGAGTTGGAAGAGGTTCCCAAGAGAAAACCCATAACCACCATCTTCAACCTTCAACCTTGGGAGAAATCTGTAGAGAGGGAAGAGGACAACTTTCAACCTTCAACATCAAATTCTGAAGAACAATAAAAGGCAAGTGATTTAGTATTTTGAAAGCATTGAATATGTCTTCCATGCTTAGTGTAGGAATTATCTCATATTGATCTTGTGAAGAAAACTCATGAAATTTGTGGAAGAAACTTTGAAATTGGGTTAGGATTTGCATGTAGTATGTTTATGGACTGAGTTAATACTTGAATAGTTGTGTATGATGAATTAAAAACGGATTTTGATGGGTAAATAGGCATAAGAAAATTTGGGAGTTCATGCTCATAGGGTTTGGAAAAAATTTGAAGATTTATATTGATTCCATGATAAATTGTAAGAATTGACCCCTTAAATGTGTTGAGGAATGATCTAGGGCGATTATAAATTGTTTATATACGTTAAAATACAATTGGGATGGTCTTAGGGGGGGATTTAGAGAAGAGAAGAATTGAGAAAAAAGAACTTGGGGATTTCTGGGCTGAAACTGCCATCTCGTTAGAAGACCTGCCCAGGTGGTTCGAACGAGCTTCTAACGAGATGACACTATGACTTCTAACGAGTTGGTATCTCGTTAGAAGCCATTCGTTCGAACGAACTCATTCGAACGACCTCGTTTGAACGATACTTCTAACGAGTTGACAGAATGGGCTTTTTGGCCTGAATTGATTTCTAATATCCCGTAGACTTACGTAATTGATGAGATAACCTTCCCTTATTAACTAGTGGGTATAGTTGGGAGATTGGGGTACATTGGGGAGTAAAACTTAGGATAATGTCTTAAACCGAATAATATTTATGGATTGGGAAGTGAGTAATTAATCACGAAGTGAGATCAATTGACAATTTAAATACATATAAACCGGGGACTGGTGATTCGTATAATATTAAGAGTGGGTATAAGAACGAGAAGTATACCACTAATAAACATTATAATATCTAAGATGTGTGAATTGCTTAGTATATGTAGTTATCTGTGTATGACATACCTACCGTACTTGCTATCTGGGGAGGTTGGCGTTCGTTTAGGGCCATCTAATCTTTGTGTGCCTACGGGGGGGATTTAGATTGGTACCTCGAGGACATAGGTCAGAGAAGGACTTATTGAGAAGTTAATAAGTCTGCTGATCATGGGAGCGTAGGTATGTGCGTGACCCATGTGATGTGAACTATGTTCGCCTCCATTGTTTGTGATTGTTGTTACTGAAACGTTTCCTGAGAGATTCGGAATACGTGGTCCTCATGTACGTGATGTACCGGGATTTGATATCAGAGTATGTGTGCACCGCAGCTTAGTCTCGGGGTGCTCGTATTGTATATTTATGGTGAAAATTATATTTAGTTGTTTGAAACAAATTTTCGTGAATAATTGTAAGCATAAACAGTAGCAACGGTTTGTGAAGTGATCGGGTAAGATTTCTATTACATTGAAATGCTAAAACGGGAAAAACTGTGTTATAAGATACAATACTCTATTAAATAGAAGATGCTGGGATTTATATTGGAGATCACCTAGAATGTTAGATTTAGCATTGGACTAGATAAATATGGGAACAACTAGAATGGGAACGGGTACGATAGGGGTGCACAACTAGTTGAGAGGTGAGGAACTCATGTACTTTATATTCACTGTTTAATGATATTAAACACTTTCATATTTTTAAATTATTTTCACATTTGGGATCTGACCCGTTTGCTTTCAAATCTATTTTTTTGTAAAAACCTTTTAGGTGCCCAGCCACAAGGACACCATGCATAGGAATTCTATTCAGGTGACGTGTTGTAACTGCTGTGGATGTTACAGGACCTTGATAGTAGACGCCTCCATTTGGGATCTTGACTCCATTATCAGTTTTATCAGCTGTTGGGCATGTCGCCCATTCCTTTTAGAGACATTGTACCTATTCCGTTATTTCAAAATTTGTGGATGTAATTAATCTAGTGATGCAGACTTTGTTTTCATTTATTTCAGTATTGGGATTGTTGTGAGGAGTATTCCTCCAGACTCTTTAGTATTGGATGGTTATTCTATTGAGATTATATTGTGGTGAATGTTTTAGCATTTCATATTTCACTTATTGTATGTTAATCGGATTTAATTAAAATTGACATCTCATTTTTAAATACTAGGTGGTTAGTAAATATTAAAATGTTTTCGACAGTGATGCTATGAACTGAACTAACTTGGCATTTTGTATTAATTTAATAAAGGAGTAGCTACTCGGTATTTAATTATTGGGGGTGTCACAGGTGGTATCAGAGCATCAGGTTCTAGTGTCCTTAGGATCTGTACGGCTTGTTATGTTTCCGCTGAGCTTTCTTTGATGTAGAGCCCTATATTTTAGGACTGTTGTACTCTTTTGTGTATGTATCGTTCTTCATCTATTTTGAGATAATAACTGCCAACTTATAAGACTTTACTCTCATTTCAGATGCCCCCACGACGTGCGCAGCGAGTTCCTAGGGATGCACCGCCAGAGCCACAGCCTGCCCCAGTTCAGGGTACCATGAATACCGCCGAGGTTGCAGCTATTGTAGCCCAAGCGGTAAATGCCGCCCTAGACGCTGTACAACAGGCACCACCCCAGGCGCCGCTAGTTGTGCCAGTTCAGGCTCATGCATTCCCGTCTGCTTGGTAACGCGTCCGTGATGCTTTTCAGAAAGCACACCCTCCGGAGTTTGCAGGTAGCTCCGATGTTGTGGTATCCAGTCAGTGGAGGAAGGATATTCAGAGGCATTTAAGGATGTACGAGTGAACAGATGTTCAGAAGTAGATATTGGCTACTTTCAAGCTAGTAGGATCTACATTGCAGTGGTGGGAGTCCATTACCACCGCAGAGGAGAGGGACACCCTCACTATACAGGAGTTCTGGGTACGGTTCGACCGTAAATATTTTCCGTCAGCTGTTCACACGGAGATGAGGAGGAAATTGATGAACCTCAAGCAGGAGGGAAGGACCGTAGCCGAGTATGAGGTTGAGTTTACCAATCTTTTGAACATTTTTTCGGATGAGATACCGACTGAGGAGAAGAAGATTCAGAAGTTCACAGATGGATTGACTTGGAGGATCCGTCAACATTTGTTAGGGAATCTCTCGTTGGCCACTTATTCTTATGTGGTTAACGCTGCATTACTTCACTGCCAGGATCATCGCTTCCACATGTCTGAGAGCAAGAGATCAGGAGAGTCCAGCCAACCGAGCAGGACCGGGGGAAATGGTGCCAGCGGGGCACAATCTGCTCAGGGACAGTACAGGCAGGGTGACCAGGGTTCCCAACAGGGGGATCATAAGAGATTCAGATCTGGGGGTTTCAGAAGTGGACAGGGAGGTTTCAGGCAGGGCCATCAGGGTCAGAACGGCCATCAGGGCCAGCATGGCCAGGGGAGGAATGGTAACGGACACCAGGGCCGAGGACAGCAGGGACAGCGAGGGGGAAACTTCTCAGGAAAGTGTTATGTTTGTGGAAAGACTGGCCACAAACTCCAGGATTGTCCTGATAGGGGCAGGGCACCACAGCAGCAGCAGCAGGGTGCTCGACATGAGCCACAGAGGCCTATGTTTCCCGCCTCCCTCCCAGCACTACCACCCATTCCAGCGGTCCCAGTTCAGCAAGGACAGCTTCAGTATGGGAGAGTGTATCAGCTCCAGCATGCCGCAGCCCCACAGGATCCACCGGCCATTGAGGGTATGTTCTCTATTCAGGGGACTATGGGGCGTATTTTGTTTGACACGGGGGACACACATTGTTTCATTGCTATGAGATTTGCACGCACTATTGGGTTATTAGTCACCGCCGAGAGCACAATTATTTGTGTAGATTCACCGTTGAGTAGGGGTTCCGTGATTTCCCTTATATGTAGAGGTGTGGGTATAGAGATCGGGAGGTTTACTTTACCCGCTGATATGTTAGTGTTAGAGATGACTGAGTACGATGCGATTATTGGTATGGATTGGCTAGTTGCGTACCGAGCCATGATTGACTGTTTCAGTAGGAGTATTATTTTTGCTATTCCCAGACAGGAGATGTTCTTAGTGGCGATGCCTCGCCCTGAGGGAGGATCTTCCACTCACTTGTACTATATAGAGGAGGAGACCTCTAAGGAAGTGGTGATACCACTCGATGCGATTCCAGTTGTTAGGGAGTTTGCCGACGTATTTCAGGATATACCTGGATTACCTCCGAGTAGGGAGATAGATTTTGTGATCGATTTGACGTCGGGCACTCAGCCTATTGCCCGCCCACCTTACCGTATGGCTCCAGCCGAGATGAGAGAGTTACGGGATCAGATTGAGAAGTTATTAGGTCAGGGGTTTATCCGGAGGAGTACTTCACCGTGGGGTGCCCCTGTGTTGTTCGTAAAGAAGAGGGATGGATCGTTGAGGTTGTGTGTGGATTACCGAGAGGTGAATAAGGTCACGATACGGAATAAGTATTCATTGCCCAGAATCGATGACTTATTCGACCAACTGAGAGGAGCTTCATTCTTCTCAAAGATTGATTTGTGATCGGGTTATCATCAGTTGCGTATCAGGGAGCAAGATGTCTCGAAGACTGCTTTCTTAACGAGGTATGGTTCCTACGAGTTTTGGGTTATGCCTTTTGGCTTGAACAACGCTCCAACCGTGTTTATGGACTTGATGAATATGGTGTTCAGAAAGTTCTTAGACCAGTTCGTCATTGTCTTTATTGATGACATTCTGGTTTACTCCCAGACAGAAGAGGAGCACGCCGAGCATCTGAGACAGGTTTTGCAGACACTATGTTAGAACGAGTTGTATGAAAAATATGAGAAGTGTGGATTTTGGTTGAAGGAAGTTCAGTTTTTGGGGCATATCATTTCAGATCGGGGGATATCGTTAGATCCGCGAAAGGTATCCGCGATGAGGGAGTGGGGACAGCCCACGACACCGACTGAGATTCATAGTTTCTTGGGCCTAGTAGGATACTACAGGAGGTTTATTCGGGGTTTCTCAAGGATAGAGGGCCCTTTGACACATCTGACTCGTAAGGGTGTGCCATTCATTTGGAGCGATGCCTGTCAGTTGGAATTCAATGAGTTGAAGGAAAAGTTGACCTCAGCACCTGTGTTAGCATTGTCGAGACCAGGACTTGAGTATCTAGTCTACACCGATGCGTCCTTACAAGGACTTGGAGGTGTGCTACAGCAGGAGAGTGAGGCCATAGCTTATGCTTCCCGTAAACTTAAGCCTCACGAGAGGAATTACCCCACCCATGACTTGGAGTTAGCGGCAGTTGTGTTTGCCCTTCGAATTTGGAGATATTATCTCCTGGGGAAGAAGTTTCGGTTGTTCACGAACCACAAGTCCCTACAGTACCTCTTCACGCAGAAGGAGTTGAATATGCGTCAAATACGGTGGCTTGAGTTTGTGAAGGATTATAAGTTTGATATCCAATATCACCCGGGGAAGGCTAACGTGGTAGGAGACGCGTTGAGCCATAGGCCAGCAAATGAGGTGGCCGAGGTGTGGAAGGCAAAGTCGAAGGAGTTGGGACACCAGGATGCAGCGGCTTGATCGTTCATGTCTGTGATGACTGTTACACCACAGATTGTCACGAAAGTGGTAAAGGCCCAGGCAAATGACTTGTTCTGTCAAGAGAAGATAGTTCGATTACTAGCAGAGGGAGCCGAGTCCTATACCGTTAGCTCAGACGGGGGATTACGCTTCAAGGGGAGACTAGTCGTTCCGGAAGGGGAAGACTTGCGACACGAGGTTATGGCAGAATCGCACGGCTCACGGTTCGCAGTACACCCTGGTGGGGACAAAATGTACCAAGACATGAGACGTCAGTATTGGTGGAGCGGAATGAAGAGAGATATTTTCGTATTTGTTTCTAAATGCGCCACTTGTCAGCTGGTAAAAGTGGATCATCAGAGACCGGCGGGACTTCTACAACCATTAGAGGTTCCGATGTGGATATGGGAGAGCATATCCATGGACTTTATCATGGGGTTACCTACGTCACAGAGGGGTTACGACTCCATTTGGGTAATTGTGGATCGGTAGACCAAAGTTGCTCATTTTCTACCCGTAAGGACAGACTACACTACGGGACAGTATGCTCAGATTTTTATTGCGAAAATTGTGAGACTTCACGGTGTGCCCCTAAATATTGTGTCTGACCGAGATAAGATATTTGTTTCACGATTTTGGGAGAGTTTTCAGGAGGCTATGGGCACTGAATTGCGGTTGAGTATGGCTTATCACCCGCAGACTGATGGACAGACCGAGCGTACAAATCAGATGTTGGAGGACATGTTGCGTATGTGCATCATAGATTTTAGGGGTGGATGGGAGCAGTATCTTCCACTAGTGGAGTTTGCTTATAATAACTCCTACCAGTTCACCATTGGCATGGCTCCATTTGAGGCATTATATGGAAGACCTTGTCATTCCCCAGCATGTTGGTTAGAAGTGGGGGACAACAAATTACTTGGGCCGGAGGTGGTACAGGATACTTCGGCAAGGATAGAATTGATACGGAGTCGCATTCGGGTAGCCCCGGATCGACAGAAGAGCTATGCTGATGCGAAGAGGTTCTTCAGAGAATTCAAAGTGGGGGACCAGGTTTTACTCAGAGTATCTCCTATGAAGGGGATTATGCATTTTGGGAAGAAGGGGAAACTGGCTCCGAGATATGTGGGGCCATTTCCTATCATCGAGCGGATTGGGCCAGTTGCGTATAGACTTGGGTTACCGGAGCACTTGCATAGGATTTATGATGTGTTTCATATTTCCTCGCTAAGGAAATATCTTAGGGATGATTTGGCCCATACTCATATTGCTTTGGAGGACATCGATCTCCAGCCCGATAGTTCCTACGAGGAGGGGCCGATTGTTATTTTAGACCGAAGCGAGCGGAAACTGAGGTCGAAGATAGTATCGTTAGTACGTGTTCAGTGGCGACATCATAATGCTGAGGAGTCCACATGGGAGCGCGAGGATGAGATGCGCGAACGTTATCCAGAGTAGTTTTTATCAGGTACGTTTTAGTTCCGAATTTCGGGACGAAATTCTGTTATAAGGGGGAAGTATGTAATACCCCGTATTTTTATTGATATTTATTAAAGGGATTAATTAAATTAAATGTGAATTAATTGAGAATTAATCCGGAGATAAATACTAACGAGATGTGTGTTGGTATTTGATTATGTTGTGTATATATGGCAATATATGAATATTGAAAATATTAAAATTGTTGCGAGACTGAAATACGACAATTTGGGAAGTTTAGTTGGGACGCGCGTGTCAGTCGCGTCAAGAATGTAATTATTTGAATTAAAAAGCGAATTTTATTTTTATCACCCGAATGGTCATTTTGAGTTCCCCAACGAGTTCGGAAGGGTCGAAATAGTCAGAAAACACTAGCCGGGGGTTTAGTTTGTGTCCCGGGGAATTTTTGGGCCGTACCGACAACTTAAAAGGGTATTTTGGTAATTTTGAAATTTTGGGAATTTAAGCCTACGAATTTTAAGAGTTATTTATACATTAATTAATAACCCACTAAACCCATTACCAACATTTGACAAGATAGAGGGCTACGGGAGTTATAGGAAGAGTTGGAAGAGGTTCCCAAGAGAAAACCCATAACCACCATCTTCAACCTTCAACCTTGGGAAAAATCTGTAGAGAGGGAAGAGGACAACTTTCAACCTTCAACATCAAATTCTGAAGAACAATACAAGGCAAGTGATTTAGTATTTTTAAAGTATTGAATATGTCTTCCATGCTTAGTGTATGAATTATCTCATATTGATCTTGTGAAGAAAACTCATGAAATTTGTGGAAGAAACTTTGAAATTGGGTTAGGATTTGCATGTAGTATGTTTATGGACTGAGTTAAAACTTGAATAGTTGTGTATGATGAATTAAAAATGGATTTTTTGAGGGGTAAATAGGCATAAGAAAATTTGGGAGTTCATGCTCATAGGGTTTGGGAAAAATTTGAAGATTTATATTGATTCCATGATAAATAATAAGAATTGACCCCTTAAATGTGTTGAGGAATGATCTAGGGCGATTAGAAATGGTTTATATACGTTAAAATACAATTTGGATGCTCTTAGGGGGGGATTTAGAGGAGAGAAGAATTGAGAAAAAAGAACTTGGGGATTTTTGGGCTGAAACTGCCATCTCGTTAGAAGACCTGCCCAGGTCGTTCGAACGACCTCGTTCGAATGAGCTTCTAACGATATGACAGTATGACTTATAACGAGTTGGTATCTCGTTAGAAGTCATTCGTTCGAACGAACTCGTTAGAACGACCTCGTTCGAACAAGACTTCTAACGAGTTGACAGAATGGGCTTTTTGGCCTGAATTGATTTCTAGTATCCCGTAGACTTACGTGATTGATGAGATAACCTTCCCTTATTAACTAGTGGGTATAGTTGGGAGATTGGGGTACATTGGGGACTAAAACTTAGGATAATGTCTTAAATCGAATAATATTTGTGTATTGGGAAGTGAGTAATTAATCACGAAGTGAGATCAATTGACAATTTAAATACATATAAACGAGGGACTGGTGATTTGTATAATATTAAGAGTGCGTATAAGAACGCGAAGTATACCACTAATAAACATTATAATATCTAAGTTGTGTGAATTGCTTAGTATATGTAGTTATATGTGTATGACATACCTACCGTACTTTCTATCTGGGGAGGTTGGCGTTCGTTTAGGGCCATCTAATCTTTGTGTGCCTACGGGGGGGATTTAGATTGGTACCTCGAGGACATAGGTCAGAGAAGGATTTATTGAGAAGTTAATAAGTTTGTTGATCATGGGAGCGTAGTTATGTGCGTGACCCATGTGATGTGAACTATGTTCGCCTCCATTGTTTGTGAGTGTTGTTACTGAAACGTTTCCTGAGAGATTCGGAATACGTGGTCCTCATGTACGTGATGTACCGGGATTTGATATCAGAGTATGTGTGCACCGCAGCTTAGTCTCGGGGTGCTCGTATTGTATATTTATGGTTAAAATAATATTCAGTTGTTTGAAACAAAATGTCGTGAATAATTGTAAGCATAAACAGTAGTACCGGTTTGTGAAGTGATCAGGTAAGATTTCTATTACATTGAAATGCTAAAACGGGAAAAACTGTGTCATAAGATACAATACTCTATTAAATAGAAGATGCTGGGATTTATATTGGAGATCACCTAGAATGTTAGATTTAGCTTTGGACTAGATAGATATGGGAACAACTAGAATGGGTATGGGTACGATAGGGGTGCACAACTAGTTGAGAGGTGAGGAACTCATGCGATTGCACACACTATCATGTACTTTATATTCACTGTTTAATGATATTAAACACTTTCATATTTAATCTGAAGTAGATTTCATGCTATCTTGGCATCAAGCAAAATCGGAGTCAGAATATCCGATGATCTCTAACTATTCTGACTTCCGATAGGTTAGCATGTAGTTTTTTTTTCTCTGTAAGTACCCCATGACTGGCTTGGCTGCTATTCAATGATCCTTTCCAAGATTACTTAAGTATCTTCCCAACATGCCAATAATGTACGCAATATCCGGACGCGTACATACTTGAGCATACATAAGACTTCCTGCTGCTGACGCATAAGGAATCTTTTACATCTCCCGAATCTCAAAATCATTCTTGGGACATTGATTGAGACTAAATTTGTCTCCTTCAGCTACAGGGGTGTCACCTGGTTTACAATCATGCATGCCAAATCTTTTAAGAACTTTCTCGATATAGCTATTTTGTGATAAACTAAGTGTACTCCGAGAGCGATCTCGGTGTATTTGTATACCCAACACAAAATAAGCGTTACCAAGATCTTTCATCTCAAATTTCTTTGATAGAAATCTCTTAGTTTCGAGCAACATACCTATATCGTTGGTGGCAAGCAAAATGTCATCAACATATAAAACCAAGTAAATATGCTTACTCTCACTGAACTTGTGGTATATACAATCATCAACCAGATTCATCTCAAAACCAAATGAGATGACAACTTGATGAAACTTGTAATACCATTGACGAGAAGCTTGCTTAAGCCTATAAATGGATTTCTTTAATTTGCAAACTGTTTTCTTTGCATCTCCCGACACAAAGTTTTCTGGCTGCACCATATATATTGTTTCATCAATGTCACCATTGAGAAACGCAGTCTTAACATCCATCTGATGAAGCTCAAGGTCAAAGTGCGCCACAAGTGCCATTATTATCCTAAAAGAGTCTTTCGATGAAACCAGAGAGAAAGTCTCTTTATAATCGATGCCTTTTTTCTGTGTAAAGCCTTTAGCGACAAGACGGGCTTTGTATCTCTCCATATTACCTTTTGAATCCCTCTTGGTTTTAAATATCCATTTGCAACCAATGGTTTTTTTTTACCTTCAGATAATGGGACAAGATCCCAAACGTCATTTTCCTTCATGGACTTTATCTCCTCATTCATGGCATCAATCCACTCTTGAGATTTAGAACTTTCCATGGCTTGGCGGAAGGTGATCGGATCATCTTCCATCGCACCAATGTCAAACTCATGTTCTTGAAGAAAGACAATGTAATCATCTAGCACAACACTTCTTCTTTCTCTAGTGGATCTCCTTAATGGCATAGGTTATGGAGGTGGTAGAGTTTGTTCTTCTAGAAAGGGAGATTCTTGGATATTGTTTTGATTAGGATCTGCTTCTTAAACAATGTCAGGAATTGGATCCTGATCAATGTTAATAACAGCTGTGGGAATATCAACATATTCCTCTTCAAAACCAAAATCCTTAACCTTATCCCCCTCGGCAAACTCAACATCCTCAAAGAACCGGTCATTTCCAGTTTCAAAAATTATTTTGGTAGTAGGATCATAAAATTTGTAACCCCTAGATCTTTCAGAGTATCCAATAAAATAGCAACTAACTGTTCTGGAATCCAGTTTCTTTTCATGTGGCCTATAAGGCCTCGCTTCAACTGGACATCCCCAAATATGAAGGTGCTTCAGACTAGGTTTCTTGCCTGCCCAAAGTTCAAAAGGAGTTTTAGCAGTTGCTTTAGTTGGTACTCTGTTAAGGATATACACTGCAGTCTTTAATGCTTCACCCTAGAGTAAATCTGGTAAGTTAGAGTAACTGATCATACTCCTTACCATGTCTTTAAGCGTTCTGTTTTGCCTTTCAGCAACACCATTCATGCTTGGAGAACCTGGCATGGTGTACTGCGGGACGATACCGCACTCCTCTAGGAATTTAGCAAATGGTCCTGGGCGTTGTTCACCTGAACCGTCATACCTACCGTAGTATTAACCACCACGATCAGATCTGACACTTTTAATCCTTTTGCTGAGTTGATTTTCAACTTCAGCCTTGAATGACTTGAACACGTCCAGAGATTGGGACTTTTCATGGATGAGATAAAGGTAGCCATAACGTGAAAAATCATCTATGAATGTGATAAAATATTATTGACCATTCCATAAAATCGTAGGAAATGGCCCACAAATATCTGTATGTATCAGTTCTAAGACGTCTGTAGCCCTATTAGCACCAGATCTCCTTATGTTTGTCTGTTTTCCCTTTATGCAATTTTTGCAAATTTTAAAATCTAAAAAATGAAGGGAATCTAGAATTACATCTGACACAAGTTTTTCAATTCTCCTTTGGGAGATGTGACCTAATCTCTTATGCCATAATGAAGCAGAATTCTTATTGGTTAATTTTCTTTTAATACCTCGAGTACTTAATTCCAAGGTTTCATGATATGAAGCAATAGTATCAAGCATGTAAAGTTTATCTACATAAGATAAAGAACCAGTACCAACCAAATTTGAATTATGAAGAAGACTAAATTTATTATTTCCAAAGGAACAAGTATAACCAAATTTGTCCAATACAGAAATAGAAACCAAATTTCGTCTAAATGACGGTACGATAAATGTCTCATTTAAATCCAAATAAGTACTAGACTTCAATAATAACCTAAATATCCCAATTGCTTCAACTTCAACCTTCTTGCCATCGCCCACAAAAATGTATCTTTCACCATCATTTGGCTTTCGGCAACTCAGGCAACCCTTTCTAGGCACACTGATGTGAGTGGTTGCACCAGAATCTATCCACCAAGTGTGTTTAGGTACCGAAGTCAAATTAACCTCAGAACAAACTAGGTTAAGGAGTGTATGTTTCTTGACACGCCAAGCGTGATAGTTGGTACATTGTTTCTTCCTATGTCTCGCAGCTCCACAGAAGAAACAACCATCAATAATTTTTTCTTTATGTTGTTTCTTTAGATATGGAACCACTGCAGCTTCTTTATCCTTCTTTCTTTTCTTCCCCTTGTCGTTGGAAGTACTAGCCAAATGAGCACTTTCTGTCTTATCTTGCTTCAGTCATTCCTCTTCTTGCACACAAAGTGTGATGAGCTCATTAAGAGACCAAGTCTCCTTTTGGCAGTTGTAGCTCACCTTAAATTGACTGAATTGTGTGGGAAGAGATATCAGAACCAAATGCATAAGCAAATCCTTAGAGAGATCAAGCTTAAGTGCTCTTAACTTTGAAGCGAGATGACACATTTCCATAATGTACTCCCTAATGTTCCCATTACCTTTATATTTCATTGAGATGAGACTTGCCAAAAGTGTACTTGTTTGAGTCTTTTCAATTTTGGCAAATCTGTTCTTAATTTCTTCTAGGAACTCTTTGGCTGTCTTTATCGTTTTCGATATTGTGCCCCTGAATACTTCTGGAATGGCCTTCTTTATGATCATCAAACACATGCGATTTGACTTCTCCCACCTTTCAAAGTCCTTTTGTCATCAGAGGAACTTTTATCCATAAGTGGTCCAGGAGAAGGAACCCTTAATGCAAGGTCCAGATCCATGACACCGAGAACTATATGAAGGTTCTCTTGCCGTGACTTAAAGTTTGTGCCATTAGTGTAAGGACACAAATTTCCAATTGAGTCCATATGTAGCTTTGGCTCAATTCCGGACAAATAAATTTATTCATAGGATAGTATTTAATTGTAATATTCTCAAGCCTATGAAGTATGTGTTGAAGACGTAACGGCAAAGAATTTAAAGCTTCATCAAAATGCCGATTTGCGTGCCTCGTTTCTACGTCATCAACTAAGGTTCCATACTCCCAAGGTATGAATGTAATTATAATTATATAGGAGCTTGGAACAAAATTTTATTTGGGTGTTAGGTTTAATAAAAACCATGTTTTACTTTCAGAATAATTTAATTGAAACTTTAAAATAAAGTACATAAAGTTTCTGGGCCAAAAATTGAATTTATCAAAAATTTTTGGAAGTCGTTCGAACGAGTTTTTCGTTCGAACCAGGTTTCGTTCGAACGAGTTTGCCAACGAACCTAAAATGGTCAGTCGTTCGAACGAGTTTTTCGTTCTAACGAGGTTTCGTTCGAACGAGTTTGCCATCGAACCTAAACTGGTCAGTCGTTCGATATGTTGTTCGAACGAGTTTGGTCGTTCTAACGAGATATCTGACGAGTTTCTAACGAGCCCAGTCTGGTCGCTCGTTAGAAGTCTCGTTCGAACGAGAGTCAAGTTCGTTCTAACGAGATGCCAGGTGGGAACAGTTTTGAGCAGTTTTTGGCAGTTTTCACCCCATTTCCCCACTTGTTTCTTAACTGATTTTTTAAGGCTTTATTAAGGACGGGAATCATTTTTGAAGGGGTATCTTTTTCATACCATACAAACTCCTAGAGAGTGTTTTGAGAGAAAATTTGTTTAAGGAAAAAGATCAAGTTTTGAGTGTTATTCTTTAATGAAAAAATCCTACACACTCTAGTGTTTACACCCAATAGTTGTTTATCCAAGTTCTATATACATATCTTTACTTGGAGTTTTGGCACCGGTTTTCTCTATCGAATTGAAAAAGAGACGTTTCGGGTTTCCTTCTACATCCCATCACAAAGAAGAAGAAGTTTGTTGCGGTATTACTCACTTGGAGAAAGGCTCCAAGCTTGGGTGACGGTGACCATACAAAGTCCTATCGGTGGATTCCGAAATCGCGGTGGAGCTCCGTGGTTGTCCGCTAGGAAGAGGTTTCTACAAGAAGGATCAACAAGGCTTGAGAGGGTTCGAGTTGAGGATGTAAGTCTTTTGTCTTGTAATTGTATAATTCCGTATCTAGTGGACTTGTGGCTAGGGCCGTCCGAGGTTTTTTCCCGTCTTGGGTTTTTCCTCGTACATCGCGGCGTAGTGTGACATTGTTTATTTTATCTTGCACAATAATTTAGAATCCATGCTTAGGATAATTTCAAGATAAAATTCGGTTTAATTTATCACACTAATTTAATTTGGAACTAAATTAAATATTGGGTAAATTTGGTTTATTCAAGTCTTTTGCTAAAATTGGTTTCGCCTAACTTTGGATAATTTATAATTATGACTTAGGCAAATTCTAGGACTTGAATTGGATTAATGAATTGGTTTAATTTTGTTTTATTAAACTAAAATTTGTCTTGTTTAATTATTGAACCATCATCTTTCAACGCTTCCGCATATAAATTGAGTTTTACAAGGAAATTACAAAGTTTGATTTTAAATTGTGAAAAGTTTTAAACCCGGGAATCTAGCGTTTTCAAATTGGTATCAGAACCAAAAACGATAAATTATTTCGTTAAGATCTTTTAATTTTTTGGCTAAAATGGATTTTTCCCCATTTTCAAAATTTCTTTTTTCGATGGTTCAAACTACGCGTATTGGAAAGCGCGAATGAGATCGGCACTAAAATCTATCGACGAGAGAGTTTGGATGTCTGTTGTTACTGGGTACTCCCCACCAACTTACTTAGTTGAAAATGAACGTGTTATCAAACCCGCCGATAGATGGACTGAAAATGAGTTTAAACTTGCTAACTTTAATTCCCGAGGTTTAAATGCCTTATTTAGCGCTGTCGCACCGGATGAATTCCGACGTATTATGACGTGTGAAACCGCTAAAGAAGATTGGGATATTTTACAATTAACCCATGAAGGAACTAGTGTCGTTAAAGCTTCAAAACTCCAAAACCTCACCACTCAATTTGAAACTATCAAAATGGATGAAAAAGAAACTTTTGATAAATTTTCTGCTAGACTTTCTGATATTGTTAATTCATCCTTTAACTTGGGAGAGAAAATACCTGATGACCGTGTTGTAAAGAAAATTTTGAGGTCCCTACCCGATAGATTTATTCCAAAGGTGACCGTTTTAAATTCTTTACCCACTTTAGCCTCTACGAAATTAGAAGAGCTTGTAGGTGATTTACAAACCTATGAACTATATATGTTTCCCTCTAAAACTGAAAAGAAAATTGAAAAGGGTGTTGCTTTAAAAGCCCGAAAAGAGGTCAAACAAGTAGTAGAGAGCGATAGTGAAAGTGACTCGGAAGATATGGTTTTGTTTGCTCGTAAATTTAGAAAATTTCTTAAATTTAACAAAGATAAATTTAAAAATGATTTTAAGAAATTTGATACTTCTAAACGTGATAAAAGCGAGAAGATTTCTAATGCCGAGAGGATCCCTAAACCTAGTAATGACAATTTAGATAGGGACGAGTCTAACAAGTGTTTTGGTTGTGAAGGTAATGGCCATCGAGCTTATGAGTGCCCCACTAAACTAAGAAAAGAGGGTAAACGACCCACTGCATATAATGCAACCCTTAGTGATAGTGATAAGGAAGAAAAGCCCGATTCCCCCACTAAGAAAAATTTTGTGGCTTTTATGGCTAGTCATGTGAGTGATAATGAGAACTCATCGATTGATGACACGATAGCACATGCCACTTCCATGGTCATTGTTCATGATTCCCTTGTTTTTAATGATAGTGAGAGTGGAGAAGAAAGAGAGAGTGAAAATGAAGAAGAGGTTGATGTGAGTGAACTTCAAAATGCTTTTCATGAATTATATAAAGAATCTATTAATTTGAAAAGAACTAATTTGAAGTTAGAAGCTTGTTTAAGAAAGAATGTCAAGGTCGTTGATGATAGTGCCTTAATAGAATACCTTAGGACACGTGAGAGGACTCTTCGTGTGAAGCTAGAATACGTAGAAGGCGAAAGAAATAGCCTTAGGAGTTTAATGGAATCCTTAAAAAAGGAGCTTCTTGCTTTTGAAGAGCGAAATGTTTTACTAGAATCTAACATTGCAGAATTGGAAAATAAATTAAAAGATTCTAGTAATGTCAAATTTGATTTGGAATGTCGTTCAGAAAAACTAGATAAAATGTTAGGAACGGTCCAAATTAAAAATGACACTTGTGGTTTAGGCTTCAATCCTTGTAATGAATTTACTCATAATGCCCAAACCAATGTTTTAGGAGAATCAACTAGGAATACTTTTAAAGATCACTCCTTAAGTAAATCTTTTCGACATGTTCTTACTTGTACACTTTGTGGTCGAAAAGGTCATCTTAGGAAATATTGTTTTGATCTTAAACGAATTCTTAGAAAATCCCATAGTAAAGTAACCACGGTAGTTAAAGCTCCTACACCCCAAGATAGTCATTCTTCATTAATTTGGGTTAGGAAATCGGACTTGGTTGCCTTACAAAATAGGGATTTTGATTCTCATTTACTTTCACATGCTTCCTCCCTTGCTAAATCTAATGGATGAATGTGTTAGTGTTTGAATATTTTAGCGTTTATACTTCATGTTATATTCATATGCTAAATGTATGCTTGTTTAGTCATTTTCTAGTCATAGCCTTATTTCATATCCAATGCTAGAAATCATGACTTGCTTATCTTTTTGTATTATATTTTGTGTTTGAATTAATTGAAAAATATAAAAAGATTTTTGTTTATCATTTGTGTTTTATTTATTTCATTTAAGCTTAATGAAAAATACAAATGATTTTTGTTTGTCCTTTTTGAGTAAATATTTATTTTTGATTAAAAATGTTAAAAACTCAAAAAGATTTTGTTTTGTGTGTATTTTTGTTTGACACACTTTATGTGGCATATATTTGTGTTTGAATCCCATCGTTTACGCTCCCATGTGGCTAGAACTTTTGGTTTAGATTTTCAATCCTTAAAATGTTCTTTACCATGTTTTATATGGAGTAGTTGGATTTTGTATTGTTTAAATGGATTCTATTTCTATATGCCTCTTTTCACACATGCACGAGCTCTTTTGAAATCTTAATGTCACATGTTATATTTGAGCTCTTTGAGGTGTTCTCCTACCAATCTAGTCATCTACATATCTATGACCTAGGAGGACTAGTGCATGTCAAAATCCGTTGCATGTGAGATTTGTGTGAAAAATGAAAACATGATAAATTAATATATGCACGGGGAAGGGCTCCGAGGATGAATTAAATCCTTTGCGATTGTAAGCCACCGTTTATTGGATCTAAAAGAAATACGTGATCCAAAGGCCTAAAAACAGAATATTTGGCATTAAACAGAAAGCAATTGCCAAGGCCTATGTTTGTTTGATATATTCATTCAAAAACAAAAGAATATATATACTCATTGAGGGAGATTTGGATGGTATATCAACGGTTTGCACAATGTCCGTTTATCCTAGTTGTCTTTAATGTCATGACTCTATTTGGTTTGTAGAATCATCATCATGCTAGGCTTGTATGCATTGTGTATATTTGTTCATTGAGTTCAATCTATATTGTCACATGAGGTTATATTTCATTGTGATGAAGTTTACAATCAAATGAGAACTCCGTGAACGTTTATTAAGTGTTTGGGTCTAAATTTAATTGTTGATAGTTCACACCCCTACACTTACATTTCCATATGACACATTTTTGCCATACGAGTGTGCAAACTTATTGTATTTTGTGTTATATGTGTGTTTATATCTATATATATATATATGCAAGTGCTTCATTGATATATTTCTAGTTCATATATATATGATATTTGTTTGTCTTTGCCTTGCTTTTAATTACCCATATGCTTTCATGTCTTATCACTTTAAGCTTCAATGTGTTTATTAGTTCTTTATCCTTTGCCTATTCTTGAACAAAAAGGGGGAGAATGATGATAGGGGGAGAAATGGTATCTAATCCAATTATTATCGTATCTTCGTTTGGGGGAGATTTATCTTAGGGGGAGACGTCTTTCTAAGTAGGTCATGTGTTTGATAAAGGGGAGAATTAATTTAGGGGGAATAATTTAACTAATTGCATTTTATATTTTGATATTCCCTATGCATTTGATGAGTTTGCTTAAGTGTGCAGGTATTCTACTAAAGCAGCATTGTTTAATGGCAAAGCGTTTGATCCTTGGGTTGAGTCAAGTTTGGGCGGGTTATGTTTTGAGTCTAGTGAGCTTGACGGCCCTTTAGGATTTTTGTTTGGTTTTTGTCCCGGAATAGCCAAAGGGGGAGATTTGTAAGGACACAAATTTCTAATTGAGTCCATATGTAGTTTTGGCTCAATTCCGGACAAAAAAAATTATTCATAGGATAGTATTTAATTGTAATATTCTCAAGCCTATGAAGTATGTGTTGAAGACGTAACGACAAAGAATTTAAAGCTTCATCAAAATGCTGGTTTGCGTGCCTCGTTTCTACGTCATCAACTAAGGTTCCATGCTCCCAAGGTATGAATGTAATTATAATTATATAGGATCTTGGAAAAAAATTTTATTTGGGTGTTAGGTTTAATAAAAACCATGTTTTACTTTCAGAATAATTTAATTGAAACTTTAAAATAAAGTACATAAAGTTTCTGGGCCAAAAATTGAATTTATCAAAAATTTCTGGAAGTCGTTCGAAGTCTCGTTCGAACGAGTTTTTCGTTCGAACCAGGTTTCGTTCGAACGAGTTTGCCAACGAACCTAAAATGGTCAGTCGTTCGAACGAGTTTTTCGTTCTAACGAGGTTTCGTTCGAACGAGTTTGCCATCGAACCTAAACTGGTCAGTCGTTTGATATGTTGTTCGAACGAGTTTGGTCGTTCTAACGAGATATCTGACGAGTTTCTAACGAGCCCAGTCTGGTCGCTCGTTAGAAGTCTCGTTCGAACGAGAGTCAAGTTCGTTCGAACGAGATGCCAGGTGGGAACAGTTTTGATCAGTTTTTGGCAGTTTTCACCCCATTTCCCCACTTGTTTCTTAACCGATTTTTAAGGCTTTATTAAGGACGGGAATCATTTTTGAAGGGGTATCTTTTTCATACCATACAAACTCCTAGAGAGTGTTTTGAGAGAAAATTTGTTTAAGGAAAAAGATCAAGTTTTGAGTGTTATTCTTTAATGAAAAAATCCTACACACTCTAGTGTTTACACCCAATAGTTGTTTATCCAAGTTCTGTATACATATCTTTACTTGGAGTTTTGGCACCGGTTTTCTCTACCGAATTGAAAAAGAGACGTTTCAGGTTTCCTTCTACATCCCATCACAAAGAATAAGAAGTTTGTTGCGGTATTACTCACTTGGAGAAAGGCTCCAAGCTTGGGTGACGGTGACCATACAAAGTCCTATCGGTGGATTCCGAAATCGCGGTGGAGCTCCGTGGTTGTCCGCTAGGAAGAGGTTTCTACAAGAAGGATCAACAAGGCTTGAGAGGGTTCGAGTTGAGGATGTAAGTCTTTTGTCTTGTAATTGTATAATTCCGTATCTAGTGGACTTGTGGCTAGGGCCGTCCGAGGTTTTTTCCCGTCTTGGGTTTTTCCTCGTACATCGCGGCGTAGTGTGACATTGTTTATTTTATCTTGCACAATAATTTAGAATCCATGCTTAGGATAATTTCAAGATAAAATTCGGTTTAATTTATCACACTAATTTAATTTGGGACCAAATTAAATATTGGGTAAATTTGGTTTATTCAAGTCTTTTGCTAAAATTGGTTTCGCCTAACTTTGGATAATTTATAATTATGACTTAGGCAAATTCTAGGACTTGAATTGGATTAATGAATTGGTTTAATTTTTTTTTATTAAACTAAAATTTGTCTTGTTTAATTATTGAACCATCATCTTTCAACGCTTCCGCATATAAATTGAGTTTTACAAGGAAATTACAAAGTTTGATTTTAAATTGTGAAAAGTTTTAAACCCGGGGATCTAGCGTTTTCAATTAGGCATGGGAATAGAATTAATACTGGCAGTAATGTTGGAAGCAGAACTAATAGCTGAATTAGAGAACAATAAAACTAGCTCATATATGTCTTAAATCAAAAATAAATTCAAATAAAGGACATATCCCATTTTAAGATATCGGACACTCTATTAATATTTTATCTTTGGAAAAAATATTAACTTTTAAGTGATATCTTGCCGTAATAATCAAACACTGATAATAAGAACATATTGAATAATAATTCTTCCTTTGGGCCGATTTATTATTCATATGTAAAACTAAATAATTATCACGTGCTTATTATTAAAGCGGCACATGTAATTTTGTTAAAAAAAAATCTTCCTTTGGGCCGATTAATATTCACATAAATTACATGCACGTAATTCTTTTTATATTTCGAAATAAAATTATTTTTGAACAAAAGAGGTCACTTTGGTGACATATTGTTTAAATTAATTTATCTCGAAATATATATATATAAATACACCAAAATTTGAATTTAAATATTCAACTTGAAAGGTCGTGGGTTCAAAACCCCTTTAGCTCCAGACTTGAAAGGTCATGGGTTCAAAACCTCTTGAGATCCTTCATAATTTTCATCATTTAAGAGACTTAAATATGACACACCAAGAGTCGAAACCTTAACCTTCCATTACCATCAAATCAACCTTTATACCTATTTTTTTTAAATCATATAAAATCAACCGCAAGTCCAAATTTCATGAATTTTATATTGTTGGAATCATAATGAAACGAGAATATTTCTGAATCCAAAAATTTTCTGAAATATTAAACCTTTTTGAAAAAATATTTGCAGCTGAAAATTAATATCAATGCCTTCCTAATATTTTCTCAACAATTCAACATGAAATAGCGCTGATACCACATGATGGATTAATTTCTATTTTGTGAAAACTATCACACAAATATGAACATTCATATTGAATTATCAAGAAATATAAATATTAATTTTGCGGAAGCGTAACTGAATCCATGGCAGAAAGTTAAAATATCTTAGTCTGAGGTCTTATGCTCTTCCAGATCAACACTTTTATTTCCTCTCTAAATTTCTCTCTGACAATGGGAATCAGAAGATTGGTATTGTGTGATCTGGGGACCATGACCCCTATTTATAACACAATCGTGTCTTTTCATATTTCCCATATTTCTATTTTAACCCATCATAAAAATAGAAATTACGCTTGTCTCTACACAATAAAACCCACACTTTAATAATACATTAGTAAGGCCCCAAAACTTAAATTAATCACTTTAATTGGACTACTTTTATTTGATAGCCTATAATTCATATTTATTTTATATATAAGCCCATATATTAAATTTTACTCTAACATCAGTCTCCTAAACACTTTAGAGTTTGAAATTCTAGGAGAGCATTTGTGGTCTTTGTGGGAGACTTTGATATCCCACACCATTAGAATCAAAATAGTTCTTCATTTATAAAGAAGACTTTGTAAATGATTTTAAGGGAAACATTTTAATTGTTAAGCTATTCAGAAATGCAGTTATCACCCAAACTACATAGGTATTTGCTTGCTAAAAAATAATGGAAAAATTACTTGTAGAGGTCGGTGAAAGGTAGTGTAATACGTTAATCCTTTTTATAAGTATTTGCCAAGTTTTTTTAGAGAGTATTGCATTGGATCAGGTTTTTTGCTTTTAGTGAGTTTTTTTCTTATACATCCAGTGTTATGTATCGACTTATCTTTTTATGCATGATCTTTCATTCAAAAATTTAAAAGGTTAAAATTTGAAATGTATGATGAATCATCGGTATATCTTATCACATAAACCTTTTAGGGTGTGTTTCATATTCTAGCTTAAATAAAATTAAAAAATAATTTTAATTTGTGTATCTCCATTGATCATTTGCACAAAATGCACTTTGAGAAGGTGTTACACGATTATATATATATATATATATATATATATATATAAAATAAAGTATGTTCGAGTTCTTGTGATTAAAATAATTTTACAAAGTTCTATTATGTATGCAAGTCAAATATATCCTTGGACAATGGATTGAAAGTGGTATTTTTATGAATACTCATTTTGGGAGATGAGAAGGAAGTTAAGCAGTTATCTCTAGGAAAAAGTAATATTTCTGAATTTTCCAAATTTCATCTTTAGCAACCACAAACTTATCTTTTGAAAATCAACTTGATTTACCAATTTTATCGTGTTAACCCTAGATCATGCATCTATGTGATTAAGTAATTAAAGTAAAATAAATCAACTATAAGACACACCAATGTACGAGGAAACCACTAAGGGAAAAAAAAACTCGAACGGCCAGGCCAGACAATCACTATGATACTAAAAATTACAAAGAGATAATTTAGTCTTACTCAATGACTCGATCACTTGCAAGCCTTGACGCTTCTTCTTCTCTGCTATTGCTCCTCCACATTGCCACATATGAGTCCACCTACGTAAGTGTCCACAGTACACAAGTCCACGCGCACCTCGATATCCACCGATGTAGCCTTAGCAATGTGTATGAATCCTAACACCAAATCCATCACTCCTTCTTGTAATCAGCACGCACAAAATCCACCATACAAAAATAATTGTTCGAAGTGATGGAACAATTTTCGGTGACAAACTCAAGATCATAGAACTTTGGAACTATTAGATTTGATCTTGAAAACTTAGGATGATGGAAAACTATTGGGAACTTTTATAAACCAGATGCAACAACGATTTTTTGCAAAAGTTCTTCAGTTTTCTGAGTGAAAGAAGTCCTTAAATACAAAAACACAATTTTCGAGGTGGTGTGTCGTTTGAATAATAAACAACTCTGGTTTGAACGAGAAATGAAATCTTGTTTGAATGAATCTAAATGTCGTTTGAACGATAGGGAAAGTTATTTTAATTTTAAAAACACCCTCGAATTTTCCAAAACAAAATTAGCTCAGAATATATTTCTAAAAATACTTTTCCAAATTCCCAACATAATTTAATTTTAAAAATTATCATTAATTAAGATCCTAAATCTCGCAATCCATTAACCATTCATACCCGTGTGATCTAGAATAAACCAAATATGAAGAAATATGAAGGCATGAAACACGACAGTGATACCATCTTCAAAGCTTTGCTGCAAATTCTTTAACACTAAACGTCATAGGCTTTGTTGGATTACAACTCAAAGACTATTATATGACTCAAACAGTTATGTTAGGAATTATACAATTACAAACAAATTGACTCGATTGGAAATTTGCCCATACAAATCTCCCATTTTGGCCATTCCGGGACAAAACCAAAAATAGTGAAATGCTAAGCCGAGCCGTCAAGCTGAAAATAAATCTATGCCCATCCCATAATCCCCAAAAATGAAAATACATGACACGACAAATCTTGATAAAATTTGGCGAAGCAATGCATTAATGTTTTGTAGCCAATATGTTTGAATCTCTGAAAATAACTACACACACGAAAAAAATAAACTCACCACAAGTGAAGTATGGAGGAACATAAAAATATATAAATAAATAACAGTAATACTCCCCTTACATCACATATCTCTCCCCCTTTTTGCCATAATAGATAAATAGTGGGACAAAATAAACAAGAACATCATATCTGGAAATAATATAATGAATCAATATAAACATGACTGGATAATCATAATATCAATATCATTATACATTATAGAAAGATAACAATGAATAATAATCAAGAAATGAGAAAATATGAGAAGCAAATAATAAACAGTGATGTGAAACAAGGCGCATCAACATAAATCTTATGCCTCGTCATGAAAAAATAACTGCAAACATATAATTTCCATACATCTGACGTCCAATATATACAAGCAACTGATAAATATGTCCAAAAAGTGATACATACGCAGTGTCATAAGGTACATCATATCTAAATTGTCATGACCCCGACCCAAAAATAGTAGGGAACGAGTGTCTTGACATGCCACCATGGCATCCAATATTCTGGCCTAAAAATTTTTGTTTTAAAATATATGTAGCGGAAGTATAATCACATGGTTATGAATCGTAAAATACTGAAAGTGAAGGAATTACATCATCAGAGCTTTCTAAAGGGAACTTCATTTGTATTAAAATATCAACGAGTTACAACTTGACACAAAGAGGTAAACATGCTCTATCTAATTAAACAAACTTCTACTTAAGGTAACAAAAAAAGCTTTAAAAGCTAAATCTTCAACATAGTTCTTTTTCATTCCATCCACGAACTTAATTATTTCATGAAAAATGATTATTTCTACAACGTTAGCTAAAAGAAGAATGAGATTCAATCTCCAGACATTCCAGGGTTTTTCAGAAAATTAATACCTATTCAATTTAGAACATAAAGTATATACATAAAGATAGGAATTTCAAGTAATATATATAAAGTAGATGACAATATATATATTTAGAACAAACAGTTCAGAACAGAGCTGATAAAATAATTGAGCATATGTCAATTATTCAGTCTTAGTGGCCATGTACACTCTAATACCCAGACAGATAGTGTTACCAAATGTTTCCACCCGGTAACATCACAGACAGATAATCATGATTTATGGAACGTCTTGTTTAGGGCACACCAGCGATAAACCAACTGGGAAGGAACCACCCAAATATTTCCACCCGGTAGTCAAGGCCAACATAGTAAGAGAGTTTCCATAGGCCGAATCAATAATTTTAGAATTCAAATCAGATGTTTATATGGAGAGATATAAACATATAACAAACGACGTAAATCATCAGTATCAGATACATTTTGAGAATAAAAGCATTTCACAAAATATACATAGTTTGCATTATATAATATAGTCAAAATGCGCAAGAAATTGCATAGAGTACTCACCTAAAATAGAGGTCAAAATTATAGATAACGAGTCTTCGATCGCACGTTAATCTACGAAATGAATTCTTTCTTAGAAATTATAGATTCCTTCTTAAGATATTTCCCAAGCTTTCTATCACTCTTTCTTACTATAATTCTCAAGGAATTGGTGTGAGTTTCAAATGAACCCTAAGGCCCTGTTTATAGGTTTCCAAAAGTATTACGGTATTGACACGTGTCTAATGACTAGGCTTTTTGGATTGGTGATTCAACACCGAGGTGTCGTGATCCAGAGTGGTCTTGCAGTGTTAATATCACCATATGATGACAAGTGTTTTAGCTCTGTCTCTACAGATGACATGTGGAAGGTGGAAGTGACCAGCACGTGGTGGAAAGGTGATAAGGGTATAAGGGTCATTTCACACATGAAGGGTATTTTGGTAATTTCACACTATATATTTTGAATATTTCTTAGAGGTCCTTGAAAATATTTTATTTACAAAATGGCCCATTTTATATTTTTATTTTAGTCCTTAAAGTTTCATAAAATTATATTTTTTACCCCAAAACTTATTATTTGCCTTAAGATATGTCATAAGACTTCGATTTGATGCAATTTACAGTTTATTCTTCGTAATTAAAAATGGAGTTTGTTATATTGATAGCCAATAATACCACATATCTAATAATACAACATTTATAAGATAATAAGTAACACAAGAGTGTAAAAACAAACTATATAAAAGTGGGGTCATTACATCCCACCCTCCTTAAAAAAAGTTTGGTCCCCAAACTTACATTAATTTTCAAAAAGGTATGGATATCGCTCATTTATCTCATCTTCCCGCTCCCACGTTGCTTCTTCAACAGAATGATTCCGCCATAATACTTTAACTAGTGGAATAACCTTGGTTCGTAATATTTGATCTTTATGGTCCAAAATTTCCACTGGATGATCAATGTACAACAAATATTCTCTAACTTGAAGAGGCTCATGACTTAAGAGATGTTTTGGATCTGGGATATATTTCTTTATCATTGATACGTGAAACACATTATGTACACTAGAGAGTTACGGTGGTAAGGCTATTTTATACACAACAGCTCCTATCCTTTCAAGGATTTCAAAAGGTCCTATGTATCTTGGGCTCAACTTCCCTTTCTTCCCGAATCGTATTACTCCCTTTGCAGGCGATACTCACAAGAACACATAATCTCCTCTTTAGAATTCTAACTGTCGGTGTCGATTGTCAACATAACTCTTTTGACGGCTTTGAACGGTTCGAAGTCAGTCTTGTATTAATTTTACTTTCTCTGTTGTGATCTGAATCAATTCTGGTCCCAATAATTTTCTTTCCCCAACTTCTACCCAATATGTAGGGGAATGACACCTTCTACCATAGAGTGCCTCATACGGATCCATTTGAATACTTGCTTGATAGCTATTATTATATGCGAATTCCACTAATGGTAAATGATCATCCCAATTCTCTTTTAAATCAAGTGCACATACCCTAAGCATATCCTCTAAGGTTTGAATAGTTCTCTCTGATTGTCCATCTGTTTGAGGATGAAAAGCAGTGCTAAAATTCAATTTTTTTTCCATGGCTTCTTGTAGGCTTTTCCAGAAGCGAGACACAAATCTAGGGTCACGGTCCGAAACAATTGAAATTGGGGTTCCATGAAGCCTAATAATTTCCCACACATACAACTTAGCTAACTTCTCTAAAGAATGGGTAATCTTAATGGCAAGAAAATGAGCAGATTTAGTTAACCTATCAATAATTACCCAAATAGAGTCATTACCATTTGAACTCCTCGATAAACCTATCACAAAATCCACAGTAATATGTTCCCATTTCCACTCAGGGATAGGTAGGGGTTGTAGTAATCCTGATATCTTTTTATGTTCTGCCTTTACTTGTTGACAAATCAAACACTGAGATATAAATTCAGCTATCTCCCTCTTCATGTTATTCCACCAAAATACTTCTCAAAGATCCCTATACATTTTTGTACATCCGGGATGAAATGTGAATCTTGAGTAATGACTTTCCTCAAAAAATTTCCTTTTTAGTTGGGCATCACATGGCACACACACTCTATTTCCAAACCTCAATATATCATCTCGCATCGCAAATTCAGTTCTTTTACCCTCGATGACTTCTTCTCTAATCTTCTTCAGTTATGGGTTATTTACTTGTGCAATTTTGATCCTCTCCATCAACATGGGTTGTACCTGTAAGTTTGCAATTATTCCTCCTTTGCTATAGATACGTACATCTATTTCGATACTTCTCAAATCCCTTAACAGTGCTTCCTGGCTTGTAATAAGACATGCTAAATTTGGTGTAGACTTCCTACTTAAAGCATCGGCTACTACATTAGCTTTTCTCGGGTGATAGTGAATATTTACATCATAATCCTTCATCAATTATAACCACCTCCTTTATCTCATATTCAATTCTTTCTGAGTAAATATATACTTCAAACTCTTATGATCGGTATAAATCTCACAAGTCTCACCATACAAATAGTGCCTCCAAATCTTAAGAGCAAAAATTACAGCTGATAAATCTAGGTCATGGGTTTTCAACTGTCTCGAGGCCTAAGCTACTACTTTTCCATATTGCATTAGCACACATCCCAAACCATTTTTAGAAGCATCACTATAACTCACAAATCCCCCTGTCCCGAAATGAATAGTCAAAATTGGGGCAGTTACTAATCGATTCTTAAGTTCTTTAAAACTTTTCTCGACTTACTCAGACCATTCATATTTTACCTTATTTTGTGTTAAACTAGATAAAGGTTTGTCAATGCTAGAAAATCCTTCAACAAATCTTCAGTAATAACCTGTTAATCCAAGGAAACTAAGAATCTCACTCACATTAGTTGGTCTGGGCCAATCTAGTATAGCCTCAATCTTTTGAGGGTCAACTGACACTCCCTCTTTGGATATGACATGTCCTAGAAAAGAAACACAAGGCATCCAAAACTCACACCTCTTTAATTTTGCATATAATTTCTCTTTCCTAAGGATTTGTAATACCGTCTCTAAATGTTTTTAGTGTTCTTCAATACTTTTGGAATAAATAAGGATTTCATCAATGAAAACAACCACACACTGATCCAAATATTTCCTAAACACCCTATTCATCAATCCATAAAAGCGGCTGGTAAATTAGTTAGTCCAAATGGCATTACAAGAAATTCATAGTGACCATATCTAGTACGAAAAGCTGATTTTGAAATATCATCATCCTTAATCTTCAATTGATGATAGCCTGACCTAAGGTCAATCTTAGAGAATACTTGTGCACCTTCTAATTGATCAAACAAGTCATCTATACGAGGTAAGGGGTATTTATTCTTAATGGTTACCTTATTCAGTTCACGATAATCTATACATAGTCTCTTTCTCCCATCCTTTTTTTTCACAAATAACACTGGAGCACCCCAAGGCGATATACTTGGTCTGATAAAACCCTTGTCTAAAATGTCTTCTAATTGAACTTTTAACTCTCTTAATTCTAAAGGTGCCATATGATATGGTGGTTTTGAGATTGGTATAGTTCTAGGAATAAGGTCAATGGTAAATTCTATTTCTCTATTAGGAGGTAGACAGGGTAAATTATCAGGAAAAACATCCATAAATTTCTTAGCAATAGGAATATCTTCTAATCTAGTCTCTATCATCTCCAAACTAGTAACAGTTGCAAGAAATCCTTGACATCCCTTATTAAGAAAACTATAGGCTTTCATTGCAGAAATAATACACATCGGAGATATGATGCCAGTTCCTTCAAAACTAAATTTTGGTTGGTGAGGAATTTGGAAAGTAACACTCTTCTCAAAATAGCCTACCTTAGCATGATGTGATGCTAACCAATCCATCCCCAAAATGACTTCAAAATCTTTAATGTCTAAAACTATCAAATCAATAAATAGTTTATGACTATTAATATCTATGGGGAAAGCCTTGTATACTAATTTACCCATCAATAACTCACCCGAAGGAGTAGAAACATGTATGTTATGATTCAAGGGTTCAGGCAATTTATGAAAGCGATTTAATACATGTATAGATATGAACGAATGGGTTGAACCAGGATCTATCAAAGCTTTAAAATGATGTGCACATATAGAAAGTGTACCTCACACTACCGCATTAGAAGCTTGGGTATCAAAAAGTGCGAAAACTCTTGATCCTTCTTTGCACTTGAAGGCTTTATCGGAACCCTTGTTGGGTTTGGGGAGTTTTTATCTAATGTCCTTTATGTCCACATCTAAAACAAGCTCCTGAATCCTTATAACAAGGTCGTCCTCTATGCATCTTTCCACATTGCTGACATGTCTGGTTATTATACTGTTTGTTATCACTAGATCCCCCAACATTGGATGTGTTCCTAAAGAAATTTCTATTATTTGGGTTCTTTCCTTTTTGTTCCCCAAACTTCCTCTTTCCATCTCTAATTCGATTGTACTCCTCACCATCCCTCTCAGCTATTGTAGCCCTAGTCACGACATCAATAAATGATGTTAATTTCAGCATGGAAATTCGACTACGAATATTCAACCTTAACCCACGCTCAAACTTCTTCGCTCTTAAAACATCAGTTGCTACAACATGACATGCAAAACGGGATAACTCGATAAACTTTGCCTCATATTGACTAACCGTCATATTCCCTTGCACCAGACTCATGAAGTCAGCTGCCATTTCGTCTTTCACCATTTTCGGAAAATATTTCTCATAAAATATTACTAATAAATCATTCCAACCTATGTAAGTATTCCTTTCCCCGTGTATTCTCTTAGTCATTCTCCACCAATGTTCGGCCTCCCCTTCTAACATAAATGTTGCAAATGACACCCTTTGTTCATTGGTACACTTAAGAACATTGAGTATCTTTTCCATCTGCATCACCCAACTTTCTGCTTCGGTGGGGTTAGGAGTACCTTTAAAAGATGGAGGATTCAACTTCTTGAACTGTTCAATAGTACATCTACTTAGTTCAAGATTCTTTGGTACTCTATTGTTCACCTGCTGCTCCACAATCTTTGCCAGACTTTCAATTGCCTTGTATGCGCCTTTCAGTCCTTCTATACTCGAATCACTAGTTCCCATTGATGATCTTCTCTTGGTCATTTTCTACAGTCATGGCCAAACGTAAGATCTACTATACTATATCAATATTGAACACTAAAAGACCAATTATAAATAATATAACACATAGGGAGGGTTATCACATAAATTAGATTTTTAATACCATCTCCTAAGGATGGAAACATAGAATCTATAACATTCAAAACCTATGCCCAGTAGTCTACGGGTTCATAACCTATGCTCTGATACCACCTCTGTCACGACCCTGACCCAAAAATAGTAGGGAACGAGTGTCTTGACATGCCACCAAGGCATCCAATATTCTGGCCTAAAAATTTTTGTTTTAAAATATATGTAACGAAAGTATAATCACATGGTTATGAATCGTAAAATACTGAAAGTGAAGGAATTACATCATCAGAGATTTCTAAAGGGAACTTCATTTGTATTAAAATATCAAGGAGTTAAAATTTGACACAAAGAGCTAAACATGCTCTATCTAATTAAACAAACTTCTACTTAAGGTAACAAAAAGAGCTTTAAAAGCTAAATCTTCAACATAGTCCTTTTTCGTTCCATCCACGAACTTAATTATTTCCTGAAAAATGGTTATTTCTACAACGTCAGCTTAAAGCCGAATGAGATTCAATCTCCAGACATTCCAGGGTTTTTCAGAAAATTAATACCTATTCAATTTAGAACAGAAAGTATATACATAAAGATAGGAATTTCAAGTAATATATATAAAGTAGATGACAATATATATATTCAGAATAAACAGTTCAGAACAGAGCAGATAAAACAATTGAGCATATATCAATTATTCAGTTTTAGTGGCCATGTACACTCTAATACCCAGACAGATAGTGTTACGAAATGTTTCCACCCGGTAACATCATAGACAGATAATCATGATTTATGGAACAACGCCTTGTTTAGGGCACACCAGTGATAAACCAGCTGGGAAGGTACCACCCAAATATTTCCACCCGGTAGTCAAGGCCAACATAGTAATAGAGTTTCCATACGCCGAATTAATAATTTTAGAATTCAAATCAGATGTTTATATGGAGAGATATAAACATATAACAAACGACGTAAATCATCGGTATCAGATGCATTTTGAGAATAAAAGCATTTCACAAAATATACATAGTTTGCATTATATAATATAGTCAAAATGCGCAAGAAATTGCATAGAGTACTCACCTAAAATAGAGGTCAAAATTATAGATAACGAGTCTTCGATTGCACGTTAATCTACGAAATGAATTCTTTCTTAGAAATTATAGAACTCCTTCTTAAGATATTTCTCAAGCTTTCTATCACTCTTTCTTACTATAATTCTCAAGGAATTGGTGTGAGTTTCAAATGAACCCTAAGGCCCTATTTATAGGTTTCCAAAAGTATTACGGTATTGACACGTATCTAATGACTAGGATTTTTGGATTGGTGATTCAACACCGAGGTGTCGTGATCCAGAGTGGTCTTGCAGTGTTAATATCACCAAATGATGACAAGTGTTTTAGCTCTCTCTCTACAGATGACAGGTGGAAGGTGGAAGTGACCAGCACATGGTGGAAAGGTGATAAGGGTATAAGGGTCATTTCACACATGAAGGGTATTTTGGTAATTTCACACTATATATTTTGAATATTTAAGAGGTCCTTGAAAATATTTTATTTACAAAATGACCCTTTTTATATTTTTATTTTAGTCCTTAAACTTTCATAAAATTATATTTTCTACCCCAAAACTTATTATTTGCCTTAAGATTTGTCATAAGACTTCGATTTGATCCAATTTATAGTTGATTCTTCGTAATTAAAAATGGGGTTTGTTATATTGATAGCCAATAATACCACATATCTAATATTACAACATTTATAGGATAATAAGTAACACAAGAGTGTAAAAACAAACTATATAAAAGTGGACTCATTACATGAATAACATAAAAAGAAATACATCATGAATAGTAGAGTGTCTCAGAATACAATGCAAATAAATATGAATCTCGTCATTCTCAACAATCTCTTCTAGAGTCCTCTGTTAGGGTAAAATTTAATATATGGGCTTATATATAAAATAAATATGAATTATAGGCTATCAAATAAAAGTAAGCCAATTAAAGTGATTAATTTAAGTTTTGGGGCCTTACTAATGTATTATTAAATTGTGGGTTTTATTGTGTAGAGACAAGCGTAATTTCTATTTTTATGATGGGTCAGAATAGAAATATATGAAATATGAAAAGACACGATTGTGTTATAAATAGGGGCCATGGTCCCCAAATCACACAACACCAATCTTCTGATTCCCATTGTGAGAGAGAAATTTAGAGAGGAAATAAAAGTGTTGATCTGGAAGAGCATAAGACCTCAGACTCAGATATTTTAACTTTCTGTCATGGATTCAGGTACGCTTCCGCAAAATCAATATTTATATTTCTTGATAATTCAATATGAATGTTCCTGTTTGTGTGATAGTTTTCACAAAATAGAAATTAATCCATCATGTGGATCAGAGCTATTTCATGTTGAATTATTGAGAAAATATTAGGAAGGTATTGATATTAATTTTTGGCTGCAAATATTTTTTCAAAAAGGTTTAATATTTCAGAAAATTTTTGGATTGAGAAATATTCTCGTTTCATTACGATTCCAACGATATAAAATTCATAAAATTTGGACTAGCATTGATTTTATATAAAAGGTTGATTTGATGGTAGTGGAAGGTTAAAGGTTCGACTCTTGGTGTTTCATATTTAAGCCTCTTAAATGATGAAAATTATGAAGGATCTCAAGAGGTTTTGAACCCATGACCTTTCAAGTCTGGAGCCAAAGGGGTTTTGAACCAATGACCTTTCAAGTTGAATATTTAAATTCAAATTTTGGTGTATTTATATATATATTTCGAGATAAATTAATTTAAACAATATGTCACCAAAGTGACCTCTATTGTTCAAAAATAATTTTATTTCGAAATATAAAAAGAATTACTTGCATGTAATTTATGTGAATATTAATCGGCCCAAAGGAAGATTTTTTTTAACAAAATTACATGTGCCACTTTAATAATAAGCACGTGATAATTATTTAGTTTTACATATGAATAATAAATCGGCCCAAAGGAAGAATTATTATTCAATTTGTTCTTATTATCAGTGTTTGATTATTACGGCAAGATATGACTTACAAGTTAATATTTTTTCCAAAGATCAAATATTAATAGAGTGTCCGATATCTCAAAATGGGATTTGTCCTTTATTTGAATTTATTTTTGATTTAAGACTTATATGAGCTAGTTTTATTTGTTTATTGTTCTCTAATTCAGCTATTAGTTCTGCTTCCAACATTACTGCCAGTATTAATTCTATTCCCATGCTTAATGGCACAAACTTTAAGTCATGGCAAGAGAACCTTCATATAGTTCTCGCTGTCATGGATCTGGACCTTGCATTAAGGGTTCCTTCTCCTGCACCACTTACGGATAAAAGTTCCTCTGATGACAAAAAGGACTTTGAAAGGTGGGAGAAGTCAAATCGCATGTGTTTGATGATCTTAAAGAAGGCCATTCCAGAAGTATTCAGGGGCACAATATCGAAAACGATAAAGACAACCAAAGAGTTCCTAGAAGAAGTTAAGAACAGATTTGCCAAAATTGAAAAGACTGAAACAAGTACACTTTTGGCAAGTCTCATTTCAATGAAATATAAAGGTAATGGGAACATTAGGGAGTACATTATGGAAATGTGTCATCTCGCTTCAAAGTTAAGAGCACTTAAGCTTGATCTCTCTAAGGATTTGCTTATGCATTTGGTTCTAATATCTCTTCCCACATAATTCAGTCAATTCAAGGTGAGCTACAACTGCCAAAAGGAGACTTGGTCTCTTAATGAGCTCATCACACATTGTGTGCAAGAAGAGGAAAGACTGAAGCAAGATAAGACAGAAAGTGCTCATTTGGCTAGTACTTCCAAGAACAAGGGGAAGAAAAGAAAGAAGGATAAAGAAGCTGCAGTGGTTCCATATCCAAAGAAACAACATAAAGAAAAAATTGTTGATGGTTGTTTCTTCTGTGGAGCTGCGAGACATAGGAAGAAACAATGTACCAACTATCACGCTTGGCGTGTCAAGAAACATACACTCCTTAAACTAGTTTGTTCTGAGGTTAATTTGACTTCGATACCTAAACACACTTGGTGGATAGATTCTGGTGCAACCACTCACATCAGTGTGCATAGAAAGGGTTACCTGAGTTGCCGAAAGCCAAATGATGGTGAAAGATACATTTTTGTGGGCGATGGCAAAAAGGTTGAAGTTGAAGCAATTGGGATATTTAGTTTATTATTGAAGTCTAGTACTTATTTGGATTTAAATGAGACATTTATCGTACCGTCATTTAGACGGAATTTGGTTTCTATTTCTGTATTGGACAAATTTGGTTATACTTTTTCCTTTGGAAATAATAAATTTAGTCTTCTTCATAATTCAAATTTGGTTGGTACTGGTTCTTTATCTTATGTAGATAAACTTTGCATGCTTGATACTATTGCTTCATATCATGAAACCTTCCGATTAAGTACTCGAGGTATTAAAAGAAAATTAACCAATAAGAATTCTGCATCATTATGGCATAAGAGATTAGGTCACATCTCCTAAAGGAGAATTGAAAGACTTGTGTCAGATAGAATTCTAGATTCCCTTCATTTTTTAGATTTTAAAATTTGCAAAAATTGCATAAAGGGAAAACAGACAAACATAAGGAGATCTGGTGCTAATAGGGCTACAGACGTCTTAGAACTGATACATATAGATATTTGTGGGCCATTTCCTACGGTTTCATGGAATGGTCAACAATATTTTATCACATTCATAGACGATTTTTCACATTATGGCTACCTTTATCTCATCCATGAAAAGTCTCAATCTCTGGACGTGTTCAAGTCATTCAAGGCTGAAGTTGAAAATCAACTCAGCAAAAGGATTAAAAGCGTCAGATCTGATCGTGGTGGTTAATACTACGGTAGGTATGACGGTTTAGGTGAACAACGCCTAGGACCATTTGCTAAATTCCTAGAGGAGTGTGATATCGTCCCGCAGTACACCATGCCAGGTTCTCCAAGCATGAATGGTGTTGCTGAAAGGCAAAACATAACGCTTAAAGACATGGTAAGGAGTATGATCAGTTACTCTAAGTTACCAGATTTACTCTGGGGTGAAGCATTAAAGACTGCAGTGTATATCCTTAACAGAGTACCAACTAAAGTAACTGTTAAAACTCCTTTTGAACTTTGGGCAGGCAAGAAACCTAGTCTGAAGCACCTTCATATTTGGGGATGTCCAGTTGAAGCGAGGCCTTATAGGCCACATGAAAAGAAACTAGATTCCAGAACAGTTAGTTGCTATTTTATTGGATACTCTGAAAGATCTAGGGGTTACAAATTTTATGATCCTACTACCAAAATAATTTTTAAAACTGGAAATGCCCGGTTCTTTGAGGATGTTGAGTTTGCCGAGGGGGATAAGGTTAAGGATTTTGGTTTTGAAGAGGAATATGTTGATATTCCCACAGTTGTTATTAACATTGATCAGGATCCAATTCCTGACATTGTTCAAGAAGCAGATCCTAATCAAAATAATATCAGAGAATCTCCCTTTCTAGAAGAACAAACTCTACCACTTCCAGAACCTATGCCATTAAGGAGATCCACTAGAGAAAGAAGAAGTGTTGTGCCAGATGATTACATTGTCTTTCTCCAAGAACATGAGTTTGGCATTGGTGCGGTGGAAGATGATCCGATCACCTTCCGTCAAGCCATGGAAAGTTCTAAATCTCAAGAGTGGATTGATGCCATGAATGAGGAGATAAAGTCCATGAAGGACAATGATGTTTGGGATCTTCTCCCATTACCTGAAGGTAAAAAACCCATTGGTTGCAAATGGATATTTAAATCCAAGAGGGATTCGAAAGGTGATATGGAGAGATACAAAGCTCGTCTTGTCGCTAAAGGCTTTACATAGAAAAAAGGCATCGATTATAAAGAGATTTTCTCTCCGGTTTCATCGAAAGACTCTTTTAGGATAATAATGGCACTTGTGGCGCACTTTGACCTTGAGCTTCATCAGATGGATGTTAAAACTGCGTTTCTCAATGGTGACATTGATGAAACAATATATATGGTGCAACCAGAAAACTTTGTGTCGGGAGATGCAAAGAAAACAGTTTGCAAATTGAAGAAATCCATTTATAGGATTAAGCAAGCTTCTCGTCAATGGTATTACAAGTTTCATCAAGTTGTCATCTCGTTTGGTTTTGAGATGAATCTGGTTGATGATTGTATATACCACAAGTTCAGTGGGAGTAAGCATATTTACTTGGTTTTATATATTGATGACATTTTGCTTGCCACCAACGATATAGGTATGTTGCTCGAAACTAAGAGATTTCTTTCAAAGAAATTTGAGATGAAAGATATTGGTAACGCTTCTTTTGTGTTCGGTATACCATACACCGAGATCGCTCTCGGAGTACACTTAGTTTATCACAAAAGAGCTATATCGAGAAAGTTCTTAAAATATTTGGCATGCATGATTGTAAAATAGGTGACACCCCTGTAGCTAAAGGAGATAAATTTAGTCTCAGTCAATGTCCCAAGAATGATTTTGAGATTCGGGAGATGCAAAAGATTCCTTATGCGTCAGTAGTAGGAAGTCTTATGTATGCTCAAGTATGTACGCGTCCGGATATTGCGTACATTGTTGGCATGTTGGGAAGATACTTAAGTAATCCTGGAAAGGATCATTGGATAAAAACCAATCGATTCATGAGGCACTTACAGAGACCAAAAGACTACATGCTCACCTATCGGAAGTCAGAACAGTTAGAGATCATCGGATATTCTATCTCTGATTTTGTTGGATGCCAAGATAGCATGAAATCTACTTCAGATTATAACTACTTACTTGTTGGAGGTGATGTATCGTGGAAGAGTGTTAAGCAGTCTATTATAGCTTCTTCCACCATGGCAGCTGAGTTTGTAGCTTGTTATGAGGCGTCCAATCAAGGAATATGGTTACGAAATTTTATCACGGGGCTGCGTATTGTGGATGGCATTGAAAGACCACTTAAGTTATTTTGTGACAATAAATCCAATAACCACAGGAGTTCTACGAAGTCAAAGTTTATTGACATTAAGTTCCTGGTTGTAAAAGAAAGAGTTCAGAGTGGACTTATATCTATAGAGCACATTGGAACAAACTCCATGATTGTGGATCCGTTGACTAAGGGATTACCACCTAAGGTCTTTCATGAGTAAACTGCGCATATGGGTGTAATTTCTTTTCAGGATATGTTAGTTTAGTGGGATATTGTATTTTATATGCTTTCATAGACATATTTGATTTAATCGATATTGTATGGTTATTTACTGCAGTAAAGTATTAAGTTTATATTCACTCTGACTTTATATGGTTTGATCTCACTAAGGTTTAAGGAGGACCAGTTGGAAATAGGCATGTTAAGATCACATTGCATGAAATTTCCATGCTACACATCCACACTTGATCTTTGTCATTAGTTGCATTGATATATGTGATCATTGATGGGTCTACTTACGAAATATGTAATGACGATCGCTTTGATTCTATATTGGTGCAATTAATGGACAACATTGTTAAGATACATAAAATTTTGATAGCTAAAACTCATGAGCTCATAAAGTATAATTCAAATTTATAAAGTTACATATATATATAGCCCAAGTGGGAGATTGTTAGAGTAAAATTTAATATATGGGCTTATATATAAAATAAATATGAATTATAGGCTATCAAATAAAAGTAGGCCAATTAAAGTGATTAATTTAAGTTTTGGGGCCTTACTAATGTATTATTGAAGTGTGGATTTTATTGTGTAGAGACAAGCGTAATTTTTATTTTTATGATGGGTTAAAATAGAAATATTGAAAATATGAAAAGACACGATTGTGTTATAAGTAGGGGTCATGGTCCCCAGATTACACAACACCAATCTTCTGATTCCCATTGTCAGTGAGAAATTTAGAGAGGAAATAAAAGTGTTGATCTAGAAGAGCATAAGACCTCAGACTCAGATATTTTAACTTTCTGTCATGGATTCAGGTACGCTTCCGCAAAATCAATATTTATATTTCTTGATAATTCAATATGAATGTTCCTGTTTGTGTGATAGTTTTCACAAAATAGAAATTAATCCATCAATTGAGTGATAAAATCGTGTAGGCTTAATGAATGTTCCTTTTTCCTCTTTGTTATAAATCAATCTCTAAGACAATAGGTGATCAAATGCAAATGAGAGATAAAATGTAACGAATATTAATATATCGTTGACGAATACATTTTTTCGAAAGTGATAATAAAATTTTCAAAATATTTTGAAAAAAAGAATAATATTCAACACAAAGAGCTTCACTATTTTTTTCATGATATCAAAGATGCTTACAAATTAAAGCATTAATGTGTTATCTAGATCTAACCAACTTAATGGATAACGCAAAACACAAGAAAACCAAGGAGATCATTTCTCACTTTCCATGTTGTTGTGAGAGGTGGGTAAAATTTACAAATCCCAATCATTATCTCCTCCTAAAATGAAATTTGTCATAAAACCAATGAGATCTTTGATTTTCGACGATAAAAATTCACATATGGGTTCGTTGTAGACTTTTTGAGAAATTCACTTCAGCGAAGACATGCTTCACTGCACCAAGACCTCGACTATAATTGGTCAGAAACCTTCCTTGATAAAATCTTCCCATTGTTGATTTCGTTTGCGGCTAGCGAAATGAAACTTCACTTAAGTGAAAGCCTCGTTCACTAAAAAAACTTCCAACTATCTATATCTCATAATCAACCATATATTTTTGTCAAATGGAACTCCAACATTGCATCCATTGAAGCTTTGATTCACTACAACTAAAAATGGTTCCATTTCAAAATATGTCTAAGTTTTGGAAAATTCATTTTATACTTAAAAAGTATTATAGAATATAATGATGACAAATCTCCAAATACACAAAATTGATTTTGAAAATGATTTGAAAAAGTATTAATTTTCCTAACCAATGTAAGAACTAGGTAACTAAGTCTTTCTACTTTCATCCTAATTGCAATCATGTGACTTGTTAAATGAAGAGCCTACTTGAACTTTGATTTATCTTTCTGTAGCGAAAAAGACCAAAATACCCAAAGCGTTATTTTGGTTCACGAAATCAAGACAACTAAAGAAATTGAAGGCACATGAGTGTACTATAGTCTTACAATATCCCCTTTGTTATCTATTTGAAAGACACTGTCCTTTTTATGGGTTAATAAATTAAATTAATCTCAAAATAATAATTTCTAATTTTAATCTCGATTAATAATTTATTTTAGGTCAGTGTATTAAATCAATATGAATAAATTAAAATAGAATGAGTATGATACAAATTAAAAATATCATATTAATTTATTCCTAATTAAATTAATTAAGTGAGATTTTACAATTTAGTGAATTAATTAATTTGGTGCAAATTACGTATGATGTGGTAGCAATTAAAAATCTGAAAAATAAATGCGATCACACACACAAGATACATGGCATTTAAAGTGGAAACCTTTCGATAAAAAACACAAGCGCCCATCCCCAATGCCAAGTTCACTAATTCAAATGTTTACAAGATTTACAACAGGGACAAACACAACTTACAACCCAAATTTGATCGCAACTAAAAAAATATTGTCGTTTTAAACCTCTAACCTCCACGGTACCAACTTTATCAATCTCCACCATAACTTTGACTGATAGCCACGGCCATCAGGCCTCGTTATCCACCAATTTATGACTGGATGCATCTGCTTGAATCTCCACCATAACTTTGACCATACCTCACTAGTTTTGCAAACGTGTCTCTAATCTTAACCCATGACAATCGGCTAATGGATCTCCCTGGCCTCAACAAGCTTTGATCATTACTAAAACCATAACCTCCATGGATTTACATAGTCATTTGTGGGGATTATTTGATTTAAGAAAACACAAAATTGATCTTTATTTAGTTGTAAAAAAGTTTCTTAAATCATTAAAAGTAACCAAAATACGAAGCAATAGGCTTGGGATCTTTTTGAGGTTTAAATGCTCACAAAAAGGTTGTGCACACAAGTAAAAAGAGGTCTCAAACAATGTTGTACAAAGTTCTACTTTGTAGCAATTGGATATGAGAATCTAATAGTTTTGTGATAAGAAGACACTTCAAAAAGAGTTTTAAAGATATTAAATATGCGGGTCAAAGTTCAAGAGAGTTAGACCACTAAAACACATGGTTGCGAACCAAATGCAAAAGGCAACGAGCATAAATCGAGACCAATGGAGGTATAGCCGCAATCATGGCGTACATGATCGCACCATTTTGGTGCACATCCGTAGATGCCAAACCTTGCGACTTGGTTGTGGACTCCTCATGGGATCTAATGGTTGGCGCCTCTTTTTTAAGCTTGTATGAAAGCACCTATAGGTTTATTATTTTTAGGGATATTTTCAAGTGTCAAAAAAAGGATATCGCAAATATAGTTGTACACAAATACTTAAAAAAACTTAAAGCTCATTCATAAAATCTAAAAATTATTTTTAAATTTCGTTAAAGCTAAATTAATTTTATGTTTTAAAAATTAATTCTCTTATGTGTATTACCTATTATGTGAGTTGTTTATTGGAGTTTGATGGATGCTTTGATATCGCTTTGATGTTTCTTTGTCGTCGACGTAAAATTTGATCGTGTGGATGATCTCAAATCAATATGACACACCTAGGCTACGCTTTGTTAACACAGAATGACAACAATAGAACTTTGTTCTTAAACTATTTTATGACAAAGCACACAAAAATCAAAATTAAAAGGAAATGAAGGAAATATATCACCTGTGATACGACTCGCCCAGCCAAAGACATTAAATATAGAAATTACATCTACAAGAATTTTAAGACAACACAACACACTCAATTAACTTTTATGGAGTTATCTATCATGTTTTCTTGCACAATAGTAGACTACATCGTGAATTAAGGCATACCAAAAACATAAATATGCTAAGGTAGATAAAACATGATATAAACATCCACACAAAATCATATTTTGAATACTAACAATCTTGTGATTTAATCCACAAAAAATCTACTTTAAAACATTTAGCACGCGTAAAAAAGGTAACATATAAACTATAAACCCACAAAAGGTTTCTCCCCTATCTCAAATTTTTCCCTTCTTTTGTCAAGGAAAAGACAAATGAAATAAGTAAGGCATGATAATCAAGGTATAAAATAAAGATATTCACGGGATGGAATAAAAAATAAAGCTATAAGATTTAAAGCACGTGAGATAATAAAAATATCATACAACTATCTCTATACAAAATGATTTTTATAAGGATATACAAGCGTAGATATGCAATAAGAGAAAGAGTCTTAAACCACATTTTATAAGAAAAGATATAAGAAATTTTATGTCACTTATCAAATATCCTAATTCATGACATGTTCATAATCAAGAAAATACGTTACAAAAAAGTTTAATAACATGTAAGATGATTAACCCACAACATAAGATCATATCTCGTTCGTGTAAAACAAAATACAAAAAACACCACTGATAAATTAATACCAAATGAGAGCTCAATTAAGAAAATGAATCATAAAACAAATAATGCAAAGTTTCAACTCTAGTGAAATCTTCATCATCATTTACAAGCATTTTCAACTATGTATTTTCTCCCTCAACGAGAAATTTTCAAAACCTTTGGTCCCATATTTTTGTTGTTATTCCATTTTAAATAGATGTAAATCTTTGACACATCACCTATGGTTGAAAATTATTTTACATGCGATAGCTTTCACTTCAAGTAAGGTAAGTTGATCTTTCCATAAATGGTAGATATCACGCTACCAAAGACGCAGACCTTCCCATATCCTCCCATGATTTTTCAATATAGCATAAGATTTTTAAACTTTTTTCCAAATCATGAAATATAACATCTCACATGCACATTTTCAAGGAGTTTAGGCACTCTTTCACTGGTCTAAAGAAACTTTAAGTAGTTTATAAAACACAAATCTTTCCCATTCCTTATTAAGTGGCATTTATTCACTTTGTAGTGCGGTGTAAAGTGCAATATAATATGATCATGTATTCTCAATAAAATATCTCAAAGTTTATAATATTCAAAAATCAAAGTCGCCGAAGGGGGTATATATATATATGTCCTTAAAGTACCGAAAAACAAAAGTGAGAGGTGGGAAACAAAAACCTCCCCCCCCCCCCCAACCTTACTACCTCAAAAACAAGCCATGATACATATGATTAAAATCCCATCCCCATATCCATCTCCTCCAAAAAAAAATAATAAGCTCGGAATATTCGTATGTGCCTCCTCCTTGAGCCATACTTGAAAAGTTCTCAAAAGAGAGTATAGAAGTCTTATTGAATCGATCTCATATCCCTCAAAACATCTCCTATTACTCTCTCTCCAAATCGTACAAAAAATACATAAAAGGGGCCATTCTGCACACAGGACCTAACTCCCTCTCCTCCCTACAAAGCCCCAGGTTGGCATCTCCTCTCAAATCGATTCGGCTCCCTCACACTTCACTCTAAAGATGGAATAAATGATCTCTCAGAGTCCTCTAGCCACCTAGAAATGCAATAACAAGTGATTAGTCGCTTCTTCAGCATTTGTGCACATTCAATACCTACTATCCATGTGTCTACCTCTCTTCTTTAACCCGTCCATCGTCATAATATTTTGTCTCACTGTTGTCCATGTAAAAAAATCAACTTTTGGTGGAGTTCGAGTACACCAAATGCTCCTCTAAAGGAACTCAAACCCCCCCACACCACCACTAATGACAAAAATAGCATAGTAATTTCTCACCGAGAATTATCCTTTCTTGCTCCCCCTCCACCATACACGGACCATTCCTGCCCATGGAAAACCCTTCTCCCCTAACCAGTCAAACTTATCCTCCACCTCCTTCAACTCCTGGTCCCTTAGTTCCCTTCTGAACGGAGGGTTCCATCCAATCCTATCCCTATCCCTCCATATATGTTGAGCTATCGGCTCGTCCCTTTCATTTGATATATGGTATAACCCAAAAAATATCTCCTCTAAAGGACCATATTCCCCCTATTGCCCAGAAAAATACCCAAGAGGGGGGTGAATTGGGATTTTGCAAAATTTTTTGACTAAATTAATATTTTAAGAAATTATTTAATTTAAAAGAACTTAGCTAATTTTTAAAGTAACAAATATTGAATAGAAGCAAAATAAAAGAAGTGCCTATAAAGTAAGAAAGTTTATTTCAATTTATGTAAGCCTATAAATAAATAAATAATTTTTGCAATTTAAATTTATTTATTATTCTGAAAGTAATTATTCACTTTAAAAATAATTTTTTAGGTTGCAAAAAAATTTAACCAAAATCACAATTAATTAATTTTGCAAATTGAATGCTTTTAAGAAAAATTTAACAGACACAAATAAATGAGAAAATAAGGGCAAAAAATAAATGTCAGAAAATTTTAACGTGGTTCGGCCAAAAATGCGGCCTACGTACACACGCCCAGAGCTTCCTTCTTCCTCGCCTCACTAAATCGTGATCCACTTGATGGGTAAGATCAAACCACCACGTGCACCCAAGCAATTGTAAACAACCTACTTACAAAACTTTTGAAGCTAAAAAATGAGCTTCGGAATTCACAACAAATGAGGTCGAATTATTGAATGTTTACACTCTGAGAAAATAGAAATTTAGATCTTGAGTATTTCTCTTGAAAATCGGAGAATGTCTTGCACTTTGTTCTTATTAATTGGTACACTCTTTCGGTTCTTGTTCAGTTTGAGTTGCTTTTATAAATTTCAGATCATGTGTCATTGCTTCAAGTGATTTCTAGTCTTCAATTTGTAGATGCCAAAATAAAGATGATCGTTCCGAATAGGAACGTGGACTGAGTTCTTCTCCAAGAAGAGTAGCCTGAGAAGAATGAGAATAAATTAATAAGGATTGTTCCGAAGATTAGCATTTTTTGTAATACCCCGTATTTTTTTGGAAGAAAATAAAATTTAATAAGGATTAAATTAATTCGGTGAAATTAGATAAACTGGGTTGTGAAACATTAGACTCAGTATTATTTATAAATTTTACAATTGGAATTTCATGATTTGAGAATAAATCAAAAGGGGTTTCTATTTTTTAAATAGAAAGCATTTACATGTGACACGTTACAATTAAAATATATTTTTGGATAAAAATATTTTGGGACAGACTTTGAGAGGTATTACGGGCTCGTTCGGGCATTTTAGACCCTTAGGAATAGTCTCGGGGTATATATATATGAGTTGGATAGTTATTGGGCTGATTAGATTATGTATTTGGGCTCATTTGGGGGGTCCAAAGTTGTGGCATAACGCCCAACTCGGGATTTGGAGATTAAAAATGTTTATTAAGGGTTAATTCATCCATGGAGAGTCATATCCAGGAAGCCTAAATACACCCACCCAAGAGGAGGAGAAAGAACACACTAGGAGGAGGAAAAAAATCTTCTCTAAACAATCTCAAGCAAGGATTCTCTTATCTTTTTTTTTCTTTTTTTTTTTTTTTGGAAAAATATAATAGATTTATTAGAGATAAGGGTAGGGAAAAGCCCCCCACCAGTGGCTTACATAAAAAATGGATCAATGTGAGCTCCTATAAGCGACAAAGCCTCTATAATATCCATACAATATCTAGATTTTATGCCTAGAATAGGAAAATTCCTAAATGCCATCTTAATCTCCCCACAAATCAGAATAAGTATAGAAGACTCTTTCATTGGGACACCCTCATACATGCTTTTGTTTCTTGCGCACCATAAATGCCAACAAATGTAGGCTGGTATAGTCCGACAAAGAATTCCTCTAACCTTATCACCTTTAGAATTCATCCACCAATACATTAGATTACCACTAAAGTTTGAAGAGCTAAACTTTAGACCAATAATATTGTAGAACCGACGCCAAATATTTTGAGCGATAGGACTCCCCCAGAAAAGATGGTCTTTGTCTTCTTCACAAGCCTTTATACAGCATCTGCATTTCGAGGCAAGAGGAATATGAATTCTTTTAATGTTCTCATCAATTGCAATCCCTTTGTGAAGTAACCGCCACATGAAGACTGAAATTTTTTGGGAAATCCTTTTATCCCAAATTAGAGAAAAGGATCTTTGAATACAACCCTTATCTCTCACCAAGTGCCAAGCTGATTTAATTGAAAATTCCCCTTCTTTTGACAAGAGCCATTTTCCTGAATTTATTTCAAAATTTTCAAAAAAATCCTCCCAATTATTTTGCATTCTCTTCCATACCTGAGAAGATGCAGAAATTTTACCTCTGAAATTTTGAGCTTCCAGTTTTTTGTATTTGGCATGCATGAATCGGGACCATAAAGAGTTGGAATTAAAAAATTTCCACCATAAATTATGAGCATAAGCAAGAGCAAGATCAGTCATTGATCTGAGATTCAGGCCTCCTTCTTCCTTTGTTGTGCAAATGTCCTTCCATTTCACCCAATGGTATTTCGTCTTATCTTCCTGTTTACCCCATAGAAATCGGCCTAATAATCTGTTGATGTGATTGAGAACATTTATTGGAGGATTAATTGCCGCTAGAAGATGAAGATGCATAGATTCTGCCACTGATTTGATTAGAGTAATCCTCCCCGCTTGAGATATACTCTGATGATTCCAGTAATTTAGCTTCCCAACCAGCTTGTCAATAAAAATGGTGAAGTATGATTTCTTTTTCCTGCCTGCAAATAAAGGAATCCCCAAATAAATGATTGGGAGTTTTCTGCAATTGAAACCTGTGACCTCTTCCACTCTTTTCCTTGTGCCACGAGATTCATTACCCGCCACATAGAATGATGTCTTGTTGCAATTTACCACTTGACCCGAATGCTTTTCATATTCTTTCAAAAATTTCATGAATTTCTTTAGGGAACGACTGTCACCATTTGCAAAGATAAGAGTGTCATCTGCAAAAGAAAGACAAGAGATAATTGGGCAACCCCTGTTTAGAGCAAAATGATTCATTTTTCCACTATCCATCATTTTTTGGATACCACGATTCAGAACTTCCGAGGCTAAGACGAATAGCGCTGGCGATAGAGGGTCTCCTTGTCTCACCCCATTTTTTGATTTAAAGAAACCACAAGCCTTCCCATTAACTACTATGGAGTACCAACAATTTGAGATCAATCTCCAAATTAAGTCTATCACTGTTTCTGAGAAGCCAAATCTTCTAAGCGTTTTGATGATGAACAACCATGATATTCTATCGTACGCTTTCGACATATCCAGCTTAAAGATAAGATTTGGTCCCCTCGCTTTTTTTTTAAATGATGACATAAGCTCTTGAGCTAAAAGAACATTTTCTAATATTGAGCGAACTTTGATAAAACCTGATTGAGCTGGAGATATAATATTAGGTAAAATATGCCCAAATCTTTTCGCAAAAATTTTGGAAATAATTTTAGATGAATAGTTGCAAAGGCTGATAGGCCGAAGATCACCACAAGATTTAGGATTGTCAGTTTTTGGGATTAATACCACGTTCGTTGAAGTCCAACTAACTGGTAATTCAGCTCCAACAAAAAAGGATCCTATAGCCTTGTGTAGATCATATTTAATAATATCCCAGCAAACGATAAAAAAAATACCGTTGAATCCATCTGGACCTGCTGCCCCATCTTTGTTCATGTCACCTATCGCCTCGTGTATTTCTTGCAAAGATGGAATATTACTGATCATCTCGTTATCTTCTGGTTGCACCATATTGGGAATGCATTCCCAGATATCTTCGGACCCAATATCATTAGCTCTACTGCTGCTATACCCTTGTTGCCTCGGAATAGCTGAATTGTACCGAGGCTGCCCAGACGCACTAGTGGAAGCTTCCGTTCCAGCGTGTTGGAGCAGCCCTGAGCTGCCATTATCCCTTCCGCTGTCAACTGTTCCGTCCAGCCTAAGAAGTTGTTGGAACGATGTCATGATTTCCTGCTCGACCTCTTGATCATCAGTTAACCACTGCCCTTGAGTATTCAGAATTCTGGAAATGTTAAGCTTGTCCCTTTTCTTTCTCGTGACTGCATGGAAAAACTTCGAGTTTGCGTCCCCTTCTTTGGCCCATCTAGCTCTAGACTTTTGCTTCCAGTACTCCTCTTCTCTTTTTAGAGCTGTTAGATAATCCTCTTGAGTTCTGTGGTATTTAATCCGGTTTTCTAAAGAAGGGTTTGCATCAAATTCCATCTCCACCTCTAACATATCATCTTCTGCCTTTCTAGCTGTTTGAAAAATATCACCGAATGTACTTCTCGACCATATTTTGACAAAGGATTTAACCCTTTTAAGTTTCTCCGCAAAAACATTTAATGGTCTACCCTTGACATCATGATTCCATGCTTGCTCCACCACCTTCAGAAATTCTTCATTCTTATGCCAAAATGACAGAAATTTGAAAGGTTTGAGATTGGTGTTGTTTTCGACATTAATTTTGAGGAGAAGAGGACTATGATCCGATTTAGTTCTATTGAGATGTTCCACCGAACTAATAAAATTCCCATTCATCCATTCTGTATTACCCACCACTCTATCAAGTCGAGCCCAAATCCGATCAATACCTTCGCGATTATTACACCAAGTAAACCGGGAGCCTTTGAACTTAATTTCTTGTAACCCTACATTTAATAGAGACAAGTTAAAGTCCATCACCCCTTCCCAATTTATATTATTCCCTCCAATTTTTTCATCATTCGAGGCCACTATATTAAAATCTCCTCCCACTACCCATTTCATATCTCCCAGGTTAGATAGAAATTCAAGATCATCCCACAAAGACATCCTCTCAATCCTCTCAATTTGTGATATTCTTATATAAATATTAACTCCACGCTTAGATTTAAAGTTGAATCATGTTTTGAGACTGCACAATTTGAGATATTTAAATTAGTGTAAAATTAGATGATTAATACATGATTTATGTGTAGATCCATAATCCTTTGTATTGAATATATATACATGTGATTTAAATTGAGGAATTATTTGAAAGACATATTGTAGGAATCTTTTAACAAATTTGAAAGTTAATGGGGTAAAATAAAAAGAAATCGTGAAAATCCACTTTGATGTTTACTGTTGGGATAATAAAAATCGATATGGTATTTTGATTTATAATTGGGAGAATCCAAGTTATAATTATAGACTGATAATTAAGGTTATTCAACTGGAAAATTGAATCCAAACTATCAGGAAATCGCGTAGGAGAGGCCATGATAATCCAACCCAACTGTTTTACTTTTCGATTAGAGATAAATGTTTAATGTGAAATTGGAGATTTGGAAGACTTTGAAATCATTGGGAGTTAACATAGACTAGTTTTGGGTTTGAGTTTTAAAACTGAGATGAACGAGAATGGTAGAAAACCAAAGTCGCAACGAAGAAGAAGAGGGCTAGAAAAACTTGGGGTTGAAAGACTTGGGGTATCGTTCGAATGACAGTGGAAGTCGTTCAAATGACCTAGGATGTCTTCCGAACGACGAGGTATAATTTTTGACACTTTCGTCCTTTTGTGGAGTTCCTACTATTCTTCTTTTGGGGATATTTTTGGATTAAATTAGTGCAAATGTTAAAGGGAGGTTATACCCCGGATATGAGAGATGGGTATTACGGGATATTAAATTTAAAAGTGTGTCAACTTATTTACGGGAATTTATGAGATAAATTCTAAAAGGTTATGATACAGGTCAAGCGAGTGAGTCCCAGCATTTTGTTTGAGTGACACCGTTCTAATAATTTAATTAATGTGTAACTAATTAAATTAAGAGTCGGAGAAATTGACTCTGGTATTAAGGACTAGTGCTACGGGAGTTAGGCACGGGGTAACCGGTTTAATTTATTATATATAATAAATTATCAAATATCGAATTTATTAAAGGACATTTGACCTAATAGTGAGATTGTTTGTGTAATGAATTTCGAAGGGTGAAGATACTGACCGAATGAGTGAGTCTGGGTAATGTAGTTGGGTAATACTACTTAACCATATTAGAGGATTCCTTATATATGTACATTTAACCCTTTTCACGTTAGTTGACTCCTTATATATGTACATATAAACCTTATTGAAAACGTATCAAAAAGCGAATAATTATTAATAATCTGGAATGATTGAAGTTTGAGTCAAGAGGACAACATGCTAAGATTATTAAATGTATGGTTAAGGGTAGTTGGGAATAACTATAACTATAATCGTGTTGGTAAGGTTAGTTTGGGAATAACTATACCTATAATGTCGTGGAAAGGTTAGTTTGGGAAAAACTGTGCCTTTATATTTAAAGAGAAAAAAATGATAAAGTAAATGTGATTTTGAGTCTAGAAAGGCAAGGTATGAGACTTAATATTTAATCAGAAGCTAGTCCTAGGATAATGACTTAAAATGAGTTATGGAATAATTGACAAAGATGTTATAGTTAAGCCAAGAAGGTTATATTTTACATGGATTGAGATTTCCTTGGATTAAAGTAGTTATGGAGTAACTACTTATAGATATTGGATATAATATGTATCATATTATTCTGTGTGATACCAGTGTTCTTGGACTGTCATATCGGCTTGGGAGTTCGTGCGTTTGGATCGGGTACCACATGTCGGCACAAGTGTGTTTGGCGATTATGTAGGTCATATAGGTACTACGTGAAGGCGCCACCTACAGGAAGGTAGGTGTTGACCCTAACCCAACCTATGTCACCGCTTGGTATGGGCCGTCAATAGGTATCCTACGTAGGAATCGTCCCTGGATTATATGTGTTTTGTGATGTCCGCTTAGGATAAAATATTCCTTTGGACTTGCCGATAAAGCACGAATGAGACACCAACGATAGATGCCTTTGTGTATCGCATATATATATATATATATATATATATATATATATATATATATATATATACACACACACACACACACACACACACACACACATTTTGGTGTACCTTATTTGGGAATGTGCCCTCTTAGTCTAAAGATGTAGACAAGGCTTAATGATAATAAAGTCAGATTAATAAAATGATGTAGATATTTAAGGACGAAGATGAGTCCTAATGAATAATGTGGTAGACAAATTTAAATGAGAATAATAATTGAGTAGTCTAGGGAAGTACACAATAATTAAAGTGAATGAATAATGAGGTAGTCCAAATATTAATGAGAATAATAATTTGGTAATCTAAGAGAATGAAACTAATAGTCTAACGGGATAGGCAACAAGGAATATGAATTAAATCATTAAATGGTCTGAGGAGATAGACTAGGGCTATGGAATATTATGACGTAAGAATATGTACTGAGTTTATGTAAGTTGTAGTCAACTTTATGGAATCCATTCGGGGATTAGGATATTAGATATGAGTAACCACTTTTAGTTAATTCATAGCTAGATGGCTTATTCTTTATATGATAATTAAATATTGGAAGTTATAATTGACATTTTGATTGAGGATACGAGTAGGACTGCATCCAGATGAGAGGTGACGTACTCGTTACATGTGAGCGTTGATGAACAGACGTGAAGTATGAGTTAGTTACAAATTGCATATTTATTGGTGAAGAATCCTCCCAACTCTAGGGCTCTGACCCAAAATATAAATATCCCCCCCAGGTATTCTTAATGACAGGGATAGCTGGACTGACGATGTATCATACTTGCAGTTGCATTAGACGTGGTGAATTTCGCTCCATTGATTCTAGTATATGTTGTACTTCATCTTTTTATCATTTTATTTCATACGAAAAATTATACGGGCATAAGCAGGTGTTTATTATAGTAGTTTACTTATTTTACATTATGGACATTATGTGACAATTCAGCTTTTATTGTTATGGATTAAATCAAATTTTATTCAGATGTTTTTATTAATTGTGGATTTTGGTATGTGTAATAAAGAATTTTTTTTCTTTCTTCAGTGCAAAGAATGGTATAAATTGTTAATAAGACCCATCTTCGGCATACTGAGCCTAGTCGACCTTCATGTGAGAAAATGGGGGATGTTACAGTTTTTATCAGAGCACGGCTCTAGTGTCCTTAGGATCTGTGTTTGAGTTTGTTGTGTCATGCGTTGTGTCCTTTTATGTAGAGCCCTATGATTAGGAATCATTGTATTCTTCGCGATTGGTTACTACCCGTTCGGGTAAAGAGTTAGTTTTGGAGAGAGAACCATAGAGACCTTTGTGTGGGTCATTTGATAGAATTTTGAGGAGTTCGAGAAATTTAGTGCCCAATAATATAATGGATGACATTTAGAGAATGTAATACCCCGTATTTTTATGCTATATTAATTTGGGGATTTATAACATTTAACGTGAATGATTTATTTAATAAAAATTCAGAAATTAATTATGTTATAATTATTAACGTGACGAGAGTTAGTAATTATGGGAAATTTGTTGAATATTACTAATGAGCAAAGTAATATACTATATTGGTTATATTGAATGTCATGAGTGAATTAAATGACAATTTCGGAAAACTAAGTCGGGACGTGCCCGTGTCACGTCGGGACTAATTTTTTTAAATAAAAAGTGAATATTTTATAAGTTGTTCGTATGGTCGTTTTGAGTGCGCCAACGCGACCGGAAGGGTCGAGATAGTCAAAAATGTGTACCCGGGGGTTTAGTTTGGGTCTCGGGGTGTTTTTAGGCCTAATTGGTACCCCGGGAGCGCAATTTAGTCATTTCACCTTTTGGGGTAATTAAACCCACGAAATTCAGCAACCTATATCAGCCATTTAGGTTAGCTTTTAGGGTTAGAATATTCAGAACACAAGTGACGACCATTGGAGAAGAGAGGAGAGAGCTCCAAGGCAATCCAAGGCCAAAAAGTCATCGGTTTGCACCGCCGCCACCACCAACGCGTAGATCGCGAGAATGGGAACGCAACCACACCGGATTCATCTGCAAACCAGACTTCTGAAAATCCCAGGCAAGTATTTAACTTGCGTATTTTCGTTAGTGCAACCTCATATTAATTTAGGATTGATTAGAGATGGAAACTATGGAAGAAAACCCAATTTATGTTAGGAAAATGCATGTAGTTTTGATTATATGGAAATTCTGGAACCCTTGCCATGTAGAGGAATATAACCCATGAAATTTTGATGATATATGAGAAGGAATTTCTGGTAAAAACAGATTAGAACCTTGATTAAGAAAAACTCTAGGGTTCTTGATGATTAGATGGGATTTTGGATTAATTATCCATGTTGAATGTTAGATATACACATGCTTTACGTTGAAAGCATCTGGTATATTGTTATAATGATAGTAGTAGGATTTTTGGGACGTTTAGAATGGAAAAACATGGTTTTGGATGAAGAAATTTGGTAGAAACCCGTAACTGCATTTCTGCAGAATTTTCGCAGACCTGCTTGATCGATCGATCGAGCCTAGAGCTTCGATCGATCGAAGGTTCGATCGATCGAGCCCCAAACCTCGATCGATCGACCCCTCCTGGCAGACTACTATTTCCCTTTGTAAATGATTTAAAAATTGAATTGTCATGATATAACTCTTGGGCATTCTTAGTATAATGATTTGGGAGACATAGAGGACCAGTAGGGTGTATAAATAAATGTTGGGATCATTAATATTCGACGAGAATGGTATTTATGGGAAGTTTACTTTAGGGTTAGTAAATTGATTATGTTAAAATGTGAGGCGCGTAAGAGATTTACGATGAAACGTAAATGTGACACCTACTGAATTTTCCGCTTGGAAGAATATAGTCCACGAGTGTCACGAAATAAGTGAGAAAACCCTTCGAGTTAAGGTTAGAGATGAAACCTTATACGTAATACTAATAATGTGAAATTAAGGATAAATGTTGTAATTATGGGTAACGAGAGGAACCTATATTAATATGATAAAAGTGGTATATTTATATGATTGTGTGTACATATATTATATACATGTGAAAAACATACCGCGCTACTTGATATCCTTGAGGTTACCGCGCTGGGACAGTCTTATCTCGATGGGACCTTTATGGGGGATATTGACTTGTACCCTAGAAGATAAATATCCTTGGTACAGGCTATCGAATTGATAGTTCAGACGGTCCTAAGAGACCCGAGTATGTGCCATCCTCTTAGAGACTTGGAATCTATGCTTCGCCTCGATATTATTTGCGTATGTGTTAATACAGTTCGAGAGTGATTCCAAACTTGTATTCCCCTCGATATGAGTGGTATGGGGTTTGTATAGTAGAAGTATGCACGCACCATAGTTTTATGTGGGGTGCTGTTATTTTATATATATTATGCGAGTAGTTAATATATATATAAGATTTGGAAATTTGAAACTGCCTACTGTGATTTGATAAGTAGGACATGGTTGATGACTCGTATAGTAAATACTTATTTTGTGAAAGTATAAAATGTCACTGGAAAACTTTATAAATTAATAAAAGTTAAAACGAGAGTTGTGTTGCTAATTGGAAGTATTCTTTCTAAACAATAATATTGTTCGGTTTTGAAATCTTATGAATAAGTTAAGATACGCTAAATTATTGGGAAGGTTAGTATGATAAAATGATAAGATAAACCCGTGGGAAGGTTAGTGCGATATGTGTGCACATTAGAAGAGAGGTGAGTATTTCTCAAGAGAGTGACGCTCTAATATGTTGTTGCATTGGCCTGTATCAATTTAAATACTTGCTAAACGTATTTCAAAAATCAAACACACTTTTGGGCTCTGACCCGTCTCTTTTTCTCTCTCTCTCTTGTATATATATGTATATATTTCAGGTGCCCAGCCACAGAGGCGTCTTGCTTAGGATCCCTTGAGAGGAACGTGCTGCAGCTTAGGTGGGAGTTGCAGGTCACTTGCGTAGACGGCTTCCTTTATTGACTCCACTTCTAGCATTCTCATCTATTGGGCATGTGTCGCCCTTTCCATTATTTCATTATTGTTGGGATATTTGTATTTCAGTTATTTCCAGTATTGTTACTATGGGTTTTATTCAGTTTGGATTTGTGACTTTAGTTTTCGTATGTGGACATTCGATTGACGAATGTATTATATTCATTGGATTTTGTGTTCGAGGTTTTGTGATGTGATTCTTAATTGTTGGAATGTTGTTAATAAAATAAATAAATCTTTTTCTTTAAATAAAATTTGGAAAGTTATGTATGAAAATGTTTTGACACGTAGCTTAATTATTTAGGGTGTTAAATTGGAAAATTATTTTTATCGACAGTGATGCTGAGAATGAACCAACTGTTTACCTTGATTTAATTTAATAAAGGAGTGATCGTCCGGTATTTAATTAGGAGGGGTGTCACAGGTGGTATCAGAGCATCAGGTTCTAGTGTCCATAGGATCTGTACAGCTTATCTCGCTTTCAGCTTAACGTTATTGCTATAGAGCCCTATTTTTAGGATTGCTGTATTCTTGCTTTTACGTTTAAGTCTTCAGCTAGACTAATAAACTTGTTCACGTTTCAGATGCCTCCGAGACGTGCTCCGAAAGATAGGCGTGCCCAAGCCGAGCAGCCAGCAGCTCCGGCACCAGGCACAATGAATGCAAACGAAGTAGCCGCCATTGTTGCTCAGGCGGTGAATGCCGCAATAGCGGTGATTCAGCAGGCTCCACCCCAGGTTCAGGCAGTAGCGCCAGTACCAGCACAACTTCCATCTGCATGGGAGAGGGTTCGAGATGCTTTTCAGAAAGCGCATCCCCCTGAGTTTTCTGGTAGCTCCGATATTGTTACAGTTAGCCAATGGAAGAAGGACATCCAGTGGCATCTCCGTATGTATGAGTGCACTGATGTGCAAAAGCAGTTATTGGCTTCCTTTAAGACGGTGGGAGCCGCCTTACAGTGGTGGGAGTCCACTACTACTTTGGAGGAGAGGGACACGATCCCTATTCAGTTGTTCTGGGAGCAGTTTGACCGCAAATATTTTCCACCCGCAGTGCAGACTGAGATGAGGCAGAAATTACTAAATTTGAAGTAGGAGAACCTTACTGTAGCTGAGTATGAGGAGGAATTCACGAGACTTCTCACCATTGTGCCAGATGAGGCTCCTACTGAAAGCAAGAAGATTATGTTGTTTGTCGACGGGTTAGCTTGGAGGATCCGTCAACACCTTATTTGGGAACCTATCCCTGAGTACGTTCACTGATGTACTCAATACCGCATTGTTACATTGCCAGGATCACCGCTTCCATCTTCAGGGAAGCAAGAGAGCAGGAGAGTCCAGCCAGCAGGGCAGGGCCGGGGGTAATAGTGTCGGTGGGGCACCATCTCAAGGACAGACTCGTCAGCACGAGCAGAGTTCCCATAAGGGGGACCCTGCTAAGCGATTCCGTTCAGGTGATTCTAGGCAGGGATTCGGGGGTTTCAGGCAGGGCCATCAGGGCCAGCCTAATCAGCAGGGCCAGCAGGGCCAACACCGACCGCAGGGACAGCAGCAGGGCCAGCAGGGCCAACAGCGTGCACATCAGGGCCAACAGGGCCAGTGGCGTGGAGGTAACGGCCAACAGGGCCGTGGACAGCAGGTTCATAGGGTAGGTAACTTCAAAGACCGATGCTTTGGGTGCGGTAAACATGGCCATAGGCGCCAGGATTGCCCAGAGGGAGATAGGGCCCCACAGCAGCAGGGAGCCTGTAATGAGCCGCAGAGACCACTTTTTCCACCTGCCCTCCCAGGTGCCAGCCCTACCAGCCATTCCAGCAGCTCCAGTGTAGCAGGGGCAATTACAGTATGGACGTGTCTATAACGTCCACCAGGCAGCAGCTCCATAGGCACCGCTCGCGATTGAGGGTATGTTTCCTATCCATGGTACTATGGGTCGGGTTTTGTTTGATACGGGGGCAACACATTGTTTTATAGCTACACATTTTGCGAAGTCCTTAGGGTTGTTAGCCACATCAGAGAGCACCGTGACGTTTGTAGACTCACCACTGGGGAGTGGGTCCCTTATTTTCTTTATATGCCGAGGAGTGGGGGTAGAGATTGGTAGCTTGGTATTACCTGCAGACATGTTAGTCTTAGACATGCACGAGCATGATGTGATTCTTGGTATGGATTGGCTCGCAGCTTACAGAGCCATGATTGATTGCTTCGGTGGGAGCATTATTTTTGCCATTCCGGGGCAAGAGACGTTTGTAGTGGCGATGCCTCGCCCAGAGGGAGGTTCGACCGCTCATTTGTATTACATAGAGGAGGATACCTCTAAGGAGGTTGTGATTCCCTTAGATTCGATCCCAGTTGTCAGGGACTATTCCGATGTGTTTCAAGAGATACCAGGCCTACCCCCCAGTTGAGAGATAGACTTTGTTATAGATTTATTGCCAGATACGAGACCTATAGCACGCGTACCATACCGTATGGCTCCGGCAGAGATGCGAGAGCTACGGGATCAGATAGAGCAGCTGTTAGGTCAGGGCTTCATTCGCAGGAGTACCTCACCTTGGGGCGCTCCAGTTTTGTTTGTGAAAAAGAGAGATGGTTCACTGAGATTGTGTGTGGACTACCGGGAGATGAACAAGGTCACGATACGGAATAAGTATCCGTTGCCTCGAATTGATGACCTGTTCCACCAGTTGAGGGGAACAACTTTCTTTTCGAAGATAGATCTGAGGTCGGGGTACCATCAGTTACGTATTAGAGAGCATGATGTTTCAAAGACTGCCTTCTTGTCGAGATATGGGTCCTATGAGTTCAGGGTGATGCCGTTCGGACTCACAAATGCTCCAGCCATTTTCATGGACTTGATGAACCGAGTATTCAGAGAGTTCTTGGATCAGTTTGTCATCGTCTTCATAGATGACATCTTGATATATTCACACTTTGAGGATGAGCATGCCGAGCACTTGAGGCAGGTTCTTCAGACTCTACGTAAGCATCAGTTGTATGCTAAGTACGAGAAGTGTGGATTCTGGTTGCGAGAAGTACAGTTCTTGGGCCATGTTGTTTCTGAGCAGGGGATAGCAGTTGACCCGAGCAAAGTGTCAGCGGTGAGGGAGTGGGGACAGCCCACGACACCGACGGAAGTGCGTAGTTTCTTGGGGTTAGCTGGTTACTATAGGAGATTCATTCGGGGATTCTCCAAAATAGCGGGTCCATTGACCAATCTGACTCGCAAGGGGGTACCATATGTTTGGGATGACGCTTGTCAGTTGGCTTTCGACGAGCTGAAAGACAAGCTTACTTCAGCGCCAGTCCTTGCGTTACCGAAGCCGGGTATGGAGTACCTGGTTTACACCGATGCGTCCTTACGGGGACTTGGGGGAGTACTTCAGCAGGAAGAGAAGGCTATAGCTTTTGCCTCCCGCAAGCTTAAGCCGCATGAGAAGAACTACCCCACCCACGAGGGTGATACAGGCACAGACCACAGACCCGTTTTGCCAGGAGCAGATTTTACGACTTTTAGCCGAGGGTGCTGAGTCTTATTCTGTTAGTTCTGATGGGGGTTTGAGGTTTAATGGGAGATTGGTGGTTCCAGAAGGAGCAGAATTACGTCATGCAGTGATGACTCATTCTCACGGGTCCCGATTTGCAGTACATCCTGGAGGAGATAAGATGTACCAGGATATGAGACGACAATACTGGTGGAGTGGAATGAAGGAGGACATCGCTGAGTTCGTGTCCAAGTGTTTTACCTGCCAACTGGTGAAGGTGGACCACCAAAAACCGTCAGGGTTACTTCAGCCATTGGAAGTACCCGCGTGGAAGTGGGAGAGCATTTCCATGGATTTTATTACAGGGTTGCCTACCTCACAGCGGGGCCATGACTCTATCTGGGTGATTGTAGACCGTTTGACCAAGGTAGCCCATTTTCTGCCGGTGCGGACAGATTATACATCGGGTCAGTATGTTCAGTTGTTCATCGCTGAGATTGTCAGCTTACACGGGTTGCCCCTGAATATTGTGTCAGATAGGGACAAGATTTTCGTGTCACGTTTCTGGGAAAGCTTTCAGGAGGCTATGGGTACTGAGTTGAGGTTGAGTTCAGCTTACCACCCACAGACAGATGGACAGATAGAGCATACTAATCAGATGTTAGAGGATATGCTACGCATGTGTGTTCTCGATTTTGGAGGAGGTTGGGAGCCACACCTTCCACTGGTAGAGTTTGCATATAATAACTCATATCGGTTCACGATTGGCATGGCTCCATTTGAGGCTTTGTATGGAAGGCCTTGTCGTTCTCCAACTTGTTGGCTCGAGGTGGGGGATAACAAGTTGCTAGGACCAGAGGTGATTAAGGAGACCTCCGCGAGGATTGAGATGATCAGGAGTCGCATTCGAGTAGCCCAGGACAGGCAAAAGAGCTACGCCGATGCGAAACGATTCTTCCGGGAGTTTAGTGTGGGGGACCAAGTGTTATTGCGCGTATCCCCTATGAAGGGAGTGATGAGGTTCGGGAAGAAGGGGAAGTTGGCTCCAAGGTACGTGGGACTATTTCCCATCATCGAGAGGATTGGGCCGGTTGCATACAGGTTGGGACTACCAGAACATTTACATCGCATCCACGATGTATTCCACATCTCGTCGTTGACACGATATCTTCGGGATGATATGGCCCATACTCACATTGCGATAGATGAGATCGACTTACATCCTGATAGCTCTTACGAGGAGAGACCAGTGGCTATTCTAGAATATAGTGAGAGGAGATTGAGGTCGAAGATAGTTCCACTTGTGCTAGTCCAGTGGGAGCATCATAATGTGGAGGAATCCACTTGGGAGCGTAAGGCAGATATGTGCGAGAGATATCCAGAGTTGTTCTTACCAGGTAAGCCTTATTTTCTGAATTTCGGGACGAAATTCCGATATTAGGGGGGAAGTATGTAATACCCCGTATTTTTATGCTATATTAATTTGGGAATTTATAACATTTAACGTGAATGATTTATTTAATAAAAATCCAGAAATTAATTATGTTATAATTATTAACGTGACGAGAGTTAGTAATTATGGGAAATTTGTTGAATATTACTAATGAGCAAAGTAATATACTATATTGGTTATATTTAATGTCATGAGTGAATTAAATGACAATTTCGGAAAACTAAGTCGGGACGTGCCCGTGTCACGTCGGGACTAATTTTGTTAAATAAAAAGTGAATATTTTATAAGTTGTTCGTATGGTCGTTTTGAGTGCGCCAACGCGTCCGGAAGGGTCGAGATAGTCAAAAATGTGTACCCGGGGGTTTAGTTTGGGTCTCGGGGTGTTTTTAGGCCTAATTGGTACCCCGGGAGGGCAATTTAGTCATTTCACCTTTTTGGGTAATTAAACCCACGAAATTCAGCAACCTATATCAGCCATTTAGGTTAGCTTTTAGGGTTAGAATATTCAGAACACAAGTGACGACCATTGGGGAAGAGAGGAGAGAGCTCCAAGGCAATCCAAGGCCAAAAAGTCATCGGTTTGCACCGCCGCCACCACCAACGCGTAGATCGCGAGAAGGGGAACGCAACCACACCGGATTCATCTACAAACCAGACTTCTGAAAATCCCAGGCAAGTATTTAACTTGCGTATTTTCGTTAGTGCAATCTCATATTAATTTAGGATTGATTAGAGATGGAAACTATGGAAGAAAACCCAATTTATGTTAGGAAAATGCATGTAGTATTGATTATATGGAAATTCAGGAACCCTTGCCATGTAGAGGAATATAACCCATGAAATTTTGATGATATATGAGAAGGAATTTCTGGTAAAAACAGATTAGAACCTTGATTAAGAAAAACTCTAGGGTTCTTGATGATTAGATGGGATTTTGGGTTAATTATCCATGTTGAATTTTAGGTATACACATGATTTACGTTGAAAACATCTGGTATATTGTTATAATGCTAGTAGTAGGATTTTTGGGACGTTTAGAATGGAAAAACATGGTTTTGGATGAAGAAATTTGGTAGAAACCCGTAACTGCATTTCTGCAGAATTTTCGCAGACCTGCTTGATCGATCGATCGAGCCTAGAGCTTCGATCGATCGAAGGTTCGATCGATCGAGCCCCAAACCTCGATCGATCAACCCCTCCTGGCAGACTACTATTTCCCTTTGTAAATGATTTAAAAATTGAATTGTCGTGATATAACTCTTGGGCATTCTTAGTATAATGATTTGGGAGACATAGAGGACCAGTAGGGTGTATAAATAAATGTTGGGATCATTAATATTCGACGAGAATGGTATTTATGGGAAGTTTACTTTAGGGTTAGTAAATTGATTATGTTAAAATGTGAGGCGCGTAAGAGATTTACGATGAAACGTAAATGTGACACCTACTGAATTTTCTGCTTAGAAGAATATAGTCCACGAGTGTCACGAAATAAGTGAGAAAACCCTTCGAGTTAAGGTTAGAGATGAAACCTTATACGTAATACTAATAATGTGAAATTAAGGATAAATGTTGTAATTATGGGTAACGAGAGGAACCTATATCAATATGATAAAAGTGGTATATTTATATGATTGTGTGTACATATATTATATACATGTGAAAAACATACCGCGCTACTTGATATCCTTGAGGTTACCGTGCTGGGACAGTCTTATCTCGATGGGACCTTTATGGGGGATATTGACTTGTACCCTAGAAGATAGATATCCTTGGTACAGGCTATCGAATTGATAGTTCAGACGGTCCTAAGAGACCCGAGTATGTGCCATCCTCTTAGAGACTTGGAATCTATGCTTCGCCTCGATATTATTTGTGTATGTGTTAATACAGTTCGAGAGTGATTCCGAACTTGTATTCCCCTTGATATGTGGGGTTTGGATAGTAGAAGTATGCACGCACCATAGTTTTATGTGGGGTGCTGTTATTTTATATATATTATGCGAGTAGTTAATATATATATAAGATTTGGAAATTTGAAACTGCCTACTGTAATTTGATAAGTAGGACATGGTTGATGACTCGTGTAGTAAATACTTGTTTTGTGAAAGTATAAAATGTCACTGGAAAACTTTATAAATTAATAAAAGTTAAAACGAGAGTTGTGCTACTAATTGGAAGTATTCTTTCTAAACAATAATATTGTTCGGTTTTGAAATCTTATGAATAAGTTAAGATACGCTAAATTATTGGGAAGGTTAGTATGATAAAATGATAAGATAAACCCGTGGGAAGGTTAGTGCGATAGGTGTGCACATTAGAAGAGAGGTGAGTATTTCTCAAGAGAGTGACGCTCTAATATGTTGTTGCATTGGCCTGTATCAATTTAAATACTTGCTAAACGTATTTTAAAAATCAAACACACTTTCGGGCTCTGGCCCGTCTCTTTTTCTCTCTCTCTCTTGTATATATATGTATATATTTCAGGTGCCCAGCCACAGGGGCGTCTTGCTTAGGATCCCTTGAGAGGAACGTGCTGCAGCTTAGGTGGGAGTTGCAGGTCACTTGCGTAGACGGCTTCCTTTATTGACTCCACTTCTAGCATTCTCATCTATTGGGCATGTGTCGCCCTTTCCATTATTTCATTATTGTTGGGATATTTGTATTTCAGTTATTTCCAGTATTGTTACTATGGGTTTTATTCAGTTTGGATTTGTGACTTTAGTTTTCGTATGTGGACATTCGATTGACGAATGTATTATATTCATTGGATTTTGTGTTCCAGGTTTTGTGATGTGATTCTTAATTGTTGGAATGTTGTTAATAAAATAAATAAATAAATCTTTTTCTTTAAATAAAATTTGGAAAGTTATGTATGAAAATGTTTTGACACTTAGCTTAATTATTTAGGGTGTTAAATTGGAAAATTATTTTTATCGACAGTGATGCTGAGAATGAACCAACTGTTTACCTTGATTTAATTTAATAAAGGAGTGATCGTCCGGTATTTAATTAGGCGGGGTGTCCCAGAGAATTCGAGGAATGCTATTATACAATAATTCACCATCAGATATTAGTTCGTTTAGTCCAGAACCCACAATGAGATGGGCATCGAATTATAGATGAAATTATTTGCGAAGAAATAGACTAGTGATAGTATCGGTGGTACATAAGGTGTTTTCTCGCTTTGGAGTATGTGAAATATGTTTTGTTTGATATTGGCAATTAGTATTCACTTAAATTTTGTTAAGACTTTGTATTTGGGAGATTGCATTATATTGACCCGTTGTGGGTGAGGACGAACACTGTTTAGTTGGTGTGTGGATACATAGAAATGTATACTGGGAGATTATGTTTATTTTAGGCCTATTTGTTAGCTATGTTGGAGCATGATATTTTTCCTTGGAATGAATTCATAGTTACTTGGAATATGTAAATTTATATGGACCGCTATGAGTTGGGGTCATGTCTGAAAGACAAGATTTGTTTAAAATTGGTGTTCGTCGTACTCGTGAGGATTATTGTGAGAAAAAATTTTATGGGTGAGCTTAGTTTTGAAATAATAAATTTCGATGGGAAATTAAGTCGTACAAGGACCTTTAGAATATGCTTAGGGAAGCCACATGTGAGTGTGATTTAAAATTTTGAATAACTCCAGAAGGGAGATGCGTGTGAATAAACTTGAAATTATGGGATAAATCGGGTTATGCCCAGGTTAAAGCAAGGGTCCTTTATGTAGGAGAACGCATTGCGAGATAACGTGATAGTGTGATCTGGAAAAGTATTTCCTTAGCGAGCATAGGCAAAAAAGTAGAAGTAAGGCTAGTGATAGATTCGATTATTGAGATGTATATGATCATGTGAAATGTTGGTATCGTGACGTTATCATTAAAGTGGTTATAGTAGACCTGATTAGAATGGGTATGCCTTTGCAGACTCAGAATTGACTACGTGCTCTACAGATTATATACGGGAGAAGAATGTCCTACCTAGGTTTTGGTAAGAGAGATATCAGGCAGGGTGGGGTCAGTAGACTCTAAAGGAGTTTGTTATAACCCTTACAACGGAATAAGTGGTTGGTTTGGAAAACAACAAATATTGAAATTTACATGATTAGCATAAATGGTTAATTTATTTTCCTTTTGTCTTGGGTGGATGGATCTCAATAAATGACTAAGTTATGCAATAGTGTATCGGGAGGGTTTCTCATTTGAATTTTTCTTGTGAGAGATTCCACGCGCGAAGTTTGGCAAAATTCGGGAGTTGAGAGAAATTGGACATTAAAATAGTTGTTTTCCTGTTACATACACGTATATGGTGGTATACTTGATGTATAGTTATACTTAGTTTGAATGGTTCAAATTAGATGTATATGTGTCATTCATATTTGATTAATGGTACGTGTCATGCATGCAATGTGAAATTTAAGTAACGTTATGATAGGCATAGATGAGCCTTTTCATTTATCTCATGGGATGTGAGTATGGACTAATTTCCTATAAACATAAGTTAACAGTGCGAAATAAGAATGTGACTTATACTACTTTGAATTCCAAGGACGGAATTCCGTTATAAGGGGGAGAATGTAATACCACATATTTTTTGGGAAGAAAATAAAATTTAATAAGGATTAAATTAGTTTAGTGAAATTAGTTAATCTGGGTTGTGAAAAATTAGACTCGGTATTATTTATAAATTTTAGAATTTGACTTTAATGATTTGGGAATAAATCAAAAGGGGTTTCTATTTTTTATATAGAAAATATTTACATGTTTCACGTTACAATTAAAATATATTTTTGGATAAAAATATTTTGGGACACACCCTGAGAGGTATTAGGGGCTCATTCGGGCATTTTAGACCCTTGGTAATGGTCCCGGGGTATATATATATGATTTGGATAGTTATTGGGCTAATTAGATTATGTATTTGGGCCCATTTGGTGGTCTAAAGTTGTGGCCTAAGGCCCAACTCGAGATTTGGAGATTAAAACTATTTATTAAGGGCTAATCCATCCATGGGGAGTTATATCCAGGAACCCTATACACCCACCCAAGAGGAGGAGAAAGAACACCCTAGGATGGGGGAAAGAGGCTTCTCTACACAATCTCAGGTAGGGATTCTCTTGCCATTCTTATTCAATTTGTGTTATTCTTGTATAAATGTTAACTCCATGCTTAGATATAAAGTTGAATCATGTTTTGAGACTGAACAATTAGAGATCTTTAAATTAGTGTAAAATTTGATGATTAATACATGATCCATGCGTAGATCCATAATCCTTTGTATTGAATCTGTATACATGAGATTTAAATTGAGGAATTATTTGGAAGACATGTTGTAGGAATCTTTCAACAAATCTGAAAGTTAATGGAGTAAAATAAAAAGAAATAGTAAAAATCCACTTCGATGTTTACTGTTTGGATAATAAAAATCGTTATGGTATTTTGATTTAAAAGTGGGAGAATCCAAGTTATAATTATGGACTGATAATTAAGGTTATTCAACAGGAAAATTGAATCCACCTGTAAGGAAATTGCGTAGGAGAGGCCATGATAATCCAACCCGAACTTTGTTAACATTGTTACTTTTCGATTAGAGATAAATGTTTAATGTGAAAGTGGAGATTTGGAAGACTTTGAAATAGTTGGGAGTTAACATAGACTAGTTTTGGGTTTGAGTTTTAGAACTGAGATTAACGAGAATGGTAGAAAACTAGAGTCGCAATGAAGAAGAAGAGGGTTGGAAACACTTGGGGTTATTCGAACGACCTGGGATCTCATTCAAACGACAGTGGAAGTCGTTCAAACGACTTAGGATATCGTTCGAACGATGGGCTAGAATTTTTTACACTGTCATCCTTTTGTGGAGTTTCTATTTTTCTTCTTTTGGGGATCTTTTTGGATTAAAGATGTGCAAATGTTAAAGAGAGTTTACACCCTGGATATGAGAGATGGGTATTAAGGGATGTTAAATTTATAAGTGTTTCAACTTATTTTTGGGAATTTATGAGATAAATTCTAAAAGGTTATGATAGAGGTCAAGGGAGTGAGTTCGGGCATTTTGGTTAGTGACACCGTTTTAATAAATTAATTAACGTGTAATTAATTAAATTAAGAGTCGGGGAAATTGACTCGGGTATTAAGGGCTAGTGCTACGGGAGTTAGGCACGGGGTAGACGGTTTAATTTATTATATATAATAAATTATCAAATATCAAATTTATTAAAGGATGTTGACCTAATAGTGAGATTGTTTGTGTAATGAATTTTGAAGGGTGAAGATACTGACCGAATGAAAAAGTCTGGATATTGTAGTTGGGTGATACTACTTAACCATATTAAAGGATTCCTTATATATGTACATATAACCCTTTTCACATTCGTTGACTCCTTATATATGTACATATAAACCTTATTGAAAAGGTATCAAGAAGCGAAGAATTATTAATAATCTGGAATGATTGAAGTTTGAGTCAAAAGGACAATATGTTAGATTATTAAAGGTATGGGTAAGGGTAGTTGGGAATAACTATACCTATAATCGTGTTGGTAAGGTTAGTTTGGGAATAATTATACCTATAATGTCTTAAAAAGGTTAGTTTGGGAATAATTGTGCGTATATATTTAAAGAGAAATAAATGATGAAGTAAATGTGATTTTAAGTCTAAAAAGGCAATGTATGAGACTTAATATTTAATCGAAAAGTAGTCGTAGGATAACTACTTAAAATGAGTTTTGGAATAATTGACTAAAATATTATAGCTAAGCCAAGAAGGCTATATTTTACATTAATTGAGATTTCCTTGGATTGAAGTAGTTATAGAGTAACTACTTATACATATTGGATATAATATGTATGATATTATTTTGTGTGGACATACAAGTGTTCCTAGACTGTCCTATCGGCTTGGGGGTTCGTGCGTTCAGATCGGGTACCACACGCCGGCACAGGTGTGATTGGCGATTGTGTAGGTCATATAGGCACACGTGGAGGAGCCACCTACGGGGAGGTAGGTGTTGACGTTGACCCAACCTGTGTCACTGTTGGGTATGGGCCGTGAACAGGTATACTGCGTAGGGACCGCACCCAACTTATGTGTGTTTTGTGATGTTCGATTAGGATAAGTGATTAACGAGACACCAATGGTAGATGCCTTTGTGTGTCGCATATATATATATATATATATATATATATATATATATATATATATATATATATATATATACACACACACACACACATTTTGGGGTACCTTTTATGGGAATGTGCCCGCTTAGTCTAAAAATGTAGACAAGGCCTAATGATAATAAAGTCCGATTAATAAAATGATTTAGATAATTAAGGACGAAGATGAGTCCTAATGAATAATGTGGTAGACAGTTATTAATGAGAATAATAATTGAGCAGTCTAGGGAAGCAGACAATAATTAAAGTGAAGGAATAATGTATTAGCCCAAATATTAATGAAAATAATAATTTGGTAATCTAAGAGAATGAAACTTATAGTCTAACGGGGTAGGCAACAACGAATATGAATTAAATCATTAAATGGTTTGAGGAAATAGACTAGGGTTATGGAATATATTGACGTAAGAATATGTACTGAGTATATGTAAGTTGTGGTAAACTGTAGGGAATCCAGTAGGGGATTGGGACATTAGATATGAGTACCCATTTTTAGTTAATGCATAGCTTCAATTAAATTATGGAAGTTAGAATTGGCATTTTGATTGAGGATACGAGTAGGACTGCTTTTAGATGAGAGGTGAGGAATTTGTTACATGTTATTGTCGATGGAGAGACGTGAAGTATGAGTTAGTTACAAATTGCAAATTTATTGGTGAAGAATTGATCGAGCGGTTAAAGTGTGTTCGTGTGAGGACACAATCGTTGTGTGTTTCGTTGTCGCGATGCAAAAACCTAAACTACAACGACACTTGACAAGCAAGCACAACGGTAAGTCGAGTATCGTACGAAATCCACAGCAAGTGGTTGAATTTTAGATTTTAATTGCTTTAAAACTTCAAGAACAAAAGTGTAAAAGGTGATATGGTTTAAAATAAAGAAAAATAAATAAGAAGTTAACACTAAACAACAATTAAATAAAACAAGAGTCTGGATCGCGTACCTGCCATGGGATAAACTACTAATAATTAGAATTTTGATTCAAAAATATTTATCCGAGCATTTTTAATTAATCATAAACATCACGCAAGAAGAAATTTAACTCAAAGTTGCGAGATAAAATATTGAATCAAAAATGGTCACACGCGTCTTAAAATCGAATTATCGATATAAACACTAACGTTGTGTGACAAAGAAAGTTAAACGCATAATAAACCAATTTTAATACGCAAGGTTTCGATTAAATGCAATTTTACACAAAACCTAATTATCGGAGTTCGATGCCCGTCAATGGCGAACACACGATCCAAACCCTATAAACTACTCACTACACATAATTAAACTAAGTAAAACAACTAATTAACTAAGGAAAATAAGAATTAACAAATTATAACTATCTATCTAAGCACGGAAATAAGAAATAAAGCAATAAAACAACAAAGGAGAGAACATAATAAGTGGAGAAGACAATGATTACTAAATGGTACTTACATAAATGGGCATAAACCCAAAGAGAGAGGAGAGGGAAGCTCCCCCAAAAAAAAACCAAACTCTAACCTAAAATGAATCTTATCCAGTCTAAAAATTATCCCCACACTTAATACAATGTTTACATACATATACCCAACCAAAAACCAACTAAAAAATGAAATTTGTGGACTTTCACCCGAATCGATTCGCAAGATACGAATCGATTCGCACCTGACAATGTTGAATTCTCGGCTTTGTCCAACTTTACGGAAAATACCGTAACTTCTTCGTTCTAACCCAGATTTAGGCACGGTTGGAGGCTAAGATAAGATAAATCAGAGGGATACAACATCCAAGAAGACATTAGGCCAAAAAAATAAATTATGGAATGACAAAAATTCCCATTTGAATTTGACCTTGAGTGTGATTTTAGAGATAAAACCATCCTAAAATTGTCATAACTCCCTCATTATACATCGGAATCATGCACCGTCGACGGCCACACAAAGAGAAATCAAATGGATTCAACTTCCGTGGAGAGTTCGGGATAAAAATACGAATGCTAAAATTACTAAAATTCCCCCGAAGCTGCAATAATCAACGGAACTTTTCCGAACAGCGACCAAACTTCACACAGAGAACCGAAATACCTACAAAAGTTCAATTATACCTCATATAGAATGTTGACATATAAAACGGAGGTGTACAGTTAACAAGTATAAATATAGGAATTAAAGTACCCAAGGGGAGCTAAAATGCATAAGTATAAGGGGTGAAACATACAATATTCGTGTTGAATCACACCCCCTAACTTACACATTGCTAGTCCCTAGCAATGAAATACAAAGCTAAAATAACAACAATCAAATAACAAAAAGGAGATATGTACAAAAGGGATAAATTCCACTTTCGCGGGCGAACGATTGCATTTAGCATATGCAATAAGCTGTTAAAACCCTAGGTTACTCTAGTGGACGAGTGTCGTCTCGTGAGGGTTTTCAGGGATGAAATCCACAAACATCAAATTATTTCCTCAAAATATGCCCAACCCAACATACGACAAACTCAACAACAACGAAAAAGACTTCAAACATGTTATTAGAATATCGAACGAATTCAAGCTAAAGTTCGTTGTTATTAACAGGTTGAATGCACCTCATAGAATTGAAACTTTAAGAGTTGGAGGGGGAGAGCACAGGCATAGTATGATTTGGACAAAACTTAAATAAAATGAATAAACATAAAATCATGCATATAAGTCAATCATCACGGGCATTACACTCATCAAATGAATTCACTCAAAACAGGGAGGTAACACACGGAACATGCGGGCATAAAGAGTAAATGTAAATAGAAACTAGGTCGCACACATGTCACGAATGAAGAACGCTATATAGGAAATGAAACACTTGTAGTCTCAATGAAAGATACCACTCATTAAAGGATGCGAAATGCATTTTCACAGATTATCAAAACTATTTAAACTTTTAAATTAACCTCACCCTATTATCACATAAACTTGTATAGGGTTGTAATGTAGGCTAGGCTAGGGTACGAAATGAAAGGAATGTATATACGTATTCAAAGTGTTCGGAATGAAAACTTGGAATAATAGGGAAAATGTAGGCAATTCCAAAATTGGAAAACATGTTCCAGAACAAGCATTAAATGTGCAATGGGAGAGTAACAAGGATTATTGAACTGTACACAACGTATACAAACTTTCTCTTTTCTTTTTCTTTTTCTTTTATTCTTTTTCTCATGTTTTCTTTTGTTTTCTTTTGCTTTTTGCTTTTTGCTTTTTTCTTTTCTTTTCTTTTTCACTACACTTTCTTCTTTTCTCACTCTCATATGCTTAAATTGCAACCACACTACACAACATCATTCAATCCCAAGCAACATTCCAAACAAAGGTAAGGAAGGTAATATATATGGTTTAAAACTCCAATGTGGACTTGGTTATGGGATTTTGGGTCATGAAACGAAAGGCTAATAATTAGGCTCAAAGGGTTGACTAGGGAAAACATATAAGGTGAGGTTAAGGCTAATATGAGTGATATAACAAAGATTGCCTATGATCATTTTATAAAGTTTATGCAATTATCAAGTCAAAACAATATATGAAAATCATGCTCAAGTAACACATTTCAAGATATAAACTCAATTAATGAACGATCAATTGAAATAATAGAGAGATTACCGAAGAATTAAATGTTTTCAAAGAGGAAATAATAGTGTATACCACTCACAAATGATGAAAAGTACAAAGCTCACTCGGTGTAAGTATATACAATGCAACAAAAGATTACCGAATTATAAAAATCTTAGACCAAATCAATAAAACAAGAAAAGCACATGTGCTCATGGGGTAAAGTTTAATTCATAAAGTTATTGATAATATCAATGATTTTAGGACTAAAGTTTAATAACTTCTAAAATCAAGAACATACAGCGTTGAATGTCTAATGGATCGGGCAATTATTGAAATTTATCGTCGAAAACAAGGCAAAATGCGCAACAAAAGAGAAAAAAGAAAAAAGAAATTGAAAATTGAAAATTTTGTCTAAGAAAGCATACTTAGTAACTAACATGTGATAAAATGCATGGACAAAATAAAGAAATGGATAAAACATCCCACGCCCCCTAACTTAAATGTTGTATTGTCCTCAATACAAATCAAGAACACAACACAAAGATAGGAAAATAACGATATTACCCAAAATTGGAGCGATCCCTGTTAAGTATGAGTCCCAAAAATCTACAAAACAAATTAGTACCAAGCATAATAAAAAGAATACCCAAAAAAACTTTAACTATTTACACTAGACTACAATTAAAAATAAAGAAAAAGGAAAGAAAGAAAGAAATAATAAATAAATAAATAAAAACTAACTATTTACAACCTACGATTTAGGCTTCACACTAACTATACACTACAAGTCTAAATAATTGAGGATCCTCCCAAACAACAATTTGACTTTGAAAGATCAATGGTGGAACCTCCAAAGCGAACATGCCTCCCAAAAAATAGGAATTTCGTTTGAAAAACGGAAGGCATGTGTAAGGCGTAAGAAATGAACCATCACCAATTAAAAAAAATTGTGGGGTGATGGGGGATTTGGATTTTAAGGGAGACAAAACTATATTAATCTCGAAAAAATTAAAATCACATCCCTAAGGTTCTTCAATTGGAAGGGGAGGTAGGTCTAATGCAAGTGAATAGCCCATAAGATGAACCATATCAAAATAACATTCTCGTTCAAAATAAGTCCTCAAGACTTTCAACTGGTTCTTGTGATAAATTTAATAGTTCGCTAATAGTGGGGGATAAAGGAAGTGAAGGACAATCGATAGTGCTTGGATCACTCTCAATTATTTCTCCCTCAAAAAGGGGTGTAGGTGAAACGTAAGTTTCAACCTCAACCCGACTTTTTGAAGAAGAAATAATCTCATCGAGTTTGACATTTTCTTTGTCCAAGCATCATAAATAGCAACCTCATCGTTCAATTGCTTATTACCACAACGCAAAGTTCCATCCCAAGACAATGAGGGATTACCTATAACTTCTTGATTTTCACGTGCAAGACGCTCATACTCAAGAAATTGTAGGCCTTCTCGCATTGTTTTGGGAATGTAACTTTGAGAACTATTAGCATAACAATTAAATTTATCTAAAGAGTTACGGTGAGACATTTCAAAATAATCTAATTCAACAAAAGCAACAAACTCCAAAATTTCAATTTCCCGAAACAATCTAGCACAAGTCAAAATAAAGGATAAAATAAAGAATACAAAGACAAAAGAAAAAAATAATGCTACGAAATAAGAAAAAAATTGCAATATAAAACACACTCCCCGGCAACGGCGTCATTTTGATCGAGCGATAAAAGTGTGTTCGTGTGAGGACACAATCGTTGTGTGTTTCATCGTCGCGATGCATAAACCTAAACTATAACTACACTTGACAAGTAACCACAGCGGTAAGTCGGGTATCGTAAGAAATCCATAGGGAGTGATTGAATTTTAAATTTTAATTGCTTTAAAACTTAAAGAACAAAAGTGTAAAAGCTTATATGGTTTAAAAGAAAGAAAAGGAAAAAAATAATAAGTTAACACTAAACAACATTAAATAAAATGAGAGCCTGGATCGCGTACCCGCCATGGGCTAAACAACTAATAATTAGAATTTTGGTTCAAAAACATTTAACCGAGCATTTTTAATTAATCATAAACATCACGCAAGAAGAAATTTAACTCAAAGTAGATAGATATAAAATTTAATAAAAAATGGTCATACACGTCTTAAAATCGAATTATCGCTAGGGGTGGGCACGGTCCGGTCCGGTCCGGGTTTTGCCTATTTTTTGGACCGGACCGAATATTCGGTCCTCAAATTTTTTGGACCGAGATCGGACCGATTAATTCGGTTAACCTACTAATTCGGTCCAGGATTTTTTGGGTCCGGTCCGGGGTAAAATTCGGTCCTGACCCTATTTTATATATATGTACATTTTATGAATTTTTTTATCTATTTTTCTCACAAATATATATACAAAAAATAATACTCGAAACTCCAAGTGATATTTATATGGGTTTTTTTAACCCAAATAAAAAAATGTCTATACATATTTAAAATGTTCCAAATTAAATTCATAAGTTATATACATTAATTCAAAAACTATACATAAGAAACACAATAACATTATTTTTATTATATATATATCAAAATCGGTCCGGTCCGGTCCAAATCGGTCTTTTAATATAGTGGACCGCAGATCGGACCGGTTTAATCGGTTTTTAGGTTTTGTGAACCGATTTTCGGACCGGTTTCAAAATAGCCTTAATTTTCGGTTCGGTCCAATCGGTCCATTCGGGTCGGTCTTTTTTTTGTCCACCCCTAATTATCGCTATAAACACTAACGTTGCGTGACAAAGAAAGTTGAATGCATAATAAACCAATTTTAGTACACAAGGTTTCGATTAAATGCAATTTTACACAAAACCTAATTTTCGGAGCTCGACTCCCATCACTGGCGGACACACGATCCAAACCCTATAAACTACTCACTACACATAATTAAACTAAGTAAAACAACTAATTAACTAAGGAAAATAAGAATTAACAAACTATAACTCACTATCTAAGCATGGAAATAAGAAATTAAGAAAGAAAACAACAAAGGAGAGAACATAATAAGTGAAGAATATAATGAATGGTAAATTGTACTTACATAAATGGGCATAAACCCAAAGAGAGAGGAGAGGGAAGCTCCCCACAAAAACCCCCAAACTCTAACCTAAAATGAATCTTCTCCAGTCTAAAAATTATCCCCGCACTTAATAAAATGTTTACATACATATACCCCACCAAAAACCAACTTAAAAAATGAAATTTGTGGACTTTCACCCAAAACAATTCGCAAGGTGCGAATCGATTCGCACCTGACAGTGCTGAATTCTCATCTTTGTCCAACTTTACGAGAAATACCGTAACTTCTTTGTTATAACTCGGAATTAGGCACGGTCGGAGGCTTCGCGAAGATAACTCAGAGGGATACAACATACAATAAGACATTAGGCCAAAAAATTATAAAATGACTAAAATGCCCTTGAATGTGACCTTTAGTGTGATTTTGAAGATAAAACCATCCTAAAAATGCCATAACTCCCTCATTATACATCGAAATCAAGCATCGTCAGCGGCCACGCGAAGAGAAATCAAAGGGATTCAACTTCCATGAAGACTTAAGGATAAAAATCCGAATGATGAAATTACTACAATGCCTCCAAAGCTACAATAATTAATGGAACTTTTTCGAAAAGCGACCAAACTTCACACTAAGCATCGAAATACCTACAAAAGCTCAATTATACCTCATATAGCATGTTAACATATAAAACATAGGTTGTCCGATTAACGAGCATAAATATAAGAATTAAGGTACCCAAGGGGAGCTAAAATGCATAAGTACAAGGGGTGAAACATACAATATTCGTGCCGAATCAAGAATCCTTGCAACTCTAGGGCTCTGACCCAAATTATAAATGTTTTCCCCCCAGGTATTTTTAATGACAGGGATAGCTAGACTAACGATATATCATACTTGCAGTTGCATTGGACGTAGTGGATTTCGCTCCATTGATTCTAGTATAGGTTGTGCTATATCTTTTTCTCATTTTATTTCATAATGAGAATTGTATGGGCATAAGCCCAAGTGTTTATTATAGCAGTTGTACTAACTTTACATTATGGACATTGTGTGATGATTCAATTTTTATTTTTATGGATTAAATCAAATTTTATTCATATTTTTTTATTCATTGTGGATTTTGTTATATGTAATAAAAAATTATTCCTTCCGTGCTGAGAATGGTATAAACTATTGATAAGCCCCATCTTTGGTGTACTGAGCCTGGCCAACCTTTATGTGAGAAAATGGGGTTGTTACAGATATAAAATACCAGCGATAAAGAAAAAATGATTTAAGAAATGAAAGATTCAAAACAAGCGTACATGTCCTCCTTCTAAGGAAGAGGGATGAAAGATGACTGGCGAAGTGGCCGCACCTAAAGTAGTGGCCTGATCATGGCAGGGTTTCCAAAGAATTGAACATGGATAAAGAAAGAAACTGAACCTAATAGGAGTAAGCAATACCTGAGTGCTTGTTCTAGCGTGTGTAATAGGCTCACTAGAAGCAATTGTGAAGATTGGTTAGAAGGTATAGGCTGGATGAAGGGCCTAATGTCCATGGACACGAAGACCCGAGAAATGGGAATCCACCTCGAAGGTTACAAACATGGGGTAGTGCCTCCAATGAGATGTGCCATTTCCCCAGTAGAAGACAGGCCACTGGAGGATAATCCCTATAATAAAGAAAGACAAAGGCACTACAATTATATATAGAAAAATATAATGGAATAGAGAAAGATGATGGAGGTGATAAAACCAAAATACCTTTGACTGCCCAGCAGAAGAATCACTCTCCGCAGAGGAGGTGGGGAGTGAGGAAGTACGACTAAGAGAAACACTCACCTATGTATACAAAAGATTTAAAAGATATGCTTCAAAAATATAGCAAGTTAAAACAAAAGGATTCAGAAGGGCTACTGATTACCTGAACAGAAGAGGATGACACAGAAGAAGTCTCACGATTATCGGGAACATAGAAGATAGCTGGAAAAGAAAGAAAAATAAGAGAACGGATCATGTCAGCAAAGAAAAGTATAAAAAAAATAATATTAAAATAAAGAAAAAGTAACAAAACTCTATGGCCAGACCTAAAGAGGAGACCAACATGGAATTCCTATCCCTAGGAAAAGGCCCTTGAGTTGAGGAGGAGGCGAAGGATCACTCGCCGTAATAGAAGATCCCAGAAAGTTTCCACAAAGTGAAAGATAATTTGAATACCTTGCAAGTTTAAGAAAAACAATTAAGGGTGCAAAAAAAGAAATTAAGATAAAATACTTATAGAGGTCGAGCGGGCAATCTGCCAATACAGTAGATGTTCAGTAGTGGGTCTGTAGGAGGATAGATAACTTATCATAATACCCTCGCTGGAAGACTGTCCCAAAACTGGTAATAAAGAAGAAGTATCAGGATTTTAATCATCGTAAGGATCAGGGACACTCATCTCATTTGAAAAAGAGTCATCATCATCATAAGAGGGAGTGCTTCTATAATCGACTAGTTCCTCTTCAAATGATAAAGAAGGGGAACCACTATGTGAAACCCCGAGAAAGTCAGTTTCACTAAGTAAAGAGGAGCAAGGCATAGTACCCTCACCAATGGGAATGGAGATGACAGCAGTCTCCGCAATAGATAATCCTAAGGCTTCATAGTCCTACTCTCGCACAGTCTGGTATGTATTCTCTACTCCAAAGTCATCGGTATCAGACCCCTGGTCTGGTGCAGCAGAGGGAGAAGTAACCTTAACACTAATTCTCTTCTTCTTCCTGCTCGTCCTAGTCCTTACTGGTAAGGGAGAAGTAGGGGCAGCAGCAGTATTAACAGTAGTGGAAGGTCGAGCATTAGTAACTGGTATAAATTTGGAAACATCCACATCAGGATGTTTCCTCTTAGATGAAGCAAGGGCTCTTGCCAAGTCTTTTGACTTAGGCTTGATAGGTTGGGGATCAGGTTGCTTTGAATAAATAGACTCATTGAGCAAGGGCCTCACCAAGATCGGGTTAACCTGCTTAATAGGGGCCTTAGAGATAGTGCTTTGGTACCACAATGACTTTTGGGTCCTTTTTCCTACGTACCTATCATTGTTGGGACTCTTTGTAGAAATAGTCTCATAGGGGACATCCCTCACACAATTGTGAATGGGGAGGACCTGCCTCTGCCAGAGAGTGAACCATGAACGAGTGAAAGAAGACAAGTAGTCTCAAGAAGGCACAAATAGACCTCCCAGATGACTAACTATATGAACCACCCCCTCAAATGTAAAGTTGGCAAAGGCCTCAAGGTACAGCTCAGAGGGGGAGGTGCTCGAAGGATAAGTAGGAGTATGAACCCCCTGATTATAGACAAACTGCCTCCTCAACCTCTTAGAATGATAAAACTCTACACCTTGGCACATGTCAGTTAATGAAGGAAAAGTTCAGAGCAGAAGCATGACAACTACAGATATGTACGAGCAAGTGGAATCAGTAGGTCAATAGAAGGTGCCCCTAGAAGTAGAGAAAGAGCACAAAGTAAAAATACCACTAACTATCTGACAGTAAGGCCTGAAGTAAGACTCATTAATTTTATCTATTAAAGACCACTAACTATCTGACAGTAAGGCCTGAAGTAAGACTCATTAATTTTATCTATTAAAGACCCTAGAGAAGCCTTAGGAGTCTTTTTGTGCCATCTCGCAGCACAAGCAGCCAAGTTATGACAAGCCCTGGCCTCTGGGGTTAGGAAACCTCTCGAAAAAAAAGGACATAATAATATCATCATGATTCCCATAAGAGAACTAAACATCTACAAAATCTACGTCTATCCAAGTGTACAATGATCCCAGTGTTAGAGTAGCCAAGGAGACTGCTCTCCTCCAAGCAAGTCTCACAACCAGCTTGAAGAGAAGTTCGTGATGAGAGTCATCTGGCCTCCCTGGAAGTAAGAACCTACTGAGAAAAGTAATAAAGAATGCCGTTAAGTGTGAGGGGGAGTTAATTTTCGGGCCTTCTTGACTCCTTAAGGCCCTACTCGAGCCCTCACCCTTGGGCACCTGCTCGAAGTCCTTGAACCAATACCTTTGCCACTCGGTGAAGGAATGCTTTATATCCCCAATCTAGTTGATAGAAACATACTTTGAGCACTCGCCCAAAGCCAAGTGGATCTCTCCCACCATGTATCGTCGAAGCCATCAGTGAGTATATGGTATCCCAAGTAAGGAGGGGTGAGCATCTCTCAAACATCTTCCAAAGTAATAGTAAATTCCCCCCAACTAGTAACAAAAGTATGTGAATCTCTACTCCAATGAGAAGCTAGCAAAGTAAAGGTAGGGGATTGTTTAGCGATAGGGCATGACTTGAGGCTGATGATGGTGGTAAAAATACATAGCCTCTCGATGACAAACTTGTACGAGGGGGTGGATAAGACATGATCTACCCAAAGATCCTATTCCTCTGTGGCGACCCCACAGGCCTTGCCCTCAATGTTAGAATGGGGAAAATCACCCATGTCCACTCGTACCCTAAGAATTGAATCAGGAAACACAATAGGATGGTCATAAGACTCACCTAAACCCACATGGGGTTGCTCGTTTATCATAGCCACAAACTCTTGCTCGAAATTTGTGAGAAAATTCATAAAGGTGTCATCCTTGACAAAGTAAGGTGCCAAGCGATAAAGGCCAAAGTCCCTTTTCACGTGAGCAGCCAGATATTCCCTTTATGACTTTGAATAGGTAGAAGACGAGGAGCCCCTGCTCGTGAGAATATCAACAGACCCCTCACCTCGCATAGACGTGGTGGGTTGCAAGACGGTGGAAGAAACTGTGGTGGCTCCGGTGGCTATAGCCATTGAACCAGTAATACAAATGGGTATCATCCCTACTACCACTTCGCTAGTGGTGGTGGTGACAGCGAAAATGGATTCAAGGAAAAGAATAGGCCATTTGTTGGGGAAAATGGAGAAAAGAAGATGACAGCTTTAAGTGATTGATAATGGCGGTTCTCAACTTTTCTCTCTCTCTCTCTAGAAGAAAACCAAGTCTAAAAAATGCTAGCGTGAAAAGAAAAAATATGTTTAAAAGGGGTTCTTATACCCTATTAATCCACACACAACCTTCTAATTAAAAAGGGAGCAGATCATTTCCCAATTGATGAGATGTGTATTACCCATTCGACACGTGTCACCTCAAGACCCTAAATGTGGGCTGATGTGACGGGCCTAATTAATGCGACAGTATCATCATGAGATTGAGTTAGATTGTTCGTATTCCAAAAAATAGTGAAGCATTGTGTACAAAAACCTTTAGTACACCTAACACACATATTTTTGTACGAGGGGACTAATGTAAAGGTGTGCCTACTCATTTGCCCAAATAAATGGACGAGCAGGTCCATATAGAGAGGGGGGCTCAACACAAGTAGCACCCCCCCGCCAAAGAGTACCTTAGCCAAGACAAAAGAGGACTTAATTGGATTAAGAGGCCCACCACAAGGAGCTCCTCGTCCCCAAATCTTTAACAATCATAGAAATGAAGTTTGGGCGAGGAGGCCCACCATCAGGAGCTCCTCGTCCCAAAATGCTCAAAAAATCAAAGAAAGGAAGTTTGGGCAAGGAGGTCCACCATGAGGATATCCTCGTCCCCAAATGTTCAAAAGAACATAGAAATTAAGTTTGGGCGAGGAGGCCCACCATGAAGAGCTCCTTGTCCCAAAATTCTCAAAAATCACATAAAGGAATTTTGGGTGATGAGGCCCGCCATGAGGAGCTCCTCGTCCCCAAAAGTTCAAAGAACACATAAATGAGGTTTGGGCAAGGAGACCCACCATGAGGAGCTCCTCGTCCCCCAAAAGTCCAAAGATCATAGGAATGAAGTTGGGACAAGGAGACCCACGACGAGGAGCCCCTCATCCTCAAAGCCTAGAACACAGAGGAAATGAATGAAAAATGAGGAGGACCCTAGGGAGAAGCTCCTCTTCCTACACTCAAGACACAGAAAAAGGCCAAGGTAGGGGAACTCATTATGAGCATCCCCCTCTGCCCCAGTTAGCATATCACAAGAAATGTATCTTGGGTGAAGAGGTTTACCTGGAATGATCCCTCTACTCCCAAATGAATTAGTCAAAAGAACTAGTGGGCAAAGAGGTCCACCTACAGTGACCTACTCTCCAAGACTTATTACTCGGAAATATATTAAAAGTACTGGTATTTTACTTTCTTGTACAGGTAGCCTAGTTCAGCAAGCAGGTCTCAAAAAGGAAATTTGGGATCTCTTGGGAGTTTTGGCTTGGCAACTGAGGAACAAGGTTTGTTGAGAAAGATCAACCACTTAGCACTTTAAGATTGAGACAATCCTAGTAAAAAGACCCTAGGGGTCACCCAGTACTTGCACAGTCACACCACTCATTAAGGGTGTGCATGGTTCGGATTGGTTAGGTTCCATTACAAAACCAGAACCAAAACCGAAATGGTTAGTTTCTATGGTTTTGGAACTAGAACCGAACCGAATATGTATAGAACAGAACCGAACCGATGGTTCTTGGTTTGGTTTGGGTCGGTTCACGGTTCCTGTTCATAATTAACAGCAGTAAGTAATTAACAGCAAATAATTAACAGCAGTAAATAGTTAATCAAGTTCAGTTATAAATAACTAAATGAAAAAAAATGAAAACTATAAAATCTGAGTTTCATAAACAAATATAGATCATGGAAATTAACATCGAAAGAATCAAATTCATAAACAAACCTTTAATTGTTGATGGAACAACCAAGCACTTAAATTTGCACACTTGAGCTATTAGTCAAACACCTGGCGTTTATTATAATAATAAAATGAGGTGTTAAAAACAATGTGAATATAAAATCAAGACTCAACAGAACAAAGTCTATCTTTAAGCTAATCATCGTTACCGAAATCAAGTTCATCGTAAATGAAATAAAGAGTACGAAATCATTAAAAATGAAACCCTGTTATTACCTTTGTCGAAGACGAACTGGAGAACTGAAGACGAGCTTGACGGCTGGAGAACTGAAGACGAGATAAAACAATAAGAGAGAGAGAGAGAGAGAGACGAAACTATTAAATTAAACCCTATTTTGTGTGACGGCTGGAGATAAAAATGAGAGAGAGAGAAAGACGAAACTCTAAAATGAAATGAACCCTACATGGGTTCTAATATATCCGGGGGACTAAAATATTCGGGTCTAATTTCGGTTCTAAATACCGATTTTAGGTTCGGTTTTTTGGTTCGATTTTTCGGTTTTGTTCGGTTTGGTTTATATACTAAACCAAGAATCTAACCGACTATATCGGGTTTTTTTTTTGAACCAGAACCAACCCATAAGTAAAAATAATTACCCAACCCGAACCATAGAGGCCGATTTGGTTCATTTCTTCGAGTTTACAATTTTAAAGCACAACCCTACCAGTCATAACCAAAGTAATCAACCAAGAGATTTCTTACGAGAAATGAATAGTTTATAGAATGATTTTAGATAAAGGGGGTCCTCAAGGCCCCACTCAAGTTTTAAAGATTTTAGAGTAGGTGGTCCTTGAGACCCTCCTCAAGTTTATAAAAGATTTTAGAGGAGGTGGCCCTTGAGACCCCTTTCATGTTTAAAAATTTTGTACAACAAGTTACCATTTTAAAAGATATTTACCAAATCATAAATTTTGTCATTCAGCGCAGACATATTTTCTTTTTTACTTTGGTTTACACCAGGTGGCACCTATCAGAGGGGACAGGCGACTGCACACAGACAGGGACAAAGGGTACATTGCAGACCTTCTTCCTCACCAACCCCCTCAGTTTTGGCTCCCAAAAAGTTTCAACTCAACCCTAGTGCCCAAGTATAAATTGGACCCCTGGGCAAGGTCAAGTCATAATCAGAAACTCAATTTACATCGTTACTCTATCAAAATAACAACAGACCATCTAGTAATCTCTCCTTGCTCTCACTCTAGTGCTAAGTGTTTTGTTCTTTCACTCCACACTAACAGCCATTATTCTCAGGAGATCCTCTTTGGTTCTTTCTTTGGTTCCATTTTTACCAAAAGCATAAGGTTTTACCAGGTGCTGCTCTAAAAGTTCTTGAAAACCTTGAAGGCAGAGTTCATTAAAGTGGGTCACGCCTCACCCATTTCATCATCTTACCAAACCCCAGTCACACCACCCTCCTACATTCTATAACAACTTTGAAGAAATTTTCAACTATATTTTTGAAAGATGAGAAAGTGGTATTATCACGGGAAGCTTTTGAAACATATGAGCGCATCTTGGGAGGCACTACGAAAGGCTAAGACGGTGGTTTCACCCATGGAGCATGAGGTGGAGATAGACGAATAGAATTCAAAACATCGCTAAAGGATAAAAAAATTGTATCGAGCCCCACTCACGCCTTTTATTTAAACTCACATGCTGCCTAAGATATATATATCGGGATATTTACCAACCCAAATTTTTTGCCATCTTACAAGGATGAAAAATAGGTGCACAAGATAGGCTTAAGGAATGAGGGATATATATATATATATAGCACAAGGTATTTTTCATGTAGCAATCATGCTTCGAGATGGGAGAAAGAAGATTTTAAAGATAATATAGAAAATTATGGGAAGAAATATTAAATTTGTAAATCACTAAGATGAGTCATACTGACCTCTCATTGAATAAAGAAGAAACGGTTTTCTAGTAAAGGTTTAGTAAAGATGTTCGCTAATTAAAAGTTCGTGCTTATGAATTCCACTCAAACGTTCCCTTTTTAGATATGATCTCGAAGAAAATGGTGCCTGGTCTCAATGTGTTTTGTTTTAGAGCGTTGTAACGAATTTTTCGTTAAACAAATGGCATTTGTGCTGTCACACAGGATAGGAATGTCTTGGAAAATCATTTAAAATCTTCTAATTGATGATTCATATAAAGAGTTTGAGCTCAAAAACTACCAGTGGCAATGTATTCAGCCTCGACGGTGGATAAGGCGATGGAGTTTTGCTTTTTCCTAAACCAAGAGACAAGGGAGTGTCCTAGAAAGTGACATATACCGCTAGCGCTTTTCCTATAAATTTTATAGGTAGTGGCATACGCATCCGAGTAAATAAGCAAGTTGTAAGGACAAATTTCCAATCGAGTCAATTTGTAGTATTGGCTTAATTCCGGACAAAACGATTTAAGTCACAGGATAGAGTGTAAAGTGTATCCATCCAAGCCTTTGATGAGTTTGTTGAAGACGTAGTGGTCCAGATTTTAAAGCTTCATCATTGTCGAGTTTCTAGTGCCTCGTTTCTAGGTCATCAAGTTTAGGATTCCATTATCTCCAAAAGGTATGAATGCATTTAATATATAGGAGACTTGGAATATTTTTATGGGTGTAATCTTTGTTATTTTAGTATAAAACAACTTTATTTTCAGAAAATATTTTAGAACTTTGTTTAAAAGTTTTTGGGCTTAAAATGAAAAATGGGATTTTTTGTTTTTCATTCGAATTGTCGTTCGAACGAGATTATCGTTCGAACGAGTTTGCTAACGAGTTTCCCAAAATTTTCTATTTTTTCGTTAGAAGTTTCGTTCTAACGACCTCGTTTGAACGAGTTTTTCCACGAGATTTTGGCTTAATTTTTCTTTGGAATCTCGTTCAAACAACCTGGGAGATTCGTTCGAACGACTTGGACGAGAAAACTAAATTTTTGGCAATTTTTATTTTTAACCACTCATGTTCCCGACATTCCTACTAACCTTTTACCAGACATATTATGTGCGGGAAACTTAATTTTTCCCTCAACTTTTGACATACTTTCACCTACAATTTGAGAGAGAAAAGATTACGATCAAAAGTTCATGTTTGGAGCTTTAGAATTCATAGATTAAAATTCTTCCAAAACTCTACACACCCATAGTTTGTTTACTTACAAGTTCTTCTCACATACTTGCTGCTTGGAGAGTTCAATTGGCACCATTGGTTCATCTCTACCACAAAAATGAGAAGTGATGAGTGCATTATTTTGTATATTTTATACCCAAATTTATACTTTGTTAGTCCCATTTTAGTGTATTTAATAAGTTCTTATAACTATTTTATTAAAAAGAGGAAAAAATGTGAAAATGATTGAATTCATATTGAAAATGGCAATTTTAAGTAAAAAATGGGCACTTCGATAATTTTATAATATTCTTGTGTTAATTTGTGAAAAAAGTTGCCTAGTGAAATTTTTGTAGGTAATGATGGAATTTGGTGCAAATTGATGATTAATTCAAAAAAGGCGCAAAAAAGTTGATTTTTACGGTCGTTCGAAAAAAATATATTTCGTAGATTTTTATTCTCCAACTTGGAGGAAACTCGGCATGCGTGTTCAGCAAGAAAAGATAAGAGTTTTCGAGTGGGGGGGAAATTTTGTCCCTCATCACAATCCAAAGATTAAAGAGGTGGAGAGATAGCTACCAACACCATTCAGCCAATCAGAAAGAGTCCCACCATAACTCAAATACCTCACCGCTTGTCCAATAAAAAGGACCCTTGGGCTCATAATTTCGTAAACAGTTAGAGAGGAATTTCGTGGAGGATTTCGGTGACAACCCCGCCTAATAAAATACCGGGCGATCACTCCTATGTCAAATTAAAATAGGAGTCGCATATGGATCATTCTTAGCATCACTGTCGAAAATCCATTTAATTACTAATAACCTATAAGACTGGCGTTAAAAATTTTACTTAACTACTCTTTTTAACAACTATAAATAAAACATCCACACAGTTTATGCGTAAATGAAGCTGAAACGAAATAAAATAACTGAATAGTCGGTCAAAATATACAACCATATCGAATGCCGCACTAAAAGAATAAATAAATGTAATTGGACTATTGGCCCGAATGTGTATACATTACCTCCTATCTAGATTACAAGAATGGAAGCGTCTATCGAGAATCCTGCATGAATCCACAGCTGATGCAGCCGACGTCTGACTCGAAAGAAGTGCCATCCAGGCATCCTTGTGTCTGGACACCTATATATATATATATATATATAGCAAGAAAGGAAAGGTAGATAAACGGGTCAGAGCCCGAGTTTGAAAATATTTTTCAAGTGCATAAATGCTTTATTTTTTAGAAAAATATTTGTATCTCATATTTAAATTTGGTATCGCACTCCCATGAGATACCCCTCACCTCTCTTCTAATAGTTCACACCTAACGCACCCTAAAAAAATACCCTAGTTAAGCTATCCCGCCTAACTAGTCGAATTCACCCGACTACTAGAAACCCATACAACCCGAGTACTAAGGGCTAAACTTCTCTCCATTCTCAACACTGCACTAAGTTCGTGCGTGGGGTGTCTCGCGAAGAAAAATCCAAATAAGGAACCCCCCTATACACTACTACCTGTCAGGGTTAATGGTAGAGATCCATTAGGCCCATAGTACAAAACTAAAGTATAAATATATACTTACATTCTTACATATGTACATATCACATTTATTCTTATATACATCTTACAATATACATCCGGATAATATCTCCCGGACTGAGGATTCATTTACAAAATACTTACTAATCCAATTTCATTTCAAAACTTTCCATTTCCTTTCTTATATCCAAGAAATGTATTTAAAAGCCATTTTTATTATCATAAAAATTCTTTTATCACATCACATGCTTCCATTTCCCTTCTTCCATCCAGGAAATGTATCCGAAGCCAAATCGTTTATCCCATTTCCCTTCTTCCATTCGGGAAATGTATTTAAAACCAATTCATTATAATGAATTGCTTTAACATATCTAAGACCATCCCTACGGGTTTCCACACTGGACGCGCCCCTAAATGGCTATCATCTTTAAGGGCCTATCAAACAAAACAACCTGGGAACCTACCGAAACGTCGAAAAGCGACCATATGCCTACGAGATAGTCATGACCACACCCAGAATCACCTAACCAGCACAGTAAACATATATAATATCCCATATGGCCTATAGGACTATATTCACCCTGCATTCATTAGCCAGGGGGCTTCACCATACGCACGCAACTTCCCTTATGATAGCGATTTAGAGATGTGTGTATCCATAAATTATCATTTATGAAAATCATTTCTTTTCCATTTTGAAAACTTTCATTTATTCATTTTCAAAAGTCATTTATATCATATCATATATATACTTTAATCACATAGTATATATATATATATATAGAGAGAGAGAGAGAGACACTATATGTTCCTCCTCGAATATACACATAAATGGCCATAATTGCCAATCACCTATAGTGATGACCAATAATCCTGAAGTACTCCTTCACTTTTATAAATAATAATTACCTTATTCCCCTATAAGTATTTATTGGATATCTCCGATTATACCACTTTACACTAATTGAATATATATTTATATTCTCAATTTCATCCTAATCAGCTCATAAAATTTGCCCAACAATAATCGATATAAATATGCTTTCTATACGCATAATTATATAGGCCCAAATGCCCACTGAAATATTCCAGGGAGTATTCTTTCCCAAACTTAAACTATATCCGTTCCCCGGGTTATGCCCTACACCAATCCAAGGCATTCTCTTTCATCTAAAGGTTTATTTACCCTCAAAACCATCATTTAGGAGTCCGGATATCATAACTAGGGTCCCCCATATAAGTCCCAAAATTGTAATTTAACTCCCCATAGTCTTAAGAGGAGAAAACTGGAAAATCTGACCAAAGCGAATCGATTCGCCCCAATTGCGAATAGATTCGGGTAGGTGAATCGATTCGGCCCCCAATCCGAATCGATTTGGAAAGTTTTCTGCAAGCGGGTCCTTAATGGCGAATCGATTCGGCCCACTGCAAAAACACAGAGCCCCTTAGGCGAATCGATTCGGCCTGGACCAGAATCGATTCGGCCTGTTCGAGGGTCACTGTTTAAGCGATTTCTCAAACTCCAAAATACCCAAAACTTAATCCAATATCTATTTAATTCATAACTTGGATTTATTCCTATAAATCCAAAGTTTTCATATCTCCTCAAGTTCTTTAGAGGTCCTAACACTCCATTTGAAAACCCCTAATATTTATCTCCAATAAGTTCTAACTAACGATTTCGATATCGGACATCTTTTCGTAGAAAAATCACTATAAATCCAAAAAAAATTAGAAAAATACGCGATCAGCGCCCACGTGACCGCATCGAAAAGATCTACAATTTTTTTCTTTAACCAGGATCCGAATCGATTCGCATCAAGGCCGAATCAATTCGGAAAGACGTAGGTCACTATTCATCGTCCTCTCCGAGTCGGTTTCGGCCATTAAAGCTTCTCTCAAGCTTTTGTCTCCTCACCCAACGTCCTACAACCTCAACCAACTACAAATACACATATATTAAGGATTCTAAACATCCTATAACCCTAAACCACCAATTTATTTCGATTAATTTCTAAGTTTCTCCAATTATGAAATTATAGGGGTTTATTCATTTTAACTCCCGAAAACCCGTATTATCCACGAAAACCCAACCCAAAATCTTTAGGGTTTGTTTATACCAAACTACGGTATGGGATATTTATGCAAAAAGTAAATAAAGCAATTAATCACTTGCCTCGTGGATATAATCCGACGACCTAGAGCCGAATCCCTCGGAGGTTGGTCGGAATCTCCCCTTTTCTCCTCTTTCCTTCCTCCTCTCTCTCTTCTCTCTCTTTTCTTTCTTTCTTCTTTTTATTTTCTCCCTCTCTCCCTCCTTTTATAAGGAGAAAATGGTTTAACCCCTTAAAACCCAAAAACGACTCGTTTACTCAATTACGAGCCATTTTAACTCTAAAATTTCCCGAAACTCATTTTTGACAATCGGACACTCTTTTCCGACTATTTCGGGCATTCCGAGACTCATGGAGCAGTCGAAATTTCCATCTGAGGTACTTGATCGCAACTCACTATTTTAACCCCACATGACTTAATGCGGGTTTTCCAATTTAAATCTCACCTCGTGTTGCTTTACTCAACAGATACATATAATTAAAATACCTCGACATATTTACTTAACCCAAAAAGTAAATATATCACCTATCGATAATCATCAAATCCTTAAAAATCCCAAAAATTACCATTCCGAGAAATTCTCCAAATTCCAATTTATACTTAATTATGGAATTTAATTATCTCCAAAAGTACGGGTTGTTACATACTCCCCCCCTTACAATGGAATTTCGTCCTCGAAATTCAGATACAACCTACACCACCAATCCTAGAATCACTCCAAATCCTACTACCTCAAAGGGAACGGCACTAACCCAATGGTTCCCAATCCATATAATATACGACTACCACGATCGTAAAGTGACTCTAATAACGTCACATTGTACCCATCATCTATAGTGTCTCACGGCATAATCTTCAACTTTATATACTACGCCTTTCATATTTCAGGCGGTATATAAACCAACTTACTAATGTGCCCATACACCTTTTTAACCCGTGCACATACGCACATCGACTTCGAACGTCGGACACATAACACTCTCTCTAAATGAGGGTCTCATTTCCTCGATGTAATACTCACACATGGGTCCTCCCAACCCCCGAAATTCAATTCTCCTAACCTCGGCGCCACTAACTCTACTAAACTTACATCCTACAAATGCTATGATCTATGCGTTACCCAACCTACACGAAACGAGTAATATCCTAAGTATATCCCTAGTGCCCAAGGCCTCTCTCAACTTCCGACATTTGCTTTGTTTCATGCGTGGGACGCCTCGCAAAAGCGAAATCCAAATAAGGAACCCTCCCGTTACACTACTCCCTCGCATTGTTGGTCATCGAGATATAGCGACCTGAGTTACACCAGCGGGACGTCCTAAATCCTACCACGCTAACCTACGAACGCATTTCTACTATTCTATCCTTCCGCCCATACGAAAGGAAAACTAACTAATCGAAGTGCCCAACTCTCTGAAAGAGCACTACGTACATCATATCCAAAGTATACTTTCTCAAAATTTTGCCTTTTCACTAAGTTCTAGCCATAATCCTCAAATCAATTTCTCTAAGTCCTACTTCACCCACCCACCTGTGGCGAGAGGATCACTTTAGTGATTTTTCATAGCACAACATTTCCATAAACATACCATCGTCACATGGCTCATAGTCTATAGTGGTTCATCAACACTGTAAGACTTATCAACAAAATCCACATCCTTGCATCCTATAACATCTCTCCACTCCCGACGTCGTTAAGATTCATGTGTGGAACGTCTCGCAAAGCGAAATCCAAACAAGGAACGCCTCCACACACTCCTACTTAACTTTGTCAGTAATGGAGGTCCGTTATTTGAAACATACAATCGGGATAACCATATCCCCTTTTTCCAACAAAAGGGTCGTCTGAACTCCTATCTCTAACTAGGATCCACACCACTAAACTCATCGCACTACACTCAGTCTCTGCGTAAACAATAATGAGCTTAAACTTACAGCTCAACAATAATCCGGCACACCTCAAATCATATCTATAAGGTCGCCACATACTCAAATCACGATAATGAAACCTCCGCTCATCGAAGTTCCATTTACCCATAACAATAAAGGAGAACTCAACCTGTATGCAGGTGAGATATCGCAACAACAACCTGTTCCACCCTGGAACCGTGGACACGATAGTCTTGCCATCCTTAGCCTGCTATCGCTCCGATCAACCAATAACATTATATACTCACCATATTACCATACTCATATAAACATATAAAACGAGTATCACAAGCCATATATATATATATAGATTTAAAATATCAACACCCGCCTTTATGGCTAGTGAAGAAAATAAAACTCCGCTACTGCGGAAAAACACATAGGCACACATGATATAATGTTATCGATACCGCCATAACTCAAATTACACACACGAGTCTAGGGCTAACGAACACCACGACTTTATCTAGTCACACTAAATATACCTTCCTTCTGAGGTAAAACTCATAACAATAACTTCATTTTAACAAATTCCCCGAGTGGAATGGGGTCCTTGAACATTCCCATTCTCCACAAGTGTTAGCAACACTTCTCTAGTGAGCCTATCCAACCTGGGAAGGACTCATTATTTATTGTACCTACCTCATCCCGGTACAAGGTTCACTCCTCCATCTTACTCTTTATTCACTATCGGCCTCTGGCCGAACCTTATGCGAATAATCCAAAACATCATTCTTTTGAATCCTGCTAAATCATGGGGACTCACGGTTAAAACTATCCATAAGATCCCTTTTGAATCCTCCTGCCTCCATCCTCGATCAGCACACGAATCTCAAATGAGTGGGCAAAAGATTATTATAATCTTATACTATGGCTGGAGAACGAAATCTCACAAGAGAAATCAACAATCCTAATCCTGAGGCTCTATATCAAATCGAGAGCAACGCTAAAAGCGTAGTACATCCACACAGATTTCTAAGGACACTAGAACCTGATGCTCTGATACCATCTGTGAAAACCCCACCTAATAAAATACCGGGCGATCACTCCTATATCAAATTAAAACAGGAGTTGCATATGGATCATTCTTAGCATCACTGTCGAAAATCCATTTAATTACTAATAACCTATTAGGCTGGCGTCAAAAATTTTACTTAACTACTCTTTTTAACAACTAGAAATAAAACATCCACACAGTTTATGCGTAAATGAAGCTTAAACGAAATAAAATAACCGAACACTCGGTCAAAATATACAACCATAACGAATGCCGCACTAAAAGAATAAATAAATGTAATTGGACCATTGGCCCGAATGTGTGTACAGTACCTCCTATCTAGATTACAAGAACGGAAGTGTCCACCGAGAATCCTGCACGCATCCATAGCTATTGCAGCCGATGTCTGACTCGAAAGAAGTGCCATCCAGGCGTCCCTATGTCTGGACACCTATATATATATATATATATATATATATATATATATATATATATATATATATATATATATATATATAGAGAGAGAGAGAGAGAGAGAGAGAGAGAGAGAGAGAGAGAGAGAGGGAGAAAGAAAGAAAGGAAAGGTAGATAAACGGTTCAGATCCCGAGTTTGAAAATATTTTGCAAGTGCATAAATGCTTTATTTTTTAGAAAAATATTTTTATCTCATATTTAAATTTGGTATCGTACTCCCATGAGATACCCATCACCTCTCTTCTAATAGTGCACACCTAACGCACCCTAACAAAATACCCTAGTTAAGCTATCCCGCCTAACTAGTCTAATTCACCCGACTACTAGAAACCCATACAACCCGAGTACTAAGGGATAAACTTCTCTCCATTCTCAACACTACACTAAGTTCGTGTGTGGGGTGACTCACGAAGCGAAATCCAAACAAGGAATTCCCTATACACTACTACCTGGCAGGGTTAATGGTAGAGATCCATTAGGCCCATAGTACAAAACTAAAGTATAAATATATACTTACATTCTTACATATGTACATATCACATTTATTCTTATATACATATTATAATATACATCCGGATAATATCTCCCGGACTGAGGATTCATTTACAATATAGTTACTAATCCGATTTCATTACAAAACTTTCCATTTCCTTTCTTATATCCATGAAATGTATTTAAAAGCTATTTTTTATTATCATAAAAATGCTTTTATCATATCACATGCTTCCATTTCCCTTCTTCCATTCGAGAAATATATCTGGAGCCAAATCGTTTATCCCATTTCCCTTCTTCCATCCGAGAAATGTATTTAAAGCCAATTCATTATCATGAATTGCTTTAACATATCTAAGACCGTCCCTCCGGATTTCCCCACTGGACGCGCCCCTAAATGGCTATCATCTTCCAGGGCCTATCAAACAAGACAACCTGGGAACCTACCAAAACGTCGGGAAGCGGCCATATGCCTGCGAGATAGTCATGACCACACTCAGAATCACCTAACCAGTGCAGTAAACATATATAATCTCCCATATGGCCTATAGGACTATATCCACCCTACATTCATTAGCCAGGGGGATTCACTATACGCACGCAACTTCCCTTATGATAGCGATTTAGAGAGGTGTGTATCCATAAATTATCATTTATGAAAATCATTTCATTTCCATTTTGAAAACTTTCATTTATTCATTTTCAAAAGTCATTTATATCATATCATATCTATACTTTAATCACATTGTATATATATATATATATATATATATATATATATATATATATATATATATATATATATATATATATATATATATATAGAGAGAGAGAGAGAGAGAGAGAGAGAGAGAGAGAGAGACTATATGTTCCTCCTCGAATATACACATAAATGGCCATAATTTCCAATCACCTATAGTGGTGACCAATAATCCCGAAGTACTCCTTCACTTTTATAAATAATAATTACCTTATTCCCATATAAGAATTTATTGGATATCTCCGATTATACCACTTTACACTAATTGAATATATATTTATATTCTCAATTTCATCCTAATCACCTCATAGGATTTGCCCAACAATAATCGATATAAATATGCTTTCTATACGCATAATTATATAGGCCTAAATTCCCACTGAAATATTCCAAGGAGTATTCTTTCCCGAACTTAAACTATGTCCGTTCCCCGGGTTATGCCCTACACCAATCCAAGGCACTCTCTTTCATTTAAATGTTTATTTACCCTCAAAACCATCATTTAGGAGTCCCGATATCATAACTAGGGTCCCCCATATAAGTCTCCAAATTGTAATTTAACTCCCCATACTCTTAAGAGGAGAAAACTGGCAAATCTGACCAAAGCGAATCGATTCTCCCCAATTGCGAATCGATTCAGGTAGGTGAATCGATTCGGCCCCCAATCAGAATCGATTTGGAAAGTTTTCTGCAAGAAGGTCCTTAATGGAGAATCGATTCGGTCTAAATCCAAATCGATTCAGCCCACTGCAGAAACACATATCCCCTTAGGTGAATCGATTCGGCCTGTTCGAGGGTCACTGTTTGGGCAATTTCTCAAACTCCAAAATACCCAAAACTCAATCCAATATCTATTTAATTCATAACTTGGATTTATTCCTACAAACCCAAAGTTTTCATTTCTCCTCAAGTTCTTTAGAGGTCCTAACACTCCATTTCAGAACCCCTAATATTTATCTCCAATAAGTTCTAACTAACGATATCGATATCGGACAGCTTTTCATAAAAAAATAACTATAAATCCAAAAAAAATTATAAAAATACGTGGTTGGCGCTCACGCGACCGCATCGAAAAGATCTACAATTTTTATTCTTTGATCAAGATCCGAATCGATTCGCATTAAGACCGAATCGATTCAGAAAGATGCAGGTCACTATTTATAGTCTTCTCCTAGTCGGTTTCGGCCATTAAAGCTTCTCCCAAGCTTTTGTCGCCTCACCCAATGTCCTACAACCTCAACCAACTACAAATACACATATATTAAGGGTTCTAAACATCCTAGAACCCTAAACCACCAATTTATTTCGATTAATTTCTAAGTTTCTCCAATTATAAAATTCTAGGGGTTTATTCGTTTTAACTCCCGAAAACCCGTTTTATCCACGAAAACCCAACCCAAAATCTTTAGGGTTTGTTTATACCAAACTAAGGTATGAGATATTTATGCAGAAAGTAAATAAAGCAAGTAAACACTTGCCTCGTGGATATAATCCAATGACCTCGAGCCGAATCCCTCGGAGGTTGGCCGAAATCTCCCCTTTTCTCCTCTTTTCTTCCTCCTCTCTCTCTTCTCTCTGTTTTCTTTCCTTATTCTTTATCTTTTCTCCCTCTCTCCCTACTTTTATAAGGAGAAAAGGGTTTAACCCCTTAAAACCCAAAAACGACTCGTTTACTCAATTACGAGCCATTTTAACTCTAAAATTTCTCGAAACTCATTTTTGACAATCGGACACTCTTTTTCGAGTATCTCGGCCATTTCGAGACTCATGGAGCATTCAAAATTTCCATCCGAGGTACTTGACTGCAACTCACTATTTTAACCCCACACGACTTAATGCGGGTTTTCCAATTTAAATCTCACCTCGTGTCGCTTTACTCAACAGCGACATATAATTAAAATACCTCGACATATTTACTTAACCCCAAAAGTAAATATATCACCTATCGATAATCATCAAATCCTTAAAAATCCCAAAAATTACCAATCCGGGAAATTCTCCAAATTCCAATTTATACTTAATTATGGGATTTAATTATCTCCAAAAGGACGGGTTGTTATAATTTCGGAGAGGAACTTTGAGTGATTGTAATCAATTTGAGGGCCAAGTTTTTACAATTTTTTAGAGGATTGAATATTGTTGTGAGAGAACTATTTGTAAGTTTGGTTTATTAATTAAGATCTCTACTCAGTCTTACAATTTCTCTTTCATTATGGTAGCTTGATTCTTATATTAGGAGTAGGGTGAAATTTATCATAGTTAGCTAATATTGTCACGTTAATTTTATCATTGTTTATTCCATACTTGTTTTAATTGTTATTAAAGATTCGGTATTCATATTAAAGCGACACGAGAGTGTGTTTTAGAACCTTCAAGATTGTTTTGTCAAATCAAGTTTTTGAGATTTAATAATAGTAATTTTTGATGGATTATGTTTGCACTTTGATTGTTTTGATAGTCCATGTTTAAATACATTTGTGAATTTTAAAACCTGTATTTTCTAAGGGAATAGGGATTTTAGCCATCTATTAGAGATGTCAAAAATATTATGGTCATAACCGTCATATTTTCCGAATTAAACGCGACGAGAGTCGGTTTAATTTGAGTTATAAAAAGGGAATGACAACATTAAATTAGTGTGCAATATTAGTTACGTCATAAATGAACCCCGAATCCTAATTATTTCCTAATTATTTACAAATATCTTGTGTTACTCTCATTTATCGTAGTTGCTTTTATTTAGTGTAGTTCATAATTATTCTCTACCCCATTTGGTCTAGTTGGACAGTTGCAATTCTTTTTAAAGTTAAAATTGACAAATCTCTATGGGTTCGACCTGTACTTACACTCGTTATTCTATAATATCCCGTGCACTTGCGGTATTTTATAAAATTGACAATAAGAAGTTTGGGTTTTATTCTCTACCCACAAAGGAGAGTAATTATTTGTTGCGGTGTTACCACTTGCAGAAAGGCTTCTGGTGTGGGTTGACGGAGACCAAAAGCCTCATTGGTTGATTTCAAGATTTCGATGGAGTCCAGGATTATCGACTAGGCGGAGGTAGTTACAAGAAGTCGGGTCAAGGCTTGGACGGAGTCAAGTCGTGTGTAGTAAGTCATCTGTCTTGTAATCATAAAACCATACTTAGTGGACTTAAGGCTAGGGGTCGTCCGAGGTTTTACCCATTTGGGTTTTCCTCGTACATTGTCGTGTAGTGTGATTGGTTTGTCTTTATCTTGCAACATCACTTAGAACACATGCATAGGATAATTCAAGATAAAATTGGTTTAATTATCACACCAGTATAATTTGGTACTTAAAATGAGTTTGGGTGAAGTTTAAGTTAATTTAATTCAAGTTAAGATAATTTTAATTTGATAAAATTTGGTTTGGCCTAAATAGAAAAATGAATTAATCTTATTTGAAAAAATTTAGGATTTTGGATTAAATTAATTTGTTTAAGTGAATATTTATATTTGAGTAATTTAATTTCACTTTTAGTTTAGTTTAATTTTATTTTGAAAGATATTAAAATTTGAAGTTTGTGTATGTTGTGTTGAACCATCCTATACTGCACTTAAAGGAAATTCATATATAATAGAAAAACGATTTTAAAAATTTTGGGGTTCCAACGCTTTCAAATTGGTATCAGAGCGTTAAGTATTAAAAACTATCATTTTCACAAGTCAAAAGGAGTAAATTTTGGATACCATAATCCGAAATCAATTGATCCAATTGGATTTCAAAAAATACGTTTGACAGCACATAAATGAGATTCTTTTGGATTCGTTTGAAATCAGGCACATAAGCAAATTGTAAACATAATATCGGGTCTACGCAGTTAAATATAATAAACTACCAATCATGCCATGATATAAAGTCATGTCTACTGATTTTTTGCTTCCATATATGTCATGTTTTGTAGATGCGTCCATGGGTGTACCAAGTGCTTTAGCATTATCTAAACCATATTTGATTAAAAGATCTTTGATGTATTTTGATTGATTTATAAAGATATCATTTTTACTTTGTTTGATTTACAAACCCAAAAAGAAATTTCACTCCACAATCATACTCATTTTGAATTAATTTTTCATAAAATCATAAAAGTCTTTGTACATGTTTTCATTAGTGGAACCAAAAATAATGTCATCAATATATATTTGTACTAAAGCATACCAGTTCCATGGAATTTAATAAATAAAGTGATGTCCATATTTAAATCATTTTTTAGTAAAAATACACTTAATCTCTCATACCAAACCCTAGGGGCATGTTTTAGACCATATAAAGCTTTGTTTAACTTGTAAACACAATAAGGAAATTTGTGATTTTTAAAATTGAGTGGTTATTTTATATAAACTTTTTTGTTGATAAATCCATTTACGAAATCACTTTTGACATCTGTAAATACGCCAACGTGGTGTGATATCGATTATATGTGGATTCGCAAATTTTCAATTTTAAACTTATTTAATTGGAGTCAATTTTAGAGAACCCTAAAACACTCATCTAGGTGGGTAAATCAAACCATCACAAATAAATTGCTGACACGCAAATTTCAAGAAAAAAACAAAGGGAAAACCTTTTTATTTCACTATGCAAAGGTAAATCGCAACTTACATACACAATCAAATCTGCAATGACTATTCGCAAACACTCACATAGACACGCAGCGAACCCACAAGAACATGCAGCTCTGAATCATCCAAGAACACACTCAAGCACTTCCAATGACATGCAGTAATCAGCCGTAGATTTACCCTCGCTACAAGAGAAACTTCAACAAGATCATATCTTGGGTTCCAAAACAATTCACTAAACTATTGGGATATTTTTTGAATTCAAAAACAAATGTTTAAACCCTAAAGAAGAAGACAAAACAATTCTGCAGTTTGTTGTTTTCGTGTATCTGAAAAACTCAAATCTTCTTAAGTAAAATGACTCATTTAATCAGGTATTTATAACAAAGTTGATTCGGCGGGGTTGCTTGAACGACAAGTGGATGTCGCTCGAATGACATGAAATTTCGTTCCTAGGGATCGCGCGACCTTCTAACGACAGTGTTGAAACTAAAACAGTGTGATGTTGTTATATGAAACACTTCAAGCGAGGTCCTAATGAGGTATCTCGCGAGATTCCATGTCTCTTGAAGAAGTCATTTGAACGACTTAAAGTTTTCGCTTGAACAACATAGAGATGTCGTTTGAAATACATCAGCGAAAAATCATTTTTATAAAAACTCTGCCTCAGGACTTGGAAAAAATTATTTTAATGAAAAATGACTCCTATAATATTTAAAAACATTTTAGAAAAATTATCCCAACACTTTAAATGAACCATTAAGGGACTTAAATACAACCTTACTAAAAATCTATCTCGCATAGGCTTGTCTGTTGAAGAATGTCGACATTCGGATCGCTCTTGGTGCATGATTGAGCTTTAAAATTTCTTCGACGTTTGTAGTGGTATATGACATACTCTAATGTAAATGGACTATGTAAAATATGTCCTTACAAATATCCCCCTATGTCTATACCGGTTCAAACTAAAAATAACCGAATTATGAAATCAAATGTCCTATACAAATCTAATGCCCTCCCATGAACCCCAAAATTGAAAAGGTACAAAAAATGTAAGTCTTTAAACTTTCTTCAAAAATCTTCAGCATGTGTACCCACCCACATGAGACAAGAAACAGATACCTTTGTGACGTATCGAGTTTGAAATGAGATGAACATAAAATCAAAACAAAGATCAAATCTCAAATCTCAAATCTCTCCCATAATTCAAACTCCACCATTAAATCATAATCCGTTCTGCCCCATTTTATTTGTTAGATATAGACAAGGAAAATAATAAATAAAAATAAGCACCGATTATCACGACAAGCAAATTAAATCAACTACGATCATCAAGGATAAACTTGAAAGCATTCACCAACTATTTTTTTATTTTTCAATATTTTCAAGCAAAAAATAATTTCCAAAAAAAAATCATACACTCTGAATTTATACTAAGATAACCAAATCGTGGAAACGAAAGGTAAATCAACTCAAACATACATAACAAATGTGAACGATTAATATGGATACTCCTAACGAATGAACTTCACAATCGTCCTTAAGTGTAAAAATTATTGAATTCAAATGACATTGACTTAATCAAATCAACAAATCAAAGTCTAAAATAATTTTCATACCAATAACGTCTAAAACTATTTAATGCTTTTTCAAGACTTTGTCAGGATGTGCAAACCCATCGATTACATATTTCCAATCAAACTCCCTCAAATATATATTTCTTTTTCAAGCTCTTTGAGGTTTCTATTTATTTCTCAACTTAGAGAAATCCTATTGGCCCCTTTTCAGCATATGATTATTTTTATTGCCATAATTTTTTTCTCGGGTTCTTTTAAGACAGTGGCTTTCACGACGTGATTATTATTCACTCCCATCCTTTTCTCATGTTCACCCATTATTTTTTCATATTAAACAAATTCCTCACGGGCAACGGTTCTTACATGCACAACTTCCATTGTTAAGTTTTATCGCATTTGGTTCGTTTAAAAGATAGGATTGAGATGTAACACTTCAACCAATATGTGATAGATAAGTACAATAATCAAATAAATCCATGCAAGTGTGCATTAAATGAAATCATGAATCAAACATGTGAAAAGTAATCTCAAATCTCATCTTAATGACTCCAAACATTATAAAGCACATCGATGAAATGATGTATCATCTCAAAACACTATCAAATAGTCACATGGGTATGGAATGATGTGGTGACTTGGTCATCCTAAATGACCATCCATAAATGGTGTAAACAAAATACAAAACTCTTTTTGTCTTTTTCCAAAAATTTGATCAAAATAAAATCTTTTTGGCTTCTTCAATTTTTTTCTCAAAAAAATAGAAAATCTTTTTATATTTTTCTAAAAAATTTCAAAAACAAAAATCTTTTTAATTTTTTCAAAAAATATATCAAAAATGAAAAATAAAAATACAAAAGTGGTAGACACTAGCAATAGGCATAAAATATCATCATGAAAATCATCCTATGCTAGAAAACAAGTTTAAACCTCAACCGTTAGGTGCGGTGGAGTTTTCCAAAGCTGGTGACATCCTATGAAAAACATCTATCAAATCATGTGAAATTTTTACCAAAAACTTAAATTGATCCCTAATATGTGCAAACTCTTTAATGTAATCATCTGGAGCATCATTTGTGGGTGTGGGTGTGGGAACACATGAGATGCGACACACTACCCAACTTAAAATAAAATTTCCTAAGGTGTCCTCTCTTTTTTCAATAGGTGAAACATACACGGGCCTAGGAACACCTCTCCTAAAATGTCTAGGACGCGCACTCCTATCCGGTAACGGACGCCTAGGTGGGTTGGGTTGAGAGCCATATGGATCAATCATAAACTCGGGAACCAGATCGGGTACAACATGGGACATAGACTCACCATCATGACCTATTCCTAATCTCTCAACGTTACCTAAAGAGGGACCCAAATAGGGACAGAGGGGCATCTTTCCTACCTTATTAGATGTATCCTCTATAGTGACCTTTACTTGCTGGGATTGTCCAAGATCTCTCTCTAATTGGACCACACGAGCTTCAAGTTCACTCTTTTCCCAACATGTGATGATCAACTTCTCACTCAAAGTAACCTTCATCTTCTCAGGTTGACTCGCTGACACCTCAAATCCTCTCAAAATCTAACACCCTAAGGCGTAACTCCTTATTTAACTTCTTCGTCTTTAAGGTATCAACGTACAAATATCTAAACGCAATTTGGATCTCACTTTCACCTTCACTAGCGCATTCACTCTCACACCCGCTATAAACACTCAAATCTTCCTCGGGACTTTCATGTGCACAAGTATCCTCATTGTCGTGAGACAAACTAGGTGTGCTCACGTGATGACCTAAAAAGGCAATACACATCCCATGTGAAGATTCATCCTCGGAATCCTTCACCTCTTCCTCACTATCGCTAAGAGTGGGTGGCATGGCAATCTTTTTACCCTTTATCTTTAGCCTAGTGGGACACTCAAACGCCTTATGCGCCTTACCTTCACACTCAAAACATCTCTCCTCTTCTTCTTTCTCTTTTTCCTTCTCTTTCTCACCGCTCTCTTTGGCCTCATCTACCTTTTCATTTTTCTCAGAAAATTTTCTATTGGAAGAAATTTCTTTTGAAAATTCGAGAAACTTTTTGAAATCTTCTGCAAGCATGGCCATATCAAAATTAAATTTGCCCTTAGACTCAGACTCACAAACTTTCTCTTTATTTTTCTTCTCTCTCTTGGACATTTCCTTTCCTTTCTTAGACTGGGCTCTAAGTGCTATCCCTTTATCCTTAGGCTTGACAGTGTCAGGAAATATGTCAATTTCATATATCTGGCGATATCCTACCAGTTCTTCTAACTTTAAATTGCTCGAATTTCCTAAGGAATTCAAATCCGTTACTTTCGGGATAAAATGTTTAGGCAACGATCTCAAAATATTTTTAACCACTTATGCATCAAGAATGTGCTCATCGAGATTGAAACTAGTGTTGAAAATATCAGACAAGCGTGCATAAAACTCATCAAAACACTCATATTCAAGTATGGTAATAGTTTCAAATTCAGTAGTTAAATTTTGCAATTTTGACTCTTTCACCACATTCGTGCCTTCATGGGTAAGTTTTAAAACATCTCAAGTTTCTTTTGATAAGGTGTACGTCATGATACGTCAGAACTCGTCAGGGGCGACGGCCCCAAAAATTTCACTTAGTCCACGAGACTTAAATATGCTCCATTTAAACTCATCCTCAACCCAGTCAGTCACAGGCTTAAGATTGGTGACATTATTAGCAATGACAGGGGGAGGAGTCCACACTCTTTCAAAAATAACCCAAACTCGCTCATCAATTGCTTTTAAATGAGATTTCATGGGAGCTTTTCAATAGGCATAATTAGACCCGTCAAAAACTGGCAACCGATTATATAAGTTTTCATTCGGAAACATTGCGAAATATCAAAATTAGATTTTTCAAAAAAATCAATATCACAAAAACTTTGGGAAAAAAAGATCACTCGATAAATTAGAGTAACTTTCTCTGATGCCAATTTGTAAATGAGCTAACGCGGTGTGATATTGATTATATATGGATTCATAAATTTTCATCGAGGTGGGTAAATAAAACCATCACAAGTAAATTGCTAACACTCAGATTTCAGGAAAAAAAAACTAAAAGGAAAACCTTTTTATTTCACTATGAAAAGGTAAATCTCAACTTACATACACAATCAAATCTGCAATGAATATTCGCATACACTCATAAATACACATAGCCTAGAATCAGCAATGGATCAATCGCAGCGAACCCATAAGAACACACAACTCTGAATCAGCCAGGAACACCCTCAAGCACTCCCAATGACATGCAGTCTTCAGCCATACATTTACTTTCTCTACAAAAGAAACTTCAACAAGATCGTATCATGGATTCCAAAACAATTTACTAAACTATTGGGATTTTTTGTGAATTGAAAAAAAAATGTTTAAACCCTAAAGAAGAAGACAACACAATTCTACAGTTTGCAGTTTTTGTGTATATGAAAAACTCAAGCCTTCTTAAGCAAAATGACTCATTGAATTAGGTATTTATAAAAACTTGAGTCGACGGGGTCGCTTGAATGACAGGTGGATGTCGCTCGAACGACATGAAATGTCGTTCGATCCACGGGATCGCGCGACCTTCTAACGACAGTGGTAAAACTAAAACAGTGTGATGTCATTAGATAAAACACTTTAAGTGAGGTTCAAATCAAGTATCATGCGAGATTCCACGTCACTTGAAGAATTCGTTTGAATGACTTAAAGTTGTCGTTTCAACAACATAGAGATGTCATTTGAACAACATCAGTGAAAAATCATTTTTATTAAAAATCCGCATCAGGACTAAAAAAAAAATATTTTGATGAAAAATGACGCCTCAGATGTTTAAAAACAATTTAGAAAAAGTATCCCAACACTTTAAATGAACCATTAGGGAACTTAAACACAACCTTACCAAAATCTATCTCACAGAGGCTTGTCTGTTGAAGAATGTCGATATTTGGATCCGTCTTGATGCATGAATGAGCTTTGAACTTTCTTCGACGGTTGTAGTGGTATACGACATACTCTGATGTAAGCGTACTATGGTAAATATGTCCTTACAACATCCATTTGATATAATTTAAAATTCTTATAACAAGCAAACGCTAGTAACATAAGTATGGCCTCTAATCTAGCTACGGGAGCATATGTTTCGTCGTAATCTATTCTTTTTTATTGATCATATCCTTGAGCTACGAGTCTTTCCTTGTTTCTAATAATTAAGCCAGTGTTATCCTTTTTATTTCTAAATACCCATTTAGTTCATATAATAGATTTATCTTCGGGTTTGGGGGCAAGTGACCAAACATTGTTATGTTCACAGTACAACAACTCACCTTACATAGTTGATAACAAAAATTCATCTTTTTCAGCTTCACTAATATCTTTAAGTTCAATTTGTGACACAATATCTAAATTATTATGAATATTTTTTAGCTTAGATCTAGTAAGAATTCCGCTAGAGGGTTCACTTAAGATTTGATCAATGGGATGATTATTTACAAATTTTGAGCATTTAGGTAAACTCGAATAGTTATCATCTACAACTTATTAGGAGTCTTTTCATTATTATCGGAATCATCAATTTTATTAATGATTTTTTTATTTAAATTCAACTTATTAACAAATTCATTAAAAATCAAGACATCATCTTCATCATTATAGGCAAATAGGTTAGATTCATCAAAAAAGACATGAATGGATTCTTGAAAAACTAAAGTTCATTTATTAAAAACTCTATATGCTTTACTATTAAGTTCATATCCAGGAAAAAAGCTCTCATAAAATTTTGCATCAAATTTACCCATATTATCTCTATCATTGAATATAAAACATTTACAACCAAAGACTTTAAAATAACTAACATTAGGTCATTTTATTTTTCAAAATCTTATGAGGATTCTTGTCTAAACCTTTTCTAATGATTGTTCGATTTATTACATAACAATAAGAATTAATGCCTTCCGCCCAAAAATATTCTTGTAATTTATGTTCATTTAATACAGTTCCAACCATTTTTTGTAGAGAATTATTTTTTATTTCTACTATTACATTTCGTTAAGGGAATCTTGGAGCCAAAAAATTCTGTTCGAAGCCATTTTCATCACAAAACAATTCGATGTCTTTATTATCAAACTCCCTTCCTCTATCACGTCTTACAAAAGTAATGTTGTAACCTTTTTCATTTTGAATTTTTCAACAAAATTTAGCAAAGATATGATGTGTCTCATTTTTATGTGTAAGAAAGAATACCCATGTAAATCTAGAATAGTTTTTAATAATAACAAATGCATAATATTTACCGCCTGGACAAACAATCTTGTTAAGTCCGAATAAGTTAGTATGTAATAATTCTAAAGGTCTACAAGTAGAAATATCTATTTTATTGTTAAAATAAATTTTTGTAATACCCCGCCGCCCAATTAAAATTGTATTCATGGAATTTCGTGATTTAGTACGACAAGATTTATTTAGATGGATCTCGGTTCAAATATGGATAGCTTTGTAGCCTTCGTACTTATCAAATCGAAACTTTCACAACTCGAAATTTATTTCAGAAGATTTAGATGTCGTTCGAACAAAGGGAATTCTCATTCGAACAAGGCATCTAACGACCTGGGCATTTAATTATGTTCAAATCTCATTGGAAAGATCGTTCATACGAGGGACGTTCGAACGAGATATCTGGTGACTTGGGTGCTGAAATCTCGTTGGTAGAGTCGTTTGAACGAGGTCGTTCGAACGACCGGCACTAGATTTGAAAAGCTTATCCTTTTAATGTGATGTCAAGGCGTGATTCATCGAGTTTGATGATGTGTCGACTTCTCAACTGCCTAGATCAGGTGTGGGGTTAATGACTATATTACCCTTCGCTTATAGAGTGGGGTGTGGGGGTATTTAGGACATTTGATCCTTAAGGATTTTGGGGTTATTTAAGTGTGAGATTGGCCATTCTAGGGCATTTTCCAATTACATTTCTTCTCTCTCTCTCTCTCTAGATTGAGAGATTCCCCCAACCCAACCACCATACACTACCATTCCACCACCTTGTGTCACTATATTCCACCATATATAAGCCTTGCACACCCATTTCCACTATTGATGAGGAAGAACTATGAATTTTGGAGTTGTAAATGGGGGGGTCTTGGAGAAGATGAAGTGGGTTTTAATGGAGTTGAAGTGAGTCTTGCTTTGGAGCTTAAGAGGAAGCATTTGGTAATCCCTTGAGGCCACCTTTGGAGGTGGGGGTTGCTCCTCCTACACCAACACCACCATTGAAGACATTAGAGGTGGGTAGACCTTACTCTTAGTGTAAAAGTCTTATTTTTGCATTATAGTCTTGTAGCTAGACTATTTTAGTATGGTGTATTTAATTGAGCGGTATAATTGTTGTGTACAAGATAATAAACATTCTTATAAAATAAAAATGATGGGAAAATGTCATTTTGATAAAAATAAAAATGAAATAAATATTTCAAGGTTTTGAATTAGTAAGGGTTGATATTTTATGAAAATGGTGTATTTTTTAGGAATATTGATGAAAACATTTTATGAAATAAAATGTTTGAAGATAATGTCATATTTTGATTTGCAAAAATGATGATTTTATGAAAAATAAACATTTGTTGAGATTGAAGAAATAAAAATTTCTGTTGTGCCTTAAAAATATAATTTTGCAAGTATAATGGTTTCCCAAGATGAAAAATATATTTAAACCGTGTAGTAAAAGTTTGGGTTAAATTACTTCTTCTCGTGCATATAAACTTGTAGTATTTTGATATTAAATGTATAAACAAGTTTAAAGAAGGTTTTGATGGGTTTAAATAAGAAATAAAAGTGATAATTTTAGTCTTCAAAGTATGTGTAATTAGGACTAAAAGATATGATGAGAATGAGGTTAAAAGACTACTTGTTAAATAAAAAGAAATGGCAATTTTCTTATAAAAGTAGTCTTAAGTGTGAATGTATTTCTTGAATGAAGAAGTAAATACATGTGTATGTGTGTGTGTGTGTGTGTGTGTGGAAAATGTTGATAAAAAGGAAATTAAAGGTGTAAAAGTATTTCCAAATAAGAAAGATATTACTCCAAGTGTAAATGGGTATTAAAGTTTTAAGACTCTCAAGAAGTTGGTGTGAATAACTTAATAGTATTTTTGGAGAATTAACACTTGAGAAATTAATGTAAGGACATAAATTTCCAATTGAGTCCTTGTATTATTTTGACTTAATTTCGTGAACAAAACTGTGTTTGTAATATGTCATAGGGAGATTTTTATTTTGTCACGACCTGACTCGATCTATGACGTATTGAAGAAATTGAAGACGTTGTGGCAAAGCTTCAAAGAATTAATCATGCCTATGTTTAAATGGTGCAAGTTTAATCGTCTTCAAAGCTAATTGCATTCCGAGATCACTCAGGTATGAATGCGTACAATTAATGGTGCTCGAAATTGTTTTATAAAAGATAAGGATGTAATTTTTATAAAGAAAGATGTTTTAAAATAGTTTAAAGTGTTTTAAAAGGTTTATACTACGTTTTTATTCTGATAAGTTCGAATAGGAGTTTGACTTATTTAAATTTCTCTTTGAATAGACGTTTTGAAAAAAAGTCAAAAAGTCGACTATGTCACTCAAACGACATCAGATCTCATTCGAACGAGATACTGATGTCGCTCGAACGACATGCTTAAGTTGTCCGATTGACATGTTTTTCGAGGCGGCATTTAAATCCTATTTAAACTGTGTTTGCATCATAATTTCATAAGGTGTGCTTTCTGGAAAAGAGTTTTACAAACCAGAACCTTGTTTGCACATGTTTTCTAAGGTTTAAAAGTCTTAAACACATCCTCAGAGTTTGCAAAGATCCGAGTTATCATTCTTATATGTTTAAGTGATCTTGCGGCACCAAAGTTATTTGAAACACACATATCGGCCCACTCTTCAAATTGGTATCAGAGCTAGAAATAATTTTTATTTGTTTTGTGATCCCGTATGTTTGTTTATCTCTCCTGTGTTTGTTTTCTCTAGATGGATTCTCTAAGCTTTGACGATTTACATCGTTTGAATTTAAAGTTTGCAAAACGTATTGAAGTTTTGGAAAAAGAAAATTTCGGTTTTAAAAATAAGATTGAATATTTGCAAACGTTTCAAATTCAAAGAGATATTTATCGTGAGCACTTTAGTTCCTTGTTTAAAGATTTTAATATATTAAAATTGAGCAAAAATGAGAGTGATGATAGAGTCCTCGTTTTAGAAAAAGAGTTAGACAATTTGAAAAATTCTAGAGTTTGTGTCATTGAGGAAAATAATTCGATTAATGATTTTGAGGCACGAGAAAAGGCTCTTAGGGATAAGTTTGCTCACATTGAGAGGGAGCGAGATAACCTTCTAGGGGTAATTGAAAATTTAAAGAAGGAGTCCCAAAAGTTTGAGGAGTCTAATCGTTTTCTTGAGTCAAAAGTTTTGAAGTTAAAAAATGATTTAAATGACTCGAGTAGTGATGGTAGCGGCTTATCTTGTTCTAGTGGTTCGATTGTAAAAGCCAAAACCATAGTTTGTTTTAGAGATTTAACGACATCAGAGGGTATTAGAAAAGGTCAACCTAAAGGTCCCGTTCCTCGTCGTGTTTTCACATGTTCGCATTGTGGTAGGAAAGGTCACCTTAGGAGTTTTTCTTTTGATCTCAGAAAAGACCCTAGGAAGATTAAACGTAGTGTCCCATTGGTTCCCAAAACTCGTTTTGTTAGGTATACACCTGTTTGGGTTAGGAAATCCATTTTGGAGATGATAAATGCTTCGTTGGTTGATTCTCACATGCATGCATATGATTCATCTCTTGTTATTTCTTATGGATAGTAGCTTGCAAGTTTTGTCATACGCTAGACCTTGTATCATGGTTTATTATTTGCTAGGGATATGCCTGTTTATCTCTTTGTATTTTATTTTTCACTTGTTTGAGTCTTATTTGAAAAATACAAAAATATTTTGTTTTTGAGAAAACTTTTGAAAATCCAAAAAGATTTTGCTTTTCTTTGAGTCAAAATATGTTTGAAAAGCCAAAAAGATTTTCAGTTTTTTTGTGTTTTTGAGTTTACATATTTGATGTGGCATATTGGTGTGCTTGGACCCCACCCCCCCACCCCCCACCCCATCGTTTTATTATCCATATGGCTAGGACATTTGGTCATTATTATTGATGCTTAGAATGATCTTAATCATTGTTTATATGGGGTTGTTTCGAAGTTGATATGCATTTTGATTCGACTTTGTATATATGCCAACATTGCACACATGCACGAGTTTATATGGATGTTTGTCTTCTCTTGCATATTTGAATTTGGTGAGGCGTTCTTATCTTAATCTTGTCATCTATGCGTAAGTAGACTTAAGGAGAAGTGTGCATGTAATAATCGTTTACCATGAGGATTTAAAATTGGTAAAAATGATGAGTGATTCACGGGAAAGAGCTGCAAGAGTTCGAAATTAACTCGTTGTGAAAGCCACCGTTTAAAAGAGCCCAAAAGAAAATACAATATGATAATAAAAGGGCCAATAAGATTTTTTCTAAGTTGAGAATGCTAGAACCCTCAAAAGAACTTGAAAAAATATGATATTATTGAGGGAGTTTGGTTGGAGAAAATTTAAACGGGTTTGCACAACTAATCCTAATGTTGAAACATTACAATTTGACGTTATTATTTGTAGAATCGTCAAAATTCTGGATTTGTGTGCATGTAGTATGTTTAGTTCATTAAGCTCACTCTTTAATTGTCATATGGCTATGATAAAGTTTGATGATTTATCGCTATCAATTAGAGCTTCTTGATCATTTTGATGTGTTGGAATTGTGATTCATTTGTTGTAGTTTCACGCCCATTCATTCCATATCCATGTTTGAGCACATCGATACTATGTTTGCATGTAACTCGCATTTTTAAGTTTTTATGAGTTTTTGCGTTTTGTGTTAAAAGCTTACTGTTTCAGCACTGTTTTGCATCTGTCAGGCCCTTCCTGAAATTTTTTTATGGAAACTTTTTCACTGGGCAATACTTTATAATATTTTTGGGAAACTGGGAAATTTTGGCAGGTCGCGCGAAGTCGTTCAAACGACATCTCATCTCGCGCGAACGACTTATGTACTTCGTTCGAGCGACTTCCTCATCTCGTTTGAACTAAGTTCCTGGCTCGTTCGAATGATAGAGTAAAAAATGGCTTCAGATTGGTTTGCAGTCCTCAGGTTTAATTTGATATATTTTTTGTACTGCGGGAAGCATTTCTGGTCTGTTTGGTTTATATGCAGGTTCGTTTATGTTCCAATTGGTATTTTGCATATGAGTCCGTTTATCATACTTGAGTTTATTGGTATACTCTTTGCGTGATTCCTTGGTTTACTAGCTACTGATTTATCATTCCTATGATCTTATTTAGCTGGTTATTTCATGATTATCTAGCGTTTTTCATTTCTCAAATTGGTATCAACTTAATTCAATTTGGTATCATATTATCATGCTAGATATTTCAAATTGGTTTATCGTTTCACCGGATTGTCTATTCGAGACAAAAAAGGGGAGAGATGTATGTGATGTAGGGGGAGATTTTTTGAGCGCTTCTATTGATATCTGTTATACATTGTTTGATTATATTTGTTTCAAATTGGTATCAAATAATTGCTCACATGTTTCAAATGATCTGTTCTTATTAGAAATATAGATTGGTATCATTTGTTCCTCCATACTTCACTGGGTATCTGGTTGTCTGTTTCATGTGTGTAGGTATGCTTCAGCGATTTGATATTTCAAGACTACATCACATTCAGACAGTTCATGTTTGCCGGTGCTACATATTCTAGTCCGTGTCCTGTAATTTTTGTTTTGGGGTTTATGGGATACGGCTTGATGACCCGGTTAGGCATTTCACTGGTTTGGTTTTGTCCCGGAATAGTCAAAGGGGGAGATTTTTAAGGACATAAATTTCCAATTGAGTCCTTATATTGTTTCGACTTAATTCCGTGAACAAAACTGTGTTTGTAATATGTCATAGGGAGATTTTTATTTTTTCACGATCCCACTCAGTCTATGACGTATTAAAGAAATTGAAGACGTTGTGGCAATGCTTCAAAGAATTAATCATGCCGATGCTTAAATGGTGCAAGTTTAATCGTCTTCAAAGTTAATTGCATTTCGAGATCACTCAGGTATGAATGCGTATAATTAATGGTGCTTGGAATTATTTTATAAAAGATAAGGATGTAATTTTTATAAAGAAAAATATTTTAAAATGGTTTAAAGTGTTTTAAAAGGTTTATACTATGTTTTTATTCTGATAAGTTTGAATAGGAGTTTGACTTATATAAATCTCTCTTTGAAGAGACGTTTTGAACAAAAAGTCAAAACGTCAACTCTGTCGCTCGAACGACATCAGATCTCATTCGAACAGGATGCTGATGTCGCTCGAACGACATGCTTAAGTCGTTCGAATGACACATTTTTTCGGCGACATTTAAATCCTATTTAAACTGTTTTTGCATCAGAATTTCATAAAGTGTGCTTTCTGGAAAAGAGTTTTACGAACCAGAACCATGTTTGCACATGTTTTCTAAGGTTTAAAAGTCTTAAACACATCCTTAGAGTTTGCAAAGATCCGAGTTATCATTCTTATATGTTTAAGTGATCTTATGGCACCAAATTTGTTTGAAACACACATATCGGGCCGTCATTTTGGAAACAAATGGGTAAAATGGTAATTTTACATGAAGTGGAATATTTTTATGAAAAAAAAATGTTGAAAAGGGTGTTACATAAAGTGGTCCTAAACAAATATATTTTTTATGAAATAAAATCAAGGTTAAAGTGTAAAGGACATGAATTGGTAAGTTTTCAAACTATAGCACAAGTTGGGGTGGTAAAGTCCCGGATTTTGGCTTCGGCCTGGTAAAAAGAAAAGTAGAATAATGTGGAAATTTGTAAAATGTTAAAACACATAAAATAAACTCGGATGACATCGGATAAAGCAATAAGGGCAGGCACGGAGCTCTTGGGTGAAATGCCCTAAATCACTGGCCAGAGCATATGGTACGCATAGTCGTCGGTGTGGAGCCCATGTAAGTATGTGGTATAGGAAAATTCCAAGAAAATATAAAGAAAATATGGAACATATCAAGAAACGGGTTATGTGGTAAATGTGTTAATACAACCTAACTTGAATGAATGTAATAAATATTTCGATAAGGGTGAAATGGACAAGTAAATGCATAAATCTATTAATATCCATAAGATAAGGTAAAAGGATAAAGTAAGTGGGTAAATGGGTAATTAAGAAACCAGGTTGTTAAACCCACAATTTGTATAAGCATGTATTGAAAAGGTCTTCTAACGACAAATAAGTATTTTCTAACACGGTGAATGTGTGCGTTGAAATGGTGCTTTTCAATGAAAATACTAAAATATATTTTCATGAACAAAAAGGGTGATTCCGGTAAAGGAATGGGTTTGGATAAATCAAGTGTATTGGTTTTAAGTGTTGAACCGGGTGTGTTAAATAAAGTGAGAAATACTTAATATGAATAAAAGAAGTCTTCACAAGATTAAGGTAAATTAATCTAGATAAGGTTTTCGAAAGTAAAACAGCTAATGCTTTGGAATGTGTATTTTTTCAAAGGTATACGTATGTAGATATATACATATTTCGCATGCATGACGTTGTAGCATGTGAGTATTCCTTTTTGTCGTTCGTTTCTATCTCGCTTGCATAAATCCCATTGGGCATAAGCTCACACCCTTGCTTTGATACGACAAGTTGGGAACGGTTTCGTATTTTTAGGACGTTATACAAGTAAGTATAATTTATTTATGTTTACGTTAGTAGCACTATTTACTTGGACTTAGGGATGCTCCCCATGGGTCTCACATAGTTTATCTTGAAACTGGAATTTTATGCTAACAAGTGAAATGGTAACTAAAATAAAACTGGATTAGCAATACTATATAGGTTGTTCCATTACACTTCACACCTAATGCTTGGGTCGAACAGGGTTGACTACAGGTGACTCGTAAATCAGGGTTTGGACATTACAAATGGTATCAGAGCTCTAGGTTCAAGGTTATTTTGGGGTGTGACGTGGTGAGTTCGGTATTGGATCTTTCGACGTCGCTCTGGTTTGGGCCGGTCATGCTAGTTTGATGACAGTTAGTTTGTATCCTCGACGGTAAAGTCTAATCAGTTAGAACGATAAGTAAGTTAGCGCCAAGTGGAACACAACTAAGTTTCTAGTTATTAATTGCTTCCGCATTTCTGATTAGAATTGTAGTTATTTACGAGTTTCCACCCAAGCCTTTAGTGATGACACCAGGAATGTTAGTGTGAGGTGCATATATCAAATTTTAATGGCATAGAATCATTTGAGATGTCGATAGAATGAAACAACGTCCAATGGGCAAGTGGAACGAGTTGCACATAGTCAACGGTAAAGGTTTATGGTTAGGGTATCTCGACTAGACACTAATAAATTGTGATTAAAAGGCATATATAACCCTTAGGTACAACACTTATAGGGTGTCAATGCCAGTGACGTAATTTGGCAAATTTAATCCTTTGGGTGATATCGCAATTGAAGGTAATCAGAAAACGCACAAAGTTGTGTAGAATGATAGTGTCAATGCTGTAAACCCTTGTGTGAGATGTGGTGTTAAATAACTTTGGTGGTGAGAGTAGCCTTGTAGTGGCAACAATGAGTAGTATTTACTACGACCTAGTGGTAAAGGTTGTGTATCTCATGTGTGGAGACTTGATAGTCGAAGAGTATTCACAAGTATTAATTTTGTGGTAAAGACGTATTAGCCCATTTAGTTGAGTACTTAGGTTGTATGTACATGAATTATGGGATGATATTGGGGAATAGGATCTCATGCGGCATCCTTGGTGAGGGCCTTGGTACTTATAGGAAATACCTGACGCCCGTATCCTACCAAGATCTATATAGTTGTGTTAACTTGTGGATTGGCACAGGGTAATATTCACATAGCAAGGCAATTTAGTTTCCATAGTTGAACAGTCATTGACAATTTGGGTGAGGTAGGCCTTGAGGTTTAGGGGTTGCAGGCGATGTCCCGTATCCTTACATGACCTATAGTAGCACTAATTATAGTTTGTACGTGACTTATGGTCACAGCAATTCGAAAGAAAGGTAAGATTAGTATCTAAGTGTTGAAACCCATTTTAGCTTCTGAGGTAATGACTAGGTGCGAGATATTCCTAGTGTGTGAGTAGTTAATATGAACATTGAGGTGCCAATAGGAAAAATTATGTGTTGCATCATTAAGGATAAATATCGAATGTTTTGGGTCTTGAGGTGTTTGAGGATTAAGGTGCACTATGTCTAGAAGCTCATAGACTAGTGTCTTCGCAAGCACCAAGTAATATCAATGTGGGTATCGTAAGGTTTGTAGGGCGCACCTATGATGATATAAGTATAGACGAGGAAACCTTGTCGAGTTTGGGACTTTATATGAAGTATGTTTGGTGTTCTTAGGAGACCAATTAAGTCTAGTAAGAAAAGGCAATAGTATTCTAATAACGATAGAGTTTAGGATCAGGTGGTAATACCAAACAGTCAGTCACATAGTATACGTGTCAGGTATAGCTTTCCAATCGTCATAGGTGGGTGGTGTAATCCCTAAGTTAGAGAATTAGTCGTGTCTTTATGGGAATGATGCTCGAATGTCATGAAATGTACTAATGTCATGCAAGGATGTCATGAAATGTAATCCCTAGTATAGATGTAGTTCTACTCGGTTTCGATATGTACTAAGAAACATATTCGAGACTTAGAGCGATGATGCCATACGGAGATTTAAAATGGCAGTTAAGGTGGGGTAGCTTCGAGACATGATTGTTATGTCGAGGTCTCAACAGTGTATGCTAGAGTAGCCTTAGCAATGAAATAATTAGTTATTGGCACATCTTGTCAAGCTAGTACGAGTTAGCAGATGTAGCCCAGTGTGATTTTAATTGCCCTTAAGGTACTAATGGCAGCGGGTGTGATCGTCACGAAAATCCTGCGTGGATAGAAAGGATAAGGTGAATTGGTTTCAACTTTGTGGTTAAAAAGGACATGGTTAGGTGAGTGCCTTGCTTGACTAAGTAAGGAATATGGGAGTTTAGGATCTCAATCGCGATATGTTAAACAGATAATAACCTAGGTGTAATAGGATGGTGACGTCGTCACTAGTTATTGGATAAAGTCGATGTAGACAAGGCGTTAGGCCTCCGCTAATCAGAATGATTCATTTACACCATGGGTGTGAAAGGAAGGGCCTTGATCCCAAGGAGGGAAGTCGGACATTGACTTCCTCAACGACTAATTATTTGTCAATTATGATCTCACTATGAGAATGAATGATTATGATTCGATTCGTTACGGCTAGTGACCCAGGCCAGGATATATGACCAGAAGTAGTACTCGGTGAGAGTTTTGTGAATGAGTGATATGACTTCTAGTATACGGTATGGGTCCACTTCCATAAGTCATAATCGGATGCCTATGGGCAAAATTCCTCGGGACGGTTGCTTGTCCCTCTAACTCAAGTGTGTTATTTTCGATATTGGTAATCGGTACCTAGTGTACTCACCTATGTGGTGACTCCGATCGGTATCATGTCATGGTACGGCGCGGTTAGACCCGAGAGAGTGCGGTGGATCGAGTTTGGTCAATGTAGCTCAGTAACCGGTTGCGCTTATCTGAGGTATTCTTTTTTTTCATAAAATTTTGCGTATGGGTGGCTAGGCTTTCGGCCATTCTGTTCTTTCATAGTACCAATCTCCCTTTAGACTTTTGGACTCTAGACTAACCGGCTCAGTAGTCAATGGCTCAGTTGAGAAGAGCGGGATGATGGTTTGAGGATACAGCACAATGTTGTAAATCAAGTAAAATTTGCATACGATGTTATTTTATCCCGGTGAGTGAATTAGAGAGAAACTTTGGTGAGTACTCAAAGATAAGACACCTAAGGTAGTGTTAGGTTCATAAGAGCGATGCAGCGGAAGGTATAAATCGGGCGATGGGATTATTCTTCCTTAGAGAAAGAGAATGACATAGTATGGTTATCAACAAATTCAGGCGAGTTATATAGTTAGGATAACCTAAAAATTTGTGGGACACAGGATGTGCGGTCCTGAGCTAGAAATTTATTTCTGGTGATATGTACGACGGGTGGTTGTATCATGATTTTCTTTAGGTGAGCGTTGATTACTAAGAACGGTTTGCCCGTAAAGGCACCGGTATGCCTTAGATAATAGCATAGGTACTGCTAGGAATTATTTGGATTTGATCATAAGTCGAGTGAGACTTGGAGTAAATCATGCAGTGGCATGGTTGACGAAATAGTTAGCATGTTGCATGTTAACCATTTGGCGACTTTAGTGCTAAAGCACTTGATGAATTGTCTTGAGAATTTTTAGGACTTAGGATGAAAGTTAGTGGATCCCATGAGTTTGAGGATTAATGGAACAAGAATTTCGAGAATGAAATATCCCAAGGAGGGAAGTTTGTAATACCCAGCCCTGCAATTTTAACCATATTCATGGAATTTAGTGATTTAGTACGACTAGATTTGTTTAAGCGGAGCTCGGGTCAAATATGGGTAGCTTTGTAGTCTTCATACTTATTGAATCTAAGCTTTCACAACTCGAAATTTATTTCAAAAGATTTAGATATCATTCAAATAAAGGGCATTCTCATTCGAACGAGGCATCTAATGACCTGGGTTTTGAATTATGCTGAAATCTCAATGAAAGGATCGTTAGAACAGGAAAGTTTGAACGAGAGACGTTCGAACGATACATCTGGCGACTTGGGTGTTGAAATCTTGCTAGAAGAGTCATTCGAATGAGGTCTTTCGAATGAGACCAAGGGTCGTTCAAATGACCGGTGCCAAAATTGAAAATCTTATCCTTTTAATGTGTTGTGAAGGTGTAGTCCATCGATTTTGATGGCATGTTAGCTTCTCAACGGACCAGATCAGGTGTTGGGTTAGTGACTAGATTACTTATCTTATAAAGTGGGGTGTGGGGTATTTAGGGTATTTGACCCTTAAGGATTTTGGGGTTATTTAAGTGTAAGATTGCCCATTCTAGGGCATTTTCCAATCAGATTTCTTATCTCTCTCTCTCTCTCTATCTTGAGAACTTCCCCCACCCCCAACCACCATACACAACCATTCCACAACCTTGTATCACTATATTCCACAATATATAAGCCTTTTACACCCATTTCCAACATTGATGAGGAAGAGCTACGAATTTTGGAGTTGTATATGGGGGGGTTCTTGGAGAAGATGAACTAGGTTTTAATGGAGTTGAATTGGGTCTTGCTTTGGAGTTTAGGATGAAGCATTTGGTAACCCTTTGAGGCCACCTTTGGAGGTAGGCATTAGAGGTAGGTAGACCTTAACTTAGTGTAAAAATTTGCATCATAGTCTTGTAGTTACCACCAATACATTGCGCCAGCGGTATGTATTGGCAGTCTGACCACCTATACATACCGCTGGCTTGGACCTTTTTTTTAAATATAGTAAAAAGATTATTTCTAAAATAGTAAAAAATGGTCTGTACCAACGGTATAAAAAAATACGACTCAGTGCCACGTCATTTTTTTATTTGGATTGTCATAGTGTTTGCTAAAAAATAAAATATTCATAATCGCATTGTGTAATTTATTATTTAATTTGTGTTAAGTTAAAAAGAAAAAATGATTTCGTGTCTTGTCTTGTTGTATTTTAACACATAATTTAAACATATATTTATATATAGCGTGTATTTATGTTTTTTGATTGGACTGGGTTTTTTTTTAACTTGAAAGTTATATTTTGTAAAAAAACAAATTTATAGGATGACAAAGTGAATAAGTTGGTATTTTAATGATGTGGATGGGATTTAAGAAAATAGTGGTGTCTTTCATTTTTTGTTACAAATGATGTGCTATCTCAGTTGCCACTTCAGTCGGTGCACAAATTCGGTATGTTCAAACCGGTGGGAGAAGCATTTCTCATCATCTAAAAGGAATATAAATCATTGTATAAAAATATTTTTTAGAATTTTTCAATGAAATATATATAAAACCAAAACAAAAGAGCAAGTTGTAGGATATAATAAATATACAATAGAGTTCAAAATCCTATACATGTTGCTATCAGCTTAATAAACCATGGAACTTCCCAATAAGAATCTAAAAAATTTAAATCTATAAGAAATAATAAGCTTAGTTAAAATATCATCTAATTGATTCTCGATTAGTATATAACTCAATGACACCACCTTTTCTTCCACAATATCATGAATAAACTGACGGTGTATTTCAATGTGTTTAGTACGTGAATGTTGAGTGTTATTATAGGATACCCCTATCAAATTTATACTATCATTATTAATTGGCCATTCAATATTGTTATGCATGGTAATCCCTCAACATTTTCTTCATCCAAATAAATTGTGTGCAACAGTTGTCTGCCACAATGTACTTCACTTCATCCATGGATCGAAATACACGTTTTTTCTTCTTAACGTGCTAAGAAAATAAAAAACTTACTAAGTGGAAGCATTTTCAAAAGTACTCTTTCTTTCTTCCACATCTCCCCCCCCCCTCCCCCCCCCCCCCCCCCACCCCACACACAGACACACACAAATTAACACTCAAATAAGCTGACAAAGAACTCATATTTAGACAAAACCAAACATGAAAACTCGTTATACCACTCACGATTTTTTATGATGCGCTTTATCACTTGCAAGTGGTACTCCTTGGGAAAGATTGGTAGTGGTCAAATACACCAATGCGAAAAGAGATGTCAGGGCGACTATAAATTATGTATAACAAGCTACTTATCATTATTTAATACAAAGTCTTGTCCACATATTGTCTATTTGAGTCCTTATCAAGTTTCACTGTGACATTGATAGGAATGTGGAAAATCTCATTCGATCCAAGGTTAAATTTCTTAATTAAGTCTTCTACATATGTAGATTCTGAAATAAATAATCTAATATCCAATTGACTTACTTGAAGGCCTATAATGAAGGTGAGTTGCCCGATCATTCTAATCTAGAACTCCTCTTGCATTAACAAAGCAAAATCTTAAGCATGTAGTTCAGTAGTTGATCCAAAAATGATGGCTACAACATAGTCTTGGTCTACCATTAAGTTCTTGCCAAAAGACTTAAAAAAATAAGGTTTTTACCACACTTCATTGGTTTAACACTCTTCTAAGATGACATGAGGTGAGTATCTCGAACCAAGATCTTGGTGTTTGACATACGACACAAAAATCCAATTTGAGGTAATTAGCGTGTGATGAGAACTTAGGGTCCTCAAAGCCCTTTGGTTATGACATATAGACTTCAAATTAGAGATTATCATTCAATAAGTCATTCACATCCATCGTATGGATCTAAAAGTATATGGCATATGATATAGACAAGAGTAAATATATTGACTCTAGCCTAGCGACTGAGGCAAAAGATTCATCAAAATCTACACCATCAATTTGTGTGTGGCCTTGAGCCATTAGTCTAGTCTTGATTCAAAAAACAAAACTATTTTTATAAGTCTTATTTGAAGATACACTTGGTACTAATGACATAAGAGTGACATGGCTTAGGAATTATATTCCAACTCTCTTATTTAGGAAATTATTCAAATTATTCTTGCATCTTGTTGATCCAATATTCATCTAAAAATGCTTCTTTCGCGTTTTTTAGTTCAATGCTTGAGGTATAATTAATATATTTCAAATTTATTTAAGTTGAGCATGTTTTCTCACTCCTACCTTAGGATTATCAATGATCTTTTTATCATGGTTCTTTTGAACCCGTTGAGGGGTGTCACTCACACAGTTAACCACTTGGATTGTGTGGTCACCTCTTCACTCAATTCTTGTTATTTCTCATTCCCATATACATAACGAAACACAAAATAAGTGTTTTAAAAAAAATTCACATAAAACACAAATGAGTCATCATTATTAATAATAACAAATATGGAGTGAACATTTTTAAGAAATGAAATTATAAAAATTATATGTTCTTATATTAGTCGATTAGCTAAGAAAAATCCTTTCATCACTTCTTAATGTGAGCATAGTATGATATCTTTGAGGATGTATAATATTCTCTCAAAGACTCTAAAGTGCTTAAGTGTGGGGTCCCTACCTTTTTAAATCTCATAAGAGGCTTGGTTTATGTCGTATGTCGTATAAACTTAATTCATGGTCTGACATGTCGTGTAGATCACTTCCACCCTAAACCAATTAGGCACACATTTACCTATCAACATAGATTTAGACATCACTTCAATGATCTCATTGTTATGCTCTATAATTCTAGTTTATTGCAATTTTTTATGAGTGAAAACTCATGGTGTATCCTTATTTCATTACACCATTCGGGAGTCCCATTTACCTTAAACTCATTCATGTAGTCACCTAAGACTATAACGATAGTGCATGATTTCTCATTTTTTATCACTTTGCCCTTGGGAATAAAAAATTCCTTAACAATGGACTTATGACTTCAAAATCCTATAAAATTGAATTAATATAAGTCATTTACAATCATGTGGATGTATTTCTTGTCTTATATGATTTAAGTGCACAGTGGATTCATGAGATCTATATGCAAGAGCTCTAACACATGCGAGGTAGAAATCACATTCAACTTCTTATGTGGGTCCTAAATTTTTTTTTCGTTTGGCAAGTTCCACATATATGGGATAAAGCCAAATAAAAATGACTTTAGTTGACAATAAGCTCATTCCTAGAAAGTTTATTAATATCTCTAATATTCACATGACCCAACCACTTATGTTAAAGATCATCCACATCATTCTTGGCATTGATATAAACCGTGTTTGGAACCACATTGGTTGTACAGTAATATTACATTGGACGCGTGCTCTTCAAAATTCATTAGCCTTATAGTCAATCACTTGACACTCATTAATGGTAAAAATCACATTATGGAGATTGTCACACATTTGTCTTATGCATTAAAAGATTAGCCTTTAATCCATCCTTTAAAAGAACATTGTCTAATCTTGGGAATCTTCAATATCTATTAAACTCTTTCCTATCACACTAGACTTCTTCCAGTTCCCAAAAGTAATCATATCAATTTCATTTCCAATGAAATTTTTAAAAATTCCTGATTGTCAAACATATACTTCAAAGTACCACAATGAAGCCTTTTCGTAATAAAACGATATGAATAACAAGATATTTTTAATCTTTCATATTTTTTTCCCAAAAGGTATTATTCAAAGGCATTGGTTTAATCTTATCATTTTTACTTACATTTTTAGAACTTAAAGTTAATACCTATTGATTTAGAAAAAAATAATGTTAGAAAAAAAAAATTTGAATTTTATACAAGCTAATTAAAGTCAATATTCAACAATTAGACTCAACTTGATGAGTAATCCTCTGTCAGTTGGAGTTTTTTTTAATCTTGAAGCATCATTCCCTCAAATGTCCTTTTTCTTGAAAAAATGTGCATTTGAACACAACACGGAACCCCTTGTTCTGGGAAAGATTTGGCGCATTTTTCTTTACTTGTGGTGGAGAAGAATATTTTACTTTTTGAGTTTAAAATTAAGGTTTGACAAATGTATTCTTTGGTTTTATGGATGAAGGTGCATCAAATTGTATTAACCATATACCACTCTTGTCATATGAAGTTTGGTATCATACAAAAGAATTTCACCTAACTTCTTGGATTGGTCTTCCAAATCCACTTCAGCATTCTTAGCGAAAATATAATTATTTTCAAGAGAGACTGCTTTTAAATTCAAAGATTCATTAGATTTTTTTACAACCCTTTAACTCATTTTTCAAAACATCAATTTTCTCTTACAAATTATTATGTTCCTTATCCAACAAAGGAATCGTTCCCTTAGAAAGTATATTTGATCATCCACCTTTCTTAAATTTAAATCTTCCATTCAGAAGTTAATCATTTTTTTTTCAAACTTCCCTAACTTCATGAAAGTTTTCAACAATATTTTTAAGTTTGGCATTTTTAGCAAAAAAAAATTTTATAGGGTTGTTGTGAAGCATAATCTTCTACATCACATGATTCATCAATTGAATATTCGTAAGAAGATAAAATGTCAATATTAGTGGAACACGCATCACTATGGGATGAATATTGACAAGACTATTTCATTTGGGACATTTTCATCTAAAGACCAAAAAGAAAAAAGAGCACATAAGACATCACCGTTATTCAAACTAGTCTCACCCATGTACTTATTCTATATTTTCACACAAAACTTGATCTTCCTATATGTAAGGACATATTTTTATAAATGCTCGTCACAATTAATAATGTCGTATACCGTTACAACCTTCGAAGAAGTTCATGAGAAATCTATATCAAGACGGATCCGAATATATCAACATCCTTCATCAAAAATCCTCCGCAAAGTTTACATTGGTAAGGTTATGTTTTAAATACCTTAACTTTGCACTTAGAGCTTTGGGATATATTTTTCAAAATATTGTGTTGGAGCGGACTTTTTTCGTCAAAATTTGAGAATGAGTAAATTTTCTAAGTCCTGTAGCGTTCCTCGATTTTGACGCCCAGGTCGTTCAAGCGAGATCCCATCTCGTTCGAGCGACATGAGATGTCGCGTGATGTCGTTCAAATGACATGTGTACTTCGTTCGAGCGAGATCCCCTTTTCATTCTAATGACTGAGGCGGCACGATTTTCTATAAATACTCAATAAATGGTTTCTTTTTCATTAGAAGCCCCAGCATTTTGAAAGACAGAAAATTGTGAATCTGCATAATTCTTTTTTACTTCTTCTTTTAGGGTTTTTATCCCTTTTGGTTTCAATTCACAAAAATCCCATATGCTTTGGGGAATTATTTTTGGTATTCAACAACACACTTTGCTTTTGTTCATTCTTTGTGGGGAGAACTCTACAACCGGAGAGCTGCGTACAATTGTGGAGGGAGTCCTTGTGAATAATTTAGACTGTGTGTCTGGACTGCGCGCCCTTGTGGTATAGCTACGTGTGAACCACTGTTGATTTCTAGTCATTACTTTGAAGGTTTGACGAAGGTACCGTGCGTTACTCTTGTGGGCGAAAGCAAGATATATGTAAGTCAATGGTCTTGTAAGCTTTTCAAAGTTCTAGAAATAAAAGGTTTTGCCCTTCGGGGATTTTTCCTGAAATTTGTGTGGCATGCTTTATTTATTTATGGTTTGACACATGCACACACGTAGTTACATGTTTAGGGGCTGAATTAATTTGGTTTAAAAATAAACTCTAATTAAATAAGTGTGCCAAAGTAAAAATTTATGAATTTAATCAATTATCACACAGTCATATTTTACAAATTGGTATCAGAGCAGGTTTTGCTAATTTATCGCGTATTCCTATTTTTCGCAAAATCGTGTGATATTAATTTTTTTGAAAAATTAGTTTTGTGAAAAATCATAATTTTTCCAATGGAACATTCATTTAATAAGGTGCCTATTTTTTATGGGAAAAATTATGACTATTGTAAAGCTCTCATGAAATCTAATTTAAAAGCCATTGACGAGCGTGTTTGGTTGCTTTTCGAAAATGGATGGACTCCTCCCACTGTCACCGTTGAAAATATCACCTCTTTCAAAATCCGTGTCGGCCTAGGCTAAAGATGATTTTAAAATGTCTAATTTTAATTCATGTAGTTTGAGTGCTATTTCTGGAGCCATCACTCTCGACGAGTTGCGCCGAATTATGACATGCACCACGTCTAAAGAGGCATGGGATGTTTTGAAATTAACACATGAGCGTACGAACGTGGTTAAAGAATTAAAATTATAAAATTCGGCCCTTAAATTTGAGACTATCACCATGTCTGAGTCTGAATGCTTTCATGATTTATATGCACGTTTATCAGACATTATAAACACCAGTTTTAATTTGGGTGAGGTTGAAGCACCTTATACTCTTGACTTACTTGAGTCTATATTGTATAAGTTCTCATCTAGTTTGGAAATTGTGACAAAATTTGTGTCATATTCCCTAGATACCAAAGAACCTCAGATTCTTCACATGATGCCTCAATTGATTCTTCTTGGTGTTATTTAAAGGTAAATTCTCAACCATAACACACACTAGGATTTCATACATATTATATATTGCATCATTTGCTTGTGTGTGAGTTAATTCCTCTTTAAATAAGTGTTTACTAATTTTTGGGATTTTTTAAACTATTTTTAATTTATTTTTAAGAAATTAAAGTTGAGTTTTAAAACTTTTGGGGCATTATGCTAATAATAATTTTATCTTTTCTTACCTGAATGTTTGTTTGGGTAGAATTCGAAAGCTCTTGAGACTTCAGGATGTGTTTATAATTAAGTTTGCATACGCATTTCGGCTTCATCTGAGCCTTACACCTGTCATCGTCACAACAGCCTAATTTGTGTTTGTTGATAGACTCAGAACTTGTTCGTAATCTCATCCCTTGGATCTAGTTAATCGACGCTCTGCATGCGTTTTATCCCCAACCCTGTGAAACCCCTGTAGACCAATCAGAGGATGCTTCATCCACCACTTATGTTAAACCGTTGGATGGAAGTCAAATGGCCAAGACCAAATCTCAACCATTGTTCTGATCTGATTCTCTCGAACCTTCCTTGATTAGTATAAAAGGAGGTTGAGCCTCTGTGTTTCAAAAACTTTTGCCAGTTTGTCCAACTGAGAGAGAGAAACCAGAGAGAGAAAACAAACCCTAATTTCGTTTCAAACCCTAAACTCAGTTTACATCCAAAAGCAAACCTGAGTGTTTGAGAGTTATTTTGGTAATGATTTGAAACTTGTTTATTGGTTGAATCCTCTGAGCTTGAGATCTTGTAACCAACTTAGATATTTCGGTTTGATCTCTATTTCTTTTGCATAGAAACAGTAGATTTTGCTATTTTATGTCATATTACACTTAGATCTGTATTATTTAGTTTCTCATCTAGAGAAATCGTATTTGTTGATTATTTTCTTCTATAAATGTTTTTCACAACTCAAGAATCAACAAATTATTTTCTATTTCAAGTTCTTATGAAATAAGACTTATGATCTAGTTGGAATCGCAATCGGTGGTTTACAATTTAAAAAACATTTTCAAAACCCTCTGAAATTGTTTAAGACCTTGGAAGTCTTTCGAGCAAGGTAACCTTGGATTCTGGGTTAATTTGAAAGATCAAGAAAGTTTATGGTTTCTGAAGAAGAGAGAAACTGAAAACCTTATCATTTAGATATGTTCTGTAATTTGATAGGACTTGTTTGTATAAATAAGTGTGCGAGTGTGCATGCATGTGTTAGAACACTGTCACAAACACTTGTCACACTACAATACAAGAAATGTTGGCTATAAGATCTTGAAACGTCAAGAGTCGACGTAAAGCTGGAACAAAGTGTGGAGAAGTTAGCAAGCCGAGAAAGCCACATCAACATCAGAACTGTAGAGAAGTTAGAATCAAATCAGTGGGTACATATTCTAAACTTGTATAGGTCTGTTTTGTTTGCATATGTGTTAAATAGTTTATAACTTGTATATTTTGATTTAGTGGATTTTTGGTTTGTGACTTAGAAGTCACCATGGATGTTTCCTCGGCTGGGTGAAGTTTTACCACGTTAAAAACTGTGTGTACTTAATCTTTCTACATCTCCTCATCTCATTCTTATTGGTGTGCTGATTTAACTTGATTTAAACTGTTTTAGTTTTGTTTTTCAAAACTAATTACATTAATCTTGAACATATCTCGTGCATATTTTTATAAAACACATCTTGTGATAAATCTGTTTGATTTAAAAAAAAAGAGTTTCCCCAAAAATCAGTTCGGAGTTACTTAGATAGTTTAATCTTGAATTAAACGACTTAAGTAATAGCTTTTCAATTGGTATCAGAGCTTTGGAAATTTTCTTTAAAGATCTTGTGTTTCTGAAATTGTTTTCTTAAAATCAAACAATGGACGAGAAATTTGAAAGATTTGGTAACTTGACCAGACCCCCTCTCTTTGATGGAAACAACTTTCCTTACTGGAAAGTAAGGATGGTTGCTTTCATAAAAGGAACCTTGGGAGATGATGTCTGGGACATTGTTGGAAATGGATATACCTATCTTACTAAACCATCCACTGAAGGAAGCAATGAGAGGATTAAGAAAGTATTATGTGAATTCACTCGAGAAGAGAAGCAAGCCTCCCTGAACAATAACAAAGGCGAGAATGCCATTTTTATATCTATAAATGAACATGAGTTCAAAAGGATCTCATCTTGTACCACTTCTAAGGAAGCTTGGGATACATTGGTTACTGCACATGAAGGTGACACAAGAGTTAAGGCTGCTAAAACACATATGCTTATCCAGCAGTATAACTCTTTAATCATGTCAGACTCTGAATCATTTGATGACTTTTATATGAATTTGACTAACATTGTGACCAAATTACATTCTAATGGGATAACTTATGATAGACATGAAATTATTTCGAAAATACTAAGGTCATTGCCACAGAAATTTGATAACAAAAGATATGCTATTGAGGAAATGAGTGATCAAAATCTCACTCCTGAATTACTCATTAGTAAACTGAGAGCTATGAAAATAGAACTAGAATTCAAGAAACAATTAACCCAGTCCCATAGGAAGCAGACTAGTTCCAACTTGAGTTTCCCCTCTAAGCTGATAAAACCTGAACTTAGTATTCCCAATAATGATTCTGATGAGGACTGTGATATAGATAGTTTGGATAATCAGATTGCCTTGATGTCAAAGAAGTTTAAGAAGATTGTGAAATTTAGAAATAAAATGGCAACCAAACAAGGCAAGCCAAATTATCCAACTCAGTCTAATCACAAACCTCATGAGAAAGGTCAAGAAAAACATCACAAATACATTCATACGAGACCTAACAAAGACTTTAAGAATATTGAATGTTTTAGATATGGAAAATTGCGACATATAGCACAACATTGTAGAGTTAACTTGAATAAGAATAATAAACATATTAGGGCCAACATTTTCAAGACATGGGATGATTCAAGTGATTCTGATAATGAGGAACCTGAGTCATCTGATATTTTTTATCCTTACATGTCTTTCTTTGCCAAGAGAATCTATAATGATGATATGCATGTGTCTAAGTATGAGAATGATGCTAGTAGTTCTACTTCTGTTGTTATGAATCATGCTGCTACTGGTTTAGATGCTTTAATTTCGAAGAACATTTCTAGTTCTACAGCGGGGTGTGTGAGTCAAAGGGAAAGCGATAATGATGATGTCAATGTGTGTGTGAGTTCAAGAATTGAATCCTTAGGGGTCACTTCACACACTACACTTAGTGATTCGAACATTGAAGACCTCCCTGATGTTCACACACTTGATGTCAAAAATCTCAAGAAAAGCTCTAGACTAGAGAAGATAGTGAAAGACCTCACTAAGAAACTAGAAGACCTAAGTCTAATGGTTAAACTTAACGCTAAAGAGTATACTAACCAATGTCTAACTCATGAAAATGAAGTCAATATTTTTTATCAAAAATTTAACATTTTGATTAAAATAAATGAAACTCTCGAGAAAAAATATAAAGGGACATTATTAGAATTGGAACAAGCTAAAGAAAAGATAACAACTGTTTTCAAAAAATTTGCTAAGTTTGAAAATAATTCCAATTGTTTTGATGATTTTGTTGCTGATTCAAAAACCAATTCTGATGATCGAACTGGAATAGGATTTTGCCCAAATTCAAAGACACAAATTAAAAACTTTGAATCAATTAAGTTTGTGTCAGGTGGAAAAAGACCTATGGAAACCTGTCCATATTTTTAATCCCTAAGTGATGATTTTGATAAAAAAAAAAAAGTTGGATATTGGGGAATCAAGTCACTTTAAGTGTGATAGTCTACCTAATGCTAAATACGTTTGCCCTCCGATTAGGAAAAGTGATTCTGCATTCAAACTGTACTCCCTAGGAATAAGGTTCAATGTCAAAATCCCATGAAACCTATGTTTAGAGACTTTCCTAAGGAGATACCCTCTTCAAGCAATCTGTATTGCTCTTATTGTGACATATACGGACATTCTTTTGAAGGTTGCTACTCTATACGTTTAGTTAATCCTGTCTGTAATACTCCTTTATACCAAAACTTTAACTACTCAAGGAGAAGCCGTAACAATTATGTTTTGCCTAGACAACCAGACAAAAACTATAACTATAGAAAGAGAAATACCAGACCTAAAAGATCATTTACAAGAGGAATTCCTAGGCACTTTTCTAAACCAAGTGCTCATATCCTCTATAAAACTCAGATGCATGCGCAAAATATTTTTCAACAAAAATCTAATGCTCGCAAGTTTTATCAAATGAGAGAAAATATACGCAAAACAAAAACAAGTGTTATTTGGGATAGAAAAAGATGAGCTATTGCCCCAGATGAAGTGTAACATTATGATTACTGCTTTAAAAGTTGAACACACTCCTTCTGGTTGGTATTTAGACTCTGGGTGTTCAAAACATATGACTGGAGAAGATACAAAACTTTTAAACAAAACCAGATTTGCTGGAGGAAAAGTTATTTTCAGTGATGGTGTATCAACTCAAATCATTGGTAAAGGAACACTCCAAGAAGAAGGAATGCTTGTGCTTGAAAATGTTCTTCTAGTAAAAGGTCTTAAGGCTAATCTACATAGTATCTCGTAATTTTGCGACTCAAATCATACTATCACCTTTTCAAAGAATAATTATAATATTTTAAATAAAAAAGGTGAGTGCATAATTACAGGACTCAGGACTCCCGACAACTGTTATACTGTCAAGATGGTACTGAAGTCTGTAACATTACCAGAATGGATGACAATGAAATATGGCATAATAGGATGAGTCACATAAATTACGATAGCCTTAGTAGATTGTCTTCACAAGAAATAATTAGAGGAATTCCAAAGATCAAACCTATCTCTAACGTTGTCTGTGGATCATGTCAGGAAGGAAAAATTATTAAGGCACCTCATAAGAAAGTTAAAGATATACTTACCCCTAAAACCTTTGAGCTTATCCATATGGACCTAATGGGTCCTTCTCGTACTGTTAGTCTATGTGGACACAGTTAAATTCTAGTTATGGTAGATGACTTCACCAGGTTTACTTAGGTGGCCTTCTCAAAACAAAAGTCAGACACTTTCAGAACTTTTTTGAAAATCCTACTTCGTATTGAAAATGAGAAGGACACTCAAGTAAATATAATCCGTAGTGATAGAGGAGGATAATTCATAGATACAGGTGTTATAGAGTATTGTGACTACAATGGTTACAAACATGAATTTAGTGCTCCTAAGACTCCTCAACAAAATGGTATTGCTGAGCGAAAGAATCGTACCCTTCAAAAGATGGATCGTGTTATGATTCATGCCAAGTGTTTACCTAAATATTTTTGAGTAGAATCAATTCGTACTGCTAGTCATATTATTAATAGGGTCTATCTTAGGAAGAATTCTAAATGAACTCCTTACGAACTATGGTAAGGGAAGAAGCCCAATCTGAAATACCTTAGAACTTTTGGTAGTACATGTTATGTCTGTAAAGATAGAGAAAACTTATCCAAATTTTAGACTCGTGGAGATAAATCTATCTCCCTAGGATATTCTCCTGAGAGTATATCATACCGTGTATATAATCTTAGCACAAAGACTTTGATGGAATCCATAAACGTTATTGTAAGTGAGACTACTGTTGAGAGTATGACTAGAGAACCAACTATTGTGGAAGAGTCTGAAAATGTTTTGGAAAATAACTCTCCAGAAATAGATGATTCTTTACCAATTGAGAAACCTGAAGTACCTAACTAGGTTTCTAAAGAACATCCCACAGATAACGTTGTTGCTAAACCTTATGGGCATGTACGTACAAGATCTCAATTAAAAAACTATGCTCATTATACATGTTTTGTTTCCCTTGTGGAACCAAAGAATGTAAATGAGGCACTGAATGACCCTCAATGGATTTCTGCCATGCAAGAAGAACTTCTTCAATTTATCATTCATGATTTTTGGTATCTTGTACCTAGGCCTGGTCATAAAAAGGTTATTGGCACACGTTGGCTACTTAAAAATAAAATTGATGAAAGTGGGATAATCATTAGAAACAAAGCCAGATTGGTGGCTTAAGGATATTCTCAAATTGAAGGAATAGATTTTAACGAGACATTTGCTCCTGTCACTCGCTTAGAATTTGTCCGTCTTCTCTTTGCCATAGCCTGTTACTTTCATTTTACGCTATACCAAATGGATGTGAAGTCTACTTAATGGAATCTTGACTGAAGAGACCTATGTTAAACAACCCAAAGGGTTTATTGACCCTCAGTATCCAAATTATGTTTATCGTCTTAAAAAGGCGTTGTATGGTCTAAAACAAGTGCCGAGAGCTTGGTATGAGCGTCTTTTCATCTTTCTCTTAGATAAAGATTTTAAGAGAGGCGGAAATTATCAAACTTTATTTGTCAAACATTTTGATAAAGATATTATTATAGCTCAAGTATATGTCAACGATATCATTTTTGGATCAACTTCCCATTCAGAGGTTGAATCTTTTTCTGAAATTATGCATAAAGAATTTCAAATGTCTCTTATGGGGGAGTTGCAATTTTTCATGGGTCTTCAAGTCAAATAGAATTCAGAAGGTTTATTTATTTCACAATCGAAATATGCTTTAGAGATTATTAAAAAATTCAGGCTTGAAAGTGTCAAAGAAGCTAGAACTCCCATGAGTACTACGATCAAATTATCCAAAGATGAGAGTGGAAAATCCATAGATCCTACTCTATATCGTAGTATGATAGGAACCTTACTATACCTTACCGCCTCGCGTCCTGATATTATGTACGCAGTTTGCGTGTGTGCCCGTTATCAAAATAATCCTAAAGAGAGACACTTAGTTTGTGTAAAAAAAATCATTAAATACATAAAAGGTACTCTAAATTTAGTACTCTGGTATACCAATGATACTCCTAATACTATAATAGGATACACTGATGCCGACTGGGCAGGGTGTACTAATGATAAGAAAAGCACATCAGGAGCGTGTTACTATATTGGTAACAATTTAGTAGGATGGAGTAGTAAGAAACAAAACTGCACTTCATTATCTACAGCTGAATCTGAATACATTGATGATGGTAGTTGTTGTGCTCAATTACTTTGTCTTAAGCAAATGCTAAATGATTATGGCATTCAAGAAAACCAACTACATCTCTATTGTGATAATTAAAGCGCGATCAATATCTCTAAAAATCTTATTCAACACTCGTGAACAAAACATATAAAAATTAGACATCATTTAATACGCGAATTAGTGGAGACTAAGGAATTAGAAATTAATTATCTTCCTACTGATTTACAACTCGCTGATTTGTTTACTAAGCCTTTGGATTACAATAGATTTCATTCTTTGCGAAAATCGATAGGAATTGTTTGTGCTGAATAAACTCGTGTGACTTAAGTATTTTTTTTTCCCTTTGTCCATTTGAGATAAAATGGGGGAGAAATTTGAGTCTTATGAGTTCATTTTTTTTCTTGTATATATCTCTAAAAAGCTTGATCTTAGTTTTATTTTCAAGAATCTGTACTGTTGTCTACAACAGATGTTATTAGGGTATTAGTTTGTAATTAGTTGAGTTATGTAACTTTCTTTTTCTAGGATATGGGTAGATAGAATTTCGTATAGGAATTGGATTTTCTTATTTTTCGTATCCCTAAGAGTCCTAGTTGACTCAAAGGAGATTTTGTCTCATATTTCCGAAGGGGGATATTGAAGCACCTTATACTCTTGGCTTACTTGAGTCTACATTGTATAAGTGCTCATCTAGTTTGAAAATTGTGACAAAATTTGTGTCCTATCCCCTAGATACCAAAGAACCTCAGATTCTTCACATGACGCCTCAATTGATTCCTCTTGGTGTTATTTAAAGGTAAATTATCAACCATCACACAAACTAGGACTGCATACATATTATATATTACATCATTTGCTTGTGTGTGAGTTAATTCCTCTTCAAATAAATGTTTACTAATTTTTGGGATTTTTTAAACTATTTTTAATTGATTTTTAAGAAATTAAAAGTTGGGTTTTAAAACTTTTGGGATCATTATACTAATACTGATTTTATATTTTCTTAGATGAATGTTTGGTTGGGTAGAATCCAAAAGCGCTTGAGACTTCAGGGCGTGTTTGTAATTAAGTTTGCATACGCGTTTTGGCTTCATCTAAGCCTTACACTTGTCATCGTCACAACGGCCTGATTTGTGTTTCTTGATAGACTCAGAACCTATTCGCTATCTCAGCTCTTAGATCTAGTTAATCAACGTTCTACATGCGCTTTATCCCCATCCCTGTGAAACCCTTGTAGACCAATCAGAGGACGTTTAATCCACCGTTTATGTTAAACCATTGGATGGAAGTCAAATGGCCAAGACCAAATCTCATCCATTTATTCGATTTGATTCTCTCGAACCTTCCCTGTTTAGTATAAAAGGAGGTTGAGCCTATGAATTTCAAAAACTTTTGCCAGTTTATCCAACTGAGAGAGAGAGAAGAGAGAGAAACTAGAGAGAGAAAATAAACCCTAATTTCGTTTCAAACCCTAAACTCAGTTTACATCCAAAACCAAACCTGAGTGTTTGAAAGTTATTTTGGTAATGGTTTGAAGCTTGTTCATGGGTTGAATCCTCTGAGCTTTTGATCTTGTAACCAACTTAGATATTTCGATTTGATCTCTATTTCTTTTTCATAGAAATATTAGATCTTGCTATTTTATGTCATATTACACTTAGATCTGAATTATTTAGTTTCTCATCTTGAGAAATCGTATTTGTTGATTATTTTCTTCTGTAAATGTTTTTCACAACTCAAGAATCAACAAATTCTTTTCTGTTTCTAGTTCTTATGAAACAAGACTTCTGATCTAGTTGGAATCGCAATTGGTGGTTTACAATTTCAAAAACATTTTCAAAACCCTCTGAAATTGTTTAAGACCTTGGTAGCCTTTCGAGCAAGGTAACCTTGGATTTTGGGTTAATTTGAAAGGTTAAGAAAGTTTGTGGTTTCTGAAGAAGAGAGAAACTGAAAACCTTATCATTTAGATATGTTCTGTAATTTTATAAGACTTGTTTGTATAAATAAGTGTGCGTGTGTTCATGCATGTGTTAGAACACTGTCACAAACACTTATCTAACTACAATACAAGAAGTATTGGCTATAAGATCTTGAAACGTCAAGAGTCGACGTAAAGCTGGAACAAAGTGTGGAGAAGTTAGAAAGCTGAGAAAGCCACATCAACATCAGAACTCCAGAAAAGTTAGAAATAAACCAGTGGGTACATATTCCAAACTTGTATAGGTCTGTTTTGTTTACATATGTGTTAAATAGTTTATAACTTGTATATTTTGGTTTAGTGGATTTTTTGTTTGTGACTTAGAATTCACCGTCGATGTTTCCTCGGTTAGGTGAGGTTTTACCACGTTAAAAACTGTGTGTACTCAATTTTTCTACATCTCCTCATCTCATTCTTGTTGGTGTGCAAATTTAACCTGATTTAAACTGTTTTAGTTTTGTTTTTCAAAACTAATTACATAATCTTGAACATATCTCGTACATATTTTTATTAAACGCGTCTTCTGATTAATCTGTTTGATTTAAAGAAAAGAGTTTCCCTAAAAAATAGTTCGGAGTTACTTAGATAGTTTAATCTTGAATTAAATGACTTAAGTAACAGCTTTTCAGAGGTGATTGATAACACGCGTGTCGTTAAAAAGATTTTAAGATCTCTCCCAAAACACTTTATTCCTAAAGTCACTATTTTGAACTCTTTAGGAAATTTGAAATCACTTAAGTTGGAAGAACTTGTAGGAGATCTTCAAACCTATGAGATTGACATGTTTTCCCAAACCATTAAGGCTAAGGATAAAGGCGTAGCTTTAAAGACTCATTTTAAGAAAAAGAAAGAAAAAGTTTGTGAGTTCGATTCTGAGGAAGATTTTGATTTTAAATATATAGCCTTGTTTGCGAAAGCTTTTAAAAAATTTCTCAACATGAACAAAAATAATTCTTCCAATAAAAGATTTTTGGAGAAAAATAAAGAGGCCAAAGAAAGCGGTGAGAAAGAGAAGGAGAGATAAAAAGAAAAGGAGAGTGAGGAAAATTTAGAGAGTTTGACGTGTTTTGAGTGTGGGGGTAAAGGGCATAAGGCGTATGAGTGTGCCACTAGACTTAGGAGAGAGGGAAAGAAAGTGGCTATGCCTGCCACACTTAGTGATAGCGACATAGAGGTTTTTGATTCGGGTGATAAAAAAGAGCACAGTATGTGTGTTGCGTTTTTAGATAGTCTTGTGAGCACACCCACTTTGTCCGACAATAGTGCACACGAATGCGATAGTGATGATTTGAGCGCTTCAAGTGAGGGAGAAAGCGAGAGTAAAAGTGGAGATGAAAGTGAGATCCAAAAAGCATTTAGAGATTTGTACACCGAGACCTTAAAAACAAAGAAGTACAATAGGGATTTAGGTTGTCGAGTGTTAGATTTGGAGAAAGAGAAGGAGGTTTTAAGAAAGGAAAAATGTGGTTTAACCGACATGGTGTCTAGTCTGACGACACGTGTATCCCAACTCGAGAGTGATCTCGAACGTTCCAGGGAGGTCAAAGTCAATTTTGAGAACGCACCTAAGAAGGTTAAAAAGGTGGTTCTTAATCTCGATAAGGTTAGAGTTGACGGGATAGGAAAAGGTCATGACGGTGCTTCAACTTCTTTTGTCGAACCCGAGTCGATTCCCACTTCAGTGACAGATTCACACGGCTCAAAAATTAACCCACCTAGGCGTACGTTTTCCGTTAGGAGAGCAAGTCCTAGAGTTTTTGAGAGAGGTGTTCCTAGGCCTATATATGTTTGTTCTCATTGCAAAAGGAAAGGACACCTTAAGGAATTTTGTTTTAAGTTGGGTTATGTGTCGCGTTTTGCTTCTAAACGTGTTTCTGCCACACATGCACCCACACATGATACTTTACATGCTCCTGGAGACTACATGAGAGAGTTTTCACATTTAGGTGAGCAAGTTAAGGTTTTGGTCAAAACTTCAAAAAATTTAATGGAGGTTTTTCATAAGTTGGCACCACCTTTGGAAAACCCCTCCGCACCTAACCATTGAAGTTTGACTTGTTTACTAGCATAGGATGTTTTCCATGATGACATTATTTCGTATTGCTAGTATATATCATTTTTGTATGTTTTCCATTTTTTAAAAGTTTTGAAAAATACAAAAAGATTTTATTTTCATAAAATTTTTGAAAAATCCAAAAAGAGTTTTGTATTTTGTTTACACCGTTTATGGATGGACACTTAGGATGACCGAGTCACAATTTCATTCCATATATTCATATGACTATTTAATAGTGTTTCGAGATAATATATCATGTCATATTTGTGCTTTATAATGTTTGGAGTCATTGAGATGTAATTAAGTGTTACTTCCTACAAGTTTGACTCATGATTTCCTTTATTGCACATGCGCACGAATTTGTTTGGTTATTGTGCTTGTCTTATCACATGTTGGTTGGATGTTTTCACTTCAATCCTGTCTTTAAAAATGAACCAAGCGCGATAAAACTTGACACTAAGGTTGTGCATATAAGAGACGTTTGTGAATTTGTGTGCTTTATTTGAAAACAGGGAAGGGCTGCGAAAGGTTCACATTTAACCTTTGTGAATACTAAGTCACCGTTATATCGGACCTATAAAATTGAGGAATTTTATTATTCGGGGTCCAAAGAGGTTTAAAAGATCCCAAAAAAATTTAAAGGCAATAAAAAGAAATTCATGCCAAAAAGGGGCCATTAGGTTTTTGCACCAATTCTCCAATGTTTGAGAATTTAGATTACCTCTAAAAGAAAATATGCATGAGGGAGTTTGGATGGAATTTAAAACGGGTTTTCACGTCCTTGAATGTCTTGAAAAAGAATTAAATAGTTTTGGACGTTATTGGGGTGGAAATCACTTTGACTTTGATTTGTTGATTTGTATAAGACGATGTCATCTAAATTCAAAAAAATTTACACCTAAGGATACTTTTAATGTTCATTCGTTAGGAGTACACGTATTCATCGTGCACATATGATTGATTGAGTTTATTTACCTATCTAATATGTTCACACCCATTCATTCTGTTTCCAAGACTTGGTTGTTTGAGTTTAAATCCATAGTGTGATTTTTGGTATCTTATTTTTGTACGAAAAATTTGAAAAATAAAAAATAGTTTGTGAAAGTTTTTGAGACACTCCTTTGTATTCGTAGTTTGATCCATGTTTGTTATGGTTTTGTCGTGACACTCCATGTTTTGATTGTTTCTTCTTATCTGTCTATTTGGGGACATCATAAAATGGGGGAGAAAGAATTATCATGTTATGGGGGAGTTTTTGCATTATAGGGGAAATTTGATTTATTATTGATTTATTCTTATATCATTTCAAACTCAATGCGTTACGAAGATTTTTTATTTATCTCATGTGTGTAGGTACAAATATTGATGATCGTTATGTTATGTTGCACACTCTGATGAGGAAAGCTTTGAGATTTGATGAAGACTTTTTGAAGAAAATTTTGAGAACTTGCAAATTTGTACCTTTTCAGTTTTGAGATTTATGGGAGGGTATATTTGTATAGGCATTTTGGTATTTGATAATTCGAATGTTTTTATGTATGTTCCGGCATAGACATATGGGGAGATTTGTAAGTGCATATTTTTATAAATGTCCCTCATAATTAATTATGTCGTATACCGTTACAACCGTCGAAGAATTTCAAGAGAAATCTACATCAAGACGGATCCAAATATATCAAGATCCTTCATCAAAAATCCTCCGCAAAGGTTACTTTGGTAAGGTTATGTTTAAATACCTTAACTTTACACTTAGAGCTTTGGTATATTTTTTTCAAAATATTTTCTAAGTGTTGGAGCGGAGTTTTTTCGTCAAAATTTGAGAATGAGTAAATTTTCTAAGTCCTGTGGCGTTACTCAATTTTGACGCTCAGGTCGTTCAAGCGAGATTCCATCTTGTTCGAGCTACATGAGATGTCGCGCGATGTCGTTCAAACGACACGTGTACTTCGTTCGAGCGAGATACCCTTTTCGTTCTAACGATCGAGGCGGCGCGATTTTCTATAAATACTCATTAAATGGTCTTGTTTTCATTAAGAAGTCCCAGCGTTTAGAAAGATGGAAAACTGTGAATCTGCAGAATTCTTTTTGACTTCTTCTTTTAGGGGTTTTATCCCTTTTGGTTTCAATTCACAAAAATCCCATATATTTTCATGAATTGTTTTTGGTGTTAAAGAACACACTTTGCTTTTGTTCATTCTTTATGGGGAGAACTCTACAACCGGAGAGTTGCGTGCTATTGTGGAAGGAGTCCTTGTGAAGAGTTTAGATTGCGCGTCCTTGTGGTATAACTGCGTGTGAACCACTGCTGATTTCTAGCCGATACTTTGAAGGTTTGAGGAAGGCACCGTGAGTTACTCTTATGGGCGAAATCAAGATGGTATGTAAGTCAATGGTCTTGTAAACTTTTCAAAGTTCTAGAAATAAAAGGTTTTGCCCTTCGGGGATTTTTCCTGAAATTTTTGTCGCATGCTTTATTTATTTATGGTTTGACACACGCACACACGTAGTTGCATGTTTATGGGCTGAATTAATTTGGTTTAAAAATAGACTCTAATTAAAGAAGTGTTCCAAAGTAGAAATTTGCAAATTTAATCAATTATGACACAGTCATATTTTACACTATAGGTGATAAAACCCAAATAAAAGGATGACTAACTCTGATACCAAATAACAATGCTCTTTATGTAAAGGATCAACATAAATACACCAACAATACCTCGTCACCCACATCCGTCTCCACGTGCCTCCTATCAGCATTTGCGTAACCCTTCTGTCGATCCTAAGTTATTCGTATATGGCCCTGAATAAGTTTGATCTTAGCCGAAGTATTTAGCATCATCTCAGGTCTAAGGAGGTTATTGTCCCCAACCAGAACAACAAGGTCGGTCATATAAATCCTCAAAAGGCGTCATGCAGATAGTGAATAGGTAAGAACTATTATACGCAAACTCCACTAGTGGAGGGTACTTCTCCTAACCTCCTTTAAAATCAAGTATACACATCCTGAACATATCCTGCAGCATTAGATTAACCTTCATAGTCTACCCATCAGTCTATGGGTGATAAGTCATACTCAACTACAACTCAGTCCCCATTTCCTTTTGGAAATTATGCCAAAAATGGGACACCGAGATCTTATACCAATCGAACGTAATATTAATCGGTACCCTATGTAACCTCACTATCTTGGCTATGAATAGTTGGGCGTAATGTCCATTCGTATAATCCGTTCGAACTAGCAAAAAATGGGCCACCTTGGTCAAATGATCCATAATAACCCATATAGAATCATGACATCTCTGTGATGTTGGTAGCCCCGTAATTAAGTCCATTGATATGCTCTCCCATTTTCAAACTGGAATTTCCAAAGGATGTAACATCCCAATCGGCCTCTGATAGTCAGCCTTCACAAATTAACAAGTGGCACACTTTGAGACAAACTCAGTTATATCTCACTTCATTCCATCCCATCAATGCAGCCTACACATGTATCGGCACATCTTATCCCCATCGGGATGTACTACGAATCTCGACTCATGAGACTCTGTCATAATAGCATGTCATAAATACCCATTTTCTGGGACTATAAGCCTCCCATTGAAGCGTAAGCCTCCTTCTGAACTAATCGAGCAAAACTTCGGCCCCTCTGTTAATATCTATCGTACCTTGTCCTGAAAAAACTGATCTGAGGTCTGCGCTTTCACAACCTGCATAATAATCTCGGGTGTGATAGTCAACACTGGCATACATGCCCTAACAACTGCGTCATCCTGATGAATCTCACTCCACTTAGCTTTCCAGACTGCCGCTAACTCCCTCGCGGGTCATTGGCTCAATGAGCCTGCCATGATATTTACCTTTTGTGGATGGTACTGAATGTCAAGCTGGTAGTCATTCATGAACTCCAACCATCTACGTTGTTGCATTTTGAGATCCTTCTGAGTGAACAGATGCTGCAGCGACTTGTGATCCGTGAACAGACTAAATTTCCCCCCAGAAGATAGTGCCTCCAAATCCTCAAGGCAAAAATTATCGCAGCAAACTCCAAATCATGTGTGGGGCAGTTTGTCTCATGGGGATTAAGCTTTCTAGAATCACAATCTATAGCCCAGTCCTCCTAGCACATCCCCAAGTACTTGTAAAGATTCATCGATACATACAAGGTAATCCACTCATCCCCTAAGCAGTGAAATCACAGGTGTTGAAATCAACATGTCATTTAGCTCATCGAAAGCTAATTGATAGTAATCATCCCACACAAATGACACCCCCTTGCGTGTCAAATTTGTCAACAGACCTACAATCTTCGATTAGCCTTTAATAAAATGGTGGTAATACCCAGCGAACCCCAAAAATCTACGAATCTCGATCGGTGTCGTGGGCTGACCCCACTCCCTCACCACTGGTACTTTACTCAGGTCCACTGCAATACCTCTATCAGATACACTATGACCCAAAAACTGCACCTCGTGCGACCAAAACCCACACTTATCGAACTTGGGGTACAACTGATGGACCCGTAATGTCTTTAGAACCATACGCAAATATTTTGCATACTTTCCCTCGGTCCGAGAATATACCAAAATGTCTTCAATGAAAATTATCATGAACCGGTCCAAAAAATCTCTGAACACCCTGTTCATGATATCTATGAAATTGGTTGGAGCATTGGTTAGCCCAAACGGCATAACCCTGAACTCATATGACCCATATCGCGTCAGGAAAGCTGTCTTAGGGACATATTATTGCCTAATGTGCAACTAGTGATACCCCGATATCAATTATATCTTTGATAAGTACATTGCTCCTCTCAACTGCTCACATAATTCATCGATTCGAGTCAACGGATATTTATTTCCTAGTTCAACTCTCGATAATTAATACGCAGACGAAGTGAAACATCAATCTTCTTCTCAAACAACATTTGGACACCCCACGGTGACGTACTCCGTCAAATAAATCCCTGTCCCAGGAGTTGCTAAATCTGGTCTCTCAATTCTCGCATCTCTAATGGGGCCATGCGATACGGCTTACGTGCAATTGGCCTAGTCCCAGGCGTTAAATAGATAACAAACTATATCTCTCGACCTGACGATAAACCTGGTATCTCCTAAACAGTGTTCTAAAAGATGCTCCTAGGCACGCCTAAGCTTGAGGCTTGGGAGAAATGCCCCGCCTTAAGCCTTTTACTCCTTATTCTTGGTTAAATTCTGAAGGCGCACTTTTTTTAAAAACAACAATGCTTTAGTGAAACGATATCGCCTTTTAAAGATTTTCTTTACAAACCTGACCATTATCTCGTCCAAAATAATCAAATGGAATTTTAATTTGCAAATATTCAGACATATTTTTATGACATGAATAATTTTAATATTTTTAATAGCCTTTTATGGTTAAAAAATATTAAAATATATTTAAAAAAGGCCTAAACGCCTTTTTACGCCTAAGGCCCGCCTAACCTTCTAAGGCTTAAGGCTTGGCCTCCACGTCTCGATCACTCCCCGCATTTTTTAGAACCTTGCCTAAAATAGATTCGTAAACTTCCTAACTACTAGGATCGAGTCTAATGATGTAACCACCTCCTACGAAGTATCCTCCTCAATATAATGCAGGTACATGATCGACCCTCCCTCGAGAAGAGGCATCGCCACCACAAACATATCTTGCCTTGGGATGGAAAACACAATGGTCCTACCAAAATAATCCACCATCACCCTATATACACTACCAACTAGTACATACCCAAAATGACGCCATACACGATCATGTATAATACAAGTAAATCATTCTCTAAACACAATCTCGTGGCGTATATCCCCACCCCTTTACAAATGGACTTAATAAGGGATCCATTACCCAAAGGTGAATCGACACAGATAATAATACTTTGGGTTGTCTCTAATAAATCAGTCGTGCGTATAAATCTAATGGCTGGCTAAAAAAGAATGTGATCCCTTAGTTTTAAATAATACCTGACCCATCATGGATAGGAAACGTACCCTCAACAGATGGCGGTGTTTACGGAGCATGTGGTATCATCACATTCTGGACATTATAGACATGCGCGTATTGTAAATGTCCCTGTTGTTATGGGACTGCTGGAGCTGGTGGTGCTATTGGTGGTAACCGAGCCTCTTGCCCCTACTGGGAACCCTGCTACTGCCTTCTGGATCTCTACGGGCAGGATCTCTCCATGTAACCCGGCTTTCCACAAACAAAGCAACGGCCTATGAAATTCACCTGCATTTGGCCCTGCTGGCCATATTGGGATTGTCATGGTCATTAGTCGTGGTAGCCTCAGCCCTACTGGCCACCCCATTTGTTCCCTTAACCCTGTTGGCCCTGAGGAACATGTTGTTTCTGTTGGCCCTACCAGTCCTATCTAAACCCACTGTCATCCATTCTGAATCCCCCAGACCAAAATCTCTTAACTGAATCCCCCCTGATGGAAATCCCAAACGTTTTGTCTACAAGTCTATTGTTGCGGTGCCCCACTAGCACCATTGCCTCCCGTCTTGCTCGGCTAGCTAGACTCCCCTGCTCTCTTAATTACCTTCATGTAGAAGTAATGTTCCTCACAGTGTAGTAAGGTGGAATTGATGACCTCTATGTACGTCTTTAATGTCGGGTTACCCTATAAATGTTGTTGGATCCTCCAATTAAGTCCATCCATGAATTTCAACATATTTTTCTCCTCATTGTTCACCTCATCGAGCACAAAGTTCTCCATACGGGTGAACTCCTCCCCATACTCGGCCACAGACTGGCCCCCCTGTGCAACCTCTAAAAATCTCCTCTGCATCTCAGTCTAGAAGGAAAGTACTTGTGGTCGAACCGCACTCAGAACTCTGCTATCGTCATCGTATCCCTCTCTTTGGACGTGGTGACTGACTCCCACCACTGTAAAGTTGCTCCCACCAACTTGGACGTAGCCAAAATCTACTTCTGAGTGTCGCTGCACTCAACCATGCGAAGGTGATGTTGTATGTCTTTCCTCTACTGACTAGCCGGAACTACATCTGTACTACCCCGGAACTCTGGTGGATGCCCTTTCTGAAAGGCCTTCCGAACCCTTTCCCACACTGATGGCCCCGGGTGGTATTGGCTGACCGACTGTGAAAATTGTTGGGTCATGGCGGCATTAACCGCGTGAGTAACTATAGTGGCAACCTCTCACTATCCCCTGTGGCTCCTGTTGAGCCTCTCCCTCATTGGCCCTCCTGACGACCCTAATTGGTCGTTCTCTCTTAGGTGGCATCTGAAACTAAACCGAGTTGTATAAGTCCACAATTAATATAATTTATCATAGCAGAAGAACGCAAATACATAAATGAATACACTACAAGAAAAACACCTTTTTATGATGCTTGAAAAAATAATTTAATGACATTTATTACAAAAATATCATTTAAAGGTCAATTATATTATTAATGTGACAAATTTAATATAAAATTGTGACACCCCGACTAATTAAATACCGGGTAGCTACTCCTTTATTAAATTAATTCAAAATGCCAAGTTGGCTCAGTTAATAGCATCACTGTCGAAAACATTTTATTTTTACTAACCACCTAGTATTTAAAAAGTAAGTGCCAAATTTTATTTAAAATCTGATTAACATGCAACAAGTGTAATGAAGAAATAAATAACACCATTCACCATACTGGAGTAAAACAAATAACCATCGCAATAGAGTAAATAAAGTCTGGAGGAAAACTCCTCACTACAATCCCATACTGAAATAAATAAACTAAAACAATACATGCTAAAGTCTGAAAACTGAAATGTAAAAGATGACTCTAAGGAAATGGGCAACATGCCCTACAACTGATAGATGGTGACTCTGGAATCCAAAAGATAGAAGCGTCTACATGCAAATCCCTGTAGCTTCCACAAGCAGCTACAGCTCGTCACCTGAATGAGTATCCTATGCTTGGTGTCCTTGTGGCTGGGCACCTAAAATGGTTTTACAAGAAAAAGATTTGAAAAGCAAACGGGTCAGAGCCCGAATGTGGAGTTATATTTTAAAAACCTGCAAGTGCTTTAAAAACATTTAAAACATTAAATGCAAAGTACATGTTAGGACGTGCACTCACATTATATTCTCACCTCTCGTCTAACTGTGCACTCCTAACGCAATTACCCATCTGTAACTACCCATACCACTAGCTAAGTGACAACATATCTAGCTAGACTGCCGAAAGTCCTACCCATAATACTCGGTTCCATTAACATAATAACGCTCGTAATTAAAAAGGGATTTAATGTAAACTCAGTTACTAAATATGCCATATATATAAGTATCAGTTAACTCCTTATATAACTCGAAGCAATACCGTAATATGTTCACAATATTAACAAGAGGATTTCCATTAATTAAATGTATATTATTCACATCATAAATATACGATACAAGCACCCCGCAATCTAAGCTATGGTGCACACATACTCTGCTATCCATCCCGGTACATCACGTACATAAGGATTACATATTCCGAATCTCTCAGGAATAGTTTACCGATAACAACATCACAAATAATGGAGGCGAACACAGTCACCATCACATGGGTCACGCACATACCTACGCTCCCATGATCAGCGGACTTATTAATATCACAATAAGTCTTTCTATGACCTATGTTCATCGAGGTACCAGTCTATATCCCCCCCGTAGGCACACAAGGACTAGAGGGTCCTAAGCGAACGCAAACCTCCCGTGATAGCAAGTATGGTAGGTATGTCATACACACAATCCATATACCAATACTAAGTAAACACACATCTTAGTAATACCATATTTTAATCGTATTACTATTCTCATTCTCGTACTAACGCGTAATTATCACTATATATGCTATACCGGTTTATAATCATACGTGCCATAATTAATTCGCACGTCGTAGTGGACACTCACGTCTCGACCCAAACCGTCCATGTAATATAACTCTCGTATGTAAATTTCTCCTCATAAATACCCAAATGTCCCAATCCTATCATTACTACATCTACGGAATGATATCTATATCCTCAAATCAGTTTACCGAACTCCAAAAGTCAAAACAGTCCAAAATGGCCCAAACTGCCAGCTCGTTAGAAGTCTCGTTCGAACGAGTGTTCGAACGAGTTTGGACTGTCATCTCGTTAGAAGTCTCGTTCGAACGAGGCTGTTCGAACGAGATCCCAGTTCGTTCGAACGAACTGTCCCTTCTAACGATATCTCGTTCGAACGAGATATCGAACGAAATCCCTACTCGTTAGTAACGACTGGTCAACTCGTTAGAAGCTCGTTCGAACGAGTTCGTTCGAACGACCTGGGGCTGCTTCTAACGACTGACCAGTTTCGGCCCAGAATTTTCGACAGTGATGCTATTAACTGAGCCAACTTGGCATTTTGAATTAATTTAATAAAGGAGTAGCTACCCGGTATTTAATTAGTCGGGGTGTCACAAAAATATCATTATATGTATATCACTATTATTTTTTTGGCACTTTAAATATAAAAATCATATTTGATTATAGATATTATGACCTGTTTTTTAGAATTTTTAAAGTGGGTATATATTATGACCTTTTTTTCTCCCTCTAAAATTTTAGAACGCGCTATTTCTTCCCCCTAAAAATTTATACCCAAAAAAAAGGAGAACCCGTTCTTCTCACATTCTCACTCCCTCACACCCGCTATTCCCACCCATGTCGTACCCCCTTTGATTATGCCCATTTCTAAAATGCTCTTAACCTCGTCACTGTGTAGTCTCCCCCATATATATCTCAAACGTCCCTCTGCTTCCTCTTGTCATTGTGCAAACTCCTCATGCCGACTCCTCATGCGTTTTTCTCATCTGGGTTTCTTTTTATTTTGGGGTTTTTTGGAGTGATCACGTTTCATACGCTTTCTTTCAATTAATATGGTTATCTTCGAAGCCCAAATTTCAGAAATCTTAATATTGGAAAAATAATGTGGTGGACATAGGGAATCCATTTCTCAACCACATTGTCGACGATTTCTTGAAGATCGGCGGTGTATATATATATATCCATTCCTATTATTTCGTTCTTTGGATTTATCGTTTAATTACTAATTTTAATATACATGGCATGGGTTGTTTTTCTTTCTTTCAGGTGGTTGTGGCTAAAACAGTTGCAGAAGAAACATATCATGTTGTCAAACACGGTTCACATTTTATTATCTCTTATTTTCGTATTCATTACGTCTTGTTTCACATTGAAACAAGTTGTTAGAACAAGTAGGATTTATATTTAACTTTTGGTCCCTAAAACATAATATTTGCATTCAGGGCAGTGGAGCTCTGGCCTAAATGAAAAATAGGGACCGTTTCAATAATTAAAATGTTAGTATCCTAAAAGCATACTAACATTTTAGTTATAAATTTTTGTTGCTAATATTAGCTATAGTAGTAGATGTTAAAATTTGGAAAGGCCATATATGTGCTTGACTTAATTTGAGTTGTGTATCAAAGAGATTGATATATGACCTAGATGATATTTTTGGGTTTTAATTATTAAAACAATTTATGTGCCTGCTATTCATTTTTGGGGACTATTAGGCACTGACACTCACTAGGAGATCACGTCCATGTCCGACTATTGGAACAATGTTAATTTTTTTTCTTTTAGTAATATATAGGAGAATATAAATAATAGTTTGCATGTTCCCAAAGTGTCGGGGCCTTTTTCTAAAATAAATCGTGTCGGGTCGTGTGTCATGTGTTCGTGTCATTGCTAGCTTATCATCCATATATGGACTTCAATTTCAATTGACTTTTGAGCAAAGAGATTGTTTATGACATTAGTGATCTTTTGGGTTGGCCTCATAAAATGTTCTTACTGTCTGTTGTTCATTTCTATTGTCTATATGATGCATCTCTCGCTCTCCGAGTTCTTACTTACTACATGTTTGCAGATTTTGAAATATTTTTTATTTTTGAATATATTCTCTATTTTTTAATGTTAATTTCCATGTGCCCTAGTTTAATTGGGTGTCTTAAAATATTGAACCACGTCATGAGCCAACCAAGCTGCCACGGCAGATTTTAAATTAAACTAACGGTTTTAGACCCAAAGTTTCAACTAGTTCACTCAATGTGCTTCAAGTTTAGTATGTCATATTGAAACATTGAGGTAAGAATTGCAAACTACCATAAACATCAAGGTTAACGGTGCCTTTTTCCCAAACTAACTATTAAGTGGTTGAAAATATTTTGGGTTCAAAAAAACATTTGCATTGTTCAGAAAAATCATTGTGTTAATAGTTAAGAGGGGCATGAGTTAGTAATAGTAGGTACGTGCATGGATAAAGAATGAGCATGAAGTCATGAGATTAATTGAAGTATGCATGACAAACATACATGAGAGAGAGATAATTAAGCATTTAATGTTAATATTCTATTGTTTTCGGTGATTGAACACAGATATGGTTGAGGCGTTTAGCAAGAAACTGAACCTTCAACAACATAGTAGAAACAAGCTTGAACAACGGTAACAAAGTGAACTCTAGGTGAGTGTACATTGAGAGTTTCGGTGGCAGGGTCGGTCCTAAGATTGGGAGTACCCTATGCAAAAATCAACTTAAGGCTTTTTAAAAAAATATTGTACAAAGATATTAAATACCTAAAATGAGCCCCTAAAAAATTAAACTTATTTTTTAGGGCCCCATTTTAGTTGAGTGAGATTTTTAGGTAGTTGAATCATTTTTTGTACAGATTGTTTTTAGGTAGTTAAAAAATGTCCCCTAAGAAATTAAACTTATTTTCAAAATTGACATTTTTAATATAGATAAAATATTTTTGGACCCCTAAAACATACATATATAGGTGCATACTCTAAAATGAGCCCTGTGCCATTTCCCATTTGGCACATGACCAGGGCCGGCCATGTTCGGTGGCATGGCAAACCAACTACCATGGGAAGGACACACGCGACAGTTGGTTTGCCGCGGGAGCACCCCTCACCAATTTTGCTTGTTTGGAGTAAATTTATTAATTTGCCAATTGTCCTTGAGAGCAAAATTCATCAAAATGGTGGAGCAAAATAGCATCATGTTATTTTGCTCCATGCCTTGGAGCCGGTCTAATAAAAAGGATTCACAAAGACAACTACCCAACTGCAACAATTATTGGAGTATTGCAAAATAAAATATAAATGTAATCGGGATCACAAAAATTCTTAAATGGGACTAAAGCTCACAAAACTATCAATTTAATTGTTGTTATAGGGGTACAAAATCACAACTCAACCACAATCAATACCATTCTATTTCATAACCTCTTGTGGACAAGGTACTTCATGCACAAGGAAAATGACCCTTCAATTATAATTAGAACTCAAGTACACACTACGCATGGATTCAAATTTAGTACTATATATACACATGTAGTAAAACCACCATCTCCCAAATCTATAAAAATCGAACCGATCACCAAAGAAAGAAAAAGAAAAATCAGACAAACTGAACGGTTTTGTCACTTTAGAAAGCGGAGAGGAGAGAAGAGAGTCCTGATGATGGAAGGATAAAGTGAGGGTGGAAGGATAAGGCCACTTAATTTCTGGATTTTTAAAGCATTTTTTGAAAATTTTGGATTTCATTATGTAATTTCCAGATTTTTTTAAATATATTTTTTGTAATACCAGATTTTAAAATAGATTTTTGAAATTTTATGAGAGCGTGAGAGAAATACAGGGGTGTGATGTGAGGAGAGAGAGAGAGGAGGGAAAGTGAGAAAAGACGAAGGATATTTTAGGAAAGTAATGAATGAAAGTTCAACACCGTTTGGTTTATGGGTGCACAGTCCAATAAATATCAAAAACTGGAGTCAAATCTAATATCATATTATCAAACTGGGGTTGTCAAAGTGACCCAAAAAAAGGGTAAAAAAAATCTTGAAAACTCAATGAATATAGTTCTTACAATATCTGTTTGGTATTTTCCCATAATGGAAGTACAAGGATCCTAATCATAGTCTCATCACATCTATGCAGAAACAAAAGGATACACCTCCCTCGAGGGAGTGACCATTTCAGTAACTACAACATTTGCAATAGAACACGATATCAACCTTTGACTATCGCCCGTATTATCTTCACATCGTGGATAGGCCTGAAATAACATAGGAAATCAATAAACCAAGTCTAATAATTTTACAGCTTAAAATTAATGTCAAAGGAAGAGAATGCGATACCTATCAGTGTTATCTGTTTGAACACTACCGAGTCGCTTGATGATTTCCATCCCTCTGCATACTCTCCCAAATATCGTGTGTTTTCCTGGACACCATAAAAACACGAATCAAAGTGATTATCAGCTAATGACAAAAGGATACAAATTGTACCCCAGCTTGTGCTTCGAGCAACACACTTCTTTTTGTTTTGATCAAATAGCAACGCACTTCTTATTCAAGAAACATCAAGGATAACGGCGATAAATTGAAAAAAAAACTACTACACTAGCTGCAAATACTCCTCAACTCATAATTTTGCAAAAGCCTCGTTGAAAAATTCTATTTTTTCGCAATTTACCACACATGTAGCTTAAAAAGGTCAATAAGAGAACACCTTTTTACAGACAAATAAGGGGCTGTTTTCAACTTCTTCGTAGAGGATTATCTGCAATGGTAGGGGGGGAGCATTTGAAACAAACTGATATTTTAAGAAGTCTCTTGCATTTTACCCAAAAAAACAAATTATACAAGAAAATTTAGATTCTGCAAACGTGATTAGTTTCTGATTATTGAATTCAGACAGAAAAAGATTATAAAGTTAGCTCTAAGGAAGTTTGTATCATATTGACTTGTAATGCCAGAGTGAGTGGGATATTCCTATTGAGACTACATGATCTTCTAGCATCCAATTTTAATTAAAAATCCTAACGAACCGTTTTAACAAACAGGTCACTTCAAAGGCCGATGCAAAAAGAGCCTTTAGATAGGATTTGGGTTCTATCTTCATGATAATTCACAAATGGGTTGGATTGCCTTGTAATGTACCAGGGATTGGTTGTATTGTACCCTATTCTCGCTTGTACTTTTAACTTGTTTGTTTTTATATGGGTGTTTGTTAAAAGGCACCCCAAAAAATTTCCCAAACACCACAAACATTTTAAGCTACTCTTTACTAATGGCACCCAAAAACTGAGTACCGCCTTTTCTAAATTTTGAAAAATAAAAGTCAAACCCAAATATTTATCTAAATTTTATTTTAACCCCTAAAACACCCACAATATTTTATAAATCCTAAACTAACACTACCACCCATGCCGAACTCCACCACCACCATCTCTCTCCTGAACCCACCACCAAACCTCCATCTCTCAAAACACTAAAACACTACAAAACCAGCCAAAAAAGCAAACCACCAAAACACATCAAACCACCGATAAAAATGTTAGTGTTGGAGTTAAAGGTAAGATAAAAATGGCTTAAAAAGTAAAAATAGAGTTTATATACCTTTGACTAGTTGGGGTGCCTTTTGTGGTGTTTGGAATAAGTTTGACCCACTCATTGGGTGTGGAGAAGACTATGGTATTAGGAAGACAAAATAAAGAGGTGTGTGTGTGTGTGGTTGGTGTTTTGTGCGTGGGGTGTGGGGGGGTGCTTGGGCTGGAAGCCTTTAACAGCACCCCTCTTATATGGACTGATGGTACTCCATCTCCACAGTAATCTTTTAATTTTATTTACACTTTTTTATCAGTTTTCATTTTACTAACTTGTACATATATCTTGGCTTCTTATCAAAAGACAAAAGACTTGCGGTCTAAAAGTTTACTTGGCAAGGAGGAACTAGTGGAAAGTAATCGTTTTAATCGTGGATTGTGTTATTTAATGACAAGAAAAAAAGATTAAGAAAAAATTTGTTGATGTGGTGTTTATCAAGAAAGAGTCTAAATATCTCATGTACCATTTTAGAAAGGTGAAGGGAAGTATATCTTAACCATAGTGCCCTTTCATTCCAAGGTTTTAAATTCACTGGAATTAGTTAAACACTCCTCAGCTTCTTCTTTCTCACATAACAAAACCCTAATTCTCAACAAATCTAACGTACTCATATTTAAATCAAACCAAAACTAAACCCAAACCAAACTTAATTAAAACCAAAATCAAACTATAAACGAATCACTCAAAGATGTAAATCATTCTCGTTCATCTGCTGTCAAAACTCATCAACTGGAGTTTGAACTACAGTTAAGGGCCAAATCGCCACCACCACCACCGGAGCCATTCATCAACGTTGGCTCCACCAAAGACGACCATCTCCTTCTTGAACCTTATTTTGATCACAACCACTCAAAACTCCCAGGGCCTGTCTGGCACGACATACACAGCACCATGAACCTAGCTGAGATCCCGTGGTCAAAGAAGGTGCTCCTAGGCATCGCTCTCATGACGCTTTTTCAATTTGGGTAGTTCTCACGACACGAGGACATTATTGATGGTGTATTACTTAATGGAGAATTACTTTAGTTGGATTTGGACTTTGTAGCATATATATATATATATATATATATATATATATATATATATATATATATATATAGATAGATAGATAGATAGAGAGAGAGAGAGAGAGAGAGAGTGTTAGGCTCTTCAACATACCTCATTAAGCATACCTATGAACATACCAATTTTTTTAAAATAGTAAAAAAATTAATTTTGAGTTAATATTTTTTATATGGGTTCGTGATAATTCAATGTGCCCCTGTAAAAATATTCAGATCAAATTAATGTGTTTTGATATTTTTAAAAAATAGGTAAAAAACTGACAGTTTTAAAGGGTAAAAACTGGCAGTTTTTTTACTTATTTTTTAAAAATAACAAAAAACATTATTTTCAATTGATTTTTTTTTACAGAGGCACATTGAAATATCATGAACCCATATAAAAAATATCATCTCAAAATTATATTTTTTACTATTTTAAAAAAAGGGTATGTTTCTAGGAGGTATGTTGGAGAGCCTGACTGACTCTCTCTCTATAGAGGGAGAGAGAGAGAGTGAGCAAGGCTCCTATACATCATGCTTCATACATCACCCATATATCACAACTAGTTTTAGGCCCTAAAAAACCTTTTTGTTCAATATTTTTATTTTACCCGAAACCTTCCAATTAACACATCCTCAAAAAATTAGGTCAAAATACAATTTCTAGTTATTTTTTAAAAATCCAACAAAAAACTGCTGAAAATACCTTGTTTATAAAGGGTCTGCGCCAGCGGAATTTTGTGATTTTTTTAAAAATAGCAAGAAAAATGTATTTTGACCTATTTTTTTGCATGTGTTGATTAAAAGGTTAGTTTCAATAGAAAAATAAAAAAATTGGAAAAAAAATGTTTCTTAGAGCCTAGAACTAGGTGTGATGTATGGTGTGATGTATGGAGTCTCTCTCTCTCTCTCTCTCTCTCTCTCTCTCTCTCTCTCTCTCTCTCAATTTAATAATACACCTGGGCTACTCGTGTAGCCTAGCGTGAACCCCAGTCCCACAGATGTAATATAATATGTTAAGTTCCTCAAGTCATTGAGAAGGGTGAGAAAATAAGCACATCAAGTAACTTGTGAAACACCACTAGCTATGTGTTGTGCGATTGAATTTTGATTAAACAATGTAATCGGGTGTAATTGGGCGATAATAGATGAAAGAACAATTAATGAACTTCAAAAGATAGGTAATAACTACGGGTATGTTGTGAGAAAAAAGGGGGAGAATCCTTAGAGTTTCAGAAACTATGAATGTTATGTAGTATGTCGTGATTAGCTTATTTGTTATTTTTAGTGTGTGAGCATTGAACGCATTAAATGCGATCTGACATTCATGAGGCGGTGTGAGTTGCTCACATGAGTGGACGAGAAGGCCTGCATTAGCTTATTTGTTATTTTTAGTGTGTGAGCGTTGAATGCATTAAATACGATCTGACACTTATGAGGCGGTGAGTTGCTCGGCTGAGTGGACTAGTAGCCACCAAACACAGGCCTATATCGTGCTAGAGTGATGTTTTCTGTCAAATGTGCATGGCGTGGCAAGTCTACCATGTGAGTGTCTTATTGAGTGCAGAATCAAAACGTTTGAGGTGATCATGGTTTCCTTGTTAGCAAGGGAAGTGACGTTTCACTCTACTAACCCTACTAGTGTTCCTATCCAATTCACTAAATGTTGATTAGTGGTGATTTAACATTTTTACAATTTGTTGGTTGATTGCAAAAATTTATATACTAAGAAGACATGCTAAAGTAGACAATTGGAATAGCTTTTGAATGAAAAAAATATTTTTTCTTTATTTTTTCATAAAAAGTGCACCTCGCTTCAGTGAGGCGTGCGTCACACCTCGCTTCAGTGAGGCATGCGTCGCACCTAGGCTCCACGGAAAGCCTTGAGCCTTTTGCCCCGATAACTATGGGTTTTAGGTATATTATAATTAATAACTCATCAAAGGGGCAAAACCCATGTACACACGGATGTAGGCATAACAAAATAAAAGGCCCCTAGCCTTGAGCCTTTTGCCCCGATAACTATGGGTTTTAGGTATATTATAATTAATAACTCATCAAAGGGGCAAAACCCATGTATACACGGATGTAGGCATAACAAAACAAAAGGCCCCTCGTCCACAACAATGAAGACAAAAAAGATGGGGGAACGAAGTCGTAAGAGTGACTCAACCCAAGAAATCTACAAACGGTACAATTTGTTCGGGCATGTATTGAATCCAAACATAAGGTAATTCCGCATCCTCAAAATGCCTAATATTCCTTTCATGCTAGAATGTCCATAAAATGCAATATGGGGTCATTGCCCACAAACTCCTTACCTCGCTCCTCACCCAACAACTTAGCCATGCTAAAAATGCCTCTGACACCGACTTCATCATAACCCAAGGCATCCTAAACAAGGTAGCAATAATATCCCGCATACCCGCTACCACCTCCCAATGAAGAAGCAAGTGATCTTCAGTCTCCTTATTTAATATGCCTTACACACCCAACACCTACTCACCAACATTCTTCCCCTCCTCTTCAAGTTATCATATGTCATAATGGCACGACTAATAGCCGACGATAAATAAATATATATATATAGGGGGTAGTCATCCTCCACACCAGCAGAGTCGCTCAAACACTGATTACAACGGATATTATTTAGTGCATGCATGAATTTTCTTTATATCGTCATATTGGGAGTGACATGCAGTGCTAAGCCAGAAAAATAAGATTCCAGGAACCTACCTTCTGAAAGAATTTTAACTCTCCTCCTTGAAAAAATGTCTACGGTACTATAGACAGTAGAATGATATGTGAGTTTAACTATGCGAGACCCTCCTTCTTAAGTCATCTCACTCCCATCTCACGAACACCGCATGAGGAACAGCTCAATAAACTCCCCAATCTCCATCCCGAACATTCCATTTGAGCTCAGGGTTCAACACCCTTTACCCCCCTTACTAAAGATACGCAATCCACCAATGTGCACTACCCTCCATACCCTTCTCCCCCCAAACTAAAGAGCAATCCACCATTCTGCATCTAACGTAATAAGGTACACTTTGGCAGACCTAAGAAACCTTAAAGCAAGGGGGCCTCCCGCACCAAAAGTCCAACAAAAAACTAACCCTCTCCCAGCGAGAGAAAATGGCTGATATCTTCCCCCATTCCCTTAGCCCTACATAAACTTGCACCATGTAGCCTCAAATCTCCACCCACGATTGCACCATGCCTAGCCCCACCAACTACCTCCACAATACACCCTCTTCTGCAACCAAAAGAACCTGGTTGAAAAGGGAAATATGTTAAAAGTACCTTGTCCCAGCGACCAAAAACACTCCTCCCATCGCACCAGATGCTAACTGTGATCATCATCGCACCCATCCCACAAGACATATCGCATACAGTAACAAAGACTCAGAGGGAGAATGGAGAATACATATGGGTAAGCTTCTCAGCGTGCTCTTAGTCAAAATCAGACACTCTTTAGATAAAAGAGTGTTGTTAAAGGCACCCATTTTTTCCCTAATACCACACGGTGCTTAAATTGTACCCTGTATTTTACAAGTAACATTGTGGTGAGAAGGGGTAAATAATGGTGCCTTTAGCAAAACCCTTATAGACCTCTTCCGCCCAGATAGCCCCCTCCTCTTAAACCTCTCCACTACCATGAAACTTTGGACTTATATTTGGCACCGAGCTATTCCAAATAAGGGACGTTGGATTTCACGTCATTTTAGTATTTTTCCCATTGTATTGGGCCCTCCATATTTTGGGCCTTAGTTGTGTGCTCTTAGTTTTGTAGTTTGTTGTACTTTCTAGAATTGTAATATCTCTAGTATAAATACAATTATTGGGCTTCCAATTGGGTAACCCATCACATCACAAAAACCTTCTTTGTATGCAAGACAAAATAAAATCTCTCCACATATCTTTTCTCCCAACCCTAACCCAGTACTATTCATCGTTATCATTCATAGTTACTGGTCAAAGTTACGGTTCCGACAAGTTTTAAACCCTAGCTAGAGGGTTTCGCCCTCTTATGCCCTTTTTAGGGTTCTCTTGTTTGGCTTGATGTGTTAGAAGGGTTACTTATTTGTTAATTTGGAGTTGCCGATTTTTTCGATAGAATTTTGTTGGCTGGTTATCGTGTTTTTCGGCCTTTCTTGTGTTCTCTTGATTGAAATTTGGTGATTTTTCTGTGTGAAGTGTGTGAAGTGGTACGGCTGAATCAGGTAGGTATTGGCAAAGATGTTTTTTGATTGGCAAAACGTACCGACTCAATTGGATACAGGTCTCCTCATTAATGGGTACACTTTTGCTTTCGGATCTCGTTTTGAAGATAGGGAGATGGTTTGTCGTCGTCTAGCGTTAAAACAGAAATTTGCTCAAATACGACTATTCGATTCATCTAACATGGCCAAAGATGTTGATACCACTTGTTCCCATGCGGTTACTCCTTCGGTTGTCAATTCTTCTATCAGGACTAGTGTCCAAGCCACCATTACTCCATATGCACCCCGCTTTTCATGTTCAGACTGCGAAAGCCACTTGAATTCTAGATTCCAGAGCCACTGATGATATGATATCTTCTTTTCTCACCCACCGTTCTCATTTGTCAGTACGTGCATATTGCGAACGGCTCCCATACACGTATCCATAGCAAAAGGAAGTGTGTTTATCTCCTGATATTACTCAGGAAGTGTGTTTATCTCCTAATATTACTCTTTCCTCAATTTTATATTGCTTAATTTTTCTTTTAATCTCTTATCCGTTAACCAGCTTGCAAAACATCTCAATTGTACTGTTGTGTTTTTTTCTACCCATTGTCTCTTGCAAGACTTGAGTTCGAAGACGATTATTGACAGGGGCTATGAGCGCGACGGGTCGTACCATTTCTCATGAAGTTTCCCGCTAGACCTTGCACTTGTGGCAAGCCCGCCTAGGGCATGTCAATTTGGAGTTCTTATGCTTGTAACTCCCTCTCTTTCGAAAGCGTGGAAGGACAAAAAGTTCTCATGTGAAGTATGTGAGCTCTCCAAGCATACTAGGACTAGTTATATTCCACATATGAGTCGTGTTCCTAGTATGTTTAATTTGATTCATTCTGATGTGTGGAGGCCATGTTACTGCCTTTTTTCTTGTCAGCTCTATTATGTGACCTTTATAGATAACTATTCTCCGTGAACCTGGGTGTATCTCCTTAAAAGAAAATCTGAAGTTCTCCCCTTGTTTGTTCAATATCTCCAAATGATTAAAACTCAATTTAAGACGGTGGTTCGTAATATCTGGCTCGATAATGGGTGTTAGTATGTTTCAAATGAGTTTAGATCTCAACTCAATCAAAAAAGGAATCTTGCGTCAACTCATTTGTCCATATACCCCGAACAAAACAGGGTGGCGGAAGGTAAAAATCGTCACCGAATGGGAGTAGTTCGATGCTTGTTGAGTTGTATGAAAGTGCCCAAATCTTATTGTCCTTACCACCGCTTGTACCATAAATCAAACCCCAAGTCGTTTTTTTGTTGGGGTGGGGGTAAGCTTGTAAATTGAGCGCCCGAGGCCCGAAGCCCGCCCGTTCAGCCCGCTATTTTTGGGCCGAGCTTTATTTGAGTTTGAGCCGAGCCTGAGCCAAAATTTTAAGCCCAAATGAATTTCGGGCCGAGCTTGAGCCGAACCTTACCAAGCCCGAATTGGGCCCGAAGCCTGAACTTCATATTTATAAATAAATAATTTATAAAATATAACATATTTATGTTAACATTGTTTAATTAGGTTTCGTTCTTTAATTTCATTTACTACTTGTTTTAAAAAAAAAAATCATTTGTCATAATACATTAGATTACATGTGATTTTCAATTTTGTGATTTTATTGTTAATCTCATTATGGGTATTTGATTTAATAATTGCTCAAGTCACAATAGGCCTTTGCTAGTGATCAAATTTTGCTAAATGTATGAAATTTAATAGGCATTTGTAGGTTTTCACTCTTATTTCCCTTATTTTAATTTAATACATTTCATAATTATATATTTTATTTCATGAAATATCAATTAGATTTTAATGTGTAATTTGGTCCATGATGGATATACAAGAAAACAAAATTAATTCAAACTTTTTTAACAAAAAAATTGAAATCGGGTCGGCCCGAAACCGGGCCCGAAGCCCGTAATATATATGAGCCGAGTTCGGGCCTATGTGGGAAAAATAATTCGGGCCGAGCTCGAGCTTGAGCATGGGTAAGTGAGTTCGGGCCGAGCCTGAGCAACCCCAAGCCCGGCTCGCCCAGTCCGATTTACAGCCTAGGTGGGGGTGGAAGGCGCCTCTCCAGTGCCTTAAACCTGATAGCATTTTATTCCACATTCTTCCTCATGTATTTAGGTGTACTTGTTTTGTTCATGATCGTAGTCCTCTCGAACCTAACTCGATGATAAAGCTATTTGCCGCATTTTTGTGGGGTACTCCTTGATGCATAAGGAGTATCGGTGCTATGATTCGGAATCAAAATACATGTATCACTCGCTTGTTGTTACTTTTCATGAGAGTGCCCATTCTTATAGGACTGTGAATATTATGCAGGCTTTTTGACTCCCGATCCCTTGAGGATATGATTGACTCACCTCCTCACAAGAGCAAGGCTTCACCACTTGCCCGCCATATTCCTATCTTTGATGAGGTTCCTCCTCCCGCACCTTTTAAGCCCTCCTTACAAGTATACTCTCATCACCCTCGATCCCCTCTGCCACCTCCTTTTCCAGACTTGGGTACTCCCTCTTCTTTACCACCTCCTACTCTTGATTTTCCTTCTCTTTATCCCTATCATATTAGGCGTCCCCCTTCCCGCTATGGTTTTGTTAGTAGTTCTAATCATCCCATTTCCCAGCATCTTTCTAATGATAGTATTCTAGGTCCACACATAGAGCTTTTCTGGGCCAACTTGACTCCATCTTCATTCCCCGGTTAGTGGTTGAAGCTTTCCAAAATTCTAAATGGGTTGAGATAATGAAATTGGAAATTGATGCTTTGGACCAAAATGGTACATGGTAGTTTGTTTCTCTACCTCTCGAGGAGAAAACCATTAGATGTAAATGGGTCTTTAACGTGAAACATTTAGCCGATGGTTTTATTGATTGTTATAATGCACGATTGGTGGCTAAGGGATTTACACAAATTCCTGGAAATGATTATGGTGCTACATGTAATGCCCCGTCCCAAAAATTGAATTAAAACTATATATGGATTATGATTGAGCTAATTATAATTATGGAAGAATTGTGGGTAAAAATTGGAGAAAAATAAAAAGAAGAAAAAGGGTCGTTCAAACGATAAGGGGTTGTTGTTCGAACGGCATTGTCGCGAGAAAGGTCGCATTCGAACGACGTAAGTCGAGATTTTTAGTCTGAGTTGCCCTTGTGCGTTGTCACGTTTTTAGCCCTTGATTTTGTGTGTTGTCGAGCGCAGATCATCCCAGAAGGGGTAAAACGGGGTTTTTAGCCTTAAGGAGGGTTTTATTAAGGGTTATTTGGGTTTATTTGTTATTGGAAGAAAATGGAAGAAGGTGAGAGAATGAGAGAGAGGTGGGTGGTCTTCCACCACCATTTATGTAATATTCCACCATATTCAAGCTCACAACACTCATTTCCACCATTGACAAAGAAAAGTTGCGAATTTTGGAGTTATATTTGGGGAATTTTTAGAGAAGATGAAGGTAGGCTTTCATGGAGTTAAAGGGGGTTCTTGCTTGGAGGCTTGATGAAACATGCTTTTTGGAGTGGGGCAACCTCCTTGAGGCCACCTTAGGAGGTGGGAGGTTGCCATCTTCTTAGACCTTTCATGCCTATCCTTTTGGAGCTCCAATAGAGGTGGGAAAAACCTTACTCTTGCATTAAGATTATATTTGACTATTGTAGTCTTGGTAGTTAGATTACATGAGTAGGGTTCATTTGATTAAATCATAAAAATTAATGTGTAGAAATAATAAACATTTTTATGAAATAAAAATGTTGGAAAATGTTATTTTGTTGAAAATAAAGAATGAATAATTATTTCAAGGTTTTGAAATGTTAAAAGTGGATATTTCATGAAAAAGGTGTATTTTCAAGAAAGATTGAGGTAAAACATTTTATGAATAGAATGTTTGTAAATGATGTGATTTTGTTGGAAAATTTGGTGAAATAATAATATTTCAAAGTTCTTACAAAAATGAAGGTTTTATGAAAAATAAACATTTGTTGAGGTTGAAGAAATAAAAATGTCTTTTATGTCTTGAAAATGTATTTTTGCAAGTATGGTAAATTTCTAGAATGAAATGTGTGTGCACTTAATAGGATTTTAAGTTTAAAAGTTCATTCTCAACTTGTAGTGATTTGACACTAAGTGTATAAACAAGTTTAAGGAAGAATTATATTCTTTACACATGGAATGATAAAATTGAAAATTTAGTGTGTGAAATAAGGATTAAAAATGTGATGAGGGCAAAACGTAAGACTACATATAAAATGAAAGGAATGGTATTTTCTTATAAAAGTAGTCTCAAGTGTAAATATATTTCTTGAATAAAGAAAGTAAAGAAGTGTCTTTTGAAAAATGTAGATAAAAGTGTTCATTTAAGTGTTAATGGGTAAATATGGAAAAGTTAGTGAGTGTAACTTTGTAATGTTGTGAAATATTAACAGTTATGAAGTTGAAAGAACTAAAGAGGTAAAAGTGTTTCCAGTTAAGTAGAATAATACTCCAAGGTTAAAAAGGCTATTAATGTGTTAAAACAATTAAGAAGTTAGTGTGGATGACTTCAAAGTGTTTTGAGGAAATTAACATTTATGGAAGGGAGTAAAAGGTGATTTTGAAAACAAATGGGTAAAAATGGTAATTTTACTTAAGGTGGAACATTTTTATGAAATAAAAATATTGAAAAAGGTGTTACACAGTGATCCAAAATGAATATGATTTTTGGAATAAAAATCAGGGTTAAAGTGTAAAGAACATAAAATGGTAAATTTCGAGAGTTTTTGTTCGGTCAGGTAAAAAGAAAAAGTGGGTAATGTGAACATTTGCAAAACGTTAAAACACATTAAATGGAACTCGATGACACCAGAAAAAGCAAGAAGGGTCCTGAGCCCTTGGGTGAAAAACCCTAAAACACTAGCCAGAGCATATGGTGTGCATAGTCGGCGGTGTGGAGCCCGTTGAAGTATACGGTATTGGAAAATTCCGAAAAAAGAAAAAGATAAAGGATTATGGAACATGTCAAGAAATGGGTTGTGTGGTAAAATGTGTTAATACAGCCTAACTTGAATGAATGTAATAAATGTTCTGGTAAAGGTTAAAATGGACAAGTAAATGTATAATTGATAAATGTCCATAAAGTGAGGAAAAAAGTAAAATGCGTGGGTAAATGGGTGATTAAGCAACTTGGGGAGTTAAACCCATAATCAACACAAGAATGTGTTGTAAAAGGATTTTCAAAGATTAATTAAGTATTTTCTTACACGAAGTTTGCGTGTGTTGAAAGGGTGAATTTCAACGAAAATACTTAAATGTATTGAAGTAAATAAAAAGGGTGGTTCCAATAAGGGAATGTGTTTGGATAAAGTAAGATGTGGTTTCAAGTGTTAAACCGGGTGTGTTAAATAAAGTGTGAAAATGCTAAGCGTGAGTAAAGGAAATCCCTATAAGATTAAGTTAAATTAATCTGGATAAATAAGGTTTTCGAAAGAAAGAATGTTTCATGCATTAAGTATATGTATGTGCATGTATATATATACGTATACTAGATGATTGTGTGCGCACATAGACATAACGTGTCGAGTCTCCGTTCTACCATTCGATTTCATATTTCCTTTGTATATTTCTCACTGGGCATAAGCTCACACCATCGCTTTGTTAGGGAAGGTTGGGAGCGATTTCGTATTTTGAGGACGTTATTTTGATAAGTATTTTGTTTATCCTTTTACGTTAGTAGCTCTGCATACTTGGACTTCGGGATGCTCCCCATGGGTCCCACACGTAGTTTATCTTGAAATTGGAATCGCATGCTAAGCAAGTGAAACATTAATTAAAATAAAACTGGATTAGCAATATTATGTAGGTTGTTTCATTGCACTTCACACCTAACGCACGGGTCGGACTAGGTTGACTACGAGTAACCCAAAAATCCGAGTCGGGGCGTTACACTACATTTGCCCCAATGACCAAGCTTACTTTCATACGATTATTGATTTCTCTGGCGACTTCTCATTATTGGCTTGTATATGAGTTAGACGTCAAGAACATGGGGATCTCTCTGAGACTAGGGGTGGCAATTCAAGTCAACGGGTCGTGTTTTGGGCCGACACAACACGACAAGGTTTTTTCGGACACGAACACGACACGACACGAATTCGTGTTTTTTTAGGTGACACGAACACGACCCGAATAAAAAATAACATGACACGACACGACAACCAGAATTTCTTAAATTTCACGCCTAAAAAACACGATGACACGACATGACACGACTCAGTTAAGACACAAACACGAAACATCGTGTCAATTTCGGGTCAATTTCGTGTCGTTCCGTGTCGTTTTTTCGTGTCGTTTCTAAAATTGTCACCCCTATCTGAGACCATCTATATGAACCTTCCTCCAGATTTTTGAGCCGAGGAGGAGTATATCGAAAAAGTGTGTCGTCTCCTGAAGTCTCTTTATAGCCATAAGCAATAACCCCCAGCATAGTTCAGCAGATTCAGTGAGGTGGTTATATCCATGGGGTTTGCACAATGCCATTTCGATCATGTGTGCCTTATTCGTCCCCAGCTCGATGGTGGATGCATCATTTTGGTTATTTATATTGATGAAATTATTATTACGGGTGATGATGTCGATGTGATTGCACGAGTCAAGATGGATATAGGGAAGGTGTTTGATGTGAACGACTTAGGTCCTCTCCTTTATTTTCTTGGGATTGCAGTGGCTCGGTTTAAACGTTAGATTTCTTTATCCTAGCGTAAGTACACTTTGAATCTTCTTTAGGATACTACTGGGACGTTAGGTTGTCGTCCGGATTCTACCCTTATGGGGTCTAACGTAAAGCTTTCGGTCGAGACGGTGATTTGATTCATAATCCTTCAGTTTATCATCGCTTGGTTAGTCGTCTTATTTACTTCACCAACACGAAGCGGGATTAGGCATTTGTTACAATGTGGTTAGCTAGTCCATGCATGCTCTACGCACCGCAAACTTGGATGTTGTCTACCACATTTGAGATGTCTCAAGACACGTCCAAGACTTGGGTTGTTTTATGCCGCAAGGAGTCAGACAGGTCTCTCATATTTTAGTGATGCAGACCCGAGGGGTCGAAGACAAAAAAACGTTCCACTTCAGAATTTTGTACAATTTATGGTTCTCAACTCATCTCATAAAGGAGCAAAAACAGGTTGTGGTTTCAAGTTCTTTAGCAAAGGTCCAGTACCATACGATGGCTCAGGAGATGTGAGCTTTTATGGCTTCGATCAATTTTGGGGAGTTGGTTTATGAAAAAAGAATCATCGAAGTGATTTTGCTATAATAAGTCGGCTATTATGCTTGCATCTGATTCCGTGCTTCATGAGATGACAAAACAGGTGGAAATTGAGATTCATTTTATTCGGAAAAAGGTGAGGTCTGGCATCATCCGTCCATTTTTTGCCCCTTATTCGGATCAGATGGCGGATTTTCACCAAATAAGTCGGGTCCTCCTTTTTTCGATCTTCCATTGTCAAGATGGGCTTGATTAATATATTTGCTCTAACCTGAGGGGGAGTGTTGGATGTTATTTTAGTATTTTTCCCCTTGTATTGGGTCCTCCATATCCGTCCATTTTGGTCTTGCAGTATCTTGAACCGTCTAGAATTGTAATATTTCTAGTGTAAATACAATTATTGGGCTCCCAATTAGGTAAGCCATCACATCAAAAAAACCTTATAGTGCAAAGAAGGAAACCCACACCACAAAGTTAATAGTCAGCAAGAGGTCTCGAATCCCACTCTTCTTTAAAGCAACAGCTCATACTTTTGTACATCGATCCTCAAATCGGAGACTGCTTTTAAGCACATAGCATCATCCTTCACACATTAGTGGTTCCTCGTCAGCTTCACAAATCAAGATTGCATCGTCTGCCAACACCAAATGAGACATGAAAATCTGCGTGCCTGTCCTATTATCCACCAAGAAACCTTCCACATAACCTGCCTAAAATGCTCTCGACAAAAGCTTACAAAGAGACTCCATAATCAGGATGAACAACAAGGGTGAGGAGGGTGCCAAAGGCCCTAAGAGCTTGCACTTTCGCTCTCCATAAGCACAACGTCTAAACCCAGCCCCTACCCTCGAAAGCATTTTATGATTCAAAAATAATACCATCCACCACCCGACAACAATTTATATGCAGTCACCAAGGTAATAGGGTTGAAGCTCTTAATATTTTTGGAGTTTAAATGGGAGAGGGAGATAAATGAAGAGAGTTTTTTCAATTTTAATGAAAAATCTCTCCAAGTTCGAAAGAAAGTGAGAAAGTAGAAAGTTGAGTTTGATATTTTTATCTCTAAGTACTACGAAAAGATATTTTTAAGAGTACAAGAGTACTTTATTTTTCTCTCTCTCAATTTGCATACAGGGATGAAAGAAAAAGAAACTCCACCCCTAAACTCACGAGCAAAGGGAAGAAATTTAATGTCCTTTTTCTTATTTTCTCTTTTATAATATTAAAACTTTATCTTCTCTTATTTTCTCCCATAAACTCCCAAACATAGAAACAATAACTATTATATTGGCCATCTATATTTGGGTCTGAGTTGAGTAGTCTTTTCTTTATGGTTTTTTAATTCTCTTAAATTTACAAGAAATTTAACATTCTCTAGTTTATATAAAAACAATCACTTGGGCTCCCAATTGGGTAAGCCTTTACCAAAATCATTTTAAATTCACAAAAAATGTCATCACATCTTCCCTAAGCGAGGCCACACTAGCGAGGGGTCGATCTCCTCGAACTCCTCGGTTCGATTTCTCCTTTTTGGGTTGTTTCCTTACCGTTAAGCTCTAGGGTTGATTTAGGTTTTGATATAAAGAGGTTTCACCCTCCTCTTCTTTACAACCCTACGCCTCGCTCTCTTTCCTTTAATCTATTTGTTCTTCGCAGGGTTTTTGGGCAACAGTGATGGTTAGAAATGATGGTGGAGTGGCGGCGGAAATGAGAGTTGATGGTGGGAGCTGGCGGAGGATGGTGAGATATTCGAGTTTGAGCGAGATGAAATCAAAATACTCCTCCAGACAAGTGATACAACGCTAAATCTTGGATTGAGTATTTTTTTCTCGACGCCATTGTTACTTTGTTAACGATTTCTTGCACAACATCATCTTGGGTGGAGCGACTAGGCTCTAATACCAATTTACCTAAACGGTGTCAATGGCGCTCAAAGAAAACATTCAAACAAAAAAGAAAAATCTCAAAATATCTATCAATTGACTAATTCGCCCCAAAAGGGGAGTGCAATATTTATAGGTATAGGGGAAGGGTCTAAAGGGGCCAATTACTTGCTAAAGAAAGAATGTTAGTATCCATGTGATGTCATGGGTGAAATCGCTAAAGGTCCCCACCATGACATCACATGGTCTAAATCATTCTTTATACATAAGACCTTAAAACTTAAAAGGCTCTAGTTACTCCTAATAACTACAACTAGTGTTCATTAGATTCATGTTCATAAGAATCTGACAAAGTTTTGCGTTGGCTGTCAGTTACCCAATGCAACCCTCCTCCTTTATCCGGGCTTGGGACCGGCAGTGTCTAAAATAAATATAAGAAGTTAAGCACGACACAGGCGGAGTTTTTCAATAACTACAGCTAAAGATGAAAAATAATACAAAGGAAAATTACAATAACAAAAATAAGAAAACGCTCATAATACAATTCACATGACACTCCCACACTTCAAACCAAGCACGTCCTCGAGTTTTCTAAAATTCGGAGTTGAAAATATGTAGCCCGAAGTGAATACCTCAATTTTATTGTTTTATTTTTATTTCTCTTCAAGAAGCCCAGCTCACTTATTATTTTCTGTTTGTCAAACACCCCAAAAGTAGAAAGAGAAGAAGCTTAAGCCAACTGAAGATCTAAGTTGAACCTAGTCTTGAATCGGCCAAATCCAAATAGATTTATTTTATTAAATGGGCTCAAATGCGAGCTAGTCCATGCCCCTTTAGTTCCAAGTTGGCTCGGGTGATTCTTACGTGAACCAAAGCCCATGAACCCAGCTAGACTCACGACCATACACAGTGCAAATGACGGGGCTATGAAACAAAGGATATATCCTTTTCCTCCGCTTGCCTCATTTTCATCAAAAACATAATTGGGTTGTCCCCTCCGGCGAATCTTCCAATTAAACTTTTTTCCTACTTTCAATCTTTGATATTTTCTTCTCAATCTTTCTTACATCCTCTCATCTTTTTATCTTCTTCTTAGATTCAAATAGCAAGAATCGTCGCTTGGGTCAAAAACCAGTCAGAGCAATGGTACTCTAGGACGACCCTTTCATGGTCATTGCCAAGTCGAAAGGAATGCGTCGAGGCCACACCGGCGAGGGGTCGATCTCCTCGAACCCCCTCTTCGATTTCATTTCTCCTTTTTCTATTGTTTCCTCACCATTGAACCTCTAGGCGCTAATTTGGGTTTTGTACTATCAAGTTTCACCCTCCACTTCTTTGCAACCCTACGCCTCGCCCTTTCCTTCCTTCTGTTTGTTCTTCGCAGGGATGAATTAGGGTTATGGGTAACAATGATGGTTGGGGGGTAGAGTGGTGGCGGAAAGCTGAGTTGTTGGTGGAGGGAAGCGAGAGATGGAATCGAACGACTCCTCCAGACACGTGATACAACGCTCGATTTTGGATCGAGTATTTTTCCTCGGCACCATTGTTGCTTTGTTTACGATTTCCTGCACAACACCAACAACATCATGGGATGGAGCGACTAGGCTCTGATACCAATTTACGTACACGGTGTCAATGGCGCACAAAGAAAACACTCGAACACAAAAGACAAATCTCAAAACATCTATCAATTGAATAATTTGTCCCAAAAGGGGAGTACAATATTTATAAGGATCGGGAAAGGGTCTTGAAGAGCATATTACTTGCTAACTAAGGAATGTTGGTATCCATGTGATGCCATGGGTGACAACAATAATTGTGACATTACATGATCTAGATCATTGTTATTACATTATACCTAAAACGGGCCTAGTTATTCATAATAGCTACGACTGAAGATGAAAAATAATACAAAGGAAAATTACAATAACAAAAATAAGAAAATGTCCAAAATGCTCAAAACACAATTCACATGAGAAATAGAGGCAAATAAAAGACAATCCAAAGACGACCTCTAAAAGTCCCAACTATGATCGTTCCAGTTAGGCCCGTCAACGGACTGTTATCCAGGTCCAAACTGGTCCATTTAACCGGATATGGATTTAATTTTAAAATCCAAAATTCGATAACCCGATAATCTGATAGTTAAACAGACCGGATACGGATTTAAGTTGATCCAGTCCGTTTATGATCCGATCTGATCCAGTCCGGATATGACCCGATAATTTGGTTTTTTTATTTATCACTGAATTAATCGGATCGGATAAACGGATCATTAAAGGATTTAGATTCGGTAGACTCAATAGTTGATCCGTCGGATTATCGGATCCGATCCGAATCCGAAATTTGTTACCGGAAACGGATTTGGATCACCGCGATCCGATCCGAATGTGACCCGTTTACAGGCCTAGTCCCACTCCCCGTCTTCGTTAAAACTTAAGAGTTTGACGCCAGAGACCTCTTGCAAGTTCATCAACAAATGCCCATCAGCTTAAGGACAAGCCTCTTAACCACCCAACTCCATACGCTTGTAAGGGCTTACCTATCAGTCCTCATCAATTGATTCTCCAATCTTAATAACCGACCCTGCCAAACACTTTCCCTTCGGTGACGATTGCGCCTCACACTTATTTTGCAAGCCAAGGAGAGCACCAAAGTTGTTGACGACAATTCCCCCTCCAACTTAGGCTCCTCACTTGCATGTTTTGCCGGACTTCAAGATAAAGCCCAAGGTCCTGGGATAATAATATGTTCATCATTAGGGTAAAGAATCTTTCAGCATCAGGCCCACACTTGCATGTTTTGCCGGATTTCAAGATAAAGCCCAAGGTTCTGGGTTAATATTATGTCCATCATTAGAGTAAAGAATCTCTTAGCATCAGGCCCCCAAGGTAAGTGGGCTTCTCTAGTCTTATTAATCTCCATAAGCTTCCTTGTAATAAACCAACTGTAATGCTTTTTATATCTGAATCACTTCTGAAGCACGAATTGTGAGATTCACTTCTGATTAACAAAAATTCATTTAGATTCCTCATAATATATTCAAGCAAAGATCCAATCAAATCATAAGAATTGAATAGTGTAAAAATGCAGTGACCCGTTAATACAACAGGTGAATATGTATTGTCTAAGCTAATAGTTTTATTACCATTAAGGGAAGACATACCCCAAAAATTTTCTCTTCTTTAGAGCAAACAGAATTTTAATTATATAAAGATAGTATAAGAGATGGAGGACTCGGACAAATTAGAGCATCCTGAACAGAAACAAAGCAGCATCGAACTGATGAAATCCAAAGATAGGACCTCCTTCCACTGATTTAATATACCAAACACTTACGCACAATTACAGACTTTTTGCCAAAGAGATGCTACACAAGTAGCTCAATCCCATAATTCTTCATTTTATAACACTATTTCATCAAAAAACCAAGAATTCCACCCCAACCAGACATTCCAAACTAAACCCAAAACAGTACAATGCCATAAACATTTTAGCATTCCTTTTATACACCAACAACCTCCCCAATCAATTACAATGAATCGGTACAATTTTCTTGGGAGAGCATCCACAAACCCCATCACCCAAAAAATAAATTCCAAAGAAAACGAGCGTAACTGCAGCGAATTAATAATCTGATCCGCACTTTTCCTGGCACTTTTAAAACGACACAACCCAGAGAAGACAACAAGACGGGCAGACTCTTATTTTGGAAGAAACAGCAAGTATCTATCCTCCTTTTGGAGGCCTACCGGGTGAAAAATTATACTTTTGAAATTAATTCAGCAGCTCGGCCTGCTAAATCATTTTTAAAAGGGGTGATATGAGAAAAGCGGAGAATCCTCTCAAATATGAATGTAGAACTTGCATGAAAAATCCCCAGAGGATTCCCACCCTCGTCCAAAGCACCATGAGAAAGAGGGAATCCCTCCAAAAGCCCAAGTAAAGAAATAAGTTCCACCTTCATATGATTAACATTTCTACAAGGCAAATCCCATGGATAATTGCCAAGACACCGAAGAATGAACGTAAGCATGAAATCTGTTATATAGTGATAGTGCCTAGGAAAGTAAAGACAGAGATAATTTGATAAAGATCCTGAAAAAAAAAAAAAAAAATAATAATAATAATAATAATAATAATAATAATAATAATAATAGTAATAATAAAAACTACATGCAGGAAACAAGTATTTTCTATAAATGAATCCTGCCTTGGGGGCCTCCATCATCATAAGCAAATACATGATTCATCATAATGGTTGAGAAGAAACCCTTCATATCCTGGAAAAATCAATTTTGTGAGGCTCGGTTTTTCATCATAAGCAAACCCTTCATGATTCATCATAAAGGTCTTTCCTAACAAGTGCGACTCAAAGTACAATTTTGAAGGGAATTAAATTTTGGGAGGATGAACGGATAGGGAAATCCAACCTTGGTTCTTTGTTCATAGACTATATTGCTTATCTAAGACTTCTCATGAGGTCATTGACACTTTGTCCATTGGAATTCTGCGTTTAAACTATTGTATTTCTACTTCGAACTATTGATGGGACTATATTGGAAGACCTTTTCTCATACGATCATCCGGTTCTTTTTCATGTAAATCTTACTTTGAAATCTTGGTTGAATTCCCCTCTTTTCCCTCTTTTTGTCCATTTAATAGAATTTGGAAAAGTGAAACACTGTCAAAAGTCGTATTTGCATGCTGGGCTGCTCACAAGAAAATACTTGCGACTTGATTCAAACAACGAATCCTATATATTCCTATCTCCAAGGAAAAGGGCGAAGATGTAGACCAGTTTCTTACATTATAACTACTCCAGATATTTGTAAAAAAAGGTGTTTTTTGAGCTTGATGTTGTAGTACCTATGCCTTATTGGCATCACATTTTTATTTATGAAATTTATGATTTGAGGAGGTAAGATGAAGGATAAGAGTTAGTGGAGGTGTATTATTATGTGTGCTTGCTTGGAGTCTATGGAAGGGAAAAATTAAGAGGACTTTTGGAGATTAACGAAAAGGTCAAAGGAGATATGGTAGAGTCAAATTTTTAGACGCGCCATAAATGTCAACAGCGAAGCATGTCAAGGAATTGTGATGTAACTTATTGTAAATAACAGGACAGCAGCTTTAGTGTAATCAATGGGGTTGCTGAGCTCTCATGAGCGACAAATTGGGGGCTAGATGCTGGGAGCAATTATGATTATTGTCTGTTGGCTTTCATTTAGTGTTCTAAAAATTTCCGTTTCCCCGACAAGGGCCATCGAGACCCCACTTAGGCATTGAGCACTCTACCGCCTAGCAGCTAGGATTGCATTGTCATCTCCCCTAGGTCCATGTATATAGAGACAGGCTCCAGTACATACCAAGTATACACACCTATTTTTTTTAAATAGTAAAAAAATTATATTTCGGTTTAATGTTTTTATATGACGTTTAAATATTTCAAGGACCCGTATAAAAAAATTAACTCAAAATAACATTTTTTTGCTATGTTAAAAAAAATCAGCCAAACTTCAAAAGTCGCGAAAGTTTGATCGAATTTTTTAAAATAGAAAAAAAAATATTTTGAGTTGTATGGGTCCCTTGAAACGTTTAAATACCACACAAAAAAAATCAACTCAAAAATATTTTTTTTAATATTTTAAAAAAAATAGTTTGCGCCAGCGGTATTTATAATTGGTATGTATGAGAGTCACTCTCTCTATATATATATAGATACATACATATATATAGCTATTGTTTTGGTATATGTATGGGTATTGATTCATTGATTATTATACTCTATTTGAATTGTTAAGTTTATCTTAATTTTGATTTTAATTATATAATTATGTTTTAAAAAAAAGAATAGGCATCCACTTAGCAGCCTCCCACCACCCACTTTCCGCCTAGGACCTTTTAAAACATTGCTTCCATTCATGGTTTTTCTGTTCTATCTTACAATTGTCTATCCTCCTTTGTAATTTCAAGTCGTTTCTCTGCTCTCTTAGGAGATTGCTTGTCCACTTTCTTTGTTTAATTTTAGATTCCTAATACAATTGTTGTGTTCCGATCAAAAAATATATGAAATCCAACCTTGTGAAATTCATTTCCATGGGCTGCTGGGCACCACTGAGCACACCAAATGACCTAAGAGCATACTTACTATGAATTATTGAGCACAAATGAAAGTAATGTCCAAGAGGAGATATCCAATGCGAATTACCTAAGAGGAAGGGGGGAAAAAGAATAGGCAAAAATTACCCACCACAAAAAATCCCCCTTCACTAATAACATATGATTCGTGTTTGTTCGATGTAGTAACATCGAAATGTGGGCTTCTAAAGCTATATCCCAATGATATCTACAATATTCTAAGTAGTCCATAATTCAAGAAAAGACGATATCCAGCAAGAATATCTGTGCAGACAAAAAAAGGTCTGAATCAATGTGAACAATGAAATTAGGAAATAAGCCATAATTCCCACCCACTAAACCAAGGATAATCACACACAGACATCAGATCAGTGTAGTTTTCCCATCCCAATATTGTTAGTAGGCATGATCATGAAACTAGATGGCCACATCATCTAGTGTGCAAATTATTTTATTTTTTTTTTTTTTTTTGAGAAGGATGAGACATGTAAACTTAAGATGAACAAACAATCCAATATTCAAGTCAAGCATCATTATAATCTGCTCATACTGATGAAAGAAGCATTGTGCCTACAACAACATACTGTTGAAAAACATTCCTATAAGCCTGATAACAAGAATCTAACATAATGATAAATTTACCATCTAGTGATTGCGCTGGTGCCAGTGTAATAAAGAACTGGCTCCCATTTGTATTTGGACCAGCATTTGCCATGGATATAATACCAGCTCCAGTATGCTTTAACTTTGGGTGTATCTCATCCTCAAACTTTGGACTGCAATAATTTAACAAATTAGTCATCCTTAAGACCACTTTCTTTAATAAAAACATGCAAGAGAGTTGAGTCTCAAACAATCAGAGGCATAATGATAGTATAACCCACAGATTTACAATATACCTCACAAAATCAGTTTAATCGGCATGTATAGATAGTTGCAATTAGCATTGGCAAACTCGGTCCATATTACTAAACAACCCATGTTATGCCCGTCATGGGCTGATTTGAGACCCAAGAGTATTTAGAAGTGGGCTGAAATGGGCAGAGATGCGGATTTAAATGTGTTGGACAAGCTTTAAAAGTGGGTTTGGGCATTTAAGAGTCTAAACCTATTTCTGTCTACCAGCTTCTCATTCTCTCTCTCTTCTCTACCAACTGTCGAATCTCTCTCTCTCTCTCTCTCTCTCTCTCTCTCGAGCCGCACCCCAATCGCTGCACCCTTCTTGCAAGACTCATCGCCAATGAAACCGAAGATTGTTCACTGAGTTGTGATTTGGCCATATATATAGAAAAAAGGGGTTGGTCCGGTCTGCCGGCTTGTCAACCCAAAACCACCCCGCCCATTTCCACCCATACCCGCCCAAATGCCAGCGCTAGTTGCAATGCAAGTGTGATAATTATAAACGCTATATATACGAACAATCAGATACGAATTAGACAAGACTTGATTCATTGAAAAGGCTCTATGCATTGAACTCTGGAAATCTACATTGATGGCCTTGTTGTCTTCAACTTCAGCAGATACCTCGCGCTAGTCTAAACACTTCCATGTTGCCTTAGAGTTCTTTTAATTCTCAAACCATACAAGTGTATAGAAAACAACTCAGCCGAGCGGATACAGTTTGAGGGTATGATTCGAGGTTGTGCATAGAATTACTCATATTCAATTATGAACTTCTAGCACTGATTATTGGAAAGAATTGAAATAAAATGGTTACGTAAAGTGAAGAATTCATGAGGAGAGAAAAATGTGAAGGGGGAAAAAGAACATACCCATATATAGATTCACCACCCCTTCCTGTCCCAGTGGGGTCCCCACCTTGCAGTATAAAATCCTACATAGGGGATGTAAAAGCAATTATCTCAATGTGTATATAAATAAAGCTGTGTTAATTAGCCGAAATACCTTAATGATTCTGTGGAACTTGACGTTGTCGTAATAGCCCCTGCGAGCTAGCTCGATGAAGTTTTTGCAGGTTTTGGGGGCGTGCTTGTAGTACATCTGTTGGGTTAGGACAATAAATTAGTTAAACAAACAATATAGAGACGTAAGTTTGGAGACAGAAAAATACCTCGACGGTAAAAGAACCTGCGGAGGTCTCGAGAGTAACCTCCGGCGGCGGCCCTCCTTCTGACATCTTCAATAAAGAGAGACAGGGCTAAAGCTACTCTAGTGGGTTTAGGATATCTGCCCTTTCCCTTTCTTGTGTTTTGTTTTAGGTACTAGAAGAATAATGTTTGGCTACCCGGGTGTTAACCCCGGGCTAGCACAGGGAGCCCTTTTGTTTTCTTTATTTTATTTTTTTTTTTTATTTTTCATGTAAAATGAGTTAAAAACAATTATAAAAAATAATTTTTTATTAGAATAGTTTATTTGTTTTTTTCAATTTTTTTTTTAAAACTCATTTTATCCCTCAGACACCCATTTACTCAATATTTTTTTATTTTTAAAGGTATGCGCTAGCGGCACCCGTTATTTTTAAACTTTTTTATTATTTTCAATTTATTTAGTCCCTCAAACACCCATTTACCCAATATTCCCTTATTTTTAAAGGTCCGCGCCAGCGGAACTCATTATTTTTAAACTTTTTTTTTTTTAATTTTACAACATTTAAAATAATTTTTATATTTTTTGCATTAAAAAACTAATTTAATAAAAATTATGTTTTTAATTATTTTCAACTTATTTAGTCCCTCAAACACCCATTTACCCAATATTCTCTTGTTTTTAAAGGTCCGCGCTAGCGACACCCCTTATTTTTAAAATTAATTTTTGAAATTTAAAACAATTTAAAATTGTAACGAAAAAGTTTTTTTTATATTAAACTAACTTTTATTTTTTTCGAACAGTTTTTTTCAAAAAAAAATATTAAAATAGTATTTTTTAACAATACAATTTTTCTAATTTATAAAAGAAAAAAAAATTATAAATTTTTTTTTTCTAAATAAAAAAAAAAGTTAAGTAACCTTATTAAAAACTATACCATACTTTTTCAAAAAAAAAAAAAAAACAGCAAATAAAAAAATGACAACAAGGCACCTGGTACTAGCTTGGTGCTAGTACCCGGTAAGCCGATCACTACTCGTACTAGAATACCGCTATACGGCGGGAACAGATCGTTTCCTCGTCAAACCTACAAGATTAAGGTGGTTGCTTCTCTCTTCAGAAAATTCAATTTAAACGTTATCTTTAAATATAATTTTAAAATTTATTTTTTTGTATTTATAATTATTAATATGCAATTAATAAACTTATTTTTAAATATAATTTTTGAAAATTTATTAAAATTGACAAATATATTTATTTATATCATACATGTGTATGTGTGTGTGTATATAAACATACATGATACATAAATATATGTATACATATAGACATATATACATCATAAATTATAAATGTATATTTAATATCATATATTTTTAGGTATATACATGCTACACGACTGTATACATACATATATCCTAATTATATACATGTACATTTAATATCATGTATATATATATATATATATGTATATATATATATATATATATATATCCACGTAATATGATAGCATGGTTTTTGAAAAATTTCTTCACTTTTTGCATGTATGATTTTTCCTCTCATGTCCATGCATGAAATGTCATGCTAAAGTGTGTTTTTTTTTAATAAAAAGGGTTTTGTTTTTATTTTTTTAAAAGGGAAATAATTATTTTTAAAAAGAAAAATAATTTTAAATAATTTAATTTATATTTTTAATTTATATTTTTACAATATTTTTTTACTTTATTTTTTTTATCACGGGAGCAATATATATATATATATAGTTAAACTCCTATTAAATGTATGTGTATATAATTTAGTATGTATGTATGTGTGGAGGCAATTGTTATGCAACACAAATAAATACGAAATAAGCAATTATCAAGAAAAAAAATAAGGAATATAAGATGTCAATCACACAACAAATGATGTACGTGGCACAGCAAGGATGTGCCTACGTCCACGGTGGTGCAGTCGATATTATTTCTCTATACTCCGGAGAGTAATTACAGAGAATACAACTTGTCCTTTTGCCCCGGACCTAGGGTTTAATATATACATGTATATGTAGGTAAGTGGAGGTGATGGGTTTCTCCACGTTTTTCATCTCCCGTATAACTTCCAATTTGTGGAAACGTGGGGGAGACCGGATCAATATAAGAGATGAGGGATCCGGACTTTGGGCTGCCAGGACTGGGCTACTCGTCCGGGCCTCTCAGACAATTCCTGCAGAGAGGGATGCCTCCGCTGCTGCTGACAAGGGGAAGCAGTCAGACACCTCTGGGCAGCCTGAGGTTGCTAGTTAATCTACTTTTAGGACTATTCTTGTATTTTTGCCTTTTCTAGTCTGTAAATTTTTTTCTTCAATCTGATGTAACCTCGACCCTTATTAATGAAAAGGCTTTATTTTTGCTTGTGCTGATCTCTTTCTCTCCTCTATCTTTCTTTTATTTGTAGTTAGTCGATGTGGATGATTGCATTCCTGCTACTTCCCAATTGGGTAGGACCCTCGGTCTCAATGCAAGCCCTAAAGTTCGTCAGGCCTTTGTCAAACTTTGCAAGTCTCTTAGGTCCAGAAATCAGAAATATAAGGAGCAGTCCGAGCTAGTGGCTAAGCTAAAGGACAGGCTCCAGGAGATGGAAGGCATTGGTGCCTCAGTGCAAGAGGAAGTCAATGTATTGAGAGCTAAGTTACTTGGGGTCACCGAGATCAACCAAGTTGGGGAGTGCCTGCAGCAGGAGAATGAAGACCTGAGGAGGGAAGTCTTAGAACTTAAGGAGCATGCGCCGAGCACTGTTTCAGCAGTTCTGCAAGGCTCCTCATCGTCGCGAGCTGGATATACTCCTCCTATGCCGCGAGGTTCCACTCGTCCTCCCCTCCCGCGAGCTGGTAGGAGCACCAGGGGCAGGAGCAGGGAAGTAGAAGAACAGTGTGATAAGGAGATGGAAGAGCTCCGCGATGATGTCCGGCGAGCATATGTAATTGCTGCTGGGCTTCAAAGGGACGTCACCCGATTGCGGCACTTATTCAAGAAAGGTCCTCGATAAGCGTGGGCTGATGGTTATGATCAAGGCTGGCTAGATGCTCCAACAAGACTATCTGAGTTCGAGGAACTTTCTTTCATCAAAGGGTGGTTAAGTGCCTTGAAAGAGTTGCAGGTCCCGAGGAACTCGGTGTTATGGCATCGTCACGAGATGTCTTCCTCCACTCTGATGCCCAACCCATTCAGGAGGGACGATCGATGGATCCCCATCGATGCTATTCCTCGGCAATTATTGGAGTTGGACGCAAATGAGGTTGTGGAAGAGCGCTCCAAACGACGGACGAAGAGCTAGAGTGGCTGATTATCTTGCTCGGAGGCTTCTACCCCCATGAGTTTTTGCAAGTTATTATTCTTTTGTACCTTTGATAATGTAAATGCTTTGGGCGAGCTTCGCCAACTAAACATGTATTATCATTGTTGTAAATACAAGGGATTAATGAAAAGTTCGTGTTTTGGGCAATTTTGCCGACTAAACGTGTTCATCCAATATTTTTATATTTTTGCTGCTTCATAATCCTTTTTGTTTTGTCATGCAAGTGTCCCCCCAGTCCAGTATAATACCAAAATACCATTATGACCCATTTTACCTTTTAGGTTGTGTAGTCACACTCCCTTAGGCCTAAGTAGGGCAATTGGTGAGGACACACCTGGTATTGGATGTCTTCATCCGATCAGGATTTTGCTCAACCAAAGTAGGTTTGATGGCCTTAATAAAATCTGGTCGCATTGCCTAAGAATCCTCTGTAGGGCTTTATATATTGCCAGGGGCAATGCTAAGAGGTCTCTCGTGTTTCATGACGATGACCTGAGGAGGGGTATTCCCCTGCTATATCGACCATCGTGCCTGTGATTTGGAAAAGATGTGTGATGAAATGCAACTGTTACTTATTTCATTAGTAATAAGGGAAATGAACTGTCCTTTCACATAACAAATACAAGAAAAAGATTCAACAATATAATTACTTGAGAATCTAAAAATAGAATTTCTTGAGATTAACTGCGTTCCATGCTCGTGGTATCTCTCTGCCCTCCATCGTTTTCAAATCATAGGCACCTTGCAGGTCGTCTTTAGTTATTTTAAAGGGTCCTTCCCAGTTTGGGCCAAGCTTGCCATCTGATGACTTCACCGTGTTGCCCAGGACTTTTCTTAAAACATAGTCCCCAACTTGGAATCTTCTCTGGTTAACCCTTTTGTGGTAGTGCTTTGCGAGCTGTTGTTGATAGCTCGCAAGCTTCACCAGGGTCAGTTCTCTACGCTCGTCGGCTAGGTCGAGTTCGGCGAGCAATGCTTCTTCATTCAGGCCTTGGTCGATAAGGTTTGATCTAATTATTGGCAAACCTGCTTCTAATGGGATGACTTCTTCCATGCCATATGTCAGCGAAAATGAGGTTTCTCCTGTTGCTCGCCGAGGAGTGGTTCGGTATGCCCATAGAACATGGGGTAGCTCTGTTACCCATGCGCCCTTGGCTCGCTCTAATCGCTTATTTAATTCGTCAATCACAGTTTTGTTGGAAGCTTCGGCTTGGCCATTGCTCTGAGGGTAGGCTACAGAGCTGAAGTGGTGTCTGATCCCATGTTCGTTACAGAAGTTCTGAAAGGGGCCACTTTCGAACTGCGTTCCATTATCGGTGATGATGGTTCTGGGGATTCCAAACTGAGTGATTATATTTCTCCATATGAACCTTATCATATCAGCATCTCGGATGTTCGCCAGGGATTCAGCCTCGATCCATTTGGTGAAGTAGTCAGTCGCAACCAACAGGTATTTGCGATTACCGATGGCGGTAGGCAGTGGTCCCACGATTTCCATTCCCCATTGGGCGAAGGGCCATGGGCTGGACAGGGACTTCAGATCGCTGGCGGGTTAGTGGACCATAGGAGCGTGGAATTGGCATTTCAGGCATTTACGAACATATACTCCAGAGTCCTTTTGCATGTATGGCCACCAATAGCCTTCCTTAATTGCTCGAAAGGCTAGAGACCTTCCTCCGATATGACTTCCACAGATTCCTTCGTGAAGCTTGTGTAGCACTTGCTCGACATCACCTGGGTGGACGCATCTAAGGTAGGGACCGGAGAAGGATTTCTTATACAAGTCGCCTCCTGTGGATAAGTGAAAGCGAGCAGCTTTGACTCTAATCTGGTGGGCAGTTTTCTTATCATCTGGGAGTGTGCCATCCTTTAAATAGTCCCTTAGGGGTCCATCCAGCTGGGGGCTGATCCCACCTGGAGTACTTGTTCCGCGTTTGGTAACTTGCTGTTGCAGTTAATGCTCGAATAAATGAGGAAATCGATGGGGATGACCCTCTTAAGGTCAGAGTCAACTGCCGAACTCAAGGCTGCTAAGGCATCGGCGTGACTATTTTGCCCCCTGGGAAACTGTTGGATGTTGATCTCTTCAAAGCTTGACATTAATTCTCTTACTAAGGCGAGGTAGGTTGTCATTCTTTCATCCTTTGCATTGTAATCTCCACTTATCTGATTGGAGACTAACTGAGAGTCGCCGAACACCTATAAACGTTTTGCTCCTAGAGTTTGTGCCTTTTGGAGATCGGGTATTAGGGCTTCGTATTTAACTTCGTTGTTGGAGGCTGCAAATCCAAGACTGATTCCTTGTTCGAGGATTGTGTTTTCTGGAGTGATGAGGATAATGCCTACCCTTGCCCCCTTTGAGTTGGAGGCTCCATCAACAAAGAGTTTCCAGGTTCTTTCTGTTGCTTGGTTCTTCTTTTTCTTTGTCGGTTGAGGTTGGTCGGAGAGTTCCTCGCCCGTAAATTCGACTATGAAATCAGTAAGGATCTGTCCCTTGATAGCTATCATTGGTTGAAATTGGATGTCAAACCGGCCGAGCTCGATTGACCACTTAGGCAGTCTGCCCGACAAGTTCGCTTTCCTTAGGACAGCCTTAAGGGGATGCGATGTAAGGACGATGACAGTATGGGCTTCGAAATAATGCTTCAGTTTCCTCGAGGATATTACCAGTGCAAAGGCGAGCTTCTCTAATGGCAGGTACCTTTGCTCGGCGTCTAATAAGGTCTTGCTCGCGTAGTAAACGGGGTGTTGGATTCCTGCAACCTCGCATATTAACGCAGAGCTGACTGTGTGACTGGATACCGAGAGGTACAGGTACAAAGAATCCATTTGCTGTGGTATGACAAACAGCGGTGGGGAGCTTAAGTAGGCCTTGAGCTCGTCCAAAGCTCGCGAGTAGTCCAGGCTCCATTCTATCAGTTTACTCCCCTTTAGAAGCTGGAAAAAAGGTTTGCATTTCTCGGAGGATTTGGATATGAAGCGATTTAAGGCGGCGAGCATTCTAGTGAGCTTTTGCACGTCCCGAATTATTCGAGGGGGTTGTACCCTGTTGATTGCATCGATCTGGTCTGGATTAGCTTCTATGCATCTCTTACTGACCAGGTATCCAAGAAATTTTCCTGATTGGACACCGAAGGAACATTTGCTCGCATTAAGCTTCATTCGGTACTTCCAGAGGATTTCGAAGGTCTTTGACAGGTCTGAGAGGTGATTTTCCTTCTTCTTGCTCTTAACGAGCATGTCATCGATGTAGACCTCCATTGTGTCTCCCATTTGATCCTTGAACATTTTTGTAACCAGCCGCTGATAGGTTGCCCCCGCATTCTTGAGCCCAAATGGCATGACCTTGTAGCAATATAACCCAACTGTCGTGATGAACGCCGTTTTGTCCTGGTCTGGGGCATACAAGGGGATCTGGTGATATCCTGAGTATGCGTCCAGGAAACTCATTCGCTCGTGAGCTGCAGTGGCATCTAGGGGTGTTCAAAAAATCGACTGGACCGACAGACCGAACCGACCCTTTTTTCGGTCTTTTTTCTTAATCGGTCCGGTCTCGGTTTATTTTTTTTGGTGGACCGACCTAGTCGGTCTGGTCCACGGTTTACAGTTTCAAAAACCCTGTTAGGACCGACCCGGACCGACTGTATATAAAATAATATATTTTTACATATATATGTATATATATAAGATAAATAGATAGTAAAAATATATATTTCAATATTTGATTAGTTTAAATTATAGTTTAATCCAATAGTAGGTTTGTTTTAATCACAAATTTTGATATTTTTTAGTTTTTAATGTTTGAAAAAAATAGACTCGGGTATATTTGTACTATTATAAATGATGTAATTCATTAATGTGAGGACCGACGGGTTAGACCGGATCGACCCTATAAAAAACCGAACTGACTAGGGTCGGTTAATCGACATTATCGGTCCGGTCTCGGTCTATTTTTTAGAGGACCGACCAAGTCGGTCCGGTCCAAAAAAAATCTTAAAATCGAACCGGACCGGACCGCGAACACCCCTAGTGGCATCTACTAGTTGGTCTATCTTTGGTAGGGGGAAACTATCCTTAGGGCATGCTTTGTTGAGGTCAGTGAAGTCGATGCAAACTCTCCACTTCCCATTATTATTCGGAACTACTACTGGGTTGGACAACCACTTGGGGAATTGCACTTCCCGTATGGATCCTGCATCCAGCAGTTTTTTGACTTCCTTTTCGACAGTTTTAGCCTTCTCGGGTGCAGTTCTCCGTGCCTTCTGCGTGACTGGCTTGAATGTGGGGTCGACGTGCAGTTGATAATAGACCATATTAGGATCGATGCCAGGTAGCTCGTATGGTTCCCATGCGAAAACATCTACGTTGTGTCTTAGCAAGGTCGTCAACTCCTTCTGTTCTTGGTCGGTTAGAGATGCTCCAATCAAGAAGACTCTGCTACTGTCACCAACTTCGGCTATAACTTCTACCAGGTCCTCGACGACACGCTCGGAGGGGAGGATCCTGGTCTCCTCTACTCCAGGTCTTCCATACTTTAATTGCTATTTAGAAGGTATCACACCCTCTTCAACTTTCTCGCTGGGTTGACCGGCCTTCTTCTCTGGCTTTGGTCGGATGGCTGCTATGAAGCACTTCCTCACCATCGCTTGGTCGCCGTGGATCTCCATTACTCCTCGCTCGATTACATACTTGAGCTTCTGATGGTAGGTTGAGGAGACCGCCTTCATTGCATGAAGCCATCCTCTGCCGAGGATGGCCTGGTACGGTGATTCGATGTCAATTATCAAAAACTTAATCCTCTTGGAGACGTTCCCAGCACGAACTGGCAACACTATCTTGCCTAGGGGCATGGTCATTTTTCCAGCGAAGCCGACCAAAGGAACAGTAGCTTCCTTTAGGTTGACGATGCTCAACTTCAATTTCATGAATAGGTCGAGGTACATTACTTCGGATGAACTTCCTTGATCGACGAGCAGCTTGTCGATGTCAAAGTTGGATATCCTGAGTGTAATGACCAGGGCATCATGATGTGGGGTCCTTACTCCCATCAAATCTTCATCCGTGGAAACAATATGCTTGTTATAGTTGACGTCCTCTGCTCGTCCATGCTTTCCTGACTGTGACTTTGCTGGATCGATTTGAAAAGCCTGCATTACCGCTGTAAGTTTTTTCATTTCCATTCGAGCTGAGTTCCCTTGTATCTGCTTTACGTCAGATACTCCGTGGATTACTGCGAACTCGTGTCTAGCATCATCCTCCAACACGTTGTCGAGTCTCGCCTCTCTGTTGGCAGTCACTTTCTCTGCCCTTTTTTCCACAAAGTCGTTCAAATGCCCGGACTGGGCCAACTCTTCGAGGTGAGACTTAAGAGCTTTGCAGTGCTCGGTCTTGTGTCCACCCTCTTTGTGAAAAGCGCATCTCAACGCATTGTTCCTCTTCGAGGGATCTCCTTCCATTTTCCTGAGCCACTTGATGAATGGCTCATCCTTGATCTTCGCGAGAATCTTGTAAATTGGTTCTTTGAAGACGGTGTTGACCGCCTGGAATACTTTCGACGCGTCATGGTTCCCTCCGTTATTGGAGCCATTTTTGCCTCCGTTCTTTCCTCCTTTCCTCTAGTTCTCAGTTTTCTCACCTACCTTGGTAGTGAGCTTAGCTCGACCGTTTTCTCCTGTATTAGGGCGGGTGACATCTTCCACCTTTGCGTATTCCTCGATTCGGGCCATTAGGTCGTCAATAGTCATAGCTTCCTTCTTCGTCAGGGACTGGTAGAGGAGGAAAGAACTAAGGAGCCCAATTTTGAAGGAGGCCACTGCCACTTCTTCCGCGCATTCCTCGATCTCATTGAATAACTCCCAGTACCTCTTCGCGTATTCTCGGAGAGTTTCCTGAGGCGTTTTCTTCATTATTAGTAGAGTATCCATCCTTTTGGGATGGGAGCTACTGGTAATGAATCGGGCAGTAAAAAGTTCAGCTAGGGATTTGAAATTCTTGATCGACCGATGGGGGAGCCTTTCGAACCACTTTAGTGCTACATCATGAAGGCTCGAGGGAAAAATACGGCACATCAGGGCATCTCGGTGACTCCAGAGGGTCATGGCCTATCGGTATTGCCTGACGTGATCGATGGGATCAGTTTTTCCATCGTAAATCTTAAACCTTGGAATGGTAAATTTCTTGGGAGCTTCCTCCTCTTCGATTTCTCTTGTGAAAGGTGACTTCATTTGGGTTTTGAGAGCTCACCTCGCGAGTTCTCTGGTTGATCTTGTTCCGTGGTGAGCGGGATGCTGGTCCATCTCCCTGCGGACCATGTTTCGTATGTTCTCGTCGCTGCGAGCAGGGCTCTGGTAGCGGCGATCTCTTCGCAGTTATTCGCAGAGGTCGTCGTCTCACTCGCCTCCTTCGTCCCGCCTAGGGCTCCTTCCTCGGCTGTGAGATTTGCTCGCCTGAGGGCTAGGAGTGCGATATGGGCGTCTCCTGTTATCAGGGCGAAGCTCCCTCTCCAGTCTTTCCAGTCTTCGTTTCAAGCGAGCATTATCAGCCTCGTATCTGCGAGAAGACTCCCTCTGCTCGTGGAGCCTTGCCTCGTACGCATCAATCAACCTGGATATCTGCATGGACCTCGCTGGTCCCTGACTTTCTTCTGAGGCTGGTCTTTCCAGGCGGGCTCTCTGATCTGAACGTCGGACTTCAGACCTAATCCTGCGAGGAGCAGGTGGCTTTTGAATATATCCTGCTTGGGGAGCATTGTTGTTGTGGCAAGACATCTTCAACTCCTTTCTTGACGTGGGCTCTTCTCAGGGAAAGATGAACGTTTTCCACAGACAGAGCCAATTGTGGAGGCAATTGTTATGCAACACAAATAAATACGAAAGAAGCAATTATCAAGAAAAAATAAGGAATATAAGATGCCAATCACACAACAAAGGATGTATGTGGTTCAGCAAGGATGTGCCTACGTCCACGGTGGTGCAATCGATATTATTTCTATATACTCCGGAGAGCAATTACAAAGAATACAACTTGTCCTTTTGCCCCGGACCTAGGGTTTAATATATACATGTACATGTAGGTAAGTGGAGGTGATGGGTTTCTCCACATTTTCCATCTCCCGTACAACTTCCAATTTGTGGAAACGTGGGGGAGACCGGATCAATATAAGAGACGAGGGGTCCGGACTTTGGGTTGCCAGGACTGGGCTACTCGTCCGGGCCCATGGTTCTAAATTTCGGGTACCCACAGTATGTATGTATAAAAGTTAATGTGTGTGTATATAATTTAGGATGTATGTATGTATGTATTTATAAAAGCTTTATGCATGTATATATATATATATATATATATATATATATATATATATATTTTATGTATAATTCACTATAAATATATACTTACATGAATTGATAATATTTTTTAATACATATGTACTATATGTATATTTTATATTATTCCATACATTAATAATACATGTAGAAAATTATATGTAAGTATCATGTATCTATTGGTGATATTATTATTTAACTTTACATTACTCCATACATAATTTTGTGTACATGTACATATATATTTTTTATTTATAATAATTACACACATATTAATATATTATGTATTTATATTATATATTAAGGTATAACTGCTTTAAAATGTTAAGAATGAATAATTTTGAGTTGAAAAATAAAAAACAGAAGTTATAAAATAGCCAAAACCTATTTTCTGAAAAACTTGATTATAACACAAAAATATTATAATTCTGTGTTTAAAAACAGTTTTCCAAACGAATATTTTTATCAGAATTGTATATAAACACTGAAAATATAATTATAGTTGCAAACCAAACAAGCCTAAATGAGATAATTATAGCATACATTAGAAATCAAATATAGTGAACATCATAATTCAAATATAACATACATTATCAAGAAATTTATTTTCATCAAAGCATTGGAGGGTCCTTCATAAACAATTAAAATTAAAAATTATTCAAAGTCGTATATCAATAATCCAAAATAGTAGGATGCCCAAAATTTATAAACCACGTAAAAATAACCATTTTTAACAATATGTTGGAATTGCAAGAGTAGTTAATTCAAAAATAAAAAATAAATCAATCCGACAATCAAAATTTGTATGCACTTATATACAGAAATCGGTAAACCAACAATTAATAAAAGCCAATAAAATGTAGTTCATAAGCCTCTGAAAATATTCAAAAATTTAAGAATCTAAGAAATAGAGATTTTGAAAACACATGCCCGTTTAGCAAACAAATTTAAGCATCTAAGAAACGGAGTGTTGATGTAAAAAATTATATTATCTCTAATTATTCAATCACAGATAAAATAAATAAGACAAAAGAATTTTTAAAGTGGTTCAGCCTTAAAAGAATGGCCTACGCCCACTGTTTTTCTTATTGATGGTTGTTTAGGAATTCTCGATAACAGGTTTTTACCAAGAAATTCCCCCTCCCTTCTAATGAGGATGATATAATGTATTTATAGCCATGAAGCTGTACATGTGAAAGGGTAATACATAGCTGTCCAATAAGCGTATACATCTGTATGATAGTAATCAACATTTGATGCGCATTTAATCTTCTTAATTGTCTGGTAATAAATGTTCTGATCGAGGTGCAGCTCGGACCGCCTAAGCTGCTCGGATCGCCTAAGTACCTCGGTATCCATGAGTTGCTCGGTGCAGTAAAATTCCTCGGAGAGCACCTACTGCTCGGAATATCTGAGCTGGTCGGGAAAATTGTGTTCCTCGAAGTCAAGGTATTGTTCATAAATGTTTGTTAGTGCCATATATATTGACACGCGTCTCCACTTAATTGAGTCATGTCAGCAGACTAAATTTAGTATCAACAGAAGCCCCCAATGTTTCACAGTTCGAGATTGAGGAGTGTGGAACATTCTTCTCGCAATATGGTGGGTTTAAATGGTCATCCTGAATTTTAGGAGTGCTTTCTTTGTATTTATTTTTCTTTCCGAATTCATAGAATCAGACTTTTCGAAATTTTCTAACTGCTTCGGTCTCCACGCCCTTTTTTGTCCTTTTAGCCGCCGGTAGCGTAAACGTCTCTCTTTGTAATCATTATTTTTACTCCTTCCCAATGTAAGGTATTTAAGCGTTGCAGAAAATCCTATCGTCTTTTACTTTTTCGTACCTGTATCTTTGAGTTTTCCATTTCCTCTCTCTCTTGTGCGTTCATCATTTTCATCGTTCGTTGTCAACAGATCCATATTTTTCTGTAAGATCTTCTTCCTTCTCTTTTATTTCCTTTATTCACCATGGTTTACCTTGTTGAGTCGCTTGATAAGTTCTGTTCTGATTTCTTTATTCCTTTATGGGTTGTTTTGGAGGAACTTTCTAAACCTTCAGATTATTTTCGTTTGGCTGAGGGACATTGGTTCCCAGTCTCTTTGTAGCTGAATGTGGCTTTTATTTTCCCCCAAACCCTTTGTGTCTAGAATTCTGTCAATATTTTGACGTGGTTCCTGCAAAAATAGCCCCCAATACATGGAGAATAGTTAATGGAGTTCATATATTAAATCATATTCATGGAACTCGTATAGGAATTCCAGAAATTATGTTTTGCTATAGATGGGCTGTCAGCGACAGTACTTTTTACTTGAAAACTAGGTTTTTAAATAGGGCTTTAGTGATCAAACTCCCAAATGCCAATAGGGATTGTTTCGAGCATGGTGTTGATATGAAAAATTGGCAACATGCTACACTGACTGGAAATGATGTGTATCAGGGTCTCAGGTGCCCTCCCTATGGCAATGGGATAGGTTGTTTTTACTTTACTTTATTTTTGAAATTATGCTTTCTTTGTGTTTGATAAAATGTGTCACTGATATTTTAATTTTCATTCATTTGCAGTTGACAGCAAAAGAAAGTCTCCAAAAGAGACAAAAGTTAACTTAAAACATCTGAAACTTATCTGGGGTTTGCATCAGACTGTTGCCGACGAGCATATCAGACCAGCTTCATATTTGCTGCAGTATAAGAGTTACACCTCGTCTTTTACTACTCGTCCAGTGATAAGTGACGTAGAACCAGTACCAGCTTCTGAAAGTTCTTCACCTGAGTCACATATTCCTCTGAGTGAAAGAATTAAGAGAAGAAGAGCTCCTGCCCTCTTCGAGAAATCTACCTCTATTACTGTAAAGGCAAAGAAAAGCAAGCATGATGTCCCAGAAGAAGGGACAAGAAAAATTGATGCACCCCCTCCGGCTGCTACTATAAAGGTTGTCGAGAAGCCCCCAGTGGCTCCGAGCAAGGTCGCTGCTCCAAGCGAGGTTATAGTCATATCCCCGACTAAGACTACATCCTTGGTCGAAACCGTTGCTGCTCCTCCAAGGAAGCTGAAGAAGAGCTCATCGGTCAATTTGGCTGAATCCATCTCTCAGCCTCTAACTACCGGAAGTGGTGTTCCTACTTTCGTTGCTCCGAGCTCTGCCATGAGCTCGATGAAGTCTTGGATCATTCCCGAGATCCAAGGTATTGAAGAAAATCTTTCCCGGGATAGGGTTACCACTTTGGCAGCTCAGCACATTGCCTCAGTAAGTATTGCAAATCTAAACTTTCATTTTTCATGTTATGTGCTTGCACTGACTTACAGTTATTTTCTTTTTCCAGTTGGTAACTTGTTTCAATACAATCTTGAAGAAGGATGAAGCCATCAAGGCGTCCATCTCCTCTGGTGGTATAGAGGAGGCTTTTGTAGGTTTGACGCAGTCTTTAAAAGATTCTCGTCAGAAGTATGTTGATAATAAAGCTGCTTGGGAGAAACAGCTTAATTCCACCGGGCAAGAGAGGGATCAACCTGTTGAAGTCTCCAAGGGGTTGGAGAAGAAAATAAAAGATTTGGAGGAGAAGAACAAAGAGCTCGAGGGGAAGTTCCAAAATGCTGGAGAGCTTGAAAGTAAGCTCAAGTCTGTTGAGGAAGAGTTAAACAGGCTTCGTGAAGTAGGTCGTCAGAAGGAAGAGGCAGAAAAGAAATTGAAAGATGTCGAGGAACTTCTATCCGATAAGCTTTCCTCGGAGAAGGTGAAAAGGAAGTTGGCTGTGAAAAAGTCCTTCAGCGCTGGCTGGGACAAAGGCTGGAATAAAGGTTTGGCCGCCATGGTCTCACAAATGGAGTATGACAGCGTTAAATATTTTAGGGATGGTTGGGTGGCTGCTCTGGCAGAGATGAATATCGATGAGAACTCTGACCTGTTTCAGCGACACATTCCTGGCCCCCCTCCTACTCCCGGGGAAAAAGAAGAGGACGGAGCCGCCTCCGAGGAATCTTCTATGATGGTTGGGGATCAAGTACCTACTGTTGAAATTTGCTACGAACAGCCTTAACCAACTATTAATCCTACCGAGCAGCTCCAGTTAACCAACATTTCAGCCGAGCAGCTTCCAGCACCCACTGAGCAACCTTCTGTGCCATCCGAGCAACCTTCCTCTTCATCCCAGCCTCCCGAGAAAGTTTTGGGAGACAATGAGAAGGTGTAGAGTTATTTGGACTTTTCTCTTTTTGTCAATTGTAACTTTGAACTATGTACTTCTCCTTTATGATGTAATGAAATTTGAAATTTTGATCATACATACTGATGATTCTCTTCTTCTTGCTCTGTTTGCACTCTTATTGATTCTTGCTATCTCTTCCTTTTACTAGTTTATAGCCAGGATGGAATTGTTATCTGCTCATGATACAAAATTTTTGAGACAATGCAATGAATACTTTAAAGCTGGTCATACAGATATGACTGAAGCTCAGATTGTTGATATCCTCAGTCCAGATGCTTCAGAGCAAGCAGTCGAAGCCTACCAGTACTTAAAGTGTCTGCTCGCCCGGGTAGTGGCTAATAATGTAGCATATTACGAGATGATTGAAGACCTCCAGGGCACTCTCGAGGAGCTTCAACAACAATACAAGGAATCTACAACCCTCTTGCGCCAAGGATATGAGAAGAAGTATCAGCAACTAAATGCTGATAAGGGATATGATAAGTTGTTTGCTGCTTATGATGTGAGGGAGAGAACTTTGAAGACCGAGGTCGAAGAGCACAGGCAGATAACTATGTTGTTGGAGCAGGAAAATAATAACCTGCGAGGAGAGGTATCCCAGCTGAGGTCCGCAGCCTCTACCTCAAACGCTTTGGTCCCTATGAACGATGAGGGATTCTCTTTCTTGGAGGTCGAAAATGCAAATCTGAGAGACGAATTATAAACCTTGAAGAGGATTGCGCCTTCTACCTCTGCTCGGGGACGAGCAAGAGCTGCTCGGGGATGAGCAAGAGCTGCTCGGATTACTATTGAGGAACAAAGAACTCAATCGGCTCTGGAGAACCAAGCCTTTCAATTGGTGGCAAAGAACCAGGCATTGACTGAGATGTCTAAGAAAATCCAAGCTTTAGACGAGCAACTGGCTGCCCAAACTTCTGCCTTGGAGAATAAAACGAATCTGGTGAAGAATCTCCACGAGAAGTTATAAAGATTAACCTACTAGTTCCACAGACAGCCTAGAGAGTTCTGGATGGCTGGTTATAATGAAGCCCTTTATCATCTTGACGACCGGATCCAAAATGCAAATAATGTGGGTTACAAGCAAGGATGGCTAAATTCCTTGGGCGTGCTGCAGTTGGAACAAGGTCATTACTTATGTGATTACCACAATCCTGGGTTGCTCGACCTACCAGTGCCTCCTTTAAAGCTTGATATGAGCTGGATTCCTGCTCGGGCCATTCCACAATGCCTAATTTCAAAGTATCTCGGTGACTACTGTCTTCACTCCAACTTTGAGATATCTCGCCCAGAGCACCTTCTTAATCGGCCATCAGTTATGAACATCAGGATGCTTAAAGATTTGAACTTTATGAACTCCCCCTATGCCTTAGACGATCCTCCTGCTGGTGAAGAACATGTTTCAAAGGCAGAGGGGAAGAAACCCATAGAATAGGATTCCTGATGTAATAATTTTTTATGTATTTTATTCTCAATGTATTTTGTTTTGGATTTAATGAAATTTTTTTATTTTTCTTTGCAATCTTGATTGCCATTGTCTTGTAGGTACTTTGTAAAACATTTTACTTACTTACTAATGAATGTGCATGTATATCTGTGAAAAGGATAACAATATTGTGTTATTTGTCGATCAGCTAAAGTTGGTGAAAACTTATTGTGGACTATCCTGAATTTATGGTAATCATTTGACGACTATCCAAAATGGATGATATTTTGTTTCTCGACCAACTTGGTGGTAATTTGAAATGTTACAAGTAATAAAAAAATTTCTTGATCACTTTTTAATTCTAATCCATCAGTTGACTTTTATCACATAATCCTGCTTTGTTTAATAGAAATGTTCTCGACCAACCGTAGTTGGCAGATTTGTTATTCCCGACCAACTTATAGTTGGTGGATTTTCTTCCCAACCAACCGGAGCTGGTATTTATGGGAAATATTTGTATTCCCGACCAACCGGAGTTGGTGGATTTTCTTCCCAACCAACCGTAGTTGGTATTTCTGGGAAATATTTTTATTCCCGACCAACCGGAGTTGGTGGATTTTCTTCCCATCCAACCATAGTTGCTATTTATGGGAAATATTTTTATTCCCGACCAACCGGAGTTGGTGGATTTTACTGAGTAGTGTGTAGCACTGGTATTCCGCGAAAAAATTTTAACAAAAGGAGAGAATTGGGTAGAATATTCACATTTTATTCATACTGAAGAAACTGCATTACATGAGGATTTACATTACTGATAATATTTGCGCAGATGCTCTGCATTCCATGCATTCTTAAACTCCTCCCCTTCTAAAGTTTCAATTCTATATGTCCCTGGTCGAACAACTTATGTTACTCTGTAGGGCCCATGCCAGTTAGCTTCCAGTTTATTGTGCTTTTGAATTACTTTCTTTAGCACATAGTCCCCTTCTTTCAGGTCGCATTTCTCCACTCTCTTGTTATTGAACAAGATTGTTCGTTGTTGGTAAGCAGCATTCCTGATGGCTGCTTCTTCTCAAACTTCCTCAAGCATGTCCAAGTCTAACCTTCTCATTAAGTCGCTGACAGGGGAATTGAAGTTCAGTACTCTGTGTGTTGGGAGGCCCAGCTCGGCGGGTATAACAGCTTCAGTTCTAAATGCCAGCATATATGGAGATTCTCCTGTTGCTGCTCGGGGAGTGGTACGATAAACCCACAGTACAGAATGTAGCTCGTTGATCCAATTTGCCTTTGTATCATTTAATCTTTTCTCCAAGCCATTCAGCAGTGTCATGTTCGTTACTTCAGTTTTTGCCCATTGCTTTGAGGATGGCCTGGTGCAGAGTGGGTTTTTAGTATATTCGACTGATGACAATATGCAGCGAATTCCTCGTTGTCAAATTGTGTTCCATGGTCGGTGATGACTGCATGGGGAAGACCATATCTGCAAATGATATTTTTCCAAATAAACTGGTACACCTTTTCGTACGTCATGTCGACAAGAGGCTCGGCTTCCACCCACTTAGTAAAGTAATCCACTGCGACGACGAGATATTTAAATCTTCCTCTGGTCGTTGAAAGTGGCCCAACCAAGTCAATTCCCCACATGGCAAATGGCAAAGGGGAAGTAATGGGTGTCAACAATGTTTGGGGAGTTCTTCGGATAGTGGACAAGCGTTGACACTTGTCACATTTCTTGGCATAGGCTATACAATCATCCCTCATCGTTGGCCAGTAGTATCATTGCGTCATTACTCTTTGCAAAAGCGTCTGACCTGCTACATGGGCTCCACAGGACCCTTCATGGACCTCTTCAATCAAGTCTTTCACCTCGGAGGGATGCACACATCTTTGTAAACCTGCCATAATTCCTCGTCTGTATAAAATAACATTAGTCAGTACATAACGAGCAGCTTTAAACTTCAATTTCTTGGCTGCGAGTTTGTCAATAGGTAATTCTCCCTCCTCAATATATGCCCTGATGGGATCCATCCAAAATGGCCCTAAATCAAGGGTAATAAAGTTCATCGTCAGATCTTTATCTATGATCCGACCAGCTAGAACTTCAATTAGGATTGTTCTTCGTAGCTCGGTACGAGTAGCCAATGCTAATCGAGCTAAAGCGTCTGCTCTTGCATTCTCCATTATTGGTATTCTGACCAGTTGAACAGTAACAAATTCCGATACCAATTCCATCGCCTTTGCATGGTACTTAATCATCAACTCTCCTTTTATTGCATATACACCGAGCATTTGGTTTACAATCAACTGTGAGTCACTGCATACGATTACCTGCTTTGCCTTCATGGTTTTTAACAGACTAAGACCTACAATCATCGCTTCATATTCGGCCTCATTATTAGAAGCTTGAAATTGAAAGCGCAGAACATATTCTATATCGACCTCGTCTGTACTTTTCAATACAATCCCAGCTCCACTACCTAAGGTGCATGATGAGCCATCCACATATAGGTTCCATATGGGTATCTTGTCCTCAAACCTTTTATTGGACAAAGTTCCTCGATGGAATATTTGTTGCTCCTTTATCTCCATTTATACCACACCTCGCTGCTCGTTGACCATCTTCTTTTGCTCTCCGACCAACTTAAGTCGATCGGGGTTTAAATTTTATGATCCTGCAACATCCACAGGTTGGTCGATGTTCAGCTTTTGCTCCCCGGGGGTATCAGGATAAGTGAACTCTGCTATAAAATCTGCTACTGCTTGCCCTTTTAGTGACGATCTAGGCTCATAAATTATATCATATTCACCGAGTTTTATTGCCCAATACATCAATCTCCCTGATTTTTCTGGTTTATGAAGAGCTTGCCTCAATGGCATATCAGTATATACGACTATGGTATGAGCCTGGAAGTATGGTCTCATTCTTCTACTTGCTTCGATCAGCGCTAGTACCAATTTTTCCAGTCTTGGATATCTGATCTCTGCTCCTCGGAAGGCCTTACTAGTGTAATAAATCGGTTTTTGTACTCCATCCTCCACTCTTATTAATGCCGAACTAACTGCATTTTCTGAAACTGCCAGATATAAGTACAATCTTTCTATCATCAGTAGCCTGGACAATAGTGGAGGTGCTCCCAAATATTTTTTCAATTCTTGAAAAGATTTCTCGCCTTCTTCATTCCATTCAAAAGTCTTTCGGAGCGTTTTGAAGAATGGGAGGCATCTATCAGTTGCTCGCGATACAAATCTGTTAAGTGCTGCTACTCGCCCTGTAAGACTTTGCACTTCTTTCTTCGTCGTTGGAGATCGTAGTCCCAATAGAGATTTGATCTTTTCAGGTTTGCTTCAATGCCTCGTTGATTGACAATATACTCGAGAAACATGCCTTCTCGTACTCCGAATATGCACTTGGTCGGGTTCAACTTTATTTAATATTTATCTAATTGATCAAAGGTCTGACCTAAGTCAACTAGATGGTCAACAACTCTTTTGTTCTTTGTCAGCATATCATCAACATAAACTTCCATATTGTAACCGATTTGCTCTGCAAATACCTTGTTCATCAGCCGCTGATATGTTGCACCTGCATTTTTCAAACCAAAAGGCATAACATTATAACAATAAGTTCCCCTAGGGGTAATGAAAGAGGTACTATCCCTATCTTCAGATTTCATTTTAATCTGGTTATAACCAGAATAAGCATCCATGAAGCTCAGCAACTCGTGTCCCGAGGTAGCATCCACTAATTGATCAATTCGGGGCAAGGAAAAATGATCCTTTGGACATGCCTTATTGAGGTCGGTAAATTCTACACACATCCTCCATTTGTTGTTCTTCTTTTTCACCGTCACTACATTCGCTAACCAGTCTGGATATTTAACATCTTCAATAAAGCAAGCTTTCTGGAGCTTCTCGACCTCTTCCTGTATAGCTTGGTTCTTCTCGGGGCTGAACACTCTTCTTCTCTGCTTCACTGGCTTGATCTCCTTATTCACATTGAGCTCGTGATATAAGAAATTTGGGTCTATTCTGGGCATATCCTCATGACTCCAAGCAAAAGTTTATTTTCTGCTTTTTAGGAAAACTATCAATTCCTGTTTTAGTGAGGCATCTAACGGCGAACCTATCTGAGTTGTTCGTTCAGGGTGCTCGTCGTCCAGAATGATGTTTTCAGTAGCTTCCACCACCTGACCTTTCACGAGTTGCGACTCGTCTCTAGGATCCAATGTTTCAATTTTTGCACCTTCATCCACCTGATATGTAGAAGTCTTTTTCCTAGATTCCTACAGTTCCTCCTGCTTGGCAGATGAATAGTAGCATTCCCGAGCTACTTTTTGATCACCCTTCACAACTCCTACTCTAAAATTGGTTGGAAATTTTAGGCATTGATGTACCGTAGATGGTACTGCTTCGAACTTTTTCAATCCTACCCTTCCCATGATAATATTGTAGGCTGATTGAACATTCTTATCCATCACGAAGAAGCGTACTCTTTCTGTTCGACAAGCAGGCCATGTACCAATGAACATATCCAACTTGATCGTTCCAAGTGGAAAAACTTTCTCGCCAGCAAAACCGAGGAGGGGCTTATGATAAGGCTCCAACTGAGACAACTTTAGATTTAAGCTATCGAAGCACGAGTAGAACATAATATCAGCCGAGCTACCATTATCAACGAGTACTCTCGAGATCATCACTTCCTTCATTCTCATTTTGATCACCAATGGGTCATCATGAGGATACAACACACCTGCGAGGTCGTTCTTTGAGAAACCGATGACCAGTTTTTCTTTGTTGACCTTCCTCGGGTGATCATCTTCAGCCAAGTTTATTTGTTGAGTATATAAACAGGCTTGAGCCTCATTGAGGTAAGTTTTTCTTTCTGCAATAAGGTCTCCACCTCCTGCATCTCCTCCTATAATAACATTACAATCAAATGATCCAAAACGTATTGAAAATACCTCACGCTCTGGCTGCCTTACTGAATATTACTCCTGCATCTCCTCCTATATAATGGGCTGCTTTGATATCTTTAATCAAATCGGTTACAAAAATTTAAAATTTCTGTTGCCCATGCTTTTACCAAATAAAATACAAAAATTTGTTATTTTTGTATAAGGGTTAAAAAAATATACTGGTTAATGGTTTGACTGTTACTTGTATTAATCCTATGTGTAGGAAATTAAATTCATTTTTTCTTTGTTTTGTAATAGATTCACTAGTTAATAGTTGAATTATATCATGTTCTTTATTTAAAGCATTAACGTGTTCAACAGTTTTAACATTGTAATTAGTACTAAAGGATGACTTTAGGAAACTAGTTTTGTAAATTTCTCTTGTTGGGACTTTGGGAATATACCAATCATTTAAATCTAAATTTACTTCTTCATAAACATGTTCTTCTTCGTTTATTATGTCTAGGGGGAAAGCAAAAGAAGACCTAGATCTAGAACTAGCCAAAGAATTTGATCTAAATAATCTATTCATTTTTAAAGCTTTTAAATGAATATATTTTCTTCTTACAATTTTCATGTTTGTTTTCTCAAAATGTTTCAATACATACCCTCTCATACCTATTCGCTCAAGACACTCTATTAGGTCTTATTGTTTGGATACCGAATTTACTGTTCAGGTGATCTAACAAGTTGGAATGTGAAAACACAAAGGGTGTAAGAATCAAATCGATTGGAAATGTGCTTTAAAGGAGAACTGGAAATATAGATCAAACACAATAACTGGGAACTTAGCTCTGATACCAAAAGGGGAAGCAACGCATATAATAAAAATAGAAATTAATACTAAAAACTGGTTAATGGTTTGACTGGTACTTGTATTAATCCTAGTGAATTCCAGAATATCATGAATGAAATATTTAACACTTCATCCCATTTTACGATTATCTACATTGATGATGTCCCCATCTATTCCCACACAATTGACGAACATTGGAAACACTTAAATTTATTTTTTGAACTAATAAAAATTAATGGTTTAGTGGTTTCAGCCTCAAAAGTCAATTTATTCCAAACAAAATTTAGATTTTTAGGTTATAATATTCACCAAGGAAAAATTAGTCCCATAGATAGGGCCATCCAATTCGCTGATAAATTTCCTGATGAAATCCTCGAGAAACGCAACTTTAAAGATTTCTAGGATCATTGAACTACATTGCTGAATTTTATCCAAATCTTCGTAAACAATGCAAGCCATTATTTGAACGGCTACAAAGTAGCCATCCCCCTTGGACTATAGAACATACCTCGATAGTTCAAAATGTCAAGAAACATGTTAAACCCCTACCTTGTCTTAGTCTTTCTACACCAAATTCATTCAAAATCATTGAAACTGATGCCTCTGACATTAGCTACGGAGGTATTCTTAAACAGAAAATCAACCCTCGTTCCCCTGAACAAATTGTTCGATTCTATTTCGGAGTCTAGAATTAAGCGCAAAGTAATTATAGTACTATTAAAAAAGAAATATTATCTATTGTTTTATTTGTTTCGAAATTTCAAAATGACATTTTAAATCAAAAAAATTTAGTCCGTGTGGATTGTAAAAGTGCAAATTATGTTTTAGAAAAGGATGTCCACAATATTGCTTCTAAAATTTTTTTTACTAGATGGCAATCTATACTGAGCATTTTTTATTTTGATATTGAGTATATTAAAGGAAGTGAGAATTCCATTCCTAATTTACTGAAATTACAATAACTGAAAGTAGACTTACAAAGATTACTGATTAATAGAGTTCGTTGAACCGGATGAACTTGAAAGCATAATGTTTAATACAAGAATGAAAACTGAGAGAATAATATATATATATATATATATATATATATATATATATATAGAGAGAGAGAGAGAGAGAGAGAGAGAGAGTTTGTAGAAGTAAGATAGAAAATTGGACTCTGCTATAAATGGATGACTGAATGCTCTATTTATAGTAGAAAACTCCTTTGCTTTTACTTTGGGTGAACTGCTTTAACATCGGGTAACTGAATTTAACTTCGGGTGAACTGCTTTAACCTCGGGTAACTGACTTTAACTTCGGGTGAACTGCTTTAACCTCGGGTAACTGACTTTAACTTCGAGTAAACTCCTTTAACCTTGGGTAACTGATTCGGGTAAACTGTTTTAACCTTTGGTAACTGATTTTGACCTTGGGTAAACTGCTAGCTGATAGACTGTAAAACCCGCGCGACGACACTGTTCATGAATAGGAACTTATCGAGGAATATTTTAATCATTCGACACTGTTTATGAATAGTAACTCATTATTAAATTTTGACCAAATATTATCCTATAAAATTATAATAAATTTTATTACAAACAGTAAGGGTATTGGGCATCTTGGAATAATGAACTCGAATATTGATCCGATGTGTTAACTTTGTGACTATTTGTTGGCTCGGCAGAAGAGGTGGGAGAACAATAATTTTCCTCTTCCTCTTCAGCTTGAAGAAGTTATTTTGCCAAATTTTTGAGCTGCTGGGACTTTTTTGACTTGGCTAATGATGTATCCATAGATACTTGACTAGATTTCTTAACTGCTTGGACTGGAATGACTGGTTGGCAAGAAAACTCCATTTGGATAGCATTAATAATCCTTTGTTGATTGAAAGAGTCCCACCACTTAACATAAAATTGCCAAACAATTGTTGACTGTTGTATTGCATACTGCCATTTGAATATCCGTGAAACTTTGTATTTACTACAGAACAAAAGTAAAACTGGGAACTGGGAATTATGTTCGTTTACTTTAAAGACTGTGAAAAAATATTTAACTTGTTCTTGGAGGTATGCAGGTAGGATTTCTGGGATAGAACCATGTTGTGTCCACCACCGGGAAAACCAAGAAGGAATTTGACTTTTAAATTTTTTTATCAAAGCAAGGAAACCAAGAATGAGTGAATGACTCATTTTGGTAAAAGAGAACTTTAAACCATGCTTTAATATAATCATAATAACTAAACTGAATTTGATGGCTTGGGAGAGTTTTTAGAATGGAGGGATGGGATCCCCAATCTTCAAGAGAGATTATATTATTGATGTGCAAGGAATGGTAATAAATCCTTGACGAATCGTTGCGATCGGTGATTGCTTTAATACGAACTGATTTTGAGGAATAAAGAATTTCCATGTAAAATTTTAAAGTCTTAGCAGGATGGTGGGGAGTGAAGTACCAAGAGGGAGGAAAATAGTTTTTACTGAATCAATGGGATTTTTAATATGGTTGTGATTTGGCACAATAGAAAATAAATTTAAAAATTTTGGTTTGAGTACATAATCAGTATGTTATAAATGTGGAAAAACAGGTCATTACAAATCGGAATGTAAAGTAAAATCCAAAATTAACCAGTTACAACTATCATCTGAAGTAACACAAGAAATATACAAAAATTTTGAACTAAAAAATTCTTCTAGTGAAGGTGAACAAAACACTATTTACGAATCATCAAGTTATTATGAATCAGGTACAAACTCTAGTTTTTCAGATATAAAGTGAAGAGAGATTATATTATTACTTTTAAATCCGTTTTTCCTTTGTTTTGTAATAGCTTCACTAGTTAATAGTTGAATTCTATCGTATTCTTTATTTAAAGCATAAACGTGTTCAACAGTTTTAACATTGTAATTAGTACTAAAGGATGGATTTAGGAAACTAGTTTTGTAAATTTCTTTTGTTGGGACTTTGGGAATATTCCAATCATTTAAATATAAATTTACTTATTCATAAACATGTTCTTCTTCGTTTATTATGTCTATGGGGAAAGCTAAAGAAGACCTAGAGCTAAAACAAGCCAAAGAATTTGATCTAAATAATCTATTCATCTTTAAAGATATTAAAGGAACCTATTTTCTTCTTACAATTTTCATGTTATATATATATATATATATATATATATATATATATATATATATATATGTCTTCTGAACACTAGTTATTCAATGCGGTCAATGGAAAATAATCAAATAACTCTGTAAATGTCTTCCGCACATTAACACCGTCATACCTAGAATTAAAGGTAGAACTTTAGGTACCAATGATAATATTCAAACAAAAACAAGATAAAGTCCTTCATAAATCTATATATATATCGACAATAAATCCAAATAATATAAAAGAAAAATATCGTAACGCAACAATTACATTAATAATGCTCGTGACCCCAAGTGATATTTACATGGGTTCTCTTGAACCAAAAAAAAAATGTTTACTCATATATAAAAATGTTCCAAATTAAATTAATAAGTTATAGACATTAATTCAAAAACTATAAGTAAGTGCAAGAATTATCACAATAAAAAAAATCTAGAAAGTAATGTCAAGATGAGAAAGTAAATTATCACACACACAACACTCAAGATATGTGCTTTGGAATCTTGCTTCCATCCATTGAGAGATTACTATATTCTTATTAGTGTCTCTTAAATAATTGAAGTTACATCCCTTTGCCTCGCGTCAAGTTTTACATTTTATAGTTATAAAAATAAATGATTAAATCATACAAGTAACTCAATCAGCTTGTAGATAACTCGTAGGTTTTCCTGAATATTTCCTCCGATATTGTTGGTAATCGATTTGAGTATATCTTCATGCATTTAAGCACATGTCAAATATATGGGTATAAAATAACTATTTTCAGTTGGGTCGGGCAGTCCGTTCTGCGTACTGGGTTGGTCGGCTGAAGCATTGGGCTTGAATTAAATAAGCTCCTATAATTGCCCATAAAATCTTTGGGATAAGATGTCGGGCCAATAGATTTTAAGTGAGTTCAATTCCCAAGGCCTGGAACTATTTTTAAAATCGGCATGGCACTCTTGTAATGTTTTAGAACGCTCGAGGGTACGCTCATCTGGGTGGGTAGAATTAGAAGTGAGATGGATGGAAAACTTGTGATAACCTTGAAACGACAGGGGCGCGTTAGTTCGACCAGAAACCTAAAGTGCCAAAATCCTATTGGGAAGTCGTTCCTCATCATTTTTGCATAAAGTTCAAACGAAGTTCAGTTATAAGCAACTTTTATTTTTTAGCTCTACTCATTCTTCTTTGCAAAGTTTTCTCAGAGTTCCCCTTCTAGTTTCTCACTTTTTCAGAGTTTTATCTTATGCTCCTTTCGTGTAAGTCCTCCGTACCTATTCTCCTTTTGAATTTCCATCTTCAATGGATATTATCGATGGTAGCATCGTAGAGGAGTTTAGGGAGAAATACTCTATACTGGACTGGGTGGAAATCGACTGTACCCCTATGTACAGAAATGTCTGAGACATAAATAAGGTCCACTTAATGCACACCCTGATTATGGTCCAAGGGGGTTCGACCTTCCCCTCAAATCACCTATTTCATGAATTTTTTATTATTTTGATATTGTCCCCGCTCGTGGTGCTCCCAACACTTGCAGAATAGTGAAGGGAGTTCATATAATTAATAAGGTGTATGTAACCAATCTGGGAGTCCATAAGATCAGGTTATGTTATTCTCAGGCGCACACTGCCGATGGTATTTTGTATCTAAAGGCGTTAAAGGCGAACATGATCATGGTAATGAATCTTCTTGACTCCAATAAAGGTTATTGGGATCAGGATTTCATTGCCAAAAACAGACAACATCCTCCCCTTTCTGAGGGCGAGAGGTAAAAAGGCCCTTTTGTCCCTGATTAGGGGGAGGATCATATGGGTTTTTAATTAGTATTGTCTCCAAATTATTGCATTTTTATTCTTGTTACTTGATATGCTCGCTAATGAATATGTGCATTGTCTCTATACAGCTAGAGATGAGAACAAGTAATCTTCACTCCGCCAAATAAAGGTTTTGGGCTTCTTGAAGGTTCGGAATATCAAAGATAGACTACCCGATGGCGAGCATCCCCGGTCGGCTGGTTATCTTCACGAGTATAGCAATATCACCAACAACTTTATCGCTCGCCCTTAGGATGACGTCCCTGATATTTTTTATCCATATGATGGTGTTGGTTGCTCTAAACCCATAATTCTTGAATCTTTTACCCCAAAATAAGAGGACGAAGATCAAAGGGCCCCTCAAAGGATAAGACTGTTGCTCTAAGGTGGTGATGATGGTGATCAGATGCTTTTATCTGCCAGGGTCAAGACCCTGAGGAAGTCTGAGGGGGACTCCCTATACCCGGTGACCTTAACACAAGGGCTGATGAGAGGGAGGAAGGATTGAAGAAGGGGAGAGAGGATGTGAAGGGAAGTGAGAAAGAGAAAAAGATGGAGAATAAGAAGAAGGCCATTGAAACCCTAACCAATGTCTAATCCCTTTCCTACATCTCTTAAGCCGAAAGTGTGGTCGTGAACCAGTCTATTGCCCTCAACCTGATAAAAGGGGCAGTTCTTGCTACCGATCGTAAAAGGTCAATAAAGTTGGCATCAATAAGCTTCCCGCTCACTTTGCCCAGACTTTGGCTCTAGTAAATATTCCTCCCTCTCCATTTCTCTTTAAGGATGGTTCATGTTTCGAGTACTCACGTATCTTCTCATTTTTATATTATAATTCCTAGAGGACTTCTCTACTCTTTTGGATGATCATGTCAACCAAGACAGGAAGGCCTTGGAGTTAACCAAAATTGTAAAAATGTTTTCGGATGAAAGGGCAAACTACGAGCTAGAAAAAAAGTCCTGCATTGAAGGTAATAGCCTTAGTGAAGACGACCAACAGCCTATTGGTCGTAGTGAGAAACGGTCTCACCGTGAAGGTGAAAAATTAAAAGATGAGGGTCCTTACACTAAGGATGCCAGCTACGAACAAGGCTTGAATACAACATATGACGATGCTGAACTTCAGATAGCCTACGGTCGAAAGGCGTCAGCTGACGTGGATCAATCACATGAAGACACGTATCACTCTATAAGGCAAAAACAATACTTTCACCGAGCAAATCAAGCATACCGAGTAACTCAAGGCGTGCAGAGCAACTCAAAGCGTGCAGAGCAACTCAAAGTGGGTAGAACAACTTTGCGTGCAGAGCAACTTAAGGCGTGCAGAGTAACTTTGCATGCAGAGCAACTAGCCAGGCAGATCAAAGGATAACTGTGCATTTAATGAGCCTTAATGAACATTTCTACTGTATAGACGTATATGTCTACTATATAACAACACATTGTCTATTCGTATTGACAGCCTCAAGGCTATAAATACATTGTAACCCCATCATAGAGGGGGGTCGATCTGACAACAAATAGATAACATACACAAGATATACACCTCTATCTCTCTACAACATATTGTGCTATTGTAAACCCCTGGGAATAAAATAACAGTGGACGTAGGCTTTATTCGTAGCCGAACCACTTTAAAAACCTTTGTCTCTCATGTATTTGATGTGATCACCGTTTCATCTTCATACATTCATTTTTATCTGTTGTTGATGCCGATAAGATAACATAGATGTTATTTCTAGTCATCAACAGATTGGCGCCGTCTGTGGGAAAGTGTTACAAGCATTGTTCTCCATCAAAAGCTAAGTTTTTATTTTCTCTATGTATAATCAATTATATATTGTGCATACATCTTTTGATTCAATCATGATTTTTATGTTTATATACATAAATTAGTTATCCAATTTTTATCTGTAAAATATTGCATATCATGATTTTAAAATCATAACTGTTAGATGAATTCTTATTAAGAATTCTGTAAAATGGTGGATTTCATAAATTATAACTTTTGACTTGATTCTCAACTTTAAATTTTATATCATGGAATAAACATTTAGAATGATTACATTTACCAGTATATATGACGATGGTAAAATTTGATAATTTTCATTATTGATTCTGAAATGAATTTTGAAAGATCTTTGATGACTATTCGAGACTTTAGCTTGTGAGATTTGGGCATTTCACCCTTTCAGAGTGTTTTACGCAATCTCCGAGTCACAAGTTGATTCAACTTCCTTTGGGTCCACATTTAATTCGTTGTATGATCTCATTATCCTTCATTAAAATTTGGCTCGATCACTGAGAATGCCATCTTTTTCGAGTTGTAAGAAATGCGTGTCTGGAAATTTGTCCCGAATACTAGATTTTCATCCATACACCTACCACTTTTTCCCATATCATATTCCCATTGCATTCCCATGCTTTTCCATATTCCCCACATCATATATTCCCCACACCATCACTTATCATCTCCATATCATCTTCCATTTCAAATAAAAGAGTGTTGATTCCAAATGTAAATGTCTTCATTGTTGGTTTGAAAAGTGAGAGAAAAAAAAAGAGAAAAACATAAAAATAAAAAAAGGAAAAAAAAAAGAGAAAAAGAAAAGAAAAAGAAAGTTGTGATTAATTTTTATGTAATAAAGACATTTATGCCTAAAGTGTATACACTTTTCTCAATCTTATCGCATCTATCACTCATCACTCATCCATCATATCACAATCCTACCTACTTCATCCCATCCATCCTACCTATCATATCCTTCTCATACCACTTCATTCCCCCTCACCCATAATCAACCATATATTCCCCCTAGGTGTTCGGGCAAATGAAAGTCGACGTGGTGAATAACTCGACGTTCTCACTATAGTGATTAGCATTCTTTTCACGAGATCATTTTTCTTTCTAATTGTTCATTATTTTTTATTTGTGTGTGAGACGTTTGAACTTGCTTATAATTACTCACCTTCTCACACACGAGAGCGATACACTGACCCTAATCTCGAGAGCTCATTTAAGAGAGATATATCCATGAGATTTGAAGTTGAAGCGTTGATTCCGAAAAGGCAATCTAGGAATTAATCTTGTGATGCTCGACCCATTTTGACTGATTCACACTACACACGTTGAGTTATAGGAAGTATGTGCCTTGAGTATTACTTAGCTAAAAAATTTACGCTTTTAGCTTGTATTTATGAAAGTATTTTTCATGTGATGGATTGTGCGATTATTTTATGTCTAATAAGAGATTGACTGCCTTTTAATAAATTTTTGCAAATAAGAATTTTGTGGGTATATTTTTTGCAAACCCTCACGAGACACAACTCGTCCTGTAGGGCAACCTATAGGTTTAAAGGCTTGTTGCACGTGCTAAGTGCAATCGCAAGTGCCCGCGAAAGTGGTACACTTTTGTTTACTTATCTTTCTCTTTCTCTCTATCTTATTGCTCGAGGACTAGCGACGCTCTGTTTGGGGGTGGTGTGATAAGCACCCAAAACTGTATATTTTATACCCCGAATATACGTGCTTTTGTTGCTAATTCTCGACAATATGGATCTTATGCGCTTAATTGTTCAATATGCAGGCTTAATTGCAATTGCGGTGTCAAAAGCTATATTTTCAGGCAATTTGCAGTTAAAATGGTACTAAATACCTTGTCCCTAAACCCTTACCCGAGCCTAAACCTACCTTGAACCTCGTGTGTGTCTAATTTGCCCCTTTTTAATATTTTTTTAGATTTCTAGTTTGAGTTATTTTATTTTTAGGATTTATTTTTTATTAATTTCGGATTTTTAGGTTTTATTTACTATTTTTATATTTTATTAGTATATTTTTATTTCATCTTTATTTTTATTAGTTATTAGTTTTATTTTTATTAGGATTAGATTTTTTTACGATTTCATTTATTAGTTTTATTTGATTTTACATTTAATTATAATTTTAGTTCTAGTTTTATTAGGTTTCATTTTTATTTTTATTTTATTTCTCTTTTTAGTTTCAATTTTATTTGAGTCTTTGTTTTTATTTTAGAATTGGATTTTATTAGGTTTTTATTTTACTTTATTAATTTTATTTTATTTGTGTTACTTTTATGGGTCCAACTTAACCCCCCCCCCCCCCCCTAAAACCTACACACCACCAAACACACCCTAACACCTCACTCATACCCAAACAACCCCTCACACCTACACCCACCATATTTTTCTACACCCTACAACATCTAATCCTCACCACACTCATCTTTAACCTCACTCCCCCATCTCTTTCTCTCTCCTCTAAACCACCATTAACCCACTTACCCTCTCTCTCCTACTATATCCATTAACAAACTTACACACTCAAGCCAATTCCCAAAAATCATTTGATAACTTTGCTTTTTGTGTGTCGTTGGAACAAGCCAAGTTAGTCAAAACCTTATAATACCTACAAAATAATACAATCTCAAATGTAGTGGTAAATAAGGGTATCAATCCACTTTCAAGGTTGTAAAGCAAAGGGAACAAAATTGTATCTCACTTTTTATTTCTTTTTGGGCTTTTTTTTACTTTTTCTACTTTTTTTTTTAGCTTTTTCAAATATTAAAACAAATGGTGAGGTGATGATTTTAAACTAAACTAAATTAAATGTGGAATAAAAAAAACTAACTAAAAAGTATGCTAGATAAGAACTAAGTAATAAAAGTGATATGAACTTAAATTTGAGAAATATTAAAGGAATGAAACTTCACCACCACAATATCAATTAAATGTGTTGATTATTCTAGTTTACTAAGTTTCCAAATATTACTTTATCTTATCAATTAATTCTCATCACTTGACAAAACAAACTAATATAAATTTAGTTAATCTAATTTTCATTCTCACAACTCAATTGAATAATTGATTTAGAAAAATTATATTAATCACTCGCTAGAGTAGATTCATATAATAAATCATAAATCCAACAAAGTTTTAATGTATGAGTAATATAAAATGCAATATACTCTGATTAGTGGTTCATTATATCTCTAGTTTGAATCCACAAATTAAGAGTATATTAAATTTTAATCCTTTCTCAAGGATAGTTTACCATTTCTCAATGCATAAACTCAAGTAGGAATGAAAAGAAAAATCAACTAAATGGAACAAAGTAACCTAGATTAATCAATACATTCAATTGAATATATGGTGCTTCATTTCACTCCTCGAATGGAGTGATTAGCCAACCATAGTCATAATTCAATTAACTAATAATGGAATAAAAATTAACTAAATGAAATTGAAATTTAAGAGAAAAGGAAATCAAACCAAAATAGAGGAGAAATGAAATATATCTTCACTTTGATTCAACACTTCTTATCCATTACAAGCACTCCAAGATAAATTAAAAGAAATTTCTAAAAAATTAATTATACTTTCTACAAAAATTTCTAAAATCTCTCCAGAATTAATTCTATCTCTAGTTTTCTCTCTCTAGTCTTCTCTCTTTAGTCTTTCTTGATAAAAGGCTCTCTCTTACTTTGAATAGTAGATGCATGGCACACATGGAGCTAAGGGGTATTTTTGAAAGGTTCATGGTGTAGGGTAAAATTGGGAGAGGTTTTGAAATATAGGTGGGGGTAATTTAGGAATTAGATGGGAGCATGTGGTTATGATGAGGTCATGTGGGAAGGTGGGAGAAATGAGATAATGGTGATAAAAAACAGATTTGGTTTTTAAGGGTAATTTGGGTAAAGGTTAAAAGAGGTTAGTTGGGGTTATTGTGGGAAAAAGGGAATAAGTAAGGTTTTAAGACATGTGGGTATTAGTGTTTAATTTTGGTTTGCATTTGGCAGGAGAAGACTCGTGGCTTAGGGATAAATGGGTTTGGGTTTTGGGATATCGTGTGGGTATGGGTTTAGCTTGGGGTTTTGGGTAAGGATTGGATCTGGAAGGGAGAGCAGCGGGTTGGAGCATAGAGGTCCGGGGGGTGATTATGGAGGCCAGAGCGCCGGAGATGGGGGTCAGGGTCTGCTGGCGGGGGTCGCGGCGGGGGCGGGTAGGTGGAGCGCTGCCGGCGTCAGAGGTGCAAGAGGAGTGGTGGCAGGTGCGCCGGCGGGGGTCGCGACCGGGATAGAGTCGAGGGAGGTCGCAGCGGGGGGGTTGAATCGCAGGTGAGGCTGGGTTTTAAGTTGTGGGTATGTAGGTTTGTTAATGGATATAGTAGGAGAGAGAGGGTAAGTGGGTTAATGGTTGTTTAGAGCAGAGAGAAAGACATGGGGGAGTGAGGTTGAAGATGAGTGCGGTGAGGATTAGATGTAGTAGGGTGTAGGAAAATATGGTGGGTGTAGGTGTGAGGAGTTGTTTAGGTACGCGTGAGGTGTTAGGGTGTGTTTGGTAGTGTGTAGGTTTTAGGGGGTGTGTGTTTAAGCTGGACCCATAAAAGTAACACTAATAAAATAAAATTAATAAAATAAAATAAAAACCTAATAAAATCCAATTCTAAAATGAAACAAAGACTCAAATAAAATTGAAACTAAAAAGAGAAATAAAAATAAAATCTAATAAAACTAAAACTAAATTTATAATTAAATATAAAATAAAATAAAACTAATAAATGAAATGCTAAAAAAATATAATCCTAATAAAAATATACTAATAAAATTTAAAAATAGTAAATAAAACTTAAAAATCCTAAATAAATAAAAAATAAATCCTAAAAATAAAATAACTCAAACTAAAAATCTAAAAAAATATTAAAAAGGGGCAAATTAGACACACACGGGGTTCGGGGTAGGTTTAGGATCAGGTAAGGGTTTAGGTAGGTTTAGGGACAAGATATTTAGCACCATTTTAACTGCAAATTGCCTGAAAATATAGTTTTTGACACCGCAACTGCATTAAGCCTGCATATTGAACAATTAAGTGCATAAGACCCATATTGTCGAGAATTAGCAACAAAAGTACGTCTATTCAGGGTATAAAATGTACAATTTTGGGTGCTTATCATGGTGAATACGATAATTTTGGTAATTAAGTTGGGAAGCGCATGTGAGTAGTGTCAAGACTATATTCTAGTGGAATGAAAAGTAAATTATTTGTATATCATCCGAATGGTAGTTCTGACTGTGACAAAGTGTTCGGAAGGGTTTAAATATTCACAATTGAATACCCGGGGGTTATGTTCGGGTCTTGGGAGTTTTTGAGATTAATCGGGACTTATTTAGGTGATTTTGGCCTTCTTAATGGAAAGTGAAAAGCCGAAAACGGGATTTCACCTTTGAAACGAAAAGTTGGGCTTAGGGAATAGTCACTTCCACAAACCCAAAGGTTAAGAAAATTTTACAGAGAGTTAGAGAGAAAAAGGAGAGACTTAAGAAAGAATTTGAAGAGCACGAGGGGAGGATTTGACGAATTTGTGCAAGAACAACCCTGGAGCGAAGGAAATTCGTGGAGGCTATAACTCTTCTTTAGTGGTTCAGACCTACATTCTAAAGGCAAGTGATTAACTATTGTAATTTTTAGCAGGTGTATTATCCATGTTAGGATGTTTGGAAAATTCAAAAAAGTAATATGAATTAAGATGATTTTCTATTAATCCTTGAAATGAGAATTAGATAGGATTAATCTCTTTTTGAATATATGGTTTAATCCACGAAATTTGGGAATCATTTGGTGAAAAAAATAAGGGATTTATAATTGTTCTTAGAAAATTGATAAAATAAGAAGTTTATGAATTTTAAGGGAAATAACATGATTTAATTGAAACCTCTTGGTGAATTTATGTTGTTAAATGTTAGAACTCATTTATACACCTTGATAAACCGCTCGAGACGAATTATGAGGAGTTTGGGATCAATTGATAATGGTTTTGATGATAAAAAAAGTGTAAAACTCGTAGGTAAATATATGCAGAATCTGGACAAACATCTGATCGATTGATCGATCGACTCAAGAATGTCGATCTATCGACCACGAACAGTCGATCGATCGACTCCCCCTGGTAATGTGATTTAATTCCTATTTAAATATTTTTATAAAATCTCAACTTGGAGAAATATTTGGCAATGATTAATTGAATAAATTGGAACTTAGAGAAGGGCAGTAGGGTATACTTAAGACCCGAAAAATATTATGGGATGGAATGGAGGAAACTAACGAGTGTGAATTAAATTCGTTACGGCGGAGTAATATATAAATTGGGGTTTAAATCAAATTAAAAATAATTTAAGGTTAGTATCAATAGTAAGGGAGTTCTTATTACCGGAATAACCTTAGGCATATATGGGATTAACCATAGGGATGGAATAAAGGGTTAAAATTGAATTATGGATTATCGAGAAATAAACATAATTGAAAATTATTTAATTCATAGAAATTCAGGAGTTGTGATGACATGGACTAGTAGGGTGCCCCCTCGGGTGCCTTAATCTCTATATTTAAGCCCGTTAACCAGACAACCTCAGTTTATACTGTTAACATGCTATATGAGGTATAATTGGGCTTTTGTAGGTATTTAGGTACTAAGAATGGAGTTCAGACGCATTCCACTCAAGTTTCGTACGTAATCGCACGTTCAAGGGAAATTTGATCAATTGACACTTTGGGCACTTGGCCCGACATCTACACGAAAGTTATAGCCCTCCTAGTAAGCTTCGCATGGCCGCGAACGATGCGTGATTCCGAGTCCGAACGAAGAAGTTACGGCGTTTCTAGCAGGCGAGAATTTCATATACACCAAAAGAGGGGAGAAGAAAAGGAATGCAGTAGGCTGCCTTGATTCTGCCCTGCTTGATCGACCTATTGATCCTTCAGAATTTTTCCACGATTTCAACTATCGATCGATCGACCAAAAGGGGTCGATCGATCGATGCCTTATTTTCTGCAGATATTTTGGCTTTGGTTTTCTTTTTCCTTTTCTTTTCTCCTTTTATTCCAACTTACTATATAATCCAATTTTGTTGTAATATCAGATATACTTAGTTTTAGAAGACATTTTAGGTTAGGGTTTGGTTTTGAGAGCTCATCTTCTTAAGATTGAACTATTCATTATCATCTCCTTTAATATAGTTTTGTTCTTCATTTTCCTTGCCTTTTAAATTAGTTTCCATGCTTTGTAGTTAGTTTAATTACTTTATTTCTTGCTTTCCTAGTTTAATTAATATAAATTAGTTTAATTCATGTATTTCCCTTAGATAAATAGGGTCGGGATTTCGTTTCGCCATTAACTGGTTTCGAGCTCCGAAAAATAGGTTTTATGCAAAATTGCGTATGATTGAACCCGCGTGTATTAAAGTCGGATTATTATGCGTTTAACTTTCTTTGTCATGCAATGTTAGTGTTTAAAGCGATAATCCGAATTTAATCCGCGTGTGACCAATTTTCAGTTAAATGTTTATTCTCGCAACTTTGTCTTAAATTCCTTATTGTGGGAAGTTTATGTTTAATTGATAATGCTCAAATAAATAGCTTTCGAGCCGAGATCTTGATTAGTAGTTGTTTCGATCCATATGGTTGGATGATATCCCAATCATCGCCTTTACTTTATTTAGACTTAACTTCTCTTTTCTTTTATTTACATTCACACATCACCCTTTTTCACTTTTATTCCTGAATTAATAATCCAATTAAAATCTGTCGAACATCCCTGTGGATTCGATACCTGACTTACCGCTATACTTGTATCGCAAGTGTAGTTGTAACTTATGTTTGTTTGTATTGTGGCGGTGAAAAGAAAACAACGATTAACATTGTTACACGCGCTACTTTTCACCCTCGATCAGTCTACCTACTGAATTTACATGAGGAATAAATGATTACCCTTCGAGTGATGAGAGAAACTAGGGAATATAATTTGAGAAGTAAAGTCATAATCTGTAAATACGTAGGACATGAGAGATAAATATACTACGTATGGAAATTATTATATGGGTTGTGCATGTGCCCTATTGTTAATATATATATATATATATATATAGATAGAGAGAGAGAGAGAGAGAGAGAGAGAGAGAGAGTTGGGGTGAATACCTATATTATTATTTATTGTGTGTATGACATACCTACGCTGCTTGCTATCAGGGTGGAGGTTTCACGTTGTAGACGATCTTATCCCGATGAGCCCATTTGGGGGAAATTTAGATTCGTACCCTGAGCATAGGACCTTAGACACGCTCTATAGGTGTAAATGATAGTTTCGACGGTTGAATGAGAACGTAGGTATGTACGTGACCCATTTGTCTGAGGAGTATGCTTGCCTCCAAAATGTCTCTTGTGTTATTTATGGTTCGTGAGAGACGCCGAACCAATAGTCCTTTATAAAGCGAGAGATGTATCAGGACATGATAACAGAGTATGCATGCACCGCAACTGTGTCTGTGAGGTGTCGTATACTGTGATGTAATTTATTAGGTGAGAATTATAGATTAAACTATTTATACGGTGATGTAATCTACTATGTGAAATTTGTAGAATAAAACATACACTATGAGGTAATCTACTGTGTGAAATTGCAGATAAAAATGAATAATGAGATCTAATTGAATTAAGTAAATGAATACCTAATCTTAAAGTTGTGAGAGTCTAGTTCATATTAAAGAGAAATGAACATGCTTAAGTATCATATGTATTATGTGGGAAATACGGGGAAATGATATGGGATATAATCATAATCGAAAACCTTAATTTGGTAGATGATAAGGTACGTTAGGCATGCACACTAGATGAGAGGTGATAATTCTCAAGCGAGAGCCGGGAAGCTAACATGTATATAATAATTGCTTAATTGCACTTGTTAAGCACTTGCTATTTTTAAAATCTTTTACAATCGGAATCTGACCTGTTTCCTTGCATATTCCCTTATCTATTGTATCTTGTACATTAGGTATCCAGTATTATGGATGCGACATGGAATATGGATATCTTGACAAGTTATAGCTGCTATTGGAGAGGTAGATTTGGTTAGACACTTCTATTATGTTGATTTTTACATCTGTAGTGTTTACTTTCATTTAGGGCATATCGCCCAGGATTCTAGTTATTTCATTTTTATTACATAGAATGTAATCATTTATGTTAGAACTTTTTATATCAGTTTTATTTTATGGTAATAAAATATTTTAACTTGAGAGCTAATACAGTCACATTTAGGCTTTTTCAGTTGTGATGTAATGTTGTCTATTATTACTATGTTTTGTGGAATGTTTTAATCAAATTAAAAAGGGAAAAGTTTTTAGACTAGCTTAATTATTTATTAGGTGAATTAATAAAGAAATTATTTTTCGACAGTGATGTTGAGAATTAACTAACTGGATATTCTGATTTAATTTAATAAAGGACTGATCACCGGGTATTTAATTAGGTGGGGTGTCACAGGAGGATATCGACTCTTCTGTATAAGAGGAGATAACTTGAAGCCCTAGCTTGGTATGAGCAAGGATGTAAGCAAGGTCGGTGAATTAATTTAGTGAAAGAACGAAAAATATCTCCGAGCTAGAGGATGAACTTCAGGGGGAAATGTCAGTACCTCCAGCTAGTAAGGAGACATTAAGAGGCTCGAGCTTTTATTTATGAGGGGTCTACGAGCTGCATAGGCAGCTGGTTATGATGAAGGATGACATGATGCCCCCGTACGACTGTAGTAAGCACAAGACGTGTCGTACAAGCATGTGTGATTGAACGCCTTCAAAGTACTCAAAGAACCCAAGAACTCTCAATTGTACTATATGTACCAAGTGGACTGTCCTGCGTATAGTCGACTTCCCTTTAGGAGGGATGAACAGTGGGTTCCTCTAGATGTCGTCCCTCATTAAGTTCTTAATGGCATCGAGGTGGATCTTGATAGCGAAGATAAGTTCGTACCCAACTCGAACGATGGTCAGCGAAGGTAAATAGCAAATTTCCTGGCTCGTCGCCCATAAACATTCTCTGTCTTTGTCACATACTTTTGTAACTGTGTCATATAATTAATACAATGTGCACATTATATTATCAAGTATCACAACTAAAGCTAATTATTAATCATGTGTGTTTTGGGTATTCACCCGTGAATCTAGTTAATAACATATTTTGTATGGTCTCTACTGGGACAACTTGGATAATAACCAATGCTCACCTTTGGCCTTTGCTGACTAAATGAGTTACTATCTAATGTTAATCATTTTGAGCCTCTACCGACTAAATGAATCAGTGACAAGTGTTAATCATTTTAGTCCTTTTGCCAAATAAATTAATTAATAATTTATGTCAAATATTCTTCTAGTCCAATACGCTTTAGCAACAATATTCCCTTTGCCTTACTTTTTTGGCTATATCGTCGCACTCCCTTAGGCGTAGGTGAGATGATGCCAAGAAATCACCAGGTTAATGGGCCATCCACCCGATCAAGTTTTCAACGACCAACACAGTTTCCAACTAACCTATGTTTCCTTTTTTGCCTAAGGATCTCTGTAGGGCTTTTATTGTCGTCAGGGCAACTCATGAGGTTTATTGTGTTTGTTTAAGATAAAGATCCGAGGAGTCCAGTAATTGAAATAAACTTAACAACTTATTGTAGTTATTATAAATATTGCTCATCATAAAGAGACTACTTGATTGAAACAAACTGAATAACCTATTGTAATCCAAAGGAATTCTGTTATGCATGAGAAAGTTCCCTTGGTTGAAGTAGACTGAGCAGCTTACTGTAATAAAGTGTGAATCTACTTAGCATTGAGAGAATGGAGCTATCATTTGAAAATTATGCCTAATATTGAGATACATAACATACAATTGATACTGACAATATGCAAAAGCGAATGCGATATCCAATGGGCCTTTATTTACTGAGTAATAACTTGAGAGCAACATAAGCTTGAAATAAAAATTTGCACAAACTAGATGTACTGGAAAATACTAAGAATACTAAAAGCATAACTTTTTGAGATTGGTAGTATTCCATGATTTTGGTATCTCCCTGCCATCCAATATTTCCCAGTGATAAGCTCCTTGGAGGTCATCCCTGATTACGTTGAAGGTTTCTTCCCAGTTTGGTCCCAATTTACCATCTAACAGTCTTACTATATTGCTTGGGACTTTTCTTAAGACATAATCCCCTACCTGGAATTTCCTTGGATTGACTCTATTATTGCACTGCTTAACTGGTATAAAACCAGCTTGGCATAGTATGCTCTCTTCGTTCATCCACTAAGTCAAGTTCAGTGCACAAGGCAACGTCGTTTAGCCCTTGGTCGACCAAGTTGGTTCTCATAGTAGGGAGACTTGCTTCAAGCTGGATAAAGGCTTTCATTCCAGATGTGAGTGCGAAGGGTGTTTCCATAGTAGGTCTTCTGGGCATAGTATGGTAGGCCCAAAGGACATGAGAGAGCTCGTCCACCCTGGCACCCTTTGCTCTTTTTAGCCATTTTCAGGTCGCCGAGCATTATTTTGTTAGATGCTTCTGCATGACCATTGATGTGAGAGTACACTACAAAATTAAAATAATGTGTGATGCCAAAGAAACGCTTTCAAACTGTGTGCAGTTGTCGGTAAAGATAGCTCCTGGTACCCCAAAGCGTCTTATGATGCTATTCGAGATGAATCTTGTTATGTCGGCATCACGGATGTTCGCTAATGGTTCTGCATCTACTCACTCGATGAAGTAGTTTGTGCTGACGAGTAGGTACTTACAATTATCAAATGCGGTAGTTAGTGGTCCCACATTGTCCAATCCTCATTGAGCAAATGGCCAAGGACTAGTCATGAATTTCAGGTTACTAGCTCGTTGATAAACCATGGGGGAGAATTTTAGGAATTTTTCACATCTCCGAACATAGATACTTGTAACCCACTACACCAAAAACATTAATCTGACACAGTTTAAAATAATGCTAGATTAAATCTGGCACGATTTTTAACTGTGCCAGAATCAGGTGTTCCAAAATGGCCATTTTTTTCTGGCACGGTTTAAAAGTGTGCCAGATTTGGCCAAACAGAAACATTTTTGGCAAACTTTAAAACTGTGCCAGAATTTGATATTTTTTGCACACTTTGTAACTGTGCCAGATTGAGTACATTTTAGTGCGCTTTATGTACCATTCAAAACCTTGCCAAAATTTGATATACTTTGGGCACGGTTTTGAACTGTGCCAAATTTTTGGATCAAAGAAAAGATAAATTATTTGAAAACAAGAAAATTCACAAATTGCGAATCTCACACGTTGTTGATAAACTAGCGTACATAGAAACTTCAAAATATTAGAAGTCTTAATGGTTCACAAACAAAAACAATATAGGTAGAATTTGCTCTATTTTATAGACATTGTAAAACCTGATAATATAAAACATGCGTAATGTAAAGTTCGCACGACCATAAAATATAACAATAAAATTACAAAAATTCGCACGACCATTAAAGTTAACAATAAAACTACAAAAGCTCGCACGACCATGACAAAAAAAATAAAAATCCTGAATATTAGTGACATTAAGAAAAATAATTCCCTTGTTGTAAACCATTGACTTTTTCGTATGTTCCACGTGGATAAAAGCTAACGATAAAATGTTATCCTGCAAAAAAAATAGGATACAAAAAAGAGATGATATTAGTAACCAATTACTTTAAAAAAACATTATTCAAGCTAAAAAATTGCATATACCAGTTATTATTGTATTCTCAAATCGGAAGTCTTATGACTACGTTGTCAGCTACTACGAATTACATTGGTCTCATGCGAGGTGTTAGTGCCTTTTACGGGGCTGTTTGAGGACTGGTTTGAGTTTTCACTCTCAAACGACATATTTTTTAGAATAATCTAAATATTTTCAAGTTATCGTCATATTCTCAAATCGGGGCCTCTTATGTGGCCGTTTGGGGGCTGGTTTGGGTTTTTACTCTTTAACGACTTGTTTTTGAGCCTAATCTAAATATTTCTAATTAATGGCATATTCTCAAATCGGGAGTCCCCTAACTACTCAGTCAGCTCCAACAAGTTACATGAGTCCCGTGCGAGGTATTCATACCTCTTATGAGGCCGTTTGGGGGCTGGTTTAGGCTTTCACTCTCTAATGGCATGTTTTTTAGCCTAAGTCTATATATTTTCAAATTATCATCGTATTCTCAAACTGAGAGTTTCGTGACTACATGATCAGTTCCTATGAGTTACATTGGTCTCATTAGAGGCGTCCGTGATTCTTACGGGACCGTTTAGGTATTGGTTTGGGTTTTCATCCTCTAACAACATGTTTTTAAATCTAATCTATATATTTTCAAATTATCGTCGTATCCTCAAACCGAGAGTCCCGTGACTACGGGGTCAGTTCCTACGAGTTACATTGGTCTCGTGCGAGGTGTCCATTTCTCCTACGGGGCCGTTTAGGGACTGGCTTATGTTTACACCATCTAACGACATGGTTTTAGGTCTAATTAGATATTTTCAAATTATCGTCGTATTCTCAAATCAGGAGTCCCGTGATCACGCAGTTAGTTCCTACAAGTTACATTGATATCGTGCAAAGTGTTTGTGCCTCTTACATGACTGTTTGGATGTTGGTTTGAGGTTTCACCCTCTAACAACATGTTTTTAATAAATGAGACAATTGAGTCTCTAAGAAGGGTGTTAAAGGGAATTTATTGTGATTTAAATGAAAACATAACTTTTATGATATCTGTTATATAAGACTATTTAGGATGCATCGAATTTATATAGTAGGATGAGGACATGTGATTGGATTAGCCAAGAAAACACAATGATAGGCTTGAGTTGGATAATTTTAAACATATATAATAAGAATAATTTTGAAGATTTTTCAGGGCAGGATCACAATGGTTGATAATTCGTTAGAGGCGTCTTGTTCATTCTTATAAATGGAACTTTTTATATCCGAGAAAGAGAGAATGTAATTAACATATGAGGGATGAAATAAGATAATAATGATGTACCGCCTTGCAGGTGTAATGCCAGTTCCGACTAGTTTCGGTCAACTTTGTCCAAAGAGAATTCATAACCACATTCAGAGTTGGAGAACATCTGAAAAGATTAACCATGTAAAAGATAACCAAATCATTTATCTATCAACAAAAAGATACTCGATAAAGGAATAATAATGTTAGATCAATGAACTAAATACAAAAATTAGGAAGTAAAATTTTTTCGTTGCCTGCACAATCTCTGCTAATGCAGTACCATGAGGACCCCATGGTTCATCATCTATTTATCCAAAAACTCCACAAATGCACAATAGTCATGATAACAATAATGTAGAAAATGGACAATATATAATTAAAGCACAATTAAGTTTTGTAGAAGCTTTTCTAAGATTATCTCCTATCTATCAGTTTCAAAAGCAAAACTTGTATATATATATATATGGGGAAAATCAAGGGAAACAAAATTTACTTTTGAAAGGTGTAAGTGCCGCTTGAGCATATAATGTATCAATATGTGCCATTAAAAAATAAAGCGCCACCTCTTGTTGTGTGAGTTCAATTACAAGTTACTTTCACACATAGAGAGACTTTTTATCACCGGGATAAAGTTACAAGGGAAATCTACGAATAGTTGATGAATACAATTACAAGACCACTAAAGAAGGTAGCCATGTTATGAATATAATTTCCAACCTATTACGTCAAAGGCCCATTAACAAATAAAATGACGCATTTTCGGGGACAAAATCAATTAAAAAGCAAATAACTATTTAGGAAGGTAATATTACAGAGCCATGGATGTTACCTTTTTCACTAAGAGTAGACTCGATGAGCAACACATCACTCAACACTTAGATCAAATTGTCTCAATTTTTCCCGTAAGGGTAAAAGAACTTGAACATATCTTGATTAAGTAGTACTTGAACATATCTTAACCTGATCAGGCATAACTAACAGAAAAATAAAACAACATAAAGTCCAATAGTGAGTGAGAGAACAAAAAAAAGTGATCGAAGATGCACATAATGAATGGAGTGGGCCTGATTCGTATGGCATCTCATGACATGAATATTGCACAATTGCAAGCGTAATCGATAACGTTTGGATCGGTTTGGTGGTACACATATGCTAGGATCTCATGATTCTTAGTTCTATTTACTGGCATCATGTCTAGTTTGACATTGGGTTTTATGTCTCTGGGTCTAGTTAAGCTCGAGATTCTTCAACGTAGCGACACCTCTTCCGAAAAAAATAAGCAGTTGCCATCTTTTCAGCTATTCACCAGCTTTTACTCACTTTGTTGTTGTGTAATGCTGCCGCCATAGAGGCCCTGCCTCTATACTTGGATAAGATTTTCAACCATTATGTTATTATTTATCATTTATATAATCTTTATGTGCGTAGGCCCTGCCTCAAAATTCAAGTCCTTACTTGTAATAACCAATATTTTTCTCTTATATCTCCTCAATACTTCCATCCCCGATTTCGGTATTGAGGTAAAGCGTAAAATCATCAAGAAGATTTTCAAGATCATCAATATATATTGGAGCTTTGGATTGGGTGAGTAGACACAACATATCGATGGCGAGTTGTTTAGATCTGTGGGTAGAATCACAGCAACCCCATTCGTCGCCGATAGCCATATGAAACGCAAGCCATCGAGATATAACCAAGTTGATGCCTTCTTCCAGCTCACCAATGCCCTCACGCTCCATCTCTAAAATAACGAGACTCGCTCTCGGAGTTTGTTAGACCTGGTACCAATGAAGCTGAGCAAGATAAACTAATCAACCTAAACTGATCGATTTTCGATTAGAACAAGAAATGGAATATGTAACCAATACATGCCTTAATAATTTAAAGAAAATTACAATAAATAATGTTGAAGATAAGGATGGTTTTATCACTATCCTTTCAAACTCCCAGAAGAATAAGCTAAGAGTTAAAGTTAGGAAGGAGTTGTTGACTCATAATAGTTATAATTTGAGGAGTATACCTAGATCCTCACATAAATGAAGTTGTTTTATTGGAAAAAGGATTGGGATAACAATTGGGACAAACACGAACCATCCATGGCCCTAGCTAAGGATGGGTCACCCATACCCACAATTATTTAAACAGACACAACAAATCTTATAACTTATTACACGTATATTGTGTGGTATAGTGCCAATCAGCTATCATCATTTGTTTGCCAAATTCGTAAAATTGTGATGTTCACGAGGCCTTCATGTGTTATGTATGAATAATCAATCATAACAGATCAACCGTTCGAATACTTTATTATCAAATCATTAATTTAACACCTTTGAGGTGAAATAACTTTAGCACAATGAATTTTAAGTTCACAAAAAGTATCCAACCGATCATATGGACACAAAACAAGTTGACTATTACAAGTTTTGCTTTAATGTGCAACAAAAGTAATCAATAATCCTCTCACCAAACAAGCTCAAAAGATTCAATCAATTAACAATAACTAGCCACGAGATTTTATAAACAACTATGACTAATATAAGTACATAGCAAGATTAGAGAGAGGGGAAGGGTAATCATGTTGGATATCTACCTCCGTTAACTCCTTACGTTTTGTTGTGGCCTCAAACTTTTCCCTTTATAAGTTCCTCCTGCATATAGTTCCATGTTGAAATACAATGCACTTCATAGTCATCTATTATCACATACATTAAAAGATTTCAGCATCATGTAACTAACATACCTCAGTAACTTGAAGAGCACGTTTAGTTTGACGAATTTTCTTCTTCTGTTCATCAGTAACTTTCGAGACTACAAAAATAAGAAAACAGAAATACTACATAAAATCATCATAACACTGTTATAAAGCATCACACAATTCAATTCAAATCGGCAAAATAAGATAAAAATATGAAACAAATGTTCAAGTACTTATGCAGAATGAAACTATAATCGCATTGTGCTCGCTCCAATACAAAAAACAGCAAATGAATAATGGCTTGGGACTATTAGTGTTAAAAAACAAATATAACATGGAAAGAATAAGTAATGATGATTTGGAAAAAAAAAATTGAAGGGTACTGAGGTAATCCAAGTTTGCAAATAATGTGGGTTTAATCTATGAAGGAGAAGTTTAAAACAGAGGGAATGGTTATGTTATAAAGAGAGCAGGATATGTAAGAAAGGATCGATATAGACTGAAGTGTTAAGGATAGAGCAATTTTTTTATATGAAGCAATTTATAGTGATAACTATAACATCTTTGCGAACTAAAACCGCATCCAATTCATATAGCACTTTGACACATGAAAGTTATAAAAAAAACTTTCTTGACACCAAACTGATGAGAAAATTTGAATTAATGAAGAATTCTCCAAGAGGATAATAAATTTTTAACCAGAAACAAATAATTCCAATTTGAATCTCAATGCACTGCACGTTCAATTCATTAAAAAGTTGTCTAAAAACCAAGGTTATAAAAAGCGCGGGGTGTGATCGAGGCACGGAGGCCAAGCCTTAGAAGCCTAGGCGGGTGTTAGGCGTAAAAAGGCGTTTAGGCCTTCTTAATATATTTTAATATTTTTTAACCATAACAAAGCTATTAAAATACTAAAATTGTACATGTCATAAGAATATGTCTGAATATATGCAAATTAAAGTACTATTTGATTATTTTGGATGAGATAATGGTCTAGTTAGTAAAAACATTCTTTAAACGGTGATATCGTTACACTAAAACATTATTGTTTTTAGAAAAAAGTGCACCTTAAGGGTTTTACCAAGAATAAGGCGTAAAAAAACCTAAGCGAGACATTTCTCCCAAGTCTTAAGCCTAGGCGGGTATTTTAGAATAGAGTTAAAAACTCTGGGAATTATGTCGAATATATGGGCTAAACAAAACCTATTTTTTAATTGGGGAAGACTGCATAGTAAAATAACAACAAAATCCAAATACTTAGGATTTCACTCTAACAACCCTAAAATCTCCATTCTCCTAAAGCCACCCATAACTACCCAATTTTACTCAAATCTTCTTTTTCCCATCTTCTTCCTCGTGCATCTCGTGTTAATAGACATTCACGAATCTGGAATAGAAGAAAGAACTTACACTGTCAAGCTTCGCATTCAAGTCGATCACCATTTTCTCTACTTCTTTTATTCGACTTTCTAACGCCGCTTTTTCCCCATTCTTCGTTTATATTTCCTTTTTAAGGTTCGCAACCTGCATAGGAGATTTAAGTTATACAAGTATCAAACTCACTACAGTCGTTTTTAATGTCAAAAGAGCTTCCTTGCCCCTAACTAACCTGCTTTTCCAGTTCACCAACTCGTGTATGAGCCTCTATCACCTGCTCCTCAGCATCTGATGTCTCTTTTTATGTAAGAATGTGATTAAATCTTATTATATATCAAGCACAATAGTTGTTTACTTAAAAGTAAAGGCACAATAAAAAAATAACTACGTCCAAAGTAAAGTCACAACAACAAGTAAGACGAAGTAAGAACAACAATTACCATATATGCGATGAAAGGGAAAAAAAACAATGACTTCCGAATTACTAATTAAATAACACTTCTCTTCATAAGGCTTCAACATTCTATTTTCACAGTCCATGATTTTTAATTTAAATAGTATTCCTAAAAAGCTACTATATATTGTTATTTCAGTAAGTTAATAGTCAGCAAAAATTTCGTTTATAGGTATGGTTGGGTTATACACCTAAGGGCGCATGCAACATAATGGTTGATCATTTGAAACATTCACATTCATGGCAACTGGTAAAAATAAAAAATAAAATTGCAAAATCAGAATAATGAACTGATTGTGTTTTAAACGGATTATCAAACACACCTAACCTTGTCACATGCACATCAATATATCTCAATCAGTTTTTAATTCTCGCCTAGCATAACCTACTAATCCCTTGTGGATGAATCTAAGGTTATGTTACTTCTCAGATACCTTAATTGTTTCTTAACTGTGGCATAAACTAGTAACCCTTTATTTATGAATCTCAATATGTGATTGAAATACAAAGAAAATTTGAAAACTTAATTGAAAAATTCAAATTCTCACTATATTGTATATCTACAATACACACGTGAAACTATACATCTCGAAAAAAAACTAACATTTTGATAGATTGAAGTTAAAAAAATTAAAAGAAAAATGAAGAACAAATCGAGAGAATGGATCTTGGAGTTGAGTTTATCCAATTGCCGCTTGAGATAATCGAAATCTGATTTTTCCGATCTAACAAGTTTTTCATTATCAGCATTCAATTTGTACCCCAAACTCACACATTAAAAAAACACAATAAAAAATTAAAAATGTATGTATAAAAACCCTAAAAATGCAAAACAAGAATCAAATTGGATTGCATAAAGCCTAACTTTGGTAGATTGTGAATACCTATGCAGAGAAAATTTCGAACACCACACCAGAGAGAGAGAGAGAGAGAGAGAGAGAGAGAGAAAGCTGAGTGGGTGAGTGGTCGAAGAGAAAGAGAGAGAGAAATCGAAGTAGAGAGAGGATGAGAGGGTGAACGGGTGAGTGGGTGAGAGGGAATGAGAGAGAGGGAATGATTTTTTTAGGTTATTTTATATTTTAGACAGGTGTACTCAATTTAGGCGCACTTTAAAACAGTGCCAAATTTTGGCACTCTTTTAAAATGTGCCATATTGTCAATAAACCGTGTCAGAATTTGACACAGTTTTAAACTGTGCCAGATTTTTAACATCAGGGTGTGCCAAATTATTATTTTTAGTGTAGTATACCTTTACATGTGTGTCCACCAGTAGCCTTCTTTGATGGCTCGAAATGTCAATGACATTCCCCAGGCATGACTCTCACAAATACCATCGTGAAGCTCACTGAGAACTTGCTCAGTGTCTTGCGGTTGGACGCATTGGAGGTAAGGACACATGAAGGATCTTTTGTAGATATTCCCCTCTGGGTCAAGGTAGAAACAGGTTGCCTTTATTCCTATTTGGTGAGCCAATATCTTGTCATTCGGCAATGAGACCCTCCGTAGGTAGGCAATGATGGGGTCGATCTAACTAGGGGATCTTTCTATGAGTAGGACCTGCGTGGCGACCACTGCCTGGTCAATGCGAGGCTGGCGAATAACTCTACCTGAATAGCTCTCCCGAGATCAGAGTTCACTCCTGAGCTTAGGACTACCAATACTTAAGCCCCCGAAGGAACTGTTGAATGTAAACTTTCTCAAATCTTCCATTAAGATCTGTCACTGTGGCAAGGTAAATTGCCATTACATCATCTTTTGCGTTAAAATCTCCACTCACTCACTTAGAGACCAATTTGGAATTGCCGAACACGTTGAGGTGCTTTGCCCCCACTAGTCCAGGCTTACGTTGGCTAGCTATCAGTGCTTTGTGTTTGACTTCGTTGTTAGAGGCTTCAAATCCCAACTTAATTCCTTGCTCAATGATAGTGTATTTTGCTATGACGAGGATGATCCCTACTCCTACCCTGTTGGAATTGAAGGCTCCATTATTTGTTGATTGCTTAATTACCTATCGGTTAGTGGTCTTATCCCCCGTGAATTCGGCGATAAAATCGTCCAAAACTTGTTCCTTAATTATTGTCCTTGGTTGAAAGCGAATATCGAATCTTTCGAGCTCTACCGATCATTTTGAGAGTCCAAAGAGGTGGGTTTTTTGAATAACAACTTTAAAAGGGAATGAAGTGATCATCGTTATTAAGTGACCTTTAAAGTAGCGTTTCAACTTCCTAAAGGCACCAATGAGTAAGCTAGCTTTTCCAAGGGCAAGCAACATTGTTCTACGTCTAGGAGCGTCTTGCGGGAATAATAGACAGGGTGTTGTCCGCCCTCATTTTCACATACCAGAGTCAATCTAACAGCGTGTTCTCATACTGTGAAGTAGAGATACAAGGGATCTCTATCGTCTGGGATCACTATCAATGGTGGTTTGCTGAGGTATGACTTAATCTCCTCCAAAGCTCTTGAGCAGTATTCATTTTATATAAGGTCCCATCCTTCTTTAGTAGCAAAAAAATGGTCAGTGGCATTATGAGGACTCAAAGATAAAGTAATTGAGTGTTGTGAACATTTCAGTAATCTTTTGAATATCCCGTAATGTCCATGGGGGCTAGACCTTATTGATCATATTAATATGGTCTGGATTATCCTTAATTCCTCTTTTTCTGACAAGATGACCCAAAAATTTACCTAATTGGACACCGAATGAACACTTGCTTGCATTAAGTTTCATCTGGTACTTCCTGAGGATTTTGAAGGTTTCGACTAAATCCCTGAGGTGGTCGTCTTTATTTTTTCTCTTAAGTAACATGTCATTCATATAAACTTCTATGGTGTCTCCCATCGACTACGTGAACATCCTCGTGACCAGCCTCTGTTAAGTTTCCCCTACGTTCTTTAGGTCAAACGACATGACCTTGTAGCAGTATAGACCCATTGGGGTTATGAATGATGTTTTATCTTAGTCGGGGCTGAATAGTGGAATTTTATAGTACCTTGAATAGGCATTCAAAAAACTCATCATCTCATGAGTTACGGTGGCTATAACTAGATGATAAATCTTGGGCAGTGGTAAACTATCCTTGGCGAAAGCTCGTTTGAGATCGATGAAATCAATGCAGACTCTTCGACTGCCGCGACTTTTTAATAATACCCTTGGGTTGGACAACCATTTAGGGAACTGACCCTCCCTAATGGATCTTGCATCTAGAAGCTTTCCATATTTGTTCTCCATCGCTTTAGCCTTATCAGGGGTTGTTCGACATGCTTTATGAGCGATCAGATCAACGGTTAGGTCAATATATAGATGGTGACAGTCTACGTTGGGATCAATTTTAGGTAGATCATATCGCTCTTAGGTATAAACATCCAAATTTCTTCTCAATAAGGAAATTAACTCTATCTTTTCTTTATTAACAAGCACAGATCCGATCAGAAACTTTATATCGAGTAAGTTATCATTAGTACCAACTTCCTCCAGGCTTTCAACAACCCTATCAGCGAGATATATCCTGGTCTCTTCCACCTATGGTGGATTGTACCTTAGTTGTTATTTAGAGCGTGTAGCCCCATCTTGGGCTTCCTCTTGGGTGTGCTTTGACTTCTGTTTCTTTTCCTTTCGGGGGCGCATGGCTGCGATGAAGTATTTCCTCGTAATTGCATATTCTCCACGAATCTCTGCCACGCCTTGATCGGTGATATGCTTAAGCATCTAATGGTAGGTAAATGGTACGACTTCAATGACTTACAAGTAACCTCTGTCCGGGATAGCATGATACGGAGACTCTATGTCCACCATCAAGAATTTGATCAATGTTGATATATTTATTATCAAAACAGGCAAGACTAACTTTCATAATAGCATCGTAACTTTCCCTACTAAGCCAACCAATGAAGTTATGGACTCTTTGAGGTCATCTAAGTTGAGCTTCAACTTGTGAAACAACTCTATGTACATCACTTTAGATAAGCTTCCTTAGTCTACCAGTAACTTGTCGATATCTAAGTTTCGATTCTAAGAGCAATCATGGGCACATCATCGTGGGGAGTCTCTACCCCGATCATATCCTACTTTATGAAGACGATGTGTTTAGTGCAGTCAGTATCCTCTGGTCATCGACGCTTGTCAACTTAGCTTTTTATTGGGTCAATCTTGAATGCTTTCGTAATAACAGTGACCTTCTTCAATTCCATTCGAATAGCGTTCCCCTAGATTTATTTTGTATCAGGCGCACCGTGAATCATCACAAACTCCTGTCCCATGTCGTTATCAAGGACATTGTACGATCTCTGGTCACTATTGGCTATGACCTTATTGGTTTTCTTCTCTCTGTATTCGTTCAAGTGTCCAGTCTGGGCCAGCTCTTCCAAATGCGACTTGAGTGCTTATAATTTTTTGTCCTGTGGTCGCTCTCCTTGTGGAATGCACATCTTAACATGTTATTACACTTCGTCGATTACTACCCATCTTTTTAGGCCACTTGACAAATGGATGATCCTTAATCTTGCTCAAGATTTTATAGATTGTCTATTTGAAGACTCTGTTAACACTATATAACGCCTTTGAATGATTGCTCCCATTTTTGGAGCCGTTCTTGCCCCCGTTCTTATTCCCTTTCTTTGGAGTTTAACTTTTGTCTCCTCATTTACTCACTTTTGCTCTACCGTTGTCCCGTGGAGTAGAGTGAACCACATCATAAACCTTCGCGTATTTTTTAATACGCGTCATGAGGTCGTAAATGGTGTTAGCCTCCTTCTTCGTCCGGAACTGGTGCAATAGAGATGTGGTCTACAAACCGATCTTAAAGGACATAATAATAACCAACTTTGAGCAATCCTCCATTTCATTGCAGACCTCCAAGTACTGCTTGGCATAATCACGAAGTCTCTCTTGCGGATTATTCTTCATCGTGAACAGTGAATCCATCCTTTTAGGGTGGGGACTGCTCGTTACGAAGAAGGTGGTGAAAGCCTATACTAGTGCCTTAAAGCTCTTGACCGACATATGAGCTCGCTTCTCGAATCACTTATGTGCTACATCATACATGCTAAAAGGGAGGATTTGAGACATCAAGGAATCGTTGTGGCTCTACAAGGTTATTGCCTGCATGTACTATCGAACGTGGTCTATAAAATTCATCTTTCCATCATAGATTTTGAATATGGGAACGACGAACTTCTTTGGGGGTTGTTCTTCTTCAATCCCCCTGAGAAAGGGGATTTTATTTGGGTGATGAGAGCTCTTCTGGCTAGCTCCCTGTTAGACCTGACCCCATGATGGGTTAGATGCTGGTCCATTTATTTACGGACCAAAATTTTGATGTCCTCGTTCTGAGGATCATAACTTCTGTGGCGCCTCTCTGATCGACCATGCTCTATTCGATCACGCTCTGACCTGCCATACTCTGATCGATTATGGGCGCGTCTAGGGAACCCTCCCTCAGCAGTGAGTTTTGCTCACCCGATGACTAGGAGACCTATCATGATATTTCATGGTATCTCAAAGGAGATCCCTCTCCATTCTTTTAAATTGCCTTTCCTTTGAGATTATTGGTAATTGATTTGAGTTTATATCTATTCACATGTTAAATACAAAGGGAATAAAATAACTATTTTCAGTTGGGTCGGGCAGTCCTTTTGGCATATCGGGCTAGTCGGCTGAAGCATTGGGCTTGAATTAAATAAGCCCTCACACTATGTATAAGAAAATTAAAAATATCACTTTTCGTGCGTATATATGGGGATCGGTCTGGTCCAAAGCAGTCTTTTTACAAAGTGGATCGCGAATCGGAGCAAATCGATTTAATCGATTTTTATTTTTTTATGACTCATTTCCATACCGTTTTGAGAGTAGCTATAATTTTTAGTTCGTTCCAATCATTCCATTCGGGTTAGTCCATTTTTTGTCGACCCCTGATCAAGGCAGTTTTAATACCATGGGAAAGAAAACAATGGAAAATTTATAACATATAATAGAAGGTAAAATATTACCACTAGCAAACAATGCACACTCGATGCATGTTCAACGCATTTTAATAATATTTTTTTAATTAATTAATTATTAAATGTAAACAACAATTGTATTTGGTTATTAACTAGGAGAAGATAAATAAATGAATGAAAAGTTACAATATCATCATTGAGTATACGTTAATCTATTAGAGTAGTTTCTCGTATCAACATTAACATTGTTAAGTATGAAAAATGAAAATAAATAGAATTAAGAAATGGTAATGGGTTATCTTGAGCAATGATGTTATATCAAGGACTAAAAAAACAACAGTACGACATCTCAGAGCAATTAAGAATTATACCATATGATTATTAACACATCATATATATACTTTAGTTTTGTGCAAAAACCATTTTTCTTGTTTGTCTTCTTCCTTAAAAGTTATTGGCCTTTTATTTTTAATATTAAATGAGTAATTTTAGCAGTTACTTAGATGGTAGAGAAATAAAAAAACAAAGTACAAGTAAATCACATCTTAACATTAAAGACATTGCAATGTCAATAACAACATCATCACCAATCCATCCTAAATGTGAATCATAAACTTCGACAAAAACATCCAACTGCATATTATCAAATGTCACTTCGTGTACCTAAATTCTTGCATCAAGAAATTATAGTGCCTCAAATTCTTGAGGAAAAAAAGAAGAAGTTGAAGTTTGTCTTGTAAATTTACCACATGATTCGCATATAAAAACATACAAACTCCATTTGAATGTCAGGGTTGCTTTGAAACCCTTTTTTGCTTAACTTTATAAACGAACGCTAAACCTAAAACTTCAATAAGAAATCCTTTTTCAACCCGTAATTAAAAATCCTCTCATTTCTTAAACCTAAATATAACGGATTTCACCCTTAAAATTGTGAGGGTAAGAATAAGTTTAACAAAAATGTTAAAAGTACAATAGAAACATCAATGCTTATGTTAATATTAAAAAATAGTAATTTTTTTATTGGCATCAATATTTCAATTAAAAATGCATAACCTATTTTTCTGTTAAAATGTACAACCCATTATTTCCAAACATCGACAATAACTTGATTACGAAAAACTCGATATATTTGAAAATTCACTTTGATCGACTACCCCTCAAAAGGTTGTCCCATGATTGGTGTCAATTGACAACAACTTAGTTTTAACGAAGTAAATTACTGAAAGCCCTTGAGATATGTTTTTTGGATGGTGTAAACTCAAAGGGTAGTGGGTAGTATTGGTATATTAAAAATTTGAGAGTGGGAATGACCAGAGAGAAGGTTGGTTTTATATACTAATAGATTCCTTAGTTTTGGAGTTTAGGCAAAAACGGGAAAATAATTTGGAATTTGAAAGAAAAATAATTTTTTGAGAAAGATAATATAAAAATCATTAAATAAATCATTTCCCTCATTTTCTTTCGGATTTGGAAAGAAAATTTTACAAATAAAATTTCAAATTCGCTCATTTTAAACTCTCAAACGAGCAAAAGTGTTACTTCTCTCCTATTTAAACTCCCAAAGGAAAATAAGAACTTTCCCTTCCTTTATTTTTCAAAATAAAACTTGAAATATTACATTATTCCTGTTTAAAAATTATGGATTTTTTTACCAATTAGTCTCGTTTACTAAGTATGTAGTGAAGGTTCCATGAAAAATATCTTTGCTCCAATATGTCATATTTGTAAACACATGTTACTAAATGTATAAAAATGACCTATTGTGAAATTTTATATGTGATTTGACCAATTAGGAAATGTCTTATGCAAATGAAACTTATTTTCAAGCTCGACATAATTATTTTTCCTATTAAACTCTCAAACAGCAAAAAGAAAATTATTTTGTCTTCTCTTTTCAACTTCCAGACAAATGAAAGACTACTAGGGTTTGATTGGTTATGAATTATAAAACTGTATTTTTTGTTTAAATATAATCCTAATAAGAATTTACATTTGGCACACCTTTTTTTAAATTCTGACCTGTTATATTTAAGTATTTAAATCTCATTTTAAGAGAATAACAAAAGGCTATTTTCATAATTTTTTGTTATATTTATCAACGCAGGTGGTTCATTCTCCATATTTTCATGCCTCTATACTTTAATATATATTATATATAATTCATAAATGTGTGTATAATAGAAATAAATACAATTTATATATGCATGTATTATATATAAAACTATATAAAAAGTATCATATATGTATTCATAATATAATTTATCATGTAGATATTAGTTTACTATCACTACACCAAAACAGAAAAATTGCAAGTGTTTTAAACACTTGCAAATGGTATTTGCACCGGTTCAAAACACATGCAAATTTGCGTATTGCAAAAATTTTTCAAGTGTTAAAAACCGTTGCAAATGCTATCAGCAAAGGTTTATTGGGAACGAATGTCTGTACTGGATAACCGTAATAAAAAAATTGCAACGGTAACCATTATAGAAAAATTGCAATGGTTTCAAACATTTGCAAATGGAAATTTTCAAGTGTTTTAAACACATACAAAAAAATTCATTTGCAAGTGTTCAAAATCGTTGCAAAAGTCAGTAAGCATTTTTATTTTGCAATGGTTCTAAACACTTGCAAATGATAATATATGTATTTTTTTTAACGGTTCAAAACACTTACAAATATTAATATGTAGGAAATGCTCCTTTTGCAAATGTTATGAACTGTTACATAAATTAAAACACCACCCTCACATATAAGAAACAATAAAAATGGCTAAAAATATAACAATCATAACTAAAACTCTACAAGTGAACAATTTGATCAAATAAGTGGAATTCATTTACTTAATAATTTCATGATATGTTCAACAATGGGTATGGGGAGGTGAAGAAGTTTAAACACTTTCATACATTTCATTTATCCCAAAGTTCAAACACTTTCATACTTTGTGATATGTTCAATAACGGGGTATGGGAAGGATGGCGCTTATTGCTACTTCGATTGCGGTGGGATCGAGAGAAGGCGCTTGTGTGGGAGTTCATTTTGATTGTGTATAGACATCCATATACAATAAACATTTGGATGATATATAAAAAATAAATTGAGAGTGATGCATTTAAAAGAATATGAATACGAAGTCGGCATACCGTATCACTCGGATTACTGCCCATCTTGGTCTGTCTGTTAAAGTAAGTGTTGATGCAAAAATTAGTCAGTTGGCGTGGACCAATTATATGAAGACACATGTCATCCAACATGGCACAAGTTTAAGTACCGAGCTACTTAATGTACCGAGCTACTCATCGTACCGAGCAACTTATTAGGAAGGCAAAACGACCATACAGATTCAATGTTTATTGTGTTATAGTCATTCCTTACCATGTACAGATGTATACGCCTATTCAATAAAGGCACACTATCTATTCACACTGGCAGCCCAATGTGACACCCCGACTAATTAAATACCGGGTAGCTACTCCTTTATTAAATTAATACAAAATGTCAAGTTGGTTCAGTTAATAGCATCACTGTCGAAAACATTTTAATAATTACTAACCACCTAGTATTTAAAAAGTGAGTTGCCAAATTTTTAAGTTAACTCTGATTAACATGCAATAAGTGAAATATAAATGATAACATAACCATTCACAATAAAGTCCAACTATAGTAATCATCAAATAATAATACGTCTGGAGGAAATACTCCTCAGAACAATCCAAATACGGAACTGAAATAAGAACAATAGCATGTATCCTGAATTAATTACAAACCAAAGTCTGAATAACTGAAATGTAAAGTGTCTCTAAAAGAAATGGGCGATATGCCCTACAAATGATGAAACTGAATAGGGAATCAAGACAGGAAAATGAGGTGTCTAATATCAAGGCCCTGTAACTTTCATAACAGCTACAGTTCGTCACCTGTGGAAATCATATGCATGGTGTCCATGTGGCTGGGCACCTAAAAAGGTTTTTACAAAAAAATAGATTTGAAAGCAAACGGGTCAGAGCCCGAAAGTGGAGAGTATTTTAAAAACAAAAATTGCTTTAAATACATTAAACAATGAATGGAAAATACATGTTAGGACGCGCTCTCACATGAAATACTCACCTCTCGTCTAACTGTGCACTCCTAACGTCCCGTACCCATTCATGTGTTTCTCATATCTATCTGGTTCAAAAGAGTTTCTGACATATCTACTCGGTTCACGTTTTTATTTCCAACCTTAACAATTAAATAGAGAGTTCTACTTTAATTCTCGGATTCCCAATTATTAACAAAACCAATTATTTGTATATATCCCCTTTCTATCTTTTCATAACGTTACTACAATTATACTCGCGATTAAACATAGCAATTCCTTTTCATTTAACCGTATATTATTCACATCATAAATATACAATACAAGCACCCCGAGGCTAAGCTGCGGTGCACACATACTTTGCTATCCATCCCGGTACATCACCTACATAAGGATTACAAATTCCGAATCTCTCAGGAATTGTTAGAATAAGCACCACACACAAAAATGGAGGCGAACGTAATTCAACATATCCATGGGTCACGTACATACCTACGCTCCATAGTCAGCTGACTTATTAACTCACAAATAAGTCATTCTAGTATTATGTTCTTAGGGTACCAATCTAAATCCGGGCACACAAAGATTAGATGGCCCTAAGCGAACGTAAACCTCCCGTGATAGCAAGTAAGGTAGGTATGTCATACACATAAGTCATATACTAAGCATTCACACGTCTTAGATATCTTAATATTAATAAAGGTATATCCTATATCCCTATACCATTATTCCAATTTTATGCATTTTTAAGTCTTTCGATAATATATAATGTAGACTGTCGACGCATCTCACGTCATAGCTTCTTGTACTTAAAACCTATCTCAAAGGGATTACTAAGTCTCCTATTATTCTCACATATAACATCATTATTCTTAAGGTCCTTACTTCTGCCCCAAACCTCATTTCATCAAATTATTATAATTTACTCTTTTAACCCTAATATTATCTCACTCATCGAATTTCATTAGATTTTACAATAATTCCTCAAATTGAATTCTAATTAAGGTTCAAATTTTATAACCATACCTACTTGTCTTCCTTAAGTCTAAGGATATTCATTAAGTCTCCAATGATAATTTTCTAAGGGTTAACATCATTAAAATATAACTAGGAAAATTTTACTCATTCTGGGAAGGTCGATCGATCGACCTTGAACCTCGAACGATCGATGGTGGTCGATCGATCGACTGATGAATGTCGATCGATTGATCGCACCACGTAGGCTACGGACTGCTTCGTTATGCAGTCCTCAAATCGTCCCAAAACTCCATTATAATGCATGAAACTCTAATTTAACGTTATAATATCATCATACAACCATCCTACAACATTGTTAACGTTCTAAAACCAATAAATCATCAACCAAGGGATTTATTTGGATCAAAACTTCATCAAGAACCCTAGTTTTCTATTTCTTTCAAGAACAATAATAAATCTCTTCTTAAATCCGTTTTTAGATCATCAAGGGTTATAATTTGAATTCATAATTCGTCCAGAATATGTCTACATGCAATTCCTAACATGGTTCATAGTTTTAATCCTCAAATTCATGGGTCTATATCAATCTTCCAAGACAAAATTCGATAATTACCTAAACATGGAAGAACACATTCATGGAATTAATTGTAACTAAATCACTTGCCTTATGTTCTTCAGATTTGTTGTTGGTTGGAGATGGTTGAATTCCTCTCTCTCTCTCTGCAGAATTCTCCTCTCTCTCTCTTACAATTTCTTCTCTAAAGATGACAATGAAGGTGGGGGTTGGTTTTTGGCAAGTTAGAAATATTTTTTTAACTTCTCCCGTAGCCCACTACTTAGATTGGGGTTGAAAATGGGTTAGTGGGTTTAATGATAAGTTATAATTAAAGTCTGATTTTCGTGGGTTTTAATTACCAAATTTCCGAAATTACCAAACTACCCTCTTGGTTTGCCGGTTTGGCCTAAAAATGCCCCAGGACCCAAACTAAACCCCCGGCTAGTGTTTTCTGACTATTTCGACCCTTCCGGACACGTTGGCGCACTCAAAATGACCATACGGTTAATAAAAATAAAATTCACTTTTTAATTAAATTAAATATTTTTCCTGACGCGACTGTCACACGCGTCCCAACAAAATTTTCAAATTGCCGTATTTCTATCTCGCGATAATTTTAATATTCTCAATATTCATATATTGCCATATATACACATTATAATCAAATACCAACTCACATCTCGTTAGTATTTTATCCGGATTAATTCTCAATTAATTCACATTTAATTCAATTAATCCCATAAATAAATATCGATAAAAATGCGGGGTATTACATACTTCCCCCCTAATAACCGAATTTCGTCCCAAAATTCGGAACTAAAAAGTACCTGGTAAAAACAGCTCTGGATAACGTTCGCGCATCTCATCCACGCGCTCCCATGTGGACTCCTCGGCATTATGATACCGCCACTGAACACGTACTAACGGAACTATCTTTGACCGCAGTTTTCGCTCACTTTGGTCCAAAATAGCAATCGGCCCCTCCTCGTAGGAGCTATCGGGCTGGAGATCGATCTCCAAAGCAATGTGAGAATGAGCCAAATCATCTCTAAGATATTTCCTTAGCGAGGAAATATGAAACACATCATGAATCCTGTGTAAATGCTCTGGTAACCGAAGTCTATACGCAACAGACCCAATCCGCTCGATGATAGGAAATGGTCCCACGTATCTCGGTGCCAACTTCCCCTTCTTCCCAAATCGCATAATCCCCTTCATAGGAGATACTCTGAGTAAAACCTGGTCCCCCACTTGGAACTCCCTGAAGAACCTCTTCGCATCAGCGTAGCTCTTCTGCCGATCCTGAGCTACCCGAATGCGACTCCGTATCAATTCTATCCTTGCCGAAGTATCCTGAATCACTTCCAGCCCAAGTAGTTTGTTGTCCCCCACCTCCAACCAACATGCTGGGGAACGACAAGGTCTACCGTACAACGCCTCAAATGGAGCCTTGCCAATGGTGAACTGGTAGGAGTTGTTGTAAGCAAACTCCACCAGTGGAAGATACTGCTCCCATCCACCCCCAAAATCAATGATGCACATACGCAACATGTCCTCCAACATCTGATTTGTACGCTCGGTTTGCCCATCGGTCTGCGGATGATAAGCCGTACTTAACCGCAATTCCGTGCCCATGGCCTCCTGAAAACTCTCCCAAAACCATGAAACAAATATTTTGTCTCTGTCAGACACGATATTCAGGGGCACACCGTGAAGTCTCACTATTTCTGCAATAAAGAGCTGGGCATACTGTCCCGTAGTGTAGTCAGTCCTTACGGGTAGAAAATGAGAGACTTTGGTCAACCTGTCCACAATTACCCAAATGGAGTCGTGACCCCTCTGTGACGTAGGTAACCCCGTGATAAAGTCCATGGATATGCTCTTCCACATCCACATAGGGACCTCTAATAGCTGTAGAAGTCCTGCCGGTCTCTAATGATCCAATTTTACCAGCTGACAAGTGACGCATTCAGAAACAAACACGGCAATATCTCTTTTCATCACGCTCCACCAATACTGACGTCTCATATCTTGGTACATTTTGTCCCCACCGAGATGTACCGCGAACCGTGAGCCGTGCGACTCGTCCATTACCTCGTGTCGCAATTCCTCCCCTTTCGGGACTACTAGTCTCCCATTGAAGTGTAATCCCCCGTCTGAGCTAACGGTATAGGACTCGGCTCCCTCTGCTAATAATCGAACTATCTGCTCCTGACATAACGAGTCATCTTCTTGTGCCTTTACCACTCTCGTGACAATCTGCGGTGTAACAGTCATCACCGACATGAATGATCGGGCCACTGCATCCTGGTGTCCCAACTCCTTCCACTTTGCCTTCTATACCCCTGCCACCTCATCTACTGGCCTACGGCTCAACGCGTATGCTACAACGTTAGCCTTCCCAAGGTGATATTGGATATCGAACTGATAATCCTTCACAAACTCAAGCCACCTTCGTTGTCGCATATTCAACTCCTTCTGCGTGAATAGGTACTGTAGGGACTTATGGTCTGTGAACAATCGAAACTTCTCCCCCAAAAGATAATGTCTCCAAATCCTAAGGGCAAATACAACTGCCGCTAACTCCAAATCATGAGTGGGGTAATTCTTCTCGTGAGGCTTAAGTTTACGGGAAGCATAAGCTATGGCCTGACTCTCCTGCTGCAATACACCTCCAAGTCCTTGTAAGGACGCATCGGTGTAAACTAGATACTCAACTCCCGGTCTTGGAAATGCTAACACAGGTGCTGAGGTCAACTTGTCCTTCAACTCATCGAATGCCAACTGACAGGCATCACTCCAGATGAATGGCATACCCTTACGAGTCAGATGTGTCATGGGACCCGCTATCTTTGAAAATCCCCGAATAAACCTCCTGTAGTATCCTGCTAAGCCCAAGAAACTACAGATCTCAGTCGGTGTTGTGGGCTGTCTCCACTCCCTCACCACGGATACCTTCCCCGGATCAACAGATATCCCCCAGTCGGAAATAATATGCCCCAAAAACTGAACCTCCTTTAGCCAAAACCCGCACTTCTCATACTTTGCATACAACTCGTTCTGACATAGCGTCTGCAAAACCTGCCTCAAATGCTCGGCGTGCTCCTCCTCTGTCTGGGAGTAAACCAGAATGTCATCAATGAAAACAATGACGAACTGGTCCAGGAACTCTCTGAACACCCTATTCATCAAGTCCATAAACACTGCTGGAGCGTTGGTCAAACCAAAAGGCATAACCCGAAACTCGTAGGAACCATATCTCGTTAAGAAAGCAGTCTTCGAGACGTCCTCTTCCCTGATACGCAACTGATGGTATCCCGATCGTAAATCAATCTTTGAGAAGAAAGAAGCTCATCTCAACTGGTCGAATAAGTCATCGATTCGGGGCAACGGATACTTATTCCGTATCGTGACCTTATTCAACTCCCGGTAATCTACACACAACCTCAACGATCCATCCCTCTTCTTTACGAATAGCACAGGGGCACCCCACGGCGAAGTACTCCTCCGAATAAACCCCTGACCCGACAACTGCTCAATCTGATCCCGTAACTCTCTCATCTCAACTGGATCCATACGGTAAGGTGCGCGGGCAATAGGCCGAGTGCCCGACGTCAAATCAATCACAAAATCTATCTCCCTACTCGGAGGTAGTCCAGGTATATCCTGAAATACATCGGCGAACTCACTAACAACGGGTATCGAATCAAGTGGTATCACCACTTCCTTAGAGGTCTCCTCCTCTATGTAGTACAAATGAGTGGACGATCCTCCCTCAGGGTGAGGCATCGCCACTAAAAACATCTCCTGCCCGGGAATGGCAAAGATAATACTCCTACTAAAACAGTCAATCATGGCTCGATACGCAACTAGCCAATCCATACCAATAATGGCATCATACTCGGTCATCTCTAACACTAACATATCAGCGGGTAAAGTAACCTCCCGATCTCTATACCCACACCTCTACACATAAGCGAAATCATGGAACCCCTACTCAACGGTGAGTCTACACAAGTAGCGGTGCTCTCTGCGGTGTCTAATAACCCAATGGTGCGTGCAAATCTCATAGCAATAAAACAGTGTGTAGCCCCCGTGTCAAATAAAATGCACCCCATAGTCCCCTGAATAGAGAACATACCCTCAATGGCCGGTGGATTCTGTGGGGCTGCGACCTGCTGGAGCCGATACACTCTCCCATACTGAAGTTGTCCCTGCTGAACTGGGACTGCTGGAATGGGTGGTAATGCTGTTATCTGTGGTGCTGGGAGGGCGGCGGGAAACATAGGCCTCTGTGGCTCGTGTCGAGCACCCTGCTGCTGCTGCTGTGGGGCCTTGCCCTTATCAGGACACTCCTGACGTTTGTGGCCAATCTTACCACAAATGAAACACTTCCCCTGGAAGTTTCCCCCTCGCTGTCCCTGCTGACCACGGCCCTGGTGACCGTTACCATTTCTGCCCTGGCCTTGCTGGCCCTGGTGAAACTGCTGCTGTTGACCATTTTGACCCTACTGGCCCTGATGGCCGTTCGGACCCTGATGGCCCTGCCTAAAACCTCCCTGTCCGTGCCTGAAACCCCCTGATCGAAATCTCTTAGAATCCCTCTACTGGGAACCCTGATCACCCTGCCTATACTGACCCTGAGCTGATTATGCCCCGCTAGCACCATTTCCCCCTGTCCTGCCCTGATGGCTGGACTCTCCTGATCGCTTCCCCTCTGTCAAGTGAAAGCGGTGGTCCTGGCAATGGAGCAGTGCAGCGTTAACCACATCAGAATAAGTGGCCAACGATAGATTCCCCAACAAGTGCTGACGGATCCTCCAAGTCAACCCATCAGTAAACTTCTGAATCTTTTTCTCTTCTGTCGGTATCTCATCCGGGACAATATTCAGCAAATTTGTGAATTCGGCCTCATACACGGCCACAGTCTTACCCTCCTGTCTAAGGTTCATCAACTTCCTCCTCATTTCCGTATGAACAGCTGACGAAAAATATTTGCGGTCAAACCGCACCCATAACTCCTGTATCGTGAGAGTATCTCTCTCCTCTGCGGTGGTAATAGACTCCCACCACTGCAATGCAGATCCCACTAGCTTGAAAGTAGCTAGTATCTTCCTCTGAACATCGGTGCACTCATACATCCTCAAGTGCTTCTGAATATCCTTCCTTCACTGACTAGATACCACAACATCGGAGCTACCTGCGAACTCCGGAGGGTGTGCTTTCTGAAAAGCATCTCGAACACGTTCCCAAGCAGACGGGAATGCATGTGCCTGAACTGGCACGGCTACTGGCGCCTGGGGTAGTGCCTGCTGTACAACGGCGAGAGCGGCATTTACCGCTTGGGCTACAATGGCTGCAACCTCGGAGGCATTCATGGTGCCCTGTACTGGTGCTGGCTGTGGCTCGCGCTGTGCATCCCTAGGAACCCGTGGTGCACGTCGTGGAGGCATCTGAAATAAGAGTAAAGTCTATAAGTTCCCAGTTATAAACTTAAAATAGCTGAAGAGCGAAGCATACATAAAGGAATACAACAGTCCTAAAATATAGGGCTCTACATCAAAGAAAGCTCAGCGGAAACATAATAAGTCGTACAGATCCTAAAGGACACTAGAACTTGATGCTCTGATACCACCTGTGACACCCCGACTAATTAAATATCGGGTAGCTACTCCTTTATTAAATTAATACAAAATGCCAAGTTGGTTCAGTTAATAGCATCACTGTCGAAAACATTTTAATAATTACTAACCACCTAGTATTTAAAAAGTGAGTTGCCAAATTTTTATGTTAACTCTGATTAACATGCAATAAGTGAAATATAAACGATAACATAACCATTCACAATAAAGTCCAACTATAGTAATCATCAAATAATAATACGTCTGGAGGAAATACTCCTCACAAGAATCCAAATACGGAACTGAAATAAGAACAATAGCATGTATCCTGAATTAATTACAAACCAAAGTCTGAATAACTGAAATGTAAAGTGTCTCTAAAAGAAATGGGCGACATGCCCTACAAATGACGAAACTGAATAGGGAATTAAGACAGGAAAATGAGGCGTCTAATATCAAGGCCTTGTAACTTTCATAACAGCTACAACTCGTCACCTGTGGAAATCCTATGCATGGTGTCCTTGTGGCTGGGCACCTAAAAAGGTTTTTACAAAAAAATAGATTTGAAAGCAAACGGATCAGAGCCCGAAAGTGGAGAGTATTTTAAAAACAACAATTGCTTTAAATACATTAAACAATGAATGGAAAACACATGTTAGGACGCGCTCTCACCTGAAATACTCACCTCTCGTCTAACTGTGCACTCCTAACGTTCCCGTACCCATTCATGTGTTTCTCATATCTATCTGGTTCAAAAGAGTTTCTGACATATCTACTCGGTTCACGTTTTTATTTCCAACCTTAACAATTAAATAGAGATTTCTACTTTAATTCTCGGATTCTCAATTATTAACAAAACTAATTATTTGTATATATCCCCTTTCTATCTTTTCATAACGTTACTACAATTATACTCGCGGTTAAACATAGCAATTCCTTTTCATTTAACCGTATATTATTCACATCATAAATATACAATACAATCACCCCGAGGCTAAGCTGCGGTGTACACATACTCTGCTATCCATCCCGGTACATCACGTACATAAGGATTACAAATTCCGAATCTCTCAGGAATTGTTAGAATAAGCACATCACACAAAAATGGAGGCGAACATAATTCAACATATCCATGGGTCACGTACATACCTACGCTACATAGTCAGCTGACTTATTAACTCACAAATAAGTCATTCTAGTATTATGTTCTTAGGGTACCAATCTAAATTCGGGCACACAAAGATTAGATGGCCCTAAGCGAACGTAAACCTCCCGTGATAGCAAGTAAGGTAGGTATGTCATACACATAAGTCATATACTAAGCATTCACACGTCTTAGATATCTTAATATTAATAAAGGTATATCCTACATCCCTATACCATTATTCTAATTTTATGCATTTTTAAGTCTTCCGATAATATATAATGTAGACTGTCGACGCATCTCACGTCATAGCTTCTTGTACTTAAAACCTATCTCAAAGGGATTACTAAGTCTCCTATTATTCTCACATATAACATCATTATTCTTAAGGTCCTTACTTCTGCCCCAAACCTCATTTCATCAAATTATTCAAATTTACTCTTTTAACCCTAATATTATCTCACTCATCGAATTTCATTAGATTTTACAATAATTCCTCAAATTGAATTCTAATTAAGGTCCAAATTTTATAACCATACCTACTGGTCTTCCTTAAGTCTAAGGATATTCATTAAGTCTCCAATGATAATTTTCTAAGGGTTAACATCATTAAAATATAACTAGGAAAATTTTACTCATTCTGGGAAGGTCGATCGATCGACCTTGAACATCGATCGATCGATGGTGGTCGATCGATCGACTGATGAATGTCGATCGATCGATCGCACCACGTAGGCTACGGACTGCTTCGTTATGCAGTCCTCAAATCGTCCCAAAACTCCATTATAATGCATGAAACTCTAATTTAACGTTATAATATCATCATACAACCATCCTACAACATTGTTAACGTTCTAAAACCAATAAATCATAAACCAAGGGCTTTATTTGGATCAAAACTTCATCAAGAACCCTAGTTTTCTATTTCTTTCAAGAACAATAATAAATATCTTCTTAAATCCGTTTTTAGATCATTAAGGGTTATAATTTGAATTCATAATTCGTCCAGAATATGTCTACATGCAATTCCTAACATGGTTCATAGTTTTAATCCTCAAATTCATGGGTCTATATCAATCTTCCAAGACAAAATTCGATAATTACCTAAACATGGAAGAACACATTCATGGAATTAATTGTAACTAAATCACTTGCCTTATGTTCTTCAGATTTATTGTTGGTTGGAGATGGTTGAATTCCTCTCTCTCTCTTTGCAGAATTCTCCTCTCTCTCTCTTACAATTTCTTCTCCAAAGATGACAATGGAGGTGGGGGGTTGGTTTTTGGCAAGTTAGAAATATTTTCTTAACTTCTCCCGTAGCCCACTACTTAGATTGGGGTTGAAAATGGGTTAGTGGGTTTAATGATAAGTTATAATTAAAGTCTGATTTTCGTGGGTTTTAATTACCAAATTTCCGAAATTACCAAACTACCCTTTTGGGTTGCCGGTTTGGCCTAAAAATGCCCCAGGACCCAAACTAAACCCCCGGCTAGTGTTTTCTGACTATTTCGACCCTTCCGGACACGTTGGCGCACTCAAAATGACCATACGGTTAATAAAAATAAAATTCACTTTTTAATTAAATTAAATATTTTTCCTGACGCGACTGTCACACGCGTCCCAACAAAATTTCCAAATTGCCGTATTTCTATCTCGCGACAATTTTAATATTCTCAATATTCATATATTGGCATATATACACATTATAATCAAATACCAACTCACATCTCGTTAGTATTTTATCCAGATTAATTCTCAATTAATTCACATTTAATTCAATTAATTCCATAAATAAATATCGATAAAAATGCGGGGTATTACACCCAAAGGCTATAAATACATTATAATACCCTATCGTCAAGGTAAGCGAACATAATCGAGATCAAGCTAAGATACCCAGTAATACAAACCAGTGGACGTAGGCCATTTTCTTAAGGCTGAACCACTTTAAAAATTTGTTGTCTTATTTCTTTACTTATTTTTATCTTTGATTAATTAATTAGATCAAATCTAATTTTTTACATCAACAGATTGACGTCGTCTATGGGAAATGACTATGCAGAGCGTTTTTCACCAAAAACTCATCATAAATAGCTGAAATCCCAGAATCTAGCAATAGGAATAACGAAGGGAATACTCCTAATCCTTCTGGCCCTCCAAATGCAAACGATATAACAGGAATTTTGACAAGCTTAGCTAAGGGACAAGAGGCTATGCAGGAAATTATGCGATGGTTCATCCAGACTGTTCAAAATGGAGCATCTGCCCATACAGGCAAAAAAAAGCGTCCAAAGAAGCATGCATCCGCCATCTTCATGACAACCACGATCTATGTCATGATCCAGACATACTGAATTCAATTATTCTGAGAATTCAAGTGATCCATCATATCGCCCCGGTGTAACTTCCCCTACAAGAATTTTAGATTCTCAAGAAAACATCACTTTAACTCCAGAGATACCAAATGCTTTGGAAAGGTTAAGCAAAGCCTCTCACTTCGATCGTTTGGGACCCAGGAGGAATAAAAATCCTTATCGGTATGCGTCAAGAAATTCTCAATGACCAACTGATTTAAGGGAAGGTTCAGCCCAATCACATCCAAATCCAAGACCTGCAGCTCGAAAAAGAGATCCTAAGAGGAAAATTATGCGCGATCTGTTGCCCGGGCAAATACTCATAAATAAGGGGCTAGAAATGATGCATGGAAATGATCTATTCAGAGGTTGTAAGACAGGTTATGAGAGATGGCTAAGGCCAAGAACCCTCTCCAAATAACCTTTATTAAAGGATTTCCATTTATACAAGCAATTGTGGATTTTTCCACACCAGCAAAGTTCCAGGATCTTGTGGTCACACTGAAGTACGATGGAAAAATTGATCCTATTCTTCACATAGAGCAATACCAGGCCGTAACATATATTTATGCGGTCCCAGATGAAATGAGCTATAGGTCGTTCTCATGAACCATTACTGGATCTGCTCAGATATGGTACATCAGCCTTCCTCGGGGGCAGATTGCAACCTTCCACCAACTGGCAGAGCTCTTTGTAGGAAATTTTTATTTTGGTATAAAGCCAATTAAAAGGGTAGCATATTTTTTAAGTGTTAGGCATAAAGCAGGTGAAAGTACTAGCGATTACATCACTAGTTTCAACAACGAGAAACTGGAGGTCATAGACTATGAGGAGAAGACAGCCATGACAACTCTCTTGAGTGGTCTTTTGCCAGACAAGTTGTATTACACCTTAGCCGAGGATCATCCCAAATCCATGGCTGAATTGATGGCAAAAGTAGCCAAAATTATGAATGTCGCAGAGGCTATTACTGCGAAGAAGAATGCTGAGGCAAAGGTGGAAGCTAAAACTGAAGGCAAGTCGGAGAAGAAAGATCACAAGAATAACTGTGGGAGCAAGCAGTCGAAAGGCAAAGAAACGCTGGATCATTTAAGGAAGTATACAAATTATACTCCCTTAAAGTGGATATAAACCACATTCTGGAGGAAATAAAAAATAGCGAGGAACTGAATTGGCCAGAAAAACTAAGGACATCTTCCGAAATGAGGGATAAATCCAAGTATTGTGAGTTCCATAAAGATCTTGACCATGCAACCATGCAGTGTGTAGTTATCCAGAACAAGATAGAGGCACTCATTAGACGAGAAAAGTTAAATAAGTTTGTTGGTCGTCATAATGGTGGGAAGAACAATAACAGATCTCGGTAGAGATCTAAATCTCCTTGTCGACTAAGAAAATATAAGAAAAGGGACTATGAAGATGACCCTGAAGATGATCCTGATCTCCCAAAAAAGCCAAGATAACCTGAGCGCGAGGTATTTTCGATTCGTTTATATTCGTTTGATTGTAACATGATTAAAGGTGGAGACATAGAAGGGGGTGATCATACCGCTGAAAGGAAAGCTTATCTCAATCAGGCTCAAGCTTGTTCCTATATATAACAAATAAATCTAGCAGAAGAAGATCGACTGAGGAAAGTTAATAAAGATAAGCTGGTCATTGGCTTTTCTAAAAATGATTTGGAAGAAGTTTTGTATCCTCATGATGATCACCTGGTGATCAAAATAAGAATTAAGGATATAATCATTTTGAGAGTGTTGGTGGATAATAGTAGCTCGACATACATCATGTTTCAACCTTGTTTCGATAGTTTAAACTTGAAACTTGGTCAGTTGGAACGGTATCACAAGCCCCTCATTGGATTTTCTGGAGAAAAAGTTTTTCCACTTGGAACGATCAAGATAGACAAGTTGATTGGTACCTGGCCAGTTAGTAGAACAGAGAAGGTGCGCTTCTTTGTGATGGATAAGAATGTCAAGTCAGCCTATAATATAATTATGGGAAGAGTAGGCCTGAAAAAGTTTAAAGCAGTTCCATCATAGTGCATCAGTGTTTAAAGTTCCCGACCAACTTTGGGGTTGGAGTTGTAAAGGGAGATCAAAAAGTAGCTCAGAAATGCTACTACCCATCTACCGAGCAAGAGGAATTGGAGGATGCTAGGAAGAAAACAACCACTTATCAAGTGGATGAATCTGATGAGGCTGAGATTTAAACCTTAGACCCAAGAGATGAAACGGACCTTGTTAAAGGCCAACTCATGGAGGCAACAAAAAGTATTATTCTGGATGACGAGCAGCCAGAAAGAACAACTCAGATCGGTTCTTCACCTGATTTAGTACTGAAGCAAGAGCTGGTAACATTTTTGAAGCAAAGAAAATAGGTATTTGCACGGAGTCACGAGGATATGCCAGGGATAGACCCAAATTTCTTATGCCACGAGCTCAATGTCGTAATACCCCGTATTTTTATGTTATATTAATTTGGGGATTTATTAAATTTAATGTGAATTAATTATTTAATAAAAATTCGGAAATTAATTATGTTATAATTATTAACGTGATGAGAGTCAGTAATTATGGGAAAATTTGTTGAATATTACTAATGAGCAAAGTAATATATAATAGTGGCCATATTAAATGTCACGAGTGAATAAAATGACAATTTTAGAAATTCGAGTCGGGACGCGCCCGTGTCGCGTCGGGACTAAATATTGATAAATAAAAGTAAATACTTTATAAATTGTTTGTATGGTCGTTTTGAGTGCGCCAACGCGTCCGGAAGGGTCGAGATAGTCAGAAAAGTATACCCGGGAGTTTAATTTGGGTCTCGGGGTGTTTTTAGGCCTAATTAGTACCCCGGGAGGGCATTTTAGTCATTTTGTATTTTTGGGTAATTAAACCCACGAAAATTAAAGGGGTTATATCAGACGTTTATGTTATCTCCTAGGGTTAGATAACTCAAAACACTAGAACGACCATTGGAGAGGAGAGGAGAGAGCTCTCAAGGCATTCCAAGGCTCAAAACTCACCCGTTTGCACCGCCGCCACCGCCAACGCGTAGATCGCAAGACGGGGAACGGAACCACACCAAATTCAACACCAAACCAGATTTCTGAAAATCCCAGGCAAGTGTTTATCTTGCTTATTTCGTTGATGCATCATCCATATTAGTTTAGGAGTTATTAGGATGAGATTTATGGAAGAAAAACCCAATTTGAGATGGGAAATTTCCATGTAGTGATGATTTATATGATATTCTGGAAACCCTTTGTCATGTAAAGGATTAAGAGTTTGATTAAGAAAAGAGTTCTAATCAGATACAAACACTAAAAAAAAATTATTTCGGACGATCGCACCGTTGGAATTAGATAAAAATTTTCAGAGAATTAGCTGAAGACGAGAGGAAGCTACAGAAAAAAATTCAGCTCGATCGGACCATTCAATATTATTAAATATATTTTTTGCTATAGAGTTTTATGTTTCGAGGAATCTTCTAGAAAATAAAAATTCAATTAAAACTCCATTTTAATTCCGATTTCGAAACCGTTTGAAATTCTCATCTTTTAAAAAAATAAAATTTAAAATTCTTTAATGTAAGGTGAAATCTATATTTTTGGGATATTTTGCATAAGGGACAATGTAAGTATATATTAAAGGGGAGAGACACGTAAGAGAGAGTTACGTTGGAACATAAATGGATATCTACTGAATTGTACATTTGGAAGAATAGAGTCCATGAGGGTTACGTAGTAAGTTGGAAAAACCCTTCGAATTAAAGTTAGAAACGAACCATTATACTAGATAAATAATAATGGGAAAATAAAGATAAATGTTGTGAATTTGGGTTATTGGATAAACCTAAATTGATATAATAAAAGTGGTATATTTATATGATTGTGTATGCATATATTATATACTTGTGAAAATCATGCCCGCGCTACTTGCTATCCCTGAGGTTTCCGCGCTGGGACGATCTTATCTCGTGTGCCTTATGGGGGATATTGACTCGTACCCTAGAAGATAGAAATCCTAGGTACAGGTTATCGAATCGGTAGTCACGGTCCTAAGAGACGTGAGGGTATGTACTGACCTCTTGGACTTGGAAACTATGCTTCGCCTTAATATTGTTTGTGTATGTATTTATACAGTTCGAGAGTGATTCCGAACTTGTGTTCCCGTTAGTATGATTGATACGGGGATTGGATAGCAGAGTATGCCCGCACCATAAAATTTTATGTGGGTGCTGTTAGAATATATATATTATACGAGTATTTAATATATATATGAACTTCTGAAATATAGGAAACTGCCTACTATGTTATGGTAAGTAAGACATGTATAATGACTCAAATTGGAAATACTTGTTTTGAAAAGTATAATATGATATTGAAAAACTTTATGAATCAATAAAGTTAAAATGAGCGTTTTGTACTAAATGAAATTATCCTTTTTAAACCATGATGTTGTTAAATCTTAAATTTTGAGAGTCACCTAAGATAAGTTAAATCCTTGGGGAAGGATAGTGTGATATATGATGAGATAAACCATTGGGAAGGTTAGTGAGATAGGAGTGCACATTAGAAGGGAGGCGAGAATTTCTCAAGAGAGTGTCGCACTAATATGTTGTTGCATTAGCCTGTATCAATTTAAATACTTGCTAAACGAATTTTTAAATCATATACACTATCGGGCTCTGACCCGTTTCTATTCCTCTTTCTCTCTTGTATATATATGTATATATTACAGGTGCCCAGCCACAGGGGCGTCTTGCTTAGGATCCCTTTGAAGGAACGTGCTGCAGCTTAGGTGGGAGTTGCAGGCCACTTGCTTAGACGATTTCATTTACTTGATTCCACTTCTATCATTCTCCTTATTGGGCATGTGTCGCCCTTTTCACTATTTATCTGTTTTATTGGGACATTTGTATTTCAGTTATTTCTTGTACTTTTACTTTGGGATTTATTCAGCATGTATGTTTTACTTTAAGTTTTAAATGCTAGGGTTTAGTTGTTGAATGTTTAAATTAATTGGATTATATGTTCCAGGATTATTGTGGTGTGATTCTTTAAATATTGAATTGTTGTAGATAATTAAATCTTTATTTTCAAAATCAAATTTGGAAAGTAATGTTAAAAAAATGGTTTTGACACTTAGCTTAATTAAATAGGGTGTTAAATTTGGAAAAGTTATTTTTACGACAGTGATGCTAAGAATGAACCAACTGTTCACCTTGATTTTAATTTAATAAAGGAGTGATCCCCGGTATTTAATTAGGCGGGATGTCACAAATGTCAACAAGGAGATCAAACTAGTGAAGCAAATGAGAAGAGTCTTTAGTCCGGAGAAGAACCTAGCTATTCAAGAAGAAGTGGAAAAGCTGCAAAAAGCTTCTTTCATCGAAGATGTGAAATATCCAGATTGGTTGGCTAATGTTGTGATGGTAAAAAAGAAGAATAAAAAGTGAAGAATGTGTGTGGACTTCACAAATTTGAATAAATATTGCCCGAAAGATCATTCTCCTCTGCCCAGAATAGATCATCTAGTGGACGCAACTTCAGGGCATGAGCTGATAAGCTTCATAGATGCCTATTCTGGATACAATCAAATTAAAATGAAGCCAGAAGACAGGGAAAGTATCTCTTTCATTACTCCCCGAGGAACATATTGTTACAATGTTATGCCTTTTGGTCTTAAAAATGCAGGTGCTACATATCAATGACTGGCAAATAAGGTATTTGCAGAGCAAATTAGCAAAAATGTGGAAGTATATGTCGATGATTTATTGACTAAAAGTAAGAAAGCTGTCGACCATTTGATAAACTCAAGAGGTACCAGATGAAGTTGAACCCGACCAAGTGCATTTTTGGCGTACAAGAAGGCATATTCCTCGAATACACTGTGAATCATAGAGGTATTGAAGCAAACCCTGACAAGATAAAAGCCTTGCTGGAGTTATAATCTCCAACCACCAAGAAGGATGTGTAGAGCCTTACGGGGCGTGTTGTAGCTTTCAATAGATTTGTCTCCCGACCAACTGACAGATGTATTCCATTCTTCAAGGTGCTGAGAAAGACCTTTCAGTGGAACAACGAATGTGAGTAGGCATTCTTGGAGTTGAAGAAATACTTGGGGACACCTTATTTATTGACCAAATCAGTAGCGGGAGAAAAACTATATTTGTACTTAGCTGTCTCAGAAAACGCAGTTAATTCAACCTTGATAAGGATAGAAAATGGAGTGCAAAAGCCGGTTTACTACACCAGCAAAGCATTCAGGGGAGCAAAAATCAGGTATCCTGAACTTGAGAAATTGGCATTGGCGTTGATTGAAGCAAGCAGGAGAATGAAACCTTATTTTCAAGCCCATACAATAGTGGTATACACTGACATGCCACTTAGGCAGGCTTTACACAAGCCAGAAAACTCTAGAAGATTAATGTATTGGGCAATGGAGTTAGGAGAATATGACATTATCTAAGAGCCAAGGTCCTCTCTCAAAGGACAGGCAGTGGTAAATTTTATCACTGAGTTTACGTACCCAAATGTCTTCGATCAACAAGGGGCCAATGCAGAGCAACTCAAGGATGCTAAAGGATCTACTAAGAATACCCTCGATCAACTCCCAACAGCAGAATTTACAGAAGGGTTGGCAACCAATCAACCAGAATCTTCTGGTAAAGTACAAGAGTTCAAAAAGAAGTATAAAGAGAGGAAGGACACGATATTCCACTAAAGAATTCTGTCAGACCAAGGGTTTGATGATAATATTCCTATATGGAATTTATATGTCGATGGTTATTCGTGTGCAACAGGCTGTGGAGCTGCAATTATTCTCAACAGTCCAGATGGGATATATATTGAATATGCTCTGCGTTTCCAATTCTAAGCTTCCAATAATGAAGCTGAGTATGAAGCCGTGATTGTGGGCCCTAACTTAGTTAAATCATCTAATGCAAAACAAGTTGTGGTATTCAGTGATTCGCAATTAATGGTGAATCGGATGCTAAGTCTTTATGCAACAAAAGGGGAGTTCATATCAAGGTACTTAGAGAAAGTTTTGGAGATTGTAGCAAATTTGGCAGTTGTTCAGGTGGGTAGAATACCTAGATTGGAGAATGCAAGAGTAGAGACACTTGCTCGATTAGCCTCAGTTACTCTCAAAGAGCTACGAAGAACAATCCCCATTGTGCTACTTGCTAGTAGAAGTATTGATGAAGACCTGGTGATGACTTTTATAGCCTTGGTTATGGGACTATCTTGGATGGATCCCATCAGGGATTATATTAAAAAAAGGCATTTTACCAGTCGACCTTCTTACAGCCAAGAGGCTGAAGTACAAGGCTGCCAGATATTTTTTGAATAATGGAGTTCCGTACAGGAGAGGTTTGGTAGCTAGTTTGCAGAGGTGTGTTCACCCAGCAGAAGTTAAAGACCTAATAGAGGAAATTCAAGAGGGATCTTGTGGTGCTCGTGTAGCAGGAAGAACTCTACTACAGAGAATGAATACGCAAGGATATTACTGGCCAACAATGCGCGCTAATTGTACGACTTATGCCAAAAAATATGACAAGTATCAGAGATTTTCTACTATACGAAGAACTCCTCAAGTATTACTAACACCAATTACTTCACCTTGGCCATTTACCATGTGGGGAATATACTTAGTTGGGCCTCTGCCGACTACAAGAGGATAATTCAAATATTTGGTGGTAGGTGTTGATTACTTCACAAAGTGGGTGGAAGTTGAACCTCTCATTTATATGGCATATGAAAGGGTTTATTAATTTATTTGGAAGAACATCGTTTGTCGATATGGTCTGATCCATGCCTTTATCACCAATCACAGTACCCAGTTTGATAATCATGAGTTTGCAGCGTACTGTCTACAGTCCAACATTCAAAAAGTCCATTCTGCTCCAGGTTATCCTTAAAGTAACAGACAGACAGAGGTGATGAACAAAACTCTACTGAATGGGTTAAATAAGAGATTAGATGATGCACAGGGGAATTGGATTAACGAGTTACAATCAGTGTTATAAGCTTATCGGACAACTCCCCGAACAGCAACTGGAGAAACCCCTTACATGTTGGCTTTTGGGAGTGAAGCATTGATACCTGATGAAGTAGGATTACCTACTTATAGGGTGCTCAATTTCAATTCTCCGGTGAGTGATTTAATGAGACGCTTGGATTTGGACAGGCTCGAAGAAGTCAGAGAAGATGCAACGATCTGAAATGCAGCCTATAAGCAAAGGACTACTATGTTCTACAATAAAAGGGTAAAGAAATGCGATCTAAAGGAAGGTGATTACGTGCTCAAGAAGGTAATTTAAAAGCACAGTGTGACACCCCGCCTAATTAAATGCCGGGTGATCACTCCTTTATTAAATTAAAAATCAAGGTGAACAGTTGGTTCATTCTTAGCATCACTGTCGTAAAAATAAACTTTTCCAAATTAACACCCTAATTAATTAAGCTAAGTGTCAAAACCATATTTTAACCTTTCTAACCAAATTGTATTTTTAAAGAAAAACTTATTTATTTAATTAGTAACAACATTTTCAATAAGTAAGAATCATACAACAATTATCCTGGAACATAATCCAATTACTTTAAACATTCAACATCCAGAATCCCAACATTTAAAACTAAATGTAAAACATACATGCTGAATAAATCCCAAAGTAACAGTACTAGAAAGAACTGAAATACAAATGTCCCAACAGAACAGATAAATAGTGGAAAGGGCGACACATGCCCCAATAACAGAGAATCATAGGAGTGGAATCAAGTAAATGAAATCGTCTAAGCAAGTGGCCTGCAACTCCCACCTAAGCTGCAGTACGTTCCTTCCAAGGGATCCTAAGCAAGACGCCCCTGTGGCTGGGCACCTGTAGTACATACATATATATACAAGAGAGAGAGAGAGAGAGAAATGGGTCAGAGCCCGATAGTGTATATGATTTAAAAATTGTTTAGCAAGTATTTAAATTGATACAGGCTAATGCAACAACATATTAGTGCGACACTCTCTTGAGAAATTTTCACCTCTCTTCTAATGTGCACGCCTATCGCACTAACCTTCCCAGTGGTCCAACTCATCATATATCACGCTATCCTTTCCCAATGATTGACTCATCTTAGGTTATTCGCAGGATTCAAAATTTAACGATTCAATTGTTTGAAAAGAATATTTCAATTAGTGACAAAAGTTCTCAATTTTAACTTTAATAATCAATAAAGTTTTCCCAGTGTCATATTATACTTTCCCAAAATAAGTATTTATAATTTGAGTCATCAACCATGTCCTACATATCAAAACACAGTAGGCAATTCCAGATTTCAGAATTTCATATATATATTAACTACTCGAAAAATATATATATATATATATCATAACAGCACCCCAAATAAAAACTATGGTGCGGGCATACTCAACTATCCAAACCCCATATCACTCATATTAAGGGGAATACAAATTCGGAATCACTTTCGAATTGTATTAACACATACTCAAACAATATTGAGGCGAAGCATAGATTCCAAGTCTCTAAGAGGATGGCATATGTTTGCGTCTCTAAGGACTGTCTAAACTATCACTGCGATAGCCTGTACCAAGGATATCTATACACAAACAAGATGAGGCGAAGCTTAGATTCCAAGTCTCTAATAGGATGGCACGTGCCTGCGTCTCTTAGGACCGTCTGAACTATCACATCGATAGCCTGTACCATGGATATCTATCTTCTAGGGTACAAGTCAATATCCCCCATAAAGGTCCCATCGAGATAAGACTGTCCCGGCACGGAAAACCTCAGGGATAGCAAGTAGTGTGGGCACGATTTTCACACATAGATAGTATATGCATACACAATCATATAACTATACTAATATTACCATATCAATAATGGGTATATTCTCAAATCCCATAGTTACGACTTTTATTTATCATTATTTAGTTATCACGTATAACCGTTCACATCTTACTTTAATTTTTGAGGAACCTTTCCACTTACTACATAACGCTCATGGATTCTATCCTCCCAAGTATAAAATTCAGTAGGTATACACCTTTGTCCCAAAGTAACTCTCTTACGGGTCTCTTTCTTTAAATCATAAATTCATCGACCCTTATGTAATTATCCCAAAATACAATCTTTGCCCGACATCAAGGGTCCCAAAATCTATTCACATGTCCTACTGGTCTTCCCTATCTCCCAAAACATTTTATTAAGGATGCCCAAGAATTATCTCACAATAAATTGAATTTAACTCATTTAAAAGGAAATAGGAGTCTTCCAGGAGGGGTCGATCGATCGAGGTCTGGGGCTCGATCGATCGAACCTTCGATCGATCGAAGCTCTGGTCTCTATCGTTCGATCAAGCAGGTATTGCGATTTCTGCAGAATTGCAGTTACGGGTTCTAGCACATTTCTTCATCCAAATCCATATTTTTCAATCCCAAACGTCTCAAAAATTGTACTACCAACATTAAATCATCCTACTAGGTATTTCCAACGTGAAGCATGAGGAATTCTATCATTATATATGGATTTACCAACCAAAAATTATTATAATTATCAAGAACCCTAGAATTCTCTTAAACATGGTTCTAACAAGTATTTCCAGAAATTTCCTTCTTGTAAACATCATACTTTCGTGGGTAATTCCTCTACATGGCAAGGGTTTCGAGAATTATCAATTTATTCATCACTATATGCAATTTCCTAACTCATATCTTAGGTTTCTTCCATAAAAACTCATTCTAATTACTCCTACACTAATATGAAAGATGCACCAACGAAATAAGCAAGATAAACACTTGCCTGAGAATTTTGGTGTTCTGATTTGCAGATGATTTTGGTGTGGTTGCGTAGCCCGTCGCGTGATCTACGCATTGGTGGTGGTGGCGGTGCAAACGGATGGATTTTGGGCCTTGAATTTGCCTTGAGAGCTCTCTCCTTCCTCTCCTATGGCCGTTCTTGTGTTTGTGTTTTCTAACCCTAGCTGACTAACCTAAATGGCTGATATAGGTTACTGATTTTCGTGGGTTTAATTACCCATAATTGCGAAATGTCCAAAACGCCCTCCCGGGGTACCACTTAGGCCTGAAAACTCCCCGAGACCCAAACTAAACCCCCGGGTACACTTTTCTGACTATCTCGACCCTTCCGGACGCGTTGGCGCACTCAAAACGACCATACGAACGACTTATAAAATATTCACTTTTATTTATCAAAGTTTAGTCCCGACGCGACACGGGCGCGTCCCGACTCAAATTTCCAAAATTATCATTTTATTCACTCGTGACATTCAATATAACCAATATTACATATTACTTTACTCATTAGTAATATTCAACAAATTTCCGATAATTACTAACTCTCGTCACGTTAATAATTATAACATAATTAATTTTCGGATTTTTATTAAATGATTAACTCACATTAAATTTAATAAATCCCCAAATTAATATAGCATAAAAATACGGGGTATTACATACTTCCCCCCTACTAACGGAATTTCATCCCGAAATTCGGAAAACAAGGCATACCTGGTAAGAACAAATCTGGATATCTCTCGCGCATATCGGCCTTGCGCTCCCAAGTGGATTCCTGCATATTATGATGCTCCCACTGGACTCGCACAAGTGGAACTATCTTCGACCTCAATCTCCTCTCACTATAGTCTAAGATAGCCACCGGTCTCTCCTCATAAGAGCTGTCAGGCTGTAAGTCTATCTCATCTATCGCGATGTGAGTATGGGCCATATCATCCCGAAGATACCGTCTCAGCGACGAGATGTGTAATACATCGGGAATGCGATGTAAATGCTCTGGTAGTCCCAATCTGTATGCTACCGGCTGTAATAGCACGTATTTTTGGTGATATTTATTTATGGGATTAATTGAATTAAATGTGTATTAATTGGAAATTAATCCGGATTAAAATACTAACGAGATGCGAGTTGGTATTTGATTATAATGTGTATATATGATTATATATGGATATGGAAATTATGAAATTTGTCGTGAGATTGATATACGACAATTTGGAAATTTGTTGAGACGCGTGTGATAGTCGCGTCAGGAATATTATTATTTAATTAAAAAGTGAATTTTATTTCTATTAACCGTATGGTCGTTTTGAGTGCGACAACGCGTCCGGAAGGGTCGAAATAGTCAAAAAACACTAGCCGGGGGTTTAGTTTGGGTCCCGGGGCATTTTTAGGCCATACCGGCAACGTATAAGGGTAGTTTGGTAATTTTGGATTTTTGGGAATTAAAACCCACGAAAATTAGGAATTAATATCTGATTTGGCAATTACCCACTAAACCCACTATTAACCTAAGGGGCTACGGAGGTTATTGAAATTAGTTCCAAAAGAGTTCCTAAGGCAAACCCTAGCCACCATTGTCACTTTGGAGAATAAGGCTTGTAGAGAGAGAGAAGAGAGGAGAATTCTGCAGAGAGAGAGAGAGAGAACACTTCAGCAATTCGACATCAAAATCAGAGATACACATAAGGCAAGTGGTTTAATTTCGTTTATTACAAAGAATGTTTCTTCCATGCGTAGGAAATTGACAAAATTTGTATTGTTCTTGGGAGTTTGATAAAAACCCATTAATTGGAATTAGAACTTTATATTTTGATGAAAGGATTGCATGTAGAATTGTGTTAGGAGGATTAATCTGATGTAAATACACCTTGTTCATAACAAAAACGGATTTAATTATTCCCATTGGTGATTTTAAAATTTTAGGGTTCATGTTCATGTGATTTGGGGATAAATGGAGGGATTTGATGATTCAATGATGTTTATGAAGAATTGGCTCTATAAATACGTTAGTATATGACCTAAGTATGTTTAGGAATGATTAGAACCCATGAACGATTATTGGATTGATGTTTAGATGAGTTTGGAGAAGAAGAAAAGTTGGAAAAATGATATAGGGAAAATCTGGGCTCGAATCTGGTCACTCGTTAGAAGACCTGACCAGGTCGTTCGAACGAGCTTCTAACGAGTTGACAGCTTGACTTCTAACGAGAGGGATGTTCGTTTGAAGATTTCGTTCGAACGAGATCTCGTTAGAAGGACCACTTCGTTCGAACGAACTCTCGTTCGAACAGCCTCGTTTGAACGAGACTTCTAACGAGCTGACAGTTTGGGCTTTTTTGTCTGTTTTGATCCCGAGTGTCCCGTAACCTTGCTTATATGTAGAGATAACATTTCCTTGTGGATTAATTGATATATTTGGGATATTTGGGATATAATGAGGAGTAAAACCTAGAAGTGTAGTTTGGACCTAAGGGAAATTATGAATTAGGACGTGAGTGTATATTACGATGCGAGAACTATTGACGGCCCAAATAATTATATTAACCGGGAATATATAAATTGTGTAGCAATATATGTCGGTACAAGAATGAGATATGTACTACAAATAAATTATGGTGACTACTAAGATGTGTGCATGATTAGTATATGTATATGATTTTATGTGTATGACATACCTACCATACTTGTTATCACGGGAGGCTTACGTTCGCTTAGGGCCCTCTAATCCTTGTGTTGCCCGGATTTAGACTGGTACCTCGATGAACATAGGTCAGAGAAGGACTTATTGGGATGTTAATAAGTCTGCTGATCGTGGGAGCACAGGTATGTGCGTGACCCATGTGATGTGACTGTGTTCGCCTCCATTGTTTGTGATTGTTGTTATCTGAGAACGATTCCTGCGACATTCGGAATGCGTGATCCTTATGTACGTGATGTACCGGGATGGATAGCAGAGTATGTGTGCACCGCAGCTTAGTCTCGGGGTGCTTGTATTGTATATTTATGATGTGAATAATATACACTTAATAAACGGGAACTTTCATGTTGGTATTGTGAATATAGTTATGGTAATGTTTTGAGAAAACATAACGGGTTAATTGATAGTGAATTGTATTACTAATTGAGAATATGAGTTTAAGTAAAGCCCTATATTTAATTGATAACGCTAGAATGTAATATGGGAATCGAGTAGTAAGGGGTAGAACTTCTTACGGTTCGGTTAGATAGGTATGTTATTTAGATGGGTATGGTACGTTAGGAGTGCACATGTAGTCGAGAGGTGAGAATTTCACGTGAGTGCACGTCCTAACATGTATTTTGCATTTAATGTTTTAATGTTATTAAAGCACTTGTTGTTTTTAAAATGATTTCCACTTTCGGGCTCTGACCCATTTGCTTTCAAATCTATTTTTGTAAAAACCATTTTAGGTGCCCAGCCACAAGGACACCATGCTTAGGATCCTCATTCAGGTGACGAGCTGTAGCTGTTTGCGGAAGTTACAGGACTTTGCTTGTAGACGCTTCATCTATCTTGACTCTATATTCAGCATTTATCAGTTGTAGGGCATGTCGCCCATTCCTTTTAGAGACATTTCATTTATTTCAGTTATTGAGACTTCTGGCATGTAATTAATTCAGGATTCAGACTTGTCATATTATTTTTCAGTTGTGGGATTATGGTGAGGAGTTTTCCTCCGGACTTATTATGTTGTTGGTTATTCTATTGTTTCGTTATGGTGAATGTTGTTATTCGATCTTTATTCCTTTTATTGCATGTTAATCTGAGTTAACTTAAAATTTGGCAACTTACTTTTAAATACTAGGTGGTTAGTAATCATTAAAAATGTTTTCGACAGTGATGCTATTAACTGGACCAACTTGGCATTTTGTATTATTTTAATAAAGGAGTAGCTACCCGGTATTTAATTAGTCGGGGTGTCACAGGTGGTATCAGAGCATCAGGTTCTAGTGTCCTTTAGGATCTGTACGGCTTATTATGTTTCCGCTGAGCTTTCTTTGACGTAGAGCCCTATATTTTAGGACTCTTGTATTCTCTTGTATATGCTACGTTCTTCAGCTATTTTGAGTTTATAACTGCGAACTTATAGACTTTATTCTTGTTTCATAATACCTCCACGACGTGCACAACGGGTTCCCAGAGATGCAACGCCAGAACCACAGCCCACACTAGTTCAGGGCACGATGAATGCCGCCGAGGTTGCAGCCATTGTGGTCCAGGCAGTAAATGCCGCACTAGCCGTAGTTCAGCAGGCACTACCTCATGCGCCGATAGCCGCGCCAGTTCAGGCACATGCATTCCCGTCTGCTTGGGAACGTGTACGTGATGCTTTTCAGAAAGCACACCCTCCGGAGTTCGCAGGTAGCTCCGATGTTGTTATTTCTAGTCAGTGGAGGAAAGACATTCAGCGGCACTTGAGGATGTATGAGTGCACCGATGTCCAGAAGCAGATACTAGATACCTTTAAGCTAGTGGGGTCTGCACTGCAGTGGTGGGAGTCTATTACCACCGTGGAGGAGAGAGATACTCTCACTATCCAGGAGTTTTGGGTGCGGTTCGACCGCAAGTACTTTCAGTCAGCTGTTCACACGGAGATGAGGAGGAAGTTGATGAGCCTCAAGTAGGAGGGTAAGACTGTGGCCGAATATGAGGCCGGATTCACTAATCTTCTGAACATTGTTCCGGATGTGATACCGACGGAAGAGAAGAAGATACAGAAATTTACAGACGGGTTGACTTGGAGGATCCGTCAGCATTTGTTGGGGAACCTATCGTTGGCCACTTACTCTGATGTGGTTAACGCTGCATTGCTCCATTGCCAGGATCACCGCTTTCACATGGCTGAGGGCAAGCGATCGGGAGAGTCCAGCCATCAGGGCAGGACTGGAGGGAATGGTGCCAGTGGGGCACAATCTGTTCAAGGGCCGAGACAGGGCGACTAGGGTTCCCAGCAGGGGGATCATAAGAGGTTCAGGTTGGGAAATTTCAGGCACGGAAAGGGAGGTTTCCGACAGGGCCATCAGGGTCCGAACGGCCATCAGAACCAGTAGGATCAGAATGGTCAACAACAGTTTCAGCAGGGCCAGTGGAAGAACGGTAACGGCCACCAGGGCCGGGGGCAGCAGGGACATAGAGGGGGGAACTTCCCGGGGAAGTGTTTCATTTGTGGCAAGACTGGCCATAAATGCCAGGACTGCCCTGATAGGGGCAGGGGCCCGCAGCAGCAGCAGGGTGCTCGACATGAGCCACAGAGGCCACTTTTTCCACCTGCCCTCCCAGCTCCAGCCCAGGTGCCAGCATTACCAGCCATTCTAGCAGTTCCTGTGCAGCAGGGGAAGTTACAGTATAGACGTGTCTATAACGTCCACCAGGCAGCAGCTCCACAGGCACCACCCGCGATTGAGGGTATGTTTCCTATCCATGGTACTATGGGTCGGGTTTTGTTTGATACGGGGGCAACGCATTGTTTTGTAGTTACACATTTTGCGAAAGCCTTAGGGTTGTTAGCCACAGCAGAGAGCACAGTGACGTGTGTAGACTCACCATTGGGGAGTGGGTCACTTATTTTCTTTATATGCCGGGGAGTGGGGGTAGAGATTGGTAGTCTGGTATTACCTGCAGACATGTTGGTATTAGATATTCATGTGCACGATGTGATTATCGGTATGGATTGGCTCGCTGATTATAGAGCCATGATTGATTGCTTCGGTGAGAGCATTGTTTTTGCCATTCCGGGGCAAGAGATGTTTGTAGTGGCGATGCCTCGCCCAGAGGGAGGTTCGACCGCTCATTTGTACTACATAGAGGAGGATACCTCTAAGGAGGTTGCGATTCCTTTAGATTCGATCCCAGTTGTAAGGGAGTATTCTGATGTGTTTCAGGAGATACCAGGCCTACCCCCCAGTCGAGAGATAGACTTTGTCATAGACTTATTACCAGATACGAGACCTATAGCACGCGCACCGTACCGTATGGCTCCGGCAGAGATGCGAGAGCTACGAGATCAGATTGAGCAATTATTGGGTCAGGGGTTTATACGGAGGAGTACTTCGTCGTGGGGTGCCCCTGTGTTGTTCGTGAAGAAGAGAGATGGTTCACTGAGATTGTGTGTGGATTACCGAGAGTTGAATAAGGTCACGATACGGAATAAGTATCCGTTGCCTCGAATCGATGACTTATTCGACCAGTTGAGAGGAGCTTATTTCTTCTAAAAGATTGATTTGCGATCGGGATACCATCAGTTGCGTATCATGGAAGAGGATGTCTCAAAGACTGCGTTCTTAACGAGATATGGTTCTTACGAGTTTCGGGTTATGCCCTTTGGTTTGACCAATGCTCCAGCAGTGTTTATGGACTTGATGAATAGGGTGTTCAGAGAGTTCCTTGATCAGTTCGTCATTGTCTTCATTGATGATATTCTGGTTTACTCCCAGACAGAGGAGGAGCACGCCGAGCATTTGAGGCAAGTTTTGCAGACGCTACGTCAGAACGAGTTGTATGCAAAGTATGAGAAGTACGGGTTTTGGCTTAAGGAGGTCTAGTTTTTGGGACACATTATTTCCGACCGGGGGATATCTGTTGATCCGGGGAAGGTATCCGCGGTGAGGGAGTGGGGACAGCCCACGACACCGACGGAGATCCGTTGTTTCTTGGGACTAGCAGGATACTACAGGAGGTTTATTCGGGGATTTTCGAAGATAGCGGGTCCTTTGACACATCTGACTCGTAAGGGTGTGCCATTCATCTGGAGTGATGTCTGTCAGTTGGCATTTGATGAGTTGAAGGATAAGTTGACCTCAGCACCTGTGTTAGCATTGCCGAGACCGGGAGTTGAGTATCTAGTTTACACCGATGCGTCCTTGCAAGGACTTGGAGGTGAATTACAGCATGAGAGTCAGGCCATATCTTATGCTTCCCGTAAGCTTAAGCTTCATGAGAAGAATTACCCCACTCATGACTTGGAGTTGGCGGTAGTTGTATTTGCCCTTCGTATTTGGAGACATTACCTTTTGGGGGAGAAGTTTCGACTGTTCACGGACCACAAGTCCCTACAGTACCTATTCACGCAAAAAGAGTTGAATATGCGGCAACGAAGGTGGCTTGAGTTTGTGAAGGACTATCAGTTTGATATCCAGTATCACCCGGGGAAGGCTAACGTGGTAGCAGACGCGTTGAGCCGTAGGCCAGTAGATGAGGTGGCAGGGGTGTGGAAGGCCAAGTGGAAGGAGTTGGGACACCAGGATGCAGTGGCCCGATCATTCATGTCTGTGATGACTGTTACGCCGCAGATTGTCACGAAGGTGGTAAAGGCCCAGGCAAATGACTCGTTCTGTCAGGAGCAGATAGTTCGATTACTAGCAGAAGGAGCCGAGTCCTATACCGTTAGCTCAGACAGGGGATTACGCTTCAATGGGAGATTGGTAGTTCCGCAAGGGGATGAATTGCGGCACGAGGTGATGGCAGAGTCGCACGGCTCACGGTTCGCGGTACATCCAGGTGGGGACAAAATGTACCAAGACATGAGACGACAGTATTGGTGGAGCGGGATGAAGAGAGATATTGCCTTGTTTGTTTCAAAATGCGCCACTTGTCAGCTAGTAAAAGTGGATCATCAGAGACCGGCGGGACTTCTACAGCCGTTGGAGGTCCCGATGTGGATGTGGGAGAGCATCTCCATGAACTTTATCACGGGGTTGCCTACGTCACAGAGAGGTCACGACTCCATTTGGGTAATTGTGGACAGGTTGACCAAAGTCGCTCATTTTCTACCCCTAAGGACAGACTACACTACATGACAGTATGCCCAGCTCTTTATTGCAGAGATAGTGAGACTTCACGGTGTGCCCCTAAATATCGTGTCTGACCGAGACAAGATATTTGTTTCACGGTTTTGGGAGAGTTTTCAGGAGGCCATGGGCACGGAATTGCGGTTGAGTACGGCGTATCACCTGCAGACCGATGGGCAGACCGAGCGTACAAACCAGATGTTGGAGGACATGCTACGTATGTGCATCACTGATTTCGGGGGTGGATGGGAGCAGTATCTTCCACTGGTGGAGTTTTCTTACAATAACTCCTACCAGTTCACCATTGGCATGGCTCCATTTGAGGCGTTGTAGGGTAGACCTTGTCGTTCCCCAGCATGTTGGTTGGAGGTGGGGGACAACAAACTACTTGGGCCGGAAGTGATTCAGGATACTTCAGCGAGGATAGAATTGATTCGGAGTCGCATTCGGATAGCTCAGGATCGGCAGAAGAGCTATGCTGATGCGAAGAGGTTCTTCAGAGAGTTCCAAGTGGGGGACCAGGTTTTGCTCAGAGTATCTCCTATGAAGGGGATTATGCGTTTCGGGAAGAAAGGGAAGTTGGCACCGAGATATGTGGGACTATTTCCTATTATTGAGCGGATTGGACCGGTTGCGTATAGGCTTGGGTTACCGGAGCATTTGCATCGGATTCACGATGTGTTTCATATTTCCTCGCTAAGGAAATATCTTAGAGACGATTTGGCTCATTCTCACATTGCCTTGGAGGACATCGATCTCCAGCCTGATAGCTCCTACGAGGAGGGGCCGATTGCTATTTTGGACCGAAGTGAGCGAAAACTGCGGTAAAAGATAGTTCCGTTAGTGTGTGTTCAGTGGCGACATCATAATTTCGAGGAGTCCACATGGGAGCGTGAGGATGAGATGCACGAACGTTATCAAGAGTTTTTCTTACCAGGTACTTTCTAGTTCCGAATTTCGGGACGAAATTCTTTTATTAGGGGGGAAGTATGTAATACCCCGTATTTTTGGTGATATTTATTTATGGGATTAATTGAATTAAATGTGTATTAATTGGAAATTAATCCGGATTAAAATACTAACGAGATGCGAGTTGGTATTTGATTATAATGTGTATATATGATTATATATGGATATGGAAATTATGAAATTTGTCGTGAGATTGATATGCGACAATTTGAAAATTTTGTTGAGACGCGTGTGACAGTCGCGTCAGGAATATTATTATTTAATTAAAAAGTGAATTTTATTTCTATTAACCGTATGGTCGTTTTGAGTGCGACAACGCGTCCGGAAGGGTCGAAATAGTCAGAAAACACTAGCCGGGGGTTTAGTTTGGGTCCCGGAGCATTTTTAGGCCATACCGACAACGTATAAGGGTAGTTTGGTAATTTTGGATTTTTGGGAATTAAAACCCACGAAAATTAGGAATTAATATCTGATTTGGCAATTACCCACTAAACCCACTATTAACCTAAGGGGCTACGGAGGTTATTGAAATTAGTTCCAAAAAAGTTCCTAAGGCAAACCCTAGCCACCATTGTCACTTTGGTGAAGAAGGCTTGTAGAGAGAGAGAAGAGAGGAGAATTCTGCAGAGAGAGAGAGAGAACACTTCAGCAATTCGACATCAAAATCAGAGATACACATAAGGCAAGTTGTTTAATTTCGTTTATTACAAAGAATGTTTCTTCCATGCGTAGGAAATTGACAAAATTTGTATTGTTCTTGGGAGTTTGATAAAAACCCATTAATTGGAATTAGAACTTTATATTTTGATGAAAGGATTGCATGTAGAATTGTGTTAGGAGGATTAATCTGATGGAAATACACCTTGTTCATAACAAAAACGGATTTAATTATTCCCATTGGTGATTTTAAAATTTTAGGGTTCATGTTCATGTGATTTGGGGATAAATGGAGGGATTTGATGATTCAATGATGTTTAGGAAGAATTGGCTCTATAAATACGTTAGTATATGACCTAAGTATGTTTAGGAATGATTAGAACCCATGGACGATTGTTGGATTGATGTTTAGATGAGTTTGGAGAAGAAGAAAAGTTGGAAAAACGATATAGGGAAAATTTGGGCTCGAATCTGGCCACTCGTTAGAAGACCTGCCCAGGTCGTTCGAACGAGCTCGTTCGAATGAGCTTCTAACGAGTTGACAGTTTGACTTCTAACGAGAGGGATGTTCGTTCGATGACTTTCGTTCGAACGAGATCTCGTTAGAAGGCCCACTTCGTTCGAACGAACTCTCGTTCGAACAGCCTCATTCGAACGAGACTTCTAACGAGCTGACAGTTTGGGCTTTTTAGTCTGTTTTGATCCCGAGTGTCCCGTAACCTTGCTTATATGTAGAGATAACATTTCCTTGTGGATTAATTGATATATTTGGGATATGTGGGATATAATGAGGAGTAAAACCTAGAAGTGTAGTTTGAACCTAAGGGAAATTATGAATTAGGACGTGAGTGTATATTACGATGCGAGAACTATTGACGGCCTAAATAATGATATTAACCGGGAACATATAAATTGTGTAGCATTATATGTCGGTACGAGAATGTGATGTGCACTACAAATAAATTATGGTGACTACTAAGATGTGTGCATACTTAGTATATGTATATGATTTTATGTGTATGACATACCTACCATACTTGCTATCATGGGAGGTTTACGTTCGCTTAGGGACCTCTAATCCTTGCGTTGCCCGAATTTAGACTGGTACCTCGATGAACATAGGTCTGAGAAGGACTTAATGGGATGTTAATAAGTCTGCTGATCGTGGGAGCGCCGGTATGTGCGTGACCCATGTGATGTGACTGTGTTCGCCTCCATTGTTTGTGATTGTTGTTATCTGAGAACGATTCCTGCGACATTCGGAATGCGTGATCCTTATGTACGTGATGTACCGGAATGGATAGCAGAGTATGTGTGCACCGCAGCTTAGTCTCGGGGTACTTATATTGTATATTTATGACGTGAATAATATACACTTAATAAATGGGAACTTTCATGTTGGTATTGTGAATATAATCATGGTAATGTTTTGAGAAAACATAACGGGTTAATTGATAGTGAATTGTATTACTAATTCAGAATCTGAGTTTAAGTAAAGCCCTCTATTTAATTGATAACGCTAGAATGTAATATGGGAATCGAGTAGTAAGGGGTAGAACTTCTTACGGTTTGGTTATATAGGTATGTTATTTAGATGGGTATGGTACGTTAGGAGTGCACATGTAGTCGAGAGGTGAGAATTTCACGTGAGTGCACGTCCTAACATGTATTTTGCATTTAATATTTTAATGTTATTAAAGCACTTGCTATTTTTAAAATGATTTCCACTTTCGGGCTCTGACCCATTTGCTTTCAAATCTATTTTTGTAAAAACCATTTTAGGTGCCCAGCCACAAGGACACCATGCTTAGGATCCTCATTCAGGTGACGAGCTGTAGCTGTTTGCGGAAGTTACAGGACTTTGCTTGTAGACACTTCATCTATCTTGACTCTATATTCAGCATTTATCAATTGTAGGGCATGTCGCCCATTCCTTTTAGAGACATTTCATTTACTTCAGTTATTCAGACTTCTGGGATGTAATTAATTCAGGATTCAGACTTGTCATATTATTTTTCAGTTGTGGGATTATGGTGAGGAGTTTTCCTCCGGACTTATTATGTTGTTGGTTATTCTATTGTTTCGTTATGGTGAATGTTGTTATTCGATCTTTATTCCTTTTATTGCATGTTAATCTGAGTTAACTTAAAATTTGGCAACTTACTTTTAAATACTAGGTGGTTAGTAATCATTAAAAATGTTTTCGACAGTGATGCTATTAACTGGACCAACTTGGCATTTTGTATTATTTTAATAAAGGAGTAGCTACCCGGTATTTAATTAGTCGGGGTGTCACAGGTGGTATCAGAGCATCAGGTTCTAGTGTCCTTTAGGATCTGTACGGCTTATTATGTTTCCGCTGAGCTTTCTTTGACGTAGAGCCCTATATTTTAGGACTCTTGTATTCTCTTGTATATGCTACGTTCTTCAGCTATTTTGAGTTTATAACTGCGAACTTATAGACTTTATTCTTGTTTCATAATACCTCCACGACGTGCACAACGGGTTCCCAGAGATGCAACGCCAGAACCACAGCCCACACTAGTTCAGGGCACGATGAATGCCGCCGAGGTTGCAGCCATTGTGGTCCAGGCAGTAAATGCCGCACTAGCCGTAGTTCAGCAGGCACTACCTCATGCGCCGATAGCCGCGCCAGTTCAGGCACATGCATTCCCGTCTGCTTGGGAACGTGTACGTGATGCTTTTCAGAAATCACACCCTCCGGAGTTCGCAGGTAGCTCCGATGTTGTGGTTTCTAGTCAGTGGAGGAAAGACATTCAGCGGCACTTGAGGATGTATGAGTGCACCGATGTCCAGAACCAGATACTAGCTACCTTTAAGCTAGTGGGGTCTGCACTGCAGTGGTGGGAGTCTATTACCACCGTGGAGGAGAGAGATACTCTCACTATCCAGGAGTTTTGGGTGAGGTTCGACCGCAAGTACTTTCCGTCAGCTGTTCACACGGAGATGAGGAGGAAGTTGATGAGCCTCAAGCAGGAGGGTAAGACTGTGGCCGAGTATGAGGCCGAATTCACTAATCTTCTGAACATTGTTCCGGATGAGATACCGACGGAAGAGAAGAAGATACAGAAATTTACAGACGGGTTGACTTGGAGGATCCGTCAGCATTTGTTGGGGAACCTATCGTTGGCCACTTACTCTGATGTGTTTAACCCTGCATTGCTCCATTGCCAGGATCACCGCTTTCACATGGCTGAGGGCAAGCGATTGGGAGAGTCCAGCCATCAGGGCAGGACTGGAGGGAATGGTGCCAGTGGGGCACAATCTGTTCAGGGGCCGAGACAGGGCAACCAGGGTTCCCAGCAGGGGGATCACAAGAGATTCAGGTCGGGAAATTTCAGGCACGGACAGGGAGGTTTCCGACAATGCCATCAGGGTCCAACGGCCATCAGAACCAGTAGGGTCAGAATGGTCAATAACAGTTTCAGCAGGGCCAGTGGAAGAACGGTAACGGCCACCAGGGCCGGGGGCAGCAGGGACATAGAGAGGGGAACTTCCCGGGGAAGTGTTTCGTTTATGGCAAGACTGGCCATAAACGCCAGGACTGTCCTGATAGGGGCAGGGCCCCGCAGCAGCCGCAGGGTGCTCGACATGAGCCACAGAGGCCACTTTTTCCACCCGCCCTCCCAGCTCCAGCCCAGGTGCATGCACTACCAACCATTCCAGCAGTTCCTGTGCAGCAGGGGCAGTTACAGTATGGACGTGTCTATAACGTCCACCAGGCAGCAGCTCCACATGCACCACCCGCGATTGAGGGTTTGTTTCCTATCCATGGTACTATGGGTCGGGTTTTGTTTGATACGGGGGCAACGCATTGTTTTGTAGCTACACATTTTGCGAAATCCTTAGGGTTGTTAGCCACAGCAGAGAGCACAGTGACGTGTGTAGACTCACCATTGGGGAGTGGGTCACTTATTTTCTTTATATGCCGGGGAGTGGGGGTAGAGATTGGTAGTCTGGTATTACCTGCAGACATGTTGGTATTAGATATGCATGTGCACGATGTGATTATCGGTATGGATTGGCTCGCTGATTATAGAGCCATGATTGATTGCTTCGGTGAGAGCATTGTTTTTGCCATTCCGGGGCAAGAGATGTTTGTAGTGGCGATGCCTCGCCCAGAGGGAGGTTCGACCGCTCATTTGTACTACATAGAGGAGGATACCTCTAAGGAGGTTGCGATTCCTTTAGATTCGATCCCAGTTGTCAGGGAGTATTCTGATGTGTTTCAGGAGATACCAGGCCTACCCCCCAGTCGAGAGATAGACTTTGTCATAGACATATTACCAGATACGAGACCTATAGCACGCGCACCGTACCATATGGCTCCGGCAGAGATGCGAGAGCTACGAGATCAGATTGAGCAATTATTGGGTCAGGGGTTTATACGGAGGAGTACTTCGCCGTGGGGTGCCCCTGTGTTGTTCGTGAAGAAGAGAGATGGTTCACTGAGATTGTGTGTGGATTATCGAGAGTTGAAGAAGGTCACGATACGGAATAAGTATCCGTTGCCTCGAATCGATGACTTATTCGACCAGTTGAGAGGAGCTTATTTCTTCTCAAAGATTGATTTGCGATCGGGATACCATCAGTTGCGTATCAGGGAAGAGGATGTCTCAAAGACTGCATTCTTAACGAGATATGGTTCTTACGAGTTTCGGGTTATGCCTTTTGGTTTGACCAACGCTCCAGCAGTGTTTATGGACTTGATGAATAGGGTGTTCAGAGAGTTCCTTGATCAGTTCGTCATTGTCTTCATTAATGATATTCTGGTTTACTCCCAGACAGAGGAGGAGCACGCCGAGCATTTGAGGAAAGTTTTGCAGACGCTACGTCAGAACGAGCTGTATGCAAAGTATGAGAAGTGCGGGTTTTGGCTGAAGGAGGTCCAGTTTTTGGGACACATTATTTCCGACCGGGGGATATCTATTGATCCGGGGAAGGTATCCGCGGTGAGGGAGTGGGGACAGCCCACGACACCGACGGAGATCCGTTGTTTCTTGGGACTAGTAGGATACTACATGAGGTTTATTCGGGGATTTTCGAAGATAGCAGGTCCTTTGACACATCTGACTCGTAAGGGTGTGCCATTCATCTGGAGTGATGTCTGTCAGTTGGAATTTGATGAGTTGAAGGATAAGTTGACCTCAGCACCTGTGTTAGCATTGCCGAGACTGGGAGTTGAGTATCTAGTTTACACCGATGCGTCCTTGCAAGGACTTGGAGGTGTATTACAGCATGAGAGTCAGGCCATATCTTATGCTTCCTGTAAGCTTAAGCTTCATGAGAAGAATTACCCCACTCATGACTTGGAGTTGGCGGTAATTGTATTTGCCCTTCGTATTTGGAGACATTACCTTTTGGGGGAGAAGTTTCGACTGTTCACGGACCACAAGTCCCTACAGTACCTATTCACGCAAAAGGAGTTGAATATGCGGCAGCGAAGGTGGCTTGAGTTTGTGAAGGACTATCAGTTTGATATCCAGTATCACCCGGGGAAGGCTAACGTGGTAGCAGACGCGTTGAGCCGTAGGCCAGTAGATGAGGTGGCAGGGGTGTGGAAGGCCAAGTGGAAGGAGTTGGGACACCAGGATGCAGTGGCCCGATCATTCATGTCTGTGATGACTGTTACGCCGCAGATTGTCACGAAGGTGGTTAAGGCCCAGGCAAATGACTCGTTCTGTCAGGAGCAGATAGTTCGATTACTAGCAGAAGGAGCCGAGTCCAATACCGTTAGATCAGACGGGGGATTACGCTTCAATGGGAGATTGGTAGTTCCGGAAGGGGAGGAATTACGGCACGAGGTGATGGCAGAGTCGCACGGCTCACGGTTCGCGGTACATCCAGGTGGGGACAAAATGTACCAAGACACGAGACGACAGTATTGGTGGAGCGGGATGAAGAGAGATATTGTCGTGTTTATTTCAAAATGCGCCACTTGTTAGCTAGTAAAAGTGGATCATCAGAGACCGGCGGGACTTCTACAGCCGTTGAAGGTCCCGATGTGGATGTGGGAGAGCATCTCCATGGACTTTATCACGGGGTTGCCTACGTCACAGAGAGGTCACGACTCCATTTGGGTAATTATGGACAGGTTGACCAAAGTCGCTCATTTTCTACCCGTAAGGACAGACTACACTACAGGACAGTATGCCCAGCTCTTTATTGCATAGATAGTGAGACTTCACGGTGTGCCCCTAAATATCGTGTCTGACCGAGACAAGATATTTATTTCGCGGTTTTGGGAGAGTTTTCAGGAGGCCATGGGCACGGAATTGCTGTTGATTACGGCGTATCACCCGTAGACCGATGGGCAGACCGAGCGTACAAACCAGATGTTGGAGGACATGCTACGTATGTGCATCATTGATTTCGGGGGTGGATGGAAGTAGTATCTTCCACTGGTGGAGTTTTCTTACAATAACTCCTACCAGTTCACCATTGGCATGGCTCCATTTGAGGCGTTGTACGGTAGACCTTGTCGTTCCCCAGCATATTGGTTGGAGGTGGGGGACAACAAACTACTTGGGCCGAAAGTGATTCAGGATACTTCGGCTAGGATAGAATTAATTCGGAGTCGCATTCGGATAGCTCAGGATCGGCAGAAGAGCTATGCTAATGCGAAGAGGTTCTTCAGAGAGTTCCAAGTGGGGGACCAGGTTTTGCTCAGAGTATCTCCTATGAAGGGGATTATGCATTTCGGGAAGAAAGGGAAGTTGGCATCGAGATATGTGGGACCATTTCCTATTATTGAACGGATTGGACCGGTTGCGTATAGGCTTGGGTTACCGGTGCATTTGCATCGGATTCACGATGTGTTTCATATTTCCTCGATAAGGAAATATCTTAGAGACGATTTGGCACATTCTCACATTGCCTTGGAGGATATCGATCTCCAGCCTGATAGCTCGTACGAGGAGGGGCCGATTGCTATTTTGGACCGAAGTGAGCGAAAACTGCGGTCAAAGATAGTTCCGTTAGTGCGTGTTCAGTGGAGACATCATAATGTCGAGGAGTCCACATGGGAGCGCGAGGATGAGATGCGCGAACGTTATCCGGAGTTGTTCTTACCAGGTACTTTTTAGTTCCGAATTTCGGGACAAAATTCTGTTATTAGGGGGGAAGTATGTAATACCCCGTATTTTTGGTGATATTTATTTATGGGATTAATTGAATTAAATGTGTATTAATTGAAAATTAATCCGGATTAAAATACTAACGAGATGCGAGTTGGTATTTGATTATAATGTGTATATATGATTATATATGGATATGGAAATTATGAAATTTGTTGTGAGATTGATATGCGACAATTTGGAAATTTTGTTGAGACGCATGTGACAGTCGCGTCAGGAATATTATTATTTAATTAAAAAGTGAATTTTATTTCTATTAACCGTATGGTCGTTTTGAGTGCGACAACGCGTCTGGAAGGGTCGAAATAGTCAGAAAACACTAGCCGGGGGTTTAGTTTGGGTCCCGGGGCATTTTTAGGCCATACCGACAACGTATAAGGGTAGTTTGGTAATTTTGGATTTTTGGGAATTAAAATCCACGAAAATTAGGAATTAATATCTGATTTCGCAATTACCCACTAAACCCACTATTAACCTAAGGGGCTACGGAGGTTATTGAAATTAGTTCCAAAAGAGTTCCTAAGGCAAACCCTAGCCACCATTGTCACTTTGGAGAAGAAGGCTTGTAGAGAGAGAGAAGAGAGGAGAATTCTGCAGAGAAAGAGAGAGAACACTTCAGCAATTCGACATCAAAATCAGAGATACACATAAGGCAAGTTGTTTAATTTCGTTTATTACAAAGAATGCTTCTTCCATGCGTAGGAAATTGAAAAAATTTGTATTGTTCTTGGGAGTTTGATAAAAACCCATTAATTGGAATTAGAACTTTATATTTTGATGAAAGGATTGCATGTAGAATTGTGTTAGGAGGATTAATCTGATGGAAATACACCTTGTTCATAACAAACACGGATTTAATTATGCCTATTGGTGATTTTAAAATTTCAGGGTTCATTTTCATGTGATTTGGGGATAAATGGAGGGATTTGATGATTCAATGATGTTTAGGATGAATTGGCTCTATAAATACGTTAGTATATGACCTAAGTATGTTTAGGAATGATTAGAACCCATGAACGATTGTTGGATTGATGTTTAGATGAGTTTGGAGCAGAAGAAAAGTTGGAAAAACGATATAGGGAAAATCTGGGCTCGAATCTGGCCACTCGTTAGAAGACCTGCCCAGGTCGTTCGAACGAGCTCGTTCGAACGAGCTTCTAACGAGTTGACAGTTTGACTTCTAACGGGAGGGATGTTCATTCGATGACTTTCGTTCGAACGAGATCTCGTTAGAAGGCCCACTTCGTTCGAACGAACTATCGTTCGAACGAGGTTGTTCGAACGAGACTTCTAACGAGCTGACAGTTTGGGATTTTTAGTCTGTTTTGATCCCGAGTGTCCCACAACCTTGCTTATATGTAGATATAACATTTTCTCGTGGATTAATTGATATATTTGGGATATTTGGGATATAATGAGGAGTAAAACCTAGAAGTGTAGTTTGAACCTAAGGGAAATTATGAATTAGGACGTGAGTGTATATTACGATGCGAGAACTATTGACGACCCAAATAATTATATTAACCGGGAACATATAAATTGTGTAGCATTATATGTCGGTACGAGAATGAGATGTGTACTACAAATAAATTATGTTGACTACTAAGATGTGTGCATACTTAGTATATGTATATGATTTTATGTGTATGACATACCTACCATACTTGCTATCATGGGAGGTTTACGTTCGCTTAGGGCCCTCTAATCCTTGTGTTGCCCGGATTTAGACTGGTACCTCGATGAACATAGGTCAGAGAAGGACTTATTGGGATGTTAATAAGTCTGCTGATCGTGGGAGCGCAGGTATGTGCGTGACCCATGTGATGTGACTGTGTTCGCCTCCATTGTTTGTGATTGTTGTTATCTGAGAACGATTCCTGAGATATTCGAAATGCGTGATCCTTATGTACGTGATGTACCGGGATGGATAGCAGAGTATGTGTGCACCGCAGCTTAGTCTCGGGGTGCTTGTATTGTATATTTATGACGTGAATAATATACACTTAATAAATGGGAACTTTCATGTTGGTATTGTGAATATAATTATGGTAATGTTTTGAGAAAACATAACGGGTTAATTGATAGTGAATTGTATTACTCTTTGAGAATCTGAGTTTAAGTAAAGCCCTCTATTTAATTGATAACGCTAGAATGTAATATGGGAATCCAGTAGTAAGGGGTAGAACTTCTTATGGTTTGGTTAGATAGGTATGTTATTTAGATGGGTATGGTACGTTAGGAGTGCACATGTAGTCTAGAGGTGAAAATTTCCTGTGAGTGCACGTCCTAACATGTATTTTGCATTTAATGTTTTAATGTTATTAAAGCACTTGCTGTTTTTAAAATGATTTCCACTTTCGGGCTCTGACCCATTTGCTTTCAAATCTATTTTTGTAAAAACCATTTTAGGTGCCCAGCCACAAGGACACCATGCTTAGGATCCTCATTCAGGTGACGAGCTGTAGCTGTTTGCGGAAGTTACAGGACTTTGCTTGTAGACGCTTCATCTATCTTGACTCTATATTCAGCATTTATCAGTTGTAGGGCATGTCGCCCATTCCTATTAGAGACATTTCATTTATTTCAGTTATTCAGACTTCTGGCATGTAATTAATTCAGGATTCAGACTTGTCATATTATTTTTCAGTTGTGGGATTGTGGTGAGGAGTTTTCCTCCGGACTTATTATGTTGTTGGTTATTCTATTGTTTCGTTATGGTGAATGTTGTTATTCGATCTTTATTCCTTTTATTGCATGTTAATCTAAGTTAACTTAAAATTTGGCAACTTACTTTTAAATACTAGGTGGTTAGTAATCATTAAAAATGTTTTCGACAGTGATGCTATTAACTGGATCAACTTGGCATTTTGTATTAATTTAATAAAAGAGTAGCTACCCGGTATTTAATTAGTCGGGGTGTCACACCGACCCAATCCTCTCGATGATGGGAAATGGTCCCACGTACCTCGGGGCCAATTTCCCTTTCTTCCCGAACCTCATCACTCCTTTCATAGGAGATACACGCAGTAACACTTGGTCCCCCACATTAAACTCCCGGAAGAACCGTTTCGCATCGGCGTAGCTCTTCTGCCTGTCCTGGGCTACTCGAATGCGACTCCTAATCATCTCAATCCTCGCGGAGGTTTCCTGAATCACCTCTGGTCCTAGCAACTTGTTATCACCCACCTCGAGCCAACAAGTTGGAGAACGATAAGGCCTGCCATACAAAGCCTCAAATGGATCCATACCAATCGTAAACTGATAAGAGTTATTATAAGCAAACTTTACCAGTGGAATATGTGGCTCCCAACCTCCTCCAAAATCAAGAACACACATGCGTAGCATATCCTCTAGCATCTGATTAGTACGCTCTGTCTGTCCATCTGTCTGTGGGTGATAAGCTGAACTCAATCTCAACTCAGTACCCATAGCCTCCTGAAAACTTTCCCAGAAACGTGAGACGAAAATCTTGTCTCTATCTGACACAATATTCAGGGGAGCCCCATGTAATCTGACAACCTCAGCAGTGAAAAACTGAGCATACTGACCCGTGGTATAGTCTGTCCGCACAGGCAGAAAATGAGCCACCTTGGCCAAACGGTCTACAATCACCCAGATAGAATCGTGGCCACGCTGTGATGTAGGCAACCCTGCAATAAAATTCATGGAAATACTCTCCCACTTCCACGCGGGTACTTCCTAAGGCTGAAGCAATCCTGACGGTTTCTGATGGTCCACCTTCACCAGCTGGCAGGTAGAACATTTGGACACGAACTCAGCAATGTCCTTCTTTATCCCACTCCACCAGTCTTGCCTCCTCATATCCTGGTACATCTTATCTCCTCCAGGATGTACTGCAAATCGGGACCCGTGAGACTGGGTCATCACTGCATGACGTAATACTGCTCCTTCTGGAACCACTAATCTCCCATTAAACCTCAAACCCCCATCAGAACTAACAGAGTAGGACTCAGCACCCTTAGCTAAAAGTCGTACAATCTGCTCCGGACAAAACGGGTCTGTGGTCTGTGCCTGTATCACCCTTGTAAGAATCTCGGGTGTGACTGTTATAACAGATATGAAGGAACGGGGCTACTGCGTCCTGGTGGCCTAACTCCTTCCACTTTGCTTTCCAGACGTCCCCTACCTCATTTACCGGTCTACGGTTCAACGCATCCGTAACTACGTTGGCTTTCCCCGGATGATACTGTATGTCAAACTGATAGTCCTTCACAAACTCTAACCATCTGCGTTGTCGTATATTCAACTCTCGCTGAGTGAATAGGTACTGCAGTGACTTGTGGTCTGTGAACAAACCGAACTTCTCCCCCAATAAGTAGTGCCTCCATACCCTCAATGCAAAAATGACCGCTGCTAACTCCAGGTCGTGGGTGGGGTAATTATTCTCATGCGGCTTAAGCTTGCGGGAGGCAAAAGCTATAGCCTTATCCTCCTGCTGAAGTACTCCCCCAAGTCCCCGTAAAGAGGCATCGGTGTAAACCAGGTACTCCGCACCCGACTTTGGTAAAGTAAGGACTGGCGCTGAAGTAAGCTTGTCTTTCAGCTCGTCGAAAGCCAACTGACAAGCATCATCCCAAACATATGGTACCCCTTTGCGAGTCAGATTCGTCAATGGACCCGCTATTTTGGAGAATCCCCGAATGAATCTCCTGTAGTAACCGGCTAACCCCAAGAAACTACGCACTTCCATCGGTGTCGTAGGCTGTCCCCATTCCCTCACCGCTGACACTTTACTCGGGTCAACTCCAATCCCCTGCTCGAAAACAACATGGCCCAAGAACTGTACTTCTCATAACCAGAATCCACACTTCTCGTACTTAGCATACAACTGATGCTCTCGTAGAGTCTGAAGAACCTGCCTCAAATGCTCTGCGTGCTCCTCCTCGGAGTGTGAATATATCAAAATGTCATCTATAAAGACGATGACAAACTGATCCAAGAACTCTCTGAATACTCGGTTCATTAAGTCCATGAATACGGCTGGAGCATTTGTGAGACCAAATGGCATCACTCTGAACTCGTAAGACCCATATCTCGTCAAGAAGGCAGTCTTTGAAACATCCTGCTCTCTAATACGTAGCTGATGGTACCCCGACCTCAGATCTATCTTCGAAAATAAAGTTGCTCCCCTCAGTTGGTCGAACAGATCATCGATTCGAGGCAACGGATACTTATTTCGTATCGTGACCTTGTTCAACTCCCGGTAATCCACACACAACCTCAGTGAACCATCTCTCTTCTTCACAAACAGAACCGGAGCGCCCCAAGGTGAGGTACTCCTGCGAATGAAGCCCCGACCTAACAGCTGCTCTATCTGATCTCGTAACTCTCGCATCTCCGCCGGAGCCATACGGTATGGAGCGCGTGCTATAGGTATGGTATCTGGCAATAAATCTATAACAAAGTCTATCTCTCGACTGGGGGTAGGCCTGGTATTTCCTGAAACACATCGAAATACTCACGAACACCTGGAATCGAGTCTAATGGAATCACAACCTCCTTAGAGGTATCCTTCTCTATATAATACAAATGAGCGGTTGAACCTCCCTCTGGGCGAGGCATCGCCACTACACACATCTCTTGCCCCTGAATGACAAAAACAATGCTCCCACCGAAGCAATCAATCTTAGCTCTATAAGCTGCGAGCCAATCCATACCAATAATAACATCATGCTCATGCATATCTAAGACTAACATGTCTGCAGGTAATACCAAACTACCAATATCTACTCCCACTCCTCGGCATATAAAGAAAAATGAACCATTCCCTAGTGGTGAGTCTACCTACGTTACAGTGCTCTCTACTGTGGTTAATAACCCTAAGGTCTTCGCATAATATGTAGCTATAAAAAATGCGTTGTCCCAGTAACAAACAAAATTCGACCCAAAGTCCCATATATAGGAAACATACCCCAAATCGCGGGTGGCGCCTGTGGGGCGGCTGTCTGGTGGACATTATAGATATGTCTGTACTGTAACTGCCCCTGCTGCACTGGAGCTACTGAAAAGGTTGGTAGGGCTGCTACCTGAGCTGGTGCTGGGAGAGCGACTGGAAAAAGTGGCCCATGTGGATCATTACGGGCACCCTGCTGCTGTGGGGCCCTAACACCCTCTGGGAAATCCTGGTGTTTATGGCCATGCGTGCCACACACAAAACATCGGCCTCCGAAGTTACTCCCCCTCTGACCCTGTTGCTGTCGGTGTCGGCCTTGCTGACTTGAGACTTTATTCCTCTTTCGAAACTGCTTCATTTTGCCACGTTGTTGACTAGAACTGACTCGGTCTTGGGTAGTTTGTTGTCGCAATTTCGGGGTCTTCGCACATTTGTCAACTTTAGTCACATGCATTTGGTTAACCTCTCTAGGTCTTTTGCCTCTTTTAAGTTGTATGCTGCGTTCTTGGTATTGTAAAACTGCAGTGGTAACTGCTTGTGCCACGATACCTGCTAACTCGACGGTTGATATTCTCTCTGGGGATACCTGAGGTGTGAGTCGATCTTACTCGTTGACTCCCTTAACCGTTTTAGCTAGTTCTTCTTGACGATCCATCTGAAAATTTAAATAAATTTGGATGAGTTCATCATTCAAATAAACAAATCGCAGAAGCACGAATTCCCAATATATAGAGATGAACACAACATTCCTAGTATTTAGGGCTCTATATCAAAGAAAGCAACGCTGAAAGCATAACAAGCCGCACAGATCCTAAAGAACACTAGAACCTGATGCTCTGATACCACCTGTAACACCCCGCCTAATTAAATACCGGGCGATCGCTCCTTTATTAAATTAAAAATCAAGGTGAACAGTTGGTTCATTCTTAGCATCACTGTCGTAAAAATAATTTTTTCCAAATTAACACCCTAATTAATTAAGCTAAGTGTCAAAACCATATTTTAACCTTTCTAACCAAATTGTATTTTTAAAGAAAAACTTATTTATTTAATTAGTAACAACATTTTCAATAAGTAAGAATCATACAACAATTATCCTGGAACATAATCCAATTACTTTAAACATTCAACATCCAAAATCCCAACATTTAAAACTAAATGTAAAACATACATGCTGAATAAATCCCAAAGTAACAGTACTAAAAATAACTGAAATACAAATGTCCCAACAGAACAGATAAATAGTGGAAAGGGCGACACATGCCTCAATAACTGAGAATCATAGGAGTGGAATCAAGTAAATGAAATCGTCTAAGCAAGTGGCCTGCAACTCCCACCTAAGCTGCAGTACGTTCCTTCCAAGGGATCCTAAGCAAGACGCCCCTGTGGCTGGGCACCTGTAGTACATACATATATATACAAGAGAGAGAGAGAGAGAGAAAAACGGGTCAGAGCCCGATAGTGTATATGATTTAAAAATTGTTTAGCAAGTATTTAAATTGATACAGGCCAATGCAACAACATATTAGTGCGACACTCTCTTGAGAAATTCTCACCTCTCTTCTAATGTGCACACCTATTTCACTAACCTTCCCAGTGGTCCAACTCATCATATATCACGCTATCCTTTCCCAATGATTGACTTATCTTAGGTTATTCGCAGGATTCAAAATTTAACGATTCAATTGTTTGAAAAGAATATTTCAATTAGTGACCAAAGTTCTCAATTTTAACTTTAATAATCAATAAAGTTTTCCCAGTGTCATATTATACTTTCCCAAAATAAGTATTTACAATTTGAGTCATCAACCGTGTCCTACATATCAAAACACAGTAGGCAATTCCAGATTTCAGAATTTCATATATATATTAACTACTCGAAAAATATATATATCATAACAGCACCCCAAATAAAAACTATGGTGCGGGCATACTCTACTATCCAAACCCCGTATCACTCATATTAAGGGGAATAAAAATTCGGAATCACTCTCGAATTGTATTAACACATACTCAAACAATATTGAGGCGAAGCATAGATTCCAAGTCTCTAAGAGGATGGCATATGTTTGCGTCTCTTAGGACTGTCTGAACTATCACTGCGATAGCTTGTACCAAGGATATCTATACACAAACAAGATGAGGCGAAGCTTAGATTCCAAGTCTCTAAGATGATGGCACATGCCTGCGTCTCTTAGGACCGTCTGAACTATCACATCGATAGCATGCACCAAGGATATCTATCTTCTAGGGTACAAGTCAATATCCCCCATAAAGGTCCCATCGAGATAAGACTGTCCCAGAGCGGAAACCTCAGGGATAGCAAGTAGCGTGGGCATGATTTTCACACATAGATAGTATATGCATACACAATCATATAACTATACTAATATTACCATATCAATAATGGGTATATTCTCAAATCCCATAGTTACGACTTTTATTTATCATTATTTAGGTATCACGTATAACCGTTCACATCTTACTTTAATTTTTGAGGAATCTTTCCACTTACTACATAACGCTCATGGATTCTATCCTCCCAAGTATAAAATTCAGTAGGTATACACCTTTGTCCCAAAGTAACTCTCTTACGGGTCTCTTTCTTTAAATCATAAATTCACCGACCCTTATGTAATTATCCCAAAATACAATCTTTGCCCGACATCAAGGGTCCCAAAATCTATTCACATGCCCTACTGGTCTTCCCTATCTCCCAAAACATTTTATTAAGGATGCCCAATAATTATTTCACAATAAATTGAATTTAACTCATTTAAAAGGAAATAGGAGTCTGCCAGGAGGGGTCGATCGATCGAGGTCTGGGGCTCGATCGATCGATCAAGCAGGTATTGCGATTTCTGCAGAATTGCAGTTACGGGTTCTAGCACATTTCTTCGTCCAAATCCATATTTTTCAATCCCAAATGTCTCAAAAATTGTACTACCAACATTAAATCATCCTACTAGATATTTCCAACGTGAAGCATGAGGAATTCTATCATTATACATGGATTTACCAACCAAAAATTATTATAATTATCAAGAACCCTATAATTCTCTTAAACATGGTTCTAACAAGTATTTCCAGAAATTTCCTTCTTGTAAACATCATAATTTCGTGGGTAATTCCTCTACATGGCAAGGGTTTCCAGAATTATCAATTTATTCATCATTACATGCAATTTCCTAACTCATATCTTAGGTTTCTTCCATAAAAACTCATTATAATTACTCCTACACTAATATGAAAGATGCACCAACGAAATAAGCAAGATAAACACTTGCCTGGGATTTTTGGTGTTCTGATTTGCAGATGATTTTGGTGTGGTTGTGTAGCCCGTCGCATGATCTACGCATTGGTGGTGGTGGCGGTGCAAACGGATGGATTTTGGGCCTTGAATTTGCCTTGAGAGCTCTCTCCTTCCTCTCCTATGACCGTTCTTGTGTTTGTGTTTTCTAACCCTAGTTGACTAACCTAAATGGCTGATATAGGTTACTGATTTTCGTGGGTTTAATTACCAATAATTGCGAAATGTCCAAATCGCCCTCCCGGGGTACCACTTAGGACTAAAAACTCCCTGAGACCCAAACTAAACCTCCGGGTACACTTTTCTGACTATCTCGACCCTTCCGGATGCGTTGGCGGGCTCAAAACGACTATACGAACGACTTATAAAATATTCACTTTTATTTATCAAAGTTTAGTCCCGACGCGACACGGGCGCGTCCCGACTCAAATTTCCAAAATTGTCATTTTATTCACTCGTGACATTCAATATAATCAATATTACATATTACTTTGCTCATTAGTAATATTCAACAAATTTCTGATAATTACTAACTCTCGTCACGTTAATAATTATAACATAATTAATTTTCGGATTTTTATTAAATAATTAACTCACATTAAATTTAATAAATCACCAAATTAATATAGCATAAAAATACGGGGTATTACACACAGTAAGTTGGAGGCTAATTGGCATAGGCCCCATCGCATAACGACAATTGTCTGACCTGACACTTACATAATATAAACTCTTGAAGGGGAAGAATTCAAGAATGACTGGAATGCAGAGCACCTGCAAAAGTACTACCAATGATGTAACAATTAATGTACTCAATTATTTTAATATGAATAAAAAAGATGATTTCCCCATTCGTTTATTTTATTTTATTTTTTGGATTACTAGTGCTACACACTACACTTAACACCTTACAGGATTTGAAGACGCCCAACCACCAATTAAAAGTTGGTCAGTATCAGTAACCACCAATAAAAAGTTGGTCGGCATCAACAACCATCAGCTAAAAGTTGGTCGGTATCAGTAACCGCCAGCCAAATGTTAGTCGACGTCAACAAAGACACCAATAATGTTGGTAAAACAATCGAGCAAGGCAAGTCCTCCTTAATTATGGGTGAAAAAAAATCAGATAAGATTATTACAACTAAGTAGGAACATGGGATAAACACTCCATTTCTTAGGCAATTATGGGTATAAAAAATTCACTACAACTAGACAAACACATGGGCCAAAAGTTCCATTGTCTAAGCAATCAAATCAGAAAAGGCAAAATGTCCATTCAAATATATATATATATATATATATATATATATATATATTCAACATCTGAAAAGTAACCCATTATTGTTATTAGTACAGTACTAATATCGTTGATTTCATGTTATAAATAAAGATTGACAAAATAAACATCATGCAATTATTTTATTTCCAAGGAAATAAAATTACAAGGAGATAATTTTTCTTTGTTTACAACAACAATTACTAACAACATGTAAATAGCCTATTCTATTGGTTTATTTCCTTTAGATTTTGATACAAGATCCATTCCAGCTGGAGGGTCATCTAAAGTATAAGAAGAATTGATAAAGTTCAAATCTTGAAGCATTCTGGTGTTACTTGAACTTGGTCGGTCTAGCAAATGAGGAGGTCGGGATATCTCAAATTCTTCATGAAGACTGTAATCACCTAGGTATTTGGAAATTAAATAATGAGGAATTGAGCTAACTGGAATCTAATTAACATCTAGCTGGAAAGGTGGTTTTGGCAAATCAAGTAGCCCAGGGTCATACCAATCCCACAGTTCAGTCCCTTGCTCACCTTTCATTACTGTTAAAGCATCCATTCATCCTAGTTTGTACCCTTAATTGTTTGATTGCTTCGATCTGGCATCAAGATGATATAAAGCTTCATTGTATCCCTCCATCCAGAATTCTATGGGCTGCTTGTGAAACTGATAAGTTAATCGTTCAACAAGTTGGTGTTATCTTTTCAGCACACTTTCTTTATTCTGCAACGAAGAACTCTGAGTGGATAATTGCTCTGTAAGAGTTTGAATCTTATGGGACATCTCTGCCAGAGCTTAATTTTTTGACTTCAATTGAGCAACTTGGTTTTTTAAGACTTGTGGAGTTCTAGTCTCTTGAATGCTACTCTGAGCTGCTGTTGTTCTACCCCGGGAAGTGGATGCAAGCCTAATTCTTTTCAAAGTTTTCAACTCTTGTCTTAATGAAGCATTTTCAGTCTCCTAAAAGGAAGTACATTCATCATTAACGGGGACTAAAGCTCCAAAGGAAGAAGCTGATTTTAACTGTCTCAATTCTTCTCTCAAAGCGTTATTTTCCTCCTCCAGCAGTTTGGCAATGTTTATATGCTCCTCAATTTCAAATTTTAGCACACACTCTCTCTTATTATGGGAAAAATGAATTTATCATAACCCCGATCAACGCTCAATTGTTGTTATTTCCTCTCATAACCTTAATGAAGAAGAGTAGTGGCTTCCTCGTGTTGAAGTTGAAGTTCTTCAATCATTCCTTGAAGATTTTCAATCATTTCATAGTAAGCTACGTTATTCGCTATTATACGATCAAGTGGTCATTTTAAGTATTGGTAAGCCTCAATTGCTCGTTCAAAGGCATCAGGACCAAGGATATCAATTATTTGTGCTTCGATAAATTCTGCATGGCCAGCTTTGAAGTAGTCTGTACATTTTTTCATCAACTTTATATCATGAACCGATAATAGTTCCATCCTGGTAATAAACTAACAAATAAAAAAGCAAAAGCAAATCAACAACAGATATATTGAACAGTAGAGGAGGAGTGCAAATAAATAACAAGTCAATTTTATTGATAATAGCAAATAGGAGTACAACCAGAGGTACACAACAAAGGAAAAATAAAGGAAAATAAAGAAAAACTATCGAACAACTCTATATATTCTCCTTATCACCCACCACCTTCCGAGTTGATTTCGAAGTGGGAATTGGGGGATGGGACTATTCAGAAGAAAGAGTTGATTGCTGAAGTTGCTCGGAGGGCAGCTGAGGTTAGCTTGAAGAAAGCATTGTCTGCTGGGCTTGCTTGGAAGACTGAGGGATCATGGCAGCAGGTATTGGTTCCACCACCATCAAAGAATATTCATCAGATCCAACTTCATCTTCTTATTCTTCTCCAAAGGCAGGAGGAGGACCATGGACATATTTCTGAAATAATTCATAAGCTTCAATGGTGTTCAACTCTTTTAGAGATGCCACATATCCATCTCTAAAGAATTTCAAACTTGCATACTATATTTGAGCAGAGGCAGTAGTTAGAGCCTTATTTCACCCTTTATCCCAGCTAGAGCTAAAGGAATTTTTTACAGCAGACCTTTTCTTCGTTCTCACAGAGGAAGCATTCACCCTCAGTAGATCTTCAATAGATTTTACCTTTTGTTCAAGATCTTTCTTACACGGTTCCCCCTCTTCAAGTTTGCTCTCAGTTTCTTCCTTGCTGATAATAGGGACCTTCAGTTTCTCCTCTGTCTCCTTTACTGGGTTATCCTTTTCAGCATCCTTGATTTTATTCTCTCATGAAGTTTTCTCATCTTTATATTTTTGCCGGGAGTCCTCCAAAGATTTTGATAACCCAACAAGGGTTCTTCCACTTCACTGGAAGAAGCAGCTTTGATAGCTTCATTTTTTTCAAGATATTATTGAAATACACAAAAAACTGCAAAACAAAGAGAAACTCGAGTTAGTGTATGAAAATAGAAACTGGAATTGAAATGTCAAGGTAAAATAACACTTACTAATGCAGGGTGGTGGGCTGCCAAATCAGAGACTTTTCCCCGAGGAGTAGAGGTCTCAACAGCTCTGTGATCAGGAAGAGTTACAGACCAAATCAATTTCCTGGCCAAACCAGGAGTAATGAATGCCAGAGGACCAACACTCAAGGAAGGTAATTTAACCCCAGTACGTTGAGCAGCAACATCAATGGTCTTTTCAGCAAGACCCCTTCTCAGTCTTATCAAAGGTGTTGCCTTTTTAATCAAAGGTACTGCCTCTTTTTTAGTAACAATGGGTTTCTTGGTAACCTCATTATCAGATGTAGTTGTCCCCTCGGATGGAACAACATCCATCTTTTAATCCCTTCAGTTGGGACATCTTCTTTATTCTTTTTATACCCTTCAGCACTAGGGACGGTCTTAGCAAAAAGATCAGGAACTTTTATCTTATTCGCCATTAGCTCATCAAGAGAGGTACCCAAATCAGAGGAAGATTCTTCAATAACTGAAGGAGATGTTGGACTTTGCTCAAGGTCAATCACCAAAGTAGATGGAACAACAGGTAGGTTGTGAAATAAAAGAGGAAGTAATGTTTTTGTATCTCAACAAATAGGAAGCAGATCTCACGTGCTCCCCAATAATTGGGTGTTGAAGACTCCAGATAAACTTCAACTCTTTTATATTAATATCACTCTTTTGGGGGGGTATTATTTTACTGTCAACTGTAAATTAAAATCATAGAAAGCAAAAGTCAGTGAAATATTTTATCAAACAAAAGCAGAGCAAGTTTAAAAATAAAGAACAACCTATCCCATTGCCATAAGGTTGACATCTGGGACCTTAGTACACGTCATTTCCATTTAATAAGGGGTGTTGCTAATTTTTCATCACAACCCAATGTTCAAAATAATCCCTATTAGAATCAGGGAGATTTGTTTAGGTGCTGCCTCTTTTTGAGCAATCGAGGGCTTCTTGGTAACCTCCTTAACATATGTAGTTGTCCCCTTAAATGGAACAACATCATTCTTCTTAATTCCATAAATTAGGACATCTTATTTGTTCTTTTTTGCCCCTTAAGCACCAGGGACAATCTTAGCAAAAAGATCAGGAACTTTTCTCTTCTTCGTCATTAGCTCAGAAAAAGAGGTACCCAAATCAGATGAAGATTCTTCAATAACCGAAGGAGATGCTGGACTTTGCTCAAGTTCAATCACCGAAGTAGATGGAACAACGGACCGAGAAATAAAAGAGAAAGTAGTTTTTGTATCTCAACAAATAGAAAGCAGATCTAACGTGCTCCCCGATAATTGATTGCTAAAGACTCCAGATAAACTTTAACTCTTTTATATTAATATCACTCTCTTTGGGGGGTTTTCTTTTACTGTCAACTGTAAATTAAAACCATAGAAAGCAAAAGTCAGTGAAACATTTTATCAAACAAAAACAGAGCTAGTTTAAAAATAAAGAACAACCTATCCCATTGCCATAAGGTGGACATCTAGAACCTTGGTACACGTTATTTCCATTTAATGTGGTGTGTTGCCAATTTCTCATCACAACCCCACGTTCAAAATATTCCCTATTAGAATCAGGGAGATTGGCCACTGAAGCTCTGTTAACATACCTAGTTTTAAAATAAAAAGTGGTGTCACATGTGGCTCATTTATAACAAAACATAATTTTAGGAATCTATAGATGAGTTCCATATATTTGATTCAGCCTATGTACGCCATTAACTACCCTATATGTATTTAGAACTACTTTTATCGGTACAATATCGAAATATTGGCAAAATCCCAAACACAAGGGATTAGGCGGGAAAGGAAAACCACATTCAGATACAAAAATGGAGGGAAACCAGTGTCCCTCCGCTAAAGAAAATAAATCACAAGGATAAGCAGGTTCTTCTATATCAATCCATAAAGGAATATTTAAACTTATCCAATGACTCAATAGAGTAAACCAAGGTGACTAAAGCAAAAAAAGAAGAAAGAAGGAAAAAAATCCTTATGGAGATTAAGGAATCAGCTAAGACAGATGACAAAAAGTATGTTTGTAAGAAGAAAAACGAGAAAACAAGGGCTTTGGAAACAAAGATCGAAAAAGGTAGAAGACAATCAGATTTTACTGTCTTTATGTATGCCGCTTCGAAAAACAAGAAAATTAATAATTAAAAGTGACGATGGCTAATCAAAGGACATAGACGCAGATACTCAACTGGTCATCAGAATTCAAAATATTTACCAATTTACCATTTCGCGCTCAAAATTGTTCCGCAAAGTGGAAAAATTTTACAAGTGTTGAAGGTTTGTTGTTAACCAAGTCATGAGAAATATGCTTGAACAGCTTTTTGGGTAAAATGTTCCACACTCTCGCATTCAACTTCAACTATGAAACATTGGGGGCTTCTGTTGATGCAAAAAGTTGTCAGCTGTCGTGGACCAATTATATGAAGACACATGTCATCCAACATGTCACAAGTTTAAGTATTGAGCTACTCAACGTATAGAGTAACTTATTGGGAAGGTCAAACCACTAGACAGATTCAATATTTATTGTGTTACAGTCATTCCTTACCATGTACAGATGCATACGCCTATTCAATAAAGGCACACTATCTATTCACACTGACAACCCAAATGCAATAAATACATTGTAATACTCTCTCGTCCGGGTAAGCGAACATAATCGAGATCAAGGCAAGATACCCAGTAATACAAACCAGTGGACGTAGGCCATTTCCTTAAGGATGAACCACTTTAAAAATCTCTTGTCTTATTTCTTTACTCATTTTTATCTCTGATAAATTAATTAGATCACATCTAGTTTTTTACATCAACAGTAAGACTTGTCTATGGTATGCATAATCAACTTATAGACAGGCTCTTTAAAGAAGATCTCCACCGTTTGGAAACTTCTTTTGTGAGTCTAGAGTTTAGAACGTCCCTTTGCAATGTCACTTAGTGATCCTTTCTTCACCGTAGCATGCTTATTTTCTCCATTAGGGGACTTCCTCAAATTATTATTCCTCAACTTCTCAAAACTCTGGTCGATCGGAGCCTTTGTAGTAATGCACTTATCGTGTATGTTGGTGTATTTTTTAATACGCGCTATGAGATCGTCCATAGTTGACGTTGAATTATTGGTCAAGGATTGGTAAAGATCTTCCGATCTAGAGAGCCCAAACTTGAAGTACGAAATGGCTAATTGCTCATTACAGTCATATATCTCATTGAGCAACTCTCAATAGTGCAACATAATGCATCAGGGATTTGTAATACCCCGTATTTTTGGCGATATTTATTTTTGGGATTAATTAATTAAATGAGAATTTATTGGGAATTAATCCGGAAAAAATACTAGCGAGATGTGAGTTGGTATTTGACTATATTGAGCATATATGATGATATATGAATATTGAATTATGAAATTTGTCGTGAGATTGATATACGGCAATTTGGACATTTTATTGGGACGCGTGAGACAGTCGCGTCAGGATACAATTATTTTAATTATAAAAGTGAAATTAAATTTTATTAACTGTATGGTCGTTTTGAGTGCGTCAACGCGTCCGGAAGGGTCGAGATAGTCAGAAAACACTAGCCAAGGGTTTAGTTTGGGTCCCGGGGTATTTTTAGGCCATACCGGCAACATAAAGGGTATTTTTGGTAATTTCGTATTTTTGTGAATTAAAAGTGACGAAAATTAAGAGTTTTTATCTGATTGGGAATTGACCCACTTAACCCATTAACAACCCATATTAACCTAGAAGGCTACGTAGGTTATTAGAATTAGGTTTTTTAATATCTTCCCAAAACAAACCCTGGCCACCATAGCTATTGGAGAAGAAAGCTTGGAAAGAGAGAGATAGAAGGGAAAAGCTTGGAGAGAGAGAGAGCTTCATCAAATCGTCATCAAAATCTGAGATTCAATCAAGGCAAGTGGTTTAAATTACGTTTTTATGCAGTAAATTCTTCTTCCATGCTTAGACTATCCAATAAATCAAATTGTTCTTAGGAGTTTAATAAAAACCCATTTTAATTGGACTTAGAACTTAAATTTTGAGAAGAAATTACATGTAGAATCGTACAGAGATGATTACCCTGATGTTAATATATGTCGGATGTAACAAAAACGGATATAATTTTAATAAATTGATGATTATAAATTCTAGGGTTTATGTTCTTGAAAATTTGGGGAAAAGTGAAGTGACTTAATGATTTAATGATGTTTAGGATGAATTGATTCCTTAAAACACGTTAGTATGTGACCTTGATATGTTTAGGATTGATTAGAGACCTTAAAACATTGTTGGGACGAATTTTAGAGGAGTATTGAGGAGTAGAAATTGGTGAAAACGAGATAGGATTTATGGGCTTGAATCTGGTCACTCGTTAGAAGACCTACCCAGGTCGTTCGAACGAGCTCGTTTGAACGAGATTCTAACGAGTTGACAGTTTGGGGTTCTAACGAGAGGGATGTTCGTTCGATAATCTCGTTCGAACGAGATCTCGTTAGATAGCCCAGTTCGTTCGAACGAAATCTCGTTCGAACAGCCTCGTTCGAACGAGACTTCTAACGAGCTGGCAGTTTAGGCCTTTTTGGCCTGTTTTGATTTTGGGAGTCCCGTAAACTTGTTCGAGGATAGAGATAACATTCCTTTGATGATGTATTGGTATACTTGGGACAATTGGGACATCATGAGTAGTAAATTATATAATTGTGGACCGAATCAAATAGACACTTTGAGTTGAGACGTGAGTGCCTACTACGACGTGAGAATAAATTATGGTGTGTATGATTATAAACCGGGAGTATATAAATTGTATAAATTATAAGATGGTACGAGAATGCGATAAGTACTACAATTAAACTACGGTGATTACTAAGATGCGTGTTTACTTAGTATTGATATATGATTTGTGTGTATGACATACCTACCATACTTGCTATCACGGGAGGTTTGCGTTCGCTTAGGGCCCTCTAATCCTTGCGTTGCCCGGATTTAGACCGGTTACCTCGATGAACATAGGTCATAGAAGGACTTATTGGGATGTTAATAAGTCTGCTGATCGTGGGAGCGCAGGTATGTCCGTGACCCATGTGATGTGACTGTGTTCGCCTCCACTTTTTGTGATTTGTGTTATCTGAACGATTCCTGAGAGATTCGGAATGCGTGATCCTTATGTACGTGATGTACCGGGGTGGATAGCAGAGTATGTGTGCACCGCAGCTTAGTCTCGGGGTGCTTATATTGTATATTTATGTTGTGGAAAATATACACTTAATAAACTGGGAACTTTGATATGATATTGTGTGTATAACTATGGAATAACAAAAGGGATGATCTATAATGAGTTGTATTACTTTTATGTGAGAACCTGAATTTACGTTAAGCCCCCTATTTAATTGCGAGCGTTATAATGTTAATGGGAACCGAGTAATAAGGGTAGAACCTATGACAGTCTAGCTAGATATGATGTCACTTAGCTAATGGTCTGTGTCATTTTAGATGAGTACTTACGTTAGGAGTGCACAGTTAGACGAGAGGTGAGAATTTCATGTGAGTGCACGTCCTAACATGTACTTTGCATTTAATGTTTTAAATGTTTTTAAAGCACTTGCAGGTTTTTAAAATATCTCCGCATTCGGGCTCTGACCCGTTTGCTTTCAAATCTATTTTTTTTTTAAAACCATTTTAGGTGCCCAGTCATAAGAACACCATGCATAGGATACTCATTCAGATGACGAGCTGTAGCTGTTAGTGGAAGCTACAGGGATTTGCTTTTAGACGCTTCTATCATTTGGATTCCATGTTCAGTATTTCTCAGTTGTAGGGCATGTTGCCCAAATTCTATTAGAGATACTTCCATTTCAGTTTTTCAGACTTTGGCATGTATTAATTCAGTATTCAGTATTTCGTTACTTATTTCAGTTGTGGGATTTGTTGTGAGGAGTTTTTCCTCCGAATTTATTTATATCATGTGATGGTTATTCTATTATTTCGTGATGGTGAATGGTGATATTATTCTTGCTTTAAATCTTTTACTGCATGTTAATCAGACTTTAATTAAAATTTGACAACTTACTTTTTAAATACTAGGTGGTTAGTAATAATAAAAATGTTTTTCGACAATGATGCTATTAACTGAGCCAACTTGGCATTTTGATATAATTTCATAAAGGAGTAGCTACCCGGTATTTAATTAGTCGGGGTGTCACAGGATTCTCCTTTATTCCTTTTGAGAGCGATCAATGAATCAACCTCCTTGACTACCTTATTGCTAATAATGAAATCGGCCGTAAACTGTTTAGTTAGCTTTTTGAATGAGGATATCGATTCTGGGATAAGTTTTCAAACCACTTAAGACCGATATATCATAAAGTTGAGGGGGAAATTGGGCGCACGAGGGCATCATGGGTACTCCACATAAACACAGTCGTCCGGTAGTGCCTGATATGGTGAGAATTATCTTCATTTCCATTATATGGATTGATCTTTGGGACATCAAACTTTTTCAATGGCTTCGAGGTTTATATATCTACAGTAAATGTGAGGTTGAGTGGTGTCCCAATGCTCTGCTAGAGATAATTTTTGGAGTTCGTGACAGATTCGAGTTCAACTTTCGTTTTAATTTCGCTGTGATGAAGCTATGGAGTTCATCACTCGTGACTTTAGACTATGAAACTCCGGGTGAGACGATTTGTAGCTATATGCAAACTCGATTGGCCAAATTGGTGGACGATTATGACTAGTAGAATTACAAGCCGGTGAGTGATGATATACCGCAAATTATAATACACTATACGAAAGCTCCTTGACCTGGAAACCCCGTTACTTTGGTTGAACCTATTATGTATTGGGAAACGAATCGTCCCGTTATACATCGATCCAAATTTTGAGAATTAGGGCAACGCTATTGTTATTATCCAGTTAATTGCCTCATCAGACGAGTAATCTCTTCATAATGATAATACAATATTTCTTCATAAAAACTGACTAGTAGCGACGTTCCTTTCCCCGTAGGTCACTCAACGGAGGGAATATATTATCGGCGACTTTGTCGAGACCTTATGGACAAATCCCCTAGAAATCAATCGCCTATGATGTAAATAAGACCTCTTATGAGTTTGTTCCCTCATAATTGCTCGTACCTTAAAGACTCGAGATGATTTTTTGCGTACGAATAATGAGACTGGTTAGCAATCATATTGTAACAGCACTGATGTGTTCACAATGGTTAAAATTCATAATCTTCACACAAATAACGTCAAATTACAGTGGATATTAAACCCGAAATAAATGTAATATTATATTTTAGCCCCATAAACCTGATTTGGCGTCTCTAAATTTGTAGACCATGTTTTTATAGATCGGACCATAAATTTTACGTTTAATTATAGGATAAGAACCATTACCTAGTCTCTTTTCCTTATAGTTCGAGGAAAACAGGACATCGTAGATATCAATGTTTTAACTGCTTATAGTAAAAACACTCGTCGTTTGGCTTTTTTGCTACTCCTCAATCATTCACGAGGAGTATCAATATTCATCAAGCACATATGTTAGGTTTGATTGCACTGATTTTTCTATCGAATTTTTTCACACCCATTCATTCTGTTTCCATGATTTGCTTATCGTAGTGAAAATTCATGGTGTGTGTTTTTTGTAAAATTATTTTTGCTTTTCTGTGTGAAAAATTGAAAATCAAAAATAGTTTATGGAATGCTTTTGAATACCCCTTAATGATCGTAGTTGTTTGCCATGCTTAATCGTGACAACTCGATGTTTTGTTTTGTTTATTCGTTTCCTTGTCTATTCCGGGCAAATAAAAAGGGGAAAACGAATTATGAGGGAGTTTTACATTATGGGGAAGATTTGAGATTTGATCTTAGTTTTGATTTATGTTTATATCATTTCAAACTTGATACGTTACGAATGTATTCGCTTTACAAAGATTGATGATCATATATTACACACCCTGGTGAGAAAAGCTTGAAGATTTGTTGTTGAAGATTTTTGAAGAAAAGTTTTTCTGGCAATTTTAGTACCTTTTCAGTTTTGGAATCATGGGAAGGTATTAGATTTGTATAGGCATTTTGATTTGATAATGCACATGTTTTTATTTTGTACCGGCATAGAGATAGGGGGAGATTTGTAAGGACGTATTTTATAAGTCTTGTTTTACATTAGTGTATGTCGTATACCACTACATACCGTTGAAAAAAAAAGTTTAAGTTTGAAGATACACAAAGATGGATCGAATATCAGAAGTTCTTCAACACTCAAGCCTTTGTAAGAGTAGTTTTGGTAAGGTTGTATTTTATTCCCTTAACGGTTCAATTAAAAGTGTTGGGAGATTTTTCTAAAATATTTTCTAAGTGTTGAGGTGTTGTTTTTCGTTAAAATATTTTTCTGAGTGTTGAGGCGGATTTTTGAAATAAAAATATAAAATTGTTTTTTTGCTATGTGGTTCGAGCGACATATGCCCCGTCGTTCAAACGACTTGATCTCGTATGATGTCGTTCGAGCGATATATGTCCTTGTTCGAGTGACATTCTGATCTCGTTTGAGCGATCCGTCGACTCATTTTTTATATAGAGCGTGTTAAATAAGACATTTTTCATTAAGAAGACCTGACAATTTTCATTCTTAACAAACCGCAAAATAACAGAACACTTTGTCTTCTTCAATTTAGGTTCAATCCTTTCGTTTTTCAATTCACAAAAATCCCAAATGCTTTGGTGAATTCTTTTAGAACCCAGAATACATCCTTGCTGGAGTTTCTCTTGTAGGGATGATAACCAACTACTAATATAGGTGCCACTTGAGGGAGGTATTGGGTTGACGTTGACTGCGTATCGTAGGGTGTACTCGTGGGTATTCCTAGCTTATTGGAATTCGTATATTTATGGATCTTCCAAGGTTAATTCATTGATGATTCAGAACTACGTGTTCTCGTGGGTTTCTGAATATATTCATTGCAGATTTCGCTTGTAATTGTTGTGAGTATTATTAAGTGAAATAAAAGGTTTTTCCTTTTATTTTTTTTACTGAAATCTGTGAGTCAGCAATTTATATTTATTTGTGTTGGCATGATCCACTACAACTTGATGTTTATTTAGGGTAATTAAAATTAGATTTAATTAATTTGGTTTAAAGTTGATAATTGATTAAATACTGGTCTTATTGAAATTTGCGAATTTATTTAAATCGATATCATACCGCTTTCTCAAATTGGTATGAGAGCGGGTTTCTCTAATTTATCGAGTGATCCTGTTTTTCACAAAATTTTGTGATATTGATTTTTTTTTTTGAAAAATCGCAATGTTTCCGAATGAAAACTTATATAATCGATTGCCAATTTTTTATGGGTTTAATTATTCTTGCTGGAAAGCCGGTATGAAATCGTATTTAAAAGCAATCGATGACTGCGTTTGGGTAGTTTATGAAAGAGACTCGACTCCTCCCACTGTCACAGCAAATAATGTTACTAATTTAAAACCCATGGCAGACTGGACTGATGATTAGTTTACGTGGAGCACTTTTAATTCATGTGGGTTGAGTGCAATTTCTGGTGACGTCACTCCCGAGGAGTTCCGTCGTATTATCCTTTAAGGCTCGAACACGGTCAAAGAGTCTAAACTTCAAAATTTGAAATAATTTTATGCTTGAATCTTAGTGTTTTGATGATTTTTACGCACGTTTATCCAATATTGTTGATTAAGGGTGAAAAGTAGCGCGTAGTCAACACGCCGATTATTGTTTTCTGTTCACAGCCTTAGTACAAAAACCAAAACTTATGACTACACTCAAAAAGGGAGTATAGCGGCCAAGTCCGGGCATCGAAAATCCACAGAGACGAGCTGCTAGAATTTAATTGGTTTAATACTCCAAGAATAAAAGTGTAAAAAGTATTTTTAACAAAAAGAAAAAGAGAAAAAAGAGAAAAGATTATTCTAGGCATGAGTGTATTTAAACTAAATTAATAAAATGAATAAAAACTATATGTTGCGTCGAATATCCCTCACTTAGAGTTAATTAGTATAAAATAGTTGCATGGGTTCACGAGTTATTAAGATTGCGTCTCGTTTCGTCAATTACTTAAATCAAGAGTTGTCACACCCCTACATTCGCGTAAAAGACTAATATGATTCTGGCGTCAACAAATATTCCAAAAATTACGCACGCAAGGTCGTAAATACGGGGCATACTTGATATACCCCGTTAAATCTCTTAGGCATAATAACTCTAACAACATACTCGAAATAAATACGTAAACTCCATCACCAAAGCAAAGCAACGCGTCAGCCCTATATGAGTTCAATCCGACACAACGTAATTTAAATTATCCGCTACACACAATTAACAATATTAATTAAACAAACTAATTAAATAAAGTAACTAACTAAATTAACTCTAAAAATATATAGACAAGGAAGAAAATGAAAAGCATGAAAAAAACTAAATTAAAAAGCAAGTAAATAAAGCACAAAGCTAGAGGATGAATAAATAGTAAAAACCTTACATTAAAATGGGTACACCAAAGAAAAATGGAGGAAATGGGCAAAGCTCCCAAAGTTACAAACCCTAAACTAAAGCTAATAAAAGATCTCCTCAAAAAATAAAATAAACTTGTTTTATATAGTAAGTTACGATTAACTAATAAAAGAAGAAGGAAAAGGATTTATTTACATTAAAAATAAATAAAAAAAGACAGAGAAAAGTAGCAGCCAATTTTCGGACCAAAGCAACAGGGCACCGATCGACCGCGCGTGGCGGCGACCGGTCGATCGCGTCAAAAGGGAGGACCATACTGTCTTGAACTCAGGCCAAAAATCCAATCACCGGTCAACCGCCAGAGCGTGGCCGATCGACCAGTTAAAACTGCAAAGCCCACCACGCAGCACAGCTGCTTCGCACAACCATGGAAAACTCAAGACCCATACAAAATGCGAAGATATATAAACCAAGACCAACAAAACCCACCTCCGTGTCTAAGAATCAAAACCAAGCTTTAACAAAAACCAAAACTTGCCAAAGAACCCACTTCCACTATGTAAAAGCCAAGACCCATTTCCACCATTAATGGTGGACAAAAACCTCCAAAAAGTAAATGTCCAAGACCCATTTGCGTACGTGGTCAAATATTGAACTCCAATTTTGGACCAAAGTCCCAGAATTCGAACGAACCCAAAACCCGAGCCAAAACCCAAATCGCCATAACCATTCTGCAAAAAAAAAGTTTTAGGACATAAAGGAAATTATTAGAATTGTTATAAAAGAGAAAGGGACATGGTGGGTATTATTTGAAATGTTAATGAATTTTTTATAATTCTTTTCCGATTAAAGGTCCGTGTTTCCTTCGTTCGGACTCCGATTTAAGCACCGTTTATGGCCACGCGAAGCTTGACCCGAGGGCTACAACTTTCGTGGATCCTTCAGATAAAAATCCTGAAGTGTAAAATTACAAAAATCCCCCTAAACGTGCGAATCGCGACGTAACTTTATCGGAACGCGCCAAAACTTCATACTAAGCACCATAACACCTATAAATGCTCAATAATACCTCAAATAAAGTTTTAGCACATTGAACGGAGGTTGTCTAATTGACGAGCATAGATATAGCAATTACGGTACCCGATGGGGCTAAAATGCCTAAGTTCGAGGGTAATTAAATGCATAATTTTATACGAATCAATTATCAAAACTAGTTTCAATATTGGTGAGCACATTCCTGATGCACGAGTGGTTAAAAATATTTTAAGATCGCTACCTGAATGTCTTATCCCCAAAGTAACTGTTTTGAATTCCTTAGGTAATTTGAGCAATTTAAAATTAGAAGAGCTGGTAGGTTAGCTCTAGACATATGAGATTGACATGTTCTCCGACACTGTCAAATATAAGGATATAGGGATAACACTTAGAGCCCAGCCTAGGAAGGGAAAGGGAGTGTCTAAGAGTGATAAGATAAATAAAGTGAGAGTTTGTGAGTCCGAGGACGAGTCTGAATTTGATATGTCCATGCTTGCAAAAAAATTCAAAAAATATCTCAAACTTTCAAAGGAAAATTCTTCCAATAAAAGGGTTTTGGAGAAAAATAAAAAGAAAATGAGGCCAAAGTGAGCAGTGAGAAAGAAGGAGAGAAAGAGAAAGAGGAAGAATAAAGATGTTTTTAGTGTAAGGGTGAAGGGCATAGAGCGTTTGAGTGTCCCGCTAGGCTAAAGAGAAAGAGCAAAAATATTACTATGCCAGTCACTCTTAGCGATAGTGAGGAAGTGGTGAATGATGAATCTTCACATGGGATGTGTGTTGATTTTTTAGCTAATCACATGAGCACACCTAGTTTATCCCACAACGATGAAGATACTTGTGCACGTAAGACCCCAGAGTATAGTTTGAGTGTTTCTAACGAATGTGAGAGTGAGTGTGCTAATAATGGTGATAGTGAGCTCCAGATTGCGTTCAAAGATTTGTACGTCGAGACCTTAAAGACGAAGAAATTGAATAAGGAATTAGGTCTTAGGGTGATTGATTTGGAGAGAGATATTGAGAGTTTAAGGGGATTTGAGACGTCGGCGAGTTAACTCGAGAAGGTGAATGTTTCTTTGAGTGAGCAGTTGATCATCGTAAATCGGGATAAGAGTGAACTTATAGACTGTGTGTCACAATTAGAGAAATATATTGAGCGTGCCCGGGAGGTAAAGGTCACTTTAGAGGATACATTTAAGAAGGTAGAAAAGATGCTCATCGGTCTCGCTTTGGGTAATGTTGAGACACTAGGAATAGGGTATGACGGTGCGTCCACTTCCCAAGTTGCACCCGAGCCAATTCTCGAGTTTGTGATTGATACATATGTCTCTCAACCTAACCCACCTAGGCATCCCGTACAAGATGGGAGAGTGCGCCGTAAACGTTTTGAGAGAGGTGTTCCTAGGCCCGTGTATGTTTTCCATCATTGCAAAAAGAATGAACACCTTAGGGAGTTTTGTTTTAAATTGGGCGGTGTGTCGCATAGAGTTTTGCCATGTGTTCGCACACAAGCACCTACACATGAGACTTTGGATGTTCCGAATGATTACATAGGAGAGTTTGCACATATTAGGAGCAAGTTAAGTTTCTGGTCAAAACTTCACATAACTTGATGGATGTTTTCAAAGGATATCACCACCTTTGAAAAACTCCACCGCACCTAGCGGTTGAGGTTTGAATTTGTTTGCTAGCATAGGATATTTATCATGATGATATTTTATGCATATTGCTAGTGTGTACCATATTTGTATTTTTATTATCCATTTTTGATATATTTTTCAAAAAGCCAAAAGATTTTATATTGATAATTTTTTTAGAAAAAGACATAAAGAGTTTTGTATTTTATTTACACCGTTTATGAGTGGACATTTATGATGAACAAGTCACAATTTCGTTCCATATCCATGTTTCAATTTGATAGTATTTTTATATGCGTCATCATTTCATTTTTGTGCTTTATAATGTTTGGAGTCATTAAAATGTAATTTAAAATTACTATCTACATGTTTGACTCTTAGTCTCCTTTAATGTACACTTGCACGGATTTGTTTGATTATTGTACTTGTCAAATCGTATGCAAGTAAAAGTATTTTCATCTCAACCCTGTATTTAAAACGAACCAAATGCGATAAAACTCGACAATGACAATAGTGCATGTAAGAATCGTTTACCGTAAGGAATTAAATTGCAAAAAATGATGAGTGTTCACGGGAAAGGGCTGCATGGGTTCAAAATTAACTCGTCGTGAAAGCCACTATTTAAAAGAGCCCAAGAAAAAAATAAGGCAACAAAAATATTCATATGCCAAAATAGGGACAATAAAATTTCTCTAAGAAGAGAAAAATAAATCAGTTAAAAAAAAATAAATGCATTATTATTTATGAGGGTGTTCAGATGGAAAATGTAAAAAATGGATTTGCACGTCGTGACAAAGTCTTGAAAAAATATTACATAGTTTTAGACGTTATTGGTGTGGAAATCATTTTAGACTTTGATGTGTCGATTAGATTGAGTCAATTCACATTTTTTACACCTAAGGATGATTTTGAGATCATTCATTAAGAGTATCCATATTCATTGTGCACATATGTTATGTTTGATTGCATTGGTTTTCCTACTGAATTTGTTCACACCCATTCATTTCGTTTCCATGATTTGGTTATCTTAGTGAAAATTCGCGGTGTGTGATTTTTGTAAAATTATTTTTGCATTTTTTTTTTGTGAAAAATTGAAAAATCAAAAATAGTTTGTGGAATGATTTTGAGTATCTATTAATGATCGTAGTTGTTTGTTATGCTTAATCATGACAACTCTATGTTTTGATTTGTTTATTCTTTTCTTGTTTATTTCGGACAAATAAAAGGGGGATAACAGATTATGGGGGAGTTTTACATTATGGGGGAGATTTGAGATTTGATCTTAGTTTTAATTTATGTCTATTTCATTTCAAACTCGATATGTCACGAAATATTTGCATTGTCTCATGTGTATAGGTACAAATATTGATGATCATATGTTACACACCTTGATGACAAACGCTTAAAGATTTGATGTTGAAGATTTTTGAAGAAATTTTTTTCCTGCATTTTAAGTACCTTTTCAGGTTTGGGATCATGGGAGGGTATTAGATTTGTATAGGCATTTCTATTCGATAATTCAAATGTTTTTATTTTGTATCGGCATAGACATAGGGGAAGATTTGTAAGGACATATTTTATAAATCTTATTTTACATTTGTAAGGATATATATATATATATATATATATATATATATATATATATATATATATATATATATATATATATATATATATATATATATATATATATATATATAATGTGATAACATAGTAAATGCTATTGTTTGTAAAAATATCATAGATATTAAACTTTATTGTATACACCAAAAAATGAAATAGTTTTATATCTGTGACATTTTCACAAATAATAACACTTACTGTGTTAATATATTTATGAACAAGTTTTATATACATAACATATTCACAAACTGAAACATTTACTGAGTTAATATTACACAATATATATATAACATTTTCACAAGCAGTAAAATTTATGAGTTAATATTACACAATATATATATATATACACACACACACGATAGATCCAAACCTAATTTTTTTTTCAAAATTATCATATTTTTAAATATTTACGCTACCGACATTCAATCCCCACCACTATCTACCCCCATTGTTGGAGCTTCAACGATTTTCATCAGAGCTATGATTTGAGGTGGCATGGGATGCCGATGTAACATTTTCACAAACAGTAACGTTTATTATTTGTGAAAATATTACATATGTAAACCTAACCCAATGCTACCCATACTCATTTCAAACTGGAGTTCCGGTGGATCCAAACCCCATTTATCAAATATTATCTTATTTCCTAAGATCCGCGCCAGCGGCACTCCATGTCACCCCAAATTCGAACTCTGATGAAGGTTGTTGGAGCACAGACAATTGAGGTTGGTAGTGGTTGGGATTAGATACCGCTAGCGTCGACCGTAAAAAATAAGACAATATTAGAAAAACGAAGTTTGGAATCACCGTATATATATATATATATATATACTGTGTTATAACACAGTAAATGTTACCGTTTGTGAAAATGTTATAAATATAAACCTAATCCAATGCCACCCCTACTCACCGCGAATCGGCGCTCCGGTGGATCTAAACCCCATTTATCTAATATTCTCTTAATTTCAAAGGTCCGCGTCAGCGGCACCCTATGCCATTACTACCCACAAAAAATAATAGCTCTAATGAAAGTCGTTGAATCTCCGACAATGGGGGTGGGTAGTGGTGGGGATTGAATGTCGCTAGCGTAAACCTTTAAAAATATGATAATTTTGAAAAAAATGAGGTTTGGATCTACCGTATATATATATATATATATATATATATATATATATATGTATATATATCCAATATGCTCCTATTTTTAAAGTTTTGCACCACCGACACCCACTGTTCTAAAAAATCTGCCTAGGCTTGAGGCTTGGGAGAAACCACCCGCCTTAAGATTTTGACGCCTTATGTTTGGTAAAACCCTTGAGGCGTACTTTTTCTCTAAAAAGAACAATGGTTTAGTGAAACGATATCGCCTTTTAAAGATTTTTTTACAAACCGGACCATTATCTCATCCAAAATAATCAAATAGTATTTTTATGTGCAAATATTCAGACATATTTTTATGATATGTACAATTTTAGTATTTTAATAGACTTGTTATGGTTAAAAAATATTAAAATATATTAAAAAGACCTAAACGCATTTTCACGCCTTTTTACGCCAAGGCCTGCCTAGGCTTCTAAGGCTTAAGGCTTCGCCTCCACGCCTTGATCACGCCCCGCGTTTTTTAGAACCTTGCCGACACCTAATGCCACCCCTACTCACCCCAAATCGACGCTCCAAATGATTCTGATCCCATTTATCCAATCTTATTTTCAAAGCTCCGCGCCAGCGGCACCCCATGATACTCTGGTGGATCAAAAACTCATTTATTCAAAAATTTCTTATTTTCAAATGTCCGCGCCAGCGGTACCACATGCCGCCCTTACACACCCCAAATCGGAGCTCTGACGAAGATCGTTGAAGCTCCAACAATGGTGGTAAGGATTGGATACCGCTAGCGCGGACCTTTAAATATAAGGTATTTTTTAAAAAAGATGGTTTGGATCCATTATATATATATATATATATATATATATATATATATATATATATATATATACTGTGTGATATTAACACAGTAAATGTTACTGTCTGTTTGTGAAAATGTCACATATATATAACTATTTCATATTATAGTGCATATAGTAAAGTTTACTGTTTGTGTAAATTTTTTTATTTAGAATTTTATAGCCTTCATGGATCTTGTTTGATAGATCTCGTCGAGCAGATTTCAAAAATAGTAATTTTGTGAAAAACGGATTTGTGAATCAAAAGTTATTATCATTTGAAGATTAAAAAAAAAAGTTCAACCACTTATGTAATTTCCTAAATGAAGTTATTGTTGGTTTTAAAAGGGTAAAATTGTGAAAAAAAGTTTCAAAAAATTAGGAGTAGGACTTATATGTAAGGAAAAAACATGGTGAGACTAAAATGTATATAAGAAAGTCTCATAGGATCTAAACGTAAATTACCTTTTATTTATTTATTTTTTTCATTTAACGAAAGAACAACCAATAAAGTGGTCTCTGCCGACCGAAAACAGTCGTAAGTCCCATCCCTCCGCCACCCGTGGCCCTCTCTCACTCCGTTTCTATTGACATAATCACCGGTGTTTTGGTGATGAGAGCTTAGCAACTATCTCTGATCAGATCAGAAGAAAATCTCTCCGGCTAGGGTTTAAAATGTCTCAGAGCGGAAAGCTAATGCCAAATCTGGACCAACAGAGCACAAAACTTCTCAACCTCACTGTTCTCCAGAGAATGGATCCCTACATTGAAGAGATCTTGATCACCGCCGCTCACGTCACCTTCTACGGCTTCAACATCGAACTCAACCAATGGGTTCTCTCTCCCTCTAAACCACTTTCTATACATTTTACTTCACATGTTTACAAAACTCTGTTAGACATTAGGTTTAGTAACAATGCAAATCCACCTGCTTCCTCATGAAATGCAAGAAAACTAGAATCTAGAGCATCTGCATACACAATTATGTCACAAGTAGTAGGTTTGACTTCAAAGTTTGTTACATGAATAGTGTATCTCGATTTTGATAGGTTTAGCACTAATTGCATCTTTAATCCGAATATGAATTGGATCTCTTAAAACTGTGGATATGTAAGCATGCTTAGAGACATCTATACTATGCGATGCAAGTGTATATATACATTGGGGTTGAAAAACAATACCCCATGCGGTTGTTAACATGAATATGCATATTATATTGTGTATATTGTGTTGTTCATTGTTGGATTGAAAAAATAAATAGGCCTTTTCAATATTACTTTTTCTTTGTTGATTCTCACTCTCATCACAATGTCTGTCTTCCTTCATTTTTGCCACATAGTGTCATTATCCTAGGAAGCACGGATTTAACACACAATACGGGGTACGAAAAAAAATTGGAGATGGCATGTTGGGGACACTCACTATGTGGCACTGAGATGTCATTCCCCCACTTGAGAAAGCTCGTCCCGTTCGTTGGAGGTTTGCAACCACATAGCCAAACAATAATTAGAGGATTTCCCCACTTGAGAGATGGAGATGAGGATTCCCCCACTTGGCTATCAAAAAGGAAATGAGGACTGCTCATATTGCCAAACGATGACCGACGAGCTCGAACTCCACCCTCGAACTTTGCCATAACAAAATTCAACACTCTGACGCCGCCAGGGAGAGGGGCAACAATGTGAAATGATGATCGAGTCGTGCATAAAAAATAACTTCAACTTTGAAAGCCAAAGGACCCCAACCGAACGGGACACGAATGCTTCGCTGATCGGATCCGTATATCCCCAATTAATCACATCAACTTGCATCAATGAATAAATGACATACCGACTGCTCGAAGAAACAATCTCAATTGCATCATCAAGGTTTCCAAAGAATAAGAAGAAATTGCAGATAGAATATGACTCCACTTCTCTGAATCGAGTGCGGGTCACCCAACTGAATTGAGAAAGCTAGGGTATGCACGGAGTGGTCAAAACAAAAGTCAATTTTTAATTTTTTCAAACTAAATATTAAACTTAAACAAAATAAATCCAAAGTAAAACTTTGCACCAATTTTAAATCGATTGTTGTGATAAACGATTTATCAAATTCTATCTTGTCCTAAAATATGGATCTAGGTGTGAACAAGAATAAAATAAAGTAACAAACCACAACACGTCAATGTACGAGGAAAACTTGCAACGGAAAAAATCTTAGACGACTCAGCCACACAAATTCACTATGATGAGGAATTACAGAAGTCGACAAATGACTTACAACAAAGATTCGACGCCCTCGAAGCCTTGACGCCCCTTCGATATTCAACCTCTCCCCCACAACGACATGCATGAATCCACGTGCGGAAGTGCCACAACGTGTGAGTCCACACGCGCATCGGTGTCCATAGATAAGGCTCAACAACCGTATGCAAATTCAGAACACAGAGTCAACCGTTTCTTCACTGCAACACAGTAAACACTGGATCCACTGTATGAAACTTACTCAACAAGGATAATGATGAGTAAAACCTTGTTGTCAAACGAGATCTCAAAGCATATAAAGATTGAAAATTGAATCTCAAAGAGTTTGGGCGAAACTAAAGTTTGAGAGCTTTTGGATATGTATAGGAAAACGGTTTTCACCAAAAGTCCCAATGAATATTGATGCCAGGACCCCTTTATATATTGAACTTGTTTTTCGAGGTGACACGTTTTTCGAGAAAACTTGTTCGAATGAAAAAAAGAGTTCGTTCGAATGAAAATACTATCTCGTTCGAACGATATGGTATTCTCGTTAGAATTAGCTTCGAACGAGCTTCAAACGATATTTGTTATGGAATAGAGAAAAATCGTTCGATGTCCGTTAGAAGGTCGTTTGAACGTTAACATCATCTCGTTCGAACGAACAACATAAACTCGTTTGAACGAACAGAAAACAAAAAAATATTTTTTTTAAAAATCTTTTAAAAATAGCCTTCAAACAATTTATAAAAATAAAAACCTGGTATTAATTTCGAAGGATCAAAATGTACATGCATTCATACCAGAGAGATCCTCGAAAATATGAAGACGAAACATGTCACGAAACACGCCATGATGAATGTAATCTCTGAAGCGTCACCGCTACGCCTTCAAGCCAACACGCCATAGGCTTGAAAGGTCAATCTACACAAAGTTTAACCTATGAATCAAAATATTTTGTCCGGAACTAAACCAATACGTACAAATTGATTCAATTGGAAATTTGCCCTTACACGAATTTCGCTGAAGAAATTTTCGATAAAGAACCTAACGTCTTCTTCCCTGACGATGGAAAAGAAGACCAAAGCACGAAAAACTCAAAATCTTGGAATTGGGTAGGAGTGATCCACCTTTCTTCCTAAAAAATAGGAAAAAAATCAGAGGGAAAGAACCTGAGATCCATACAATCCTTTGAATTCGAAGGTTTCTCGGCATTCTTGGAGAAGTCATCACCATGCACGATAAGGTAGTGGGCGTCATTGTCGAACACGGAAACGATTTCTGTCAGAGGGCATATGACACTTGCTGACAAATAGTCAAAATATCGAGCCAATCGTTACGCCCCCTCGCTCACCAATTATCACACGTTGCTTCTATCTTAAGTTATTCCTCGCGACACTGACCGAGGAAGTGTTGACGCTCCTTATATTCTTTGATGGAGATGGCACTGAATTGGAACCTCCGGAGCCCCATTTATAGATACTCACCCACACGATCCCAGCAGTCGAGGCGATAGCACGACTCACCCATCCATATCTATCCCATACGCGACATCACCACCCTCGTCTCATAACTAATTGAAAGGAAAGTAGGTGTTAAGAAATGAATATTGGGCGTGAATTTGAGGATTGGAAATTTTCAGTGTTCGAATTGGGAATTTTTGAAAGTTTTGGCGGCAGTTGAAATGTAAATTTTAGATTTAGAGAGGGGCGGGTTGCATAATTATCTTTAAATGTTGGAGGGAGTGTAAATTGTTGCGAGGGTCGAGGGGGTGTGGGATAAAAGCTGTAGGGGTTGGTTTATAATGTGGTTGGAATTTCAGGGGGTTTGGGTTGAAAATTTAATTGCTTTGGGAGCCCCCTCCATATTAGGTTGGGCTTAGTGAAAATAACCCACCAGTCCTTTGGTTATCTCACAGCCCAACACTCGTAACCTTAGAAAAACTGACTATTAAGGTTCTCAAGAGGTTGCAGGAGACAGCTAGACCTTCGATCCACTTCAAAAGAGGAAGCTGGCGAAGTGAATAACCATCAGATCTAGGGTTTTTGGCGTTGTTAACCAGTTGCGAAATGTGTTTTGCTCCTTTCGTGTATGAACGAAGGTCTAGGTGGTTGTCTGGCGTGTTGATGAGCTTCGACTACCAATAAGTAGGGTTGCAGGGGGCTTATAAATGAGTGTTGACCTTCAATTAATGCCGGTGGAACACATGGCTGGTCGTGTTGGTTTAAAGCCCTGGTTGGGTACAATGGTGATTATGCTTGATCGCGGGCGACAATGTCAGATTTGGGGTACGGCTTGTTGGTTCCTCCGAGCCTTACCGATGTCTTTAAAACAATAATATCGACGGCCACATCAAAAGTGAATGTCGAGGCTCGCTGGGCTTGGGATACACGGGGAAAACTCTGCTATTGTATAAGGGAATAAAGTTGCACTTTTACTAACAACTATAATTTTTTGTACAACAGTAAGCATTTGAGCTATCATTTGGCATCAGATTGAGGTCATGGGTTCGAGTTGAACTGGTGCAGGAGCATAATATAATAAACCGAATGGACCGATACTTGCAGGGTTTGGATTCTATGGGGCAAGCTCACCACTTGTACAAGGAATTAAAATGCGCCTTTACTAATTACTATAGTTTTTAGTACAATGTTAAGCATTTGACCCATAAAGAAATACGAGCACGAGGACTAATTTACAAAGAGGAAAGATGTTGATGTAATAATTCCCTGAAGTATATTTCTATGTGTTTTCGTGCATAGTCCGACATATCAAATGACACCGTATTTATACAAATGTGCACATGTGCAGTTGTGTATATGTGGCTCATTTATGAATTGAGACACAAAATGAGTAGAGTTATGTCTATAGTTGGGGTACGATTTTAGGAGGAGAAACTGACGAAGTAATGGCTATGAAGATGACTTCGGGGGGGAGGTGCAAAACACCATTGTAGCAAGGCAGTGGAGATTGAAAAGCAGCAATACAGGGGTTTATGGAAGAAAATTGCTAAAAAGGTCTAGGGAATCGATTTTCGGACTTGGAAAATAGAGGTGTGACCTCACATCTAGAATGAAAATGTTCATTTTTTACTCTCGGGAGAGGTGCTAGTTGGCACCTGAGGTTCTGTGTTAGGGTGCCGATCAACGTGCTATTCATAAGCGGGATTGGGCGTTTCTGGAAAAAAAAATTAGGAGTGCCCTTCGACCGAACTATTGATTTGTGACAGTTTCGTAGTGGCCGTAACTTTTGACTTAGGGTTTTGTTTGTTGCACAATTTTCGACGTTGGAAAGATAATCCAACGACCTACGACATTAATGTTTGACACTTTCTCAGTTTCAAACATATTCTTGGTTAAATCACTTCGGAAGAGGATTATAGTGCTTCAAAGTGTAGATTTTGAAGGGCGTTAGTTTGCTCATGTCTTGAAGAGTTGTGTTCCCCACGAGACTTCTAAGAGTGATAAATAAACATGTATTGTCATGTTATAGGGTTTAGAGTAATCTTAAGTCTTTCGGAGAGCATAAAATGGTTCAATTTCAATGCTAGCAAGGGTTTGCAAATTTTAGTGATTTCACGAGATGAGACATAAAACTGTGATGAGTTGATAATGGCCCGAGGAAGTCCTAGTTATGGTTTTCATGATTGTGAGGGGGTTTCTTGTACAGTTTTTATGAGTTCCAATAGGGTTTGGATGAAGGTAGATGAGTTTCAGTGATACAACAAAGAGTGCTGAATTTTGGTTGGTGCCGCCCAAGACAGCTCTAACTACGTATGATTGCCCAAGCATGAAAAGCAATTTGTTGCACACGAGAAAACTCGATCTTGGTCACTATGGCAACGTCGGCCAACAACAAGGCCACGTCGGTCGGACCGATGCATTTTTGGAATTTTTTTCCAAATGCCAAGGCTCTCACCCCAGCCCTTTGTTGAATAGTCTCGGATATTGGGAATCCATAAATGTGACATGGATTTCGAGAGATCTTATATGTGATTTTAGTGGGACCTTCGGAGGTTCGGGTGGTGGGTTTCAAAGATTCAAGTGAAGTTTAGTGAGTAAGGAAAGGATATGGAATGGGCGTATGCAACCTCTTTTCCTATTTTCACTGCCAGCCTTTGTAATTTGTGGAGTTCTTATTGGTCCACGGTTGACATGTTCAAGGTATCTAAGACGGTTTTCTGTCCGTTTATTTTGTATAAAAACAAATTATACAAAACTACTTATATGTCGCGGGTTCGAGTCTTCAAAGCAGCCTCTCCAAAAAAAATGGGGGTAAGGCTCGCCTACATTGGCTTCTCCCAGACCCTGCCAAAGCGGGAGCCTTTGCATTGGTTACAACCTTTTTTATTTTGTATTATAAAGTTTGATAACTAATTATATTTCTATTTTTATCTCCATCTTCACTACTCATTTTATGTTGCTGTCCACTTAAAAAACACCTCTTTTGCTTTCACATTTACAACGCCTATCACATAATATGCTGATCATAATACGCCACTAGCACTTCTCAACTTCTGATACCTGACCTAACCTACTTTAATACTATCATTAAACAAGAATATGGGTTCAATTCGAATGGGTAAGATTCCTAGAGAGCTGAGAGAGCTACCCTTAGAAGTTCTTGGAAATATAAATCGCAAGGCATTGATTCCTTTCCTAGGTGTCCTTTTGTGACAAATCCATACGTTTTTGGGAAGATTGCAGGAGGGGATGGAGGGTCTGGGGAATCATTCCAATCTTTATTCCCTCTGTTATATAATCTATCGTTGAATAAAAATTGTTCAGTTGCCTTCATTTCTTCTCTAGATCCTAATTTAGTGGCCTTTTGAAATTTCTCTTTTCGTAGAGATTTTAACGACGTTGAGACCGAGGAGTTTATGTCCTTGGGTATTGTTGAGAGCATTTCCGTTTTTGAGGGAGTTGGGCCGAAAGGAAATGGATTTTAAGCAATCAAGGGTTTTCTTGTAACTCATTCTTCCACCATCTTTGTGAGAATCCATTTATTCCTGTTTTTGCTCCTTTTAATTTGATACCTTATGGATGGATTTGTTGCATTGTGAATTTATATGATTGGGGTTAATGCTAAAGTTGCCTGCCTATGGAGATGAGTGGTATTTAGTATGTTTTGGTACATTTGGAATGAATGAAATACCAGACTTGTCCTTGGGTATTGTTGAGAGCATTAAATTTGTTGTATCTATCAGGGATTGGGGCTGTGGTAGATAATTAAATTTGTTGCATCTATCAGGATTCTCTTCTGAAACCATTTGAATGAGCTGGTTTGGGGCTGTAACGTAGGGAGTGTAGTAATGTCGGGGATTTTGCTTCGAATGTGGGTGATATGGGGTGCTGTTGTGCAGTGTAGAGTAATGCCATGTTGAGTATGCAGCGTTTTTGTTGTCTGTTGTTTTTGTTTATTTCGTCGTTCTTTTGTGGAGATTTCATGTACATTGGTTGTTTAGTGGACTACTGCCTTTGTAATAGTTCCTCTTTCTTATTAAAATTATCTTGTTTCTGATTGAAAAAAGTACGATTTGGGCTGCTGGGATTCCTTCCGAAGTTAAGATTCTTGCTATGGTGGACTTTGAAAGGGTTAGCACTTCTGACTGACTTCAACGAAGAAGGCGTAATTGTTGTCGATATAGAGAGTGGGGAAGATGTGCAACATATTCTCCTCCGTTGTTCCTTCACTAGGGTTCCTGTGGAATAAAGTCTTTGGGGAATTGTCATTTGTGGGTGCTCTTCCTTGTAAGCGGATGGACATTTTGCTTTTGGATATGAAAGGACTGGGGGGGTGAGGGACAAAGTTGCTTGTTTATGGTGTTGTATTTTGGTATAATTGGGTTGAAAGGAACAATTGAATATCTGATGACAGAGGAAAGCAAGGAGTGGGTGTGGGAGAAAGTCAAATCCATAATTTCATTATGGGCATTGTTATTAAAGCCATTCAAAGATACACCATTGAACCTGATTTGTTCAAGCTGGACATATGCAATCTTTCTGGGGAATGCACTAATGGAGGGGCATGCTGGCATTTACAATCCTGCTCAAACTTTAGGCTGTTTAGCATATGGTTAAATGATGTCCTTTTTAGTTTACTTTGCAACTGTTTTTTGTAGCTCTGTATGCCTTGTTTTTGTTTATACTACTTGAGTGGATTGCTGGTCCGTCTTTTCTCTGTTAAGTGTTTCAGTTATGTTTAATGCAAGTTATTTGTTTCCGATTAAAAAAAAATTATCATCTCTTCCTATGAATGACTTCAAGCAATGGGTTCATTACTACTCAACCCTCTTAAATTTCTTGATCCTCATTTTGGTTCTTCATAAAATACATGAAAACCAAAAAAAAAAAAAAAAGAAAAAAAAAAGAAGAGAATTTGGGGCAGCCGCTGACCCTCGCCATGTGTATATATTGATATTTTGTGAAGCCACCACAACTACGTTGAAAGGATTAGATCTAAAGATATTTTCCGCAAATGCAGCTACCAGTTGTTCTTGTCTAGAAGGGTTCTTGATTGTTTTCTAATTTAGTTAGTTTATACAGGTATAAACTAACTAAATTAGAAAAAAAATCAAGAACCCTTCCATTCGGATCTAAGTGTTTCAGTTATGTTTAACGAAAGTTGTTTGTTTCGGATTAATAAAAAACTTTCATCTCTTCCTATGAATGACTTTAAGCAATGGGCTTGTTACTACTCAACCCTCTTATTTTTCTTTTTCCTCATTTTGGTTCCTCATAAAATGCATGAAGAGCAAAGATAACATTATTTGAGGTAGTCACTGACCCTCGCTATGTGTATATATTGCTATTTTGTGAAGCCACAACATGTTGAAAGGATTAGATCTAAAGATATTTATAGATATTGCAGCTACCAGTTGTTCTCGTCTACTAAATGGAAGAGTTCTTGATTTTTTTCTTATTTCGTTAGCTTACACCTGATCTTGTTTATTTTTTATTTTTTTGGTTTCAGAGTCGCAAGGACGTCGAGGGGTCTCTCTTTGTTGTCAAGAGGTAGTGTGTGTGTATATATATATATATATATATTATGTAATTTATGGTGAAGTGCTGTATAGTTTTTATGACCTGATATGTTGGAAGGGTCTCAAATCTAACAGAGAGCAGGGGTCTGTAATAATTATTTTCAATACATGGAATTTTTTATCCCGATCAAAAGAAAAATAAAGAAAAGAAACTTAAGACCAAGATCTATATCATCCTTGACTTTTGCCTGGTCTTTGCTAGTTTTGCTGGTCAGTCTTTTGTGGTTTGTAATCGGGGCGGTCAATGCAGATCAAATCTGCAGTAATATGTAGATTGACTTACTATTGTTGTTGCTATTGCAGGAACACTCAACCACGGTTCCAGTTCATTGTTATGAACAGGCGAAATACAGGTTCTCTTTTCCACCGCTGTTGATTTATCTTGAAGTTTTTTTGATTGGCATTGCGTCTTTTCCACCGAGAATGCCTTCATTTGTATCCAAAAAACAAACAAACATTTAAGCTGTGTTAGATTGCACATTGAGAACAATAATTTTAAATGTGACACATGCTGCGCGTTTTACTCATTTTCTCTGGAAAACATTCTTACCCACCGCCCAAAGAATTGGATTCCATGGGAAACTACAAAAGTAAGAAAATCTAACCAAGGCACTTATCTCTTTTTTTGAACTTTTAATAACGAGTTGTTTTGTAAATTATTCTCCAACTTTTTGATCCAGCGCAGCGCACCCTTTGTGTCTCTTATCTGTATTTCATTGAGATATATAGTTTCTTCATTTCAGTTAACTAGTTTTTTTTTGCTTATGGCATCGAAAAAAAAGACTCATGATCAACAAGATAACAATGAAGAAAAGAGAAAAGAAATATATGTTACAATATCCTCACAATTTGCTTCATCTAAATAGAATTCTCATATTTATCCATGTACTTCAATTCTATGTGTCTAATACAATAACATAATTTAAGTAAGTTAAAAATTGTGTATAAGCGTGTTTGGGTGTAATATATACACTTTGTATAGCACCCAAATCAATTTAAATAATAGTTCAAGTGAATACGTAGTGAACAACGTCCCAACTAAGCTTCTCCTTACGTAACACGTATGAACAAGATTGTCAAAATGCATATCGTTTTTCCAAAAAATGCGTATCGTATTGTGTATCGTGTCGTATCGCACGATACACTCAAATTTTTAATAATTATATACTATACATTGATATATATATGTGTATAGATACCTAAAATGAAATAAAAGACACTCAAACACAAATTACATGCAATATAATATATTTCAATGTCTTAAATATCAATATATGAATTTTTATCTGCTATCAATAAGCAATATGTCATCTTCCAACCATCACACTTAACAAAATTCCATAAAAGTTAATTTTAGAAGTTTCCACCAATTGTTCATCATTAAAATTCCAAAAGAGAAGATTAGAACTTAGAAGTTTCTTCCTATTATATGTAATCTATGTTTAGTTTATCAATATACCAATAAACATTAATATCATCCATACTTTAGTATAAAAACATAAATCTCACTACATATAAATTATAATATACAATATATATTATAGCGTGGGTCAATATTTTATTATACAAACAAAAATTCCACTACATATTTTAGTATACAAACAGAAGATCCACCACCACAATAAAACTCACTCGCACTTAACTGAAGAGGAGAGGGAAAAATCGATTCTTCTATTTGAAGAAGAAAAGCCGTGAGGAGAAAACAGAAACCCCACTACTATGTGAAAATCAAAGAAGAAAATGGAGGAGAGGAGAAATATCCGTGAGCAGAAATCAAAGAGGAGTTCAAATCATACCTGTGAGTAGAAATCAAAGTTGTTCTTTTCTCCTCTTCTCTTGAGTTTCTTTGTTTTTGCCTCTCTCACGTAACCCTCTTGCTTTTTGAAAACCCTTTTAGTCGTTTATTGATATTTGGGTGGGTTTTGTTAAAAGTTTTTGTTTTCTTAGTTGAACTGTATCGTTAAGGGCCTTTTTTTTCTTGTGTGCGCTGGGCTGTATCGCACGATTCGTATGTATCGCCGATACATACTGAATTGCCTGGTGCATATATCATATCACTGATATACCCCCTAAAGCGATACTATACCCAATACATCTCGTTTTGCTCACGATACGATATGTTTCGGCGATGCGATATGATACGATACGCGATACGATCAATATTAAAAACCATGCATACGAACATACCATGCACCCGTACCCTTACCACGTACCAAAGCAATCCACGTTCCAGATAACATTGGGCTAAATCTAGCAAACCTACTATCAGTATACCTCCATCCGTTCTCCAGACGCTTTAGTGTCCCTCAACGGAGACCATGGTGCTCAACTAAGGCTTCAGAGGGCTCGACCTAGGGTTTTGCAGCCCCATGGTGGCCTTTAACCCAGGAGGAGGTTGTGATTAGTCACCGCGGCCCATTGCCGTTATTGTCCTCAATGCCATGACCACCTTGGTGGGGTCTGGTAACGTTTGCAGTGGTCGAGGGATTCATAGGAGGCCACCTCAGCCCTTGCCGTTGGGGGCGGACGGATCTAATGGCTCCGTTGATGTCTAACATTAAAGAGTCGACGATGAGCAGGGAGACGTCGAAGAAGTATGAGGTGGCAAAATGTCATCGGGCTCTCGGTAGCTCTGTCAGAGATCATCGTCGAAGTCGTTCAATTCGGCGGCCGCGTCCTCTACATTTAGTGTTTATTTGGAAACCCTAGTAGTTGCTAAAGGGCTGTTGAATGTTTAGGGAGTTTGTAGGTGCTGGGCCAATGGGTGGGATACAGAGAAACCCAACTCTTGGGGATTTTGATCTAGCAATCCATAGTTGCTGCTCTTGGTTTCACAGCCCAAAACGTGAAGCAAGCCAACTTGGTTCCTTAATAGACATCCTTGGGACCGAAACTGTTGGGTTTTTATTTACTAAAGATTTAAATTGGGTTTTGATACTCCAAAGGCTGGACTCCTAGTTGTAGGAGGTTGGGCCATGGGTAGGAGAGTGGCCCAACTCTTGTTATTTTGATCCAGCAATCCACAGGGGCTGTCTTGGTTTAGTAATTTAGGAGAAAGTGGTCTTTCACAGCCCAAAATGTGAAGCAACCTAACTTGACTCCTTAAAAGACTTCCTTGGGACTGTCACTATTGGGCCTTTGTTTGGTGAAGAATTGAAATGGGGTTTTGACTCTGTAAAGTCTGGACTCCACAAGGCTGCTAAGTCATTTGATTGGACCTTAGCAGCCCAAATGTGACTTGTGCTGGCTTAGTTTTATTTGGGGTGTTCTCATTTAATTTAAATTTATTTGTGCTCGCTAAATTTGGGGAGCCTAAATATTACCACCACGGCTCATTTTGAAGTAATTTTTGGTGATGAAAATTTTGGGCCTCTCCCTCATTTTTAATTGGTGGCCTAATATTAGTTGTTTCGGATTTTTTTTTCAGAAGAGGAGAGTGATGAGAATTAAGGAGTGCAATGGGTTTAATTGTAATATGTTCGAATTGTACTCGTTCAGTTTATTTACCTTTTATATTATATCCTTATTTTGATTAATATTTTAGGTAAGGGGGTAAAATTCCCTTGAAGTATTCTTAAAGTGCCCTCTTTAGCGTTTCTTTCATTTTTTCTTTATTTTTTACGTAGCAAGATAACTTATCCTCTATGTAATGCCTTTGGCCAATCATTGTAATTACTTTACATTTTGAGATATATGGGAGATGGTTATTTTTTAATCTGTGCTTGCTCTTTTGTGCCATTTGTCTTGTTACATTAATTTACCTTGTTACATTAATTTACCTCTTTACATTAATTTACCTTCATTTAATTACAATATTCCTTTAAAGCTTTTGGAATGAAGCAGTTGCTGACACGTTGGGATAAATAACTAAATTACTAAATGTTTGTTGCGACATAATATACTGTAGCAGGTGTGTAATGAAACAACATGATGCTTCTTGGAAATACCTGCATTAATGCATATGTGTATATTTGTATTAAAGGCTCCTGACGCGTGTTCTGAATTATTAACAGAAAATCTCGTGGAGAATCTCTTAGGGGACTTTGAGTACGAACTTCAAATTCCATATCTTTTATATCGTAATGGAGCCCAAGAAGTGAATGGTATTTGGTTCTACAATTCACGTGAATGCGAGGATGTTGCAAATCTCTTTAGCAGGTTCTTTTTCTTCTTTGCTTTCCCACTTTCAGAAATAATAGGTTTTATATGCTGTTGTAGCTAAATGAACGCATATTACTGTACTTAACTATGAGGGCAACTCTATTTGATTTAGTGGTTAATATCCTAAGTTGAGAACTAGCAAGGCCCTTGCTTAATTGATGTATATTTTGCTGCTGAAGATGAATGTCCATGGTCTTTTTGGATGTCAAGTGATTATGAATCTCTTCTGGTTTACCTCATCTAAACGAAGAGCTGAAACAATTGTTTAATCATATTATATAGTATTGCGGGGTATGCAGCATGGGTATTCTCATTTCTTTGACCTTATGCTTTTGTTGTGCATTTTGTGGCTTGTTGTTTATGGTTCTTTTGGAGTTTAGTATCACGAGGAGTTCCTTGATTTTCTTCTGATCATTTAGAGGTTTCTCTTAGGGTCTTTGTTATCTACTAAAGTGCTATTATTACGAGGTTGCTACTTGAGCTATGTGTTCAATTCCGAAGTGAATGAATTCATTAGAAACCCAAGTTGATGTCTTGATGGATAGATGTTTTTAAAAGTTATCAAAGGTTTATAAGTAAGAGGCACCGTTGTGTTGAGATTGTACCTTTTCTATAAGCCCGAACTAGGGTTTTTGCAAACTGTAAGAGAGAAGAAGAGAATAAATGTGTATATATCCGTTACTTGTAAAAACTAATACAATAATGAGAGAGCTTTTGTACAAATAGCCACTTCATAGAAAATAAAAGGAATGCCAAAAATACCTCTAGGAAGAATATTCCAACATTATCTCATGCTGAAGGCCTAAAGTTATTATCAGCTGGCTTATTCTGACAAAAAGCTCCAAGTTTTTTATGATTGGACAGAATAGGGTAAATAGTAGACCCCCCCCACCCCCCACCCCCCACCCCCCAAAAAAAACTACGCAGATTTTGCAAAAAATCTTACTATCCCAAGAAGGGGGTCTTAGTGTGTGCCACAAAATACATAGATCAGCGGCTTATTTGAACATATTTGGAGGGGCGGTAAATGCAAAAACCCGAAATTTCAGTTTTTGTTTATTTTTGCACTTTTCTTTTTGAGAATGCATCAAACGAGAGATAAAAAAAGACACGTCAAGAAGGTTTCTTGACAAACCAATATTGCTGGCCATATTATATCAAACATAAGTAAAAAAAAAAGATGGCAATACAAGCTTTGAATAGGTAGTAAGTCTGAATATGTTGGAAATACAAGCTACCCAAATTTCTAGAAATTTAAGAAATACAATACAAACTGAATATTACAATTCAAATGCTTGCAATACTGACTTTCAATTTCAATAGAAGTGCATGACTAGAGAAAGCATAAAATTTCTGTAACAAAGTTACCTGGAGCGTGGACTGTTTTGGTGCGTGGTATGGGTACAGGTACGTGGTACGCTATGTTGCATGGTATGCAGTACTTGGGGGTAGGTTTAGTTCAGACGCTATTTCGGTTTGCGATTCGCTTAGAATAATTTTTTTGGATCGTTTTGGTACCATGTAAAGTGTAGTTATATATACGACTTTTAAGTTGTCTTTGTTAAAGTGAGTTATAATTCACAATATGGGCATAAATAAACTATCACACAAAAGTTGATTTCTTAGTAAATGTATTTATCATGAAATTCCTCTTCTAAGAATAATTAATTGGATATTCATAACATTAACTACCAAGGCAAAAGTTAGACTATTGCTTTGTAGTATAACTAAAAATAATAAGATTATCATTTTAATCCAAATAAAATGTATGTTACTCATGCATGAGCCTAGTATATTATACAAAAATTATTTTACCAAAGTAAACAAGTACAAACAACTCAAGATTTCAATTATAAAGGTGTCCAGAATTATTTATTCTACAACTACTTGATGCAACCCCAGACAAATAGCTAAATGAAGTATCTCAAATAAACTAATTCCCATGTAGCTCATATACATGTTTAATGCATTTAAGTAAAATTCCTTAAAGTAACTAGGTCCAAGTGTCATATAATTCACCAAAATAAATCTGGCCAGATTTTTTTAATAAACTTCAAAAATTCATATCTCGATTAATTCTTATCGGAATTTGACGATTTTAGTGTCCAAAGAAAGGTAATTTTACCCTCTTTCCAAAAACATTATAAAAAATTCACAATAAAATATGTAGAGAGGGACGAAAGCCTAAATATGTCACGACTTTTACTATTTTTAGAATAAAAACTACAACTCAGATAGACCTGAAATTGCTAGGCAATTATCTACTTATATTTAGGGTTCCACAAAAAATTTCATAATTTTTTTGGAGCACCAATGGTCAATTTCTTTCATTTTCTCTCTCTAGGGTAGACATGCAAGCTTAAATCAAGCTTCCATGGCTGCCACTCTTGCTAATGACCACGTTCAGAGAAGAAGAGTTTAAAGTAGAAGAGAAATCCTCACCTTAGTTAAGAAATGTTGAATGCTCTCCAATGGTTACTCCGCTTCTTTTCTTTTCTTCCTATTATAACCGAACCCTTCACATTCCTTTCTTTGGCTGATGAAGAGAAAACAACGGTAGTGCTATTGTATTTTGGTGACTAAATCGGTGGGCTAATTATGATATAGCATATAAAGTTTTTCTTAAGCGAGGATGTGTGATGTGGACAAGTGGAGGGGCTTTTATTACTATATTTTTTTCACTGCATGGTTTGTCTCATACTTTAAGTAAAAATTACAACACACACACACTTTAAATTAGTTATAGTTAGTCCTTTTTTTTGACGTGAACTACACGTCAATGTTTTAAAAATCAAGACAATATGATTTCTAGAGAGAGAAACAAAGAATTTCTTATATTTCAAGAATTGAAGCTATCCTTAAATGAGGAGTACCAGGGATATTTATAGGTGGGTTATTACTTGCTAATCAAGTGATAATTTAAAATGACCAAAAAGGAAAAATGCTAATAAAAGCATACCTAATTAGTCCCAAACATGCTTGGAGACCATTTAAAAGGCTAAAAAGAAAATAGAAGAACTAAAATAAAAGAAAGGCTAATACAAAATATTAAATATGACAATTAACCCTAATATGACCCATTTCCATCATTCTCCTCGTCTTCGAAAAAACTTGTCCTCGAGCTTGAAATGTAACTGGTCAATGTGGTGAGGCGTCCTACAAAGAATTCTTCAATTTGATGCGGGAGGCGCCCACGTACGCGACTTGCATACCTACTTTCAAGAAACCCTAAAAATTGAGTCAAGAAATGTAAGAGTTTGCTTTTCTTGTTTTTCTTGATTTTCTTTCGTTGTAGAGGGAGGCGGGTAGAGGGTTGGGGTGGTATTCCGTGTAGGAAAACAGTGGTGGGGCAGAATAGGTTCGGATTAGGGCTTTCTTGGGGTTTTGAATTGATTCTTGAGCAAGGATTGGACCTGCTGGTGTTGGACTGAAGGTAGTGCAGCGGCTGCCTTGTCAGCAGCCTTCCTTGTGTAGTTCCGAAGCCGCGAGAGTGACCAGGCCCGGTGGAAGAGCAGTCTAGTTTTTATTGGTGCTTTCTTGAGCCCTAAGTGGCTGTTCTTGTACTGGGCTTCGCTCAGAATAATGCCCTGGCATGTCGGCGGTTTGAGTTTGAAGACTAGCCATCAGAATGATGGTCTGAACAGGTGATTGGGAGTTTTGTGGTTCGACAATGGTAGTCAGCTGGTGGGTTTCTCCTTGGCTTCGGCCGGAAATTTTTTGTTCAGGGAGGTTTTTTTTTTGTACTAGGGTTTCATTTGAGGGGTTAAGGTTTTGTAATTTGGTCAAAAGTTGAATGATGAATTCCATTTATTGTTTCATTTTGCGATTGCTCTCCTTTATTTCTTGGTGGCTTTTTCTTAACTATTTGTTAATCTCATCTTGAATTCGCGTCGTCCTCTTCGGGTCCATTTAGAATGTAGTGCACAATTTGATATTCTACACACACTGGGTACACACTAACACACGAATGCACCAATGATTGGAACGACACCCGTTATGATACCAATTTGACGTGAACTACATTTCAAATACCAAAAAATCAAGATAATATGATTTCTAGAGAGAGAAACAAAGAATTTCTTATATTTCAAGAATTGAATCTATCCTCAAATGAGGAGTACAAGGGGTATTTATAGGTGGGTTATTACTTGCGAATTAAGTAATTACCCAAAGTGACAAAAAATGACATACTAATAAAAGGATAGCTAATTAGTCCCAAACATACTTGGAGACCAATTAAAAGGCTAAAAAGAAAATAGAAGAACTAAAATAAAAGAAAGACTAATACAAAATATTAAAAATGACAATTAACCCTAATATGACCCATTTCCATCATTTTTTTCCAAATATTAATTTTCATTATTCTAGGTACTACCTATGCATAAACACACATTCCAAAATAATCTCATTAATGTCAATAATGACAATGACCTCGTCAAAAATAGGTACCATGTCAATCACTATATAATAATACTAAAAATAAATTAATCATTAAATGTTCGGGTTTCTACACTCTACCATCCTTAAAAAGAATTTTGACCTTGAACTCTACGTACTTAGTCATTGAAGAGATGTGAATATCTCTTTCGCATCTTAGACTCGTGCTCCCAGCTCCCAAGAAGTTTCACTTTTGCCGTGATGGTTTCACTGCAATTAAACCAATGCGATCCCCTTACACCGCAACCTCTTCATCCTTTTGTTTAGGATACAAACTGATTTCTTAATGTACGTGATGTCCTCATTGAGCTCAATATCATTGTAATTAATGGCGTGAGACTCGTCGCGTTAGTACTTTCTCAGCATTGAGAAGTAAAAAACATCATGTATTCCTGTCAAGTTAGGGCCAATGTGAGTCGATAAACCACATTCTCGACTCGCTTTAAGATTTCGAATGGACCGATGAACCTTGGTGATAGTTTTTCTCTTTGCTTTCCAAATCGTACCATTCCTCGAGTTGACGATACCTTAAGCAACACCTTATTACCAACTCCAAATTCTAGTTCTTTCCCCCTGCAATCTGCGTTGCTCTGCTGTCGGATTTGGGTTGTGTGGAGATGCTCCCTTATTATAGTGACCATCTTGATAGTTTCACGAACTAGATCAGGCCCCAATAACTCTCCATCTCTTACCTTGGCCCAACAAATTGGTGATTGACATGGCCTGCATTACAACGCTTTGAACGGGGCCATGCCAAAACTTGGATGATAACTAATGTTATAAGCAAATTCGATTAGCGGAAAATTGGACCCCACCAAACTCTAAAACAAAAGCTCGCAGCATATCTACCAAAACTTGGTTCACTTGCTCTGTCGCTCATCTGTCTGCAGATGATAAGCGGTACTAAGATCTAACAATGTACCAAACGCTTTTTGAAAACTCGCCCCTAAGTGAGACGTGAATCGCGAGACACAGTCTGAAACAATTAATACCGACACTCCATGGAGTCTTACTCTCTCCTCAACATACAACATACTCATCCGGTCAGCGAGATTCACTAGAATAGGAAAAGCCTGACATTCCTTCCTTTCTGAATTCCAGTCTTGCGGGCCTGCCTGAACAGTCAGCGATTCAAACAAAGAGGTGGGTTCGAGTCTTCCTCGATTGAAGTTCCGAAACTCCTCCTTTATCTTTCTTGAAAGGATGAGACGGAATAACGCGTCATTTCGTATACGTAACATACTAAGGATGAAAATGATGTAACTTAGTCAAACGATCCACTATGACCCATATAGCATCATGACCTTAGAAATCCAGTGACGAAATCCACGATCACATGTTCCTATTCCACTGTTCTATAGGTAGCGGTTAAAGAAGCCTGGCGAGTCTTTGATGTTTAGCCTATACTTGTTATGATGCAAGCACCACCAATTGGATCCAAAGAAGAGAGAATACACAAATCTGGAAATTGTATTAACAAGCCAAAGAATAGTTGCATCTCTCTTACATTATCACCCATTTATACTACTAGTAATTCTACTCATACTAGGAAAACGTCATAAGACTAAAATCCCCTTCCCTTATTCTAATCTCTACTAAAGAGGACTAAACCTCTTTTATTACAATTAATACTACCAATTAACAAAACAAAACAATAAAACCCTATTATACTTTATTTGCCCCTTTTTTGAAAGAGTTCGTTCTCAAACTTTGAAATGTTGGATCCGAATGTCAAAATTCCGAAATATGCATCTTAGAAGACGGTAAAAATTGGTGTTCCAAAAATAATATTATCGAAATTCGGAAGGGCCCAAAATTTTTATCAAACTTCGGCGACATTGGTTAATTTTAAACTCCAAAATTTGCAGGCCCATATTGGTTGAACCACTCTTCATAAGCATGCGGGATATTTTTTCTGAAGACCCAAGCTTCTGTAGTGAAAGAAGAGTAATGGCCCAACAAACAATGCAACACATATAGAAACCCATTTTATATTTAATGGACTAAAACTTATTCGGCTCACAGTTTTCAAGTTGCTTCTCACCCCTTATAACCTAGGGCTTTGTAGAGATTCGAAAGTCAAAGTAGTTATTGCGAATGCTTCTCGTTACAGACTTCGCTGGGAGCGTTTCCTCCGGCTAGTGATGATTTTCTCTCAATCTCGCTCTTTGTGATCGCAATTGAGAATCTCTCCACCTGGGTAAAAAATTCTGATGATAACGCAACACTAGCCTTCATTGAGCCTTCCATGGTCATTTTCAAGTTTGTTGGCTGTCTTCGGATCTTACCGAGACACCTGAAGGATTGCTGGAACTAAGCTGGCGATCCTCGTTATTGTCCAGGCCTTCCACTTGCTTGATTTCTTCCTATTTGCCTCTTCCTGTTCGATTGAACCCTAGGATATGTATAGGGTTGCGATTTTGAACTTTTCAAGCTTTCTCTCCTATTCCTTTTGTTCCTTTTCATCTCAGCACTAGGATTTCTATTAGCTTTGGTTTTTGAAGGTGGTAAAGACTTCAGTGGTTAGGATTTGCAGCAGATTGGGTTGGAGAGTTTTCTTGGGGGTTCTTTTGGGTTGGAATTTGTGTTGGGTTTTGACTGGGGTAGTCTTTGATGAATCTTAGAATTAGGGTTCAAGATTAGGACTAGACCTTGAGGAAATTCCTCCAATTTTGATAGATTTGGATTTGTTGAGCCATCATTTTAATCATGGTTTCTTGTAGGGTTATCAAACGATTTTCAAACATGATGCCAATGGGAGGACAAATACAAGCACAAATTTGAACATTGTGTTAACAAGCCAAATAATATTTGCATTTGTTTTACATCATCACCTATTTATACCGTTAGTAATTCCACTATAAATAGGAAAGTGTCAGAAGACTAAAATACCCTTAATTTATTCTAATATCTACTAAAGAGGATTAGACCCCTCTATTACAATTAATACTAACAATTAACAAAACAATAAAATCCTTCTTAACATTATGCTGACATGTATGACACTGTTATACGTACTCTGCGATATTTGGCCTCATGCCTTCCCACCAAAAGTGCCTCTTGAGATCTATGTGCATATTTGTGGTGCCAAGATAAACTGTATACCTTGAATAATGTGCCTCCTCCACAATCTCTTTCTTTAGATCAACCATGTCAGGGTTACAAATTCTCCCACGAAGTTTGAGTTCTCCATCACTTTTAATACTCTAAATTTTTTGTTCTTGCGCTGCCATCTTTGTAAGCGCCTCACTTGCATCGTTTGATCATGGGCTTGAGCTTGTAAGACTTTGTTGATTAGAGTTGGCCGAACCATCAGGTTACAAAGAAATACGTCGCCTCCACATATTTGACGGTAGAGTATCGAATTCTGCTAAGGTTTCGATCATACACCATTCATATATCATCATAAAGGCAACAAACCCCCGTGGCTTACGGCTATTGGTATCAACGACTATATTTGTCTTGCTCGTGTGATATTGAAGAGTGAAATCATAATTCTTTAAACGTTCCATCCACCTCTTTTGCCTCATATTCAACTCGTTTTAAGAAAACAAGTATTTTAAACTTTTGTATTTTGAAAAAAGATATAACTTTTTACCGTAAAGATAGTGTCGCCATATCTTCAAGGCAAAAACTATTGCTGCAAGCTCCAGGCCGTGAGTCGTATAATTTCTCTTGTGCGGCTTAAATTGTCGTGAACCATAAACAACCACTTTGTCGTCTTGCATCAAGGCACATCCGAAACCTTGGTGAAAGGCATCACTGTAGACAATAAATCCAAAGCCACTCCTTGGGATAGTGAGGACCAGTTTACTTGTCAACTTCCGCTTTAGTTCTTGAAATGCTCTTCCACAATTATCATCCCACATAAATTTTACATCCTTTCGGGTTAAACGACTGGGTGGGGCGGCTATATTTGAGAATCCTTCGATAAACTGTCGATAATAGCCAATTAACCCGAGGAAGCTTCTAATTTTCGTAGGGGATTTTGGTAGACCCCACTTCATAATTGTTTCAACCTACGAGGGGTTCTCGGAAATACCATCTTTTGAAACTACGTGGCCCAGAAATATAACTTGTTCCAACCAGAATTCGCATTTCTCTAACTTGGGTGAGCATATAGGCAAGGTTCTAAAAAACGCGGGGCGTGATCGAGGCGTGGAGGCCAAGCCTTAAGCCTTAGAAGCCTAGGCGGGCCCCCTTAGGCGTGAAAAGGCGTTTAGGCCTTTTTAATATATTTTAATATTTTTTAACCATAACAAGGCTATTAAAATACTAAAATTGTACATATCATAAAATATGTCTGAATATTTGCAAATTAAAATACTATTTGATTATTTTGGTTGGGATAATGGTCCGGTTTGTAAAAAAAGATTTAAAAGGCGATATTGTTTCACTAAAGCATTGTTGTTTTTAGAGAAAAAGTGCGCCTTAAGGGTTTTACCAAGCATAAGGCGTCAAAATCTTGAGGTGGGACGTTTCTCCCAATCCTCAAGCCTAGGTGTGCCTAAGCGGAGCCTAGGCGGGTTTTTTAGAACAGTTATAGGTGGTGCTCTCGCAAAGTCTGAAGCGTTGAGCTAAGATGTCTCATGTTCTTCCCTCATCTTCGAGTAGATCAAAATGTCGTCGATAAAGACAATAATAAACTGGTCTGTGCAAAGGCAGGTGCATTCGTTATTCCGAATGGCATAACTAAGAATTCGTAGTGTCCATATCGTGTTAGAAAAGCTGTCTTCGGGACGTCCTCCTATCTGGCTAAAAGTTGGTGATAACCAGTCGATCTTCAAAAGTACCTTGGCGACCCGAAGTTTGTCAAAAAGATTGTCGGTCCTTTGCAATGGGTACTTGTTCCTAATTGTGACCTTATTTAGTTAGCGATAGTTGACCGTTCTTTGGTGGGAATAACACTGCAACACCTCAAGGCGACGAACTTTGGTATGATAAATCCTTCGTTCAACAATTCCTCGATATGATTCTTTAGTTCTTGCATCTCCTTAGGGCCAATACGGTATGGTGCTATCGATATCGGAGACGTACCAGGAGTAAGATCAATACAAAAGCCTATCTCCCTTTTTGGCGGCATGCCAAAGACCTTCTGGAACACATCAACAAATTCACATACTACTGGGGATTGGCCAATGACTACTGCTTCACCTCTGTCCTCAATAAGGGCCGAGAAAACCCTCAGTCAAGTCATCTTACGAACGATCACATCGAAAAAGCATGGTGATTGGTCACGTAGTGTGGTAGGTAGTAAGCCAATTCATACCTAAAATGACATCAAATTGCCCCATAATTACAACTACCATCAGCTAAGCTGACATTACCTTACAGACCAGGCAAGAGTCATAACTTTACCCAATGGCGAGCTAACCACTAAAGGAGTGTCTAAATGAGCATGTATCAAACCTAACGTTTTTATGAATGCTAGTGAGATAAAAGGAATGCATAGCTCCAGTGTCAAACAAAACGTTGGCACAACTATTAAATATGGATTAGTTACCTTCAACTCCAGCTTGCTCTCGCCCTATTGCCAACATCCTCACTTGGCCACCCTGTTGTGCTTGATTGTCTCTTTTTGGCTTCTTGCAGTCCTTGATGTGATGGCCCATTTCCCATAGTTAAAGTATGTTTCGCCCTGCACGCGTGCTTTGGTGCACTCTTTCATCATATGGCCCTTTCCTCCATAATTGTAGCATTTTCCTCTTGTCTGTCTTAGAGTTCTCGATTGCAGTGATAGAATTATCGTGTTGGTTCCGTTGTTTGTCTTTTACTTCTTCCACGCCGGTTGGTTGTTCCTTGAGTTATGATTTACTCGTTGCACCGCTTTCCCCTTTTTATTTGCGTCCATCTATTTCTTGTACTCAACATTGTCAATCGCAGTTTTTAAGGCCTCCTCGACTATTGCTTCATATGTTTTTATTTTAATCAATCATCGATCACCATTCGTCGAATTGCTTGAGTCAATCCTCGTCCGAACTTGCGGGCACGCCGTTCTTTAGTATTAACATATGAAGCACGGACTCGACACGCCATACGTGTTTCGACACGACACGCGACACGTGATATTTCTAAAAACTAGGATACGATACGCTAGGATACGTACAATATATTATATTCATTTAAATATATATAAAAGAAATAAAACAATTTTTTTCCATAAAATACATTATTAAAGCATTTAACATAATAAAATTAAGAAAATGGACCATACAAAACAATATTCAAACACACTTTAACATTAAAAATCATAAATAAAACATAATCACCATCACATTAGTTGCATTTAACATTCAAACACATTTTTTTTGCTGTTTCTTTTATTTATTTATTTGTTGTTTCCAATCTTATTTTTTTTGTTGTAGTTGTATAAAATAGAGAGGGAGAAACAACAAAGAAAAAAAAGCAAAGAAAAGGGAAATAAAAACAGCAAAGAATGAAGAGGAAATAAAAAAAAACAGGGATTAGCGTGTCGGGAGCGTGTCGGGGACGAGTCTTAGTGTGCCGGGAGCGTGCCCAATAAAAAAAAGTGAACACTCTGGGACTCGCGTGTCAGGAGCGTGTCGAGACGTGTCGGAGAGTGTCGCGTGTCCGACACGTGTCAAACAAGATTCGTCGCCTTCGAGAGAGTGTCGGTGCTTCATAGGTATTAACCCAATGTGAAGTGAACCTTGCAAGGGCTTCAAACTTGATCTTGTACTCGGCAACCGTCATTGTCCCTTGCTTTAACTCATAAATTTCAACTCTCCTCTTTCTCTGTGTCCGGGAAGTACTTCTCCAGAAATTTCTCTTGAAACTTAGTCCATGTCATGGCATTTTGCGGCCTCAGTTCCCACTGTAGTCTTCACCAACTTCCACCATTTCTTAGCCTCTGCGGACAACTGAAACACCACAAATTTCTGTTTTTTAATTTCGGAACACTCCGTAATCTCAAAGATATCTTCCAACTATTGAATACATCTTTTCGCCGCGATCGGGTCTGCTGTGCCTTCAAACTTGCCCGGTTCAAGTTTCTTAAATTGAGCTAAAATTTTGCTCAACCTATCATCATTCACTAGAGACCCTCGTCGAGAATTCATTTGTTCCATAACAAACGCTCTTAAGAGAGAGTTTTGGTCTCCCGTACTAGTTACCTCTGCCATTACTTAAATTGAAAGAAAGAAAGAGGTAAGGTGCAAGTCCTTATATTTGCTTTATAACATCCCCTGACAATTGTTTTTTTGTTGGTGTTAATTTAATAACATCTTTTAAGCACATAAAGTAAACACACCACATATAAGTAGGATCATGTAAGACTCATGTATATCATGTAAGAAGATGTCCATAAGTACACAAGTCAGTCTACGGTCAGTTGCCCAGCACACTATGCAACCAAAAATACACGGGCATATCTAGGTCATATATATAGAAGCCCCGCCATATTACATAAACAAAAGTAGAGCAACCTAAACATATGTGTGAAAATTCTACACTGACCCCTAGAAAATACATACAAAAAAGTGAACACTACTGAGCTAACCTCAACCCTCCCGAACCTCAACCCAAGGGACTGGTCGCAGACTCCTTTTTATGTATTGAGGATGTGTAGCGAACTGAAGTTGTTGACTCTGGATGGGTTCAACTGGTTGCATTGGCTCAAGTGGCTCGACGTGAACCACTGGCTCTGGTGTTACTGCAGTTACCATAGGATCGACAACCACAACGGGAACATCTGGCTCAGCAGGTGGAACTGGAGCTATCGCCCATGCTGGGGCCAGACCTGACCACCCTCATCTTCGAGGTAGGGTACAAATAAGGGTAAGCATCGATGAAGAAACCCTCATAAGTGAAATGGCACGGTGATATCATGTACCAATGTCTGCTGCATCTCACGCATATAGTGCACTAATCCTCCATTGGTAAGTCTCTATATCCCGAGGCTGAACACCAGTGCTCTGGAGATCACATCGTTGTCCCACATGCCTAGATTGATAATTTCACGCACAGGAACCATTGAACAAGAAATGATCAAGTGAGTTTGATTGTATTAGCGATTGATGCGTTGTTGATTAATGGTTCTTGTTACGTGCAGGCACGTGGGACGACGATGTGATATCCACAACACTTGGTGTGCTGCCTCGTGATATGGAGGCTTACCTTGACATGATAGAGTGGCAGGCTGAATAGATGGTGTTTCGGGATGCCTTCGATGTGGGCAACACTTGGGTGCACTATACACCTGAGATGCAACAACTATTGGTATATCAGTGTGCCATTTCACTTATGAGGATTGCTTCATTGAGGCTTACCCTTATTTGTACCCCACCTCGATACCAGAGAGGATCTTAGATGGGGGTGGTCTGATCTGGCCCCCGATATTGGCGCCAATTCCAGTTGACCTAGTTCCACCCGCTGAGTCAGTTGTGGCTGTTGATCCTATGGTACCTGCTGTACCGCCAAAGCCATTGGTTCATGTCGAGCTACTTGAGCCGATGCAATTGAACTCGTCCATCCAATTGATTCTTTGGAGTCAATTTCTGTTCGGTACACGTCCTCGGGAATACAAAAGAGTTCACGACTAGTCCCTTGGTTTAGGTCCCGAGGGGGTGGGGTGGGGGTGGGGGGTCAGAGTCGGTTCAACCTGCTGAGTCAGATGTTCCCGTTGTCGCTGTTGATCTTACTGTACTTGCTGTACCACCAAAGCCAAGGGTTCATATCGAGCCGATGCAGTTGAACTCCTCCAGCCGATTGATTATCCGTAGTCAACAATTTCTGTTCGCTCTACACGTCCTTGGGGTAACTAAAGAGTTCGCGACAGGCCCCTTGGTTTTAGGTCGGGGGGGGGGGGGTCATGGTCTGCTCACTAGTGGTTCACTTTTTTTTTGTACGTATTTTTGAGGGGTTAGTGTAGAATTTTCACTTATTTGTCTAGGCTGCTCTACTTTTGTTTATGTAACATCGCGAGGATTCTATACATATGGGTTGATCGTGTATTTTTGGTTGCATAGTGTACTTGACAACTTACCGTAGACTGACTCCTGTACTTACGGACATCTTATATATAATATACATGAGTAGAGGAGTACATGATCCCACTTTTATGTGGTGTGGTTACTTTATGTGCTTAGAAGATGTAACTAAATAAACACCAACAATATAACATTTGTTGTGGGATGTTATAAATTCAAATTCAAATTATTATCACGACTCGGGGTGTGACAGATTTGGTCATAATACGCCCAAACACATACTCAATTTTGTATTAATAAATTAAGTTTTTTTCTGTTTGGCACTAAGTATTGGAGTAATTAGTTTTATTAAATATGCTCAGGCTGGAGAAAATCAAGAGAAATTTGTAACATAAAAGATTTATTACTTGTTTTGCTTTGTTATTTTGTTCTGCTCTTTATAACAAAAGTGGGAAGTAAGATTTGGAGAAGTGGGATGGTAAATTACCCTAAATGGGTACCCGATAACTGGAACAGAGTACTTGGGGGGTGGGGGTGGGGAGAGGGAGTATCTGGTAACATGTTCTGTAATTCTCATTGAGAAAGAAAAAGAAACGGAGATGGGGCAGAATCTTCCGAAATCTCAATGTGAAGTGGGCTGTTCCATTTTCATGGGCATTAGTTCTTGGATTTTTTTTATGGGAATTGCAAAAAGTTGAAGCTTTGTAGAGATGCATTGTGTTATCGGTGGCTTGGACCTTGTGAATGGAGAGAAATAATAGGTTTTTTCATGGGAAAGATTTTTGGGAAAAGATCAAATATTAAGCTTCTTTGTGAGCCTCATGATCGAAGCATTTTGAAGGGGTGTCTTTTGACTCCATTTACAAATGGGCTGAATGTGATACTAAGAAGGGACTCTGTTTGCTTGCTAGGAGAAGATCAACCGATGGGATGGTCTAGCTAAGAAGGGATTCTGTTTGCTTTCTAGGAAAGGATTAGCCGATGGGAGGGTCTATCTTGATTTGGACATCTTCTTTTAATCTTTCTTCCCTCTTTCCTTTATCCTAAACTGTTTTAATTTTTTTTTCTTTTTGTTGGACTGTCAACTTTGCTTGTAAATTCTTCCCCTATTAATGATATTATATCTGTTTCCGATAAAAGGAAAAAGAGAGAGAAAAAGAAAAAGAAAAGGAGTAAAATGACCAAAAATAGTAAATAACATCCCTTCCTCCCAATTACTATGTAATTCCTCCCCACATATTAATCATCATTGGGAAGCTATAATTTCTGAAATCATTAAAGAAAGAGTCCCAATGTTTTGCCCTGTATTTTATTTGATCAGAAGACTGTATCTTATTCTATCTCACACTGTTTCCTTAAGCTCTTCTCTATTTTTGAAGGTCCTACAATTCCTATCCAATTAAACATCCCATACGAACATCAACATCCATAGCTTCCTAGCCCTTTTAATATTCTCAAAAGGGAGAGTTTCATTAAATTTCCTTTGTGAACTGCGTATTACCACTAACATTCCAAATTACGCACACATTTTATTCCACAACTACCATGAGAAGGGGCACATTGTAAGTAAGTGATGCGTACTTCCCTCTCGCCCTTTGCTACCAACCATACATGCACTTGAAATCTTGGAAAGGAACACCCACATTTGAAAACAATTTATGTGCTCAAAAGGAAGCTATGATGGGCTATCAATCAGCCAATGACTCTTTACAAGAAACCACCTTTAAAAGAATCCACCCACCCTTTCTTGGCACTTTTCCAAAAGACAATGAAAACTCTCCAACACAATTAACAGAGAGAACATTGATATACATATTCATTTATGGACGCAACATAAAAGTTTCTCAAGGGAGTGGGACTTTTAGATATTTTCAACAAGGGTCATTTATACAAAACTCCGGTATATGATAATACGATATTTGACTTGACCCCAATTTTTGCAAATAATTAGGCATCACACCAAAATAATGAAAAATGACACATATTTCATGCAACTTGATCCTATTTCATGCAAATCAGCACCTATTTCATGTAAATCGACACGTTTTTGCCTTATTTTTGTTGGATGTTTAATTATTTGCAAAAAATGGGGCCAAGTCAATATCGTATTATCAAACTGGGATTTTGTCAAAAAGACCCTGTCAACAACTGGGCTGAGCTGCTGTATACTGTATTGAGGATTTGGAATAAGGAATTTCTGGGTTTCCTGTCCTTAACCAGATTAGGAAGATATTTTTTGGAGCAGCTGATGGAAGTGAGGATCTTCTTTCTTTTCTATTTTCAACTTTGTATATAGTGTTTGGCTTTTTTGATCTGTTTTTCATATTCTAATGGATTTTCGGTCCACTCCTGTATGAAGTCTCACCTGATTACATGTGTGTATATATAAATATATAATCAATGAGAGAAATGTAGTTTCTGAATTACCTTTTATATCTAGTGTTGGTCTGGTGAAGAAAGGAAATACGTAGATCAATGAGATGAAAGGGGTTTGGATTCAGTGTCATGATTCATTGTGTGGTAGTGATTTAATGATAAAAAAAGATGATGTAATGATCAGTACTTTTATATGAGATTACTATAGTAAATCTGTTGTTTGCTTTTTAATTTTCAGGATACTAAACGCATATGCAAAGGTTCCTCCCAAGACAAAAGTATCATCGGGCAAAAGGTAATGCTTATTTTTTTATTTGATAAGTAATCAGCGATAAGTATATATGAACTCGCCCGAGGGGACTGTTCAAAGCAAGTATATAAAAGAGAGGCCACAAAGGAACACAATCCCCACAGATTACTCAAGGCAAGGAACAAAAGAAGTACACTACTCCCTCACCCCGAGCTCTGCGAAAAAGGCCAAAAAAGGCAGAACTGACCATGTGTACTCCTCCTTGAACCACAAATACATTAAATTCAACATATTTGATCGTCTCGATCCTGTCAAAGCACCTCCCGTTCTTCTCCTTCCACACCAACCCCCAGAGACTACAAAATGGGGCTGCGCCCCAGAAACTGCAAGCACACTTTCTCATCGTACCACTGAAACGAAAACTCAAAGCAAGCTAAGAAGAGAGAAAATCGAATCCCACAGGCCCTAGACACCTCACAATCTCATAGTTTGTGTTTCATCATCTCATCCACCTTACATAACCAATATCAACTGATCATATGCCTAGCCTTCCTTTTTAAAGTAATTGTGACGCCCCCGGCCTCCCCCAACAACTCAAAAAAAGCCCCAATCCCATCCAGTTCCCAATCTTGAAAACGCCTCCGGAACCGGAGATTCAAAACCTCCCTATAATGGATATTTTGTTAAAGCTTTATTTACGTAGTTGGATTACTTTTCAAAGCTCTCTATCATAGTTATTACTAATGAGATTATTTATTGGCAAAACAAATTAGAAAGCTTTGTTCATGGCATTAGTAATCCAATTTGCACTGTTATTTCATTAATTGAGATTTAATATGCCATTATTTGCTACTAGTTATGACTTTAATCCGTTCTTTCCGGTTGAGCATAAGTTTTTTAATTCTAGGTTCTAACTTATATTTCTGTTTTCAATAATATCTTACTTTATAGTGAGTTTGAGGAACTTGAAGCATTACCAACCTCTTCAGTGATTGAAGGGCCACTGGAACCATCGTTTACTACCTCTACTTCCACCGATGTGCCTGAAGATTCTTCCTTTGTGAACTTCTTCAGTGTATGTATTCTACTTTAACAATGATCGCTGATTGTTTTTTGGTGGGAATATGATGCCTTTCAAGCATTCTCAATTGGAAATCTTTTTCATATGTTTCTTTGATAATAATTTTGAGAGTTTTTCTGGTTGATGAATTGCTTTATGGTTTAAAATACATTCGTTTTTTCTTGAGCCGGAGTGGTCAAACTAAGAGAGATAATTGAGGCATTTCACTTCACCTAGCTAGAATGAGAAAGTTCACACTTCTCTGTGTATGCCGGTGGATTTTCACCTTGAAGGGGATGTTTTGCATCTCACTCCGCATACGCAAATAGAATTATAATTTGTCTACAGATTCAACCGTACCTCTATTGCCATTGGAAAAAATATGTCCTCATGTTTATCCAAACTGTGGGAGAACCAGGAGCTACCTACTTATTACTTAAACCTGGATAATTAAAAATGAAGTAGTCAACTAAGTAGATATTTTGTTAGTCAGGGACCTTCATGCTTTAAGAATAAGTACCTCACGATTAATCAACTGAAAGAGAAGCCAATTGGCAATCTATTACATACAAAGTTAATTAAGCTCTTTGCGTTTGAATCTTATAGAAGTAGAACATAATAGAATAATAATAATAATAACAATACTCTACCCTTGTGCCTTTCAAAATTATAGAAACAAGGCCTGTATCACAATTAAAATTTTCTGTCATCTTTGTGCAGCTCCAAATAGTTTTGACCATAGTTGTCAAAATCGTCCGATTCGCGATTCGAATCGGACGATTCGATTCGATTCACTGCCAAAACGATTCGAATCTACCTTAGAATCGCAAATGTCTAAAGAATCGGACTGAATCGGCGATTCACGATTCGAATCTTCCGATTCGGGTCTGATTCCCGATTCGGTCCGATTCAAATTTTTTTTTTCCCGCGATTTTTTTTACATTAAATTAATATATAGGCTTTTTATGATATATTTTTGTTTTATGTAGGGTGTTTTAAATTAATATGTAGGCTGTTTTATGATATATTTTTGTTTTTTACATTTTTAAGCTTAAAATGAATGAGAACATGTGCTACGGTTAATTTTTGTGATATATTTTGGTATATTATCATGTGCTACGATTAGTTTTTTGTCATATTACGCTAAATTACCAATTCTATAGTGTTAAATTTCATTTACGTATGTTTTACTACGTTTTTATCGTTTGGTTCCGATTCGACCGATACGATTCACGATTCGATTCGCGATTCGGGAGGTAAACGATTCACGATACGATTCGCGATTTGACAACTATAGTTTTGACTGTTGATTTCCACTAGAAATGTGATACAATTGGTGGTTAGTGATTTTGTAGTTAAAGCCATTATGGCGCTGCAAACATCACGCCCATTACTTTCTCTAAGCTTCTACTTCAACTGATGAGGGAAACTTTTAACCTTTCTTCTGAAAGATGGCATAATATAGAGTTATTAGTATCAGGGTTTATCTCTATTAGTGATAAAAACATTTGGTTCTCTATTCTCAAATTTATTTTACATGATACATTTTGTAACATCTTGTGGGTTTGAGTGAGGAAATAAACACTATCTTTGGATCTCATGGATTGAGGAAAATGTGAGAGAAAGGAAGAAGTATAAAAAAAGCACAATTAAGGGCTCATTTGGTTATGTGTTTAAAAAACTTGATTTGAAAACTGTTTTTAAATACAGATTTTAAATTCAATTTCTGTGTTTATAAATATTGATGTGCATTAGGTAAACTTGTTTTTAAATTCAGTATTCTTAAAAATTAAAAACTAACACACAAATTTGGTAGACGTGTATATATATTTGATATATAGGCGTATATACAATATATAGAAACATTCACATACATACATGATACATGAATGTATACATACATACATGCATAAATGCGTAAATATATCATGTGTTCTTTAGGTATGTTTAATGAGGTATGTTGGAGAGTTTGACTATATATACATACATATGTATATATGTATATATTATGATATTGCATGCATATTCCACAATAAATTATATACATACATGAATTGATAATATTATTTAACACATATGTACTTTATGTATATTTTATATTATTGCATACCTGTATCATACATGTATAAAACTATATATAAGTATCATGTATGTATTGATAATATTATTAGTACTAGGGTTTATCTTTATTAGTGATAAAAATAATTGGTTTTCTATTCTTAAATTTATTTTACATGATACATTTTGTAACATCTTGCGGCTTTGAGTGAGGAAATAAGCACTATCATCGGATCTCATGGATTGAGGAAATTGTGAGAGAAAGGAAGAAGCATCTAAAAAGCATTTCCTATGTGTTTTTGAAGGACCGAACATAGCATCAATATTGTGAAGACTACGATTGGCTTCATTATTGGGATAAAGTTAGTAAGTCTTGTAAATTAGGGTTTTGTTGAGGGGATGAAAACTTGTAGTCTAGGGATCGAAATATGATGGAAGCGGTGAAGTCTTGTAGGTGTTTGATTGTTTGAAATTCTGGCCAATAGAATTGTTGGGCAACAAACCCATTGAAGAGTATTATAAGTACACAGGAGTAGAGTTTTTGGAAGGTAATGGAACTGGCTATTGTTCCAGGTTTTGTGTACAATACCCGATGAACAATTAGATGTGGTATTTTTTGGGCAATAACGTTGAGTTTGGTGGGAAAAGTGATTGGACTTGTTCCATTAGGGTTGAACAAAGGGTGGACAACTTTGGTTTTAGTCTCTCTTTTTTGAGCAAGATGCATGGTTCAAAGTCTCGGTATCGGTCTCGGTATCGGCCACTCAATTTTCAACTCAGTCGCGGTATCGGTCACGGTATCGGGCGATACGCAGAGATACACTATTTAGAGAGCGCAAAAAATTCCGAAAAAAATCTAGAATTTTAAAAAAATACGATTAACAATGTGGACTAATCAGATAAGTTTAAAACTATCCTTCAATATGCATAACATTGTACAATTGATTATATTGACGTGCTGCGAACTTGCAGATTCAATGTTCCATAATAAATCAATGTTTTTTTTTCACGAAGGATACAAATATATATTTTTACAAAGAAAAACAAATGTTAGTAAGAGGATAATTTTTTTTTATACAAAGAGGATACAACTATTATATTCTTAGTATTATTTTTTGTAAGAGGATACAAATGTGTTTTTTAAGTATGTTGTATTTTTCTAAAAATGATAGAAATGTTTCTTTTTTAGTAATGTTATTTTTTTACAAAGAGGATACAAATAGTGATTTTGACAAAATACTACATTTTTTTTACAATCCTTTTTTACAAAAAGGATGAAAATGTTATTTTTTTATAAAAGGAATGTAAATGTTATTTTTTTTGTTGTTGGGTTCCAAATGTTTTTTTTTAAATTGATGGAAATGTTATTTTTTTACAAAGAGGATGCAAATATTTTTTTTTTCTTGTGTTGCAAATGTTATTTTTACATAAAGGATGCACATATTATTTTTACAAATGTTTAGAGGATACAAATATTATTTTTACAATAATTACAGTTGTATATTTGTTTGTAAAAGAATAACATTTACGTTTTTTTATAAATAATAACATAATAAAAAATAACATTTGGAGCATTATTATAAAAAATAATAAGAAATAACATTTGGATCATTTGCATTCTTTAAAAAAAAACTGGCACATATACAACGCACTAAATTAAACCCACACCATACCCAAATAACCCACACACACAGCACACTAAATTAAAAAAATAATTAGTATTTCATAACCCCCCCAAAAAACCACGCTTACCAACATAACACTGGAGAGAGAGAGAGAGAGAGAGAGAGAGAGAGAGAGAGAGAGAGAGAGAGATGCTTAGTAACTTATACCATCTCGGCCGATACATCACCGATATGGGTCGATACTATGTGGTATCGCCGATATGGGCCAATTCCATCGCGATATTGCCGATATGGGCCGATTCTACTGCGATATCGTCGATATGGGCCGATTATACCGCGATATCGTCGATACTACTGATAAATTACCGATATAGAGTCGATTCACATCAATAATTGAAAACTCAACTCGTGACTCGGAATCGGATCGGTGGGCACCGATACCTAGTCAACTCGGCCGTATCGTCGCGGTATCGGCCTTGACTTTGAACCATGGCAAGATGTGATTGTGAAGGACTTGAATTACAAAAGGTTAAAGACGAAAGATATAATCCTGCTTTGTCCACACACAAATTAGGCAAATATCACATGAACTTAACATTGTATTGCTATGAAAAAGTCGATTGAATGAAAATAATCCATGTTTAAAATGCCACTTGAGGTGTATGCCTCGAGATGCTCCTGGAGGCGAGGCAAGCAAATTTTGCTTTGAGGCTCAAGGCTCGAGACAAAGTTTTGTTGGTTAAGAGAATCTTTTTGTTCTTCCAAATGGAGGTAAGTTTTTTCCAACTTTAAAATCCATGAGAGCTAATCTTGTTAACATGATGCAAAATATTAATACAAAACCCAGAATAGGTAGTGATATTGTTCATCTGGTTCATGTTGAAAAACTCTCCCAAACTACTTTTGTATGTGGGAGGAGGAAGAGAGTGAACCATCAAATGATAAATATGGTAGCATTTTATACCCAAAATATGTCTACCAATGGACAAGAGACACGTGGCATGGAAACCCACGATAACATAATGGAGATATGCCCAAGTATTGACAAAAGACCTCGGCTTGTAAAGAAGACCACGATCTGGTACTTACCCAGGCTGCAGACTATTCTGCATCTGCCCCTTTATACACTCAAGACCTTAACCTTTGTGCATATATCGGGCGCGGACACTAAGTACCAGTCTACCTCATAAGTCCACGACTAGGTGCTTCACTGGCCTCGGCTCCTCAGCCTCATCCACAAGTCACGTGCATAATGCAGGTGATGTCCAAGCCAACTATTATAAATAGAGGTGCACACCTCCTCATTGGAAAACAACATCTGGGTGGTTAGGTTCTCTCCACACCGGAGTCCACACTCTGGTCATCTGCTCCGGGGACCTGAGACACCAACATCCGCGGCCTCTACCTGTTACCACTACAAAGTCCGCAATACCCAAATCGCATAACATGCATGTTTATACATTTAGCGTACTTCTCTCTTCTTGTATGCCTCTTATGCCCCCTCGAGCTTGTTCTGGATGTATAAATTTAATGAGAATAAGGCACCATAGTAGACGTAGGCTCATTTCATGGCCCAACCACTCTAAATATCGTGTTCTCTCTCTTTTAACTCTCTCTAACTGTTGTGTATAGATTTGACTGTATGATTTACTTTGGTAAATCAATTTTAGACAATAGTTTGGCGCCGTCTGTGGGAACGAAGTGTCATACCAAGTTTCTCACGATTATGCCTTATTTCATCCATAGGATTATCCATATCCTATGGGTGAGATTTTGGTGCTTAGGCCCATATTTTCATTGAAAACCCTAGTTAGGGTCTCTTCAGATCTGGTTTTCCTAGCCTATCTTAGGGTTTCTGGGCAAATCCATCTCCCCTAATGATGTTTTCATATCTAAATCTTGCTAAGCAGCTTGACAGGCCACGACCTCATAAAGACTGAGAACTAGGGGTGAGCATATTTTTTGTTTTCTCTGCACTTTTAGGCAATTTTGCCATGTTATGACCTATACAATACGCATTTGCTGCTGAACTTGTGTTATTTTGCACATAAGGGCTTATTATGCCTTTGAGTAACGCCTCAAAGGCTTTTTAGTCTAACTCTTGAGGTAGAAAATCGAATATGGGCAAAATTTGGGCCAAAATCTACATTATGCTCCTAGAGGTCGACGGTCTAACAAATTGTTGTATTACAGGCCGCGGCCACCCACCCAGTAACAGCTTAGACCAAAGCTTCTATTTTTGGCATAGTTAGCACATCCGATTAAAGAGTTGTTTTATTTTAGACTGAAGATGCCACTAAATGCTTAAACATGTTTCATGACGTATGGGTCGGGTTAACTTGATAAGGCCTGGTCGTAAAATTGAAAATCGATGGTTCCATGCGCAAAATTCTACGGGGTTATTACCTTAAGGGTTGTTAAACTGCCTGAGATAGGTTGAGATTGTTTTTTACTAGCTTTTCAGTTACTGTCCCGTCCAAGGGCATGTGTTCAGCAAGTTGTCCGCCAGATGGAATTACCTTAGTAGAAAACCGTGCGATTATATCAATTGCAGTGGAAAAACTCCACATAAAGGACAATGGCCACGACCTCACCCCTTTTTTGGCTTTGCGGGGTGCTTGCCTCATCCCATTGTTACCATCAGCTCAATATACGACTCTGTTTAATTTATGACTCTTGAATTTCTCATTGTATTTAGTTCGTCTCAGGAAAAAGATTTTCTAAAGAACTAACCATTTAGAGAGAACTCAACATGGAAGGCAATTCACAGGATCGGGGCACTGGCAGGCTGAAGACGTAGCCCACTGATGAGGTGCATCAACCATATTTATGAAGGTCAGGTCAGGCCTCACTCCAGGGCCAGATCACCCTCCTCGGACAGAGAATTTTTATGCTTGAGTCCGCGACTTTCACAAACACGCTGAAGGCCGAAGAATGAAAATAGAGGATGTGGCCTTTAAAAGGAAGAATGTGGCAAAACTGGTGGGAGGGTAAAAAAGGAAGCATGACGATTGTCATGAAAGGCCATATGAGGAGTTGCTCCTTTAAAATGCGACCTAAAAATTATTTTGTCTAGCATCAAAGAAGAGAACCTCCTTAAATGGCCAAGGAAGCTGAAATCTCTTGCTAATATGAGAGACAAAAGTAAGCGGTGCGAGTTCCACAAAGACAACGACCACAGAACCAATAAGTGCCACAACCCAAAGAATGGGATAGAAAAGCTCGTCAGGGGTTGCTCCGAAAGTTCACAGAGACCGCGACCTTCAATTGATTAGCAACGAGGTCGTGGCTTGAAATGCATTTTGAGGGAGATTTTGCTACTTTTTCTAGTTTTGTAATTAAAAGCAAGTTTAATTTATCAAGAAAAAGTTCAGTCGTTCATTACAGACAGATCAAAAACAAAAGTTTCAACAAAAACGGGACAACAGTCCGCGAAAACTATCTAAGAAGCCGCATCCTCTTCATCCTCTTCGTCTTCTTCCAGGCTTGTCTCAGTCTCTTTGGCCAGGGCAGCTGCAGCACACGCTGTGGTCTTCCTTACAGGCTGAGGCTTTTTGTGAGTAAGTACTTGAGCATATCTTCATTTTGTTAGCGTGGGCTTCCATGCCACGTGTCTCTTGTTCATTGGTTAACATATTTTTGGTAAAACAATGGGCATTATTGCCTATCATCTTATCTTTGTTTGGTTTCCATTAGGCTATGAGAAACGCTGTGATGGAAGTACTGGGAAGTTGCTTTGGAATTGTGTTGGTCAGAAATTTAGAATGTTAGTGCTGTTTGGGGTGCAAACCTTTGGTGAACTGTTGAAAGGAGTGGAAGAAGCGATCTACTAAGTCTTTTTTTACTTATCTTTTGTTATTGAATCTCGTAGGGCTACTCTGAGAGATGATCATGTTTTACTTCTCTCCCCCTTTGGGGGAGGGGGGGTGGGGGGTGGGGCTCACTAAAGAGTGTTGAGGGGGTGCAAAACCAGTACAGCTGAAGTATACAAGAGAGATCACTGACTTTATTATAAGAAGACGAGCTTCTGAATTATTGTGCAGTTTCTGTTTCTCTTTAGTCTTTTTTTTCCTTTGCATATGTTGTTTCCCTTTGTCACATTTAATATTTGCTTTACATATCTACCGAAAAAGGAAAAAAGTCGAAACAAGCTTTTGTGTTATATTATTACATGTATTCAGAATGCATTCATAGTTTTGTTGCTGTCTGTATACCATTGGGACTAATTTCTTCCAATTTTATTACCTCAGACGGCTATGAATATTGGTCACAATGCTCAAAATGTTGTTGATTCCGGACAGCCTTATCGTACTTCAGCAACCGTTCCTTTATCTTCTCGTTCACATAGTGCTGTTCTTTCTCCTATGCAGACCCTGCAAATACCATCACTTCCTCTCTCAGTTTCATCCAATCCTCCAATCCTTCTTCATGACACTCCTGATCCAATCAACAAAAATCGGGTTGCCAATCTTCTCAAGCCCTCTTCCTTTTTTGCTCCCCCTTCTTCCTCCACATCACTGATGATGCCACCTATCTCTACATCTATGCCAAGTGCGGCTCTTCATCCTCCCCTGAATCTACAACGCCCCCATGGTACGCCAATGCTTCAACCCTTTCCACCACCAACCCCGCCACTATCTCTTACTCCCAGTCCCATTTCTACACCAAATTATGGGCCAATAAGCAGAGACAAAGTCCGTGATGCACTGCTTGTGCTCGTTAAGGTATATCTACCTTTTCTCCCTTGGTTTTCAAGTTTCACTTTCACATTAATGAGAATTTCTTCTTATTCCCTGTTTATTTTGTACATCATTAAATACTAATAGCTGAGGTGGAGTATTACACGTTTCTAGCAATTTTGAAATTTATTTTATATCAAAAGCATTTGAATGCATGCTTCTAAGAGAGTAAGTTTTGAATATATGTGTGGATGAATATGCTAGCAAAGACCATTCCCCAAAGTTAGGAGTGCTAGAAAAAAATGATGGTGGCCATATATGATAATTAAACTTTTGAGCTTTATGAATTATTTCTGGGATTCTGAACTTTTATCCTGGGATATGCCCCAAAACATAGTGAACTGATGCATTTCGCTTCTGGCCTTGATGTTTGCTGCTTTTTGGGAAAATTGCTGAGCAAGATTGTGGTCTTCAATTCTCATAGCCAATAAGTTCTGTTCATCAATTCTCAATGACCAATATATGTGGCAATCTTTTGCCACTTGATTTAAGTTAAAGCCAATGATTTTGAAGAACAATTAGTTAATTTAATTGAAACTTCGACCCCTTTTGGGCCAGACTTGAAAGTCCATTTATTATGGTTAGCTTGGCGATCCAATTTAGCATGTATGTTTGTTCTTAGATTTATAGCCGTTAGTTCTTTTACATATTCCACTTCTTTTGAGTTTATTTGTATTTATTTATTATCTACTTCAACATGGAAAATTTCCCTGGAGAAAGAAGACGCAGCATGCATAGTTGTTAAAGGCATGCCTAGGCTCCAGGCTCACCAAGGCGCAACATTGGTGCCTCGCCTCACCTCAGGCTAGACCCCTTCAATAAGGCGCTCGCCTAGGCTCCGGGCTCAAGGCGCACCTTGTTGATGTTTTTTAGAAAATGCCCCCAATACAAGAATGGATCAATTAATATGTTTGACATTATGTATTTTCCAATGAAATATGGAGAATCGAACCATTTCCCACCCAAAAACCAACAAAAGTCAAGCATAAATTGTAGTGAAACTTTATCTTTCTCACTAGTCACTACTTAGGCAAAAGAAACCAAAGAAACTCGAATATTGTTGCATACCCGATTGATTTTAATTTTTCTTTTCACACATTGGAGTACATATGATTTAAAATATATTAATATCTTTGCTTTTGTTGATTATTTGATAATTTAAATGTTAAATAAATTTAGATATTTGATTTTATGTTTTTTTTCCATATGGTATATTAGATATATCTTCTTATGTGTCTCTCATAACCTTGTATAATAGTAATTTATGTTATATTTCAAATTTTAGATTATTAATTAATCTTGTTATTATGGATATACAATTTTTGCATGTCTTGTATAATGTGTGTAATTTTGGTTGGGGGATGGGCTGGGGGTAGAAGCAAGCATTCATTCATGCAGAGAAGCAAGCCAAAGGCTCAAGGTGCTTTTCTTATAAGTAGAGCGGTGTAAGCCTTGAGGTGAATAGAATTGATGTTAACACAGCAGAAGCATTATAATGAACACAGTCGCTGTAGTCAAAACCAAGAGCTTTTTATTAATAATTGAGTGTCTCACAATGAAGATTGCTACTAAATATATAGCAACATCTACAGGAGTTCTTGGCCGCTAAAAAATCTAGTAAAAGAGAAACATACAAAAGTAGGAAAACTCTAAAAGATAACTACTATATAAAAACCTAATTGATATATTTGACTAATAAATCCTAAAATCATTCGAAAATATCCTCTCCCCTCCATCATAGCCTCACCCCCCAAGGGGTCCACTCAAGTCTTCTGCCACATGCATCAGGAATGAGGCATAAGCTTCTGTTTGGTTATTAAGTGGAGGCACGTCTTGGAGAATTTTAAAAAATTGTGGCTAAGAAATTACATCCATCGGCTAAGGGGTGCATTTGTATTCCCTTCCGATTTTGCAAACTTTTATTAATTTTCAAATGACATCGGGTTATGTAAAAGCTGGTTTTACTTTAATTGAATCACATATATTTATAATAAGGCATACCTGCCGTCTCATCTGGCCTAAGCTCCATCCCCAAATAAGCAAATGAAATGATAGTGTTCCCCCCGGGCCTGACAGGGTGTCATGCTCTTTTTCTTTCCTTCTTTTTTAGAGGATGCGATGGAGACATTGGAACAATTTCAGGAGCGGGGGAGACCCCATATCATTAATACTGTTGAGCCAGTTTGGCGGTGAGTCTACCCATTTTTTTCTTCATGTCTGGGTAGATAGAATTATGTCTAAGATCATTGGTTGTTGTCGTAGGTTAGCTATGAATAAGGTGGATATGGGATGTTTTCCCCACAATGGTAGACAAATTTTGGGTGCAGTTTTCTTAGCCATTGGGTCAGTGAAATCTAGATTGAGTCAACTGCCTTGATTTTCTTGTCAGCTAGCTTTCAAAGCCTCCTATGATAATATGAAGCGGGACTTTCTTCCATGCACTCTCTATAGAATGAGGTGGGCTTGTCGATGGAGGAGGTGGATATTTTCTTGTATGTCTTGGGCAAGATTCTATATGTTGATCAATGGCTCATGTGAAGCTATTCGTGATTGCTCATGGGGGACTTGAGCAAGGGACCCCCATCATTACCTTTCTTTTTATAGAGAATTTGTCGGGGGTCCCTCGTATGAGGTTTGGTTTAGTGTGCCGTTAAAACTTTCTATTGTTTGGTTTGCGGTCGCTCATGTTGTTATATATAACTATAAATGTGCGATAATATGACCAACTTTAATAGTTATATCCATAAATTGACTCTCACATTGTAATATTATTTCGTTACATTCTTATACTCGGTAAATTGTATATAATTGTATTTCGTGATATAGCAGCCCCCCCACATTGTTATATTCGTTTAAGTGAGGGACCGTATTTAAAGGCGAGGGACTGAATCTAAAGGTGAGGATCTGCATATGAAAGAAGACAAAAAGTCTTGGACCGCATTGCATTTTAAACTGTTTGGAACTTACAGCTAATGCTCCTTTTTATGATGTTCATGGTCTCATGAAATCTTTGCGTAAGCATGTAGTAAGGAAGCTGGTGGGGATTTAAGGTTGAGAATCCCCCAGTGGTCTCCTATTTGACGTCGTGCTGATTTTACTTGAAAAGTGCATAAGGCTCCCGCTTAACTGCGGATTTCTAGTGGATACGACCTTTTATTTTATTTTTAAGGTTGCTTATGGCTTAAGGTCAAATTTAAGCAAGAGTAGACTCATACTCGTGAGGGAAGCGCAAGGAATATATATATATATATATATATGTATATATATATATATATATATATATATGCTCCCTACTAGCGGTCCTTGGCTGTAGCACTTTGGCTTCTCGAACCAAAAGTATATGAGACGGGATGATTGAGAGCTTAAAAAAAATTGACAGGATGGATGTGTCGGTATCTTTTCAAGGGGAGGGCTTGCATTTATCTAAAGTACTTTCCTAGCTTGTCTGCTATGGCATGTATTCCCAATTCCCAAGTTGGTTGAGAATATATTAGATAAAGTTTCAGAATTTTTTTTTATGGGGGTGGTTTAAATGATGAATTCAAATACCATCTAGTTGCGTAGAAGAGTTTTTTATTCGGTTTGTGTGTCTAGGTCAATTTTACGTGGGTCGCTCAAGTACACAACACTAGTATGGCTACGTGGTACGTCGGTTAAGATGGTACGCGGTATGGTGGGGTTAGGCGTAATTTCTTCACTATACATGATTATAGTACTAAAAGAATACCAACAAGAGTTCATTGAAAATTTATGTAGTGTATAATCTCAATACTATCTAATATATTAATAAGATATATGAACCATTCTTGTATTACATAACTTGAGAGGTCATTTTTAAAAAAAAAATTATTTTGTTATTGGAGTCAAGTTTTATTGGGTGAATTTGACTTTAATACATTACTGATTATCAATTTTAGACTTAAATACAATTTTAATAAAAAATTAAGACTTTAATACAAAACAATCAATAGTCCTGTTAAGTCCATGTGAATTTTTGATTAAAATAATTCAAAATATTTAATAACATCAAATAAAATTATAAACTCAGAAGGAAATACATTTTAATTTTAAAAAATAAAAAATCCAAAATCTAAAAATAGAAAATCCAAATCGGAGACCACCTCCCACTTCCTTTTCCACCACCTACAGTACCCAAATCGGAGACCGCTGTGACACCCCGCCTAATTAAATATCGGGCGATCAATCCTTTATTAAATTAAAATCAAGGTGAATAGTTGGTTCATTCTTAGCATCACTGTCGCAAAATAAAAACTTTCCCAAATTAAACACCCTAAATAATTAAGCTAAGTGTCAAAACAATTTAAAATTTTATTTCCATTTTTATTAAATTCTAATTTGAAAACCTTTTAAATAACCAATAGTTTAAGAATCACATAAGTGCTATGGGTAGCAATCAACACAAAAGAATTAATCCATCTAGATTAACCAAACCAAATTTAAACTACAAATGAAATCATCCTGACAAGAGTTGATACTTAAAGAGTACCGAATACTGAAAATAAATGAACATACATCTCTGACAAATCTATACTGAATGGGAAATGGGTGACACATGCCCTAACTATGAAGAAATATAACAAGAACCGAATCAATGAAGAGGTCGTCTACAACAAAGACCTGCAACTCCCACATAAGCTACAACGCGTCCAATCCAAAGAACCTATGCATGACGCCCCTGTGGCTGGACACCTGTAATATATACATATATATATATACAAAAGAGAAGAGATAACAGAAAACGGGTCAGAGCTCGATTGTAAAACAGTTTTAAAATTAGTTTAGCAAGTATTTAAAATGCTTACCTGCTAATGCAACAACCATGTTAGTATGCGACACTCACTTGAGAATTCTCACCTCTCGTCTAGTGTGCACGCCTACCGTACTAATGAACCTCATAAGTCTCTCTAACTTATTCTCCATACGGTTTTATCACTTGGAAATAAGGATATGATATTTACTTTAGAAAATCAATCTCTTCAAGATTTATTACGTTATTTAGAATAACTCCGTACCGTTATAAAGTTTCCGAATACTTATAGTGAAGTTGAAGAATTTATTCATTATTTAACTTCTATTACGCACAGTAGAAAGTTCTCATATAGATATACATATATATATTAGTTACACGTATAATATATATACTAACGGCACCCCACATAAAATCTATGGTGCAAGGTTTCCATATATAAGTATATATATACCAATCACTCATATAATATATATACACTATCAACACCCCACATATAATCTATGGTGCTGGCATACTCTGCTATCAAGTCCCTGTATCACACATATTTAGGGAAATGCTAGTTCGGAATCACTCTCGAACTGCTTTAACATAAAACACATACGAATGGAGGCGAAGCATAGTTCCAAGTCACTAAGAGGTCAGCACATACCCTCACGTCTCTTAGGACCGTCTGACTATCAATCAGATAGCCTGTACCAAGGAATCCTATGTTCTAGGGTACGAGTCAATATCCCCCATAAAGGTCCCATCGAGATAAAACCGTCCCGACTCAGAAACCCCCGTGATAGCAAGTAGCCCGAGTATGATTTTTATACAAATATAATATATGCACAATCACACAGTCATATATTTATATATACACACCCACATTTCTAAATTAGGTGTGCTCACGACCCATAATTATAATTATCCGTTATTACACATTTTACTCGATTATTTCGTATAACGGACTCGTTATTCGTATTCTCATGTGTTATACACTTCATACTCACTTCTCCTTTCTCGAAGTATTCTAAGTATAATTTTAGTAGGCATTCACTCACTTACGTTCTGGTCTAACTCCCTTACGAGTCCCGATCTTTTTATTAAATATACGCATGATTTCTTATTCACATGAAAAATTCCTCATTAACACAAAATCCCATCCTACACTAAAATGTTATTCAGCGGGGTCTACCTAGGCCCTACTAGTTTTCTCTATATACAATTATACTCCAACAATAACAATCAAGGGATCCCATACATCTTAATCGGATTAAATCAACGGATGAGAAATATGTAGTTTTCCATGAGTAGTCGATCAATCGATGGCAGGGGGTCGATCGATCGATCAGTCGATCGATGGATGCTCTTGGGTTGATCGATCGATCAAGCAGTTCTCGCCCAGAAACTGCAAATTAAACCTACGGGTTTCATCTTCCGATTTCTCCAAAAACGTCATTAACAAGTCTAAAATTCTCAAATAACGATACTACAAGTTCTATATACATATATACAAGATTTCCTACGTGAAACATATATAAAAACATCAACGATATCGAATTAATGAGGTAAAATTGACATAATCTTCAAGAACCCTAATTTTGAATGAATTATCCATTCCTCTAATTATCTCCTAGATTTCTTGTTTCTAAACTCATAGTAATTCGTGGGTAATCCTCTACATGTGATGGGTATATCCATAATATATTGAATCTCTCTAAACATGCGATTTAAAGTCTCCAAATTTACAATTTCTTTCACAAAACATGATCTTGGCAATCCTAAACTAACATAGGTGAGGCATTAACCCAAAATAAAGCAAGATAGATACTTGCCTGAAATTCAAGGTTCTGATTTCGTGGATGAAATGGTATGGTTGCGTTCCCCGTCATGCGATCTACGTTTTGGTGGTGGTGGCGGTGCCACCGGATGAGTTCTTGGCCTTGGATTGCTTGGAAAGCTCTCCAACTCCTTCTCTAATGGCCGTTCTTTGATTTTGTGTTTGCTAACCCTAAGAGACAACTCCTAAAGGCTGATATAACCTTAGGAAAGTCGTGGGTTTAATTCCCCAAAAATATAAAATGTCTAAAATACCCTCCCGGGATGTCAATTAGGCCTAAAAATGACCCGAGACCCAAATTAAACCCCCGAGTACACTTTTCTGACTATCTCGACCCTTCCGGACACTTTGGCGCACTCAAAACGACCATACGAGCAACTTATAATTTATTCACTTTATATAATACTAATTTAGTCCTGATAAGACACATGCGCGTCCCGACTTAAATTTTCATAATTGTCGTTTTATTCACTCGTGACAATTTTAATAAAATAAATCTCATATATTACTTTACTCGTCTAGTAATATTCAACAGTTTTCCAATAATTACTAACTCACATCACGTTAGTAAATATAAAAATAAATTTCCGGATTAATATTAAATTAATATCTCAATTTAAATTTAATAAATCCCCAATTTTAAAAGCCATAAAAATACGGGGTATTACATACTTCCCCCCTAATAACGGAATTTCGTCCCGAAATTCGGAAAATAAGGCCTACCTGGTAAAACACATTTTGGATAACTTAACAATACGTAACCTATCCACATAGTAAGGCGCTCAATCACTATCGCCCCCGCCTCACAGCAAGCTTGTTTAACATTCTTCATTAAAGATACTTCACATTGTGCTCCTATCCGACAACATTCGCACAAGACACGCATATACACTATTAATACCCATTATAATAATATCATTGGGAGGCCGCACCTCACCACATGACAACTACTCGGATTTATCTAAACACAAAACTCCTATTCTGAGAGAAACCATACGAACATCTGACCACTCTTGTTCGCCTAAAACAATCGTGGAATTCCAACATAGTCATCGGATTATTCTCGACCGATCCAAAAATTCTGATTATCCGCTCACCTCTAAACATACGCAGAGGGAGAATAGTTAAGGTTTTTCCACACCAAAACTTCAATAAGCACCTCGTTCACGACAAACATGTACGAGTGCTTCCACGGAATTCTACCATTAGGTAATATCCTCCCCCAATTACCGTACTACTCCACTCGTTAACTATAACCGTTGTGGAGACGAAATGATCACCAAGATTCTAAAATCACCTTCACGCGGCTCCACTACTCGTTAATCACCGTGCGCCTGTTCCTCGGCTATGGGTGATACCTCCTACTTAAAACAAAACGTTATCTCCGCTGTTTCATGAAATCCCATATTGAAGGTGGGATTCACAAATTTCATCCTGATTCAGAAAAAAAATACCGTGTAGGACCACGTACCGGCGCGATCCCTTGCTTTCAAAAGAAGACTGGGGCACACTAGTTAATATTGTAAATCACCCCAAAGGAATGCCAATCACTCCCTTCTTGGGCGACTTACTCCACATGTTCGGATGAATCCTTGATCTTACCTTGAAGATGGCAACCCATCCAAGGACTTTACCGACTTTACCGCCCTCTTCCGTTAGAGGAATTGTTGATAACCACAAAATTCTCTGGTTGATCCCCTTATTCCAACTGATCTCTATCTATGAGTGGTGCATGCAGAGACTACTCACTATGTCCCGCTCAACATCGACTTTCCTTGAAATGTCTCACATTAAGTGACACTTAATACTCCCCTTCCTTCCCTGGTGTATATCGAAAGTTCCGACCCGTGCACTTTTCTCCACGATGCGCACTTCTGGATCTTTTATACCATCCTAATATTATCACTCTTTGTATGCACAACTCGCTCTCAACATTTGACTAATTACAACTCCGTCCCGAGTGTTCTCCATATAGTTAAATTCTACCCTTCTCAAGGAATACCCCTTTGTAAACGACTTCTCACAGCCTTCCAGCCGGATTCGGTGTGCTACTCTGATTGCACACGTATATATGGATTTTTCATCTTTCACACGGTGCTTAATCCACTCTACCACTTTTACTTCGTTATGTTAGTCCTACATACATATATTCCACACGTCTATTCCCACGTCCCTTCAACTCGGACTATTTTAACATCAACTAACCAGAATGCCTACACACCCTATAAACCGTGCATACTAGCGTAAGCATCACATACGCTTCACACCTAATAACCAATTCTTAATTTTTCCTAGTGCTCACAACGTGATTGCAACACTTGGGTACTCTCACTCACCCTAGAAATCAAAATTCTAAATCCTCCTTATCATCGTTCCACCCCTCAACTCGTGGTGGTAAAACAAAACTTTCAATGCTTTCTTACCACGTAACCGGCTCCACAGTCCTTAAATCATAATTCAACTACCAACTTACAGATATAATTATCTGCCCCTATTACGACCGAGGTACTGAACTCATGGACTAATGACCAAACATTTCCCTATTTCCAACCTTACGGTAAGTTACATGCGTGGGATGTCTCGCAAAGCGAAATCCAAACAAGGAATCCCCCCGATACACTACTACCTAGCATTGTCGGTTATTGAAATCCGTTAGGCCCTCCGTCTATAGCATGTACCCCTATTTTCCTGTTTCTTGGCAGAAAATTACATCCTCTCCCGAAATTACACTTAACAAGGAACATTTCCCCAATTGCACTACGTACAGTATTGGTGGTAATTGCATTCCATAATCCTCGAATACATACAATCGGGATTCTCGAAATCCCTTTCCCCAATCAGAGGGGTATAAATCTTAACTCCCACATCTCTAAAGGATAGATATAACAATGCGCTCTTTCTATCACCAAGTCCTGAGCGCTAAACATAATACTGAGTGAAATCTTTTCGCTCAACCGTAAACCCGATACATACTGAATTATAAGGACAAAGTCCCTACACACACTGGTATCGAATATCTCGAGCCCACTATCCCCTCCGATGTTTCTAGGATAGATAATATACGTGCGAGTCCAACCCTCTTGCAGGTGAGGCCTCGCCAGAACAAAACATGCTGCACTATTGCAACCACTCCGATAGCCTTGCAATAACTGCCTACTATCGTACTGACCATTTCTATAGAGTTGTAATCAATACCATATTATACTCGTATATTACATCACTAAAACGAGTAACCTCAATAAAGTATATAACACTATTAATATACTCATTCATCCTCCGCGGATAGCACTAAGGAAAATCCCGCTACACTAGGAAAAGATATTCACATAATAATATCGTTTGTAGTTATACGCATTAAACTCGTCTCACATGCTAATCTAGCAATGAATAAAATATAATGACTCGCTCGTGTCACATAAAACACGCCTCATCCTCTGAGGATAAAACTTATACTTCTACCTTGCCAATCGCCTTGATTGCACAAATGGTCTCCGGACGTAATACGTCTGCCCAACCGACACAAAACTACTTTAATCGTTGTCTTTTACTAGGCACCATACTCTTATCCCTTTACTCACTTCGGGAAAACATCAACGCGTGCGATTTCACTCTCCACAAAATACCTCTACACATAATCCACTTATTACCTGTCATACCAGCCAGATTAGGATTGTCCTTCTCTCGGACTTTGGTAGACTCAATACATGTTGGCTATCCCTGTGGTTCCCTTAGCCTTGTTGGCCCTAAAGAACATGCTACTGGCTACAATGGTCCTTACTGAATTCGCCATCGCTTTGGTAAGAATTCAGCTATTCGAATCATTTAAATGGGTCCCCTGATGTGTATCCACACCCCCTTGTGGTGTTACACTACCACCGTTGTATCCCGTTTTATTCTTGACTAAATTCTTTGATTCTTTTAGCTTCCCACACCAAGAAGAATTATCATCTTCATTGACAAAGTAAGACATTGTCAACCTCTGAATCTACCGTCCAGCAGAATTCCCTTTTTAAGTGTTATCCAAATATTATTACGAGTTGATCTCCCACTTGGAGTTCTTTCCTCCCTTTGTATCTCCATCTTCCGATACAAGATTCGCTAACGGTTTAGATTCATATTCAAAAATGGACCTCTGTTAGGTCCTCCTGTGATGAGTTCAGAACAACGTTCACTCCTTATCCTGAACATCTGATGAAGGAACTTGCGGTCAAACTGTACTTAAGATTTTCCTATAGGCATAGCATTCCACTTCTAAAAGTAGTGGCTGACTCCCACCATGATAACTTTGTTCCGACATGTCAAGAAAATTTGTTTCCAAATTTTCACTTCCAGTTAGCCACACTCCGTCCTATGTCCAAGCCTTTGGATAATTTACCTCCTTGGGCTAACACACAATTTTCGCATTTCTAGAATTTCCACTCACAGTTCTCTACAATTCTTCGTCTGACTCTTTCCCGTCGTGCCACGTTGGGTAAGTCTACTCTTGCGCCTCTTTTGACTATAGCAGCACTTGGAAATCATAGGTTGCGCCCTAGCCGTCTTTACAGTCCTGACTTCCCGTGCCATAATAGGGGTGACCTTAACTACGGTCATCATCCTGAATATGCTCTACAACCTCAACTAAGCCTTGCCTCCTGCTGTCCGCCCAACGACCCTTGCCTTCCATATTTAATTGTTCGAACACGCCCGAACGCAATTAAGATTCACTAAGGTACACACGTTATAGCAGGAGAACGGAATCTCACCATAGAAAACAACAATCCTAAACATAGGGCTCTATATCAAACAAAGTAACGCTAGAAGCATAATAAGCCGCACAGATCCTAAGGACACTAGAACCTGATGCTTTGATACCACCTGTGACACCCCGCCTAATTAAATACCGGGCGATCAATCCTTTATTAAATTAAAATCAAGGTGAACAGTTGGTTCATTCTTAGCATCACTGTCGCAAAATAAAAACTTTCCCAAATTAAACACCCTAAATAATTAAGCTAAGTGTCAAAACAATTTAAAATTTTATTTCCATTTTTATTAAATTCTAATTTGAAAACCTTTTAAATAACCAACAGTTTAAGAATCACATAAGTGCTATGGGTAGCAATCAACACAAAAGAATTAATCCATCTAGATTAACCAAACCAAATTTAAACTACAAATGAAATCATCCTGACAAGAGTTCATACTTAAAGAGTACCGAATACTGAAAATAAATGAACATACATCTCTGACAAATCTATACTGAATGGGAAATGGGCGACATATGCCCTAACTATGAAGAACTATAACAAGAACCGAATCAATGAAGAGGTCGTCTACAACAAAAACCTGCAACTCCCACATAAGCTATAGCGCGTCCAATCCAAAGAACCTATGCATGACGCCCCTGTGGCTGGGCACCTGTAATATATACATATATATATACAAAAGAAGAGATAACAGAAAACGGGTCAGAGCCCGATTGTAAAACAGTTTTAAAATTAGTTTAGCAAGTATTTAAAATGCTTACCTGCTAATGCAACAACCATGTTAGTATGCGACACTCTCTTGAGAATTCTCACCTCTCGTCTAGTGTGCACGCCTACCGTACTAATGAACCTCATAAGTCTCTCTAACTTATTCTCCATACGGTTTTATCACTTGGAAATAAGGATATGATATTTACTTTAGAAAATCAATCTCTTCAAGATTTATTACGTTATTTAGAATAACTCCGTACCGTTATAAAGTTTCCGAATACTTATAGTGAAGTTGAAGAATTTATTCATTACTTACCTTCTATTACGCACAGTAGAAAGTTCTCATATAGATATACGTATATATATTAGTTACACGTATAATATATATACTAACGGCACCCCACATAAAATCTATGGTGCAAGGTTTCCATATATAAGTATATATATACCAATCACTCATATAATATATATACACTATCAGCACCCCACATACAATCTATGGTGCTGGCATACTCTGCTATCAAGTCCCTGTATCACACATATTTAGGGAAATGCTAGTTTGGAATCACTCTCGAACTGCATTAACATAAAACACATACAAATGGAGGCGAAGCATAGTTCCAAGTCACTAAGAGGTCAGCACATACGCTCACGTCTCTTAGGACCGTCTGACTATCAATCAGATAGCCTGTACGAAGGAATCCTATGTTCTAGGGTACGAGTCAATATCCCCCATAAAGGTCCCATCGAGATAAGACCGTCCCGGCGCAGAAACCCCCGTGATAACAAGTAGCCCGAGTATGATTTTTATACAAATATAATATATGCACAATCACACAGTCATATATATATATATACACACCCACATTTCTAAATTAGGTGCGCTCACGACCCATAATTATAATTATCCGTTATTACACATTTTACTCGACTATTTCGTATAACGGACTCGTTATTCGTATTCTCATGTATTATACACTTCATACTCACTTCTCCTTTCTCGAAGTATTCTAAGTATAATTTTAGTAGGCATTCACTCACGTTCTGGTCTAACTCCCTTACGAGTCCCGATCTTTTTATTAAATATACGCATGATTTCTTATTCACATGAAAAATTCCTCGTTAACACAAAATCCCATCCTACACTAAAATGTTATTCAGCGGGGTCTACCTAGGCCCTACTAGTTTTCTCTATATACAATTATACTCCAACAACAACAATCAAGGGATCCCATACATCTTAATCGGATTAAATCAACGGATGAGAAATATGTAGTTTTCCAGGAGTAGTCGATCAATCGATGGCAGGGGGTCGATCGATCGATCAGTCGATTGATCGATGCTCTTGGGTCAATCGATCGATCAAGCAGTTCTCGCCCAGAAACTGCAAATTAAACCTACGGGTTTCATCTTCCGATTTCTCCAAAAACGTCATTAACAAGTCTAAAATTCTCAAATAACGATACTACAAGTTCTATATACATATATACAAGATTTCCTACGTGAAACATTTATAAAAACATCAACGATATCGAATTAATGAGGTAAAATTGACATAATCTTCAAGAACCCTAATTTTGAAAGAATTATCCATTCCTCTAATTATCTCCCAGATTTCTTGTTTCTAAACTCATAGTAATTCGTGGGTAATCCTCTACATGTGATGGGTATATCCATAATATATTGAATCTCTCTAAACATGCGATTTAAAGTCTCCAAATTTACAATTTCTTTCACAAAACATGATCTTGGCAATCCTAAACTAACATAGGTGAGGCATTAACCCAAAATAAAGCAAGATAGATACTTGCCTGAAATTCAAGGTTCTGATTTCGTGGATGAAATGGTATGGTTGCGTTCCCCGTCATGCGATCTACGTTTTGGTGGTGGTGGCGGTGCCACCGGATGAGTTCTTGGCCTTGGATTGCTTGGAAAGCTCTCCAACTCCTTCTCTAATGGCCGTTCTTTGATTTTGTGTTTGCTAACCCTAAGAGACAACTCCTAAAGGCTGATATAACCTTAGGAAAGTCGTGGGTTTAATTCCCCAAAAATATAAAATGTCTAAAATACCCTCCCGGGATGTCAATTAGGCCTAAAAATGACCCGAGACCCAAATTAAACCCCCGAGTACACTTTTCTGACTATCTCGACCCTTCCGGACACTTTGGCGCACTCAAAACGACCATACGAGCAACTTATAATTTATTCACTTTATATAATACTAATTTAGTCCTGATAAGACACATGCGCGTCCCGACTTAAATTTTCATAATTGTCGTTTTATTCACTCGTGACAATTTTAATAAAATAAATCTCATATATTACTTTACTCGTCTAGTAATATTCAACAGTTTTCCAATAATTACTAACTCACATCACGTTAGTAAATATAAAAATAAATTTCCGGATTAATATTAAATTAATATCTCAATTTAAATTTAATAAATCCCCAATTTTAAAAGCCATAAAAATACGGGGTATTACATACTTCCCCCCTAATAACGGAATTTCGTCCCGAAATTCGGAAAATAAGGCCTACCTGGTAAAACACATTTTGGATAACTTAACAATACGTAACCTATCCACATAGTAAGGCGCTCAATCACTATCGCCCCCGCCTCACAGCAAGCTTGTTTAACATTCTTCATTAAAGATACTTCACATTGTGCTCCTATCCGACAACATTCGCACAAGACACGCATATACACTATTAATTCCCATTATAATAATATCATTGGGAGGCCGCACCTCACCACATGACAACTACTCGGATTTATCTAAACACAAAACTCCTATTCTGAGAGAAACCATACGAACATCTGACCACTCTTGTTCGCCTAAAACAATCGTGGAATTCCAACATAGTCATCGGATTATTCTCGACCGATCCAAAAATTCTGATTATCCGCTCACCTCTAAACATACGCAGAGGGAGAATAGTTAAGGTTTTTCCACACCAAAACTTCAATAAGCACCTCGTTCACGACAAACATGTACGAGTGCTTCCACGGAATTCTACCATTAGGTAATATCCTCCCCCAATTACCGTACTACTCCACTCGTTAACTATAACCGTTGTGGAGACGAAATGATCACCAAGATTCTAAAATCACCTTCACGCGGCTCCACTACTCGTTAATCACCGTGCGCCTGTTCCTCGGCTATGGGTGATACCTCCTACTTAAAACAAAACGTTATCTCCGCTGTTTCATGAAATCCCATATTGAAGGTGGGATTCACAAATTTCATCCTGATTCAGAAAAAAAATACCGTGTAGGACCACGTACCGGCGCGATCCCTTGCTTTCAAAAGAAGACTGGGGCACACTAGTTAATATTGTAAATCACCCCAAAGGAATGCCAATCACTCCCTTCTTGGGCGACTTACTCCACATGTTCGGATGAATCCTTGATCTTACCTTGAAGATGGCAACCCATCCAAGGACTTTACCGACTTTACCGCCCTCTTCCGTTAGAGGAATTGTTGATAACCACAAAATTCTCTGGTTGATCCCCTTATTCCAACTGATCTCTATCTATGAGTGGTGCATGCAGAGACTACTCACTATGTCCCGCTCAACATCGACTTTCCTTGAAATGTCTCACATTAAGTGACACTTAATACTCCCCTTCCTTCCCTGGTGTATATCGAAAGTTCCGACCCGTGCACTTTTCTCCACGATGCGCACTTCTGGATCTTTTATACCATCCTAATATTATCACTCTTTGTATGCACAACTCGCTCTCAACATTTGACTAATTACAACTCCGTCCCGAGTGTTCTCCATATAGTTAAATTCTACCCTTCTCAAGGAATACCCCTTTGTAAACGACTTCTCACAGCCTTCCAGCCGGATTCGGTGTGCTACTCTGATTGCACACGTATATATGGATTTTTCATCTTTCACACGGTGCTTAATCCACTCTACCACTTTTACTTCGTTATGTTAGTCCTACATACATATATTCCACACGTCTATTCCCACGTCCCTTCAACTCGGACTATTTTAACATCAACTAACCAGAATGCCTACACACCCTATAAACCGTGCATACTAGCGTAAGCATCACATACGCTTCACACCTAATAACCAATTCTTAATTTTTCCTAGTGCTCACAACGTGATTGCAACACTTGGGTACTCTCACTCACCCTAGAAATCAAAATTCTAAATCCTCCTTATCATCGTTCCACCCCTCAACTCGTGGTGGTAAAACAAAACTTTCAATGCTTTCTTACCACGTAACCGGCTCCACAGTCCTTAAATCATAATTCAACTACCAACTTACAGATATAATTATCTGCCCCTATTACGACCGAGGTACTGAACTCATGGACTAATGACCAAACATTTCCCTATTTCCAACCTTACGGTAAGTTACATGCGTGGGATGTCTCGCAAAGCGAAATCCAAACAAGGAATCCCCCCGATACACTACTACCTAGCATTGTCGGTTATTGAAATCCGTTAGGCCCTCCGTCTATAGCATGTACCCCTATTTTCCTGTTTCTTGGCAGAAAATTACATCCTCTCCCGAAATTACACTTAACAAGGAACATTTCCCCAATTGCACTACGTACAGTATTGGTGGTAATTGCATTCCATAATCCTCGAATACATACAATCGGGATTCTCGAAATCCCTTTCCCCAATCAGAGGGGTATAAATCTTAACTCCCACATCTCTAAAGGATAGATATAACAATGCGCTCTTTCTATCACCAAGTCCTGAGCGCTAAACATAATACTGAGTGAAATCTTTTCGCTCAACCGTAAACCCGATACATACTGAATTATAAGGACAAAGTCCCTACACACACTGGTATCGAATATCTCGAGCCCACTATCCCCTCCGATGTTTCTAGGATAGATAATATACGTGCGAGTCCAACCCTCTTGCAGGTGAGGCCTCGCCAGAACAAAACATGCTGCACTATTGCAACCACTCCGATAGCCTTGCAATAACTGCCTACTATCGTACTGACCATTTCTATAGAGTTGTAATCAATACCATATTATACTCGTATATTACATCACTAAAACGAGTAACCTCAATAAAGTATATAACACTATTAATATACTCATTCATCCTCCGCGGATAGCACTAAGGAAAATCCCGCTACACTAGGAAAAGATATTCACATAATAATATCGTTTGTAGTTATACGCATTAAACTCGTCTCACATGCTAATCTAGCAATGAATAAAATATAATGACTCGCTCGTGTCACATAAAACACGCCTCATCCTCTGAGGATAAAACTTATACTTCTACCTTGCCAATCGCCTTGATTGCACAAATGGTCTCCGGACGTAATACGTCTGCCCAACCGACACAAAACTACTTTAATCGTTGTCTTTTACTAGGCACCATACTCTTATCCCTTTACTCACTTCGGGAAAACATCAACGCGTGCGATTTCACTCTCCACAAAATACCTCTACACATAATCCACTTATTACCTGTCATACCAGCCAGATTAGGATTGTCCTTCTCTCGGACTTTGGTAGACTCAATACATGTTGGCTATCCCTGTGGTTCCCTTAGCCTTGTTGGCCCTAAAGAACATGCTACTGGCTACAATGGTCCTTACTGAATTCGCCATCGCTTTGGTAAGAATTCAGCTATTCGAATCATTTAAATGGGTCCCCTGATGTGTATCCACACCCCCTTGTGGTGTTACACTACCACCGTTGTATCCCGTTTTATTCTTGACTAAATTCTTTGATTCTTTTAGCTTCCCACACCAAGAAGAATTATCATCTTCATTGACAAAGTAAGACATTGTCAACCTCTGAATCTACCGTCCAGCAGAATTCCCTTTTTAAGTGTTATCCAAATATTATTACGAGTTGATCTCCCACTTGGAGTTCTTTCCTCCCTTTGTATCTCCATCTTCCGATACAAGATTCGCTAACGGTTTAGATTCATATTCAAAAATGGACCTCTGTTAGGTCCTCCTGTGATGAGTTCAGAACAACGTTCACTCCTTATCCTGAACATCTGATGAAGGAACTTGCGGTCAAACTGTACTTAAGATTTTCCTATAGGCATAGCATTCCACTTCTAAAAGTAGTGGCTGACTCCCACCATGATAACTTTGTTCCGACATGTCAAGAAAATTTGTTTCCAAATTTTCACTTCCAGTTAGCCACACTCCGTCCTATGTCCAAGCCTTTGGATAATTTACCTCCTTGGGCTAACACACAATTTTCGCATTTCTAGAATTTCCACTCACAGTTCTCTACAATTCTTCGTCTGACTCTTTCCCGTCGTGCCACGTTGGGTAAGTCTACTCTTGCGCCTCTTTTGACTATAGCAGCACTTGGAAATCATAGGTTGCGCCCTAGCCGTCTTTACAGTCCTGACTTCCCGTGCCATAATAGGGGTGACCTTAACTACGGTCATCATCCTGAATATGCTCTACAACCTCAACTAAGCCTTGCCTCCTGCTGTCCGCCCAACGACCCTTGCCTTCCATATTTAATTGTTCGAACACGCCCGAACGCAATTAAGATTCACTAAGGTACACACGTTATAGCAGGAGAACGGAATCTCACCATAGAAAACAACAATCCTAAACATAGGGCTCTATATCAAACAAAGTAACGCTAGAAGCATAATAAGCCGCACAGATCCTAAGGACACTAGAACCTGATGCTTTGATACCACCTGTGACACCCCGCCTAATTAAATACCGGGCGATCAATCCTTTATTAAATTAAAATCAAGGTGAACAGTTGGTTCATTCTTAGCATCACTGTCGCAAAATAAAAACTTTCCCAAATTAAACACCCTAAATAATTAAGCTAAGTGTCAAAACAATTTAAAATTTTATTTCCATTTTTATTAAATTCTAATTTGAAAACCTTTTAAATAACCAACAGTTTAAGAATCACATAAGTGCTATGGGTAGCAATCAACACAAAAGAATTAATCCATCTAGATTAACCAAACCAAATTTAAACTACAAATGAAATCATCCTGACAAGAGTTCATACTTAAAGAGTACCGAATACTGAAAATAAATGAACATACATCTCTGACAAATCTATACTGAATGGGAAATGGGCGACATATGCCCTAACTATGAAGAACTATAACAAGAACCGAATCAATGAAGAGGTCGTCTACAACAAAAACCTGCAACTCCCACATAAGCTATAGCGCGTCCAATCCAAAGAACCTATGCATGACGCCCCTGTGGCTGGGCACCTGTAATATATACATATATATATACAAAAGAAGAGATAACAGAAAACGGGTCAGAGCCCGATTGTAAAACAGTTTTAAAATTAGTTTAGCAAGTATTTAAAATGCTTACCTGCTAATGCAACAACCATGTTAGTATGCGACACTCTCTTGAGAATTCTCACCTCTCGTCTAGTGTGCACGCCTACCGTACTAATGAACCTCATAAGTCTCTCTAACTTATTCTCCATACGGTTTTATCACTTGGAAATAAGGATATGATATTTACTTTAGAAAATCAATCTCTTCAAGATTTATTACGTTATTTAGAATAACTCCGTACCGTTATAAAGTTTCCGAATACTTATAGTGAAGTTGAAGAATTTATTCATTACTTAACTTCTATTACGCACAGTAGAAAGTTCTCATATAGATATACGTATATATATTAGTTACACGTATAATATATATACTAACGGCACCCCACATAAAATCTATGGTGCAAGGTTTCCATATATAAGTATATATATACCAATCACTCATATAATATATATACACTATCAGCACCCCACATACAATCTATGGTGCTGGCATACTCTGCTATCAAGTCCCTGTATCACACATATTTAGGGAAATGCTAGTTTGGAATCACTCTCGAACTGCATTAACATAAAACACATACAAATGGAGGCGAAGCATAGTTCCAAGTCACTAAGAGGTCAGCACATACGCTCACGTCTCTTAGGACCGTCTGACTATCAATCAGATAGCCTGTACGAAGGAATCCTATGTTCTAGGGTACGAGTCAATATCCCCCATAAAGGTCCCATCGAGATAAGACCGTCCCGGCGCAGAAACCCCCGTGATAACAAGTAGCCCGAGTATGATTTTTATACAAATATAATATATGCACAATCACACAGTCATATATATATATATACACACCCACATTTCTAAATTAGGTGCGCTCACGACCCATAATTATAATTATCCGTTATTACACATTTTACTCGACTATTTCGTATAACGGACTCGTTATTCGTATTCTCATGTATTATACACTTCATACTCACTTCTCCTTTCTCGAAGTATTCTAAGTATAATTTTAGTAGGCATTCACTCACGTTCTGGTCTAACTCCCTTACGAGTCCCGATCTTTTTATTAAATATACGCATGATTTCTTATTCACATGAAAAATTCCTCGTTAACACAAAATCCCATCCTACACTAAAATGTTATTCAGCGGGGTCTACCTAGGCCCTACTAGTTTTCTCTATATACAATTATACTCCAACAATAACAATCAAGGGATCCCATACATCTTAATCGGATTAAATCAACGGATGAGAAATATGTAGTTTTCCATGAGTAGTCGATCAATCGATGGCAGGGGGTCGATCGATCGATCAGTCGATCGATGGATGCTCTTGGGTTGATCGATCGATCAAGCAGTTCTCGCCCAGAAACTGCAAATTAAACCTACGGGTTTCATCTTCCGATTTCTCCAAAAACGTCATTAACAAGTCTAAAATTCTCAAATAACGATACTACAAGTTCTATATACATATATACAAGATTTCCTACGTGAAACATTTATAAAAACATCAACGATATCGAATTAATGAGGTAAAATTGACATAATCTTCAAGAACCCTAATTTTGAAAGAATTATCCATTCCTCTAATTATCTCCCAGATTTCTTGTTTCTAAACTCATAGTAATTCGTGGGTAATCCTCTACATGTGATGGGTATATCCATAATATATTGAATCTCTCTAAACATGCGATTTAAAGTCTCCAAATTTACAATTTCTTTCACAAAACATGATCTTGGCAATCCTAAACTAACATAGGTGAGGCATTAACCCAAAATAAAGCAAGATAGATACTTGCCTGAAATTCAAGGTTCTGATTTCGTGGATGAAATGGTATGGTTGCGTTCCCCGTCATGCGATCTACGTTTTGGTGGTGGTGGCGGTGCCACCGGATGAGTTCTTGGCCTTGGATTGCTTGGAAAGCTCTCCAACTCCTTCTCTAATGGCCGTTCTTTGATTTTGTGTTTGCTAACCCTAAGAGACAACTCCTAAAGGCTGATATAACCTTAGGAAATTCGTGGGTTTAATTCCCCAAAAATATAAAATGTCTAAAATACCCTCCCGGGATGTCAATTAGGCCTAAAAATGACCCGAGACCCAAACTAAACCCCCGAGTACACTTTTCTGACTATCTCGACCCTTCCGGACACTTAAACGCACTCAAAACGACCATACGAGCAACATATAATTTATTCACTTTATATAATAATAATTTAGTACTGACACGACACAGGCGCGTCCCGACTTAAATTTCCATAATTGTCGTTTTATTCACTCGTGACAATTTTAATAAAATAAATCTCATATATTACTTTACTCGTCTAGTAATATTCAACAGTTTTTCAATAATTACTAACTCACATCACGTTAGTAAATATAAAAATAAATTTCCGGATTAATATTAAATTAATATCTCAATTTAAATTTAATAAATTCCCAATTTTAAAAGCCATAATAATACGGGGTATTACAACGCCCCCCCCCCCCCCCCCCCCCCCCCCCCCCCCAAAAAAAAAAAAAAAAAAACCAAAACACCACCTCCCACAACCACTCAATCAAAACACCATCTCCCCGTAACCACCCACCTGAACCACCCTTTTTCTTTTAACGAAGTGTCGATTTCAGAATTTTGGTCAAACGATTTTAATGGATTTGGTTTGATTTGATTTTATTGGTTTGATTTCAGTATTTAATGGGTTTGGTTTGGTTTCTTGCAAAGAGTGGGTTTGGTTTCAGATTTGATTTGAAAATTATTTGGTATTTGTTGGGAGGTGGGTCTGTTTGAGGGGTTTTCAGATTGGTTTCAAACTGAGAAGCTGGTGGCAGATTGTCGGTTTTTGCCGGTGTGGGTGAGCACAGCAGGTGGTGGACAAAAGGGGCAGGGTGTTTTGCCGGAGGTGGGGGCGGGGGAATGGTGGAGGGTTTTTGGAGTTTGTGGACCGGGGGTGGGGGTGGTAGGCAGAGGTTGAAGACGAAGTTATTTCTTTTTTTCTTTTTTGAAATTACAATGAATTTTCTTTTTAGTTTTTTAGGTTTTTAATTACTTTTAATTTAACATGTCACGTGTGAGTTAAGTCAAATGGATTTTCTAACATTTTGTATTAAAGTCTAATTTTTAATTAAAATTGTATTTAAGTCTAAAATCGACAATTAGTAATGTATTAAAGTCAAATTCAAAATATCGGTGATAAAATATGAAACACCACATTTAGAGATCCAGATGGTGAACCCACCATGTTTCGGGTCACACGACCCTAGATTACGGTACATAGGGTGGCGTGATAGCGATCCTAGTAACTATGGTCTATGTGAGGTAATTTGGGTTGCTCAAGTGAGGTCAGTTGCACAAGTGGTTGCAGACATTTGGCATAAAAGGAAAGTTATTTGAAGGGATGTGATTGCTAGCAAGAATCTGGTTCAGTGGCTGAGTTTATGAAGAGTTAATGCTGTCTTTTGGGGTGGGTTTCTGGAAAGAAATCAGAAAACGGGACCAGGGGGTGGGGGTTACTTAAATATTTATATATATTTTTTCTCGCCTCTTATATAGCGAAATGGGGTTTGACATGATTCCTAATGTGCTGAGTAGCCTTGTAACTGTACATTTTCAGATTTTTCCTACGTTGCCAAAGAAACTCGGGCTATGTTGTGCTTATTGTTTTATCCATAGTTGTCAAATCGTTAATCGAATGATGAATCGGAAACCATATGAATCGTGAATCAAATCGTAAGAATCAATATAATAGTAAAATATGTAGGAAATAATATATAAATGCAAAGAGACATTAAGAATATGTAATAAACATATTATGACCTAAAACCAATTATAAGACATGATTTCATAAAAATATAACTAACAAAATGAACTTCCATGTCTAAATTATGATTAAATTTTAGCAATACCACCGCATACAATGTCCAAATTTAAACACAATAATATATTATACAATATAATAACACAAATAAAGATTAAACATAACACTACAAAAAATACGTTATAATAACAATACCATATAATATAACATATAAAATCCTTACACAAGATTTGTTGGCTTCAATCGAACGCAAAGCTACCTCCCTCACTCGATCAGCTTAAAACAACTTCAAACAGGTTACAAGAGAAGAATAAAGTGATCGCAACATGAAATAGAGGAAGTCGCAGTTTCAAACGGGTTAGAAGAGAAGAAACATGATTGTAGTTTAGATTTCGTTCAAGTATGTATTTCAGTCATGCTCTATTTCGCGAAGGGTAACTAAAGTTTGTACTAACTTCTTATTATTTTAATAATAAAACATTTTTTTTGGATTATTCTAAAAGGAACAAAAAACGAGAACGAGCTTTAAGTTGGTTGAAAATACTCAACGTCCTCCGAGAAACATGAATCGCACCTGAATCGTGAATCGGTGCAATTCAAGATTCAGCCCGATTTTTTACACTCCGATTCTATTCCCGATTCGTATTGAATAGTATATGAATCGGATCGAATCGAATCGCGAATCGTAAGATTCTTCTGACAACTATGGTTTTATCCCTCGCATAGGCATTCTCAAGCTTAAAAAAAAAAATAGGACGATACCCAAGTAAATGAATTAAATGGGCGAGGAGTGGCATCTCTGGGCAGACAAGGATTCCAGGCCCACTTTGGATAGGTGGAGGAAAAAATTTAGATCATAGTGGCCGTGTTTCTTAATAAATTAAACACAGCAGACTTAGATTAGTCATGTGGATACTGAAAAGACCGACTGATGAAGGGACGGAATTAGTGGGGAAGACATAATATATATATATATATATATAGAGGCAGACTCCTGTGCACACTAAGTTTGCACACTAACTTTGCACATTACCTTTTAAAAGTGGGCAAACTTAGTGCTGGCGCACACCAATTTTTTTATGTGATATTTTAACATTTCAACGGACTCACATAAAAAAAATTAGCTCAAAAAAACTTTTTTTGCTATTTTTAAAAAATCGGTCAAACTTTCGCAGTTTTTAAAGGGCTTAAAAACTGCGAAAGTTTGACCGATTTTTTAAAAATAGCAAAAAAAGTTTTTTTGAGCTGATTTTTTTTATATGGGTTCCTTGAAATGTTTAAATATCACAAAAAAAAAAATCAACTCAAAAATATTTTTTTTACCACTTTTAAAAGGTAATGTGCAAAGTTAGTGTGCAAACTTAGTGTGCACAGGAGCCTGCCTCTCTCTCTCTCTATATATATATATATAAAATACATTACTAAATTTTGATATTAGACTTGAACAATTTAATTCAAATATTAGATTTTGCCCAAATCCAGAGAAACTGTTAAGTTTAACTGCCACATGGCATCATAAGTTAAATAATTCAAACCCAGCAAAAACCTAAAACAACAAAAGAAAATGCATTTAAAATTGAAATTAATTCAACCCCCCCAAAAATTCAATAAAAAACTAAAATAAAACGGAATGCACCACCGCCATGGAACAATCATCTGCAGCCCCACTCATCCCACCACAACCCCATCCTTTTCCCCAAACACACCACCACCACCTATGCCTCACCCTTTTTCATCTCTCATCTTCCTCACTCTCTCTCTCTCTCTCTCTCTCTCTCTCTCTCCAACCACTGGTTCGCACAAAAGCCACCAGCACGCACAAACCTGAATTTGATACAAAACCTTAGAAATTACAACAAAAACGAACTACAACAGATGAATTCAAAATCAATCTGAAAAGCCCAACTTAAACCCAATTTGAAAATCGATACATGTGGCGCATGGTTTGTGGAGAGAGAGAGAGAGAGAGAGAGAGAGAGAGAGTGGTCTTTCCTTTTCACTTTATTTTCTTGTTTTAGTTTTTGATTTTTTAATTTATTTTATTCTTTAAATGTCACGTGCGAAGCAAGTGACTTTGAATTTTAACACTAGAATGACTGAAATTGGGCAAAGTCTAAATAAAATTAAACTTGTATCGAATCTAATATTAAAAGGGTCCGGGGTACTGGCGGGAGCCTCGTGCACTGGGTTTGCTCTTTTAATATTAGACTTCAATACAATTTTAATTTTATTTAGACTTTGCCCAATTTTGTTGAAGTCTAATATTAAAAATTAATAATATTGTAAATTAAACAAGAAAAAAATCCCCCCTGGTTTGGTCCAGTGGTAAGGGGCGACTCGAAATAGCCATAGGTCACGAGTTCAAAGCCCCCTAGTGGATATCAGCCAGAATTTAAGTGGGGCGTGTGTTAAGGTGGCTCTGGCACAACGTCCCCTTGTTTAGCTCGCATGGGGGACTCCAAAGTGCTCGTTCGTGTGGAGGTTCAGGGTTATCCGAAAAAAAATAAAAAAAACTTAATATTATTAGTGCATGACCCCAAATCGGATTAAACGAAATCATTAAAGCTTAGTTTTAGGAATATATGGATGACCTGATCCATGGAGTACCTGCTGGTGAGCATATAGGTGCACATGGTTCGGTTTGGTTCCACTACGGAACCAGAACCAGAACCAAAACTGAAATTGATCGGTTCCGAACCGAACCAAACCATCGGTTCTCGGTTTGATTCGGGTCGGTTCTGGTTCGCGGTTCTCGTTCATGGTTCTGGTTCGCGGGTTGGTTCTCGGATTGGTTAATGGCTCTGGTTAATGGTTATGGCTAATGGTTCAGGCTCTCGGATCGGTTCTCGGGGTCGGTTCCTTGGTTCGATTTTTCGGTTCGGTTCCATGGGTTCGGTTCGGTTTGGTTAGGGTATAAAACCGAGAACCGAACTGAACACTTCGGTTCTCAATTTTTTGGAACCAGAACCAACCCATGGAGAAAAAAAATCGAACCAACCCAACCCACGAAGGTCGCTTTGGTTCGGTTCTTCGGGTTGCTGGTTTTTTTGGACACCCCTAGCATATATATATAGAGGGAAGAGTTCCACATACAATTGTGTAAAACTAAATAAAGAGAAGTTTTACACTTCTCAACTCACTGTGATTATATGTCATAAACTAAAATTATGTAGTTAATGAAATTAAGAAAAATATAAGCATACTAATTGAATCCTTGTCAATATTCAATTAACGTGATATATTGCTGCCATATTATAAATAATAAGAATGTGATATTCGAGGGTTCGTATGTTGAATGATAAATCAAATAAAAAGTTATTGAGGGGCATAAAATTTTTATTGTGTAATGTGTAAGTGGAACCCTCTCCATATATTTAATTTGAAATTTTAATGATCATATTCCCATGTAAGAAAGTTGTGGAGGGTGTGAAAAGTTGCATGGAGGATATGAGTTTTAACATAGGAATGACACTGAAGAGCCTATCTTAGTTTTGCAACAGCATATGATTTTGGGGTAATGTAATAGCGAGAAACACTTGATAACATCTGGAAGTGATTCCAACATGATCTAAATTGCGTATTTATTTATTTATTTATCATTTATATCTTTAAGGAAGTGGAACATGTAACTATTGTGAAAGGTATTTAAGAGAGCAACCTATGTGATAATGGTTTTTAGAGACAATAAAGATTGGGGGAAAAAAAAATTAAAAATGAGAGTCTGTAGAGATGGAAAACGGTTTTCTAATTTGGACAAAATAGACATTTGAACGCATTTTCTATTTTTTTATTTCTCTGAGATTTTTTCCAAGAAAACAACCATGTTTTCCCCAACTAAACGGAGCCTTAGAATCTGATGAAATGGATTGTGCAAAGTCATTTAGAAGAAAAGTGTAACTAGCCTAGAACATCCATGAAGGCAGCTGTGCTAAGTATCAAATTACACATCTTATGATTTCTGCTCCTCTCTTTCGCGACGTTGAGAGGATATTGTCCAATAGAAACTGATATTGATAGTAATTTATGTGTTCGCTTATTACTTTATTGTTTTGGGATGGCATTGCTACTTCGACTTGGATGTTTAGATTAAATGACTATCAAATGTTCATAGCTGGAATTGACTTTGTATTGCTTTTGTGTTAGGATAATCAATTCATAGAAATGTTCTACCAAGCATTACTTAAAGGGCATCAATCATGACCACTTGGATAAAGGGACCTTTCCTCGAGTACAAAATGCATGTAACATCATTTTGTATATAGCCACTTCACTCCATTTCAGTTCATGTGGTGAGATGTTTCAAGGTTTCTGCTCTTCCTTGAAGGGTTATTTCTCTGTTAATGCAGTGCTTGTTATACCGGGGATAGAGATTTCTCTGCTCCAGCCCATCAGTTATTTTAGGTATGTAATGTCAATGTTGTAATAAATTGCTTGCGTCTAAAACGGTATCAGTAAGGTACAATAAACTAGAAATTATGTTCTTTGCCTTTGAAGGAAGTTTTGTTGTATCTTACATGTCCCCAGTTCTATTCACTTTCAATTCGTTGAGTATTTCGAAGTTTAAACATCACCTGTCCTCTCTCCTCCTGTTTATGATGGCATGCGGGGATGACTACCCTACCCTTCAAATTTAGGCAAGTTTCTTCCATTAACGCAAATGTCTTGGAAAGTACAAAATAGCTTCCGAAGTAAACAAAAGATGTATACTGCAATATGTTGGCATGTTTTTTCTTCTAGGATGATTATGGAAATAATGAACTTGACTCATTTATTTACTTTCTTCATTGAACAATTTTTTATGGTGGTGAGTTTGCAACAACTCATTCAAAACTCAAAGATTCAAGGAAAGGTGCACCCAAAGATTTCATTTAGGCCATTCAGGTGGAATTACCTTTAGGCCTTTTGATTTTCCACTTTACACTTCAGTGACTATTGATTCAAGTAAAAATTATATATTTGGAATCTACGCTACAGATCTATCAAAGTGGATCACATCATCAAGATATAGTTTTGCGTTTTTTTTTTTGAAATTTCTCATATTGAGAAATTTTGCTGGGTGTAAATTTTTGTGCATACATCTATCTAGCAAAAAATAACGAAATTTGTATGTTTTCTGGTACCAAATATCGAGTTAGATATATAAAGTTATTATAAGAAGGATCTTAACAATGTTAAAGATGGCAGTTCTATTTAACAAGGAAAAAATGTTAAAACATTAGTTAATTAAAATAACACCGAGAAATTTTATTGACAACTGAATTTCTTAGTTTATAAATATACAAACGGTTGACGTTATATGTGAGCTCAATTTCTCATTCAATTCGGTGCGAAACGCAATTTAGAAAATCTTAGCCCTTTTCGACAAGAGAGAAGTTTTCACTAAAGAGGACTAATTGGTTTTTATATATATTTGTGTGAAAGAGACTTCATTTTCTTACTTAAATTGCTGAGAATTTTACTAATTTTTATGAAAAGAATACTAAGAAATTAGCAAAACACACACTGAAGTTTCAAATCTACAGAGTAATTTATGTCAATGGCACAAAAAAGAATCTCATTTTTATACATCGACAGAAGCCAAACATTTAAAAGAAAAAAAAATGAAGAAACATAATTTTTAGTAGTTTTCTTTCTCTTCTCAGCATAGGCTTCTAAGGCATTCATAGTGGCAATATTCCTCTCGTGTTGCTAGTCAATGGCATTATACTTCTTATAACCTCATCAATCGGAGGGAGTGGCATTGCATACTATATTTGTGTAATATAAATTATAAATATATATGTCATGACGTATTGTCGACATCCTCTTCCTTGACAATGCTCTCAACGATGAAAAATGTAAGAGTTGGAGATAAGAGTCATTGGATCTTGCAACTCTCTCTCTCTCTCTCTCTCTCTCTCTCTCTCTCTCTCTGATATGTTGTGTGGGGGCACCAATTTGAGCAAATTAATGGGTTGTGGTCCACTAAATTCGAACGTAAAGATGGGCCTATGTGGCGCTATTTAAGTGATATGAAAGAAGATTTATATGATAAGTACAAACCCACTGATAGGATATCACCAAGGGATAACCACAAAAGATAGTCCGTTAGAGTGTATGTATGCTCAAGTGCTCTTGGCTTTTGAATTGTTTTATTACGTTGCCAAAACTCACTTAGAGTTGTCTAAGAGAACTCCGAAAGGCTTCACATTTATGATTTCAAGATCGAACTTCAACAAAGTTTTATTACACCAGTTTCACAAAGTAAGCCAATTTTTTGGACTCTTAGGGTGAAGGTAAAAGTGACTTAGAGTATTTAGATTTTATCCTATTTGTTAAATATTTTCTTAAATTTAAAAATATTTTAATTTAACCATGTGGTTTATAAGGTTGCCAAATTCATGATGTAATATATACTTCCATATAAAACTTATTGTCGAAAAATATCTTTTGTATTTAGAATTTATTTAGTCACAGGTCGGACAAGAAAATTTGGAGTTTTGTGAAAATTTACAAAATTGGCATAACCTTGCTCCTTGTTCAATCATGTCAGTGAAGCAAGTCCTCGCGTCCACAAAGGCTTATTTTATTGTCTGCGACCTTTGGAATTCTCGTATGAAAACTCTAGCTTGTAGCACAACCTAATGTCGCTGAGCCTTCGCATCAGCGAAGACCATCCTTTTCTTCCGCGAGTCTGCTGAGACTTTGATAATTTTGAAATATTTTTATAAGATTTTCTCGGAGATTGTGCCAAGACACAATCAAAGTCGGGAGCCCAAATAAATTATTTCGTGACCATTGATGAGTAACACTTGAGTTTTATGATCCACTTTCCTCTCACTCTTGGATATAAATCTTATGGGTTATCCATTGCGCCATAAGACATAAGTGAGGAAGATAAATATACTGAGAGATAATATTTCCAACTTTTTAGAGCAAAAATCTTATTCCTTCCTCCTTGTGGTTTTCAAGGTTTTTGATTCATTCTTAAAATCTAGAAAGTAAGGGTTTCATATTCATGATAGTTTTGACAAATCAATTTCTAAATATGTTCTTGAGAATGGTATTCTTTCAAGCTTGAAAATTATTTTGTGATATTTATGAGTTAACCAAAACATTTTCTATACCATCAACCAATAGGTTATCCTCACATTTTCTTGGTGTTTCCTTGGCTTCTCTTGGTTCTGATTTACTTGGAGAAAATTTCATCTTCAACTTTAAGGGAAGATTTGTTAAAAGGTTCGAAAGCGGCATTATCAACAAGGTTGACATCCGCGACATGGCGAGTGGTTGGAGAGAGATTCGTGCTTGCTCTTGTTATTACAAGGTGAAAAACGTAAATTGTGGAGGTTGTGCATTATTGTGTCTATGAAAGGTTCAGGTTTGTAAGTCATTTCTCCTTTCTTGTAATACTTTATCTATACTAGTACAAGGTATTGATTTGGCCAGAAATTTTTTTGTTGTGGATTTTTTCTCGTATAAATCCTCATTTTAAGTGTATGATTTACTACTCTGCAATTTGATTTTTTATATGCTTAATGGACATATGTCAACTAAATAATCAATTTTGTAAAATTTTTTTAGCCCATCGAATGAAATGTTTCAACTAAAGAAAACTCAAAAAGAAAAAGAATTTGTAGATCAAGGAGCTCTTGAATCAGATACACAAAACTAAGAAAATCTTAAATTCGTTCTATTTATACCAAAAAAATATTGAAGAAAATTATGTGGATAATGTCTGAATCTAATTTTGGTTGGTAAATCCGATCAGTTCATCGATGGTCAACAAGTATAATGGTCCTACGATTCATGTATATATTTCAGAAAAAACGTTAACTTAAAGTAGGTGATAAAGTAACTGGAAGTCATGGAAATAAGGGTATATTTTATTTTTATTGCTTAGACGTTAGGATTATCTTTTGCCTAAATTTGGATAAAAGGAATATTTCATTTCAATTAGAAATATGTTTAATTTGGTCGCTATCGTCGAGAGCCGCACACTCTGAACTGGTATCCGAGCGAATCCCATTGTTTTTAGGATTTATAGCTTAGGGTAGATCTTTTTTTTTTTTGCGTAATGAAGGGAAATTCTTAGAACTGACCACCACAATTCAATGGTAGTAACTATTCATATTGAAAATATAAGTTGAAGACTCATTTAAAACCCATGATTTAAAAAAATATGGAATAGTGTAGGAGCGGGTTGGGAATACCTACTTATCTATGGAGTACAAAAGAAAAATAGTAAACTTAGTTGGGATGATAATGATAATCGGGATAGTGGGTAAAATGCTGAAGGGAAGCCATTAGTATTGGTGACTTTAGACGTATAACAGATTGTACAACATTTAAGCAAGTGTGAGATGTTTTGAAGATTACCCATATAGTCACCACGAATGTAAAGCATGATGAGCTTCAACAGTTGACCACCTCTTTTCAAGTCTTGATCATGAAAGACAATAAATCTTTTGCTAAGTTCTATATACGTTTTAGTGACATAAAATATTTGCTTGCCTTGGAAAAAGAGATCCCTAAAACAAATATTGTTGATAAAATCGTATGATCTCTACCTAAGGTTTGATGGAAGGTTGGTTTTGCAGATGAATTTAGAGTCATTACCAATATCACTTTGTGTGTGGATGAGTTAATGGGTTCACTTTTGAAGTACGAGGCAAAGTTGGATCATCAACAAGGGTCAAAGAAATAAATATGGATGCTTTCAAAGCTAAATCTAATAAGGACTCTAGTTATTCCTTTGACTTTGATGAAGAATATGCTACTTAATTCACCAAAACTTTCACCAAGTTATGTATAAATAGAAATCAAAAGAAGGGAAATAACAAGTGTAAGTCAACCAAATTTGATTTGAGTTAAACAAGTAGGGTGAAAAAGGTTGAATCCCTAAACAAGTCAATTCTTTGTTTTACTTTCGGTGGTAGAGTACATCTCACCAATACGGCCGCATAAAATATATAGGTGATGGGATATAAACATCTATCATGAGTGGTACAAGTTCGAATCAGAGTATGACACCTTTCCAAAAGAGGGTATTTTCATGTATTTTATTACCAAGGAAAGTAATTCAATTTTTTACGGCTCACCGGTTGATCAACACAACCAAGTGGATACTCATTCGTCTTTCTCTAATGATAGTGAAGTTGACGAACCTAAGTGCACGTATGATTGCCTCTTAAAGGAATCTCTCAACCTTGGGATTAGAAATCATAATCTTCCACCCAATTGTCCCTAACTGAAAAGGTGAGAGATGAAGAAAGGATGGGTAGTGATTTGTTGAGCCTAGTAGTTACTCAAAGATATCCTAAATTGTCAAAAAAAATACTCTTTGTGTTATATTAGAGAAAATGAAAAAGGTGTTAGAAGATTCCACAAAAACTAATGATTCCTTATATACTAAGATCTCATTTCTTGAAGAAAATTTGATCTCTACCACTACATTGGAAGTGGAGTTGAAGGAGAGATAAAAGAAGTAAAGAAAAATACTTATGTAACTGACCCAAGGGGCCAATGATAAATCAAGGCTGGCATTTAACAAATTTGAGGCGAGTAATTCCAATATTGCCATAGTTTTTATTAAAGTGTCTTCCATTAACAAATGTACTTTAATTCCTACTATTACTCTGTTAAGATTGAAATTTATAAGAAGTGGATTTTTTTTAGGAAGAGACATATTTATGTTTTTTCCTTTTACCAAAATAAAGGTCATTTGGGAAGTTATACTTTCTAAAACACTACCTAAAGTTAAAATGTCCAAGTCTTACTCTTTCCCCAATTGTAAAAGGGATGGTGATTTAGTGGAGTTTTGTATATTTATGTGGAAACCTCCTATGATTTTGAATGGTAGGGAGAAACAACTTTGTTGGTAGAAAGGGGAGAAAAAAAGCAAAGAACCCGACTGAGAAAAACTCGTAATAATGGAGGAAAAGTGAAGCCCATTGTACCTCCTATTAAACCTACCAACCCCATCATACCTATCCCTAAGACGACCCCTCCCGCGAGTGAGTTGTGATTGATTAGGAAAGAGGTATTGGATTAAACTGCTATAGAGACCAAACCGGATCCTACTTTGGCTCCCTCCACCTCTACTATTTAGAGCGTCTATGTGAGTGACTGGGATCTTTTTAGATTTTTTTCATTGTGTGTCCTTAGGCCTCTTGCGATTCCTTTCATGCTCGATTTGGTGTGTTTTTCCTTGTTGCATGTTATTGGAAAACCAAAAAAGATTTTGGTTCATCTTTACAATAGTCCTATTTAGCAATACACATATATCAATATATATGCCTTATGCTAGGTTATGTAATTTTAATTATTATACGAGATTTATATATCATGTTATCTTTTTGATATCTCATATTTAGGATGATCCCGAGAATGCTCTTTTAGTTTATTTTTTTCCAATAATATTCTTTTAGGACTATCACATCTAGTTGATCTTTTTGATCCATGTATAATGTATTTCTTTACAAAGTAGAGGATTTTCATCTTTTCTTATTTTGTATTTAGATATGGCATGATCTTTTAGTCTTAATGTGACGAATGCTTTGAATTTCATTCACTATTTTTATGATAGATTAAGCTTATAGTAACGCATCTAGGATTTAGCTTTTATTGCGTATTTGTTATATTCTATGACTTGTCTTTCGTGATTGTACATATATTTCATTGAAACCAACCATCCGTAACTTCTTAGGGGAAGTTGCACAAGTGGTTGAACTTTTTTTCCTTCCTATTTTTAATCGTCAAATGATCATAACTTTTGATTACAAATTCATGTTTTTACAAAATCACTATATTTGAAATATTCTCACCGAGATCTATCAACCAAGATCCATGAAACCCATAATTTTTTAAAGAATAAAAAACATTACACAGATAATAACTTTTACCATGTGCACCGAAAAATAAAACAGTTTTATATGTGAGACAATTTCACAGACAATAAGATTTACTGAACAGACAGTAAAATTTACTGTGTTCACCGAAAAATAAAATTTATAAATTTATCAAACAAGATCCATGAAGTCCATAATATTTCAATGAAAAAAATTACACAGACATAAATATTTACTTTATGCATCTTTAAAAATAGAACTTATTTAATGGTTAAATAGTCAATAGGATTTAATTAAGAAAAAAAACTCTCAATATAGGACTTACATATAATAATACTTATTAACTGGATTATCACATTAGTTGCTAGGATTAAGCAATAATACAAATAAATTATTTAAATAAATGTGTCAATTAATGTATAATCTCCAACATAAATATATATATTTTGTAAAAAATACACCTATTTTTAGTTTAACCCATTTAGTCCATCAAACACCCATTTATATAATATTCTCTTATTTTTAAAGGTCCGCGTCAGCGGCATTCCATGCCACCCCCACCCCCACCCCCACCCCCACCCCCACCCCAGTGCCGGAGCTCCGTTGGATCCAAATACCCATTTATCCAATATTCTTTTATTTTTAAAGGTCTGCACTAGTGGTACCCAACCTCGAACCCCACCCACCCTACTGTCGAAGCTCCAGTGGGCTCAAACACCAATTTACCTAATATGCTCATATTTTTAAAGGTCCGTGCTAGTGGCACCCAATCCCCACCTCCACCCACCCCATTGTCGGAGCTCCAACTACCTCCATACGAGCTCTTACAGTGGATTGGGTAGGGGTGGGGATTGGGTGCCGCTAGCGCGGCCTTTAAAAATAAGAGAATATTGGATAAACATGTGTTTAGGCCAACCAGAGTTCCGGGAGTGGAGTGGATGGGTGGGTAGGGGTGGGGTGCTGTTGGTGCGGATCTTGAAAAATAAGAGAATATTGGATAAATTGGTGTTTCAGGGATTAATTGGGTTAAACTAAAAATATGTGTCTTTTTTACAAAATATATATTTGTGTTGAGGATTATACATTAATTGATCCATTTATTTAAAAACTTTGTTTATATTATTGTTTAACCCTAACAATTAACGTGACAATCCAGTTAATAAGTATTATTATATGTAAGTCCTATTTTGAGAGTTTTTTTTCTTAATTAAGTCCTATTGACTAGTCAATCATTAATTAAGTTCTATTTTTAAAGGTGCACATAGTAAATATTACTATATGTACAATTTTTTTCATTGAAATATTATGGGCTCCATGGAACTTGTTTGATAAATTTATGAATTTTATTTCTCGACGAACACAGTAAATTTTACTGTTTGTGTTTACACAAAAATGTTACTGTTTGTAAAAATGTCTCAAATATAAAACTACTACATTTTTCGGTGCACATAACAAATGTTATTATCTGTGTAATTTTTTTCTTTGACATATTATGGATTTCATGGATCTTGCTTGATAGATCTCGGTGAGGAGATTTTAAAAATAGTAATTTTGCGAAAATTGAATTTGTAAATAAAAAGTTATGATCATTTGAAGATAAAAATAGGAAGAAATATAGTTTAACTACTTGTGTAACTTTTCCCAAGAAATTACGGAGGATTGGTTTTAAAAGGGTAAAATTGTCAAAGAAAGTTCTAAAAAATTAGGAATAAGACCTATTTGATGGTTGAAAAGTCATTAGGAGTTATATAGGGAAATTCTCTTCATATATGACCTATATATTAAAAAGCCCTTTAATTTACCACCTATTAGGCCTCGTAACTACTTCCTCCATGTCTATCTCGTTTGCACATAGACTAGCCCTTATTTTTAAATGTTTTTGTGTGTGGCCCATCAAATGACACGTGGTGTTAACTATTGGTTGGTTAAAAAATGGACTAAACATGTATATTTATTCATCTTTTATAGATATAACAATGTTTAAATCCAGGAGTTTCTAAGGGCACCATAAAACTTACTTCAAAATACTACTACTTTTTTTTACTCCAAAATACCACTTAATTTTAATAGTTACTTCAAAATACCACAAAAGGGATATCACATAATTAAAGTTTTAAAATTCATTTACACACTTTTCCTCCATCTCTCTATACATTAAAATGTTCAAACCTTTCATCTTCAACTTCGAGACCTTTCATCTTCAAGTAAATATTAAGCTAATCAGGTTGGTGCATTAAACAAGAAAACTTTTCATCGTCAAATCAATTAAACGAGTTTAAACTTTGGATGATACCTTAAACTCTATATATTTTTATAGCCTTTCATTTTTTTTACCGAACTGTTGAAAGCACAAGGTTGGATCGAAATCAGAAGTTTATTGACCTGTTGGATCGAAATTGAAAGCTTCCAAACATCATAAGGTTTGAAATGGATCAACCCATTGATTATTGAAATGAAAACCAATTGCATGATTTTGTTTTTTATTTTTAAAATCAAAACGACCTGTATGAAATCAAAATGACCTGTCAAACTAGGGTTTCAATTCGGTGTAATCATAACGAATTCATTGCATTGATTTGCCATGTTTATAACGAATTCATGCATTCTAAATAAGGATATCCATTCATTATCATTATCACGAATTCTATGACTTAATTCACTATGTTTATGCCTAATGGATCATCAAATTACTCCATGTCTCATTCGTCACCTTTACCCCGAATGGATTCAAATATTTCGTTATGTGTATGTCGAATGTAGCCACAACCGTTCGCCACCTTTACCCCGAATGGATTCACTTATTTTGTTATGTTTATGTCTTATGTTTATAATGGATGCCTATCAAATGATACATGATTTCCTATCAAATGATTCATGATTACCTATGAAATGATGCATGATTACTGATGAAATGTTACATTATTACCTATGAAATGACTTATGTTTATAATGAATACATTATTACTTATGAAATGATACATCATTACCTATGTAATGACTTATGTTTATACTGAATATATGATTACCTATGAAGTGATACATCTTATGATTTATCCTTAAGGAATTATGTATAGCACAATACGTTAGGTATGTTTACGACTTCAGTTTTAAACAATATATGACTTATGTTTTAAATTCTATACATGACTTATGTTTATAAATTCTATATTTCATGACTTGTGTTTATTACTTATGTTTAAACAATACATGACTTAATGCAGGTCTACCATGGGTAACCTAATATCCTACGCTCTCAAGAACCGAAATCCGTTAACTGCCTCATAGAGGAAGCGTTAAGAATAGATCCATGCTTTGTCTACTGCGACTGATACTGCTACTCCCTTAGAGGGCGCTGTCCCGGATGTGATGGAGGTGGTTGCCCCAATAGTGGAGATGCCTGAGGAGGTTGCGGTTCATGATGATGATGAGGAGGATGAGATTGAGGTTGAGGTTGAGGAGGAGGATGACATTTAGGGTGAGGAGGAGGCTGTGGTTGAGGAGGAGGGAAATGATGCGGCGGGGGGTGTATTACCTGAACGACGTGAAAGTTTTTTTTATCGTTTTACACAAGACTTATACAACGTATAACAAGAAGAAAAAGGTGCTTAAAGAAGGCACCTCTACCATGACTTATGGGGGCCTCGACGATCTCAGCTTATTAAAACATTTTAAAGATCACGTGGACTACGGTATTTGGATCGGTTCAGTGGTAAATACATTTCCCTACAACATTAAATCATTATTGTTTTATATAATTCATTACTTTGATCTTGATAAATATTTTGCTTATATTGTAGGAGGAGCGGGTGCCTTTATTTTGCATCAATCATTGGACGAAGATTAAGGAGTGGGAATCCAATGATCTTTCTCCACGTGTACAAAGGAGGGGCCAAAGGGCTAAGTTGAGTGGGCTTATAGAATTTAGCCACCGTTATATAAACTACGCCCTTGTATCTGCGTTTGTTGAGAGGTGGCATCTAGCGACCAACACATTTTATATTCCATTTGGGGAGAAAATAATCACCCTCGACGACGTATATGCGATCTTGAGGGTTCCTATCGTCGAATTACCTCTATATAACTCGGAGCCTGTAGTTGAGTATGAGTATGAGGATGAGGATGTAGTGGTCCCATCGTTTGTGGATCTTGTGGTGGAGTTGTTGGGAGTGAGCAAGGACGTTGCCCTGGAATAATGTGGTGAGCATGTGGTCATTCGATTGAACTGGCTCACTGTGAATTTCAAGGAACGGCCTCTGTACGCCAATGCCTCAAGTGTAGACAAAGACTATTGCGTCAGGGCCTATTTTCTCTACATTATCGGGTGCACAATTTTCCTCGACAAGTCAAAGAACAAGATTTTCGTGCTCTACCTTCATATTCTTAGAGACGTGTAAATGGTTGGGAAACTAACATGGGGGATGGGTATCCCGGCGCTTGTGTATTGACAGCTGGGCCTTGCCTCTCACTCAGGTGTGAGGCAAATAAGTGGTTGCCTCTCTGTTATACATGTAACTAATAATCTAAATTCATATTTCGGTTATGTATGTTTATCAGCTTCCTCTTTATTTATAATAAATTTATAATATATGTGTTTTGCAGTCATGGATATATGAGCACTCTCCAGGGATTGGCGGATGTGTCGACATGGAGTTCGATGAAACCATGGCAAGGATTGCACATTGGTCATTGCAATCCGCCTCTCAGAAAAATTCATTTCAAAACCTAATAAATTATTGCGAGCAGTTGGATGATATGAACGATGGTGATGGAGTAAAGTCTTTGGATTATTTGTATTGTTTTCTTTTGACTTTGATATTTTTTGACATTCATTTATGTTTTATTTTTGTGTAGGTTATTTGGAAACCCTTTCGAGATGCTCGGGCTTCTTATCCCTTTCACGAAGCATCATGGTATAACGGGATTATGTGAGGAAGTTATTCGGAATTGTTCTCTTCAAATCGAAATTGATCGCTGAGCTTAAGGCTCATAGGGCATCAACATGGCTGTTCTGTCCTTTAGGGAACTGTTGGACGGTGACTTATTCGAAGTTGGCCATCAATTTTTTGGCTGTGGCGAGGTAGGATGCCATCCTCTCATCCATAGTGTTGAAATCACCACTTATCTAGTTGGAGACCAACTGTGAGTCGCCGAACACTTGGAGCTGCTTTGCTCCTAGCGCGTGTGCCTTCTGTAGGCTTGCTATCAGTGCTTCATATTCTGCTTCATTTTTGAAGGCGTCAAATCCAAGCCCGATCCCTTGATCGAGGATTGCATCTTTAGGGGTAATTAGCACGATGCCTACTCTTGTCCCCTTAGAATTGGAGGCACCATCAACGAACAGTCTCCAGATGCCTGATGCCGAGGGTACTTCCTGCTGATGAATAGTTTGAGGTCGGTCGCGAGGATGTTATCCTATAAATTCTGCGATGAAGTCGGTGAGGACCTGTCCTTTGATGGCATTCCTTGGCTGGAACTGAATGTCGAATCACCCGAGCTCGACTGACCATTTTGATAACCTGCCTGACATGTCCTCTTTTCTCAGTACTTCCCTGAGAGGGTGGGATGTAAGTACAATAATGGAGTGGGCTTGGAATTAATGTTTCAATTTTCTTGAGGCTACCACTAGCGCAAAGGCGAGCTTTTCCAATGGTAGGTATCGCTGTTCGACGTCCAAGAGAGTCTTGCTCGCGTAATAGACTGGGTGCTGGATCCCTATTCTTTTGTATACTTGTGCAGAACTTATAGCATGGCTTGAAACTGCGAGGTATAGGTACAGAGAATCGTTCTCTTGAGGTATTACGAGAAAGGGTGGTGTGCTGAGGTAAGCTTTGATCTCCTCTAATGCCTTCGAGCAATCCTCGTTCCACTCCACATTTATTCAACAACTGGAAGAATGGTTTGCACCTTTTGGATGACTTTGAGATGAATTGCTTAAGGGCGGTGAGCATCCCCGTGAGCTTCTGCACGTCTCTTATCGTACGGGGGGGGGGGGGGGGGGGATGCACCTTATTGATGGCGTTAATCTGGTCTGGGTTGGCTTCAATGCCTCTCTTTCTAACTAAGTACCCAATACATTTTCCTAACTGGACACCGAAGGAACACTTACTTGTGTTAAGCTTTATTCGGTATTTTCTGAGGATTTCGAAGGTCCTTGATAGGTCAGAGAGGTGGTCTTCTTTAAGCTTGCTCTTGACGGGCATATCATCGATGTAGACCTCTATGGTGCTCCCTATTTGGTCTTTGAACATTTTATTGACCAACCGCTGGTAAGTTGCTCCAGCTCAAAGGGCATGACCTTGTAGCAATATAACCCAACTGTGGTGATGAATGATGTCTTGTCTTGATCTAGCTCGTGTAAAAGGATTTGGTGATACCCAGAGTATGCGTCTAGGAAACTCATTCTTTCATGAGCTACTGTGGCATCCACCAACTGGTCAATCTTTGGGAGAGAAAAACTGTCTTTAGGGAAAGCTCTGTTAAGGTCGGTGAAGTCAATGCAGACTCTCCATTTTCCATTGCTTTTCGGGACCACTACTGGGTTGGACATCCACTTAGGGAATTGAACTTCCCGTATGGATCCTGTATCCAGCCGCTTTTCCACTTCCTTCTCCATAGCCTTGGCCTTCTCGGGTGCAGTTCGTCGTGCCTTTTGTGGGATCGGCTTGAAAGCCGGGTCAATGTGCAGCTCATGACAAACCACATTGGGATCAATCCTAGGCAGCTCGCAGGGTTCCCACATAAAAACGTCCAAGTTATTCCGCAAAAGTACTGCCAGTTCCTTCTTCTGTCGATCTGTGAGAGAGGCTTCGATCAAGAACATCCTATCTTTCTTGTCGCCGCCGACTGTGACTTCTTCCAGGTTCTCAATGACCCGCTCAAAGGGGAGGATCATGGTCTCCTCCACTCCATATTTTAGCTGCTATTTGGAAGGTATCAAACCTTCCTCTTCTTCAACCTTCTCCTTGGCTTTCTCGTCCTTCTTCTCTGGTTTGGGGTGTATGGCTGCTATAAATCACTTTCTCACCATCGCCTGATCTTCATCACTCCTCGCTCAGTTACATATTTGAGTTTTTGATGGTAGGTAAAGGGGACGACCTTCATCGCATGTAGCCACCCTCTACCAAGGATCACCTGGTAGGGTGAGTCAATATCGACCACCAAAAATTCGATCATCTTGGAGATATTTCCTTCCCTCACTGGCAGTACAATCTTTCCCAAAGGGACGGTTACTTTTCCAGCGAAGCCAACTAGAGGAACGATGGCTTACTTTAAGTCGACAATGATTAAGTTCAACTTTCTGAATAGGCCGAGATACATTACTTTGGATGAGCTACCTTGGTCGACGTCATAGTTAGCTATCCTGAGTGTAATGATCAAGGCATCATGATGTGGGGTCCTTACTCCCACTACGTCTTCATCCGTGAACACAATATGCTTATTGTAGTTGACGTCCTCTGCTCGTCGACGCTTTCTTGCTATCGTTTTGGCTGGATCGATTTGAAAAGCTTGCATTACTGCCGTAAGATTTTTAAATTCCATCCGAGCTGAGTTTCCTTAAATTTGCTTTAGATAGGATGCCCCATGAATCACTGAGAGCTCATTGCCGATGTCCTATTTGAGCACATTGTTAGGCCGTTGATATCCATTGGCAGCAACCTTCTCAGCCTTCTTTTCTACAAATTCGTTCAAGTGTCCAGTTTGAGATAACTCTTAAAGGTGAGACTTGAGGGCTTTGCAGTTCTCGATTTTGTGCCCACCCTTTTTGTGGAAAGCACATCTCAGTGCGTTGTTGCTTTTTGAGGGGTCTCCTCCCATCTTCCTGGACCACTTAACAAATGGTTCGTCCTTGATCTTGGCTAGAATCTTGTAGATTGGTTTTTTAAAAACCGTGTTCACTGCCTGAAATGCTTTTGAGGCATCACTTTTATTCCCATTCTTGGGGCCGCTCTTTCCCCCATTTTTGCTTCCTTTCTTTTGGTTCTCAGCTTTGTCGCTACCCTTTCCGGTGAGCTTGGCACGACCATTCTCCCCTGCACTGAGACGGGTCACATCTTCAACTTTGGCGTAGTTTTTCAATACGAGCCATTAGGTCGTCAATGGTCGTGGCCTCCTTCTTACTAAGGGGCTGGTGCAAGAGGTAGGAGCTGGGTATGCTAATCTTAAAGGATGCCACGACGACCTACTCCGAGAAGTCCTCGACCTCATTGAATAACTCCTAATATCTCTTCGCATAGTCTCTGTGGCTCTCCTGGGGAATTTTCTTATTGTCAATAAAGCATCCATCCTCTTCGGATGGGTGCTGCTGGTAATGAAGCGAGCTGTGAAGAGTTCTTCCAGGGACTCAAAAATTCTGATGGATTTGTGGGAGTTTTTTGAACCACTTTTGAGCTACGTCATGAAAGCTTGATGGAAAGATCTGGCATATCAACGCATCCTTATGGTTCCATAGGGTCATGGCTTGCCTGTACTGCCTAACATGGTCCATAGGATTAGTTTTTTTTATCATAGATCTTGAATCGGGGCATCGCGAATTTCTTGGGGGCTTCTTCTTCTTCTTCTTCTTCTTCTATCTCCCTTGAGAAAGGGGATTTCATCTGGGTCCTGAGAGCTTGCTTGGCTAGCTCTCTGGTCGACCTGGTACCCCTATGTGTGGTGTGTTTGTCCATTTCTCTCCGGACTAGATTTTATATGTCGTTGTTTCCTCGACCTGGGCTCTTATAACGGCAAGCTGAATGTTGTTGCTCGGGCAAGTCATCATCTGACCTATTTCCGTCAAATCTTTGAGATCCACATCTAGGGCTCGTTCCTCGGCCGCGATACCTGCTCACCTGAGGGCTAGGAGTGCGATAGTGACGTTTTCTCATGCCGCGATGGAGTTTTCTCTCCATCTTCTCCAGTCTTATCTTGAGGCGAGCATTCTCGGCCTCCTGCTTATGAGTGACTTCCTTCTTCTCTTGGAGCCTGTCCTCATAGGCGTCATCTGCCTGGAGATTTGTGTGGACCTGGTTGGTCCTTGACTTTCTTCTGAAGCTTTCCATTCTGGGCGAGGCCTAGGATTTGAGCGTCAAACTTCATATCTAACCCTACGAGGGGCTTATTTCTCTTGAATATCCCCTGATTGAGGGGCATTAATACCGTGACTAGACATTCTAGGTTATTGTTGGTGAAGGTTTTCTCGAAGGAAAGCAATCGCTTCCCACAGACGACACCAAATATGGTGACAATTAATCTCAACACAAATGATAAGCAGATGCGATCACCAGAATAAATTAAGAACATAAAATAACTGCAATCACTCATAACACAAGATATACGTGGTTCGGAAAAATGGCCTACGTCCATAGTGGTGCTCTCTGTTTCTTTTTTATCTTTACTCTGAGGGAGTTTTTATAAAATCGCACCCTTTGCCCCGGACTGAGGGTTCAATATATACATGTCATTTTTCAGAGAGTGGGGGTGTTGGACTCCCCCATGTTAGCCCATAACTCCAAGAATATCTCGTGAGAGATTTTAGGGGTTTAATGGGTCATAGTGAATTAGTTATGAACGAGGCCTTTAAACTTTGGGCCGAACTTAATCGGGCTACTCATCTGGGCCGGAATGGTTAATCGAGGTACCCACAATAAAAATTCATGGTGATGTTTTATTCCAGAAGAAGATAAAGCGGATATTCGTATCGTATACTTAGCAAGTTATCCTGATGCATTCTGAGTTGATTTTGAACACTTCTAATTTTTTCACATTGAAACCAAGTTGTAAGCTTTGTTTCAGGGTTGCTACATCTTTGTTGGAATCGGGAGAGTTTACCAAAGAGGAGTTTGCAGTAGCAATGGTGGATTCAATGTATCAATTTTCTAAGGCTGTCCCATCCCAATGTTAAGGTTGGTTGTCAACGGCTTACTCTCAATCTTCGAATTCGTTTTCCCAGACGTGCAATAGATATAAAGGATGTATAAAATCTCATTATTGAAATGTTTCAAGCTGTGCATGCTTCAGTAAATTGATCCCACAATTAAAGAGTACCGAGGTGGTGTGATTTATGAAGTTCCTGGTACTTTTTTGTTTGTTTATTTTGTTGAATGATTAATCCTCATTAGCACACCATCCTGTACTACATCATATTGGCAAATGGTTACTGACTGAATATATCACACCATAGCATTGAAGTCAGTTAGCCTAATTTTTATGCCGAGGCCAAATACAAAAAAAAGGACTTTTCAATAATAACATGTAATGTATATGTAATGGAATTTCTTACATCGAGTATATTATTTTTTATGGTGAGAAGCACCGTATAGATCCCTTTCATGAAAAACCAATAAAAAAATCAAAATTAAGGTCATAAGCCAAACATAAGAATACACATAAACAGTAAGAATATCAAATCCATACAAAAGGGAATAATACAAAGGATCTTTGTCCCCAAAATATCACAGTGCGAAAAAAAAAGTTGTTCTAATTGGATGAGATGACCTTGAAAAGACCTAATTGGATGGTTAAAAATACATTGTATTGCTTTGCATACAACCGAGGTCAAATGACAATTCAACCAAATGTATCAATCATGAGTAACTGCGCAAAACTAACATATTTTTCAACATTACACATTTGCTAACGAAAACACCAGTCTTAATATAGATATTTCCAGGTAAGCACCATTAGACACTAAGCATCCGTCTCAATAATTTCCTTTGCTAAAACTTTCAAAGAGAAAAAAAACTAAGTTTCATTACATTGACAACCAATATTTATGTAGTCTTGACAGTCTTTAAGGAGTGGCCATCTTTTTTAAATGTCCGAAATTAAGAGTCATGTTTAACTAATTACAGATATCTCACGATAGTTAAATATGTTTTAAACTGAAAAATTATTATATTGAAATAAGCATTCTAGTAAAAGAAAATTGGCTTTAAATAGTGAATTTGAGGGAGTATACATAAATTTGGAGTGGATTAGGTATGATTCCCTAAGCTAAATTTGGAGTGAATTAGGTATGATTCTCTTAGTATACACAAGTATTTTCACCTGGGGCTAATCCTTAAATTTATCAGTTTGCACAGGCCAATAAGGTATACGTATGGAAGACAAAAATAATTGAACATATAAAAGGGAGTGTGTAAAAGAAATTCTAACCTCCGGATTAATGCGAGCCAAAACTATGTTCTTCTTAGACCTCACAACCCCCTCCTGACCATCCAATTTCCTAGGAGCCTCCTGCAATTGAACCTTATACACCTTCCCATCATCCACAACACAATCACTCTCAATGTACTGCTTCATCAATGGCCCATCATCCATATAATGAACATTTTACAAGAAATCTTACTGTTGAAAGTTTCACAAGTAATCATTGTCTTCAAATAATGAAATAGATTTTTTATTTACAAGAAAAAATTAAAAGGAACCCATGTTATGAAAAGATAGAGCATAGTTAATTACCGAGACCTCTGTTTTAATTTCTTGACAGATAGTTGAATCTAACTTCTGATCTTTCTTCTTTGTTTCCATGGCTTCAAACGCTTTTTAGGTATACACCAAACAACTTCATCCGTCTGTTGGCCTCGAATTTAGCGGAGCAGGGACCAAACCCATGAAGGAGTTATGGTTTGTACAGAGGGTTGGATGAAAGAGAGAAAGCGCATCACATATAGGAAAACACAAACACATAATATGCATTTCAAGGATGCTCATGGCTTGTATAACCATAAACAAAGTAAAAGAATCTTATTGGGCAACGAAAAAAATGACTTGTATCATTCACATTTTCTTCAAATTAAAGTCACAACAATTACAGTATGCTATTTGAAGCGTAAAACAAAACGATACCTAACAGGGAAATTTTGACAAACATATGACAATCAATTCAAATTAATATATATTCTTCAAATAATATATGTAATTCAAATGACGATCGAGCATCACGTTGGTAATTTCAAATAGTATATGTTAGATCGTCAAAACTAGTCAGCTCAGATGTCATCACGAAATCATAAAAAAGAGTCATTGAAGAGGTTAAACACATAACATAGAAACGAACCAAATATTATATGTTTGAAAGGATGCTCTGCTTCACCCTCTTACCTGCCAATGTCCACCTTCAGTACAAAAAACAAACACAACCACGTAATAGGCATAACAAACAAATATGACACTTTCGTTGTTGCTTTGTTGACTTAAAGGTCACAAAATGTCAACAAAGTCTTGCAACTTTACTTTTCATAAGAGGAACTTCCTATATATGAAAATTATTAAATAGAAAATGCATTAAGTGTCGAGTCACGTTCGTGTCAAATGCAAAATTTATATTAACTTGACGATTGAATACAAAATTCATTAACAAATATTATGTAAAATAAACGTCAAATGTGACCATACCAGATATAATAGTGATGTGAAATATGGAGTACTCCTTGAAATTCACACGCGCATTAGTTATATTTACACTATGAGCACCGCAATATAACCAGTGGAGATATGAGATACGCCAAAAAACCTTTCTTAACCATTTCATGAAAATACAAATCACTTGGAAATTTTATCAAGCAACCGGTAAGCAATCAAGAAATCCAAAAAATTCAAATTCATTCCAACAATGTTGTTCATCCGGTTAGTACAAGAATATCCTACAGCATGCTCCAAATATTGTAAAACAAGAACTCCAAATATGAAATGAACCATTAATTACAAAATAATCGATGGTGTTGAACTAAGAATTTTTTTCTCAAAATAAATAATTACACGTTGGAGATAAAAAGAACTAATTGCACATTGGAGATAAAACAGAACTAATTACCACAATGTCATAAGCAAATCATAAAGCTACAAGTATCTAAAGACCACTTAGAAACTAAAATTATAGATACAACTATCTAAAGAACACGTATAAAATCACAACTCAACCCAAAGTATACCTGATGGATTGAAAATCTCCATTTGAAACATTTTATTTTGATCAGAAAAATCAAATAAAAAACAAATCAAAATTCCAAATTTGATATAAATGCAACAAAGAACCCACAGTAGGAAAAATCCCTCATTTGAAACTAAACTAAATCAAAACCACAAATTTGATATAAATGCAACAAAAATTGAGTGTTTCTTCTATGTAAAATTGGGTGGTTGCATTTCCCATTCTTCAACTTGTTTCTTGATGATGAGCAATCTATATCAGTATAGAAAATAAGTAGATCTGTGATTCAAAAACATTGCAAAATAAGGAAAATCAAAACAAAAGATGGACAATCTAGCACCTTAAATGCAGATATGTGAGAACATAAAATGAGACGTAGTTCATGGAGAGAACATGTGTCAAGTGTTAAAGAGTCCGAGGGGTGGGGGAAGCAACATCGACATAGGAGAGAAAAGCAAGCGCAAATGGAAATTTTTTTAGAGGCAAATTCACCATTAAGCAAAAGGTAAAACTCAATTTTTAGAGAGAGAGATGAGCGAGAAAGTTTTGGAATGAGAGGGATGAGAGAGAGGGAGAGTAAAATGAGCTAAGTGAAATATTTTTTAAGGAAGTGTAGTCAATTTTTGCACACTTTTAAACAGTGCCAAATTACCGTGCCAGAGTTTGGCACAGTTTTAAACTTTGCCAGATTTTTAATATCAAGGTGTGCCAAATTGCTGCTTTTGGTGCAGTTGATACTGGGTGCTTTTAGATAACGCCCTAGGAAGGTTCCTGTTTGCTTGGGGTCCTAAACGATTAAACGCCGAAGCTCTACTCAATCTTTTAAGGACATTTGGCCTTTCAGGATAGAAATAAAGTCCATCATATAACTCTGTTGCTCTAACTAATGAACTGACTCTTGGGTGATAAGTCCTATCATGAGATTTTCTGGAATAGCTATGTCGACTATGCCTAGGAGGTAGAGGTGGCATTTCTCTTGTTGATGAAGGATTTTATTGCTACCTAGATAGGTCTAGAGATCTGACTTATATTGACTATGCCAATGGTCTCATTGTTTCCTGCATAACATATTGACCCCTGGCAATACTGGTAAGAATCCCATTTAGTTAGGCTATTGTAGGCAGAGCAAATGGAACAGTTGGGTTGCCTTCGTTCCTGGCACTAGGCTCTGGATCATTCATTTTTCATTGAGCAATGATGTACGAGATTAAGAACGACAGTTAGACACACGTTCCCACAAACGATGCCAATCTGTTGATGTCAAAAAATGGAATAAGGATAATTTTTTAATCACAGATGAAATATATGATTTTAATAAAATAAGTAAATAAAAGATAAAGAGTTTTAAAGTGGTTCGACTGTGTAAGAAAGCCTATGTCCACTGTTACTTTATTGATTTAAGAGGTTACAGTAAGCTAGGTACCCTTGTTAATAAGAATATCCTAGAATCCGTTCTCTTTTTACTTTTATGAAAGGAATACAATGTTTTTATAGTGACCCAGAGATCAAAGGTTGGAATGCCTTTATATATTTAAGCATTTACACCCATATATAATAAATATGATTGTTGGTTGTACTTTTTGTGTGGTGGATTTTCACTTATATTGGTGGTCTGCATTCTTCACGTTGGTCGGCAAGCCTGCCGAGTAACTATCTGCTGACTAGGATTTTCGCTACATAGGGAGATGCTTGTCCACTTTTGATTGGTCCACGTAGGTGGATAATTTTTGGTATCAACAAACCCCTTATCGACCCTGTACACACTCTTGGCACACTTAAAGTTCTACCCCACACCCATTCCCCTTACTATAGCCAGCTAATCCGTATTCTGTCAGTTTTGAACATACTCGTGAGGTTCCACACACGACACATCACTACAGCCTGTCTACCCGTTTAACTATCAACCCACTTATACTCGTGATGCCACACCCACCCACCTCACTATAGCCAGCTGGCCCGTTTAACTGTCAACCCTACACATACTCGCACCGTAAATCTATTTTAATACCCATTTATTATCTGAGGTAATGATTCCCAATTTCTTATTTTCTCATTATTTTATTTTAGCCCCACCCTATTATAGAGCATAAACCTCAAACCTAGCCCTACTCCCATACCTAGAGGTCTCCAAAATACAACCGCGTACTATCCTATTTCATAGGATGGATTTTTATAATTAACCTCTTCCTAGTATCACACTTAGGTTATCCAAATTAACAGAAGGACACCAAAAATCAGCCCACCTGAAATATCCCATCTGTAAAAATCTACACTAACTAGTCCCATACCTAGAAAGTATTAACTGAGACAAGGCATACCCACTAGTCCCATACCTAGCAAGTCTTCCCAAAAATTAAGGTGAGAGCATCTAACCAAAAATCCCGTCGTCTCCGTGATGATAAATATAATCAACACAATAAATCGCACAATTCAATTTATCAACAATGACGCAATTTCTCATATAACTCTAATTAATCTTAATGTAATTTATTATGACCATCGTCATAATTAACACAAATATTTTTATTCAACAAATATAATCTTAACATCATGCAAATATGAAGCACATAACAATAATTTATTTTAACCAACCATACATGATTTCATGTGATTGTACAAGTCTAATTTTCATTTAAATCAAATTACTACAGTTTTTACATGCAAACCCAAATTACCCAAAATCCAACCTCTACCCTAAGCACACTAGGGTTATAAGTATTAAATTAGATTAAGACTTTTAACAAAAACAATCCTAAATTAGTTTTCACTTTTTCTAACTAGGTTGCTAATTTATTTTAAGAAAAGCATATAAATTAAGGTTTAAGTGACAACTAAAACGCATGATACTAAAGAGAGAGAATAAAGATATTCATGGCTGCTGAAAATCATTTAGGAAATCTGATTAGACGGTTGAAATCCTCTCGAAAAGTTAATAAAGATTAGCTCTTGGACCAATTTGAGAAAACACTAATTGAGCCTTCAAATTTTGAGTTGAAACTTGATAAATTTGGGGCTAGGGTTTGTAGGTAGAGGTAGGTGAAAAATATAGGCAATTTCTGCTTTTAGAGTTATGAAAAAGTGTTTTAAAAGTCCTAACCCTAGATTATTTTAAGTGAAAAAACGATTAGAATTTGATTACAACTAAAACTCTTAAGAAAACAACTTATCGCCGCACCTGATTAAAACCGAATCGATTCGGCTCTAAGGCCGAATCGATTCTCCCCTGTTTGCCAGCCAAGGACGTCTTAAAAATTATATATGTTAATAAAATCCCAATTTCATCCCGATTTCAATTCCGATTAAAATCATACTTTTCATAATTAAATCCCAACATTTTAAATTACTTAAAATATTTAAATCTCAAAATTTTATTTTTTCAAATTCCGAATTAATATAATTAAATACCGATTTAAATTTACGAGGTGTTACAAATTAATTTTGTTTAAGAGAAAATTTAAATATTTTTGTTTGTGTTTTTTAAAAGAGAAAATTTAATTGTTTTAAAAATTTGAAATTAAGAAAATTTTGTGAACCATCACATGTGATTTTAAAAGTTTGAATCTTTCAGAACATTTGGTAATGAATTTTAATGCTTAAAGTGTTCTTTATCATGCTTGAATGGACTAGTTTGACTTCGATTTGCTTAATGGATTCTCTTTGTATATGCCTTCTCACACACATGCACGAGCTTTTTTGAACATTAACTTCACATGTATATTTGGGCTTTGTGAGATGTTCTCTCATCAATTTTGTCATCTACATATAGTTTGACTATGGAAGATTTGTGCATATAAGAACCGTTGCCCATGAGATTTATTAGAATTGTATACAAAATTGATGAGGCTGCACGAAAAGGTCTACAAAAGGAGCAAATCTCCTTTGTGTGAAAGCCACCGTTGGTAAGAGCCTAAAAAAGTGTGACATTGTAAAAAGTAACCAAGGATAATATAGTTTATTTTGATATGATCATTCAAAACAAAAGAAATAAATATTATTTTTGAGGGAGTTTGGATGGAAATATCAACGGGTTTCACAATGACAATGAATTCTAGTTATGCTTACTTTGTCATGACGCTATTGATTTGTAAAATCTTTAAAATTCTAGGCTTGTGTGCATTGTGCTTGTTTGTTCTTTGAGATCTTATCACATGAGGTTAAATCTAGGTTTAATTAAGTTTTGTAGTCGAATAGAACTCCTTGATCATGTTTAAGTGATTGGTTCATAATTCTTTTGTATCTAGTTCACACCCCTTCACTCCATTTATCACATGTTTATTTAGACACATTTATGCCATATGAGTGCGAAAAATTTATTGTGCTTAGTGTCTTGTGTGATATTTATACCTGTATATATGTTCTTGTGCTTCATTAATATCTTTGTGTATATACATATATATGGTATTGTTCGTTTTGAGTCTTTGCTTTATCATCTAGTACTTGTATGCTATTGGTTCAAATAGGTGTCTATCTTGTTGCGACTTTTCATTGATATCCCATACTTATCTTAGTACATTTTAGTTGGTATCATTTTTCTATCACATTATAGTTGGTATCCATTGCTTGTTGTTACTTCTTTGTTACCTCTTGTATCACTATACACCATTGCTTGATATTCTTATTTTTTCCATTATGCTTATCCTTTGTTTCATTTAGGGGGAGAATTGAATTTATCGTGGAGAAATTGATTATGTTATACATCTTAATCTTTGTCTATTCCTGAACAAAAAGGGGGAGAAATGGTATCTAACTCTTTTAATTTGGGAAGATCTATCTTAGGGAGAGACATCCTTTCTTCGGTAGACACTATTAGACAAAGGGGGATGTTTAATTATGCAATTTATATCATTATATTCTCTATACATTTGATGGTGTCTTTAAGTGTGCAAGTATAACGCCCCGACCCAAATTTATGGGTTATCCATACTCAACCCTCTACGACCCGAGCGTTAGGTGTGAAGTGCAATGGAACAATCCTATATATTGTTGCTAGTCCAGTTTTATTTTAATGAACGTTTCACTTATTTAGCATGCGATTCCAATTTGAAAGTATAACTATGTGAGGACCCAAGGGGAGCACCCCGTAGTCCAAGTAAACAGAGCTACTAATATAAAAATAAATGAAATACTTACCCGTATAATGCCCTCAAAATACTAAACCGCTCCCAACCTGTCGCAACAAAGCGAGGGTGTGAGCTTATGCCCAGTGGGATTTATACAAGAAGTATAGAAACGAACGACAAAAAAGAATACTCACATGCTAGAATCACATGCATGCGAATATATATATATATATATATATATATATATACACACACACACCTTTGAAAAATATATATTCTAATACATTAACCGTATTACTTCCGAAATCTTACTCATCCAGATTGATTTAACTTAATGTTGTAAAGATTTCCTTCATTCATACTTAGCATTTCTCACTTTATTTAACACATCCGATTCAACACTTAAAGCCACTACACCTGATATATTCTAACCCGTTCCTTTATCGGAATCACCCCCTTTCTATTCATTTAAATATACTGTAATACCCCGTATTTTTATGCTATATTAATTTGGGGATTTATTAAAATTAACTTGAGTTAATTATTTAATAAAAATCCGGAAATTAATTATGTTATAATTATTAACGTGACGAGAGTTAGTAATTATGGAAAATTTGTTGAGTATTACTAATGAGCAAAGTAATATATAATATTGGTTATATTGAATGTCACGAGAGAATAAAATGACAATTTTGGAAATTTGAGTCGGGACGCGCCCGTGTCGCGTCGGGACTAATTATTGATAAATAAAAGTGAATATTTTATAAGTCATTCATATGGTCATTTGGAGTGCGCCAACGCGTCCGGAAGGGTCAAGATAGTCAGAAAAGTGTACCCGGGGGTTTAGTTTGGGTCTCGGGGCATTTTTAGGCCTAAGTGGTACCCCGGGAGGGCATTTTGGACATTTCACATTTATGGGTAATTAAACCCACGAAAATCAGAAACCTATATCAACCATTTAGGTTAGTCAGCTAGGGTTAGAAAACTCAAACACAAGTGACAACCATAGGAGAGGGAAGAAGAAAGCTTCCAAGGCAATCCAAGGCCCCAAAAGTCATCCGTTTGCACCGCCACCACCACCAACGCGTAGATCGCGCAACGGACTACGCAGCCACACCGAAATCATCTGCAAATCAGAACGTCGAAAATCTTAGGCAAGTGTTTATCTTGCTTATTTCGTTGATGCATCTTTCATATTAGTGTAAGAATGATTAGGATGAGTTTTATGGAAGAAAAGCTAAGATTTGATATAAGAATCGCATGTAGTTATGGTTTAAATGATAATTCTGGAAACCCTTGCCATGTAGAGGAATATACCCACGAAATTATGATGTTTATAAGAAGAAATTTCTGGAAAAATAGATTGGAACCATGATTTAGAGATTTCTAGGGTTCTTGAATATTTAACTGAATTATGGCATGATTAATCCATGTTTAGTGACGTAAATTGACATGCTTTACGTAGGAAATGTATGATATCATGTTAGGATGTTAGTAGTACAAATTTTGAGAAGTTTGGGATTGTAAAATATGGATTTGGTGTAAGTTAGAAGATGAAACCCGTAACTGCAATTCTGCAGATTTCGCAGACCTGCTTGATCGATCGATCGAGCCCAGAGCTTCGATCGATCGAAGGTTCGATCGATCGAACCCCAGACCTCGATCGATCGACCCCTCCTGGCAGACTCCTATTTCTCTTTTTAAATGAGTTAAATTCAATTTATTGTGAGATAATTCTTGGGCATCCTTAATAAAATATTTTGGGAGATAGGGAAGACCAGTAGGACATGTGAATAGATTTTGGGACCCTTGATGTCGGGCAAAGATTGTATTTTGGGATAATTACATAAGGGTCGGTAAATTTGTGATTTAAAGAGAGAGACACATAAGAGAATTACTTTGGGACAAATGTGTATACTTACTGAATTTTTATAATTGGGAGGATAGAATCCATGAAGCGTTATGTAGTAAGTGGAAAAGTTCCTCAAATTAAAGTAAGATGTGAATGGTTATACGTGATAACTATATAATGAGAAATAAATGCAAATGATGTAATTATGGGAATTGAGAATATACCCAATATTGATATGGTAATATTAGTATAGTTATATGATTGTGTATGCATATACTATCTATGTGTGAAAATCATGCCCACGCTACTTGCTATCCCTGAGGTTTCCGCGCTGGGACAGTCTTATCTCGATGGGACCTTTATGGGGGATATTGACTTGTACCCTAGAAGATAGATATCCTTGGTACAGGCTATCGATGTGATAGTTCAGACGGTCCTAAGAGACGCAGGCATGTGCCATCCTCTTAGAGACTTGGAATCTATTCTTCGCCTCATCTTGTTTGTGTATAGATATCCTTGGTACAGGCTATCGCAGTGATAGTTCAGACGGTCCTAAGAGACTTGGAATCTATACTTCACCTCAATATTGTTTGAGTATGTGTTAATACAATTAGAGAGTGATTCCGAATTTGTATTCCCCTTAATGTGAGTGATATGGGGTTTGGATAGTAGAGTATGCCCGCACCATAGTTATTATTTTGGGGTGCTGTTATGATATATATATTTTCGAGTAGTTAATATATATATATGAAATTTTGAAATCTGGAACTGCCTACTGTGATTTGATATGTAGGACATGGTTGATGACTCAAATTATAAATACTTGTTTTGAGAAAGTATAATATGAAATTGGAAAACTTTATTGATTAATAAAGTCAAAATGAGGACTTTGGTTACTAATTGAAATATTCTTTTCAAACAATTGAATCGTGAAATTTTGAATCTTACGAGTAATCTAAGATAAGTTAAATCATTGGGAAGATTAGTGCGATAAATGATAAGACAAACCGTTGGGAAGGTTAGTGCGATAGGTGTGCACATTAGAAGAGAGGTGAGAATTTCTCAAGGGAGTGTCGCACTAATATGTTGTTGCATTGGCATGTATCAATTTAAATACTTGCTAAACGTATTTTAAATCAAACACCCTATCGGGCTCTGACCCGTTTCTTTTTCTCTTTCTCTCTCTTGTATATATATGTATGTATTACAGGTGCCCAGCCACAGGGGCGTCTTGCTTAGGATCCCTTGAAAGGAACGTGCTGCAGCTTAGGTGGGAGTTGCAGGCCACTTGCATAGACGATTTCATTCACTTGATTTCTCTTCTATCATTCTCAGTTATTGGGCATGTGTCGCCCTTTCCACTATTTATCTGTTTTATTGGGACATTTATATTTCAGTTATTTCTAGTACCGTTACTTTGGTATTTATTCAGCCTGTATGATTTACATTAAGTTTTAATGTTGGGATTTTAGATGTTGAATGTTTAAAGTATTTGGATTATTGTTCCAGGTTAATTGTTGTATGATTCTTACTTATTGAAAATGTTGTTACTAATTAAATAAAAAAAATTTCCTTTAAAAATAAAATTGGTCAGAAATGTTGAAAAATGGTTTTGACACTTAGCTTAATTAATTAGGGTGTTAATTTGGAAAAGTTATTTTTACGACAGTGATGCTAAGAATGAACCAACTGCTCACCTTGATTTTAATTTAATAAAGGAGTGATCGCCCGGTATTTAATTAGGCGGGGTGTCACATATACTTTAGTATTTTGATTGAAAAGTGCCATTTCAACACACGCATTCACCGTGTTAAAAATTACTTATTATGATTTGATCAATTCATACTTATTCAAATTATGGGCTTAATAACTTGGTTACTTAATCACCCATTTACCCACTTACTTTACCCTTTTTACCTTATCCTATGGACATTGATAGATTTGCACATTTACTTGTCCATTTCACCTTTACCGGAACATTTATTACATTCATTCAGGTTAGGTTGTATTAACACATTTTATCACACAACCCATTTATTGATATGTTTCATATTTTCTTTATCTTTTTCTCGAAATCTTCCTATATCGCATACTTTCACGGGCTCCACACCACCGGCTATGCGCACCCTGTTCTTTGGCCAGTGGCTTAGGGATTTTCACCCAATGGATCCGGGGCCTTCTTACTTCATCCCGGTGTCATCTGAGTTCCTTTTATGCGTTTTAAAATTTTACAAATGTCAATATTATTCAATTTATCCTTTTATCCGTCCGAATCCAAAACCCGGAATTTTATCACCCCACTTTGTGTTACACTTTGAAAATTTATCATTTTATGTCCTTTACACTTTAACCTTAGTTTTTATCCCAAAACTTATATTTATTTAGGACCACTCTGTGTAGCACCCTTAACAACATTTTTATTACATTAAAATCTTCCACTTGAAGTAAATTACCAATTTACCCTTTGTTTACCAAACTTGCAATTTAGTGCATTAATAAGCGTTACTTCTAAAAACTGGTTATTAATTTTCTAACTTAACATTTTAAACATTTTATCCATTTTAACACTTGTTCAATATCGTCATTGCGTCCATCCCGGATCTCTCACTTTCTCGGGGGGTGGGGGGTAGATGTGTAGAATGGTATCGCGCCTACTTTCTGTAAGAGCGCTTCGGCCGTAGTCGTTGTGGGGTGAATGTACATAAATGGATTCACCAACCTATTTTGCACAAAATAGGAAAAATAACATGTCGTCGCCTCGAGAGAGCAGCATCGAAGACAAAATGATGCTTACAAAACCAATAGTTCAGAGGTTCGGGGGCTAAGTTACAAAATGAAAAGGTGTTAGGCACCCATCTCGCTCTTTCGGTCTCTCATGGGCTTGTGTTACCATTTTCCTTAATTTCTCCATGATGTGTGTGCGCGTGTATATATAAATGGAGATCGGAATAACCCAACTCATACCATGGAAAAGATAGAGTCGGGTCATCCATAAAAATATTCCTAAAATAATATTTAGAAAATATGATGTATGCATTTATCGAAATATTGATCGTTATGATGAAACGATAATATATGTCAGATAAAATGCCAATAAGGATCACAAATATGATATACAAAAAATAATGTATAGATGAAAAGGAGGCAAATGCAAAAATGGAAAATTGAAATTTTAGAAATTTGGAAAATTGGACTCGAGTATTAGATTTCAACCCGAAATGACTACATAGCCTATAAAGGAATAAAAGTACACATAGTTCATACGCGGCATAAGGGTGAGGTTTATCCCATAGATTCAAACGGGAATTTATTATATGTGTGTGTGTAGAAAATGTATTTTAGTTTTGAGAAATTATGGTGGATATTCTAGTTGGAATTTTTGGGCGTGACCCTATTTTTCTTTATTTTTTAAAGAAAATAAAGTATGTGAAATATAACTAATAAAGGATGAGATATTAATGTGTATGAACTAAAGTAAAAGCTAGATTAAGAATTTATGTAATTAATGAAAAAGTAAGGAATTTAAAGAGAGTTAAAGGAGTTTGGATCTTCTTTCGAGAATTGAGAATTTGATCTTGATCGTGGAGGAGCTCCCTTTAATGTTGAGATGAATGTTGTATGTGAGAGAATGAGATTTTTGTCAAATTGTGTATGAAAAGGATGGAATGAAAGATGGAAAGGAATTTCACATAAGGAAACTTAGCTAATTACAAGAGAATGTTGCTGAGATCACTGCTATTGATGGATCTGAGGTGTGCTTTGGGAGTGAGGGCATGCTCTCTATTTATAGGGTAAGGGGGTGCCAATTGACGTAGCCCTAGACCTTTCAATCAGCAAGTGACCTTAGGAACATTGTCGATAGGCATGGAAATGGACTTGCCAATCGACAGTCTCGTGCAGATTTTTCCAAAAAAATGATTGTAGAACACAATACGATGATCCAAATTGCACACACCGCATACCATTATAAAGGTTATTTTGGGATCTTCAAGAGTCCTTTAGGCTGCTCCCGGGTTTAGGAGTTGACTTTTGGTCAAATGGGGCTCGAAAACACTCGTCGGTCCTTTGGATGGGAGATCGTCAGATGGAAATGGATTATTCGTTCGAATGGTAAGTCAGAATCATGCACGGGGTGGACCATTGGAAAGGTTATGCGAGGTAATTTGATGTTCCAAAGAGCTTCGCTCGGTTCGAAAAATTGACTTTGGTCAACAGAGGCCCAAAAGCGCTCGGTGACCTTTCAGAGTAAAACGGGTCGTTCGTCCGCACCGTAAGGATGATTCACGCATGGGGTGTATCGTTGGAATGGGTATTCAGTTCCTTTTGCAGATTCATTCATTATCATTTAGGATGAAGAGTTGACCTTGGTCAAACGAATCTCGAGAACACCCGATGGCCTTCGGATGAGTTTTTAAGGGAAAATGGATCATTTGTCCGAATGGTTATACCGTTTCATGAATGGGGTAGACCATTGTATATGGGTTTCAGTTCCCTTTGTAGATTAAAAAAGCCTTGACTCTGACGATGAAGTTGACTGGGGTCAAATTGGGGCCCAGGAGCGCCCGGTGGCCTCCAGATCGATTTTCGATAGTAAAATGGTCCGTTGATCTGAAATTTATGCCTATTTTCACATGGTATGGATCATTGGAAAGGGAATTTAGAGACCTTAGAAGATTTAAAGAGCTTTTGCTTTGAAGATAGATTTAACAGTAGTCAAATGGGGTCTGGGAGCGCCCAATGGCCTCTAGATTGGTACTTGGATTATGACATGAGGGTTTTAATGAAATAGGGGAACTAGAGAGAGAACTAGGGGGTCTTATAATGTGGTGTCTATGTATCCCCTCGATGGGTGAGATTGGACAAGTGAAAGTCGTCGAATAGACACCACATGATGTTTTGGAAAGAGGTCGATTCTCCGAACCTAAAGGGATAAGGATAATCGATTTAGAGGGTCGTGGCTGATTCTGAGGACCTAAGGAAGTACTGGGGATGTTTCATTATATGGGTCGAAGTCAATTATAAAGACCTAGGGTAGGGAGCAATCAATTCTGTAGGCCGAGGTCAATTCTGAGGACCCTAAGTAGGAGCGACAAATTCTGCGGGCTGAGGTCAATTTTGATGGCTTAAGATGGGAGCGACCAATTCTACAAGATGAGATTAATTCTAAGGACCTTAAGTTGTAGCGACCAATTCTGCGGATCAAAGCCAATTCTGAGTGCTTAAGATGGGAGCGACCAAATCTGCGGCCGAGGTCAATTCTGAGGACCTTAAGTTGTAGAAACCAATTCTGCGGGTTAAAGCTAATTTTGAGGGCTTTAAATGGGAATGACCAATTTTGTGGGCAAAGGTTAATTCTAATTACCTTAAGTTATAGTGACCAATTCTTAGGGTCGAAGCCAATTATGAGGGCTTAAGATGAAAGGGACCAAATTTGAGGGTCGTGGTCAATTCTGAGGACCTTAAGTTGTAGTGACCGATTTTAAGAGTCAAAGCCAATTTCATGGGCTTTAAATGGGAGCGACCAATTCTGCGGGCCAAGGTCAATTTTGAGGACCTTAAGTTATAGTGACCAATTCTGAGGGTCGAGGCCAATTCCGAGGGCTTTAAATGAGAGTGACCAATTCTGTGGGCCGAGGTTAATTATGAGGACCTTAAGTAGGGGTGACCAATTTTCCGAGTCAAAGCCAATTCTGAGGGCTTTAAGTCGAAGGGACCAATTCTGAGGGTCGAAGCCAATTCTGAGGGCTTTAAGTAAGTTGTGACCAATTCCGAGGACCTTAAGTAAAAGTGACAAATTCCGGGGGTTTTAATTAGAAGCGCTAATTCTGAGGGGCCGAAGTCAATTCCGAGGACTTTAAATAGGTGTGACCAATTCTAAGGGTCGAAGTAAATTATGAGGACCTTGAGTAGAAGCGACCAATTTGGGGGTCGAAGCCAATTATGAGGGCTTGAGTAGGTTGTGGGGCATAGTTTTCTTGGGAAAGTTTAGAGACTCCCTGGGGAAAATGTATTAATCCGAGGATTGGGTGCAACCCTACTGGGAATTTTCTCAATTTTTATTGCGTCCCTTTGGAGATGTTTCTTGGGAGATATCCAATTGATTTTGGGAATTCCTCTGTGAGATAATTCTGGGAGAAAAATGTGGTATTAATCCGGTTGGGGATTGGAGAGGCTTGAAAATATGTTTTTCTTGGTGAAAAAGGTTCTAAAATTCACTTGGTATTTTTTAGGAATTTTTGTACAAAATTTCAGGGAGTTGCTGACCGACAGGGTGTTGCTGTTTCCAAATAGCAATGACATGATCTTTTGGATTACCTTGAGCAGGTGAAGGGACAGTGCTGATCGGTAAATTCTTCTTTCCTCTTGAGACCATTTTTCTTCGATGTCCTTTTTCAGATATTGATTTTCCGCTAAGGATTTTGTAGGTGACCTTCTATCCCCGGGGGACAGCCATCCAACACACGGGGTTATTGGGGGGAACGCGCAACTGCGTTGTTTGTTGATGCATGAGTTTGGCTACTCCTTATATCTGGGGGAGAGAGTAGTTCGACAGGTTGTGGAGGATGAGATGATGGTGCCACCTGTGAGGCCCTCGAGGTACATGAGGCAGGAGAGGGAGATGTCGGAGGAGGCGAGGGTGGCGACAATGGTCAGCGAGCCTTATTCATTATATACCGACACGACAACGACCTATGATTACCAGGATTTTTTATCGAGCTGGTTAATGCCGCTCAACATATATGATGTACTGCCTGTTCCCCCTGCAGTCTCTGGTAGGGGTACGAGTTGACCAATGGGGTCTGTCCACAGTGTAAGTGGTGCGTTAACATTGGCAGCGACGACAACATCAGAGGTTCCGTTTCTGCGATTGGCTCCCTTTCCTATAACATTTGATGCTCTGATGGAGGATTGGTGGGCATGCTGCATCACCCTAATGCGATGGACTCGGTGGTACTGGGGCTGACAGTGGTTGTCCTTCAACCGGAGGTATACATTTCATTTCTTTTACCTTTGTCTTTCTGATTTCTTCTTTTGCCTCACACTGATTGATTTTGCATTTTTTTATTTTTTTTGTAGTATGTTCGAGTGTCGACTACCTGATTAAAGGACAATTGAGATTGGATGGCTTCTGTAACAGTTCATATTTCGAGACTTGATCCCGATTGCTTCTTGCTTGATATCTGCCTCATCTGGGAATGGGTCTGGTTCAGGGAGCGGAGGCTCATTATATCATCGCCGAGGGAAGCACGTACGCTGCAGAGGGAGACAAAGAGGGAAACAAAAAGTGAGAGAGAGAGGGAAAAATGTTTAGATAAAGTGTGGGGGATCGGGCTGAGTCCCATCCTTTTTGTGTTTTCCTGCAAGGCAAAATATAATAATATATATGCAATGGAATAGGATTTTATTAATTTTTCTTTAGTGACTTACTGCATATGTACTTTTTATTTTGCTGCTAGGACCGTAAAAAATAATTATTTTAAAACAGGATGAGTAAAAATATAGGGAGAAGGAAATTCTGAATCCCTATAAAAATATTTTATTAAGTTTTAAATTTTGACAAAAAAGGAAAAAGGAAACTTTTAAAAAATAGGGAGTTACCGATTGGCATACCCCTTGTACTGCCTATCGGTAGGTCAGTTCAGTTTAATCAATCCAAAGCTCTGATTGCACTTTCTTCAATAACTTGGTCCTTGATAGGGTCGGGTTTCCTCCAGGATTTGCAGGACTTTTGTCTTTGGCTAAGTTTTAAAAGTATAAAAAGGGGTAATGGTGGAGTATTTTCTTCACTCAACGATATTTCCTTTCTTTTGCTTAGTTCTCGCTTCTTATATCATCTTTTTTCAATATGGTTCTTCTCGAAAGTGTTAAATTTTCTTCTTACCTAGAAAACTTGGAGGCTATGTGATCTTATAATGTAGAGTTTAACGCCTTCAACATTCGTCGTGTTTCCTTATGGCACAACTAACGTATTGAATGGAACATGCTGATGGCGACGGTATAATTCTGGTACCCCGAGGACCATGTTTTTTACTTTGGATTGGACAAAATCTGTTCGACTTATGAAGAGTTCTCTGCCATATTGGGGATAAATCCTAGTGTTGCGGTGACCATTCCTAAATTTTCTCAATATCCTCGGGAGCTATTAGCAGGACTTCTCTATATTTCACCCTCAGCTTTCGGGAGGAATGATCTCTCTCCTGACTGTGCTACATTCTGTGCATTTACAAGATGTTGGTGATGCGGGCTATGCTAGAGTCATCTCCCTTGGCTTAACTTCAAAGTTATTATTGGTGATCGGGGACCCATAGGTGGACCCACAAATTTCATCCATTCCTTTGCGGATGTCATACCATCGCAATCCTGCGGTGATGATATTGGTGGAAACTCTGAATGGTCTAGATGCTTGGAGGGAAGGACATTCCGACTTCTTGAGGGGGGTTGCTCAATTATGCTATTCATGTGGCTGCTGGAGAGATTTTGTATGGCGATACCTTCTGAATATCCCTTGGCAGCTGTGCCAAACTTCTTTACTCGCTACTTTATCAGCGTGGGCTTGGATATCGAGAGATGGGAGAACTGGTTTGTGGAGCATAGGGATTGAGGTTTGCATTGGTCAGTGCCTTATATGGTTGTTGCAGACCATTTTAGAACTCAGAAAATACTAGTATGTTCGGTTAGTTGGCCTCTAACAGACTTCTTTTTACTTTCCCTAGTGGCTCCTACGTCAATTTGGTCGGGAGCAAATTGTGCCACCTCGAACACTAGACTTATTTGTTGTGGAGGATTTGACTGGGCTCTCTGTGGGAGAATCGTTGACTGTTGACTCATCCTTCCTAATTTGTTTGTAGGGTTTGGCATATATATGGGGATTACATGACGTGGTTGTAGAGGAGGGTAGTTGTCAAGATGCTGGCTGAGGAGACCGAGCAAAGGTGGTTCGCCAGGTTTGACATCGTGGAGGGAGGTGTTATTGCTTTCCCTAGGCTAGTTCGAACTTAACGTTCCATGGAGCTCCTCCAGTATTCCATCCAAGCAGGTTAAGTTTGGGGACCCCAAGATGTAGATGATGATGGGGCTGGTTCTTCTGGCAGCTACGGCTAGGATCCTTGGGAAGTTTTTATTTGTGAAAATTTTGTATGGTGTTTGGTTATGTATGAGAATAAATTTGGGAAGGTTGTTTAGGAGTAGTTTGGCTTGTTTTCATTTTGTTTTTTAGGAAAATAAGGTTAGGTTGGTAGGGGAAGTTGTTTAAATCCCTATGCTGATGTAATTGTAACATAATTTTTCATTAATGGAATGAAGAAAATGTTAATTATATTGTTGTGCCCCTTGATGAGTTTTGCATTTGAATTATCTATAGTAATCACTAAGGCATACATAATCCTTTTGTTCATGTAAATGATTAAAAAGAACCGTCGTTCTCAGAGATAAGAAAAGAATAGCACTTTGTAAAAAATAAGGGGGCCGTGCTCATGTAAAGCGTATGAGTTGCCTATGTACCTCTGAGGGTTTTGAAAGTTTCCACGTAGTTCTGAGCAGAGAGAAATGAAGATTTTTTTTAAAAAAGAAGGGAGATGATAATAGTCGCAGCGCATCGAGATTTTGGACTAAGGGTACAATTTTTTGAGACGGTGCAGGTTAACTGGATAGGCCATCTCCTCCCCATCAAGGTCGGTGAGCACAACGGTGCCACCGAATATGATCTTATTCACAATATAGGGGCCACTCCAATTGGGCTTGAATTTCCCTCTGGGGTCTCAGATGGGTTCTACTATTTCTTTAAGCGTTAAATCCCCTTCTCGGATACCACAATCCTTTACTCTCTTGTTGAATGATCGTGTTATTCGGTGATGGTACCCTTGTATATGATATAGAGCCTTCAGTCTCCTTTCGTCCACGAGTGACAACTCGTCAAGATGGTTATGATGCTAGTCTTCCTCGCTGACTTTGCTTTCAATCATGACGTTTAGTGAAGGAATTTCTAGCTCAATGGGTAGGATTTCTTCCATGCCATATACCAAAGAGTAAGGGGTAGTCCCAGTAGATGTTTGAACTGAAGTGTAGTATCCCACGAGGGCGTAAGGGATCCGATCGGCCCAATCTTAATAACTATCGGTCATTTTATTGATGATTGATTTGAGGTTCTTATTAGCGGTTTCGACTGCACCGTTGGTTTGAGGTCGGTAAGGAGAAGACTTGTGCCTCTAAATCCCATACTCGTCGATCACCTTCTGTTACTTCTGCTTCAAAATGTAACCCGTTGTTTGACAGTAGCTCGTGCGGGACTCCATATCGGCAAATGATATTTTTTTAGATGAATTTGTCACCGTTTTGGAATTCAGAACTGCGTATAATAGGGGTGCACATGGTTAGGTTTGGTTAGGTTTTGATACTAACCTTAGAATCGAATCGGAATGGGTCAGTTCCAAATTTTTGGAACTGGAACCGAACTGACGGTTGTGTAGAATCGAACCAAACGGAACCAATGTTTCTTAGATTGGTTCGGATCGATTTTCGGTTCAGACTTGGTGAAATCTTAAGATTAATGTATTTCAAAAATAATTTTTTTAAGGTCGAAATTAATTTTGATCCCAAATAACATGAGTTAGAAACTCAGGTAATTCCAAAAATATAAATTACAAGTGTTATATACATATATATTTATTTATTTTATTAAATATACCATTTCGGTTCAGATCGATTTGGGTAGCGGATCGGTTCAGGTTGGATTTACAGTAGAACTGAGAATCGAATCGAAAATATCGATTTTATTTTTTTGGAATCGAAACCGAACCATTAGTCTAAAAAATCGAACCAATACAATCCAATACAACTAGTTTGGTTCGGTTTTATTGATTTTCCTGGTACCGTTGTGCACTCCTAGCGTATAACTTGGCTTCTACCCATTTGTGAAGTAATCGATGGCAACCAAGATGAATTCATGACCATTAGAGGCTTTGGGTGTAATTTTACTTATGATGTCGATGTCCCATGTGGAGAACGACCAGGGAGAAGTCATGTTGTATGATTCCCACAGAGGCCAGTGCAATCCTGAACCATGGTAGTCTAGTAGTAACCATGTCGGATGATTTTCTTGGCAAGCATATGGCCATTCATATGGGTTCCACACTCCTCGCTATGGATTTTTTGCATCATCTCTTCAATGTCAGCCCCTGTGATGTAGTGTTAATGGGTTCCATCGAAGTTTCTCTTGAACAATGCTTTATCGTAAACAATTTACTGGGAACCAATTTGCGAATGGTTGCTAGGTCTTTCTTGTTAGAATCTTAAGGATACCTACCATGCTTGAGGAGGCGCCAAATATCATAGTACCAGCAATCGATTATATCAGGATCTTCTTCTGTGATGAGCTCAATGAGGTAGCAATGGGTAGGTTTAACTTGATTTTGGACTAGGAAGGGGGCCATAATTATTCCTTCGGGCATGTCAATTATGGAGGCTAAGGTAGAAAGGGCATCGACTAAGTTGTTCTTTTGCTCGGGGCAGGTAGCAGAAGGTGATATCTTGGAATTGGGAGGCCAGCTCTTTTAGGTGGGAATGGAAGGGTAAGAGTTTCTCATCCGTGACTTTCCATCTTTTGAGTACTTAACCTATGATGAGGGTTGATTCCCCGTAGACATCTAGGCATCGAATTCCTTTTTTGAGAGTGACTTTGAGGCCTACCATGTATGCCTCTTATTCGGTAATGTTGTTAGTGCATGGGGAATCCAGCTTGATGGCAATGGGAGTGTGAGATGCACTAGGGGCAATTAAGAGTATCCGAATGCCATACCCTTTTTGGTTAGCAGAACCATCAAAAAACATTTGCCACCGGAGGTCTTCTTGGGAGGTACAAAGGGTATTTTCATCATGCGATTCGGAGATCTAAGCATCGGCTTCTTCCATAGGGTTGTCAACTAGGTAGTCAGAGATGGATATTCCTTTCATGGATTTTTGTGTGACATACACAATATCAAATTCGGCTAGCAACATCAACCATCGGGCCATTCGACTAGACAGGGAAGGTTTCTTGAGCAGGTATCTGATAGGATCCATTTGGGACACAAGCTTGATAGGAAAAATGAGCATATAGTGTCATAATTTTTGAGTGACCTATACAAGGGTGACATATGCTTTCTCCAAATAAGTGGAGTTAATTTCTTACCTGGCCAACTTACGACTGGCGTAGTATATGTCTCTCTATTTGCGAGATTCTTCAAGATATTGGGCCAACAAAGCCCCAGCTACAGTGTCTGTTACAGTTAGGTATAGGAGTAGGGGAAGACCAGGGTGTGGTAGCATGAGTACCGAAGGTCGGGTTAAATATATCTTGATTCGATTAAAATCCTCTTAGAATTCTTCGTTCTAAGCTTTTGTTGAATCATTTCGGAGGAGTTTGAATATAGGCTTATAGATAAAAGTCAACTAGCTGATGAGCCGACTGATATACTGTAATTTTCCAAGGAATCCTTGGACTTACTTCTCCGTTCGGGGTGGTGGCATTTCGAGTATGGCTTTCAGTTTGATAAGATCTATTTTAATCCATTTTTCCCTAACCATGAATCTCAAGAGATTTCCTTTGGTAACTACAAAACACATTTTTGTAGGTTAAGTCACATCTAGTATTAACATAGTCGTTCGAAGAACTTAGAATTAATAATCATATCATCCATGTAAACCTCAACTTATTTGTGTATCAGATCATGCAAGATGGTTGTAGCAGCCCTCTGGTAGGTAGCCCCTATATTTTTTAGACCAAATGGCATAACGGTGTAATAGAAGGTTCCCCAAGGGGTGATGAATGCAGTTTTCACTTGATGATCCGGGTGCATCTTGATTTGGTTATATCTGGAAAACCCATCAACGAAAGACTTAAGATCCTGATTGGTCGTATTGTCCACAATCATGTCGATATTGGATAGCGGGTAATCATCCTTCAGAGAGGCCTTATTTAAATCTCGGTAGTCAACGCACATGTGAACTTTTCCTATGAATTTTGGCATGGGTACGATGTTGGCTAGCCATGTGGGTATTTGATCACACAAATGAAACCCATGTTCAACTATTTGACCACTTATTCATTAACCTTAAGCGACCATTCGCTGCGGAGCTTTCACAATTTATGTTTGGTCGGTTTGCATTTCGAGAGAGTTGGAATCTTATGCTGAGCTATTTCGGGATCAATGTCGAGCATGTCATCGTAGGACCATGCAAAGATTTCCACAAATTCCTTCAGTAATTCTTCAAGTTGCGCGCACTAATGCTCGTCAAGGGTAGACCTTATCCTAATATTGCTCAGTTGAGTACTAAAATCGAGATTAATAATAACAGTTTCACCTTCATTAACTTGAACACGGTTATGTTATTTGTTATTAACCTTATTAAGATCAATTAAGAATTGTTCATTTGCAAAATCGTCATCATCAAGAGTTTGATTAGAATCAAGAAAATTAATGTAAGACACAACAAGATACTTAAACTCTTCATTTATTTCATTATTAGGAAAAATAACATTGAGAACCTCATCGAAGGAGGACTCGATTACATCAGAATAGGGAGGAACAAAAAAAGAATAGGAAATGAGATAAACATCAGAGTTGGGTTGTACATCAGTAAGTGGAACTGGCACAACATTCCACTTGAGGAGAGATGTATTAACAACTTTGATTAGGTAGGATAGACCCGATAATATAGTGCTTGAGTGGATCATGAAGAGTGTCAACCCTAGTGTATGTAAGTTGAATGAATCCTCGGAGTCACTTCCCTCGGAACTTGTATCTCGGCTATGTTCTTCTGCACATGATGCTAGGAACTTTTGGCCGATGAGTAGCTGTCTTGGAAGTAGTTCTCCATTTATGGTTTCATCTTATTATTTACATGATCATACCACGATGCAGGAAAGTCGCAAAAGGGGAAGTCTTCACTCTCTTTGATGAATCTTTCGCTCAAGGAATCCCCTGAGACGGTCTTGGATTTTTCTAGCCTTCTCTTCAACCAAGGTTGGCAGAGCATTCCGAGTTCCTCTGCTGATGGTTGATAATCCAGGACACAAGGAGGAAAGGGCATTTTCAACACTATGGGTTCTAGTATTCTTTATTGACGTCGTCTTAGTACCAGTCCAAGTATGAAATGCATGTTCTTAAACATTTGTATCACATTGACGTTTCCATGAGGGTTGTGTTTTGGTCAAACTCTATCTTTGAAATCATCCCCTGTTGGGAGTGGAAGAAATTTGACTCAGAAACCTGACAGAAGCATATCATTTGCCCCATGCTATATCTCTAGTACCGAATTACTGGTGCTAGCATTCTCAGTGTTATCATCATCTCCTAAGATGGTGATGACCTGCCCATTGGTGAAGAACTTTAATTTTTAATGTGGGGAATAAGACACCCCCTTGATACTATGGAGCCATGATCGTTCGAGCAACATATTAAAAAAAGTCGAGATGTCGATAACCTAGAATTCCCTAACATGAATTATAGGGCCAACCCCTATTGTAATCTTTATGGACCCCATCACTTCTCGACGAGTATTATCATTAGAATGCCCTACAGTAGAAGTTGGATCAAGGTCGCTTACTTTTAGTCGCAAGAAATTAAGGGTTCTCAACGGGTAAATGTTAAGAGATGATCCATTATCGAGAAGTGAATGTGGGACGGTCTTTCCCATGACTTCGACAGATATATTAAGAGCATAGTTTTGATTTGGATCAATCTTAGGGATTTTTTCTTTGGAAAAGGAGAGCAATCCAATAGCGGTTAGAGATTCGACCAGATTCACTGCTTTTTCTAGTGAGTGGAAGGAGGGACGGTGGGCCCGATGAGTAGTTTGATCAAGGCATTCTGGTGCAGCTGGGAAGACATAAAGAGTCCCACAAAGTGATTTTAACTTGGGTTTTCTTTAATTGATTTAGGATCTTGCTCTCCTCGAGGGTCATTTCTGGCATCAGAAGATTCTCAATACCTTTTCCCTTGTCGATCGTTGATGATTGCAGGTTTGGAACTTGGTAATGCCTCCCTGATCTGGTTATATGGTTCACAGAATAGGGGGAAAATAGAAACCCCATTTCCTCATCTATCTTGAGCTGCGTGGCCACCTTGCTGATTTCTCCTAGCAACTCCTCAAAAGATACCATTCCAAATACGCTGACTATTGGGATAGTCTTATTTGGACTTTGCTCTTCATCTGAACTATTGAATGCGTTCCCCTATCCGGTGGCAACGACATCATCTTTCCTTGAAAAGTAAATTCACTCCACAACCTCAATGACCTCTTCATATAGATACTCCCATTCAACGGGGAGATGTAGAAGCGAAAGGATCAGGCACCCTTGTAGTTTCAAAGCATCGAGTAGCTCGAACATACTGTAAATTTCTTCGGTCTGTCAAAATAAGTCCACCATGATTTGGATGAGATCATCTAAGATGACTTCATCGATAGGCACCACCCAATTATCTAACTCTCGGGCCCACTTCTGAGCTTCAAAGAACAGTGTACTTAATTTCTGGAAGTTAATGTAAATCTATGAGGGTAATTTTAGCCCGGACTTTAGAAGCTGGTTCTATACTACCGATAATTCTATATCTTCGAAGCGGGTGTAAACATCAATGCATGCTCTTATACGAAGTGACAAAGCTTGATAAAAAAATAGGTAGGATGCAGGAGAAAATATGGGCAAACTTGGAGGGGTTTAGGGGATTATATGGGTGTGATGGGTGATTTACTGTGTACGATCTGGGTAGATGGATAAAATTATGGGTCTTTTTTCTAGAAAGATGACATTTATATGATTTGGGAGTGGATTGTGAGTAGTGTTTGGTTTAGGATTGGATGGTGGGGGGATGATACTCAAGTCAATCAGACATTGGATTACATTTCGAAGGTGGAAACACTAATTAGTGGTGTGACCGACACTTTGGGGAAAATTGCAATGGGCATCTGGTTTGAAATTTTTGGGATGTGGGTTTGGTAATAGACGAAGGTCTAATGGCTTGATAAGATTTTGGCTTAAAAGGGCCTGGTAAACTTTGTACAGGGGAGCGTGAAGCTCGGTTTATTCCTTTTTAACTGGATTAGGGAGGCCTTCTGGAGCCCATGAAATGGCAGGTTGAGAGATGTTATTGATGGTTGAAAATGCAGTATTAGCAAGCTTCTCGTACTTTCTGAGAGTGAACTGTCTGGATGCTTTCTTCGACTTAACTTCTATCTTGGCAAGACTTTCTTCGATCTCTACTCCTGCTTCTAGGAGGGCTAAAAAATGAGGCTGGTACTCTCCTTTTATCGTTTATCGAGCACGGGGTAAGAAATTCTTCTTCATAATATTGACTTGCTCCTCTTCGAAAGGCCTCTTGGTCATGGTGGCTTCTTTTTCTCTCCACCTTGATGTAACACCCCGCCTAATTAAATACCGGGTGGCCAGTCCCATACCAAATTAAAACAGAATATACAGTTGGCTCATTCTTAGTATCACTGTCGAAAACATTTACAACTCACCCAATACTTAATTAAGCTGGTGTTAAAAACTTTTCAAATTTTAATTTAACAAAATCCATTTCCAGTTTAAGAATAACACAACACATTTTATTCTACAACATTGATAACCAAATAGATAACACAAAAGAATTTAATTGCAATTGGAATAAACATTCCCAAATAATATTAATCCATTACAGTAATCCCAACAATATCAAATGTATTAAAAAGACACGAATACAATAGTATTTGACTCCGATAGAAAATGATAACTGAATCCTTTGGGTGACATACCCAAACTAAGAGAATACTGAGAATCAAATGAAGATAGGCATCTAAGCAAAACTCCATAAATCCATAGCCTGCCATAATCCGCTAAGGTTGGCGTCCCTGTTGCTGGACAACTGATATAGAAGATACAATAGAAAAGAAAATATGCAAGGAAACGGGTCAGAGCCCGAATGTGTAAATGATTTTTAAAACAGCAAGTATTTAACAAGTGCAATAAATATTTTATTATGTACATGTTAGACCCAACTCTCACTTGCCATTCTCACCTCTCAACTAGAGTGCACACTTAATGTTTCCTATTAACCTCCTAGTTAATGGTTTCTCTTTTCTAGTCTCCATATTATAATTCCATTCCCATATCATAATCCCCGTATGTCCCATACCATACATCACATTATTATTCATTTACATTTCTCATCGTTTCTCATTAACATGAATCATTTCTCATTAATATGAGTTAAGCTTTTCAATAAACATTCATTAACTCAATTCCATTATCTTTCTCTATTCACCGTTATCTATAATTATCACACAGTAGATGACTTAACCACAATAAATCCAATCATTCATTTAATCCATTATATATATATATATATATATATATATATATATATATATATATATATATATATATATATTCATATATAATACGGCACCCCGAGTCACAGCTGCGGTGCAATGCATTACTCTGCTATCATGTCCCAATATCGCTTGTCATCGAATAAGGGACTAAAGGTTCGTTAAGATTCCTCGAACCACAAACAACAACACAATCATTGGAGGCGAACATAGTTCTCATACCCATGGGTCACGCACATACCTACGTACCCATAGTCAGCGGACTTATCAACTCCCCGATAAGTCTTTCATAGACCTATGTTCTCGAGCGACAAATCAGATCCCATGGATTCATCAGGATATGATTGCCCTCACGCGCAAACCTCCCACCGATAGCAAGTAAGCTAGGTATGTCATACACATAAATCATCAATCAATCAAATAGGAATTATCATACCTATAATATAATATCAATAAGGTAATATCACTACCCTAAGATAATTTCCATACGTAGCATTATATCTCTTTTAAATTCCACGTATTAAAATGTCATATCTTTACTTCATAATTTAATTATCCTCGCATCCTATAACATCTCTCCACTCCTGACGTCGTTAAGGTTCATGCGCGGAGCGTTTCGCAAAGCGAAATCCAAACAAGGAACCCCTCCAATACACTACTACTTAACTTTGTCGATCGAGGAGGTTCGTCAACTTCAAATATGCGATCGGAATAACCTCATCCCCTCTTTCAACCAAATGTGTTCTAAACTCCCATCTCTATCCAGGAGCCATACCACTACGCTCTTGTACTACACTCAGCCCTTGCGAAATCAATAATGAGCTTAAACTCAGTCATTGATGTTTAAATTGTAACCCTAAGGCTACCCAGGTGTTATATTAAATCTCCCCTACTTGAACTATCCTTAATCCTCATACAAACAGATTAGAATCCAACACATGAATCTAGCAACCGAAATCTCTTTAACTTCAATTATCATAATTCTAATCAATTAAATCCCAATCAAATTAATTCAAATCTTAACTAGGGCTTACTGATCTTCTCTAAGTCCCATAATATCCAATTAATAATCACCGAAGATCTATAAAAGTTTTGGGATAAGAACCAACATTAAAAAGAAACAACATCATGAATTATCATATTTTAAATACTCAGAAAAATCAGATCCAAAAATTATTCAAATCATCAATCCGACTTCAGATTTGGATTCTACACGAAAAATTGAGTCAGGTATGTGTTTTGAGTTTTTCTTAAATCTCATCCAAATGCACTCAAAAAGAAGATCTAAACATTCCAAATTGGCTCTTCCCATTCCACTCATTTTTGCCTCTTTTTCCAGCAAATTATCAACATATTATCTTCAAGAACATTAAATTATTTTCAGAATTTCTTCCAAAATTGATGAATATTTATTGGATTACTAACTACCTACAACATGAGTTTAATTCCTATATATTTTTAGATTCCAAAAATCCATTAACAACTATATCCTTTCATCTTCCAAGCATGAAAATCATCTCTTTTTATAACTATCCTAACATGGACAATATACGAACTTAAATTGCAAATATCAAACACGTGCCTCTAATGAAGATCTGATCCTTTGGAGTTGAATAACACAGGTGGTGATGGTGGTGGTGACCTTTGACCTTTGGTTCTCCTCCTTCCCAAGCAAACTTCTTTTTCTTTCCAAACAACCTTCCACTCTCTCTAAGAAGATGACTTTTAAATTTTGTGTAGAAGAGATGAAATGAACCTACATACACTAATATCCAAATACGTATAATAAAACAAAACCCGAAATCACTATTCATCCCCCGTGTAAAAATAACCAAAATGCCCTTTTGGGTTGTCTTTTCATTTCCAAATGACCCGAGACTCAAAATTAACATCCAAATAGACTTTTCTGACTATTTCGAACCTTCCGGACGCAACGACACAGTCAAAATGACTATAAGGTTGATAGAAAATAAATTTCCTTTTTAATTTAATAAATTAGTCCCGACAGGTCCCATACCGCGTCTGACTAAAAATTTAAATTACCGAATTTATATCATACCGTCATTGTTGATACCAAATTTAATCTGCTGACTTGGACCAATCATATGAAGACACATGGCTATCTACATGGCAACAACAAACACTTCCGAGGAACCCACGCGCTCCGAGGAATAAGACTACAACGAGGAAGACTAGTTCCCCGAGGAACACTGCTTACCTGAGGAACTCACACGCTCCGAGGAACAATGCCTCTCCGAGGAACTCTTGAGTACCGAGAAGCTTAGGCGGTCTGAGCAACTCAGGCGGTCCGAGCTGCATCTCGAACAAAGCATTAATAGCTGGATAACCAACAGTTCAACTGATTCATTAAATGCTTATCATTCAGACGCACATGCAAAAAGGGCATTAAATGTATTAAACTTTCATATGTATATCATTTAATGTATTACCCTTTCACATTACAGCCTCAGGGCTATAAATACATTGTACAATCCTCATTGTAAGGAGACCGAATCCAAACCCTGGAATCGAGAACGGAATTTCTTGTAATCGAGAATTCCCAAACACTCAGCAATAAAACAACAGTGGACGTAGGCCATTTTTATAAGGCTGAACCACTTTAAAATATTTTGTCTCATTTATTTATCTGTGATTGAATTTTTAGAGTGATCTAATTTTTTACATCAACAGATTGGCGCCGTCTGTGGGAAACGACTAGTAATATCGTTTTCTCACCCAAAAACAATCCATTACCAATGGATGATATTCCTGAATCCAACAATCGAAACGCTGGAACCCCTCCAAATCCATCTGCTCCACCAATTGTTCCAGATCTGACTGGAATAATGGCAAATCTGGCTCAAGGCCAGACCGTCATGCAAGAAACAATGCGACAACTCATCCAAACCCTCCATGGTGGTGCATCATCCCATTCCGAACCACGAAGCATTCAAAGAAATACCCGTACGCCTTCTTCGCGTACTAGGTGTACTAATTCATATCGCAATGAGGAATCTGAAGATTTTTCTTATCAACCTGGATGAACTTCGTCAGTGCGAGCCACAGATACTGAACAACGTGTCACCCTCTCCCCAGAAAGGACCAGCGCATTGGAAAGATTAAGTAGGGCTCCTTTCGACCGATTAGGCCCTAGGAGGAACAAAAGTCGTCTTAATGCAGCGTCGAGGATCTTTCGATGACCATCAGATTTAAGGGAAGGATCTGCCCAGTCACGACCAGCTGCTCGTCAAGATGGATCCTATGATCGACCAGCTGCTCGTCGAGATAAATCCCAGGAAGCCACTTCAACGCGATCAGTTGCTCGAACTAATAGGCCCGAGGAAGGAAATGATGCATGGAAAGGATCTATTCAGAGGCTGGAGGATAGATTAGGGGAAATATCTAAGGCCAAGAACCCTCTACAATGAACCTTTGTTCGAGGAACACCTTTTGTCCAGGACATTGTTGATTTTCCAACACCATCAAAGTTCAAAGCACCTGTTGTGACTCCCAAGTATGATGGGAAGACTGACCCTGTCCTTCATATAGAACAATATCAAGCTGCTGTCGACATCTATGCTGTCCCAGACGAGATGAGATGCAGGGCATTCTCGGGAACTCTTACTGGATCTTCTCAGATATGGTATAATAACCTTCCTCGGGGTAAGATTTTAACTTTTCTTCAACTCGTCGAGTTCTTCATTGGGAATTTTTGCTTTGGAGCAAAGCCGGTTAAACGAGTAGCACATTTGTTAATTGTTAGACAAAAAAGATGGGGAGAGTATCAGAGATTATATAACTCGTTTTAATAACGAGAAACTCGAAGTCATTGATTATGAGGAGAAGACAGCAATTACCGCTTTGATGAGTGGACTGCTGTCAAATAAGTTGTACTATACTTTGGCCAAAGATCCACCTCAAACCATGTCGGACCTGATGGGAAAAGTGTCCAAGATTATGAATAATGAGGAGGCTATGTCTGCGAAGAAGAATATGGACGCCAAAGAAACCAAGGTGGAAGGTGATAAAGCTAAGAAGAAAGAACATAAGAACAATGGTGGTGACAAACAATCTAAAAATAGATCGTCATGGGAGGTCTTGAGGAAATTTGATAATTACACACCTTTGAAGGCAAATATCAACCACGTCCTGGAAGAAATTAAGAACATGGAGGAGTTAAACTGGCCAAAGAAAATGAAGGCAGACCCTGAAACGAGGAATAGGGAAAAGTATTGCGAGTTCCATAAGGATCATGGCCATATGACCAAAAATTGCATAGCTCTTCAGAATGAGATTGAAACACTCATCCGATGAGAATATCTAGCAAAGTATGTTGATCGGGGAGGCGAACGAAGAAACAACGACCGAACTAGAGAGAGGTCTAGATCTCCTCGTCGAGCAGAGGAGAACAAGAAGAGAAACCATGAAGTTGATCCAGAGGATGACCCCGACCTTCCAAAGAAACCATGGCAGCCAGATGGAGAGGTATTTTCAATACGCTTTGGGTCATTTGATTGTAATGTTATTACAGGAGGAGATGCAGGAGGAGGAGACCTTACTGCAGAAAGAAAAGCTTACCTCGGTGAGGCTCAAGCTTGCTCGTACATTCAGCGAATAAATCTAGCTGAGGAAGATCGCCCGAGAAAGGTGAACAAGGAGAAATTGGTCATCGGTTTTTCAAAAAATGACCTTGCAGGTGTTTTATATCCTCACGATGATCCACTGGTGATCAAGATGAGAATGAAGGAAGTAATGATTTCAAGAGTGCTGGTCGATAATGGTAGCTCGGCAGACATTATGTTCTACTTGTGTTTCGATAGTTTAAATCTAAAGCTATCTCAACTGGAGCCTTACCACAGACCCCTCATCGGTTTTGCTGGCGAGAAAGTATTTCCACTTGGGACGATCAAGTTGGATATATTCATTGGTACGTGGCCTACTTGTCGGACAGAAAAAATACGTTTCTTCGTGATGGATAAGAATGTCCAATCATCGTACAATATCATCATGGGAAGAGTAGTATTGAAGAAGTTCGAGGCTGTACCATCTACGGTGCATCAGTGCCTAAAATTTCCAACAAACTTTGGAGTAGGAGTTGTGAAAGGTGATCAGAGAGTAGCTCGGGAATGCTATTATTCATCCGCCGAGCAAGAGGAACTGGAAGAATCAAAGAAAAAAACCACTACCTATCAAGTGGATGAAGGTGCAGAAATTGAAACATTGGATCCTCGAGATGAGTCGCAACTCGTGAAGGGCCAAGTGGTGGAAGCTACTGAAAACATCATTCTGGACGACGAGCACCCTGAGCGAACTACTCAAATAGGTTCATCGTTGGAAGCCTCATTAAAATAAGAATCGATAACTTTCCTTAGAAGCATAAGGCAAACTTTTGTGTGGAGTCATGAAGATATGCCTGGGATAGACCCAAACTTCTTATGTCACGAGCTCAATGTGAATAAGGAAATCAAGCATGTGAAGCAGAGAAGAAGAGTATTCAGTCCCGATAAGAATCAAGCTATACAGGAGGAAGTCGAGAAGATCCAGAAATCTTTTTTCATTGAAGATCTTAAATATCCAGATTGGTTAGCTAATGTGGTGATGGTAAAGAAGAAGAATAACAAGTGGAGGATGTGTGTAGACTTCACCGACCTCAACAAAGCATAACCAAAGGATCACTTTCCATTGCCCCGAATTGATCAACTGGTGGATGCTACCTCGGGACACGAGTTACTGAGCTTCATGGATGCTTATTCTGGTTAGAATCAGATCAAAATGACACCTGAAGACAGGGAGAGTACTTCTTTCATTACCCCTAGGGGAACTTATTGTTATAATGTTATGCCTTTTGGTTTGAAAAATGCAGGTGCGACATATCAGAGGCTGATGAACAAGGTCTTTGCTGAACAAATCAGTGACAATATGGAAGTCTATGTTGACGACATGCTGACAAAAAGCAAGAAAGCTGCCGATCATCTAGTTGACTTAAGTCAAAATTTTGATCAACTAGATAAATATCAAATGAAGCTAAACCCGACGAAATGCATATTTGGAGTACGAGAAGGCATGTTCCTCGGGTACATTGTCAATCAACGAGGCATTGAAGCAAATCCTGAAAAGATCAAAGCTCTATTAGGGCTGCGATCTCCAACAACGAAGAAGGAAGTACAGAGTCTCACAGGACGAGTAGCGGCACTCAACAGATTTGTGTCGCGAGCAACTGATAGATGTCTCCCATTCTTCAAGACACTCAGAAAGACTTTTGAGTGGAATGATGAATATGAGAAGGCTTTTCAAGACTTGAAGAAATACTTGGGAGCACCTCCACTGTTGTCCAGGCCGGTGATGGGAGAAAAATTGTATTTGTATATTGCAGTGTCCGAGAATGCAGTTAGCTCGACGTTGATCAGAGTGGATAATGGAGTGCAAAAAACAATTTATTATACGAGTAAGGCCTTCCGAGGAGCAGAGATCAGATATCCAAGGCTGGAGAAATTGGCACTGGCGCTGATTGAGGCGAGTAGGAGAATGAGGCCATACTTCCAGGCTCATACTATAGTAGTATATACCGATGTGCCATTGAGACAAGCCCTTCATAAGCCAGAAAAATCAGGGAGATTGATGTACTGGGCAATAAAGCTCGGTGAATATGATATAGTTTATGAACCCAGATCATCGCTAAAACGACAGGCTGTAGCAGACTTTATAGCGGAGTTCACCTATCCTGATACCCCCGAGGAGTAAAAGTTGCTCGCTGATCAACCTGTGGATGTTACAGGATCAACAAACACAAGCTCAGACCAATTCCGATTGGTAAAAGGGCGTGTGGATGTTACAGGATGTGATGCAAAGATAGTTGTGAGGACTCTAGACGAGGAACAAGAGTTGCTCGCTGATCAACCTGTGGATGTTACAGGACCGACAAACACTAGCTCAGACCAACTCCGGTTGGTAAAAGGGCAAGTGGATGTTACAGGATCATTAAATTCGAGCTCAGACTAACTCCGGTTGGTAAAAGGGCAAGAAAAGATGATTCACGAGGAACAAGAAAAATTCGGGGAGGATGAAAGGTAGCAGCAAATATTTCATCGAGGAACTCTGACTGATTCGAAATTTGAAGACGAGTTACCTATATGGAGGCTATATGTATATGGCTCATCTTGCACTGCAGGATGTGGCGCGGGGATAGTTTTGAGCACTCCGGACGAGGTTTACATGGAATACGCCTTGCGTTTCCAATTCAAAGCTTCCAACAATGAGGCTGAATATGAGGCCATGATTGCAGGGCTTAATTTGGCAAAAATTATGGAGGCGCAGCAGGTTGTGATCTTCAGTGACTCTTAATTGATTGTAAACCAAATAATGGGAGTATATGCAGTTAGAGGAGAATTAATGATCAGATATCATGCAAAGGCAAAGGAACTGTTGTCAGAATTTGCCGCTATTCAGCTGGTCAGAATACCAAGAATGGCGAATGCGAGAGCAGACGCCCTAACTCGACTAGCATCAGCTACTCGCACCGAGCTACGACGAACAATTCCAATTGAAGTATTAGCTAGTCGGAGCATAGATGAAGATCTGACGATGAACTTTATTACCCTTGATTTAGGACCATCTTGGATGGATCCCATCAGGGCATATATCGAGGAGGGAGAATTACCAATTGACAAACTCGCAGCCAAGAAATTAAAGTTTAAAGCTGCTCGGTATGTATTAACTAATGGTGTTTTATATAAACGAGGAATTATGGCAGGTTTGTAGAGATGAGTGCATCCCTCCGAGGTGAAATAATTGATTGAAGAAATCCATGAAGGGTCTTTTGGAGCACATGTAGCAGGTCGGACGCTTTTGCAAAGGGTGATGATGCAGGGATACTACTGGCTGACGATGAGGGCCGAGTGTATAGCCTATGCCAAGAAATGTGATAAGTGCCAGCGCTTCTCCTCCATTCGAAGAACTCCACAAGCATTGTTGACACCCATAACTTCCCCTTGGCCATTTTCCATGTGGGGAATAGATTTGGTTGGACCACTGCCAACGACCCGAGGAAGGTTCAGGTATCTCGTCGTCGCAGTGGATTGTTTCACTAAGTGGGTAGAAGCAGAGCCACTCATTGACATGACGTACGAGAAGGTGTACCAATTTGTTTGGAAGAACATCATTTGTCGATATGGTCTACCTCATGCCTTCATCACAGACCATGGAACACAATTTGATAACGAGGAGTTTGCCGCCTATTGTCATCAATCAAACATTTTGAAGGTTCATTCAGCACCAGGCCATCCTCAAAGCAATGGACAAACTGAAGTGACAAACAGAACGCTGCTGAACAGTTTGAAGAAAAGATTGGATGATGCAAAAGCAAACTGGATCAACGAGCTACAATCAGTGCTTTGGGCTTACCGAACTACTCCCCGAGTAGCAACTGGAGAATCACCATACATGCTGGCGTTTGGAAGTGAAGCTGTCATACCTGCCGAGTTGGGCCTCCCCACACACAGGGTACTAAATTTTAATTCCCCTGTTAGCGACTTAATGAGAAGATTGGATTTAAACATGCTCGAGGAAGTCAGAGAAGAAGCAGCCATTAGAAATGCTGCTTACCAGCAGCGAACATCTTTGTTCTACAACAAAAGGGTGAAGAAGTGCGACCTGAAAGAAGGAGACTATGTGCTGAAGAAAGTAATTCAAAAGCATAATAAACTGGAGGCAAATTGGCATGGACCATACCGAGTTACAGAAGTTGTTCGACCAGGAACTTATCGAATAGCAACTCTAGAGGGGGAGGAGTTTAAGAATGCATGGAATGTAGAGCACCTGCGCAAATATTATCAGTGATGTATATGTAACACAGTTCCATCAGTATGAATAAAACGAAGATATTCTGCCAAAGTCTCTCCTTTTTATTTAGAATTTTTTCGAGGAATACTAGTGCTACACACTACTCGGCAAAGCTCAGACTGCTCAGCAAAATATTCCTAAAAATGCCAACTTCGGTTGGTTAGGAAACAATATATTCCTAAAAATGCCAACTTCGGTTGGTTAGGAAATCATATATTCCTAAAAATGCCAACCTCGGTTGGGTAGGAAACAAGATATTCCTAAAAATGCCAACTTCGGTTGGTTAAGAAACGAAATATTCCTAAGAATGCCAACTTCGGTTGGTTAGGAAACGAAATATTCCTAAAAATGCCAACCTTTTTGGCTAGGAAACAAAATATTCCTAAAAATGCCAACCTGTTTGGCTAGGAAACGAAATATTCCTAAAAATTCCAACCTGTTTGGCTAGGAAACAAAATATGCTCGCAAATTCCAACTTATGTTGGTCGGAAGGTACATATAGTCTCGAAAATGCCAACTTATGTTGGTCGGGAGGTAAGATTATTTCAAACAGTGCAAAAGTTGCTAACTATGGCTGGTCGGGGATAAAAACCCACCAACTGTAGTTGGTCGACAAGAAGAATTTATCGACCTTGGTTGGTCGGACACATTTTATGGAAAATATACCAAGTATGGCTAGTCGGGGATAAAAACTCACTAATCGTAGTTGGTCGACAATGAAAATTTACTAACTATGGCTGGTCGGGAATAAAAGCCCACTAACTGTAGTTGGTCGACAAGCATAATTTAATGACCTTGGTTGGTTGGAAAAATTTTAAACATTTTTATACTCATTACTTTATTATTAAGTGATCGAGCAACATTATTGATACTTGTAACTTTTTAATTATTACTAAGTTGGTCGATGAACAACACAATATTGTTATCTTTTTAACAGATATGCATAAATATAAAGTGTCTGATAACTACAAGATAATAGCAATGAAGATTTGCAAACAAAAATGAAAGTCTTTCATTTAATTCAAAATAAATTACATTGATAATGAAATTACGATTACATTGACATGTATACTAACTGTTACATCAAAAATTCCTATTCTACTGGTCTCTTCCCCTCTGCTTTTGACACAGGTTCCTCGCCAGCAGGCGGATCATTTAAAGACTGAGGAGAATTGATAAAGTTAAGATCCTTCAGCATCCTCACATTCATTACGGATGGTCGATCTAAGAGATGCTCGGGACGAGATACCTCGATTTGAGAGTGAAGATTGTAGTCACCGAGATACTTTGAAATTAAGCTCCGAGGAATGGCCCGAGCAGGGATCCAGTCCATCTCCAAATTGTATGGTGGCACAGGAAAGTCGAGCAACCCGGGATCATGGTAATCCCACAGATAATGACCTTGCTCGAGCTTCAACACACCTAAGGCATTCAGCCAGCCTTGCTTGTAGCCCTCATTGTTGGCATTCTGGATACAATTGTCCAAGTGGAATAGTGCTTCATTGTATCCAGCCATCCAGAACTCCCTGGGCTGTTTGTGGAATTGATATGTTAGCCTTTCTAGATGCTCGTGGAGATTCTTGATGAAAAGCTCCTTATTCTCTAAGACTGACTTCTGCGCAGAGAGCTGTTTTTCCAAGTCCCTAATCTTCTTTGACATATTAGACAAAGCCTGGTTCTTCGCCATTAATTGGAAAGCTTGGTTCTCTAACGCAGACTGAGTTCTCTGTTCCTCGACAAGAACCCGAGCTGCTCTTGCTCGTCCCCGAGGAGCTCTTTCTCGACCGCGAGAAGATGTAGAGGTGCCAGAACTCTTCAAAGTCTCCAACTCGTCCCTCAACTTGGCATTCTCAACCTCTAGGAATGATAATCCCTCGTCGGTCACTGGGATCAAGGCACTGGAAGTGGAGGCTGCAGACTTCAATTGTGATGGCTCTTTTTGCAAGTTGTTGTTCTCTTGCTCCAACAACTTGGCAATCTGTCTGCATTCCTCGACCTCACCCTTCAAAGTTCTCTCCCTCAGATCATACCCAGCAAAAAGCTTCTCATAAACCTTGTCAACCATGATCAGCTTGTATTTCTTCTCGTAACCCTCATGCAACAGGGCAGTTGATTCCTCGTATTGATTCTGAAGATCTTCGAGAGTACACTGGAGATCCTCGATCATTTTATAGTAAGCCACATTATTGGCCACTGCTCGGTCAAGTAGACACTTCAGTTACTGATATGCTTCAACTGCCTGTTCTGAAGCATCCTGGCCGAGGATGTCGACAACTTGTGCAGCACTTAGGTCTGTGTGACCAGCCTTAAAGTACTCATTGCATTGTTGCATCAACTTTGTGTCATGGGCAGATAACAGTTCCATCCTGGCCAGAAACTAGAAAAGAAAGAAGAGCAATCATCAATAAGAAGAATAAGCAGAGTATGAATGAAAGATAGACAACAATATGCAAAAATTTCAAGTTTTATTAGATCATAATTCAGAGTTACATCTTCTGAGTTACATTTGATAAAAAGAAACAAAATAAAGAGAAATCCAAACAACACTAAACCTTTTCCTTATCTCCCAAAACCTTCTCGGGAGGCTGGGATGAAGAGGTAGGTTGCTCGAAGGGAAGAGATGGTTGCTCGGGTAGAGTAGGCAGTTGCTCGGAGGAAGAAATGATGTGCTGATCTTCCTCGGTAGCAGCCTGAATGGTTAGGGCACGATCTCCCATCACCATCGATGACTCTTCAGAGGTAGCTTCGTCCTCTTCTAATTCTTCTAGAGTTGGAGGGGGACCAGGGATATATTTCTGGAAGAGCTCGGAGGACTCGTCGACCTTCATTTCCTGAAGGGCAGCAACCCATCCATCCCTAAAGTACTTTAGACTGCCATAGTCCACTTGAGATACCATGGCAGCCAACCCCTTGTTCCACCCTTTGTCCCAGCCAGAGATGAAGGACTTCTTCACAGCGACTTTCCTCTTCAGTTTCTCCGAGGAGAGTTTCTTGAACAACAAGTTCTCAGCAGCCTTCAACTTATTTTCTACCTCCTCCTTCTGCCGACCTACTTCCTGAAGTTTAGCCAACTCCTCCTCGGCAGGTTTGAGTTTATTTTCCAGCTCTCCAGCAGTTTTGAGCTTCTCTTCAAGCTCCTTATTTGCCTTCTCCAAGGCATTTATTCTCTTCTCCAACTCCTTAGAGGCTTCAATAGCTCGAGCTTTCTCCTGCTCGTTAGAGGCAAGCTTTTTCTCCCAGATAGCCTTATCAGTGGCATACTTCTGGCGAGAGTCTTCCAAAGACTTGATAGCCTCTTCCATATCTCCCTCCACACTAGACGAGGAGCAAGAAGCCTTAATCACTTCATCCTTCTTCAGGATTATATTGAAGCAGCTCGTCAACTGTGAACAGAAAAAGAAAGCAAGTTAGAAATAAGAAATAACAAAGGAAAATATGAAAAATTCAAAGTAAAGAGACTTACAGAAGCAAGGTGACGAGCAGCTAGTGAGGTAAACATGTCCCGAGTAAGGTTTTCTATGATCCAGGACTTTACCGAGATCATGGTAGAGCTCGGGGGAACAAAAGTGGGAACTCCAGTCCCAATAGCTGGGGGCTGAGTAATGGTGTCAGCCAAATTGACCGAGGAGCTCTTCTTCAGCCTCCCCGGGGGAATAGGTACAGATTCAACCAAGGAAGAACCCTTGGTCGGTGATATCACAATCACCTCTCCAGGAGCAGCAGACCTGCTCGGAGCCACTGTGGGCTTCTCAGTAACCTTCTCAGCAACTTTAGCAGAAGCAACTGGGGGAGCTGCATCATTCTTCTTCGTCCCCTCCTTAGGGACATCAATCCTACTCCTTTTTGCCTCCCCAGAACCGGAGGCAGTCTTCTCAAACAGGGTAGGAGGTCTTCTCTTCTTCATCCTTTCACTTAAAGGAATATGGGATTCAGGCGATGAGCTGGTGGAGGCTGGTACTGGCTCTGACTCACTTATCACTGGGCGAGCAGTGAAAGAAGTGGTGTAGCTCTTGTACTGGAGTAGATACGAAGCTGATCTAATGTGTTCGTCGGCAACACTTTGATGCAGACTCCAGATAAGTTTCAAATGCCTTATATTGACATCTGCTTCTTTTGGGCACTTTGTTTTGTTATCAACTGCAAATAAACAAACATTGTTATCAGTGGCACATTTTATCAAACACAAAAAAAACATGATTTCAAAATAAAATGAAATAAAAATAACCTATCCCATTGCCATAAGGAGGGCATCTGGGACCCTGGTAAACCTCATCTCCAGTCAATGGAGGGTGTTGCCAATTTTTTATGACAACCCCATGTTCAAAATAATCCCTATTGGCATCAGGGAAATTGACTACTAAGGCTCTATTTAAAAATCTAGTTTTTAAATAATAAATATTTTCATTAACTGCCCATCTATAGTAGTATATGATTTCTTGAATTCCTATACGAGTTCCATGCACTTGATTTAACCTATGCACCCCATTAAATATTCTCCATGTGTTGGGGGCTATTCGTGCAGGAACAACGTCAAAGTACTGACAGAATTCCAAACACAAGGAATTTGGTGGAAAAGAAAATCCACACTCAGCAAAAAAGAGACTGGGGAACCAATGTCCCTCAGCCAAATGGAAGTAATTAGAAGGCTCAGAAAGCTTTTCCAAGACAACCCAAGAGGGAATGGAGAAATCAGAATGAAACTTCTCAAGAGACTCAACAGGGTAAACCATGGTGAATAAAGAAATAAAGAAGAAGGAAGAAGATCTTACAGGAAAAGAATGGATCTGCTGACAACGAACGACGAAAAAGATGAACACACAAGAGAGTAGGAAGAGATGACGTAAAACTCAAAAGATGAAAATTTGAAAAGGTAGAAGACGATGGGAGTGTCTGTGAAGTTTAAATACCTTGCCTTGGGAAATGGTGAAGTAATGATTACAAAAAAGGATGATTACGTTACCAGCGGCTAAAAAGATGAAAAGTGGCGCGGGAATCAAAGCAGACAACAGCGGCTAAAAAGACGAAAAGTGATGCGGGAATCGAAGCACGCAGAAAAGTCCAAAAAAGCATGATTCTACGAATTGGGAAGGAGAAATAGATACAAGGGAAATGCTCCTAAAAATCAGGAAGACTATTTAAAGCTACCATATTCCGAGAAAGAATGTTCCATACTCCTCAAATTTCGAACTATGAAACATTGGGGGATTCTGTTGATACCAAATTTAATCTGCTGACTTGGACCAATCATATGAAGACACGTGGCTATCTACATGGCAACAACAAACACTTTTGAGGAACCCAAGCGCTCCGAGGAATAAAACTACAACGAGGAAGACTAGTTTCCCGAGGAACACTGCTTACCCGAGGAACTCACACGCTCTGAGGAACAATGCCTGTCCGAGGAACTCTTGAGTACCGAGAAGCTTAGGCGGTCCGAGCAACTCAGGCGGTCCGAACTGCATCTCGAACAAAGCATTAATAGCTGGATAACCAACAGTTCAACTGATTCGTTAAATGCTTATCATTCAGACGCACACGTAAAAAGGGCATTAAATGTATTACCCTTTCATATGTATATCATTTAATGTATTACCCTTTCACATTACAGCCTCAGGGCTATAAATACATTGTACAATCCTCATTGTAAGGAGACCGAATCCAAACCCTGGAATCGAGAACGGAATTTCTTGTAATCGAGAATTCCCAAACACTCAGCAATAAAACAACAGTGGACGTAGGCCATTTTTATAAGGCTGAACCACTTTAAAATCTTTTGTATCATTTATTTATCTGTGATTGAATTATTAGAGTGATCTAATTTTTTACATCAACAGTCATATCAATGACATCACATTCATATATTACCTAAATATCTTTAAGTAATATTCAGAATCATCCATTTTAATATCCACAATTCGGATAAAACCCAAATGAATTAATTAATAATAAAATCCAATTAATCCATTAATTTAAAATATAACCCATTTTAAAAGTCATTAAAAATCACGGGGTATTACACTTGATATGAAATTATTGACAGATTCCCCAAGATTCTATTAAAGAATCTCTAAATCACGTTGGGTAACCTCCAACGCTTCGTTATACTTCAACCGTGACATGAATTCATGGGCAACATCCTCCCAACTGCGGATTCTGGACTCCTCGAGAGATAAGAACCAACGAAGAGCGCTGTCGTTCAAAGTCTGTTGGAAAATTTGGGCCATTATTTCCTAGGAGGCTCCTAGGAGAGTTATGGCTCTGTGGTAACTTCGGAGATGAACAATTGGGGGTCCACTAATACTGAACTTCTCAATGTTAGGCATCTTGAGCTTTTTCGACAGTCTTGCTTTAAGATAGGGAGACATATAGGTGTAATCCATGTAGTTCCCGGAGCTTTGGAGTTGGTCAAACTTCTTGGTCAACATATTGAGGTCCTACTTGACCATGTTCAATTATTTTTTCTTCGGATCAACGGTAATGGGTAGGTTAGCCCCTGACTGGGTAAGATTCGGCATAGGGAGTTGAGCTAGCGGTGGCCCCTTAGCATAGGGGAACGTGGAGTGAGTTAATATTCCTCAGGGACCCAAATTGGCTCAGGTGCGAGAGGATCCATAGCGCGAGGGAAGATTACCTTGGGCTCTTCGGTAATAGGGACGCTATTTTGTTACATCTAATGAACCTCGGTTTGAAGATTGCCAATCTTGGTAGTGATTTGGGCCAGGACTGTCATCAAATCGGGCTGCACATTCAGTATTGGGTCTGCATTCTCCATGGGAAGTGGATGAAGATGAGTTTCGGACTCGGAGGAAGTAACGAGGGGAGTGATGGAGCCTTGGGGAAGTTCTACGGAAGACTAAAGCCAGTAGGGAGCCAGCTAAGGGTTGAGTATGGGATTAACTCGAGAAGGAGAAAAATTCGAATTTATTTTGAAAGGGAATGGGGGAAATTGTTATTATTGAAAAGGGAGGAAAATATTTTTGACATTTTTGGAAAAGAAGAGGACAAAATATTTTTGGTTAAAAAAGGAGGAAAAATATTATTGGTATAAGGAAGGAAAAAGGCTTTTGGTATTTTGATAAAATACGGGAAAAATGTTTTTGACACTTTTGGTAAAGAAAGAGGAAAAGCGAGAAAAAGGTTCTCAGCATTAAAATTATTATTATTATTATTATTATTATTATTATTATTATTATTATTATTATTATTATTATTATTATTATTATTATTATTATTATTATTATTATTACTACTATTACTATTATTATTATTATTATTATTATTATTATTACTACTATTACTATTATTATTATTATTATTATTATTATTATTATTATTATTATTATTATTATTATTATTATGTTCTCACTTGTATTAGGTTTACCTCAATACAAAAAGAAATGCCGGACGGGACCCGAGACTGGGAAAATTGGGTTTGAAAAATATGTAAAAAACATGGTTGGACTTGTTACCAGGCTCATGGACATGGTCCCGTTTTGAAAAAGGTAAAATCATGCAAAAATTTGGGAGACATGTTGACCCATCATTTCGACCGAATTTCGGGTAGTAACTAACAAACGAAATATGAGTGCCCTAGATTTTACGCCTATATGAGGGTATGAAGTTGCTGGGTTAATTGGAAGGGTTCCCCCTTTGGCATGACTTCCACGATATATGTATTGCTTTTGAGGTAAATTGGTACGTGTGGACAAGCCATTTGATATACCTGAGTGTACGTCAATTGCCTCACTATATTTCTCATGCGGACAGTACGTGTGAGAGAGAATTCGATATAATCGATGTACGTGAACGAGTTCTCTACGATATACCTCCTGTCATGACTTCGATCAAGCGGTACAATGCGGGGTGAACCGTTCGATATACGTCGAAGGTACTTGGGCGATGGAAGGTAAGAGTCATATCTCTTAGGCTAAATGTGACCTGCCGGACTAGTGCCCATCACAAAGTGACCCCCAGTTACGGGACAAAATTCGGTTAATAGCCATGCTCTTTGGTGATGTAATGTGCAAAATGCATGATTCTTAATCAATGTATTATGGATAGAGTATCTTATTTAGCATGATGAGCGCTAGACTAGTAGGGAATAATGTACAAGTATAAAAAGTAAATCGAACATGGAGCATGAAGATTATACTAAGTATGGATATGTGAGAGTGAGTTATGTGTGACTATCTACAAGTGAGTGTGTGGTAATGAACCTAAGCATGGATCAACTACAAGAGGGGTGTGACAAGTGTGAGTAAGCATGGATATATAGAAGTGTGATAAGTGGAGGTGTGTGTTAGTGACACCTAAGCACGAATATTCTAAGTGGTGTGTGCAACATGTGGATATAAGTGATCCTCTATTAAAGTGGTGTGAAGTGTACATGGAGAGTACCTACAAGTCTGTGAGTGAGTAGTGATACAAGCATGAGGTATATACGTGCAAGAAATAATAGAGGAGAAAAAATGGAACATCCCAGGTAGGTGGATACGCACACAAGCGGAAAATAATAACACCCATGCAAATAAAGACTATCCCTCTTATGGATGATGATCCCCAATAGAGTTTCCACTGTGGCCAACCCGAATCTCTCCTTTTCCTGGGGGGGGGGGGGGGGGGGGGATGGTCTCCGACCCGCTTTCTCTAAGAGCGCTTTGGTCGTCATCGATTTAGGGTGAATGTAAAGAGATGGATTCGTAAGCCTATTTTGCATACAATAGGCAAAAGAACATGTCGTCGCCTCGAGAGAGCGGCATCAAAGACAAACTGATGCTTACGAAACCAATAGTTCAGAGGTTCGGGGGCAAAGTTACGGATGGGAACGTGTTAGGCACCCATCCCGCCCTTTTGGTCTCTCATAGGCTTGTGTTACGGTTTTCCTTAATTTCTCCGTGAAGTGTGTGTGCATGTATATATAAATGGAGATAAGAATCTCCCAAATCATACCATGGAAAAGATAGATTGGGGTCATCCATAAGAATATTCCCGAAATAATATATAGAAAATACGATGTATGCGTTTATCGAGATGTTGATCGTTATGATGGAACGACAATATATGTTGGATAAAACGTCAATAAGGATCACAAATATGATATATATTTAAAATAATGTATAGATGAAAAGGAGACAAATGCGAAAATGGAAAATTGGAAATTCAAAAAATTGGACCCGACTGTCGGATTTCAACCTGAAACGACTACATAGCCTATAAAGGCATCAAATTCCACGTAGTTTGTATGCGGCATAAGGGTGGGGTTTATCCCATAGAGTCAAACGGGAATTTATTATATGTGTGTGTGTAAAAAATGTATTTTAGTTTTGAGAAATTATGGTGGATATTTTCGTTGGAATTTATGGGCGTGACCCTCTTTTTATTTGCCTTGTTTTTTTATAGAAAATAAAGTATGTGAAATATAACTAATAAAGGGTGAGATATTAATGTGTATGAACTAAAGTAAAAGCTAGATTAAGAATTTATGTAATTAATGCAAAGGTAAGGAATTTAAAGAGGGAGAAATGAGTTTGGACCTTCCTTGGAGAATCAAGACTTTGATCTTGATCTTCGAGGAGCTCCCTTAAATGTGAGAGAATGAGATTTTTGCTAAATTGGGTATGAAAATGATGGAATGAAGGATGGAAAGGAATTTCACACAAGGAAACTTTGCTAATTACAAGAGAATGTTGCTGAGATCACTGATATTGATGGATCTGAGGTGTGATTTGGGAGTGAGGTCATGACCTATATTTATAGGGTAAGGTAGGTTCCGATCAGTATAGCCCTAGCCCTATCCCTAGCCCTGCCAATCGATAGGTGACCCTAGGCACACTATCAATAGGCAGGGAAATGGACCTGCCAATTGACATTCTCGTGCAGATATTTCTGAAAAAGGGTTGTAGAACGCAATCCATTGATCAAAATCATGTATGGGGCATACCGTTAGAAAGTTAATTAATATACCTTAAAGAGTAATTGGACCACTCTTGGTTTCGGTAGTTTACTTTAGGTCAAACGGGGCTAAAAAATGCTCGTCGGTCCTTTGAACGGGAGATCGTCTGACGAAAATGGATCGTTCGTCCGAATGGAAAGTCAGAATCGCGAACGGGGCAGACCGTTGGAAAGGTTATGCGAGGTACTTTTATGTTCCAAAGATCTTCACTCGGTTCGAAAATTTGACTTAGTCAATTGAGGCCTGAAAGTGCACAGTGATCTTTTGGAGTAAAACGGGTCGTTCATCCGCACCGTAAGGCTGATTCGTACATGGGGAGGACCTATGGAAAGGGTATTCAGTGCCTTTATAAGATTCATTCAATATCATTCTAGGTGAAGAGTTAACCTTGATCAAACGGAGATCGGGAGCCCCCGGTGCCCCCCTGATAATTTTTGAGAGAAAATGGATCGTTCGTCCGAATGGTTATGCCGTTTCACACATGGGGAGGACCATTTGAAAGGGGTTTTAGTGCCATTTGAATATTCAAAGAGCATTTTCTTTGACGATGGAGTTGACTGGGGTTAAATTGGGGCCTCGGGAGCGCCTGGTGGACTCCAGATTTATTTTCGATAGTAAAATGCTTCATTTGTCTGAAATGTTATGCCGATTTGTGCACGAGATGGACTGTTGAAAAGGTGATTCAGATACCTTCAAAGATTCAAAGAGATTTCTCTTTAAAGATAGGGTTGACCGAAGTCAAACGGGGCCTGGGAGCACCCAATGGTCTTTAGATCGGTACTCAGAGTATTACCTGGGGTTTGTAGTGAAATGAGGAGGTGTTAGGGACCTAAGGAGAGACTTAGGGGATCCTCGAATGCAGTGTCTACAACCCTTTTGCCCAACTTTCACACTTTACATAAGACTACTTTTTCTTCATTAGAAATTTTCATTTCTCTTAATTAGCACATGTAGTCTTATACTCTACATCATTCATACTCACAATATCCTTTTCCCCAAACAATTTGAAGACTAAAATTTCACTTTGTCTTACTTTATGCTAAAGCCCCACAAGACTTTCTTTAACTCAACAAATATCCATCAATTCATAAAGTCTCAATTTGCAAGAGAATTAAGAATATTTATTTCATAAACATTTCAAAAAAATTAACGTCATCCCATTTTTATTCCATAAAAAATGTTTATTACTTTCTTTTGCTAGAATACACGAAATAACATTTTCTCACATTTTTATTCCATTAAAAATGTCCATTATTTCCTTTTACTTGAAATACACCAAAAAAATATTTCTTACATTTTCATTCCATAAAAATGTTTATTATTTCTTTTACATAACTAGAACCCCTTTTATTACATAAAATGTTGAATAATCATCCTTCTGTAACTTATATTCATAAGAACGCCAAGATGGTTACTAATCAACACAAGAATGCAACAATATCTATTTCATATATATTTAGTCTAACATATATAAATAACATGATGAACTTATGCTACACTTAAAACTTATATCAAAGTTAGTTTCTCCCACCTTAATTAGCTCTAACAATGGTGGAAATGGTGTAGAAGATGAAGGACCCCCACCTCCAAAGGTGGCCTCAAGGGTGTCTCTTAAAATCCCTCTTGAACTCGTGCCCATGAATCCATTCTCCATCTTCATGGAATCTTTTCTTGAACCTCGAAGGAACCCTCTTTAATACTCACTTAAGCATCAAGAACACCATCTTCATGTATACTCCAAAGTCACCAATGTTTTCTACCATTGAAGTGTGGGTGGAACATCTCTAGGAATCATGGTTATAAGTGTTGGTAATGGTGGGAGTGTGTGGTAAAAGTTTGGGCAGAAGGCTTTGCTCCCATTGGGGCTCCAAGTTAGAGAGGGACAAGAACTTAAAATCTTATGGAGTATAGTCCCCATATCAATTTAATTAGGGATATAGTCCGATCATACTCATCCCAATTTCAATGTTTTCGTATTATCGTAACTTTATGCAAGGATTAAATAAATTATTTAGGGCGGGGTATTACAAACTTCCCTCCTTTGGGAATTTCGCCCTTGAAATTCTTGGTTCACTATAATTTATAATCCATTTACCCATGACCAGTTTCTAATCCTAGGCATCCTCGGCACCATGGCCTAAACCCAAAGATCATACCTTAATCAATCATCATTATTAATCCAGTTACGACGAACCCCAAGGTCTTATTGCTAGTTCTCAAACACCCCTAACGTGTCTATCTTAACTAACCTTGAGATGTTCGATATTCAATAAATATGGTACTAACACCAACAAACTCATTAACATATCTAAGTTAGGATTCACAACCTACGTTGCCTCAAATAATTTTCAAATCACTCCTAGCCTTGGGTGATACAATCTCAACACTCCTCGTTGCATATATTGACTATTTCCTAAGACAATCACCTCAATAACATTGTTCTACTCAATCGGTATTACCTAAGAGATCCCTATACCGACATAGGTTCACCCTGGGCATCATAACACGAACATATACAAGTGTTCATCTCCTAAATTCCTAAAATTTCAGAATCAAGTGTAACACTGCCATCTACTGTTTATCAGGTTTCGATGTTCATAATATCCTCAAGTCACAACCTTAAGACACAAGACCAAGTCATAACTAGTTATACCGGATAACTAACAACATGTTAACCTAAAGTAATCAAGTAACCTAAAGTAATCAAGTAACACATGCAAGAACGCGAGACCACGTGCACACACAAACTGGTGTAGAATAAAGGTGCATCTGAAGAAGAACGCATTCACATACCATGACACATTAGCCACAATAGGCCTAACCCGCATCACTACTGAGCTTATGCAGTGACACACCCGTATAAAACTGATTAACAACTTCCCATTATCGGGATCAATGAAGACATAAGAAATGCAACTAATTAGGCGACTGCCATGCCCAAGGAAATAATCCAATTCTGATAACGAATCGTACCGCATGAAGTACAAACTCACAACATACGCTTAAAGACTCTAACTCCTACCGGTACTTTCTAAGCACCTTAGACCGGCCACGTACCCTGGCTTGGCCCCTTAACCTTGACGAGTTCTACTCACGAATCATTCGCCCATGCCAGACAGACGGAAAACAAATAAATTTCCTTTGAGAAGCTGAACCGCTAGACTTCCTTACTTAGGAGTAATGCTACCTATCCGTCATTGGTAGGCATAACTATCCTAAATCAAGATGAAGTTACTTCTCTTTACACTTATCATTAGTTACTGATCTATCACAGCTAGGCCTCCAAAATGTCAATACGCGCTAGCAAACCTCAACTTTCGAGATCACTCTCATCAAGTGAACATAGTACTCACATTGTTTCAAACATGAACCATTGCTACCAACCTTAGTGCCACCTATACGATACCAAATCGTAATCATTTTAATGGCATCTCAACTTTCAAACATCACTCATGCCTAGTGATTTCCTTCAATAGGATCATTACTAACCATACCGTTAGCACACCTAGGTGCTATAATCAAGCCTAACACTTTATCCCAAGTGCTTTATCTAAAATCCATGATGAACACCATCGTGCTCTAAGGCTCCTAGGTGCACCACCTAATATTGATCAACCTATTTTTAAAATTATCCTCGAAGGTCATGTCAGAACACATGCCTAAAATCAAGCCGTAGAACAAATTCCAAGGCGTTGCCATAAATTAATATGATATAACTGCACTACAATCATCAACGATCTATCATCACTTTTGTAAACTTTAATAAAACAATGATTCCCTTTGTCTCATGGGCGACATCAAACTCAATCATTTCTATGAATAACTTTCACATCTATTACAAGGAACCACCAGTCATACCATGACCTATGCTACACGACCTGAGTTTCACTATTACTAGGGGATGACTACCATTCGCATCAATATTTCATTAGACAAACCGTATTATATACCTCCAAGGGAATTGTATAAACTATTTCACAAACTTACGTACTTTAATCTCTTATGAGTGTTCAACCACTGCAAAGGAATTTCCTTACTATGTAAACATCATACTATGTGTTAATTTATCAATTTCCATAACTATATATTTTGGTAGGACACGAGATGTTGAGCATTGCCTATAAACACTAAGGCCCATGCCCACGAACGCCACAAGGGATCCTATTTGTCAATGCTAAACTATAGTCACCAAACTTTAAATTAATACCAAATAGATTTTTGAAGAACACAGAACATCGGGTATTGCCCAAGAGGGGCCCACCCTAATGATGCCGGAAGAGATCCTATACTAAAACATCACAACTCATTTACCTAATACCACGTCACCACGATAATCTAGGTTGACTCATAGGTTACATCAATCATCAAGATTATGTAAGTCCACATTATAGTCAAGGCACATGAATTAAAACATACTATACTCCAACCCACAACCAAAGAACCTAATACTTTCTTGCCACATAACTAACACTTGTAAATACATTCCTCTACCAACAACCACTAAGGTGTTCACCCATAAGGATATCATCCTATCAACTATGACTAACTTATCCTCTAGTGTTGGCCTACATTAATTCATATGCTCATTGGCCTTACCATCAATCACGGTATTACCCCAAGGATTAAAATTTTCATAATTATCACATCGATATTGACCTCTCGTATACGTCACACCCCAGGCTACATATAATTTTAATATCATGACTTCCCTTTACATAATTATGACACTCTAACAATCAATCCCTACTGTTGATTATTCACAATTTAGTGCCACTTGCCTAATGGCGATATCTCATTCTATCAATATCTCCAAAGTCTCTACGTCTGCGAAGGATGGAACATAAAATACCTCACACTACGAATCACAGTATCACCACTTATTAGTTTACACGGACACCCATAATAAATGCGGAAGCGATTTATACAACTAACTTGAATGTATGCCACTTGCCACTAACTTACTTATCGTGCTAACCTTTTTGACTTCACCATTGAGGAAACTAGCCATAATCGTCACCAAACTAGCGTAACTCGCCCAAACCAACATCGACATTGAAAGATCTACTACCGAACTCACCATGTCACACCCAATAGTAATCTTAAACCTAGAGCTCTAATACCATTGGTAACGTCCCGACCTGGATTTATGGGTTACCCGTAGTCAGCTCTGTCCGACCCGAGCGTTAGGTGTGAAGTGTAATGGAACAATCATATATAATATTGCTTGTCTAGTTTTATTTGAATTAACGTTTCACTTATTTAGCATGTGATTCGAGTTACAAAGTATAACTATGTGAGGGACCTAAGGGAAGAAACCCGAAGTCCACGTAAAGAGAGCTACTAACGTAAAAATAAATGAAATACTTACCTGTATAACACCCTCAAAATACGAAACTGCTCCTAACCTACCATAAAAAAGTGAGGGTGTGAACTTATGCCCAGTGGGATTTATACAAGCAGTATAGAAACGAATGACAAAAAGGAATATTCATACGCTACAATAACATGCATGCGAATATATATATATATATATATATATATATATACACACACACACACACACACACACACACAGTCTTGCTCTTGTTCGGACTAGTCCGCATTTTAAGAATGCTGACCGGATATGTGTCACCTGGCATGAGCCCAGAAAACAAAGAGAGTGTGCCTATAATTTAGGCCATAATTTCTCAGCACACCGTTAGGTGACACATATCCGGTTCGTATTCTTAAAATGTGGGCTAGACCACACAAGAGAATTATTATATATATACCTTTGAAAAATACATATTCTAATGCATTTACCGTATTACTTTCGAAAACATTACTCATCCATATTAGTTTACCTTAATCTTGTAAAGACTTCCTTTATTCATACTTAGCATTTCTCACTTTATTTAACACATCCGATTCAACACTTAAAACCACTACACCTGATTTATCCCAACCCGTTACTTTACCGGAATCACCCCTTTCTATTCATTTAAATATACTTTAGTGTTTTCATTGAAAAGTTCCATTTCAACATATGTATTCATTGTGTTAGAAATTACTTATTGTCATTTGAAAACCCTTTCAATACATACTTATGCAAATTATGGGTTTAACAACTTGGTTACTTAATCACCCATTTACCTACTTAATTTACCCTTTTTACCTTATCCTATGGACATTAATAGATTTAAGCATTTTCTGGTCCATTTCACCTTTATCGGAATATTTATTACATTCATTCAAGTTATGTTATATTAACACATTTTACCACACAACACATTTCTTGACATGTTTCATATTTTCTTTATCTTTTTCTCGGAATCTTCCTATACCGCATATTTTCACGGGCTCCATATCGTCATCTATTCCCACCATATGCTCTGGCCAGTGGTTTAGGGATTTTCATCCAAGGGCACCATGCCCTTCTTACTTCATCCCGATGTCATCTGAGTTCCTTTTATGTGTTTTAATATTTTACAAAATGTCCACATCATTTCATTTATCCTTTTATCTGACCGAAGCCAAAACCTGGGACTTTACCGCCCCACTTTGTGTTACATTTTGAAAATTTATCATTTCATGTACTTTACACTTTAACCTTGATTTTTATCCCAAAATTTGTATTAATTTAGGACCACTTTGTGTACCGCCCTTTCCAACATTTTTATTACATAAAATAGTTCCACTTTAAGTAAATTACCAATTTATCCTTTATTTGCCAAACTTGCAATATAGTCGTTTAACAAGTGTTACTTCTAAAAAGTGTTTATTAATTTTTCAACTTAACATTTTAAACAATTTAGCCATTTTAACACTTGTTCAATATCACCCTTTTGTCCAACTTTCACACTTTACACAAGATTACTTTTTCTTCATTATAAATTTCCATTTCTCTTAGTTAGGACATGTAGTCTTATACCTTACATCATTCATACTCGCAATATCCTTTTCCCCAAACAATTGGAATACTAAAATTTCCCTTTGTCTTACTTTATTATAAAACCCAACAAGACTTTCTTTTACTCAACAAATGTTCATCTTTTCATAAAGTCTCAAAATTAACGTCACCCTATTTTTATTCCATAAAAATATTTATTACTTTCTTTTGCTAGAATACACGAAATAACATTTTCTCACATTTTTATTTCATAAAAATCTCCATTATTTTCTTTTACTAGAAATACACCAAAATAATATTTCGTACATTTTTATTTCCATAAAAATGTCCTTTATTTGTTTTACTAGTACCAAAATAATATTTCTTACATTTTTATTTCCATAAAATGTTCATTATTTGTTTTTATCATAAACGCACTAAAATAACATTTTCTTACATTTTTATTCCATAAAAATGTCAATTATTTCTTTTTACTAGAAATATACCAAAATAATATTTCTTACATTTTTATTCCATAAAAATGTTTATTATTTCTTTTACATCACTAGAACCCCTTTTGCTGCATAAAATGTTGACTAATCATATTCTAATATTTTCTATGTTTTCAAGACCCATTTTAATCATCCTTTTGTAACTTATGTTCATAAGAACACCAAGATAGTTACTAATCAACACAAGAATGCAACAACATCTATTTCATGTATATCTAGTATAAGATATATAAATAACATGCTGAACTAAAATAAATAACATTTTTATTTCCATAAAAATGTCCATATTTAGTCAATAACATTTTTATGAAAATAAAATGTTGACTAATCATATTCCTAAAATTTCTATGTTTTCAAGACCCATTTTAATCATCCTTTTGTAACTTATGTTCATAAAAATACCAAGACGATTACTAATCAACACAAGAATGCAGCAAGATGGTCACAAAATGTCCATTATTTCTTTTTACTAGAAATACACCAAAATAATATTTCTTATATTTTTATTCCATAAAAGTGTTTATTATTTCTTTTACATCACTAGAACCCCTTTTATTGCATAAAATATTGACTAATCATATTCTAAAATTTTCTATGTTTTCAAGACCCATTTTAATCATCCTTTTGTAACTTATGTTCATAAGAACACCAAGATGGTTACTAATCAACACAAGAATGCATCAGCATCTATTTCATATATATTTAGTTTAATATATATAAATAACATGCTGAACTTATACTACACTTAAAACTTATATCAAAGTTAGTTTCTCCCACCTTACTGAGCTCTAACAATGGTGTAGAAGATGGAGGACCCCCACCTCCAAATGTGGTATCAAGGGGGTCTCTAAAAAGCCCTATTGAACTTGTCCCCATGAATCCATTCTCCATATTCATGTAAGCTTTTTTTCAACCTCCAAGGAACCCTCTGAAATACTCACTCAAGCATCAAGAGCACCATCTTCATGTATGCTCCAAAGCCACCTACGATTTTTACCTTTGAAGTGTGTGTAAAACATATATAGGAATCATGGTTATAAGGGTTGGTAATGGTGGGAGTGCGTGATAAAAGTTTGGGCATAAGGCTTTGCTCCCATTGAGGCTCACAGTTAGAGAGGGAGAGGAACTTAAAATCTTATGGAGTATTTACTCTCACTACACAATTTCCTCTCTTATAATCCAAACCAATGAGATGTTTATCAAATAAGGAAACCTTATCACTCCTTAATCCTTCCCAAATCGGGTGCTGAACCATCTATACGTCGACAACACACATATCCAACGGTTGCTATTGTTGACATCACTATGGCATGTCAGTTAAAGTTCACGTTTCCCCTCTCTCTATGATATTAAAATATCATTCCAAGTCTTATAATTTGTGGTGTATTATGGTTTACATCCACCGTCAGCTCCGTGAGCTGTCATAAGAATTAATTCCTCGAATGAAATCTTAACAGCAAACGGCTTCGTCGTGCTCGTTCAAACGACTGGCTTAGTTATTCAAACGACAAGCTGAGTTGTTCGAATGACATGTTTAGTCATTCAAACGACGAGGTCCTTTTTCTAAACGACAACAACTTTTTAAATTCCGTAATTTGGCCATTAATACCCTTTCATTACACAGGGGATAACAAACCAAACTTTTTAAAAAGGATGGGATTTTTATAACCAATATTCCTCTTAGCTTAATTCAATATTTTACCCATAATTTTTTCAATAATTATCATCAAGTATCCATCTCAATTTAATTATGGATATAGTTCGGTCATACTCATCCCAATTTCAATGTTTTCAAATTATCATAACTTTATGCGGAAAAATTGTTACTAAAGCCATTTAATACAAGATTAAACTATTTAAGGAACTCCGAACTATTTTTTTAAAGAAACTCTTTTCTTTAAATCAAATAAGGTTAATCACAAGATGTGTTTAATAAAACATGCACGAAATCAGTTCAAGATTTGTTAACAAGTTTTGAAAAACAAAACAGAAAAGATTAAATCAACACACTAGTAAGAATGAGATGAGGAGATGTAGAAAGATTAATAACAACAGATTTTTAACGTGGTAAAACCTCACGCAACTGAGGAAACATCCATGACTCCCTCTATGGAGTAAAATAAAAAAATCCACTAAAATAAAATATATCAGTTACAAACTATATAACACACATGCACACAAATCCGTCCTATACAAGTTTTGGAATGTAACCACTGGGTTCCTTCTAACTTATCTGTAGTTCTGATTGCTGATGTGGTTCTCCCAGTTTGCTAACTTTCACTTTGTTCTAGTCTTTAAGTCGACTCTTGTTTCAAGATCTTATTACCAACACTTTCAGTGTTGTAGTGTGTAAGTGTTTGTGATGGTGCTCTAACACATGCATGCACACACACACGCTTATTTATACAAACAGTCTTAAAAAATTACAAATCAGATATATATGTTGTGATTTTTAATTTCTCCCTTCTTAGGAAACTAAAACCTTATTTGACCTTTAAAATGATCCCGGAATCCACGGCTATCTTGCTCGGAAGATGTTTCAAGATCTTAATCAATTTCAGGGTTTTGAAACTATTTTTGAAATTTAAAATCACCAAGTGTGATTCCAACTAGGTCAAAGGTCTTGTTTCAAAAGAACTAGAAGTAGAAAATGATTTTATTGATTTTGAAGATGAAAACATTTATAGAAAATAATCAACAAATGATTTCTAAAGACGAGAAACTAAGAGTGCAGATCTAAGTGTAATATAACATAAAATGACCAGATCAATAATTTCTATGAAATAGAAATACAGATCTAACCTAATGTTTAAGTTGGACACAAGATCTTAAAACGAAGAGGTTAAACCACGAAACAACTTTTAAAGCAACACTGAAAAACTCTCAAACACTCAGGGATGGTGTTTGGTGTAAACTGGTTTTTGGAAAAAGGGTTAGGGTTTGAAAAGGTGTTAGACCGAATTAGGGTTTCTCTTCTCTCTCTAGTTTCTCTCTCTTCTCTCTTCTCACTCGAATTAAATATAGTGGCAAAAGTCTCTCAAAGGCTGAGGGTTAGCCTCCTTTTATAGTGGGCTGCGAAGGATCGAGAAGGCTGAGATGAATCTAAAGGATGAGATTTAGTCTTGGCCTTTTGACTTCCATCCAACGGTTTAAGAGAAGCGATGAGTTAAACGCTTTCTGATTGGCTAAGAGAGGTTCACAGGGATTGGGTTTGGACGCATGCAGGACATTGATAACATCAATCCAAGGGCTAAGATTGATCAACGGTTTTGTGTCTTTAAAGAAACACAAAATGAACCGATATCAGGTTGACAGGTGTAAGGCTAGGATTGACTCTCACGCGCACGTCTCAAACTAATTACACAGACAACCTCAATTCTCAAGCGCTTTCGGTTTCTACCCAAGTGAACTTTATAGGAATAAAACCAACAATCAGAATTTACAGAATCACCCCAAAACCTTTTAATTCCAATTTTATTTATGAAAAAATCATTTTTTTAAAAATCATTAAAAATTCCCCAAAAAAATTAAAAATATTTTTAAGGGAAATTAACACACCCAACACACACTCAATAAATTAATGCAATATATGACCCATGTATGCAGTCCTAATGTGTGTGAGTGTTTGTGAATATACATCTGATCAATCAAACAAGAGGAATGAATTGTATAATAGTGTCTGAGGCTCTTTGGTATCTAGGGGAGGGACTCCATTTTGTCACTATTTCCAAGCTAGATGAGCACTTCTACAATGTAGACTCAAGTGAGTCAAGTGTATAAGGTGCTTCAATATCCCCCTTTGTAAATATGAGACAAAATCTCCTTTGAGTCATCTTGGACTCGTAAGGTTACAAGGAAATAAGGAAAAAACCTATTCCTATACAAAAATTCTATTTACCCATTTCCTAGAAAAGAAAATTACATAACTCAATTGTTTACAAATCAATACCCTATTACATCTGTTGAGAATAACTGTACAGAATCGTGCAAGTAGTCACTAAGATCAAGTTTTTAGAATATGCACAGAAAAAAATGAACTCATAAGACTCAAATTTCTCCCCTATTTTGTCTCAAATGGACAAAGGGTTTATTCAGCACAAAACAATACCTATCGATTTACGCAAAGAAATAAATCTATTATAATCCAAAGGTTTGGTAAACATATATGCAAGTTGCAAATCAGTAGGAAGATAACTGATTTCTAATTCCTTATGTCTCAACTAATTCACGTATAAAATGATGTCAAATTTTTAAGTGTTTTGTTCGTGAGTGTTGAACAGGATTTTTAGATATATTTATCGCGCTTTGATTATCACAATAGAGATGTAGTTGTTCCTCTATAATACAATAATCACTTAGCATTTGCTTAAGCCAAAGTAATTGAGCACAACAACTTCCAGCGGTTATGTATTCAGATTCAGCTGTTCATAAAGAAATGCACTTTTGTTTCTTACTACTCCAACCTACCAAATTATTACCAATATAGTAACGTGCTCCTGATGTGCTCTTACTATCATCAGTATATCCTGCCCAATCGACATCATTGTATCCTATTATAGTGCTAGGGGTATCATTGGTGTACCAAAGTCCTAAATTTAGAGTGCCTTTTATGTATTTTATGATTCTTTTAACACAAACTAAATGGCTCTCTTTATGATTGTTTTGATAACGGGCACACACGCAAACAACGTACATAATATTAGGATGCGAGGCGGTAAGGTATAGCAAGGTTCCTATCATACTATGATATAATGTTGGATCTATGGATTTACCAGTTTCATCCTTAGACAGTTTGACCGTAGTACTCATGGGAGTTTTAGCATCTTTTTCACTCTCAAGGCCGAATTTCTTAACAATATCTAAAGAATATTTTGATTGCGAAACAAATAATACTTTTGAATTTTGTTTGGCTTGAAGACCCAAGAAAAATTGAAACTCCCCCATAAGAGACATTTGAAATTCTTTATGCATAATTTCAGAAAAGGATTTAACCTTTGAGGGGGAAGTTGATCCAAAAATGATATCGTCAACATAAACTTAGAGCTATAATGATATGTTTGTCAAAATGTTTGACAAAAAGGGTTTGATCATTTCCACCTCTCTTAAAACCTTTATCTAAGACAAAATTGGAAAGGCGCTCACACCAGGCTCTTGGCCCTTGTTTTAGGCCATACAAAGCCTTTTTAAGATGAAAGACATGATTTGGATATTTAAGTTCAATGAACCCTTTTGGATGTTCTACATAGGTCTCCTCAGTGAATATTCCATTAAGGAAGGCCGATTTGACATCCATTTGGTAAAGCGTAAAATGTAAGTAGCAAGCTATGGCAAAGAGAAGACGAACAGATTCTAAGCGAGTAACAGGAGAAAAAGTCTCATTAAAATCTATTCCTTCAATTTGAGAGTATCCTTGAGCAACTAATCGGGTTTTGTTTCTAATGATTATCCCACTTTCATACGATTTATTTTTAAATATCCAATGTGTGCCAATAACCATTTTATGATCAGGCCTAGGTACAAGATACCAAACATCATGAATGACAAATTGAAGAAGTTCTTCCTACATTGCAGAAATCCAATGAGGATCATTCAATGCATTACTTACATTCTTTGGCTCCACAAGGGAAACAAAACATGCATAATGAGCATAGTTTCTTAATTGAGATCTTGTACGTACATGTTCACTAGGGTTACCAACAACGTTATCTATGGGATGGTCTTTAGAAACCTAGTTGGGTACTTCAGGTGTCTCAATTGGTAAAGAATCATCTATTTCTGGAGAGTCATTTTCTAAAACATTTTCAGACTATTCCATAATAGTTGGTTCTCCAGCTTACTCTCTACAGTAGTGTCACTTACAATAACGTTTATGGATTCCATCAAGGTCTTAGTGCGAAGGTTATAGACACGATATTATCCACTGTTAGGAGAATATCCTAGAAAGATGACTTTATCTCCACGAGTCTCAAATTTGGATAAGTGTTCTCTGTCTTTGCAGACATAACATGTACGACCAAAGGTTCTATGGTACTTAAGATTGGGATTCTTCCCATACCATAGTTCGTAAGGAGTTTGTTTAGAATTCTTTCTAAGATAGACCCTATTGATAATGTGGCACGGAGTACGAATAGATTCTACCCAAAAATACTTCGGTAAAGTTTAGGCATGAATCATAACACGTGCCATCTCTTGAAGGGTGCGATTCTTTCTCTCAGCAATACCATTTTTTTGAGGAGTCTTAGGAGCACTAAATTCATGTTTGTAACCATTATAGTCACAATACTCTATAATGTGACACCCCGCCTAATAAAATACTGGGTGATCAGTCCTATACCAAATTAAAATAGGAATCCCAGTTGGATCATCCTTAGCATCACTGTCGAAAACTTTTTAAAACTTACTAACCACCTAGTATTCCAAAAGCTGGAGCCAATTTTAACTTTTTGATTAAACAAAACCGTACATGCGAACATGCGGAATTAAATATAAACCATTCACACAACTGAATGAAAATAAACTGTATCATTAATTAAACAATTTGCCGAATAAACCATTGACCACCAAAGTGAAATAATCCAAAACAAATATCCAACACAGGAATAAAACAAATCTGAAAACTGAACTGAAAGTCTGGACTCCCTGCCCTAAATAAAACTGAAACTGATACAAGATTACTACTCTAGGATGAATGATGCGTCTAATCCAAACTCCTGCTAGCATCCACATATGTCGCAGCTCCGTGTCCCTGGAATAGAATATCAATCCTGGCGTCCCCGTGGCTGGACACCTAAAAGGTTTTGAAAATAGTTTTATAGCAAGGGTTAAAACCCAAAACATTTTGAAAATATTTAGCAAGTGAATTAACTGCAGTAATTTAAAATGCATGAATGCGTTTCATATTTAAGTTAGTGTCGCACTCCCTTGTGGACATTCTCACCCCTCCACTATTGTGCACACCTACCGGTTACCTTAACCCCCACCTAGTTGTACTACCCCGTCCAACTAGTCTTGGTATAACCTTCCCTTGCCATACTACTCTAAGCCGAGTATAATGATTCTCGAATTATAAGCTATCTCACAATTAATTTAATTAATTCCTCTTAAATAATAGCATATAAACGTGTCACAAGTTATATAAGGTAAATACGTCACACTGTATTATTATCCGTATATAATATTTACTACCATTATATACGTACCTTTACCACAACATCCACACATATAACATACGTATATCCATCCCTTCGAGTATACCCTCGCCGAATGATTCCCTCTAAAATTCTATCTCACCAGGTGTGCTCACAAAACCTAGTTCCCCAAGTTGGAATCGCTCACCAACTTGGCCCAAAATATAAACGTAGTGGAGGCGGTCATATTCCTTCCCTGAAAGTGAGATAAATCCCTCATCCATATATTCCGGACGCTATGACCTAGGGATATACTCGCCCTACTCCTAAAGCTAGGGGATTCACCCACATCGCGCAACCTCCCTTGATAGCATTAGAGTATATAAATTGAATAAATATCTAGTCACTGATATTTAATATCACACATAATATATTCAGGTATATATATATACTATCACTACACCGTATATATATAATATAAACCCCGGCTTTACCGTGTACTCAAAATCCCGTACACTGCCTGTAATTTCCTGAGTCTGTGCCCGACTCAACACAATTAATTTTCTCACCTAATAATTTATCATCTTCCCAAGTCTATGGTCCTACTCTAATATAATTAATTCATGCCTCAATTAATATAATACTTTTCCCGAGTCTATGGTCCGACTCTAATTAAACTAATTAATACACCCATTAATTTAATACCTCCCCGAGTTTATCGTCCGACTCTAATTAAATTAATTAACACACTTATTAATTTAATACCGCCTCGAGTCTATCGTCCGACTCTAATTAAATTAATTAACACACCCATTAATTTAATTCCTCCCCGAGTCTATCGTCCGACTCTAATTAAATTAATTACACACTTATTAGTTTAGTACCTCCCGAGTCTACAATCCGACTCTAATTAAATTAATTAACACACCTATTACTTTAATAACTACCCGAGTCTACACTCCGACTCTAATTAAATTAACTATTACACCTATTAATTTAATACCTACCCGAGTCTACAATCCGAATTTTATTTAATAAATTTACACATTAATTAATCAACACAAATCCGAGTCTGTGGTCCGACTCTAATATAATTAATTTACACATTAATTAATCAACACAAATCCGAGTCTGTGGTCCGACTCTAATATAATTAATTTACACATTAATTAATTCATACCAAACTGAGTCTGCGGTCCGACTCCTAATTAATTAATTTACACATTAATTAATTTATACCAAATTCCGGTTCTACAACCCGACCCTAAACTAATTAATTACAACATCAATTAGTTTAATACTTTTTCGAGTCTACCCTCCAACTCTAGCTTCATTAATTATCACATCCATTAATTTAACAACTTGGTGTCACCCAACCATTACCCCCGGACTCACTTACTTGGCCCGTAACTTAATATTTCCCGAGTCTATGTTCAGACTCCAAATTAATTTCTCTCTCTCAATAATTAATTTAATACTTTGATGTCACTTAACCAACATACCCGAACTCGCTCACTTGGTCCATTTTACATCTCATAATTTCATTCCTACATATTCGCCCACAATGTGTCGCACATTTATCACCATCAAATTTCCCAATTATATTTACCTATAATTATCCACATACCCGGACTCGCCCACTTGGTCCAGAATTACATTAAATATGTTTCACCCAAAATTTTCACTTTAAGTCTCACCTCTTAACTTAGATTGCACATTCCTAATCGCTATCTTTTGAGTCCCTAGCTATTAATTTCTCTATAATTTTTCACCAATTAAAATTATACCCAAAGATCCAAAAATAAAACAAGGGTATTTAGCAAGCCGACTTGGCAAAAGTTTCCCATCGTCGATAGATCGATGGCCCCCGATCGATAGATCAATCATCCCTGGGCAGTTATTCTTCCCCACTGAATTCCACCATTGACGAAATCCAAGGTTTGTAAACCTTAATTTAAACCTCTAATCACATCACCCCACCACATCAACATGGTTAATTCACTCCCTACGCATCATAGGCCCTTAAGATGATAATTTCTCCACTTATCTCATAATTTCCGAAATGGGTTTTCTCCATTAAAATTCAATTAACTGTTCTACAAACCAAATTCCAAATCCAAATACCACCAGTTTATATTCCGAATTCTCATTTAAAACAGATATCCATACTTAGAGATATACAACACAAGAATTTTTACTTTGAATCTCATTCAATAGTTCCATGAACAAAAACCCCATTTTTGTACCCATTTATCCCCAAAACGAATTTTGGTTTACACATCACCATGATATGAATTGATTATCATCAATTTAGGAATCAAAATAGTTAACCACTTGCTTGGAATTATTCGTAGTGTCTGATTCCGTCGGTGTAGAGATTGGTTGACGAATAACACCCCAAATTTATTCCTTAATTTGGCTCCAAAAGACTCCCAATTGCTCTTGATTTGCTTTCCCCCAATTTCCCTCTCATGCCCTAGGCTTAGAGTTGTGTTGACTGTCGTTCCCTAATCTCTAAATTAGGTTAAAAACATCAAATCTCATTTTTGGCCATGTGGGTCTAATTAAAAAGGCCCAACTCACCCCGTGTGGGCCGGCTATGCCCAAAAATACCCTGAGACCCAATTACTACCCCGGCTACTCTTTTCTGACTATCTCGACCCATCGGGACGCAACCGCACACTCGGAATTGCCATCCAAAATAATTTTTGACATTTCCAAATTTCGACTTCAAAATACGACACATTAATTCGGAAAGATTAAACTTTACCGTTGCCAATTATAAATAATTCGGCTCACTCAATTAAATTCTCCAACTCATGAATTTAAGTTTCTCCAATTTAAATATTTTTATGACTCCCAAAAATAATTAAATATTAAATCCCCAAATTTACGGGGTGTTACATACTCCCCACCACAAAGAAATTTCGTCCTCGAAATTAAGATGAGCCTAATGTTCTAAGCTTCGCATATTACTCTTTAGTCATGTGCCTCCAATCCCTCTATGTCTATCCCATCCGCTTCTAACCATACGTTACACAAGTATGCATTTAGATTACCCAGGGCACCCATACACCCTATACCCGTGCTTAACCGCACAAAATTTGCCTTAATTAATCCGGGTGCCCATACACCCTATCCCCGCGCTCTACCGTATGAAAGTTACCCGACTATGCTAGTTGTAACCCATAATATAACTTCAAACCCGTAGTCATATCACACACACACACATATATATATATATTTACTGCCCGGGGCCCAACCCATGTGCTAACGTCCAAACATCTCGCCATAAATACTTATCTCTCAACACAAAAGTATATACGCTTACCCTCATGCTACCGAAGACAACATAAAATACCGCGCCCTTAATATCACTAGTCCTTGCGCAAAATAAACCCCGAGCTATCTCTCTTTGCTCAAAAATAAATCTAACCACCCTGATTCACTTCAGTAAACATCCCCACTTACCAGGATAAAATGTGAGAATACAAAACCTCACTATGTGCTATCGCACCACGCAATACAACATATATATCCACACACACACACACACACACACACACACACATATATATATATATATATATATATATATATATATATATATATATATATATATATAGGCTATACTCCCTCTCAGGTGATACCTAGTACCAATCATCTCCTGGTGGCGCGAACACCAAAATTTTACACCACTATCCACCATCGTTAAATTTCATCGCTATCCAGCCGATTTTTAGGAAATGTTATCATATATATATATATATATATATATATATAGGCTATACTCCCTCTCAGGTGATACCTAGTACCAATCATCTCCTGGTGGCGCGAACACCAAATTTTACACCACTATCCACCATCGTTAAATTTCATCGCTATCCAGCCGATTTTTAGGAAATGTTATCAACCCTACTCCCATAATTCTTGAAAGTAGTAATTCCTCGCATAGTTCAAACCTTCACTCAGTATACACCTCCACTCTCCCATGAAGAACACCAACGAACTCCGCTACCCCACGAAAAGTTTATCCACATACTATGGCTACTACAACCAATGCACCCACTAAGTTCGACTTACCCGCGAACTCTAGTGAAAAATAAGTCTTATATTGTGACATTATCCTTGTCACTCAAAAATATAGCCCACGCCCATAGGGTAAAAATAATTACCTCCATTCTCCAACTACAACGTCTAATCCTCGGGTTCCGGAGCATCTTCTCCCTGCCCGAATGCGCCCATGACTTGCTTTAGTGGCTGTACATCCAGGACCTCGTCCTGTAGTTGACCCCTGCCTCGCTTAAGGCAATATCTCTTCATGTGTCTCGCTTTCTCCACAAACGAAACACCTTCTAATACATTCACCCTGCCACTGGTCCCTTCCATGCCGACCTTGTTGAAATTGCTGGCCATCCTGCCAATAGCCTCCATTTTAAATCATTTGGCATGATTTCCCTACCAGAAATCCTGCCCCTGATCTCCCCCAGTCTGCTGCTGGGATACCCCACTGGTATTGTTCCCGCCTGCCTTATCCGACTGGCTAGTTCCCACTCCCCTCCCGCTTCCTTTCGCGTGGAAGCGATATTCCCGACAGTGCCGGAGTGCTGCATTAACGACTTCAATAGAAGCTACTAATGCGTATTTACCAATTAAATGTTGTCTGATTCTCCAGACGAACCCATCAATAAACCTTTATTTCTCTCTCCTTTCCTCGCTTACCTCATCCGTTACAAAATTTGCCAATGAGTGAATTCTTCCTCGTAATCGACCACTAAACGGTCTCCCCGAGTCACCTCTCTAAAATTTTCTCCTCACTTCGATCTCAATCGCTGGAGGAAAAAATGCGTGCGGTCGAACCACACCCCAAAACCCTACAATAGCTAGTCCCTTTTCTCAACTGTGGTGATCGACTCCCACCACTGTAGCGCTGCTCCCACTAAACTAAAAGTGGCTAGCATTTGCTTCCGCACCTTATCGCAATCTTCCATGCGTAGGTGACGCTGGATATCTCTCTTCCTTGACACGCTAGCACTACATCTAAACCCCCTCGTAACTCTGGTGGGTTCCCACTAAAAATAACCTATCTTTCTTGTTTCCACCCCGATGACCCCGCGTGAGTCTGAACATCCGGCGCCACTAACACTTGTGGCTGATCCCGTGGAAAGTACCCTGCTGTAAGGACACAAATTTCCAATTGAGTCCATATGTAGTTTTGGCTCAATTCCGGATAAAAACATTTATTCATAGGATAGTATTTATTTGTAATATTCTCAAGCCTATGAAGTATGTAATGAAGACGTAGCGGCAAAGAATTAAAAGCTTCATCAAAATGCCGGTTTGCGTGCCTCGTTTCTACGTCATCATCTAAGGTTCCATGCTCCCAAGGTATGAATGTAATTATATTTATATAGGAGCTTGGAACAATATGTATTGGGTGTTAGGTGTAATAAAAAACTGCATTTTATTGTCAGAAAGAATCAATTAGAACTCTAAAATAAGTATATAAAAGTTTCTGGGCCAAAATCGAATTTTACAAACTTTCTGGTCGTTCGTTAGAAATGTCGTTCGAACGAGTTTTTTTCGTTCGAACCATGTTTCGTTCGAACGAGTTTTTCGTTCGAACCAGGTTTCGTTCGAACGAGTTTGCCAACGACCCTAAACTGGCCAGTCGTTCGATATGTCGTTCGAACGAGGTATCTAACGAGATTCTAACGAGCCCAGGCTGGTCGCTCGTTAGAATCCTCGTTCGAATGAGAGTCAAGTTCGTTCGAACGAGACGCCAGGGCGGGAACAGTTTTGAGCATTTTTTTGCAGTTTTCTCCCACTTTCCCCACTTGGTTTTTAACCAACTTTTTCAAGACTTAATATGTGCGGGAATCACATTTTTCCAATCAACTTTTCCATTCCATATCCATCTCTTAGAGAGAGTTTGAGAGCAAATTTATTTAGGGAAAATGTTCATGTTTTGAGTGTTAATTTTTAAAAGAAAAATTCATACACACTCTAGTTTACACCCAATAGTTGTTTATTACAAGTTTCTATATTCATATTCTTTACTTGGAGTTTTGGCACCAGTTTATCTCTACCGAATTCAGGAAGAGACGTTTTGGGTTTGCTTCTACACCCCATCACAAAGAAGACTTTTTGTTGAGATTCTACCCACACGGAGAAAGGCTCCATGCTTGGGTGACGGTGACCATATAAAGTCCCATCGGTGGATTCCGAGACCGCGGTAATATTCCGAGGTTGTCCGCTAGGAAGAGGTTTCTACGAGAAGGAGCGTCGAGGCTTGAGAGGGATCGAGTCAGTCGTTGTAAGTCTATCTGTCTTGTAATTGTAATTCCATATCTAGTGGACTTGTGGCTAGGGCCGTCCGAGGTTGTTTCCCGTCTTGGGTTTTTCCTCGTACATCTCGGCGTAGTGTGACATTGTTTATTTTATCTTGCACAATAATTTAGAATCCATGCTTAGGATAATTTCAAGATAAAATGTGGTTTAATTCTCACACTATATTTAATTTGGGACTAAATTAAATATTGGGTAAATTTGGTTTATTCAAGTCGTTTGCTAAAATTGGTTTCGCCTAACTTTGGATAATTGATAATTATGACTTAGGCAAATTCTAGGACTTGGATTAACTTATTTTAATTTGTTTTGAAGAAATTAAAATTCGGCCTTATTTATGTGTTGAACCATCACTTATATTCGCTTCTGCATCATTCATTGAGTTTTATACAAAAAGGAAATTATTTTTGGTCTTTCAAATTGGTATCAGAGCCAAATACGATAAATTATTTCGTTAAGATCTTTTAATTTTTGGCTAAAATGGATTTTCCCCATTTTCAAAATTTCCTATTTTCGATGGTTCAAACTACGCGTATTGGAAAACGCGAATGAGATCGGCACTAAAATCTATCGACGAGAGAGTTTGGATGTCTGTTGTTACCGGGTACTCCCCACCAACTTACTTAGTTGAAAATGAACGTGTTATCAAACCCGCCGATAGATGGACTGAAAATGAGTTTAAACTTGCTAATTTTAATTCCCGTGGTTTAAATGCCTTGTTTAGCGCTGTCGCACCGGATGAATTCCGATGTATTATGACGTGTGAAACTGCTAAAGAAGCTTGGGATATTTTACAATTAACTCATGAAGGAACTAGTGTCGTTAAAGCTTCAAAACTCCAAAACCTCACCACTCAATTTGAAACTATCAAAATGGATGAATTAGAAACTTTTGATAAATTTTATGCTCGACTTTCTGATATTGTTAATTCATCTTTTAACTTGGGAGAGAAAATACCTGACGACCGTGTTGTAAAGAAAATTTTAAGGTCCCTACCCGATAGATTTATTCCAAAGGTGACCGTTTTAAATTCTTTACCCACTTTAGCCTCTACGAAATTAGAAGAGCTTGTAGGTGATTTACAAACCTATGAACTAGATATGTTTCCCTCTAAAACTGAAAAGAAAATTGAAAAGGGTGTTGCTTTAAAAGCCCGAAAAGAGGTCAAACAAGTAGTAGAGAGCGATAGTGAAAGTGACTCGGAAGATATGGCTTTGTTTGCTCGCAAATTTAGAAAATTTCTTAAATTTAACAAAGATAAATTTAAAAATGATTTTAAGAAATTTGATACTTCTAAACATGATAAAAGCGAGAAGATTTCTAAAGCCGAGAGGATCCCTAAACCTAGTAATGACAATTTAGATAGGAACGAGTCTAACAAGTGTTTTGGTTGTGAAGGTTATGGCCATCGAGCTTATGAGTGCTCCACTAAACTAAGGAAAGAGGGTAAACGACCCACTGCATATAATGCAACCCTTAGTGATAGTGATAAGGAAGAAAAGCCCGATTCCCCCACTAAGAAAAATTTTGTGGCTTTTATGGCTAGTCATGTGAGTGATAATGAGAACTCATCGATTGATGACTCGATAGCACATGCCACTTCCAAGGTCATTGTTCATGATTCCCTTGTTTTTAATGATAGTGAGAGTGGAGAAGAAGAAGAGAGTGAAAATGAAGAAGAGGTTGATGTGAGTGAACTTCAAAATGCTTTTCATGAATTATATAAAGAATCTATTAATTTGAAAAGAACTAATTTGAAGTTAGAAGCTTGTTTAAGAAAGAGTGTCAAGGTCGTTGATGATAGTGCCTTAATAGAAGACCTTAGGACACATGTGAGGACTCTTCAAGAGAAGCTTGATTATGTAGAAGGCGAAAGAGATAGCCTTAGGGGTTTAATGGAATCCTTGAAAAAGGAGCTTCTTGCTTTTGAAGAGCGAAATGTTTTACTAGAATCTAACATTGCTGAATTGGAAAATAAATTAAAAGATTCTAGTATTGTCAAATTTGATTTGGAATGTCGTTTAGAAAAACTAGATAAAATGTTAGGAACGGTCCAAATTAAAAATGACACTTGTGGTTTAGGCTTCAATCCTTGTAATGAATTTACTCATAATGCCCAAACCAATGTTTTAGAAGAATCAACTAGGAATACTTTTAAAGATCACTCCTTAAGTAAATCTTTTCGACATATTCTCACTTGTACACATTGTGGTCGACAAGGTCATCTTAGGAAATTTTGTTTAGATCTTAAACGAATTCCTAGAAAACCCCATAGTAAAGTAACCACGGTAGTTAACGTTCCTACACCCCAAAATAGTCATTCCTCATTAATTTGGGTTAGGAAATCCGACTTGGTTGCCTTACAAAATAGGGTTGTTGATTCTCATTTACTTACACATGCTTCCTCCCTTGCTAAATCTAAAGGATGAATGTGTTAGTGTTTGCATACTTTAGCGTTTGTACTTCATGCTATATTCATATGCTAAATGTATGCTTGTTTAGTCATTTTCTAGTCATAACCTTATTTCATATCACATGCTAGAAATCATGACTTGTTTATCTTTTTGTATTATATTTTGTGTTTGAATTAATTGAAAAATATAAAAAGATTTTTGTTTATCATTTGTGTTTTATGTATTTCATTTAAGCTTAATGAAAAATACAAATGATTTTTGTTTGTCCTTTTGAGTAAATATTTATTTTTGATTAAAAATGTTAAAAACTCAAAAAGATTTTATTTTGTGTGTATTTTTGTTTGACACACTTTATGTGGCATATATTTGTGTTTGAATCCTATCGTTTACGCTCCCATGTGGCTAGAACTATTGGTTTAGATTTTCAATCCTTAAAATGTTCTTTACCATGTTTTATATGGAGTAGTTGGATTTTGTATTGTTTAAATGGATTCTATTTCTATATACCTCTATTCACACATGCACGAGCTCTTTTGAAATCTTAATGTCACATGTTATATTTGAGCTTTTTGAGGTGTTCTCCTATCAATCTAGTCATCTACATATCTATGACCTAGGAGGACTAGTGCATGTCAAAATCCGTTGCATGTGAGATTTGTGTGAAAAATGAAAACATGATAAATCTAAATGTGCACGGGGAAGGGCTCCGAAAGGATGAATTAAATCCTTTGCGACAGTAAGCCACCGTTGATTGGATCTAAAAGAAATACGTGATCCAAAGGCCTAAAAACAGAATATTTGGCATTAAACAGAAAGCAATTGCCAAGGCCTATGTTTGTATGATATATTCATTCAAAAAACAAAAGAATATATATTCTCATTGAGGGAGAATTGGATGGTATATCAACGGTTTGCACAATGTCCGTTTATCCTAGTTGTCTTTAATGTCATGACTCTATTTGGTTTGTAGAATCATCATCATGCTAGGCTTGTATGCATTGTGTATGTTTGTTCATTGAGTTCAATCTATATTGTCACATGAGGCTATATTTCAATGTGATGAAGTTTGCAATCAAATGAGAACTCCGTGAACGTTTAATAAGTGTTTGAGTCTAAATTTAATTGTTGCTAGTACACACCCCTACACTTCCGTTTCCATATGACACATTTTTGCCATTCGAGTGTGCAAACTTATTGTATTTTGTGTCATGTGTGTGTTTATATCTATATATATATATATGCAAGTGCTCTATTGATATATTTTTAGTATCTATATATATGATATTTGTTTGTCTTTGCCTTGTTTTTATTGCCCATATGCTGTCATGTCTTTTCTTTAAGCTTCCACGTGCTGTTTATTAGTTCTTTATCCTTTGCCTATTCCTGAACAAAAAGGGGGAGAATGATGATAGGGGGAAAGATGGGAGAAATGGTATCTAATCCTATTATTATCGTATCTTCGTTTGGGGGAGATTTATCTTAGGGGGAGACGTCTTTCTAAGTAGGTCATGTGTTTGATAAAGGGGAGAATTAATTTAGGGGGAATAATTTAATTAATTGCATTTTATATTTAATATTCCCTATGCATTTGATGAGTTTGCTTAAGTGTGCAGGAATTCTTCTAAAGCAGCATTGTTTAATGGCAAAGCATTTGATCCTTGGGTTGAGTCAAGATTGGGCGGGTTATGTTTTGAGTCTAGTGAGCTTGACGGCCCTTTAGGATTTTTGTTTGGTTTTTGTCCCGGAATAGCCAAAGGGGGAGATTTGTAAGGACACAAATTTCCAATTGAGTCCATATGTAGTTTTGGCTCAATTCCGGACAAAAACATTTATTCATAGGATAGTATTTATTTGTAATATTCTCAAGCCTATGAAGTATGTAATGAAGACGTAGCGGCAAAGAATTAAAAGCTTCATCAAAATGCCGGTTTGCGTGCCTCGTTTCTACGTCATCATCTAAGGTTCCATGCTCCCAAGGTATGAATGTAATTATATTTATATAGGAGCTTGGAACAATATGTATTGGGTGTTAGGTGTAATAAAAAACTGCATTTTATTGTCAGAAAGAATCAATTAGAACTCTAAAATAAGTATATAAAAGTTTCTGGGCCAAAATCGAATTTTACAAACTTTCTGGTCGTTCGTTAGAAATGTCGTTCGAACGAGTTTTTTTCATTCGAACTAGGTTTCGTTCGAACGAGTTTTTCGTTCGAATCAGGTTTCGTTCGAACGAGTTTGCCAACGACCCTAAACTGGCCAGTCATTCGATATGTCGTTCGAACGAGTTTTTCGTTCTAACGAGGTATCTAACGAGATTCTAACAAGCCCAGGCTGGTCGCTCGTTAGAAGCCTCGTTTGAACGAGAGTCAAGTTCGTTCGAACGAGACGCCAGGGCGGGAACAGTTTTGAGCAGTTTTTTGCAGTTTTCTCCCACTTTCCCCACTTGGTTTTTAACCAACTTTTTCAAGACTTAATATGTGAGGGAATCACATTTTTCCAATCAACTTTTCCATTCCATATCCATCTCTTAGAGATAGTTTGAGAGCAAATTTATTTAGGGAAAATGTTCATGTTTTGAGTGTTAATTTTTAAAAGAAAAATTCATACACACTCTAGTTTACACCCAATAATTGTTTATTCCAAGTTTCTATATTCATATTCTTTACTTGGAGTTTTGGCACCGGTTTATCTCTACCGAATTCAAGAAGAGACGTTTCGGGTTTGCTTCTACACCCCATCACAAAGAAGACTTTTTGTTGAGATTCTACCCACACGGAGAAAGGCTCCATGCTTGGGTGACGGTGACCATATAAAGTCCCATCGGTGGATTCCGAGACCGCGGTGGTGTTCCGAGGTTGTCCGCTAGGAAGAGGTTTCTACGAGAAGGAGCGTCGAGGCTTGAGAGGGATCGAGTCAGTCGTTGTAAGTCTATCTGTCTTGTAATTGTAATTCCATATCTAGTGGACTTGTGGCTAGGGCCGTCCGAGGTTGTTTCCCGTCTCGGGTTTTTCCTCGTACATCTCGGCGTAGTGTGACATTGTTTATTTTATCTTGCACAATAATTTAGAATCCATGCTTAGGATAATTTCAAGATAAAATGTGGTTTAATTCTCACACTATATTTAATTTGGGACTAAATTAAATATTGGGTAAATTTGGTTTATTCAAGTCGTTTGCTAAAATTGGTTTCGCCTAACTTTGGATAATTGATAATTATGACTTAGGCAAATTCTAGGACTTGGATTAACTTATTTTAATTTGTTTTGAAGAAATTAAAATTCGGCCTTATTTATGTGTTGCACCATCACTTATATTCGCTTCCGCATCATTCATTGAGTTTTATACAAAAAGGAAATTATTTTTGGTCTTTCACCTGCCGTTGCCACCACCGTCGCTTCAACTACCTGTGCCACTATTTCAGTTACCTGTGCTGCCAAAATCATCTCTGGCCGTTGTTGCGGTAACTCTTGCTCCTGATGAGCCTCCCTAGTCTCATCTCCTCCTGCTGCCCTAACTGCTCCCTCTCCTGAGCTGCATCTGGAATGAGAATCGAATCGTATGAGTTCACTCTCAAATATAAATTTCGCAGAAGAACGTATATGCGCATACGTATGAGAATGCAACAATCCTATGATAGGGCTCTATATTAAAGATTGCTAAGCCGAAACGTGAAAAGACGTACAAATCCTAAGGACACTAGAACCTGATGCTCTGATACCATCTGTGACACCCCGCCTAATAAACTACCGGGTGATCAGTCCTATACCAAATTAAAATAGGAATCCCAGTTGGATCATCCTTAGCATCACTGTCGAAAACTTTTTAAAACTTACTAACCACCTAGTATTCCAAAAGCTGGTGCTAATTTTAACTTTTTGATTAAACAAAACAGTACATGCGGACATGCGGAATTAAATATAAACCATTCACACAACTGAATGAAAATAAACTGGATCATTAATTAAACAATTTGCCGAATAAACCATCGGCCACCAAAGTGAAATAATCCAAAACAAATATCCAACACAGGAATAAAACAAATCTGAAAACTGAACTGAAAGTCTGGACGCCATGCCCTAAATAAAACTGAAGCTGATACAAGACTCCTACTTTAGGAATGAATGAATGATGCATCTAATCCAAACTCCTGCTAGCATCCACATATGCCGCAGCTCCGTATCCCTGGAATAGAATATCAATCCTGGCGTCCCTGTGGCTGGACACCTAAAAGGTTTTGAAAATAGTTTTATAGCAAGGGTTAGAACCCAAAATATTTTGAAAATATTTAGCAAGTGAATTAACTGCAGTAATTTAAAATGCATGAATGCGCTTCATATTTAAGTAAGTGTCGCACTCCCTTGTGGACATTCTCACCCCTCCACTATTGTGCACACCTACCGGTTACCTTAACCCCCACCTTGTTGTACTACCCGTCCAACTAGTCTTGGTATAACCTTCCCTTGCCATACTACTCTAAGCCGAGTATAATGATTCTTGAATTATAAGTTATCTCACAATTAACTTAATTAATTCTTCTTAAATAATAGCATATAACCGTGTCACAAGTTATGTAAGGTAAATACATCACACACTGTATTATTACCCGTATATAATATTTACTACCATTATATACGTACCTTTACCACAACATCCACACATATAACATACGTATATCCATCCCTTCGAGTATACCCTTGCCGGATGATTCCCTCTAAAATGCTATCTCACTAGCTGTGCTCACAAAACCTAGTTCCCCAAGTTGGAATCGCTCACTAACTTGGCCCAAAATATAAACGTAGTGGAGGCAGTCATATTCCTTGCCTGAAAGTGAGATAAATCCCTCATCCATATATACCGGACGCTATGACCTGGGGATATACTCGCCTTACTCCTAAAGCTAGGGGATTCACCCACATCGCGCAACCTCTCTTGATAGCATTAGAGTATATAAATTGAATAAATATCTAGTCACTGATATTTAATATCACACACAATATATACACGTATATATATACTATCACTACACCCTATATATATAATATAAACTCCAGCTTTACCGTGTACTCAAATTCCTGTACACTGCCTGTAATTTCCTGAGTCTGTGGCCCGACTCAACACAATTAATTTTCTCACTTAATAATTTATCATCTTCCCGAGTCTATGGTCCGACTCTAATATAATTAATTCATGCCTTAATTAATATAATACTTTCCCCGAGTCTATGGTCTGACTCTAATTAAATTAATTAACACACCCATTAATTTAATATCTCCCCGAGTCTATCGTCCGACTCTAATTAAATTAATTAACACACTTATTAATTTAATACCCCCGAGTCTATCGTCCTACTCTAATTAAATTAATTAACACACCCATTAATTTAATACCTCCCCGAGTCTATCATCCGACTCTAATTAAATTAATTACACACTTATTAATTTAATACCTCCCCGAGTCTACAATCCGACTCTAATTAAATTAATTAAAACACTTATTAAGTTAATACCTTCCCGAGTCTATCATCCGATTCTAATTAAATTAATTAACACACCTATTACTTTAATAAGTACTCGAGTCTACACTCCGACTCTAATTAAATTAATTATTACACCCATTAATTTAATACCTACCCGAGTCTACAATCCGACTTTTATTTAATTAATTTACACATTAATTAATCAACACAAATCTGAGTTTATGGTCTGACTCTAATATAATTAATTTACACATTAATTACTCAACACAAATTCGAGTCTGTGGTCCGACTCTAATATAATTAATTTACACATTAATTAATTCATACCAAACTGAGTGTGCGATCCGACTCCCAATTAATTAATTTACACATTAATTAATTTATACCAAATTCCGGGTCTACAACCCGACCCTAAACGAATTAATTACAACATTAATTAGTTTAATACTTTTCCGTGTCTACCCTCCGACTCTACCTTCATTAATTATCACATCCATTAATTTAATAACTTGGTGTCACCCAACCATTACCCCTGGACTCACTTACTTGGCCCGTAACTTAATATTTCTCGAGTCTATGTTCCAACTCCAAATTAATTACTCTCTCTCAATAATTTAATACTTTGATGTCACTTAACCAACATACCCGGACTCGCTCACTTGGTCCATTTTACATCTCATAATTTCATTCCCACATATTCGCCCGCAATGTGTCGAACATTTATCACCATCAAATTTCCCAATTATATTTACCTATAATTATCAACATACCCGGACTCGCCCACTTGGTCCAGAATTACATTAAATATGTTTCACCCAAAATTTTCACTTTAAGTCTCAACTCTTAACTTAGATTGCACATTCCTAATAGATATCTTTTGAGTCCCTAGATATTAATTTCTCTATAATTTTTCACCAATTAAAATTATACCCAAAGTTCCAAAAATAAAACAAGGGTATTCAGCAAGCCGACTTGGCAAAAGTTTCCCATCGTCGATCGATCGATCATCCCTGGGTAGTTCTTCTTCCCCATTGAATTCCACCATTGACGAAATCCAAGGTTTGTAAACCTTAATTTAAACCTCTAATCACATCACCCCACCACATCAACGTGGTTAATTCACTCCTTACGCATCATAGGCCCTTAAGATGATAAATTTCTCCACTTATCTCATAATTTTCGAAATGGGGTTTCTCCATTAAAATTCAATTAACTGTTCTACAAACCAAATTTCAAATCCAAATACCACCAGTTTATATTCCGGATTCTCATTTAAAACAGATATCCATACTCAGAGATAGACAACACAACAATTTTTACTTTGAATCTCATTCAATAGTTTCATGAACAAAAACCCCATTTTTGTACCCATTTATCCCCAAAACGAATTTTGGTTTACACATCACTATGATATGAATTGATTATCATCAATTTAGAAATCAAAACAGTTAACCACTTGCCTGGAATTGTTCGTAGTGTCTGATTCCGTCGGTGTAGAGATTGGTTGACGAAGAACACCCCAAATTAATCCCTTAATTTGGCTCCAAAAGACTCCCAATTGCTCTTGATTTGATTTCCCCCAATTTCCCTCTCAAGCCCTAGGCTTAAAGTTGTGTTGACTGCCGTTACCTAATCTTTCAATTAGGTTAAAAGCATTAAATCCCGTTTTTGGCCACGTGGGTCTAATTAAAAAGGCCCAACTCACCCCGTGTGGGCCCGGCTATGCCCAAAAATACCCCGAGACCCAATTACTAGCCCCGGGTAGTCTTTTCTGACTATCTCGACCCATCCGGATGCAATCGCGCACTCCGAATTGCCATCCGAAATACTTTTTGACATTTCCAAATTTCGACTTCAAAATACAACACACATTAATTCGGAAAAATTAAACTTTACCGTTGTCAATTATAAATAATTCGGATTACTCAAATAAATTCTCCAACTCATGAATTTAAGTTTCTCGAATTTAATTATTTTTATAACTCCCAAAAATAATTAAATATTAAATACTCAAAATTACGGGGTGTTACATGTAACACCAGTATCTATGAATTCTCCACCTTTATCACTACGAATTCTATTTACTTGAGTGTCTTTCTCATTTTCAATCCGAAGTAAGATCTTCAAAAAGGTTTGGAAAGTGTCAGACTTTTGTTTTAAGAAAGCTACCTAAGTAAATCTGGTGTAGTCATCAACCATAACAAGAATGTAAGTGTGTCCACAGAGACTAACAGTTCGAGAAGGACCCATTAGGTCCATATGGATGAGCTCCAAGGGTTTATAGGTAAGGATATATCTATCTTTCTTATAAAGGGCCTTAACAAATTTTCCTTCCTGACATGATCCACAGACAATATTAAAAATAGGTTTGATCTTATAAATACCTCTAACTATCTCTTGTGAAGACAATCTACTAAGATTTTCATAATTTATGTGACCCATTCGATTATGCCATATCTCATTGTCATCCATTCTGGCAATGTTACAGACCTCAGTACTGTTCTGGACAGTATAACAATTGTCAGGAGTCCTGAGTCCTATAGTTATGCACTCACCTTTTTCATTTAAAAATTTACAATTATTCTTTGAAAAGGTGATAGAATGATTTGAGTCACAAAATTGCGAGATACTATGTAAATTAGCCTTAAGACCTTTTACTAGAAGAACATTTTTAAGTAAAGGTAATCCTTCTTCTTAGAGTGTTCCTTTACCAATGATTTGAGATGATACACCATCACCAATCATAAATTTTCCTCCAGCAAAGCTGGTTTTGGTTAAAAGTTTGGTATCATCCCCAGTCATGTGCTTTGAACATCCAGAGTATAAATACCAACCAGAGGGAGTGTGTTAAGCTTTTAAAGAAGTAATCACAACATTACACTTCATCTGGGGTAATAGCTCATCTTTTCTAACCCCCAAAAAAACTTGTTTTTATTTTGCACTTATTTGCTCTCATTTGATAAAATTTGTGAGCATTAGATTTCCGTTGAAAAATATTTTGCGCATGAGGTTGAATTTTATGAGCAACATGAGCATTTGTTTTGGAAAGTGTCTAGGAATCCTTCTTGGAAATGATCTTTTAGGTTTGGTCTTTCTCTTTCTATAGTTAGAGTTTTTGTCTGGTTGTCTAGGGAGAACATATTTGTTACAACTTCTCCAAGAATAGTTAAAGTTTTGGTACACAGAAGTATTATAAACAGGGTTGACTAAACTTCTAGAGTAGCAACCTTCAAAGGAATGACCATATAAGTCACAGTAATAGCAATATAAATTTCTCAAGGATGGTATCTCCTTAAGAAAGTCTCTAAACATAGGCTTCATGGTATTTTTGGGTTGAACCTTATTCCTAGGGAGAACAGTTTGAAAGGTAGAATCACTCTTCCTAATCGGAGGGTAGACATATTTAGCCTTAGGTGGACTTTCACACTTAGAGAAACTTGATTCCCCAATATCAAACTTTGATTGTTTTTCATCAAACTCATTTTTCAGGGAATGAAAATCTGGACAAGTTTCTATAGGTCTTTTGCCTCCCGACAAAAACTTGATTGGTTCAAAGTTTTTAGTTTATGTCTTCAAATTTGGGCAAAACCCTATTCCAGTTCGATCATCAGAATTGGTTTTTGAATCAGCAACAAAACCATCAAAACAGTTTGAATTATTTTCAAATTTTGCAATTTTTTTGAAAATCGTTGCTATCTTCTCTTTGGATTGTTCCAATTCTAATAGTGTCCCTCTATATTTTTTCTACAGAGTTTCATTTTCTTGAATCAAATTCTTCAATTTTTGATGAAAATTTTTTGACTTCATTTTCATGAGTTAGACATTGGGTAGTATACTCTTCAGCATTAAGTTTAACCATCAGACTTAAGTCTTTTAGTTTCTTAGTGAGATCTTTCACTATTTTTTCTAGTCTAGTGCTTTTCTTGAGAGTTTTCGCATAAAGTGTGTGAATGTCAGGGAGGTCTTCAGTGTCCGAATCACTAAGTGTGGTGTGTGAAGTGACCCCTAAGGATTCAATTCTTGAACTCATGCACCCATTGACATCGTTATTATCACTTTCCCTTTGACTCACACACTCCGTGGTAGAACTAGCAATATTTTCAGAAATGAAAGCATCAAAACAAGTAGCAGCATGATTCATAACAACAGAAGTAGAGTTACTAACATCATTCTCATACACAGGCACATGCATATCATCATTATTGATTATGTTGGCAAAAAAAGACTTGCAAGGATAAAAAACATCAGATGATTCTGGTTCCTCATTTTCAGAATCACTTGAATCATCCCATGTTTTGTAAATATTGGCCCTAGTATGTTTATTGGTAGTGTTCAGTTTCACTCTACAGTCTTGTGCTATGTGTCCTAGTTTTTCACATCTAAAACATTCAATGTTCTTGAAGTCTTTGTTGGGTCTCATGTCCTTGTGATATTTGTCTTGACCTTTCACATGAGGTTTGTAATTAGACTGAGTTGGATAATTTAGCTTGCCTTGTCTGTTTGTCCATTTATTTCTAAATTTGACAATTTTCTTAAGCTGTTTTGACATTAAGGCAATTTGATTATCCAAACTATCTATATGACATTCCTCATCAGAGTCACCAGTGGGAATAGTAAACCCAGGTTTCATCAGCTTTGAGGAAAAACTTAAGTTGGAACTAGTCTGTTTCCTATGGAAATGGGTCATTTGTTTCTTAAATTTTAATTCCATTTCCACAGTTCTTAGTTTACTACTGAGTATTTCAGTAGTGAGATTTTGATCACACATTTCCTCAATCACATATCTTTTGTTATCAAATTTCTCTGGTAGTGATCTTAGAATTTTAGATACAATTTCATATCTGTCATATGTTCACAATGTCAGTCAATTTCATGTAAAAGTCATCAAAGGATTCAGAATAAGACATAATTAGAGAGTTATATTGCTGGACAAGCATTTGAGTTTAGTAGCCTTAACTCCAGTGTCACCTTCATGTGCAGTGATCAATGTATCCCAAGCGTCCTTAGAAGTGGCACAATATGAGATCCTTTTGAACTCATGTTCATTTATGGACATAAAGATGACATTCTTGCCTTTGTTATTGTTTCAAGAGGTTTGCTTCTCTTCTTGAGTGAATTCACTTAATGCTTTCTTAATCCTATCATTACTTCCTTAAGTGGACGGTTTAGTAGGATAAGTGTATCCATTTTCAACAATATCCCAGACATCATCTCCTAAGGTTCCTTGTATGAAAGTATCCATTCCTACCTTCGAATAAGCAAAGTTGTTTCAATCAAAGAGAGGGGGTCTGTTCAAGTTGCCAAATCTTTCATTTTTCTTGTCCATAGTTTTGATTTCAAGAAAATAATTTCAGAAACACAAGATCTTTTAAAAAGATTTCCAAAGCTCTGATATCAATTGAAAAACTGTTACTAAAGCCGTTTAATACAAGATTAAACTATTTAAGTAACTCCGAACTATTTTTTGAGGAAACTCTTTTCATTAAATCGAATCAGTTTATCACACGAGATCAGTTCAAAATTTGTTAACAAGTTTTGAAAAATAAAACTGAAAAGATTAAATCAGCACACCAGCAAGAATGATATGAGGAGATGTAGAACGATTAATGATAAGAGATTTTTAATGTGATAAAAGCTCACCCAACTGAGGAAACATCCATGACTCCCTCTACGGAGTAAAAGAAAAAAAAATTCACTAAAACAAAATATATCAGTTACAAACTATATAACACACATGCACACAAATCAGTCCTATAAAAGTTTAGGAATGTACCCACTGGTTTCCTTCTAACTTCTCTGCAGTTCTGATTGCTGATGTGGTTCTCCAAGTTTGCTAACTTCCACTTTGTTCCAGTCTTTACGTCAACTCTTGTTTCAAGATCTTATTACCAACACTTTCAGTGTTGTAGTGTGTAAGTGTTTGTGATGGTGCTCTAACACATGCATGCACACACACACGCTTATTTATACAAACAGTCCTAGCAAATTACAAATCAGATCTATATGCTGTGATTTTCAATTTCTCTCTTCTTAGGAAACTAAAACCTTATTTGACCTTTAAAATGATCTCGGAATCCACGACTATCTTGCTCGAAAGACGTTTCAAGATCTTAATCAATTTCAAGGTTTTGAAACTATTTTTGAAATTGAAAACCGCCAAGTGTGATTCCAACTAGATCAAAGGTCTTGTTTCAAAAGAACTAGAAACAGAAAATGATTTTGTTGATTTTGAAGATGAAAATATTTATAGAAAATAATCAACAAACGATTTCTCAAGACGAGAAACTAAGAATGCAGATCTAAGTGTAATATAATATAAAATGACTAGATCTATAATTTCTATGAAACAAAAATATAGATCTAAACTAATGTTTAAGTTGGACACAAGATCTTAAAATGAGGAGGTTAAACCACGAAACAACTTTCAAACCAACACTGAAAAACTCTCAAACACTTAGGGATGGTGTTTGGTGTAAACTGGTTTTTGGAAAAAGGGTTAGGGGTTGAAAAGGTGTTTGAACGAATTAGGGTTTCTATTCTCTCTCTGGTTTCTCTCTCTTCTGTCTCCTCTCTCTCTTCTCTCTTCTCACTCGAATTAAACGAAGTGGCAAAAGTCTCTCAAAGCCTGAGGGTTAGCCTCCTTTTATAGTGGGCTGAGAAGGATCAAGAAGGCTGAGATGAATCTAAAGGCTAAGATTTAGTCTTGGCCTTTTGACTTTCATCCAACGGTTTAAGAGAAGCGGTGAGTTAAACTCTTTCCTATAGGATAAGAGAGGTTCACAGGGATTGGGTTTGGACGCATACAGGACGTTGATAACATCAATCCAAGGGCTGAGATTGATCAAAGATTTTGTGCCTTTGAAGAAACAAAAAATGAACCGATATCAGTTGACAGGTGTAAGGCTAGGATTGACTCCCACGTGCGTGTCTCAAACTAATTACACAAACAACCTCAATTCTCAAGCACTTTCGGTTTCTACCCAAGTGAAATTTATAGGAATAAAACCAACAATCAGAATTTACAGAATCACCCCAAAACCTTTTAATTCCAATTTTATTTATGAAAAAATTAACTTTTTAAAAATCATTAAAAATTCCCAAAAATTATTAAAAATAGTTTTAAGGGAAATTAACACACTCGACACACACATAATCAATTTATACAATGTATGACCCATGTATGTAGTCCTAATGTGTGTGAGTGTTTATGAATATACCTCTGATCAATCAAACAAGAGGAATGAATTGTATGGTAGTGTCTGAGGCTCTTTGGTATCTAGGGGAGGGACTCAATTTTATCACTATTTCCATACTAGATGAGCAGTTATACAATGTAGAATCAAGTGAGTCAAGAGTATAAGGTACTTCAATCTCCCCCTTTGGAAATATGAGACAAAATCTCCTTTGAGTCATCTTGGACTCGTAGGGTTATAAGGAAATAAGGAAAAAACCTATTCCTATACAAAAATTCTATCTACCCATTTCCTAGAAAAGAAAATTACATGACTCAACTGTTTACAAATCAATACCCTATTACATATGTTGATAATAACTGTACAGAATCGTGTAAATAATCACTAAGATCAAGTTTTTAGAATATGTACAGAAAAAAATGAACTCATAAGACTCAAATTTCTCCCCCATTTTGTCTCAAATGGACAAAGGGTTTATTCAGCACAAACCATACCTACCGATTTACGCAAAGAAATAAATATATTGTAATCCAAAGGTTTGGTAAACATATCTGCGAGTTGAAAATCAGGAGGAAGATAATTGATTTCTAATTCCTTAGTCTCAACTAATTCGCGTATAAAGTGATGTCAAATTTTAATGTGTTTTGTTCGTGAGTGTTGAACAGGATTTTTAAAGATATTGATCGCGCTTTGATTATCACAATAGAGATGTAGTTGTTACTCTTTAATACCCTAATGACTTATCATTTGCTTAAGCCAAAGTAATTGAGCACAACAACTTCCAGCGGCTTTGTATTCAGATTCAGCTGTTGATAAAGAAGTGCAGTTTTGTTTCTTACTACTCCAACCTAGAAAATTATTACCAATATAGTAACATGCTCCTGATGTGCTCTTACTATCATCAGTACATCCTGCCCAATCGGCATCAGTGTATCCTATTATAGTGCTAGGAGTATCATTGGTGTACCAAAGTCCTAAATTTAGAGTGCCTTTTATGTATTTTATGATTCTTTTAACACAAACTAAATGGCTCTCTTTATGATTGTTTTGATAACGGGCACACACGCAAACAGCGTACATAATATCAGGACGCGAGGCGGTAAGGTATAGCAAGGTTCCTATCATACTACGATATAATGTTGGATCTATGGATTTACCAGTTTCATCCTTAGACAGCTTGGCCGTAGTACTCATGGGAGTTTTAGCATCTTTTGCACTCTTAAGGCCGAATTTTTTAACAATCTCTAAAGAATATTTTGATTGTGAAACAAATAATCCTTGTGAATTTTGTTTGACTTGAAGACCCAAGAAAAATTTAAACTCCCCCATAAGAGACATCTGAAATTCTTTATGCATAATTTCAGAAAAGAATTTAACTTCTGAGGGGGAAGTTGATCCAAAAATGATATCGTCAACATAAACTTGAGCTATAATGATATGTTTGTCAAAATGTTTGACAAAAAGGGTTTGATCATTTCCACCTCTCTTAAAACCTTTATCTAAGAGAAAATTAGAAAGGCGCTCATACCAAGCTCTTGGCAGTTATTTTAGTCCATACAAAGCCTTTTTAATACGAAAGACGTGATTTGGATATTTAGGGACAATGAACCCTTTTGGTTGTTCTACATAGGTCTCCTCAGTCAATATTCCATTAAGGAAGGAAGATTTGGCATCCATATGGTAAAGCGTAAAATGTAAGTAGCAAGCTATGGCAAAGAGAAGACGAACAGATTCTAAGTGAGTAACAGAAACAAAAGTCTCGTTAAAATCTATTCATTAAATTTGAGAGTATCCTCGAGCAACTAATCTGGCTTTGTTTCTAATGATTATCCCACTTTCATCAGATTTATTTTTAAATATCCAACATGCGTCAATGACCTTTTTGTGACCAGGCCTAGGTACAAGATACCAAACATCATAAATGAAAAATTGAAGAAGTTCTTCCTGTATTGCAGAAATCCAATGAGGATCATTCAATGCATCATTTACATTCTTTGTCTCCACAAGGGAAACAAAACATGCATAATGAGCATAGTTTCTTAATTGAGATCTTGTACGTACAAGTTCACTAGGGTTACCAACAACATTATCTATGGGATCGTCTTTAGAAACCCAGTTGGGTACTTCAGGTGACTTAATTGGTAAAGAATCATCTATTTCTGGAGAGTCATTTTCTAAAACATTTTCAAACTATTCCACAATAGTTGGTTCTCCAGTCTTACTCTCTACAGTAGTGTCACTTACAATAACATTTATGGATTCCATCAAGGTCTTAGTGCGAAGGTTATAGACATGATATGCTCTACTGTTAGGATAATATCCTAGAAAGATGGCTTTATCTCCATGAGTCTCAAATTTGGATATGTGTTCTCTGTCTTTGCAGACATAACACGTACTACCATAGGTTCTATGGTACTTAAGATTGGGCTTCTTCCCATACCATAGTTCGTAAGGAGTTTGTTTCGAATTCTTTCTAAGATAGACCTTATTGATAATATGGCACATAGTACAAATAGATTCTACCCAAAAATACTTCGGTAAAGTTTTGGCATAAATCATAACACGTGCCATCTCTTGAAGGGTACGATTCTTTCTCTCAGCAATACCATTTTGTTGAGGAGTCTTAGGAGCACTAAATTCATGTTTGTAACCATTATAGTCACAATACCCTATAACACCAGTATCTACGAATTCTCCACCTCTATCACTATAAATTCTATTTACTTGAGTGTCTTTCTCATTTTCAATCCGAAGTAAGATCTTCAAAAAGGTTTGGAAAGTGTCAGACTTTTGTTTTAATAAATCTATCCAAGTAAATCTGGTGTAGTCATCAACCATAATAAGAATGTAACTGTGTCCACGGAGACTAACAGTTCGAGAAGGACCCATTAGGTCCATATGTATGAGCTCCAAGGGTTTAGAGATAAGGATATCTCTCACTTTCTTATAAAGGGCCTTAATAATTTTTCCTTCCTGACATGATCCACAGACAATATTAGAAATAGGTTTGATCTTGGGAATACCTCTAACTATTTCTTGTGAAGATAATCTACTAAGATTTTCGTAATTTATGTGACCCATTCGGTTATGCCATATCTCATTGTTATCCATTCTGAAAATGTTACAGACCTCAGTACATTTCTGGACAGTATAACAATTTTCAGGAGTCCTGAGTCCTGTAATTATGCACTCACCTTTTTCATTCAATTTTTTTTTTATTCTTTGAAAAGGTGACAGTATGATTTGAGTCACAAAATTGCGAGATACTATGTAAATTAGCCTTAAGGCCTTTTACTAGAAGAACATTTTCAAGTAAAGGTAATCCTTCTTCTTGGAGTGTTCCTTTACCAATGATTTGAGATGATACACCATCACCAAACATAATTTTTCCTCCCGCAAAGCTGGTTTTGTTTAAAAGTTTGGTATCATCCCCAGTCTGTGCTTTGAACATCCAGAGTCTAAATACCAAACAGAGGAAGTGTGTTCATCTTGTAAAGCAGTAATCACTACATTACACTTCATCTGCTCCACTGCTCCATTTCTTTTCCCACCTGTTTTATAGAGTACGTGAATGAACTATTTTGAATGACTTTTTTAAGAACTTTGAGAGCATAAAATTTCATCCAATAAGTCCTTTTGTTTTTGTGAATCATAAATGATTTAGTTTCCAAACAAAAACATGTTTACACCCATATAATTTACATGATCCAAGTTTCAACATAATATATGCTATGAGATCGTTAGTTTGGCACCGACATTCATTCTCTACACAAAAGAAATTGTTTCTTACGGAGGATTCCGTGTTTATGGTGATTTTATATGCAGTAGATTTCATGTGGTTGACGGTTGCTTTAACCCATCAGTGTATTCTGAGACATAGGTGGATTATTAAGTTGTTGACTAGGTGGAGGTGGAGGAATGAAGTGCGTCAAGGCTTGCAAGGGCGTCGAGTCTTGTGTAAGTATTCTGTCGTGTCCTTTGTAATACTTAGTGGACTTGTGGCTGGACTGCCCGAGGTTTTATTCATTATGAGTTTTCTTCGTACATCGCGGCGTTGTGCATGTGTTTTTTTATCTTGTAAATTACCACGTAGATGCATGATTAGGGTTAACAAGATGAACATCGGTTGAATCAAAACAATTGTATAATTTGGTGCTAATTTATTTTGGGTAATTTTTAGTGTAATTTAATTCAAGTCAGTTAATATTTTAGCAAAATTCATGTTTGGATTATTTGTCCTAATTTAGAACTTCGATTAATTTTGTTTAAGAGAAAATTTAAATATTTGTGTTTGCATTTTTTAAAAGAGAAAATTTAATTATTTTAAAATTTTGAAATTAAGAAAATTTTGTGATCAATCGCATGTGATTTTAAAAGTTTGAATTTTTCGGGAACCTAAGTTTTAACTATTTGGCATACATTACAGTGCATGGGTAAAAATAAGAGCCCGTGGCCAGTTGCTCTAAAAGCTAAATTTTACCAAATTCAATGGTACGAGGTTGGACCAGTGGTATGCAGTCTTATTTATGACTTTTTTCGTTCGAGTAATTTTCCTTCTAATTTGAATCACACTTTCCTTTTTTCATACCAAAAATAAAATATTCTACAAAAATTGCCCATTTTCGACCTATTAGTCTGTGTAATATTATATACATGTTAATTTTATCCCTTTTGGTTACGCGAATGTGTAAGGGCAAATTTTCAATCGAGTCATTTTTAGAGTTGATTTAATTCTGAACAAAACTAATTGAGTCATAGGATAGTTGTGTGTTGTATCCTTTCAAGCCAATGACAAGTTAGTTGAAGACGCAGTGGCCATCATAGTGAAGATTTCATCCGTGCATGTTTATGTGCCAAGCATCTTTGTCATCAACATTTGAATTCCAAGGTCTCTAAAGGTATGAATGCATTTAATATATATAGTGACTTGGATAATTTGTTTTGTGGGTGTTAATTTAAATTCTTGTTATATCGTTTTTGTAATTTTCTCAAAAAAATCATTTTTGAACTTTTCATAAAAGTTTTTAGGATTAAACAACAATTATAGATTTTCTGTTTTGTCGTTTGAACGAAATTGGGATGTCATTGGAACGACATGCCCAGATCGTTCGAACGAGTTTTCAAATGAGTCTCTAACGACAATGTGCCATTATTTCCTGTTTTCTCGTCAGAAATTCGTTCGAACAGTGCCGTGCGAACAACATCAAAATGTCGTTCAAACGACTTGAGCGGGAGTAGTTTTTGCCAGTTTTTATTTTTTAACCGTCCACTTTCCCTCCAACTTCTACTTGCTTTATTATGTACGAAAAAGGATTTTTTAGAATACTTTTCGGCCTACATCTTAGTACTTTTAGAGAGAAAATGTATACACCAAAAAGTTCCTTTAGTTTTTGTGATTTAAAATGATTCGATCTTCAAACAAAAATTAGTATACACCCATAGTTTGTTTTTATCCAAGTTCAGATATATATTATATGTTGTGAGATCATAATGTTAGCACCGGGTTCATTCTCATCCCCAAAGGAGAAAAGTTTCCTTAGGGAGGTTTCCGTTCTTGGTTCGTTGTGTGCATATGGAGGAAAGGCCTCCGTGTGTTTTGATGGTAGTTGACCCCATCAGTGGATTTCAAGACTTTGGTGGACTTTGGAGTTATCTACTAGGCGGAGGTGGAAGAGCGAAGGAGCGCCAAGTCTTGGAGGGAGTCGAGTCTGTGTTGTAAGTCTTACTATCGTAGTCTTTATAAAATTCCATACTTAATGGATTTGTAGGCTAGGGCCGTCCGAGGATTTTTTCGTTGTGAGTTTTCCTCGTACATCACACCTTGTGTGTTGTGATTGTTTATTTTATCATGCAAAACACCTAGATGAATGCTTAGGACTAAACAGATAAAATTTGGTTAAATCATAACTTTCGTGTAATTTTGGTGCTAATTTTAGTTTAATTTAATTCAAGTTGGGGTAATTAATTTGGCTAAATACATGCTTTTGTCTGATTGGAATAATTTTAACTTGAATTGAATTAATTTTGTTTAAAAGGAAATTAAAATTTGGATATTTGTGTAAGAGTTTGGAATTTTGGAATATTGTGTGAACCATCACACATTTATAATTTTTAAAAATTGGGGTATTAAAAGCTGAAAAATGTGATAGTACCCCCACTTTTAAAATCGTTCCCTTTAATTTCCTATATGTGCGGAATAAAGATGGTTCCTAATAACAATTTAATTTTCCCAAATTTATATGATTTTCTTTTCTTTAAAAAGATGAAAAATTAAATCAAACACAAAGTGAAATTAAATATTAAACAACAAATGGATTTTTCACTTAAACCAAATTAATTCAACCCAAGTCCAAGAAAATTTGCCTAACAATAATTAATTCAATTTTGCAAATTAGGCCAAACCAAATTATCAAATTAAATATATGACTCGATTAAATTAAGTTAAATTTCACCCAAATTATTTTAGCACCAAATTAAACGAGTAGTGATATAAACCAAATTTTATCTTTTTTACCTAAGCATGCATCTAAGGTGAATTTTGCAAAAGATAAAATAAACAAACCACTACATGGAGATGTACGAGGAAATCCCACAACGGGAAAAATCTCGGATGGCCATGGCCTAACAAATTCACTAAGTATGGGATTACAAATTACAAGACAGGTAGACTTACACCACAAACTTGAGTCCGTCCAGGCCTTGATGCTCCTTCTTGTAAACACCTCCGCATAGCGAATAATTTCGGAGTCCATCGGAACCTTGGAGTCCACCAATTGAGACCAAGCAACCATCAACCAAATAAATCTTTAAACGATAGAGTAGAATCCGGTGCGAAACAAACTCCAAGCAAGATATATATATATATATATATATATATAAGAACTTGGAATAAACATAAACTGATGGGTGTATGTGTTTTGGTAGAATTAATTCATGAAGGCTTAAAAACACAAAAACATGAACTTTTGATTTTGAAAATTCTATCTCAATGTTTTTTTTATCAAAGTGTGTCAAAAGTTGTCTAAAAAAGGTTGGTTCCCGCACATATAAATTTGGGAAAAAGTTAGTGGGAACAAAAGAGTGGAATCATGGAGAAAACTGCCAAAAACTGCTAAAAAAGTTTCCCGCCAGAAATTTCGTTCGAACGAGATTTCGTTCAAACGAAGTCTCATTCGAACGACCATCTAACGATGTTCCAGTGGCCAAAATGGGAAAACTAGTTGGAAAACTCGTTCGAACGAAATTCTCATTCGAATGACAAACTCGTTTGAACGACAATTTCGAACGAAATGCTAGAAAGTTTAAATTTCATTTTAAGCCTAAAAACTTTTTATTGAAAGTTCTAAAGTAACCTTTTGAAAATAAAATTCATTTTAAAACAAAATTACACCCATTATAAAATTATTACAAGTCTCCCTATATATATATATATATATATATATATATATATATATATATATATATATATATATATATATATATATATATATATATATATATATATATATAAATACATTCATACCTTTTGGAGACTATGAAATCAATTGTCGTTGACGTAAAAACTTGGCACTTGAAACTCGACAATGACGAAGCTTTACAAATCTAGCCGCTACGTCTTGAACAAACACATCATAGGCTTGGTGTATGGTCAAGAACTCTATCCTACGGCTCAAGTGTTTTTGTTCGGAATTGAGCCAACACTACATAAAGGCTCAATTGGAGACTTGTGTCCTTACAAATCTTCCCCTTTGGCTATTTCGGGACAAAAACCAAAACAAAATCCTAAAGGGACGTTAAGCTCTACTAGAATAAAAAACATCCCACCCAAAATAAAAAACTATAAGATTGACTCAAAAATCCAAGGATCACTATCTTTGCTGATGAAATTTTCGGATATCATAATTCCTGCACACTTAAGCAAAATATTAAACGCATAGGGAATATCAAAGTATTAAATGCAAGTAAATTACATACTTCCCCTAATTTAATTATCCCCCCTTTTTTAATAGGATCTACCTAAGAAGGTCGCGACTCCCCCTAAGTTAAATCTCCTAACCTAAAGGTTTAGAAACCACTTCTCCCCCTTTTTGTTCAGGAATAGACAAAGGTGATAGAATAAATTAAACCAATTCTCCCCCAAAATAACTAAGACCAATTTCTCCCTAAAAAATACATAAGGGATATAAATACGGGAAAATAAGTAAAACAAAATGATTTTTAAGAGATAGTATCATTAAGAGCGATGGGCAATAAAAGACAATAACTAATCCAAGCAAGTAATAATGGATACTTACTACAGTGCGAATAAAATGATATCAATATGAAACACATGAGAATAGGCATGAGATATCAAATAAAATTTTGCAAAAATTTAGGTACCAATTATGAATTAAAGTATATGCGGACTAGTTAAAATGGCAAAGACACAAAACAAAATAAAATATTATATATATGTATGCACGCTCGATAAAAAATATATGCTAGTACACATATATAGATATAAACAGACAAATGACACAAAATATTATAATATGAGTTTTCCACACTCTTATGGCATAAATGTGTCATATAAAAACGGAAGTGAAGGGGTGTGAACTAGATGCTAATGAATTTAAAACCCAATCACTTAAACATGTTCACGTAGATCACATTTGATTGTAAAACTTTATCAACCAGACTTTAGCCTTTATGTGACAGGATAAAGTGAACTCATGAACAAACAAACACAATGCATACAAGCCTAGCATGTTGATGATTATACAAACCAATAGAGTCATGTCATTTAAAGTATAATTAGGATAAACGACATTGTGAAAACCGTTGACAATCCATCCAATCTCCCTCACATAATCATATAATTCTTTTCTATTGAATGAATATATACACAAAACAAAATAGGCCTTGGAAAATATTTTTCTTTTAATGCCAGATTCTTTTAGGACTTTGGACCACGTATTTCTTTTAGGTCCATTCCAAACGGTGGCTTACTCATAAAGGATAATATTTCCTTGCGGAGCCCTTCCCTGTGCACAATTGTATATATCATTTTTTTTCTCACACAAATCTCATGTGCAACAGATTTTAACATTCACTAATCCTCCCAGGTCATAGTATGTAGATGACTAGATTGATAGGAGAATACCTCACAAAGCTCAAATATAACATATGAAGTTAAGGTTCAAAAAGCTCGTGCATGTGTGTGTAAAGGAATATAAAAGAGAATCCATTAAGCAAGTCAAAATTAAACTACTCCATGTAAGCATGATAAATAACATTTTAAGGATTAAAATTTTAACCAAAAGTTCTAGCCACATGGAAGCGAAATGAAGGATTCAAACACCAACATATGCCACAAAATGTGTGTAAAACTCAAATACAAAAAAAATAATCTTTTTGAGTTTTTGAAACTTTTTAACCAAACATAAAAAATATTTACTCAAAAAACAAACAAAATCTTTTTGTATTTTTCATTAAGACTAAATAACTCAAGATAAGACACAAAAGATAAACAAAAATCTTTTTGTATTTTTCATTTAAATCAAACTAAAATGAAAGAACTATAATACAAAAGATAAACAAAAATCATCATTCTAGCATGAGATATGTGATAAAGAAATGGCTAGAAAATGATAAACATGCATACAAATAGCAAGGATATATGATATAAATAAAAAAAAGCTAGAGTATGCAAATGACCAACACATTCAACCTTTGAATTTAGCAAGGGAGGTATTATGTGAAAGTAAATGAGAATAAAAAATCCTATCTTGTAAAGATACCAAGTCGGATCTCCTAAACCAAATTAATGATGAATTACTATCTCGGGATATAGGAATCTTGGCTACCTCGGTTGCCTTACGTTGGGATTTTCTAGGACCTCGTTTAAGATCAAAATAAAACTTCCTAAGATGACCTTTTCGACCACAATGAGACCATCTAAAGATTCGGCAAAAAGACTTACCTAAGGAATGATCTATAACATTGTTTCCAGAGGATTCTCCTAAAACATTGGTTTTGGATTTTTGAGTTGACTCGTTATAAGTATCGAAGCCTAAACCACACGTGTCATTTTTAATTTGGACCGTTCCTAATATTTTATCCAATTTATCCAAACGACACTCCAAATAAAATTTGACTTTACTAGAGTCTTTTAATTTACTTTCTAGTTCTAAAATGTGAGACTCTAATAAAACATTGCGCTCTTCAAACACGAGAAGATCCTTTTTCAAGGATTCCATCAATCCCTTAAGGCTATCTCTCTCACCTTCAACGTAAATAAGCTTCTCTCGAAGAGCTCTCTCTCGGGTCCTAAGGTCATCAACTAACGCACTCTCATTGACAACCTTGGCACACGCCTTTAAACTCGTTTCTAACTTCAAATTTTGCCCCCTTGATAATTTTTTAGATTCGGCATATAATTCTTGAAATGAAAATTAAAGTTCACTCACATCAAACTCATTTTCACTTTCATTCTCTCTCTCTTCTCTACTCTTATTTCCATCATCTTTTAGAGCTTCACAAATAAAGGCCTCGGAAGTGTCATGATTTGAGATGTCATCGTCGGACAATTTCTCTCCATCATTAACATGATAAGCCATGAATGAGGTAAAGTTGCGCTCAATGGGGGATTCGGGTCCTGTAATACCCCGTATTTTCATGATTTTTAAATTTGGGGATTTATTAAATTTAATGTGAGTTATTAATTTAATATAAATCCAAAAATTAAATATTTTTAATTACTAACGTGACGAGAGTTAGTAATCATTGGAAACTTGTTGAATATTACTAATGAGTAAAGTAATATAATATCGGTACTATTAAATGCCACGAGTGAATAAAATGACAATTTTGGAAATTTAAGTCGGGACGCGCTCGTGTCGCGTCGGGACTAAATATTGATTAATAAAAGTGAATAAATTATAAGTCACTTGTATGGTCATTTTGAGTGTGCCAAAGTGTCCGGAAGGGTCGAGATAGTCAAAAAAGTGTACCCGAGGGTTTAGTTTGGGTCTCGGGGAGTTTTTAGGCCTATTTAGCACCCTGGGAGGGCATTTTGAACATTTTGCATTTTTGGGTAATTAAATCCACGAAATTTATTAGGTTATATCAGCCATTTGGAATGGTCCCTTAGGGTTAGCAGACTCAAAACCTTAGAACGGCCATTAGAGAGGAAGGTAGAAAGCTTTCCAAGCAATCCAAGGCCAAAAACTCATCCGATTGCACCGCCACCACCACCAACACGTAGATCGCGCGACGGGGAACGCAACCACACCAAATTCGTCCACAAATTAGAACTCTGAAATTCCCAGGAAAGTATTTATCTTGCTTAATTTCGTTAATGCATCACTCATGTTAGTCTAGGATTAATTAGGATGAGTTTCATAGAAGAAAACCCATGTTGGAGATTGGAAAATTGCATGTAGTAATGATTTGAATGAAAATATGGAAATTTCCTTCGTATGTAGAGGTTTAACCACGGATTTATGATGGATTAGGAGTAGAAATTCTGGAAAAAGACTGATTAGAACAAAGTTAAAGAAATTTCTAGGGTTCATGAGATTTTTATAAGTTTTGGCCTATTAATCCATGAATATTGATGAAAATTTGCATGCCTTACGTAAAAGATGTTTAATTTGGGTTCATAATGTTTGTAGTATGAATTTCTTGGAGTTTGGGTGTTAAAAATCTGGATTTGGTTGATGTTGGATGATAGAACCCGTAACTGTTAATCTGCAGAATTCGCCATACCTGTTTGATCGATCGATTGAACCAGGAGTGTCGATCGATCGACGCATCGATCGAGCCCCTGCCATCGATCGATCGACCCCTCCTGGTAGACTCTTATTTTCCTCTCTAAATAGTTAAATTCAATTTAAATGAGAAATAATCTTTGGACATCCTTATTAGAATATTTTGGGAGGTGTAGAAGACCAGTAGGACATAATAAAAATATGAAACCTTTAATGTAGAATGAGATTCACATTTTTTTGGAGATGTTTACGTATAAGGGACGATCGAACTATGTAAAAAAGGGGGGGAGACGCGTAAGGTAGTTACATGAAAAATAAATAAATGAGTACCTACTGAAATTACACTTGGGAGTATAGGAATTCACGAGTGTCACTTGATAAGTTGGGAAAATCCCACAAATTAAAGTAAGGAACGAACCGTTATACGTGATAACTAAATAACGAGAAATAAGGATAAATATCATAATTATGGATTATGAGATGTGCCAAAATTTGATGTGTTAATAGTAGTATATTTATATGTCTGTGTTTATGCATATACTATATACGTGTGAAAACCATGTCCGCGCTACTTGCTATCCCTGAGGTTACCGCGCTGGGACAGTCTTATCTCGATGGGACCTTTATGGGGGATATTGACTCGTACCCTAGAAGATAGAGATCCTTTGGTACAGGCTAATCGGATCGATAGCCAGACGGCCTAAGAGACGTGGGGGCATGTGATGACCTCTTAGAGACCGGGACTCTATGTTTCGTCTCAATATTATTGTGTTTGTGTTAATACAGTTCGAGAGAGATTCCGAACTTGTATTTCCCTTAGTAAGAGTGATACGGGGACTGGATAGCAGAGTATGCCCGCACCATAATTTTTATGTGGAGTGCTGTTAGAATATATATATTATATGAGTATTTAATATATATATTAAATTCTTAAATTTGGGAATTTCCTACTGTGTTTATGGTAAGTAAGATATGAATAATGATTTCAATTGAGGAATACGTGTTTTGAAAGTATAGTATATTACTGGGAAACTTTATTAACAAATAAAGTTTAAAATGAGAGCTTTGGTATTAAATGAAATTTACTTCTTAAACAGCTGAATTGTTCAATTTACATCTTACGAGTAACCTAAGATAAGATGAGTTAAACCGTTGGGAAGGTTAGTGCGATAGGTGTGCACATTAGAAGAGAGGTGAGAATTTCTCAAAGGAGTGTCGCACTAATATGTTGTTGCATTGGCCTGTAAACATTTTAAATACTTGCTAAACAAATTTTAAATCATTTTTACAATTGGGCTCTGACCCGTTTCCATTTTCTTTTCTCTCTTGTATATATATATATATATATATGTATATATTACAAGTGCCCAGCCACAGGGGCGTCTTGCATAGGATCCTTTGGAAGGAACGCGTTGCAGCTTAGGTGGGAGTTGCAGGCCTCTTGCTTAGACGACCTCATTTCTTGATTCCACTTCTAGCACTATTTATTTAGTTGGGCATGTGTGGCCCTTTCCATTATTTAGTTGTTTAGAGGACATTGTGATTCATTTATTTCCAGTATTTTACTCTTTGGGATTTATTACTGTCAGGATGTTTTTCCTTTAAGTTTTAATGTTGGAATTACTTTGATGGATGTTTAATTATTGGATTGTTTGTTCCAGTATAGTTGTAGTGTGATTCTTCAATTATGAATTTCGTAAAGTTTTAAATGTTGGTTTATATAGAATAAAATTTGGAAAGTAATGTCTAAAATGGTTTTGACACTTAGCATAATTATTTAGGGTGTTTAAATTGAAAAAGTTATTTTCGACAGTGATGCTAAGAATGAACCAACTGTTCACCTTGATTTTAATTTAATAAAGGAGTGATCGCCCGGTATTTAATTAGGCGGGGTGTCACATGTCCCTCTTCCTTTCACTTTCATCACTAAGGGTGGCATTATAGGAAATTGGTTGTTTGCCTTCTCTCCTTAGTTTAGTGGGGCACTCTCTCGCACTATGGCCATAACCCTCACAACCGTAGCACCTATTGGACTCGTCCCTATTAAGGTTTTCATTATAAGGTTTAGGGGTTTTCTCGGCTTTTTCATGCTCAGATTTTTCAAATTTTTTAAAATCATTTTTAAAATTTTCTTTGTTTAACTTAAGAAATTTGCTAATTTCCTAGCAAACATAACCATTTCTTCCGAGCCACTCTCGCTTTCATCATCCGAAACTATTTTAACGTCCTTTTGGGCTTTCAAAGCGACGCCCTTATCAATTTTCTTATCGTTGTTGGAGGGAAACATGTCTAGTTCATAGGTTTGCAAATCACTTACGAGCTCTTCTAGTTTCGTAGAGGCTAAGGTTGGTAAAGAATTCAACACGGTCACTTTTGGGATAAATCTATTGGGTAGGGACCTAAGATTTTTCTTTACTACTCGGTCATCGGGTATTTTCTTTCCTAAATTAAAAGATGAATTTACAATATCAAAAAGTCTAGCATAAAATTTATCAAAAGTTTCTTTTTCTTTCATTTTGATGGTTTTAAATTGAGTGGTGAGGTTTTGGATCTTAGAAGCTTTAACAACACTTGTTCCCTCGTGAGTGAGTTGTAGGATATCCTAAGCTTCCTTAGCAGTTTCACACGTCATGATGCGTCGGAATGCATCTGGTGTGACCGTCCTAAACAAGGCATTTAAACCTCGAGAATTAAAGTTAGCACACTTTAGTTCATTCTCACTCCAACGCTCGACGGGTTTGGGAGCACGCTCATTCTCTATTAAGCAAGTGGGTGTGGACCACCCAGTAACTACCGAAAGTCAAACCCTCTCATTTATAGCCCTAAGTGACGAACACATACATGTTTTCCAATATGCGTAGTTAGAACCATCAAAAATAGGAAATTTAGAAAATGGGGAAAAATCCATTTTTAGTCAAAAATATTAATAGGACCTAAACGAATTAATTTATCGCTCCCGCTCTGATACCAATCTAAAAACGCCCGATAGGCTCCCAATTATAAAATCGTTCACTTTAATTTCCTATATGTGCGGAATAAAGATGGTTCCTAATAACAATTTAGTTTTCCAAAATTTATGTGATTTTCTTTTCTTTAAAGAGATGAAAAATTAAATCAAACACAAAGTGAAATTAAATATTAAACAACAAATGGATTTTTCACTTAAACCAAATTAATTCAACCCAAGTCTTAGAAAATTTGCCTAACAATAATTAATTCAATTTTGCAAATTAGGCCAAACCAAATTATCAAATTAAATATATGACTTGATTAAATTAAGTTAAATTTCACCCAAATTATTTTAGTACCAAATTAAACAAGTAGTGATATAAACCAAATTTGATCCTTTTTACCTAAGAATGCATCTAAGGTGAATTTTGTAAAAGATAAAATAAACAAACCACTACACGGCGATATACGTGGAAAACCCACAACGGGAAAAACCTCGAATGACCCTGGCCTAACAAATTCACTAAGTATGGGATTACATATTACAAGATAGGTAGACTTACACCATAAATTTGAGTTCGTCCAAGCCTTTACGCTCCTTCTTGTAAACCCCTCCGCCTAGAGAATAATTTCGGAGTCCACCGGAACCTGGGAGTCCACCAATTGAGACCAAACAACCATCAACCACACATGGTGACTTTCACCATGTGAGAATGCCGCAACAAAACAAAAGTTTCTTCTTCTTTGAGGAATGTAGAAGTAAACCCAAATAACTCTTCAAACGATAGCGTAGAACCCAGTTCTAAACAAACTCCAAGCACGATACATATATCTATATCTATATCTATATCTATATATATATATCTATATCTATCTATCTATCTATCTATCTATCTATCTATCTATCTATCTATCTATCTATCTATCTATCTATCTATCTATCTATCTATCTATCTATCTATCTATCTATCTATCTATCTATCTATCTATCTATCTATCTATCTATATATATATATATATATATATATATATATATATATATATATTTAAGAACTTGGAATAAACATAAACTGATGGGTGTATGTGTTTTGGTAGAAATTAATTCATGAAGGCTTGAAAACATAAAAACATGAACTTATGATTTTGGAAATTCTCTCTCAATATTTTTTATCAAAGTGTGTCAAAAGTTGTCTAAAAAAGGTTGGTTCCTGCACATATAAAATCTGGGAAACAGTTAGTGGGAACAAAAGGGTGGAATCATGGAGAAAACTGCCAAAAAAGTTTCCCTCCAAAAATCTTGTTCGAACGAGATTTTCGTTCAAATGAAGTCTCGTTCGAACGACCATCTAACGATGTTTCAGTGGCCAAAATGGGAAAACTCATTATCCAAACTTGTTCGAAAGAAATTCTCGTTCGAATGACAAACTCATTCGAACGAAATGCTAGAAAGTTTAAATTTCATTTTAAGCCCAAAAACTTTTTATTCAATGTTCTAAAGTAGCCTTCTGAAAATAAAATTCATTTAAAAAAAAATTACATCTATTATAAAATTATTCCAAGTCTCCCTATATATATAAAAATGCATTCATACCTTTTGGAGACTATAGAATCAATTGTGGTTGATGTAGAAACATGGCACTTGAAACTTATCAATGGTGAAGCTTTACAAATCTGACCGCTACGTCTTCAACAAACATGTCATAGCTTGGTGGATGGTCAAGAACTCTATCCTATGACTCCGGTGTTTTTGTCCGGAATTGAGCCAACGCTATATAAAGACTCAATTGGAGACTTGTGTTCTTATAAAAGCATATCTTATAATTTAGACGGAATCACCCCCATCAGATTTGTATCAGAGCGGGAACGCTAAATTACCACGTTACGGTCCTTTGTCAAAATTTTTTCTTTCAAAATGGAAAATTTACCTTTTGCAAAATTTCATGTTTTTGATGGTTCCAACTACGTGTATTGGAAAGCGCATATGAGGTCGGCTCTTAGATACCTAGATGAGCGGGTTTGTCTTTCGGTAGTTAAAGGTTGGACCTCACCAACATGCCTAGAAGGAGAGGTGTTCGTGTACCTAAACCTGTTGAGAGATGGAGTGAGCCTGAGCTGTTAGATAAGTTTAATTTACATGGTTTAAATGCCCTTTGTAGTGTGGTCACACCGGATGAGTTACGCCGAATTATGACATTTGAAACATCTAAGGAGGCATGGGATATTATCAAACTCACCCATGAGGGAACAAGTGTCGTGAAAGCTTCGAAACTCCAAAACCTCACCAAAACCATTAAATGCTAGAAAGTGCGACGTTTGATGAGTTCTATGCGAGATTGTCAGATATTATGAATTCGTCTTTTGATTTGGCAGAAAAGATACTCGGCAATCATGTTATAAATAAAATTTTGAGGTCATTACACGAGAGATTTACTGCTAAGGTGACCGTTTTAAATTCTTTAAACATTTTGAACTCTACGAAACTTGAAGTTCTTGTAAGTGACTTACAAACCTATGAACTTGACATGTTTTCCTCCAAGGATGAGAAGAAGAAAGATAAGGGCATAGCTTTGAAAGTCGGAAGGAGGAAACATCGATTTCAGATGATGAGTTTGAGATTGACTCGGAAGATATGGCTTTGTTTTCTAGGAAGTTTAGAAAATTTCTTAAGACAAATAAAGAGAAACTTAAGGATGATTATAAGAAATTTGATAAGTGTAAGCATAGTAAAGCCAAAAAATTTCCTAAATATCGCAATGAAGATCTTAATAGGGATGCGTCAAATTAGTGTTATGGTTGTGAGGATTATGGCTGTAGGGCATTCGAGTGTCCCACGAAATTAAGTGTAATACCCCGTATTTTTGCATATTTGAGATTTAATTAATTCAGTAATTAAATTGTTTTATTTTAAATTATGCGAGAGAAGTAGTTTAATTTAATTAAATAATAATGTGTTTATTAAATATTAATCAAGAGTGAAATAATGATTAATATTATGAATTATATTTACTAAGTGAATAGTAAATGATTGATGATTATAAATTACATTATAGTGAGTGATATGGGCGTAATTGGAATTTATCTCAACTGGGAGTCGCGTGTAGACTAAATTGGGGTTGAGATGGGATGTTTATTTAGAGTGACTCGGACGATGATTTTGAGGTCACGAATGATTACAGAAGGGTCGAATTAGTCAGAATAGTATACCCGAGGATGTCGATTGAGTCACGAGAAATTTTGGCTAAATCGGGACCATACGAGGGTATTTTGGTCATTTTATAATAGAGGGTAAAGAGACCTATGAATTTTGTAAACTTATATCATATGATAGAACGGTGAGACTAGGGTTAGAAACTCACAAATCTAAGAGAGGCAATTAGATAAGGAAATGAGAGAATTCTTGAAAAATTTTGGAAGATATCTTGGAGCTTTCAACGTGTTCTTGAACACAAACATCTTGGGAAGGAAGATTGGAGAAGAAAACAATCAAACCCAACATTAAGCCATGAAATCAGACCCTAAAATACTAAGGCAAGGGTTTATTGCAATCAATATAAAGTTATAATACCCATGTGACTAGGGTTTCATTTATATTGATTATTTTAATGATTTTTGGAAGAAAATATTAATTTAAATGCATGTTTGGGTTGGAATTGCATGTAGAAATATTTCATATCTATAGAGAATAATAAAGTAGAGACTTTGTATGATTATCCATGAATTAAATCTAGGTTTTGATGAATAATAGAGGAAGACCATGAAAACCTTGAGGTCTAGAGGATTAGATGTTTAAATCCATTCTTGAATGTTATTCGTAATGTTTTGATGCAAAAATTACGTTAGAAACTGTCCTAATACATGTGAGAAGGATTTGGAACAATTGGTTTGGAGTTTGGTGGATAAACATGGAAGTCATAGGTGTATTAATGGTGAAAAATGCATCTGCAATATGAAGAAGGCGAAGTTCAGAGGGGCGAACTGGTTCGGTTCCCAGAAAAATGTAAAATCTCCCTTTTGCCTAGAACTCCTAGATTGTTGTCGGGAAAACTTTTGGGAGATTGTTAGAATATAATGAGGTATCTTTTATATTGCACTAGGCCAAGATAGGGTTATGGGATTTTATTCTTATCGAGAGAATTAATACGATGATTAAAAGGGATTTAACGACAAAGTAATTAATTCGCGAGAATGAGAATGTAATTACGGGAAATCATGAGTGAGAATATGGCATGAACCAATAGGGTAAGGAAGACTTAGCTACTGAATTCATAAAGGGGTAACTAGGGACCTTAAATTAGAGAATAATACTCAATTAAATGCGATAGTGAGAATAATCGTAATTTGAAAGTACGGAAAGTATTCGAGTGATATATACTACGTATGATTAATGATATTTAGTTTGTGTGAATACCTATTGATTTTGTATATAATAGGAAGTGTGTACCTATATGATTGATGTTATGAGTTAGCATACCTACGCTGCTTGCTATCACCGAAAGTTATCGCGTAGTGGGCAGTCCCACCTTGACGATTCCAGTGAGGTCTAGATTGGTGCTCTAGAACATAGAACTTAGGGTGGCTCACTATGTGACATGTATTAATGAGGCCGGCGTGTCATTTGGGTAAGTTAGGTATGTGCGTATCCCAAAGTCTTAGAACTATGTTCACCTCCATTGCTTGTTATGTGATTTTGGGTTCGAGGAGATTTTCGAACCAATAGTCCCTATTAGTACGAGAGGTACTTGGACTGATAGCAGAGTATGCCTATTATTTCACAGTGGTCCTTTTGAGAGACACCGTATATATATATATATATATATATATATGATTGTGATTATTCTACTTATGTGTGATAGTAGACTGATAGATAGTGTATATCTAAATAATGAATTAAGTAGTGAAACTTAATTAAATGAATAAATGAGAAGATAAATGAGATGCTAATTTCAATTCTTAACATATGAGAAATGTTAATTCGGATAACGTGCGATATGGATGGTATGGGGACTTAGGGATGTCGATAGTCCATATTGTTACTTATGTCTAGTTAGCTTGGGTAGTACAGCTAGGTGGGCTATGTAGAGAGCGGTAGACATGCACAATAGTTGAGGGGTGAGAAAACTCAAGAGTGTCTACGTGAACCTAACATGTGTAATCAATAAGCGATTTTTAACTGTGAGAAACTCTTGCTAAATCTTTTCAAAATGTTTTGAGTACTAACTCTTGCTATAAAAAAATATTTTCAAAACCTTTTAGGTGTCCAGCCAAAGTAATGTCAGACTTGATATTCTGCTTCAGGGATACGCAGCTGCAGTATAGGTGGATGCTTGTAGAGTTTTGGATTAGACGCATCTGTTCTTCATTCCTTGTGTAGGAATATATTTCAGTTACAGTTTCAGTTGGACGTGTTGCACCTTTCAGATTTATTATCTTAGTTCAGGCTTGTATTGGATTTGGTTGTTATTATTGGATTTTATTTGGTTTGGTTGTAGCCGATGGTTTATTCGATAAGATTTTTAATTCATTCATTTTATTATGTGTTGGTACAGATATTACATGTGGTGAATGATTTATTGAGTTTTTCACCTAGTTATTTATTTGTCTAATGAAAGATCAAATTTGGCACCGACTTTTGGAATACTAGGTGGTTAGTAAAGTTTTAAAAAGTTTTTGACAGTGATGCTAAGAATGAACCACATTTAAATCTTATTTTAATTTAATAAAGGTCTGATCACCCGGTATTTAATTAGGCGGGGTGTCACAGATAGTATTAGAGCATCAGGTTCTAGTGTCCTTAGGATCTTTGTGGCCTTTTTACGTTTCAGCATAGCGTTCTTTGATATAGAGCCTTATAATTGGATTGTTGTATTCCTCTACATATGAGACTTATGTTCTCCTGCTATTATGAATAGTTGATCTAATTCATACGAGTTTGATTGGGCTTCGTACACCGAATAATTTAGTACTAGCGAGGGTTGTGAGAAGGAATTGCAAGATAAGAGGAGAGGATGAAGCCGTAAAGTACTTTGGGAACGGTAATCGCAATAGAAGTCACCATGATGATCGTTCAGACATTTGTCAATAGGATAATCACTCGGGAACGGTGCCTTCCCTAAGCAAAGCACTGTCTTAGATAACAATGGTGAGATTTTAGACTCACCTAGTGTAGGCGGTAAAAAGAGGGACTCGAAGGAACTATTTTGAAGATCCATATATAAGGATTTGGGGAAGTGAAGAAGTGAAATATGCTAATGGAAGGAGATAATACAAAAGCAATTATATAGGGTGGAGTGCAGCGACACCCAGGATTAAATTTCGGGCGAAATTTTTCTTTGCTCTTAGGAATAGCATAGAGTGATGAGAGAAAGTCACCACATATAAGGATATATATATGGGATTTAATAATATTTTGGGTGCAGTTTGACCAAAAAAACAATCTTCCATCTGCTGTTTAGACAGAGATGCCAGTAGAGTTTCAGAACCTATCACGAGTGAGCCAGATAGATACCGATCGTGAGGGAGAAGTTGGTTTGATTAATGAACTTTGTACCCAATAACGGGGATATGAATAATGAAAAAGGGTCCGTAAGTTGATAATGGACTTGTGAGTAAAATACACGAGAATGGATGGGAAATTCGCCTAGAATGAATTATACGGTTGTTGTGAATGTTGTTCGTTTATAATTTTATATCAACGATTGCGTGAGAAGGGAGCCACAAGAATTGGAGAATCTAGCCAAAGGGCAATAATCGATTTAACGGTGCGAGAGAGACGCCACAGGGGAGATACCCAGAAGAGGACCTATTTTAATTATTGAGATTTATAAAATTTCTACCAGGTGACGGTGGATTCAGTTCGCGCTGTCAAGGCAAGGAACGAGTCCTATAGGGCCAGCAAAGCCAAAGGAACAATGAGGGTAGAAATCAGGATCAAGACTACCACATTCGCGAGAAGGACAATCCCGATATGGCCAGTGGGGTCAAGGAAAGGCAAATGACATAGAGAGGTGCCTTATGTGTAAAGAGTAGGAACACATATATGGATAACGTCCATAGCGAATTTGGGGACAGGAGCAGGAATCCCGGTAAGGGCAAAAGTTATAAGAAGTTTTTGATTCGGTTGGGATGAGGATGCTATGTCCAGGGATCATTCGAACGGACAGTACTATTGGCCAATGAAAGTATGAGTTTTATCCCAAGGTGATTGGGATCTGTTTTATGTTACACGAGCGAGTCATCGTAGTTGGTTAATACTAGATTCGTACGTATAACAAATTTAGTAGATATGTCATTAATATTAATATAATGTATATATATATTTACCATTGAGTAGCGGGGTTCTCTTTGGTTCCATCTGTGGGGGAGCAGGTGTGGATACTATGGGTATTTCTTACATTATGTGGTAGTTTTTGCTCGTCATGGGGGTTGTGAGAGGATAACATATGATTATCTTGTGTAGTGACTGAATACCGAGGGTTTGAGCAGTAGTAGACTGCATGGTAAGACTATTGTACTCGCTATGACAGGATGAGATATTTTATTTTGCGAGGCATCACTTGAAAGAGGGTCAAGTCTGCATATATATTGTAATGTATCGTAGACTTCAGAGAGTATAGTTTCTCATTACATTTAGTCCCAGTGAGTGGGGAATTTTATTGATATGATTCAGGGTATATTGAGTTTATCGTTGGGCAATGAGATTTATCTCATTGTTGTTTACACGCTGAGAACTTAGTGATAGTGAGAGCGTCGTATCGTGTGATGGCTTGAGGAGACGCGGGCATAGAAAATTTGATTAATACGTCAAGGGACAGGGTTTATGATATCCTATTTATGTGTTTTGGACACACGGACTTCGCTGATAATGCTAGGGAATTGTCCATTGGAATAATCCTTTTGAACTTTGTTTTGGGATGTTATACGCAAGAACCGTAATGAATATTGGGTGTGGTGACACGTTATTGGATGTTAGTACATCGGTTTTAAATATTAATTATTGAATGTGTAGATGAAACACATTAAGTTGAGAGCTATTAAATATAGGGCCAGTGGAGCCAGGTAGTGGTGTAGATGAAGCACTGAGAAAACTTTTGCACCACAAGATGATGGGTAGGGAAATCTTGAGGAAATTGAATTGCGAAGTGATCAAGGATACTCGTATGTTATACCGACACCGAGAATACAGGGATCGAACTTGAGATAAATATAATGTGTGTGATGTTTGTGCAAAAATGCACGGTGTTATAGGATGTATAAATGCCCTGGTTAATTTAATTCTCATAATCATCCAAGATAAGGAATTCTGGAAATAAACATGTTAAGTTATGCCCGTGGGGAAAGATAGAAACATAAGTGGAAATAAATGATGGAACAAAATCCGTTTAAGAAAGGAGACAGTCTGACTATGTGTATGTCAAGGAGAACTATCACACCCGTAGTGAGATGAATCCTAAGGAATGCATGGAGAAAATGCGAGGGTAATAAATTGTAGTATATTTCAAAAAAGGGGAGTGAGAGTTTCCCATGATGTGAAACGTTGAGTATGAGGATATGAGGCATACGATTGTGATGGAACCTCATGGTTTGAGGTTTGCGATACATCCCAGTGGGGATAGGATGTATCAAGACACGAGGAGACAGTATTGGTGGACTGGAATGAAGAGAGACATAGAAGAGTTTGTCTCAAAGTGTGTTGTATGTCAGCTTGTGAAAGTTGACTACTAAAGGCCTTCAGGGATGCTACATCCATTGGAGTTTCCGTGTGGAAATGGGAGAGCATTTCGATGGACTTTATTATGAGGCTGCCGAAATCACAGAGGGGTCGCGATTCCATTTAGGTGATAGGGGATTGGCAAACCAAGGTGGCCCATTTCTTGCCAGTTCGCACCAATTACGAGACGAGACAATATGCATAGCTATTCATTGATGAGATAGTGAAGCTACATATGGTGCCAATTAACATTGTCAGATAGAGACAAGATCCTTATGTCTCACTTTTGACAGAGCTTTCAAGTGTCCATGGGCACAGACTTGCGATTGAGCATCACGTACCATCCACAAATAGACGGGCAGACTAAGAGGGCTAATTAGATGCTGGAGGATCTATTGAGAATGTGTATTAAGGATTTTGGGGGAGGATGGGAGCGATACCTTCCACTGGTAGAGTTTGTTTATAATAACTCTTACAAATATACCATTTGTATGGAACTTTTGAGGAGCTTTATGGGAGGCCTTGTTATTCACTCGCTTGCTGGTTAAAGGTGGGGGACAACAAGTTATTGGGGCTAGAGATGATACAGAAGACGACTGCCAATATTGAGCTTATTTGAGGAACGCATTTTAGATAGCTCAAGATAAGCAGAAGAGTTATGCTGATGCCGATCGGAGAAACGTTGATTTATAGGTTGGCGACTAGGTATTGATACATGTGTCTTCTATGAAGGGAGTCATGAGATTCGGTGAGAAGGGAAAGTTTGCGTTGAGATATGTGGGGCCTTTTCCTATATTTGAGAGAGTGGGACCAGTAGCATATAGATTGGGTTTACTAGATCATCTTCAGTGGATACACTATGTGTTCCATGTGACATCACTGAGGAAACACAAGAGGAGCGAAAGAGCTTTCTAGCACGTTCCACTCGATGAGGTCGATTTGTAGCCATACGTCTCATACGAGGAGAGACCCATGGCTATTCTGGACCACAGTGAGCGAAAGCTATGGTCTAAGGTGGCACCTCTAGTCAAAGTTCAGTGGGGACAACATAGTGTTGACAAGTCTACTTGGGAGCGGGAGGATGACATGCGAGAGCAGTATCCAGAGTTGTCTACCGTAGGTATGACCTAATTTCAGGGATGAAATACCTTTGTAAGGGAGAAAGTATGTAATACGCCGTATTTCTGCATATTTGAGATTTAATTAATTCGGTAATTAAATTGTTTTATTTTAAATTACGCGAGAGAAGTAATTGGATTGAATTGAATAATAATGTGTTTATTAAATATTAATTGAGAGTGAAATAATGATTAATAGTATGAATTATATTTACTAAGTGAATAGTAAATGATTGATGATAAGAAATTACGTCATAGCGAGTGATATGGGCGTAATTGGAATTCATCTCAACTGGGAGTCGCGTGTAGACTAAATTGGGTTGAGATGGGATATTTATTTAAAGTGACTCGAATGATGATTTTGAGATAAAAAATGAGTCCAAAAGGGTCGAATTAGTCAGAATAGTATACCCGAGGATGTCGATTAAGTCACGGGGCAATTTAAGGCTAAACTGGGACCACACGAGGGTATTTTGGTCATTTTATAATAGAGGGTAAAGAGACCTACGAATTTTGTAACCTTGTATCAGATGATAGAAGGGTGAGTCGAGGGTTAGAAACTCACAAATCTAAGAGAGGTCATTAGATATGGAAAGGAGAGAATTCTTGAAGATTTTTAGAAGAATTCTTGGAGCTTTGAACGTGTTCTTGCACACAAACATCTTGGGAAGGAAGATTGGAGAAGAAAACAATCAAACCCAACATCAAGCCACGAAATCAGACCCTACAGTACTAAGTCTAGTGTTTATTGCAATCAATATGAAGTTATAATATCCATGTGACTAGGGTTTCAATTATATTGATTATTTTAATAATTTTTTGGAAAAAAAAGATTGATTTAAATGCATGTTTGGGTTGGAATTGCATGTAGAAAGATTTGATATCTGTATAGGATAATAAAGTAGAGATTTTGTATGATTATCCATGAATTAAATCTTAGTTTTGATGAATAATAGAGGAAGAACATGAAAACCTAGGGTTCTAGAGGATTAGATGTTTAATCCATTCTTGATGTTATTCATAATCTTTTGATGAAAACATTACATTAGAAACTGTCCTTATACATGTGAGAAGGATTTTGTACAATTGGTTTGTATTTTGGTGTATAAACTTGGAAGTCATATGTGTATTAATGGTGAAAAACGAATTTGCAAAATGAAGAAGACGAAGTTCAGAGGGGCGAATCTGTTTGGTTCCCAGAAAAATGTAAAATATCCCTTTGTTATCGGGAAAAATCTTGGGAGATTGGTAGAATATAATGAGGGATATTTTATATTGTAGTAGGCCATGATAGGGTTACGGGAGTTTAGTCATATCGAGAGAATTAAGACGATGATTAAAAGGGATTTAACGACAAAGTAATTAATTCACGAGAATGAGAATGTAATTACACGAAAGCATGAGTGAGCTTATGGCATGAACTAGTAGGGTAACGAAGACTTAGCTACTGAATTCATAAAGAGGTAACTAGGTCCCTTAGGGTAGATAATAATACTCAATTAAATGCGATAGTGAGAATAATTGTAATTTGAAAGTACGAGAAATATTCGAGTGATATATACTAGGTACGAATAATGATATTTAGGTTGTGTAAATAGCTATTGATTTTGTATATATATAGGTTGTGTGTGTACCTATAAGATTGATGTTATAAGTTAGCATACCTACGTTACTTGCTATCACCGTAGGTTCTCACGTAGTGGGCAATCCCACCTTGACGATTCCAGTGAGGTCTGGATTGGTGAGCTAGAACAAAGAACTTAGGGCAGCTCGCTATGTGATGTGTAGCCCAAAGGCTTAGAACTATGTTCTCCTCCACTTCTTGTTATGTGATTTTGGGTTCGAGGATATTTTCGAACCAATAGTCCCCATTTAGTACGAGAGGTACTTGGACTGATAGCAGAGTATGCTTATTGTTTCACAGTGGTCCTTTTACGAGACACCGTATATATATATATATACACACACACACACACACGATAGTGATTATTCTACTTATGTGTGACAGTAGACTGGTACACAATGTATATCTAAATAATGAATTAAGTAGTGAAACCTATTTAATTGAATAAATGAGAATATAAATGAGATGTTAACTATAACTCTTAATATAAGAGAAATGTTAATTCGGATAACGTACTGTATGGGCGGTACGGGGACTTAGAGATGTCTATAGTTCAGATAGCTACTTATGTCTAGTTAGCTTTGGTAGTATATCTAGGTGGGCTAAGTAGAGAATGGTAGACGTGCACAATAGTTGAGGGGTGAGGAAACTCAAGAGCGTGCACATGAACCTAACATGTGTAATCAACAACTGATTTTTAACTGTGATAAACTCTTGCTAAATATTTTCAAAATGTTTTGATTACTAACTCTTGATATAAAAATAAATTCAAAACCTTTTAGGTGTCCAGCCACAGGGACACCAGACTTGATATTCTGCTTTAGGGATACGCAGCCGCGACTCAGGTGGATGCTTACAAAGTTTTGGATTAGACGCATATATTACTCATTCCTAGTGTAGGAATCAATTTCAGTTACAGTTTTAGTTGGGCGTATTGCCCTTTTCAGATTTATTATCTTAGTTCAGGCTTGTATTGGATTTGGTTGTTATTATTGGATTTTATTTGGTTTGGTTGTAGCCGATGGTTTATTCGACCAGATTTTTAATTCATTCATTTTATTGTGCGTTGGTATAGATATTACATGTGGTGAATGATTTATTTAGTTTTTCACTTGGTTATTTATTTGTCTAATGAAAGATAAAATTTGGCACCAACTTTTGGAATACTAGGTGGTTAGTAAAGTTTTAAAATGTTTTCGACAGTGATGCTATAAATTAATCATACGTAAATCCTTTTTGAATTCAATAAAGGCCTTAACACCCGGTATTTAATTAGTTGCGGTGTCACACTAAGGAGGTAAGGCAAGCAACCGATTTCATATAATTCCACCCTTAGTGATAGTGAACCGGAAAAGGATCCCAATTCCCCCATTGAGCGCAATTGCACCCCATTTATGGCAAGTCATGTGAGCACCGATAATGAATCTTCCCATGAAGATATCCCTTTACGTGACACTTTTGAGGCTATTGTTTGTGAATCCTAAGAGTTTGATGCTAGAGATAATGGAGATGAGAGTGAAAATGAAGAAGAGGTTGAAGAGAGTGAACTTTAAGTTTCTTTTCGTGAGTTGTATGGGGAATCTTTTAAATTAAAAGGGCTAATTTGATGGTATAAGCTTGTTTGAGAGAACATGCCAAAGAAAATAATGAGAGTGTTTTAGTATAAGATCTGAAGGCATGTGAGAGATATCTTCATGAGAGGCTAGAGTACATAGAAGGTGAGAGAGATAGTCTTAGAGGTTTAATGGAGGCTATAAAGAAAGAGCTTCTCGAGGTTGAAGAAAGTAGGTGTTTACTTGAGTTTCAAATAGTGAAACTTGAAGAAAAATTAAAAGACTGAAGTCGGGTCAAATTTGATTTGGAGTGTAGGTTGAAAAAATTAGATAAAATCTTAGGGATCGTACAAATTAAAGATGACAAGTGTGGTATTGGCTTCGATACTCAAGATAGTTCCGCTAATAAATCCAAAACCATAGTTTTGAGAGAATAATCTAGGAACACTTTAAAAGATCAATCCTTAGGTTACACTTTACGCCGTGTTTTCACTTGCACAGATTGTGGTCGGAAGGTGCGCCTTAGAAAGTTTTGCTTTGATCTTAGAAATGGTCCTAGAAAATCAAAGGGTAGAGTCGCCAAGGTCACCAAATCTCAAGAGCATCGTGTTTCACTCATGTGGGTTAGGAGACCCGATTTGGAGATTTTGTGTGATAAAGTTTATGATTCTCATTTACTTGCACATGATTCCTCCCTTGAAAAATCTAAAGGTTGATTGTGTTAGTTTTGTTTACATATACTAGGTTTTATGGTTCATGATAAATTTTTGCTAGTTGTACATTTGTTTGTCATTTTCTAGTCCATGCTTCATCATATATGTGTTGCTAGAATTATGATTGTGTTTCTTTTGTATTCAATTTTTATTTATTGTGTCTCACTAAAAAATACAAAAGGATTTTTGTTTTGTCTTTTGGGTTATCTTTGTGTTTGGTTAAAATTTTTGAAAAACTCAAAAAGATTTTTTTTTGTGTGTATTTTAGTTTTACACATTTTATGTGGCATATACTTGCATTTGAATCCAATATCATCCCGCTTCCATGTGGCTAGAACTTTTGGTCAAGATTTTCAATCCTTAAAGTGTTCTTTATCATGCTTGCATGGAGTAGTTAGACTTTGACTTGCTTAATGGATTCTCTTTTTATATGCCTCGATTCACACACGAGCTCATTTGATCTTTAACTTCACATGTATATTTGAGATAAGTGAGATGTTCTCCTATCAATTTAGTAATCTACATGTTGCTATGACTATGGAGGATTTGTGCATGTAAGAATCGTTGCCCAGATTTAAAAAAATAGAAAAATATTATCCGGTATTGTTGTTTATCAATGGAACCGGGCTGTGAAAGTCAAAATTACTTTGCATAAAAAGCCACCATTAAAAGTTGGCCTAAAAAATGTGGCTTTAAAAAAAATAGCCAAGGCCTTATTTGTTTAGTTGGTATGTTCATAAAGAAAAAGAAAAAGAATTAGTATATTTGAGGAAGTTTGGATGGATATATCAATGGGTTTGCACAATGACAATGTATCCTAGTTATGCTATTTTTTCCATGACTCTATGGTTTGTAGAATTATCAAAATTCTAGGCTTGTATGCATTGTGTATGTTTGTCCATTGAGTTCACATTATCTTGTCACATGAGGCTATATTTAATTTTGATTAAGTTTTTCATTCAAATAAGAACTCCGTGAACATGTCTAAGTGATTGGGTTTTAATTCTTTTGTTGCTAGTTCACACCCCTTAACTTCCGTTTACCACATGTTATTTAGACACATTTTTTCCTTACGAGTGTGGAAAGCTTAATGTATTTTGTGTCGTGTGTGGTGTTTATACCTATATATATGTGCATGTGCATTACTAGTATCTTGTGTGTATATATATATGGTATTTTATTTATTTTTGAGTCTTTGCCTTATTATCTAGTCCATGTATGCTTCTTGTTGTTATAGGTATCCACCTTGTTACAATGTTTGTTTGATATCACATGCTTATGTTTAGTACATTTTAGTTGGTATTATTTTTATTGCTTATCACATCTTAGTTGTTATCTATTACTATTTTTGTGGATTAGTTGATTTCTTGTTGTTGTATTGCTTCATTGTTCTTGTCACTTTATTCACCATTGCATTTTATACTTGTTTTTCCATTATTTATAACCCTTGTTTCATTTAGGGGGAGTGCTTGATTTAATTGGGGTGAAATAGGTGTATTTGTGCATTTTTAATCTTTGTCTATTCCTGAACAAAAAGGGAGAGAAATGGTATCTAAACCTTATTTTTTGGGACATCTAACTTAGGGGGAGTCACGGACTTCTTATGAAGATCATATTAGACAAAGGGGGAGTAGAGTAATTTAATTATGTCATTTATATTGTTATATTCCCTATACGTTTAATGGTTTGTTTAAGTGTGTAGGATTTTATCTTTAGTGACATTATTTAAAGAGGCAAAGTATTTCATCCCATATGTCGTGTCAAGTGTCCTTTTTTTGAGGTGGGTTTGTGTCCTTTAGAAAAGCTTAACGGCCCATAGAATTTTGGTTTTGGGTTTTGTCCCAAAATAGCCAAAGGGGGAGATTTGTAAGGGCAAATTTCCAATCGAGTTATTTGTGTATTGTATCCTTTCAAGCCTATGACAAATTAGTTGAAGACGTAGCGGCCTAACATAGTGAAGATTCCATCCGTGCCGATTTATGTGCCAAGCATCTTCGTCATCAATATTTGAATTCCAAGGTCTCTAAAGGTATGAATGCATTTAACATATATAGTGACTTGGATAATTTGTTTTATGGGTGTTCATTTAAATTCTTTTCATATCGTTTTTGTAATTTTCTCATAATATTATTTTAAACTTTTCATAAAAGCTTTTGGGGTTAAACAATAATTCTGGATTTTCTGTTTTGTCATTCGAACGACATGCCTAGGTCATTCGAACGAGTTTTCAAATGAGACTCTAATGACAATGTGCCATTTTTTCCTGTTTTATCGTCAGAAGTTCGTTCGAATAGTGTCGTTCGAACGACATCAAAATGTTATTCAAACGATTTGAGCGGAAACAATTTTTGCCAGTTTTTATTTGTTTACCGTCCACTTTCTCTCTAACTTCTACCTCCTTTAATATGTGCGAAAATGAATTTTTCAGAAGACTTTTTGGGATACATCTTAAGTGATTTTGGAGAGAAAATATATACACCAAAAAGTTCCTTTAGTTTTTGTGATTTAAAATAATTCGATCTTCAAATTAAATCTAATATACACCTATAGTTTGTTTTGATCCAAGTTTAGATATATATTATTTGTTGTGAGATAAGTGTTGACACCGGGTTCATTCTCATCCCAAAAAGTAAAAAAGTTTCCATAGGGAGGTTTTCATTCTTGGTTCGTTATGTGCATACGGAGGAAAGGCCTCTATGTGTTTTGACGGTAACTGAGCCCCATCAGTGGATTTTGAGACTTCGGTGGACTCCGGAGTTATCTTCTAGGCGGAGGTTGAAGAGCTAAGGAGCATCAAGGCTTGAAGGGAGTCGAGTCTGTGTTGTAAGTCTTCATGTTGTAGTAGTTGTAAAATTCCATACTTAGTAGATTTGTAGGTTGGGGTCGTCTGAGGTTTTTCCTTTTGTGGGTTTTCTTCGTACATCACGCATTATGTGTTGTGATTGTTTATTTTATCATGCAAAACACCTAGATGAATGCTTAGGACTAAAAAGATAAAATTTGGTTAAATCATAACTTTGGTGCTAATTTTGGTTTAATTTAATTCAAGTTGGGATAATTAATTTGGCAAAATACATGATTTAGTTTGTTTGGCATAATTTTAACTTGGATTGAATTAATTTTGTTTAAAAAAAAAATTAAAATTTGGATATTAGTGTAAGAGTTTGGAATTTTGGAATATTGTGTGAACCATCTCACATTTAGAATTTTTTAAAATTAGAGTATTAAAAGCATATCTTATAATTTAGAGGAAATCACCTCTATCAGAATGGGGTTTGTTCTCCAGTATATGATGTCTCTCTACCAAACTGCATTTGTGAAAAGGAGACATATCCAGGACAATATTCTAATTACACCTGAAATGTTGCACTGAGTGCATAAATCCAAATCAAAAAACGATAGATGTGCAATTAAACTTGATTTATCCAAAGCTTATGACCAAATGGAATGGCCCATTATTCGTTGGATGTTACAACAACATGGCTTCCCTGAATAATGGATCCGTTACATTATGACATGTGTCTCTTTCTCATCATTTCAGACCTACATTAACGAGCAAGTGGGGGATAAGTTGCAGCCTTCTCGAGGTCTCAAACAAGAAGATCCGTTTTCTCCCAATTTTTTATTCTAGCTCTTGATGTTCTGCAGAGAAAGGTGGAGCAGGAGTGTCTCTTAAAGTACATAACAACTCTTCGGTCCTCGCGTAAGGGTCTTTTAATTCTTGGACTGACTTTTTTGGATGAGTGTATTTTCTTTCTTCAACCTAATCCTCGTACGGTTGCACATTTCCAAATGGTGTTTGCGAAGTTTGCGGTCGTGTGGGGACAAACGACTAATTGGGATAAATCACTGATTACATTTGGACCGTCAACCCCGAGTGGAATTATGCAGAATACTCAAGCCACATTCGGATTCCACTGATATTGTTAGAAATTAAAGTAGTTGCTTATGTTTGTTTAAATTAGTGGGTTAGTGCAGTTAGTGCAGTTAGTGCTGGATAAGTTAGTGGGTTAGTGCAATTAGTGCAGTTAGTGCTGGATAAGTTAGTGGGTTAGTGCAGTTAGTGGGTTGCTATTTCTGTTTGTATAAAAAGGCTGTAATACTCTTTGATCAATGCAAAATTTTTCAGTACATTTTCATTTGTACTAACATCTGGTATCAGAGCCACCACAGGGCCTGATTGAAAAGGGAGAGAGATCATCTTGCAGCAGCATAAATGGCAACTGAGAAGAGCACAGATAACTTTGTTCAACCTGCGATTCCAAAGTTTGATGGTCACTATGATCATTGGAGTCTTTTGATGGAAAATTTCTTGAGATCGAAGGAATATTTTGATCTTGTGGAAACCGGGTATGCAGAACCAGAACCAGAAGAGGAAATGACGGTTGCTCAGATAGCAAGGCTAGCTGCGTTGAAGCTGAAGGACCTGAAGGTCAAGAACTATCTATTTCAATCAATAGATAGGGCAATTTTGGAGACAATTCTCAAGAAGGATACAGCCAAACAGATTTGGGATTCGATGAAAAAGAAATACCAAGGAAGTTCAAAGGTGAAGCGTGCACAGCTTCAAGCTTTGAAGAGGGATTTTGAAGTTCTCCAAATGCAAAATGGAGACACTATCAATGACTATTTTGGCAGAGTTATGGGAATTGTCAACAAGATGAGGATTCATGGTGATCAACTAGAAGATGGAGCTGTGGTGGAGAAGATCTTACGATATTTAACACCAAAATTTGACTATGTGGTTTGTTCAGTGGAAGAATCAAATGATACGGAAGAGATGGCCATTGATGAATTGCAAAGTTCTCTGCTTGTGCATGAGCAAAGACTTAATCGGAGACTTGCAGTGGATGAAATGCAGGCTTTAAAGGTGTCTACACATGATGAAGGCTCTAGCTCTAGAGGAAGAGGTAGAGGAAGAGGTGGAAGAGGCAATCATCATGGAGGTGGCAGCAGAGATAGTAGCAGATCATCTAAGAAAGATGAGGACCATCATGGCAAAGGAAAAGGGAAATTTGACAAGTCTAAGGTGGAGTGCTACAGGTGTGGAAATTTTGGGCACTTCAAGAATGAATGTTACACCAAATTGGACAAAGAGAAGGGAGAGAAGTCCAACTTTGCTGAGAAGAAAGAAGAAGAAACACTGCTGATGGCATTTCATGCTATGGAGGACATGGATTCAGAAATTTGGTATGTTGATTCTGGATGTAGCAATCACATGAGTGGCCGCAAGTCATCTTTTGTGAATTTGAATGAGAGCTTCAAATCAGTAGTGAAGTTTGGAAATGAGTCAAGTGTAGAAGTGATGGGAATAAGAGATGTGAAGATCAGAACAAGGAATGATTTTGTAGAAACCATTGCAAATGTTTTCTACATACCTGATTTGAAGGCAAACTTGCTGAGTACTGAACAGCTGCAAGAAAAGGGCTACACTATCACAATGAAGAATGGAGAATGTGAAATATATGATCCAAAAAGGGGGTCAATTGCAGTAGTGAAGATGACACAGAATAGACTCTTTCCCATGAAGATCAAAACTGTACAGAGTTGCTTGATGGCCAAGAAAGATGATGATGATTCATGGAGATGGCATAAAAGGTACGGACATTTGAACTTCAGTGGTTTAAGAACTCTATACAAGAAGAATATGGCGAATGGACTACCTGAGTTAGCCCATATTTCACAAGTATGTGATGAATGTACGATTGGCAAGCACAAGAGAGAAACATTTCCCTCTGGAAAATCAGTAAGGGCTCGAGAAGTCTTGGAGTTGGTGCACTCAGACTTATGTGGACCAATTTCACCAAAGTCAAATGGCAACAAGAGGTACTTCATTTCTTTTATTGATGACTTTAGCAGAAAGACTTGGATTTATTTCTTGCAAGAAAAATTAGAAGCTTTTAGTACATTCAAGAATTTTGTAGCTCTTGTTGAGACTGAAACTGGGAAGAAAATTAAAACTTTGAGAACTGATAGAGGAGGAGAGTTTTGCTCCAATGAGTTCAACGAATTTTGTGATGAGAAGGGAATCAGAAGGCAACTAACAACAGCTTACACTCCTCAGCAAAATGGCGTGTCTGAAAGGAAGAACATAACCATTTTAGATATGGTGAGAAGCCTGCTTGCAACTGGAAAAGTACCGAAGTCATTTTGGCCTGAAGCTGTCTTATGGCCAGTTCATATTCTCAACAGAAGTCCTACTTTTTCTGTTAAGAATATGACTCCTCGAGAAGCTTGGAGTGGAAGGAAGCCATCGGTCAATCACTTCAAAGTTTTTGGGTGCATAGCATATGCACATATCCCAGACCAAAAGAGAAAGAAGCTTGATGACAAAAGTGAGATGTGTGTGTTTCTTGGAGTAAGTGAATCCTCAAAGGCCTACAAACTGTACAATCCCGTGACAAAGAAGATTGTGGTGAGTAGAGATGTTATTTTCAAAGAAGATAGCACATGGAGTTGGGATGCACATAATGAAGGCAGCAGCTCTCTGCAGAAGCAGATTCCTATGGATGATGAAATGAATGTAGATGAGGATGCACGGGGAGAACAAATTGAGGAAGATGTTCATAATGAAGTACAAGGTGATGAAGCAGCAGGTCAAGACTCAAGATACAATCTTCGAGATCACAACACAAGAAAAAGGCCAGCGTGGATGATAGATTATGAGGCAAATTATGGTGAATGTGGTGTTGATAATGCCAATTATGCATTGTTTGTGGACACAGATCCGATTACATTTGAGGAAGCTGTGAAAAATAGCAAGTGGAGGATAGCTATAGACAATGAAATTAAGTCCATTGAGAAAAACAAGACATGTGAGCTCACCGATTTGTCCGAGGGACAGAAATCCATTGGTGTCAAATGGGTTTATAAAACCAAGCTAAATGAAAAAGGTGAAGTTGACAAGTACAAAGCAAGATTGGTGGTGAAGGGATATAAACAAAAGGAAGGAATTGATTTCAAAGAGGTGTTTGCACCAGTAGGAAGGCATGACACAATCAGAATGGTGGTCTCCCTAGCTGCGCAGAATTCTTGGCCTATCTTTCAACTAGATGTGAAGTCTGCTTTCTTGCATGGAGACTTAGAGGAACAAGTTTTTGTGGAGCAACCACCAGGCTGTATGAAGAAAGGAAAAGAAAAGAAGGTTTACAAGTTGAAGAAAGCACTTTATGGCCTGAAACAGGCCCCAAGAGCCTGGTACAGCAGAATCGATTCTCATTTTGCAAAAATGGGATTTCAAAAGTGCCCACATGAACATACACTTTATGCCAAGGTTGGAGATGGAGGTAAACTGATTATAGTATGTTTATATGTTGATGATCTCATTTATACTGGAAATAATGCTGACTTGTTGAATGAATTTAAGTTGTCAATGATGAAAGAGTTTGAGATGAGTGACTTAGGGATGATGAAATATTTTCTTGGAATAGAAGTCAAGCAAATGACTCATGGCAAATTCATCTGCCAGAAGAAATATGCTCAGGAGGTTCTAGAAAGGTTCAAGATGGAGGACAACAAGCCTTTTTCTACACCAACAGAGATTGGAGTGAAGTTAGCAAAGGATCCGAATGGCAAAGCTGTGGACAACACCTATTTCAAGCAGTTAGTAGGAAGCTTAATGTATCTAACCTCTACTAGACCTGATTTAATGCACGCTGTGAGCTTAATAAGCAGATACATGGAGAAACCAACTGAGATGCATCTCAATGCAGCTAGAAGGATTCTGAGGTATGTGAAAGGGACCTTAGATTATGGAGTATTTTACAAGAAAGGAGAAGTTGGACTGAAAGGCTACACAGACAGTGATTATGCTGGAGATATTGATGATAGAAAGAGCACGTCTGGTTATGTGTTCTTACTGAGTGGAGGAGCTATTTCTTGGAAGTCAAAGAAGCAACAAATTGTTACATTGTCCACTACAGAAGCTGAGTTTGTAACAGCCACTGCAAGTGCTTGTCAAGCAATCTGGATGAAGAAAATGCTGGATTTCTTGGGAGAAGAACAGCAAGGTACTTCAGTTATTTATTGTGACAATATTTCAGCCATTAAGTTGTCTAGAAATCCAGTTATGCATGGCAGAAGCAAACACATCGATGTTAGATTCCATTTTCTAAGAGACCTGTGCCAAGATGGAGTTATAGAGTTGGAATATTGCAAGACTGGTGAGCAGATTGCTGACATCTTCACAAAACCATTGAAACAGCCTTTATTTGAGAAGCTGAGAGCTATGCTGGGAATGTGTTCAGCTAAAGTGTTCAAAGAAGATGGATTCAAGTCCGTGTAATCTACTTAAACTAGTTCAGCAGAAATCAGTTTAAGGGAGGGAATGTTAGAAATTAAAGTAGTTGCTTATGTTTGTTTAAATTAGTGGGTTAGTGCAGTTAGTGCAGTTAGTGCTGGATAAGTTAGTGGGTTAGTGCAGTTAGTGCTGGATAAGTTAGTGGGTTAGTGCAGTTAGTGGGTTGCTATTTCTGTTTGTATAAAAAGGCTGTAATACTCTTTGATCAATGCAGAATTTTTCAGTACATTTTCATTTGTACTAACAGATATCACGTATACGATAAGTATCTAGGCCTCCCGCTTATTACGGCCAAGTCACTCGTCAACTATTTATGGACTTGACCGTAGATCTGGAGAATCGCCTCCACACATAGTACTCTCATATCTTATCCTATGCAGGTCGGGAGACTCTAATCAACGCCGTGTGTATGTCTCTGCCATCATATATCATGTCGAGATACCCACTCCCTTTGTATATTATTAAAACATTCACTAAAAAAATCAAATCATTCTTCCGGAATGTGACAAAACTTTTTATTAAAACCCGACTGTTCCTTGGTCAGCTATTAATTTAACAAAGCGATATGGCGGGCTGGGAATAATAAACCTCAGTAAACTAAATAAGGCGTACATGCTCAAATTCCTGTAGAAACTTTTTCCAGAACGGAACAACTTATGGTCCCAAACGCTTAAACAAAAATATTTTCCACATACGCCATTATTATTGGCTCCTCGCTATATCAGGGCATCCTCGTTTTGGACCAAAATTTCAAAGTTGCTTACTTGATTGAAATAGGGTATCAAATGGTGTATAAGGCCCTGTTGGGTTCTCGACGATCCTTTGAGTCAGTGATTTCCGCATCTCCCTTCGTCTGTTCTTGATGCAGCACGTCACTCTTTTTTCCATCACTTTCATTAGAATTTGTCAATGCTCGCTCATTGGCTGCCCACAGATTTCTTGCCATATATACAGTCCATTTTCATAACCCCTAATGTTAACCTGGACCAACCGTACCTATGGCTAGGTAATAATGGATCGTTCACGTTCAAATATACGTATCATTGGCTAAATTCAATGGAAAATCAACAGCATACATCGGCGCAACCATGGCAGTGGTTGTGGCACTGTGTATTTCCACCAAAACTTGAAATGTTCCTCTAGTTTCTTTTACATCAGCAACTGCTTACAGCGGACCGAATGTTTTACTACAATAAAATCTCGTCCCCTTTATGTCCATTATGCGACATGAAAGATCATACCTACCATATTTACACTGAGTGCCCTGCTTTCTTCCATGTTCGCGGGCCACAGAACCCAATGAATATTTTAATAATTTCTATCTTTTCCAGCTTGTTTGCTCGGTGCGAGGCCTCTCAACATACGTTCTTTTCTCTCACGTCGCAGTTCTCCCTTCGTACATTGTGGCTAATGCCAAATGAGACTATTTTTCACCATATACACTGATACTCAAACCCAAGGTCCGGCATTCTCTTTCTGACCAAATACTCAGCTTCATAAGAGTGTCCCATCCTTCAGAAAACCACTACCAAATCCAGTTAAGATATCCCAGATTGCCTGGTCCCGACCGTTGGCACCGTTTTTCAAATGTAATATGGATGGTGCAAAATTTCATATCTCGGGACAAGCATCTGTTGGTGGAATTATCCACAATTCCAAAAGTGATTTCCTGTGTATGTTCTCCAAAAATATTGGTTATATGTCATCAGTATTAGCTGAAATTTGGGCCATTAAAACTGCTTTAGATCTGGTTTCTCATCCGGGCATTAAATGTATTAAAATTGAAACACATTATCAGATTGTATTTCATATGATCTCCAGGAATACAATCCAACATCTAGCCCACAGGTTTTAGATCCAGAACGTCCGTGCGGAATTGTAGCGCTTTCATCATGTGACCCTTTATGTTTTCTTTAGAGAAGCTAATAAGTGTTCTGATGTCCTGCTGCTTTTCAGTGTTCTCTTTATTTTTTTCACCTTATTTTTGTATGTTCCTACTTTTTTAGTGTTTATATTTAGTAATCTGTATAATAGTCCCCACTCCCGATCAACTGCCAGGGACATGGCTCGTAAAATACCTTTGATTTGAATAAAGTATTCTCTTTTGATGTTAAAAAAACTTGTTGATTTGATGAAAGCACAAAGAAAATCTAGAAGCAATTCAACATACATAAGAATTCCTCCATTTGAGCCCAGTGATACCTCATCGGACGTTCTTACTCTCGCTCAACAAAGACATCCCCAACAGTATGAAAAAAATACAGTGAAGGAGATGAGAAGAGCATTCACTTCCACCCTTCTGATTACATTGTTCTTATGGTGGTCACTCACATCGACTCATGGCATGATAGGATGCATTCCGAGGGAATTGAAGATCGATATCTTATAGGTGAAAATTTAAAATCACAAGACAAATAAATAAGGAAACTCCAACAAAATGACTTTGGTAAAAACTTAATCAACATGAGGTGACATTTTCTGACTTGTTGACAGAAAAAATCAAGCTGAAAATTTGGCGAATTGATTTGATGAGCTTATTGCTGAGAATTTGGCCGTAACAACAAGATGATAGGGGTAGTATAATAAAGTGAAACCAAGTTCACGGTGAGCTAATTTAGTATTATTAAAACTTAACATAATAATTAACTAGTTTAAAAATTATAATGCAATATATTTTTTTCAATCAATTAAACTTTATTTAACTTTTTTTCAATGAAATATAATTTTTAAATGATTTTTTTTTAATTTTAATTTTTCCTTTTTAAACCTGCCTAATAACTGACATTACCGTTACTACTCAAATATTTTATATGGTTAGTGTTCCATTTTCAAAAGGATGTTGTTAAATTCACCTCTAAATTATATCTCCTCCACCACATCTCATTAACACCATATAAATTGGTCAAAGTTGTCCCACTCACCATATTATAAGGCACCCACATGATCAAAGGTATACAAAAAGTTTGTAACCAAATATTTTAGTTTTTTTTCATTCTACATTTAAAATAATAATCCTCAAACATTCAAACTCAAAAATGTCAAACTCACAACTAAAAAAAGCATAAAAGAAGATTGACATTGCAAAACATAAAGTCCACAATTCAACTGCTAGTCTTTAAATAATATGTGTATGAATGTGTATTGTAGTATATTCCCTTATATTGGCACACAATCCCTTAATTTCCTAAAACATTTAACAAAGCCTAGGGTTGAATGTAAAAGAAAAAAATGTATGATATTTGATTCTTTTGATGTTGAAAATGCTAATGCAAACCAAAAAGACTAAATGCCTGTAAAAAAAAATTGTAAGGACAAATTTACAATAAAGTCAATTTATATGTATTTTGGCTTCATTTTGTGTTTCGACAAAACTATCGCAGTCATAGGTTAGGATTTATATTTTTCACCTCTCAAATAATGTGGTTTCTTGAAGACGTAGAAATCAAGTTAGAAGATTTACATCATCTTGTCGTGTTTTCCTGCTCGTTTTTGTCTCCATGTTCCGAGGATCTCTTAGTTATATATATATCCTTGGATTTTTCTTTGGGTACTATTTTTATAAAAGTTTGTTTCAAGGTTCTTTTCAAAAGAATTTTTAAATGAAAAATAATTTTATTCTTTAATTGTTCGAATGACTTTATGTAGTTCACAAAACGAAATGGTCGTCTCGTTAAAACGATGTTGAAATGAACATCAAATAATGTTTCCCTATAATCAGATTAAAGTTCCACGAGGTCAAAAGTCAAAAAATAAAAAAAAAATAATTAAAAATTATTTTCAGTCAAAAAAATAAAAGTGCTCAGAAAATTCTGAAAATCATCATACCGACTTAAAATTTAATTTTGAGCAATTTTTACTTCTTAGACATCACCAAAATAATTTACCTAATGCCCTTTTTGAGACAATTTCTACTCGACCAGATTGTATAATTTTAGGTTGTTTTTCACTTCTTTTTGTTTTCCTTGGATTCTTTTCCTTGGATTCTTATTCCCTCAATCCTAGTGTTGTCCCACTGCCTTATCAGATGTTGGTTGTAAAGTTTGGCATGTTTGAGTGGCGGGAAAGGCTTCACATGGGTTATGTGGGTCTTTTGAGTTGACATTTGCTATTATAAGAGAGAATTGCAATTGACATTCATTCCCGTCAGATTATGGTCATTTTTCTCACTCCCTTAAGCTCCCCAATACCAGCAACTATGTCCAAATTCGCAGGTGCCCCTATACCACCCTTAAACCACCATGAAACAACCATGTTTTGGCCTAGAAATATGTATTTTTAGGGTCCCAAATATGTAGTCATGCTATTTTTATCCTTCTCTAACTGTCCTACAAAAATCGCGCAAGTCCACGTCCTGCGCGACACGCGCTCACAAAAATCGTGTTTTATTAACCACGATCGTGTCACAATCATTCATTGGAATTTTTCCATCAAACTTAACCAGCATACTTACTAGGACTATTAGGACTTAAATGTGCATCCATGTGAACCATGCAATGTGGGGATTCTTTTCTCCTTAATTACTTTTCGTGCCATTTTGGCGTAATTCCTTTATATATTTATTCCTAAAAATTTTCCTTCGAACAAAATCATCAATTTATTATTCAATATTTATTTTCTAGGGCGGGGTATCACAACTTGACGGTCCAATTTCAATCAAATATGAATGGTCTAACAATCAAATACCCCTAATTTTAATTATCAAATCAAATTAATTAACTCAAATAAACTCAGCATTGGTTCTAAACAATTGTTGTGTTAAACAATTTACCAAATCTTATTTTATCCTCAAACATGCATTTAGGTAATATCATAATAAAATAAGTCAATCCACACAACATGCCGAAGTACGAGAAAAATCCACAACGAAAAAAACCTTAGACACCCTAGCCACGTAAAATTTACTATGTATGAAATTATAAAGGACATGATAGTAGACTTGCAACGCAAACTTGGTGCCCTCACAAGACTTTACGATCCCCGTTCCTTATATTATTGCACAGTGACATGTAGGATTCCACCCATGCAGCTGCCACAACGTGTCAGTCCACATACATCTTGGTATCCACTGATAAAGTTTAATAACAGTCTACGTATCTTGAGCACGGAGTCCACAACTTCTTCACTGCAACCCCATAACACGAAGTCCATCGTGTGTAAATAACAACAAGTATGGATTTCACCGCACGAAACGAATGCTCAAATGTGAAGATAAACAAGATGGGTGAAACTAAGGTTTGGAAGCCTTTTCGATATGTATGAGAAACTGATTTTTGCCAAAACTCTATCTCAAAAACTAATGCCATATTACCTTTGTATAGAAAATTCAATTTTCGAGGCAATAAATTTTTTTAGGTCTCGTTCTAATGAAAAGAGTAGCTCGTTTGAACGAAACTGCATATCTCATTCGAACCAAAACTCAACTCGATCAAGTAAACAGTCAATCTTGTTTGAATCACCTTCAAACGAGTTTTATTTCCTCAAGTATAATCATAGACATTAGGATTTGTGGGGGATTATGGAGCTCTTTGGAGACTTAGAGATGAAAGAAAAAGAAGAGCTTGGAAGGAAGCTCTAATGGAGGGATTTTATTGTAACCCCTTTGAGGCCACCTTTGGAGATGGGGGTTACTCCTCCTACACCACAATTCAACCACCATTTTGAAGTATTAAGAGGTGGGAAAAATCTTACTTTGATTGAGGTTTAGAGTTTGATAATTTTTAGAATGATATTTACATATATTAGACTTGATATATGTAGTATTTTAGCTAATTTATAACTTCATGTTATTTAGTCATCATATCATCATTTGGTGTGTAGAAATGAGTTTTTAAGAAGTAATTTTGATGGGTTTAAAAGGTGGATAAATTTTAGAATATTAGCCTTGAACATTTTATGAAATAAAATGTGTCAAATTGATGCTTCAAAGGTAAATAGTGTAATTTCATGTTTAGAAAAATATTGGGCTATTGTAGGCCATTTCTACGAAATAAAAATGGGGCTTTCTTACCAAAATGATGAAGTAGAAAAAGAAATTGGACTTTTACTTAAATGGGTGTTTTTGAGATGCATAAACTCATAATAAGAAATATTTGGGGTTGATATGTAAATAATCAAAGTATAAAATGCTTACTTTTAAATTGATGCTTAAGTGTAATTAAAGAAAGTAAAGAAGGCCAAATGTGTTGATAGTGGCCAAATAGATATTTAAAGTGTGTACAATTTATTTTGGAAACATAAATGGAAATAAAGTCTTTTTATAAAATTTGGAATTTAATACTGAAATTATGTTGGAAATATCAGAAATACACTTTGAGAAGTTATAAATTTGTTTTTGGCAAAATTAGTATGTTTAAACCGATTTAAAAGTATAATATTTGTGTGAAACAAATAGTAGTGCCATTGTCGTAAATACAGTGAATAGTGTGATGTCAAGAAAATATTTGACAATTGAATGTATTAATTAAGTTTGATAAAAGGAGATTAATGATATATTTTTGTTAAGTGAAAATAATGAGTTTCACCAAAATAATAAGTGTGGAATATGGGTAAAAATATAGTTTTTGACCAGTGTTAAGTGGTTAAAAGTGTTTTGAGAATTAAGTTGAAAAGTTAGTAACTATTTTGGAAACAACACTTGTTAAATGGTTAAATGCGTATTTGACAAGAAATGGATAAATTGGTAAATTTACGTAAAGCGGAACATTTTTATGAAATAAAAATGTCAATGAATAGTTTGGAAGAAAAATGAAAGAATTAATTTTTCAAGTAAGAATAAATGTGAACATTGAGAATAATGTTGAAACACATGAAAAAAAGATAAGAAATGATACTTGCATGATGCCAAGAATTAAGGAGGGCATGATGTCCCTAGTGATAAAAGACCCCAAAGCCTGTACAAATGAGCATATGGAGACTGGAGACCGATGGTGTAGAGCCCGTGAAATCCAGGAATAATGGCTAGATTCCCAGGCAAAGATTGATAATTCTTGTAATAAGAAATTAAGAATGAGAATATTCTTAAAAATTAATGCAAATAAATCTTTGAGATTTGCAAAAGGTTGAAAGATGGAAATAACCAAAGTTTTCATGAAATAATAAATATTTTGTGTCGTGTGGAGTATAAGTTTCTCAATGAAAATGAATATTTTCCAAAGACGAGGTGTGCGTGTCATAAAGATTGTTTTAATGAGAATATTAAAATAATGCCAAATTAATTCTAGCGTGAGTTAATAAACGTTGAATAGATGAATATTTTCAAGAAAAGAAAGGTTTTTCCTATAAATGATTAACCGTGTGCGTTAATGGGAAAGAATGTGATTTTAAAGAAAGGTTATCCAAAATGATTATTTTGGGAAAGAAAAAGATGATGAACGGGGATAAATTATAAGCAATACCCGTCATCTCGTATCCTACCTTAGTCTTTAGTAAATAACAACAAATAATTTGCCCCGTGGTGTGATGATAACATATTAGAGACAAGATACATCTATGATTAGACACAAATTGAGGTTTATATGACATAGTCTAGTGATTTTTACTACCGGCTAGTAATTTGATAAGTTTGTAATTCCACGATAATTGCTCTTAGGAGTAAGTGCTAAGGTTATTTGAGAAAAATAGTAATGCAAGTAATTAGCAATTCAAGGTGATACCTTTGGGGTTGTATATCTTAGATAAGACTAAGGTTGATTAGTGTTCCTCGGTGATATGCATATTATTTACTTGCGTAGAAATGACATATTAAGGTGACACAAGACTATGTACTGGGTGATCCCCTAGTATATGATATGAGATAATTGGTGTGACGTTAGGAGAATCAAATCAATGATTACCACATAACGGTATTGAAGATTAGTGGCCTTAATCAAATCGTTATAATAAACAATTGAGTTGACTTGAGCAAAGTGTTTTTGGGACATTATTACGATAAGCTTCTGTCGTGACGAAATAATAATTGAACTTGGTCTTATGTGTTAGCTTCGGGAAATGACTAAATCTTATGTTGTTACCTTAAAGCTTGGGAGAATTATTGCGTTGAGGATTTCATAAAATAATAATAGGTCATTAGTGACTAAATCATGTTGACATGGAGAGAATGCCTTAGAATTGATGACAATATGATGAATTAATTGTGAACACGTGTCTTAATATAACTATTGGAAGCCTATAAGTTAGTAATCACATCTGATTGTTGTGACAAGCACTGGGATGTGCCTAGTTAGACATTGCTTTCTATAACATTGAGCGTGACAAGATTTTAGTGTGATAGACGACTCTTACATTTGGTTGTGTATATACCTTTATAAAAAAATTTATAAGTTTACGGAAGTTATCCATAAAGCCTTGGATAATATGTGCATTATGGATTGTTTAGGTGTTGATGAATCATTATCATACATGTTGACTTGTGGCAAAACCTTGGAGATTAGCACCACGAATGGTAAAACTTGTCTTAATATGATCTTTGAGGATTGTGTCGTAAATATGATGGTAAGTGATAGGTTGTGCGCTTGGGAGAACTTAGAGTAACTTGATGTTGTATCGATATTTAATGAATAACTCTTGGAATGAAGTGTTAGGATTGATCATAGCACCTTTTTGTGCTACCAATACGCTGGGGATAACCCTAGTAAAAAGAAATTATTATTCACCTAGCATAACCCTTAGTGATAGTACAAGGTGAGCAAAGATTCTACCTATGAGATTGAAAGCGCCAACTTCGACTAAAGTTTGATACTCAGGATTGCATATGATGTTGCTAAGAGTTAGGAAGTTGTTGGTAAATTAAGATTTTTAAAACTATGCATATGTATTGAACTTGAACATTTGAGGTTAGATACCACGTATTGAAATTTGGAGACGTAGGTATGATGGGTCGACTATTTATGATAAAAGATGAGAAGGGTGATCTCGCGTGAATTGGCGCAGTACGTACAAATAGTGTAACCCATAACATTATTCCTAAGGAAGGAAGCCTTGTGTTTTTACTTCCCGAAAGGATTAGTTTATACTTCAATGAGAATGGAAAATTTTGCGTTGGAGCAGTCAATGTACATAGGAGGAACATCGGTTATAAGTTGTGGACCTTAAGAGCACTTGTGGGTTCGTACTTTGTGAAGAACAATCCGTTGCCTAAATTCGATTGTTATCTTTTGGCTCGGTATTCACTTAATTCGTTGTGATTCCATATGTTTCATTTGATGACCAGTAATGGGAAGTTGTTATTCCGTTGTGATCTGGGTGTGACACTACATAAGCTCAGCAATGGCGCGAGTTAGGCCGATTATGGATGATGCATCACAGTAAATGAGTGCACACTTTTTTGGAAGCACCCTAATATTTTCATTAGTTTGTGTGTGCGCATGGTCTCGCGATTTGTTTCTCGTAGTTGCACGTGTAAATCAGTTATCTTAGGTTAATGACCCTGTTAGTTAACCGATAGAACTAGTTACAATTTGGAGTTACAGTATAGCTAATTACTTTTCAGTCATAAGTTCAAGAATATGTTTTAGGAATTATGTGGATATCAGACTTAATGAGAGATTACGTGCAAATGTTACACTCCGAATTGAGGATGTAGTTACTCATATGTATAATTTGGATTATGATATCTAGGATGCTTCGAGGTTAATATGAAGATCTCATGCGAGGTTTCGGTCTTTCAGACCAATGTGATAAAGTGACTCTTTTAAGATTGCTAATATAATGACTAGGAAGTGTTACAGATGCAATAACCTAGTCTTGATGTGATTCAAAATTTGAGAAAACATAGATTTGTAAATCCTAACTCGTGATGATGAATTCATTAATGATGGCATGATGTTTGAGGAATACCGATTAATTCAAAAAATTTGTTGGGATGAATAAGTTAGGCGTGCTTGGGTATTATTAATGAAAAACTTTACCACGATTGGGTTAACTTGATGATAATTAACATGGGTGGAATCTTTGAGTTTTAAGTGTAAAGAGTAGGATACTCCATAATTAAAAATGGTTTGCTTAGAAGACTGAATGATTAAGATTGATGAGTTAAAAATTTCGAGGACGAAATTTCTTAAGGAGGAAAGAATGTGATACCCCGCCCTAGAAAATAAATATTGAATAATAAATTGATGATTTTGTTCGAAGGAAAATTTTTAGGAATAAATATATAAAGTAATTACGTCAAAATGGCACGAAAAGTAATTAAGGAGAAAAAGAATCCCCACATTGCATGGTTCGCATGGATGTGCATTTAAGTTCTAATAGTCCTAGTAAGTATGTTGGTTAAGTTTGATGCAAAAATTTCAATGAATGACTGTGACACGATCGTGGTAAATAAAACACGATTTTTGTCAGAGCATGTCGCGCAGGATGTGGACTTGCGCGATTTTTGTAGGACAATTGGAGAAGGATAAAAATAGTATGACTACATATTTCGGACCCTAAAAATACATATAAAAATACCATGAGGTCAAAAGTCAAAAAATAAATAAAAAATAATTAAAAATTATTTTTCGTCAAAAAATATAAAAGTGCTCAGAAAATTCTGAAAATTATCATACCGACTTAAAATTTAATTTTGAGCAACTTTCTCTTCTTGGATATCACCAAAATAATTCATCTAATTCCCTTTTTGAGGCAATTTCTACTCGACCAGATTGTATAATTTTAGGTTGTTTTTCACTTCTTTTTGTTTTCCTTGGATTCTTTTCCTTGGATTCTTATTCCCTCAATCTTAGTGTTATCCCACCACCTTATCAGATGTTGGTTATAAAGTTTGGCATGCTTGAGTGGTGGGGAAGGCTTCACATGGGTTATGTGGGTCTTTTGAGCTGACATTTGCTATTATAAGAGAGAATTGCAATTGACATTAATTCCCGTCAGATTATGGTCATTTTTCTCAATCCCTTACGCTCCCTAATACCAGTAGCCATGTCCAAATTCGTAGGTGCCCCTATACCACCCTTAAACCACCATGAAACAACCATGTTTTGGCCTAGAAACACGTTATTTCCTCAAGTATAATCATAGACATTATGTTGGGTTATTAGAGATATAATTCTTGGAGATTTGTGGGGGATTATGGAGCTCTTTGGAGACTTAAAGATGAAAGAAAAAGAAGAGCTTGGAAGGAAGCTCTAATGGAGGGATTTTACTGTAACCCCTTTGAGGCCACCTTTGGAGGTGGGGGTTACTCCTCCTACACCACCATTCAACCACCATTTTGGAGTATTAAGAGGTGGAAAAAATCTTACTTTGATTGAGGTTTAGAGTTTGATAATTTTTAGAATGATATTTACATATATTAGACTTGATATATGTAGTATTTTAGCTAATTTATAACTTCATGTTATTTTGTCATCATATCATCATTTGGTGTGTAGAAATGAGTTTTTAAGAAGTAATTTTGATGGGTTTAAAAGGTGGATAAATTTCAGAATATTAGCCTTGAACATTTTATGAAATAAAATGGGTCAAATTGATGTTTCAAAGGTAAATAATGTAATTTCATGTTTAGAAAAATATTGGGCTATTGTAGGCCATTTTTACGAAATAAAAATGGGGTTTTCTTACCAAAACGGTGAAGTAGAAAAAGAAATTGAACTTTTACTTAAATGGGTGTTTTTGAGATGTATAAACTCATAATAAGAAATATTTGGGGTTGATATGTAAATAATCAAAGTACAAAATGCTTACTTTTAAATTGGTGCTGAAGTGTAATTAAAGAAAGTAAAGAAGGCCAAATGTGTTTATAGTGGTCAAATGGGTATTTAAAGTGTGTACAACTTATTTTGGAAACATAAATGGAAATAAAGTCTTTTTATAAAATTTGGAATTTAATACTGAAATTATGTTGGAAATATCAGAAATACACTTTGAGAAGTTATAAATTGGTCTTTGCAAAATTAGTATGTTTAAACCGATTTAAAAGTATAATATTTGTGTGAAACAAATAGTAGTGTCATTGTCGTAAATACAGTGAATAGTGTGTTGTCAAAAAAATATTTGACAATTAAATGTATTAATTAAGTTTGATAAAAGGAGATTAATGATATATTTTTGTTAAGTGAAAATAATGAGTTTCACCAAAATAGTAAGTGTGGAATATGGATAAAAATATAGTTTTTGACGAGTGTCAAGTGGTTAAAAGTGTTTTGAGAATTAAGTTGAAAAGTTAGTAACTATTTTGGAAACAACACTTGTTAAATGGTTAAATGCGTATTTGACAAGAAATGGATAAATTGGTAAATTTACGTAAAGCGGAACATTTTTATGAAATAAAAATGTCAATGAATAGTTTGGAAGAAAAAAGAAAGAATTGATTTTTCAAGTAAGAATAAATGTGAACATTGAGAATAATGTTGAAACACATGAAAAAAAGATAAGAAATGATACTTGCATGATGCCAGGAATTAAGGAGGGCATGATGTCCCTAGTGGTGAAAGACCCCAAAGCCTCTACAGATGAGCAAATGGCGACTGGAGACCGATGGTGTAGAGCCCGTGAAATCCAGGAATAATGGCTAGATTCCAAGGCAAAGATTGATAATTCTTGTAATAAGAAATTAAGAATGAGATTATTCTTAAAAATTAATGCAAATAAATCTTTGAGATTTGCGAAATGTTGAAAGATGGAAATACCCAAAGTTTTCATGAAATAATAAATATTTTGTGTCGTGTGGAGTATAAGTTTCTCAATGAAAGTGAATATTTTCCAAACACGAGGTGTGCGTGTCATAAAAATTGTTTTAATGAGAATATTAAAATAATGGCAAATTAATTCTAGCGTGAGTTAATAAACGTTGAATAGATGAATATTTTCAAGAAAAGAAAGGTTTTTCCTATAAATGATTAACCGTGTGAGTTAATGGGAAATAATATGATTTTAAAGAAAGATTATCCAAAATGACTATTTTGGGAAAGAAAAAGATGATGAACGGGGATAAATTGTATTTTTGGAATAAAATGATTTAATACATCGCAGCATGTATTTTCAAAAGTATATATGTAGATATGTACATATTTTCATGAGCATATAGTGAGTGAGTATTCTTTTCTTTCGTTCGTTTCTATGTTGCATTTGTATAAATCCCACTGAGCCTTTCGCTCACTCCCTCCTCTTTGTTACGGCAGGTTGTATGCGGTTCCGTAATTTGAGAGCATTATACATGTAATATTTACTTGCACTAACGTTAGTAGCTCTGTTTACTTGGCATTGGGGGCACTTCCCTTGGGTCCTGCACGTAGTTTATTTTATATTGGAATCGCAAACTAAGAAAAGCGTAATCTTATTTAATAATAAAACTGGAATAGTAACATTATTTAGGTTGTTCATTGCACCCCACACATGACACTCGGATCGGATCAGGGTCGATCCTATAATAACCCTTAAATCCGGTTCGGGGCGTCACACAAGTGGTAAAAGAGCATGAGACTATTAGTTTCTTAGGTTACGAATTCAGGTAGTTTCGGTATGGAGGCCTACTCATTGTCTAAACCCTCTATGTTTGATGGGTCTAATTATGCATATTGGAAGATGTGTATGAAATTTACATTTAAGACAATATATGAGAGGGTTTAGTTAGTAGTCTTTAAGGGGTCTCAGCATAAAAGTAGGGGAATATATAATTCCTAAACCCGTAGAAAAATGGAGTGAGGAAGAGCATCGTTTTGCAAACTATAATTCAAGACGATTAAATGCTCCATATTGTGCGGTCACACCGGATGAGTTTTATCGTATTATGACTTCTGAAATATTTAAAGAGGCTTGGTACGTACTCCAACTCACCCATGAAGGTACTAATTATATTAAGGTTTTAAAACTCCAAAATCTCATCACATAGTTTGAAACAATTAGTATGGATGAAAATGAGTCATTTGATGAGTTTTATTCTAGGTTGTTCAATATAGTGAACTAATGTTTTAACTTAGGAGAGAGAATTCTCGAAACCCGAGTAGTCAAGAAAATCTTAAGGTCTTTGCCTGAAAGATTTAATTCAAAAGTGAAGGTTTTGAATTACTTATGTACTGACTCTAAAAAACTCAAAAAGTTTGTGGATGATGTACAAATCTATGAGCTTGACATGTTTCCTTCCAAAGTGAATAAAGACAAGGGCATTGATTTAAAGGTCCATAAGGAGGAAACACTAATGTCAAATAATGAGTCTAACATCGATTTCGCTAATACGTCCATGTTGGCAAAAATGTTGAAAAATTTATCAAATTTAATAAATGGAAAGATAAATTGGATGAAAAGATTTTTGAGAAGAGAAAATCTAACAAGGTTAAAAAAGTACCTAAAAACTGTGATGATAATACTAAGAGTAACGAGTCGAATAGATATTTTGTGTGTAAGGATTACGGTCATAGGGCTGTTGAGTGCTCCATTAAGCTATTGAAGGTGGGAAAGAAAATTAAGGTGTTTAACACCACCCTTAGTGATAGTGAGTCGAGAGAGAAACTGAATTCCCTCATTGAATGCAAACTTACTGCATTCATGGCTAGTTATTTGGGATTAAATGAAGATTCTTCCACCAATGAAGATGATCATTTTAATGACGGTACCGATGTTTTGACCACCATTTTCCAAGTGAGTGGTAATGAGAAGGAAAAAGAAGAAAAAGATGGAGTTGAGAGAGAGGAAGCCGAAGAGAGAGAAAAGAAGAAGAAGAAGAAGAAGAAGAAGAAGAAGAAGAAGAAGAAGAAGAAGAAGAAAAAAAAAAGAGAGTGAGGAGGGAGATAACCATCTTAAAGTTTCCTCTAAGGAGTTATATGTTGATTTTGTTAATCTTAAAAAGGAAAAATTGAATTTAGAGGCTAAGTTTAAGGAGCTCGCCATAGGGAATGATGATTCGAAATCTATCAAAGATCTTAGGGAACGCGAGAAGACATTTAGGGAGAAGCTCAAGTTTGTTGAGGAGGAGCAAGATAGTCTTCGAGTTCTATGGAAGTTTTAAAGAATGACTCCTTTATATTTGAAGAGTCTCGTAGTTTCTTGAATCTAGGATAGTGGAGCTAGAAGAGAAGTTTATAGACTCGAGTAATGTTAAGTTCGATTTCGAGTCTAGTGAGAAATACTCGATAAGATTTTTGGCACTGTCCAAATTAAGCATGACGAATTTGGAATTGGCTTTGACGATCCTAATACTTCCCATGGTAAAGTCAAGTCCAACCCTTTTAGAGTCAACCATAGCCCAAGTTGTTTGAAATGGTCAAACTTTAGGCCCTGTTCCTCATTGTTTTTACAGTTACTCACATTGCGGCATGAAAGGCCACTTTAGGTTTTTTTCTACGATCTTATAAATACCCTAGTAATTTGACGTCTAGTGCCACCAAGGTTCCCGAGTCTCAACATCGTCATGTTACACTTATGTGGGTTAGGAAATCAGATTTGGAGGCTTTACAATTTATACTTGTTGATTCTCGATTGCTTGCACATATGCTTTGCATGCTAAACCTAATGGTTAATTGTGTTCGAATATTTACATACACTAGCTTTTTTAATTAATGTTATATGTGTTTCCTAGTTTAGTGCCGTTTGAGTCTTTATAGTTTAATTTTTCATTTATTGGGTCTTATTGAAAAATAAAAAAGATTTTCTTTTGTCTTTTAAGTTTTTTTTCATGTGGTGTCTTTGAAAAAATGTTTAAAAACTCAAAAATATTTTTGTTTTTATGTGTAGTTTGGTTTTACACATTTTGTGCGGCATATGGGTGTGTTTGAATGCACTTTATTTCATGTTTCCATGTGTCTAGGACATTTGATTATGATTTTCAATGCTTACATTTTTCTTAATCATACTTGCATGGAGTAGTTCAAAAACGAATTTCTTAATGGATTCACTTTGTATGTGCCTCTACACACACATTGGTGAGCTATTTTGGATTTATAACTTCACATGTTATATTGAGCTAAGTGATATATTCTCCCATCAATCTTGTCAACTATGTATCTTTGGACTATGGGGGATTTGTGCATGTAAGAGCCATTGCCCATTGAGTATGTTGATTTTTATTGAAAAATATGAGGGTGCACGGGAAAGGTTACAAAAGGATAAATTCTCCTTCATGGGAAAGCCATTGTTGGCAAAATCCTAACAAATAAGAGGCAAAAGAAAAGAATAAAGGCCAAAAATTTTGTTTGTTTGATTTTTCAAAATGATATCGTCAAACGATTTGAGTGATATAAATGAGAGATGTTTAGATTTTGAGGGTTTTAAGTTGAAGATCAATGGGTTTGCACAATGAATCCTACTTATGCTTAAAATATCATGGCGTTATTGATTTGTAGAATAAAAAATATTCAAGGCTTGTGTGCATTGTGCTTGTTTGAGCATTTTGAGTTCACTATATCTATTTCTCGAGGCTAAATCTTAGTTTGATAAAGTTAACGCGATCAAATAGAATTCCTTGAACATATTCTGGGTGTTGGATCATATTTCATTTGCATCTAGTTCATGCCCCTTCACTCCGTCCCACTTTGGTTTAGACACATTGATACTATGCGAGTGTGAAAAACTCATGTGTTTTTTATGTCTTGTCCATTTAGGCCTATATGTGTTACTCATTGTTGGTTCATCATTGATATATTTACATGTGAATGTATATATATGGTATATTTTGCATTTTTATTATTTGAGTTTACATTTAATGCACGAGTGTCCTTGTTTTCATTGCTATATCAAAATTGGTGTCTCTGTTTTCTGGTCATGTTGATATCTTCTGCATCATTTTGCATTTATTTTGGTATTTTATCATTGTTTGGATTATTTATTGCTTGTGCTGCCATAAAGGTCCATTATTGCATGTTTCACTTCACACCATTACATGATATTATACTTTAGAAGAGTGCGATTTTGTTCAAATAAAGGAATTATTTAATTAAACACAATTTTTCAATTAAATCCTAAAAACATGCATCAAGATGATTTATCAAATAAAATAAATATAGCATGTGACATAACATATCAGGAAAAATCCCCGCAGAGCAAAACCATATTATTTTCACTATAATTTGTAAAGAACGGTTACACTGATTATAATGAAAATAAGTGTGACATACGAAAATACCAGTAGGTGTCGGTTCCGATGTCATTGGCTGGAATCTCTCGCAAGAATTCCTGATGGGCAGCAATGAAGAAGATACCGATTTCTCCACAAAATACTCCAAAATGAGTAAGAATAATCTCTTGAAGGTTTATGATGTGCACTTGATAAATGGAAATTAAGTGTGCATTTAAAAGGAAAGAAAATGGTCTAAAAAACATTTTTATAAAAAGATGGCAGATTAAGGGCCTGTTTTTGCTCAGCATGTTGCAAAGGTGTTTTGACCACTAAGAAGTGGTGACAACATTTGACACAGAAATCGAGGTCGACGGCGTCGTTCGAACGACATTGTATGTCGCTCGAACGAGGACACGTGTCGTTCGAACGACATCGCGCGAGATGTTATGTCGTTCGAACGACAGTGACATCTCGTTTGAACGAGCACGCCTTCCAAGAAAAGTCTGTTTCATCTTAGAAAAAATTATGCATTTGATAAAAAATAATTTCAGACTTTAAAAAATATTTTCTAAAAAATTTCCAAATATTTATGCAAATATAAACAACTCCAATCAATCATTTTACTGATAGTGCGTTGTGGAGTTGTGGAAAATGGTTGAGCAGTACGTAGCATGTAGATTGATGCACGAGTGAAGATGATAGATGCATGGATTCAGATAAAGGCCGTCGAGGATGATCGTGATGACGTGCTGAATGTAGTGGTATTAGACATACAAACTGTGATATAGGGAAAATAGAAAATTCCTAGATTCTACTTGGACATTTATAAAATTATGTCCTTAAAAATCTCCCCATATGTTTATGCCGGTCATACATAAAAAATCCGAATTATGCAAAGTCCCCAAAACAAATGACATATAAGATAATATCCCCATTAAACCCTTTAACTGAGAATATTAAGTGATGTGTCTTCAATAAAACTCCAACATCTTCAAATCTTTAACACTTCAGAAAATCCCAAACCTTTTCTCATCAGGGTGTGCAATCCAATAGATATCAACTTTGAACCTACACACATGAGAAAAAACAGATACCCGTGACACGTAACAGTTTGAAATATAATGATATGCAAAAATCAAAGATCAATGAAGCTTAAGCAAATCATAGATAAATCAACAAGATTTTCTCCCCCATAATTCATTCTCCCCCTTTTTATGATGTTCTAAAATAGACAGATATGAGAAGCATAAATATGGAAAATGTCAAAAAAAAAAATCTATTTTTGAATTTTTCAAATTTTTTACTCAGAATATACAACAAAGAATTAAAGAATCTTCTATTTTTGATTTTTTTTAAAAAAAATTTTACAACAAAGAATTAAGGAATCTTCTATTTTGAATTTTTTCAAAATTTTTACACAAACTGTACAACAAGGAATCACACCATGAAAGAACACAAAAACAACCAAGTCGATGATAGTGTAAATGTAGGGGTGTGAACATATTCGATAGGTAAATAAACTCAATCAGTCATATATGCACGATGCATACGTGAACTCCTAACAAATGAACATCAAAAGTATCCTTAGGTGTAAAAAATGTTGAATTTAGAAGACATCGTCTTAATCAAATCAACAAATCAAAGTTAAAGTGATTTCCACACCAATAACGTCCAAAACTATTTAGCGCTTTTTCAAGATTTTCAAGGACGTGCAAACCCGTTTAAATTTTCCAACCAAACTCCCTCAAATTTATATTTTGAATAGAGGTTATCTAAATTCTCAAACTTTGGAGAATTGATGGTGAAACCTAATGGCCCATATTTGGCATGTATTGCTTTTTATTGCCTTTAAATTTTTTTGGGCTTTTTTAACCTCCTTGGTCCCCGAATAATAAAATTCCTCAATTTTTTAGGTCCGTTTTAACGGTGGCTTTAACGCAAAGGATAGATAATTACCTTTCGTAGCCCCTCCCCATTTTTAAAATACCACACAATCTCACCAAATGGTTTTTACATGCACACCTTTCTTATCAAGTTTTATCACGCTTGGTTCGTTTTAAGGACATAATTGATGTGAAAACACCCAACCAACATGTGATAAGACAAGTACAATAATCAAACAAATCCGTGCATGTGTGCAATAAAGGAAATCATGAGTCAAACATGTAGGAAGTAACACTTAATTACATCTTAATGACTCCAAACATTATAAAGCATAAGGATGACAAGATATATTGTCTCGAAACACTATCAAATAGTCACATGAATAAATGGATTGAAATTGTGACTTGGCTATCTTAAATGCTCATCCATAAAAGCTGTAAATACAAAAATCTTTTTGTTCTTTTCTAAAATTTTTATAATAAGAAAATCTTTTTGTTCTTTTCTATAAATTTTATAAAAAGAAATTCTTTTTGTTCTTTTATAAAATTTTTATAATAAGGAAATTTTTATAAAAAGAAAATCTTTTTATTCTTTTCTATTCTTTTTTAAAAATATATATACACATGATACAATCTAGCACATGAATCATTTTATATGAACATGACAAAGCATCCTATCCTAGACACGGACCAACCCCTCAATCAATTGTGCAAATCCCTAAAGACTTCCTAAGACTTTTGAATCTAAGGGCATCTAAAGGTTTCATGAAAATATCGGCTAACTGACGGTCGGTGGGTACGTAACTCAGGGATACAACTTTTTCCTCAACTAGCTGTCATATAAAGTGTTCGCGTATCCTGATGTGCTTTGTGCCCGAATGCTGGACTGAATTGCGGGATATGTGTATTGCGCTCGTGTTATCACATGAAATGGTCATGGTGTCCTGTGAAATCCCATAATCGCCAAGCATTTGTTTCATCCACAAGAGTTGCGTGTAATAACTCCCGACGGTGATGTACTCAACCTCCACAGTGGACAACGAGATGGAGTTTTGCTTCTTGCTCAACCAGGAGACAAAAGCAGAACCAAAATAAAAACACCAACCAGAAGTGCTCTTACATCCATATACATCCTCGGCCCAATCGACATTTGAATAGGCGGACAAACGATCATTTGTATCAAAGGAATACCAAATATCATATGAGAGAGTTCCACTAACGTATTTGATAATACATTTTAGAGCGAGTAAGTGTGACTCTTTTGAGGATGCCTGATATTGTGCACAGACTCCAACACTAAAGGCAATGTCGAGACATTGGCAATCAAGTAGAGAAGACTACTTATCATACTCTAATATAAAGTTTGCTCTATGTCCTTGACTGAAGTGTCCTTACTAAGCTTGATATAAGTACTCATAGGTGTACGAGCATGCTTAGCGGAGTCTAAACCAAGTTTCTTCACTAGGTCTATAGCATACTTGGATTGGGAGATGAACATCCCATCCTCTAGAGAATGAACCTGGAGACCAACGATGAAAGTAAGCTCACCTACCATGCTCATCTCAAACTCAATTTTCATCTCCTCTTCAAAGTAGTGAGCATGCTTGGAGCATGTGGATCCAAAGACTATGTCGTCCACATAGACGTGGGCAACCAAAATAGCACCATCATCTCTCATGAAAAACAACGTAATATCAACTCCCCCTCTATTGAAACCATGGGATAAGAGATAGAAAGTAAGCCTTTCGTACCAAGCACGGGGTGCTTGCTTCAAACCATATAAGGCTTTCCTCATATAGTAGACGTGCTTCGAGTGCTGAGGGTCTTCAAACCCTTTTGGTTGTACCACATAAACCTCCTCCTATAAAATGATATTTAGAAATATACTCTTGACATCCATCTGATATAACTTGAAGCGCAAATGACATGCGATGACGAATAGTAAGCGGACGGACTCAAGCCTCGCAACAGGAGCAAATGTCTCCCCAAAGTCTACTCCCTCGATTTGTGTGTAGGTTTGAGCGACCAACCTAGCCTTATTTCTGATTATGGTACCATTTTCATCCATTTTATTCTTGAAGATCCACCTGGTACCTATCACATTATTCTCACTAGGTCGGTGCACAAGTTACCAGACATTATTCTTTTTAAATTGAAGCAACTCATCCTGCATGACAGATATCCAGTGTTCATCCTTGAGTGCTTCTTCGTGATTCTTGGTCTCGAATGTGGACATGTAGCAAAAATGACTGACAATGTTCTCTAGTTGAGCACGAGTCTTGACTCCTAAGTGGGATCGCTAACAATGGCAGAAGGATCACGACTCTTGCGAATCCAAGCAGGTGTGTCCCCTAACACGGGAGTAGAGTCCACAGAGTGTGGGTGAGGGATAAGTAAATTGCTACCAGAAAAGTCCTCATCCTTACACTGAAGGCTAGGATCAATAAACTCCGAAGGTTCGTCATCTTGCACGATAACGTTTATTGACTCCATAACCTTAGAGCTCTTCAGGTTACAAACCCGGTACGCTCTATAACATGATGAATATCCTATCAATATTCCCTCGTCGCTCCGGGAGTCAAATTTTCCTAGTTGCTCTCTATCCCGTAGGATGTAGCATTTACTCCCAAAGACAACGAAATATGCAAGGTTGGGTTTCTTACCAGTCCATAATTCATAAAGCGTCTTAAGTGTGTGTGGACGTAAGTAGACCCTATTCACCGTATAGCATGCAGTAGACACCGCCTCTACCCAAAATCTCCTAGCAACCTTACGACCTAGGAGTATAGATCTAGCTATTTCTTGAATCGTCCTATTCTTTCTCTCAACAATCCTATTTTGCCAAGGAGTCTTCACAGCAGAAAATTCATGTTTGATTCCTAGGCTGTCATAGTAAAGATCTACCTTTTCTTCCTTAAATTCCGTGCCGTTGTCACTACATATTTAGTTAATAGTGACTCCGTGTTGATTTTGCAAGACACGACACTTGGTCGTTAAAAACTCTATAGCATCAGATTTCTCTTTCAAAAAATCTACAATCGAATATCTGGAGAAATCATCTACCATCATGAGGATATACCTCTTACCACCCAGACTCTCAATACGAGTAGGACCTATAAGATCCATGTGAATTAACTCAAGAACACGGGAGGTGGTGATGGAATGCAACATCCTGTGGGGACTTCAGATTTGCTTTCCCAGTTGACAGGGTCCATAAACCATGGAAGTTAGCTTTCCAAGAAATGTTAAGCCACGTACTAGGTCCTTTTTAGCTAAACGTGTCAAATTTCTTACGTTCACGTGACCTAGACATTGGTGCCACATATCCATAGGAATGATCGTGGTACTGTTGCAGACAAGTGAGGATGTGGGCACAGTCCCATAGCAATTATCTTCCGTCCTCACCCCTTGAACTAAATGTTTATCGGATTGATTATAGACATTACACACGTCCCGATCAAACTTTATGACAAAGTCATCGTCGCACAGCTGGCTAATGCTGAGAAGGTTTGCCTTCAAACCTTTGATGTACAAAACATTCTCTAGCTTAGGAAATCCTAGTAACACAACTGTACCTCATCCTACAATGCTAGACTTGCTTCTATCTCCAAAGGTGACTCTACCATCCTTATAATCCTCTAGGTAGGTAAAGAATGAGACATCACCTGTCATATGTCTGGAGCACCCACTATCAAAATACCACTGTGAGGTAGCATGTACTTTGAGAGCGACATGAACAACAAGGGCCATTTTGTTTTTCTTTGGTACCCAAGAAGTGGTAACCTTTTATTTATCCTTGTTGTTGTTGTTGGTTTTAGCCGGGATGTGGGAAGCATTCACTGATGAAAAAGACATCCGACGAAATTCCTCTATTAAACTTTGTGAGGTGGTGACTAAAATCTCAACACGCTCTCTCAGACTGGAAAAATCATCATAATGAAGTGGTGGAGCAGTAGTACGTTGTGTCCGACCCAAACTATAGTAAAACTCCCCGAGGTGGCCTTTTTTTTGCAGAAAGTACAAAAGAACACAGTCTTAGGGGGATCTAGGTTTTGCTATCTTTGGACGAACTCTTCTTTGTGGTATTTGACGATGGCCATATGGAGTCGTAGTAAACTCAGGAATAGGTCCAGGTGCAATTTGGGCTATGGAGGCACCATCAAAACCTATTCCCTGTCGATCACCAAAACCTAAAGCGGGGCCGAGGAGCATCTTTCCCTTCTTTCCAGATCTGTTCTCGATTTGAATTTGACTTCCCGTGTTCGCTCAAGATCATGAGTAAGTTGGGCAACAATAACTTCAAGTTTCTTCCGAGTCTCCAGGGAGGAATGGAGCTCATTCGTAAGACTAGCCACTTGTTTATTCAAGTCCCCTTTCTCTTTCTCAAAGTCACTCTCTCTCTCTCCAAACAGTCTCTCTCTCTCTAAACAAACTTTCTTTCTCAACATAGGCAAACTCTTTTTCTCTCAAGGTAGTGCAGGTGGAGGATTCTCTTTCTCTCTTTTCTTCTAAATCTTCCTGTAAAGTAGTGATCCTAAGAACTAGCGCTTTGTTACGCTTGTTGGTTTTAAATGACTCATTATATAACTCAGTGTAGGTACGTTAAAGATTACACTCGCTCTCACTTGCATCACCCTCCCCCTCACTCACATCGTTCTCACTGTCTTGGAGAAACTGTGAAGTAGCATCCTCAACATCATGAGGAGCACTAGACGTATGTCTAGCCATGAATGCGGTGAAGTAGCATTCATACGGTGACTCGTCTCCAGAATCCATCGACTCGACCTCACTGTTGTCACTAAGGGTAGCATTAAAGACAGTTTTGCCCTTTTCTTTTGCAAGTCTGTTCAGCCTAGTAGCACACTCAAAAGCTCTATGACCCTTACAGTCGCACTAATAGCATCTCTCAACGTCTTTAGGAGGGTATTTAAAACCTTTTTCATTTTTATTATTTTTCTCAAAAAACTTTTTATCTTTGAAATTTTCATTTTTCTTGAATTTGAGAATTTTCTTGAAATTTTTAGCAAATAGGGCCAAATCATCTAAATCAAAATCACACTCAGAATCTGACGTTTCTATCTCTCTTTTCTAGATGACTCAACTCTCTTTCTTGTCGACCCCTCACTTTTTCTTGCCCGGGCATTAAGTGCAATACCTTTATCTTTAGGTTTGAAGGATTTAGGAAACATATCAATTTCATACATTTGTAAGTCTCCTACAAGTTCCTCCAATTTAAGCATATTTAAATTACCAATAGAATTTAGCATAGTGACTTTAGGGATAAAACACTTAGGAAGTGATATTAGAATCTTTTTAACAACTCTATCATTAGGAATGTGTTCACCAAGATTAAAATTAGTGTTAACAATATCAGATAACCTAACATAAAATTCATCAAAACATTCAGTCTCAAGCATGGTGATAGTTTCAAATTCAGTTGTTAAATTTTGCAGTTTAGACTCTTTCACAACATTAGTTCCTTCATTGGGTAAGTTGTAAAGCATCCCATGCCTCTTTTGACGTGGTGCACGTCATAATACGTCGGAACTCGTCAGGTGTGACGGATCCAGAAATAGCACTTAAACCCTTAGAATTAAAAGATGACCATTTAAATTCATCTTCAGTCCATTCAGTCACTGATTTTAAATTAGTCACGGTATCAACAGTGAGGGAGGGAGGTGTCCACCCTCTTTCAACCAAAATCCAAACACATTCATCAGGGCTTTTAAAGCAGATTTCATGCGGGTTTTCCAGTAATCATAGTTTTTTCCGTCAAAAACTAGCATTTTATTATATAATTTCTCCATTGAACACGCCCTTTTTTAAAAATCAATTTTTAGAAAATTGATATCTTAGAAAAATTTTGCGGAAAATTACATAATATATTGTATAATTGGCTCTGATACCAATTTGAAGAGTGCAATTTTGTTCAAATAAATGAATTATTTAATTAAACACAGTTTTTCAATTAAATCCTAAAAACATGCATCTATATGATTTATCAAATAAAATAAATATAGCATAAGACACAATATATCAGGAAAAATCCCCGCAGGGCAAAACCATATTATTTTCATTATAACTTGTGAGAACGGTTACACTGATTATAATGAAAATATGTGTGACATACGAAAATACCTGTAGGTGTTGGTTCCGATGTCGTTGACTGGAATCTCCCGCAAGAATTCCAGATGGGCAGCAATGAAGAAGATACCGACTTCTCCACAAAATACTCCAAAATGAGTAAGAATAATCTCTTGAAGGTTTATTATGTGCACTTGATAAGGGGGAATTAAGTGTGCATTTATAAGGAAAGAAAATGGCCTAAAAAATAATTTTATAAAAAGATAGCAGATTAGGGTCAGATTTTTGCCCAGCATGTTGCAAATGGTGTTTTGACCACTAAGAAGTGGTGACAACATTTGACACAGAAATCGAGGTCGGCGGCATCATTCGAACGACATTGGATGTCGCTCGAATGAGGACATGTGTCGTTCGAACGACATCACGCGAGATGTTATGTTGTTCGAACGACAGTGACATCTCGTTTGAACGAGCACGCCTTTCAAAAAAATTCCATTTTAGCTTAGAAAAAATTCTTCATTTGATAAAAAATAATTTCAGACTTTAAAAAATATTTTCTAAAAAATTCTCAAATATTTATGCAAATATAAACAACTCCAATTAATCATTTTACTGACAGTGTGTCGTGGAGTTGTGGAAAACGGTTGAGCAATACGTAGCATGTAGCTTGATGCACGAGTGAAGATGATGGATGCATAGATTCGGATAAAGGCCGTCGAGGATGATCGTGATGACGTGCCGAATGTAGCGGTATTAGACATACAAATTGTGATCTAGGGAAAATAGAAAATTCCCAGATTCTACTTGGACTTTTATAAAATTATGTCCTTACAACATTCCTCTGTAATTACAATTTGAATCAAATGTTCTCACATTTTTGGTGAGGAATGGTCTATGGGGGAGACTTATTTTACTGTGCATTCTGTCTTTGTCTATTCCTGAACAAAAAGGGGTAAAAATGGTATCTTTCCGTTTAATTTAAGGAGGAGATCTTAATCTTATGGGGAGATGTCTTATGTAAATGGGGGTTGTTAGACATAAGGGGAGTTTTATTTTTATATAGATTTGATATTGTTGTATTATCTTTGCATTTGAAGGTGTGTTTAAGTGTGCAAGTTTTCAATATTAAAGAAACGTTTATAAGCGTGCAAAGTTACTCAAGGCTTATGAGTCGATCAGGTTATACCTCTTCATTTTTGGGATTGGGATTGAGTCTTAGATGAGATTGATGACCTATAAGAGGTTTTATTTTTGGTTTTATCCCGGAATATCCAAGGGGGAGATTTATAAGGACAAATTTCTGATAGAGTCAGTTTGTATGCATTTTGTCTTCATTCCATTTTTGGACAAAACTATTTGAGTTATAGATTATGATTTGTGTTCATTTTAAGCCTATGACGTGGTTTCTTAAAGACGCAATAGCCATGTTATAAGATCTACATCATTGTGTCGTGTTTTCATGCTCATTTTCATCTTCATCATCCGATAATATCCTAGGTATGAATGTATATATATTTTGATCCTTAAATTTTTCATTGGGTACTATTTTTATAAAAGTTTGTTTGAGGGTTGTTTTCAAAATAATTTTTAAACAATGTTTTTTTTTATTTTTTTAGTAATTCGAACGAATTTAGATAATTTTATTCGAATGAAATGTCTATGTCATTGGAACGATGTTCAAACGAACGTATAACAAAGTTTCTCTATTCCCAGATTAAAGTTCATTTGAAGCCCGTTCAAAGGCGATTCGAATGTGATTGGATGTTCATTCAAACGAGTTGAGTTACGGTTCAAACGAGATATATAGTTTTGTTCGAACAAACTCTTATTTTCGTTTGAACAAAATTTCAAAATTTGTGTCGCTTCGAAAAAAGAATTTCCTATATAAAGGGGTCATGGCATTAGTTTTTTAGAGGACCTTTGGTGAAAATCAATTTTCGATACATATCTAAAAGGCTTCCAAAACCTAGTTTCATCCATCTTGTTTAAGATCCAAGTTTCAATTCATATTTTCTTTAAAAAGTTTGTTTGGGCACCATTGTTTAATATTATTCACATATGAGTATTTGTTTTGTGTGGTGGAATTCGTATTTCTTGTTGTTTACACATGATGGACTCCGTATTGTGGGAAGAAGTGGTGGACTTTGTTTTCAATATCCGTAGACGGTTACTGAGCCTTACTGGTGGATACCAAAATAGGTGTGGACTCACACATTGTGAAAAATACATGGGTGGACTCATATATGTCAATATGCAGAAGTGTAAGGAACGAAGAGTATCAAGGCTTGCGAGGGCATCAAGTTTGTGTTGCAAGTCTATTGTCATGTCCTTTGTAATTCCATACGTAGTGAATTTGCGTGGTTGGGTCGTTCAAGATTTTTTCCATTGTGGGTTTCCCTCGTACAATGGCGTGTTATATGGATTAACTTATTTTATCGTGCTATAACCTATATGCATGTATGAGGACAAGATATAATTTGGTGAATCATTTAACACAACAATTGTTTAAAATTGCTGATTAGTTTATTTGGGTTAATTAATTGTTTAATTAATTTGAATTGAAAATTAAAATTTTGGGTATTTATTTCTTAAACCGTCTATATTTGATCAAAATAGGAATTTTAAAATATATTTAATTATTGAATCCAGAAACAGAAGACTATAATTGAACTTTCGGTAACACATCATCGGATACGATAATTATACTCGGTGACAAACAACTTTGTGGTTTATTTTACTCAAAAAAGGTCAAAGACCAGGTTCCATAATCAGATGAAAAAAATTATGGGGGATAATCGATCGACAATTAGAGAATTAATAGACTCAACCATGTGTCATAAAATGTTGTCAATGATTTTTAGAGTTACAAGTCCGAATGGCATTAGTCCAAGTAAGTTATGATACATCGAATAATCTGAAAAGAGTCCAAGTTTTTCCTAAATTTATTTTAGTTAATTTTGTATTTTAAATAGCTCTTGTCTCTTTTACATTAAAATATGAGTAAAGACAATTGTAAGCCTCGCCCCACAACATAAAATCGCATGATGTGTGAGTTGGAGAAGACGAGAAGTTGGTGCATTTTACTTTATGTGAACATGATTAGGAAAAAAGGATGAGGAAGTATAATAATAATAATAATAACAATAACAACAACAACAACAACAACAACAATAATAATAATAATAATAATAATAATAATAATAATAATAATAATAATAATAATAATAATAATAATAATAATAATAATAATAATAATAATAATAATAATAATAATAATAATAATAAGGAGAAGAAGAAGAAGAAGAAGAAGAAGAAGAGGTAAATGAAATGATTGAATATGAGAGGGAGAATATGGATGGGTATAATAATGCAGATGATTAGAATGATAAAGAGAATGATAAGTGTGAGGGTTATTCGACCTAATTCAAGTAAGAAACACGTGTCCATTAATCATATAAGCGATCTCATTTTAAGAGGATAAGGATGGTTATGTCCAATTAATGATAATATCGAGATTAAATGAAGTCAATCAAGTTCAGATAGATATCTACGGTCAAGGAGTCCCACACGACTCAACCACTTTCTTTTCCATATAAATGTAACCCTCACCCTAGGACAAAGGGGTAGTGTAGTCTTTGTAATCAAGAGACTGTTAATAAAGATAGAGCAATATATTGCCAAATAATACACAAACTGTTTTCTTGTGTGATTGTGCATATTTACTTTTTGATCAACTTTAAATGTGTTGATCAAATAGCAGTGGGATTTTACCAACTATAATTAGCACCATCTGTGGGAAGAAATTTCCTTTTCTCATCCAAATAAATCCAACAAGCAACCATGTCTCACTCACAAAGCCAACACTCACCATCTGACAACAATCGGTAGAACGATTATAACGGTGGTGTCAGTGGAGCTGCCTGGTGGATGTTATAGACATGTCCATACTGTAACTGCCCTTGCTGCACTGGAGCTACTAGAACGGCTGGTAGGGCTGGTACCTGGGCTAGTGCTGGGAGGGCAGGTGGAAAAAGTGGCCTCTGTGTCTCATTACGGGCACCCTGTTGTTGTGGGGCCCTCTCACCCTCTGGGCAATCCTGGCGTTTATGGCCATGCTTGCCACACACAAAACATCGGCCTCCGAAGTTACTCCCCCTCCGACCCTGCTGCTGTCGGTGTCGGCCTTGCTGACTTGGGACTTTATTCCTCTTTCGAAACTGCTTCACTTTACCACGTTGTTGACTAGGCTCACTTTTTCCTTGGTCTTGCTGGCCTTGAGGGGAAATTTGCGGAAAAACTATGTTAGGGTGAGGACAATCCATCCACTTTTGACCTAGCTGTATACATTTATAGCAGAGTTTCGAAATTCTTCGCTGGTCGGATTGTAGTTTATCCCCAGTCTGATTCGGACAAGATTTACGTTTGTGATCGTCCATTCCACAGCTGAAACACCTCTTTGTGACTTCACTTGGACCTTGGCTTTGTTGACCCTGACGCTTTTGGGTTTCCCCGTATAATTTTTTACCCTCGTGGCTTTTATGGACCTGAATAGCTTGTTGTTGCTATTTTAGTGTCTTCACACACTTGTTATTTCCAGTCATGACAGACTGATTGTACTATCTAGATCTTTTGCCCACCATGAGCTGTGTGTTCCGTTCTTGATACTGCAAGACCGCAATGGTAACTGCTTGTGCTACGATACCTGCTAACTCGGCGGTGGATATTTTCTCTAGGGATACCTGAGGTGTGAGTCGATCTTTCTCGTTGACTCCCCCAACCGTTTTAGCTAGTTCTTCTTGACGATCCATCTGAAAATTTAAGTAAATTTGGATGAGTTCATCATTCGTATAAACAATCGTAGAAGCACGAATTTTCCAATGTAGAGATAAACACAACATTTCTAGTATTAGGGCTCTATATTAAAGAAAACAACGCTGAAAGCATAGTAAGCCGCACAGATCCTAAAGGACACTAGAACCTGATGCTCTGATACCACCTGTGACACCCCGCCTAATTAAATACCGGGCGATCACTCCTTTATTAAATTAAAAATCAAGGTGAACAGTTGGTTCATTCTTAGCATCACTGTCGTAAAAATAACCTTTTTTCAAATTAACACCCTAATTAATTAAGCTAAGTGTCAAAACCATTTTTCAACATTTCTGACAAATTTTATTTTTAAAAGAAAATTATTCATTTAATTAGTAACAACATTTTCAATAAGTAAGAATCATACAACAATTATCCTGGAACATAATCCAATTACTTTAAACATTCAACATCCAAAATCTCAACATTTAAAACTTAATGTAAAACATACATGCTGAATAAATCCTAAAGTAACAGTACGAGAAATAACTGAGATACAAATGTCCCAACAAAACAGATAAATAGTGCAAAGCGCGACACGTGCCCAATAACTGAGAATCATAGGAGTGGAATAAAGTAAATGAAATCGTCTAAGCAAGTGGCCTGCAACTCCCACCTAAGCTGCAACACGTTCCTTCCAAGGGATCCTAAGCAAGACGCCCCTGTGGCTGGGCACCTGTGATACATACATATATATATACAAGAGAGAGAGATAGAGAAATAGAAACGGGTCAGAGCCCGATAGTGTATGATATAAAAAATTCGTTTAGCAAGTATTTAAATTGATACAGGCCAATGCAACAACATATTAGTGCGACACTCTCTTGAGAAATTCTCACCTATCTTCTAATGTGCACTCCTATCGCACTAACCTTCCCAATGGTTTATCTCTTCATATATCACACTATCTTTCCCCAAGGATTTAACTTATCTTAGGTTATTCGCAAGATTTCAAATTGAACGATACAATTGTTTGAAAAGAATATTTCAATTAGTATCCAAAATTCTCATTTTAACTTTATTAATTTATGAAGTTTTCCAGTGTCATATTATACTTTCTCAAAACAAGTATTTACAATTGGAGTCATCAACCATGTCCTACATATCAAATCACAGTACGCAGTTCCAGATTTCAGAATTTCATATATATATTAACTACTCGTAAAATATATATAAAGTACAACAGCACCCCAAATAAAAACTATGGTGCGGGCATACTCTACTATCCAAAGCCCCGTATCACTCGTATTAAGGGGAATACATTCGGAATCACTCTCGAATTGTATTAACACATACACAAACAATATTGAGGCGAAGCATAGATTCCAAGTATCTAAGAGGATGGCACATGCCTGCGTCTCTTAGGACTGTCTGAACTATCACATCGATAGTCTGTACCAAGGATATCTATCTTCTAGGGTACAAGTCAATATCCCCCATAAAGGTCCCATCGAGATAAGACTGTCCCAGCGCGGTAACCTCAGGGATAGCAAGTAGCGTGGGCATGATTTTCACACATAGATAACATATGCGTACACAATCATATAACTATACTAATATTACCATATCAATATTAGGTATATTTCAAATCCCATAGTTACGATTCTTATCCTTATTTTCACATTATTAGTATCGCGTATAAGGGTTCGTCTCTAACCTTAATTCGAAGGATTCTTCCAACTTATTACGTAACTCTCATGGACTCTATCCTCCCAAGTATAAAATTCAGTGGGCGTCCTTTATATGTTCCAACGTAACTCTCTTATGCATTTCCCTCTTTTATACATAAAATTCATCGACCCTTAGGTAATTATCCCCCAAAATACAATTCTCATCTCATATTAAAAGTCCCAAAATTATTCATATGTCCTACTGATCTTCCCTATCTCCCAAAACACTTTATTAAGGATGTCCAAGGATTATTTCACATTAAATTGAATTTAACTATCTTAAAAAGGGAGATAGGAGTCTTCCAGGAGGGGTCGATCGATCGAGGTCTGGGGCTCGATTGATCGAACTTTCGATCGATCGAAGCTCTGGGCTCGATCGATCGATCAAGAAGGTATTGCGATTTCTGCAGTTTTGCAGTTACGGGTTCTAACACATTTCTTCATCCAAATTCAAGTTTTACATTCCCAAACGTCCAAAGATTCATACTACTAACATTATATCTCCATATTAGGTATTTCCAACGTAAAGCATGTGGATTTCTATCATTATACATGGATTAACAACCCAAAAATTATCATAATTATCAAGAACCCTAGAATTCTCTTAAACATGGTTCTAACAAGTATTTCCAAAAATTTCTTCTTATAAACATCATAATTTCGTGGATAATTCCTCTACATGGCAGGGGTTTCCAGAATTATCAATTTATCCATCACTACATGCAATTCCTATCTCAAATCTTTGGTTTCTTCCATAAAAACTCATTCTAATTACTCCTAAACTAATATGAAAGATGCACCAACGAAATAAGCAAGATAAACACTTGCCTGGGATTTTTGACGTTCTGGTTTGCGGATGATTTTGGTGTGGTTGCGTTCCCCGTCGCGCGATCTACGCGTTGGTGGCGGTGCAAACGGATGGATTTTGGGCCTTGAATTTGCCTTGAGAGCTCTCTCCTTCCTCTCCTATGGCCGTTCTTGTGTTTGAGTTCTCTAACCCTAGCTGACTAACCTAAATGGCTGATATAGATTACTGATTTTCGTGGGTTTAATTACCCAAAAATGTGAAATGTCCAAAACGCCCTCCCGGGGTACCAATTAGGCCTAAAAACGCCCCGAGACCCAAACTAAACCCCCGGGTACACTTTTCTAACTATCTCGACCCTTACGGACGCGTTGGCGCACTCAAAATGACCATACGAACAACTTATAAAATATTCACTTTTATTTATCAATATTTAGTCCCGACGCGACACGGGCGCGTCCCGACTCAAATTTCCAAAATTGTCATTTTATTCACTCGTGACATTCAATATAACCAATATTACATATTACTTTGCTCATTAGTAATATTCAACAAATTTCCCATAATTACTAACTCTCGTCACGTTAATAATTATAACATAATTAATTTTTCGATTTTTATTAAATAATTAACTCACATTAAATTTAATAAATCCCCAAATTAATATAGCATAAAAATACGGGGTATTACAAATAGGAGATCCGTCAAAGAGGAATACTACTTTTAGATGTTCCTACCACAAGAACCATGTGTATAAAACTTAAAACTACAAGGCCCTCAAGTCAAACCTAAAGGAACTTGCCTAGGCAGATCATATAGATGACTATATAGACATGAAGAATACAAAGGGCCCTATAGAATACGATCAAAATCCTAATAATGTCCTTGACTACGACGAGATGGGACACGAGTTTGTGCTTATCTATTGTGCCTAAAATATGAATCAATTGGGTGATACTATGGAGGTATATGATGAATTGCTATTTGGTGTGTTTGTCGTTGCTTTAAAAAGCTCTTCAATCAAAACCTCAATTACGTACAAATATTTTACAAAATCAAGTGTAGAGTGGTAAGTAAGGACGTCAATCCTAATCTAAGGTGTGAACATGCTAAACATGAGAGGATTATGAATATAATTCACTTGATTCCTTTTTTTTTAGACTTTTTTTTTTTTATGTTTTTCAAATATTAAAACACTTTTTAGGTGAAAATGTGAAGTAACACTAAACTAATATAAGAGATGAAATTAACAAACTAACTAGTGTGGCAAATAAGAATTAAGTAATAAGAATTGAGATGACCTTAACTTTGAGAAATATTCAAGGAATGAAACTTAACCTCCACATTATCAATCAAATGTGTTAATTATTCTAGTTTACTAATTTTTCAAATATTAATTTATTTTATCAATTGATTGTCATCATTTGACAAAACAAACTAATATAAATTTATTTAGTCCAATTTTCATCCCCATAACTCAATTGAATAATTGATTTAGAAAAATTATATAAATCACTTGATAGAGTAGATTCATATAATAAATCATAAATCCAACAAAAAATTAATGTATGAGTATAATAAAATATAATATACTCTAATTAGTGGGTCATTCTATCTCTAGTTTGAATCCAAAAATTAAGAGTATATTAGATTTGAATCCTTTCTCAAGGATAGTTTACCATTTCTCAATGCATAAACTCATGTAGGAATGAAAATAAAATTAACTAAATGAAACAAAGTAAACTAGATTAATTAACACATCCAATTAAATATATGGGGCTTCATTTCACTCCTTGAATGGAGTGATTAGCCAATCATAGTCATAATTCACTTAATAACAATCTAATAAAAGTTACTAAATTAAATTAAAAAGATAAAGAGAAGAAATTCAAACCAAAATGTAGGAGAAAAGAAATTGCACTTGCATTAAATCCAAGCTTCTCTCAATTGTGTACAAACACTAACAAAATTGAAGTACAATTTAATTCTCCTCTCTATAATATTTTTTTCTCTATAGAATTTCCTATTTTTCTAACCTAGTCTTTCTCTCTCTAGAATTCTCTAATATCTAGTCTTCCAAATCTTCCACCCTTTAAATAGTAGGCATGGAGCATGTGGGTAAAAATGGGAGGACAAGGGCGTATGGGATATGGAAGGTATTTGGGTGAGGGTATCTAGAGAATTATGCACACATGTGCATGGGTAAGAGGTGAGGTTTAAAAATGTAGATGGAAACTTGAAATGTGTAAAATTAAGATCCAAATCAGGTGGTGGGACAAGGACAATTTGATGGGTGGGGTTGGACGGTCCTCCTTCGGGGACAAATGATGATGGACGATTTGGATGGTGGTAAGGGTGAGGGTGTAGGGGAAGAATGGTGTGGATAGGTGATTTGTTTTGGTGTATGGTAGTAGGGTGTGAGGGGTTGTGTGTGTGTTTAATTTGGACCCAACTAAAATAACATAAAAAATTAAAACTAATAAAAATAAAATTCTAAAAAATAAAAATTCTACTTCTAATAATAAAATAAAGACTCAAATTAAAAATAAACCTAAAAAAGAAATAAAATAAAAATAAAGATAGAAATCTATTAAACTAAAAATTAAAATTCTAAAAAAAAGTAAAATCTAATAAAACTAAAAAAATAAATGAAATCCTAAAAAAAATCTAATCCTAATAAAAACTAAAAACTAATAAAATTAAAATAAAATAAAATTATACTAATAAAGATAAAATAAAAAAGTAAAAAACAAAACCTAGAAAATACTAAATAAATCAAAAATAAATACTAAAAATAAAACGACTCAAACTAAAAATCTAAAAAATATTAAAAAGGGACAAACAAAATACACACAGGGTTTGGGTTAGGTTTAGGCTAGGTTTAGGCTCGGGTAAGGTTACGAGGGAGATAATTTAGCTCCATTCAACGCGCATTTGCCTTGATATATAGCTGTTGACACCGCAAACAGACATTTGACCTACGAGATAAACATTTAAGCACATAAGACCCATATTGTCGAGAATTAGCAACTAAAATACATCTATTCGGGGTATAAAATGTACAGTTTTGGGTTCTTATTACACCACCCCCAAATAAAACGTTGCTAGTCCTCGAGCAATAAGATAAAGAGAAAGAGAAAGAGAAAGAGAAAGATAAGTAACCAAAAGTGTACCACTTTTGCGGGCACTTGCGATTGCACTTAGCATGTGCAACAAGCCTTTAAAACTATAGGTTGCCCTACAGGACGAGTTGTGTCTCGTGAGGGTTTGCAGGGAATATACCCACAAAATTCTTATTTGCAAATTTTTTTTGAAAGGCTGTCAATCTCTTATTAGACATAGAATAATCGCATAATCCATCACATGAGAAATATTTTGAGAAATACAAGCTAGAAGCGCATAAAAATTTTAGCTGAGTAAATACTCAAGGCACATCCTTCTTAGAACTCAACGTGGGTCGAGTATCACAAGAGTAATTCCCAGATTGCCTTTTCGAAATCAACGCTTCAACTTCAAAATCTCACTGGATATAGCTCTCTCAAACGAACTCTCGAGATATGGGTTAGTGTATCGCTCTTGTGTGTGAGGAGGTGAGTAAATGTAAGCAATTTCAAACGTCTCACACACACATAAGAAAGAATGAACAATTAGAAAGAAAAATGATCTCATGAAAGAAATTCTAATCACTATAGTGAGAACGTTGAGTTATTCACCACGTTGACTTTCATTTTCCCGAACACCTAGGGAAAATGTGGATGATAATGGGAGAGGGGTAAATGAAATGAGAAGGATGGTAATTGAGGTCGGATGGTGATGTATGGATGAACGATGAGTGATGGATGTGTGATGCATAAAATATGGATGCGATAGAAGAGTGTTCTATACTCGAAGAATAAATGTCTTTACTACACAAGACCTAACTACAAACTCTCTCTTTTTTTTCTTTTTTTTTTATCGATTTCTTTTTTCTATCTTTCCTATTTTTTTTGTTTTTCTCTCTCTTTCAAACCAACAATGAAGACATTTACATTTAGAATACTCATACAAGAAACGCGAGCTGCCTCCTGGTAGGGCTAAGTTTAATGTCTTCAGCCAAACTGATGAAATCTCACCCTAAGGATAGGATCTATGAAAACGCAGGGCGACAGAAGAATTGGGTGATGAGAATCACCCCCAAACAAGACTGAAGCGTCAGTCTTGTTAGATAGAGGCTAAAAGGGTCAATGCACTTGTATGACAAAGTGCATCACACAATGCAAAGCATCGATGGACCATGAGTGGGTGGGGATTAGGGTAAGGGCGAAGAGGTATCGGTCTCAGGCCTTGTTGAGCTTAAAAGTGAGGGCAACAAGGGCCCTATAAGAATGGTGCTCTAGTTAGTGAGGAAGGAAATATGGTGGGGAAAGTGGAATGAGGTGGCGCTCATAGAAAACACACGACCGTTCTATAAAGGGGCGTTGATAATGGCCTTGTCGTGACACGCCAGGGAGCTGTAGACGGAAAAAATCAATACCACAAGAGAGTGGCGGGCATGGAGGAACAAGCTCAGTGTCACGAAAGTGGAGAGTATGACCATAACTCTCTTGGAAGGTGGATGATGATTTTAGGTGTGTGTGAGGTGTATGGTGTAAGGGTGATATATGAATGGAGTGGGGAATGTATATGGATGGTGAGGCGAATAGATGTGAATATGGAATAAAATGGGAATGTAATGGGTGAGTGAATGGAAATGTGATATGGAAAAGTGGTAAGTGTAAAATCAAGATCCAAACCAGGTGGTGGGACAAGGACAATTTGATGAGTGGGGTTGGACGGTCCTCCTTGGGGGACAAAGGATGATGGACGGTTTGGATGGTGGTAAGTGTGAGGGTGTAGGAGAAGAATGGTGTGGATAGGTGAGTTGTTTTGGTGTATGATAGTAGGGTGTGAGGGGTTGTGTGTGTGTTTAATTTGGACCCAACTAAAATAACATAAAAAATTAAAATCTAAAAAATAAAAATTCTACTTCTAATAATAAAATAAAGACTCAAATTAAAAATAAAACTAAAAAAGAAATAAAATAAAAATAAAGATATAAATCTATTAAACTAAAAACTAAAATTCTAAAAAAAAGGTAAAATCTAATAAAACTAAAAAAATAAATGAAATCCTAAAAAAAATCTAATCCTAATAAAAACTAAAAAATAATAAAAATCAAAATAAAATAAAATTATACTAATAAATATAAAATAAAAAAATAAAAAACAAAACCTAGAAAATACTAAATAAATCAAAAATAAATACTAAAAATAAAACGACTCAAACTAAAAATCTAAAAAATATTAAAAAGGGACAAACAAAACACACAAAGGGTTTGGGGTAGGTTTAGGCTAGGTTTATGCTCGGGTAAGGTTACGGGGGAGATAATTTAGCTCCATTCAACGCGAATTTGCCTTGATATATAGCTTTTGACACCGCAAACGAACATTTGACCAACAAGATAAATATTTAAGCACATAAAACCCATATTGCCGAGAATTAGCAACTAAAATACATCTATTAGGGGTATAAAATGTACAGTTTTGGGTTCTTATCAGTATACATAGATGACGTGCTCGTGAAGAGAAAACATAAGGGAGACCATCTGCTAGACCTGGAGAAGAAATTTAAAGTCTTCAAATAATACATGATGAAGCTTAACGTAGCCAAGATCTATTTTAAACTCCAATATGATAAGGATTAGGTTATCTGGTCAATCAAAGGGGAAACAAAGAAAACGCAGGTCAGATCAAGGAAATAAAGAACATTCAAATGCCTAAAACATCTAAGGACATTCAAAAATTTATCAAAATGCTGACAACACTCAATCGCTTCATCTCTGGATCCTCTAAACAATGTTGAACTTTATTTCAATTGTTAAGGAATCAGAAAAACCTGATATTGAATAAACAATGTTCATAGGCACTTGTGGAAACTAAGCTTCATTTAAGACGACCTCGTCTACTCACTGTCCTAAACTCGAGGGATCTAGTCTACCCATGTATTTCAATTTTCAACCATGCAGTTAGCTCAACCTTATCATATGAGAAGTAGGGGAACTAGATACCCATATATTATGTCACTAAGAAATTTCTAAATGCTGAGAAACGATACCTCCCTATGTAAAAGTTATCTTACTCATTAGTAATCGCCTCATGTAAGTTGAAGCATGACTTTGAAGTGCACTCCATGATAGTTATCACTTCCTTTCCATTAAAGGTAATCCTTAGAAAGGTCGACATATCTAGATGGATGTCCAATTGGTTAGTGGAGCTGAGGAGGTTTGATATCCACTATCAACCTATAACTTCTATCAAAGGAAAAGTTTTGGAAGACTTCGTCGCTGAATTTTTTACAGGGTATATGGATAATGAAAGGGAATTCACCGATCAAATGAACACTAAAGAACCCATTGAACTCAACAAATGGATTCTCTAAGTTGAAAGAGTATCCAATTCAAAAGTCTCAAGGGTAATAATTTTCCTGGTAACTTTAAACCATACCATGCTCGATCAAAGAATACGGCTTGGCTTCGAAGCATCCAAAAACGAGGCTATATATGATGGCCTCATCAATAGGTTCAATAAGGATTTATCCCTTGGCAAGAGTTACCTTGAACTCTACTGCTATTCAAGGCTAGTATACAAACAAATGTCAGGAAACTATACTCCCAAAGATGAACGCATATCAACATACCTCCAGATTGCCCTAGTCCTGATCTCCAAATTCAAGTACGTCCTAGTCCAATAATTTCCCTATGAAAATAACACTCACGGAGGTGCCTTAGCAACTTTGGCTTCGGTTGTTGACTTTGATATCAAGAGAACGATTGAAGTGGAATACATATCTCAGTCAAGCACCATAAAGCAGAAGATTGCTGAATAAGTTCTCGTTATCTAGAAGGCTCCCTACTAGATGAACCCAATCATTGCATATTTATAAAATGACATATTATGTAAGCAATATCATCACATAAAAGTCAAGGCTGCACTATTTTACATGTCCCTTAAGGATAAGCTCTATAGATGATCTCTCACGGGTCCATATTCACAATGTGTGTATCCCAACGACGCCGACTAAGTTCTCTATGAGTTGCATGAGGGGATATCTGGAAGTAATGCAGAAGGAAGATATATGACATTCATAGACATAAAAGAGAGATATTGGTGTAAATAACCCATACTAAAACCCACATCCTCAACTGATGGTGAGACTTGGACAGACTTCGGGCTTAAAGAACAAGGAATGCTAGAACTAATGGCCATGAAATCTTCAACACATCTTTTATTCTTTCAAGGAAGTACGATGAGACATCAATTATCTAAAAATATAAATGTAAATTAAAGGGAGGTGGGCCTTGTGTATTTCTTTTAGTATTTTATTTCAAGAATTGTCCTTAAATAAACTATGGCATAGGGAAAATCACAAATTTCGCCATCAATCCCATTTTCACCAATAAATTCAAACTTCTAAAATCATAAGTGGGTTCTATCAACTCTAGCATAATCAAAAAGTTGAATTGAACCATTTTCATAACCATTCATGTCGAAGACTATACATACTTGAATAACAAGTAAATAACAAATACAAATTTCTAATATACACCAAAGGTCATTACTTACGAATTCACTAATTCTTCTTAAGCATGGGAATTGAAATTCAAAGGTTATGTGAATGATGCTACAATTATCAAGTTTTATAATTCCATCCATACATTTAATTTAAAGGTTCACATAATTGAAATTGATGTATGAATTGTAAAACTTTGATTTTTACATTGATTTTTATGAAATTCTTAATTATCAAACCCGTAATTACAATTTATTAACTACTAATTATTTAACAATTAACAATATCATATTATTCAAATTTTCAGATTTTATGAAGGAAATTCTAATCCCTAGTTATCTCTTATTTATTTTAATTATTAAAATTTAATTTAGGTTAAAATTACTATTTAAAAGCATAATAGGGTAAGAGTAGAATATTAACTTGCCTCTTGAAGAAATTACACAAAAGAAATATAAAAGAATTATGAAATAACTTTGTAGAAGAATCAAATTGTGTCTCTGATTTCTAACTTATGCAAATGTCAAGTGTTTAAATCAAGATATCCCAGTTTTTCCCAAGGAATAAAGGAGTTTTTTGGTTTGCAGTTCAGATCTAAACCAATAAAACTTCTTAAAGTTAGATGGAATTTTCCAACTGAAGGTAGATTCAAGCTTAACATTGATGGGGCTAGCAAAGGAAATCCAGGAAAAGGTGGTTTGGGAGGTATATTGAGAAATGCTAAGGGTGACATGGTTTTTAATTTTGCCAAAGAAGAAGAGTATGCTACTAACTCTTCTATGAAACTTAAAAGTTTAAGCATTGCTATTAATTTATGTCAGCAAAGGAATATTACAGAGATTGATATTGAATCTGATTCTTTATTTGTGGTGAAGTTGATTACCAGGGAATGGAGACCTCCTTGGCATCTTAAATCTGTTACCGATAAAATTATTTTGGACTTGTTTGAATTTAATTATTCAATAGGCCATTGTTATAGGGAATCAAACATGGTTGCTGACGGCGTTGCCAATGTTGGAGTTAACTTGAAAGGGATTCAAATTTATGAAGAGGTGAGGGATCTTCCAAATATGGTCAGAGGTGCTTTCAAGTTAGATAAAACCAGTTGCTTTTATTTTAGATCTATTAATAGTTGAATTCTTTTGCTATGGGGTTATTATAAAACCCCAAATTTATCTTTCATCAGCTTTTGGTTTTTGGCTCCCCCAAAGTTTTCTTGAGCTTGTTATGCCACTTGAAGAGGATTTTTCTCCTATAATTAATAATATGTGTGGGAGGTCTGTCCCTCTTCGATTAAAAAAAAAACTTTGTAGAGTAAATCCTTTTGAATTTGTGTTGAAAACTCCCTCCAATTGCTCCCAAAACTAGTGTAAATGTTGGTCCTAAAAGTATCCCAGAAAAACACAATTGTTGTTGGGTTGACAAAGGCAATAGGGTTTTTGTAGTTCCCATAGAGGAAAATGAAGAGAATGAACTAAATACTTTTGTTTGAGAATGAACATCGCCACCTAATTTTCTTCAGAATTTTTTTTCGCCTTTTAGTTTTGAATTTTCCTTTTCCTTTTCCTTTTTCTTTTTTAATTTTCTTTAATTACAATTTAATTTGTTTCTCTTTCTTTTTTAATAACCATAACCCTAGACATTTTCCTAAGTAACTAACTTATTAAAAAAAAGTACTCTATATCTTAAACCATAATTTCTTTTGTACCAAACCTTTTATTTACTTTATGTAATTACAATTAAAGCCCATACTTTTATTTATTTTTAGTTAGGCACAAACACTTTATTAATTCACCAAATAAATTCTATAATTCAGAATAAATTCTATAATTCATCAAATAAAATTATGTAATTACAACAATTTCCATAACTTTAATTTAATTACATTTCACTCTCCACTAATTATATAGAACTTCATTTTTATTACTTAAAATTATATCAAATTCAATTGCCATTTAAATAGTAAATTATAATTTTTCCAAATATAATATTTAACTATTAATAAATACCACTAAATTATGGGGTATTACATAAGGTCTAGCCTTTGATGGAACTTGACGTTTGATACTTGATATCAAATTCTTCGTACTCCACAGATCACTTCACAATCCATCTTGAGGTATCACTCTTGTGTAGGATCTGTCGGAAGATTTATCGGTCATGACCACAATGGTGTGGGATTGCAAGTAAGAATTCAAATGTCTGACTAAGGTGATGAGGCAGAAGGGGAACTTTTCCATCCTCAAATAGTTACTTTCCGTTGCTCAACTGATATAATATACAAGGTACTGGACCTCAAATGCTTTCGAGACCAGGCCTAAGATAATAGTGGTTGGGAAAGTAGCAAGCTACAAGTATAAATCTTTTCCAATGATGGTCCAGGACAATAGATGTGGAGACCTTAAGTACTTCTTGAGGATTTTGAAGACTCACTTAGATTTTGGAGTCCATTGGAAGGCTTTCTTAAGTATTTTAAATAAATGCAAGCACTTGTCCGTAGCTTTAGAGACAAATCGGTTGAGGGCAAAGACTCTCCCAGTAAGGCTCTAGACTTCTTTGACACTTTTTGGGGACTTTATATCTAGCATAGCTTGGATATTCTCCGAAGTGGCCTCTATGCCATGCCTGGTGACTATAAAGCCCAAAATTTTGCCTCCATCTACCCCAAAATCACATTTATTTGGGCCGAGACTCATCTGGTTCCTCCTGAGGATGGCGAAGGTCTCCCCGAGGTTCTCCAGATGGTATTATGCTTCTAGAATTTTAACCAACATATTATTAACATATATATCTATATATTTTCAAATGAGGTACTTGAAGGTGGAGTTCACCACCCTCTCATAAGTTGCACCTGCATTCTTTAATCCGAAAGGCATAAATTTATAGTAGTAGGTACCTTTGTCCATTTAAACAAGGTCTTCTCTTCGTCAGTAGGGATATCCTGAATTTGTTGTATGTAGATTCTTCATCCATGAATGAGAGGAGATCATGACCAGCTGTTAAGTCTACCAAAGTGTCAATTCGAGATAAATAATAACTATCTTTAGGGCATTCCTTATTTAGGTCATTGAAATTAACACGCATTATCCACTTCTTGTTGGATCTGGGCACAAGTACCACGTTAGAGAGACATTCTAGGTATTTCACTTCCTGGATAAAGTTGGCTAACAAGAGTTTGGAAACCTCCTCAATTGTAGTAATAGCATTCCTTTATATACTAAATAACCTTTTTTAGTGGACAAGCCTATGGTTTGGGTCCATGCTGAGGTGATGGATCATGACCTCAAGGTGTACTCCGATCATGTCTAAATGAATCAATGCAAACACATATTTATTTTCTATTAGGAACTGGGTGAACTCGTCTCTGGGAGGGGCTTAAACCAGCCCCAATCTGCATTACCTTGGTAGGATCCTCTGCATCAATGCAAATATTGACTAGAGCCTCTAGTGGCTCACCTCTCTACTTTTTTCTTTGTCTTGTGACACTAAGGTATTCACATTCATTAACTTTATGTTAAAACTCTCTATGTGGAGCTCCTGCATTCCAGGTGGAGGAGGTAAGACCTCGTTTGGGGTTGTGGCACTCCTTTGTAATCTTTTCGAGACCTCAGGAAACCTATGGTGGTCTCAAATAGCCTTTTTCTCTCTCTCTCATAGAAGTGTTATAACACTCCCTGGCTTTATCATGAGCCCCAAATACTTCCCACACCCATATGGGTAGGGAATCTCGTTACCATCCATCGTATAGATATGAAAACATCTAAATCATTAAGCAATGGACTATCCGAGATCATGTTGTATGTTGAGCGAAGGTCCACCACTAGGAACTTATTCAAAATGATAGAGCAATAGTATTTTGATCCAATGGGGAATGGATAGTGACATATACCAGTGAATAGGTTTGTTCCCCGTTAAATCCAATCAAAGAGGTGTCGATTGTGACACCCCGTCTAATTAACCCCGGGTGATCGGTCCTAAATTAAATTAGAACAGGTTTCTCAGTTGGTTAATTTTTAGCATCACTGTCGCCTTTTTAATTACTAACCACCTAAGTGAGAAAACTAGACTGGTGCCAAGTTTTATCTTTCATTAACTTAAATGAAAATCTCATGCGGAAATAAAATATCATAATAATCACAATTAACTGAAACAACCATTCACAATTAATTAAATGACCGAATAAACCATCAGCCCAAACTCCAACAAATATAAAATAAAGACAAGTAATCAATCTCAACAAATCTGACAAAAATTGAATGAACTGTAAGCGACATGCTCAATTAACTAATAAGGAGTCTTTATACTAGGAATGAAAGAATGAGGCGTCTATCAAACTCCCGCAACATCCACATATGCTGCAGTAATGGTCCCCAGGAATTTGAGTCAAGCCTGGCGTCGCTGTGGCTGGACACCTAAAAGGTTTTTAAAAAAATTCGTAGAAAGGGTTAGTACCCAAAAACATTTGAAAAACATTTAGCAATTGATTAACTTGCAGTAATAAGTAAATATGCATGCTCTCCATATTTTGGTTAGTCCCGCACTCCCTTGAGGACATCCTCACCCCTCATCTAATGTGCACTACTAACGCCTTAATTAAATTTACCTAGTTCTTTATCTCATGACTAGATAAATTATATAACCCCTTGTAAACACCCTACTCTAAGTGAGTATGCCTTAATTATGATTTTTAAGTTATTATCAACATCAACTTAATTAAATCATTTCCCTTTTTAATTTCATATAACTTCCACATCTGTTATACATGTAATACAACTCATGCTTTGTATTAATTATCCCGTATATAATTATTTACCTAATTATATACTTAGTCATATTACAGTATTCACAAACATACTGAAATAACATTTAATAATAGTATTCCCCCCCCCCCCCCCCCCCGAGTAAAGTCTCATCGGGAATAAATTCTCTAAACTGCTATCCCACTAGGTGTATTCACATAACCTAGTTACCCCAAGTCAGAATCGCTCACTAACTTGGTTAATACATACATGTTGGAGGCGGTCATATTCCTTCCCTAAAAGTGAGATGCCCCTCACCCATATAACGGACGCTATGGCCTGGGAATATACTCGCCCTACTCCTCAATCTAGGGGATTCATCCACTACGCTCAGCCTCCCCTATAGCACTTGAGTATATAATAATATCTATCCACTGATATTAATGCACACACCATATATATACTATCACATACCGTATATATATATAAATATAAAATATCTCGGCTACACCGTGTACTAAGTCCGTGACACAAGCCTATTCCATTTTTATTATGAGTTTATGGCCCAACTCTAATTATAAATTAATTTGCACATTAATTTCTTTTGGTATCGCCCCAACCAATATATTCGGACTTACCCTCGTGGCCCGAAATAAAACATCACCCGAGTCTAAATCCCCGACTCTAAATTATTTAACCTTCACCTAAATAAAATTTACATTTCGGTATCGCTCAACCATTATCCCTGGACTTGTCCACTAAATCCGCATTTAATCGCTTTGAATCAAAATTCCCAAAATTTAACCCTAGTGTCGCACCTAATTTTCCCTCCAAATCACAATCAATTTCAACCATGATGTGCCACAAAAATCGTCCTCAAATCCTAATTAATTTTATTCACAATCAATTAGATTTAAACTCATGTATTAATTTCTCAATAATTAAGACATTGAAGAATATTTATTTAATTTCCCTTTATATATGCAACTGGGGGAAACTGGCAAAATTTCCGGACCATCGATCGATCAATGGTCACCCTTCGATCAATCGATCGATCAGGTCCTCGTCTTCCCCGAGTTGGCTGTTTCATTCATGGACGAATACCTCCAAGCCCTAGTTTATTATACAGTGAAAACAAATCCTTCCCATCGACAATAAACATCAAAAACCTTATAAGGAACCTCCCTAAAGTCCAAAAACATCAATTAATTTATTTTCCCAACTGTTTTCACGAGTTTGGGAGAAATCCAATTTAATTTTTAATCCATTTAATCATCAATTTCGTATCACCAATTAATTGCTAATTCATCAAGGTTTACACATCTCACAATATACAAATCCAAAACTCAAATTATACATGAATTTCTACTCAATTTAGAAATCAGATTCATGGTTTACAAAACCCCATGTTTATACCCTTTAAATCCCAAAATAAATTTCTTTGATTACTCACATCACATGAATATGAATTAAAATACAATTTAAATGCTACAGCAAGTTAACCACTTGCCTTACGGTTCGTAGAGTCTGATTTTGGAGTTGTGAATGCCCAAGGTTGAAGATGACTCCTTGTTTTGGCTCTTCTGTGATCCCCAAATTTGCCTTTAACTGCTATTAGGGTTTCCAAAACCACTAAGCCTTTTCTAAACTCAATTCAACCGTTCCCTTATTTCTTATAATTGCTTAATTAACCTTAATCCCCTTTTTTGCCTAATGGGCCAAGCCCAATGACCCAAATGCCCATGTGTGGGCCTGACTATGTCTAAAAACGTCCCGTGACCCATTTACTACCCCCGGGTATACTTTTCCGACTATCTCGGCCCATCCGGACTCAGCCGTGCACTCAAAATTAGCATCCGAATTAATTTATAAAAATTCTTATTTCACACCCAAATTAGTCTATACCGACTCCCGACTGAGATAAATATATATCCCGTCATTAATACTCGAAATGACGCAAATGCATTATTACTATTCACTTAGTAAATAAATTTCCCTAAATATTAACCATTCACTCCCCGATTAATATTTAAATATAAATTGCCATAATTAATTCAATTAAAGTTACTTCACACAAGTAATTTTGAATTCTCGAATTAATTAAATATTAAATGCATGAAAATACGGGGTGTTGCATACTCCCCCCCTACAAAGGAATTTCGTCCCTGAAATTAGGTCGTACCTATGGTGAAAAGCTCTGGATATTGTTCCCGCATATCCTCCTCCCACTCCTAGGTAGACTCATCAACGTTGTGATGACCCCACTGTACTCTAACTAGTGGAACAACCTTGGATCGTAACTTCCGCTCACTACGATCCAGAATAGCCACCGGTCTCTCCTCATATGAGATGTTTGGATGTAAATCAATTTCCCCGAGTGAAATGTGCTAGAAGGCCCTCTCGCTCCTGCGATATTTCTTCAGCGATGCTACATGGAACACGTTGTGTATCCGCTGAAGGTGCTCTGGCAATCCCAACCTATAAGATACTGGTACCACCCTCTCGATAATAGGGAAAGGTCCCACGTAACTCGGTGCTAACTTACCCTTCTTACCGAACCTCATCATCCCTTTTATAGGGGACACCCGGACTAATACCTGGTCCCCAACCTCTAACTCCACATGTCTCTGTGAAGCATCAGCGTAACTCTTCTGCCTATCCTGAGCTATCCGAATTCGCCCTCGAATCAACTCTATCTTGGCAGACGTCTCCTGAATAATCTCTAGCCCCAATAGTCTATTGTCCCTCACCTCTAACCAACAGGCGGGTGAACGACAAGGTCACTCGTATAGTGCCTCGAACGGTGCCATGCCGATCATGAATTGGTAAGAGTTGCTAAACGCGAACTCTACCAAAGGAGGATATTTCTCCCAACCTCCCCCAAAGTCTAATATGCACATTCTGAGCATATCTTCCAGCATCTGATTGACTCTCTAAGTCTTCCCGTCGGTTTGTGGATGATAGGTTGTACTCAAACGTAACTCCATGCCCATGGCCTCCTAAAAGCTCTGCCAAAAGTGGGCCACAAAGATCTTGTCTCTGTCAGACACAATATTAACCGGTACCTCATGCAGCTTGACAATCTCAGCTGTGAATATCTGCGCATATCTCATCGTCTCAAAGTCTATGTGAACCTGTAGGAAGTGGGCCACTTTGGTCAACCGATCCACAATGACCCATATGGAATCGTGACCCCTCTGCGATGCAGGTAACCCTGTAATGAAGTCCATGGAAATGCTCTCCCACTTCCACACGAGAATCTCCAGCGGTTGTAGCATCCTTGAAGGTCTCTGATGGTAAACTTTCACAAGCTGACACGTGGCACATTTCGAAACAAACTCTGCTATGTCCCATTTCATTCCTGCCCACCAATACTGCCTCCTTATATCCTGGTACATCTTATCCCCACCGAGATGTACCATGAATCTCAACCCATGGGACTCTGTCATAACAGTGTGCCTCAACTCCTCATCCTCTGGCACAATTAACCTCCCATTAAGGCGTAAGCCTCCTTCCAAGCTGACCGAGTAACCCTATGCTCCCTCAGCTAGCAACTGGCTCACCATATCCCGACAAATCTGATCCTCTGCCCGAGCCCTCCCAACCCGCATAATGATCTCAGGTGTGATGGATAATGCTGACATGCAAGCCCTGGCTACATCATCCTCATATCGAAGCTCTCTTCACTTCACTTTCCAGACTTTTGATATTTCCCCAGTCGGTCTCCGACTCAATGCATCTGCTACCACATTAGCCTTACCAGGATGATACTGAATATCAAATTGGTAGTCTTTCATGAATTATAACCATCGCCTTTGCCTCATATTCAGATCCTTCCGTGTGAAGAGATACTGAAGTGATTTGTGATCCGTGAATAATGTGAACTGCTCTCCTAGAAGATAATGTATCCATATTCTCAAAGAAAAAATGACCGCTGCTAGCTCTAGATCGTGAGTGGGGTAATTCCTCTCGTGGGGGTTTAGCTTTCTGGACGCATAAGCTATAGCCCTTTCCTCCTGCTGAAGCAAACCCCCAAGCCCCTGTAAGGATGCATCAGTGTAAACCCAATACTCTAACCCTCCCTTCGGCAAAGCAAGTACGGGTGCAGATGTCAACTTGTCCTTTAGCTCGTCAAAAGATAATTGACAATGATCAATCCAAGTGAAAGGTACCCCTTTCCGAGTCAGATTCGTCAAAGGGCCTGCAATCTTTGAGAATCCTTTGATGAACCGCCTGTAATAACCAGCCAATCCCAAAAAACTGTGCACGTCGGTCGGTGTCGTGGGTTGCCCCCACTCCCTCACCGCCGATACCTTACTCGGATCCACTGCAATACCCCAGTCTGACACCACGTAGCCAATAAACTATACTTCCTGTAGCCAAAATCCACACTTCTCGAATTTGGCATAGAGCTGGTGATCCCACAGTGTCTGTAAAACTATACGCAGATGCTCTGCGTGCTCCTCCTCGGTGCTCGAGTAGATCACGATGTCATCAATGAACACGATGACAAACTGATCGACAAAATCCCTGAAAACCCTGTTCATGAGGTCTATGAACACTGATGGTGCATTGGTGAGACCGAATGGCATCACCCTGAACTTATAAGATCCACACCGAGACAGGAAAGTGGTCTTAGGAACATCCTCCTCTCGGATACGTAGTTAATGATACCCTGACCTCAAGTCAACCTTAGAGAAGTAAGACACCCCTCTTAACTGGTCAAATTGATCATCAATCCTAGGTAATGGATACTTATTTCGTATCGTCGCCTTATTCAGCTCTCTATAGTCCATGCATAGTCGTAGTGAACCATCCCACTTCTTCACCAACGACACTGGTGTACCCCATGGCGATGTACTCTGCCGAATGAAACCCTGACCCAGAAGCTGCTGAATCTTCTCTCTCAACTCACGCATCTCTGAAAGGGACATACGGTATGGGACCGAGCAATCAGCCTCATCCCCGATGCTAAATTGATTACAAATTCTATTTCCCTATTGGGTGACAACCCTGGTATCTCCTGGAGCACATCCTCAAAGTCCCTCACTACCGAAATTTAGTTCAACGAAATCGCCACATCCTGTGAGATTTTCTCCTCGATGTAATACAGGTGCGTGAGTGACCCTTCCTCAGGTAACGACATTACTATTAAGAACATCTCCTGTCCTAAAATGGAGAACACGATTGTCCTCTCGTAACAATCCACAGTCGCTCGATAATCGGCCAACCAATCCATACCCAGGATGACATCGTACCCCTCCATATCTAACACTAAGAGGTCCGCTGCTAAACTAAGCCTCCCAATAAAAATGTCCAATCCCCGACAAATCGAGTGAATCGAAACCCCGCTGCCTACTGGTGACTCCACACACATTCGAAGACTACCCGCGGTGTCTAATAATCCGGACCGTTTAGAAAAACTAGATTTAATGAATGAATGCGATGCTCCCGTGTCAAAAAAATACTACCCTCATAACCATGAATGAGAAACATACCCTCAACTGTTGGCGGTGCTTGCTGTGTTAGAGGATTAGGAACATCTCGGATGTTATACACACACCCGTAGTGCATCTGCCCCTATTATGGTGGGGAGGGTGCTGTTGTTGCTGCTGGTAACATCTGCCCCCGTTGCCCCTGATGAGCCTCCTGCTGATGACCTCTGCCCCTTTATGGGAACTCCCTCTTGAAGTGTCCTGGCTGGCCATAGAAAAAACAACATTTCTGGCCATCCCCCTGTCGTTGGACCTATTGGCCCTAACATGGCTGGCCCTGCTGGCCTCCCCCATTGTTCTCTTGGCCCTGACGGCCCTGAGGAACCTGCTGCTGTTGATTTGAGCTCGGATGCCCCTGCCTGAACTCCTGTCCTCCCGATCGGAACCCACCAGGCTTAAACTTCTTAGCCTGATTCCCCTGCTGACTACCAATCTGCTGTTGAGTACCACTCGTGTCACCACTAGTAACTGCCTTGCCCTGTTGGCTCGGCTCCCCTACTCTTTTGCTCCCCTTTGTATAGAAGCGATGATCCTGGCAATGTACAAGTGTGGCATTAATGACATCTGTATAAGTCACTAATGCCGGATTCCCAATCAAATGTTGCCTGATCCGCTAGGCTAAGCCATCCATAAATCTTGACTTCCTTTGCTCCTCGTCGTTCACCTCATTTGGTACAAAGTTTTCCAAACGGGTGAACTCTTCCTCATACTCTGCCACTGATCGGTCACCTTGTACTAAATCACTGAACTTCTTCCTCATCTCAGCCTCTACCGCTGGTGGAAAGTATTTGCGGTCGAACCGCACCCAGAATTCTGCTATCGTCATCCAATCCCGCTCCTCAACGGTGGTAACTGACTCTCACCACTGTAAGGCTGCCCTCGATAGACGGGAGGTAGCAAGCATCTGCTTCTACATATTGGTATAATCTAGCATGCGCAGATGGCGCTGAATGTTCTTCTTCCAGTCACAAGCCTCTACCACATCGGTGCTACCCCGGAACTTAGGTGGGTGACCCTTCTGAAAGGTCTCCCTAACTCGTTGCCAAGACGGTGGTCCCACTGGAGCCTGAACTGTTGGTGCCACTGGAGGCGGTGCCTGGGGCTGTGGAAAGTGAGCTGCCATAGCTCGCATCACTGTCTCGATTGCCTGGGCCACTATCACTACCACATGAGTAGTAGAAATCAACTCGGGTGGGGGTGGCGGTAGCTGTGGCTCCTGATGAGCCTCCTTGACCTCATCCCTAGTCTCAGCCCTCTCCGCTCTCGGTCTCCTCGGTGGCATCTGCAATAGATTGAATTCTATAAGTACACAATTTATACAAAAATATTTATAGCAGAAATACGATATCTCACAAGCGGAAAAATGAATCAACAGTCCTAATAATAGGGCTCTATAACAACCGAATGCTACGTTGAAACGTAGTAAGCCGCACAGATCCTAAGGACACTAGAACCTGATGCTCTGATACAATCTGTGACACCCTGCCTAATTAACCCCGGGTGATCAGTCCTAAATTAAGTTAGAACATGTTTCTCAGTTGGTTCATTCTTAGCATCACTGTCGCCTTTTTAATTACTAACCACCTAAGTGAGAAAATTAGACTGGTGCCAAGTTTTATCTTTCATTAACTTAAAAGAAAATCTCATGCGGCAATAAAATATCACAATAATCACAATTAATTGAAACAACCATTCACAATTAATTAAATGACCGAATAAACCATCGGCCCAAACTCCAACAAATATAAAATAATGACAAGTAATCAATCACAACCAGTCTGACAAAAACTGAATGAACTCTGAGCGACATGCTCAATTAACCAATAAGGTGTCTCTATACTAGGAATGAAAGAATGAGGCGTCTATCAAACTCCCGCAACATCCACATATGCTGCAGCAACGGTCCCCTGGAATTTGAGTTAAGCCTGGTGTCCCTGTGGCTGGACACTTAAAAGGTTTTTAAAAAATTTCATAGAAAGGGTTAGTACCCAAAAACATTTGAAAAACATTTAGCAATTGATTAACTTGCAGTAATAAGTAAATATGCATGCTCTCCATATTTTGGTTAGTCCCACACTCCCTTGAGGACATCCTCACCCCTCATCTAATGTGCACTACTAACGCCTTAATTAAATTTACCTAGTTCTTTATCTCATGACTAGATAAATTATATAACCCCTTGTAAACACCTTACTCTAAGTGAGTATGCCTTAATTATGATTTTTAAGTTATTATCAACATCAACTTAATTAAATCATTTCCCTTTTTAATTTCATATAACTTCCACATCTGTTATACATGTAATACAACTCATGCTTTGTATTAATTATCCCGTATATAATTATTTACCTAATTATATACTTAGTCATATTACAGTATTCACAAACATACTGAAATAACATTTAATAATAGTATTCCCTCCCCCCCCCCCCCCCCCCCCCCCGAGTAAAGTCTCATAAGGAATAAATTCTCTAAAGTACTATCCCACTAGGTGTATTCACATAACCTAGTTACCCCAAGTTATAATCGCTCACTAACTTGGTTTATACATACATGTTGGAGGCGGTCATATTCCTTCCCTGAAAGTGAGATGCCCCTCACCCATATAACGGACGCTATGACCTGGGAATATACTCGCCCTACTCCTCAAGCTAGGGGATTCATCCACTATGCGCAGCCTCCCCCTATAGCACTAGAGTATATAATAATAATATCTATCCCCTGATATTAATGCAGACACCATATATATATACTATCACATACCGTATATATATATATATAAATATAAAATATCCCGGCTACACCGTGTACTAAGTCCGTGACACAAGCCTATTCCATTTTTATTATGAGTGTATCGCCCAACTCTAATTATAAATTAATTTGAACATTAATTTATTTTGGTATCGCCCCAACCAATATATTCGGACTTACCCTCGTGGCCCGAAATAAAACATCACTCGAGTCTAAATCCCCGACTCTAAATTATTTAACCTTCACCTAAATAAAATTTACATTTCGGTATCGCTCAACCATTATCACCGGACTTGTCCACTAAATCCGTATTTAATCACTTTGAATCAAAATTCCCAAAATTTAACCCTAGTGTCACACCTAATTTTCCCTCCAAATCCCAATCAATTTCAACCATGATGTGCCACAAAAATCGTCCTCAAATCCTAATTAATTTTATTCACAATCAATTAGATTTAAACTCATGTATTAATTTCTCAATAATTAAGACATTGAAGAATATTTATTTAATTTCCCTTTATATATGCAACTGGGCGAAACTGTCAAGATTTCTGGACCATCGATCGATCAATGGTCCACCTTCGATCGATCGATCGATCAGGTCCTCGTCTTCCCCGAGTTGGCTGTTTCAGCCATGGACGAATACCTATAAACCCTAGTTTATTCTACAGTGAAAACAAATCCTTCCCATCGACAATAAACATCAAAAACCTTATAAGGAACCTCCCTAAAGTCCAAAAACATCAATTAATTTATTTTCCCAACTGTTTTCACGAGTTTGGGAAAAATCCAATTTAATTTTTAATCCATTTAATCATCAATTTTGTATCACCAATTAATTTCTAATTCATTCGGGTTTACACATCTCACAATATACAAATCCAAAACTCAGATTATATATGAATTTCTACTCAATTTAGAAATCAGATTCATGGTTTACAAAACCCCATGTTTATACCCTTTAAATCCCAAAATAAATTTCTTTGATTACTCACATCACATGAATATGAATTGAAATACAATTTAAATGCTACAGCAAGTTAACCACTTGCCTTAGGGTTCGTAGAGTCTGATTTTGGAGTTGTGAATGCCCAAGGTTGAAGATAACTCCTTGTTTTGGCTCTCCCATGATCCCCAAATTTACCTTTAACTGCTATTAGGGTTTCCTAAACCACTAAGTCTTTTTCTAAACTCAATTCGGTCGTTCCCTTATTTCTTATAATTGCTTAATTAACCTTAATCCCGTTTTTTGCCTAATGGGCCAAGCCCAAGTGACCCAAATGCCCCCGTATGGGCCCAGCTATGTCTAAAAATGTTCCGTGACCCGTTTGCTACCCCCGGGTACAATTTTCCGACTATCTCAGCACATCCGGACTCAACCGTACACTCAAAATTAGCATCCAAATTAACTTATAAAAATTCTTATTTCACACCCAAATTAGTCTATACCGACTCCCGGTTGAGATAAGTATATATCTCGTCATTAATACCCGAAATGACGTAAATGCATTATTACTATTCACTTAGTAAATAAAATTTTCTAAATATTAACCATTCACTCCCCGATTAATATTTAAATATAAATTTCCCTAATTAATTCAATTAAAATTACGACACACAAGTAATTTTGAATTCTCGAATTAATTAAATATTAAATGCATGAAAATACGGGGTGTTACAGCGATTAGCTACATGTGCTTTGTGGTGAGGCCCACGACCTTGAAAGCATCTAAGGATACAATATAAATTGAGCTCCTAGTGTCAATCAAGCCCTAATGTATGTTGGAATTACCCATGATCGTTGTGATGACTAATGGATTCTAATAAGGATAAGGACCCTCCCGAAGTCAGTGTTTAGAAAGACCATCATTGGAACTCCCTTTGGGAATTATTTGTGGTGATAAACGTTATTAATCGGCACCTCATCATGATGGATGCTTTTGAGATGGGTTTTTTTTTTCTATGAAAGAGGATCCACCACCAACAAAAACTCGAGAGGTTGTGTGAACATAAATCATAAGGATATTGTCCTTATTTTTGTTATTTTTTTATTGCACAAAACTTTGCATATATTGTTTCCTAAACTCTTTGAGATATCCTCTCTTGACCACCCATTAATATCTTCTTTGAATCTGAAGCGGACACTGGTATTGTGCACATGGACTCTGTGAAATTCACAATACTTTGAATTGTCCCTCTTGTACTTCGAAGCCCACATGGGTTTTGGCGTATATAGGATATCCCTAGATTCTCTTATTGTGAAGTCCTTTTCTATTGTGGTTATAAGGGGGGGGGGGGGGGGGGGTGAAATGCTTGGCTTTCGGAGGTGACCCATTGTTCTCCATTCTTCCTCTTCTTAGACTCAGCTGCCTCAAGATACTCTTTATGGATAGATAAGAAATATTTCCTCTTTACTTGATGGGGGAGAGTCCATGGAATGCCTCTCTATGACTTCATTCTCATCATTAATGTACTTTTGATCTCTCTTAAGAAGTTTAATCATGGATCTTGGGGTCTCTTATTGAAATACCTCAATAGGTCCTTTAAGGTGAGGTCTGAGATGAAGGTCTCCAAAGAGATGGTATTATTTAGATCATCAAATTAGAATGAATCTTAGTTGAGACTCTTGACATACTATCTGAGAGCTTCACTAGTCTTTTATCTGAAGTAGATGAGAGATGTAACGGGCATCCTCATCTTTTCAACCCGTATGAAATCGTTGATAAAGGATCTTACCAACTCAGTGAAGCTTCCATCGTCTCCAAATTGAGATTGAAAGAACAGTGACTAAAAGTTCCCCTTATATTAATGGGAAATGATTTGCATAGGATGTCATCTGAGGTGTCTTGAAGGAACATGATTAACCTGTAAGTCTGTGTGCAATACCCCGTATTTTCGACACAAACTTTATGAGGAATAATTGCTCATTTTTTTAAAATTTATTAGGATTTTATATTTGATTTAAGATATATTAATTAAGTTTTATTATTTGAAATATATTATGGATTGACATATTTATTTACGTGAATTATTTTGATATATGTAGCGAGACTTTTGTTATAGTTTATTTAGCTAATTTTGGTGGCAACTTAATTTGGAGACTTGTTAATGAGAAAAACATACTAAAAACGTTCCTATGGATTATGGACCGATATGGGCTAGTTATTAGTTGATAAATATATGTATTTTGATCCCATTTGAATACCTTAGTGGATCCCCATGTGATAAAAATGGGATTCACAATTTTAAAACCCCACTTAGTAACCTCACAGTATAAATATATTACATTGCAACACTTGGGGATTAATAGAAGTATATAGGAGGATATATAACATTAGATATGAAGATAAAACACAAGTAATATAAAAGAAAAATAGATTTCTATATATTCAAGGGTTATGGAAGAAGATAAAGGGTGCAAAAGAGCTGCTAAAATTTTCTAAAATAAATCTGTCACTTTCAGGATATTTCTGGCATGGTATATCTATGAATATGACTACTTGGATTGCTACAGGTCGTAGAAAATTCAATTAGGAATGCGCAGAGGCTAGATTTTTAATTTTCAGATATTCCATCAATATCTTATGAATATTTTCCCAACAACGCGCATGGCTCGAATTTCTTATAAATTTGTTGGATTATTGTGCGAATTAAAGTTGGTTCGTTCTCTCGGGATTATTTTGTGCTCTATACATGTTCACCCTTATTTTTTTACATATATTCTATTCTATGTGTTGCATATTTATATGTTATACTAGTATATAGATATCCTCCTTGTTCCACGTATGGTTATGTGAAATTATTTTTATTTGAGTAGATGGGAAACTCATAATTAGATGATATTACGCATGTGATTGGCATGTAAAATTAGGTAGAATAATAATTACCTAATTTATGAAATATTTATAAAGATAATATATTGAGATAATGATATTATTATTATTATTATTATTATTGATTGGTGCAGCGCAATTTATATATTGGTCACAAAGACGAGTAGACAAATTTGTATTTTATTTTTAAAGCATTGTAGTTTTTAGTGTAAAAATCATTGTAAAAGGAATTTTGAGATTTAATGTGAAAAAAGAATTTATTTATTCATTTATGCTTCCATAATTGTATATTTATACGTTGGGCAATGTTAAATGGTTCTGGAAAATGATTTAAATCGGACGTATTTTACATTTTTAGTGGCACTACGACTTTTTTTTTCATGGGGTGTTACACTCTAGATGGTCTATAGAATCTTTGGACCCATCAAATGGTTCGGAATTAGGCATCTTCCTCTTAGGGGGAAGATCATAATGTTGAACTTCATTGGACAATGAAGATAATGTCTAGTGGAGAGCCAACTCTATGGTATTGGTAGTTTGCGTCTTGTACTAGTTGAGGAAATTCGCCAACCGATCTTGCATATTCTTAATCTCATTGTCTTGGGGCCTAATCACCCAAGAACCTCCTTGGAACTAGTCTCCTGGTATAAAAAACCTATCCTTGATAGGGTATATGTCATTAAACTTTGTGGGGCTCTGGCCATATCTTCTGGATCATTTTCTCCTTCCAATCACGATTTGCGATTTTCACCAGTTCCGTGATCTCTTGATCCAACTGGTTCCTCCACTACATGTGGTAAAGGAATCCTTCTTAGAAAATCGACAAGTTGATATTTAGGAATTTTTTTTCTAGCTTGCATAAGTTTGAAAGTGCGGGCCAACTTGGCATTAATTTTCATCTTAACACAAGTAAGATTTGTATATGATATATATGGAACTTATCATTCCCACAGATGACACCAAACTGGAGGGTGTTGAAATCGTATGAAACCTCAGACCCAAAGGTGTTTCCCACGGGACCTCAAAAAGGTTATGGAGAGGTAGTAATTGGACAAGTATATAAATTGGTTCGGACCTCAACTGAAGATCCTACATCCACTATCAAAGGTTGTTTCACTATAGATCATAAAACGGTTATTGTAATCTAAGAGACCTCTTGAGCTTTGGTTAAGAAGATCTGAGGCCCATGCGGTCTTTGTTACTAATACGAAGGACCTTAGGAAGTAACTGATATAATTATCTAAGAATATCTAACACTACACCAAAAACAGCAATTTGGCACACCCTGATATTAAAAATTTGGCACACTTTAAAACTGTGCCACATTTGAGCACGATTTAATAGCAATTTGGCACACTTTAAAACAGTGCCAAAATTTGGCACTGTTTTAAAGTGTGCCAAAATTGAGTACACTTACTAAAATATATAATACCCCAAAAAACATTAGAGAAACATATTCATTCCCGCTCTCGACCTGCGCTCTCTCTCCTCATTCCCTCTCTCGAACCCCCGGCGTGTTGGTTCTCTCTTAGGCGTGTTCTCCTCTGATGTCGATCAACGTTTCTCTCTCTGGCGCATTGATCACATTGTGCTAGTTCTCTCTTTGGTGCGTTATCCTCTGGCGCTCTCTCTCTCTCTCCGACCAACGCTCTCTCTCTCCAACCCCTCTCTCTTTCTCCATTTAGTGCATTGTGCTCTCTCCTCTCAGCTCTATCTCTCTTTGCTCAGATCCCTCACTCCACTCATCCCAATAAAGTAATTGTTAAAAGAATCTGTATTTTTTTAACCTAAGTTAGGTATCAGATTTGATCCTAGAGTTTATGCAATCCGTTATTTGATTCGTGTTTGCATTTTTAGGGTTTTATATATACATTTTTAAATATTTATTGTGTTTTTTTAATGTGTGAGTTTTTGGCGCAAATTAAATGTTGATAATGAAAAAAAAAATCAATGGCCTTTGGATGGAGCTTGGGATCTTTTAGTGGTAATCTATGTTTTTATGTTCTTACCATTCTATTTAAAATTATTATTTGTTCTGATTCGTATAGGTTACGGAGTTTTAAGAAAAATTAAGTGCTAAATATTCAATAATAATGTAAAAATAATAAATTGAAATAGTAAGTAGACACTCCACTAATTAAATGGACAAATGAGACTTTGTGTTGACAATTTAAGAAAAAGAAAAAAAAAACTATTTAAATAGTAAGTAGACATTAATTCTAAACATTCAATAATAATGTTACACATGTAGAAAAATCTTAGACCCGCTCAAGAGGTCTCACTATGACTGTGGTGAGAACTCTTGAATTGTCCCATTTTTGGACAATATGGAAATGCAAAAGTTTGTATTGTACATAATGTTTATGCATGTCCTATTTTGGAAAATTTGGTGGTATCTCTTTATGTTCTTTGGGTGCATACTAAATTCATGTAGTGTTTTGTGTTTTCTTTATTGAAAAACTTAAGTAACACATGAACACTCCCAATTTAAGTTGTGTACTTGAAGAACTGTAGGGAGACGCTGGCAAAAATTTTCAGATTAAGACATGGCATGAGACATTTAGAATAATAAATAATATGAATTTTCGAATGGGATAGGACCCTTACCCTATAGAGGAGATGGAGGAAATGTAGGAGCTAAAATATATACATATTTACACTTGAATGAACTTAAATATATTTACAGTAAGCGTTTATATTATAATATGTGTTATTTAGACTTATCAGGATGTCGTCGGGAATCAATAAAGAGTGGATAAATGAGAAAAATATCGAGACCGATACATATAGAGATAGGGCGTTACAGTTTCTACATTATGTGCGTAATAATAGTTCGAATGCTAAACATTCATGTCCTTGTAGACGTTTTCGAAATGGGAAAGGACATGTTGTTATAGATGATATATTCGTTCATTTAATGACATATGGTATGGACATGAACTATACCTTAAGGAATTTTCATGGTGAGACATTAGTTGCTGATCAAGTCCAACCACCACTCATTTTGTGACACCTGCAGAACACGCTGATGTGCACAATATTCCAATTTCGAATGATCTTATGAATGATGCTTATGAGATGTTTATGGGTGAAGTGGAACCTAGTGAACCTAATTGTGTAGGAAGTGATGAAGCCCCCCCCCCCCCAATTTTTTTTTGAGGTTCCCAATGATTCACACACACAAAAATACAAAGGCAAGAAGTATGATAGTTTACAACAGCTCGCACAGGAGCCATTGCACCCAACTACTTGTTCTTCGCGTCATACCACAATGTATGCTCTTATAAAGTTGAATGATTTGAAAACACAATTCAATTAATCAGATGGTGCTACAGGTGGAATTCTTAGATTGTTAAATGAACTACTTCCTGAAGGGAACAACTTGACAACTAGTTATACAGAAATGAAAAACACTGTTAGAGATCTCGGTATGAATTATGTTAAGTATGACGTATGCATTAACAATTGTATGCTACTTTGGAAAGAGCATGAAAAATATAATAAATGTATAAAATGTGGTTCTTTACGCTAAAAGTTCACTTGTCTAGACGAGGACGAGGTAGAAATTCAGAATATTAATGGGAAAAAAGTACTATAGGGTTCCTAAAAAGGTAATGCGACATTTCCCTCTAATCCCTAGGCTAAAACAATTGTATACCCTAAAATGGATAATAGAGAAAATGACTTGGCATGATCGTGCAAACTATTGTATGGAATTCTTGCGTCATCCCCCAGATTTAGCTGAATGGGTAAATTCAAACATTATGTGAAGAGATTTTGCACAAGATCCGCGAAATATTCGATTTGTAATAACAACTAATGGTTTCAACCCGAATAACATGTTTGGCCATAAGTATAGTTGTTGGTCAGTGATAATTTAACCTCTTAACCCTCCTCCATCAATGTGTATGAAAAGTAAATTTTTAATCTTGTCTCTATTGATTCCTGGACAAAAGTCACCATAAAATAATATTGATGTCTTCCTCCAACAGTTGGTTGATGAGTTAAAGACCTTATGGTCTAGAGTTGAGGCTTGGGATGCGCATAAAAATGAGAAATTTCAATTAAAACCCATGTTGATTTGGGATATACATGATTTTCCAGCTTATGGGATATTAGCAGGTTGTTCAACTCAAGGTTACAATGGGTGTCCTGTTTGTTCTACAAATACACCTTCTCAATATCTTCCTTAGTCAACGAAATGTTATTACCAACGATCTTGTATGTTCCTTCCTAAAAACCATCCTTACATGTTTGACACATCAAAGAAAACATTTAATGGTAAAATAGAGGATGCTATGGCTCCAAGAAAGTTAACAAGGGTAAAAATTGAGCAGATAGTGTCACTTATCGCTCGAGAAGGTGTTCAAAGGGAGGGAGAGGTAGACAAAAGGGAAAAGGAAAGGGAAAGGGGAAGGAAAAAGGATAAGGAGGATGTCTTCATGGAAGACTATGATTATCCAAGTGAGGGTGATGATGACAATCTAACGGGTACCGAGGGTTTTTCAAGGAGGTCAATTTTCTTTGACTTAGATTATTGGAAGGATCATGATATTAGACATAATTTAGATGTTATGCATGTTGAAAAGAATGTTACAAAGACTCTTTTAGGTACAATACCCTTGATGAAAGTTTCATCAAATAAAGGTATGGTCAAATCTTGTGAAGAGTTGAAAGATCATTTGAATCTTAAAAGGAAATTATGGATGAAAGATGTTGAAGGCAGTAACAAAAGGCGGATGCCAAAGGAAACTTTCACATTAGGAAAGGAAGAGAAAGAAGCCTTTTTTCGTACACTAAAAACATTAAAGGTACCTGCTGGATTTTCATCAAATTTCAGCAATAATGTTAACCTCGATCCACCTGGATTTACCAATATCAAGTCCCTTGATTATCACGTCATTATGCAACGGTTGCTTCCTGCGTTGCTTTTGCATACATTTTCGGATCATAAGCCTTTGTTTAAACCTATACAACGGATAAGCATATTCTTTAATGTGTTGTGTGCCAAAGTGATATTAAGGGAACATCTTTTGAAGGCTAAAAACGCATTGGTAGAGGCACTTTGTGTCTTTGAAATTTATTTTCCACCTGCCCTTTTTGTGGTGATGATCCACCTCATGCACCATTTAGCCGATGAATCTTTGACAAGGGCCACCAAGATATCGGACGATGTGGTTGTTTAAGAGGGAAATGGGAAGATATAAAAAGTGGTCACGAAACAAGAGGTACATTTAAGGGTGAATCGCTAAAGCATATTTGTTACATGAAGCTTCTTTGTATGCCATGGATTACATATCGAAAAGAGGTGAAGGAAATCATACGAGGAATCTTGAGGATTTTCTTGATGATGAGTTTGATGACTCGTAATGCCAACGAGCATTGGGTAAAAGTAAAGAATTGATCTTAAATAATGTACAATATGAGCAAGTGCGAAGATGGGTTTTATCTCAATGCGACGGTGTTGATGAATGGAGAAGGTGCACACTTAGTTTTATGTTAATTCATAATAATTGATTGTAATGTGATGTTTTTTAATTTTGAAACTAATTTCTTGTAGAAAATTTGTGGTAACTGAGACTCAATCGAGGCATAGAATTGATGATTTCATCCATTGGCTAAGGAACAAGGCAAGTCTTTATTTATACATGTACTTTTTTATCAACTGTAATTGTTTTTAATGGCACTCTAAAACATTATCAATTCCTTACAAACCTCAAGATTTAACGATACGGGAATTTTTCCATATGTCGACGCTCCGCTCCATAGGGTAACCAATTATGAGAAATTTCAATGCAATGGGTACATATTTTTGACTTTTTGACATGAAGAGAATCATAGCTTTTAGAGTAGTGGTGTATCCACTAAGGCCTTTAATAAGAATGGGATTGTGATAACCTTTTATGGAGTTATTCGACAAATACTCGACCTCAATTACATTGAGTTCACACATACGATCTTTTATTGTGATTGGGTGGATGTTGATGATAAGAATTCTTGCAAAGTTGAACCCACCTCAAAATTGGTGATGGTGAATCTTAGTAAAGATACCATTCACGATGATCCGTTTATCCTTGCATCTCAAGCAAGTCAAGTATTTTATTTTCAAGATGTAAAGCTCAAGGAGTGGTCAGTTGTTTTACACTCTCCCAATAGACTAACAAAAGAAATAGATGCAATTGATATTGACCGTACGATGTATGAATCCATTCTCGAGGAAAATGATAGATTGCTGGAGCTTTTTGACACGGATTTCTAGTGCAATGATTTTGTTTTGAACTTGTTTTTGAATATGCAATATTATATTTTTTGTTAATTTGAACGGCTAATATTTTATTTATTCTGTTTGTTGTTGTTGTTGTTGTAAACATTTAATAGTTTACTGTTGTTTGAACATTTAATACATGTATGGTTGTTTGAACTTATAATTCTATGTTTACTGTTGTTTGAACATGTAATATACTGGTATTTATTTGAACATGTAATCTTCTTTATATTGCTATTTGAACATATAATATTCTTGTTAATGTTTATTCTGATTATTTTGGTGTCCAATAGTTACTTTTTTCCAGATAAATGTCTCATATGGGTGATACTTTGCAACAGTCAATAAATGGGGCGACACCTATATCAACCTCCCGTTCTAAGGTTTCTTTGGGTGCTTCAAGAGTAGGTGATGACTATTTCGCTAAGAAATTAAAATTTAATGAGCATGGCCTTCCAATTGGTGAAGATTCATACACACTCTCAACCAGGTTGGGAGATTTAGCAAGGGCACATGTTCTCCTTTCTTATACGAGTTGGAAACAAGTGGATGTGGAATATAAGAACTCATTTTGGTCATCATTAATGGTATACTATTATTTTCTTTTCCAAAGAATGTAATAGTTAATAAATTCAATTATGTGATGTTTTTATTTTATTTCTTCATATATTATAGAAAGAGTTCCCAGATGTGCGCGAAAGTTAGAAGATTATTTTTATGAAAAAAGCAAACGATACTTGGAAAAAGTTCAAGTCAAAGCTAATGGTTAATTTGAAGGATGGTGATGTTGGAAAGTGGAAGGAGAAAGTGCCATGAAATGTCAAATCTGAGGACTGGGAGGTGTTTTGCAATAATGAAGCTTTAGAGGTTCAAAAAACTTTGCGAAGAAAGAACAAAGAGACTAAACAAAATTGTGTGAGAAAGATAACTCATAACACAAGTCGTCATGGTTATGCCCAAGCTTCAGAGAGTTGGAGAAAGAAGCACGGGCATGGACCCACTCGTGCTGAATTGTGGTTGGTAACTTATATAGTCAAAGGAGGTGGTTATGCCCCTCATGATAAAATATTTGCAGTAATTTAAATTTTTTAATGTTCATTTTGTCTAAAAAAAGTATCGTATAACCAAACCTAATGTTAATATATTTTTTTATAGGACCAAATTCAATTGCTTCTGGATGTATACAAAACGAGTGGTCAGGAGGAGACCTTGTATGCCGGCATATTTTTGAGGTTTTAGGAAAAGATACGTGAGGATATGTTCATTGTGTTGTCTCCATAATTTCGAGAATCGCTCTATTAGGGTCGGCATTTGCTAGAGAAATTCTTGAAGAGGTGAAAGAGGACATTGAAAATTGGAAGGATCGTGTTGATCACCTTAGGAGTGAAATAGAGGGAATGAAGTCCTCATTATCAAAACTAATTATTGACTTCAAAACTGAGAAATTTTCATGTGTTGGACACATCGTTCAGGAGTTACCTACTTTAGGCACTGGAACCCCTTCATGTTCTCTTTACTCCCCTGCATTCGAGGTTCCAAATTTCCCCTCTCTAATTGAATGCAAAATACTTTCCCACACACGTGAACTTGTTGGTTGTGGGAGGAAAACACAACTAGGAGCCGTCTCTACCGTTCACTTCCATACGTTGAGAAAGAATGAAGTGCGAGTTTTACTCGATGATATCAAAGTGCCCAAGTATCCAGTTTGGAGGGGAAAACAAGCTCATTGCGAGAACTTAGAAGATTTTGGTAAAAATGGAATTATGTATTAGCCCAACGACCTTTGTCCTCCCATTGGTGACACCGACGAATGATTTAATTGAGTCAACTTTTGTAACTTTTGTGGTCTTGTGTTTGATGAACATGGAGCTCTTACATCGTTAAAATAGTTGTCTTGGTGCTAATTAGGTATTGCATCCACTTTTGTTGTCCTAAGTATAAAAGTAACTATCACTTCTGACAATATAACTGCTATCTTTGTTTTTTGTTTGCTTGCATATTATATTTTCTTTTGTGGTGTTGGGATAAAATATTATTATCACATCCGTTGTTTCTTTGCATAAAATATTTTTGTCATGGATGATTATTATAGCTTCAGTAAAATGAGCATTCGGGACTCAATTATGGATCACTTAAAGAAAGGTTAGTTTAATTTATGTTGGACGCTCACATCTATATTTTCCAATTTAACATTTAGTTATTAATTTTTCATTTTATTTCTTGTGAGGTACACATATATGGTTAGGAAGGACGCGGACAAGAGGATTCTCCCCAAGATCCTCTTCCACCTACGCCACCTTGCTTCGAAGTACTTACCAATAAGTACAAATCTGTAAATATAACAGTAATCTCTTCGGAGGAATTGACCACATAGTCGTGGGTCCCTTGGTTTGAGAATATGATGATAATCTGAAAATGTCTAGATTAAGCTTAAAAACAAGCCGTTAAAGGGTGAAAATCCAAACCACCTTCCAAAAGGCCCCGTAAGAGGCACGAACACCTCGCACAGGACCAATGTAACTTGTAGGAACTGACCGCGTAGTCGTGGTTCTCCCGATTTGAGAATATGATGATAATTTAAAAATATTTAGATTAGTCTTAAAACTATGTCGTTTGAGGGTGAAAACTCAAACCAGCCCCCAAACGGCCTCATAAAATGTACTAAGACTTTGCACAGGGCCAATGTAACTCGTAGGAACTGACCATGTAGTCACAGAACATATGGTTTGAGAATATGATGATAATTTGAAAATATCTAGACTTTGGCTTAAAAACACGTCGTTAGTGGGTGAAAGCCTAAACTTGTCCCAAAATGACCCCGTAAGAGGCACGAACACCTCGCACGGGACCAATGTAACTCATAAGAATTTACTACATAGTTGTGGGTCTCTCGGTTTGAGAATATGATGATAATTTGAAAATATCTAGATTAGGCTTAAAACGAGCCGTTAAAGGTGAAAACCCAAACGGACCCATAAGAGGCACGAGCACCTCGAACGGGACCAACGTAACTTATAGTCCCGGGTCTCTCAATTTAAGAATATGATGATAATTTAAAAATATTTAGATTATTCTTTAAAACATGTCGTTTGAGGGTGAAAACTCAAACCAGCCCCCAAACGGTCCTGTAAGAGGCACTAACACCTCGTACGGGGTGAATATAACCCGTAGGAACTGACCGCATAGTCACGGGACATATGATTTGAAAATAATATGATAATTTGAAAATATTTAGACTTTGGATTAAAAACATGCCATTAGTGGGTGAAAATCCAAACTAGACACCAAATGGACCTGTAAGAGGCACGAACACCTCTCATTGGGCCAATGTAACTCGTAGGAATTGACTGCATAGTCGCGGGTCACTCAGTTTGAGAATATGATGATAATTTGAAAATATCTAGATTAGGCTTAAAAATAAGCTGTTAAAGGGTGAAAACCCAAACTAGCCCCCGTAAGAGGCACGAACACCTCGCACAGGACCAATGTAACTTGTAGGAACTGACCGTAGAGTCGCGGTTCTCCAGATTTGAGAATATGACGATAATTTGAAACTATTTAGATTAGGCTTAAAAATAAGTCGTTAAAGGGTGAAAACCTAAACCGGCTTCCAAAAAGCCCCGTAAGAGGTACGAACACCTCGCACAAGACCAATGCAACTTATAGGGACTAACCGTATAGTCACAGGTCTCCCAATTTGAGAATATGAGGATAATTTAAAAATATTTAGATGATTCTTAAAAACATTCCGTTTGAGGTTGAAAACTCAGCCTAGCCCCCAAACGACCTCATAAAAGGCACTAACGCTCACGGGGCCAATGTAACTCGTAGGAACTGACCGTGTAATCACAGGACAAATGGTTTGAGAATATGATGATAAGTTGAAAATATCTAGACTTTTGCTTAAAAATATGTCGTTAGTGGGTGAAAACCTAAACTAGTCCCTAGATGGCCCCATAAGAGGCACGAACACCTCGTACAGGACCAATGTAACTCGTAAGAATTGACAGCGTAATCGCAGGTCTCTCGATTTGAGAATATGACGATAATTTGAAAATATTTAGATTAGGCTTAAAAATAAGTCGTTAAAGGTTGAAAACCCAAACCAGTCCTTAAAAGGCCCCATAAGAGGTACGATCACCTCGAACGGTACCAATGTAACATGTAGGAACTGACTGCGTAGTCACGGTTATCCCGATTTGAGAATATGACGCTAATTTGAAAATATTTAGATTAGGCTTAAAACGAGCCGTTAAAGGTGAAAACCCAAACGACCCCATAAGAGGCACGGGCACCTCGAACGGGACCAACGTAACTTATAGGAACTGACTGTATAGTCCCGGGTCTCTTAATTTAAGAATATGATGATAATTTAAAAATATTTAGATGATTCTTAAAAACATGTCGTTTGATGGTGAAAACTCAAACTAGCATACAAACGGCCTCGTAAAAGGCATTAACACTTCACACGGGGCCAATGTAACTCATAGGAACTGACCTTGTAGTCACGGGACATATGATTTGAGAATACAATGATAATTTGAAATTATTTAGACTTTTGCTTAAAACACATGCCGTTAGTGGGTGAAAACCTAAACTAGTCCCCAAATGGCCCTGTAAGAGGTACGAACACCTTGTACGGGACCAATGTAACTCATAAGAATTTACCACATAATTGCGGGTCTCTCGGTTTAAGAATATGACGATAATTTGAAAATATTTAGATTAGGCTTAAAAACAAGCCGTTAAAGGGTCAAAACCCAAACCATTCCCCAAACGGCTCCGGAAGAGGCACGAACACCTCGCATGGGACCGCTGTAACTTATAGGAACCGATCGCATGGTCACAGTTCTCCCTTTTTGAGAATATGAAAATAATTTGAAAATATCTAGATCAGTCTTAAAAATAAGCTGTTAAAGGATAAAAATCTAAACCAGCTCCCAAAGGGCTCCGTAAGAGGCACGAACACCTTGCACGTGACTAATGTAACTCGTAGGAATTGACTGCGTAGTCATGGGTCTCTCGGTTTAAGACTATCAGAATAATTTGAAAATATCTAAATTAGGCTTAAAAACAAGACGTTAAAGGGTGAAAACTTAAACCAGTCCCCAAACGGACCCGTAAGAGGGACTAACACCTTGTATGGGACTAATGTAACTAATAGGAGATGTCCACGTACTCACAATAATCTTGATTTGTGAATACAATAATAATTTTAGTTCGTATATGCCAATTTTCTGCTTGAATAGGATTTTTTTAAAATTACCCGGTTACTAATATCATCTCCTTTTGTATCTTATTTTTTTATAGGATAACATTTTATCGTTAGCTTTTATCCATGTGGAACACTTGAAGTCAATGGTCTACAACAAAGGGATTATTTTCTCAATGTTGTTAATATTCAGGATTCACTTTTTTGTGTTATGGCCGTGCGGGCTTTTGTAATTTTATTGTTAGCTTTTATGGCCGTGCGGGCTTTTGTAATTTTATTGTTATATTTTATGGTCGTGCGGGCTTTACATTCCGCAGGTATTATATTAGTTGGTTTTAGAATGTCCAGGAAATAGAGGAAACTCTGCCCAATTTTTTTGGTTTGTGAACTAATATTACTTGTAATATTTTGAAGTTTGTATGTACATTAGTTTGTCAACAACTTTCGAGATTCGTAATTTGTGAATTTTCTTGTTTTCAAATAATTAATTTTTTTTCTTTGATCCAAAAAATTTGGCACACTTCAAAACTGTGCCAAAAGTATATCAATTTTTGGCTTGGTTTTTAACTTTGCCAAAAGAGTTTCAAAATCTACTCGATCTGGCATAGTTATGAAGTGTGCCAAAAGTGTGCCAGAAATATCAAATTCTGGAACCATTTTAAAGTGTGCCAGAAGTGTTCATATTTGGTCAAATCTGGCACACTTTTAAATCTGGCACACTTTTTCACAAATTTCTCTTGCTCTATATAGAATGGCACCAACGGAGTTGAAAGAATTAAAAGTGCAATTACAAGATCTGATAAGCAGAGGTTTCATTCGGCCTAGTGTTTCGCCATGGGGAGCCCCGGTGTTATTCGTGAAAAAGAAAGATGGGACAATGCGATTATGTATTGATTATCGGCAGTTGAATAAGGTGACCATTAGAAATAAGTACCCTCTACCTCGTATCGATGACTTGTTTAACCAATTACAGGGGGCACTGTATTTTCGAAGATTGATTTGAGATCGGGTTACCGCCAACTGAAAGTGAAGGATAGTGATATTTCTAAAACAGCTTTTCGGACTCGATATGGGCACTATGAGTTTTTGGTGATTCCATTTGGATTAACTAATGCTCTAGCAGTTTTTATTGATTTGATGAACCGAGTATTCTACCCTTTCATTGATTCATTCGTGATTGTATTCATAGACGATGTGTTGATTTATTCGCGTAGCATGGAGGAACATGAGAAACATTTAAGACTTGTATTGTAGATTTTGAGAGAGAAGAAATTATTTGATAAACTTAGCAAGTGTGAGTTTTGGTTGAATGAAATTATGTTTTTAGGGAATGTTGTCTTGGGAAATGGGATATATGTTGATCCAAAGAAGGTGGAAGCAATCGTTGAATGGGAGAGTCCTAAGAATGTGACAGAAATTAGGAGTTTCCTAGGATCGGCAGGCTACTATCGCAGATTTATTAAAGGGTTTTCATCAATAGCATTACCATTGACAAAGTTGACTCGTAAAGAAGTGAAGTTTGTATGGGATGAAGAATGCGAGAGGAGTTTTAAAGAATTAAAGAATCGATTGGTTTCAGCCCCTATACTTACTATTCCATGTGGGAATGAGTCTTTTGTGATCTATACAGATGCTTCATTTCAAGGGTTAGGGTGTGTTCTTATGCAGAATTAGAAGGTAATAGCATATGATTCCAGACAATTAAAGACGCATGAACAAAATTACCCTACACACGATTTGGAGCTAACATCTATTATTTTTGCTTTAAAGTTGTGAAGACATTACTTGTATGGAGAAACTTGTAAGATATTTACAGATCATCAAAGTTTGAAATACTTGTTAACATAGAAAGAACTGAATTTGAGACAGAGGCGTTGGATAGAGCTGATTAAAGACTATGATTGTACCATTCATCATCATTCTGGGAAGGCCAATGTAATAGCAGATGCTTTGAGTCAAAAATCATCAGGGATTCTTGGTTGCATACGGTGTGCCCGTGTTGGAAATATTATTGACTTGGCATCGATGGGGATTGAATTGATGTTTTCAAAAAGCGGAGGATTATTAGCACATGTCACAGTGAGACCTTTATTGGCCGAACGCATACAAAATTTTCAGACCAATGATCAATTCCTTGAGAAGAAGAAACAAGATGTCTTAGATGGTAAAGAGAGTGACTTTGAAATTAAGAATGATGAATCGTTGTGTTATAAAAACAAGGTTTGTGTACCGAATGATCCACCCTTAAAGAAAGATATATTTGAAGAGGCACATAGTTCTATTTACTCTATGCATCCGGGAGGTACCAAAATGTACAGATATTTGAAAGAGTATTACTGGTGGAACAATATGAAATGTGAGATTGCAGAGTTCGTAGCTAAATGTTAAGTATGCCAATAAGTAAAGGCAGAGCATCAGAAGCCGATGAGATTATTACAGTCATTGCCTATTCCGGAATGGAAGTGGGAGCATATAACGATGGACTTTGTTACAGGATTACCCCGGTCACCAAAGGGGCATGATTCTATTTGGGTGATTGTAGATCGATTGACGAAGTCAACTCATTTTCTTCCAGTTAAGACCACCTACACTGTTGACAAGTATGCACGTATGTACGTTGATGAGATTATCCGTTTACATGGGGCACCAGTGTCAATTGTATCAGATAGAGATCCAACGTTCACTTTTAATTTTTGGCCTCATTTCCAGAATTCCATGGGCACAAGTTTGAAGTTCAACACTGCGTTTCATCCACAAACTGATGGGCAATCAGAAAGGACAATTCAAATATTAGAAGACATGTTATAAGCCTGTGTATTTGACTTCAAAGGTAGTTGGGATGATCATTTGCCATTGATGGAATTTTCATATAATAATAGTTATTAGTCGACTATTGGTATGGCTCCTTATGAAGCTTTATATGGGAGGAGATGTAGAACGCCTTTGTGTTGGAATGAAGTAGGTGGAAGGAAAATTTTGGGTCTTGAATTGATAGATATGACAACGGATAAAGATAGCACAAAGAAGGCAGAAATTCTATGCAGATAAGAGGAAGCATCCATTGGAATTTTAAAAGGGGGATTTTGTATTCCTACGTATTTCACCATGGAAAGGCGTTATGAGATTTGGGAAAAAAGGGAAACTAAGTCCAAGATACATTGGACCATATGAAGTGTTGGAAAGAATTGGGGCACTGGCATATAGATTAGCATTACCTTCAGAATTGTCTCGTTTACATGATGTTTTTCATGTATGGATGCTTCGTAAGTATTTGGCAGATCCATCACATCAGTTGAAAACACAACTAATTGAACTGAAGGAAGACTTGTCGTACATCGAGGAACCAATGGAAATTATTGATCGTAAGGAGCAAGTATTGAGAAATAAAGTTATTCCCTTAGTTAAAGTTATGTGGATGAGCCATGGAGTTAAAGAAGCAACTTGGGAAACGGAGTATAGCATGAGGAAACAGTATCCCCATTTGTTTGGTAAGTGACCTTTATATTAAATTCCGGGGATGAAATTTTCTAAGGGAGGTGAGTTGTGACAATCCGAATATAATTATGATAAATTATATTTAAATCATACTTATCTTATGTGATATAAATAATGTGCTATTAGTATATATAATGTTAATTGATTATGTTTATTATAATTCTACTTTCATAAATCATGAAAGGTCGAATTATTTACAAACACAAAATTTTATTATTTTCGGTAGAAATGTTCCTGTTAAAGACTAGTTTTGACCTTTTTAACATTATAAACGACTTGAGGTGAAAACTAGATAGTTGTATACATGTGAGTTAGGGTTGTAACACAACAAACGGATCATCAAATGGATGCCCGAGTAAAGAGTTATACTGAATTTACGAACAAGGGGAAAATCTGTCCATTCCCTTTAAGTGGTAATTTGTCTTTTATTAAACCAAATGGTTTAATTTGATTGGTTGGCTTGGGAGGAAGCCTTGGCCTACTTAAAACTCTCCCTTTATCTTATTTTTTCATTAAATATAACCCTAGGTTCAGTTTTGAGAGATTTAAGCATAAGGAAAGAGAAAGTAGAAGTTAAGCAAGAAAGATTACAAGGAAAAGCTAGGAAAAATTTCCAACAAAGTCCTTAAGGTATTTCCAAGGTAAAATTATGTGTTAATATTGTTGTAATCTTCTATTATACATATTTAAAAGTATATAAATCGTGAATTATTGATTAAAACCTCATCATCCTTTGTGATAACATGTATTGGTTCATATGTGAGATAAGTGGTGTTTATATGTCATATTGCTTTGTATTGAAACCCCTTGTATTCAAATATGCATATCTCTTTGTGTGATTACTGGAATTGAGAAATTCCAATTGGACATGAAATTAGACTCATATATTCATATCATATCCTAAAATTAGAATTTATTTCCTTGTGGTTAGGCCGTAATGATGATTTAAAGTTAGTACATAGTTTCTATTTGTATACTTCATTTCGATATGCCATGAGTTTAGTCAAGCTTTTGAGATAGCAAATGAAGTCAAACAATTATGAAACTTTGATCATGCACTATTCAGTATGTGTACTAAAAATTGGATGAAAATAATGGAAAGTTATACTGGAGAAAAGTATGAAACTTCTTGGAAGTTGAAGGAACAATAGAGGAGCTTGTAGGGCAGATTTCTTGTGTTGTAAAGAAATAGTCATAACTTGCTCTAGGAAGCTTGAAAAATTACACCGTCACTTGTAATGGAAAGTATATTCATATATGTTTTCATATTGATAAGGTTGGACCCCTGTATTTGTACAATTTAGGAATATAGGATGGTTAAGTATGTAGGACAATAATTTCAGGCCATACTGGATACCCCTTGAATGAATGTTTGTATTTCGTCCTTACAAAGGATAATTTGAGTACATGTTTCATGTGTATATACATTGAGAAGTATAATTTTATGTTTACTTGACTTTGGTTATAAATTACTTATAAGGTATTTCCTACGGTTGAATGTCCCTAACTTTATCAACATGTATATCATTGTTTTGCCTTTACTTATGTTTTATGGAATGTGACTTAATTGGAATTATATTGTTGATGTATAGTCATGGAAAGTTACATAATTATGTTAGGATAATAATTATGATTGAGGTTCAGTACTGATTTAGTTGGATTGATAGGTGTAAGGTCTAATCAACCCAGTTCAGATCCACCAGAAGGAAACCTGAATACATAGTTGTCAACCAAGGTGAGTGTACTCACTGGAAAGAGATATTTGTATCGTGTAGTTGATATGATCAGAATATAATGAATATGAAAATGTTCATTTCGGTTCACCGAAATGGGAGGTTACTCTCCGACCCGAAATAGGGGAGATTTGTCTATTAATGACAAGGGGTTACTCCTCGACCAGGAATGGGGGAGAATTGTCTATTTAGACAGGATATGTGAATCATGATTCGGAAAAGTTGGTCATTCATTATGAATGAGCCCAATAAGTTAATACATATTTATATGGACATGATTTATTGCATTTAAATTCATGTAGTAGTATAGTAGTGATGCATTCACTGGGCTATTTTGCTCACGGTTCCTATGTTCACATTTTTCAGGTAACGTGATGGCACCGCCAAATCTAGGAGGTCGGGTTGGGTTAGCCAGGAATGGGAGAAATAATGATTTTTTGTAAATGTAAATGATGTAATTAAGTTATCTTATCCTTCAAGAAAGTTTTTATGGACATGACTCCTCTGATGTTGTAAAAAGGCTTTCAGTTATATGGTTTTACAATGATGACTCTAAAATTTAAAACTCGTGTTTATGGTTTGGTTAAATTAATTATGATTTGACTCACTTTGACTTTCAGACTTAATTATAAGTAACTGGGTTGGGGTGTGTCATTTAAGGTCCGAGGTCATCAAACTAAGGTGTTTCACCTCAGACCTTGTCACCAAATTTTGATGTTTTAAGGTCTGAGGTCATCGAACTATGATGTTACCCTCATAAATTTTCACTAATTAATGATGTTTAAAGACTGAGGTCATAAAACTAAGATGTTATCCCCATAAATTTCACCAAATTAATGATGTTTAAGGTCTGAGGTCATCTAACTATGATGTTTCACCTCAGACCCTGTCACCAAATTATGATGTTTTAAGGTCTTAGGTCACCATTTAATGATGTTTCACCTCATAATTTTACCACTAAAGCATGATAAAACAAGCTATTGACACAGGAACTGCTCTTCTCATTAATATTATCTTCATAAAATGATACATATACATAGAAACAATTGCAACATCATATGTAATACTTCTTTAGGTGATCAGCATTCCATGGATTGGAGAAAGGTTCTCCCTCAATACTTTCTAGCCAGTAGGTATCGGGTACAACCCCATCGACTACTTTGTAAGGACCATGCCAATTCAGGTGAAGCTTGTTTGTCTTCTGCAACATCTTTTTCAGCACTAGGTCTCCTACAGCTATAGGTCTTAATTTCACCCTTTGATTGAAGAACTTTGTTATTCTCTGCTGGTAGGCTGCCTGTCTGATCTCAGCGTCTTCTCTTCTTTCCTCAATCAAATATAGGTAAAGTATTCTATCTTACCCATTATTCTAGGGGTCATAGGTCTGAACTCTGTGAGTGGGGAGTCCTACTTCTATTGGTAAGACGACTTATGATCCATGTGCTAACATAAATGGGGTCTCCCCCGTTGGTGTCCTAGCCGTTGTTCTGTAGGCCCATAATACAGCATAAACCTCTTTCGAGTTTCGAAAGATGTTACTGTTTGATCCCTTTGCAATCTCTGAATTATTCTCAGCCTCAGCTTCTTCCCATGTGAACTCAGCAATAAAGTTTGTGAGTGTCTTCCCTTTAATGGCCACCCTGGGTTGATAAATAAGGTTATACTCTCCTAACTCAATGGCCTAGGTCATCAATCTTCCTGACTTCTCAAGCTTGTGGAGGACTTGCCTTAGTGGGGAGTCAGTGAGGATGACCATAGAGTGGGCTTGGAAATAAGGTTTCATCTTCCTGGAAGCGTGTATCAAAGCGTAGGCCAACTTCTCCATCCAAGGAGAGTTCTATAAAGACCCTTTAAGGGCCTTACTATTGAAGTATATATGCCTTTATACCCCAACGTCTTCTCGTACTATGGTTGCACTTATAGCTAACTTCGAGACTGCTAGATAAACATAAAACTTCTCCCCCAGAATGGGTTGAGATAAGAGCAGTAGGGATCCAAGGTAGGACTTGAGCTGTTTAAAGTCCTTGTCACACTCTTCGTCCCATTCGAAGGCCTTTATAAGCACCTTAAAAAATGAAAGACACTTGTTCGTAGCTCTGAAAATAAATATGTTGAGTGCAACGACTCTTCCAGTGATCCTCTGAACGTCTTTTATACTTCTTGGTGTTTTCATATCAAGCAAAGCCTTTATTTTCTCAGGGTTGGTCTCTATTCCCCTCTGATGGACTATGAATCCAAGAAACTTTCCAGCTCCTACTCCGAAGACACACTTGGCAGGATTGAGCTTCATCCTGTATAAGTCCATGGTGTCAAAATTTCTCTACATGTCAGCTACATGAGTGCAAGCCTTCAAGATCTTCATCAACATATCATCTACATATACCTCCATGGTATTGCCAATTTAATATTCAAACATCTTATTTATAAGATGTTGATACGTGGCCCCTATATTTTTTAAGTCGAAGGGCATGACTTTATAGCAATAGGTCCCCTTGTATGTGATGAATGTTGTATTCTCTGAGTCTTCAGCATCCATGAAGATCTGATTATAGCCTGGACACGCATCCATGAAGCTCATAAGTTCATGCCCTGCCGTGGCATCTACCATCTGATCAATATGTGGTAAGGGATAGCTATCTTTCGGGAAAGACTTGTTGAGTTCAGTGAAGTCTACGCACATCCTCCATTTTCTGTTGGCCTTGAGCATAATGACGGAGTTTGATAACCACTCTAGGTATATGACCTCCCTGATGAATTCTGCCTCTTCCAACTTTTTGACCTCTTCCCTGATGACATCATACTTTTCCCTGGAGTAAACTCTTCGTCTTTGTTTGATTGGCTTAGCATCTTCTGCCACATTGAGTTTGTGGCACATAACTTTCGGGTCGATGCCAGGCATGTCTACGTGCCTCAAAGCGAAGACAATTTTCCTCTTCTTCAAGAATTTTATCAGCTCTTCCTTGATCTTTGGTTTTAAGGCCTTTCTAATTTGGATAGTTTTTTTCGGTTCATCCTCAATGAGGATAATGGATTCTACCTCTTTCGCGACCTCTCCTTTCTTCAATTTTTTGTATCCCTAGGATCAAGGGTGTCAATGTTATATGTGGTAGTTGCCCTCTTATGGACCTCTCTCTCTTTGTCTGAGTTGAAGTATCATTCTCGTACCGATGTCTGGTCACCCTACACTTCCCCTACCCCATAGAGGGTCGAGAATTTTAGTAATTGGTGGACCGTCGATGGCACGGCCTCAAAATACTTAAGGGCTACCCGTCTTATGATGAGGTTGTATGCCAAGAAGATGTTTTCATCCATAACAAAAAAAATTGATCTTCCGGGTCAACCTCTTAGGCCACTCGTCTCCCATTCACACATCCATCTCATACATGCCAAATGGATGGACCTTTTCACCACTGAAGCCCATCAACGGATGGTGATAGGGTACCAGTCTTGCTTTGCTGAGGCCTAGGCTCTTAAAATATTGCCAAAACATCACGTTCGCTGAACTTCCTCCATCTACGAGGATTCTCTGTACCTCACATCCATGCACTCTTATTGTAATTACCAATGGGTCATCATGCGGAGCCAAGATACCTTTGAAGTCGAGTCGGGAGAACCCAACTATAAGTGTATCCATATCCACCTTTTTTTCTCCTCTGCTTGGCCTCTGAAGATGTTAGATTCACAACCTCCACTTTGGTCACTGCCTTAGCCTATGCCACATAAACTTTATGGTCGGCTACTTCAGAGCCACCCCCTACTAGTCCTCCACATATGGTGTTAACACCGAAGGAGATCATTCCAAACCTCTTTACATGGGCATTGTCATCCTTCGGTGGGAGGTCTAGATCGTCCTCATCATCACCATCTGAGTCTTCATCTCTTCTCGCTGGAGTTTCATCCCGACACCTATCGTTTCTATTCTTTTTAGGATCATCTCTTCCCCTCCTAGAAGCCTTACTATTGACATACTTCCTCAATTTTTCGAACTTCAACATCGTATCAATTTCATCCTTCAAAGCAAAGCACTTGTCTGTCATATGGCCGTAGTTTTGGTGGAACTCGCACCACATATTCTTGTTCCTCTTATGTGGAGGAGCCTTCATCTTCTCTGGCCATCTCAGAGACCGGTCATTCTTGATCTCGTTAAGGATGTGTTCGCAGCTCACAGTTAGCAGAGTATAGTGTGCAAACTTGTCATCGGCAGACCTCTTTTTTCCATCTTTCTTTCTTTGGAACTTCCCCCTGCCACTTTTGTTCTCATCCTCATACTTCGCGGCCATAGCCTCTTCAGCGTTCATGACCTTTCCTGCAGTTTCTAATAGCTCTGCCATGGACTTGGGAGGGTCTTTCGCAAGCTTCCATAGAAACTTCCCCTTCTGGAGTCCTCCAATGAGGGTTGTCATGGCTATATTCTCTTCATAATCTTCAACCTCCAATTTTTTTTTGTTGAATCTAGCAATGTAGTCTCTTAGGATCTCATTTTTGCCTTTCTTGACATACAGGATATGAGTGTTCTTTTTTTTGGTCTTACCCTAAAACAAAAATTATGGATTAACTGTTCAGCCAAGCCCTTAAAGTTCTCGATAGAGTTCTTCAAAAGAGAGGTAAACCAGATGTGTGCAGCTCCCGTCAAAGTCCCTGAGAAGGCCCGACACTTCATCTCATCTGGGATTGAATAAATATCCACCGCAGATTGGTACATCTCAATATGATGCACAGGGTTGGTGCTACCATCATACTTGGGAGACACCGTAGGTGGCTTGAACTTGGCAAGGGTTGGTAAGCTCACTATCCTGGACACGAATGGGAAGCCCTCTGAGAAACCTCTTTGCAGTGGGTCTCGACTTTTTATGAGGTCCCCTATCTTCTCTTTAAGACGTTGAATGGAGTTATTACATGGCTTTGCAATGTCGGCCTGCCGAGGTTGTCCCCGTCCACCTCTAATGGCTGGACTGAGGGTTCCCCAGCCGCTGCATAATGTCGGCTATTGACCTCCTCTTGATCCCTGTCTCGTGCTTGATGGGGTAGACCATGATGCGATCAGCCATGATGAGGCCGATGTTCCCCCTCTTCTCTTTATGAGCCTGCTACACTTCTTGACCTGGATAACCTCTGCCTCAGGTCATTGACTGGGCCGAGCCTTTCAAAGACCGACCCTCTGCTCAAACGATCAAAAGCTGATCATCTTTGTTGGTCACCACCATCTCTTCTACCCCCACAACCTCGGCTTTGCTAGATAGGGCATACAGTATTGTTCGAAACCTCATACGACTCCCAATAATCATCGTCATACCTATCTTTAGGGCAAGGGTTTCCTTGCCTCCCCAAACGTAAATGCCTATGGTCAGCAACGTCCCTCCTTAGCTGAGGGGTAGGTTGGTCTTTTTGGGGTGCCTAGGGTGGTCCCCTGGCTTCAGGATGGCGTTGAATAGCTGTCGAAGTAATCATCTCCGGTGAGACCCCAAGTGGCCTCATCATATTTTGATTGAGCTGTTCAAATTGCTCCTTTATCGCTTGATGAGTTGCAGCCAAGGACGTCAAGGCTGCTACTACCTCAACCATTTCGAACTGGGGTGGTGCCTGGCTGGAACAAGGTCCTCCAGCACCAGATGGTGGAGGAGGTGGTGGTAACTCCGGTGCCATATGTTAAAACTAAATATCTTGTGAAGAAGATGAGCTTAATACCTTAAAGGACCTCTTTCAATGGTGAAACATCTCCATATAAGGGGTGAGTCCTGGTTCACCACCAGAGTCTTCGGTGAGGTTAAGCAGAAAAATAGGAAGAGATAGCTTCTCATTCCCACAGACGGTGCCAAAATGATGATGATGGAAATAGCAACACCCGTCAAAGTGTTTGCAAGCTCAAACCAGTGATAACAATGGCAGCACAAGAGTATACTAAATGTAAGAGATTGAGATGAAGAGAAGAGGATGAACACCAATATATAAGTGGTTCAGCCAATTAGGCCTACGTCCCTTGTGCAAGTAAGTGATTAAGGTCACTAAAATAAGGCACTAACGACCATGGATATAATCTCTCAAGCTCTTTCTCTCTCTCTACTGTGTAATTTGACAGAGTTTCAGCTAGGGTTCTAATTTCGGATCCCTTTACAAGGTAGAGGATGACCTCTATATATAGTGTTTGGGGGGGGGGGGGGGGTAATATACCCCCTAAGCATACAATGAGCATGTGCATGGAGATCCAGCCAGTGAAAAGATGACACCTGGCTAATCTTCAACTAAGTAATGATGACCCCCATATTCCCTCACGTGGAGGGAATGATTCAGTTATAATAGATTTGTCCACGTGCTTCAAGCCATACATGTACGCATAGAAGCTCGGCTGTCTTTGCTTGGTACCAACCTCGACCTAGGTGAGTATGAGGTTGGGGAGGTACATTCCCTGCCTTAGATGGGAATTATATGATGACCTTGGCTGGGATGCTACCCAAGTTTGGATATGTGGAATGTCGGCCAGGGATGATGTTGTCCTGACAATTGATGCTGAGCATGCAGGGTTGCTGATTCTCATGTGGAGCTTACAATGTCGGCTAGGGACGATGATGATGTTGAAGGTGGTTGAACCCATGAGTCCTTGCTAGCCTTAGCTTATGCCCAACCTAAATTGATGTATGAGGTAGATGTGATGTCGGCTGTGGACGACCTGATGGATAACTGACCCCATGAGTCATGTAGACCTCGGTTGTTGCCTAATTGAAGGGTGACTAGTAACGTCGGCCGTGGCCGACCTTAAGCTAGATGAGATTACTGATTGTCAGTCTAGTCATTGTTACCTCGACCGTCATCTAGGTCGAGGTTGGTGCCTCCGAGCTGGCAGGTACAATTTGGGCATATCAATGAGTAGGTTAACGGGTGAAATACACAATATTTGCGTCGTATCACTCCCCCTAACTTACACATTGCTAGTCCCTAGTAATGAAATAAGAAACAACAAGTAAACAAAAAACAAGATACAAGCACAAAATGAGATGAAAAAGCAATAAAAAGATAAGGCCACTTTCGCGAGCGAATGATTGCATTTAGCATATGCAATGAACCGTTAAACCCCTAGGTTACCCTAGTAGACGAGTGTCGTCTCGTGAGGGTTTTTAGGGATGAAACCCACAAACATCATATAGTTTCCTCAAAAGATGCCCAACCCAACATGCAACAAACTCAACAACAACAAAAAAGATTTCAAACACGTTATTAGCATATTGAATGAATTCAAGATAAAGTCTATTGTTATTAACAGGTTGAATGCACCTCATAGAATTGAAACGTTAAAAGTGGGAGGAAGAGAACATGCATAGTATGATTTAGCAAAAACTTAAATAAACCGGATAATTAACATTAAAGCATGCATATATTCAATCCTCATGGGCATTACACTCAACAAATGAAATCACTTGAAACAGGGAGGTAACACACGGAACATGCAGACATAAAGAGTAAATGTAAATTAGGCCGCGCATATGTCACAAATGAAGAACCCTATATATAAAATGAAAAATTGTAATCTCAATGAAACATACCGCTCACTAAAGGAAGCGAAATGTATTTTCACATATTATCAAAACTATTATGACTTTTGAATTACATCTACTTACGATCATATAGGACTTTAGTAGGGTTGTAATGTAGGTTAGGCTAGGGCATTAAATGAAGGAATGTATATAGGGATTCAAAGTGTTCGAAGATTAAAACTCGGGATAATGGAAAAATGCGGGCAATATCAAAATTGGAAAACAAGTTCCAAACAAGAATTAGATATAAGAATTGGAGAGTAATCAAAGCTTATTGAACTATATGCACAATATATACAAACTTTCTCTTTTATTTTCTTTTTTTCATTTTCTCACGTTTTCTTTTCTTTTCTTTTTCTTTTCTCTTTTTCTTTTCTTTTTCACTACACTTTTTTTTACACTTTTCTCACTCTTTTCATGCTCAAATTGCAACCACACAATATGAACATCATTCAATCCCAAGTAACATTCCAAACAAAGGTATGGAAGGTAATATGTATGGTTTAAAACTCCAAAGTGGAGTTGGTTATGGGATTTTGGGTAATGAAATGAAAGGCTATATTTAGGCTCAAAGGGGTTGACTAGGGAAACATATAAGGTGAGGTTAAGGCTAATATGGGTGATATAACAAAGATGGCCTATGATCATTTCATAAAGTTTACACAATTATCGAGTCAAAACAATATATGAAAATCATGCTCAAGTAACACATTTCATGAATGAATTCAATTAATGAACAATCAATGAAAGAATAGTGAGATTACCGATGAATTCAAAGTTTTCAAAGAGGAAAGAATAGTGTATACACTCACAAACGACGAAAGGTACAAAGCTTACTCAGGGTAAGTATATACAATGCAACAAAAGATTCCTGAGTTATAAAAATCTTAAACCAAATAAAAAAAAGCAAGAAAGCGCATGTGCTCAAGGGATAAAGGTTAATTCATGAAGTTATTCATAATATCAATGATTTAAGGACTAAAGCCTAATAACTTCTAAAATCGAGAACATGCATCGTTGAGTTGTCTATTGGATCGGGCAATTATTGAAATTTATCATTGAAAACAAGGCAAAATGCCTAACAAAAGAGAAAAAAGAAAGAAAATATTTTTGAAAATTTTCAAATTTTTCACAAAAAGGCATACTTAGTAACTAACAAGTGAGAAAATCAGTGGACTACATGTGACATGGATAGAATATCCTACACCCCCTAACTTAAATGTTGCATTGTCCTCAATGAGCATTAGGAACACAACACAAAGAGAGGAAAAGAACGATATTACCCAAAATTAGAGCGATCTCCATATGCATGAGTCCAATGAAATCTACAAAACAAGTTAGTACCGAGCATAAAAAAAAGAAATGACAAAAAGTTAACTAATTACACTAAACTAAATAAAAAGGAAAGAAAAATAGGAAAGAAAGGAAATTAAAAAGCTAACTATTTACAACCTACTATTTAGGCTTCACACTAACTATACACTAGAAGTCTAAATAGTTGAGGGTCCACCCAAAAAGGGGTTTGACTTTGAAAGATCAAAGGTGGACCCTCCAAAGCGAACATGCCTCCCAAAAAATAGGAATTCGTTTTGAACAACGGAAGGCATGTGGGTGGTGGAAAAAGTGAACCATCACCAATTTGAAATTTTGGGCGGATGATGGGGGATTTGGATAATAAGGGGGAAAGGTACACTTGAGGTCCAAGAAAAATCGACTCATCTCCCAAAGGTTTTTCAAGTGGAATGGGATATGGTGCACACACGGAGATAACATCCATCGAAAACAAGTCTGATAAAGAGTCCTCATCGGCAAAAAGTGTAGAAGTTTTAAAAGTTTCTACCGACTCATAGGAATCAACCGGTAATTCTAATGGTTCGATTACGAAAAATGAATATGGTGATGAAACAAATTCAATCTAAATCGACTCAACGTCGGAAGGAGATTGAATTTTGAGGGATAAAGATGCACAGTCGATAAGAAATTCTTTGAAAAATTGAGGTGAAACACAAGTTTCCACCTCCTCGTTGTTTTGTACATAAGAATTCATTTCATCGCAAAGTGCTCCAAGTCTCATTCCAGCATCATTTAGGCTTTCCAAACCTTGGGAGTAAAGAAGAAAAGTTTCTTCCAAAGTAGGCTTCCTCGGCTCAAGAGCCTCGGACTCCTCATTTGGTTGAAACTCGTCTTCGAAAGTATCGGAATAAGAATCGTCATTGGATTGGAATAATGAATCCAACTCAAGCTCCCAATAACGATTTTCATTCCGATAAATGTTTTCAAGTCTTTCAATCTCAAGAAAATCTTCAAAATGGAAAACTTGAAAACTATCCCCAAAGTAAGAATCATTAGAATGACCGTAATAACTATAATAGTAGGACATGATTACCTCATTGTTTATAGATGGAGAATCCGAGCAAGAAAGTGAGCAACCGCAAATCAAAGTTTCTTAGTGCTCAAATATGTTATGCTGCAAAAAAGGTTAAAACAAATAATACAAATACAAAAGGAAAAATAGTACGAAATAATAAAACAATTACTATCTAAAACACACTCCCCCCCAACGGCTCCATTTTGATCGAGCGCAAATCGTGTGTCGTGTAATACGCAAATCGTTGTTATTGGTTCGGTGACTCAATGCAAAAACCTAAGCTACAACTACACTTGACAAGCAAGCACAGCGGTAAGTCGGGTATCGTAAAAAATCCACAAGGAGTGATTGAATTTTATATGTTAATTGCTTTAAAACTTCGGTAATAAAAGTGTAAAATAAATAAAAGAAAAGGTGATGGTTGGGAAAGGTGAATAAAGAAAAAGAGAAGTTACGCTACGCAAAAGTAAAGCGAGGATCGGGATCGCATCCTACCACACGGATCGAAATAACTACTAATCAGGATTTCGGCTCGAAAGCAATTTAATTGAGCATTTGTAATTAAGCATAAACATCACAGAATAAGGAATTCAATCCAAAGTTACGAGATTAAACATTTAACGGAAAATGATCACACATGGATTAAATTCGGAATATGACTATAAACACTAATGTTGCGTGACAAAGAAAGTTAAACGCGTAATAATCCGACTTTAATATGCGAGGTTTCAATAAAATGCAATTTTTCTCAAAACCTAACTTTCGAGGTCAAAACATGTAAATGGCGGAACACAACCCCGACCCTATTTATCTAAGGGCATGACATGGAAATAAACTAAATTAAACTACAACTAAACTAATTACAACAAGAAAAAAATTAATCCAGGAATGAAAGTAGAGAAAGCAAGTAAATGAAAGCATGGAAATTATGCAAATACAACAATTATATTAAGGAAGACAACTAAATTAATGAAATTAAAGTTAAGGTACAACTTACAAAATAAAGAGTACAAGAGAGGAATAGGGTTTATCTCCCAAGTTTACAAGCCCTAAATCTAGACATAATAAAGATATCCCTCTCCCAAATGAGAGAAATGAGTTATATACAAAATATCCCATGGAAAAATTGTAAATAAAGAGAAGAAAACAAATATCGATAGGGCCGAATCGATTCGGGTAAGGGAAAATCTCGAGACAGCACAGGCCGAATCGATTCGGGTGAAATCTGAATCGATTCGCAAAATGGGGCGAATCGATTTGACTGAAATCCGAATCGATTCGGATATGGAAAATTTTCACATTGTCTCCAACCGAATCGATTCGAACCTACAGGTCTTGAATCTTCTCCCCAGTTTTGGTAGGTTTGAAATTCTCTTCCTTTCAAAAGCCCATAACTTCTTCGTTCTGACTCGAAATCGCGCACCATTTGTGGCCACACAAATCTTGTTCATAGGGATTCAAAACTTCATCGGGCTAGCTGCCCAAATTGTGAAATGACTAAAATGCCCTTGCGCGTGCGATTGTGTACGAAACTTCATCGGAATGCATCCAAACTTCATACTAAACATCCAAATACCTACAAAAGCTCAATTAACCCCTGCAAAACATGTTAATATAGAAATCTGAGGTTGTTTGGTTAACGAGCATAAATATAGGGATTAAGATACCCGAGGGGGCTAATAACGCGTAGGTTAACGGGTGAAATACACAATATTGGCGTCGTATCAATTGCATTAAGTTAAGAAGCAATGCATAAGAATGGAATTAAAGTAAAATCTAACGAGTCTGGATATTGGCCAAAATTTGAGACCATATTTCTTTTCTTGTTGGGGTTATGATAACATGTGTCGCACACACCGAGAACTCAAAAATAGCAGCGACATAGTTTCGTCATGCATTTAATAGAGAAAAGATACTCATGTAGAGCTATAATACGTACTATTTTGAGTCTCAAAACATATCCCCTAAGGGCACATGGTATCATTTTCCTTCTGTTATAATTATTAAAAAAATAATCCTACATAATGTGCTCCATAATTATATTAATACTAAGAGTCACTTTGGTTAATGAAAGGGTATTCTATATACCAAGAGTAAAAAAGACTCTTGGTTATCTACCTTGATGGACGATTAAGATTAAGTGGTTATTCGAGATTTGGGTTCAGTCCATGCCGATAAATACTCAACTCAACAAAGCGTTTTCTCAATTATTTGGGATCGGCTACATAAATCCTATTTTTCCATTCCATTATGTCCAGCGCAATATCTTTGGTTAAACCACATGATATCATGTCCTTTTTTATAATATCCCACAAAATCAATTTAGGTCTACCTCTACCCCTTTTGTTACTATCAATACTAACTAAATCACTCTTCCTTACGGAAGCATCCATTGGTCCACGCTTGATGTGTCCAAACCATCTAAGTCAATTTTCTCTCTATTTATCTTCTATAGGAGATACTTTTACCTTTTCATGAATTTGTTCATTTCTAATTTTATCCTTTCGAGTTTTGCCACAAATCCATCTCAGCATTCACATCTCCGCCACACTCATTTTCTGCAAATTTTGTTTCTTAGTTGCCTAACACTCCATCCCATATAATGTAGCGGGTCTAATGTCCGTCCTATAAAAAAAATTCTTTTAACTTTAAAGGTATACGCCTATCACACAATACGTCGGTAACACTTCTCCACCTGACCTAGCCTGCTCTAATCCTAGGAGTAACATCATCACTAATATCTCCATCTTTTTGTGTAAGGAAAATTTGTCCATCATTTATTGGTTATGTCATACGTCGTCACACCGTTGAAGAATATTCAAGACCGAATCTACGTCAACAGATCCGAATATCAAAAAGAAGAAGGAATCAGATTTCTGCAGAGCCGAACCGGTCCGCCCAGAATAAAAGAACCGATCCGCCTCCGGACCGGTCCGCCTCATACCCGGACCGGTCCGCCTGCTGAAAAGCCAGTACACCCCAGACCACAAGCGAACCGAAGAAGCCAAAAATAAAAAAGAATCGGTCCGCCTACCCGGACTGATCCGCCTCAGACCCGGACCGGTCCATCTGGGATAAACTTCAACAGATCGTGTTCAGATTTTTAAGGCCCAAGACTTCTTATTTAATCTCACTACGGGGAGGTGGTTAAGTAAGAATTCGACACGATTTTCAGAGTAAAAAAAACTCTAAGTCTTCACCTGTTGAGTCCCAAGATTCCAGTTTTTGTTGATTCACACAACCTCTCATACATTTGTGAATCTATTTGTAACCCTAGAACACAAATCGTTGCTGTTCAACCCTTGTGAAGAAGACCGTTCTTCTTCTTCATTGCAGCCCTCCTGGAAAGGGATATTTCCACCCGCCGACTACAGAATCCGACACCTGAGGGTAATTCTTAGTCACTTGTATTTTCATTGTAATTCGAAATTGTACAGTTACAATATTATAATGAAAATAAATGGTTTTGCCCCTTTTGGGGATTTTTCCTCAATTCTGTGTGTTTGATTAATCTTCATGATCTACTTCTTGATTCAATCACGCCTAGTTGCATGTTTAGGGTTTATTTGGATTAAACTGAATTTAATTATATAATTTCTTATTTGAGCGCATGCGCATACTCTTTTCAAATTGGTATCAGAGCGGGTTACGCTAATCTATCGCGTATTCCTCATTTTTCCGCAAAATTTCTCTAAGACATCAATTTTTTAAAAAATTGATTTTTGAAAAAGTGCGTGTTCAAATGGAGAAATCGTATAATAAATTGCTTGTTTTTTACGGGACAAACTATGCATATTGGAAAGCCCGAATGAGGTCGGCTTTAAAAGCCATAGATGAAAGGGTTTGGATTTTAGTTGAAAGAGGGTGGACACCTCCCTCCGTCACTGTGGAAAACGTGACTAATTTAAAACCTGTCACCTCTTGGACTGAAGATGAATTTAGATGGTCTTCTTTTAACTCTAAAGGTTTGAGTGCTATTTCCGGTTCCATCACTCCCGATGAGTTTCGACGTATCATGACGTGCACCACGTCAAAGGAAGCATGGGATGTTTTACAACTCATCCATGAAGGAACAAATGTTGTGAAAGAGTCTAAATTGCAAAATTTGACAATTCAATTTGAAACCATCACCATGCATGAGACTGAATGTTTTGATGATTTCTATGCTAGACTTTCTGACATTATTAATACTAGATTTAATCTTGGTGAACATATCCCTAATGTTAGAGTTGTTAAAAACACACAGAATTGAGACGTCTAAAACTGTGCTAAAGTCACTGTGCTAAATTCTATGGGCAATTTAAATACGTTAAAATTGGAAGAACTTGTAGGAGATTTGCAAACTTATGAAATTGATATGTTCCCTAAAACTGCTAGGTCTAAAGATAAGGGAATTGCACTTAATGCCAAAGAGAAAAAGAGTGAGGGGTCAGCTAGAAAGAGGGAAGAGTCATCTAGAAAGAGAGAGACTGACACGTCAAATTCTGAGTGTGATTTTGACTTAGATGATTTGGCTCTTTTTGCAAAAAATTTCAAGAGGATTCTCAAATTTAAGAAAAATGGCAATTTTAAAGATAAAAAGAAATTTGAGAAAAATAAGTTTGAAAAGAAAAATTAAAAAGATTCCAAAAATCCTCCTAAGAAAGAAAGTGAGAGATGCTTTGAGTGCGATTGTAGGGGTCATAGAGCCTTTAAGTGTGCCACTCGTCTGAATAGAGAGAAAGGGAAAGCTATCCTTAATGCTACTCTTAGCGACGACAGTGAGGTCGAGACGGTGGATTCAGGAGATGAGTCATCGCATGAGTGTAACTTCACCGCATTCATGGCCAGTTAAGTGAGCACTCATAGTTCTCTTCACGACGATGAGGATGATGCTTCACAAGGCCACCTCGACAGTGAGATCAATGTGAGTGAGGGGGAGGATGACTCAAGTGAGAGTGAGAGTGATATTCAACGCGCCTACGCTGAGTTATATTCTGAGTCATTTAAAACTAAAAAATGTAACAAAGCGCTAGTTCTTATGATCACCGGCTTAGAGGAAGATTTAAGAAAGGCGAGAGAGAGTCCTCCACCTTCACCGCCCTGAGAGAGAGAGAATCTGCCTGTGTTGAGAAAGAGAGTTTGTTTTGAGAGAGAGAGAGAGTGTTTTTGAGAAAGAGAGAGGGGACTTGACTAAACAAGTGGCTAGTCTTACGAGTGATCTCCATTCCTCCGTGGAGACTCGAAAGAAACTTGAAGCCTTTGTTGCCCAGCTAACTCATGATCTTGAGAAATCATGGGAAGTCAAGGTACAAATTGAGGACAGATCAGGGAAAATGGGAAAGATGCTCCTCGGCCCCGCTTTAGATTTTGGTGATAGGCAGGGAATTGGTTATGATGGTGACTCCACCTCTCAAATTGCACCTGGACCAGTTCCTGAGTTTACTACTACTCCTTAGGTCATCGTCAAAAACCTTGAAGGAGAGTTCGACCGAGAAAAGCAAACCAATGTCCGCCTTTGACTGTGTTCTTTTGTACCTATTACAAAAGAAAAGGCCACCTCAGGCAGTTTTGCTATAACATTGGTCGTACACGACGTACTACAGCTCCACTTCAGTATACTGATGATTTTACCAGTCTGAGAGAGCGAGTTGAGCTTTTAGCTGCCACATCTCAGAGTTTGATGGAGGAATTCCGACGGATGCCTTTTCCGTCAGTGAATGCTTCTCACATTCTAGCTAAAACCAACAACAACAAAGGCAAACAAAAGGTCTCCACTTCTTGGGTACCTAAGAAAGATAAAAAGGCCTTTGTTGTTCATGTTGCTCTCAAAGCACATAATACCTCACAGTGGTATTTTGACAGTGGGTGCTCCAGACATATGACAGGTGATGCCTCATTTTTTACATCTCTTGAGGATTATCAGGATGGCGGAGTCACCTTTGGAGATGGGAGCAAGTCCAGAATTATAGGATGAGGTACTATCGAGTTACCTGGTTTTCCTAAGCTAGAAGATGTTTTGTACGTCAAAGGTTTGAAAGCAAACCTTCTCAGCATTAGCCAGCTGTGCGATGCTGACTTTGTCGTAAAGTTTGATCGGGACGCGTGTAAGGTCTATAATCAAGCCGGTAAACTTTTGGTGCAAGGGTTGGGGACAAAGGATAATTATTATGGGACTGAGCCCACATCCTCACTTGTCTGCAACAACGCCATGATCACTCCTATGGATCTGTGGCACCAACGTCTAGGTCACATCAATATTAGAGATCTCACTCGCTTAGCTAAAAAGGACCTAGTACGTGGCTTACCATCTCTTGGAAAGTTAACTTCCACGGTTTATGGATCCTGTCAGTTGGGAAAACAAATTCGGAGCCCTCATAGGAGTTGCATTCCATTACCACCTCCCGAGTTCTTGAGCTGATTCGCATGGATCTTATGGGTCCTACTCGTACCGAGAGTTTGGGTGGTAAGAGGTATATTCTCGTGATGGTAGACGATTTCTCTAGATACTCCATTGTAGGTTTTCTGAGAGAGAAATCCGATGTTGTAGAGTTTTTAACAACCAAGTGCCGTGTCCTGCAAAATCAACACGGAGTCACTATTAACAGGATACGTAGTGACAACGGCAGTGAATTCAAGGAAGCAAAGGTAGATATGTATTGTGATAGCCTTGGGATCAAACATGAGTTTTCTTCTGTGAAGACTCCTCAGCAAAATGGGATTGTTGAGAGAAAGAATAGAACGATCCAGGAGATGGCTAGATCTATGCTTCTAGGTCGTAAAGTTTCTAGGATATTTTGGGCAGAGGCAGTGTCTACTACATGCCACACGGTGAATAGGGTTTATCTGCATCCACACACACTTCAAACACCTTATGAGTTGTGGACTGGCAAGAAGCCCAACCTGGCATATTTCCGTGTTTTTGGGAGTAAATGCTACATCCTACGGGATAGAGAGCAATTAGGAAAGTTTGACTCCCGGAGCGACAAAGGAATATTGTTAGGTTATTCATTGAATAGTAGAGCGTACCGGGTTTTTAACCTGAAGAGCTATAAGGTTATGGAGTCAATAAACATCATCGTGCAACATGACGAACCTCCAATGTCTATTGATCCTAACCTTCAGTGTGAGAATGAGGATTGTTCTGACAGTGATTTACCTGTTCCTCTCCCACACCCTATGGACCCTATTCCTGTGTTAGGGGACACACCCGCTTGGGTTCGCAAGAGTCATGACCCTTCTGCCATTATTGGTGATCCTACTCTAAGCTTCAAGACTCGTGCTCAGCTAGAGAACGTTGTTAGCCATCTTTGCTATACGTCCAAAGTCGAGCCCAAGAATCATAAAGAAGCACTTAAGGATGAACACTGGATATCTGCTATGCAGGATGAGTTGCTTCAGTTTAAAAAGAATAATGTCTGGGAACTTGTCCCCCGACCTAGTGAGACTAATATGATAGGTACCCGGTGGATTTTTAAGAATAAAATGGATGAAAATGGTAACATAATTCGAAACAAGGCTAGGTTGGTCGCTCAAGGCTACACACAGATAGAGGGTGTAGACTTTGGGGAGACATTTGCTCCTGTTGCGAGGCTTGAGTTCGTTCGTCTACTACTCGCCATCGCATGCCATCTGCGCTTCAAGTTATATCAGATGGATGTCAAGAGTGCCTTTCTGAATGGCATTCTACAGGAGGAGGTTTATGTGGAACAACCAAAAGGGTTTGAAGACCCTAAGCACCCTGAGCATGATTTTTTATCTAAGGAAATCCTTATATGGTTTGAATCAAGCACCCCGTGCTTGGTTCGAGAGGCTTACTTCCTATCTCTTAGGTCGTGGCTTCAAGAGAGGGGGAGTAGATATGGCATTGTTCGTCAGGAGAGATGACGATGCTATTTTGGTTGCCCAGGTCTATGTGGATGACATAGTCTTTGGATCCACATGCTCCCAGCATGCTCACCACTTTGAGAAGGAGATGAAAAGTGAGTTTGAGATGAGCATGGTTGGTGAGATTAAATTCTTCCTTGGTCTCCAGGTTCGTCAGCTAGAGGATGGGATGTTCATCTCTCAATCCAAGTATGCTAGAGACCTAGTGAAGAAATTTGGTTTAGACTCCGCTAAGCATGCACATACACCTATGAGTACCACTACCAAGCTTATTAAGGACACTTCAGGCAAGGACGTAGAGCAAACCTTATATCGGAGCATGATAGGTAGCCTTCTCTACTTGACTGCCAGTCGTCCTGATATAGCCTTTAGTGTTGGAGTATGTAGGCAATATCAGGCGTCCTCGAAAGAGTCACACTTACTTGCTCTAAAATGTATTATTAAATACGTAAGTGGGACTCTCTCATACGGTATTTGGTATTCCTTTGATACTGATGACCATTTTTCTTCCTATTCAGATGCCGATTGGGACGGGGATGTAGATGGTTGTAGGAGCACTACTGGTGGGTGTTTCTATTTTGGTTCTGCTCTTGTCTCCTGGCTGAGCAAGAAGCAAAATTCTATCTCTTTGTCCACTGCGGAGGCTGAGTACATAGCCGCCGGGAGTTGTTGCACACAACTCTTGTGGATAAAGCAAATGCTGGAGGATTATGGGATTTCACAAGACACCATGACCATTTCCTGTGATAACACGAGCGCAATACACATATCCCACAATCCAGTCTAGCATTCGGGCACAAAGCACATCAGGATCCGCGAGCACTTTATACGACAGCTAGTTGAGGAGAAATTCGCATCCCTGAGTTTCGTTCCCACCGACCGTCAGTTAGCCGACATTTTCACGAAACCTTTAGATGCCCTTAGATTTGAGAGTCTTAGGAAGTCTTTGGGGATTTGCACAGTTGACTGAGGGGTTGGTCTATGTCTAGAATCGGATTTTTTTTACGTTCATATCATATGCTTCCTATTGCTAGTATGTTTTATATGTATCATTCTTTTATTGTACAGCTATTTATTTTGTTTGAAAAATCCAAAAAGATTTTTTTTGTTGTTTTTGTATATTAATATTTCAAGAAAAACACAAAAAGATTTTCGTATTTTTTTATGCACATTTTATGGATGAACATTTAAGATAGCCAAGTCACATCTTCATTCCATTTATCCATGTGACTGTTTGATAGAGATTTGAGACGCTACATCATTTCATCCATGTGCTTTACATAGTATGGAGTCTTTGAGATGTAATTAGTGATATTTTCCTACATGTTTGACTCCCATATCCTTTATTGCACACATGCACGGCTATATTTGATTATTGCACTTATCTATCACATATTGGCTTGAGTGTTTCCATCTCAATTCTGTCTATACAACTTACAATATGCGATAAAACTTGACAAGATTGGAATGCATGTAAAAACCATTTTGGTGAGACTGAGTGTTTGTTTAAGAACGGGGAGGGGCTGCGAAAGGTAATTATCTCTTCTTTGCGCAAAAGCCACCGTTCAAAAGGACCTAAAAATGGAGGAATTTTATTATCCGGGGTCCAAAGAGGTTAAAAGAGCCCAAAAAAATTTAAAGGTAATAAAAAGTAATTCATGCCAAATATGGGCCATTAGGTTTCACCATCAATTCTCCAACGTTTGAGAATTTAGAAAGCCTCTAGTCAAAATTATATCTGAGGGAGTTTGGTTGGAGAATATAAACGGGTTTGTACTTCCTTGAAAGTCCTGAAAAAACATAAAAAGTTTTGGACGTTATTGGTGTAGAAATCATTTTTAGCTTTGATTTGTTGATTTGATTGAGTCAATGTCTTATATTTTTTTTACACCAAAGGAAGACTTTGAGTTCATTCGTGAGGAGTATCCGATATTCATCGTGCACATATGTCATGTTTGTATGCATTGATTTTCCTATCGAATTTGATCACACCCTTTCATTTCCGTCATCATCAACTTGGTTGTCTTGTGTTTGTTCATGGTGTGTCTCTTGTTTGTTTGAAAAAATTCAGAAAAATTAACAAAAATAGTTGCTTATTCCTTGTGTCACCCCGTCTTCACTTATTTGATTTATTCTTCTCATTTGTCTATTTGGGGACATCATAAAAAGGGGGAGAAAGAATTATCACATTAAGGGGGAGTTTTGAAGTGTTGAGCTATTTATCACCAATTAGCATATTGGCATATCTGTTTATCTCATTTCAAACTCGATACGTCACTTGGTATTTTCTTTGTCTCATGTGTGTAGGTTCTACATTGATGATCAGTGAAATACACACCCTGATGAGAAAAGCGTTGAAGATTCCTGAAGATTTGAAGAACAAACGATGAAGTCTTATTCAATTGTACCTTTTCAGTTTTGGGTTCACGGAAGGGTAGATTTGTATAGGCAATTTTTTACTTGATAATTCGGATGTTTTTATGTTTGTACCGGCATAGACATAGGGGGATATTTGTAAGGACAATTTGTCCATCATTTATTGGTTATGTCATACGCCGTCACACCGTTGAAGAATATTCAAGACCGAATCGACGTCAACGGATCCGAATATCAAAAAGAAGAAGGAATCAGATTTCTACAGAGCCAGACCAATCTGCCCAGAATAAAATAAATGATCCGCCTCCGGACTGGTCCGCCTCATACTCGGACCGGTCTGCCTGCTGAAAAGCTAGTACACCCCGGACCGCAAGCGAACCGAAGAAGCCAAAAATAAAAAAGAACCGGTCCGCCTACCCAGACCGATCCGCCTCAGACCCGGACCGATCCACCTGGGATAAACTTCAACAGATCATGTTCAGCTTTTTAAGTCCCAAGACTTCTTATTTAATCCCACTACGGGGAGGTGGTTAAGTAAGACTTCCACACGATTTTCAGAGTACAAAAAACTCTAAGTCTTCACCTGTTGAGTCTTAAGATTCCAGTTTTTGTTGATTCACACAACCTCTCATACATTTCTGAATCTGTTTGTAACCCTAGAACACAAACCGTTGCTGTTCAACCCTTGTGGAGAAGACCGTTCTTCTTCTTCATTGCAGCCCTCCTGGAAAGGGATATTTCCACCCGTCGACTACAGAATCCGACACCTGAGGGTAACTCTTAGTCACTTGTATTTTCATTGTAATCCGAAATTGTACAGTTACTATATTATAATGAAAATAAATGGTTTTGCCCCTTTGAGGGATTTTTCCTCAATTGTGTGTGTTTGATTAATCTTCATGATCTACTTCTTGATTCAATCACACCTAGTTGCATGTTTAGGGTTTATTTGGATTAAACTGAATTTAATTATATACTTTCTTATTTGAGCGCATGCGCATACTCTTTTCATTTTGGATAATCGATCCTAAATAATAAAAATGATCATTTCTCGGTACCCTCCAATTGCACCACATCTCTATTTTTCCTCCTATTACTACTAAAATTGCACTCCATATATTCTGTTTTAGTCCTGCTTATTTTAAAACCTCTTGTTTCTAGAGTTTCCCTCCATAATTCTAACATAGCATTAATCCTCGTCTTAGTCTCATCCACTAAAATAATGTCCTCTACAAATATCATACACCATGGCACCTGATCTTGTATTTGTCCAGTAAACTCATCCATAATAAGAGCAAAGAGATAAGGACTTAATGCTGAACCTTGGTTTAGACCTATAGTAATTGAAAATTCACTACTTTTTCCGGCTGATGTTCTTACTGTAGTCATAGCCCCATCATACATATCCTTGATAACATCAATATATCTACGAGTCACTCCTTTTTTTGTACTATCATACGCCTTTTCCAAATATATAAAAATTATATGAAGATCCTTCTTTTTCTCTCTATACCTCTCCATTAATCTCCTTAACAAATTGATTGCTTCCATTGTTGACCTCACAGGCATAAACCCAAATTGATTCTCAGATACTGTTTTTTTCAATCTCAATCTATATTCAATCACTCTCTCCCAAAATTTTGTTGTATGACTAATTAATTTAATATCACGATAATTTTAACAACTTTGTATGTCTCTTTTATTTTTATAAATAGGTACTAAAACACTCTTTCTACATTAATCAAGCATCCTATTAGTCATTATAATTCTATTAAATAATTTTGTAATCCAAGATACTCCTTCCTCCCCTAAGCACTTTCAAACCTTAATAGGGATACCATCTGGTCCTAAAGCCCTCCCTATTTTTATAGCGACTGATTTTGCATCATTTAGACACATGAAAAGACAACATAATGTAATTGTAGGAGAAGGGAGTGAAATCCAAAGGCTCAAGTTTATTTTAATTTTAAAAATACTATTTTGGTTATAAAAGAATATCCAACTGTGGTAATCTGCTGAAATTGGAGTATGTCATTACCGTATACAAGAGGAAGTCGTGATCCAAAATTCAATTCGATCGGGCATCGCTAAGGTCGACTGCTCCGTCAATCTTTACATTTATGACATGATGGAAGTATTTCATTATAATATCATTTTTTATTCCTCATAATAATTGTATGTGATAATCATGTTGATCTAAGATCTTAACGTTAAATGTATAATACATAACGTTTGTATTATTAAAAACAAATAACATATAGAATTGGATATTTATACGTTAAATTTATATATTCATATAAAATTGTTAATCACGTGTTCTTTAATTTATGTTTACATGTGGCTTCAGAGAAATTGGTTTCTAATCTCATGATCGTCCATTAGGAGTTTTTGCCAATAAAAAAATTGGGATAAAAATAAAAAGGAAAAAAAACTTATATATTATTTTTTTGCGATAGATTTTGTATTTTTCCTCGGAATATTATGAAATTTGCACGCTCACTTGGAAACATTCGAAATAAACAAAACTCATTGTATATAAAGGGCATCACCCTATATGTACGATTTCACATCGTTTAGACCCCCTAAAAATGCATTTTTGTCATTTTTGGTTATAATGTCAACGCTAATAACTCTCACTTAAAAATTAATTTTACGATTCCACAAATTGGAGAGTGATGTTGAAGAGATTATTTATGTTATTGTAGTGATAACTCAAAAAATTTTATTTTTGGAAAATAAATTATTTTTTCATATTTTATGATATAAATCACTACATACAATTTTTCTCATTAAATGATATTATATTAGATAATATAATTTTGATATATTAGTTTATTGTGTGTAATCTATATTTGTTTGTCGAAAAGTCCTATAATAATTATGAATTAATTCGACACTAATGTTTATATGATGTTATAGTTGTGAATATTAGATTATTGTGCATGCAACTATATTTGGACCTTTGATTATCCATTAAGTTTTGCGCGTAATATTTTTTGGGGTAATGATTTTTATATACATTACGTAATATGTGTGTGCATATATATTCCATGAAAGTAAAATTTTTACGCACTCTATGAATTAAATATTTAAGCGTAATCAATGATAAATTAATTTAGGATACTTGTGAATGCAACCAACTGAATTAATTGGTATGTTTGTATAATCACATAAAAGAAAATTTCATAAGATGATATTTTAGGTACCAAATTTTTATGACCAAATTATAATTGATTTTGGTTCCCTTATTGTAATTTTCTTTTGCGACAATTTCAATTATGTCTTTAAAGCTGTTTATTTTATAAAACTGTAAATCTGAAGATTTTGAGACATTTTCAGCAACACTTTTCTTATGCCTCTAATAAGCAATAATTGAGATTAAAATTGTCAACTTACCCGAGATTGATGAATATTATTTTAATGTCAATCCGAAAGGATTTAATGATTAAAAATCACCATTTTTTATTGATGAACGTTTTTTTGACTATTTGAGCACGTTTAAGCTCTCAAAACCTTAAATTTGTCATATCTAGTATTAAAGTTGACATCTATTTCTTTCTCCAAATTTTTTTTAAAATTTCGCTTATTGGGGAGATTATTTTTAAAAGTTTTCTTATAGTGATTACTCAAATTTTTCATTATTGGAAATTATGGATTTTTCCATTTTATGTGTTTTAATAAATGCATCAGTTGTCTCATCTTACCTGGCTGTCATAATATTTTTGGTATATACCAAATATTGTTATGACTATTATAGTTATGGTTAAAGTTTTGATATTAATATTTATATTAGATTAGATTAGGTGTCCATTAAAGTGCCCTAATTTATAATTATAAATATTGAATTACTTGTGTATAAATTTGGCTGCGAGTGAGTCCAAATATAATGTTGAATGTTAAATTATTGATGCAATGATGATGCAGCTTGTTCATTGTAAGATTGACCAAAGGGATAATTTCGATTATTAAATGAAAATTAATTAAAAAAAAAATTTCACATCAACTTAACCTCGAAGGATTTAATTTTTTCCTTGAGACTAATATTTACGTAAAGTTTCATTTGGTGTTCAAAATTATAAATATTAGATTAAATATGCGTATATGCTTAGTATGTCCAATATGAGTAAAGGCACATGCCATATGGTTTTTATCTCAGTATTTATTAGGTACGATTCCACCAAAGTGGTCGAATCTAATAAATTATAAATGCTAAATTTTGTGATAAAATTCAAGTATTATATCTTGGTTGCTCCAAAGACTCCAAACATTATTTTGAGTGTTTAGATTATTAATGATTTCATTATGATTAAGCCATTGCGATTTAGTTGCTCCAAAGAGTCTAGTTGCAATGGTGAAGTTTATATTAAGGGGCAATATATTTGTTTATTAAGGTTGGTATCGGTTGCTCTAAAGAGTCCATAATCTTCCTTAATTTATAAGTGCATTGTCCATTTATGACGTTTGAAAACATTAATGCTTGCTGAAATTATTATACAATTCATAAAATAATGTAATATTCATATAATGGATAGTTTGATAGTCATCAAAGTAATCCAACCAAAAGCTTATGAATATTAAATTTAGAGATAAAAGTGGTAGTAATAACACATCTTGTTTATATATGTAAAGACATTAATGAGGTATATTTGATTTATTTCATCAAGCAAGATAATTTTTCAAAGGAAATTTATTTTGAGTAACTGAAATAAATATTAAAGGATTAGGTGGTAAAAAGTTGTCCTAGATATCACGTCCATCTAAATTACATAACATGATACCCAATAAAGTTATATACATAAATATTCAAAGTTATTATGAAAAAAAGTCCTCATGTATAGAATGTTATTAATGTATGTGTTGTCAACTCATAGCATTAATTTAGTGAGCTATTTATTTCATTAATTTTATATTACTTTATTTCTTTAAAACTGCATGTTTTATCCCTTTAATATTCTTGAGACTGACTTCTTAGAAAGAAATAAAGAAGCTAAGTTTCACTTAAAAAAATACTAAATCGTAATAATTCAGTTTTACTTTAGGAACCCACTATTAATGAATTAGTGTATGAAACTCTTTTAAAACTTTGAAGATTTATTAAACAGATTAAGCATATAGTTTATGCAAAATCTCATAATATTGAAGATTAAAATATGAGTACCCATTATGTAATATACATTATGTGAATTATAATGTATCATTCGATATGAACGAAACAATTTGTTTTATTTTTCAAAAACTAGAGTGCTACGAAACATAGTTCTAAATCGATATGAGGATGCTTACAAGTCAAACCATAAAGCAAACGATAAATTCTTGGATTCCTTTTATTATGTTATTTTGGAATCATTTCAAAAAACCCTCAGTGAACTTTCAAAATATTATTTTTGAGTATATAAAACATCTTTAAGTTTATATGAGAATATATTTTCCTGAATTATAATATTCTCATTGATGGTTTGTACAATTATTTTTTATGAAACTTTTATGTAACAACCCGAGGTTTTGGAGCCGGCAATTTATTTATTTTGGGGAGAAATAAATAATATTTTATTGGAGGAATAATTAAATTGGCAACTGAGGTCAAAATTTAGAGTCGTTAGAAAGAGTGTTGAATGTCGATTCTGAGGGTACCATCGTTTTCGAAAGGGTCGAGAAAGTCGAAATGACTGTACTTGGGGTCTATTTAGGTTCCGAAATAATTTAGGACCGTTTGACTCGAATTAAAGTTACAAGGTCATTTAAAGTGTGTATTATCATTTAAAGATGTGTGTCTTGTGGGATAAGGCTTAAAAGCCACGTGAGAAGTCATTCTCACTTAAGAGAAAGAGGAAAACCCTAGAAAGAAAGAAAGAAGAAGAGAAAGAAGGAGAAAAGGGAGAGAAAGTGGAGATTTCCGGTTTCCACGCGATCTCAAGGCGGATTCAGACCCTACGAACCCGAGGCAAGTGATTAAACTTGCTAAATAATTGTTGTGTACCAATTATTTCATGATTTGTGGATTTAATTTTGGGTTTTAGGTTTAAATTGTTAAAACCTAACTTTTGGGGAAAAACCTTAGATTTGTAGTATATAAATGGATTTAAGGATTTAAATCAGTTTATAAGTATTCTAGAATGAATATAAATGTTATGAATATGTTTGGGTTGAAGATTTGTGGTTGAATGGAATTTTATGGAGTTTTTGAGAAGTTGGAGTTGTATAAAAATGGTGTTGGCCGTGGTACCTGTTAGGGCCGGTCGACCGCGTATAGAGGACCGGTCGACTGCGCCTCCAGAATTGGGCATACTGTCTTTGAGTTTAGGAAAAATTAAGAAACGTGGTCGATCGTGGTTTGGGCACCGGTCGACCGGTCCCCTGTTTTGAGTTCAAGTTGAGAATTTAAGTTATCCCCTTCTTCTTTGGGTTTGTATAAATGGACTTCCATAATCAGAATATCATAAATGATTAAGTGATTATATAAGGGGATTATAGACCTTAGAGTCATAAGACGATATATGAGGCTAATTGATAATTAAAAGACTAAATGTAAATGTCGGAGAGTTTTAGTGATTGATTTTGAGAAGTGAGAATCTAAAGAGTATATCAATTTGGGGAAAAATCATCTAAGTATCGAGGTTAGTATTTGAGGAATATAGAATACCGATTGGAGATTTTGGGATTTCTCTAAGTGGGGAAGCCCACTTTTATTTGGGATTTTATTTGGTGATAATAAATAAATTTCACGATCTGAGAATGAGAATAACTTAGAGATGCCGGATCTTAGGATCCAAATCCCAAAAGGGATAACTTTAAAAAGGTTCATAAAATGAATTGAACCCTGTTATGAATGGAAAATAATAAATGCTATTTAATGTGCATATGGATATAGAAATATCCTTATTGATGATTGATTTGGGAGATATCTCACACAATGAGAAATGTTAATTGAGGAGCAATAAGATATAGAATATCTTATACTTAAGTAGAATTGAAAGACAATTCATACTAGAAGTGACATGAGAGCTTTAAGCGAGAATTAGTATAGTATATACTAAGTGGGGTAAATGTGTGAGTAGTGACGGTTAGTGTATCAAGAGAGGGATATACTAAACAATGATGTTAATCAAACTACGCCTAAGAGCGTATAATGATAATAAATATGTTGTTGCAGGTATACCTTATAAAATGGTATATCTTTATTATGTGGGATGTATGTATACCTTATATGATGGTGTATATACATGTTAAGCATACCCCCTCCTTGCTATCATTGGGAAGTTTCGTGCGTAGAGGGTGAGCATTCTGACTAGAAAAGCAGGATGTGGATATTCCCCAGGTCATAGTCATCCTTTGTGGTCAGCAAATGACATATATATATACATTTATTTAATTTGGGGGTGAGAGGTCGTGGGTATGTGTCGCTCTCACTTGTCGGTTAGGAACTATGACCGCTTCCCGGGACGTTGTGTGCGTGAGTTGATCACGAGGTGGGTGTCGTTGAACCCCACCAGGTGGCCCCAGTTTGCTACGTATATGGGCTGCTGGAAGATGATAGCATGTGAGCCTGCGTCCTTTGAGTTATAGCTCGGTTGGATGGTTACTATTGCTTGTGTTTGTATTTGGGTGTCAACGGCATAATGGACCTCAACGACCTACATTGCCAAGATTAGTGTAACGGGGGGTTCCTTGTTTGGATTTCGCTTCGGCGAGACGTCCCACGCATAAACCGCAGTGTAAAGTTGGAACTTGGGGATAAGTTTAGTCCTTAATGCTCATATTTATATATACATCTATATCATCTATCCCGACAATCGACAGTGCCAGGAGTAGTGTAACGGGGGGGTTCCTTGTTTGGATTTCGCTTCGGCGAGACGTCCCACGCATGAAACGTCGTGTACTGTTGAGAATTGGGAATATTAATTAATTAAAATTGGATAATAATCATTTGGGTTACATGCATCTTGCATTGAGGGCATAATGAGCCCCGAGGATCGATACGTCCAGGAGTAGTGTAACGGGGGGGTTCCTTGTTTGGATTTCGCTTCGGCGAGACGTCCCACGCACGAAACGCAGTACCGTGCTGAGAATCGGGAGGAGTTTACTCCTTAACTCTTGATGATAATAACTAATTTATAATAATTATATACATGGTTCCATGCCTTATATGGGCATCACTAGAATATAAATTCTAGTAAATGAGATAGTTGATATATTGTGATGATGTGGACATGATTGGATCATGCAACTTTATATGTTCAACAAATGAACATTATAAAGATAACTATAAGTATTACATTAAAGTTCATGTATATGACTCATAAATTATGGGAACGGATGTAGTGGGAAATAGGTTAGTTGATTTTGCTTAAATACTTCTTTTGGGTTTAAGTTAGGATCCTCTTACCTATTTAGAATCGGTCATCCTTTTGGAGATCACGAGCATACGTTTAGTGCGCGCTTTAGATGAGAGGTGAGTTAAATTATTATGGAGAGTTCGATTCCAACTAAATCATGTAATAATGCATTTATAATTATTATGCATTTTAATACACTTGCTATAAAATGTTTTCCAAACTCGGGCTCTGACCCGTTTATATTTTCCCTCCTCCTTGTATATATTGTATTACTTCAGGTGTTCCTCCGCAAGGATGCCTTTGATGTAATCCATCCAGGGTATTTGTGGAGCTGTGGCAGTAGCGGACTGTTGCGGCACTTTGCTTTAGTTGATTCCTATATTTGTACATCTAGATTAAGATTCAGTTTGTATATCGAGTTAGTATTCAAGTGTTGTAGATTAACACTTCCATATTCCATTTCTCATTATTGTATTGTCTGTTACCCGACAGCATATTCGGGTATTTCATTGCTGAGATTTTGTTGTACAACGTATTGTATTCTTTCATATTATTGGAGCATGCACTTTTCACTCATCATAGTTAGATGTATATTGTTGGTTATGTGCATTATTGGTTTTGTTGTTGTGGTTATTATAAAAGTTTTAAATTTTTAGCAATTTACACTTAATGATTCCGGGTAGTTAGCCTTATATTATTATGCTTAGTAGTTGATGTTGAGACTGTGCCATCTGAGATACTTGATTTATTATAGTATAGGGTTGGCCACCCGTTATTATTTGGAGCGGGTTGTCACATTTTACAAGAGAAATATTATGTTCCTATATCATAATGTTGAACTTCATTATAGCTTTTTGATGTTGTGGCATAATTAAATATCAGACTCTTTTAACTCTAGATTTATTTTGATGACTTAATAGTCTAGGTTATCTTTGGATTATCACTAATGAATCTTAACCCTCATGTTTGCTCTTAAGGTCTTACAATTTTCAAACGATCTGTGTGGCCCAAGTGGGAGATTATAGTCCTTGGATAGTGGACCTACATAGATCATGTCGTTATAAAATAACAAGTCAAACGAAATAATTTGATATCGCCACAACATATATTCACACAAAGTTTTAATTTAAATTTTAAAAGTTTAATATATAAATTCCACTTTGCTTACCTAATTTGAAACGCCTGTATAATTGGGAATGTCTAGTACATGCATGGATTTAAAATTCACAAAAAATAGTTAGAATTTATAATTATGTCTACACTCGAAAGAGGGTACATTAATTACTTTTGAAATCAAAAATATCAAATGTCAAATTCTTTAAAGAATGGTGAAAGTAGTGGGAGTGTCAAAGCACCTAATGTGGTTATAAAAGAAGTTAATATACTCCTATCATTCCTTTAACATTCAAAGTAATTGTTCTTTTAGTTAGTTGATATGAATAGTTTTAAGAAGCTCTTAAATGAGTTTGCTATTCTGAATGATTGTGATATCTATCACAATAATGCGAATTTGACAGAGGAATAAGAAAATATTCGATTTTGATAATCAACGATATAAAGCTAGACTTTTGGTCACGATTTTCATTACGAATAAAGAAAAAGGTGTAAATAAATATTTTCACTTATATCTTAGAATGTTAAAATTTTATAGCTTTAGTAGCTCCTTTCGAGTAATGTGAAAAATTATGAGAGTTTAAGAAAAGAACTGTATAAGTTGAGAAATCACTATATAAACTATTGCCAGTCTCCCATTAATGGTATTTTAAGAATACTTTAGGTATTTTGATTAAGTATATATACAATTTGATGCCAGTGAGAGTAAATTTATATATTTCTTGAATTTCTCTTAATAATGAATGATAGATTAGAGAAATAAAATAGTTTAAGAGTATGAAGTAATGAGATGCTTAAAATGTTATATGCTCACACTTATGATAAATGTTCTCTCTTGACTAAGTAGATTTTTTTTGTCCTAGTGACCAATATTATGAAAGAGTACGAAACAATTAAATATTCTATGTAGCGTGCTTTGGTGATACAATTTATAGATTATGATTGCATAAATTATTTTGTGACTTGGAGTTGTCGATACTATTACCAAGTCGTTGAAATATTATGATAATGTTGTTGAAATCTTCGTTATGAAGAACTGATAGGTATTTTAAAAAACCTAGTTGCATTAGGATATAATACCTATATTTGAACAAAGAAGTTCAGAAACAACAAGTGTCAGTTGAACACATTAGTATAAGAGTTAACATATCATATCCGCTAATAAACTGGCTATCACTAAAGAACATTCATGAAACATATTTAAGATATGAGTCTTGCGTGTAGCCAATTAATTATAAGTGTTAGTGGTTTGTTTGGTGCTTATATTTTGACACTATACTTGATATCGATTAAAGCGTATTCTAAACATTCCAATTTATGTCTTGCAATATAACTTTACATGCATGTGAATTGATGAATGTGACATAAATAGTCTTTTATATAAGACATTATTGTATTAATATTATATAACCCGATTATAGACCTTGTTGAGTGAATTGTTAATATTGGGGTACATGGAATCGATCATACTCTTGAATTAGTATGTGAGCACCATGACCTGCATTAATGGTTTGTTTGAATAAGTCATTTATGAAAAACCTTTTAAGAATGACTCAAACATTATTGCGCGCCTTAAGATAATTATGGACCAAGTGGAAGAAAGTTAGAATTATTAATAAAAATATTCCTACATAATGTGTTCCATAATTATATTAATACTAAGAGTCGCATTGGTTAATGAAAGGGTACTCCAAATACCAAGAGTCAAAATGACTCTCGGTTATCTACCTTGATGGACGGTTAAGATTAAGTGATTATTGGATATTTGGGTCATGTCCCTGCCTATAAATAAGTGACTGATTTTTCATCATTCAGACACATGAAAAGACAGCATAATGTAATTATAGGATAGAGAGAAATTCAAAGACTCAAGTTTATGTTAATTTTTAAAATACTATTTTGGTTATAAAAGAAGATCCAGTCGTTGGAACATGATGAAATTGGAGTATGTCCTTGACGTATACAAGAGAAAATCGTGATTCGAAATTCAGTTCGATCGGACATCGCTAAGGTCGACTGGTCTGTCAATCTTTCCATTTGTGACATGATGGAGGTATGTCATTATAATATCATTTTATATGCCTCATAATAATTATAACATTTGTATTATTAAAGAACAAATAACATATAGAATTGAATATTCATACGTTAAGTTTATATATCCTTATAAAATTGTTAATTATGTGTTGTTTTAATTTATGTATACACCTTGTTAATATGTGTTATTTTTCCCGATATGACTAGCCATAATAGTTTGTAAAATTATATTCAAACTCTTGCAAGATTTGATAAATGTATACCAAGTTGCCTGGGGTGTGGGATGCTTGACCATTTGTATCACCACTTGGAACTTGAATCTAAGGCAAAGGTAAAACATGCTTCCAAATACCTTTCCTCCTGTAGGTAAGACTATGAACAACTTATCTTTTTACAATTTATCTCTGTGTCATATTTATAAGTTGTAATGTCTATTTTTTCCATCACATGATTGGTTACACTACCATTTTTACATTGGGATGGGTTTCTCGTGGTGTTCGAATCCGCTCTTTCGGATATCTACTCGAACAAATATCTACAAAAAATGGATTCAAATATCGAACGGGTTGGAATTTTTAAATATTTCTTTACACTTCTAGAGATTGGGCAGGGAGAAAAAGATCCAAGAATCAAATAAGTTGGTAATGTTTTTTTCTCAATTTTGACTATTTAATGTTGCATCTCTCAATGCATCAATGAAATAATTTTGGCATTGTTTGAACATGAATAATTGTGTGATTGATGAAACATTAAAGATACTTTATTGCTCGTACAAAGTGGTCCTTGAAAATGGAAGAAGTTGTGTATGCAATACTCAGCACCATACAGAGTACCCAAATAAATAAGAGGAAGTCCAGTGTTGAAGATAGAAGGATAATGAGAGAAACTTGGTTTAAACCTCTCCATGAAAATCCACCAAGGTAGCTGACGCCCACAAGATCTAACAAGACAAGAAGAAAATAATAGGACTGTGCTTTGAACTTTGTTGCAACATTTAATGTGAATTTGAAGTTGTTTAACTCAATTTGTATAATGATCAATGGGAATTCAATGATAATGGGTTTTGTGTAGAAATTAATTGTGCGTTTAACTCATTTTATTTACATTTTAGATTTCAAAAACATGTTATTTTGTTATGTACAAAATAAAATTAAATGTTCGGGATTTTAATGTAAGGCACAAAATTAATCAAATCATCACTTCCATGGACAAAGCTTCGGTATTTAGATATGAATCTCCTTAAACACATTCGGTATTCAACAAGCAAGACTTGGAACAAATAATGTGTATGTTCGGTGCCAAACAACTGAATTTATCTTACTTGGGGACATTCTACCAAGTTTAGTTAGACAAGTTTCACCTTGGAGAAACAGGGGATGAACATTCAAAGCAGGAGATCCAAGGGTTAAACAACCAAACTTTATGTTCCATGACCAAGAATTGAGTGTCATATGCACTTGGGCCAAATATTTATTTTTTGGTTTTATATGTGTGGTGCTAAGAATAACTTTTTACAATTATCTATGGTCATATTGACAACTCAATGTTAAAATAATGAGTTAATGTGTTTCTTTTTTTAATAAATTTTTGAATTACAATAGATATAATTACCCTCCCATTTTTTTATATTGTGTATTACAACTTTGTATTGTTCTATAGTTTTGTGTAATCTAGGGGTGTAAACGGATATTCAAAAATTCGAATCCGCCCAGTATTTGAGTTCAAATTTTTCGGGTATTTATTCGAAAAATATCCGAAAGAGAGGATATAGATAGGGTGTTAAAATATCCAGAAAACGAATATAAATACGGATAGTATGTGTATTCGACACGAATAATCCATATCCAAAGCGGAGTATCATTATTTACGTATATCCATTTTTTTCGAATATTCATATCCGTATAATATTATAATTATTATTTATAATACTTATTATATGTAATTAAAATATAAATATGTAATTTAAAAATTTTAATCACTTATTTAAAAAAGTGAAGAAATGACACTTTTTCAGAAATCAAAAGAGAATGAATGGCTTAAAAAGAAGAAAACAAAGCAAAATAACCCTTTTTACAATGGTTTAAAATAAAGAAAATAAAAGAAAAAGGAAATAAAGTACTAAAACGAATACAAACCCAACCAAAACAAACTTAAATTCTTCTTACTCCGTCAAAAACCTAAAACCCTTATCTTTCTCCACCCAAAACCAAAATAACCCTAGTGACACTGCCTCATCCATTTGGGTATGCTCTCCGCTCTTTGTTTGCCTCTGCCTTTGCCTTTGCCTCTCACTCACACACCCGCACAACAAAACACACACGCACATAGACGCACATCAACGCACACACGGATACACAACAACACACATAACAACATACAAACAGATGCATAACAACACAAAAAAAATGAACAACACACACAGATGCACGAAGTACACAGAAACACACACATAGAGTAACACATACACATACGCACTCCACAACATATTGAATATTGTTGATTTCAGTAAATTTTAATATTTATTTCAATAAGTTTTAGTTTTAATTTCAGTAAGTTTCAGCGTTGTTAATTTCAATAAGTTTTAGTATTAATTTTAGCAACACACTCACATATTACCTATTAATTTCAGTAAGTTTTAGTGTAGTTGATTAATATGGACTGAATATTGTTAACATTTTAGAAAATTTTAGTGTTGTTGATTTATATTTCCTATTAGTTTTAGTAAGTTTTAGTGTTGTTGATTTGTATGGACTGAATAATATTATAATGATTCATAAATTTAAATGCTAGTACTTGATTTCAAACATTCTCATAATTATTTATATTTTCATTTTTTTTAGTTCGTTATAGAAAAATTCTCTTGGACTTTGATCATCTAATTTTTATTCAATATGAATTTTGGTTAATTTCATAAATAATGGAAATGGAAATGGATATTATCCGAATCTGGGAAATCGGAGAGGATATGGACATGGATAGTTATTTTTACTATTTGGGCGGATATGGATACAGATATGAATACAAATGTTATCGTATTTGCCTTGTAACCATCCGTTTGTCGCCTCTAGTATATAATATAATGTAGATGAATTTGTATATCAATGAAAATTGGACTAAAGAACAAAGTAGAGTCGAAAAAGTCAAAATGTTTCATTCCATATTATTCATAATATTCCACATGTGTAAGGACACAAATTTCCAATTGTGTCTTATGTATTGTTGGCTCAATTTCGGACAAAACTATTGAGTCATAGGATAGAGTGTAAAGTTTATCCATCCAAGCCTATGACGAGTTTGTTGAAGACGTAGCGGTCATATTTGTAAAGCTTCATCATTGCTGAGTTTAGTGCCTCATTTCTACGTCAACAACTATTGGATTCCAAGTATTCAAAGGTTTGAATGTTATATATATATATATATATCGAAGCTTGGAAATTATATTGGTTGTATTTCATAAAATACTTTTTATGAATTTTATTTTTCAGAAAATCATTTTAGAACTTTTTCTTAATGTTTTGGGCTTAAAAAGAATATTTTTTGGGTTTTCTGAAATCTCGTTCAAACGATATTGCATGTCGTTCGAACGAAAGCCAAAGTCGTTCGAACGAGATTCTGACGAATTTTGGCATTTGGTTTCTGTTTTCTCGTTAGATATTCTCGTTCGAACGAAGTCATTCGAATGACCTTATTCGAACAACCTGGGCAGTTTTCTGACAGTTTTTTATAAAACTTCCCACTTGCCCACTTATTTTCCCACTACTTTTTCTACATAACTAAGTGCGGGAAATATATTTTTACATAGAACTTTTCATTCCCTCCAAGAAAAAAAAAAGAGAAACATACTTAAGAGAAAAACTCCTTTTTGTATTTTACTCCAAAATGATTAATTCTTGAAAACACATACACCCATATCTTAGTTTAATTACAAGCTTTCATATATATACATTGTGCCTGGAGAGTTGTTTGGCAATGGGTTCTACTCTACCATTTGAAGAGTTTGTTTGGATTTTCTTCTATTTCCTATAAAGAAGAAGATTTGTTGCTGCAGTGTTCCCACTTGAAGAAAGGTTTCAGGTGTTGGTTGACGGAGACCAAAATCCTCATTGGTGGATTCCAAGACTCTGATGGAGTCCGAGATTGTCGACTAGGCGGAGGTAATTACAAGAAGACGTGTCAAGGCTTAGACAAAATCGAGTCGTGTGAAGTAATTCATCTGTCTTATAATAATAAATCCATACTTAGTGGACTTAAGGCTAGAGTCATCTGAGGTTTTTCCCATTTGGGTTTTCCTCGTACCTCGGTACGTAGTGGTTTGTGATTTATTTTATCTTGCTATATCACCTAGATGCATGCTTAGGACTAAAAGATAAAATATAGTTTAAATCACTACTAATGCTTAATTTAGCACTAAAATTAATTTGGGTAATGTTTAATTAATTTAATTTGAGTCAATATAATTTTAATTTGATAAAATTTGGTTTGGCATATATAGTAGAATGAACTAATCTTGTTAGGAAAATTTTAGGACTTGGGTTAAATTAAATTTGTTTAAGTGAATATTTATGTTGGATTAATTGAATGCCACTTTTAGTTTAGTTTAATTTTAATTTGAAAAAAATTAAAATTTGTTGTTTGTTTGTGTTGTGTTGAACCATCATATTCCGCACTTAAAGGAAATTCATATTTAATTTTAAAAGAGAAGATTTTTAAAAAAATTGGGGGCTTCAAATTGGTATCAGAGCTGGAGCGCTAATTTATTAAGTTAAGGTCCTTTATTGCGTTTTGTTTAAAAAATAGAATTTTTCCCATTTTCAAAATTTCCTGTTTTCGATGGTTCCAATTACGCGTGTTGGAAATAACGTATGAAATCGTCACTAAAGTCCATAGACGAGAGGGTTTGGTTGTCAGTTGTTAACTGGTGGTCGCCACCCACATGTTTGGTAGAAAATGAGCGTGTGCCCAAGCCCGTAGATAAATGGAGTGAGAATGAATTTAAACAAGCCAACTTTATTTCCCGAGGCTTAAATGCGTTGTTTAGTGTGGTTACACCGGATGAATTCTGTTGTATCATGACTTGTGAAACCGCTAAGGAAGCTTTGGATATACTATAACTCACTCACGGGGGAACTAGTGTCGTTGAGGCTTCTAAACTCCAAAACCCCACCACTCAATTTGAAACCATCAAAATGCTTGAAAATGAAACCTTTGATGAATTTTATGCTAGACTTTTCGATATAGTTAATTCATCTTTTAATTTGGGAGAGAGAATTCCTAACGACCATGTAGTAAAGAAAATTGTAATGTCCTTACCCGGCGGGCTTATCCCTAAAGTGACCGTTTTAACTTATTTTCCCACCTTGCACTCTACCAAACTTGAGGAATTAGTAGGTGATTTGAAAACCTATGAACTAGATATGTTCCCCTCCAAAAATGAAAAGAAAATAGATAAGGGCATCGCTTTGAAATCCCGAAAGGAGGAAAAATAAGTTGTGGTTGATGAGGGTGATAGTGACTCGGAGGACATGGCTATGTTTGCGAGAAAATTTAAGAAATCTCTTAAATTTAATAAAGATAAATTTAAAAATGATTATAACAAATTTGAAAAATCCAAGCATGACAAAGCCTAAAAGATCCCTAAATCATATAATGAAAATCTTAATAGGGACGAGTCAAATAGGTTCTATGGTTGTGAGGGTTATGGCCATAGGGCGAGAGAGTGCCCCACTAAACTGAGGAGAGAAGGCAAACAACCAATTTCCTATAATGCCATCCTAAGTGATAAAAATGAAAAGGAAGAGGGACCCAATTCCCCCATTGAGCGCAACTTTATTTCGTTCATGTGAAATCATGTGAGCACCGATAATAAATCTTCCCATGAAGATATACATTTACATGACTCTTCTGAGGACTTTGTTTGTGAATCCAAAAAATATGACGGTAGTGAGATTGGAGAAGAGAAAGAAAGTGAAAGTGATGAAGAGGTTGATGAGAGTGAACTTCAAATTTCTTTTAGAGAATTATATGAAGAATATAATAAATTAAAAAGGTCTAATTTGAAGTTAGAAGCTAGTTTAAAAGACCGTGCCAAGGTCGTTGAGTGTGTTGGTTAAAGACCTTAGGACACGTGAGAGAGCTCTTCGAGAAAATCTTGAATATGTAGAAGGTGGGAGAGATAGCCTTAGAGGATTGATGGAGTCAATGAAAAAGGAGCTTCTTTTGTTTGAAGAGAGGAATGTGTTGTTAGAGTCTAGAATTTTAAAATTGGAAGAAAAATTGAGAGACTATAGTGAGGTCAAATTTGATTTGGAATGTAGGTTCGCTAAATTAGACAAAATATTAGGAACCGTCCAAGTTAAAAATTACACTTATGGTTCAGGCTTCGATTCTTATAATAATTTCACTAATAAAGCCAAAACTCATTTTTTGAGAGAATCACCTAAGAACACTTCTAGAGGTCAATCCTTAAGTACTACTTTTTGACGTGTCTTTACTTGCTCACATTGTGGTCGAAAAGGTCATATTATGAAGTTTTGTTTTGATCTTAAAAGAATTTCTAGGAAATCCAAGATTAAGGTAACCAAGGTACCCAAGATCACCCAATCCCGAGATGGTCACTCTTCACTAGTTTGGGTTAGGGGATCCGACTTGGTAGCTTTACAAAATAGAATTTTTTATTCTCACTTGCTTTCACATGCTTCATCCCTTGCCAAATCTAAAGGTTGTGTAGAGGGGGCTTGAAGGTAATCCTGAGATTAGGGATAATTCCCTAATTGGCAATAGTGTTTGAGATTAAGCAACCGAGGCAACTCAGGCGTGGCAACTCAGCGAGGCATCTTAGCATGGCAACTCATATTTAGCTGTTATGTTAGTCATATTGTATATTTGTTTATATTTACTGTAAGATATAACGGTTCTAATGTTGTAACGAGAATAATAATGAGTTTTAGCGTGAGGTCAAATGGTACTCGCGAGAGACCAGGCTTGACAGGGACTGGGAGAGCTTTCATGCTTTATCAAATGACCTCATCGTGGTAACTTTAGAGGGACTTGGTTTGGAGGATTAAGAAGTGAGGCAAAGTTGGGGCTTGTCCTAACCATCTTAGATACACCTCGTAAAAACACCTAAGGACCCTGACCGTGGAACCTCGGGCGGAGTAGCTTGGAGTTCCATCGGGCGTTGAGTTGAGAACCAAAGAACCCTCTACCTAATGTCACATATACTATAGATGATGTCACTAGCCAACTAAATAATCTCAGACCTGCACTTGAGTAAACCTCCATGGTATTTGGGGTTTTCAGGCAGTTGGTGAGCCACCTCTGTGACAACAGCTCCGCTAACACACAGTGGTTAGGCAAAAGGCATGTCTTGGAATTTAATGTTTATGACGTGGAGAAAACTAGTGCATCAGGCATTTAAGGCTGTGACATAAAGTATGAGGGATGTCTTTCATAGTCTTTAATGACTGAGTTGCCTCGGGGATGGTGTGGGGGATATTTAAGGACCCCAACCACCCCTGAGGAGAATATGAACTTTTTTTAGAGTTTAAGAAGTTATTGCTATAGAGAATACAAATCAGAGAAAGTTATTGCAAACCAGAGGGTTTACTCACTCACCATTGTTATTTATTATGAAGCTTGTAATACTTGACATAGATTCTTGAGGGTATTTGGTGTGTTTCTACCTGCCTACCAAGGTGTATCTAGGGTGCTCACTTCTCTCTCCCTCTAGTTAAGATACTTCTAAAAGTTCATTACTACCTTCTGAGTTATACACGAGAGATTTATGAATTTAAACCGAGTCTTATCTTCATTGAGCTAGTGTTTGCGTGTTCTATCACTAATCTAAGGTTTTAGCTAATTAACTTATCATCACCATACTTCAAATGGGTTACGCCTCCATCTTATCTAAAGTACCCACTTACATTTGGTGACTCCGCTGGGGAGGCATTTTTCTAAGTAAGGAGTATGGCGCAAGATAATGCTAATCGAAGGCTCAACTTTGATGACATCCAACATAATGAAGAACAAGCTGCGAGAGAACTAGAGGCCCTAAGGGATGGGGATCCTCGAGTAGAGGTACCTCCGGTTTTGGCAATGTTAGGCGTTCCGGGGGTGACACAATCTTCCATGAGTGCGGGGTTGGGACCCACTCAGGTCGCGCTCCTCATGAGCAAGTTTTATGAGTTTTTGCAAACTCTAGTAGCTTCAACCATGCTGGGAGGATTGGAGGCTAATGCCTTTGTAATGTCAGGGGTACCTCCGACGGCCCCACTAGGTGCAGGTGTAATGGGAACAGTCCCAGCGAGCGTACCCTCTATTGTGAATCCAACATGGGGAACATCAGGAGCATCAGCAGCCCCAACCATTGCGCCTTCCCCAACTACAATGGGCACTCAGCCCGTGGTTCCATTGGTTATTTCCCCAGTGGCATCACCCATGGAGGAAATGAGAAAAGAGATACAAAAGGAGATGCTTAAGTTTATGCAAGCTTCCTCACAATCTGCTGGTGAGGTAGCTTTAGTTTTTGATGACTTTCGAACACCGTATCCCCATGAATACAATGATGAGCCCTATTCGAAGGACTATATTCCTCCTATCTTTGAAAAATACACGAGAAAAGGTGGGAACCCGAAGGAGCACATTAAGCGCTTTGTTGAACATTTGTGGGCGCATTATAATAATAAGAAGCTCAGGCTGAGGGAGTTTTCTAAATCCTTAACCGATAAAGCATATACCTTTCATTCCCATTTGGCTCCCAAGAGCGTTTCTACATGGGAGGAGATGCATATTTTATTCATCCAGAAGTTCTTTCTGGCGGAAGATGAGTTTACTTTGACCCAACTGGGGAGGGAGAAGCAACGACCCGGGGAAGAAATGGTGGCGTATGTTCGAAGGTTCAGGGAAAGATCCCTCGATGTGAGGGAGGAGGCCAAAGAATCCAAGTTATTACAGATTTGTGCGAAGGGGCTGCTTCCTGAGTACATTTGTCATCTCATTAATGAAACGCGTGAGGGGACTTTATCGTCGTTCTTAAAAGCAGCAAGAAATATCTCCTTGGTGGTGCGACCAAATCCGATGGTGGTGCCCATGATGTTTAGGCAGACGATACAACCTATGGGAGGAAGGTATCAGCCCCCACGGGTAGGGTACACCGAGGGAGCAGATGGGGGCAAGGCGCCGAAGAAGGACAGTTAGAGGAAATAATGAGTTTATGAAAATCTTAACAAGTGTTTTCGTTGTTAGTCACCGATGTAGGTGGAGTTTATGAAAAAAAATCTTAAGAAGTGTTTTCGTTGTTAAGTCACCAATATAGGTGGAGTTTATGAAAAAAATCTTAATAAGTGTTTTCGTTGTTAAGTCACCGATATAGGTGGAGTTTATGAAAAACATTAACAAGTGTTTTCGTTGTTAAGTCACCGATATAGGTGGAGTTTATAAAAAAATCTTAACAAGTGTTTTCATTATCAAGTCACCGATATAGGTTGAGTTTATGAAAAAAAACCTTAACAAGTGTTTTCGTTGTTAAGTCACCGATATAGGTGGAGTTTATGAAAATCTTAACAAGTGTTTTCGTTGTTAAGTCACCAATATAGGTGGAGTTTGTAAAAATCTTAACAAGTGTTTTCGTTGTTAAGTCACCGATATAGGTGGAGTTTGTAAAAATCTTAACAAGTTTTTTCGTTGTTAAGTCAACGATATAAGTGGGGTTTATGAAAATCTTAACTAGTGTTTTTGTTGTTAAGTCAACGATATAGGTGGAGTTTATGAAAAAAACCTTAACAAGTGTTTTTGTTGTTAAGTCACCGATATAGGTGGAGTTTATGAAAATCTTAACTAGTGTTTTCGTTGTTAAGTCACCAATATAGGTGGAGTTTATGAAAAAAAACTTAACAAGTATTTTCGTTGTTAAGTCACTGATATAGGGGAGTTTATGAAAAAAAACCTTAACAAGTGTTTTCATTGTTAAGTCACCGATATAGGTGGAGGTTATAAAAAAACCTTAACAAGTGTTTTCATTGTTAAGTCACCGATATAGGTGGAGGTTATAAAAAAACCTTAACAAGTGTTTTTGTTGTTACGAAGTATTCTGACAGTTGAAAAGACAGTGCCACGTCATTAATGGGGTGACGCTTGGGGAAAAGAAGGGGGTTGCTTTCTCCAGCAAGTTTGAGTTTTGGCGCCAGAATTTTATCTCAGACATATCCAATGACTCCCAACGAAGGTAGTCCCTCAATGATTCAAAAAAGCTACGATGTTCCTGTAACAACCCGTGACTTTGGAGACTGAGAAATTAAATTTTGGGAAAATGAAATTTAATTAAATTGGAGAATTTTAAAAATTTGGGAATTTAAGTCCAAAAATAGAGGACATTTCAAAGTATTTCGTATGATGATTTTGAGGGTACCACCGATCTCGGAAGGGTCGAGATAGTCAAAATGACTGTCATTGGGTTTTATTTCAGCTCCGAAATATTTTTAATTCAGTTTGACTCAAATTGGAGTAAATGAGTCATTTAAAGTGTGTATTAACATTTAAAATTGGGACTTATGTTTTAAAGGCTTAAGAGGATTATGGATTAATACATTCTCATTTAAGATAAAGAGAGAGAAAATCCCTAGAGAGAGAAAGAAGAAAGAAAATAAGAAGAAAGGAAGAGAGAAACGAACAATGCTTGGAGATTTCCGGCCCAACCGCGACATCGAGGATGATTCAACCTCTACAAATCTGAGGCAAGTGTTTAATCTTGCTAAATAAGTCATTTGTGTATTTGATTTCATAATTTGTGGGTTAAAGAAATGGATTTTGGGTATTAATATCAAAACCCAGATTTTTGGGTTTAATCTTAAAATCAATGTTTAAATATGGGTTTAATGGTGTAGAAATGGTTGGGATCAACTTTGGGTTGATTTATTGGCTTAGAATCATGATTTGATGAAGGTTTGGGGGTTGGAATAGAAATTTTAGGGTTTAAAATTCGTGGGTTCATTGGAGAAGAAGAACCCTTCAAAATTTGCAGACCCGAATCGATTCGCCTCCTAAGCGAATCGATTCGGTTTAGGAAAATTAGCAGGTCTGCATTGATCGAATCGATTTGGACCCAATCTGAATTGATTCGGCCTGAGACAGAAGCCCGGGTCTTTGGACCAGAATAGATTCGCCTCTGAGGCTGAATGTATTCGCTGGGCCGAATCGATTCAGAACATGACCGAATCGATTCGAAAACAGGGCCTTTTTTTGGCATTTTCTCTATGGTGATTTCAAACCCTTTTTGGTTGGGTTTATTGATTTGGGGCCTTCTCTTATGATGTAAGAGATATGTTTTGGAGACACACAAGGGGTCTCTCACACATTGTGATTATGGGGACTTCTTGGGAAAATTTGGGAAAAATATATCCATATGTGCTTTTGGAGTCGTGTATAGAGATTGTGGGGAAACCCCATTGGGATTGAGAATCCTACTTATAGATCAAATTTAAGTATATATGTGATGGGAGGCTAAGAACTCTTAGAGAGAGTTGCGAGGGTATGTTGTGAAATTTCTGGGCCGACATTTATATCGAATACTCATAAGGATAGGATATTATTAGGATACAATTTGGGGCCAAATGGAAGAGAGTGGTCGCATACCCTTATTAATGATAAAATTTAAGGAATAAATCGGAGAGGCGTTAGACTAGGGGATTCATAAAAGTGATTGAACCGTAGTCAAAATTGAGAGCGATGGGATCATATTACCAACTAGAGTAGTGTGTGTAAATCTAGTTAGGGTAGATGCTGTTTATCGGTGTGTGATTTACAACGGGTATTCTCCCTAAGAAAGGGGATTATTTGATGAATGTAAGATTGAGCTTGAGGCTTATAGACTATTAGTTATGTGTATACCAGTAGTCAAAATTATTACTAGATTCATCAATGAGCTCTCGGATATGGATGGTATGTGTAGTGATGGTTTCCTACACTAAACTTTGGGTGATAACCCTAATGTTGGATATATATATATTCGTATGTTGTTTGGGAGACTATTCATCATAGAAAAAAATGGATGAATATGCTTCAAGTGAGGGATTGTATTCGCATATCGAGGTAAATTAAATGAATTTGTGGTGACGGCTTGTATATTGAGGCTTATGTATACCTATAGCCGAGTTTATATATCTGATACATATGAACGAGAATTAGTTTGTATATATAGATATAAGGATATGTGAATATATGTATATATATCTATATAGATATGAATATATGGATATATTTATGATGTGGATATACATGGTATGAATATCTAAACCGTATGTGATGGTTTAATGTTTGATCATATGATGGGATCATATGGATGTATACATATTGTGCATGTGAATGATATATATACTTATGTGGTTAAGCGTACCCCGCTCATGCTATCATTAAGAAGTTTCCGCGCAGAGGGTGAGCATCCTGGCTCAAGGAGCAGGGTGTGGATAGTCCCCAGGTCATAGTCGTCCAGTGTGTTATTATGTGATTTATATTTTAGGGGTGAGGCGTGGTGGATATGTCTCGTCTCATTGACCGGTTAGGAGCTATGGTCGCTTCCCGGGACGTCGTGTGTGTGTGTATGGCCCCGATGTAGATGATATTGAGACCGATCGGGGTCCCCAGGATGGTATGTGAGTAATGCCCTAGAAGATGATAGCATGATGCAGTTTTGTCGGCGATATATATAGCCAGGTATATTATGTGTATGGCCATTGTACATCATATGTGGTATGTACACTTGGTTATGGGAATGGATGATTGTATATATATGGTTAGAATAAATGCCTATATATATATATATATATATATATATATATATATATATATATATATATATATATATATATATATATATATATATATATATATATATATATATATATATATATATATATATATATATATATATATATATATTTATATATCCTATAGATGAAAGGATATGGAATCTTTGTGGAGTACATCTTGGATGATTATGACGTACTAGATTGATGGGGGTTGATGTATCGCATTTAAGGAATATTTCGGTTACATCATCCCAAGGATATTATTGGAGATTTTAAGTTGTTTTTATATTGTAATATAAATTTAGTAGTTGTAGTAGTATAATATTGTATGTATGGCAAAATGAATCTCTAGGATCGACATTGTCAAGGAGTAGTGTAACGGGGTGGTTCCTTGTTTGGATTTCTCTTTGCGAGACACCCCACGCATGAAACGTAGTGCAGTGTTGAGATTGTAGAGAAGTTTTTTCAATAATAATTTATATGTATGTTAATTATTAATTAAATCATATGATTAAACCCAAATATATATGGGTAACGTATTAAGAATTATAATTAATTAAATTATACACCGGAATCCATAAAGCCTATTATGGCATATTTGTTTGTAAAAATAATTAAGTGTGTTTAGAAAGAGTGGATTCTTGGGTTAAGAAAGGAAGACAAATCTCGTGGGTATAGGTGGGGCCTATGTTAAGTTAGGTTGTCCTTATAATTGGGGTAATTTAACTAAAACTTCATGACGCGAATAGGTGCGCGCCGTTAGATGAGAGGTGAGTTGGGTTTTCACGAGAGTGCGATTCCACTTAAATTATGAAATAAGTGCACCGATATTTATTATGCACGGTTAACACACTTGCTAATATTTTTCACAACTCAGGCTCTGACCTGTTTACTTTTCTCTCCTGCCTATATATATATATATATATATATATATATATATATATATATATATATATATATATATATATATATATATATATATATTACTACAGGTGTCCTACCGCATGGATGCCGGATGACCTCCTATCCAGAGTCTTGGGAGCCGTGATAGATGCGGACTATTGCGGGACTTAGCTTATAGTCGCTTCCTACTTTTTTAAAAATCTAGGTAGGATTCATGTTGTACATCGGGTTTATACCCAAGGGATATTTATAGATGTGTATATTTATTTCATTTCATTCATTGTATTGGCTGTGACCCGACAGCTTATTCGGGTTTACTTCTTTGTGGTATATACAGTTGCAGTTATTTATTTGCAGTTATTTATTTCATTTTATTCTAGCATTTCCTTTATCATAATTCTTGTATGCACTTTTTCTTTCCTTTATTAGTAGTTTTATAGTGTTGGTTTGTTGTCTGTTGCATATTTTATTTAATTTTAACATCTCGCTTATATGATATCGCGTAGTTAGTCTATATTATATTTGTACCGACAGTGGGTGTTGAGACTGAGCCATCTGAAACTCCTGATTTAATGTAGTATAGGGTTGGCCACCCGTTATTATTTTAAGCGGGGTGTTACAGTCCCCCCCCCCCCCCATAAGTCCAAACATTTCAATTGTAACTCAGTTACATCGGGGAGAATTTTTTATTTTTCGAACATAGCGAAGCATCACAGGGAAGAATTTCACTTACTAGGAGTCCAAACGAGTATTTGATAAGGTTAGTAGGCCTTTCGGGAGAATTTTAAACATTAAAGCTAGAATGACTGAGGCTCAGCATAAGGAAAAAGTGGCGATGTCCCTTCACCCAAGCCCTAGTGAGAATGGCGCTTCGGCTCAGGTACATCGGGGAGAATTTTACTTTTTCCAGGAGAGTATATTGCTGTGGTTCTAACGGGGGAAAGAAGGCCAACAAATTTTCACGCAGAGAAGGTTCATCAGATTGAGAAGTTTCATGCAGACATTTCTTGTTCCAACAAATATCTACACGAAGGGGAAAATATGGAGAGGGCTTGAAGGTAATCATGAGATTATGGATAATTCCCCAATTGGTAATAGTGTTTGAGATTAAGCAACCGAGGCAGCTCAAGCGTGGCAACTCAGCGAGGTAGCTTAGCGTGGCAATTCATATTTAGCTAGTTATGTTAGTCATATTGTATATTTTTTTATATTGACTGTAATCTATAACGGTTGTAATGTTGTAACGAGAATAATAATGAGTTTTAGTGTGAGGTCAAACGGTACTCGCGAGAGACCAGGCTTGGCAAGGCCTGGGAGAGCTTTCATGCTCTATCGAATGACCTCGTCGTGGGAACTTTAGAGGGACTTAGTTTGGAGGATTGAGAAGTGAGGCACCGTTGGGGCTTGTCCTGGCCATCTTAGATACACCTGTAAAAACACCGAAGGACCCTGACCATGGAACCTTGGGTGGAGTAGCTTGGAGTTCCATTGGGCATTGAGTTGAGAACCAAACAACCCTCTACCAAATTTCACATCTACTGTAGGTGATGTCACTAACCAGCTAAATAATGCCAGACCTGCACTTAAGTAAACCACCGTGGTATTTGGGGCTGTCAGGCAGTTGGTGAGACACATCTGCGACAATAGCCCCCTGACACACAGTGGTTAGGCAAAAGGCATGTGTTGGTATTTAATGTTTATGACGTGGAGACAACTAGTGCATCAGGCATTTAATGCTATGACATAAAGTATAAGGGATGTCTTTCATAGTCTTTAATGACTGAGTTGCCTCGGGGATGATGTGGGGGGCTATTTAAGGACCCCAACCACCCCTGAGGAGAGGATGATCTTTTTTTAGAGTTTAAGAAGTTATTGCTAGAGAGAATACATATCAGAGAGAGTTATTGCAAACCATAGGGTTTACTCACTCACCTTTGTTATTTATTACGAAGCTTTTAATACTTGACAGAGATTCTTGAGGGTATTTGGTGTGTTTCTACCTGCCTACCAAGGTGTATCTAGGGTGATCACTTATATCTCCCTCTAGCTAAGATACTTCTAAAAGTTCATTACTACCTTCTGATTTATACACGAGAGATTTGTGAGTTTAAACTGAGTCTTATCTTCATGGAGCTTGTGTTTGCGTGTTCTATCACTAATTCAAGGTTTTATCTAGTTAACTTATCATCACCATACTTTAAAGGGGTTACGCCTCCATCTTATCTAAAGTACCCTCTTACAGGTTGAATGTGTTAGCTTTGTTTTGCATACTCTAGTTTTGTTGTTCATGCTAGTTGTATGCTTGTTTGTCATTTTCTAGTACATCCTCCATGATTAATCACATGCTATATTTATGATTTGTTTATATCTTTCGTATTATATTTTTTTCATTTTATCTTGCTTTAAAAGAAAATTACAAAAATATTTTGTTTATCATTTGTGTTTTACATTACAAGGAATTTAGGCTTAATGAAAAATACAAAATGATTTTTTTTTTGTCTTTTGAGTAAATAATTTTTGTATGTTTGGTTAAAAATTTCAAAAACTCAAAAAGATTTTTTTTTGTGTATTTTAGTTTGACACACCTTTTTTGACATATGTTTGTGTTGAATCCTATCGTTTCGCTTCTATGTGGCTAGAACTTTTGATTAAAATTTTCAATGCTTAAAATGTTCTTTGTCATGGTTACATGGAGTAGTTTAAGTTTCACTTGCTTAATAGATTCGCTTTTATATTCCATCTCACACACATGCACGAGCTCATTTGACTTTTAACTTCATATGTATATTTGAGCTTTGTGAGGTGTTCTCCTACCAATCTATTCGTCTACATATCTTGTGACCTAGGAGAATTTGTGCATGTTAAATCCATTGCACGTGAGATTTGTGTGATAATAAAAAAATTGATATATGAATGTGCACGGGGAAGGGCTTTGAAAGGAAATATTATCCTTGCTAGTAAGCCACCGTTTGGAATGGACCAAAAATAAATTAGTGGTCCAAAGGCCTAAAAGAAAAATATGGCATTAAAAGAAAAATATTTTCCACGGCCAATTTTATTTAGTTTGGTATATTCATTCAAAAGTATTATATGCATATTTTGAGGGAGTTTGGATGGTATATCAATGGTTTTTCACAATGACTTTGTATCCTAGTAGAGCTATCATTATCATGACTATTTTTTTGTAGAATCATCAATATGCTAGGCTTGTATGCATTGTGCTTGTTTGTTCATAGAGTTCAATTTATCTTATTACATAAGGCTAAATTTGAGTTGATAAAGTTTTTTAATCAAATGAGAACTCCGAGAACTTGTTTAAGTGATTGGATTTTAATTCATTGGTATCTTGTTCACACCCCTTCACTTTCGTTTCCATATGACACATATATGCTATCAGAGTGTGGAAAACTCATGTTATTTTATTTTGTTTCATTTGTGTGTTTATATCTATATATGTGTGCTTATGCCTATTTTGTATCTATTGTGTATTCATATATGCGATATGTTGTTTGTTTTGAGTCTTTGCCATGTTAGCCAATCCATTTATGATTTTAATTCATAATTGGTATCTGTCTTTTTGCGAATTTCGATTGATATCCCATGCTTATGTTGAATATATTTTAGTTGGTATCATTTTTTTCTCATCATAAGTTAGTATCTATTTACCCTTGTTGAGGATTTGTTATCTTTTAATGTGGCCCATATGCTTAAATGTTCTTATCACTTTATGCACCATCATGTCTTTACTTATTTTCTTATATTTTGTATCCCTTGTCTCTATTTGAGGGGGAGAAATGGTATTTCTTTAATTAGAGGGAGAAACTATTAATGTTTTAATTCTTTATCCTTTGTCCATTCCTGAACAAAAACGGGGAGAGATGGCATCTAAACCTTTAGTTTATGAGATTCAACTTAGGGAGATTCGCGACCTTCTTAGGTAGATCATATTTGATAAAGGGGATAATTAATTTAGGGGGAGTATTTAGTTTAATTGCATTTAATATTTTGATATTCCCTATACGTTTAATGGCTTGCTTAAGTGTGCAGGAATTTATTCTAGCGGCATCTTTATATCGGCAAAGCTATTTATCCTTGGGTCGAGTCAGCGTCTGTATATTTTTTTTTTGGGGGGGGGGGGGGGGGGGTGGGATGTTTGAGTCTAGACGAGCTTGAAGGCCCTTTAGGATTTTTGGTTTGGTTTTTTCCCGGAATAGCCAAAGGGGGAGATTTGTAAGGACACAAATTTCCAATTGTGTCTTATGTAGTGTTGGCTCAATTCGGACAAAACAAATTGAGTCATAGGATTGAGTGTAAAGTGTATCCATCCAAGCCTATGATGAGTTTGTTGAAGATGTAGCGGTCAGATTTGTAAAGCTTCATCATTGTCGAGTTTAGTGCCTCGTTTCTACGTCAACAACTATTGGATTCCAAGTCTCTAAAGGTATGAATGCTTTATATATATATAGGAGCTTGGAAATTATATTGGGTGTATTTCATAAAATACTTTTTATGAATTTTATTTTTCAGAAAAATCATTTTTGATCATTTTATTAATGTTTTGGGCTTAAAAAGAATTTTTTTGGGGTTTTCTGAAATCTCGTTCGAATGAGATTTCATGTTGTTCAAACGAAAGCCAAAGTTTTTCAAACGAGATTCTGATGACTTTTGGCATTTGATTTCTGTTTTCTCGTTAGATATTCTCGTTCGAACGACCAGGGCAGTTTTCTGACAGTTTTTTTTATAAAACTTCCCACTACTTTTTCTGCATAACTAAGTGCGGGAAACACATTTTTACATAGAACTTTTCATTCAAAAAAGAGATAAACATACTTGAGAGAAAAAGTTCCTTTTTTTGTTTTACTCCAAAATGATTAATTCTTGAAAACACATACACCCATATCTTAGTTTAATTCCAAGCTTTTATTTATATACATTGTGCTTGGAGAGTTGTTTAGCACCAGGTTCTACTCTACCATTTGAAGATTTTGTTTGGGTTTGCTTCTATTTTCCATAAAGAAGAATATTTGTTGCTGCAGTATTCCCACTTGAAGAAAGGTTTTAGGTGTGGGTTGACGGGGACCAAAATCCTCATTGGTGGATTCCAAGACTCTGATGGAGTCTGGGATTGTCAACTAGGCGGAGGTAATTACAAGAAGACGTGTCAAGGCTTGGACAAAATCGAGTCGTGTGAAGTAATTCATCTGTCTTATAATAATAAATCCATACTTAGTGAACTTAAGGCTAGAGTCGTCTGAGGTTTTTCCCATTTGGGTTTTTCTCGTACATCGGCGCGTAGTGGTTTGTGATTTATTTTATCTTGCTATATCACCTAGATGCATGCTTAGGACTAAAAGATAAAATATAGTTTAAATCACTACTCATGCTTAATTTAGAACTAAAATTAATTTGGGTAATGTTTAATTAATTTAATTAGAGTCAAGATAATTTTAATTTGATAAAATTTGGTTTGGCATATATAGCAGAATGAACTAATCTTGTTAGGCAAATTTTAGGACTTGGGTTAAATTAAATTTGTTTAAGTTAATATTTATGTTGGATTAATTGTATGTCACTTTTAGTTTAGTTTAATTTTAATTTTAAAGAAATTAATATTTGTTGTTTGTGTGTGTTGTGTTGAACCATCCTATTCCGTACTTCAAGGAAATTCATATTTAATTTTAAAAGAGAAAATTTTTAAAATTTTTGGGGGCTTCAGCATGTGTTTATTTTTAAACCCCAAACCAAAGCTACTACTATTCTAAACCACAAAATGTATCAAAAATACCACTTACACTCTTAAACAAAAAAATACTGCACAAGTAACCAAAAGGACCCTAGGACAATGTTAATCCATTTTTAGGGTCATACGATGCTCTTTTTTGTTTGAGATTAGAATAGCCATATTTCAGGTGACAATGTCTACTAGGAATATAAAATTGAATGTTTGGGTTCTTTCTAAAAGAGTAAAAAAATACTCCCCGCATTGATCCAATGTGCTTTAAAGGTATTGTACCATGGTTGGACCCACACCATGCTACAACAACCTTAAAGCACATTAAGTAAATTGGGTATACACTTTTTCGGTAAGTGTATCATTTTTCTTTCTAAAATAGTTGATCCCACACTAAAGCTTAGGGTGACAGTAGGTACATAACACTAAAATTGAGTAATCTTGTTAACTTTTTGAGAACATCTATCCTAACCCCCATCCATCGCACGATATCCATTTCACGCCATCCCATTCGCCATGTTACTGCTTGATATCTAGAATTGCCATTAGATATAACATTAGTCATGTCCTTGATAAAGGGCTACAAAAATTTGGGTATCTTCCTCAATATGCATTTCATGGTATTGACTCAATGTTTTTTTATTTTTTTAGCAACTATAGCGATGAGTTTTTTCCTCTTGTACCACCTCGTTACCTAACTTGGTAGTTTTCCAGGAACAAGGGTCACATTTGGTGAACTTGTCATGTTATTTATACTTTGTAGTGAGATTTATCCCCCTTGGCCAACTCTTAGGCAAGATGGTAACCAACTCAAGTGATGAAGTCGCAGTCGGACTTGCTATGTCACTCAACTTTAATAACATGACCTTCTTCTCAACCTTTGTCGCTTGATGCCTTTTATGTTTAAATTATTTCACATCCAATTTGTAAATAACCTCATTGTATCTAGAAGATTTCCAAAATATTGAATTCTCGCCAATATTAATCCAAGGCTAAAAAAGGTACATACCTTCCCACCTATCTCTCATTAAATGGTAAAGCGTATATGCACAAAAACCCATATAACGTCTTAAACATATGTTTGCAACATAAATACTTTACCCCTATGATCCCCACCAACCAGGGGCGAAGCTATGGTTTATAATGGTTGGACCCTGTCCAGAAATTTGAATTTTTATTTTATAAAACTCTTAAGGTAAATCTGTAATAATTTAAAATATAAGGTGGGAGTAAAAAATATAAAAACTAAAGCAACTCTCGCCCAAACATTTTAAACTCCTGCCTTTCATTTCTTCTACCTAACTAACCAAAGCAATAAACAAACTAAAAAAAACCCAAAAAAACTCTCTGCCTTAATTCTCACGGACCGACTAAAACTCACCGCAAGCTCTGCTACTACTGCTCAAATATAAGATTTTGAGATATTAAGGGTTTGAATTAATTTTGTTGTCATTTTAGGGGTTTGATTAACGTACTATGTATATTTGGGTTATTTTATCAGAGTTTTTTATTTGAGTGGCAATTGTCTAGAAGTGAAAATTATTAATTGAATATTTGTAAAAAAAATAAAAGTAGCTCTAAAAAAATTCTGCTCGAGGGCTACTGATAGTACAAATACTGCACCACCTATCGCGGAAGGAAGAACAACAGTCTTACCCTCTAAATGCCACGGCCTTTATCCCTGTTTGAATACAAACACCTTGCATACATGATGTCTTTTAACATATAGGTTGCATCCTTATTCTCTACCTACCGCAACCTTGGTCATACAGACTGCGACCCCACTTATAATATATAGGTCGCGGCCTATAAGATCATCTTTTAGCTGGCCGCAACATTTCCCATCACATCAGCAATACAATATCTACAACTATAAATAGAGGTAAAAACACCTCGGGATGAGGGGCCGAATTCATTCTCTTGCATCAGTGTCAAGCTTAGCGCTGATTACTCTCTCTATGCCACTGATGCCAGCTTCGTGGCTACTCGTCGGCATCACAACCACCACTTCGGCATACCGTAATCCTCTTTACTACCATGTACTCTCCTTTATTCTCATACTTGTACACCTCATTAGGCTTGATTATATTGTACTATGCAACGCATATAATGATAAGGAGGCACCAAAGTGGACGTAGGTTCTTTTATAGGCGAACCACTCTATATTTTGTGTTCATGTCTCTTTACTTATTTTATTTTTATTCTTTGCTTGACTTGCTGATATGAGAACGACTTATGGGCGATTTCTCGTATCATCAATCTGGCACCATGTGTGGGAACCCAGATATTTTAATCTTGTTTCTCTATATTTCGAGTTCTTAAACACCTTATTATTATATTCATGGGGATCCTTTGTATCATCATCCCATGAGTAAATTTTGGTTATTGAGTTTTATTTTATATTTACACCCGTAAATGGGTATTTCATATGTTCAGATCTGTTCTCGGGTCTTCATTTTATGATCTTAGATTTATTTTACATACCCATGTGATATCATTTCATCTAGATAGTGCTGAAAAACATGATGGGATTTAGCCTCGTAAAGATGAATGATTAGGGAAGAATTGGATCTACTCCCTTTATGTTGTTCTTTGCCTATGAACTAGGGTTTATTATTAGAATTGTGTCATTTTGTTCACCAAGAGGTTTTTCTCTCATGGATAGGTACACCCTCCATGAGTTTCGAGAGAAGAGCTCAGTTTTTGGGTTTGTATTTTGGGATAGCTCCCTTCCACTGCCTAGAAGGGGATGCAGCCTGGTAGTTCAACTGCCTTTCTTTTAGCAGCCTTTGCTAGGGCAGTTCTATTACAACATCTCTAAATCATTGGGGAAAGGACTCAGGTGGTCTTCAGCTCAACCATGGTGAATATCATTTTAAGTCCACGGCAGTACACCTATGTGCTCCACTAGTTGCGACCTCAATTATAGTATCATTCAAAAGTGCAAATGCTGCATCCTAACTTCCTACTTGGTTAATCCAATATTTCTGTGATTAATCACTTCTGCTAGTTTTGTCTCAGATTATATATTTTATAAAGGCTAACAAAGAAGAAAATGGAAGGAGAATCCAACCATAGCACAGAAGTTAAAGACGATATTGTGCAGTTTTACAATCTCCTCAACCATCTCTACGACAGTCACGCCTCACTCCAAACCCAGGTTAACTATTTAACCCATAGGGTCCTCATTTTAGAGGTTATATCCTCATCCAATGTGGGCACGGCACCCAGGATTATTGTTGCATCAGCCTTCACTACCACGTTCGCACCAGAATTTCCAGTCGCGAAAGCAGTAAGCAAGAGCCAAAAAAGGAAATCAGAGAAGGCAGAAGGGATCTCTAAAGCCTACACCCCATTGGCTTTCCAAATTGAGGACATCCTTGAATGCATAAAGGAAGAGAAGCTGCTCAGATGGATAAAGAAGTAAAGGGCTCCACCCAACAAAAGGGACAAATCCAAGTGGTGGAAATTCTACCAGGATCACGGCCATGACACCGAACAGTGCTATGATCTAAAAGATAAAATTGAGAGGCTTATAAGGCAGGGGATGTTGTAGGAGTTCCTGAAGGATACCTGAGGGGTGAAGCCTAGTTAGACAGGCCACATTCCTCTTTTTATGCCCATTTTTGTATTTCATCTATTTATGTTCCTAGTGAACTCTTTTGAATAGTTCTGTTATAACTTTGTATTGAAATAGCAAAGTAATATATATATATATATATATATATGAAAATAGTGTCATATTTTGATTCTCAATTCCATGAAATATTATCTTATAAAATACCATTTTGTCTTGAACAGATCTCGATTCGAGACAGTATGTTATATCGAGAATGATATTATTCAAATGGGCTCACAACACTCGCAGTGACGCCGGATTATACGAAGTCAACTGATAATTGAAAATAACGAAAGCAACTATTGAGAGAAGCTATTCGAATTGGTCTGCAATAATTACTCATAAAAGACTATATCCCAGCATACTATAATTACATTCTTGAAAGCAGTTATCAGAAAGCGTTATTATCCATGAGGGATTCCAATACCCGTTTTAGCTTTCGGGATGCGTCATTAGCCTGGGGAGGTTATTCCCCGACAAACATCATTAACCGGGTGAATATGAGACTTAACATCATTAACTTGGTGATCTCGCACTAGCTTGGGGAAGCTTCATAATACCTAGATCGGGAAGGCCTAAAAATAACCCACAGGAGCTGGAGACTTAATTATCTATGGATAATCTTGTATTTGAAGGGGTCAGAAACTTAATTGTCTATGAATAGTCCTATATTTGAAGGGGCTAAAGACTTAATTATCTGCGGATAATCCTATTATATCCTGGGAAGGCTTTATATATATCCATATAAGCTTGGGGAAGTTTTATAATACCTAGATCGGGGGGGGGGGGGGGGGGGGCTGATAATAACCCAATCGAAGTGACTAAAGGAAAGCCATGAAAGGCAATCGAAGTGACTAAAGGATGATGTGTTGCTAGGACCACGAAGCATGCCAAAGCTACAGAAGGATGGCGTCCTCAACCCAGCATGTTGTCATCAATCTCCTAAAAGGCTAGAAAGATGTCACAGCCGTATCAGTATGGCCATGGTCGTTAAGTTAATTTATTCAGAAGACGTGGCAGATAAAGGCAGGCAGGATTGTTAACCTGTCGCAGCCCTGTTCAAGAGAACATGCGACAGTTGGATTAGGATCCAATTATAAAGCTACAACAGAGGGCATTCAAACATTCAAATGTGTCATGGTCCTGTTCAAGAAATTTGATTAAAAGAAGAGACCGCAGCCACCATCAAACATATTTCTATGGCAACAATCTATAAGATACAAGTGAAAAGTCCAAGGTGAAGAAATCTGGCTACAGAACATGTGAAGAAACCATTTATACTATAGTGTCACGGCCTTAATCTATTAGTCCTACAAGTTCACTCAATCAAGCAAACAAGAATTTAAGTTTTGAAGCATTGGGAGTATCAAGTAAACAAGAATTTAAGTTATACAAACAAAGGCTGCAGCCTTGAATATCAAAAGTTAAATAAAGAGGGACGCAACCCCAATGATTAAGAATTAAAGGAAGACTAGGAGGTTTCATCATCTTCATCATTTCCCTCGTCATCATCTATTGTTGTCTCAGTCTCTTGATCTACTACCGCGGCCTCTGCTTCAGCCTTCAGTCTGACCCTCTCTTCGGAAATAACCTTCATTTCGGCCACATAGGCATCATGTTTAGCATCCGTGATTCTCCAAGATTTAATTATAGCCGCGACATTAGGGAAGTTCTTTGCCACCCTATACTTCAGCTCTTGGTAGACATGGATATAATCTCTGTTGTTGATAAGGAAGAAGTCCAGGGAGCCTTTGTATGATGCCACAGTGTTGTCAATGGATAATTTAAGGGCTTTGCCATGTTGTTCATCTTTTCTTGTAAGGTCCGCAGCATGGTCAACCTCCATCTTCTTAGTTACCGTAATAAGATTTCCCTCCATCTTCTTTAGCTCTGCGGTATAAGCCTCAACATCATTAACAACCTTGATCTCTAATGCCTCGTACTTCTTTTGAAGAAGTCCAAGCTTGGAATTGGAGGACTCCGTGGCCTTGGAAGCTTTCGCAGTCTGTGATTGGGATACCTTGAGGGACTCCGCAACATGCTTAAAATTATCCTCAGCTTCCTCCTTGGCTTTGACAACAGCTTCAAGATCCATCTGAGCCACCTGGAGCGCCACGACAGGGGATTTCTTTCCAGCATTGAAAGATTTAGTCCTTGCCTTCACCAGATCAGCTAGGTAAACACCCTCCACGGCCTCCTTAAGTCTGTAGAGCCCCTCATACTTGAGTTTCTAGGTAGTCATAGCTTTCGCGACCTGTAAATGTATTAAGAGTTAGAAAAAAAAAGCAAAAACTAAAAAGAATATTGGAAGGATGGAATTACTTACCATCAATAGACTGTGAAGGGCATTAGACTCCACGTCCTCGTGGTCCTCATCCACCAATTAATTTTGGTCGGCCCCATCCATCGCCTTCCTAATCTTGTGGACAGCACGGGTGGTCGTGTCCCAAGAAGATTGAGGGCCAGGTCTATGCAGTTATGGCCGTAAACATCTGCTTTATGGAGGTGGCAAATTTTCATTGACAGTAATTATTGATGGAGGGGGAGGAGAATTTCTCTCATGTACAAGCGAGGTGTCGTGACACCTTGGTCAGATAGTGATGACATCAGACCCATCACGACCAGATTAGCCCCGATATCATCATCAAAAGTTCCCTCTTGTCTCTCATTAGGGGCCAACTCCTCAACTTGGAGTGAGGGTGTGGCAGCAATGGTTTGATCTGCAGCCAGATTTTGGGGCGAGGTAGGCTCAACTTGGCCACTAGGGGTGACTGCGGCAGGAGCCTTCGACTTGGTCATTTTCCTCTTCCTCTGCCTAGCAGTATTATTGAGGACAACCGCGTCCTCGTACATCTTAGCTAACCGAGCTACTAATCGGGACCTATTAATCTCCTCACCTGAGAAAAAATAAAGCAAAGTCAATATCCAAAGTTAAAGATGATTACCGCGGAATCAAAAAATCAAATAGTAGCATTACCTTCAGCACCCATCTCTTTAGGAATGGATTTTCTAGGGAAGTAGCCTGCTTTAACAATGGAGGCAGGAATTACAAGTGTGTTGAACTTCTTCTCCTCAGCAGGAATTGCAGCGGCCTTGCCAACTCTCTTTTCTTGTCGCTTACTCAACTGCAAATTGTTAAAGACTGCAGAAATATACAATGGTTAGTATAGAAGCAAAGTGGAGAATAATATGCAACTATAAAGAGGGTATGCGGCTATAATTGAAAAAGTACCTAGTTTGGAAGGACATCCCAATTGTTATGGCATCCTAAATGATCTTTCCCTCGCACTCTCTTTAGGGTTGATCTCTCACCCTTCTCCAAAAATATAGAAGTATTTGTCCTTCCAGTTCTTTACACTGGTAGGCCTCCTAGAGCAAAGGGTCTCATCCCTGTCGCGGATCGAAAAATAGTAGTACCCCGCAAACTTTACGGAATTTTCCTTTGGGCGGTATAAGTGGAAAAACTCCACGGAGTAATGTATCTCTTGAATTGATTCTCCCATAGTACAATAGCTGTAAGAATGGCCCTCCAACCATTGGGATATAATTAGGCTGGGGCTAACCTCATTATTTGGAAAATTCTTCTATTGGGAACAGGGACAGGCAGTCGCAGCCCATAAATGAAGGCGTGCAAGGGGAAGCAGACCCCATCGTCAATAAGTGTCGTGCATGGCCTTTATTCTACGACGTGTGTTGAGCACATCAAGCCCTCGGGGAATTCAAAGGCCTTAGCTACCTGATCAACCCATTCTTGGGTTATAGCGATGAGGATACCAAGTGAAGCAAGAGGTCTCTCAGCCCTCCCAGATGTGCTAGCAGGTTCATCCCTAAAATTAGATGCACCTCCTACCGCGGCATTCTCATATATGTCCATCGGATGGTTGCTAGAATTGGCCTCTTCTTCCATGACCACAGAATATGAGTCTGAATCTAACACTACACAGTTAGGGAAATCTCTCAATTGGCACGACCCTATTGTCTTTAAAGGACGGACTGGGAAATTCGGGAGGAGAGGCTCCAAAATGTGTGTTCCAAAAGCCTCTCAGAAATTCGTCTGGCTCAAAGTTCATATGGCTGCAGCAGTACTTGAAAAATAGAGAGTTCGCAGTTAGGTGCCGTAGCCAATATGGTCCTAAGGCCTCTCATAGGCCACGGCAGGTGTAATCATATATATCAAGTTGAGGATGAACAAGAAATTTTAGGCCAAATGGGCTAAGTATACCAAGTTTTGGGTCCTAAAGCCCTAGAAGTTAATTGTCACTGCGGCATATTATTTTAAGGGGAGGGGTGTATGTTTCTTCTTACATGACGTAGTCATTAAACTATGGACAATGAATGGGCTAAAATTATGTGGACTCTATCTGAGAACCTTCAGATCCTGAGTTACTACACGCCGCAACCAAATATCTATAGGCCGAAGCCAAATATCTACATGCCGCAACCTATACTGCATGCCACAACATTATGTTTAATACCTGTCGCAACAAAATTTTCTATGATGCAGATATCAATATTTAAAAGTTGCATTAATTCAGGAAATCCCTAAATTACTAAAGGGCTTTTATCATGTCGCGGCCACTCACTCAAACAGGTTAGTATTCAATCTGAGTAAATTCAAAGATCAAAGGCTCTAGAAGGTGAAATGTCTCTCTCAAGAACATAAAAAACTCAAGCCCTAGAATATGAAGGGTCTCTCTCAAGAACAAAAGGAACAAATGCAGCGATTTTTACTATCTTTACAATTGGAGTGTTCCGAAAGCAGCAAACCTGATTATAATATCAGTTGTTTATTACAATTCAAGAAAACACATTCAGATGTTCAATTTGTGAAGCCTATTTCTATCATATGAAGATTGAATTCAAGGTTCAAGAGGAGTTATATTCAATCAAACAGACAAGAATTCAATTTCGAACAGACATGCTAGTTTAATTCTCAGAAGAGTCACAGTTATTATGATTTCCTATATGGGTTCCTTCAATCAGGTGGAATTGTTCTTAGAAAATTTATGCAGATATTTAAAGAGTATGAAAAATGGTTGGGAAATTACCTGAAAATGGGTGAAAGTCAGTTGCTCAGTCTCAAACCACCTTGAATCATCTCAAAATCACCACACACCGGCTTGAAAGTTCGTCGAAAAACTCAAGATGAAGTATGAACAAGGATTTTCTCTCAATATGATCTCAAAGATTTGGAAAACGTAATGAAGTCCACGGCCGTTACAATTTATATAAGAGGGCGCGGGAAGACGAAGCATCGCCTTAGAAGTACCGCGACATCTTGACAAAACCTGACTACTCAACCGCAACCCCAATCGCAATCTCTTGGCACTACGACTTGGGGACTTATTGATAGTACAGATACTCCACCACCTTTCGCGAAAGGAAGAACCGCAGTCTTACCCTCTAAAGGTCGCGGCCTTTATCCCTGTTTGAATACAAATGCCTTGCATACATGCTGGCCTTTAACATATAGGATGCAGCCTTATTCTCTACCTTCCATAGCCTTGGTCATACAGACTGCGGCCCCATGTATAATATATACGTCACGGCCCCTAAGCTCATCTTTTAGCTGGCCGCAAAATTTCCCATCATAACAGCAATACAACATCTACACTAATAAATAGAGGTCAACACCTCAGGATGAGGGGCCGAATTCATTCTCTTGCATCAGTGTCAGGCTTAGCGTTGATTACTCTCTCTACTCCACTGGCCACAGCTTGGGGGCTACTCGCCAGCATCGCAACCATCACTCCGGCATACTGAAATCCTCCTTACTACCATGTACTCTCCTTTATTATCATATAGTTGTACGCCTCGTTAGGCTTGATTATTTGTACTATGCAACGCATATAATGAGAAGGAGGCACCAAAGTGGACGTAGTCTCTTTTATAGCCGAATAACTCTATATTTTGTGTTCATGTCTCTTTACTTGTTTTATTTCTATTCTTTACTTGAGTTGCTGATATGAGAATGACTAATGGGCGATTTCTCGTATCATCAGCTACCGCCCCGAACCCCCAAAGGTGGTCGATGATTTATACATGATGGTGCCCCACCTAGAAATTTTTTCTGGCTACGCCACTGCCACGAACGCTGTTTAACACACTAATAGGTACAAAATAAAGTGTCCTCGCAAAATGTTTTAACTATGGGAGATTGTGGGGATGATGGGGGCAACCATGCGAATTCTTTAAGTAAGTTATTACCTTTGTAACCTTAATCTTTTGAGGAGCGTATCCATGTGCTTATACAATTCGGCCAATCCATCATATGATGAATCAAGATGGATTTTTAGTTGGTTATGTATAGGGGTGTAAATGGATATTCAAAAATCCGAATTCATCTAGTATTCGAGTCTGAATTTTACGGATATTTATCGGAAAATAATATCTGAAAGAGTGGATACGGATAGTGTGTTAAAATATCCGAGGAAATTGATACGGATGTAGATAGTATGTGTATCCGACACACATAATCCGTATCGGAGGGAGAGTATCCATATTTGCGGATATCCATTTTTTCGAATATCCGTATTGTATTTAATATTTAATTATTATTAATATTAGTTATATATATATAGTTATAGTTATAGTTATAGTTATAGTTATAGTTATAGTTATAGTTATAGTTATAGTTATAGTTGAAGCCCTTATGCTTTTGACTCATTTGAGTCTAGACTGTATAAGAGCTCATCTAGTTTGGAAATTGTGACAAAATAGTGTCCATCCTAGAAACCAAAGAGCTTCAGAGATTGGGTTGCTTCTTCTTCCATACATCTTGTGATGATCCTGAGACTATAGCCATCACTCACACACTTAGAATTTCATTCTTGCATTTCATATTGCACCACTATGTGTATTAATGTTATGAGTGTGTTTAAATCCCTCAATTTGATTTTTAATAATTTTTTGGGAATTTAAAACATATTTTAAACAAGGTTTTATTTAATTAAAACTTGATTTAAAAAGTCTTGGGGTTAATGTATAAATATGGATTGTTGTGTTTATTGGCCTAAAGTTACTCTGGGTAGAAACCGAAAGCGCTAAAGACTTTAGGGTTGGCTTTGTAATTATTTTGGGACGCGCGTTTACATTCATCCTCAAGCCTACACCTGCTGTCCTCTGATTGGCCTGAATTGTGTTTCTTTACTGAGACAAACCATCGCGTGCTTTCAGCCCTTAGATCATCCCTTATCGATGGCCTGCATGTCTTTTGAGTGAATCCCAGTGTAAACCCTTAAGCCAATCACAGCCTGTTTAATCCACCGCCTGTTGTGAGCCCTTAGATTGTAGTCAAAGGAGCTTGACTCAATCAGAGCCCTTGATTTTGAATGATGCTCTGGAATCTTCTTCCCTTCCTATTTAAAGGCCTCTCATCTCAGCCTTCGAAAGCTTTTGCCATTTTGAAAAGTCTTAGAGAGAGAAGAGAGAAGAGAGAAGAGAGAAGTTAGAGAGAGAAACCAAACCCTAGTTAGAAACCCTAACTTCGTCAAAATACCTCTAAACCTAAACCACTAACCTCTCCATAAACACCATAACCAGATAAACACCATCCTTAGTGTTTCTTGAGTTATGAGAGTTCGAGTTGAGTGATTCTTGGTTTGCTGAAATCCTTGTGTTCATAAATCTTATTTCCATCTTAGACATAGACTCAGATCTTGTTTCTCTTTCAATAGAAATCATAGATCTGAAGTTTTTCGTGTCACAACACACTTAGTTGCATTTATTTCTCATCTTGAGAATTTCGTTGTTGATTGTTTTCTGATAAAACATTTTCTTTCTTCAGAATCAACAATAGATGTTTTTCGATTTCTTTTTTTACAAAACCTAACCTGACCTAGTGGGATTCGCACTTGGAGGGTTCTCAATCCACATAATACTTTCAAAAGTGATTGAGAAAGGTCTTGACCGATTTCTTAAGCAAGATCTCCGTGGAATCAGGGTTATTTTGATAGGTCAAAAAGGTTCTTGGTTTCGTAAGAAAGAAAAATAACAAATACACTGCATATAGACTTTATATGTGATTTGTTAGGATCGTCTGTAACTAATAAGTGTGTGTGTGTGTGCATGCATGTGTTTTAGAACACCATTCACAAACATCTTCACACTACAAACACTCAAAGTGTTGGCTATAAGATTTGATGAACAATAAGTCGACGTAAAGTGCTGAAACAAAGAAGAGTTGACAAACTGAGACAACTACATCAACAAACAAGATCTGCAGAAAAGTTAAGGACGCCAGAGGGTACAATCCTGAACTTGTATAGATTTGTTTTTGTGTGCATGTTAGTTAAATAGGTTGTAACTCATATATTTGTTTTAGTGATTGTTTTTGTTTTACTCCGTAGAGGGAGTCGTGGATGTTTCCTCAAGGTTGAGGTTTTACCACGTAAAAATCCTGAGTATCAATATTTCTACATCTTCTCATCTCATTCTGATTGTGTGCTGAGTTTAAAACATTTTAAACTGTTTACTAAAACTTGTTATCAAATCTTGTCCATATCTCGTACATATTTTTTTTGTTAACACATCTTGTGTTCAAATCATTTTGATTTAAGTAAAGAGTTTCTTCAACAAACTTTCGGAGTTGCTTAAATAGTTTATTTTCATAAACGGCTTTGGCAACGCTATTTTCAATTGGTATCAGAGCTTTTAGTGAACTTATTTCAAAAAGATCCTGAGTTTCTAAAACTGTTTTCTCAAAATCAATTATGGACGAGAAAAATGAAAGATATGGTAACTTGACCAGACCTCCAGTCTTTGATGGAACCAATTTCTCTTACTGGAAAGTAAGAATGATTGCTTTCATTCAAGGCACTCTGGGAGATGATGTCTGGGATATTATTGAAAATGGATACTCTTATCCAACTAAACCAGCCACTGATGGAAGCAATGAAAGGATTAAGAAAATATTGAGTGAGTTTACTCAAGAAGAGAAACAAGTTTCTCGCAATAATAACAAAGGCAAGAATGCTATATTTATGTCTATTAACGAACATGAGTTCAAGAGAATCTCATCCTGTACCACTTCCAAGGAAGCATGGGATACCTTGATTACTGCCCACGAAGGAGACTCTAGGGTAAAAGCTGCTAAGACTCAGATGTTAATCCAACAGTATAATACCTTAATCATGTCTGAATCTGAGTCTTTCGATGATTTCTATATGAACCTTACTGATATTGTCACTAAACTTCATGCCAATGGTATAACTTATGATAGACAAGAAATTGTCTCTAAAATTCTGAGATCATTACCACAGAAATTTGACAATAAAAGATATGCTATTGAGGAGATGTGTGATATAAATCTAACTCCTGAATTACTCAGTAGCAAATTAAGAATTGTGGAAATGGAATTAGAGTTTAAGAAACAATTGACCCACAGTAATAGGAAACATACCAATTCCAACCTTAGCTTTACCTCTAAGATGACTAAGCCTGAGATAAACATTCCTAGTAATGATTCTGATGAGGACTGTGACTTAGAAAGTCTAGATAATCAGATTGCCCTAATGACAAAACAATTTAAGAAAATTGTTAAATTTAGAAACAGTGTTGCAAACAGACAGGGCAAGTCTAATTATTCTACTCCTTCAAATCACAAACCTCATGAGAAACCTCATGACAAACAGAACAAGGACAACACAAGACCTCACAGAGACCTCAAGAAGACTGAATGCTATAGATGTGGTAAACTAGGACACATTGCTCAAGACTGTAGAGTTAACTTAAATGCCCAAAACAAACACTCTAGAGCCAACATCTGCAAAACCTGGGATGACTCAAGTGATTCTGAAAATGAGGAACCTGAGACATCTGATGGTTTTGATCCTTGTTTAGCCTTCTTTGCCAAAATCATATACAATGATGATATGCCTATGCTTGATATTGAGGATGAGCCTAGTAATACTAGTTCTGTTGCTGTGAATCATACTTTAACTGGTTTAGATGCTTTGCTTACTGAGAACATTAATACTTCTTCTTCGGGTTGTGTGAGTCAAAGGGGAATCGATACTGCTGATGTCAATGGGTGCGTGAGTATAAGAAATGAAACCTTAGGGGTCACTTCACACACTTCACTTAGTGACTCAGATAATGAAGATCTCCCAGACATTCACACTTTATATGCCAAAACTCTTAAGAAAAGCACTAGACTTGAAAAGATTGTGAAAGATCTTACCAAAAAGCTAGAGGATCTAAGCCTAATGGTAAAACTGAATGCTGAAGAGTATACTACACAATGCATGTCGCATGAAAGTGAAGTTAAAGTGTTTGATGAAAAAATGAAAACTTTAACTGAAGCTAATGAAATTCTGGAGAAAAAATACAAAGGGACATTATTAGAATTGGAACAAACAAAAGAAAAGACAGCAACTGTTTTCAAAAAATTTACCAAATTTGAAAACAATTCTAAATGTTTTGAGGAATTCGTTGCTGAATCTAAAACCAATTCTGATGATAGAACTGGAATAGGGTTTTGCCCCAATTTGAAGACACAAACTAAACATGTTGAACCTATCAAATTTGTGTCAGGAGGCAAAAGACCTATTGAAACATGTCCAGACTTTCATTCTCTAAAAACTGAGTTTGATCATCAAAACACTAACACTGGAGACACAAGTTGCTCTAAGCATGAAAGTTTACCAAAGGGAAAATATGTCTGCCCCCCAATTAGGAAAAGTGAACCTGCTTTCAAACCTGTGCTACCTAGGAATAAAATTCAGCCTCAAAATTTCTCAAAACCTTTGTTTAGAGACTTTCCTAAGGAAAACCCTATTCTGAGCAATCTTTATTGCTCCTATTGTGATATATATGGTCACTCTTTCGATAATTGCTATGCTAGGAGATTGATTAAACCTGTCTACAATTCTTCCATATATCCTAACTTTAACTACTCTAGGAGGAGTCGTAACAACTATGTCCTTCCCAGGCCACCAGACAAAAACTCTAACTATAGGAATAGAAAGACTAAACCTAAAAGGACATTTACTAGAAGGATTCCCAGAAACTTTTCTAAATCAAATGCTCAGGTATTTAATTTTACCAAAAATCATGCGCAAAATGTTTTTCAACAAAAATCTACTGCTCGCAAATTTTATCAAATAAGAGCAAACAAGCGCAAACAGAAAACCAGAGCAATTTGGGTTAGAAAAGATGATCTAGTACCCCAGATGAAGTGTAATATTGTTATTTCTGCCTTAAAAGCTGAACTTACATCTTCTGGTTGGTACTTGGATTCTGGATGTTCCAAGCATATGACAGGTGATGATACAAAACTTTTAAATAAAACCCATTTTGATGATGGAAAAGTTGTTTTTGGTGATGGTATATCATCCCAGATCATAGGCAAAGGAACCCTTAAAGAAAAAGGACTTCCTCTTCTTGAAAATGTTCTCTTAGTTAAAGGTCTTAAGGCTAATTTACTTAGCATTTCGCAATTCTGTGACTCAAACTACACTGAGAATGCTTAATTACAGGATTCAGGACCCCTGACAATTGTTATACTGTCATGTCTAGTTCTGAAATCTGTAATGTTGCCAGAATGGATGACAACGAGATATGGCATAACAGAATGGGTCACATTAATTACAAAAATTTGAGTAAATTGTCCTGTCAACAAATAGTTAGAGGAATACCAAAAATTAAACCTATTCATAACATTGTCTGTGGTCCCTGTCAAGAAGGAAAAATTGTTAAAGCACCTCATAAAAGGGTTAAAGATATCCTTACCTCTAATCCCTTAGAACTCCTCCATATGGACCTAATGGGTCCTTCTCAAACTGTTAGTCTTTGTGGACACAGTTATATTCTAGTTATGGTTGATGACTTCACCAGATTCACTTGGGTAGCTTTCTTAAAACAAAAATCCGATACTTTTCAAACTTTTTTAAAGATTATCTTACGGATTGAGAATGAAAAAGACACTCAAGTGAATAGAATCCGAAGTGATAGAGGTGGTGAATTCAAAGACACTGGTATTATAGAATATTGTGACTATAATGGTTACAAACATGAGTTCAGTGCTCCTAAGACCCCTCAACAAAATGGAATAGCTGAGAGAAAGAATCGAACTCTTCAAGAGATGGAACGTGTCATGCTCCATGCCAAGAACTTACCTAAGTATTTTTGGGTAGAATCTATTCGTACAGCTTGCCATCTTATTAATAGGGTCTATCTTAGAAAGAATTCGAAACAAACCTCTTATGAACTTTGGTACAATAAAAAGCCTAATCTTAAGTACCTTAGAACCTTTGGTAGTACCTGCTATGTTTGCAAAGATAGGGAACACTTATCTAAATTTGAGAGTAGAGGAGATAAAGCCATATTCTTAGGTTATTCACCTAACAGTAGAGCTTATCGAGTGTATAATCTTCGCACTAAGACCTTAATGGAATCCATAAATGTAATTGTTAGTGACACTACTGTAGAAAGCAAGACTAGTGAATTAACTATAGAAGAAGAATCGTCAAATATTTTAGAAAATGATTCTTCTGAAATAGATAATTCATTACCTATTGAGTCACCTGAAGTACCTAACTGGGTTTCTAAAGACCATCCCATTAACAATGTAGTTGGTAACCCTAGTGAACCAGTACGCACAAGATCCCAACTTAGAAATTATGCTCTCTATGCATGCTTTGTTTCTCTCTTGGAACCAAAGAATGTAAATGAGGCATTGAATGACACTCACTGGATTTCTGCTATGCAGGATGAACTTTTACAATTTGTCATTCATGATGTTTGGTTTCTTGTTCCACGCCCTGATCACAAAAAGGTTATTGGTACTCGTTGGATTTTCAAAAATAAAACTGATGAAAATGGGATGATAATTAGAAATAAAGCTAGACTAGTTGCTCAAGGTTACTCCTAAATAGAAGGACTTGATTTTAATGAGACGTTTGCTCCTGTTACTCGTTTAGAATCAGTTCGTCTGCTTCTTGCTATAGCTTGTCACATGCATTTTACATTATATCAAATGGATGTTAAATCTGCGTTCCTTAATGGAATACTTGCTGAGGAAACCTATGTAGAACAACCTAAAGGGTTCATTGACCCTAATTATCCTAATCATGTATTTCGGTTGAAAAAGGCTTTATATGGTCTTAAGCAAGCTCCTAGAGCTTGGTATGAGCGCCTGTCCAGTTTTCTGCTGGACAAAGGATTCAAAAGAGGTGGAAATGACCAAACCTTATTTGTCAAACATTTTGGCAAACACATTACTATCGCTCAAGTCTATGTAGACGATATCATATTTGGATCCACTTCTACCTCAGAAGTAAAATCTTTTGCTGAAATTATGAGTAAGGAATTTCAGATGTCCCTTATGGGGGAGTTACAGTTCTTCCTAGGTCTCCAAGTCAAACAACAACCAGATGGATTGTTTCTTTCGCAGACTAAGTACGCATTAGAGATCGTTAAGAAATTTGGCCTCGAGAGTGCTAAAAGTGCTAAAACGCCTATGAGTACTACAGAGAAATTATCTAAAGATGAAAATGGAAAATCTGTAGACTCTACTTTATATCGTAGTATGATTGGCACATTACTCTATCTGACTGCCTCGCGTCCTGATATCATGTATGCTGTTTGTGTTTGTACGCGTTATCAAAACAACCCCAAGGAGAGCCATTTAAACGCTGTTAAATGCATAATTAAATATGTTAAAGGCACTCTAAATTTAGGAATTTGGTACACGAATGACACACCTAGCACTATTATTGGGTACACTGATGCTGATTGGGCTGGGTGTACTGATGATAGTAAAAGCACTTCAGGCGCATGTTGTTATATTGGTAATAACTTGGTAGGATGGAGTAGTAAAAAGCAGAACTGCACATCTCTCTCGACTGCTGAATCTGAATACATAGCCGCCGGTAGATGTTGTGCCCAATTATTGTGGCTTAAACAAATGCTAAGTGATTATGGTATTCTAGAACCCACACTTCATCTCTATTGTGATAATCAAAGTGCAATTAATATTTCTAAGAACCCAGTTCAACACTCGCGAACTAAGCACATTAAAATAAGACATCATTTTATTCGTGAATTAGTTGAAACCAAGGAATTAGAAATCAATTATCTTTCTACTGATCTACAACTTGCAGATTTATTTACCAAACCTCTTGATTATAATAGATTCATCTCTTTACGTAAATCTATTGGTATGATTTGTGTTGAGTAAATACCTGTTATATTTGCCAAGTTCTTTCCCTTTGTCCATTTGAGACAAAATGGGGGAGAAATTTGAGTCTACTACATATACTAAAAAGCTTGATCTTAGTAATTTTTTGCAGGTATTCTTCTTGTACAGTCATTCTTGTTTGTAATAATAGGATGTTAAACTGTATATAGTTGAGTTATGTAATTTTTGATTTCTAGGATTTGGGTAGATAGATCTTTTATAGGAATAGGATTTTCTTAATTGTTGTCGCCCTACGAGTTGAGATGACTCAAAGGAGATTTTGTCTCATATTTCCAAAGGGGGAGATTGAAGCCCTTATGCTTTTGACTCATTTGAGTCTAGACTGTATAAGAGCTCATCTAGTTTGGAAATTGTGACAAAATAGTGTCCATCCTAGAAACCAAAGAGCTTCAGAGATTGGGTTGCTTCTTCTTCCATACATCTTGTGATGATCCTGAGACTATAGCCATCACTCACACACTTAGAATTTCATTCTTGCATTTCATATTGCACCACTATGTGTATTAATGTTGTGAGTGTGTTTAAATCCCTCAATTTGATTTTTAATAATTTTTTGGGAATTTAAAACATATTTTAAACAAGGTTTTATTTAATTAAAACTTGATTTAAAAAGTCTTGGGGTTAATGTATAAATATGGATTGTTGTGTTTATTGGCCTAAAGTTACTCTGGGTAGAAACCGAAAGCGCTAAAGACTTTAGGGTTGGCTTTGTAATTATTTTGGGACGCGCGTTTACATTCATCCTCAGGCCTACACCTGCTGTCCTCTGATTGGCCTGAATTGTGTTTCTTTACTGAGACAAACCATCGCGTGCTTTCAGCCCTTAGATCATCCCTTATCGATGGCCTGCATGTCTTTTGAGTGAATCCCAGTGTAAACCCTTAAGCCAATCACAGCCTGTTTAATCCACCGCCTGTTGTGAGCCCTTAGATTGTAGTCAAAGGAGCTTGACTCAATCAGAGCCCTTGATTTTGAACGAAGCTCTGGAATCTTCTTCCCTTCCTATTTAAAGGCCTCTCATCTCAGCCTTCGAAAGCTTTTGCCATTTTGAAAAGTCTTAGAGAGAGAAGAGAGAAGAGAGAAGTTAGAGAGAGAAACCAAACCCTAGTTAGAAACCCTAACTTCGTCAAAATACCTCTAAACCTAAACCACTAACCTCTCCATAAACACCATAACCAGATAAACACCATCCTTAGTGTTTCTTGAGTTATGATAGTTCGAGTTGAGTGATTCTTGGTTTGCTGAAATCCTTGTGTTCATAAATCTTATTTCCAACTTAGACATAGACTCAGATCTTGTTTCTCTTTCAATAGAAATCATAGATCTGAAGTTTTTCGTGTCACAACACACTTAGTTGCATTTATTTCTCATCTTGAGAATTTCGTTGTTGATTGTTTTCTGATAAAACATTTTCTTTCTTCAGAATCAACAATAGATGTTTTTCGATTTCTGTTTTTAAAAAACCTAACCTGACCTAGTGGGATTCGCACTTGGAGGGTTCTCAATCCACATAATACTTTCAAAAGTGATTGAGAAAGGTCTTGACCGATTTCTTAAGCAAGATCTCCGTGGAATCTGGGTTAGTTTGAAAGGTCAAAAAGGTTCTTGGTTTTGTAAGAAAGAAAAATAACAAATACACTGCATATAGACTTTATATGTGATTTGTTAGGATCGTCTGTAACTAATAAGTGTGTGTGTGTGCATGCATGTGTTTTAGAACACCATTCACAAACATCTTCACACTACAAACACTCAAAGTGTTGGCTATAAGATTTGGTGAACAATAAGTCGACGTAAAGTGCTGAAACAAAGAAGAGTTGACAAACTGAGACAACTACATCAACAAACAAGATCTGCAGAAAAGTTAAGGACGCCAGAGGGTACAATCCTGAACTTGTATAGATTTGTTTTTGTGTGCATGTTAGTTAAATAGGTTGTAACTCATATATTTGTTTTAGTGATTGTTTTTGTTTTACTCCGTAGAGGGAGTCGTGGATGTTTCCTCAAGGTTGAGGTTTTACCACGTAAAAATCCTGAGTATCAATATTTCTACATCTTCTCATCTCATTCTGATTGTGTGCTGAGTTTAAAACATTTTAAACTGTTTACTAAAACTTGTTATCAAATCTTGTCCATATCTCGTACATATTTTTTTTGTTAACACATCTTGTGTTCAAATCATTTTGATTTAAGTAAAGAGTTTCTTCAACAAACTTTCGGAGTTGCTTAAATAGTTTATTTTCATAAACGGCTTTGGCAACGCTATTTTCAATAGTTATAGTTATAGTTATAGTTATTATTATATGTAAAATATAAATATATAATATAAAATGTTAACCACTTATTTAACGAAACAATAGAGAAATAATACTTTTTAAAATTTTAATACAGAAATCGAATGAATAGATTGAAGTCAAAATAAAGAATAATAAAAATATTTCTTTAAAATGGTTTAAAACAACAAAAAGTAAGGAAAAAAACATCAAGCAAAACAAACCCACACCCGACACAAAACCTAAAATCCCTAACCTTATTACCATTTCTTTTCTTCCCAAAACCCCTCCCCCCCCACCCCCCCCCCACACACGCACCATCCAGTGACACACCTCTTCTGCCACCCTTGCAGTAGGTATGCTCCTTCTCTCTCTCTCTCTCTATTTCTCTCTCTCTCACATACACATGTGCGCACACCACACACATGTTGTAACACACACGCGCACAGCCACACACACACACACAACCACACATGCACAGATACACACATAGCCTAACCATAAAAATCAATTATTGTGTTATTCTGTGTGTTTATTTCCTAATTTATTCCAAATATTATTTCGACCAGTATTTGAGGGGCAAAAGCATTTGACAAATAATAAGACTTTAGGTCCTTAATGTTTTTTTTATGTTGTCATATGCAAGAAAAAAATTTCATCTCAGTTTAACAATGAGGGGTGAACATCATGTAATACCCCGTGTTTTTGTGGCTTTTAAATTTAAGGATGTATTAAATTTAATTGAGATCAATTAATTTAATATTAATTCAAAAAATTGTTTATTATTTACTAGCGTGACGAGAGTTAGTAATTATTGGAAATTTGTTGAATATTGCTAAATGAGCAAAGTAATGTATAAGATTGATTTTATAAAAATTGTCATGAGTGAATAAAATGAGAATTATGGAAATTTAAGTAGGGACGTGCTTGTGTCGCGTCAAGACTAAATTATGATTATTAAGAGTGAATAAATTATAAGTCACTTGTATGATCATTTTGAGTGCGCCAATGTGTCTGGAAGGATCAAGATAGTCAAAATAATGTACCCGGGGGTGTAGTTTGGGTCTCGGGGCGTTTTTAGGCCTAATGAGCATCCCGGGAGGGCGTTTTAGACATTTTGTATTTTTTGACATGGAAACCCACGAATTTTCTAAGGTTATATCAGATGTTAGGGGTTGTCTTCTAGGGTTATAATAACCAAAAACCAAGAACGGTCATTGGAGAGGAAGAGGAGAAGCTTTCCAAGGAGTTTTAGGCCAAGAACTCCACCGTTTGCACCGTCGTCACCGTCAAATTGTAGATCGCGCGACGAGGACCACAATCACACCAATTTCTCCAACAAATCATAAAAAAAAATTACAGGCAAGTATATATATTTCTTTATTTTAGTTAATGCTTCAATTATATTAGCCTAGGGTTGATTAGAACTAGTTATCATGAAAGAAAACATATATTGGAGACTAGAATTTGCACGTTGTAGAGGTAAAAATCATATTCTGGAAATCAAATTCACATGTAGAGGATAAACCATGAATTTTCTTTGAGTTAGGAGTAGAAATATGGAAAAAGAATTGGAAGAATTAAGATAAAGAAGAAAACTAGGGGTTGATATAGTTTTTGCCCTTTTAATTTGATATACTCGATGAAAACTCTCATGTTTTACGTAGAAAATTATTTATTTGGGTATATCACACTTGTAGTATCATTTGTTGGGAGTTTGGTAGTTAAATATGATGATTTGGTTGAGTTTGGAGAAGGATTTCCGTAGCTGGGTTTTCTGTAGTTTCGCCATAACTGCTTGATCGATCGATCGCCCCCACCTGGAAAACTCATAGTCCCGTTTTAAATAGTTTATAACCTTTGAACATTATTGTTATAAAATTTTGGGACATAAAGAAGACCAGTAGGACTTTGTAAAAAAAATGGGGCATTTAATATAAGACTAATTTAGGGTTAACGGGGAGTGATTTACACTTAAGAAATAATGGGAACGTGTGACTAAAGGAGTAAGACGTGTAAGAAAGTTACATTAGAAAATAAGAGAATACCTACTGAAATCATACATTTGGGAAATAGAATATTACAAGTGAAATGAGGTGAGTATGGAATAACCTCTAATTAAGAATAAAAGAGACGAGCCATTATTCGGGATAATCTAGTAACTTGTACTAAAAATGAATGTCATAATTATGGGTCGTGGACGTACCTAATTTAGAAATGGGAATGGTAGTATACATATATATATGACTGTGTTTGTGTATATACTATATACGTGTAAAAATCATGCCCGTGCTACTTGCTATCACTGAGGTTACCGCGCCGGGACAGTCTTATCTCAATGGAACCTTTATGGAGGATATTGACTTGTACCCTAGAACATAGGAATCCTTGGTATAGGCTATCTGATCGATAGTCAGACAATCCTAAGAGACGTGAGGGTATGTGCTGACCTCTTAGTGACTTGGAACTATGCTTCGCCTCCATTTGTATGTGTTTTGTGTTAATACAGTTCGAGAGTGATTCTGAACTAGTATTTCCCTTAGTACGAGTGACGGAGACTTGATAGCAGAGTATGCCAGCACCATAAATTTTATGTGGGGTACCGTTAGTATATATATATTATATGAGTGATTAATATATATATAGACTTGAAATTGGGAACTTTCTACTGTGACTAAAAGTAGTTAAGTAATGAATAAATATTCCGAATTTATAAGTGTTTGCAATGTTTGAGGCAATACTGAAAGACTTTATAATAAAATGAGATTCATTTGAAAACTTTGCTTTCAGAAATTAATTATCTTAGCCCTAGTAATTGTCGGCATGAAACCTTATGAGAAATTTAAGATAAGCTAAACTTGTGGGGGTTAATAGTGCGGTAGGTGTGCACATTAGAAGAGAGGTGAGAAATTTCTCAAGAGAGTGTCGCATACTAATATGATTGTTGCATTAGCCGGTAAGCATTTTAAATACTTGTTAAACTAAATTTTTTAACTGTTTTACAATCGGGCTCTGACCCATTTCCTGTTATCTCTTCTCTCTTGTACATATATATATATATTACAGGTGCCCAGCCACAGGGGTGTCATGCTTAGGATTCTTTGGAAGGAACGTGCTGCAACTTAGGTGGGAGTTACAGGCCTTTTGCTTAGACGACCTCATTATTGACTCCTCTCTTAGTTCTGTTTTATCCAGTTGGGCATGTGTCACCCTTTTTCCTTATCCAGTTGGATTTGTCAGAGACTATGTTCATTTATCTTTAGTATTTTTCTCTTTGGGATTTAACTACGGTCAGGATGGTTCTCTTTTATGGTTTTAAAGTTGGTATTAGTTATTTGGATGATTAAATTCATGGGTGTTTATTTCCATTCTAATAATTTTGTGATTCTTAAACTGTATATTGTTAAAGGTTTTATAATTGGATTTAATGAAATGAAAATAATGTTTTAAATGGTTTTGACACTTAGCTTAATTATTTAGGGTGTTTAAATTGAAAAAAAATTATTTTTGCGACAGTGATGCTAAGAATGAATCAACCGGTCACCTTGATTATAATTTAATAAATGACTGATCACCCGGTATTTAATTAGGCGGGGTGTTACACATCACTAGTGGATAAGTTAATTGGGTTGAATGTAACTTTTTAGTTCTTATTACTAAAGAAGTGGGTGATAGTTATAGTGTTATATAATTATTCTGAGATTAAAATTATTCTATTATTCTATATTTTTCTAATAGGAATTATTCTATCATTTATTTATTTGGCTCAACACTTACTAAATATATTTCTATCATTTCATGCCTTGTTTTTTTTACAAGAAAATTTGAAGGCTACAATGGAGACTGAATAGCGAGACGTTGGAGACGTGTGATTTTTGGAGATGTGGATTTTGGTGACGGCAACCTTTCTCGTTTGGTTATGTATTCAAAAAAATTCGATTTAAACATTGTTTTTAAATATAATTTTAAAATTCAATTTTCTCTGTTTATAATATTAGTGTGCATGTGTTAAACTTGTATTTAAATACAGTTTTCAGAAATTTTGACAAAATTGACAAATACGTATCTTTATATTATAATTGTATTTAATCACATAAAAAAGAATTATAATTGATAATCAAACAGACATTTATTATTATTATTATTATTATTATTATTATTATTATTATTATTATTATTATTATTATTATTATTATTATTATTTCCATTATTAATTATTTTTTGTAATTCAGTGACTTATTTAAGTTTGGTGGCGTGGCTTCTATACTGTGGCACCCTTTTTTTGTAATTCATTTGTTATTTTCATTATTAGTTGTTTCTCCGAGCACACGAATTACTTGTGACTGTGATTTATTATTTTACTATAAAAGTGTGTATGTTAATGTCCAACAGGCTTCTTTGAAAATTACGTTGCACTAATGGTTTAAGGAATGGAAAAAAGTTATGACCACACACAATAAAAAGAAATAAGTATTGTTTACTTATTTAATTGTTTTTACTCACTAAAATAGTGTTGGCATTGGTGCATAAAATTAAGAATTTTGATGTGTATCTTTCTTTTTCAACATAAGGGAAATGCATGTTGAGGAGCTATGGATTATTCAATAAGAGGAGAAAAAAACTTAAGACTCGTGAATATGAATATTAAAGGTTAGCACTTGATTTCAAACATTCTCTTAGCAATTTATATTGTCGCTTTTTTTTAGTTAGTTATGGCAAAATTTTGTTGGACTTTGATCGTTTAATTTTTATTTAATATGAATTTTAGTTAATTTCAAAATTAATGTTAATTACAACGGATAAACAACGTAAATGGATAAGAATGTGGATAGTTATTTTTGCTATCCGAGCGAATACGAATAGTTCATCCAGATAATGGATATGGATATGGATATGGTTATGGATAGCATGGTACCCCCCCCCCCCCCCCCCCCGGTATTTGTTCATTTACCACCCTTAGTTATGTACACCTTATGAAAGGAAAAAAAATTACCTTCTTCATTCCGTCCCAAAACAAACACTGAGCGGTACGATGAACAAAGCATTATAGATTCCAAAGAGATTCAAAAATATAATCCCAAAGGTCCTTTCCACAAACAGCTAAATAAATAAGAAAATTGATTTTCTTATATAATATGTCAAAAAATATTTTCTTGTATATTAATTGGAAATGATTTCTTTAAGGACTTTATAATGTCAGTATTAAATAGAGAAAAAATTATGTTATGAAAATAATATTTAAAATCAAAGTTTTTTTAGAGAAGGAAATGTAATTGAAGAAATTCAAGGCGGAAAATGTATTCTCAAATCAATGCACTTTGCAACTCTCCCACTAGCCAATATAGTAGAGGTCGGGGGATTAAAGGTCTGATCGTAGACCACCTTGAGCGGTTACATACCACTTTGGTCGCGGCCATGAAGGTTGTGTGGAAATGTGGTTTATGTTCAGGTTAATCAAGCTGTAATTTTTGGTATTATATAAGAATTTTTTTCCAACATAAAACATAAAGTTTTGTAAGAGATTTTCGCAAAACACCATTTTATACCTAAAGATTTTTTTTCTATTTTATCAGTTATTTTCCACCTATGACAATGGATTAAGAAGGCTTTCTGCACACCATAGAGGATCATAAACAAATTTCTTGATCATGTCAAACAATTATTCCTAAACAATCTATAGAGATGGATTTTGTGGATTCTAAAGCTTGTTGAGTCCTAGAGATTGGTAAATACCGAGGTATGTGTCATTTAAAGAAGCTATAATTTGCAGAAAAATTTTCAGAAGCTTCATTAGCATGTCAAGTTGGGTTGTAATTCATTCTAAACAATTGTATTCGTTGTAAAACTTGATTTTAACTGTTAAATAAGAGTTAGGCCATTTTGTAGTTTTCCCGAAAGGGTTCCACATTAAATGTTATCTCATGCGATTATTTTCTTTAGTCCGTATGATGAATGAATATTAGCTTTGCATGCAAATGAAATGATTAAGACTAATATTCAAAAGCTACCATCATTGGGACTAGATTAATTTTTATTAGACTTTATTATATTTGAATTGAATTTAAAAAGTGGTAATTGATAAACATAGCAATTTGAAGTGGTATCAGAGGTAGAAAGCATAAGTTATTGGATATGACTCTCGGAGGAATGTCTATGGAAGGTAATTTAATTTCTCGCCCTCTAATGTTTGACGGTAAAAAATTACACTTAATCCAAAGAATGTATGATATTATTTCTTAATTACCTTTATAAACGTGTATGGTTTTCCATTGAAAAAAGTATAACCCTACCCAAAATGAAGGAAAGTGAGAAAACAGTTCCTAAATCTGTTGATAAGTGGGACAAAGAAGACCATAAAAAATTAACTTTAACTCACTATGGATGAATGATCTCTTTTGTGGTGTTAATCTAGAGGACTTTTCTGGATCATGACTTGCGAGACTTCTAAAGAAGCATGGGAGATACTTCAAGTTACACATGAGGGAACATGAAAGATTTCAATTTCAAAACTTCATAACTTAACTACGTATTTTGAAATGTTAACTATGAAAGATCATGGAACATTTGATAAATTTTTGCTTAGCTCTTTGACATTTTGAACCTGTCGCTTAATTTAGGAGAGAAAATGCCCGAGTCAAAAGTAGTTAAGAAATTCATTAAATCCCTGCTCCATAGGTTCTTCCTCAAGCCACAGCCCTTAATGGCGACGAAATTCGAACACTATGATAATAGAAGATCTTGTAGGAGACTTACAAACATTTGAACTTGAATCATGTCATCCATCTAAGAAAGACAAATGCATTGCCTTAAAAGCACATAAAAATACAACTCCTCGGGCTAACGGTGAATAAGAAATTGATTATGAGGAGATGGTTTTATTATCCAAGAACTTCGAAGAATTCCTTAAGTTTAAGAAAACCTTTGCAAAAATGATAAGAAAAATATAAAAAAAAACAAGGAAAATCATGTTGAAAATTCATCGGGTAATCATGACTGCAAGTTAAAAAATAGCAAAGAAAAGGAGGACTCGGGGAAATGCTATGAATGCTAAGGCTATGATCCTAAATATTTTGAATTACCAACTATACTCAGAAGACAGGAAAATTTAAATAGGCGATAAATACTTCACCGATTGATAGTTACTCGAATCCCGGTAGTAGTGAATCCTTTGTAGAATACAACTTCATCGCTTTTACCGCCATCGAGGAATTGTCAAACCCCAAGTATTTTCCCTATTGAAGACAAGACTATGGATGATGGTGAAGGATATAATTTGGAATATTTCCAAGATGAAGGAGAGGAAAGTGGAGATATGGAAGAGAAGATTGATCTCCAAAAGGCTTACTCTGATCTCTATGAGATATCTAAAAAAAGGAAAATTCAATATAAGGATAATCACTAAGCTTAAAACTCCTGAAAAATAATTTAGTAAGATGAAAGAAAGTGTGTCATGTATGGAAAGGCTAAAGGCTGGTGAGTTTAATTTAATTGATAAGCTTAAGGAAGTGGATAAAGAGAAAGCATTTCTATGCAAGAAGGTTGCTAGCCACAAAATAGAGATGCTTTAGGCCTCATGATCTATAACTTTGTTAGAAGAATAAAATAAAGAACTTAAAAATGAACTTGAAAATTATAAGAAGGTAAAAAATATATTTAGAAGATAGATTCGAATTGGTAAGGTTGATTATTTCACCTATTAATACTATAATAGACAAAACTGATCTTGGCTATGACGGTTTGCATGTCTTTTGAGAATAGACTACCTAGTTATGAGTTACCAATAATTAAGGGCTTAAATTAAGAGGATGTATTTTGAACCTCAAAGAAACCTCCATATGAGAAGAACTAGGTCAATGAGAGTGATGAATAAGGTTATACCCAAACCCATGGCGCCGATGTCTATATGGATAAGCAAAAATGATAAAAGCAAAGTCAACTGCCTTATTGTTCATACGACACTGAAGACTTAAAAGATTTCTCAATGGTATTTCGATAGTTGTTAATCTAGGCACATGATTAGTGACAAGAGTAGATTTTCCCATCTTAAAAAACACAAGGATGGAAAGATCACCTTTGGAAATGGAAGTTAATATAGAATCTAAGGGAATCGAATTATAGATATTAATTAGATAATTTAAACTAGAGAATGTGCTTTATATCAAGTTTATCAAAGCAAATGGCATTAGCATAAGCTAATTAAACTTCGTTGTAAACTTATCTCAAAATACCAGGAAAATGTTTAATAAAGAAGATAAGATGATAGGGAGTATGGACACCCAATAAATATTATAGATTGGCCTCATAATCATCGTTTATATGTCATAACACCAAGGTCACCCTTATAGACCATTGACACCAAAGTCATGGTCACGTTATCCATTATAATTTGGAGAGATTGGTCAATATAGACTTAGTTCATGGATTGCCTTAATTGGGTTGAACCTTATCACATATGTGTGGAACATGCTAAAAATGTAAACAAATCAAAAGTCCACACAACAAATTGAACATGATTACCACCTCTCGTGTACTCGAATTAATTCATATGGACCTTATGGGATCAATTTGAATAAAAAGTAGAGGTGTTAATAAATGAATTGATATGATTGTTAATGATTATTATTGATACTCAATTATGATATTCATAAGCGAAAAATCAAATATTGTAGGCTTTATATCAACCTAATAACATTTGTTACAAAACTGACACAAAAGGACCACTGTGATAATCAGATGTGATCATGGTATTGCATTTAAAGAACAAGGAGTTGAAAAGTACTCTGATGAACATTTGATCAAGCATGGCTTATCTTCTATAGGTACTCCACAATAAATAAAATTATGTAAATAAATCTTTGACCTATTCAGGAGGTAGCTCGGTCTATGCTCCAAGGGAGAAACATTACACTAATATTTTGGGCAAAAAGAGTGAACAATACATATCATACTACAAACAGTATGTATCGATGTCCCGACACCAACAGGAATTGCTGGGAATCGTGGATAAGATGTAAACCTAACTTGAAATATTTCTGGGTGTTTGAAATTCCTTGTTATGTCTTAAGAGATACGGAACATCCAATAAAGTTTGACACTGAGAATGATAAGGAAATCTTCCTTGGATATTCTTAAAACATTATAGGGTTTACAACCTTCGAAGATTTAAAATAATGGAATCAATCAATGTAGTTATTGATGAATATTCCCCTATATAATTTGTGGATGATATGGACCAGTTGTTGTGAACACTTTACCTCCTGAAAAGGATACAACCATCCTTGAAGGTGATCATTGGATCTGGGATCCTTCACTTTTCAATAAGAACGGACCATGTTGAGTAAGTAATAACCATGATGCCACAAATAACATTGGATATCCGATAAAGGGTGCCATTAAAAGAGATAAATCTACCAATGACATCATACATATATAATATAACTCATAAATATAACCCAATAATATGAAGGAAGAACTCGAGGATGAGAATTGGATCCTAGTAATGTAACCAAAATTGCTTCAATTTGAACAACACAGTGTGTGGGAGCTTGTTCAGTGTCCTAAAAAAAATAATGTGTAAGGACAAATTTTCGTGTGTCAAGTTTTTATTATTTACTGTAAAATTTTTAATATTGAATTTATTCCATTTAGACATAAGTACTTAAGTCATAGGTTAGGATTGTGTTTAGTTTTTCCTTTAAGCCTACGCATTTTCAAGACATGAGGTGACCAGAGTTAAAGCAACATCAAATTTTGTGCCGACTTTCGGCTTTAACCTTTGGATTTCACAAAAGGTACCATTGGTGTATCATGTTGATCCCTGAGTTTTCAATTTGGGTATTAAATGTTTTAATGACGCCATTTTTCAAAAAAGGAATTTTAAAGAAAACATGTTTTTTTACTGTCATTCGAACGAGTTTTATATGTCATTCAAATGAGTTTCCCTATTTCATTTGAATGACAGATTGGTTTCATTCGAACGAGTTTATGGGTTTCAATTAAACAATATTTGAATGAGCTTCAACCAAAATGTTTCTCTTAACAGAAAGTTCTCACGCAAAGGGCGATTGAAGTCCGTTCAAACAAGATTTGGGGTCTCACTCGAACGACCCTAATGCCCGTTCAAATGAGGTAGCCAATCTAGTTCGAACGACTTTGAGTTTCGTTTTAACAAGATGCTTCGTGATGAGTGCCATCACTTTTTTATAAATACAAGGCACAACAAATAGTTTTAAAATTTAAGGGTTTTGAAAATTGCTTAACAAAGATAAAACCTAAGCCTATTTTAACCTTGTTTACACCCGTGTTTTGAGATCCAAGAATCAAGATAATATTCGTGTTTGAGATATTAAGTTCTTTGCACCAAGAGCATTTACTCTTCATTACAGGAAGATTAGTTTTTCACAAAGGCTTCATGTTTGTTGCGATAACGGTTTGCTAGACAAAGATCGATGGACACCGAGACGTGTGAAGTGCATGCGTTGTATAGATTATGGGTGAATTCATCCAGTTTAGTTATGAAAAAAAATCAAAAAGAGACTGGAAGAGTGCATTATACTTGAAGGCATCGAGTTGTGAGTAAGTCATTTGTCGTCCTTGTATGAAATCCTATATCATAGTGGAATTTGTGTAGTCTTGGTCATCCGAGGTTTTCTCGTTGTGAGTTTTTCTCGTACATCGCGGCGTTGTGGTTTGTTGATTTATTTTATTCTTACTTATTCACTTAGATACAATCATAGGGCAAGATAAAAATTGGACAAATAGTTTACACATCGTATGTTAACTGGTGCATTATTTAAAAATTAGATTAATCGTCCATTCGTTTAATTTAATTAAAAAATAATAATTTGGTATTTATTAATCCAACCTTACATGAACTTTTTTATGTTTCTCAAATTGATATCAGAGAAGGCTTCACTATGTTCTTGTGTTGATCCCTATTTAGTGCACTATTAGGGTTTTGAGATGGATTTTAACTGTGAGGGTAGTTCCATAACCTGACCTCCCATGTTTGACGGTTCAAACTATCCCTATTGGAAGCCCCGAATGAAATTTTTCTTAAAATCTATAGATGAAAATGTTTGGAACTCTGTGGATCGAGGGTGGTCTTTTCTTACTAGGAATGGTTTAGTTAACGAGTATTCCCTTTGGTCTAAGTCTAGAAAAGATGCCTCGACTTTCAATTCCAAAGGTGTGGATGTTATTTTTTATGTTGTCACGTATGAAGATTTTAGAAGGATTATGACATGTGAGAGCGCAAAAGATGCTTGAGAAATTTTTAAATCCACACACGAGGGCACTGACATAGTTGGTTTTTCAAAGTTGCAAAATCTGACAACTAAATTTGAAATGATAAAACTAGAAGAGCATGATTCATTTGATGAGTTTTATGCCAAATTGTTGAATATTGTTAACTCCTTTTTTAAATTAGGTGAAACTATCCCTGAACCGGGAGTTGTGAGAAAAAAAATTAAGGTTATTGCCTGAAAGATTTAATACCAAAGTCATGGTCCAATATTCTCTTGGCGGTGTTTACATTACGAGAGTGAAAAAACTTTTAAGTGATCTCCAAACCTATGAGATGAATATGTTTCCTCCTAGGAAGAAAGATGAAAAGAAGAGTCTTACTGTGAAAATTCATAAGGAGGATGTGTCGGATTTCGATAGTGATGGAGATTTAAATCTCAAAGAAATTAATAGGTTTACTAGAAAATTCACAAAATTTCTTAAGCTTAGAGAAGATAATAATTTAAATAAGAAATCTAAGAACTTTAACAATGACCGTGATAGGAAGAGGAGGGATAACCCTAAGAAGGTGGATGGTCGGGATTGTTTATACTAAAAATTATCCTGTTATATGGATAAATCAGATACTGTCACATGTAATATAGCAGAAGGATAATCATGATAAGCAAGGATGAAATACCGACCTACTGAGGGATGCTGACCAACCTGTCATTGAAGCCCGACCAACAGTGACAGTAAAATGCCAACAGTTGTATACATAAATGATTGTACATATGTAAATGTCTAAGATATAAAGACATTCCATCCATTGATATTCCACCACTTGTACACCCCCTGGGGGGCTATAAATACATTATAAACCCTACATGCAAGGGAGAGGCAATTGAGAATTCCTAAAATAAATACACAACAGTGGACATAGGCTCTTTCTTCAAGCTGAACCACTTTAAAAATCTTGTCTCTCTTACTTATATTTATTTGTGATCAATTAATTAGCATAGTCTAGTTTTTGCATCAATATATTGGCGTCATTTGTGGGAACGATATTTCTAATTGACCCATTCATTAAAACATCTTAATGGTTAATATTCCTGAATCAAGTCTCAGAAATGAGGGTATTACGCATGTCCCCTCCGTTCCTCCATCTGCAAATGATTTGACTAGAATTTTGGCCAGTCTTGTAAGAGGTCAAGTGGCTATTCAAGACACTATCAGGCAACTTGCACAAACTCTTCAAGCTAGGGCACCTGCCCTACCTGATCCGGGAAATATGCCATCACCCCCACCAAGAGGTGGTCGGCGTAGCTAATCAATGATGATAAGAGATGTCTCCTACCATCCAAGGTCAAATTCATTACTCAGGACACCAAAATCTTTCCATGCACAATCTTATTCTCCAGAAAGTCCAAGTTCCTTAGAGAGATTAAGTCATTCTTCTCCCTTCGATTGTTTAGGGCCCAGGAGGAACATAAATGTTTCTAGGTCAATGTCAGGTAACACCCAACGACCATATGATCGAAGGGAAGGCAGAGCCCATTCTAGATTAAATGCCCGATGAACTGCTTCTCGGATCGAACAACAACTTCAGGAAGAAAGCTTAGTAAATAACCAGGTTGAAACTCATTGATCTGGCACTGCCAACGATGCATGGAAGGGATCCATACAAAGATTGGAGGATAAATTAGGAGAAATGGTGAAGGCTAAAAACCCACTGCAAATAAGCTTTGTAAAAGGGTTTCCGTTTGTACAGGCAATTGTGGATTTCCCAACTCTATCAAAGTTTAAGGCTCCAGTAGTAACACCCAAATATAATGGAAAAACTTATCCCGTTCTTCACATAGAATAATATCAAGCGGATGCTGAGATTTATATTATCCCCGATGAAATGAGGTGTCAAGCATTTTCTAAAACTATTACTAAATCTGCCCAAATATGGTATAATAGTCTTCCCTGGGGGACAAATTTCTAGCTTCAACCAACTGGACGAGCTATTCATTAGCAACTTTTGCTTTGGATCAAAACTTGTGAAAAGGGTGGCACATTTGCTTAGTGTGAAACAGAAAGAATGAGAGAGCACCAGAGATTACATCACTCATTTTAATAATGAGAAACTAGAAGTTGAGGATTATAAGGAGTAGACTGAAATACCACCCTTATGAGTGGACTGCTCCCCAATAAACTGTATTACACTCTTGCCAAAGACCCTCCGAAGACAATGGCAGAATTAATGGATAAATAAGCAAAGATCGTGAATGCCGAGGAAGCAATGGCGGCCAACCGTAACTCGGGCACAAAAGTTGATGGAAAAAATGATAAGAAAGATCACAAAGACCCTAAAGAACACAGGAAATCAAAACAAAAAGGATTTTTGGAGTGACTTAAGAAGTGTAATAGTTATACTCCACTAACCATGGGAATTCACCATGTTTTGGAAGAAATCAAGCATAATAAGGATGTGCGTTGGCCTAATAAGTTGAGAAGTTCCCCGATCAAAAGGGATAAGACTAAGTACTGTGAATTCCACAGGGATCATGGTCATACGATGGAGTGATGCATAGCTCTTCAAAACGAGATTGAAAATTTCATTCGACGAAGAAAGTTGAGTCAGTATGTTGATCGATAGAATAATGAAAGAGTTCGGCATAGATCAAAATCTCCTTGCAAGCCTAGGGAGGAGAATAAAAGAACTTATGAAGATGACCATGATGATGATCCTGATCTCCCCAAAAAGCCCAGGCAATCAGAATGCGAGATATTTTGTATCAGTTTTAGTTCTTTTGATTGCCACATGATTACAGGTGGAGATGCAAGAGGAGGAGATCATACAGTAGAACGAAAAGCTTACCTCAATGAGGCACAATCTTGCTCGTACATACAGAGGATCAATCTTACCGAGGAAGATCGACTAAGGAAGGTTAACAAAGATAAATTGGTAATCGATTTCTCTAAAAATGATCTCTCATGGGTACTGTATCCTCATGACGACCCACTAGTAATTAAGGTCAGAAAGGAAGAAATCATTATCTCTAGAGTTACTAGTAGATAATGGCAGCTCGACAGACATCATGTTTTATCCTTATTTCAGCAACTTGGATTTTAAACTCAGCCAATTAGAGCCCTATCATCGACCACCAATAGGATTTATAGGTGAGAAGTTCTTTCCTCTAGGAACCACTAAGGTGGAGGTGATGATAGGCACATAGCCAGCTTGCCGAACAAAGAAGATTTGTTTCTTTATAATGGATAAAAACATCCATTCAGCTTACAGTATAATCATGGGAAGAGTAGGGTTAAAGAAGTTTGAGGCAGTACCATCCATTGTACATCAGTGTCTAAAATTCCCTATTAACTTTGGCGTAGGAATTGTGAAAGGTGATCAGAAAGTAGCTCGAGAGTGTTACTACTCTTCTGCCGAGCAAGAAGACTTGGAAGAAATAAAGAAGAAAACCATTACATACCAAGTGGATACTTTTGAGCTTGATGAAGAATTCGAAGTTGAAACCTTAGACCCAAGGGAGGAAAAATAGCTGGTAAAAGGACAGATCGTGGAAACAACTGAAAGAATTATGTTTAACGACGACAAATCAGAGTGCATTACTCAAATAGGGACAATGATGGATCATGTTCTTAAACAGGAACTGGTAAGCTTCCTTAGATAGAGAAAGCATGTGTTTACCTGGAGTCATGAAGATATGCCTGGGATAGATCACGATTTCCTTTGCCATGAGCTCAATGTAAATAAAGAAGCTAAACTAGTAAAGCAAAGATGAAGAGTGTTTATGCAGGAAGAAGTGAAAAGGCTTCAGAAAGCAGCGTTTATTACAAGTGGAGAATGTGTGTAGATTTCACATATCTAAATAAAACATGCCCAAATGATCTCTTTTCTTTGCCCCGAATAGATCAACTCGTAGATACTACTATAATACCCCGTATTTTTGGCGATATTTATTTTTGGGATTAATTAAATTAAATGCGTATTAATTGGAAATTAATCCGGGTTAAAATACTAGCGAGATGCGAGTTGGTATTCGATTATATGTGCATATATGATTATATATAAAAATTGAATTATGAAATTTGTCGTGAGATTGAAATACGACAATTTGGAAATTTTGTTGAGACGCGTGTGACAGTCGCGTCATGGTATATAATTATTTTGATTATAAAAGTGAATTTTAAATTCTATTAACCGTATGGTTATTTTGAGTGAGCCAATGCGTCCGGAAGGGTCGAGATATTCAGAAAACACTAGCCGGGGGTTTAGTTTGGGTCCCGGGGTATTTTTAGGCCATATCGGCATCTTATAAGGGTAGTTTGGTAATATTGTATTCTTGGGATTTAATAATGACGAAAATTAGGATTTATAATCTGATTTGGGTAACTAACCACTAAACCCACTACCACCCATATTGACCCATAAGACTACGGGGAGTTTTAAAATTGGTTTTCTAAGTCTCCTGAACAAACCCTAGCCACCTTTGGAGAAGAAGGCTTGTAGAGAGAGAGAGAGAGAGAAGGAATTCTGCAGAAAAAGATTCATCAAATCAACACCAAATTCAGAGACACTCGAGGCAAGTGGTTTAATTCTATTTAATTCAGAGAATGTTTCTTCCATGTTAGATAAATTGAAAGATTTACATGTTCTTGGAAGTTAAATAAAAACCCATTTTAATTGGACTTAGAACTTGAATTTTGAGGACATATTGCATGTAGAATGGTATGGAAGTGATTAATCTTATGTTAATATATGTTGGATGTAACAAAAATGGATCTAGAATGGAATTATTGAGGATTTAAAATTCTAGGGTTTATGTTCTTGAAAATTTGGGGGAAAGGGTAGAGATTTGATGAATTAATGATGTTTAGGATGTGCTAATTCCTTAAAAGACGTTAGTATATGACCTTAGTATGTTTTAGGATGATTGGAGACCTTAAAACATTGATTGGACGAATTTTGGTTGAGATTTGAGGTGTTAAAATTGGTGAAAAACGAGATAGGATTTCTGGGCTTGAATCTGGTCACTCGTTAGAAGACCTACCCAGGTCGTTCGAACGAGCTCGTTCGAACGAGCTTCTAACGAGTTGACAGTTTGGGGTTCTAACGAGAGGGATGTTCGTTCGATAATCTCGTTCGAACGAGATCTCGTTAGATAGCCCAGTTCGTTCGAACGAAATCTCGTTCGAACAGCCTCGTTCGAACGAGACTTCTAACGAGCTGGAAGTTTAGGCCTTTTTGGCCTGTTTTGATTTTGGGAGTCCTGTGAACTTGTTCGAGAATAGAGATAACATCCCTTTGATGATGTATTGGTATACCTGGGACATTTGGGATATAATGAGGAGTAAATTATATAATTGTGGAACGAATCAAATGAACATTATGGATTGAGACGTGAGTGCCTACTACGACGTGAGAATAATTATGGCGCGTATAAATATGGACCGGGATTATATAAGTTGTATTTATATTAAGCTGGTACGAGAATGCGATACGTACTATAATTAAATTATGGTGATCACTAAGATGCGTTTTCACTTAGTATTGGTATATGATTTGTGTGTATGACATACCTACCATACTTGCTATCACGGGAGGTCTGCATTCGCTTAGGGCCCTCTAATCCTTGTGTTGCTCGGATTTAGACTGGTTACCTCGATGAACATAGGTCAGAGAAAGACTTATTGGGATGTTAATAAGTCCGCTGATCGTGAGAGCGTAGGTATGTGCGTGACCCATGTGATGTGACTGTGTTCGCCTCCATTATTTGTGATGTTGTTATCTGAGAACGATTCCTGAGAGATTCGAAATGCGTTATCCTTATGTACGTGATGTACCGGGATGGATAGCAGAGTATGTGTGCACCACAGCTTAGGCTTGGGGTGCTTGTATTGTATATTTATGACGTGATAATATACACTTAGTAAAATGAGAACTTTCATATGGTATTGTGTGTATAACTATGGAACAACATAAAAAGGGATAATCTATAACGAGTTGTATTACTTTTATATGAGAACCTGAATTTACGTTAAGCCCCTATTTAATTGAGATCGTTATAATGTTAACGGGAACCGAGTATTAAGGGTAGAACCTATGACAGTCTAGCTAGATATGATGTCACTTAGCTAGTGGTTAGTGTCATTTTAGATGGGTACTTACGTTAGGAATGCACAGTTAGACGAGAGGTGAGAATTTCATGTGAGTGCACGTCCTAACATTGACTTTGCATTTAATGTTTTAAATGTTTTTAAAGCACTTGCAGGTTTTTAAAATATCTCCACATTCGGGCTCTGACCCGTTTGCTTTCAAATCTATTTTTTGTAAAACCATTTTAGGTGCCCAGCCACAAGGACACCATGCATAGGATACTCATTCAGGTGACGAGCTGTAGCTGTTTGTGGAAGCTACAGGGATTTGCTTTTAGACGCTTCTATCATTTGGATTCCATATTCAGTATTCTTCAGTTGTAAGGCATGTTGCCCAAATTCTATTAGAGACATTTCCATTTCAGTTTTTCAGACTTTGGCATGTATTAATTCAGTATTCAGTATTTCGTTACTTATTTTAGTTGTGGGATTTGTTGTGAGGAGTTTTTCCTCCGGACTTTTATTTACTTTGTTGGTTATTCATTACTTCATTATGGTGAATGGTTGTTACTCTTTCATTAATCTTTTACTGGATGTTAATCAGACTTTAATTAAAATTTGGCAACTTACTTTTTAAATACTAGGTGGTTAGTAATAATATTATGTTTTCGACAGTGATGCTATTAACTGAGCCAACTTGGCATTTTGGTTTAATTTAATAAAAGAGTACCTACCTGGTATTTAATTAGTCGGGGTGTCAAAACTACATCAGGACATGAACTCCTCAGCTTTGTGGATACTTATTCTGGTTATAACCAGAAAAAAATGAAGCCTAAAGAGAGGGAAATCAGTTCTTTCATCACTCCCCGAGGAACATACTATTATAATGGTATGCCTTTTGGTTTGAAAAATGCATGTGCTACATATCAAAGGCTGGTCAATAAGGTTTTCGAAGAGAAAATAGGAAAGAATATGGAAGTCTACGTGGATAATATGCTTACAAAGAGAAAAAAGGCATATAATCACATTACCGACCTCAGCCAGACTTTTGATCAACTTGAAAAGCACCAGATGAGGCTAAATCCGACCAAATGCATTTTTGGTGTGCAAGAAGGAATGTTCCTCGGGTATATAGTAAATCAAAGGGGAATTGAAGAAAATCCAGATAAGATCAAGGCATTAATTAAAATGCAATCCCCAACCTGCAAGAATGATGTGCAAATTTAAGGCTAACTGGACGAGTAGCAGCACTAAACAGATTCGTGTCCAGAGTTACAGATAGGTGTCTGTCGTTCTTTAAGGTACTCAGAAAAAGCTTTGAATGGAACGAAAAATCTGAAAAAGCTTTTATAGAGTTGAAAAAGTATTTAGGGCCACCTCCACTGCTCTCCTGACGAATCACAGCTGAGAAATTGTACATATACTTAATTGTTTATGAGTAAGCTGTGAGTTCTGTATTGATCCGAGAAGAGAATGGAGTTCAAAAACCCGTCAACTATATCAGTAAGGCTTTTCGAGGAGCAAAAATTAGGTACCCTCGCTTGGAGAAATCGGCATTGGCATTTATTAAAGCATCCAGGTGCATGAAACCTTATTTTCAAGCCCATACAATCATAGTTTACGCTGATATGCCTCTAAGACAGGCTTGGCATAAACTAGAGAAATCTGGTAGATTAATGTATTGGGTTGTGAAATTAGGGGAGTATGATATCTTATATGAACCAAGGTCTTCTTTGAAGGTCCAAGAAGTGGCATATTTATAGTCGATTTCACTTATTCTGAGGTCCCCGAGCAACAAAGTGAACAGGTCGAACAAGAATAAGGAGGATGTGATGTTAACAAGAAAGCTCCTGGGGAACTTTTAACGAAAGAAGTCGTTACCGACCTACCAAATTCCTCTTCCCGAACACAGGAAATTACCAGAAAATATGAAGAAGCAAGAGGAAAAATATTACACTATGGGAGTTTAATAGACCAAGCGTTTTACAACAACACCCCAATGTGGAATTTATATATTGATGGGTCATTTTGTGCAACTGGCAGTGGAGCAGGTATTATACTTAACACTCCTGATGGTATTGATATTAAGTATGCCCTATATTTCAATTCCAGGCTTCAAACAATAAAGAACAGTATAAATCCCTCATTTTGGAATTAAGTTTAGACTAATCATTGAGTGCCCAGCAAGTTGTAGCACACAGTGACTCTCAGCTGGTGGTGAACTAAATACTGATTTTTTATGGAGGTAAAGGATAATTAATAGTCAGGTATCTATCTAAGGCGATGGAAGTGATTGCAAAATTACCAGCTATTTGGATGCATGGAATCCTAAGGTTAGAGAACGCCCGAGTTGATGCCCTTGCTTGGCTAGCCTCGGCTACCAAGATTGAACTCCGACGAACTATCCCTATTGAGATTTTGGCCAATAGGAGCGTAGATGAAGATCCGATGATCAGTTTTATTGCCATAGATATGGGGACATCATGGATGGATCCCATCAGAGCATACATTGAAGAGGTAACTTTACCAGCAGTTATGGTTGAAGCCAAGAAGCTGAAGTATAAAGCAACTCGGTATGTGTTAGATAAAGGTATTTTGTACAGGAGAGGACTAATATCCAATTTTCAGCGTTGTGTGCATCCATCAGAGGTTCAAGACCTAATTCAGGAGGTGCATGGAGTATCATGTGGAGATCACATAGCAGGGAGAACACTTCTTCAGAGAATCAGTGTGCAAGGATATTACTGGACAACAATGCGAGCAGACTGTGCCACCTTTGCCAAGAAGTGTGATAAATGTCAACTATTCTCCACCATTCGAAAAACTCCACAAGATTTTCTCACTCCAATCACTTCACCATGGACATTTTCCATGTGGAGTATAGACTTGGTCGGACCACTGTCGAACACCCGAGGAAGATTTAAATACTTGGTTATCGCAGTGGATTATTTTACACAATGGGTTGAGGCAGGGCCCTTAATAGACATACCTTATGAAAAGATCTATCAGTTCATACGAAAAGGCATCATTTTTAGGTATGGGTTGCCCTATTCTTTCATTACCGATCATGGAACACAATTTGATAATGATGAATTCACAACTTACAGTGCTCAATCTGATATTCAAAAATTACATTCAGCTCTAGGACATCCTCAGAGTAATGGACAAACTGAAGTTACGAACAGAACTTTGCTTAACGGGTAAAAAAAGGCTTGATGATTCCAAGGGAAACTGGATGAATGAGTTACATTATGTCTTGTGGGCATACTGAACAACGAGAACAGCAACTGGAGAATCCCCATGTATGTTAGCATTTGGAACTAAAGTTGTCATACTTGTCGAGCTGGGCTTACCATCCCATAGAGTTTTAAATTGTAATTCTCCTATAAGTGACCTAATGAGAAGGTTGGATCTAGATATGCTGGAAGAAGATGTTGCCCTGAGAAATGTAACCTACCAAGAGAGAACAATCCATTTTTACAACAAAAGGATGAAACCAACCAATTTGAAGGAAGGAGATTATGTGTTGAAGAAAGTGCTACAAAAAAATAACAAGCTTGAAGCCAATTGGCATGGGCCATATCATATTTCAGTAGTCGTTCAACCTGGAACTTATCGAATTGAAACCTTGGAAAGAATTCAAAAACCCATGGCATTCCGAGCATCTCAGAAAATATTACCAATGATGTTATTAGTTGTAATCCGTTTGAAATCAAATTTCAGTATCAATAAAATACTCCGTTCTTTCAATTTTTATTATTAATTTTTTGGAAGTACTAGTACTACGCACTACTATAAAACTTCAAATTAACGAAAGTTAGAAGTTATTGCCACAAATTATTGCTCGGTTTAAGAAAATCGTTTCCTAAAAGTTGCTCCAAAAATCCACAAAATTCACAAGAATGCAAGCGAGTTGCTCGGCTATAGCAATAAATTGCTTGACAAAGCCACAAACTTGATCGCTGATATGCAAAGTCCAAGTCAACAGGACGTTAAGTCCTCAAGAAACTTGGTCCACGAACATAAGTATTGAATAAGATCTATATCCTACTGGGAAAAATGCAGAAAGAACGTTGCAAAAACTCCTCAAGGAGAATGTAAGAACATATTCCACAAACGCCTGGTCACACCTCTGGTATCTAATGCAAAAACCTAACACTTGGGTGCGTTAGTAAAACCTTTGGAGACACAAGGGTAACCAGCTCTAAATTTAGATTTTAATCTAAGTATGCTAATAGAGCCTATGTATTAATCTACCTAGCTCTAAATTTAGATTTTAATCTGAGTATGCTAGTAGAACATCTTCATTTATTGGTAATTGATACTCAACTTAGATTTTAATCGAAGTGTATCAATAGAACTAATGGCAAAGAAAGGATTAACATTCAACAAAAGATAAGTTGATCAAATTTCAATTTCATTAAATCAAATTAATTACATGACTATTTTAATAAAACAAAGTACAAAGCTTCATTCTGCATGACATTTCCCTTCACCTTTAGAAACAGAATCCATTCCAGCAAGAGGATCATCTAAAGTGTAAGGAGAAATATTGAAGTTAAAAGCCTGAAGCATTTTGGCATTGCTGCTACTGGAATGATAAGGCAGGTGAGGAGGTCGGACGATCTTTAATTCATCATGAAGCTCATAATCTCCCAAGTATTTTGAAATCAAGCATTATTGAATACGTCATAATGGGATCCAATTAAAATCTAATTTAAAAGGGGGAATGTCAAAGTCAAGCAATCCTGGATCATACCAGTCCCAAAGTTAGTTGTTTTGATCCACTTTCATCACTGTCAAAGCATTCATCTAACTCGATTTATAGCTCTCATTCTTAGCCTGTTGAAGCTTATCATCAAAAATTCCCCAGAGCTTCATTATACCCTTCCATCCAGACTTCACTTGGTTGTTTATGGAATTGAAAGGTCAATCTGTCAACCTAGTAATGCAGTTTCTTTAACACTCCATCCTTAGCTTGTAACTGAGAAGATTTAGTAGATAGTTGCTCGGACAAGGCCTATAGCTTCTGGGACATCTCAGCAATGGCTTGATTTTTGTCTTTTAATTATGCAGCTTGATTGGTAAAGGTCTGTTGGGTCCTAATTACTTCTGTAGTACCTCGGCCAGGTTTGACTCTAGCTCGGGAAAATAAAGAAGCAGGTTTTGATTTCTTCAGGGCCTCCAACTCCTCACTCAACTCTGCATTCTCAGCCTCCAAGAACGAATGACCCTCGTCTATAGTAGTAATTGAAAATATGTTACTAAAGCCATTTAATATAAAATTAAACTATTTAAGTAACTCTGGACTGTTTTTTGAAGAAACTCTTTTCTTTAAAACCAAATCTAATTAATCACAAGATGTGTTTAACAAAAATATGTACGAGATTTGTTCAAGATTTGTTAACATGTTTAATAAATCAGTTTAAAAACTTTAAACTCAGCACAACCAAGAATTAGATGAGAAGATGTAGAAAGATTAAGAACAAGGTATTTTTTACGTGGTAAAACCTCAACCAACTGAGGAAACATCCACGACTCCCTCTACGGAGTAACCAAAAAAAATTCCACTAAAACAAATTATAATAGTTACAAACTATATAACAAACATGCACACAACTCAGACCTATTAAAGTTTAGGAATGTACCCACTGGTGTCCTTATAACTTCTCTGCAGTTCTGATTGTTGATGTTGTCCTCCCAGTTTGTTAACTTCCAATTTGTTCCAGTTCTTTACGTCGACTCTTGTTCTTGAGATCTTATTACCAACACTTTTAGTGTGGTAGGGTGATAGTGTTTGTGGAGGTGCTTTCTAACACATGCATGCACACACACACACACACACTTATTTTATACAAACAGTCATATCAAATGACATATAAGATCTATATGCTATGATTTTCTATTTCTTTCTTCATTATAAAACTTAGCCTTATTTGACCTTTATTATATCCCAGAATCCACGACTATCTTGCTCGAAAGACGTATCAAGATCTTAATCAATCTCAGGTTTTAAAAATATTTTTGAGATTAAAAATCACCAAGTGTGATTCCAACTAGGTCGAAGGTTTTGGTTTACAAGAACTAGAAACAGAAAATGTTATTGTCGATTTCGAAGTTAAAAACATTTACAGAAAATAATCAACAATAGATTTCTCAAGACGAGAAACAAAATATGCAGATCTAAGTGAAATGTAACATAAAATGCTCAGATCTAATATTTCTATGAAGAATAAACTTAGATCTAAGTGAAATGCTTAAGTTGGACACAAGATCTAAGAACGAAGAGGTTACAGCATCAACCAACTAATCAAACCAACTCTCAAACACTCAAGATTGTGTTTGGTATATACTGGTTTTGAAAAGAGGTTAGGGTTTGAAAAAGATGTTGGATGATTTAGGGTTAGGGTTTTAACTCTTTTTCTCTCTTCTCTAGTTTCACTCTTTGCTCTCTTTTTTTCTCTCTCTATACTCTCTTTCTCTCTCTGGAAAGGACGAAATGGCAAAAGTCATAGATGGTTGAGAGAAGGGCTCCTTATATAGGGGCTAAGAAGATTCGAGACTTTGGTTCAGAATCAATGGCTTAGATTGAGTCAAGGTTTATTGACTTTTATCCAAGGGTTAAAGGTACGCAGTGGTTATAACTCTCCTGATTGGCTCAAATGAGGTTCACATGGATTATGTAAGAGCGTATGCAGATCATTGATTAAAATGATCCAAGGGTTATTAACATTCGCTGGTTTACTCTCTTTGAGAAAACACAAATTCAACCAATAAGGATGCAGCAGATGTTAGGCAAAAAGAAGTTAACAAACGCGCATCCAAAAATAATTACAAATGCACCCTGAAGTCTCTGTCGCTTTCGGATTCTACCCAAGGGAAATTTCAGTCAATAAAACCAACAATCCATAATTTCAGAATGAACCCAAAACTTTTTAAAACCAAATTTTAATTAATAAAAAACTTATTTTAAAAGTTTATAAAATTACCAAAAATTATTAAAAAACAATTTTAGTGATTTAAACACACTCAACATATATATACACGCTTATATGCAATATGAAATGTATGAATGCAATTCTAATGTGTGTGAGTGTTGGTAAAAGTATCTAGATCAATCAAGAAAGAGGAATAAAATAGCAAACCAAATTCTGAGGTTCTTTGGTTTCTAGGATAGACACAATTTTGTCATAATTTCCAAATTAGATGAACACTTATACAATACAGACTCAAATGAGTCAAAAGTATAAGGTGCTTCTGTAATAACAACAGTGGATGACTTCAAGGCATCAAGTTCATCTCTTAAATTTTTGTTCTCCTCCTCCAGAAGCTTAGTAATGGCCCTTGCTTCTTCCACTTCATGTTTAAGTAGGAATTCTTGCCTTCGAAAATAGGAGGCAAATTTATCTAACTTTTTCTCAAAGCCCCAACCTTCACTAAGGGCCTGGAACTTCTTCTCATAATCCTCATGAAAATGTGCCTTAGCTTCATTATGGTCCTCCTATAGCCCTTCAATTATTTCATAGTAGCCAACGTTATTGGCCACTGCTCGATCAAAAAGATACTTCAGATGAACATAGGCTTCTTTGTCTTGCTCAGATACCCCTTCCCCGAGAAACTTCAGTAGGTTGGCCTCAATCAGAGAGAAGTGACCAGCTTTGAAAAGCTCATTACACCTCTGGAGTAGATTGGAGTCGGCAGATGAGAAGTATTCTAATTTATCCATAAACTATTAAGAAGAAGAAAATCATCAATCAATAAGGTGCAGAGCAAGGAAAAATACAATCAGAGGATTCAAAACATTTATGTTTTCATTAATAAAAGGGGGAATTACAGGCATAATCTTCAAGAAGAAAAAGAAAAAGTACAACTACTAAAAAAGATAAATAAAAAGCTGCTCGAATCTACACCTTCTTCTTATCTGCCTCAGGATTAGCTGAAGTAGAAGCAGGGCCAGAAGGAGGAGGAGGATTAACTGTGGAGGGGGTAGAAGAATCAACATCCTGGTGTTGATCGACAGACTCCATCACTATAAGGGATTCACTATAACCCCCATCATCATCAACTTCCTCGTCCATGTTTGGAGGGTCCCCGGGATCATATCACAAGAACAACTCGAAGTCTTTTGGAGTGTCGACCTCCACCAGGACAGCTGGCCAGCTATCCTTTAAGCATTTCTTCTTCATAAACTTAATTTACGTAGAAGCTTCTCCAATGGCCTTATCCCAGTCTCTGTTGAAGCCAGCCTCCTTGGCTTTAGTCCTTTTCACCTTCTTAATATCCAAATCCTTTTATAGCTAGGCAGTCTTGACTTTCACAGAATCTACGTGTTTCTGCAAATTATCAGCATGACCCCAAGCAGTTTCAGCAGCTCCTTTAACAGCTTTCACCTTCTCCTCCCATTTATTCTGTTCATTGTCTAGTGCTTGTTGGGAATCAAGCACTAACTTTTTTATCTCATTAAAAGCCTCTTCAACTTCCCCAAAAGAAGCTCTCAAAGCCTTATCTTTTTTCTAACATGTACTTGAAGTCAATAAGGAATTGCACAAAGATAATAAGGAAAGTCAATATTATGAAGAACAAATAATGAGACAAAAAAATAAAGAAGGTAAAAGAATATACCATAGCAAGGTTTTGAGCAGCCCTGTCAGAACTTTTGGAACGAGGTAGTGCAGCTACAGCACCCTTGTGGTCTGGTAAAGTCCCAGACTTTATTAGTTGTCTTGCCAATCTAGGGCCAAGAACCAGTAGAGAGGCAGAAGGATATATATCGACCAACTCTCATTGGTCAGGAAGGGTAGAAGAACCTTCTGCTAACATAGAAAGAAGCCCTTTACTTATTCTTTTCAAGGGAATATCTTCAACTTTCTTGGTTGGGGGTTTTTTCCCAGTTTCATCACCCCCTCATAAGTTTGTTTAGAAGGGGAATTGGAAGTTATGTCTCCCAAAATGTTAAGAGATTTCCTTTTATTACCATAACAGCGGCAAGAGGTAAGTTTGAACCCAAGGAAGAAGGGGAATGGGCAGCAAGATCACCACTGCCAGATGAAGAAGCTAAGGAGGTAGAAAGAGGATCCTGCTCCAAGTCAATTATAGTGGGAGGAGTGGCTTTTGTGGGATGAGAAACAAAGGAGGAAACTATATTCTTGTACTGTAGCAAATAGGATACAAACCTAACGTGCCAATCTTCTGATAGAGTCCCCAAATGAATTTTAACTCCCTAAGGTTCACTTCACTCTCCTTTGGGCACCTTCTCTTCTGATCAACTGCAATCAAAATTTATAGAGCAACAATTAGTATTAAATTTAAATAAGTATGTATAGGGTAATACATCTAAATGAGTAATAACCTATCCCATTACCAAAAGGAGGGCATCTAGGTCCCTATTACTCAGCATTCCCAGTCAAGGGGAAGTATTGCCATTTTTTTATAATAACTCTATGCTCAAAATAATCCCTATTAGAATCTGGAATATTGACTATTAACCTTTATCTACAGCCCTAGTCTTTAAATAAAAAGTGGTGTCACTAGTCACCCACTTATAACAAAACATTATTTCTGGAATCCGTAGATGGGTTCTAAGGATTTGATTTAACCTATATACTCCATTTACGACCCTCCAGGTGTTGGGGGATACCCTAGCTGGGACAACATCATAATATTGACAAAACTCAAGGCACAAGGGGTTGGGAGGAAAGGTAAACCCACACTCAGCTATAAAGATAAAGGGAAACCAGTGACCCTGTGCAAGTGAGAAAAAATCAACAGTCAAAGAAGCGTGTTCCACATCAACCCAACATGGAATCTTAAATTCATTTCTGAATTCATCAAGAGAATCAATAGAGTAAACCATGATGAAGAATAATAGAAAACAGAAAAAGTTATAATAGAAATTAAGGATTCAGCAAGAACTGAAGGATAAAAAACGATCGCACAAGAGAGAAAAAGAAAGCTTGAAGACGCAACAACCAAAAATAATCAGAAGATTTAAGGTAAGAAAAGATCATGGCTTTCTCGCTCTTTATAGGTTGCCTCAAAAATGGAAAAATAATAATTAAAAGGCATCGTCGATTGAACTGATGGCGGCTAAAGGTAGAAAAGACGAATTTTCCCAAAAACCATTCATTAAATTGATGGATACTTAGAAAAATGACATGCGCATTATGTGTCCACAGAAAATTCATAATTTTTACAAGTATGGGAAGTCAACAGCTAACCAAGCTTAAATTTATTGCTCGTGTAACTTTTAAGAGCTAAATGCTTAACACTTGTAAAAACTTCAAGTATGAAACATTAGGGGATTCTATTGATACAAAAAAATATCCTGTTATGTGGATCAATCAGATACTGACATGTCTAATATAGCAGAAGGATAATCATGATCATCCAAGATGAAATATCGACCTATTGAGGGATGTTGACTAGCCTGTTATTGAAGCCGGACCAACACTAGGGAGATCGACCAACAGTGACAGTAAAAAGACAACAGTTGTATACATAAATGATTGTACAGATGTAAATCTCTACTATATAAAGACATTCCATCCATTGATATTCCAGCACTTGTACACCCCCTAGGGACTATAAATACATTATAAACCCTACATCCAAGGGACATGAAACAAGAGGCCATTGAGCATTCCGGCAAGAAATACACAACAGTGGACGTAGGCTCTTTCTTCAAGCCGAACCACTTTAAAAATCTTTTGTCTCTCTTACTTTTATTTATTTATGATCAATTAATTATCCTATTCTATTTTTTTACATCAACAAGGATAATTGTTATGAATGCTAAGGGTTTAGGCATCATGCGCATGAGTGTCCCACTAAACTAAGGAAAATGGTAAGAGGCCCAAAGCTTACAATGCAACCCTTAGTGATAGTGAGTCGAAAAAGGAATCTAACTTTACCGTGAAGCGTAACTTCACTGCTTTCATGGATAGTTATCTGAGTTTAAATGAAAATTCTTTTGACATTGAAGATATTCATATGCATGACAATTCTGAGGTCCGGTCTTATGGTTCTCAAGCTAGTGATGAGAAAAATAAAGAGGAGGAGAATGAGCGTATACTTTCAACAGTTATATACAATAAAGCTAACTTGAATTTAGAAGCTAAGTTGAATGAGTGTGCAATAGAAAATAATGATAAATTGAATTAATATATAAGGGCACGTAAGAAGACTCTTGGGGAGAATCTCGATTACTTTGAGGGGTAGAATGATAACCTTGGTGGATCATTTGAAAATTTGAAGCAGTAGTCCCTAAAATTTGACGAGTCTAAACTTTTGCTTGAGTCTAGGATTTTGGAGCTAAAAGATAAATTAAAAGACTCAAGTCACGTGAAATTTGATTTGGAATGTAGGTCAGAAAAGTTTAATAAGAGTTTAGGCATTGTCCAAATCATAAATGACAAGATTGGTATTGGCTATGATGATTTGAATGATTCCTCTCCTAAATCCAAGACTAAGAATTTGAGAGAGTCAATCATTGTCATGGAAGTTAGATAAGATCAACCCAAAGGTATCATTCCTTGTGTCTACATGTGTACACATTATGGTAAGAAAGGTCACTTTATGCATTTTTGTTATGATCTTAGAAAATATCCTAGGAAGTGTAGATCATGTATTACCATGATTCCTAAAACTCGAGGCATTTAATCTTTATCTATTTAGGTTAGGAAATCGAATTTTGAGGCACCTAATATTAGACTTGTTGATTTTCTCATGCTTTCACGTGATTCTTCACATGTTATATCTTACGAGTGATTATGTTTGCAAGTTTTTCATACACTAGTTTATGTGCTTCATGATATATCTTATGACTAGTTATATGATGTTTGTGTCTTTTGTATTTTAATTCTTCATTATTTGAGTTTATATGAAAAATACAAAAATATTTTGTATGTGTTTTGAGGCATTCTTAAAACAAATTAACAATTCAAAAATATTTTTATTTTGTTTTAGTTTTACACATTTTTGTGGCTTATTTGTATGTTTGAATCCCATTCAGTCCATGTTTATCAGGTTACTAGAACATTAGAGTATGGTTTGCAATGCTTTGGATTCTTTCTTAATCACGCCTTGCCTCGATTTATTCAAATTTGATTTACTTAATGGATTCAAGTAAATATATGCCTCTGCATACACTTTCATGAGATCTTTTGGATTTAAATACTTATGTTGCATGCGCTAAGTGAGGTGTTCTCCTATTAATCTTGTCTTATATACATATATATAGGGGAAGGGTTTGTGCATGTAAGAACCACTGCGTAAGTTTTCTTTTAGGAATGAAAAAATAAAGAGTGTTCAATGGAAATGGCTGTGAAAGGAGTAAATCTATTTTGCATGAAAGGCCACCACTGGAAAGAGCCTTTGAAAAAGAAAAAAAATGTGAGAAAAAGAAAATATTTTGCCAAAGCCCAACTTGATATTCTTAAATTTATTAATTAAGGACTGATCACCCGGTAATTAATTAGGCGGGGTGTCACAACACCCCCTCACTCCGTACCACATTTAGTTTAGACACATTTATGCCATACGAATGTAAAAATGTATAGTTTTGTGTCGTTTATGGTGTTATACCTATACATATCCATGTGTGTCTCATTTGATTTGTGTTTATATATATGTGGTATCTGTTTTGATTCATTGCATGCATTCAATCCATGTTTTTCATATATGTTTAAATTAGCATCATATGCTTCATATCATATGTTTCATAATTTGGATTATTTGTACTTGTGTTATCATGTGTTTCATCGTTGCCGTTTCACTTCACATTACATGATATGCTTGTTTTCTTTATGATCATTTGTGTCATATTAAGGGGGAGAAGTTGTTTCATATAAAGCCCCATTGCCTTTGTCTATTCCCAAACAAAAAAGGGAAGAAGTTTTCCCTAAGAAAGAGATGTTTTAAAGGGGGGTTTCATATACGATTTTTATATATTATATTCTCTTTGCATTTGAAAAGTGGGTTAAGTTGCGTGAGAAAAGTTACTCAAGAATTAGTACCGATCAATCGCCCGTTTGTACTTTTCCTTTTGGGATTAGAAATTAGGTGTTAGAGTTTGACGACCTAGTTTTTTTATCCCGGAATAGACAAAAGGAGAGATTTATTAGGAATAATTTGCGTGCATTAATTTTGTACAGTTTATTGTAAAATTTGTAATATTGGTTTTATTCTGTTTGGAAACGACAACTTGAGTCATAGGTTAGGATTGTGTTCAGTATGTCCTTCAAGTATGTTCATTTTTAAGACACGAAGCAATCCGAGTTAAAGAGACATCTACTTTCGTGATGAGTTTTGTCTTCCACCTTGGGATCTCCCAAAATGTATGAATAGTGTATTATGTTAATCCCTGGTGTTGATACCAAAAATTATCCTATTACGTGGACCAATCAGAGATAGACATGTGGTATCCATAGTTCCATTAATCCTAGTCAACAAGGCCTATTTATCATAATAAATCCAATAATGCCGACCAACAGTGTAGAATGCCGACCAACACTAGGAAGTCCGACCAATACCAAGAAGACATACCAACAAGGGTTATCAAGCGCCATTTTAGTTATATACATTATGAACATTGTACAGATGTAAATGTCTATATTATAAAGGTATTCCATACTTTAATATTCCACTTCTGGTATACCCTCAGGGCTATAAATACATTGTAATCCCTACAGCCGTGGGACACAAAACAAGAGATAACTGAACAAACACAAGGCAGTATACACCAGTGAACGTAGGCTTTTCCCTTTGAGCCGAACCCTTTAAAAATCTTTTGTGTCTCTTATTTACTTATTTATCTGTGATCAAATAATTAGAGATGGTCTAGTTTTTTACATCAACAGATTGGCGTCGTCTGTGGGAACGTGTTTCTAACCATTTTCACCCATTTATTCATTCAAATGGTTGATATTCCTGAATCAAGCCTCAGAAACGATGGCATTCCTCATATTCCTTTTGTCCCACCAACTCACAATGATTTAATTGGAACTCTGGCTAGTCTCGCCAGAGGATAAGAAGCTATGCAATATATCGTGAGGCAGTTAGAACAGAGCTTGCACATTTAGTAAATAATGAGCATGTTCCCAAACCCGCCGATAGATGGAGTGAGAATAAATTTAAACTTGCTAATTTTAATTCCTAAGATTTAAATGTCTTGTTTAGCGCGGTCACACCGGATGAATTCCGACGCATTATGACGTGTGAAACCGCTAAAGAAGCTTGGGATATTTTACAACTCACTCAAGAAGGAACTAGTGTCGTTAAGGCTTCGAAACTCCAAAACCTCACCACTCAATTTGAAACCATAAAAATGAATATAAAAAAACTTTTGGTGAATTTTTTTCTAGACTTTCCGATATAGTTAATTCATTTTTTAATTTGGGAGAGAAAATACCCGACAAACGTGTTGTAAAGAAAATTTTAAGGTCCCTACCCGATAGATTTATTCCAAAAGTGACCATGTTAAATTCTTTACCCACTTTAGCCTCTACGAAATTAGAAGAGCTCATAGGTGATTTATAAACCTATTAACTAGACATGCTTCCCTCCAAAATCGAAAAGAAAATTGAGAAGGGCGTTGCTTTAAAAGCCCTAAAGGAGGAGAAACAAGTAGTAGAGAGTGAAAGTGACAGCGACTCGGAAAATATGGCTATGTTTGCTAAAAAGTTTCGAAAATTTCTTAAATTTAACAATGATAAATTTAAAAATGATTTTAAGAAATTTGAAAAATCTAAGCATGACAAAGCCGAAAAGATCCCTAAAACTATTAATGAAAATTTCAATAGGGACGAGTCAAATAGGTGTTATGGTTGTGAAGGGTATGGCCATAGGGCAAAAGAGTGACCCACTAAACTAAGGAGAGAGGGTAAGCAACCAATTTCTTTTAATGCAACCCTTAGTGATAGTGATAAGGAAGAGGGACTCGATTCCCCCATTGAGCACAACTTTACTGCATTCATCGCTAGTTATGTAAGTAATAGTCAGAAATCATCAAATGATGACATCTTAATACATAACACTTCCGAGGCCTTTGTTTGTGAAGCTATAAAAGATGATGGTAGTGAGAGTGGAGAAGAAAGAGAGAGTGAAAATGAAGAAGAGGTTGATGTGAGTGAACTTCAAAATGATTTTCAATAATTATATGAAGAATCTATGAAATTAAAAGGAGCTAATTTTAAGTTTAAAGCGAGTTTAAGAGAGAGTGTCAAGGTCATTGAGGATAGTGTGTTGGTTGAAGACCTTAGGACACGTGAGAGGACTCTTCGAGAGAATCTTGAATATATGGAAGGTAAGAAAGATAGCCTTTGAGGTTTAATGGAATCAATAAAAAAGGAGCTTCTCGAGTTTGAAGAGAGAAATGTTTTGTTAGAGTCTAGAATTTTAGAATTAGAAAATAAATTAAAAGACTCTAGGAGTGTAGGTCCGAAAAACTAGATAAAATCTTAGGCACAGTCCAAATCAAAAATGATACTTATGGTTTAGGCTTCGATACTTGTAACGAATCAACTCATAAAGACAAAACCAATGTTTTAGGAGAATCACCTAGGAAATCCTTTAGAGATCATTCCTTAGATAAGTCTTTTCGCCGAGTCTTTAGGTGCTCATATTGTAGTCGAAAAGGTCATCTTAGACAATTTTATTTTGATCTTAAACGAGGTCCTAGAAAATCTCAATGTAAGGCAACCGAGGTAGCCAAGATTCCTACACCCCGAGATCGTCATTCATCATTAGTTTGGGTTAGGAGATCCGACTTGGTAGCTTTACAAATAGGATTTTTTATTCTCATTTACTTTCACTGCTTCCTCTCTTGCTAAATCTAAAGGTTGAATGTGTTAGTTGTTTGCATACTTTAGCTTTTGTGATTCATGTTATATCACCATGCTAATTGTATGCTTGTTTTAATCATTTTCTAACCTATGCTCCATGCTTAATCACATGCTAGAATTATGATTCTTGTTTATCTTTTGTATTATATTTTTTTTCATTTTAGGTTGCATTTAATGAAAAATACAAAAAGATTTTGTTTATCATTTGTGTTTCATCTTTTTATAATTTAGTCTCAATGAAAAATACAAATGATCTTTGTTTGACTTTTGGAGTAAATATTTTTGTTATTTGGTTTAAATTTTTCAAAAACTCAAAACGATTTTTGTTTTGTGTGTATTTTAGTTTGACACACTCTATGTGGCATACACTTGTGTTAGAATCCCTTCTTTTTCGCTCCCATGTTGCTAGAACTTTTGGTTTAGATTGTCGATCCTTAAAATGTTCTTTACCATGCTTACATGGAGTAGTTGGATTTTGTGTTGATATAATGAATTTTATTTTCATATGCCTCAATTCACACATGCACGAGCTCACTTGAAACTATAACTTCATATGTTTATTTGAGCTTTGTGGGGTGTTCTCCTACCAATCTTGTCATCTACATGTTATGTGACCTAGGAGGACTAGTGCATGTTAAAATCCATTGCACGTGAGATTTGTGTGAGATATAAAAATAATATATATAAATATGCATGGGGAAGGGCTCCGAAAGGAAATATCGTCATTTACGAGTAAGCCACCGTTTGGAATGGACCTAAAAGAAATACGTGGTCCAAAGGCCTAAAAATGAAATATGGCACTAAAAAGAAAAATCATTGCCAAGGCCTATGTTTAGTTGATTTATTCATTCAAAAGATTAAAATAATATGCTTAAATTGAGGGAGTTTGGGTGGTATATCAACTGTTTGCACAATGACCGTTTATCCTAGTTGTACTTTCAATGTCATGACTCTATTGGTTTGTAGAATCATCAAAAGTCTAGGCTTGTATGCGTTGTGTTTGTTTGTTCATTGGGTTCAATCTATATTTTCACATGAGGTTATATTCAAATGTGATGAAGTTTGCAAACAAATGAGAACTCCATGAACATGTTTTAAGTGATTGGGGCTAAACTTACTTGTTACTAGTTCACACCCCAACACTTCCATTTTCATATGACACTGTTATGCTATAAGAGTGTGGGAAAACTTATGTTATTTATTTTTGTGTCATTGTGGTGTTTATATCTATATGTGTGTACTTACGCTTAGTTTGAATCTATTGTGTATACATATATATGATATTTTGTTTGTTTTTGAGTCTTTGCCATGATTAGCTAGTTCATTTATGCTTTTAATTCCTTTTTGGTATCTATCTTGTTGCGAATTTTGTTTCTATATCACATGATTAGATTACTACAATCAATTGATATCTTTTGTTATCGCATCATAGTTGATATTCATATCTTTATGTGGATTAGTTGAATTTTAGTTTCCCACGTGCTTTAATGTTCTCATCACTTTTTTCACTTTGCATGTTTAACTTGTTATCCCATTCTATTTATCCCTTGTTTAGTTTAGGGAGTATATAATCTTTAAATGGGGGAGATAAGTTAATTTTTTATTCTTTAGCTTTTGTCTATTTCTGAACAAAAAGGGGGAGAATGATAGGGGAGAAATGGTATATAATCCTATTGTAATCGTATCTTAGTTTGGGAGATTTAACTTAGGGGGAGTCGTGACCTTCTTAGGTAGATCACAGTTGATAAAGGGGAGTATTAATTTAGGGGCATTTAATATTCTTGATATTCTTAAGTGTGCAGGAATTCTTCTAAATGGCAACTTTCATCATCGGCAAAGATATTGATCCTTGGGTTGTTTGAGTCAAGCTACTGTATTTTTACTTTGGGTGGGACATTTTTTATGTCTAGTAGAGCTTGATGGCCCTTTAGGATTTTTGTTGATTTTTGTCCCAGAATAGCCAAAGGGGGAGATTTGTAAGGACACAAATTTCCAATTGAGTCCTTTGTAGTTTTGGCTCAATTTCGAAAAAAAATATTTGAGTCATAGGATAGTGTTCAACTTTATCCATTCAAGCCTATGACGTGTTAGTTGAAGACGTAGCGGCTAAGATTATAAAGTTTCATCAAATGTCGAGTTTATTATGCCTCATTTCTACGTCAACAACTTTTGTTCCGTTTACTCCTAAAGTATGAATGCACTACAAATTTATATAGGAGCTTGGAACAATTTTAATTGGGTGTAAGTTTTGTTTAAACTTTTGTTTGTTTTCAGAAAGTTTCTTTAAAACTTTAAAATAAAGTTTCTGGGCTAAAATTGAATTTTTAAACATTCTGGAAAGTCGTTCGATATTGTCGTTCGAATGTGTTTTTTGTTCGAACGAGAATATCATTCGAATGAGATTTTCCAACGACCTGCCTGTGGAACTTCGTTAGAAGTGTCGTTCGAATGAGATTTTCGGCGGGAAATTAAATTGGCAGTTTTGGGCAGTTTTTTTCACCTCTATCCCACTACTTTTCCCCACTAACTTTTGCCTGGCTTAATATGTGCGGGAACAAACTCTTTTGAACTAACTTTTGACATTTTCTAAACTAATTTTAGAGAGAACATTTTTTAGAGAAAAAATCATAATTCCATGTTTACGTGTTTGTAGTTCAAGAACATTATTTGAAAAACACTTTCTTTCACCCATTGTTTGTTTATTCCAAGTTTACATATAAATATCTTGCTTGGAGTGTTTGGCACCGGGTTTACTCTACCATTGAAGAGTTCATTTGGTTTTACTTTTACATCCCATAAAGAAGAAGTTGTTGTTTTGCTGCAGCATTCTCACATGGTGAAAGGCACCATGTGTGGTTGACAGTGTTCCTAATGTCTCATTGGTGAAGTCCAAGGTTCCAGTGGAGTTCTGGGATTGTCGAGTAGGCGGAGGTGTTTACAAGAAGATGCGCCAAGGCTTGAAAGGAGTCGAGTCGAGGAAGTAAGCCATCTGTCTTGTAATTGTAAAATCATACTTAGTGGACTTAAGGCTAGGGTCGTCCAAGGTTTTTTCCCATTGTGGATTTTTCCTCGTACATCGTGGCATAGTGATTTATTTGTTTATTTTATCTTATGCAAAATTCAACTTAGATGCATGATTAGGTAAAAAGATAATATCTGGTTTAAATCACTACTTATTTATTTTGGTGCTAATTTAAATTTAGGTATATGTTAATTTAATTTAAGTCATCGTTTAATTTGTTAAAATTGGTTTGGCCTATTTTGGTAATATTGAAAATATGACTTAGGCAAATATCTAGGACTTGGATTGAATTGAGTTGTTTAAGTGAAATATGTATTTGTTGATTAATTTAATTTCACTTTGAACTTGTTTAATTTTAATTTGAAAGAAATTAAAATTTGGTGTTTGTGTGTGTTTAATTGAACCATCTTGCTTTCGCATCTCTTTAAAAGGAAATTACTTTTTGTGGTAAGATTTTAAAATTGGGGGCCTCGTGTTCCAACAATGTTCACCTTATTTGTCACATGAGGCTACATAAGCTTAATAAATATATGCGATCAAATACTCCTTGGACAATCTTGAGTGTTTGGACATATTTCTTTTATTTTTCTAGTTCACACCTATAATACCCCGTACTTTTATGCATAATAATTTTTAATAATTTTTATGGAAAATGGGGATTAATTAAATTAAAGGGAGAAAATTTTAATTTTAATTAATCCGATTTTATGATAATAATCACTAGCGAGATGAGAGTTAGTAATTATTGAAATAATAGTATGGCCGGGAATGAGATGCACGGCAGTTACGTTATAAATATTTGGGACGCGTATGAGTCGCGCCACTAGTATGTATGTGGGGGTTTATAAGGTAAACTATTTTGTATAACTCGAATGACTATTTTGAGTGCGCCAGAGTGTCCGAAAAGGTCGAAATAGTCAGAAAACACTACTCGGGTATTTAAATTAGAGTCCGGGGCTTTTTAGCCCAAAACGACACCCCGGAGGGGTATTTTGGTCTTTTGAAATTTTTGGGTAATTATATGGACGAATATTAGGTTTAATTAAAAGGTATTTAGGGTTAGTAGTCGTCAGTTTCATCCTACGTGAAAAGAGAGGAAAAGTGAAAGAGAACCAAGGAAGAAGAAGGAGACTCCATTAGAGCCGTAAGCCAAGAACTCAACCTTTCACAACAAAAAGTACACCAGCACGTAGATCGTGTCAGGAGGATCGTTCCCATACCACTTTCAACCCGTGAATCATAAGTTCATTTTAAGGCAAGTGATTATCTTACTCTTCTCTTAGCAATTATTTCTCTTGTTAACATCTGTTGAGGTTTTAGAACAACTAATACCAAATTTGGGTTACCTATGATGAAATCATGTAAGAATTTTAGAAATCTGATGGGGTTTGCATGTAGAGGATTTTCCCCTTAATAGGATTGCGAAATTTGATGAATTAGACGTTAATTACGAAATAAGAATGGAGTTTTTATAGACAAATAATTCTGAGTTTATGTTAATGTGGTTTATGGTAAAAATTTGGGAATTTATTGAAATTACATGATGATTAGAAGGATTTGACCCCAAAACTATGCCAAGAAGTGTTCGAGGGTGACTTAGTGTGGTTTAGAAACCTTGAATTTGGTTTCAAATGGATTTAGGTTGAGATTTGAGTGGAGAAAATCTGTAAAAACGAACTTTGGAGATGAATTGGGCGACTTTGAAAATTTCATTAGAAGTCCAGCCCAGGTCGTTCGAATGACCTCGTTCGAACGAGACTTCTAATAAGATTCCAGTAGCCCTTCTAACGATTTAGGTAGTTCGTTCGAACGACCCTCGTTCGAACGAGATTTTTGGGCCTTCTAACGAGATTCCAGAATGGTCTTTTTAAGCCCGATTTTGTTCCGAACTTCCCGTAGGCTTATTTTAATGAGTGTTAAACTAGAATGATCGTCGAGTGACTTATATTGATAATTAATAGTGAGAGGAGAATATGCCGACCCTCAGAAGGTATAAAATCCATAGAATTAAGGAGGTGCGAAAATACAAGGTAGAGTATACACGAATAAAGTACGGGTTATAATAAGATAAATAATATACGTGCTATAAACACTAGATTGTGGGAAAGCTAATGAATCCATTTAAGTTGGGTGTATGCTTATTGATTAAAGTATTTTGTGTATGACATACCTAGTGTTGTCAAATTTTAAAAGTTAAAATTACCGCAAGTGCACGGGCTATTTAAATATAACGGGTGTAAGTACGGGTCGAACCCATAGAGATTTCATCGATCTTTATAAAATATTGATTGTTCAACTAGACATATGAGTGTATAAAAGTGATTAAGTTTCTAAAATACAAATAAAAACGGAATAAACGAACGAGTACAAGAGCTAATATTAAATGAGGAAGAAACTAGGACGTCGATTTCGTTTGTCAATTTTAATTAAAATAACACATCAATTTAATTTCGTAGTTCCGAATTTATAACATAAAATATACCGACTCTCGTCGCGTACATTTCGGAGAATAAAATATTACATGCGCTCAAAAAAATTTAACGTCTCTTGAATTAGACACCATAAATCCCTATTCCCTTGAAAATATCATGTTTAAAATTTTTAACGTGTATTTAAGCATGAGGTATCAAAACATCTAAGTGCAAGCATAACCCATCAAAAATGACAACTTTAAAATTTTTAAAGTATGAATTTACAATTAATTCGTTGAGGTTTAAAAATACACTCTCGTGTAATTTTAAGCGAATACCGAACTTTTTATTTCAAATTAGAACACGTCGGAATATATACGAAATTAAATTAACATGCGTGATTTAATTAGTCACGACAAACATCACCTAAGTATTGCAAGATGAAAAAATAATTTTCATTAATAAATGTCAACTTACAAAATTTCGGGTCCAACACTTGAATTACATTACACAATATGCTCCTCCAAAGTGTGTCTCAAAAATACTCTCTACACTCAATTTTTTTTCTCTCAAAGTGACTCTCTTTTTTTTTTCTATCGAAAAGTAAAGTCTCTTTTTTTTTACTCTTTCGTCCCTTTTTTTTCCCCAAATGGGGTGATGTAGGTAATGGGTATTTGTAGGAGTTTAGTGTGAACATGTAGTGGGTTTGGTTTGATTATGGATGTACTGACGTGGAGAGAGAGGATGGGAATTTGGAAGATGGTGGGGGTAGTGATTAGGTGTGGTGTGGTGTGGTGTAGGGAATGGTGTGTGCGAGTGTGTAGTGTTGTTTGGATGTATAAGTGGTGTATGGGAGTTAGTGTGTGTTTTTAATTTGTACACCTAATAAAATTTAACGAAATTATTTACGACTCAATTAAAAATTACAAATATAATATAAATAAATAAATTATAACCTATAAAATAATAAACACTAAAAAAGACTGAAAATAAATTAATAAAACTAAAAGAATAAATCTAGAAACAATAACATATAATGACATAAAAAAATGTACAATGAGTCAAATAAAATAACTAACACTAAAAAAACAATATGACATAGAAAATGACACACTCTAAATAATATTTACATAAAATAATTAATCAAAGTAACAATAAAGACACTAAAAATATAATAAAATAAATATTATACTCATATAAATAAAACATCACCAAAAATATGTACATGACTCAAATAAAAATCTATAAATAAATAAATACAAACTAAACACACACACACAAGGTGTAGGTATGGGTTGGGCTCGGTTTAGGTTTCGGTTTTGGTTTAAGGGATTGAGGATGACTTTTGACTTTCTTTCGGCTTCGAATTTTGAACGGCCATAACTTCTTCATTTCAACTCCGATTGACACACTATTTGAGCTCAGGTGTCACTTGATTCAAGGCCTTCAATTTTCGTGTTTGGTCCGAGTCCGAAATCAGTCATTTAAATTTACAATATTGCCCCTGAAGTCGCGTAAGTGACATTTTCATGCTCAATTTGCGTTCGAATTTCACCACTTTCTTTTTAAACCTGTTAATACTCAAAAAAAACTTGAACAAGAGATTAGCAATGAATATATGATGTGAGCGTGAAGTTCTCAAAATTTCATTATTAACCCCATTTATTCTTAAATCTGTATTTTTCTCTAAAATAATAAAAATGGCTCTAAAACCATTTTATTGATAGTGCAACGGAACTAACAAGGCCTAGATTTGGGTATAATTAATATAAAATAATGCACTCATCAAATACCTCCAAACCAAAACTTTGCTAGTCCTCGAGCACAAATTAAAATCTAACTCACTTTCGTAGGAATCACGGTTGCGCTTAGCGTGTGTAACAAGCCGTTAAACCCCTAGGTTACCTTAGTGGACGAGTTTTGTCTCGTGAGGATTTGCAGTGAATATACCCACAAAATTCAAAAATTGACTCTATTTACAAAAGACGCAAATGTAATATAACCAAGTTTAAATGCAAACTTCATAAATATAGTAGAACTTCACTTTTCAATCTCAACTTATCGTGTGTATGTGTACAATAGCCAATATAACCGTCCAATTCAAAAGATTTGATCGTTAAGTTTCTTACCCGAAAGTTCGTTTTGATTCAATTTCTCATGGGATGCGCTCACAAACGACCACTCGGAATTGGGTAATTTATCTCGGTATATGTGAATAAAAGAGTAAATTCAATGAAAAAATTTCACATATACATCATGAAAGAAGGAAATTTTATAATGGATGATTATGATCCCACGTATGGAAGATCTATTACTTTTTGAAAACATTGAATCACACCATATATCCCATCCATTTTCTCTACATTATAAGTAGCTTCACTTGAGATCAATTAGGACTTTCATTCAGTTGTATTGTAGGCTCGGTTTTGGCTAGAAAGAATGGCTTTGGAGTTCAAAAATTTATGAGAATATAGAGATTTTTCGGTATTTTAACTTTTAGGCACTTTTTCTTCCAACCTCCATTTTCTTTTTCTTTTTCTTTTTATTTTTTCTCCTTTTCGTTTCATATTCGCATTCTTTTGATCTTCCTCTCTTTTTTTTCACATTATTATGGAAACATTCTTCTTTTGGCCTTTTACCTTGATTTTACCCTGATATTCTCAAAAAGTGGGTATGGATTTTTGGGTTTTCAATGAAAGGCTCGCTTTTATTTTTTATTTTTTTGGCACAAATGTGTTTGCAAGGGGATAATGTAGAAAGGGATGAATTTAGGCTTTTACTTTTGGGTTTTCAAAAAGATGGCCTAATCTCATTTTTCAAGTTCCGTTTAGTTAATTTTGTGTCTCAAGTCAACTTACTAAGGCATTTAGTGTATACGATTCACATTTTGACTTTCAGTTTTCAGTAATTGAACAAAACAAAGATTTTGAGATCATCGACGAATTAGGCGCTGAAGGAAAGTTTGAGTTATTTTAACTCGGATTGATTTAATTTCTCGAAAACGATGAATGGCACAATATCTCACCGGGTTAAAATCTCCACATTTATTCGTTAAGCATATTAACTTTCGCCTCAATGTCCATTTTCGATCATATTTTATGGCTAAGTGTCAAAATATTTATAAGTTGAGAGATTTGTGAATTAATTCTATATTAAGAAGCCATTTCAAAACTTACTTATATTGAAAATATTTTTGGATTTTTGAAAATTTTTTGATTTTTTTTAAAACTAGTGCAAAAACAACTATTTAATCACAAAAATCCAAAAATAATACCTGCATCCAACAACTTGAGCACCTCGGCTCGAACGACTTCTTTTAGTATGGGGTTAAGTCGACGTTGTGCTTCACGAGAATTTTTAGCATTTTCTTCTAAGTGTATTTTGTGCATGCACACTGATGGACTTATCCCTTTAATGTCGGCTAAGGTCCAACTGAGGTCTTCTTTGTGTTCGCTGAGAACACGCAACAACCTACCTTCCTATTCTTTGTCTAGGTCAGATTCGATGATAACAGGCAAGGCAGCAGAAGGTCTTAAGAACCTATACTCAAGTGATTCTGGTAACTGTGACACCCCGACTAATTAAATACCGGGTAGCTACTCCTTTATAAAGTTAGTTCAAAATGCCAAGTTGGCTCAGTTAATAGCATCACTGTCGAAAACATTTATTATTACTAACCACCTAGTATTTAAAAATCAAGTTGCCAAATTTTAATTTAAGTCTGATTAACATGCAACAATTGTAATGAAGAAATAAATAACATCATTCACCATACAGAAGTCAACTGAATAATCATCACGATAGAGTAAATAAAGTCTGGAGGAAAACTCCTCACTACAATCCCATAACTGAAATGAATAACCGAAACTGAAATAAAATATGCTAAAGTCTGAAAACTGAAATATAAAAGATGCTCTAAGTAGAAATGGGCGACATGCCCTACAACTGATAGATAGTGACTCTGGAATCCAAGAGATAGAAGCGTCTACATGCAAATCCCTGTAGCTTCCACAAGCAGCTACAGCTCGTCACCTGAATGAGTATCCTATGCTTGGTGTCCTTGTGGCTGGGCACCTAAAATGGTTTTACAAAGAAAAAGAGATTTGAAAAGCAAACGGGTCAGAGCCCGAATGTGGAGTTATATTTTAAAAACCTGCAAGTGCTTTAAAAACATTTAAAACATTAAATGCAAAGTACATGTTAGGACGTACACTCGCATGATATTCTCACCTCTCGTCTAACTGTGCACTCCTAACGTAAGTAGCCATCTATATCGACCCATACTACTAGCTAACTGACAACATAACTAGCTAGACTGCCAAAGGTTCTACCCATATTACTCGGTTCCATTTAACATAACAACGCTCGTAATTAAATAGAGGTTTAACGTAAACTCAGTTACTAAATATGCCAATGATATAACTATCAGTTAACTCATTATATATCTCGAAACAATACCGTAATATTTTTACAACATTAACATGAGGATTTCCATTAATTTAAGGTATATTATTCACATCACAAATATACGATACAAGCACCCCGCAGTCTAAGCTATGGTGCACACATACTCTGCTATCCATCCCGGTACATCACGTACATGAGGATCACACATTCCGAATCTCTCAGGAATAGTTCAGATAACACAAATCACAAATAGTGGAGGCGAACACAGTCACCATCACATGGGTCACGCACATACCTACGCTCCCATGGTCAACGGACTTATTAATATCACAATAAGTCTTTCTATGACCTATGTTCATCAAGGTACCAGTCTATATCCCCCCCGTAGGCACACAAGGAATAGAGGGTCCTAAGCGAACGCAAACCTCCCGTGATAGCAAGTATGGTAGGTATGTCATACACACAATCCATATACCAATACTAAGTAAACACATATCTTAGTAATACCGTATTTTAATCGTAGTACATATTGCACTCTCGTACTAAATATAATTTATCATCATTCGTAGTATTCCGGTTTGTAATGATACCCGCTATAATTCATCCTCACATCATAGTAGACACTCACGTCTCAACCCAAATGGTTTATTGGATATAACTCTCGTATATAATTTACTCCTCTCAATAACCCAAAAGTCCCAAATCTATCCTTACATCATCAAAGAATGTTAACTCTACCCTCGAACCAGTTTCCGGGACTCCAAAAATCAAAACAGTCCAAAAAGGACAAAACTGTCAACTCGTTAGAAGTCTCGTTCGAACGAGACTTCGAACGAGTTTGGACTGTCAGGTCGTTAGAAGTCTCGTTCGAACGAGGTTGTTCGAACGAGATCCCAGTTCGTTCGAACGAACTGACCCTTCTAACGATATCTCGTTCGAACGAGATATCGAACGAAAATCCCTACTCGTTAATAACGACTGGTCAACTCGTTAGAAGCTCGTTCGAACGAGTTCGTTCGAACGACCTGGGGGCTGCTTCTAACGAATTACCAGTTTCGGCCCAGATTTTTCCAAAAATCGTTTTTCACCATTTTTAACAATTCTAATCTCATCCAAAGTTCATCCAAATAACGTTTTAGGGTCTCTAATTCATCCTAAACATATTTACATCATCTCCTAACATGTTTTCAAGGATCGAATCATCATAACATCAACCAAATTTACAAATTTCTACACTTTCCCCAATTTCTCTAGAACATGAACCCTAGGTTTATATCATCCTCAAATCCAGAATTTAATTCGTTTTTCTTTCACCCAAACATGTATTAACATCAGATTAATTGTCTCCAAACTATTCTACATGCAATCCTTCTCAAATTCCTCAACTTTTATGATCTAGACTACATGGGTTTTCATATTTTATCAAGAACAACCATAAATCCGAATTTTCTAACATGGAAAAGACATTCTCAGAATTTAAATTGAATAAAGTCACTTGCCTTGTTTGTCTCTGAATTTGGTGTGGATTCGGTGTAGAATTTCTGCAGAATTCCTCTCTCTCTCTCCTTCTCCAAGCTTTCTTCTCCAAAAAGCTATGGTGGCTAGGGTTTGCTTTGGGGAACTTATGAAAACCTAATTTAATAAACCTCCGTAGCTTGTTGGGTTAATAAGGGTTGGTTGGGTCAATTCCTTATCAGATTACAACTCTCAATTTTCGTCACTTTTAATTACCCAAAAATACCAAATTACTAAAATACCCTTTAAGTTACCGGTATGGCCTAAAAATACCCCGGGACCCAAACTATACCCCCGGCTAGTGTTTTCTGACTATCTCGACCCTTCCGGACGCGTTGGCGCACTCAAAACGACCATACGGATTATAGATTTTAAATTCACTTTTATTAACAAAATAATATACCGTGACGCGGCGGTCCCACGCGTCTCAACAAAATTTCTAAAATGCCGTATATAAATCTCACGACAAATTTTATAATACCAAATACATATATAGTCATATATGCACATAATCAAATACCAATTCGCATCTCATTAGTATTTATAACCCGGATTAATTTCCAATTAATACGCAATTTAATTAATTAATCCCAAAATAAATACTACGGCCAAAAGTACGGGGTATTACATACTTCCCCCCTAATAACTGAATTTCGTCCTGAAATTCGGAACTAGAAATTACCTGCTAAAAATAGCTCTGGATAACGTTCGCGCATCTCATCCTCGCGCTCCCATGTGGACTCCTCGACATTGTGATGTCGCCACTGAACACGCACTAACGAAACTATCTTTGACCGCAGTTTCCTCTCGCTTCGGTCCAAAATAGCAATTGGCCCCTCCTCGTAGGAGCTATCCGGCTGGAGATCGATGTCCTCCACAACAATGTGAGAATGAGCCAAATTATCTCTAAGGTATTTCCTCAGTGAGGAAATATGGAACACGTCGTGAATCCGATGCAAATGCTCCGGTAATCCAAGTCTATACGCAACGGGTCCGATCCGCTCAATAATAGGAAACGGCCCCACATACCTTGGTGCCAACTTCCCCTTCTTCTCGAATCGCATAATCCCCTTCATCGGAGAAACCCTGAGCAAAACCTGGTCCCTCACTTGGAACTCCCTGAAAAATCTCTTTGCATCAGCATAACTCTTCTGCCTGTCTTGAGCTACTCGAATGCGACTCCGAATCAACTCAATCCTTGCCGAAGTATCCTGAATCACTTCCGGCCCAAGTAGTTTGTTGTCCCCCACCTCCAACCAACATGCTGGGGAACGACAAGGCCTACCGTACAATGCCTCGAACGGAGCCATGCCAATCGTGAACTGATAGGAGTTGTTGTAAGCAAACTCCACCAGTGGAAGGTACTGCTCCCATCCACCCCCGAAGTCAATAATGCACATGCGTAGCATGTCCTCCAACATCTGGTTGGTGCGCTCTGTCTGCCCATCGGTCTGCGGATGATAAGCCGTACTCAACCGCAATTCCATGCCCATGGCCTCCTGGAAACTCTCCCAAAACCTCGAAACAAATATCTTGTCTCTGTCAGACACGATATTCAGGGGCACACCGTGAAGTCTCACAATCTCTGAAATGAAAAGCTGGGCATACTGTCCCGTAGTGTAGTCAGTCCTTACGGGTAAGAAGTGAGCGACCTTGGACAACCTGTCCACAATTACCCAAACGGAGTCGTGACCCCTCTGCGACGTAGGCAACCCCGTGACAAAATCCATGGATATGCTCTCCCACATCCACACCGGAACCTCCAACGGCTGTAGCAATCCTGCTGGTCTCTGATGATCCACTTTTACAAGCTGACAAGTGGCGCATTTCGAGACAAACTCAGCGATATCTCTCTTCATACCGCTCCACCAATATTGCCGTCTCATGTCTTGGTACATTTTGTCCCCTCCGGGATGTACCGCGAACCGTGAGCCGTGCGACTCTGCCATCACATCGTGCCGCAATTCTTCCCCTTCCGGAACTACCAATCTCCCATTGAAGCGTAATCCCCCGTCTGAGCTAACGGTATAGGACTCGGCTCCCTCTGCTAGTAATCGGACTATTTGCTCCTGACAGAACGAATCATTAGCCTGTGCTCGTACTACCTTTGTGACAATCTGCGGTGTAACGGTCATCACAGACATGAAAGATCGGGCCACCATATCTTGGTGTCCCAATTCCTTCCACTTAGCCTTCCACACCTCTGCCACCTCATCTGCTGGCCTGCGGCTCAACGCGTCTGCTACCACGTTAGCCTTACCCGGGTGGTACTGGATGTCGAACTGGTAGTCTTTCACAAACTCGAGCCACCTACGCTGCCGCATGTTCAACTCTTTCTGCGTGAACAGATACTGTAGGGACTTGTGGTCCGTGAACAGCTGAAACTTCTCCCCCAAAAGATAGTGCCTCCAAATCCGTAAGGCAAATACCACTGCTGCCAACTCCAAATCATGTGTGGGGTAATTCTTCTCATGAGGCTTAAGCTTACGGGAAGCATAAGCTATGGCCTGTCTCTCCTGCTGCAATACACCTCCCAGTCCTTGCAAAGACGAATCGGTGTAAACCAAATACTCAACTCCCGGTCTCGGCAATGCTAACACAGGTGCTGAGGTCAACTTGTCCTTCAATTCATCGAATGCCAACTGACAGGCATCACTCCAAATGAACGGCACACCCTTACGAGTAAGATGTGTCAAAGGACCTGCTATCTCTGAGAAACCCCGAATAAACCTCCTGTAGTATCCTGCTAAACCCAAGAAACTACGAATCTCCGTCGGCGTCGTGGGCTGTCCCCACTCCCTCACCGCTGATACCTTTCCCGGATTGACAGATATTCCCTGGTCGGAAATAATGTGACCCAAGAACTGGACTTCCTTCAGCCAAAACCCGCACTTCTCATATTTTGCATACAACTCGTTCTGACGAAGTGTCTGCAAAACTTGCCTCAAATGCTCGGCGTGCTCCTCCTCTGTCTGAGAGTAAACCAGAATGTCATCAATGAAGACAATGACAAACTGATCTAGGAAATCTCTGAACACCCTGTTCATCAAGTCCATAAACACTGCTGGAGCGTTGGTCAAGCCGAAAGGCATAACCCGAAACTCATAAGAACCATATCTCGACAAGAACGCAGTCTTCGAGACATCCTCCTCCCTGATACGCAACTGATGGTATCCCGACCTCAAGTCAATCTTCGAGAAGAAAGAAGCTCCTCTCAACTGGTCGAATAAGTCATCGATTCGAGGCAACGGATACTTATTCCGTATCGTGACCTTATTCAACTCTCGGTAGTCCACGCACAATCTAAGTGAACCATCCCTCTTCTTCACAAACAAAACTGGAGCGCCCCAAGGTGAGGTACTCCTGCGAATAAAGCCTTGTCCTAACAGCTGCTCTATCTGATCCCGTAACTCTCGCATCTCAGCTGGAGCCATACGGTACGGTGCACGTGCTATAGGTCTCGTACCCGGTAGCAAATCTATAACGAAGTCTATCTCCCGACTGGGTGGTAAGCCTGGTATCTCCTGAAACACATCTGAATACTCCCTGACAACCGGGATCGAATCCAAAGGAATCACAACCTCCTTAGAGGTATCCTCCTCTATGTAATACAGATGAGCGGTCGATCCTCCCTCTGGGCGAGGCATCGCCACTATAAACATCTCCTACCCCGGAATGGCAAAAACGATGCTCCCGCTGAAGCAATCAATCATGGCCCTATATGCTACGAGCCAATCCATACCGATGATCACATCGTGAACATGCATGTCTAACACTAACATGTCCGCAGGTAATACCAAACCACCAACCTCTACCCCCACTCCCCGGCATATAAAGAAAATAAGTGACCCACTCCCTAATGGTGAGTCGACACAAGTCACTGTGCTCTCTGCCGTAGCTAACAATCCTAAAGCTTTCGCGAAGTGTGTAGCTATAAAACAGTGTGTAGCTATAAAACAGTGTGTAGCACCCGTATCAAATAACACCCGACCCATAGTGCCATGGATAGGAAACGTACCCTCGATCGCGGGCGGTGCCTGTGGAACTGCAGCCTGGTGAACGTTGTAGACACGTCCATACTGTAGCTGACCCTGCTGAGCTGGGACTGCTGGAATGGGTGGCAAAGCTGCCATCTGTGGCGGTGCAGGAAGAGCGGCGGGAAACATAGGTCTCTGTGGCTCCTGGCGAGCACCCTGCTGCTGCTGCTGTGGGGCCCTGCCCCTATCAGGACAATCCTGCTTCTTATGGCCAGTCTTGCCACAAGTAAAGCACTTCCCTGGGAAGTTCCCTCCCCTCTGCCCCTGCTGTCCCTGGCCCTGGTGGCTGTTGCCGTTCCTCCCTTGGCCCTGCTGGCCCTGATGGAACTGCTGCCCATTCTGCCCCTGTTGGCCCTGATGGCCGTTTGGACCCTGATGGCCCTGGCGGAAACCTCCCTGACGCTGCCTGTAGTTCCCTGATCGGAACCTCTTATTATCCCCCTGCTGGGTACCCTGCTCATTCTGTCTCTGCCCCTGACCGGTTTGTGCCCCGCTGGCACCATGTCCTCCAGTCCTGCCCTGATGGCTAGACTCTCCCGACCGCTTGCCCTCGGCCATGTGAAAACGGTGGTCCTGGCAGTGCAATAATGCAGCGTTAACCACATCAGAATACGTGGCCAACGATAGGTTCCCTAGCAGATGCTGATGGATCCTCCAATTCAGCCCGTCGGTGAACTTCTCAATCTTCTTCTTCTCTGTTGGAATCTCGTCTGGAACGATATTCAACAGGTTAGTGAACTCGGCCTCATATTCGGCCACTGTCTTGCCCTCCTGCTTCAAACTCATCAGCTTCCTCCTCATCTCTGTATGAACTGCGGACGGAAAGTATTTGTGATCGAACCGCACCCAAAACTCCTGAATCGTGAGGGTATCCCTCTCCTCCGCGGTGGTGATAGACTCCCACCACTGTAGCGCAGATCCCACTAGCTTGAAAGTAGCTAGCACCTGTTTCTGAACATCAGTGCACTCATGCATCCTCAAATGCCTCTGTATGTCCTTCCTCCATTGGCTCGAGACTACTACATCTGAGCTACCTGCAAACTCTGGCGGGTGCGCTTTCTGAAAAGCGTCACGTACACGCTCCCAAGCAGACGGGAATGCATTAACCTGTACTGGCGCGGCAACCGGCGTCTGTGGTGGTGCCTGCTGAACAACGGCAATCGCGGCATTCACCGCTTGAGCTACTATAGCTGCAACCTCAGCGGCGCTCAACATGCCTTGAACTGGAGGTACGGGTCCTTCTTTTCTGTGCCTCGAAAGATGGGAAGTAAATGAATTACTACCGACTTGAACTCGACCTTTATAAAATATTAATTGTCCAACTAGACATATGAGTGTATAAAAGTGATTAAGTTTCTAAAATACAAATAAAAACGGAATAAACGGAGAAGTACAAGAGATAATATTAAATGAGGAAGAAACTAGGACGTCGGTTCCGTTTGTCATTTTAAATAAATTAACACATCAATTTAATTTCGTAGTTCCGAATTTATAACACAAAATATACCGACTCGCGTCGCGTAAATTTCGAAGAATAAAATATTACATGCGCTCAAAATATTTTAACGTCTCTTGAATTAGACACCATAAATTCCTATTCCCTCGAAAATATCATGTTTAAAATTTTTAATGTGTATTTAAGCATGAGGTATCAAAACATCTAAGTGCAAGCATAACCCACCAAAAATGACAACTTTAAATTATTTAAATTATGAATTTATAATTAATTCGTTGAGGTTTAAAAATACACTCTCGTGTAATTTTAAGCGAATACCGAACTTTTTATTTCAAATTAGAACATATCGGAATATGTACGAAATTAAATTAACATGTGTGGTTTAATTAGTCATGACAAACATCACCTGAGTCCCAGTAATTAAACTACTCACACAACATATTTGACACACAAATATTGCAAGATGAAAAAATAATTTTCATTAATAAATGTCAACTTACAAAATTTCGGGTCTAAGACTTGAATTACATTACACAATATGCTCCTCCAAAGTGTGCCTTAAAAATACTCTCTACACTGAATTTTTTTATCTCTCAAAGTGTGTCTCTCTTTTTTTTCTATCCAAAAGTAAAGTTTCTTTTTTTTTACTCTCTCGTCCCTTTTTTTTTTGCCCTTAAGTCAACTTATTCCCGTGCTTATTGAAATATGCGAAAATAGTGTCACGTAGGAGCACACAAGACTTACAGCCGGCATGAACTTTTTACGGTCACTTGTTTATGCCGCGCCGAAGTTTTATTTGACATCGATCGGAGGAAAACGTTGCCTCCATTTCAGTCGTCTCCGAGAGTACATTGTACGCGTGGTAAGATTGCCCAAGTAACTTTAGCGCTTTTTCACGGTTGCTTGCTTTTTCGGGTTTCTCTTTTCTCCTTTTTTTTCTACTCTTGTTTTTTTTCTGAAAAAGAACACAAAAAATATACCAAGCGTAAAGTGCAAAAATTATTAAATACAAAAATACTTACGCATTCATTTACAAGGAATTTTTACACTTACAAAAAAAAAGAACAAATAATAACCAAAAACACAAAATAAGAATGGAGAAAAAAAATTATATACTGAAAAGAAAAATAGATTATGCTACTGAAATGACTATTAAATAAGTATTTTCTTTTTTTTAATTTTTTTAATTATTATTTTTTTTATTTTATTTTTTTCAAATTACAGAAACTCGAAAATCTGGAAATCTTCAGGAAAATAAAATGATTATTTTCGAATTTTCAAAATTTTTAAGTACTTTTATAACAAACTAGTGTTAAAAACAACTAGTTTCTCATAAAACATTTAAATCTGTTTTTTTTTATTTTTTATTTAAGTTTTTTTTTATACAGTAGCGTTGAAATCTGGAGACTTTTAGAAAGAAAAAAAATAATTAATTTCGAATTTTTAAAATTTTTAGATAGTTTAAGACAAAACTAGTGTCAAAAACAGTATTTAATCACAAAAAGACTTTAATTTTTTTTTTTAATTCTGAAAAAAATAGTGGCTGGAATATTTGATGTTTTTCGGGTTTTTTTCAAATAAAAAATAAAAAATTTGGGGGGGGGGGGGGGGGGTGGAGTACTTTTATGACAAAACTAGTGTTAAAAAACAACTAGTTATTCATAAAAGACTATAAATGCTTTTTTTTAATTCTAAACATACAAAAAATAATGCTGGAATATATATATATATATATATTTTTAAGATTTTTTTGTTTTTAAACTTGTCCGAAAATCAATATTCTCAAAATCGATCGAAGTCCCCGGCAACGGTGCCAAAAACTTGTTGTCAAATTTTAAAAGTTAAAATTATCACAAGTGCACGGGCTATTGAAATATAGCGGATGTAAGTACAGATCGAACCCACAGAGATTTCGTCGATCTTTATAAAATATTGATTGTCCAACTAGACATATGAGTGTATAAAAGTGATTAAGTTTCTAAAATACAAATAAAAACGGAATAAACGAACAAGTACAAGAGATAATATTTAATGGGGAAGAAACTAGGACGTTGGTTCCGTTTGTCAATTTTAATTAAATTAACACATCAATTTAATTTCGTAGGCCGAATTTATAACACAAAATATACTCACTCTCGTCGCATACATTTCGGAGAATAAAATATTACATGCGCTCAAAATATTTTAACGTCTCTTGAATTAGACACCATAAATTCCTATTCCCTCGAAAATATCATGTTTAAAATTTTTAACGTGCATTTAAGCATGAGGTATCAAAACATCTAAGTGCAAGCATAACCCATCAAAAATGACAACTTTAAATTTTTTAAAGTATGAATTTATAATTAATTCGTTGAGGTTTAAAAATACACTATCGTGTAATTTTAAGCGAATACCGAACTTTTTATTTCAAATTAGAACATGTCGGAATATGTACGAAATTAAATTAACATGCGTGGTTTAATTAGTCATGACAAGCATCACATAAGTCCTAGTAATTAAACTACTCACACAACATATTTGACACACAAATATTGCAAGATGAAAAAATAATTTTGATTAATAAATGTCAACTTACAAAATTTCGGGTCCAAGACTTAAATTACATTACACAATATGCTCCTCCAAAGTGTCCCTCAAAAATACTCTCTACACTGAATTTTTTTATCTCTCAAAGAATGCCTCTCTTTTTTTTTCTATCCAAAAGTAAAGTTTCTTTTTTTTTTCTCTCTCGTCCCTTTTTTTTTGCCCAAATGGGGTGATGTTAATGGGTATTTGTAGGAGTTTAGTGTGAACATGTAGTGAGAGTAGTGGGTAGGTGGGTTTTGTTTGATTATGGATGTATTGACTTGGAGAGAGAGGATGGGAATTTGGAAGATGGTGGGGGTAGTGATTAGGTGTGGTGTGGTGTATGGAATGGTGTGTGTGAGTGTGTAGGATTGTTTGGGTGTATAAGTGGTGTATGAGAGTTAGTGTGTGTTTTTAATTTGTACACCTAATAAAATTTAACGAAATTACTTACGACTCAATTAAAAATTATAAAAATAATAAAAATAAATAAATTATAACTTATAAAATAATAAACACTAAAAAAAATTGAAAAAAAATTAATAAAACTAAAAGAATAAATCTAGAAACAATAACATATCATGACATAAAAAATGTACAATGATTCAAATAAAATAACCAACACTAAAAAAAACAATATGACATATAAAATGACACACTCTAAATAATAATTACATAAATAATTAATCAAAGTAAAAATAAAGACACTAAAAATATAATAAAATAAATATTATACGCATATAAATAAACATCACCAAAAGTATGTACATGACTCCAATAAAATCTATAAATAAATAAATAATAACAAAACACACACACAAAAGGTGTAGGTATGGGTTGGGCTCGGTTTAGGTGTCGGTTTTGGTTTAAGGAATTGAGTTTGACTTTGGGGATGACTTTTGACTTTCTTTCGGCTTCGAACTTTGAACGGCCATAACTTTTTAATTTCAACTCCGATTGACACACTGTTTGAACCCAGGTGTCCCTTGATTCAAGGCCTTCAATTTTCGTGTTTGGTCCGAGTCTTAAATCAGTCATTTGAATTTCGAACTTCACCGCTTTCTTTTTAAACCTGTTAATACTCAAAAAACAAACTTGAACAAGAGATTAGTAATGAATATATGATGTGAGCGTGAAGTTATCAAAACTGCATTATTAACCCCATTTATTCTTAAATTTGTATTTTTCTCTAAAATAATAAAAATGGCTCTAAAAACATTTTATTGATGGTGCAATGGAACTAACAAGGCCTAGATTTGGGTATAATTAATACAAAATAATGCACTCATCACCTAGCTACTGGCTATCGAATGGAGGTTAACGTGTTGTGGACAGTCGGATCCTGTGTGCCTTCGTGGGATTTAGAGTCGTACCACTAGAGCATGGAATCTAGGTATGGGCTATCAGTGAGAATGATAGTGATGACGGTCGTTTGGGTGCGTAGCCCATCGGCTTGGGACTATGTTCGCCTCCAATAGGTGTTTATGTTTTTATTGGTTCTCTAGAGATTGAACCTGTTGTCCTATATGAGTGAGCTTTGCAAATGGACTAGATAGCCGAGTATGCGTAGCACTAAGGGGTTTCTCAACCAAGGGTGCAATATTGCTATATTCATATAAAATAATATGTATACATACAGCGAATAATGTGTGTATACCGGAATCATGTTTGGTGTCTTATGTTGATGACGCTATTTTTCAATGTACACTTATGGTATTATCAGTTGGGCATTTATAAGAATACGAGAATAAACTAAAGTAATTCTCAATCTATATCGAAATCATAAGTACGTTGGCTTTGAGTTATTTATGGAGACATTAAACCTTAATATTATACACTTAGTAGTCAGTCAGGGTATCATGACTAGTATGGGTATCTAGGCTCGTTAGACGTGCACACTAGATCGAGGGGTGAGTATCTCAAGTGAGTACGCTAAGTTAACTTGAAGAATAATTGTGCTAATTGAATCAATTTAAGCATTTGCTATTTTAAACTGTTTTCAACTTGGGCTCTGACCCGTTTTTCTGTCTATCTTTTTACGGTTCCATTATTTTAGGTGCCCAGCCACGGGGACACCAGCCTTAGGAGACTCTATTCAGTCGTCGTGTCATAGCTGTTGTGGAAGCTGCGGGATTATTGTTAGTAGACGACTCAGCTCATTCTTTCCTTTTTAGTTCTCCATTATGTTGGACATATCGTCCTTACTGATGTTTACTTTCATAGATTTAGTTGTTTTAAATTCTCTCTCTTAGATTTGGTTTCTTTTATTGGATTTATTGTATGGGATTGTTCCTGGAGAGGTTTACTCTAGACATTTATTTTACTTCACTTAGACTTTACTTATGTTACTGTGATGCATGGTATTTATTAGTATTCTTTTGGTAGTAGTTAATGAAAAGATAAAATTTGGACATCACCCTTTTTAAATATTAGGTGGTTAGTTTTATTAAATTAAAATTTAAGTTTTTGACAATGGTGCATTATCTGAACCAACTTGATATTTTGAAATTAATTAATTAAGGACTGATCACTCTGTAATTAATTAGGCGAGGTGTGACAACACCCCCTCACTCCGTACCACATTTAGTTTAGACACATTTATGCCATACGAGTGTAAAAAACTTATAGTTTTGTGTCGTTTATGGTGTTATACCTATGCATATCCATGTGTGTCTCAATTGATTTGTGTTTATATATATGTGGTGTCTGTTTTGATTCATTGCATGCATTCAATCCATGTTTTTCATATATGTTTAAATTAGCATCATATGCTTTATATCATATGTTTCATAATTTGGATTATTTGTACTTGTGTTATCATGTGTTTCATCGTTGCCGTTTCACTTCACATTACATGATATGCTTGTTTTCTTTATGATCATTTATGTCATATTAAGGGGGATAAGTTGTTTCATATAATGCCCCATTGCCTTTGTATATTCCCAAACAAAAATGGGATGAAGTTTTCCCTAAGAAAGAGATGTTTTAAGGGGGGTTTCATATACGGTTTATATATATTATATTATCTTTGCATTTGAAAAGTGTGTTAAGTTGCACAAGAGAAAAGTTACTCAAGAATTTGTGCCGATCAATCGCCAGTTTGTACTTTTTCCTTTTGGGGTTAGAAATTAGGTGTTAGAGCTTGACGACCTAGTTTTTTTTTATCCCAAAATAGACAAAAGGAAAGATTTATTAGGAATAATTTGCGTGCGTTAAGTTTGTACAGTTTATTGTACAATTTGTAATATTGGTTTTATTCTATTTGGAAATGACAACTTGAGTCATAGGTTAGGATTGTGTTCAGTATGTCCTTCAAGTATATTCATTTTTAAGACACGAAGCAATCCGAGTTAAAGAGACGTCTACTTTCGTTCTGAGTTTTGTCTTCCACCTTGGTATCTCACAAAATGTATGAATAGTGTATTATGTTGATCCCTGGTGTTGATACCAAAAATTATCCTATTACGTGGACCAATTAGAGATAGACATGTGTTATCCATAATGCCATTAATCCTAGTCAACAAGGCCTATTTATCAGAATAAATCGAAGAATGCCGACCAACAGTGTAGAATGCCGACCAACACTAGGAAGTCTGGCCAACACCAGGAAGACAGACCAACAGGGGTTATCAAGCGCCATTAGTTATATACATTATGAACGTTGTACAGATGCAAATGTCTATGTTATAAAGGTATTCCATCCTTTAATATTCCACTTCTGGTACACCCTCAGGGGCTATAAATACATTGTAATCCCTACAGCCATGGGACACGAAATAAGAGATAACTGAACAAACACAAGGCAGTATACACTAGTGGACGTAGGCTTTTCCCTTTGAGACGAACCCTTTAAAAATCTTTTGTGTCTCTTATTTACTTATTTATCTGTGATCAAATAATTAGAGATAGTCTAGTTTTTTACATCAACAGATTGGCGCCGTCTGTGGGAACGTGTTTCTAACCATTTTTCACCGATTTATTCATTCAAATGGCTGATATTCCTGAATCAAGACTCAGAAACGATGGCATTCCTCCTATTACTTCTGTCCCACAAACTCCCAATGATTTAACTAGAACTCTGGCCAGTCTCACCAGAGGACAAGAAGCTATGCAAGATACCGTGAGGCAGTTAGCACAAGCCTTGCAAGTCAGGTCACCTTCCTTACTTGCTCCTGGAAATATGCCACCTCCTCCTCCAAGAAGCAGTATGCATAGCCAATCCAGGACTACTAGAGATATCTCTTATCTCCCAGGAGCAAGTTCTTATCTCAGAACATCTAAGACCTATGATGATCAGCCTTTTACTCCTAAAAGATTGAGTGCCTTAGAAAGGCTTAGCTAGGCATCTCCTTTTGAACGTTTGGGACCTAGGGGAATACTCGACGACCAGCCGATCAAAAGGAAGGCTTAGCCCAATCTAGATCAGATGTCTGACGAACTGCTCGCACCGAGAAATAATGGCAGGAAAAAAGTTCAGCACAAATAGTTGGTAGGATTGAAAAAGTTGTAACACACAAATTCGATGCTAGAAACTATGTGTGGAAGGCTCCATCCAACGTTTGGAGGATAGATTGGGAGAAATGGCTAAATCCAAAAACCCTAAACAAAAAAGTTTTGTGAAATGATCTCCTTTCATACAAGCTATTGTGGATTTTCCCACACCTTCAAAGTTTAAAACTCCTGTGGTAACACCCAAATATGATGGAAAGACTGACCGTGTCCTTCATATCGAGAATAGCAGGAAGCAGATGACATATATGTCATCCCCGATGAGATGAGGTGCAGAGAATTCTTCAAAACAATTATTGGTCCTGCTAGAATCAGGTACAATAGCCTTCCTCGGGGGTAAATTTCCAGCTTCAATCAGTTGGCCGAGCTATTCATTAGCAACTTTTGCTTTAGGGCCAAACCAGTAAAAAGGGTAGCTCATTTGCTCAGTGTGAGACAAAAGGAAAGAGAAAGTACTAGAGACTACATCACTCGTTTCAATAACGAGAAATTAAAGGTTGTGGATTAGGAGGAGAAGATTGCTATAACAGCTCTTATTAGTGGACTGCTCCCCGAGATACTCAACTACACGCATGCTAAAGATCCCCCAAAGATAATGATCGAGTTAATGGAAAAAGTAGCTAAGATCATGAATGCAGAGGATGCAATGGCAGCTAAGCGGAGCTCGGGAATAAAAGGAGAAAGCAAAACTGACAAGAATGATCACAAAGATTCCAAGGAACATAGGGAATCGAAGAAAAAAGGGATTATAGACCATCTCAAGAAGTATAAAAATTACACTCCATTAATAATGGGTATTCACCATGTTTTGGAGGAAATTAAATATAACAAATATGTACATTGGCCTAAGAAGTTGAGGAGTTCCCCTATCAAGAGGGATGAGTCTAAATATTGTTTTTTTCATAGAGACTGCGGTCACGGGACGGATCGTTTTATTACTCTTCAAAATGAAATTGAAACTCTCATTCAAAGAGGAAAATTGAACCAGTTTGTTGATAGACAGAACAACGAAGAAGCTCGACAAAGGTCAAAATCGCCTTGCAAGCTTAGAAACGAGAAAAAGAGGACCCATGAAGATAATCATGAGCATGATCCCGACCTACCCAATAAGCCTAGGAAACCAGAACGTAAGGTATTCATGCTCAGATTTGGTTCTTTTGATTGTCAAATGATTACAGATGGATATGTTGGAGGAGGAGATCATACAGCAGAGAGGAAGGCTTACCTCAATGAGGCCCAAGCTTGTTCCTATATACAGAGAATTAATCTAGTTGAAGAAGATCTACCGAGGAAGGTTAATAAAGATAAGCTGGTGATCGGTATCTCTAAAAATGATCTCTTAGGAGTTTTGTACCCTCATGATGATCCTCTAGTAATCAAAGTCAGGAAGCAGGATATCATTCTTTCCAGAGTACTAATTAATAATGGTAGCTCGGTAGATATTATGTTATATCCTTATTTTAAAAGTATGGATTTTAAGCTTTGCCAATTGGAGGCCTACCACAGACCTTTAATGGTTTTTCTGATGAGAAAGTATTCCCTTTGGGAACAATTAAGGTGGAGATGTTGATCGGCACTTGGCCATCCAGCCAAATAGAGAAGATATATTTCTTTGTAATGAAAAAAATGTTAATTCGACCTATAACATAATTATAGTAAGAGTAGGGTTGAAGAAGTTCGAAACCATACCATCTATAGTCCATCAATGTTTGAAGTTCCCAACCAACTTTAGGGTAGGCATTGTAAAGGGCAACTAAAAAGTAGCTCGGGAATGCTATTACTTATCTGCCTAGCAGGAAGATCTAGAAGAAATAAAGAATAAAACCACCAATTATCAAGTGGACACTTCTGAACCTGATGAAGAATTTGAGGTTGAAATCTTAGATCCAAGGGAGGAAACAGAAGTGGTGAATGGTGAAATAGTAGAGGCAACAGAAAGCATTGTGTAGGAGCAATGTTGGATCCTATTCTTAAATAGGAACTAGTGAATTTCCTTAGACAGAGAAAGCATGTCTTCGTATGGAGTCATGAAGATATGCCAAAGATTGATCCTAACTTTCTTTGCCATAAAATCAATGTTAACAAGGAAGCCAAGCCTGTAAAGCAGAGGCGAAGAGTGTTCAGCCCCGAGAAGAACCAAGCAATACAGGAAGAAGTTAAAAAGCTTCAAAAAGCTACTTTTATCAATGAAGTGAAGTATCCAGATTGGTTGACCAATGTAATTGGTAAAAAAAGAATAATAAGTGGAAAATGTGTGTAGAATTTACATGTTTGAATAAATCATGCCCAAAGGATCATTTTTCTTTGCCACGAATTTATCATCTTGGGGATTCTACATTAGGACATGAACTACTCAGATTTATGGATGCCTATCTGGCTATAACCAAATCAAAATGAAGCCTAAAGATAGGGAGAGCACTTCCTTCATTACCCCCTGAGGAACTTATTGTTATAATGTAATTCCATTTGGTTTGAAAAATGCAGGTGTAACTTATCAGAGATTAGTGAATAAAGTCTTTGAGGAGAAAATAGGCAAAAATATGAAAGTTTATGTGGATGATATGATGACAAAGAGAAAAAGAGCGTTTAATCATATTGTCGACCTCAGCTAAACTTTTGACCAACTGGAGAAACACCAGATGAGACTGAATCTGACCAAGTGTGTGTTTGGAGTAAAGGAAGGAATGTTTCTTGGGTACATAGTAAACTAAAGGGGAATTGAAGCAAACCCATACAACATCTATGCACTGATTGAGATGCAGTCCCCTACTTGCAAGAAGGATGTACAAAGGCTAACTACGCATCTAACAGCTCTGAACATATTTGTGTCTCGAGCTACTGATAAGTGCCTACCATTCTTTAAAATGCTAAGAAAGAGTTTCGAATGGAACAACGAGTGTGAATAAGCTTTTTTTTAGTTGAAAAATTATTTGGGGCACCTCCCCTACTTTTTTGACTGATTCTAGGGGAAAGATTGTACTTATACTTAGTTGTTTCTAAATCAGTTGTAAGTTTTGGCTTGATTCGAGAAGAAAATGGAGTTCAAAAATCAGTCTACTACACCAGTTTAGCTTTTCGAGGAGCATAAATCAGATACCCACGCTTGGAGAAGTTGGCTTTAGCACTGATTGAGGCGTCCAAATGAATGAACCCTATTTTTAAGCCCATGTGATTATAGAATACACTGATATGCCACTAAGGCAAGCCTTGCACAAACCGGAGAAGTCTAACAGAGTAATGTATTGGGCAGTAGAATTGGGGAGTATGATATTGTTTATGAACTAAGAACTTATTTATAAGGTCAAACTGTAGCAGATTTTATTATAGACTTCACATACCCCGAGGTTCCAGAGCAACAAGATGGGAAGAAAGAATAAGAATCATGAGAAGAGGCTATCAGCAATCAATCCCCCGAGCAACCTTCATTAGAAGAAAGGTCAGAAGAAATCATTGTCGACCAACATGATCCCTCTTCTAGAGCTCAAGAGATTTCAGGGAAGTATAAGGAAGCGAGGAGAAAAACATTTCGTTATGGGAGCTTGACAGATCAAGTGTTTGATAATAATATCCCAACATGAAACATGTATGTTGATGGGTCATCCTGTGTAATCGGCAGTGGACCAGGTTTAATACTTAACACTCCATATGGAATAAATATTGAATATGCTTTGTGATTTCAATTCCAGGCCTCAAATAATAAAGCAGAATATGAAGCTCTCATTATGGGCTTGAGTTTGGCCAATCACTGAATGCTGAGCAAGTTATGACGCACAGTGATTCTCAGCTAGTGGTGAATTAAATATTGAGATTATATGGAGCTAAAGGAGAATTGATGATCATGTATTTAGCGAAAGCATTAAAATTAATAGCAACATTGCCTGTAGTTTGCATGTGCCGAATTCTAAGACTGGACAATGCCCGAGCAGATGCACTTGCTCGATTGGCTTCATCAATCAGAATCGAGGTACGACGAACTATTCCTATCGAGCTTCTGGTAAATAGGAGTATAGATAAAGACTTGATGATCAATTTTATTACAGTAGACATGGGACCATCTTGGATGGATCCCATCAGAGCTTACATTGAAAAAGGAACTCTGTCAGCATACATACTTGAGGCCAAAAAGTTGATATATAAGGTTGCCAGATATGTGCTAGATAAAGGAGTGTTATACAGGATAGAACTAACAGTTAACTTGTAGCGTTGCGTTCACCTATTAGAGGTTCCAAACTGGATTCAGGAGGAACATGAAGATCTTGTGGATCCCACATAGCAGGAAGAACACTGCTGCAGTAAATTAGTGCACAGGGAAACTATTGGCCTACAATGCGAGCAAATTATGCAGCCTTTGCTAGAAAGTGTGACAAGTGCTAAAGGTATTCTAGCATTTGCAAAACTCCGCATGGTGCTCTTACTCTAATCACTTCACCTTGGCCATTTACCATATGGGGTATAGACTTGGACGAGCCATTATCAACCACCCGAGGAAGATTCAAGTACTTGGTTATTGCTGTGGACTATATTACGAAGGCAGAACCATTGATAGACATGCCTTATGAGAAGGTTTATCAATTCATTTGGAAGAATATCATTTGTAGATATGGGTTGCCCCATGTCATTATCACTGACCATGGAACACAATTTGACAAGGATTAATTTGATACCTACTATAACTAATCCAATATCCAAAAGTTATATTCTACTCCAGGTCATCCTCAAAGTAATGATCAAACTGAAGTTACAAAAATAACTCTTCTCAATGGGTTGAAAAAAAGACTTGATGATGCCAAGGGAAATTGGATGTGACACCCCGCTTAAAATAACAACGGGTGGCCAGTCCTATACTAAGATAATCAGTAATCTAAAGTGGATCATTCTCTGCATCAACAGACGATCCTAATAAATAAACACGGCTAACTGCCCGTTACCACAAAAAGAGGGTGTAAACAAATTTTAACCTTTTATTTAACACCGAATAGAACCAAACATGCAACCATTAACCAACAATACTACATCTAAATATGATGAGCGATACATACAAGCTCCAATAATATAAAAGAGTACAACACAATGTACAAAGTAAAATACTCGAATATGTTGTCGGGTCACCGACAATACAATAATGTGAGAAGGAAATATAAAAGGTGCTACACTACAGCACTAAGGTACAAACCCGATATATAAACAGAATCCTAGTCTAGATATACAAAAGATAGGAATTGACTATAATAAAATGCCGCAACAGTCTGCCACTGCCACAGCTCCACGGATACACTGGATGGAGAAACATCAATGGCGTCCTTGCGGAGGAACACCTAAAATAATACAATATATATATGCACGAGCAAGAGAAAATATAAACGGGTCAGAGCCCGAGGTGAAAACATTTTATAGCAAGTGAATTAAAATGCATAATAATTATAAATGCATTATGACATGATTTAATGGAGTCTCACTCTCCATGAAATCCAACTCACCTCTCCACTAAAGCGCGCCCCTAAACGTATGCACATAATCTCCAAAGAATTTCCCAAATCAATCAAGGGCAATAATCTAACCTACTCCTAATTTATATTCCTCTAAATTCCATCGAAATCATATTCTTCAATTACAAATATTATCTATCTCAATTAATTGTTCACTTACTTAACATATAAAGTTTATATAAACAAACTCATACTGACATATACACTTATACATACACATTCTCTTTTACTAGAATTTCTCATATTCTAGTTATACCATCAATATACATATAATTATATATGAGTTATTTGCATCTAAGTGCTAAGGACTAAACTTCTCCCAATTCTCAATATTGCATTGAGTTTCGTGCGTGGGACGTCTCGTAAAGCGAAATCCAAACAAGGAACCCCCACATTACACTACTCCTGGAAGTATTGATTATCAAGATTCATTATGCCCTCAATGCATGATGCATGTAACCCAATTACTTATTACTCTATTTAATTTAATTTATTATTCCCAATTCTCAACAGTGCACGACGTTTCGTGCGTGGGACGTCTCGCAAAGCGAAATCCAAACAAGGAACCCCCTGATACACTACTCCTTGGCATTGTCGATCGTCGAGATATACTATATATGTAAATATGAGCATTAAGGACTAACTTCTCCTCACTCCCAACATTACACTGCGTTTCGTGCGTGGGACGTCTCGCAAAGCGAAATCCAAACAAGGAACCCCACGATACACTACTTATTGGCAATGTTGGTCGTTCAGGTCCATTAAGCCCTCGATACCCAAAGCACTAATCACACGAATATAATAACCATCCAAGCGAACTATAACTCGAGGACGCAGGTTCTCAATGATATCATCTTCCAGTGCTCGACTCACGTAACATACTGGGGACCACCTGTAGGACTAAACGACACCTACCTCGTGATCAACTCACATACACAACGTCCGGGAAGCGGTCATAGTTCCTAACCGGTCAAGTGAGAACGACACATACCCTCGACTTCTCACTCCCAAAATATAATGCAAATCACATATCAACACAATGGACGACTATGACCTGGGGAATATCCACACACTGCCCATCGAGCCAAGGTGCTCACCCTCATCGCTCAACTTCCCAATGATAGCAAGGAGGGGGTATGATATATATATATATATATACATCATCACATCATATAAAGATATACCATCACATAAGGTAGACCTATCACATTGTTTACATATTCGTATTATGCTCTTAGTCGTAAATGAAATAATATCATTATTTAGTATATTTCTCTCTCTTGATATACTAATCGTCAATTCTCACACATCTTCCCCACTTAGTATACACTATACTATTTCTCACTTGAAGTTTTCGCATCACTTTTGATTATGAATTATCTCTCAATTCTATTTATGTTAAGGATATTCTCTATCCTAATGCACCTCGATTAGCATTTCTCATTGTGTGAGACATCCCCCAAATTAATCATCGTTAAGGATATTTCTATATCCGTATGCACATTTATTAGCATTTAATTATTTTCAATCCATAATATGGTTCAAGCAATCATATGAACCTTTAAAGTTATCCCATTTGGGATTTGATTCCAAAATCCAATATCATTAAACACAATCTCACTCTTTCATATTATTCCATAATTATTCTCCAAATATAAATTTCAATGATAGTGGGCTTCCCCACTTAGTATAGACGATATTCTCTAATCGGAATTTCTCAATTTAAGTCCATATAACCCAAACAACATCTTATGAGGGAAACTCTCTAAAAGTATCCAAAACACACTTCACTTAACTCCTATAGAGCTTCCCAATCGATAACCTCAAACGAAACGGAATGAAATTCTCCCTAGAAAAACATCCCCCCAAATGCCATGTTTCCAAATCGATTCGGGCCAAATCCGAATCGATTCGGCCCTGCGAATCGATTCGGCCTCCAAGGCGAATCGATTCGGGTCATCAGACCTGGGATTCTGTCTCAGGCCGAATCGATTCGGTTGGGTTTCGAATCGATTCGTTCACTCAGACCTGGGCTCCTGCAAATTTCTGAATCAATTCGGTACGGGGCCGAATCAATTCGGCCTATCAATGGTCACGAAAATGGCTACTTTTCTAAGACAAAAATTCCCAAAATTCATTTTAATCATCACCTAACCATTTTTCTTCAACCCAAACATTTTATTATCATCAAAACTATTATATAGTTCACCCCAACTAATTTTATACCCTCAAGATCATTTATACACTACAAATCTAAAATTTTACCCAAAAGTTAGGTTTTAATAAACTAAACCTAAAACCCATAAATTTGATCCACAAATCATGAAATAAATGGTACACAACAATTATTTAGCAAGTTTAATCACTTGCTTCAAGTTTGTAGGGTCTGATTCCTCTTCGAGATCACGTATTGCCCGGAAAATTTTGTAGGGTCTGAAATTCTCCCTAGAAAAACATCCCCTCAAATGCCCTGTTTCCAAATCGATTCGGGCCAAATCCGAATCGATTCGGGCCTGCGAATCGATTCGGCCTCCAAGGCGAATCGATTTGGGTCATCAGACCTGGGATTCTGTCTCAGTTTGAATCGATTCGGATGGGGTCCGAATCGATTCGATCACTCAGACCTGGGCTCCTGCAAATTTCTGAATCGATTCGGTAAGGGGCCGAATCGATTCGGCCTATCAGTGGTCACGAAAATGGCTACTTTTCTAAACCAAAAATTCCCCAAACTCATTTTAATCATCACCTAACCATTTTTCTTCGACCCAAACATTTTTTTATCATCAAAACTCATTATATAGTTCACCCCAACTAATTTTATCCCCTCAAAATCATTTATATACTACAAATCTAAGATTTCACCCAAAAGTTAGGTTTTAACAAACTAAAGCTAAAATCCATAAATTTGATCCACAAATCATGAAATAAATGGTACACAACAATTATTTAGCAAGTTTAATCACCTGCCTCTAGTTCGTAGGGTCTAATTCGTCCTCGAGATCGCGTATTGGACGAAAAATCCACTTTCTCTCTCTTTCTCTTCTTCTTTCTTCTTCTCTCTTTCTTTATTTCTATTTCTCTTTATCTCTAAGGAGAATTGATCTCCCGTAGGCTTTTAAGACTTGTCTCCCAAGATACACAACTTTAAATGATAATACACACTTTAAATGACTCAGTGACTTTAATTCGAGCCAAACGAACTTAAAATATTTCGTAACCTAAATAGACCCCAAGTACAATCATTTTGACTTTCTCGACCCTTCCGAAAACAACTACACTGTCAGAATCGCCACTCGAATCACTTTCTAACATCTCCAAATTTTGACCTCAAATGCCAATTTAATTATTCTCCGATAAAAATAATATTTATTTCTCCCAAAATGAATAAATTATTGTCCCAAAAGTCTTGGGTTATTACATTGGATCAATGAGTTACATTATGGTCTGTGGGCAATACCGAACAACCCTGAGGACCGCAATTGGAGAATCCCCATACATGCTGGCATTTAGGACTGAAGTTGTAATACCTGCTGAATTTGGCCTTCTATCCCATAGAGTTTTGAACTTTAACTCTCATGTAAGTGATCTAATGCGAAGATTGGATTTAGATATGTTGGCAGAAGTTTGTGAAGATGCAACTTTAAGAAACGTTGCTTCCCAACAACGAACATCACGTTTCTATAATAAGCGAATGAAGCTGACCAACCTAAAGGAAGGAGATTATGTGCTAAAAAAGGTTATCCAGAAGAACAACAAACTTGAGACCAATTGGCATGGGTCATACCGTATTTTACAAGTTTTTTGACCTCGAACCTGCAAAATTGAGACTTTGGAGGGAGAAGAATTCAAGAATCCATGGCATGTCGAGCAACTTAGGAAGCACTACTAATGATGTAATAAATTTTACTCATTTCAATATCAATTTTCAGTATCAATAAAAAGATAATTCCTTCCATTTATATTTTTGATTTTTTTGGGAGTACTAGTGTTATGCACTACAATATATCAAGTTGCCAGAAAAACTTTAAAAAATTACAACACACTGTTGGTCACCACTCAGAATAAGTATAACCACATAGTTGATATCAAATGTTAGTCGGCTCAGGCAATAAGTTGCTCGTCATGAACATAACTTGATCGGTAGCAGATGAAAACCCAAGTAGAGTAAGATATTAAGTCCTCAAGAAACTTGGTCAATAAAGATAAGGATAAAACAAGATCTTTATCCTACTGGGAAAAGTGAAAGAAGATCGTTGTGAAGATTCCTCAAGAGGAATGTAGACACATATTCCACATACGCCTGGTCACACCACTGGTAATTAATGCAGAAAACCTAAAAATTTAGGTGTATTAGTAGAACCTATGGAGACACATGGGTAACTAGTGTTGAATTTAGATTTTAATCTAAGTAAACTAGTAGAACTTATGTAGTCGTTGGTAATTAATGCTTAAGGGTATCAATAGAACTAATGAAAAAAGAAGAACATCGCATTCAAAGATGACGAGATAAATTTATCAAATATATTTCATTCATTTACCGATCATTACATGATGTTGTTCCTAACAGGATTAAAGAAAATTATTCTAAAGGACGTTTTCCCTCAGCCTTAGACTGGCTCCATACCAGTTGGAGGATCTTTTAGGGTGTGAGGAGAATTGATAAAGTTAAAGTCTTGGAGTATCCTTCTATGGCTGCTGCTTTGTCGATCTAACAGATGAAAAGGATGAATAATTTCCAGCACGACATGAAGGCCATAGTCCCCTAAATACTTAGAAATCAGTCATTAGGGAATTATATTGACAGGAATCCAACTAATATATAACTTAAAAGGAGGATCTTCATTGTCCAATAACCTAGGATCATACTATTTCTAGAAAGGACTATTTTTCTCTACCTTCAGTCCTGTTAGGAAATTGGTCCAACCCTATTTTTAAACCACTCATCAAAATGCCCTAAAGATTTATTGTACTCCATCAAGATTTCCCCAGGCTGCTTATAGAATTAGATGGTTAGCCTATCGACTTGGTGTTGTAACTTCTTCAACACCCCATCTTTGGCTTGTAACTGAGTAAACTGAGTAACAAGTTGCTCGAATTGTGTTTGAAGCTTCCGGGACATTTCAGTAAGGACTTGATTTTTGGCTTTCAATTGAGCAGCTTGATTTTTAAGATTATATTATGTCCTTGCCTTATCTGTCGTAGCTCAGCCAGGTTTAGTTCTTGCTCGGGAAGATGAAGCACATTTAGTCTTTTTTAGTGACTCCACTTTTTCCCTTAACTTGTCATTTTAAGCCTCCAAGAACGAAACTCCTTCATCAGTAGCAGCAGTAGTGGAAGAGGAAATCTTTAGTGCATTAAATTCATTCCTCAAGCTATTATTCTCCTCCTTTAGCAACTTACCAATGGCCCTAGCTTCTTCCACTTCACGATTAAGGAAAAACTCTTGTCTTCTGAAATGGGAATCATATTTCGTTAGTTTCTACTCAAAACCCCATCCTACACTTAAAGCTTGATATTTTGTTCGTAGTCAGCATGCAAGGGGGCTTTGGATTCCTTATGACTCTCTCGTAAGCCAAGTTATTGGCTATTGCCCGATTAAGAAGGCATTTTAAATGAAGGTAGACTTCCTTGGCTTGATCTGAAGCATCTTCCTTGAGCAACTTGGATAGCTCTTCCTTGGTCAAAGACAGTTGACCAACTTTAAAGATTTCATTACATCTCGGAAGTAGCTCAGTGTCAGTTGTGGAGAAATGGTCCAATTTATCCATGAACTATTAAAAGCAATAAAAGTTTTCAATCAATAACAGTATGTAAAGTAAGGAGAAAAGACAGGCAAATTATAAGTAAAAGTTCTTTTTATTGATAGATTGTTGAGTACAAGTACATCAGCATAGAAGAAAATAAAAATTATAACTGCAAAAGAAAATATAAAAAAAATTTGCGTAGGTAATTATTCTACACCTTCTTCACATCTGAAGTAGACCCATAGGATTAGAGGTAGAAGTAGGCGAGGTAGGGTTACCAATAGCTAAAGGAGAAGAGGAGTCAACTGCACTAGCTTGGTGTTGATCGACAGATTCTAGCACAAAATTAGATTCACTTGATCCCCCATCATCTTCAATTTCCTCATCCATGTGAGGAGGAGACCCTAGGTCATGTCTGAGGAATAGTTTAGATTCTTGGGGAGTGTCGACCTCCACTAAAGCTGTTGACCAACCATCCTTGAACCATTTTTCATTACAAATTTAATATGCGTAGAAGTAGCTCCAATGGCCTTATCCCAACCTATGTTGAAGGCATATTATCTGGCCTTGTCTTTTTTAGCCTTCTCTGCAATAACATTGGCTTTTTCAGCATCTAAATCTTTCTATAGATCAATAACCTACCCTAAGCAGCAACAGCAGCTGCATGTCCAGAAACCTTTATTTTAGACTCCCACTTTTTCTTCTAATTAGCCAATGCCTGTTGGGAGTCAAGCATTGACTTCTTCAATTAATCAAAGGCCTCCTCTACCTCAATTAAAGAAGAATACGGAATATTATCCTTCTCCAACATGTTGTTGAAATCGGCCAAGAACTGCAATAAGAAAACAGAGCCAGTTAGTGTAGAGAGTAGCAAAGAAATGAGTAAACATAAAAAGATATGATAGTACTTACCATAGCCAGGCTTTGAGCAACCCTTTCAAAAAAATTTGATCAGGACAGTGTAGAAGTAGCACCCCTATGATCTAGCAATGTACCAGACTTTATTAGTTATCTGGCCAAGTCGAGGCCAAGGGCCACTAGTGAGCCAGAAGCAGATAAACCAACTGTAACACCCCGTAATTTTGAGGATTAAATATTTAATTATTTTTGGGAGTTATAAAAATATTTAAATTTGGAGAAACTTAAATTCATGAGTTTGAGAATTTAATTAAGTGAGCCAAATTAATTATAATTGGCGACTTTAAGTTTAAATGGTTCGAAATCTCGTGTGTCGCATTTTGAGGACGAAATTTGGAAATATCAAAAATTATTTCGCATGGCCATTCCGAGTGCGCGGTTGCGTCCGGATGGGTCGAGATAGTAAAAAAAGAGTACCCGGCGATAGTAATTGGGTCTCGAGGTATTTTTGGGCATGGTCGGGCCCAAACGGGGTGAGTTGGGCCTTTTTAATTAGACCCACATGGTCAAAAATGGGATTGGATGTTTTCAACCTAATTGAGAGATTAGGGAACGGCAGTCAACTCAACTCTAAGCCTAGGGCTTGAGAGGAAAATTGGGGAAAAGCAAATCAAGAGCCAAATTGGGGAAGTTGGAGACAAATTAAGGGACTACAGCAACGGATCAGACTCTACAAACAATTCCAGGCAAGTGGTTAACTGTTGTGATTCATAAATTGATGATAATCAATTCATATCATAGTGATGTGTAAATCAAAATTCGTTTTGGGTGTGTAACCAAAATTAAAAATTGGGTTTTTGGAAATTAATATACCTTAATGGGATTAAGGGTGAGATTTATTATGTTTATGATTCTAGAATGTAGAGGAATGAATCGTATGTTAAAACCAGTGAGAATAAATGGTAAATTGATGATAATATGAATGAAATTCATATTGGGGATTTGAAACCCGGATAATACCCAAATCGGGAAAACCTTGGAATTTATGGATATTGATGATTAATTAAGGTCTGTGGGATGTTTAGACCCTTATCTCATATGGAGGATATGTTATTTGTGTTTGGGTAAAGGCTTAAATTGAGAATAAAAGCTTTAAGTTTCGTCCATGGCTGACAGTGGCTGGAGAGGACGAATACTGGAACGATCGATCGATCGACCCAGGGGGCTCGATCGATCGATGATGGCGAAATCTGGGCAGTTCGGCCAGTTTGTTATATTAAGGGGAATTTAGTTGAAAGTTAAGTTTCATACATTAGTAAGTGATAAATAATTATGAAACAAATATTCCTATCAATTATGGGAGAAGGTAATTGGGACTAGGATGAATTTATGTGGGGCACTAATTGGATGGATTTGAGAAATTTTATTCCAAAATAGTGAGATACGGATCAAGTGAGTGAATCCGGGTATATTGGTCAACGACCCCAAGGTAGTGAATTAAGTTTGGAGATAAACTAATTAATTTAGAGTCGAAATATGGACTCGGGAAATATTTAATTTCGGGCCAAGTGATCAAGTCCGGGTATGTTGGTAATTATAGGTAAATATAATTGGGGAATTTATGGAGATTAATGTGTGACACATTGTGGGCTAATATGTGGGTATGAAATTAGGAGATGTAAGATGGACCAAGTGAGTGAGTCCGGGTATATTGGTTAGGTGACATCAAAATATTTAAATTAATTATTGAGAGATAGTAATTAATTTGGAGTCAAAATATAGACTCGGAAAATATTAAGGTATGGGACAAGTGAGCGAGTCCGGGAATAATGGTTGGGTGACACCAAGTTATTAAATTAAAAACCCTAATAATTAATTTAATTAGAGTCGGACTGTAGACTCGGATAGGATTAAATTAATAAGTGTGATAATTAATTTAATTAGAGTCGGATTGCAGACTCGGGTAGGATTAAATTAATAGGTGTGATAATTAATTTAATTAGAGTCGAATTTTAGACTCGGGGAGGTATTGAATTAATAAGTGTGTTAACTAAATTTTATTAGAGTCGAACCACAGACTCGGGTTGGTATAAATTAATTCATGTGTGAATTAATTAACTGGGAGTCGGATCACAGACTTGGATCAGTATTAAATTAATATGTGTGTTAATAAATTTAATTAGAGTCGGACGATAGACTCGGGGAGGTATTAAATTAATGTGTGTTAGTTAATTTAATTAGAGTCGGACCATAGACTCGGGGAAAGTATTATATAAATTGAGGTGTGAATTAGATATATTAGAGTTGGACCATAGACTCGGGAAGATGATAAATTATTAAGTGGGAAAATTTAATTACGCTGAGTCGGGCCACAGACTCAGGAAATTACAGGAAGTGTACGGGACTTTGAGTACACGGTAAAGCCGAGGTTTATGTTATATATATACGGTGTAGTGATAGTATATATATATATATATATATATATACGTGTATATATTGTGTGTGATATTAAATATCAGTGATTAGATATTTATTCAATTTATATACTCTAATGCTATCAAGGGAGGTTACGCGATGTGGGTGAATCCCCTAGGTTGATGAGTAGGGCGAGTATATCCCCAGGTCATAGCGTCCGGTATATATGGGTGAGGGATTTATCTCACTTTCAGGGAAGGAATATGACCGCCTCCACTACGTTTATATTTTGGGCCAAGTTGGTGAGCGATTCCAACTTGGGGAACTAGGTTTTGTGAGCACACCTTATGAGATAGAATTTTAGAGGGAATCATCCGGCGAGGGTATACTCGAAGGGATGGATATACGTATGTTATATGTGTGGATGTTGTAGTAAAGGTACGTATATAATGGTAGTAAATATTATATAGGGGTAATAATACAATGTGTGATGTATTTACTTTATATAACTTGTGACACGGTTATATGATACTATTTAAGAGGAATTAATTAAGTTAATTGTGAGATAACTTATAATTCAAGAATCATTATACTCGGGTTAGAGTAGTATGTCAAGGGAAGGTTATACCATGACTAGTTGGACGGGGTAGTACAACTAGGTGGGGTTAAGGTAACCGGTAGGTGTGCATAATAGTGGAGGGGTGAGAGTGTCCACAAGGGAGTACGACACTAACTTAAATATGAAGCGCATTCATGCATTTTAAATTATTGCAGTTAATTCACTTGCTAAATATTTTCAAAATGATTTGGGTTCTAACCCTTGATATATAACTATTTTCAAAACCTTTTAGGTGTCCAGCCACAGGGACGCCAGGATTGATATTCTATTCCAGGGACACGGAGCTACAACATATGTGGATGCTAGCAGGAGTTTGGATTAGACGCATCATTCATTCATTCTTAGGGTAGGAATCGTGTATCAGTTCAGTTTCATTTAGGGCATATCGCCCAGACTTTCAGTTCAGTTTCAGATTAGTTTATTCCTGTGTTGGATATTTGTATTGGACTATTTCACTTTGGTGGTCGATGGTTTATTCGGCAAGTTGTGTAATTAATTATTCAGTTAAGTTTTATCCAGTTGTGTGAATGGTTTATATTTATTTCCACATGTACTATTTTTATTTAATTAAAAAGGTTAAAATTGGCACCAGCTTTTGGAATACTAGGTGGTTAGTAAGTTTTAAAAAAAAAGTTTTCGACAGTGATGCTAAGGATGATCCAATTGGGATTCCTGTTTTAATTTGGTATAGGACTGATCACCCGGTATTTTATTAGGAGGGGTGTCACAGATGGTATCAGAGCATCAGGTTCTAGTGTCCTTAGGATCTGTGCGGCTTTTCACGTTTCGGCTTAGCAATCTTTGATATAGAGCCCTATTATAGGATTGTTGTATTCTCATACGTATGCGCAGAGACGTTTTTCTGCGAAATTTATATTTGAGAGTGAACTCATACAAATTCGATTCTCATTCCGGATGATGCCCAGGAGAGAGAGCAACTAGGGCAGCAGGGGGAAAAGAGAAAGAAAGTAAAGGTTTGTGGATGGGTTGTCTGGAGAATCAGACAACATATAATTGGTAAATACGCATTAGTATCTTATACTAATGTCGTTAACGCAACACTCCGGTACTGTCAGGAATATCGCTTCCACGCGAAAGGAAGTGGGAGGGGAGTGGGAACTAACTAGTCGGATAAGGCTGGGGGAGAACAATACCAATGGGGTATCCCAGAAGCAGACTGGGGGAGATCAAGGGTAGGATTTCCGACAGGGAAATCATGCCAAATGATTTAGAACTGGAGGCTATCGGTAGGATGGCCAGGAATTTCAACAAGGTCGTCATGAAAGGGACCAGTGGCAGGGTGAATGTATTAGAAGGTGTTTCGTTTGTGGGGAAAGCGAGACACATGAAGAGATATTGCCTTAAATGAGGTAGGGGTCAACTACAGGACGAGGTCCTGGATGTACAGCCACTAAAGAAAGTCATAGGCACATTAGGGCAGGGAGAAGATGCTCCGGAATCCGAGGATCAGCCATTGCAGCTGGGGTATGGAGGTAATAATTTTTACCCTATGGGCGTGGGGTATATTTTGGAGTGATAAGGAGGATGTCACAATATAATACTTATTTTTCACTAGAGTTCGCGGGTAAGTCGAACTTAGTGGGTGCGTTGTCCGTAGCAGCCATAGTATGTGGATAAACTTTCCGTAGGGTAGCGGAGTTTCCTTTGTGTTCTTCACGGGAGAGTGGAGGTGTACACTGAGTGAAGGTTTAAATTATGCGAGGAGTTACTAATTTTGAGAACTATGGATGTAGGGTTGATAATATTTCCTAAAAATCGGTTGGATAGTGATGAAATTTAACTATGGTGGATGGTGGTGTAAAATTTTGGTGTTCGCGACACCAGGGTATGGTTGGTACTAGGTACCACCGGAGAGGGCGTATAGCCTATATATAGGTTGATATATATGTTGTATTGCGTGGTGCGATAGCATAGTGAGGTTTTGTATTCTCACATTTTATCCCGGTAAGTGGGGATGTTTACTGAAGTGAATCCGGGTGGTTAGATTTATTTTCGAGCAAAGAGAAGATAGCTCGGGGTTTATTTTGCGCAAGGACTAGTGATAGTAAGGGCGCGGTATTTTGTGATTGTCTTTGGTAGCATGAGGGTAAGCGTATATACTTTTGTGTTGAGAGACAAGTATTTATAGGGAGATGTTTGGACGTTAGCACATGGGTTGGGTACCCAGGCAGTAAATATATGTGTGTGTGTGTGTGTGTATATATATATATATATATATATATATATATATATATATATATCTGTGTGTGTGTGTGTGTGTGTGATATGACTACGGGTTCGAAGTTATATTACGGGTTACGACTAGCATAGTGGGGTAACTTTAGTGCGATAAAGCGCGAAGATAGGGTGTATGGGCACCCGGGTTAATTAAGTCAAATTTTGTGCAGTTAAGCACGGGTATAGGGTGTATGGGTGCCCTGGTTAATTTAAATGCATACTTGTGTAACGTATGGTTAGAAGAGGATGGGATAGATATAGCACGCTTGGAGGCACATGACTTGAGAGTAATATGCGAAGCTTGGAACATTACGCTCATCTTAATTTCGAGGACGAAATTCCTTTGTAAGGGGGGGGAGTATGTAACACCCCGTAATTTTGAGGATTAAATATTTAATTATTTTTGGGAGTTATAAAAATATTTAAATTTGGAGAAACTTAAATTCATGAGTTGGAGAATTTAATTGAGTGAGCCAAATTAATTATAATTGGCGACTTTAAGTTTAAATGGTTCGAAATCTCGTGTGTCGCATTTTGAGGACGAAATTTGGCAATATCAAAAAGTATTTCGGATGGCCATTTCTAGTGCGCGGTTGCGTCCGAAAGGCACGAGATAGTCAGAAAAGAGTACCCGGGGGTGGTAATTGGGTCTCGGGGTATTTTTGGGCATGGCCGGGCCCAAACAGGGTGAGTTGGGCCTTTTTAATTAGACCCACATGGACAAAAACGGGATTGGATGTTTTCAACCTAATTGAGATATTAGGGAACGGCAGTCAACTCAACTCTAAGCCTAGGGCTTGAGAGGGAAATTGGGGGAAAGCAAATCAAGAGCCAAATTGGGGATGTTAGAGCCAAATTAAGGGACTACACCAACGGATCAGACACTACGAACAATTCCAGGCAAGTGGTTAACTATTGTGATTCATAAATTGATGATAATCAATTCATATCATAGTGATGTGTAAATCAAAATTCGTTTTGGGTGTGTAACCAAAATTAAAAATTGGGTTTTTGGAAATTAATATACCTTAATGGGATTAAGGGTGAGATTTATTGTGTTTATGATTCTAGAATGTAGAGGAATGAATCGTATGTTAAAACTAGTGAGAATAAATGGTAAATTGCTGATAATACGAATGAAATTCGTATTGGGGATTTGAAACCCGGATAATACCCAAATCGGGAAAACCTTGGAATTTATGGATATTGATGATTAATTAAGGTCTGTGGGATGTTTAGACCCTTATCTCATATGGAGGATATGTTATTTGTGTTTGGGTAAAGGCTTAAATTGAGAATAAAAGCTTTAAGTTTCGTCAATGGCAGATAGTGGTTGGAGAGGACGAATACTGGAACGATCGATCGATCGACCCAGGGGGCACGATCGATCGATCAACCCAGGGGGCTCGATCGATCGATGATGGCGAAATCTGGGCAGTTCGGCCAGTTTGTTATATAAAGGGGAATTTAGTTGAAAGTTAAGTTTCATACATTAGTAAGTGATAAATAATTATGAAACAAATATTCCTATCAATTATGGTAGAAGGTAATTGGGACTAGGATGAATTTATGTGGGGCACTAAATGGATGGATTTGAGAAATTTTATTCCAAAATAGTGAGATACGGATCAAGTGAGTGAATCCGGGTATATTGGTCAAGCGACCCCAAGGTAGTGAATTAAGTTTGGAGATAAACTAATTAATTTAGGGTCAGAATATGGACTGGGGAAATATTTAATTTCGGGCCAAGTGATCAAGTCCGGGTATGTTGGTAATTATAGGTAAATATAATTGGGGAATTTATGGAGATTAATGTGTGACACATTGTTGGCTAATATGTGGGTATGAAATTAGGAGATGTAAGATGGACCAAGTGAGTGAGTCCGAGTATATTGGTTAGGTGACATCAAAATATTTAAATTAATTATTGAGAGATAGTAATTAATTTAGAGTCGAAATATAGACTCGGGAAATATTAAGGTATGGGACAAGTGAGCAAGTCCGGGAATAATGGTTGGGTGACACCAAGTTATTAAATTAATAAGCGTAATAATTAATTTAATTAGAGTCGGACTGTAGACTCGGATAGGATTAAATTAATAAGTGTGATAATTAATTTAATTAGAGTCGGATTGCAGACTCGGGTAGGATTAAATTAATAGGTGTGATAATTAATTTAATTAGAGTCAAATTTTAGACTCGGGGAGGTATTGAATTAATAAGTGTGTTAACTAAATTTTATTAGAGTCGGACCACAGACTCGGATTGGTATAAATTAATTAATGTGTGAATTAATTAACTGGGAGTCGGACCACAGACTCGGATCAGTATTAAATTAATATATGTGTTAATAAATTTAATTAGAATCGGACGATAGACTCGGGGAGGTATTAAATTAATATGTGTGTTAGTTAATTTAATTAGAGTCAGACCATAGACTCGGGGAAATTATTATATAAATTGAGGTGTGAATTAGATATATTAGAGTCGGACCATAGACTCGGAAAGATGATAAATTATTAGGTGGGAAAATTTAATTACGCTGAGTCGGGCCACAGACTCAGGAAATTACAGGCAGTGTACGGGACTTTGAGTACATGGTAAAGCCTGGGTTTATATTATATATATATACGGTGTAGTGATAGGATATATATATATATATATATATATATATATATATATATATATATATATACGTGTATATATTGTGTGTGATATTAAATATCAGTGATTAGATATTTATTCAATTTATATACTCTAATGCTATCAAGGGAGGTTGCGCGATGTGGGTAAATCCCCTAGGTTGATGAGTAGGGCGAGTATATCCCCAGGTCATAGCGTCTGGTATATATGGGTGAGGTAATTATCTCACTTTCAGGGAAGGAATATGACCGCCTCCACTACGTTTATATTTTGGGCCAAGTTGGTGAGTGATTCCAACTTGGGGAACTAAGTTTTGTGAGCACACCTTGTGAGATAGCATTTTAGAGGGAATCATCCGGCGAGGGTATACTCGAAAGGATGGATATACGTATGTTATTTGTGTGGTTGTTGTAGTAAAGGTACGTATATAATGGTAGTAAATATTATATACGGGTAATAATACAATGTGTGATGTATTTACTTTATATAACTTGTGACACGGTTATATGATACTATTTAAGAGTAATTAATTAAGTTAATTGTGAGATAACTTATAATTCAAGAATCATTATACTCGGGTTAGAGTAGTATGGCAAGGGAAGGTTATACCAGGACTAGTTGGACGGGGTAGTACAACTAGGTGGGGTTATGGTAACCGATAGGTGTGCACAATAGTGGAGGGGTGAGAATGTCCACAAGGGAGTGCGACACTAACTTAAATATGAAGCGCATTCATGCATTTTAAATTACTACAGTTAATTCACTTGCTAAATATTTTCAAAATATTTTGGGTTCTAACCCTTGCCATAAAACTATTTTCAAAACCTTTTAAATGTCCAGCCACAGGGACGCCAGGATTGATATTCTATTCCAGGGACACGGAGCTGCGGCATATGTGGATGATAGAAGGAGTTTGGATTAGACGCATCATTCATTCATTCCTAGGGTAGGAATCTTGTATCAGTTCAGTTTTATTTAGGGCATGTCGCCTAGACTTTCAGTTCAGTTTCAGATTAGTTTATTCCTGTGTTGGATATTTGTATTGGACTATTTCACTTTGGTGGTCGATGGTTTATTCGGCAAGTTGTGTAATTAATTATTCAGTTAAGTTTTATTCAGTTGTGTGAATGGTTTATATTTATTTCCGCATGTACTATTTTTATTTAATTAAAAATGTTAAAATTGGCACCATATTTTGGAATACTAAGTGGTTAGTAAGTTTTAAAAAAAAAAGTTTTCGACAGTGATGCTAAGGATGATCCAACTAGGATTCCTGTTTTAATTTTGTATAGGACTGATCACCCGATATTTTATTAGGTGGGGTGTCACACCAACAACCTCTTGTTGGTCGGTGTTGATTGAAGACCCTCCTACCCGCCTAGAAGGGCGCCCTCTTTTCAGCCTCTTAAGATGGATTTCATTAGCTTTATTATATGGAAACTTCTTCAATGCATCCTCCTTATTAGCTGGGGGCTTTTTCCCAGCATCCTATTTGTTCTTGACCCCATCAGCAACCTTCTTGGAGTAACTAGTAGTAGCAATATCACCCAAACTGTTGGGAAACTTACTCTTCCCTATGGCAGCAACAAGAGGTAAATCTGAGTCTAGTGATAAGGGGGAAGTAACAACGAGTTCACCATTGCCAGATGCAGTGGCTGAGGATGTGGAGATGGGATCTTGATCAAGATTAATCAGGTATGAAGGCGCAGCAATAGTGGGGTGAGCAATGAAAGGAACAATAACAGTGGGGCGAGCAATGAAAGAAGTGATAGTATTCCAGTACTGTAATAAATATGAGGCTGATCTGGCATGCTCCTCCCCAATTTTCTGGTGAATGCCCCAGATAAACCTCAACTCTCTAAGGTTGATATCACTCTCTTTGGGACACTTTATTTTTTGATCAACTATAATCGAAGTTCACAAGGTATACATCAGTATTAGAAATTAGCAAAATATGCAAAGAAAAATAAATAAACAAATGCAACCTATCACATTATCACTTGGTGGGCATTTAGGCCCTTGATACTCAGCATTTCCAGTCATGGGACCATGTGGCCCATTTTTGGCAATTACTCCATGATCAAAGTAATTTCTATTGGAGTTAGGAAGATTAACAACTAAAGCTTTGTTTACAGCCCTAGTTTTAAAATAATATGTGGTGTCAGTCGTGACCCATTTGTAACAAAACATAATTTTTGGGATCCCTATATAGGTCTCATGGAGTTGGTTTAACCTATAAACCCCATTAACCACTTTCCAAATGTTGGTGGCTATTCTAGCAAGAACGAAATCAAAGTACTAATAAAATTTAAGACAAAATGGGTTTGGGGGAAAAGTAAACCCACGCTCAGCAATGAAAATGGAAGGTAACCAATGGCCCTCAGGCAAAGAGAAAAGATCAGTGGGAATACTAGGAAGTTCCAACTCTACCCACAAAGGGATATTCCATTCATTTCTCAATTCTTCTAAAGAGGTTACAGCATAAACCATATTCGAAGAAGAAGAAAAAGGAAAGAGAACAGATTCTTATAAGAATTTAAGGATTCAGCAAGAACTGAAGAACGTAAAAACGATCGCATAGAGAGCACAAAGAGATAACAGCAAAAAACTCAGAAGATTTTAAGGTAAGAGACAATCGTGACTTTTCCCGCCTCTTATAAGTTGCCTTAAAACTGGTGAAGGTAATGATTTAGGAAGCGTTGATTGAATTATTGACGGCTAAAGCCAAAAAATACACATTTGCCCAAAAACGATTCGTTAAAACTACGGATAATTATAAAAATGCCATACACATTAAGAGTCGATAATAAAATCAGTAACTTTATAAGTATGGGAAGTCGGTAGCTGACCAAGACTCAAAACTGTTGCCCGAGCAACTTTAAGAGCTAAATGTTTCATACTCTTGTAAAAACCTCAAGCTTGAAATATTGGGGGCTTCTGTTGATATAAAAAATTATCCTATTACGTGGACCAATTAGAGATAGACATGTGTTATCCATCATGGCATTAATCCTAGTCAGTAAGGACTATTTATCAGAATGAATCCAAGAATGCCGACCAACAGTGCAGAATGCCGACCAACACCAGAAAGACCGACCAACAGGGGTTATCAATCGCCATTAGTTGTATATATTATGAACGTTGTACAAATGTAAATTTTTATGTTATAAAGGCATTACATCCTTTAATATTCCACTTTTGGTACACCCTAAGGGGCTATAAATACATTGTAATCCCTACAGCCATGGGACACGAAATAAGAGATAACGGAACAAACACAAGGTAATATACATCAGTGGGCGTAGGCTTTTCACTTTGAGCCGAACCACTTTAAAAATCTTTTGTGTCTCTTATTTACTTACTTATATGTGATCAAATAATTAAAGATAGTCTAGTTTTTTGCATCAACACCTGGGATTTCAGTTTGGGTGTTTAATGTTTTAATGAGGACATTATTTCAAAAAAGGAATTTTAAAACATCATTTTAATTTTTACAATCATTCGAATGAGTGTCATTCAAATAAGTTTCATTATTTCATTCGAATGACATGCCATTATCATTCATACGTGGTGGGTGGATTGTCTTACATAAGCTTGTTGATAATATCATCCTAATCGGGAACGACGTGGGTGGATTATCTTACATAAGAGTGTGGTTGTCTAGGTATCTCGATATAAAGTGCTTAGGACAAGACAATCACATTCTTATGATCAAGATTTCGCTAAATAGAATAAAATGGACATTTGGCTTATCCAAAGTTGCTTATATCGAAGTTATACTAACATGATTATCATCGAGATTCCATGAATGGATTTTCCTTTCAGGTGTGGAATCACTCTATCTAGGGATCAGTGTCCTAAAACACTTGGTCAGATAAAAGAAATGAGGAATATATATAATCTTCGGTGGTGGGTAGCCTAACACATGATATATTGTGTGCTATATCGAATATATATGCTATTGTGATACCCCGTAAATTCTATAAATAGTTTATCAAGTCCAAGTATAAATTAAATCGAAGTTTAAGTATGACTAAAATAAATATAATGCATAACAATAAGAAACTAACTATAGGTAAAATGAGTAAACCAACACAACTTTTATACCAAAATCGCATAATAAAGTCTCCATCACTGTGAAAAGTAAATATAAGAAATAAGAATGAGCACGCATGATCGACACCTATATCCTATATATGAATCAAAAGCTGGAATGAACGAACTGTGATTAAGGTTGCGACAGCAACTACGGGCTAAGTCTTGAAAATATATATCAACAGCACGACTAAATCCAGCAAGTCTACACAGAGTAAGAGTTTAACTAAAGTTGAGCTACATTAATAATAATACATCATCATCACGTATTTTAGTTGTTTTTAAGTTCACCTAACCCAAACATATTAAATATCGTATGTAGGTTTTATCCCAATCCCAAATTAACCAAATAATATATAGTTGTAAGTCTATCTCAATTGATTATAAATAACAGGGATTCATAAAAAATTTCCATTATATACATCTTATGTATAAGACCAATAAAAGAAAGACATTTGCATAAGTTCAATATCCAAGTAAGTGTGTTCCCAACACACAAGTAAATGGTCTATGCACAAGCCCACACATAAAATGTAAAGGCATCTCCATATTGCCTTTGGGGATCACTCATGCATACTAGGTATAGTTATAGGCCATCCTGAACCTATAACCTCAAAATCTTAATGTGACACGCCGCAAAATCTAAAAATAGATTGACCAGGTCTAATACAAAAATCATGAGAATAAAAAACATTTAGTAACATTCTCAGCATAACGAAATAACTAAGTGTGAATAAGTAAGAATAAGACAATTAAATAATGAATAGCACAAATCCAACTCTGATACCAATCACTGCCAATACAAATAAATTAACACTCGAATATAAAATATATATCATACAAATGTCCAACTCTGAATATAAGTATCACATATACAAGAAGACTGAAACTAAAAAGTACAATAAGAGGACGAGCTACACGTTCTTGACTACTATAACCTAGGAGTAATTAATGGAACCTCGCCAGAGATGCTCCTCCAACAAACGCGGTCTATAGGAACCACAACAACCTATGACCTGTGAAAACAGATATGATAACAATGTAGATAATAAGTCTATATAGTAGGATTACAACTGAATTTGGTCCACATTATAACTACACATCTTCCTCTCATCTTTATATAAATTTTAAGTTATTAGTTACCCAACCTAATAACCTAAAATAACATGTGGTTCAAAATTCCTAACCTATATGTAGCCCATATGATTAAAGCTTACTTGGTTCGGCAAATTGCCTACGTCCATGGAGAGATCTACTGATATATTAAATAACTCTCAATCGAGGGTTTTTTATGTGCCCTTTACCCCGGGTCAAGGGTACAATATATATTTCATAAGAGGGAGATAGGGGCGCTGGTAACTACCCCGCTTTAAGGTAAGTCTTAATAAAATAATAGTCTTATATCTCAAGTTTATCCACACTAGGCTATTTCATGCTAATAATGCAATATACATGTCTCTAATATAATTTTTACATAAATTCGAATCGTAAGTATGTAGGTAAGCATCCCTACTATAAGTCGTATACATCTCTAGAGTAGCACATAAATCGGTACAAGTATCACTAGTACCGCTACACAATAATCACTTAGGGTAGGACAATGGCTCTACTCATGTATAACATCTATACAAATGTGCAGCCTTAGGCATGTATAAATAAATAATTTATTCTCATGCTCGCACATAATGAAGGCCTATCTCTATTGTCGTCAAAGAAAATTCACATGTATTAGTATAATCGTAGGTTGCTACAAACCTAAGACCTCACGGTCGAGGGATAAATCACTACGCCGACCCATCATTCGTATGGCCTACCATACCAAAGACCATACAATGAAATCACTCTATGAGCCCTCTCGGTACACAAATACCTAGATGTAGGACCATAAGGTAAAATTACCATGGAAAACTTGTCTGGTCACTGAGGCACAATTGCGTTACGTGTTGTATGTGCCCTATAATGGAATCCTTCATAGTACATGACTGCGAGAATTTACAAAAGGTATAAATTTCACATAAAACACGCAAAAAAATTCCACCCTCGCTAGCGAGCTAAAGTACATACATACATAACTCTCATAAAAGGGTTAAGGTAAATCACATATACATACTGACCCCAACGTTATCTCGTCATACTAACATCGATATCATAAAAAAGGTATAAAATACTTTTAGCTTTATATTCATCTAATTATACATTAATCCTAAACTCCCGAATTCTCATATCTAGGCATAGTCTCACCTTACCATACATGAAAATCCATGCATTAACTATATTCAATGTCAATTAGCCCTAGTCCAATCTCCTAAGACACCGTCTCTAGGTATTCGTGGTATCAAAAAATATCATAATAAAGGATTTACGAAGAACAATCATAATCAAACAAGAAAGCATATAATCGCACACACAACACAACTATGTATGTGGTTTGGCAACTTCCCTAAGTCCACGGAGAGGTCTACTTTTTTATTGAGTATCTCTCAATATGCTTCATTACATGCCCCTATGCCCCATGCCAGGGGTTACAATTTATAGATGTAGAATTCCAGTTGTCCAAGTAACTCCATGACATCCGTGAGGAACTATAAATCCCTTGAATATCTCCAGGAGATTATAGGGGATTGACTTGATCTTGGGGCGATTTAGATAACACAAACTCGCATCTTAATTCCACAATTTGGGTCGAGCAGCCTTTTAGATCTGCTGGGACAAGTCGGCTACTATCATGGGCTGAGAATAAAATTAGTCCCCACAATTACCCCTAAAATCTTTAGGCCATTGCTTGGGCCAATGGATTTTAAATGAGTCCAAGGATACAACACCGTCTGCAGTGGCATAATTGTAATTTATTAAAAAATAAGGGATACGCACATCTTTCTGTAAGAAATTGAAGTGCCAAATCTTTCTAGAGAAGTGTAAAACATCATTTGAGTGTTTGAAACTGGCTTGTTGAGCAAAACTTAACCGTTAGTTCATTATCTTTGGTCGTTCTTGCACATACTATGTTCTCAAGCTTCATTCCTTACTCTCGCTCTTCAAAATCAAAAATTTATTAACTTTCCAATCTTCATCTCAATCTTATAAGTTCTAGCTATTTTCTTCTTCTAGTTTTCATCTTCCATGAATCATTCTTCTACTGTAGCTAGTGGTTTTATGTTTTTCTAATGGCGATGCTTGATAATAAGTCTGTGCCTGAGTTTAGAAAATGTTACAAATATTCTTAATTAGGTAGACATAGAGTGTACTTCAGTCCCCAGAAATGTACGCAATCTAGAAGATGGTTACTGGATTCATCTTTTGTTGGTTTCCCAAGGGGGTTTAACGATTCCCCTAACCAATTGTTCTTACATTTTTTCTAATACTTTAACATAGTTCATGTCCAATGTTCTCCAAATGTGTGAAAGATTGTTAATGGAGTTCATAGGATAAACCAGATCTATGGTACCAACTTAGGATTAGCTGAGATCTGGTATTATTATACTTTCTCTCGCACCAGTTGGGTCTTCTTTACTTGAAAGCAAGAACTCATGATAGGGTGTTGGTAGTAAATCTACGTGATTCCCATAAAGACAATTGGTCTAAAGTTTTTATTTCCAGAAATTGGCAATATCCTCCCCAATTAGGTTGCGTAAAGTACAAGGAACCTCGAATCCCCACCTTTGGGGAGGAATACATAGGTTATTATCACCATCTCTTTTTTATTATTTGTTTATCTGCCTCTGTGTACCTTTCTTCTGATATTTTCTTCTACAACAAAAGCTAAGAATCAAGATCCTGCTCCTCGTGAGATTTGAGCTGCTGAACTTTTAAAAGCTTAGAGGATAAGAGACACTATTGTTGAGGGGGAATATCCTCGATCTGTTACATTTTTTCTGGAGCTCGAGAATACTACTTCCATCTTTATTGCTCACCCAATAGACACTCCCTCATCTAGACGTTCCACAAGAAGGAGTTGGTGGTACATCTAAACCCATTAAGATAGAGGATGAGGAAGAAGTATCTCGGGAGAATATCTGGTAGAAGATGGGGAGTAAGGAAATGGTGAAAGTGATAGCAGCGAGGAAGAGTCCAGTGAAGAGGAGTCCAGCGAGGAAGAGATGAACCTTTCGAGGAGAAAAAATTATATCCAGGATGATAATGATGATGATCTGCTACCCAACAGGTTGAAGTTCCTTAAGCAAAAGGCTGGAAACTCTACTGGTAGTTCTAAGGTGGTGGTTCAGGAGAAAGAGGTAGAGAGAAAGAATAGAGAAAAGGAGGAGAAGGGAGAGATAGATAAAGAGAGAAGAAGATAGAAAGAGGAAGGGAGGGAATATAAGGGCATATGCCTCAAAGGCCTAGTTGGTGCCTTCTACTGTTGCTGTTAAGGGAGCCTTGGTGGTTGATGCTCCTTAACTTGCCCTTTTGCTGCTAGAGAAAACAGTGCTTGCAACCGACCATGAGCACTCATCGAGCATGGAGGAAACCAGTTAGGCCTTAAATCTTCTCAAGGTCTTGATTTGGGGAGTTCTCTTCTATTTATACTTATTTGTTCTCTATTTTCCTCTAATATCTCATGCTTAACCTGCGTTTCTTCTGTTTTGCAGTTTATCTTTGACTACACTGTGCTGCTCCATGGTCGAGCTGATCTGTCGAGGAGAAATAGAGAGTTGGATGAAGCTCTAAAGTATTTCGAGAAGGCTATAACTCATATGAAGGTTATCTTTGATAAGAAGAGGGAAAAGTCAACGAAGGAGCTGTCCGACCACCGAGAGGCCTATAATGCCATGATCGCAAACAATCTGGCAGTGGCTGAGGCGAATAAGGAATTGGTCGCTAAGGTGGAAAATTTAGAGGGAAAAGCAGATACCGTTTGGGAGAGCGGGTACAATAAAGGTTGGGAGGTGTAGTATGATGATGCCTAGCGCCAAATTACCTATCTCCAATGAGCATGCTTCAAAAAAGGATGGGATCAAACCTTGATTGTTGTTGGGGTAGCTACTGACTCCTACCTATTCTCTCAGTATCACGCAGGCCTTAATCCTATTAAGGTATCTTCGTCTGCTCATTCTGATGCTCAAGATGATATGGAGCCTATTACTCCTATTATGGGAGTTGCATCGGACAATCCATAGGGGTCATTGTTCCAGCTTGAGGAGTTACCTTAGGTACTGGTAGAGGTGAGGTCATCGCCAACCAAGTTGTTGATAAGGGGAAGGGTCCCTCGATGTCTGACCAGATTGAGGCCTCCTAAAGTCCTATTAGGAATTTGGGCTATGTTCTTGTTTTGTTCATCTGTTGTATTTTTGCATCTTCCCTTTCTTTGTACTGGCTTGTGCCTTTTGATTAAATAAAAAGCAAATTTTATGTTCCATTACTGATTCTTATTGCCTTTGTTGCTTATTTTATTGGCTGTAGCACATTGATTTAGATGATTATATTCCTGCTAACTCTCGTCTAGGCCGAATTCTTGGTCCAAACATAAGCGCTTAAGTGCACCGAGCTTTTGTGAAGATCTATAAATCCCTCGGGGTGAGAAACCAAAATTATAAAGATCAATCTGAGGTAGTCGCTAAGCTCAAGGATAGGCTCGAGGAGATAGATGGAATTAGTGCCTCTATGTAGGAGGAGATGGACACCTTGAAGGCAAAGCTTCTAGATGCGTCCAAAATTAACCAGGTGGCGGAGTTATTGCAGAGGGAGAATGATGCCTTGAGAAGATAAATTGCTCATTTTAAGGAAAGCACTCCACCTGGTCGCCCTTTGGTACTGCGAGGATCCTCTTCATCGTCGGCTATAGTTGCTCAAAGTGGTAATTAAGCTTCCAAGAAGGAGATTGTCAAGCTAAAAGGAGACGTTAGGCGAGCTTATGTGATCATTGTTGGTCTCCAGAGGGATGTCACTCGATTAAGACATTTATTTCGTATGGGTCTTTGCCAGGTCTGGGCTAATGGTTATGACCAAGGTGGGGCAGATGTCCCAGCAAGACTAAAAGAGGTCGAAGACCTTGTATTTTCTAGGGGATGGTTGAGCTCTCTTAAGGAATTGAAACTTCTTCAGAAGTCTGCCCTATGGTATAAGTAGCAGACCGTTCACTCATCCGGTGTGTGGAATCCCTTTTCGAGGGACAACCGTTGGATCACAATAGATGTAATTTCTACGCAGCTTCTGAAGCCACGCCTAGAGAACACTGAAGAAGACTTAGTTCCCCATCCTGATGATGGTCGAAGAGCTTGAGTATATAACTACCTTGCTCATTGTCCTGGTCCATCATAGGTATTTAAGTATTTCTTGGTCTTTTGATGTAAATGTAATCCCATGATTCTTAATGAAAGATACAACTAGTTATTTATGTCTTGAGCATGTGCTAACTAAACATGTGTTAACCTTATTTATTGATTCCTTGACATCAGTGGTTGACCAAAAAAGTACTTGATAGATCTGATCATAATATGAATAAATCAGTACAAAGTTTTGACATCATTTTAGGCTTATTAATCGACTAAATGATATTAAGTTTGTGTCTCGTGTTTGAACATTCTTCCAGTCCAATATGCCTTAGCCATATCATTCCGTCCACTTTACCTTTTAGGTTGTGTCGTCACACTTCCTTAGGCCTAAGTAGGGCGATGGCGAGAATGTACCTGGTTAATGGAAAATCCTCCTGAGTAGGATTTTTCAACCAACCTAAGTTGGTGACCAACCTTGAGTTGGCTTTATTGCGTAAGGATCCACTGTGGGTCTTTTATTGCTGTCGAAGCAACTCAAGAGGCCAATTGTGTTTTTAACAAAGACCTGAGTAAGGTTAATTGTAAAACATGCTTCATATATATTTTAGATTTCTTTTATTGGAATAAGTCTAACGCACTGCTGTAATCATATGAGCTTTATTTGTTCTTAGCATGTGAGGCTCCTTGACTGAAGCAAGTTGATCAACTTGTTGTAATCATGGAGCTCTGTTATGCTTTGAGGGGAGTATATTTCTTCAAAAATATGTGTATTGAGATTTGATCAAGAGACATTTAATAAGTAAGATATTCAGAATGTACAGGATAATCGACCTCTTATTGATTAAAATGATAAATAAAAGGCAACATCAGTTTGTAAATGAAAATTCGCCTAAACTAATGATGCTAAAAAATAAAAGTCTAAAAGTAGAACTTATAAGGTTGGCTGCATTCCAGGTCCTTGGTATCTCCTTACCCTCCAGTGTTTCCAAGTTATATGCTCCCTATGGGTCGTCCCTTATTATCTTGAAGGGTCCTTCTAATTTCATCCCAGTTTATCGTCTGATGGTCTAACAGCACTGCCGAGGACTTTTCTCAGGACGTAATCTCCTATTAGAAATTTCTCGAGATTAACTTTTTGGTTGTATTGTTTAGCTACTTATTGTTGGTAGGATGCCAACTTGACTAGTGCTAATTCTCATCACTCATCAGCTAAGTCAAGGTCAGTGAGCAATGCTTTATCGTTGAGACCTTGGTCTACCAAGGTGCTTCTCATAGTATGGAGTTCTGCTTCCAATGGGATGATTAACTCCATTCCAAAGGCGAGCGCGAAGGGGATTTCTCCAGTTGTTCACCTGGGAGTTGTATGATAAGCCCATAAAACGTGGGGTAGTTCATCAACCCAGGCACCTTTAGCTCTTTCCAGCCATTTTTTCACTTCGTCGATCATTGTCTTGTTGGAAGCTTTAGCTTACCTGTTGCTCTGGGAATAAGATACAAAACTAAAGTGGTGCTTGATTCAATGCTCGTCGCAAAATACTTAAAAGAAACCACTTTCAAACTGCGTGCCATTGTCCGTAATGATCATTCTTGGTGTTTTAAAGCGGGTGATGATGTTCTTCTATATGAACCTCGTTATATCAGAGTTTCGAATATTTGTGAGTGGTTCGGCCTCTAACCATTTGGTGAAGTAGTCAGTGTCGACCAACAGATACTTGCGGTTTATAGATGCGGTAGGCAGTGGCCCTACAATATCCAAGCCTCACTGGGCGAAAGGCCATGGACTGGTTAACGGCTTGAGGTCGCTAGTCGATGGGTGGACCATAGGTGAGTGCTTCTGTCACTTTTCATACTTGCGAACATAAATCCCAACATCCTTCTACATGTACAGCCACCAGTCCCCTTACATAATTTCTCGAAAGGCGAACTATCTTCCTCCTGCGTGACTTCCACAAATGCCCTCACGAAGTTCATGAAGAACCTTTTCGACATCTTCTAAGTGAATGCACTAGAGGTAGGGGCTAGTATAAAACTTTTTGTAGAGTTTTCCCTCGTAACATAAGTGAAATCAAGCATCCTTGACTCTTATCTGATGTGCCAACCTCTTGTCATCTAGCAGTGTGTCACTCCGCAGATAGGTTATTATGGAATCCATCCAACTGGGTGCCCTTTCTATACGGAGGACCTTCTCTGCTATGACTAGTTATTTTATGCTCGAATGTTTGAGGAATTCTATCTAAATGGTTCTCCTTAAATCAGAGTCAATGTAAGAGCTTAGAGCTACTAAAGCATCGGTGTGACTATTTTGCCCCCTGAGGAACTTCCATCCTCTCATTGGGAAGATAACGTTGCTCGGCATCAAGAAGCATTTTACTTTCGTAGTAGATCGGGTGTTAGACACTCTTCTTCTCGCATATTAAAGCGGAGATCATGGAATGGTCTGACATGACAAGGTAAAGGTACAAGGGATCACCTTCGTTTGGAATTACCAGTAAGGGTGGCTTGCTGAGGTAAGACTTGAGTTATTCTATAGCTTTGGAGCAGTCGTCCTTTCGTATGAGGACCTTATCTTTCTTCAACAGTTGGAAGAACGATAGACACCGCTCTAAAGACTTGAAGATGAAGCGGTTGAGTGATGTGAGAATGCCGGTAAACTTCTGGATATCTTTTATCATTTAAGGGGGCTTGATTTTTTTGATGACATCGATCTGATCAGGGTTTGCTTCAATCCCTTATTTACTGACTAAATATCTTAAGAATTTTCCTGACTGGACACCGAATGAACACTTGCTAGCGTGAAGTTTCATTTGGTATTTCTTGAGGATCTCAAAGGTTCCTACTAGCTATGATATGTGGTTATCCTTGTGTCTACTCTTAACGAGCATGTCATCGATGTATACTTCCATTGTTTCTCCTATTTGCTTGTTGAACATTCTTGTGACCAATCGCTGATAAGTCGCTCCTGTATTTTTTAAGCCGAACAACATGACTTTATAACAATATAACCTAATAAGGGTCATGAACGAGGTATTATCTTGGTCTGTCTCATAAAGTGGGATATGGTGGTATCCGGAGTAAACATCCAGAAAGCTCATTCTCTCATGCGTTGCAATGGCATCGATCAGTTGATCTATCTTCGATAGAGGAAAATTATCTTTTGGGCAAACCCAGTTGAGGTCAGTAAAGTCAATACATACTCTCCAGCTCCCCTTACTTCTGGGTACTACGACTGGGTTGGATGGCTATTTGGGAAAATGAACTTCCTGAATGGAATTTTCATCTAGTAATTTTCCCACCTCATTTTCTATGACTTTTGTCTTTTTTGGGGCTGCTCAGCGAGCCTTTTAAGTGATTAGTTTAAAAGTTGGATCGACGTGCAGTTGATGGCATGCGATAGTGGGATCTATCCCAGGTAACTCGTACGATTCCTAAGAAAAAACATCTAGATTGCTCCGGAGGAACGTGGTTAGGTCTTTCTTTTCTCAGTCAATGAGAGAGGCACCGATCAGAAATCTCCTTTCAGGTGATTTGCCTTCAGCTGTAACCACTTCTAGGTCTTCGATCACCCTACTTGCGAGATGGACCCTGGTTTCCTCTACCCTTAGTTGGCCATACCGTAATTACTATTTTGAAGGAAATACCCCTTTTTAGGCTTCCTCCTGGACTTTCTTCCCATTTTTATTCTTCTCATGCGGATGGATGCAATGAAGTATTTTTGAGCCATAGTTTGGTCCCTATGAATATCGACCACCCCCGATCTGTAATGCACTTGAGTTTTTGATGATATGGGGATGGTACGACTTTCATAGCATGGATCCAGCCTTTTCTCGGGATGGTGTGATAGGGGGATTCAATATTTACCACCAGAAACTCGATCATCTTTGAAATACTTCCCGCCCTGACTAGGACTATCTTTCCCAGAGGCATGGTTATCTTTCCTAAAAAGCCGATCAATGAAACGATGGCCTCTTTGAGATCGACGATGCTTAACTTTAATTTGTGGGACAAGTCTGGGTACATCACTTTGAAAGAAATACCTTGGTCGACGAGTAACTTGTCGATGTCCCAATTAGCTATCCTGAGTATGATAACCAATGCATCATGATGTGGGGTTCTTACCCCAACTAAGTCATCTTTGGTAAACATAATGTTTTTGTTGTAGTCGACTTTTTCTGGTCACCAATGTTTCCCGACCTAAGTCTTAGCGGGGTCTATTTGAAAAGCTTGCTTAACGACAGTAAGATTTTTGACTTCCATCTGAATAGTGTTTTATTTTACTTGCTTGAGGTCTGATACCCCGTGAAATACTTCGAACTCGTGTCCCATCTCGTCCTCGAGGACGTTATCTGTCTTCTGGTTGCCATTGGTTGCAACCTTATCTGCCTTCATATCTATGAACTCATTGAGATGACCAGCTAACTCCTCTAGATGAGACTTGAGTGCTTTGTAGTTGTGGAATGCACACCTCAGTGCATTATTCCTCTTAGTTGGATCTCCTCCCATCTTCTTCGGCCATTTGACAAATATCTCTTCCATGATCTTGGCATGGATTTTATATATTATTTCCTTGAAGACTGTGTTAACAGCCTGGAACGCTTTTGAGGGATCATTCGTGTTGTCATTTTTTGAGCCATTCTTCCCCAATTATTGTTTCCTTTCTTCTGGGAATCATTCTTATCCGTTCCTTTGTTCGTCTCTATGCGACCATTGTCCCCTGCATTAAGATGGATTATAGCTTCAACTTTGGCATATTTTTTAATACGGGCCATCAGGTCGTCGATAGAATTAGCCTCCTTCTTAGTTAGGAATTGGTGAAATAGAGAAGTGCTTGGCAGATCGATTTTGAAGGACGTTGCGATAACCTACTCCGAGCAGTCCTCAATTTCATTGAGGTTCTCCCTGAAGTTCTCTTATGGATTTTTCTTTATTGTGAGCAGTGCATCCATCTGCTTGGGGTTGGAGCTGCTAGTTATGAAGTGAGCTATGAATAATTATGCTATAGCCTTAAAGCTCCTGATAGACCTATGTGGAAGCCTCTCGAATCACTTCTGCACCACTTCGTACAGACTGGAAGGGAATATGTGACACATCAATGAGTCGTTATGGCTCCATAAGGTCATGTCCTGCCTGTACTACTGGACATGGTCAATAGGGTCAGGTTTCCCATCATAGATCTTGAATCTAAGGATTACGAATTTCTTAGGGGCTCCTCTTCTTCTATTGCCCTTGAAAAAGGGGACTTTATCTGAGTGTTAAGACCTCTTTTGGATAGCTCTCGTGTGGATCTAGATCCTCGGTGGTCTGGGTGCTGATCCATCTTCCTACAGACCAAGCTCCTGATTTCATCATTTTGTTGACCAGGATTCCCATAGCGTCTAGCCTCGTATAGTCGTTCTATTCGTCCATCCTCTGACATGTTCCTCTCAAATCTTCCTTGGTCATGCCTGGGGATCCTTCCTAGATTATGAGATTCATTCACACTAAGAGTCCGGTCGCGGCGGCGTCTTGTATTTCTATAGAGATCTCTCTCCATTATTTCCAGTCACCTTTTTAAGCGAGCATTCTTTTCTTCTTAGAGACGTGTGGCTTCTTTTTGCTCTCGAAGTCTGGCATCATAGGCATCAACCAACATGGAAATTTGGGTGGACCTTGGTGGTCCATGACTTTATTCAGAAGGCTTCCTTTCCTGGCGAAGCCTTGGATTTGGTTGGCAAATTTCAAACCTCACCCTAGGAGGGACAAGTTCTTCCTGATTGTCACCGGCTTGAGGGATGTTGCTGTTATGGTGACTTTCAGTTGGTGAGTGTTCTTGTAGGAATAACAATCGATTCCCACAGACGACGCCAATTATGGTATCAAAAAATATCACAGTAAAGGATTTGCGAAGAACAATCACAATCAAATAAGAAATCATATAATCGCACACACAACAGAACTATATATGTGGTACGACAACTTTCTTAAGTCCAGGGAGAGGTCTATTATTTTATTAAGTATCTCTCAATATACTTCGTTACATGCCCCTATGCCCCGAGCCAGGGGTTACAATTTATAGATGTAGAATTTTAGTTGTCCAAGTAACTCCACGACGTCCGTGAAGAACTATGAATCCCTTGAATATCTCCACGAAATTATAGGGGATTGACTTGATCTTAGGGACGATTTAGATAGTACACACTCGTATCTTAATTCCACAATTTGAGTCGAGCAGCCTTCTGGATCTGTTGGGCCAGGTCGGCTACTCTCGTGGGCTGAGAATAAAATTGGTCCCCATAGTATCCATCCACACCTAATTTATATAAAACCATTTAATATGATAACTACCTCACTCTTGAGTTTCTTAACTCAATCATAATCACACTCAAAGGATATGCACCCCCTTAGTCCATCACAATGATGTAAATAAGATCCGACCAACAATCCCAATCCATTCAACTTCTAAAATTCTAAAATAATAACCCATCATACTATCGAATTTGTAAACTAATGCTCTAAACTCAAATTAACCCCTTCAAGCCAACTCATTTTGCAATTACCCAATAATCCAAACACCAATTTCCATCATCTCGATTTAATAGAATCATCTACATTCTATAGGCATAATAATCCTAAAGGCCAAACTATCATAGCATTAATTTCCTAAACTCAATAATTCATCTAAATAAACAAAGGCCCGCCTTGGACAAACTTGATACTGTCAATCGATCGACAGTCTAGAGTTGATCGATTGACCTTCCAAGAAAGTTGATATTTCCCCCTGTTACGGGATTCGTCCTCTTTAACACCCAATTTCTCACAGTAAACCTCCATTAATGAACTTAAAGACTTCATTCATGCCCCCAACCAATATCTAAATGATAAAACTAAATCAAATATACGATTTCAATCTATTTCTAACATCAAATCCCAATTCTACATCAAGATTAAAAGAAAATCCCAATTTCCCATTCAAGAACCATGGATTTAACTATTTCTTCCATTAGTTGCTAATTTTAAATTAATATTACACATAATCAATGGTCTTTTAATTATTTTCTAATAAAAAAATATTATAATCATTTTTAATAATTTCAGTTCCAATTCATGAGAGAATCAATTAATTTAAGGGGGAATATAAGCTAATTATTATCTTGATTAGGTTAATATGAAATTAAGCAATTTAAATCATTCAATTCAAATTTAAAACATGATTATATTGAGATATCAATTACTAGATATAATCTTAACACATTCAATCACACTCTGATTCTATATAAACTTGCCTTAATGATTTGGTGGAGAGAACCAAGCCAAAATTTCCTAATTTATTTTATTTTTTTCATGTTCCTTCTCTCTAGATCCCAGCGTGCCTCCCAATTTGTGTTATGTGATAAATGAGATCTAAAATGCCTTATTAAACTCCTAATCCACGAACTTAGGTTTGGGACCAAAGCGGACCTCACCTAAAAGAGCCCAAAATAACATCCAAGTGACTTAAAAACTCACTGAAGCCTTATACTAACCCAATAGGCTTAAAACCTAATATTTTAACTAAAATGGACCTTTTATGCGTTCCAAAAGCCAAATACCAAATATAATCAAAATATAGAACTAACAAATTAGTTATTTACTAATTAGTATGTACGAGTCTAATCATCCATTAATCAATTAATGAATTATCATATACAAAATTCGATTTCAAATTCGAAATGAACGATCATATAAAAATGTAAATAGTGACCTATCTCGTCACATAAAACATATTTAATTAATTTCCATAAATTTTCATAATTAAATATTACATTTAAAATATGGGGTATTACATCCCACCATTAAAGAGGGAACTTCGTCCTCAAAATTCGAACTCTTTATATTCCTAGTCGAAGCCTAAGAATATCTCACCCATAGTTTGACATCTCGCCCCGAGGTATAACATTTTAAATATTTTTTATATTTATACGAGTCATTAGTGAATTGAAATGATTTATATTAATTGGCATAATTTTCATTTAAATTCTATGATTATATGCTTTAGTTTACAATGTTCACGGACTTATATGTAATTACCTAAAGAAAAGTAATGGGGTGATAGGTCTAATTTATGAAACTTGGGTGGCTAAATAATGGAATTAAAATATTATTTAGATAGATGGATAGATAGATAGATAGATAGATAGATAGATAGATAGATAGATAGATAGATAGATAGATAGATAGATAGATAGATAGATAGATAGATAGATAGATAGATAGATAGATAGATAGATAGATAGATAGATAGATAGATAGATAGATAGATAGATAGATAGATAGATAGATAGATAGATAGATAGGGGAGAAGAGGAAGAATTGAAAGAGGAAATTTGTTCTAATCCGTAAGTTTGTTGTTAGAATCTAGATTTTTATTGTTTTCCCTACTATTATAAGTTTATCTATGAGTCATATACACGAATCCATCGATGAATATATGTATATATGAATATATGGGTATGTGTTTGTGTATATTTAACAAGTTATTTAAGTTGTTTTTGATATGTTGTACTGAACCTTACAATGGTCAAATCTGCATAATTTCTTCTAAGCTTGTCTAAATCAGTTGATTCCAATTAGAGATATGTTGTACTGAACCTTACAATGGTCAAATCTGCATAATTTCTTCTAAGCCTGTCTAAATCAGTTGATTCCAATTAGAGATGAAATATATATATCCTATTCCAACATAAGGGTTAAAGTCCTTTGGTTTGACCTAGGTGAGAATTTGAAGTTGATGCATCTCTGATGTGTGCAAATTTCCTGTACACAAGACTTGAGTTTCAATAGATTGTAAAACTAGCAAACAAATTCCAAAAATTACAAAAATTTAATAAGGTGAAATTTTTTATGTTTTAAACAAAACGTAAAAGTTTCAAAGAAAGCTATAGTGTAGAAAAATTATGAAAATTTATAGAAGTGGGTTGGACAGTAAAGGTGTTTACAAAATATATTTAACAACTTGTACGAAATTGGCCAAATATCCCTCTAGAAGACTCAAAATGACACATTGTCAGTTAAGTTAGAAAGATAACTTGTAAAAGTTTCCAAAAATGTAAGGTTGAGCATTTAGTTCTTTTTACATTAGTACAATTTAATCTATGAAGTTAACCCATGTGTATTTTTGAAACAGTTTGACCCCACTCTACTAAAATATAAGTATATCCAAAACCATAAATCCGATTGAGGCGATTCAAGTTAGATTATAAACTGAGAAACAATATAGGCCAAAATTGGTCTATGTACAGAGTGGTCAAAACAAAAGCCAATTTTTAATTATTTCTAATTAAATATTAAACTCAAATAAAGTAACCTTGAGCACCAATTTTAAACAATTGTTGTGATAAATGATATACTAAATTTTATCTTATCCTAAAATATGCATCTAGGTGTGAATAAGAATAAAATGAAGTAATAAACCACAACACACAGATGTACGAGGAAGATCCACAATGGAAAAAACTTCGAACGACCCAGCTATAGAAATTCACTATGGTGAGGAATTACAAAAGTTGACAGATGACTTACAGCACAAACTCGACGCCCTCGTAAGCCTTGGCGCATATTCGATCTCCAAACTCTCCTCCACAATAAACGCAAGAGTACACCCACTTAACCTCCATAATTTGTGACTCTACACATGCCTCGGTGCCCATCAATAGGGCTCAGCAATCATCTACGAATCTAGAATACGAAGTTTACAGTTTCTTCACCCTCAACACCACAAACGCAAAGTCCACCGTGTGTAAACAAAAAATATGGAATCCATCGTATGAAACGTACTTAGCAAGATGATGATGAGTAAAACCTTGATGCCAAATGATATACCAAAGAATATAAAGATTGAATCTTGGATCTCAAAGAGTTTGGGTGAAACTGGGGTTTGGGTACTTTTAGATATGTATAAAAAAATATTTTTCGCCAAAAGTATCATTAAAAATTGATGCAAGTACCCCTTTATATAGAAAACAAGCTTTTTGTGGTGGCACAAATTTTAAGGGTTCGTTCGAATAAAAATAAAGGTTCGTTTGAACGAACACGTAATTTCATTCGAACCGAGCATGAACTAGTTAGAACAAACATAAAATCTTATTCGAACCCACTTCGAACGAGCTTCAAACGACATATTTTTTTGAAACATAAATTTCTCGTTTGATGTTCTTTTCAAGGTCGTTCTAACGACATTTACATCTTGTTCGAAAGAACAATAAAAACTTGTTCAAACAACTGAAAGCCAAAAAAAATATTCTTTCTTTTAATATATTTTTATTAAATAGTCCTAATTGTTTTTATAAAACACAAACACCCAATTAACTTCCAAAGATCAAAATGAATATGCATTCATACCTGAGAGATCCTCAGAATATCAAGACGAAACATGACATGAAACGCGGCACGATGAATGCAATATCTAAAACTTCTCCACTACATCTTCAAACAAACGTATCATAGGCTTGAAAGGTCAACATACTCAAGTCCTAACCTATGACTCAAAGGTTTTATCTAAACATGAAATAAGATAAAATATAAACAAATTAACTCTATCAAAAAAATTTCCTCACAAATCTCCCCCTTTTGGCTATTTCGGGATAAAACAAAAAATAAAAACCTATGGGTAACAAGCTCATATAAAAGACTCAATCCCCAACCCTAAAAGGAAAAAGTATAAACTTGACAAACACATATGCTGGGTAGCTTTGTAATCTTGTAAACTTTGCCGCATATTCCAAATCAGCACACTTAAACGCACCTTCAAATGCAAAGAGAACATATAAATAATATAAATATGAATATGAATAAACTCCTCCTATGTCAAACAATCCCCACCTAGATAAGACGTCTCCTCCTAACACTAAAGTGGAATATACCATTTCTCCGCTTTTTTAGTTCAGGATTAGACAAAGACTGGACGCATATTAAACCAATTCTCCCCCATATACCATTTCTACCCAAAATGTGAGAAATGTTACACAATTTAAAATTAAGGAAGAAAGAATAATATCATGCAATGGTGTAAAGTGCAACAAACACAATATGGCAACACAAACGCAAATAAACCAAAAAATGATCAATTAATATCAATATTGATGCGATAAATGATATAAACTAGAATACATAATGAAGCATGTGATACCAATGTAAACAAGTAACAAGAGATATCAATATGAACATATAGCATGCCAATTTGATTCAAACATAAAGCACGTGGAAAACATGGATTAAATGCAAACGCAAAGACTCAAAACAAATGATATCATATATATAAATATTCAAAATATAACAATGACACAAGCACATTTACATAGGTATAAACAACCATGACATGAAACAAAACACGTAATCTTTACACACTAGCACAATATCGATGTGTCTAAACATGTAGAATGGAATGAAGCACTCAAAAATGTCCAAGGAGTTCTATTTGGTCGCAAAATTTTATTATACTAAGATTTAGGCTCAGGTGACAGATAAAGTGAACTTAAACAACAAAACAAACACAATGCACATAAATCTAAAATTTAGATGACTCTACAAATCAAAAGTGTCATGACATGTTAAGCATAAATAGGATATATTGTGAAAACCCGTTAATCTTCAAATCGAATAAACAAATATGTTGGCCTTTAATCTTTTCTTTTTGGCTCTTATTTTTTTTGCTCTAATTTTTTTGGCTCTTTCTAACGGTGGCTTTATCGTAAAGAATATTTTCTCCTTTCATGGCCCTATCCCGTACATCCTCATATATACAATAAAAATCAACATACTCACAGAAAACGGTTCTTACATACCCAAATCCCTCATAGTCAACAAATATGTAGATGAGAAATGGATGGGAGGACATATCACTTAGCTCAAATATAACATGTGAAGTTAAAGTTCAAAAGATCTCGTGCATATGTGTGTGGAGGCATATACGAAGTAAATCCATTAAGCAGATCAAGGTCCAACAACTCCATGCAAGCACGATAAACAAAAATTTAAGCATTAAAAATCATAATCAAATGTCCTAGCCACATGAAAACCCGAAATCAAGTGGATTTAAATACACCAATATGCCACACAAATTTTGTAAAACTAAAGTACACATAAACCAAAAATCATTTTGAGTTTTTAAACATTCTTTAAAATGATACTAATTTATCACAAACAACAAAAAAAAAAAAATCATTTTTATCAATAAGACCCAAACAGGAAAAACAAATACAAAAGACTCAAACCATATACAACTAGTAAACACATATAAAATTAAGTACAAAAGCTAGTGTATGCAAACATGCGAACACAATCAAACATTAGATATAGCATGAAAAACATCGTGTGCAAGTATTCGAGAATCAATATGTCTAATGTGTAAAGCCTCCAAATCTGATTTCCTAACCCACATAGGTGAAACATGATGCTCTTGAGTTTTGATTAACTCGGTAACTCTAGACTTAGAATTTCTAGGAACATTTCGAAGATCAAAGCAAAAGTTCATAGGGTGACCTTTCCTATCGCAATGTGTGCATGTGTATACACGAGGAATGCTACACTTGCATTGAACTTTTATAACTTTTCTAGCAACGATTCACTCTCTCAAAATTATGGTCTTGGCTTTAGTAGTGGAAGAATTTAAAATACCGAAACCAAACACATATGTGTCATCTTTGATTTGGACGGTGCCTAATATCTTATCCAACTTTTCCAACCTAGATTTCAAATAAAATTTGAGAGGACTCGAGTCTCTCGATCTATTTTCTTGCTCCACTATCCTAGACTCAAGTAAATGATGAGACTCTTCAAAAATTAGGGAATCCTTCTTTAAACTCTCCATTAATCCTCGAAGGATATCTTGCTCCCCCTCAACAAATGTGAGCTTTTACCCAAGGGTCTACTCATGTGCCCTATGATCTTCAAGCAAAACACTCTCACCATTACCTAAGGTACCTTGTTTCAACCTATCTTCCAATTTCATGTTTGCTTTTTTCAATTTCATCATTTCTAGATACAACTCATGGAAGGCAACTTGGAGATCACTCTCCTCCTCTTCTACTTCGTCTTCTTTGTCATCCCCACTCTCTCCACCATCAATATCTTGGGAATCAACCAAAATAGACTCGAAAGTTTCATGATTAGAATTATCTTTATGGGAAGATATTTTATCAAGGCTTGTATGACTCGTCATGAACATGGTGTGTTGCTCCTCTTCCCGATCACTATCACTAAAGGTGGCATTATACACCTTCATTTTTTTGCCCTCCTTCATTAGTTTAGTTAGACACTCAGTAGTCCTATGGCCACAACTCTCACAACCGAAGTATATATCTGACTCATCCCTCTTAAAATTATTGTTGTGATTTTTAGAGAATTGATCGACCCTATTTTACTTATTTTTCTCAAACATCTTTACATCTTTCGATTATTCTTCAAACTTGAGAAATTTTTAAAACTTCTTCGCAAATGTGGGCATATCATCATAATTGATGTCAGACTCATCATCTGAAATAAATGTTTCCTTTTTCTAGGCTTTCAAAGCAATGCCCTTATCTTTATTCTTCTTTTTAGAGGAAAATATGGAGTCCACCATGTGTAAATAGTAATACCACAAGCATGACATCCACCGTGATATACCCGCATATACCCTCGTCCAGGCCGAGGGCGTACTCCACCTGGGCAAGGCTAGGATGACCCCTCATCAGGCACCAGCCAACCCCTCATCAGGCCCAAATGACCCTCTAAGGGGTCGACCCCTCATCATGGTTCAGACGACCCTTCAAGGGGTCGACCGCTCATCAGGCCCAGACGACCCTCTAAGGGGCCGACCCCTCATCATGGTCCAAATGACCCTTCAAGAGGCCGACCCCTTATCAGGCCTAGATGACCCTCTAAGGGGCCGACCCCTCATCATGGTCCAAATGACCCTTCAAGGGGCTAACTCCTCATCAGACCCATATGACCCTTCAAGGAACCGACCCCTCATCATGGTCCAGATGACCCTTCAAGGGGCCAACCCCTCATTAGGCCCAGACGACCCTTCAAGGGGCCAACCCCTCATCATGGTCCAGACGACCCCTCAAGGGGTCGACCCTTGATCAGGTCCAGACGACCCTACTAGGGTACGACAGTACGAGGCCTAAATTAAGCCAGACACACTACCTGAAGGAACTTTGCCCTCGGCCTCATATCATAGGCCGAGGATGACATCATCACATTGCGTGGTTTGGGAGACGCGTAGAACAGTGCGCGTGAGGCTCACATGGCATGTGGAAGACCGTTATAACAATATCACCCCCTCACGTGAGGGAATATTATGTCATCATTTGGCATCCACAGGTGTCAACATGAGATTGGCTAGATCATCATTCACATGCACCATGCATACTTGGGGGGTACACTACACCCCCCAAGACCTATATATACTTGTCACCTACAACCCTACAAAGGGATGGATCAAAAATTATAACCCTAGCAAAAACTCTGCTTATACACACAGTAGGTAGAGAGAGGGAGCTTATGTGGATTGTATCCAAGGCCACTAGTGCCCATACTTAGTGGATCACACACTCACAGTGGATGTAGGCCTAATTGGCTGAACCACTATACATCATTGTCTTATTCCTCTTATACTCATCTCATTCTACACACTTACACACTTATACATATACATCTCTATGGCTCCCATTGTTACTACTGTTTGAGCTCATCACCACTTATCTGGTGGTGCTAGATTTCAGCATCATCAGTTTGGCGCTGTTTGTGGGAACGAGAAGACATCTTTCCCTTTGTATAGCTTGACCTCACTGGGCACTCTGGTGGTGAGTCGGCTCTCCCCCTGTGTGGAGACGTTTCACCATTGAAAGAGACCCATTAAGGTTCTCAAGCTCACCAGTCTTTTCTTCAGTTCAGCTCTTCATTGCTCAAACACATGGCACAAGAGATGCCACCACCACTTCCCCCACCGGATAGTGGAGTAGGACCCAGTTCTAGTCATCCACCACCTCAGTCTGAGATGGCTGATGTGGCGGCAGCCTTGAAGTCTCTGGCAGCAAGCGAGTGGATCATGCAAGAGCAGTTCACAGCTCTAATCCAGAACATACTAAGACCACCAGTGGTCTCACCTAAGATGATTACTCTGGAAGTGGCTCTAGGGCAGCATGAGGCCAAGGGACCACCCCAGGCACCACGTAAAGACTTGACACCCCCTCAGCGGTGGAGGGATGTTGCTGACCCCCAACGTCTATGCCTGGGGAGGCAAGGAAACCCTTGCCCTGAGGATAGGTATGATGATCTAGAGGGAGAGGGGACCTCCGTAGAGTGCTGGGAGCCATATGAGGTCTCCAATAATACTATGAGACCTCTCTAGGAGAGCAGAGGGAAGTGCGGAAGGTAAAATCCAGACGACCGCCCGAGAGGCTCTACTTTTGATTGCTTGAGCAAGGGGTCGGCCTTTGAGAGACTGGGCCTAGTAAATGACCTGCGGGAAAAAATGTCCAGATCAAGGAGTGCTGCGAGGTCCAGAAGGGAGGCAGTAGATGGCCGACCCCACGACGGTCAAGGGGAAGTAAATAACCAATGCAGTCCTGTCGCTGTAGAACCCTCCGTCCACCTCAAAGAGGTGGAAGGGGATAACATCGGCCAAGCCGACCCTACGGGGCCCTGGAATGACTCAATCCAGTGACTAGAGGATAAAATCGGTGATATTTTGAAGAGCTGGGACCCTCTTCAGAGAGGATACTCGATGGGCTCACCCTTTGTGGCGAAGATAGTCAACTTCCTTACGTCATCAAAGTTTAAGCCACCTGTGGTCACCCCAATGTATGGCGGGAGTACCAACCCTATCCATCATATTGAGATGTATCAATCAGCGGCAGACATATACTCTATCTCAGATGAGATGAGGTGTCGTGCCTTTTCTGGTACTCTGACTGGGGCTGCACATGTCTGGTACATGTCTCTTCCAAAAAACTCTATTGAAAGCTTTAAGCAGCTGGAAGACCGATTTATCCACAACTTTTGCTTTGGGGTGAGGCCACAAAAGAAGACCACACACCTGCTCTATGTTAAGCAGGGGAAGAATGAGAGTCTAAGAGACTACATAGCCAGATTCAATAAAGAAAGTTAGAGGTGGAAGACTATGAGGAGACCATAGCTATGACAGCCCTGATTGGAGGACTCCAAAAGGGGAAGCTGTTATGGAAGCTTGCTGAAGACCCTCCGAGGACGATGGCTGAATTGTTGTCGATAGCAGGAAAGGTGATGAATGCCGAAGAGGCTATGGCTGCAAAATATGAAGATGAAAGAGGAGGCACTTCAGGGGTTAAGTACCCTAAGAAGAACAAAGAGGGGAAGAAGAGGTCTACGGACAACAAGTTCGCTGATTACACCCCTCTGATGGTCAGCTGTGAACATATTCTCAATGAGATAAAGAGTGATCGGTCCCTGAAGTGGCCTGAAAAGTTGAGGGCAACCCCCAACAAGAGTAACAAAAACCTGTGGTGTGAATTTCACCAAGACCATGGCCACGTGATAGACAAATGCTTCGCTTTGAAGGATGAGATTAAAAAAATGTTGAAATAAGGGAAGATAAGGAAGTATATTGATAAGAGTGCCTTCAAGAGGGGCAGAGGGGACGACCCCAGAAAGAAGAGAGGTGATGCATGCCGAGAAGATCCTCCAAAAAGAGGGGACGACCCTTCTGATGATGAGGACGACCCTGACCTCCCTCCAAGAGACGACCACAACCCTATCAAGAGACTTAATATGATCTCTCTTGGTGTGGGGATGATCTCTGGGGGACTAGCAGGAGGAGGGTCAGAGGTCGCAGATAGAAAGGCCCATGTAGCTGAAGCCAAGGAAGTGACGAAAACTGTGCACTCAACCTCTTTGGAGGCAAAGTCAGAAAAGAGGAAGAAGGTCGACATGGATACTCTGATAGTGTGGTTCTTAATAATGGACTTCAAAGGCCTCTTAGCCCCACATGATGACCCTTTCGTCATCACTACCAGGGTGCACGGGTGTGAGGTGCCTAGGATCTTGGTAGATGGGGGTAGCTCTGCAGATGTGATGTTTTGGCCATGCTTCAAAGCATTAGGCCTCAGCCATGCTACACGCATCCCATACCATCATCCATTAATTAGGTTCAGTGGGGAAAAGGTTTATCCCCTTGGAATGTATGAGGCCGATGTCAGGATGGGGGACGAGTGGACGAGATGGCTTACCAAGAAGGTCAGCTTCTTCGTGATGGATGAATATGTCTTCTAGGCCTACAACATTATACTGGGTAGGGTAGCCATCAAGGGATTTGAAGCTGTGACATCTACGATCCATCAGATGATTAAATTTCCAACCCCTTACGGGGTAGGAGAAGTTCAGGGAGACCAGATGATAGCACAGGAATGTTACTACAACTCCGCCAAAGAAAGAGAGGCGCACAAGAAGGCAACAGTCACTTACAATATTGACACCCTTGACCCCAGGGATAAGACAAAGCTGAAGAAAGGAGAGGCCGCGAAAGAGGTAGAATCCGTAATCCTCAATGAGGGTGACCCGTAAAAAACCATCCAAGTTAGCAAAACTCTAAAGCCAAACATCAAAGAAGACCTCATCAAGTTTTTAAGGAGAAGACAGAGCGTCTTTGCATGGAGTCATGCAGATATGCCGGGGATCGACCCCAAAATCATGTGCCATAATCTCAACGTGGTAGAGGGTGCAAAGCCAGTAAAGCAAAAGAGGAGAATTTACTCTCGAGAAAAATATGAGGTCATAAGGGATGAGGTCAAAAAGCTGGAAGATGCTGAGTTTATCAGAAAGGTCATCTACCCTGAATGTCTATCCAATGCAGTCATTGTCCTAAAAGCCAACTGGAAGTGGAGGATGTGTGTAGACTTCACAGACCTCAACAGGAATTATCCCAAAGACAGCTTCCTTCTCCCCTACATTGATCAGATGGTAGATGCCACCACAGGCCATGAACTAATGAGTTTCATGGATGCCTACTCAGGCTACAACCAGATCTTTATGAGCCCTGGAGACTCGGAGAAAACTGCTTTTATCACCGACAAAGGGACATACTGTTATAGGGTCATGCCCTTTGGCCTAAAGAATGCAGGGGCAATGTATCAGCGCCTTGTAAATAAAATGTTTGAAGACAAAATTGGGAAGTCTATGAAGGTCTATGTAGATGGCATGCTGACTAAGAGTTTAAAGGCAGAGGATCATGTGGCAGACCTTGAGAGGATGTTTAATACGATGGACAAGTACCAGATTAAGCTCAACCTGGCTAAGTGTGTCTTCGGGGTTAGAGCATGGAATTCTTGGGGTTCATCGTGAATCAAAGAGGCATTGAGGCAAATCCTGAGAAAATAAAGGCCCTCATTAAAATGAAGACCCAGCAGACCATCAAAGACGTTCAAAGGCTCACAGGGCGAGTGGCTGCTTTGAATAGGTTTATGTCCAGAGCTACAGACAAGTGTTTACCGTTCTTCAAAATTCTTAGAAAGGCCTTCGAGTGGAGTGAAGAGTGTGATGAGGCTTTTAAGGAGTTAAAGTCATACCTGGGGTCTCCCTTGCTGTTGTCACAACCAGTCCAGGGTGAACGACTCTATGTGTATCTAGCTGTCTCAGAGTCATCCATTATCGCAGCAATCATCAGAGACGAAGACGGGGAACAGAAGCCTGTGTATTTCAACAGTAAGGCACTCAAGGGAGCAGAGCAAAGATACCCAAGGATGGAGAAGTTAGCCTATGCCTTAATCCATGCATTAAGAAAGATGAAGCCATACTTCCAGACCCATACAATGGTCATCCTCACCGACTCTCCTCTTAGGCAGGTCTTACACAAGCCAGAAAAATCAGGTAGGTTAATGACCTGGGTTATAGAGCTGGGGGAGTTTGACATTGTGTATCAACCTAGGACGGCCATTAAGGGGCAGGCACTGGCAGATTTTGTGGCCGAATTTATATAGGAAGATGATGAAGCCGATGACGAGAGCCTCGGGAAGACAGATACCCAACAAGGCAGGCTCACCGACACACCCGCAGATAAGGCTAAGATAAGCACCGCTAGAGGAAAAGTGGCCAAAAATAAAGAGGGAAGATATCTCTTTAGACAGGGTTCCCTCACCGAGGGAATTTTCTCAAAAGAACAGACCGTATGAAGCCTCTTCATCGACGGGTCCTCCTGCGACAGCGAAAGTGGAGCTGGACTGATAGTATCATCACCCGATGGCACAGACATTGAATACACCCTGAGGTTTAACTTTAAAGCCTCCAACAACGAGTCTGAATATGAGGCCTTGATAGCAGGGCTCTCAGTGTCGGCCAGATTTTGGTCCATAGTAATTCAAGGCTAGTAGTGAACCAGATACTAGGAGCCTACGAGGCCAAGGATGAGCGGATGGCCAAGTACCTTGAGAAGGTGAGGTCATTACTGAAGAGCTTCATAGAAGTAAAATTGAAGAGGATACCTAGGCTCGATAATGGTCGAGCTGATGCCCTTGCTAGGTTGGCCTCGGCGACTAGGATAGATATCAGGAGGACAGTCCCAGGGGAAATTTTGCTTTGACCAACTATTGAAGATGCTGAGGGAACACTTAGCACTTGCCTGAATGGTTCTAAGGACGCTTCATGGATGGACCTTCTGATCAGATACATCAAAGAGGGGGAGATGCCAGAAGCAAGGCAAGAAAGGAAGAAGCTGAGATACAGAGCTGCAAAATTCACTGTCATCGAAGACACCTTGTACAAAAAGGGATTTTTGCTCCCCTTACTTAGGTGTGTGCACCCATCCAAAGTCCCACGCATTTTGCAAGACGTGCATGAGGGGTCGTGTTCAAGCCACATTGGGGGTAGGTCTTTGGCGAAGAGGATAAAGGGTACTAGTGGCCGACCTTGGGGAAAGATGCCACGGCATATGTAAAAAAGTGTGACCAATGTCAAAAATTTACCACCATTCCTCATTAACCCCATCAGCCTCTTACCTCCATTACATCCCGATGGCCATTTGTAGTGTGGGGGATCGACCTGGTAGGCCCCTTGCCTAGGGCCATCAATAGCTATTGGTTCCTCATCGTGGCAATTGACTATTTTTCAAAATGGGTGGAGGCAGAGCCGATGGTAATGATCACAGAGCAAAAGACCTTCCAGTTCATTTGGAAAAATATTATATGCAGATATGGTCTCCCCAACAACCTCATCTCGGATAACGGGACCCAATTCAAGAATACATCTCTAGAAAAGTATTGTGAAAGGGTGAGTATCAAACAATTCTTCTATACCCCAGGCCGACCTCAGGCCAACGGGCAAACAGAAGTTATAAGTAGGACAATCCTAGATGGGATCAAGAAGAAACTTGAGGAGGCAAAAAGAAGATGGGTTGAGGATTTATATACTGTACTGTGGGCCTAAAGGACGATGGCAAAGACCTCTACCGAAGAAACCCCGTTCATGCTAGCTTATGGCTCAGAAGCCGTCATCCCCACCGAGATTGGGTTTCCTACTCACAGGGTCCAAATGTATGACCCCTAGAGAAATGTGGAAGAGAGGAGACTTGACTTGGACCTAATTGAGGAAAGGAGGGAAGACGCCGAGATAAGGCAAGCTGCCTACCAGGACTGCAAGGTATTACAACCAGAGGGTAAAGCAGAGGCCAATTGCAGTAGGGGACTTAGTCCTCAAAAAGACTTGGCAGAAGCCCAATAAGCTCCATCCAAATTGGCATGTCCCATATAGGGTCATCGATGAAGTTGTCCCTGGAACCTATAGACTAGAAAACCTAGAAGGGGAACCCTTTACCAACCCCTGGAATGCAGATCATTTAAAGAAATACTATCAATAGTGTTGTAATGTCCTATCGGACCAAAATTGTAATGGGTGTTGCTCCAACAGAGCACTTGAAATGTTAATGAGAAATATCATAGTGTTTTCCCCCATCTTGCGTTTGTCAGTTTTGGTATGACTGGGGATCGTCTTCGGGAAACCACCCTCGACTATAATGAGGGTCAATGTTGGGGACGACCCCTCATTTACCCTTAAGAAAGATGAGGGAAGAGTTGAAATTTAAAACCATTAGGTTGGTGAAAAATCACCCTCGACTATAATGAGGGTCAAGGGCGGGGACGACCCCTCCTTTACCCTCAAGAAAGACGAGGGAGGACTTAATTGTAAACATCATTAAATTGGTGGTAACAACCCTCGGCTATGATGAGGGCAAATGTTGGGGACGACCCCTCATTTACCCTCAAGAAAGACGAGGGAGGACATGAAATTTAAAACCATTAAGTTGGTAAAAAAAACCACCCTCGTCTATAATGAGGGTCAAGGGCGGGGACGACCCCTCCTTTACCCTCAAGAAAGATGAGGGGGACTTAATTGTAAACATCATTAGATTGGTGGTAACAACCCTCGGCTATGATGAGGGAAAATGTTGGGGACGACCCCTCATTTACCCTCAAGAAAGACGAGGGAGGACTTGAAATTTAAAACCATTAAGTTGGTAAAAACCCACCCTCGGCTATAATGAGGGTCAAGGGCGGGGACGACCCCTCCTTTACCCTCAAGAAAGACGAGGGAGGGGGCTAGTGATATTGTTAATATAAAAAGTTCACAATACAAATCACCCAAGAGACGAGTATGGAAGACAACAAGAGATATGATATTATAAATGAAGTGTTACAAAAGCTTGTTCAACAAAAATAGAGTACAAAAACATTAGTTACATGAAGAGGGTATAGGCTACAGACAGCCACCCTATTGAGCAACGTCAGAGGGAAATATTTTAACGTTAATGATGGGGATTTCTTCTATGACCAAGACTGGCCGATCCTCAGACTTGCCGGTACCCTCAGCGTGCACTTGGGACTCCACCTGAGCCAAGGCTTCAGCGATATGGGGATCATCCAGTTGGACTGCCTCAAGAGAGGGGCGGACAGATGATACTGCATCAGTGAACTTAAGGACGACCCACCGATAGGCCGTCCTAATCCCCCTCTCTAAGTATTCAAGACCGAAGCCTTGAAACTCATCTGAGAGTTTGTAGGCCTCCACAGCATCGACTTCGGCTTTCTTTACAGCTCCCTAAAGATCTGCCTTAAATAGAATCCCCAAGTTGGTCAAGGCCTCATCCTTCTCTTTAAGAAGCAAGTCCTTGGCCTCCAGGTCTGCATCATGCTACTTCATCATCTCGTCCAGGACCCTTGTATGTTCCTAGCACTCTCTAATTCATCCCTTATAGTCTCAAGCTCTGACTGCAGATCAGCCTCGTGCTGAATAGCCCTCTCGGCTTCATAAAATTTTTATTGGTTTTCAGCCATCCACTTAGTAGCCGAGGTAAAAGCACAAACAGACTACATAAGAAAAATAAACTTGTTAAGAGGCCGAGGAAATAGTTTCTGAAAGAATTCAACTAAGAAAATGAAGTAAGAGCAAATACCTGGGCAAGAGTGTGCAGACCATAGTCATACACCTTGGCCGGGGGCATCTTCGACAGGAAATCGTGGTCGGCGGCCGAGGGGGAAAAGAACATGGAAGCTTTGGCCGCCCTGAGGTTGGCAATCAGAGAAGATGGCTCAACCTTCAAAAATGCTAAGTTTTGGGACCAGAAAGCCCCCATGCTGGAGGAGGAGCCAGTCCCCTTCGATGACTCCACCCTCGCCCTCGTCCTTGAATCAGGCCGAGGGTCAACAGGAACTTCAGGACCTTTTATTTTGGAACCCTCGACGGAAGGTTCGACAGGTGTCGTCCCCACGGCCTTCGACTTCCTCGGAGCCTGCTGAGGCTCCTTGCCCTTCTTCTTACCGAGACCAGACAGCAAGCTTGGGCAGTCATTTCCCAGAGATGTTCAGAAATACCTGCAGGACGACCTGAAAAGAAGATGACACATCAGAAAAATGCAGAGGCAAAGATGGAACACTTGGAAAAAAGTAAAGGTTAAGTAAAAAATAATAGTAACTCACATATCTCTGTCAAGGGGCCGACCCTCAAACCAGCTTCTTTAAGGAACCGAGGGGTCATAAGATCTTTAAACTTTACAAGTCCACCCCCTACCCCTCGTTCTCTCAGATACTCGACTATGTCCTTCTCATCCAGACTAAGTCTGGGTCTAACCTAGCCTTCATCGAGGGGTTAGACCATCTCCTTGGAACCCTGGGACCATCGTCCAAAGGCTGAGCCTCGACAGCAAATTATCATTCCCCAGATATGAAGAAAAATCTTTTCTTTTAGTCGTGGTTAGAGGTTTGTGCCACATGGAGGAGTTTTTTATCAGACTTCCTCGCCCCCAGATGATAGTACCCAGGCTGCTTGGATGAGGAAGTGATATTATAACAAGCCAAAAACAGATCGGTTGAAGGCTCGTCAGTAAAGTTATTCTTCCATAAGGAGACATAGCCGAGGATAGTACTCCAGGAGTTGGGAGGAAGTTAAGAGGGGGCAACGCCGAGGGCCGACAGTATATTGACTATGGCAGGGTGCAGAGGGAACATAACACCGACCTTTAACATATGTTCATATACAGCGATCTCTCCCTCGTCTCCCTCAAAGACTCTCTCAGACTTAGAGGGAACCCTCATGCTTATATTGGGTTGTATGCCAAAGAGGTGCCTCCATAGTAAGAAATCACGATCTTTGACTGACGATGCATAAGTGGAAGCAGTCGAAGTGTCAACTTGTCTACTATTTCCATCAGAAGAATCCTCATTGTCGTCCTCATCTCCCTCGTCCCCAAATCCCCCAACCTCTGGGGGACCACCTGGAAAGGCTACTTGAAATTCAAAGGGAGACAACGTTGTTACAGGGACAGCCTCAGAAGGTGTTTTGCCCTCAGCCTGTCGTCCTGGGCTGAGAGTGGATGTCCCTCCCCTCACAGAAGGGCCAGCACCTGTCGACGATGATGCTCTCTGATCCATTTCTCCCTCGGACGATTGACTCTCGGCTGGCCGACAAGAGAACCCACAGGACTCGGGGGGTATGATAGTGGCTAATGGAATAGGGAAAATGGGTAGTACCTAATTAGGGTTGGCCCCTCGTCTTTTCTCCTCCTCTTCCTCTATTCTCCTAATCGCTACGAAGAACTTCTCCCTCAGGGATGGAAACTCCTCAGCTAAACTGTAAAGCCTCATAAGCATTAAGGGGAAGACCCTACACTTAGAATAACTTGGCTAAGCCAACTACAAACAATCTCACAGTTGACTAGGTTAGACTTTTCGATCAAAACCAAATAATTAAAGGGTTGTTATCAAGAACATTCAAGAATAATCCAACGGATAAGAATGCCGAAAAATTATGAGACGGCTAAAGAAGAGCCTAGTCCTACAGACCTAAAGCAGTCAAAGTGTTAAAAAGTAATGAAATGTAAAGAGGGCACTGGCTCAGAAGGATTACCTGAGAAGGGACGGCGAGGCTTGATGCAGAAGTCACAGAAATGGCTATAGCTATGGAGCTGTGGAAAATCTAGAAAGAGAAAGAACTTGGGCGCGAAGAAGAAAAAGAAGGAAATAAATCCAAAAAAAAATTTGGTTTAAATACCTAGCTGTTAAGAGGGCCCATTAACCAAGGCATAGCACAGCCCACGAGGTAGGCATCATTAGGGCATAAAGTCCCAAGCAAAGTGTGCAGCCGTCATGCCTGAGAAATTGGAACTACAATGGATATCTGCCTAGGTGTCACATCAGCTTGACAGGTGTCATTCATCTAACTGACCATACACTCGTCTCAATGGAAACACTATCCCTCAGCCATCTCAACAACATCGATGGCTAAGGGTTGGGGGTGATTGATATACTCGTATATACCCTCATCAGGAACAAGCCGACCCCTCATCAGGCCCAGACGACCCTCTAAGGGGTCGACCCCTCATCATGGTCCAGACGACCCTTCTAGGGGTCGACCCCTCATCAGGCCCAGATGACCCTCTAAGGGGCCGACCCCTCATCATGGTCCAGATGACCCTTCAAGGGGCCGACCCCTCATCAGGCCCAGACGACCCTTTAAGGGGCTGACCCCTCATCATGGTCCAAATGACCCTTTAAGGGGCCGACTCCTCATCAGGCCCATACGACCCTTTAAGGAACTGACCCCTCATCATGGTCCAGATGACCCACTCATCAGGCCCAGACGACCCTTCAAGGGGCCGACCCCTCATCATGGTCCAGACGACCCTTCAAGGGGCCGACCCCTCATCATGGTCCAGACGACCCCTCAAGGGGCCGACCCCTCATCAGGTCCAGACGACCCTACAAGGGTACAACAGTACGAGGCCTAAATTAGGCCAGACACACTACTTGAAGGGACTTTGCCCTCGGCCTTATATCATAGGCCGAGGATGACATCATCACAACGCGTGGTTTGGGAGATGCGTGGAACACTGCGCGTGATGCTCACATGGCACGTGGAAGACCGTTATAACAATATCACCCCCTTACGTGAGGGAATATTATGTCATCATTTGGCATCTACGGGTGTCAACAGGAGATTAGCTAGATCATCATTCACATGCACCATGCATACTTGGGGGTACACTACACCCCCCCAAGACCTATATATACTTGTCACCTACAACCCTACAAAGGGATGGATCAAAAATTATAACCCTAGTAAAAACTCTGCTTATACACACAGTTGGTAGAGAGAGGGATCTTATGTGCATTGTATCCAAGGCCATTAGTGCCCATACTTAGTGGATCACACACTCACAGTGGATGTAGGCCTAATTGGATGAGCCACTATACATCATTGTCTTATTCCTCTTATACTCATCTCCTTCTACACACTTACACACTTACACATATACATCTCTATGGCTGCCATGGTTACTACTGTTTGAGCTCATCACCACTTATCTGGTGGTGCTAGATTTCAGCATCATCACACCGTATTTGTGGATTATTTTTTTATCTCAATGCCTTTAATTTTTTCTTTAACGCAACACCACAAACACGAAATTCATTGTGTGTAAACAAAAACCAAGGAATCCACCATATGAAACGTACTCATTAAGGATGATGATGATGATGATGATTAAAACCTTGATTCGAAATGAGATCTCAAAGCATATAAAGATTGAATCTTGCATCTCAAAGAGTTTGGGTGAAACTTGGGTTTGGGAGATTTTGGAAATGTATAGGAAAACGATTTATGCCAAAAACCTCATTATAAACTAATGCCCGGATTCCTTTATATAGAAAATATGTTTTTCGAAGCAGAACAAATTTTGAGGGCTCGTTCGAATGAAAATAAAAGTTCATTAAAAAGAAAACTCCATCTTGTTCGAACCAAATCGACACTTGTTCGAACGAACATGCCAATCTTGTTCCAACCCACTTCGAACAATATATTTATGAGAAACGAAAATTTCTCGTTTGATGCTCATTTGAAGGTCGTTCTAATAAAAATTCAAATGGACAGTATAAACTCGCTAGAACGACTGAAACACAAAAATATATTTTTCTTTTAAAATATTTGTAAAAATCAACCCTCAAACATTTTTATAAAAACAAACACCCAATATTAAGTTCTACGTATCAAAATGAATATGCATTCATACCTAAGAGATCCTTGAAACACGAAGATGAATTGTGATATTAAATTTGACACGATGAATGCAATATCTGAAACTTTTTTGCTATGTCTTCAAACAAACTTGTCCTAGGCTTGAAAGGTCAACATACTTAATTCCTAACCTGTGACTCAAAAGATTTTGTCCAAACACGAAATAAGCCAAAATACATACAAATTAACTCTATTAAAAATTTGTCTTTACTTAAACTAGTTTCACTAATCTATATTTCCACCAAAGATGAGACCATAATTCGTTGTAATTTATTCTAAGTGAATTTTTTAATTCAGAATAGAAGTGTTATCTTAACAAAATTTTGGTTTCCAAAGTGGACACAACTTTGCACCACTTTACGGAAATGGCTATAAAATGATGTAGAAAATTTACAATTTTGAACCGTTAGATGTTTTAAAATATAATTCGTAGAGACTTCCAACTATATATGGCACCACACCTAATTATACACCAGTTGGTATAGATTAATCTATGAAGTTACTCTAAAAATAGAGTAATTGTGAACATTGCAAATCTGGAACAACTTACTGTTTTAGTTATTTATGAAAATTCCACCGTTGAATTCAACTATAATTTTTATATCTAATTCCTCCAGATGTTGTCTAGCTTATATATAAATTTGAGGTTGATTAGATCATGGCATGGTCTTCGTCGATATTTAAAATAGAGATGCCGCATAGTAAAGATTATTGAACTTGGTATTCTTACTTGTTGTAACACCCCGCCTAATTAAACATCGGGTGATCAGGCCTTTATTAAATTAAAACAGGTTTTTCAAATGGTTCATTCTTAGCATCACTGTCGAAAACTTTTTAATTACTAATCCCCTAAGTAAAATTAGACCGGTGCCAAATTTTATCTTCCTTAACACAGATAAATCAACCATGCGGAACAAAGTAAAAATAGTCATGTACTATAACCCAGTCAATAAAGTAAAAGTACAACAGAACAAAAGTATTACCGAATAAACCATCGGCAAAAAAATCCCAAACAATAATAGAATAACCGCTAGTCTGAAACTAACATCTGAGAATAAAACCGGACCACAAGTCCATACATAGAATAGTGTGAGATCATGTACTAGATCTGAATGAGAGATATCGTCTAGTCAAAATCCTGTAAGCATCCACTGTGCTACAGCTCCGAATCCCTGGAATGGAATCGTCATACATGGCATCCCTGTGGCTGGACACCTAAAAGGTTTTGAAAATATTTTATAGCAAGAGTTAGTACTCAAAACATTTTGAAAATATTTAGCAAGCGTTTATCACAATATAAAATGCGGTTATTGATTACACATGTTAGGTTCTCGTACACTCTCTTGAGTTAACTCACCCCTCATCTTTTGTGCACACCTAACGTTCTACACTTAGTTTATCTAGCCATACCTCCCAAGCTAACTAAAACCAAAGTAGTCAACTGAACTTATCTATACCCAAGTTCCAGTACCGCCCATACAGTACAACCCTTTCACTAACATCTCGCGTATGTTAATTAATTCTCAAGTAACATTTCATCTATGTTATTTTACAAGACTTCCCTTTTAGTTTCGCTACTAAAATTACTACAATTCTCACAATTGTTAACTTTCCCACTTATGTAATTAAGTTTCGCTACTTGAATTACTAAATAGATTTTCTCTATCTAAAGGTTCATTTCGTAATTAAGTTTCACAACTTAACTTACCAATTCAGTATGTATCTTTAAATACATAATATATCAATCTACTAATACACGGAAGTAGAATATCATCAGGTATATATATATTTCACACACAATATATACTAAATATTAGTCACTGCTATTTTGCCCCTTTTATACACATAAAGGACTCTTGGTTCGGAATGATTCATCGACCCCAAGTAAGAATTGGTTCGTCATGATATATCGACCCCAATTATTTTAAAAATATATATATATATACACATATTCTGGTTCGGGACTCTCTCATCGCGACACCAGTTCAAAGTTTGGTTCGGTATTTCTCATCGACCCCAAACTTATAATAACTTTATGTTAGTTCGGAATGTCTCATCGACCCTAACATAATTAATTTAGGTATAATCTCTCTACCTAAAAGATCACATAATTCAGTAGGTACACGCCCGACCTATTAATCATATACGTACGTAATATTTTAATCTCATATATATACCGTACAATATTCGCTTTACGATTTATCTCATTAATCGTATTATTTGAGTATTCACACAACTCTAAGGGTCCTAGTTACCCCTTACATATAATTTCAGTAGTTATTGCTTACCCTACTGGTCTATTACTTAAATTGAATTTACTTCGCTCCGTAACTTAATTTCTAAATTCCCCGATACTCTACTAAATCGGATTATTCTCCTCGGTCCGTAATCCAAGCCCTACACCCAATGGCTTTATTGGACCTCAACAATATACCTACTGGTCTTATTCTCACTCCCATATAAGTATAATGTAAATCCTATAATACTCATTCATTCACGAACTCAACGAAGAATTAAACACAAAATTTTTGGGAAACAGCTTGCGTCGGTCGATCGACGGCTGGGTTCGATCGATCGACATAGTCGATCGATCGATCGATCGAACAGGGACAGACGCAGTCTGTCTTCTTCGTTGATCCTCTCCTCCATTAACAAATTTCCAAACTCCATTATTGTCCACCAAACTTCGACCCAATGATCTTAACATGTTTCCACATATACTAGGACAGTTTCTTACGTATCAAATACATCAAAACTCCAATTCCTTTAAAGAAATAATGAATTAAACCCCAAAATTTCTTAAAACCCTAGTTATGGTGTTCTTCCCATATTTTCATTCAAAATCCAGATTTTAATCCGAAAAATCATCAAGTCTAATCTGAATATTAATCCTCTACATAGTTTAAATCATTCTACATGCGATTCTTATCCCAACATGCATAAATATCATCTTTCTCCAATCAAAATATTGATTTAAACAAAACTATTCAAAAACCCTACACATGGGTATTATAACTTTATAAATTTGAAATAAACAACTTGCCTTATGATCAGTAGGGTCTGATTTCGTGGTTCTTGTTGATGATTGATGATCTTCATCCTTCAATCCTTCTTCCCCAACAAGTTGAGGGTAAAAATCCCTTTGAATTCTTCCCAAATCTTCTTTTTGCTTTAGAAAGTTGTGCCTCTCCTCTCTCTAATGGTATTGGTGTTGTCATGGGTGTTCTAACCCTAATTCCTCTATCATACGGCTGATATAAAACTCTCAATTTCGTAGGCCATCATACCCTCATATGTTAAAAGACCAAAACGCCCCCGAACGGTCTCGGTTTAGTCCAAAATTGCCCCGGGACTCAACGAGTACCCCCGGGTATACTATTTTGACTAATTTGACCCTTCCGGACTCATTGGTGACCTCTAAATTATCATTTGAGTCACTTAAAAAATATTATTAAATCTCACCCCAAAACGGTCTACACGCGTTAAGTAACTATTTACCACTCGCACTAAATAAATATAATGAGGCAATATCAACCAATATCTATCTCTCGGTTAATATACCATAATTACAATTTTAAATAAAACTCTCTAAATTACTACTCTTACGTAATTTAAATTACGCCGACATTTTCTCATTTAATTCTCCAATCTGATTAAATGGAATATTCAGAAATACGGGGTATTACACTTGTTAACTTAAATGCTTAGGATATAAACATTATAATTGAGCATGATTTATGGAAAGAGTGGTTATATAGATTTATATAATTGTACTTGTAGATTGAAATAACTTTAATGAATGGATGAAAAGGCATTTGAAACATTAGTATGCTTTTATTAGATTAATGTTTGAGATTAGATAAGTATAAAATTGATATATATATATATATATATATATATATATATATATATATATATATATATATATATATATATATATATGCTTTATACATTAATTTAAGATTTCTAACATGGATTGGATTAACAGGAAAGAGGTCGAGAATTTAATGGTGCTGAAATAATTGGTGCGGATTTATATTCTCAAGTAACTAAGGTGAGTGTACATATGTTATTGAATTGCATATTAGTATGAGAATGCGATTGAGGGTAAATTCTCTAACGGGGGGCCTCACTGTGGGTTAAGTCGGGGGATTCAGGCTTTAAGGTCGTGGAGTTGAGTGATACAATTCCCCATCATGGACCAACTAGACAGTGTGATTTTGATATTTAAGGCCGAGAATGTGGAATGTAAGACCCCATTGTGGTCTTTATGAAAGGAATTTAAGGTCAAGAAAGAGAATGATATTGTGTATTCATATTCACATGTTTTTAAATCATGCATAACTAATAGTGAACTCTATGTGGGTGAGTACATTCACTAAGCAATTGCCTAATATAGTTTATATTTAACATTTTAGGTTATTAATGTCCATTGTTAGTGTCATGTCTAAAGGGAGAAGTAGAGATGATGGGAGACTGTAGAGTCTCATTTTGGGACTTAAATGATGTTATGAGTATACCGTTAGTAATGATTCATAATTACTTACTTTAAGGTATAAGCTGGTAGACTTATTGGGTTAATTTTATAAATAGTTTAAATTTTGCACTCTGATTTATATGATTTTAATGCATTAGTTAGTGCATTGTGGGGTTGATTATGGTTTAATCACAGTTGCGTTGTTATTATACTATATATTAGTATATTAATGGAGGCGGGTTTGACAACTTTTGGTATCGTAGGCTAGGTTTTTTTACTACATATGGTTAAATTTTTCCTGGTCTGGGAAGTGTGTGTAAATTTTGATTAGCAATGGACATTAGAGTGTGTTTGGGAATCAAGAGTCAGTGTCTCAGGAAAGTGATGGAGTGTATTCGTTAGTCTTGACTAACACATAGACATATATAAATATTATATGTGAAAAACAAAAGGTTACATGAGAAATGCGGGGTGGATTTCAAGTACCCATGAGATATGGCAAAAGTGGGAAATATTGTGTTGTATTCTATTACAAGTAGATGGTTTTATATTTAAGAAAATATGTTTATGATATGTGATTGAATATAAGTCAGATACAGGTAGAAATTTTAAAATTTGATATGAAATTAATTGGATAAGAGGATATAAAAAGGAAATATGTGTTCAACAAATTAGTATTGATAAGGGTGAATCGAATAATGAGTAAAAAATAGATATCGACTAATAAATTTTTTATGTGTATTCAATTGTGAATTGAATGAAATGCGCATATGTGGAACTAAGTATAATTATAAGTGGCTAAATATCATTTAAATGCTAAAGCTAATGTCTAAGAAAGAGTAATGCGTGCTCTGAATATAAAGTAACGGGTTTCAATTTGCATAAAATGCAAGAACTACAAATGTATTATCTGTTAAGATTATTTTAATATAATGAGATTTATTATGTATAAAATGCGGGAATAGTATATTTAATGTGATGATTGTTCTTATTATATAATACTTGATGAGTTTTTATTCTTTATGATGGATATCATGGTAAGGTAATGGAAGATTTAATTACTTAAATCCTATTTGAAGAAAATGTGGTGTGGGTGAAGAGAGATTTGGTAATTATAATTTGATTAGTCATTATGATATAATATTTTTTATGTATAAGTGGAACATATAACGTGAATAAATGGTTTATAAAATTGGCACGATGAAACTTTGAAACTATGAATGTCTTCGAGTTATAAGTGGAGGAATATGACTTACTATAAGTTGGAATAGTATATATAATATTGATTAGATAATGAGAGTTTCATAAAGTGATGTGATTAATATTACTTGAAATATGAAATATAAAATATGAAATATTATATACAGCATGATGGATTGTTTACATGATTAGAGAAAAGACATAGAGACAAAAGTAAAAAGTGAGATCAAAAGAGAATCTTAATAGGAATACATGATAAGGTATACATATAAAGAGGTTCATGCATGAATAACTATTGAACACATGATTGGTAATGAAAGAAATAATGTTTGAAAAGTGAAAGGCATGATATTTTGATTTTGAGTTATTGTTAATATATATATATATGTGTGTGTGTGTGTGTGTGTGTGTGTGTGTGTGTGTGTCTAGATGTAAGATGAACCATTAGATGATTGTAAATGGTGTGAGTTATAACTAATGATTTATAAGTAGAAGTATTACTTATACATAAATAGAAATGTATTATGACATAATTGCGTGATTTGTATAGAAATATATGAGTTTAGATTAGAAAGGAGGATTGATTTGAATCGAAGTTCGTATAATGTATGAAAGGTGGAATTATAGTATGAGATGGGGTTGAATATTTGTATAATGGCTTATATAAATTGAGCATATGAATGAGTATTATTGTTAAGTAGATCCAAAATAATTAAACCACATGATATGTACGATGAAATATGATGGAACAATGAACCAAATCTATGTATGATTGTGAGCATGAGATGTGTAAGAACCTTAAGACAAAACAATGTGTAAGAACTAAAAATAATGTTATCTTAAATATTATCTTGAATATTGTGGAAATGTTAGATGATTATTCTTGTGAAGAATATAAGTGAGGTTCAATTTATATGAATAAGATTCAACGTGAATGAATTGTGTAATTTCAAGTTGTGTAATGTTATATAACGTTGAATATGTAATTGAATATATCTATATTAATTTGAGACATGTGGTAGGAAATGCGCATGGGATGGTATTAATAATTTTATAGATTATTGTTAAAATTGAGAATTGTGAATTAGAAATGTTGTGTTTGTTCAAGCATGTGAGTGGTAAACGATAAGATTTATCTTCATCAAAGAGATGATGAAAAAAATTATAGGTAAAGAATATCAGAAATCACATGTTCAAAGATGTTTTAAATTGTTATGATGTGAAGTAGGAAATGATGTGAATGTGAATATATAATTTTGATGTCGACGAGTATGGAAAGAATGGATGGTATTTTATATAATAAATTGTTATTACTAATAAAAATTAAGAGAATAGTATAAAATCATATTGTTAGAATATTGCAATTGTATTTTGAGTTGTGGTGATGGTACGGGGTAAGAGATTTCATTTAGATGTATGTATCATAATAGGCTTCTGTAGTATTGGAGAAGATTTGTCATCCTATATTTCTACTAAGGATTTGAAAAAAAAAAGTGAATGGTATGTGAATTGTATAGTACGAATTAAGGTCATATAAGGTGCTGCATTATTTTGATGGTGCATTGTGTCGAGGTAGATAGAAATATCATTATATACTATGATTTGACCTATACTGGAGTGATATGTTAAATGAAGAGATAGTGTAGCATTAACGTTGTTGATATATACGTTTAATAATACCAAATCGCCTACAGCTTGAGTATGTCAGGTATTGTGGAACTACCTAGTCATAAATATTACATATTGAATATTCGAGGTTACTAGTGAATATTATTGATCTTGTGTATATTATGAAATTATCATAACATGGATAAGTTTTTGACAAGTTATTTTAATGAATAGACATGATATGATACTTTATAACATGTGTATATTTGTTGAATAGTGGCTAACGTTTAAACATGTAATACTTATAAATGTACATGAGTATAATTAGTATACTATATGGTATATGTAGAAATGCAGTAATAGAAATATAATCTTATAGTGAAGTTTTGCGTGGTTTTTATAAATTTAAAAGGAAATGGCTAGATTGTGTAACAAATATAGGTGTGGTTAATGAAGGAGAATTAATTTGATGACTAAGAATATAAGTGTGGGGATAAAAGATTAAGGATATGAGTAAGCAAGGATACTATCTAAATAAAGATAAGAAAAAGAAGTAGCGATTAAACCTAAAAAAAAGTGAGATTTATTTGTATCAAAGTGTAAAAGAGAATGAGGCAGATTTGATGAATAAGTTACCATGTGTACTAATGGAGTGAGTAACTAATGAAGAAAGGAAGTGTGTTTGTTAAAATTTTACTTATAGGGACTATGAATGGAATGCAAATTCATTTTTATTTGAGAGAATGATAAGTTGTTAACAAACACAAAGAAATATGTGATTTGTATGAGAACGAAAATTGTTAAATCATTTAATTATGATGAAAAGAATGTATATGTGTATGCTGAATTGAGGAGTTAATTTAAAAAAATGATGTCATATCAAACTTACTATTAGTAAGCATGTTAAAATGAACCACAATGTGGTAATGTAAGGTAGTATTAGTTAAAACATATGGTGTTACTATACGAAGTTGAATTAATATAAGGTGATTGTAATATAAATTGTTGTTACATAAATAACATAAATTGAGAAGTAAAAAGATGATTGTGCAATTATATAGATACATTTATGTGTGAAAAGTTGTGTATGGTATTGAAAAGAATGTGTTTGTTTATGATTGTTAGTAGTAAATAGTATAATGAGCAAAATAATTTTATATGTTATAATTATGAGTAAGATGAAATTTTATTATGAGAAAAATGAGGTTGAAGTTGTGTACTCATATATGACTGAGAAATAAATTTAATTAATTGGGAAATAAATCATTTATGAATGAGATTGGAATGAGAAATTTGTAGAATGAAAATGTATGTTATAGATAGTTAAATTACCCTTCTTTGTCATTTGGAATTGATTTTTCAAAACATGTTAATAAGAATTGTTAAATTAAGGTTATTTTGTAAATGATACAATGAAAATTTATATTGTGTTTACTCTAAAGATGCAAAGAGTAAGGAATTCTAATGGTGGTAAGTGATCAACCTAATTTTACGGACGAAATTCTTTAAGATATTCATCCATGTCCTTCGTTTTGGGAAGAAAGGGAAGTTACCCTATGAGATAGTCGGGCGTGTGGGTGAGATTGCTTATAGGTTGGCATTACCATCATCCTTAGATAAATTACACAATGTCTTTCATGTCTCAATTTTTTGCAAGTATTTGAGGGACTCGATCCATGTGTTAGAGGAATAATCAATCGAACTACAAGAAGACTTATCTTACATGGAGCAACCAGTAGAGATCCTAGCAAGGCAAGAGAAAGTGTTAAGGAATAAGAGGATTTACTTAATAAAGTGCTATGGCATAATCAAACTGTGACACCCCGCCTAATAAGATACCGGGCGATCACTCCTATATCAAATTTTAACAGGAGTCTCATATGGATCATTCTTAGCATCACTGTCGAAAATCCATTTAATTACTAATAACCTATTAGGCCGGTGTCAAAATTTTACTTAACTAGTCTTTTTAACAACTACTATATAAAACATCCACACAGTTTTGCATAAATGAATCTGAAATTAAATAAAATAACCTAACACTCGGTCAAAATATACAACCATATCGAATGTTGTACTCAAAGAATAAATAAATGTTGTTGGACCATTGGCCCGAATATTTATACAGTTCCTCCTATCTAGAGTACTAGGATAGAAGCATCTACTGAGAACCGGCACGCATCCACAGCTGCTGCAGCTGACGTCTGACTTGAAAGAAATCTCAACCAGGCCTCCCTGTGTCTGGACACCTATATATATATATATATATATATATATATATATATATATATATATATATATATATATATATATATATATATATATATATATATAGTAAGAAAGGGAAAAGTAGATAAACGGGTCAGAGCCCGAGTTTTGAAAATATTTAGCAAGTGCATAAATGCCTTATTTTTAGAAAAAGATTTTATCTCATATTTAAATTTGGTATCGCACTCCCATGAGATACTCCTCACCTCTCCACTAACAGTGCACTCCTAACGCATCCCTCTAAACATCCTAGTCAAGCTACCCTGCTAAACTAGTCTATCGCCCAACCACTATCAATCCTAGATACTCCAAGTAATGTACTAAGGGCTAAACTTCTCCCTATTCTCAACACAATGCCATATTCATGCATGGGGTGTCTCGCAAAGCGAAATCCAAATAAGGAACCCCCCCCCCCCCGATACACTACTATGCGGCAAGGTCGATCATCGGGATCCATTAGACCCTCGGTACTCGATTCATCCATATGCATATTCATTTTACTATATATATCCGGATCTATCTCCCGGACTGAGGATTCATATACAAGTATTTATCAATACTTTTCCATTTTTCTCAAAACTTTCCATTTCCCTTCTCATATCTAGGAAATGTATTGAAAAGCCAATTCATTATCATGAATTGCTTTATCAAATCATATAACTTTTCAAAAGCCAATTTTTATTATCATAAAAATGCTTTTCCGTTTCAAGATATCCCATTTCCCTTTTTATATTCAGGAAATGGATTTAAAAGCCATTTTCATTATCATAAAAATGCTTTTACCATATCATATGCTTCCACATCGCTTATTCCATCCGGGAGTGTTACCGAAGCCAAAACCTTTATCCCATTTCCCTTCTTCCATCCATGAAATGTAAATTAAAGCCAATTTATTATCATAAATTGCTTTAACATATAACGCGTTCTAAGACCGTCCGTCCGGGTTTTCCCACTGTGCGCCCCCCTAAATGGCTATCATCTTCCAGGGCCTATCATCGAGACAACCTGGGATCCTACAACGCAAGATGTCGGGAAGCATCCATATGCCTGCGGGATAGTCAAGACCACACCCGGAATCTCCTAACTAGCGCAGAAAAATACAATAAACGCTCATATGGCCTATAGGACTATATCCACCCTGAACTCATTAGCCAGGGGGCTTCACCATACGCACGCAACTTCCCTTATGATAGTGATTTAGAGAGGTGTGTATCCATATTTTATTAATTAAGAAAATCATTTATCTTTCCATTTTGAAAACATTTATATTTTATTTTCAAAATCATTAACATCATATCATATATATACTTTAATCACATAGTATATATATATACCATATATTCCTCCTCGAATATATATATATATATGGCCATATTTGCCAATCTCATCTAGCGATGACCAATAATCCCAAAGATTCTCTCAAAGAATCATAATCATGCATTCATATAAGCATGATACTAAACCCAAAGTATTTCCTCATATACATTCAATTACATAGATACCTAGGCTCGATGGTATCCGAACTCTATCTCTCAAATCTTATTCGTCCCGAACGTTAACTATGTTCGTTCCCCGGATTATGCCCTACAATAATCCAAGGCCTTCTCCTCATTTAAAGGTTAACTAACCCTCAAAACCATCATTTGGGAACCCTGGTATCATAATTAGGATCCCCCATATAAGACCCCAAATTGTAATTTATTCCCCTTATACTCTTTAAGGGAATAAATTGGCAATCTTGCCCAAGGCGAATCGATTCGCCCCATTTGCGAATCGATTCGGCTAGGCGAATCGATTCGGTTCCCAACCCGAATCGATTCGGAGAACATTCTGCAAACAGGTCCCTAATGGCGAATCGATTCGGTCTAAACCCGAATTGATTCGGCCCAATACAGAAACCCAAGTCCCCTTAGGCGAATCGATTCGGTCTGGATCCGAATCAATTCGGCTTGTTCAAGGTCACAGTTTGGGCGATTTTTCACATTCTAAAATACCCAAACTCAATCCAGTCTCCATTTAAATCCTAACTTGGATTTATTCCTACAAACTCAAAGTTTTAATATCTCCTCAAATTCTTTATATGTCCTAACAATCCTTTTGAGAACACCTAATATTTATCTCCAATAAGTTATACCTAACGATTTCGATCTCGGACAGCTTTCCGTAGAAAAATCACTTTAAATCCAAAAAAAAAAAATACGCGGTCGGCGCCCACACGACCGTGTCGAAAAGATCTACAATTTTTATTTTTTGACCAAGAGCCTAATCGATTCGTATCAGGTCCGAATCGATTCGGAAAGACGCAGGTCAACTATTCATCGTCTTCTCCGAGACGGTTTCGGCCATTAAAGCTTCTCCCGAGCTTTTGTCGCCTCACCCAACGTCCTACATTCTCAACCAACTACAAATACACATATATTAAGGGTTCTAAACATCCTAGAACCCAAAACCACCAATTAATTTCAAATAAATTTCTAGGTATCTCCAATTAGAAAATTTTAGGGGTTTATTCGTTTTAACTCCCGAAAACCCGTTTTATCCACGAAAACCCAACCCAAAATCTTTAGGGTTTATTTATACCAAACTACGGTATGAGATATTTATGCAAAAAAGGAAATAAAGCAAGTAAACACTTGCCTCGTGGATATAATTCGACGACCTCGAGCCGAATCCGAAGGAGTTTGGCCCGAATCTTCCTTTTTCTCCTCTCTTCTCTTCCTCCTCTCTCTCTTCTCTCTCTTTTCTTTCTTTCTCTTCTCCTTTATTTCCCTTTCTCCCTCTTTAAATAAGAAGAAAAGGGTTTAACCCTTAAAACCCAAAAACGACTCGTTTACTCAATTACGAGCCCTTTTTACTCTAAAATTCCCCGAAACTCAATTTTGACAATCGGACACTCTTTTCCGACTATCTCGGATATTCCGAGACTCACAGTGCAGTCGAAATTCCCATCCGAGGTACTTGACCGCCAATCACTATTCTAACCCAATATAACTTAATGCAGGTCTCTAGTTAAAAATCTTACCTCTTTTGTCGCTTTTCTCCACGGCAACATATAATTAAAATACTTCGACATATTTAGTCCCAAAAATAATTACAACGCCCATCGAAAATCATTAAATCCTCGAAGATCCCAAAAATCACTATCTCGAGAAATTTTCCAAATTTCCAATTTATACCCAAATGTGGGATTTAAGTGTCTCCAAAAGGACAGGTTGTTACATACTCCCCCCCTTACAACGGAATTTCATCCTCGAAATTTAGATACAACCTATACCACCAATCCTAGGATCGATCCAAATCCTAATATCTCAAAGGGGAACGATACTAACCCAATGGTTCTCAACCATATATCATACGGCTACCACGGTCGTAAAGTGACTCCAACATCGTCACATCGCACCCATCATTTCTAGTGCCTAACGGCATAAATGTCATACCCCGTAATTTTATTGATATATATTTAAGGGATTAATTAAATTAAATGTGAATTAATTTAAAATTAATCTGGATATAAATACTAACGAGATTTGAGTTGGTATTTGATTATGATGCTAAAATTACTATTTTCGAATATGTATGGTAATACATGAGTATTGTTAAATATTAAATTTGTCGCGAGGCTGAAATACGATAATTTGGGAAATTTAGTTGGGACGCGCGTGTCAGACGCGTCAGGAATGTAATTAATTGAATTAAAAAGTGAATTTTATTTTTATCAACCAAATGGTCATTTTGAGTGCACCAACGTGTTCGGAAGGGTCGAAATAGTTAGAAAACTCTAGCCGGGGGTTTAGTTTGGGCCCCAGGACATTTTTGGGTCATACCGGCAACCTAGAAGGGTATTTTGATAATTTTAAAAATAGGAGAATTAAAACCCACGAATTTTAGAAGTTATTTTTATATTAGAAAATAACCCACTAAGCCCATTATCAGCATTTGACAAGTTAGAGGGCTACGGGAGTTATAGGAAGAGTTGGAAGAGGTTCCCAAAAGAAAACCCATAACCACCATCACCATCTTTGGGAGAATTCTGTAGAGAAAAAGGGGAGAGATCAACCTTCAACCTTCAACATCAAATTAGAACACCTAATGCGAGTGGTTTAATTACTTTAATTTCAAGCAAATGTTTCTTCCATGCTTAGAATTGAAAAACTGTCTTTTATTGGAAGTTTGATGAAAACCCATGTAATTGGAGGTAGGATTCATAATATGATATAGGAATTGCATGTAGAAGGTTATTGGACGAATGTCATATACAAAATATATCTTTTGATGATGTAAAAATGGATTGATGAGGAGAAATTGTAGTCATTTTATTTTGGATTCAAGTTCATAGGGTTTGGGGACAAAAATTGGGGATTTATGATTTTGGCATGTAATTGGGTAAGATTTAACCCCTAAAATATGTTAAGGGATGACCTAGGATGATTAGAAATGGTTTATAAACGTTAAAACATAATTTGGATGATCTTAGGATGAGTTTGGAGAAGAGAAAACTTGAGAAAAATGAAGTAGAGAATTTCTGGGCTGAAACTGCCATCTCGTTAGAAGACCTGCCCAGGTCGTTCGAACGATCTCGTTCGAACGAACTTCTAACGAGATGACAGTGTCCCTTCTAACGAATTGGTACTTCGTTCGATGACTTTCGTTCGAATGAGACTTCTAACGAGTTGACAGAATGGCCTTTTTGGCCTGATTTCATTTCAAATGTCCCGTAGACTTATTTAATTGGAGTATTAGCCTTCCCATATTAATTAGTGGGTATCATTGTGAGAATTGGGGTACGTTGAGGAGTAGAACTTATAACCTTATAATAAAATCAGATGACATTTGTGGAGTAGGAAACGAGTACCTAATTACGACGTGAAAATGGTTGATAATGTTAATATACAAATCGGGGACTTGTGATCGTATATCATTAAATGACGGTATAAGAATAAGATATATACCTATATTAATAATACGTGATACCTAAGACGTTTGAATGCTTAGTATATGTGGTTTTATGTGTATAACATACCTACCATACTTGCTATCATGGGAGGTATGCGTTCGATTAGGGCCATCTATTCTTTGTGTGCCTACAGGGGGATTTAGATTGGTACCTCGAGGACATAGGTCAGAGAAGGACTTATTGAGAAGTTAATAAGTCTGTTGATCGTGGGAGCGTAGGTATGTGCGTGACCCATGTGATGTGAACTATGTTCGCCTCCATTTTGTGTGATTGTTGTTATCTAAAAACGATTCCTGAGAGATTCGGAATGCGTGGTCCTTATGTACATGATGTACCGGGATTCGATAGCAGAGTATGTGTGCACCGCAGCTTAGTCTCGGGCTGCTAGTAATGTATATTTATGATGAGAATAATATACTGTTAATTGAAATTAACTGTCATGTTTAATTGTGAGTATAATTATAGCAACGTTCTGTAAAGATAAAATGGATGATACTTAGTAATTAGTATTTACTAATAATGGGAAACCGAGAATAAATGTAAATCTTTCTATTTAAATGAAGATGTCGGAATTCAAACGGGAATCGTATAGAAATGTTAGAATTTATTTTGGACTAGTTAGATATGGGAATAACTCGAATGGGTACGGGTACGTTAGGAGTGCACAAATAGTCGAGAGGTGAGTATTTCATGTGAGAACACGTCCTAACATGTATTTTGCATTCATTGATTTATTGTCATTAAATCACTTGCTATATTTTAAACTGTTTTCCACAATCGGGCTCTGACCCGTTTGCTTTCAAATATATTTTCTTGTAAAAACCTTTTAGGTGCCCAGCCACAAGGACACCATGCATAGGAGTTCCATTCAGGTGACGTACTGTAGCCGCTGTGGAAGTTACAGGACCTTGACAGTAGACGCTTCCATTTTCGGTCTTGACTCTATTAGTAGATTTCCTCATCAGTTGGGCATGTCGCCCCATTTCTTTTAGAAACATTTTACCTATTCAGTTATTTCAGATCTCGGGTTGTAATTAATTCTGATTCAAACTTAGTATTTGTTAATCCTGTATTTGGTTTGTTGTGAGGAGTATTCTTACAGACTCATTATTATGGTATGGTTTACTATTGTCATTTCATTATGGTGGTTGTGTTAGAATTTCATAATTTACTTGTTGCATGTTAAATTGGACTTAATCAAATTGACGTCTCATTTTTTAAATATTAGGTGGCTAGTAATTGTTAAAATGTTTTTCGACAGTGATGCTATGAACTGAGCCAACTTGGCATTTTGTATTAATTTAATAAAGGAGTAGCTACCCGGTATTTAATTAGTCGGGGTGTCACAATAAACTTCAAATTTATATACTACGCCCATTCTATTTCAGGCGGTATATAAACCAACCTACTAAGGTGCCCATACACCTTTCTAACCTGTGCACATCTGCACATCCATAGTGAACGTCAGACACGTAACACTCTCTCCCAATAAGGGTCTCCTTTCCTCGGTGTAATACTCACCTATGGGTCCTCCTAATCCGCGAAATTCATTCTTATAACCTCGGCGCAACTAACTCTATTAAACTTACATCCTAATACTACTACGGTCTATGCGTTATCCTACCTACGCGAAACTAGTATAATCCTAAGTATCCCTAGTGCCTAAGGCCTCTCTCAACTTCCGATATTTGCTCGGTTTTGTGCATGGGACGTCTCGTCGAAGCGAAATCCAAACAAGGAACCCTCCCATTACACTACTCCCTCGCGTAGTCGGTCATTGAGATATAGCGACCTAAGGCACACCAACGGGACGTCCTAAATCCTACTAAACTAACCTACGAACGTATTCCTACTATCCTATCCTTTCGCCCATACGAAAGAAAACCTAACTAATCGAAGTTCCCAATCTCTGCAAGAGCACTACGAACACCATACCCAAATCATATTTCCTCAAAGTTTGCCTTTTCATTAAGGCCTGACTATAATCCTCAAATCAATTTCTCTAAGTCCAACTCCATCCACCCACTTGTGGCGAGAAGGCCACTTTAGTGCTTTTACATAGCACAATATTTCCATAAGCATACCATCATCACATGGTTCATAGTCTATATCGGTGCATCCACACTATAAGACTTTTCCACAAAACCAACATCCTTGCATTCTATAACAGCTCTCCACTCCCGACGTCGTTAAGAGTCATGTGTGTAGCGTCTCGCAAAGCGAAATCCAAACAAGGAACCCCTCCACACCTTGACACTTGACTTCGTTGGTCATGGAGTTCCGTTATTTAAAAAATGCAACCGGGATAACCCTCTCCCCATTTCCAATAAAAGGTGGTCTGAAGTCCTATCTCTAACTAGGAGTCACACCACACTGCGCTCGCACTAATTTTAAGTCCTTGCGCAAACAATATTGAGCTTTATCTTACAGCTCAATAATAATCCTGCAGCCTTAAATCATATCTATAAGGTCGCCATATACTCAAATCACAATAATGAAACCTCCGCTCATCGAAGTTCCATCTCTGCACATAATAGAAGCGAACTCAGCCTGTATGCAGGTGAGAAATCACAATAATAACCCGTTCCACCCTGGAACTGCGGACACGATAGTCTTTCCATCATTAGCCTGCTATCACTTCGAAAATACCATAATGTATTATACTCACCATATTACCATACTCATATAAACATATAGAACGAGCATCACTAACCAGATATATGTATATATATTCAATATATCGACACCCGCCTTTATGGCGAATGAAGGAAAATAAAACTCCGTTATTGCGGACAACACATAAGCATACATGATATAATCTTATCGATACCACCCCAAAGCTCAAATTACACACACGAGTCTAAAGCTAACTAATACCATGACTTTATCTAATAACACCAATTATACCTCCTTCATTGAGGCAAAACTCATAATAACCACCTTACCCTGCTCCTTACAATCATCTTACTAGTCCTCATAACTTCTTCGTTAAAAGAAAACTCCACTACGAGCTTCAACCTTAAAGCTCCAACTAAGCCCCACCTCCTGCCGCCAACCAAGCCTCGCACACGATTCTCAAACGAGCGCGCAAAAGATCACTATAATCTTATAATATGGCAGGAGAACGAAATCACACAAGAGGAATCAACAATCCTAATCCTAAGGCTCTATATCAAATCGAGAGCAACGCTGAAAGCGTAGTACGTCCGCACAGATTCATAAAGACACTATAACCTGATGCTCTGATACCATCTGTGACACCCCGCCTAATAAGATACCGGGCGATCACTCGTATATCAAATTTTAACAGGAGTCTTATATGGATCATTTTTAGCATCACTGTCGAAAATCCATTTAATTACTAATAACCTATTAGGACGGTGTCAAAATTTTACTTAACTACTCTTTTTAACAACTACTATATAAAACATCCACACAGTTTTGCGTAAATGAATCTGAAATTAAATAAAATAACCGAATACTCGGTCAAAATATACAACCATATCGAATGTTTTACTCAAAGAATAAATAAATGTTGTTGGACCATTGGCCCGAATATTTATACAGTACCTCCTATCTAGAGTACAAGGATAGAAGCGTTTACTGAGAACCTGCACGCATCCACAGCTGCTGCAGCTGACGTCTGACTTGAAAGAAATGTGATCCAGAAGTCCCTGTGTCTGGACACCTATATATATATATTTATATATGTAGCAAGAAAGGGAAAAGTAGATAAACGGGTCAGAGCCCGAGTTTTGAAAATATTTAGCAAGTGCATAAATGCCTTATTTTTAGAAAAAGATTTTATCTCATATTTAAATTTGGTATTGCACTCCCATGAGATACCCCTCACCTCTCCACTAACAGTGCACTCCTAACGCATCCCTCTAAACATCCTAGTCAAGCTACCCTGCTAAACTAGTCTATCGCCCAACCACTATCAATCCTAGATACTCCAAGTAATGTACTAAGGGCTAAACTTCTCCCCAGTCTCAACACAATGCCATATTCATGCATGGGGTGTCTCGCAAAGCGAAATCCAAACAAGGAAACCCCCCGATACACTACTATGCGACAAGGTCGATCATCGGGATCCATTAGACCCTCGGTACTCGATACATCCATATGCATATTCATTTTACTATATACATCCGGATCTATCTCCCGGACTGAGGATTCATATACAAGTATTTATCAATACTTTTCCATTTTTCTCAAAACTTTCCATTTCCCTTCTCATATCCAGGAAATGTATTGAAAAGCCAATTCATTATCATGAATTGCTTTAACAAATCATATAACTTTTCAAAAGCCAATTTTTATTATCATAAAAATGCTTTTCCGTTTCAAAATATCCCATTTCCCTTTTTATATTCAGGAAATGTATTTAAAAGCCATTTTCATTATCATAAAAATGCTTTTACCATATCATATGCTTCCACATCCCTTCTTCCATCCGGGAGTGTTACCGAAGCCAAAACCTTTATCCCATTTCCCTTCTTCCATCCATGAAATGTAAATTAAAGCCAATTTATTATCATAAATTGCTTTAACATATAACGCGTTCTAAGACCGCCCATCCGGATTTTCCCACTGTGCGCGCCCCTAAATGGCTATCATCTTCCAGGGCCTATCATCAAGACAACCTGGGATCCTACAACGCAAGACGTCGGGAAGCGTCCATATGCCTGCGGGATAGTCAAGACCACACCCGGAATCTCCTAACCAGTGCAGAAAAATACAACAAACGCTCATATGGCCTATAGGACTATATCCACCCTGCACTCATTAGCCAGGGGGCTTCACCATACGCACGCAACTTCCCTTATGATAGTGATTTAGAGAGGTGTGTATCCATATTTTATTAATTAAGAAAATCATTTATCTTTCCATTTTGAAAACATTTATATTTTATTTTCAAAATCATTAACATCATATCATATATATACCATATATTCCTCCTCAAATATATATATATATGGCTATATTTGCCAATCTCATCTAGCGATGACCAATAATCCCAAAGATTCTCTAAAAGAATCATAATCATTCATTCATATAAGCATGGTACTAAACCCAAAGTATTTCCTCATATACATTCAATTACATAGATACCTAGGCTCGATGGTATCCGAACTCTATCTCTCAAATCTTATTCGTCCCGAACGTTAACTATGTTCTTTCCCCGGATTATGCCCTACACCAATCTAAGGCCTTCTCCTCATTTAAAGGTTAACTAACCCTCAAAACCATCATTTGGGAGTCCTGGTATCATAATTAGGATCCCCCGTATAAGACCCCAAATTTTAATTTAATCCCCCTATACTCTTTAAGGGAAGAAACTGGCAATCCTGTGCAAGGCGAATCGATTCGCCCCATTTGCGAATCGATTCGGCTAGGCGAATCGATTCGGTTCCCAACCCAAATCGATTCGGAGAACATTCTGCAAATAGGTCCCTAATGGAGAATCGATTCGGTCTAAACCCGAATCGATTCAGCCCACTACAGAAACCCAAGTCCCCTTAGGCGAATCGATTTGGTCTGGATCCGAATCGATTCGGCCTGTTCGAGGGTCACAGTTTGGACGATTTTTCACATTCTAAAATACCCAAACTCAATCCAATCTCCATTTAAATCTTAACTTGGATTTATTCCTACAAACCCAAAGTTTTAATATCTCCTCAAATTCTTTAGAGGTCCTATAAATCCTTTTGAGAACCCCTAATATTTATCTCCAATAAGTTATATCTAACGATTTCGATCTCGGACATATTTCCGTAAAAAAATCACTATAAATCCAAAAAAAATCAAAAAAATACGCGGTCGGTGGCCACGCGACCGTGTAGAAAATATCTACAATTTTTATTTTTTGACCAAGAGCCGAATCGATTCGAATCAGGGCCGAATCGATTCGTAAAGACGCAGGTCAACAATTCATCGTCTTCTCCGAGACGGTTTCGGCCATTAAAGCTTCTCTCGAGCTTTTGTCGCCTCACCCAACGTCCTACAACCTCAACCAACTACAAATACACATATATTAAGGGTTCTAAACATCCTAGAACCCAAAACCACCAATTAATTTCAAATAAATTTCTAGGTATCTCCAATTAGAAAATTTTAGGGGTTTATTCGTTTTAACTCCCGAAAACCCGTTTTATCCACGAAAATCCAACCCAAAATATTTAGGGTTTGTTTATACCAAACTAAGGTATGAGATATTTATGCAAAAAAGTAAATAAATCAAGTAAACACTTGCCTCGTGGATATAATCCGACGACCTCGAGCCGAATCCGGCGGAGTTTGGCCCGAATCTTCCTTTTTCTCCTCTCTTCTCTTCCTGCTCTCGCTTTTCTCTCTCTTTTATTTCTTTCTCTTCTCTTCTCTTTTATTTCCCTTTCTCCCTCTTTAAATAAGAAGAAGTGGGTTTTAACCCTTAAAACCCAAAAATGACTCGTTTACTCAATTACGAGCCCTTTTTAATCTAAAATTCCTCGAAACTCAATTTTGACAATCGGACACTCTTTTTCGACTATCTCGGACATTCCGAGACTCGCAGCGCAGTCAAAATTTCCATCCGAGGTACTTGACCGCAAATCACTATTCTAACCCAATATAACTTAATGCGGGTCTCTAATTAAAAATCTGACCTCTTTTGTCGCTTTTCTCCACGGCGACATATAATTAAAATACTTCGACATATTTAGTCCCTAAAATAATTACAACGCACATCGAAAATCATTAAATCCTCGAAGATCCCAAAAATCACTATCTCGAGAAATTCTCCAAATTCCCAATTTGTACCCAAATGTGGGATTTAAGTCTCTCCAAAAGGACTGGTTCTTACACAAACCATCGAAGAGGTGTCATGGCAAATGGAGGTGAAAGTGCCCTAAATGGAAGTACATGGAGTGATGGTCTAAACAACAAAAGTCAATTTTTAATTTTTTTAAATTAAATATAAACTTACATAGAATTATCCTAAATAAACTTTGCACCAATTTTAAACCAACTTGTTGTGATAAAACGAATTACCAAATTTTATCTTATCCTAAAATATGCATCTATCTGATAATAGATAAAATAAATAAATCAGACCACAACACGCCGGTATACGAGGAATATTCATAACGAAAAAAACCTCGGACGACCCATTCAATCAAATTCACTATGATAAGGTTTCACAAAAGTCGAAAAATGACTTACTCAATGGCTCGACTCCCTCACAAGCCTTGACGCATCTTCAATCTTCAACATCTCTTCCACAATGACAATGTACAAATCCACCCGCGCAAGCTGCCACAACCTGTGAGTCCACACATGCCTTGGTATCTACTAAAAAGGCTCAGCTACCGTCTACGGATATGGAATATATAATCCACCTTTTGTTTACCGTAACACCACACCACGGAGTCTACCTTGTGTAAACAACAAACCGAATATGAAATCCTCCCCATGAAATGATTCTTAATCAAGATGAAGAGAATAAAATATGGTGCCCACAAAATAAGATCTCAAAGCATATATAATGATGAAACTTTGATCTTAAACACTTTGGGTGAAACTAGGGTTTGGGAGCATTTGGATATGTGTGTGAAAATGAGTTTTGCTAAAAGTCTCTTTAAAAATAAATGCTTGAACCCCTTTACATAGCAAAACCTTTTTTGAGGCGATACGTTTTTTGAGAAAGTTTATTCAAACAAAAATAAGATATCGTTCTAATGAAACTGCAAACTCATTCGAACCAACTCAAAACTTGTTTGAACGAACAACCAATTACGTTCGAACTAGCTTAAAATGAGCTTAGCGTAATATTAGTTCTGTAAATCGAAAAAAATCATTTAATGTTCATTTTAATGAACTGCTAATCTCGTTCGAACAATACCCCTAAAGTCATTCGAATGACTTTAGAACAAAAAATATTTTTCTTTTTAATATAACTTCAAATAATTTACAGAAATAAACACTCAAAAATAAAATTTCGAGAATCAAAATTCATATGCATTCATACCTACGAGATTCTCGACGGAACGTGGCACAAGAAACAACACGATATGCAATCTCGGAAGCTTTGTCATTACATCACCAATCAAACATGTCGTAGGCCTGAAATGTCAATATACAAAGCCTAAGTTATGACTCATAATGTTTTGTCCGAAATGAAACCAATACATACAAATTAACTCAATCAAAAATTTGCACTTATATGAGGAAAAAATGTGTAGGACTTATCCTTACTAATTTGGTAAGTATATCTAAGTTCGGGGACGAAATTCTGTAAAGATTGTGACATCTCATCCTGGGGTATAACATTTTAAACAAATAAAATTACATTTATGTAAGTTATTAGTTAATTGAAATGATTTATATTAATTGGCATGATTAACATTTAAATTATATGCAAAATTCTTTAGTTTAAAATATTAAATGAATTATTTTTAATTACATAAAGAAAAGTCATGTGGTGACATGTCTAATTTGTGAAACTTTGGTGGTTGAATGGTAGAATTAAAATTTAATTCAGTGTTTATACATATCAGGGGAGAACCCCCAATTCATTCATGTAAAACTGAGAGAGAGAGGGGGGGAAAGAGAGAGAGGAAGAATAAAATGGGAAGAATTGGAAGAGAAAACTTGTTCTACTCCACAAGCGTGTTTGTTTAAATCTAGATTTTATTGTTTCCCCCTACTGTTATAAATTTATATATGAGTTATATACAAGAATCCATAACTGAATATATGGATATGTGGATGTGTTTGTTTAAAGAGTTATGTAAGTTATTTTTGATATATCGTATTGAAGTTTACCATGTTCAAATCTGCATATATATATAAGGGTTGAAGTCCTTTTGGTTTGATCTAGCTGAGAGTTTGAACTTGATGCATCTCTGTTGTGTGCAGATTTTTATACGAAAGACCTGAGTTTGAATAAATTCTAAAACCAGCAAACGAACTCCAAAAATTATGAAAATTTAACTAAGTGATATTAGTTATGTTAATAAAAAATAGTAAAAGTTTTAAAGAAAGTTATGATGTATAAAAATTATGCGAATTCATAAAATTAGAATGGACATTAGAGGTGCTTGCAAAATATAATTGACATCTTGTACGAAAATGGCCATAAATTTCTCTAAAAGATTCAAATTGCACATAATTAGTTGAGTTTGAAAGATAACTCGTAGAAGTTTCCAGAAATGTAAGGTTGGGCATTTCTTTCTTTTTATATTATTACATTTTAATATATGAAGTTAACCCATGTGTATTTTCTAGACAGTTTGACCCTATTATACTATAATATAAATATCTCCTAAATTGTAAATCCATTTAGGGCGATTCAAGTTAGGTTATAAACTAAATCAGTAATCTATATTTTCACTAAGGATGAGCCCTTAATTCGTTGTAATTTGATTTAGGTGAATTTTTTAATTTAGAACATAATTGTTGTTCTAATGAAATTTTCATTTCTAAAGTGGACATGTAGCTTTGTACCACTTTACAGAAATGGCCATAAAATGTTGTAAAAAACTAGATTTTCAAACCATTTGATGTTTTAGAAACCTATTTTGTAGAGACTTTCAGACATTTATGGAACCATACCTAATTACATACCAGTTGGTATAGATTAATCTATGAATTTACCTAAACATAGAGAATAATTGGGAGCATTGCAAATCTGGGACAACCAAGTGTTTAATTATTTATGAAAATTCCACTATTGAATTGAACTATAATTTTTATATCTTATTCCTCCAGATGTTATCTAGATTATATATAAATTTGAGGTTAATTAGATCATGGCATGGTCTTCATCGAAATTGAAAAAGGAGATTTTACTGCAGTAAAAAAGTATTGAACTTGTTATTCTTGCTTGTTAACATGAATACTTTGGATATAAACATTATAATTGAGCATGATTTATGGAAATAGTGGTTATATGTATTTTCATAATTGTATTTGTACGTTGAAATAACTTAGTGAATGGTTTGAAAAGCACTTGAAAAATTAGTATGCGTGTATGAGATTAATGTTCAACATTAGAGAAGTATAAAATTTATATATATGATTTCTACATCAATTTAATATTTCTAACATGGTTTGGATTAATAGGAAATAGGTCGAGAATTCAAAGGTGCCAAAATAATTAGTGTGGAGTTGTGGTATCAAGTAACTAAGGTGAGTGTACATATGTGTTTGAATTTCATATTAGTATGCGAATGCGATTGATGGTAAATTCCCTCATAGGGGACCTCACCGAGGATTAAGTAGGGAGATTCAGGCGCTAAGGTCATGGAGTTGTGTGTGATAAGTCTCCATCGTGGACCAACTAAATTGTGTGATTTTGGTCTTTAAGGCTGAGAATGTGGAATGTAAGACCCCATAATAAGACTTTATGAAAGGGATTTAAGGCCAAGAAAAAGGATGATATTATGTATGCATGTTTACATGTTTCTAAATCATGCGTAAGTGTTAGTGAATTGTGTGGGGTGAGTACATTCACTAGGAAATTTCCTAATGTAGTTTATGTTTAATAGTTCAGGTTATTGATGCCCGACGCCATTGTCATGTCGAGAGGGAGAAGTAGAGATGAAGGGAGACTATAGAGTCTCATTTTGGGATTTGATTTATGTTATATTGTATGCAATTAGTAATGATTCATAAGTACTTACTTTGATTTATATGCTAGTAGACTTCGTGGGTTGATTTTGGAAATAGTTTAAATTTTACTATATAATATTTATATAATATTAATGCAATAGTTAGTGCTTTGTGGGGTTAATTATGGTTGAATCACACTCACCAAGTTATTGCATTATATATTAGTATATTAGTGGAGGCGGGTGTGACACGTAGTGTCCTACGACTACTATAAAGGAATCTAATCAAATACGACCTAATATATACTTAGGTCTTTTTGTCATGAATTACGTTTGGATATACTCTTAACTAACTAGTCTAGCGTTTGAATACTAATTGGTCCCTCAGGAATTCTCTTCATCTTATACTCGAAAAACATCATGCACACTAACGATGATAAGGTGACGTCAAACGACACCAGTCTAGCCCTATCTAAGCCTTCAATAGGAACTTCCCATTTGGTTGCCTCCTCCATATTGGTACTCGAAATCCAAAATTCTCACACCATAGTGATCAATAATAGCACTAGATGTCCCTCTTAAAGCTCAAAACCAAGTCTTCACTCGTCTTCATTTCCTTTGCCTGCTCTGGCAAAGTCCACACATTTAATAATGAATACAACTTCCCTTGAAGTTCCGTAAACACATCTCCAAACGAAGTACTAGTTACCTCTTAGCGCTAAGCAACTCGATCAATCACACTCAAATGATCCAAATGGTGTCATGCCCCCTTTAGAACTCCCGCTTCCCATCAAAATCAATTGGCTTACTCTTCAACTTCTATGTTGGGATTTTAAACATTGTACCCCCCTCAAATGTCTTTGGTGTTTCACCATATCGATAGATAGGAACACCATCTTGTAACACCCCATATAATTAAATACCGGGTAGATGCTCCTTTATTAAATTAATACAGAATATTAAGTTGGTTCAGTCTTAGCATCACTGTCGAAAAACATTTAATCAATTACTAGCCACCTAATATTTAAAAAAGAGAGATGTTAAATTTTATTAATTATGTTAATAAATAAACAAGAATTTATCTATAAACCATCAATCGCATAAAAAATCTCATATAAATGCTCAACGAGATGAAATCAAATAAGTCTGGAGTAAACACTCCAATAATAAAGATGCCAAAGTAAATAATGTCCCAATACAAGAGTCTGAATAAATAATAAACCAAAAACTGAAATAATGAAAATCTGCAACTACAACCTCTAAATAAGAATGGGCGACATGCCCTTACTGATACAAATGACTCTGAAGGAATCAAGGATAAAATGAGAGCGTCTACTACCAAGATCCTGTAACTTCCATAGTAGCTACAGCACGTCATCATAATGGAACTCCTATGCTTGGTGTCCCTGTGGCTGGGCACCTAAAATGTTTTTACAAAACAAAAATAGATTTGGAGGAAAATGGGTCAGAGCCCGATGTGAAAACAGTTTAAAAGTTTAGCAAGTGTTTAAATTACAATTAAACAACACATATTATAAACACATTAGTTGCGTACTCTCACATGAGTTTCTTACCTCTCAACTACTGTGCACGCCTAACGTATGCCTTTAACCCATCCTGGTTATGCCACTATCTAACTAGTTTGTACCACTCATGCCTTCGCATTCTAATATAGAGTATCTAAACGTAACCCCCAAATAATCCATATTTATAACCCATGTTCACATTCATTAAATTACTTATCTTAAGTGTTAATTAAATTCTCATTATTAACTCATTCAAATATCTTAGTTATTCACATCTACTAAGCAACAATGAACCAATCACAAGTACATAAGTATATCACTCTCAGTACATAAATACATATATGGCACCCCTAGGCTAAGCTGTGGTGCACGCATACTCTGCTATCAAATCCATGTATATCACGTACGTAAGGATCACGTGTTCCGAATCACTCAGGAACCGTCTAAATACAAATCACACATATTGGAGGCGAACATAGTTCACATACCCATGGGTCACGCACATACCTACGCTCCCATGGTCAACTGACTTATCAACTCACAAATAAGTCATTCACAGTCCTATGTCCTTAAGGTACCAGTCTAAATCCCCCCGAAGGCACACAAGGATAAGAGGGTCCTTTTCCAAAATAAAACTAACCTCCCATGATAGCAAGTATGGTAGGTATGTCATACACATAAGAAATCCATATACTAGGCATTAACACAACCTAAGTAATCATATTACAATATAAGTATTCACACATTTTATCTAGTACTGACTCGTACGTAGCAAGTTTACCCCTAACATAATACGTAATATATTTTCAACTTGATAACTCTCTCGTTGTATCAATTTGAGTACTTAAACCTATCTCAAAAGGTTACTAGGTTTCTTATTAATTTCTGATGTTATCTCAGCACTTAAAGTCACTTCGTTCCTGACCTTAATCTTACATCATCATAAATTCCCATTATAGTTTCAATTCGAACGCTTTCTAATCGTATCTCACTCGGTAAACCCTCGTAAGTAATAGCAATCAATTCCATAAGTTATAACATTCTCCGATAATAACTAAGACCCTACTGACTTTATCTAAGTCCCACAATATTATATTAGTCACCCTAATAACCAACATCGGCTTTAGAATAATCATTAAACCTTAAAGAGAAACAATTGTTAAAAATCAGAAGGGGTCGATCGATCGATGGTTCGATCGATCGACGTTCTTGAGTCGATCGATCGATCAAGAAGGTATCAATCCAGAATTTCTTAACAGTTACGGGTTCTCCTCTTTTTACACCTCAAATTCTTCATCCTAAAGTCCAAAACTCACAATTAAGTATACTAATCATCATGCTAACATGTTTATATCATTCCCCACGTTTTAGAATCATCAAATCAACATTGAACATAAATTTTTTAGATCAAAATACCCAATTTTCATATAAAAACCCTAGTTTTTCTATTTCTTCAAGAACATCACATAATTCAATGAAATTTCATAATTCTCTACCCATAAATCATAAATTCGTGGCTGTTATCATCTCCAACATTAAACTACATGCAAGACCTACCCAGATTATGATTTAAACCTTTCAAATCCATTCAATTTTCATTATTCATGATAAATCTTCAATTCTATAATAACAAATAAAATATATGGTTTGAATATTTGTAAGATAAATCACTTGCCTAAAAATACGGATTATGATCCGTTGATGATGTTATTGGTTGTTTCCCTCTCTCTTTCCGGTCATAAATCCGGCGATGGTGGTGGTGTGTGGTGGTTATGGCCATGGAAACCCTTGGAACTTCTCCTCTCTTCTTCTCTAACTGCTACTATGATTTTTGGTTGTGAAAACCCTAAGGCACTCAAGTGTTGGCTGATAAAAACTAACTTAAATTCGTGGGTTACTATACACCCAAAAATAGGAATGACTAAAGTACCCTCCCGGGTTGCCGGTCATGCCTAAAAATGCCCCGGGACCCAAACTAAATCTCCGGCTAGTGTTTTTTGACTATCTCGAACCTTCCGGATACGTTGGCACACTCAAAAAGATCATACGGGTGACATAAAAATAAAATACTTTTAAATCCATTAAATTGGGTCCTGACGCGACTGACACGCGCGTCCCAACTAAATTATCGAAACTGTCGTATTTTCAAATCACGACAATTTTAATAAATTCAATGATCACATATTACCATAATCACTCAGCAATATTCAACAACATAATAATAACCAAATACTAACTCTCGTCTCGCTAGCATTTAAATCCGAATTAATTTCCAGTTAATTATCCCAAATTAATTTAATAAGTCACATAATTAAAAGCAATTCCATTTAATTATCCTCATAATTAAAAGCCATAAAAATATGGAGTATTACACATCTCATCCAAAACCATACCAATAATTACTTCATCGTATCAACCATACAGACTTTCCCAAATTCTATACACCCAGTCACTTTTGGAATGTATATAAAATGACAAAACACGTGCCTCAGTCAAAACTACTTCCCGTAGTTTGGGAACTTCCCCTGGTAAAAAAAGTTCCTTGAAAAATGTAATTATGGTGACAATTAAACTCAATACAAAATAACAAGCAAAAACAATCACCAGAATAAATAAAGAACTTGAAATAATCACAATCACACATAATACAAGATATACATGGTTCGGTAAGAAGGCCTACGTCCACGGTGGTGCTCTCGGTATTTTATTTCTCTTTACTCCAAGGGAGTGTTTATAAAAAAGAATACATGCCCTTTGCCCCGGGCTGAGGGTTTAATATATATCTATTATTTCTCGGAGAGTGGGGGTGTTGGACTCCTCCACGTGCCCATAATCCCTAGAATATCTCCTTGAGAGATTTTAGGAATTGAATAGGTCACAACTGAATCAGCTATAGCGCGGGGCCTCTAGACTTTGGTCCAGATTTAATTGGGCTGCTCGTCTGGCCCTAAATAGCTAATCGAGGTACCCACAATTGCCCCTAAAATTTTTGGGTCACAATTTTGGCTCAATAATTTTAAATGATTGTCTTAATGTCACTTTTGTAAATCAGGCAACACCTTGGGATTGAAAGTGCCTTTCCTGAATCGATTTAGGCGGCAGGTTGCCTCGTTTCCTGTATGATATGATTAGAAAGGTTTAAATCATCTTGGAGAGGTCATTCCCTGAACGTCGCTTCAGATTTCTTCGCATTCTTTAGATTTCTTCAAGATTTCACTGTTGCTTTCTCTCTCCCAGGTCTCGTCTTCCATCTTTAAGCTTCTTTCTTATCTTCTCATCATCCCTGCTTGCGACTTTACATTATCTCAAGCTGACCCATACTTCGTAAGTTCTTCTCACTCCTTTTCTTTCTTTTTTTGTTGGAATTTATTCATATTCGATACTAGGGTTTCTATTTTCTGATGACAAAAATAGGCAATAGGTCGATAGCTGAGTTTAGGGAATTCTACAATATTCCAAACTGGTTAGACATCAAATATGCCCATGTTCCTCGTAATGTCAGAGACATTGAGGATGGTCACAGGATACATGTTCTTTTGTTATCCAAGGGGGTCTTACTTTTTCCCCAAATCGCTTACTTTTGCACTTTTTTAGTTACTTTGATATAGTTCCTGCACAATGCTCGCCAAATGTTTGAAAAATTATCAATGGTGTGCATAGAATTAATCAGCTCTATGGCACCAATCTAGGGCTTGCTGAAATCTGCTATTGCTACTATTTTTCTCGAACAAGCTCTGGTCTTCTTTACCTCAAAGCTAGGAGTCCTGATAGAGTATTGGTAGTAAATCTACCTGATTCCCACAAGGACTACTGGCATGAGGGGTTTATTACCAAAAATTGGCAGTTCCCTCCCCATACTGAAGGGTCGAGGTCTAGGAGATACGTGATTCCCTTTTATGGGGAGGAATATATAGGTAAGAATCGTTATTATTCTGCTCATTGATCCTCTGTTGGTGTATGGTCTTTCTCATATCTTTCTCTCTTAATTTTTTCAGCGAAGACAAAGAACTCAGAACCCCTTATTTGCGAGATTCGAGCTGCTGAGTTGGTTAAGGCTTGGAAAATTAAAGAACTCTTAGCTAACGATGAGCATCCTTGATCAGCTTCATTTCTTCTAGAATACAAAAAAATTGGGTCTAGTTTCATCGCACGACCTGTGGATAGCATTCCTCAACTAGACATCACAGAAGAGGTTGCTGAATCCAATTGGATGAGGAGGAAAGTAGATCTAGTAAGGAGAGCGAGGGGGATAATAGGGGTGGTGCTGAAGGTGATTACAGTGAGGAGAACTCAAGTAGCGAAGGGTCTTCCAGCTTGGAGGAGGGTTCATAAGCTCAGGAGTCTTCAGGGGATTCAAGTAGCTCCGGCGAGGAAGATATGTCTCCACCCAGGAAGAACTTGATTCGAGATGATGATGAAGACAATGTGCTTCTTTCTCGCCGATTAAAGAAGTAGAAATCTGGGAGCAGGGATGCCACAACTGGCTCCCAGACTGTTGCTCATGAGCAGGAGAGAAAGAAGAAAGAGGAGGAACTGGTGAGAGAAAGGGAGAGAAATAAGGAAGAGGAGAAGAAGAAGGTGAAAGAGAGAAAGAAGCTAGAGATGGAGAGGAAAAAGAGAGGGAAGAAGAGAAGAGGATAGAGGAGGTGAGGACAAATATAGGGAAGTCTCTGGTGCCTGTGTCTGCTCTGGCTGAGGGGGCTTCTGTTGCTCTTACCCCTCAGTTAGCTCCTATAGTGCTTGAGAAGGCAGTACTGTCAGCTGATCACCAGAGGTCGACGAACATAGGGACCGACCAGTTAGCCCTAAAGGCGAGTCAGGGGCTAGCCATGGTAAGTCTGTTCACTTTTCTTCTCTTGCAATACTTCTTTTAATGCTTTATCTGCTGATGTTTTCCTTTTCTCTAGAGTTTATTTCTAATTTCACTATCCTCTACCGCAGCCGCGACGAGTTAGCGAGGAAGAACGCCGAGCTGGAAATGAAAAATACCGAGATGAAGGTCGGCCTAAAGACTGCCAGTTCTACTCAAAAGTCTTCTGACCTATCCTTGTCCCAAGCCAACAAAGTGAATGAGGCGGTGACCAAGGAGCTTGAAGAGCTGAGGCAGTCCTATGACTTGGTCTGCACGAGCAAGCTAGCTATGGCAGAGGAGAATAAGGTGTTTGTCAAGAAGGTGAAAAAGGTGGAATCCGAGGTGGCCACCGTTAAAGATACCTCATACAATGATGGATGGATCATAGCGTACGAGGATGCTGAGGCCCAGATTGGTTATATTATTCATCTCAACTTTAAAAAGGGTTTGGACAAGGCCTTACTTACTGCCGAGGTGGATATTGACTTCACTCTCGTTGAAGAGCATGACCCTGGTCCCAAGCCTATCGTAGATGAGTTACCTCTCTCTGCTGCCAATGAAGGTGTCCCTGCTCTTCTGACCATCGTTATTGATGCTCCCCTTAACCAGGGGATGGCTATTGTTCCGTCTGAAGGAGGTGCACCTAGAACTGCTGCTGCTGTAGATAAGGGGAAGAAACCAGCGACCTCAGAGAAGACTGAGGTTGCCAACTAGTCTTCTTTAGGGAGATTTTTGTATTTTTTGTATTTCAGACTCTCTTTTGATTCGTTGTTGTATTCTGAACCTTTTTTAAATGAAATGAAATTCAGTTCCCTCCTGTGTACTGATTTACTTGCTTTTTTTTAATGCTTATATAGGTTGTATCTCATTGATGTTGAGGATTATATTCCTGCTACCTCTCAGTTAGGAAACATTCTTAGACCTGATGCGAGCAATCAAGTTCGCAGAGCCTTCGTATGGATCTACAAGTCTCTTCAATTGAGTAATAGGGAGTATAAGGACCAGACAGATCTTGTTGCCAAGCTGAAGGACAGGCTCTAAGAGACGGAGGAAATCGATGCTTCTATTCAAGAAGAGGTGGATGCTTTGAAGGCTAAGATCCTTGATGCCTTTGAGGTTAATCAGGTTGGAGAGTTACTTCAGTAAGAGAACAATACTCTGAGGAGAGAAGTCTCACGACTCAGGGAGAATTCACCTAGTACTGCTCCTCAAGTCCTACGTCGTTCCTCTTTATCAGCTGGATCGTGAGCTGCTTCTGATGATAGAGGTTTAGCTAGGGAGATTATCGAGCTTTAAGGCGATGTTCACCTAGAGTATGTAATAGCTTCCGGTCTTTAAAGGGATGTTACCTTGCTGAGGCATCTGTTCAAGAAAGTTCCTCGATGAGTGTGGGCTGATGGTTACGATCAGGGTTGGTCTGATGCTCCGACAAAGTTGGGGGAAGTTCAAGAGTTATCCTTTATTAGAGGATGGTTGAGTGCTCTTATGGAGTTGCAAGTCCCTAGGAACTCTGTCCTCTAGTATCGTCATGAGATCTCCCCCTCAACTTTGATGCCTAACCCATTCAGGAGGGATGATCATTGGGTCCCCATAGATTCTATCCCCAGGCAGCTATTGGAGCCAAATTCAAATGAAGTCGAGGAGGAATTAGCTCCTTACCCTAATGATGGCCGAAGAGTGCAAGAGGCTGACTATCTTGCTCGGCGACCTCTTCCTCATTATGATTTTTTTTCCAGCGCATGTAACTCTGTATATGCAATGATGTAATAAAATAATTATATTTTGGGCGATTCGTCGACTAAACACGTGTATTTTTTACTTCATTGACTTCTTATTCGACTATCTTGGGCTCTTCTTAGTCGACTAGATTTTGATATAGTCAGATTTATTTTATTGACTGAGTGTCCCCCCAGTCCAGTATGCTTATAAGATACCGTTCTGCCTAACTTTACCTTTTAGTTTGTGTCGTCACACTCCCTTAGGCCTAAATGCGGTAATGGCGAGGACACACCTGGTGTTGGATGTTATATCCGAGCAGGTTTTTTGAGCCAAACATAGTTTGGTGACCAACCTAAGTTGGCCGAGCTGCCTAGGTGTCCTCTATAGGGCTTCATATGTTGCCAAGGGCAATGCTAGGAGGTTGTTCGTGTTTGATGACAAAAACCTGAGGAGGGTAGTACCCTGCTTTCATATGTTAAGAGGAGAGCCTGTAACTTGGAAAAGGTGCATAAATTATAAAGTATTTGAAATAAAATCAACACTTTGTAGAATGCCACTGCCAAATAATCTTTTATTAATCAGAAATGGATTGCAAATTCTAACATTGTAATAAAAGATCAACACAGAAAACTAAAAGTAGAATTTCTTTAAATTGGTTGCGTTCCAAGCTTGGGGTATCTCCCTGCCCTCCAGCATTTCTAAGTGATAGGCTCCATGTAGGTTGTCCTTTATCACCTTGAATGGCCCCTTCCAATTTGGTCCTAGCTTGTCATCTGATGGTTTTACTGCGCTGCCAAAAACTTTCCTTAGGACGTAGTCCCCAACTTGGAATGCTCTCGAATTGACCTTTTTGTTGTAGTTCTTTGCTAGTTATTGCTGATGGCCTGCTAGTTTTACTAGATCCATCTCTCTTCGTTCCTTAGCTAGGTCAATTTCAGTGAGCAATGCTGCATCGTTCTGGCCTCGGTCGACCAGGGTGGACCTCATGGTGTGGAGGTCAGCTTCCAAGGGAATGATTGCCTCCATACCATATGTTAGTGCGAATGGGGTTTCCCCGATTGCTCATCGTGGGGTAGTGTGGTAAGCCCATAGGATGTGTGGCAGCTCACTCACACATGCCCCTTTGGCTTGCTCCAATCGCTTCTTCAATCCATCGATCATTATTTTATTGGAAGCTTTAACTTGTCCATTGCTCTAAGGGTATGCCACTGAGCTAAAATGGTGCCTGATCCCGTGATCATTACAGAAACCCTGGAAGAGGCCACTTTTGATCCGAGTTCTGTTGTTAGTGATGATGGTCCTGGGGATCCCGAAGCAGGTGATAATGTTCTTCCATATAAATCTCATCATATCTGCATCTCTGATATTCGCCAGCGGCTCTGCCTCTATCCATTTGGTGAAGTAGTCTATCACGACCAACAAATACTTGTGATTATCGGTAGCAGTAGGAAGAGGGTCTACTATGTCCATTCCCCATTGGACGAAAGGCCATGGGCTAGTAAGTGACTTTAGGTCGTTGGCCGGTTAGTGAACCATGGTAGCGTGAAGTTGACATTTTTTGCACTTGCGAGCATATATCCCATAATCCTTCTGCATGTATGGCCACCAGTAGCCTTCGTTCATTGGTCGAAAAGCTAGTGACCTGCCCCCAATATGACTGCCACAGATTCCCTCATGGAGCTCATACAGAACTTGCTTGATGTCCTTCGAGTGAATGTATTAGAGGTAAGGACCAGTGAAGGATCTCTTATATAGTTTGCCCTCAAGAGATAAGTGAAAGCGAGCATCTTTGACTCTTATCTGATGAGCAGCCTTCTTATCGTCCGGTAGGGCACCATCTTTAAAATAATCCCTTAAGGGGTCTATCCAGCTGGAGGCTAATTTAATCTGGAGAACATGACTTACGTTTGGCAGTTTCTCGATCTGGGTAGTGCTTGGCTAGGCAAGGAAGTCGATTGGAATTATTCTCTTCAGGTCAGAATTAATCGCTAAGTTCAAGGCTGCTAGGGAGTCAGCATGGTTGTTTTGTCCTCTGGGAAACTATTGGACGCTGGCCTGTTCGAAGTTAGACATTAATTTTTTCACAGTGGCGAGGTAGGCCGCCATTCTCTCATCCCTCGCATTGAAGTCTCCACTTATCTGATTGGAGACCAGTTGTGAGTAGTCGAACACATGGAGTTACTTTACCCCTAGTGCATGTGCCTTTTGTAGGCCTGCAATCACTGCTCCGTACTCTGCTTCGTTATTGGAGGCTTCAAATCCAATTATGATTCCTTGCTCGATGATTGCATATTCAGGGGTTACCAGCACGACGCCCACTCCTACCCCCTTGGAGTTGGAGGCTTCGTCAACGAACAGTCGCCAAACACCTTATGTCGAAGGGTTTTCCCTTTGACCAATAGGTTAAAGTTGGTCGCAGGGTGTTCTCTTATAAATTCTACGATAAAGTTGGAGAGTACTTGTCCCTTGATTGCATTCCTTGGCTAAAATTGGATGTCAAATCGCCCGAGCTCGACTAAACACTTTGATAGTCTACCGGACATATCCTCTTTTCGCAGGATTGCTTTAAGGGGGTGATATGTAAGGACGATGATGGAGTGAGTTTCGAAGTAATGTTTTAATTTACTCGAGACTACCACTAGTGCAAAGGCGAGATTTTTCAATGGTAGGTATCATTGTTCGGCATCTAAAAGAGTCTTACTCGCGTAATAGACTGGGTGCTCGATTCCTGTTCTTTCGCATACCAGTGCAGAACTGACAGCGTGGCTGGAAACTGCGAGGTATAGGTACAGCGAATCTTTCTCTTCAGATATTACGAGAAAGGGTGGTTTGCTTAGGTAAGCTTTGAGTTCCTCTAATGCCTTCGAGCAATCCTCGTTCCACTCCATATTTTTGCTTTTCTTTAACAACTGGAAGAATGGCTGGCACATTTCAGATGACTTCGAGATGAACCAATTTAGGGCGGCGAGCATCCCTGTGAGCTTCAGCACGTCTCTTATCGTACGGGGGGGCTATATCCTATTGATGGCATCAATCTGGTCTGGGTTAACTGTAATGCCTCTCTCGCTAACCAAGTACCCGAGATTTTTTCCTGACTGGACACCGAAGGAACACTTACTTGCGTTAAGCTTTATTCGGTATTTTCTGAGGATTTCAAAGGTCCTTGATAGGTCTGAGAGGTAGTCATCTTTAAGCCTTCTTTTAACAAGCATGTCATCGATGTAGACCTCCATGGTGCTCCCCATTTGATATTTAAACATTTTAGTGACCAACCGCTGGTAGGTTGCTCCTACATTTTTTATCCCAAAGGGCATGACCTTGTAACAATATAACCCGATGGTGGTGATGAATGCTATTTTATCTTGTCTGGCTCATGTAAAGGGATTTGGTGATACCCGGAGTAGGCTTCTAGGAAACTGATCTTTTCATGAGCTGTTGTAGCGTCCTCCAACTGGTCAATATTTAGGAGAGGAAAACTGTCTTTAGGCCATGCTCTGTTGAGGTCGGTGAAGTCAATACACACTCTCCATTTTCCATTACTTTTTGGGACCATTACTAGGTTGGACAGCCACTTCAGGAATTGAACTTCCCATATGGATCCTGCATCTAGTAGCTTCTCCACTTCCTTCTCCACAGCCTTGGCCTTCTCGAGTGCAGTTCATCGTGCCTTTTATGTGACCCGCTTAAAAACTGGGTCAACGTGCAACCGATGACAAACCACATTGGGATCAATCCCACGCAGCTCGTAGGGTTCCTATGAGAAAACGTCCAAGTTATTGCGCAAAAGTACTGTTAGTTCCTTCTTCTCTTGATCTGTGAGAGAGGCTTCGATTAAGAACATCCTATCCTTCTTGTTGTCATCGGCTGCGACTTCCTCCAGGTTCTCAATGACCCGCTCAGAAGGGAGGAGCCTGGTCTCCTCCACTCCAGGTCTTCCATATTTTAACTGCTATTTGGAAGGTATCAAACCTTCTTGTTCTTTAACCTGATGCTAATGGTTGTTATAAAGCACTTTCTCACCATTTCCTGATCTTCGTGGATATCCATCACTCCTCGCTCAGTCACATATTTGAGTTTTTGGTGGTAGGTAAAGGGGACGCCCTTCATCGCATGTAGCCACCCTTTGCCAAGGATGGCCTGGTAGGGCGAATCAATATCGACCACCAGAAACTCGATCATTTTGAAGATACTTCCCGCCCTTACTGGAAGCACAATCTTTCCCAAAGGGATGATCACTTTACCAGCGAAGCCAACTAGAGGGACGGTGGTTTCCTCAAGTCGATGACGCTTAACTTCAACTTTCTGAATAGGTTGAGATACATTACTTCAGATGAGCTACCCTGGTCGACGAGAAACTTGTCGACATCGTAGTTAACTATCCTGAGTGTAATGATCAAGTCATCATGATGTGGGATCCTTACTCCCACTAGACCTTCATCCGTGAATACAATGTGTTTGCTGTAGTCGACGTCATCTGCTCGCCGATGCTTTCCTGCCTGTGTTTTAGCTGGATTAATTTGAAAAGCTTGCATTACTTGTCGTAAGCTTTTTAACTTCCATCCGAGCTGAGTTTCCTTCAATCTACTTTAAATCCGATGCCCCATGAATCACTGCGAACTCATTGCCAACATTCTCCTCGAGCACATTGTTAGGCCTCGGGTCTCCATTGGCAGCGACCTTCTCTGCCTTCTTCTCCACATATTCGTTCAGATGTCCAATCTGGGCTAACTCTTCAAGGTGAGACTTGAGAGCCTTAAAATTCTCAGTTTTGTTCCCACCCTCTTTCTGGAAAACACATCTCAGTGCGTTGTTCCTTCCTGGGCCACTTAATGAATGGCTCGTCCTTAATTTTTGCTAGAATCTAGTATATTAGTTCCTTAAAAATAGTGTTCACCGCCTTAAATGATTTTGAAGCATCGTTTTTGTTCCCACTCTTGGAGCCACTTTTACCCCCAGTTTTGCTTCCTTTCTTTTGGTTCCCCATTTTATCGTTGCTCTTGCCGACGAACTTGGCGCGACTATTCTCCCCTGCATTGAGGCGGATCACATCCTCAACCTTAGCGTATTTTTCAATACGATCCATTAGTTCGTTAATGGTTATGGATTCCTTTTTAGTGAGGGATTGGTGCAAGAGGCAGGAGCTGGGTAGGCCAATCTTAAAGGATGCCATAACGACCTGCTCCGAGCAGTACTCGACCTTATTGAATAACTCCCAATATCTTTTTACATAGTCTCTTAGGCTCTCCTGGGGTATTTTATTCATTGTCAATAAGGCCTCCATCCTCTTCGGATGGGAGTTGCTAGTAATGAAGCGAGTTATAGAGAGCTCTGCAAGGGACTCGAAGCTCCTGATGGATCTGTGAGGGAGATTTTTGAACCACTTCTGGGCCAAATCATGCAAGCTCGATGGGAAGATCCGACACATTAATGCATCCTTATGGCTCTAGAGGGTCATGGCCTACTTGTATTGCCTAACATGGTCGATAGGATCAGTCTTTCTGTCGTAGATTTTGAATCTGGGAATTGCGAACTTCTTGGGGGCTTCTTTTTCTATCTCCCTTGAGAAAGGGGATTTCATCTGGGTCCTCTGAGCTCGCCTGGCTAGCTCTCTTGTCGATCTGGCACCCCGATGCGTTGGGTACTGGTCCATTTCTCTCCGGACCAAATTTCGTATGTCATCATTTCCTCGAGTTGGGATCCTGTAATGGCGAGTTAATTGTTATTGCTCGAGAAAGTCATCATCTGACCTGTTTTCCTCAAATCTTTGAGATCCACGTCTAGGGCTCCTTCCTCGACTGTGAGACTTGCTCGCATGAGGGCTAGGAGTGCGATATTGATGTTGCTTGGTGCTACGATGGAGTTCTCTCTCCATTCTCTCTAGTCTTCTTTTGAGACGAGCATTCTCAGCTTCTTTCTTGCGAGTGGCCTCCTCTTGCTCTTGGATCCTGGCATCATAGGTGTTGATTAGCCTGGAGACCTGTGTGGACCTGGAAGGTCCTTGGCTTTCCTCTGAAGCTTGCTGTTTTGGGCAAGCCCTAGGATTTGAACGTCGAACTTCATATCTGATCCTACGAGGGGCAGGTTGCCCTTGAATATCCCTTGCTTAAGGGGCATTACTGTTGTGTCCAGACATTTTAAATTCTTATTGGTGAAGGCTTTCTTAAAGGAAAACAAACGTTTCCCACAGACGGAGCCAATTGTGGTGACAATTAAACTCAACACAAAATAACAAGCAAAGGCAATCACCAGAATAAGTAAAGAACTTGAAAGAATCGCAATCACACACAACACAAGATATACGTGGTTAGGCAAGAAGGCCTACGTCCACGGTGGTACTCTCGGTATTTTATTTCTCTTTGCTCCGGGGGAGTGTTTACAGAAAAGAATACATGCCCTTTTCCCCGGGCTGAGGGTTTAATATATGTCTATTATTTCTCGGATAGTGGGGGTGTTGGACTCCTCCACGTTAGCCCATAATCCCTAGAATATCTCCTTGAGAGATTTTAGGAATTGAATAAGTCACAACTGAATCAGTCATAGCGCGGGGCCTCTAGACTTTGGGTCGAATTTAATTAGGCTACTCGTCTGGCCCGGAATAGCTAATCGAGGTACCCAAAATAGTATATCATGTTTTCAAACGCAAAAATGAATTATTCTCAATACTATTTGCATACCCATTCTAGCTAAAATTTCCCCTTGGGGTATAAACCACCCTTAATCACAGATTTGGGTCTAGTGGACCCCAGTACTACACCATTTCCTTTATAATAAGATATCATCATAAATCACAACAAATTATCCCTTCGTGGGGTCAAAATATCAACTAATGACATGCCCGCTCCATATTGTGATAGAATGTTGCCTTCGGTATATTATCCTAGCGATTTCTCCACCGATGATAACTCGCTCACATTTGACTTGTTGAGAGGAAACACTCTCCTTAACTATTCGAATAGGTTCAACTAAAACTAAGGACCTATATGGAATTTAAGAGTTCAATAACAACAAATACTTGCCCCGTATCTTAACCCTATTCTACTCTTGGCGATCTACACAAACGCTTAGTGAACCATCCCTCTTTTGGAACTCCCTCAAATTAATGGTGTCCCTGAATGTTCAACCAGTTAAAAAATTATGGTGTTTACTCCCGTGACCCTTAAATATCTCTAACAAAGTCAATCCCTTATAAATGCCCTCTAGACGGATTAAATGCTAGTGTCAAATCTAAGGAAAAAATAAATCTCTTGTGTAGGTGATTACTCAACACTCATACAACTAAAGACTATAACCACGAACTATCGATGGCACATTTACTCAACCATAATCCCCTATAATATACTCACATCCATTCATAAACGAGTGTGATAGGCCTACTTTTGAACCTAAGTAGAACTGTCCCAAAGCAAATTTTGGCTAAAAAGCGACACATGAAATCCTACCCCGCTAGTCAATATAAGCGTAAAACATAGCTATATAGACAAGCTTACTAAAAACATGATGATATCTCATCAGAAAATCAACAAAGTGTTCAAAAACCAAAATTAGTAAACGAACCGCCATGTCTCTATAATCATGACGTAAGGCATTCCCCTACCCATTGGGGTACCCACAAATACATAAAGATATAAGAAAATATATATACCTCAAAATCATAGTACACAGATACTACTAATAAGAATGATAAATCCTTGATGTCTAAGACATACTCATGCGTGTGAGCCATAAACGTACTCATAACCATCCCCGGAAGTACCCCAAAAAGTATGTTATCACTATGGCATGTAATGCCTATGTGGCTTCATTCACCAAAAGCATTACACCTTCCTCTAAAGTAACTATCAAAATTTTGGCCCTAGTGATGGCCCTGTCGACCTTACTTCTTTAGTCATTTATGCTAAAATTTTCATCATTTGACCTATTCTCATAGATCGTGGCTCCATTAGCCACGATTCCTCTGGCCCTACTGGACAAAACAGATCACATCGTCTACTCCTGGAAACCTCATGGGGTCAGCTCCCCCATACAGTTCTTTCTACTTGTGAGGCCCCTTAATCAGGTCTATGCATACCGTTTTATTTATTAGACCTACTTTGGCCTCGGTCTTCCCAACTTAAGGACTCTATCCCCATAATAGTTATAATGATCCTAGTGATGTAGGAGGGTAAATTCAACCACCTGGGCAAAAGTGGTGAAGAGAGGGTTACCCAGTAACACCCTACAATCCTTTCACACAAGGATCCATCTAATGCCAAAAAGTTTATCTCTCAATGTAACTTAATCCTAGTCTCACCCAAAGGGTATGCACCCTACTAATCCATCACAATAACGTAAATAAAACCTGAATAACAAGTCCAATTCATTTAACTTCCAAAATTCCAAATGAAAGTTTACAGACTAATGCTCAAAACACAAATTAACCCCTTAAAATCAACTCACTTCACAATTATCCCAATGTTCCAAACACTGGTTTCCATCATCTCAATTCAATAGAATTCATCTCCATTCTATAGGTATAATAATACTAAAGGCCAAAATATCATAGCCTTATTCCCCAAAACCCAAAAATTACCTGAATAAACAAAAGGCCCACTTTGACCAAATCAGATTTTGTCGATCGATTGAAATTCTGGAGTCGATCGATCGACCTTCACAAAAAGTTGACATTTCCCCTTATTACGTAATTCATCCTCTTCAACACCCAATTTCTGTCACTAAACCTCCATTAATGAACTCTAAAACTTCTTTTAAGACCCCAACCAACAGAAAAATGATACAACCACATTAAATAAACAATTGGAACCTTTTTTCTAATATCAAATCCCAATTTTACATCAAGATTCAATCCCAAATTCCCATTTAAGAAGCATTGATTTAACAATTTATTCAATTAGTTACTAATTTCAAAGTATTATTACACATAACCAAAGGGATTTCAATTAGTTTCTATATAAAACATATTTCATAATTTTTTAACAATTTTAGTTCCAATTTATGAGAAAATCAATCAATTTAAGGGGAAATACAACTGAATTACTATCTTGATTAGGTTAATACGAAATTAATTGGTTTAAATCATTCCATTCATATTTAAGGCATGATTATATTGAGATATCAATAAATAAATATAATTGTAACACACGTGCAATCATAATGTAATTCTATATAAACTTGCCTCAATGATTTGGTGGAGTGAACCAAGACAAAATCATCTAATTTCTTCTTCTTTTTTCATGTTCCTTCTCTTTAGCCCCCAATGTGCCTCGAAATTTGAATTATATGATCAAAGAGATCCCAAGCGCATCATTAAACTCTTAATCTATGAAATTAGGTTTGAGCCCTATTTGGGCCTCACCTAAAAAGCCAAAAATAACATCCAAATGACTTAAAAACTTACTCGAACCTTACACTAACCCAATAGGCTTAAACCCCAACATTTTACTAAAAATGGACCTTCTACATGTCCCAAAAGTCTAATACCAAATATACACAAAATAAATAAATAACAACTCAGTTATATAGTAATTAACAGCTACGAGTCTAATTATCAATTGATGAATTATCATACATAAAATCCAATTTCAAATCCGAAATGAAAAATCACATAAAAATTAAATAGTTACCTCTTTCATCATATCAAATACATTTAATTAATTTCCACAAATTTTTATAATTAAATATTACACATAAAAATACGGGGTATTACACAAAGCAGGGGATAATCACTACGGCTTCACACCAGTCACATGGCTTCATACCCTAGACTATATGAGAAAATCCCCCTATTAACCACCCCTAGGAGCAACGGGTATTTTCAACACGTATGATCGAGGAAAAGAACCAAGGTATATCCCATAACAATCACTAGGGTACCAGTGTGGTCAATGTCCTACGCGCCCCCATCAAAATTCCTCCTAGTATATCCCTTACGACTCTACGAGCACTCACACATTATCGTATACTTTACACATAAAGCAAGTACAGAATGTTCGGTCTACTCACGAATTTACATAAGATAATATAAGTTTTTAATTAATTTTTTCAATCAATTAAAAACAAATTCCAAATATTCTGCCCAGACCGCGCACACGGGATTAATCCTATCCGTGTGCACATTCATGTTCACATGGGGATAATCCTAGTCCCGCTCACACTGTCGTTTGCACGAAGCTATTTAACTGCGTGCATGGAACATGAATCTACACTTCCAAGTTATTGGTTTATTCTTCCCTCAACCTTAAGTTACGATCTTATAAATCATAAATCGACATGGATGACCCAGATAAGTTTTCCAAAACTTTAAGAATGCCCAAATGTGATATCTAAACCCCTATATATCAAAATCCCACCTATAAGTGCAAGATTTAAGTGTTCTAATCAATAATTTAAACCTAATTTCAAATTATGGGATTCATTACCCTAGGTTCATAATTCTACACAAATTTATCTCATAAATTTAACCTTAATGTTTGGGGAAATTTTGAACTTTAGACCACTTCTTTCAATTTTTGCATTGGTAACTTTAAAGTTTCAATTTTAAACAAATTTTGATAGTTATTAATCATTCGTGAGAGAATTTATGTTCAATCCAGCATTAAATCATGGTCAACCCTTTGAATCATTAGAAACCAATTATACCATGACATGTGTCAAAATCAATTAAATGTAATACCCCGTATTTTTATAACTTTTAATTTTGGGGATTTATTAAATTTAATTAGAGATATTAATTTAATATTAATCCGAAAAATCATTTAAATACTTACTAGCGTGACGAGAGTTAGTAATTATTGGAATTTTGTTGTAAGTTACTTTATGAGTAAAGTAAGAGGTGTATTTAAATTTAGTAAAATTATCACGAGAATTTAAATTGATAATTTTGGAAATTTATCGGGACGCGCTTGTGTCGTGTTGGAATTAAATTCGGACTATTAAAAGTCAATAAATTATAAGTTACCCTTATGGTCATTTTGAGTGCGTCAATGTGTTCGGAAGGGTCGAGATAGTCGAAATAATGTACCCGGGGGTTTAGTTTGGGTCTCGGGGCATTTTTAGGCCTAATTAACATCCCGGGAGGGCGTTTTGGACATTTTACATTCTTGGGCATGAAAACCCACGAAATTTCTAGGAGTATATCAGATGATAGGAGTCATATTCTAGGGTTAGAACATCCATAAACTAAAGACGACCATTGGAGAGGAAGATGAGAAGCTTTCCAAGGAGTTCTAGGCCAAGAACTCCGCCGTTTGCACCGCCGTCGCCGCCAAACTTTAGATCGCGCAACAAGGATCAAAACCACACCAATATCTCCACAAATTGGAACCAAGAATTCCCAGGCAAGTATCTATCTTGCTCTATTTCAGTTAATGCTTCAATAATATTAGCCTAGGATTGTTTAGGACTAGTTTTTGTGAAAGAAAAATCTATTTTGGAGACTTGAATTGCATGATATATGGGTAATAGAGGTATTCTGGAAATCAAACTCACATGTAGAGATTGAACCACGAAAATTAGAGTAAATTAGGAGTATGAAATCTGGTAAAATAATGGGAAGAAACTAAACAAAGAAAACATTAGGGTTCTTGATATTTTTATGGATTATTCCCTATTTAATTTGTTATTCATGATGAAAATCCGCATGCCTATGTAGAATACCCTTTATTTAAGAATATAACACTGGTAGGATAAATTGTTGGGAGTTTAGAAGTCAAATATATTGTTTTGGATGATTTTGGAAGAGGAAACCCGTAACTGGAAATTCTGCAGATTCGCCATACCTGCTTGATCGATCGATCGAACCAGGAGTATCGATCGATCGACGCATCGATCGATCGAGCACCTGCCATCGATCGATTGACCCCTCCTGGAAAACTCAAATTCCCTTTTTAAATAGGTTGTCCCAATGTAAATGAATGGAAATTCTTGGACATTATTGTTGGAATATTTTGGGAGGTAAAGAAGACCAGTAGGACTTTATAAAAATGGAACCCTTAATCTAAGACGAGATTTAGTTCTTAACAAAAGTATTTTACACTTAAGAAACAATGGGAACGTGTGTTTAAAGGGCGAGACTCGTGAGGAAGTTACGTTGAAAAATAAATGAGTACCTACTGAAATTATACTTGGGGATATAGGAATTCACGAATGTTACGTAGTAAGTTGGAATAATCCCCTAAATAAGAATAAAAGAGACAAACTGTTATACGGGATAATCTAGTAATGTGATAAGTATGGGATGTGGGTGTACCCAAATTTGAAATGGGAATAGTAGTATACATATATGATTGTGTTTGTGTATATACTATATACGTGTAAAAATCATGCCCGCGTTACTTGCTATCCCTAAGGTTACCGCGCTGGGACAGTCTTATCTCGATGGGACCTTTATGGGGGATATTGACTCGTACCTTAGAACATAGGAATCCTTGGTACAGGCTATCGAATCGATAGTCAGACGGTCCTAAGATACGTGAGGGTATGTGCTGACCTCTTAGTGACTTGGAACTATGCTTCGCCTCAATTTGTATGTGTTTTGTGCTAATACAGTTCAAGAGTGATTCCGAACTAGTATTTCCCCTTAGTACGAGTGATATGGGGACTGGATAGTAGAGTATGCCCGCACCATAAATTTATGTGGGGTGCCTTAGAATATATATATTATATGAGTATTTAATATATATATTTAAACTTGGAATTTGGGAACTATCTACTATGACTATGGTAAGTAAGAAATGAATAATTATTTCAACTTGGGAATAAGTGTTTGAAAAGTATGATACGTTACTCGGAAACTATATAATCAAATGAGGGTTATGTGACAACTTTGCTTTTAAATAAAATTAACTTTCTCAACATTAGAAATTGTCGCCATGAAATCTTATGAGTAACTTAAGATAATTTAAACTGTTTGGAGTATTAGTGCGATAGGTGTGCACATTAGAAGAGAGGTGAGAATTTCTCAAGGGAGTGCTGCACTAATATGATTGTTGCATTAGCCGGTAAGCATTTTAAATACTTGCTAAACTGAATTTTAAACTGTTTTACAATCGGACTCTGACCCGTTTCCTATTTTCTCTTCTCTCTTGTATATATATATATATATATATATATATATATATATATATATATATATATATTACAGGTGCCCAGCCACAGGGGCGTCTTGCATAGGGTCCTTTGGATGGAACGTGCTGCAGCTTAGGTGGGAGTTGCAGGCCTCTTGTTTAGACGACGTCATTATTGATTCCACTTCTCGTTCTATTTTATCCAGTTGGGCATGTGTCTCCCTTTTTCCATTATTCAGTTATTTTTATCAGAGATTGTTATTTGTTTAGTTCCAGTATTTACATTTTGGAATGGTTATTGTCAGGATGTTTCTCCTTTAGGTTTTAATGTTGGACTTATTTAGTTGAATGTTTAAATTGCTTGGATTATATTTTCCAGTCAGATTGTTCTGTGATTTTTAAACCATGGATTATGTAAGGTTTTTAATATTGGTTTTAAATTAAATTTGGAAATTGAACTAAAAAAAAATGGTTTTGTCACTTAGCTTAATTATTTAGGGTGTTTAATTGGAAAAGTTATTTTTGCGACAGTGATGCTAAGAATGAACCAATCGTTCACCTTGGTTATAATTTAATAAATGACTGATCACTCGGTATTTAATTAGGCGGGTTGTCACATTAAATAATTGAAAAAATAAAAAACTCTTCAAAAGAAGCAAAGAAGAAAACATGAAAATATAGAGAAAAAAAGCATAAAACCTGTATTTTTTTAAAAGAAATTAAAAAAAATCTATATTTTATAAAAACATGTATTATTAAAAAAACTACATTTCTTTAAATAAATAAAGAAAAAAACATTAAACAATATAGAAAACCATAAAAACATAAAAACTATTTCAAAAAAACTTATTTTAAAAAAGGTGTATTTTTTTTTTTTACAAAAACTATAATTTTTATGAAAAACTTTATTTTATTAAAAAAATTATGTTGTCTCAAAAATGATTTTTCTTTCAAAACTATCTTTTAAAACGGAATTAACGGAAAAAAATAAAAATATATTGTATTTTATGCTTTTTCTATTTTTTATATTGTTTATGATTTTTTCTTTATTTCTTTTTAAAAAAGCGGGCTTTATAAAAAAAAATACAGTTTTTAAAAAACTATAATTTTTTCTATAATATATTTTTTGGGGAAATACAGTTTTTTATAAAATAGAGTTTCTTATAAAAACTACAACTTTTATAAAAATACAGTTTTTTGTGAAAAATATATGAGGATTTTTAAAGTACAATTTAAAAGAAAAGTAGTTTTTTTTTAATTTTTCTATATTTTTTATGTTTTTATTTTTTTTAAAAAGTTTTATTTTTTCAAAGATTTGATAGGTTTTAACACATGTCAAGGTATAAGTGACGTGTCAAAAAATATTAAATATTTATGTGATTCGACAATATTGCTACGTCCACGGAGTGTTGCTCTTCTCTTTATTCTTCGTCTGTTGATTACAAGGATTACATGCCCCTTATGGGGTGACAGTTACATTTATAGAGAAAAGAAAGTGGTTGAACCATGTGAGACTTCTTGACCTTAGATAGATATTTGGACTTGATCGGTTGTATCTAATTTCGAGATTTCGACTAATCGTCTCCAACCATATTGTGGCCATCCCGAGGGGGGGTCGGGGTCTCCGAGGAGGGCCAACCCTCCCTTTCCTCCCTTACAGCGTGCACACGGGATCGCGCCGTTTATTGGGTCACTCAGTTATCATCAATGTAGGGTAATATGTAGAGATAGAGTTGCCATCCTATTTTGCACAAAACAGGCAAAATAAATGTTACCGCCACGAGAGAACGACATCAAGGATAATACTGCTGCTTGCGAAACTAAGTAGTTCAAGGGTCTGGGGACTAAGTTACAGAATAGTAAGGTTAGGCACCCATCCCGCCCTTTCGATCTCTCATGGGCATGTGCTAAACTTCTCCTATTAAATTTCATGAAGTGTGTGCTTATGTGCATAATATAAATGGAGAATGGAATCGCTCAACTCGCATCATCAAAAAGGACGGAGTGAGTTCATCATTAGGAGTGTTCCCAAAATAATGAGTCAAAGTATAATGTAAGTGTTTGCTGATTCATAAGTCATTATAGAATAACGAATGCGTACATCGAACAAGACACAACCAAGCAAGCATATAATATATGTTAAGAATATATCATAAAAATAAGGTAAAAATGTGTATAAGGGGGTACTCGACTCTATTGATTTATCTAAGACGCCTACATAGCCCAAGGGGCATCAAAGTCCACGTAATTCTAAGATGAAGTAGGGTGGGGTTTAACCCATAAATCCAATCGTGGACTTTTCTTATATATGTGTGTAGAAAAAGGTGTTTTAGTGTGAGAAAATGTGATGAAAATTCCCCGTTTGGAATTTTTAAGTAAACCCACTTTTTTTTTAATGAAAATAAAGTATGTATAAATACTAATAATAAAGGTTTGAAATTAAGGTACGTGATGCAATGAAATAAATCACTAAAGTGAAAATAAAGTGACTAATGTTAAATAAGAGAATTTGAAGACAGTGGTGGAGAATTGGACCTCCTTATGAAGACTTGAAGTGGATATTGATTGTAGATGCGTTGATCTCACGATCAGATGATGGTGGTATAAGGAGATGGGTGAGAATTTACTAAACGGAGTATGAAAAGGATGGAAGGAATGTGAGAAATCGTCTTTTCAAGAGCGAGACATATTTCAATTCGAGAGAATGTTCTCTGAATTGCTGAGAGGGATGTTAAGGGGTGCTTTTCAAAGTGAGGTCATGGCCTATATTTATAGGGCCAATGGGGGTGCCGATCGATAGGGTCCTTGACTTGTCAATTGGTATAGAACCCTAAACACACTGCCGATATGCAGGGTCTTGGGGTGCCATTCGGCAGTCTAAGTTAGGTTTTTATGAAAAATGGTCATAAAACGTGAACCATAAGTCAAAATTACGCACAGAGTGAACTGTAGGAAAGGGTATTGAAAGCCCTTTAAGAATACTGAGCCACTCCCGGGTTCAGGAGTTGATTGAGGTCAAGCGGGGCTCGAAAGCGCCCAATGGATCATTCATCCGAACAATAAGGCCAATTCGAGCACGTGATGGACCGTTGGAAAGGGTATTCAAAGACCTTCGAGATTTCATTCAGCTTTGTTGGTTAAGAGAGTTTACCAAGGTCAAATGGGGCTCAAAAGTGCCCGATGGCCCTTTGGAGTAACATAAGTCATTCGCCCGTACCGTAAAGCTGATTCATGCATAAGTTGGACCATTGCAAAAGGTATTCAGAACCTTTTAAAGATTCATTAAGATGCATTCAAGATGAAGATTTGACCAGGGTCAAACGAGGCTCGGGAGCGTTCGGTAGCCTCCAAATAAGTTTTCGAGGTAAAATAGATCGTTCGTCCGAACCGTATGATCAATTCGTGCATGGGGTGGACCACTGGAAACCCTTTAAAGATTCACTCATGTTCGGTCAAGCTAAAAAGTTGATCGGGGTAAAATGGGGCTCGGGAGCACCCGGTGGCCTCCTAATCACTTTTTAATAGTAAAATGGACCGTTTATCCAAATCGTAAGGCCGATTCAATGTTGGGGCAAATTGTTAGAAAGGGTGTTCAGAGCCATTCGAAGATTTATTAAGATTTTACTCTGATTAGAAAGTTGATCGGAGTCAAACGAGTCCCGAGAGAGCCTGATGGCCTCTAGATTGGTACTCGGAGTATGACCAAGGGTTTGTGATGAATGATTGGGCATAAATATTGTATATTTATTCCCCTAATTTCAGTACATTTGTGAACCCGAGTGATGTAACATATATGGATTTGATTCACATTTATGCTACTAACCTTCGTTGGCGAGTATTTCGTATTTCGTGCTTCTCTTATTGGTTTTACAGGTTAATTATGCAAGCAATGCAAAAGAGGAAGCAAGACAATGCTAGAAAATCTAAGAAGGCAAGTTCAAGGGCAATTCAGTAATTTTTCAGCCCGATTCGGAAGGAGAAGTCAACTGGAAAGGTGAAGAGCTCGGAACAACGAGAACACTAGAAGAAACGGCACCCAAATTCGAGCTACGGTTGAAGAGTTATGCCCAGTTGAAGTTGAAGAAAAAAATCCAAGAAAGGAAGAAAAGAAGGCAGAAAAATTCTAAGTGTAGACCTCCAGGCCAGCACCCATTCGCGAACCCAGGCCGAACCGGTTTGGGGGGCGAACCGGTTCGGGGTCCCTGATGCGCGAATTTGCTCCTTTATTCTGATTGGTTCCCAAGACTCCTATTAGGTTAAAACTCTAAAAAATTGTAGGGAACGGGGGCAGTAACTTAGGAACAGCCATTAGGGATAGTTTTAGTCAGTTTTTGATAGAGAGAAAAGGAGAGGAACATCTAGGAACATCAAGGGAATTAATTGCTTCAAGATTCAATTGTTACGGGTTTATTATTCAAGATTCTTGTCATTGTACTTGCATGCTTAGTTTCCATATTCGATTCAACTTATCGTTGCGTTCATAATACATATTTACATGTTTCAATCTAGTTTCATCATGAATTCATACACATGCAACGTTATTATTTCATGCATTAGTCCATTTAACATGTCCGACTAGGTTTTAAAGGTTGGGATGCATGAACCCAACCTGATGTGTTAGTGCGTGTGCATAACGTTAATCCGATGAATTTAACGATTGATCTTGATCGTATCGCGTAATTACATAATAATTGTGGATCTTTATATCTCGTTTACCTTTGGGTACTCGTGATGATTTAGAGTACAATTTGAATGCAATTACCGCGATACCGATTTACTCATCCTCAGATTAGGTATGACGCGGGCTTGAACCTCGTATACATAATGCTTGGGAGTCCTAAATTCCGGGTCGGATTAATCGGATAAATTTATGATTGACGTTGTCACTGCATTACACTAGGGTTGGAGGATTGCATTCCCATCCTATTTTCTGATCATTTAGTTTAAAAAGTTTTGATTCAATTCTTCATTCCTCATTTAGATACTTTAGTTAGTTGCATTTGTCATCATAAGTTCATAATTGCATTTAGTCTAATCATTCCCAAAACCAAATCTTTTCCTTTCTTTTTAGAGTCATCGTTAGGATTCCTCCATCTTATCCCATCGTCACAACTCCGTTGTCCTTTTTCCCTGAGGATCGATACCCGACTTGTCGAATTATTACTTGAGCGACAGGCTTGCACTTGAGCCTAGAGAGTACACACTTTAGAGACACATTCTGAGTCGTGTCAATGAACGAGTGAGTGTTAGGTTCCTAAGGATGTTCTTACTGTGGGGTGTCTATAGAGTGACCCTTGATGGGGAGCTTGAAATAGGTGAAGGTCGTCGAATGATAGACATCATATCGACGTTGGGGAAGAGGATTTTAGGTCAATCTATAGACTTAGAGTATAAGGGTGATCGATTCATAGGTTAGCGATCAGTTTTGAGGACCGAGGATGACTGATTCCGTGGGTTGAGGTCAATTCTAAGGACCTAAGGATATGAGGATTATCGATTCAGCAAGGTGAGATCAGTTCTGATGTCTGATGGGGATGAGCGATTTAACGAGTCAAAGATATGCTACGATCGATTCTAAAGGTCGAGGGAGATCAATTCAGCGGGTTAAGGTTGATTATGTGGACCTAAATTGATGTTAGGGATGATCGATTCTGAGGGTTGAGGTAAATTATGAGGACCTTAAGTTATAGCCGCCAATTCTAAGGACCGAGGTCAATTATTAAGTTGTAATGACCAATTCTGTGGTCGAGGTCAATTCTGATGACCTAAAGTTATAGCGACCAATTTCTAAGGTCGAGGTCAATTCTATGGACCTAAAGTTATAGCGACCAATTCTGCAGATCGAGGTCAATTCTGAGGACCTTAAGTTGTAGTGACTAATTCTGAAGGCCAAGGTTAATTCTGAGGACCTTAAGTTGTAGCGACCAATTCTGAGGGTCGAGGACAATTCCAAGTACCTAAAGTTGTAACAATCAATTATGCGGGTTGAGATCAATTCTGAGGACCTAAAGTTGTAATTACCAATTTTGCGGGTCGAGGTCAATTCTGAGGACCTTAAGTTATAGCGACCAATTTTTATGGCCGAGGTTAATTCTTAAGTTGTAATGACTAATTATGCGGGTCGAGGTTAATTTTGAGGACCTAAAATTGTAACAACCAATTTTGCGAATCGAGATCAATTATGAGGACCTAAAGTTGTAGCGACCAATTCTGCGGTTCAAGGTCAATTTTGAGGACCTGAAGTTGTAGCGACCAATTCTAAGGGCCGAGGTCAATTCTGATGACCTTAAGTTGTAGCAACCAATTCTAGGGGTCGAGATCAATTTTGAGGACCTAAAGTTTAACGACCAATTCTGCGGGTCGAGGTCAATTCTGAGGACCTGAAGTTATAGCGACCAATTCTGAGGGTTGAGTTCAATTTTAAGGACCTTAAGTTGTAAGGACCAATTCTGCGGGTCGAGGTCATTCTGAGGACCTTAAGTTGTAACGACCAACTCCGCAGGTCGAGGTCATTTATGAGGATCATAAGTTGTAATGCAGGGAATTGGTCTCGTGGAGGAATTTAAGTTACCTTGGGGGTGCAGGTGCACTTGTGGTTCCACCAGGTATTATGTTATTTTGAGACTCTATTAGGGTATGTTTTAGTTTTGAGATTCCGGCTGGGAAATGTAGTAGACTTGGATGTTGGTGCATTATTAGTTCTGTTGTGGAATATATTGGGGATAAGGGTGTAAGATTAATCCTACTGGGGATTTTGAGAGTTTTTAATGGGCGTAGTGATCCAAACATAATTTACTCCTTTAAACTAATGTTCCGTATTTATAGAGATTTGTGGGAATTTTTCGGGTAATTTTTGGATTTTTCTAATAATTTTTCCACAAAATTTGAAAAGGTTTGCTAATAGGCACGCTTGAGGGGGTGGAATCCTTTGGTAGTTACTGACCCTTTATTGGGGATATGGGTGACCTTATACTCTTGGAGTCTTCCTGTAGGGGTCGTAGGGTCTACAAGCATGTAGGTGTAGATAAGAAGGTCACTGGCATATGAGGTGGTGTCTTGGTTGACGGGGCTTATGGATGAGATGACATCCATTTCTGGTTCTTTCCTTTTGCAATTTTCTTGCAAATCTGTCATTGACTGAGGGAGCTTGGCACTGACCGTGTTTTATGCTTGATGTAATGGATTTGCACCTGAAAAGAGAGACTCAAGATGGCAAAAATGATGCATTATTTGTTTGATTATCTTGATTTAGTGGCTTATTCTATATGCACCTTAAATTTGTTGTTGAGATTGTTTATTTTATGCAAAGATAGAGATAACTATGGAATTAGGAGGCAAAATATGTATCAATTTAGAAAAGGGGAGTAAAAGTAATTAAAAACTATTTTTTTATTAAGAATTTATTTTGAGAATGAAAATGATTTTTTGAGGGAAATGTTTGTTAAAAATAGAGAAAATGAGTAAATTTAAAAAGAATAACCCAGGGGTAATTTTTCAAAATGAGGATTTTTTTTAAATTAATTTTGATAAAAAAAGGAAAGATGGAATTTTTCAAAATAAGGGGGTGCCAATATACATAACTCTTGACCTGCCTATCGGCATGGGGCTCAAGTCAAATCGTCCCTGAGTTTTGATTGCACTTTCCTGCACATCAATGTACTCCTATAGGATTGAGAATTAATCGGGTTTCCAAAGCTCTTGTTTTTTGACAAATATTTTGAGTATAAAAGAGGAGTATGGGAAGTGCTTTATCCATCAATACCCACATTTCTCTTCTTGCTTCTCATTTCTTATTCCCCAAATGATTTTTCCCGCATATAAAGAATTCTCCTCTTACCTTGATGGTCTGGAGGCCAAATGCCTATACAATGTGGATTATGATGCTTTTAACCCTCATCGGGTTTCTCTGTGACGTAATCGAGCTATAGACTGGAACTTTATAGCAGCGATGGTACAATTTCAGTACCCTGAGGACCATGTATTCCGTTTTGGCCTCAACGAGGTCTGTCCTACCTATGAAGAATTCTCGTCCATATTGGGGGTCAGCCCTAGAGTGGCGACGACGATGCCCTATTTCTCTCGTTTCTCTCCGGACATTTCTGGTTAGGGGAAGGATTATTTCTCTTTCGGTGGTTATGTATTCAACGTGCTTGAGGGGTTTTGAGGATGTTGGCTTCGCTGGAGTTGTTTCCTTGGGCCTTATGACGAGGCTTTTGTTGGTGACGGGGGACTTGACGATGGATCTCCAAGTGGAAGCGATAACGGCATGGATGTCTTATCTCCATAATACTGCAGCGGTGTGATACGATGTAAATATTGCGTATTTCACCCGTCAACCTACGCGTTATTAGCCCCCTCGTGTATCTTAATCTCTATATTTATGCTCGTTAACCATACAACCTCGGATTTCTATGTTAATATGTTTTGCAGGGGTTAATTGAGCTTTTGTAGGCGTTTCTATGCTTAGTATGAAGTTTGGATACATTCCGGATAAGTTTTATAAAATTCCGCATGCGCAAGGTCAATTTTGATCATTTCATAGTTTGGGCCTAGGTCCAACATGTCCACAGAAGTTGTAGCCCTCCTTGAATGCTTCAAGTGGCCGTGAACGGTGCGCGAATCCGATCCCTAACGAAGAAGTAACGAGAATTTTCGCGGAAGAAAATTATAAAGAAATCAAAACAGGGGAGAATGCGGCTTGGCTGAGACCTGATGGATCGATCGATCGACATAAGGGGTCGATCGATCGACTCCTCATGTTTTTGCCTTTGTTCAAAGATAGTGGTCTGAACTCTGTTAGATCGATCGATCGACTTCTGGGGTCGATCGATCGATCCCCTGTTTTCAACTTCTCTTTTATTACAAGTTTGTCATCCTTGGTTTTGTATATAAATAACTTTTCTCTCTCATTTTGAGAGATATCTTTCATTTTTACTTTTGGTTAGGGTTAGGGTTTGGAGTGCTCTTCTTCTTCTCTCTTTGGTCATGACCTCTTTGGGTGTTGTAAGTTGAACTTTTCATTACCCCTACCATTAATATAGTTGTATTTATGCTTTATTTTCATTGATGTCATTTAAATTCCTTGTCTAAATTAACTTGTATTTCATTTATTTATTGCTTTCCTAGTGTTAAAGTAGTTTAATTTATGTATTGCCCTTATATAAATAGGGTCAGGGTTGTGTTCCGCCATTAATGGGTTTGAGCTCCGAAAACTAAGTTTTGTGTAAAATTGCATTTAATTGAAACTGCATGTATCAAAGTTGAATTGTTATGCATTTATCTTTCTTTGTCACGCAACGTTAGAGTTTATAGCGACAATCCGAATTTAATTCGCGTGTGACCATTTTCAGTTAAATATTTAATCTCGCAACTTTGGATTAAATTCCTCATTGTGTAATGTTTATGCTTAATTTATTATGCTCGATTAAATTGCTTTCGAGCCTTAACTCTTATTATTAGTTGTTTAGCCCGTATGGTAGGATGCGATCGCGATCCTCGCTTTACTTTTGTGTAGCATAACTTATTCTTTTCTTTTGTCACCATTACCAACAATCACATTTTCTTTTATTTATTTTACACTTTTATTCCTGAACTAATTAAACAATTAAAATCTAAAATTCAATCACTCCCTGTGGATTTCTTACGATACCCAACTTACCATTGTGGCTGCTTGTCAAGCATAGTTATAGTTTAGGGTTTTTTGCATTGAGTAAGCGTAACGAAAACAACGATAAGCGTTTTAACAACAAGAAATAGGAAACAACAAGACTAGTGTTTTAACTTACAGATTGCTAGTCCCTAGCAATGAAATAGGAAACAAAAAGAACTACAAGTAAACTAAAAACAAGATACGAGTACAAAAATGGGATAATAAAGGATAAGGCAACTTTCACAGGCGAACGATTGCATTTAGCGTATGCAATAAGCTGTTAAACCCCTAGGTCACCCTAGTGGACGAGTGTAGTCTCGTGAGGGTTTTCAAGGATGAAACCCACAAACATCAAATAGTTTCCTCAAAATATTCCCAATCCAACATGCGACACACTCAACAACAATGAAAAATATTTCAAACGCGTTATATAGCAAAGTGAACGAATTCACGCGTAAGTCCGTTGTTATTAACAGGTTGAATGCACCTCATAGAATTGAAACATTAAAAGTGGGAGGGGGAGAGCACATGCATAATATGATTTGGCCAAAACTTAAATAAACTGGATAAATAGTAAAGCAATCATAAATTAAATCCTCATGGTCATTACAATCATCAAATGAATTCACTCGAAACAGGGAGGTAACACACGGAACATGGAGGCATAAAGAGTAAATGTACATGGAAACTAGGCCGCGCACATGTCATAAATGAATAATGCTATATAGGGAATTAAAAACTATAATCTCAATGAAATATAACACTCATTAAAGGAGGCAAAATGTATTTTCATAGATTATCAAAACTATTTAAACTTTTAAATTGAACTCACCCTAAGATCACATAGAACTTGATAGGGTTGTAATGTAGGCTAGGCTAGGGTAAGAAATGAAGGATATATGTACGGATTCAAAGTGTTCGAAATGAAAACTCGGGATAATGTAAACCTGCAGGCAATTACCAAAATGGAAAACAAGTTCCAAAATCAAGCATTAGATATAACAATTGGAGAGTAACAAGGATTATTGAACTATACATACACAACATATATACAAACTTTATCTAATCTTTTCTTTTATTCTTTTCCTCATGTTTTCTTTTATTTTCTTTTGCTTTTTGCTTTTTTCTTTTTCTCAATCCAAAGCAACATTCCAAACAAAGGTAAGGAAGGTAATATGTATGGTTTTAACTCCAATTTAGAGTTGGTTATGGGATTTTTGGGTTATGAAACGAAACGCTTTATCAAGGCTCAAAGAGGTTGACGATGGGGAAACTATATAAGGTGAGGTTTAGGCCAATATGGGTGATATAACAAAGATTGCCTATGATCATTTCATAAAGTTTACGCAATTATCGAGTCAAAACAGTATATGAAAATCATGCTCAATTAACACATTTCAAGATATAAACTCAATTAATGAACGATAAATGAAAGACTAGATAGATTACCGATGAATTCAAAGTTTTTAAAGAGGAAAGAATAGTGTATACACTCACAAACGACGAAAGATACAAAGCATACTCGGTGTAAGTATATAGAATGCAACAAAAGATTATCGAGTTATAAAAATCTTGAACCAAATAAAAAAAATAAGAAAAGTGCATGTGTACATGGGTTAAAGTTTAATTCATGAAGTTATTCATAAATCAATGATTTAAGGACTAAAGTCTAATAACTTCTCAAATTGAGAACATGCATCATTGAATGTCTAATGGATTGGGCAATTATTGAAATTTATCATCGGAAACAAGGAAAAATGCCGAAAAAAGGAGAAAAAACAAAAAAAATATTTTTGAAATTTTTTATTTTTTAACAAAAAGCATGCTTTGTAACTAATATGTTATAAAATCCATGAACTAAACATGAAATGGATAGAATATCCCACACCCCCAACTTAAATGTTGCATTGTCATCAATGCGCATTAAGAACGCAACACAAAGAGAGGAAAATAACGATATTACCCAAAATTGGAGCGATCTCCATAAGCACGAGTCCAAATGACTCTACAAAACAAGTTAGTACTGAGCATAGAAAAAAAATTAACTAAAAGTTATCGGTTAGGGTTTGGAGAGCACTTCTTCTTCTTTCTTTGGTCGTGAGCCCTTTGGGTGTTTTAAGTTGAACTTTTCATTACCCCTACCATTAATATCATTTTGATCGGGTGCGAACCGTGCGTCATGTAATACGTAAATAGTTTTTATCGGTTCGATGACTCAATGAAAAAAGAATAAACTACAACTACACTTGACAAGCAAGCACAGTGGTAGGTCGGGTATCGTAAGAAATCCACGGGAAATGATTGAATTTTATATTTTAATTTTTTAATTACTTGAGGAATAAAAGTGTAAAATAAATAAAAGAAAAGGTGATGGTTGGGAATGGTGACAAAAGAAAAGAATAACTTATACTACACAAAAGTAAAGCGAGGATCGGGATCGCATCCTGCCACACGGGCTAAACAACTAATAATAAAAGTTAAGGCTCGAAAGCAATTTAATCGAGCATAATCAATTAAGCATAAACATCACACAATAAGGAATTTAACCCAAAGTTGCGAGATTAAACATTTAACTAAAAATGGTCGCACGCGGATTAAATTCGGATTGTCGTTATAAACTCTAACGTTGCGTAACAAAGAAAGATAAATGCATAGCGATCCAACTTTGATAAGCGTGTTTTCAATTAAACACAATTTTACACAAAACCTAGTATTCAGAGCTCAAACCTGTTAATGGCGGAACACAACCCCGGCCCTATTTATCTAATGGCAATACATAAATTAAACTACTTTACCACTAGGAAATAAATAAATAAATAAATAAAATACAAGTTAATCTAGACAAGGAATTTAAATGACATCAATGGAAATAAAGCATAAACAAAGAAATACAACTATATTAATGGTAGGAGTAATGAAAAGTTTAACTTACAACACCCAAAGGGGTCACAACCAAGAGCGAAGAAGAAGAGCTCTCCAAAACCTAACCCTAACCTAAACTAAAACTTAAAGATATCTCTCAACATTAGAGAAAAGTTATTTATATACAAAACCAAGGATGACAAACTTGTAATAAAAGAGAAGCTAAAAAGAGGGGATCTATCGATCGACCCCTGAAGTCGGTCGATCGATCGAACAGAGTTGAGCAACCCACTGTCTTCGAACCAAGGCAAAAAAATGAGGAGTCGATCGATCGAGCGATCCATCAGGTCTCAGCTAAGCTACATATTCCCCTATTTTTATTCCTTTGTAATTCTCTTCAGCGAAAAAGTCTCGTAACTTCTTCGTTAGGGATCGAATTTGCGCACATTTTATGTCCACGCGAAGCATACAAAGAGGGATACAACTTCCATAAAGATGTTGGACCAGATGCCCAAACTATAAAATGATCGAATTGCCCTTGTGCATGCGGAATTGTACGAAACATGTCCGGAATGCGTCCAAACTTCATACTAAGCATCGAAACACCTACAAAAGCTCAATTAACCCCTGCAAAACATGTTTACATAGAAATTCGAGGTTGTTTGTAATGAGCATAAATATAGGGATTAAGATACCCAAGGGGGCTAATAACGCGTTGGTTAACAGGTGAAATACCCAATATTTACATCGTATCACACCTCCTAACTTATACATTGCTACTCCCTAGCAATGAAATAGGAAACAACAAGAACTACAAGTAAACCAAAAACATGATACAAGTACAAAAATAGTATAATAAAGGATAAGTCCACTTTCGTGGGCGAACTATTGCATTTAGCGTATGCAATAAGCCGTTAAACCCCTAGGTCACCCTAGTGGACGACGTGAGGATTTTCAAGGACAAAACCCACAAATATAAAATAGTTTCCTCAAAATATGCCCAATCCAACGTGCAACAAACTCAACAACAACGAAAAATATTTCAAAGGCGTTATATAGAAAAGTAAATGAATTCACGCATAAGTCTGTTGTTATTAACAGGTTGAATGCACCTCATAGAATTGAAACTTTAAAAGTGGGAGGGGGGAGAGAACACGCATAATATGATTTGGCCAAAACTTAAATAAACCGGATAAATATTAAAGCAATCATATATTCAATCATCACGGGCATTACACTCATCAAATGAATTCACTCGAAACAGGGAGGTAACACTCCGAACATGCAGGCATAAAGAGTAAATGAAAACTAGGTCGCGCAAATGTCACAATAAATGAATAGCGCTATATAGGAAATTAAAAACTATGATCTCAATGAAAGATGTCGCTCATTAAAGGAGACGAAATGTATTTTCATAGATTATCAAAACTATTTAAACTTTTAAATTGAACTCACCCTAAGATCACATAGGACTTGATAGGGTTTGTAATGTAGGCTAGGCTAGGGTACAAAATGAAAGGTATATGTACGGATTCAAAGTGTTCGGAATGAAAACTCGGGATAATGAAAACATGCAGGCAATTACGAAAATGGAAAACAAGTTCCAAAATCAAGCATTAGATATAACAATTGGAGAGTTACAAGGATTATTGAACTATACATACACAACATATATACAAACTTTCTCTTTTCTTTTCTTTTCTTCTTTTTCTCATGTTTTCTTTTCTTTTCTTTTCTTTTGCTTTTTGCTTTTTCTTTTCTTTTTCACTACACTTTCTTTTATCACTCTTTTCATCCTTAAATTGCAACCACATTACACAACATCATTCAATCCCAAGAAACATTTCAAACAATGATAAGGAAGGTAATATTTATGGTTTATAACTCCAATGTGGAGTTGGTTATAGGATTTTGGGTAATGAAGCGAAAGGCTAATATTTAGGCTCAAAGCGCTTGACTAGGGAAAACATATAAGGTGAGGTTAAGGCTAATATGGTGATATAACAAAGATTGCCTATGATCATTTCATAAAGTTTACGCAATTCTCGAGTCAAAACAATATATGAAAATCATGTTGAAGTGACACATTTCAATAATGAACTCAATTGAAAGAATAGAGAGATTACCGACGAATTCAACGTTTACAAATAGGAAGGGATAGTGTATAACACTCACGAATGAAGAAAAGCCCAACGCTCACTAGGTGTAAGTATATACAATGCAACAAAGATTACCGAGTTCTAAAAATCTTAAACCAAATCAATATAACAAAGAAAGCGAATGTGCTCATGGGATTATAGTTTAATTCATGAACTTATTCATAATATCAATGATTTACGGACTAAAGTCTAATAACTTCTAAAATTGAGAACATGCATCGTTGAGTTGTCAATTGGATCGGGCAATTATTGAAATTTATCATCGAAAACAAGGCAAAATGCCCAACAAAGGAGAAAAAGGAAAGAAAATATTTTTGAAATTTTTTCAAATTTTAACAAAAAGGTATACTTAGTAACTAACAAGTAACCAAGTCAATGGACTACACATTAAATGGATAGAATATCCTACACCCCCTAACTTAAATGTTGCATTGTCCTCAATGTACATTAAGAACACAACACAAAGATAGAAAAAGAATGATATTACCAAAAATTGGAACTATCTCCCATAAGCACAAGTCCAGACGAATCTACAAAATAAGTTAGTACCGAGAAAAGCAAGAAAAAATAACAAAAAGTAAACTAATTACACTAGACGAAATTAAAAGGAAAGAAAAATTAAAGAAAAAAAGAATAAAAAGCTAACTATTTACAACCTACTATTTAGACTTCACACTAACGATGCACTAGAAGTCTAAACAGTTGAGGATCCACCAAAACAACAATTTAACTTTCAAAGATCAACGGTGGACAAGCGAACATGCCTCCCGAAAAATAATAATTCCGTTTGAAAAACGGTAGGCATGCAGGTGGTGGAAAAAGTGAACCATCGTCAATTTGAAATTTTGGGCAGATGATGGGGGATTTGGATAATAAGGGGGAAAGGTACGCTAGAGGGCCAAGAAAAATCGACTCATCTCCCAAAGGTTTTTCAAGTGGAATGGGAGATGGTGCACACACAAGTATAACATCCATCGAAAATAACTCTGGTAAAGAGTCCTCATCGACAAAAGGTTTACAAGTTTTAATAATTTCTACCGACTCATAGGAATCAACCAACAATTCTAATGGTTCGATGACGACAAACGAATATGGTGATAAAACAAATTCAATCTCAATCGACTCATCGTCGGAAGGAGATTGAATTTCGGGAGAGCAAGATGTACACTCGATGAGAAATTCTTCAAAAAAATTAGGTGAAACACAAGTTTCCACATCCTCGTTGTTTTGTACATAAGAATTCATCTCATCGCAAAGTTCTCCAAGTCTCGATCCAGCACCATTTAGGCTTTCCAAACCTTAGGAGTAAAGGATAAAAGTTTCTTCCAAAGTAAGCTTCCTCGGATCTAGATCCTCAGATTCCTCATTTGGTTGAAATTCTTCTTCACATTCATCGAAATAAGAATCGTTATTGGATTCGAATAATGAATCCAACTCAAGCACCCAATAATAATTTTCATTCTGATAATTGTTTTCAAGTTTTTCAATCTCAAGAAAATCTTCAAAATGGAAAACTTGAAAACTATTCCCAAAGTAAGAATCATTAGAATGACCGTAATAACTATAAAAGAAAGACATGATTACCAAATTGTATGTAGATGGAGAATCCGATGAGAAGGTGCGTGATCGAGAATCAACATTTCTAAGCGCTCAAGTATGAAAATTCTGCAAAAAAGGTTAAAACAAAGAATACAAATACAAAAGAAAAAATACTACGAAATAATAAAACACTTACAATCTAAAACACACTCCCCGGCAACAGTGTCATTTTTTATCAAGAGCGAAAAATAGTATCGCGTTAAAACGCTAATCGTTGTTTTCGTTTTGCCTACTCAATACAAAAAAAAAACTAAACTAAAACTATACTTGACAAGCAAGCACAGTGGTAAGTCGGGTATCGTAAGAAATCCACAAGGAGTGATTGAATTTTAGGTTTTAATTGTTTAATTACTTCAGGAATAAAAGTGTAAAATAAATAAAAGAAAATGTGATGGTTGGGAATGGTGACAAAAGAAAAGAATAGGTTACGCTACACAAAAGTAAAGCGAAGATCGGGATCGCATCCTACTACATGGGCTGAACAACTAATAATTAGATTTAAGGCTCGAAAGCAATTTAATCGAGCATAATCAATTAAGCATAAACATCACACATTAAGGAATTTAACCCAAAGTTGCGAGATTAAACATTTAACTGAAAATGGTCACATACGAATTAAATTCGTCTTGTCGCTATAAACTCTAATGTGGCGTGACAAAGAAAGATAAACGCATAGAAATCCAATTTTGATACGTGCGGTTTCAATTAAACGCAATTTTACACAAAACCTAATTTTCAGAGCTCAAACCCGTTAATGGCGGAACACAACCCTGACCCTATTTATTTAAGGGCAATACGTAAATTAAACTACTTTAACACTAGGAAAGCAATAAATAAATGAAATACAAGTGAATCTAGATAAGGAATTTAAATGACATTAATGGAAATAAAGCATAAATACAACTATATTAATGCCAGGGGTAATGAAAAGTTCAACTTACAACACCCAAAGGGGTCACGACCAAAGAGAGAAGAAGAATAGCTCTCCAAAACCTAACCCTAAACTAAACTAAAAATGAAAGATATCTCTCAAAATGATAGAAAGGTTATTTATATACAAAACCAAGGATGGCAAACTTGTAATAAAAGAGAAGTTGAAAGCAGGGGAACAATCGATCGAACAGAGTTGAGCCCACTGTCTTTAAACCAAGGCAAAAAAATGAGGAGTCGATCGATCGACCCCTTATGCCGATCGATCGATCCATCAGGTCTCAGCCAAGTTGCATTCTCCCCTGTTTTGATTTCTTTATAATTCTCTTCCGCGAAAAGTCTCGTAACTTCTTCGTTAGGGATCTGATTCGCGCACCTTTCGCAACCATGCGAAGCATGCAAGGAGGGATAAAACTTTCATGAAGATATTGGATCAGATGCCCAAGCTATGAAATGATCGAGCGCGTGCGGAATTGTACAAAACTTGTCCGAAATGCATCCAAACTTCATACTAAGCATGGAAACACCTACAAAAGCTCAATTAACCCCTATAAAATATATTAACATAGAATTCTGAGGTTGTATGGTTAACGAGCATAAATATAGGGATTAAGATATCCGATAGGCTAATAACACGTAGGTTAACGAGTGAAATACGCAATATTTGCGTCATATCACGGTTGTAATGGATGAGACCTTGAATGGTCTTGATTCTTGGAATAAGGATCATTTCGTCTTTCCAAGAGAGAATCCTGGTGATATTGTTCAAGTGTCTTGAAAAGAGGTTTCATCTGGTGTCCCCTCCTGAGTGTCCCTTGGCAGGAGTGCCTAATTTCTTTATCCAGCCTTTCTTCAGTTTCATCTCATTCATAGAGAACTGAGTCAACTGGTTTATGGAACACAAACATCCATGTCTTTATTTGTCAGTGTCATGGTAGGGAGACTTGCAGGATGTTTTGCAGCTTTGAGAGTAGTGGCATTTGATGTTGATGGGCCTTCAACAGACTTTCTTCTATTTCCCCTGACAGCTTATGTGCCAATTCGGGTGGGAACAAATTGTGCCTCCTCGCATACCGAACTTCTTCTTGATGGTATATTTGAGTGAATCACTAAGGATGATGTTGGGATCCTTGTGGCAGCACCGTCGTCCGTCACAATCTATGAAAGGGGTTTGGTATGCGTCTGGGGACTACCTGAAGTGGTTGTAGAAGAAGGAAGTGGAGAAGATTATGGAGGAAGAGACTAATCAAAGGTTGTTCATTGCCTTTGATACCATGGAGAAAGGTGTTGTGATTTTGTCCAGGCTTGTCAGGGCGTACCACTCCATGGAGTGCATATGAAGTGCTAACTATGAGTGGGAGACTTGGGGACCTCTAAGGGATGGTAATGATGACAAAGCGGGGTCATCGGGTAGTTAAAGGTAATATCTTGTTAATCTTGGTGGATTTTTGTGAAGCAAGGGTAATTTCGATGTTTTGTATTTTGGGGGTTTGGACTAATTTTTTATGTAGCTTGGTAAGGGTTAGGTTTGTTTAAAAATGGTTTAGTCAGTGGAATGGGGTGGTTTGTTTGACTCCCTTCGTTGATACTTCATGTAACAGCATTGTATTCCTTAGTCAACTTTCTTATTATAGCTTTGAGTTGCAGAGATTGGGTTGATCGGATCCCTTACACCCTTTGGGGCTACCACACTTAAATCATAATGCCTATTGAAGTATCAACGCCCATTATTTTATAGTCAACTCTTAGTCAACTTTCTTATTATAGCTTTGAGGCTTTTATTAGCAACTTCGATAGCACCATTGGTTTGGAGTTTATAGGAAGAAGATTTGTGTCTCTGAATCCCGTACTCATCAACTATTTATGTAACCTCTGCTTCGAAGTGGAGTTCATTATCTGATATTAATTTATGGGGAACTCCGTCTCAATAGATGATGTTCTTTCTGACAAACTTGGCTACTTTTTTAGCATTGAGCACTACATATAACTTGGCTTTGACCCATATGGTGAAGTAATCAATGGCGACCAGGATGAATTCGTGACCATTTAAAGCTTTGGGAGTAACCTTCCCTATGGTGTCAATGCCCCAGTTAGAGAAGGGACAGTGAAAGGTCATGTTATATAGTTCTCGAGGAGGTAAGTGTTAGGAATTAGCAAACTATTGGCATTTTAGGCATCTCCAAACATAGATAGTTCAATCTTGAACCATGGTGGTCCACTAATGCCCTTGACAGATGATATTTTTAGTAAACATGTGGTCGTTCATACAGGGCCCGCATTCCCTGTTGTGGATCTTCTACATTATTTCTTCAACATCAGCCCCTGCTATGCAGTGCAAATGGATTCTATCGAAGTTTCTCTTGAACAACGTTTTGTTACAGATGATGTACTGGGCAACCATTTTACGAATGGTTACACGGTCTTTCTTATCAGCATCTTGTGGATTCCTACCACATTTTAGGAGGCTCCAAATGTCATAGTACTATAACCCGGTCATGTCAGAATCTTCCTTGATTATTCCCTCAAGCATATCAACCATAAAGGCCATGGTAGCAAGGGCATCAGTTGGGTTATTTTTTGCACGAGGCAGGTAGTGAAAGGTGTCATCCTTGAACTGGGAATCCAACTCTTCGAGGTAGGCATGGAAGGGTAGGAGCTTAGCATTTTTAACTTTTCATTTTATGATACTTTATCCTACGATGAGGTTAGAGTGTCCGTAGATGTGTGGGTGTCAGATTCCTTTCTTGAGGCCTACAGTGCATACCTCTTACTCAGTCATGTTATTGGTGCAAGGAACGTCTAGTTTGATGGCAGTGGGGGTGTGAAAGTCATCAGAGGAGATCAAGAGTATCCCAATGCCATATCCTTTCTTGTTGGCAGCTCCATCAAAGAACATTTTCCATCTAGGATCCTCTTGAGAGGTACAGAGAATACCTTCATCTCGGAACTCAGAGACCCAAACATCAGTCTATTCCATGGGATAATTAGCAAGGTAGTCGGAGATGGCTCTCCCCTTATTATCTTTCTGCGTGACGTATACAATATCAAACTCAGCTAGCAACATCAACCAACGGGCCACCAGGCTGGACATAGCGCATTTTTCTAGCAAGTACTTTATAGGATCTGTTGATGTAAAAAATTAGATTACTCTAATTATTCAATCACAGATAAATAAATGAGACAAAGAATTTTAAAGTGGTTCAGCCTTATAAGAATGGCCTACGTCCACTGTTGCTTTATTGCTGAAAGTTTAGGAATTCTCGATTATAAGTTCTATCAAGAAATTCCGGTATGGATTCGGGGTCCTTTTACAATGAGGATTTTACAATGTATTTATAGCCCTGAGGTTGTAATGTGAAAGGGTAATACATTAAATGATATACATATGAAAGGGTAATACATTTAATGCCCTTTTTGCGTGTGCGTCTGAATGATAAGCATTTAATGAGCAGTTAAACTGTTGGTATCCTGCTTCGAGGTGCAGCTCGGACAGCCTGAGTTGCTCGGACCGCTTGAGTTTCTCGGTGCTAAAGAGTTCCTCGGAGAGGTCTGTTCCTCGGAGCGTATGAGTTCCTCGGAGTAACATGGTTCCTCGGAGCGTGTGATCATCTCGGAAGTGCTTGTTGTAGTTATGTAGATAGCCATGTGTCTTCATATGATTGGTCCATGTCAGCAGATTAAATTTGGTATCAACAGAAGCCCCCAATGTTTCATAGTTCGAAATTTGAGGAGTATGGAACATTCTTTCTCGGAATATGGTAGCTTTAAATAGTCTTCCTGATTTTTGGGAGCGTTTCCCTTATATTTATTTCTCCTTCCCAATTCATAGAATCATGCTTTTTTGGACTTTTCTGCGTGCTTCGATTCCCGCGTCACTTTTCGTCTTTTTAGCCGCTGTTGCACGCTCTGATTCCCGTGCCACTTTTCATCTTTTTAGCCGCCGATTACGTAATCATCCTTTTTTGTAATCATTACTTCACCATTTCCCAAGGCCAGGTATTTAAGCTTCACAGATACTCCCATCGTCTTCTACTTTTCAAATTTGTGTTTTTGAGTTTTTCATTGTCTTCTACTCTCTTGTGTGTTCATCTCTTCCATCGTTCGTTGTCAACAGCTCTACTCTTTTTCTGTAAGATCTTCTTCTTTCTTCTTTATTTCTTTTATTCATCATCATGGTTTACCCTGTTGAGTCTCTTGAAAAGTTTCGCTCTGATTTTTCCATTCCCTCTTGGGTTGTCTTGGAAGAGCTTTCTGAGCCTTCTGATTATTTCAATTTGGCTGAGGGATATTGGCTCCCCAGCCTTTTTATTGCTGAGTGTGGATTTTCTTTTCCACCAAATCCCTTGTGTCTGGAATTCTGTCATTATTTTGACGTCGTTCCTGCAAGAATAGCCCCTAACACATGGCGAATAGTTGATGGGGTGCATAAATTAAATCAAGTCCATGGAACTCGCATAGGAATTCCAGAAATCATGTACTGCTATAGATGGGCAGTTAATGATAATATTTTTTATTTAAAAATTAGATTTTTAAATAGAGCCTTAGTAGTCAATCTCCCTGATGCCAATAAGGATTATTTTGAACACGGGGTTGTCATAAAAAATTGGCAACACCCTCCATTAACTGGAGATGAGGTTTACCAGGGTCCCAGATGCCCTCCTTATGGCAATGGGATAGGTTATTTTTATTTCATTTTATTTATTTTGAAATCATGTTTCTTTTATGTTTGATAAAATGTGCCACTGATATCTCAATGTTTATTTACTTGCAGTTGATAACAAAAGAAAGTGCCCAAAGGAAGCAGATGTTAATATAAGACATCTGAAACTTATCTGGAGTCTGCATCAAAGTGTTGCCAACGAGCACATTAGGTCGGCTTCGTATCTGCTCCAGTATAAGAGCTACACCACTTCTTTCACTGCTCGTCCAGTGATAAGTGAATCAGAGCCAGTACCAGCTTCCACCAGCTCATCGCCTGAATTCCATATTCCTTTAAGTGAAAGGATGAAGAAGATAAGACCTCCTACCCTGTTTGAGAAAACTGCCTCCGGCTCTGGGGAGGCAAAAAGGAGTAGGATTGATGTCCCAAGGGAGGGGACGAAGAAAAATGATGCACCTTCTTCAGCTGCTGCAGTTGTGAAGGTTGCTGAGAAGCCCGCTATGGCTCCGAGCAGGTCTGCTGCTCCTGGAGAGGTGATTATGATATCACCGACCAATGGTTCTTCCTTGGTTGAATCCGTTCCTGTTGCCCCAAGGAGGCTGAAGAAAAGCTCCTCGGTCAATTTGGCTGATACCATCACTCAGCCCCCAGTTACTAGAACTGGGGTTCCAACTTTTGTTCCCCCGAGCTCTGCCATGAGCTCGGTAAAGTCCTGGATCATTCTCGAGGTTCAAAGTACAGAAGAAAACCTCACTCGGGACATGGTCACCTCACTAGCTGCTCGTCACCTTGCCTCTGTAAGTCTTCTTACTTTCAATTTTTCATATTTCCTTTGTCATTTCTATTTCTAACTTGCTTTCTTTTTTTGTTCACAGTTGACGAACTGCTTTAACATAATCCTGAAGAAGGATGAAGCAATTAAAGCTTCATGCTCCTCGTTCAGTGTGGAGGGAGCTCTGGAAGAGGCTATCAAGTCTTTGGAAGACTCTCGCCAGAAGTATGCCACTGATAAGGCTGTCTGGGAGAAGAAGTTTGCCTCCATTGAGCAAGAAAAAGCTCGAGTTGTTGATGCCTCCAAGAAGTTAGAGAAGAGAATAAATGCCCTGGAGAAGGCTAATAAGGAGATTGAAGAGAAGCTCAACACTGCTGGAGAGTTTGAAGATAAACTCAAGGCTGCCGAGGAGGAGTTGGCTCGGCTTCGGGAAGTAGGTCGACAGAAAGAGGAGGCAGAAAATAAATTGAAGGCTGCTGAGAACCTACTGTCCGAGCAGCTCTCCTCAGAGAAATTGAAGAGGAAGATGGCTGTGAAGAAGTCCTTCAGCGCTGGCTGGGACAAGGGGTGGAACAAAGGGTTGGCTGCCATGGTATCACAAGTGGACTATGGCAGCCTGAAGTACTTCAGAGATGGATGGGTTGCAGCTCTTCGTGAAATGAAAGTTGATGAATCTTCTGAGCTTTTCCAACAACACATTCCTGGTTCCCCTTCAACCCCAGAAGACCTTGAAGAGGACGAAGCTGCCTCAGAAGAATCTTTTATGGTGATGGGGGAGCATCCCCCATCCATTCAGCCTACTGCCGAGGAACTTCAGCAGATCGTCAGTTCCTCTGAGCAATTGCTAGTGCTGCCCGAGCAACTATCCATTCCCTTCGAGTAACCTACATCTTCATCCCAGCCTCCCGAGAAGGTTTTGGGAGATAAGGAGAATGTGTAGAATTGTTCGTGTTTATCTTTATTTTCTTTCTCTTTATCAAATGTAACCCAGAATATGTAACTCTGAACTATGATCTAATAAAACTTGAACTTTTTGCATACTGTTGTTTATTTTCTATTCATACTCTGCTTATATTTCTTATTGATGATTGCTCTTTCTTTCTCTGCTAGTTTTTGTCCAGGATGGAATTACAATCTTCCCATGATACTAAGTTGCTGCGACAATGTAATGAATACTTTAAGGCTGGTCATACAGACTTGAGTGCAGCACAAGTTGTAGACATCCTCGGCCAAGATGCCTCAGAACAAGCAGTTGAAGCATATCAATATATGAAGTGTCTACTCGATCGAGCAGTGGCTAATAACGTTGCCTATTATGAAATGATCGAGGATCTTCAAAGCACCCTCGAAGACCTTCAGCTTTAATACAAAGAATCCACTGCCTTGTTGCATGAGGGGTACGAGAAGAAGTACCAGCAGATCATTGCCGACAAGGGCTACGAGAAGCTTTTTGTTGGGTATGATGTAAGGGAGAGAACCTTGAGAGGTGAGGTCGAAAAATGCAGACAAATTGATGAGTTGCTGGAAAAGGAAAATAACAACCTGCAAAAGGAGCTATCACAATTGAAGTCTGCAGCTTCCACTTCTAGTGCCTTGATCCCAGTGACCGACGAGGGATTTTCGTTCTTAGAGGTTGAGAACGCCAAGTTGAGGGAAGAGTTGGAGACTTTGAAGAGCTCTGGCACCTCTTCATCTTCTCGTGGTCGAGCAAGAGCTCATCGGGGACGAGCAAGAGCAGCTCGGGTTCTTGTCGAGGAACAGAGGACTCAGTCTGCCTTACAGAACCAGGCTTTCTAATTAATGGCGAAGAACCAGGCGTTGTCTGATATGTCAAAGAAGATTAGGGACCTAGAAAAATAGCTCTCTGCGCAGAAGTCAGTCTTGGAGAATAAGGAGCTTTTCATCAAGAATCTCCACGAGCAGATGGAGAGGCTAACATATCAGTTCCACAAACAGCCCAGGGAGTTTTGGATGGCTGGATACAATGAAGCACTATACCACTTGGACGATCGTATCCAGAATGCCAACAATGAGGGCTATAAGCAAGGCTGGCTGAATGCCTTAGGTGTGTTGAAGCTCGAACAAGGTCATTATCTATGGGACTACCATGATCCCGGGCTGCTCGACTTGCCTGTGCCACCATACAAACTGGACATGAGTTGGATCCCTGCTCGGGCCATTCCTCGAAGATTAATTTCAAAGTATCTCGGTGACTATAATTTATATTCTCAAACCGAGGTATCTCATCCCGAGCATCTCTTAGATCGACCATCCGTGATGAATGTCAGGATGTTGAAGGATCTCAACTTCATCAATTCTCCTCTGTCTTTAAATGATCCGCCTGCTGGCGAGGAACCTGTGTCAAAAGCAGAGGGGAAGAGACCAGTAGAATAGGAATTTTTGATGTAATAGTTAGTTGGCATTTCAATATCAATGTACTTTTCATTTTATTATCAATGTAATTTATTTTGAATTCAATGAAAGACTTTCATTTTTGTTTGCAAATCTTGATTGCTATTGTCTTGTAATTATCAAACACTTTATATTTGTGCATATTTGTTAAAAAGATAACAATATTGTGTTGTTTGTCAACCAACTCAGTAACAATTAAAAAGTTACAAGTATCAATACTGTTGCTCGATCACTTAATAATAAAGTAATGAGTATAAAAATGTTGTTTAAAATGTTTCCAACCAACCAGGGTTGTTAGATTCTCCATATCGACCAACTACAATTAGTGGGTTTTTATCCCCGACCAGCTATAGTTAGTCTTTTTGAAATAATTTTACCCATAAAATGTATCCGAACAACCAAGGTCGGTAAATTTTCCTTGCCGACCAACTATAGTTGGTATTTTCGACAATATATTTACCTTCCAACCAACATAAGTTGGCATTTTCGAGAATATATTTACCTCCCGACCAACATAAGTTGGCATTTTCGAGAATATATTTGTTTCCTAGCCAAACAGGTTGGCATTTTTAGGAATATTTTTGTTTCCTAGCCAAACAGGTTGGCATTTTTAGGAATATTTTGTTTCCTAGCCAAACAGGTTGGCATTTTTAGTAATATTTTGTTTCCTAACCAAACAGGTTGGCATTTGTAGGAATATTTTGTTTCCTAACCAACCGAGGTTGGCATTTTTAGGAATATTTTGCTTCCTAGCCAAACAGGTTGGCATTTTTAGGAATATTTTGTTTCCTAACCAACCGAGGTTGGCATTTTTAGGAATATTTTGCTTCCTAGCCAAACAGGTTGGCATTTTTAGGAATATTTTGTTTCCTAACCAACCGAGGTTGGCATTTTTAGGAATATTTTGTTTCCTAACCAACCGAGGTTGGCATTTTTAGGAATATTTTGCTGAGTAGTTTGATCTTTACCGAGTTTTGCCGAGTAGTGTGTAGCACTAGTATTCCCCGAAAAATTCTCAATAAAAGGAAGAACTTTGGCAGAATATCTTCATTTTATTCATATTGATGGAACTGCATTACATGGGAATATACATCACTGATAATAATTGCGTAGGTGCTCTGCGTTCCATGCATTCTTAAACTCCTCCCCCTCTAGAGTTGTTATTCGGTAAGTTCCTGGTCGAACAACTTCTGTAACTCGGTATGGTCCATGCCAATTTGCCTCCAGTTTGTTGTGCTTTTGGATTACTTTCTTCAGCACATAGTCTCCTTCTCTCAGGTCACACTTCTTCACCCTCTTATTGTAGAATAGAGCTGTTCGCTGTTGGTATGCAGCATTTCTGATGTCTGCTTCTTCTCTGACTTCCTCGAGCATGTTTAAATCCAGCCTTCTCATTAAGTCGCTGACAGGTGAATTAAAATTCAGTACCCTGTGTGTTGAGAGGCCCAACTCGGCAGGTATGACAGCTTCACTTCCAAACGCCAGCATGTATGGTGATTCTCCAGTAGGTACTCGGGGAGTAGTTTGGTAAGCCCAAAGTACTGATTGTAACTCGTTGATCCAGTTTGCTTTCGCATCATCCAATCTTTTCTTCAAGCCATTTATCAGCGTTTTGTTTGTCACTTCAGTTTGTCCATTGCTTTGAGGATGGCCTGGTGCTGAGTGGACCTTCAAAATTTTTTACTAATGGAAATAGGCAGCGAACTCCTCGTTATCAAATTGTGTTCCATGGTCTGTGATGAAAGCATGAGGAAGACCATATCGACAAATGATGCTCTTCCAAACAAATTGGTACACCTTCTCGTACGTCATATCAATGAGTGGCTCAGCTTCTACCCACTTAGTAAAATAATCTACTGCGACGACGAGGTATTTGAATCTTCCTCGGGTCCTTGGCAGTGGCCCAACCAAATCAATTCCCCATAAGGCAAATGGCCAAGGGGAAGTTATGGGTGCCAACAATGCTTGTGGAGTTCTTCGGATGGAGGAAAAGCGCTGGCACTTGTCAAATTTCTTGGCATAGTCTACACAATCGGCTCTCATCGTTGGCCAGTAGTATCCCTGCGTCATCACCCTTTGCAAAAGAGTCTGACCTGTTATATGTGCTCCACAGGACCCTTCATGGATCTCTTTAATTAAATCTTTCACCTTGGAGGGATGTACACATCTCTGCAAACCTGTCATAATTCCTCGTCTATATAAAACACCATTAGTTAATACATACCGAGCAACTTTAAACTTTAATTTCTTGGCTGCGAGCTTGTCAATTGGTAATTCTCCCTCCTCAATATATGACCTGATATCCATCCAAGATGGTCCTAAATCAAGGGTGATAAAGTTCATCGTCAGATCTTCATCTATACTTCGATCAACCAACACTTCAATTGGGATTGTTCGTCGTAACTCGGTGCGAGTAGCTGATGTTAGTCGAGCTAGGGCGTCTGCTCTCGCATTCTCCATTCTTGGTATTCTGACCAGCTGAACAGCGGCAAATTCTGACACCAGCTCCTTTGCCTTTGCATGATACCTGATCATTAATTCTCCTCTAACTGCATATACTCCCAATATTTGATTTACGATCAATTGAGAATCACTGAAGACAATAATCTGTTGCGCCTCCATAATTTTTGTCAAACTAAGTCCTGCAATCATGGCCTCATACTCAGTCTCATTGTTGGAAGCTTTAAATTGGAAACGCAGGGCGTATTCCATGTCGACCTCGTCTGGAGTGCTCAAAACTAACCCCGCGCCACATCCTGTAGTATAAGATGAACCATCTACATATAGCCTCCATATAGTTAACTCGTCTTCAAATTTCTGATCAGTCAGAGTTCCTCGGTGAAATATTTGTTGCTTCCTTTCATCCTCCCCGGATTTTTCTTTATCTTCGTCGATCATCTCTTCTTGCCCTTTTACCAACCGGAGTTGGTCTGAGCTCGAATTTAATGATCCTGTAACATCCACTTGCCCTTTTACCAACCGGAGTTGGTCTGGGCTATTGTTTGTTGATCCTGTAACATCCACAGGTTGATCAGCGAGCATCTTTTGCTCCTCGGGGGTATCAAAATAGGTGAATTCTGCTATAAAATCTGCTACAGCCTGCCCTTTTAGTGATGATCTGGGTTCATAAACTATATCATATTCACCGAGCTCTATTACCCAATACATCAATCTCCCTGATTTTTCTGGTTTATGAAGGGCTTGTCTGTCAGTATATACGACTATAGTATGTGCCTGGAAGTATGGCCTCATTCTCCTACTCGCCTCAATTAGCGTCAGTGCTAACTTTTCCAGCCTTGGATATCTGATCTCTGCTCCTCGGAAGGCCTTACTTGTGTAGTAGATTGGTTTTTGTACTCCATTCTCCACTCTTATCAATGCCGAGCTAACTGCATTCTCTGATACTGCTAGGTACAAGTATAATTTTTCTCCCATCACCGGCCTGGACAACAGTGGAGGTGCTCCCAAGTATTTCTTCAAGTTTTGAAAAGCCTTCTCACAGTCATCATTCCACTCAAAAGTCTTTCTGAGTGTCTTGAAGAATGGGAGACATCTATCAGTTGCTCGTGACACAAATCTGTTGAATGCTGCTACTCGTCCTGTGAGACTCTGTACTTCCTTCTTCGTCGTTGGAGATCGCAGCCCTAATAGAGCTTTGATCTTTTCAGGATTTGCCTCAATGCCTCACTGATTGACAATGTATCCGAGAAACATGCCTTCTCGTACTCCAAATATGCACTTCGTCGGGTTCAGCTTCATTTGATATTTATCCAGTTGATCAAAAGTCTGACTTAAATCAACTAGATGATTGGTAGCTTTCTTACTTTTCGTCAGCATATCGTCAACATAGACTTCCATATTACAACTGATTTGCTCAGCAAAGACTTTGTTCATCAGCCGCTGATATGTCGCACCTATATTTTTCAAACCAAAAGGCATAACATTATAACAATAAGTTCCCCTAGGGGTAATGAAAGAAGTAATCTCCCTATCTTCAGGTTTCATTTTAATTTGATTGTAGCCAGAATAAGCATCCATGAAGCTCAGCAACTCGTGTCACGAGGTAGCATCCACCAGTTAATCAATTCGGGGCAGTGGAAAGTGATCCTTTGGGCATGCTTTATTGAGGTCGGTGAAGTCTACACACATCCTCCACTTGTTGTTTTTCTTCTTTACCATCACTACATTGGCTAACCAGTCTGGATATTTAACATCTTCAATGAAACAAGCCTTCTGGAGCTTCTCGACTTCCTCCTGTATAGCTTGATTCTTCTCGGGACTGAATACTCGTCTTCTCTGCTTCAAAGGATTGATCTCCTTATTCACATTGAGCTCGTGACATAAGAAGTTTGGGTTTATCCCAGGCATATCTTCATGAATCCATGCAAAAGCTTGTCTTCTGCTTCTAAGGAAAGTTATCAATTCCTGTTTTAATGAGGCTTCCAACAATGAACCTATTTGAGTAGTTCGCTCAGAGTGCTCGTCGTCCAGAATGATGTTTTCAGTAGTTTCCACCACTTGACCCTTCACGAGTTGCGACTCATATCGAGGGTCCAATGTTTCAATTTTTGCACCTTCATCCACTTGATAGGCAGTAGTCTTTTTCTTTGATTCTTCCAGTTCTTCTTGCTCGGTGGATGAATAATAACATTCCCGAGCTACTTTCTGATCACCTTTCACAACTCCTACTCCAAAGTTTGTTGGAAATTTTAGGCACTGATGCACTGTAGATGGTACAGCCTCGAACTTCTTCAATCCTACTCTTCCCATGATGATATTGTACGATGATTGGACATTCTTATCCATCACGAAGAAACGTATTCTTTCTGTCCGACAAGCAGGCCACGTACCAATGAATATATCCAACTTGATCGTCCCAAGTGGAAATACTTTCTCGCCAGCAAAACCAATGAGGGGTCTATGGTAAGGCTCCAGTTGAGATAGCTTTAGATTTAAACTATCGAAGCACGAGTAGAACATGATGTCTGTCGAGCTACCATTGTCTACCAGTACTCTTGAAATCATTACCTCCTTCATTCTCATTTTGATCACCAGCGGGTCATCATGAGGATATAAAACACCTGCAAGGTCATTTTTTGAAAAACCGATGACCAATTTCTCCTTGTTCACCTTTCTCGGGCAATCTTCCTCAGCTAAATTTATTCGCTGAATGTACGAGCAAGCTTGAGCCTCACCGAGGTAAGCTTTTCTTTCTGCAGTAAGGTCTCCTCCTCCTGCATCTCCTCCTATAATAACATTACAATCAAATGACCCAAAGCGTATTGAAAATACCTCTCATTCTGGATGCCTTGGTTTCTTGGGAAGATCGGGGTCATCATCTGGATCAACTTCATGGTTTCTCTTCTTATTCTCCTCTGCTCGACGAGGAGATCTAGACCTCTCTCTAGTTCGGTCGCTGTTTCTTCTTTCGCCTCCCCGATCAACATACTTTGCTAGCTTTCCTCGTCGGATGAGTGTTTCAATCTCATTCTGAAGAGCTATGCAATTTTTGGTCATATGGCCATGATCCTTGTGGAACTCGCAATATTTTTCCCTATTCCTCATGTCAGGGTCTGCCTTCATTTTCTTTGGCCAGTTTAACTCCTCGCTGTTCTTAATTTTTTCCAGGACGTGGTTGATATTTGCCTTCAAAGGTGTGTACTTATCAAATTTCCTCAAGACCTCCCATGACGACCTATTTTTGGATTGTTTGTCATCACCATTGTTCTTATGTTCTTTCTTCTTAACTTTATCACCTTCCACCTTGGTTTCTTTGGCGTCCATATTCTTCTTCGCAGACATAACCTCCTCGGCATTCATAATCTTGGACGCTTTTCCCATCAGGTCTGACATGGTTTGAGGTGGATCTTTGGCAAAAGTGTAGTACAACTTGTTTGGCAGTAGTCCACTCATCAAAGCGGTAATCGCTATCTTCTCCTCATAATCAATGACTTCGAGTTTCTCGTTATTAAAACGAGTTATATAATCTCTGGTACTCTCACCAGCTTTTTATCTAACACTTAACAAATGTGCTACTCGTTTAACTGGCTTTGCTCCAAAGCAGAAATTCCCAATGAATAACTCGGCCAGTTGAAGAAAAGTTGAAATCTTACCCCAAGGAAGATTATTATACCATATTTGAGCAGATTCGGTAAGTGTTCCCGAGAATGCTCTGCATCTCATCTCATCTGGGACAGCATAGATCTCGGCTACATCTTGGTATTGTTCTATATAAAGGACAGGGTCTGTCTTTCCATCATACTTGGGAGTCACAACAGGTGCTTTGAACTTTGATGGTGTTGGGAAATCAACAATGTCCTGGACAAAAGGTGTTCCTCGAACAAAGGTTCGTTGTAGAGGGTTCTTGGCCTTAGCCATTTCCCCTAATATATCCTCCAGCCTCTGAATAGATCCTTTTTATGCATCATTTCCTTCCTCGAGCCTATTGGTTCGAGCAACTGATCGCGTTGAAGTGGCTTCCTGGGATTTATCTTGACGAGCAGCTGGTCGATCATAGGATCTATCTTGACGAGCAGTTGGTCGCGACTGGGCAGATCCTTCCCTTAAGTCTGATGGTCGTCGAAAGATTTTTGACGCTGCATTAAGAGGACTTTTGTTCCTCTTAGGGCCTAATCGGTTGAAAGGAGAAACCTTACTTAATCTTTCCAATGCGCTGGTCCTTTCTGGGGAGAGGGTGACACGTTGTTCAGTATCTGTGGCCCGCACTGATGAAGTTCGTCCAGGTTGATAAAAAAAATCTTCAGATTCCTCATTGCGATATGAATTAGTACGCCTAGTACGCGAAGAAGGTGCACGGGTATTTCTTTGAATGCTTCGTGGTCCGGAATGGGCTGATGCACCGCCATGGAGGGTTTGGATGAGTTTTTGCATTGTTTCTTGCATGACGGTCTGGCCCTGAGCCAGATTTTCCATTATTCCAGTCAGATCTGGAATAATTGGTGGAGCAGATGGATTTGGAGGAGTTCCAGCGTTTCGATTGCTGGATTCAGGAATATCAGCCATTGGTAATGGATTGTTTTTGATGAAAAATGATATTATCAGTCGTTTCTCACAGACGGCGCCAATCTGTTGATGTAAAAAATTAGATTACTCTAATTATTCAATCACAGATAAATAAATGAGACAAAGAATTTTAAATTGGTTCAGCCTTATAAGAATGGCCTACGTCCACTATTGCTTTATTGCTGAATGTTTGGGAATTCTCGATTATAAGTTCTATCAAGAAATTCCGGTATGGATTCGGGGTCCTTTTACAATGAGGATTGTACAATGTATTTATAGTCCTGAGGTTGTAATGTGAAAGGGTAATACATTAAATGATATACATATGAAAGGGTAGTACATTTAATGCCCTTTTTGCGTGTGTGTCTAAATGATAAGCATTTAATGAGCAGTTAAACTGTTGGTATCCTGCTTTGAGGTGCAGCTCGGACAGCCTGAGTTGCTCGGACCGCTTGAGTTTCTCGGTGCTAAAGAGTTCCTCGGAGAGGTCTGCTCCTTAGAGAGTATGAGTTTCTCGGAGTAACATGGTTTCTCGGAGCGTGTGATCATCTCGGAAGTGCTTGTTGTAGTCATGTAGATAGCCACGTGTCTTCATATAATTGGTCCATGTCAAAAGATTAAATTTGGTATCAACAGGATCCATACAAAATATTGGTGAAGGCAAGCATGTAATGCCGCAACTTTCGCGTGACCCAGACAAGGGTGACACACGTTTTCTCCAAAGTAGTGTAGTTGACCTCGTACCCAGCTAATTTTTAACTGACATAATAAATGGTTTTTTCCTTATGAGATTCTTCAATGTATTGGGCTAGCAAAGCCCCTGCTACGGTATCTGTTATGGTTAGTATAAGAGGATGGGGAGACCTAGCTGTGGAGGCATAAGCATCAGAGGTCGGTTGAGGTATTACTTTATTCGGTCAAATGCCTCTTAACAGGCCTCATTCCAGACTTTAGTTGAATCCTTTCAAAGAAGTTTAAAAATGAGTTCACAAATAGAAATCAGCTGGATGATGAATTGACTGATGTACTGTAGTTTACCCAGGAATCCTTGGACTTCCTTCTTTGTTTATGATGGTGGCATCTCAAGTATGGCTTTTAGTTTGGCATGTATGCTTCGATTCCATTCTCACTGACCACGAATCGTAAGATTTTTCCTTTCGTGATGCCGAAAGTACATTTATGCGGATTTAGTGGCATCTGGTATCGCCCCAGTCATTCGAAGAACTTTCGAAAGGTGGGAATGTGACCTTTCCAAGTCTTAGACTTAAAGATCATATTATTTATGTATACTTCGAACCCCTTATGAATAAGGTCATGAAGGATGGTTGTGGAAGCCCTTTGGTAGGTGGACCCGACTTTCTTGAGTCCGAATGGCATGACAATATAGCAAAAAAGTTCCCTATAGGGTGATGGAGGCGGTTTTCTCCTGATGGTCAGTGTGTATATTGATATGGTTTTATTCAGTGAAACCATCGACAAACGACTTGAGGGTGTAACTGGCCATGTTGTCAATGAGCATGTCGATGCTGGGTAATGGGTAATCGTCTTTCAAGGATGCATTATTCAAATCCCTGTAGTGGACGCACTTGTGGACTTTTCCTTTGGAATTCAGCATGGGGCCGATGTTGGCAAGCCATGTAGGATATTCGACTGCACGAATGAAACCCACGTTCAACTGTTTGACCACTTCCTCTTTGACTTTGAGCGACCATTAGGTGCAGAGTTTTATTAGCTTTTGTTTGAACATATTCCATTCTCGGAATATCGGGATCTCATACTGAGCTCATTTATGGGTCAATGTCGGGTATGTTATCATAGGACCATGCAAAAACGTCCATAAATTCTTTCAGTAGCTCTTCAAAATGCACATGCTCATACTCGTTAAGGGTGGACCCTATCCTAATCCCGCTCTGATGGTTACTATAACTGAGATTAATTATAACAGTCTCATCATCATTAATTTGAATGCAGTTATGTTATTAGTTATTATCCTTATTAAGATAAGTTAAGAATTGTTCAATTGAAAAATTATCATCATCAAAGTTTTGATGGGAATCAAGACAGTATATGTAAGGCACAACAAGATACTTGAAATTCTCATTTATTTTGTTTTTTAGAAAAACAGCATTGAGAACCTCGTCAAAAGAGGTCTCAATTACATTGATATAAAAAAAGGAACGACAACATTAGGTAAAGAGACTTAGATAAGGTGAATTTGAGGAGGTTGGATATGCACGACATTCCAGTTGAGGAGAGGCATATCAGCAGCTTTTATTTGAGTGGACATGTCTGACGGCGCGGTATATGAGTAAATCATGCAAGACTCGGTCCCAGTGCCTGCAGGTCGAATGAGTCTTCGAAAACACTCTCCTCAGAGTCCTTGGTAACTGCCATGGCTTTCTCGACGTGAGGTTGTACTTCATATTGATAGTCTTCGCCCTAAGAGTTACTATCATAAAAGAATATTCCCAACCCCGATTTCAACTTCTTGTCGACTTGGTCATACCATGGTTCAGGGAAGCCACATAAAGGGAAATCTCCACCCTCCTTGATAAATCTTCCATTCAAATAGTCTCTCAAAACAATCTTCTCATCTTCTAAGACTCTTTTCGATCTTAGTTTCCAAAATTCTTTGAGTTTATCTGATGAAGGCTGGTAACCTAAGCCACATAGGGAAAAGGACTCCTTTAGGACTATGGGTTCATGGATCCCTTGCTGGCATCACCCTAGCCCCATTTTGGGCATGAAGTGCATGTTATTAAACATCTTAATCAAATTGACATTGCCATGAGGGTTATACTCCTAACAAATTTGGTCTTTGAAATGATTTCCTACTGAAAGGGGAAGTGGATCAACTCTCCAGAGAGGAATATGTCATTCGTCCCATGCTGGATTTCCAATGCCTGGTTACTAGTGTTAGCATTGTCTCTGATGTCATCATCCCCCAAAATGGTGATAACCTGACCTCTGACAAAGAACTTCAGTTTTTGATGAAGAGAAGAAGATAATCCTCGGATGCTGTGGAGCCATGAACGGCCAAGGAATATATTAAAACGTGCAGGTATGTCAATGGCTTGAAACTCAGTCAGAATATATGCCCCCAAATATTAAAATAAAAATCTTTTAAAATGAATTTCCTTAAATGCGGAATCTGATGGTTCAACACAACACAAACAAACTTCAAATTTTAATTTCTTTCAAATTAAAATTAAACTAAACTAAAAGTGACATTAAATTAAACAATAAATAAATTTTCACATAAACAACTTAATTCAACCCAAGTCCTATAAATTTGCCTAACCAGATTAATTCATTTTACTATTTAGGCCAAACGAAATTTTATTAAATTAAAATAATTTTGACTTGAATTAAATTAACTTAAACTTCACCCAAACTAATTTTAAGCACCAAATTATACTCGTGCGATAATTCAACCAAATTTATCTGGAATTATCCTAAGTATGCGTTCTAAGTGATTTTTGCAAGATAATGATAAATCAATCACACTACACGCCGATGTACGAGGAAAATCCAAATGGGAAAAACCTCGTCATCCTAATGCGAAGCCTTTCTTCGAGTGGGAACACCGCAGCACGCAAACAAACTCTTTTTGGGTGGAGAAGGAACCAAACTTTCTTCTTTAATGGTTTAAAGATGAACCAATGGTGCCAAACACTCCAAGCAACAAATATATATAAAGATACTTGGATTAAAGAGAACAAATGGGTGTAATAGATGTTTTGGAAGATTTTAATCCATAGAAATTAAACACTCAAACATGAACTTTTTGGGTAAACATTTTTGCTCACTAGAGAAGGGAAAGTCTCAAAAACTTTAAAAGAAACTCTTGTTCCCGCACATAATATGGTTGATAAAAGGTAGTGGGAAACATGGGAAGTTAACAACAAAACCTGCCAAAAATTAAGTTTTCTCGTGCATGGTCATCCGAACGACATCGCTCGAACGAGAATCCAAAGGGAAAAAAGCATAAAATTCATTGGAAAAACTCGTTCGAACGAAACTTCGAACGATAAAATAAGGAACAATTGGCAAAGTCGTTAGAAAACTCGTTCGAACAACAATCTTGTTCGAACGAAAATTCAGAAATTTTAAAATTTTAATTTTAAGTTCAAAAACTTTTATCCAAAGTACTAAAATAATTTTTGAAAATAAAATGTCATTTTAGATTAAAATTACACCCATAAAATATTCCAAGTCTCCTATATATATTAAATGCATTCATACCTTTTGGAGACTATGGAATCCTCAATTTGATGACATAGAAACGAGGCACTAGAAACTCGATAAAGATGAAGCTTTACAAATCTGACCACTAAGTCTCCAACAAACTCATCATAGGCTTAGATGGATACACTTTACACTTTATCCTATGACTCAAAACATTTTGTCCGAAATTAAGTCAATACTGCAAATTAACTCGACTGGAAATTTTCCCTTACACTAGTCCCTATTGTGGGTATGGACCCCATTACTTCTCGACATGTATTGTCATAAGCACGCACGATGACAAAAGTAGGAGTGAGAACACCGAATTTTAATCCCAAACAATTGAAGGTTCTCAGAGTACAAATATTGATAGTAGATCTGTTGTCAACAAGTGAAAGTGGGACTGTCTTTCCCAAGACTTTAACGAAGATGTTGAGGACAAAATTATGATCAGGGATGATATTCAGTATTCTTCTTCTGAAAAGGAGAGCAGTTTGGAAGAGGTCAAGGACTTAACCATGTTTACGGCTTCTTCAAGAGTGGTGAAATGAGGGACAGTGGGCCCAATGAGAAGTTTTATCAAAGCATTTCGGTGCAACGGGGAGGACATGAAAAGCCCCTAGGGGTGATATTAGCTTGGATTTTCTTGAGCTCGTTAAGGACTTTTCTTTCTTCAACGGTTATTTCTGTCATGGGAAGTTCTTCGACAAATACCTTTCTTTTATCTATCTTGATCACATGAGGAATCGCATCTTTGTATTATCTCCTTGACTTAGTCATGTGATTTACTAAGGCGGGGAAGAATAAGAACCTGATGTCTTCATCTACCTCGGGTTGAATAGCCACCTTGTTAATTTCCCCCAATAGATTTTTGAAGGATATCATTTCATACAGGCTGGCTACTGTAATAACTTCTTCCCGACTTGGTTTGTCATCTAAACTGTCAAAATCATCCCCCCCACCATCCGATGGCGACTATGTCCTCTTGCCAAGAGTAATAAATACATTCAACAACCTCGACGACTTCATTGTACAAATCCTCCCACTCAGCGAGGAGGTGTGGGAGTGAAAGGACCAACCGTCTCTGAAGCCTCGAAGCGATGAGTAACTCAGAAAGGCTATATATTTCGTTTATTTATCGAAATATATCGGCCATAGTTTGTACCACATTATCTAGACTGTCTTCTTCAATAGATACTACCCATTCATGTGATTCACGAGTCCTCTTTCGGGCTTCCATGAATAAGCCACTGAATTTTTAACAATCAATAGTCATCTCGGCGAGCAATTTCAACCCAAACTCTAAGAGTTGGTTCAACACAACTGGTAACTCCATGTATTTCCCCTCATATCTTGTGCGAACGGCAATGCATGCCCATTTAAGGAGTGACAAAGCTTGATCGGTGAAGCAGGTAGGGTGTATGAGAAAAGATGGGCAAACCATGATTGGTTTGGGTGAGATTATAGAGACGATGGGTGCTTTGTTGGGCATGATTTGAGTAGATGGGTCAAATTCTGGGTCACTCTCTATAAAGATGGTATTTATATGTGTTGAAAGTGGGTTATGAGTGGTATTGAGTTTAGGATTAGCCAGTGGGACGATGATACCCCGGTTAATTAGGCCTTGGATCACATTCCTAAGGTGGAAGCATTGATCGGTGGTATGCCCAAAGAATTGGTGGAAATCACAACGGGCATCTAGTTGGAAGTTTTTAGGGAGTGGATTTGGTAATGGATGGGGGTCCAAGAATTTGATGAGGTTTTGGTTTAACGGGATCTGGTAGACTTAAGATGGGGGAGCGTGGAGCTTAGTGCCCTGTTTCTTAGTAGGATTGGGATAACTTTTCGGTGACTAAGAGGTAGCAGGTTGGGAAATATTATTGATGGTTAAGACTGTAGCACTAGTAGGTTTCTCATACTTTTGGGGAGTGAATTGTCTGGTAACTTTCTTTGACTCGGATTCCACTTTGGTAATGCCTTCCTCAATTTATACACCAGCCTCTCGAAGGGATCAAAAGTGTGGGTAATATTGTCCTCCCATAGATGCTCAGATATAAGGTACGAATTTCTTCTTCATAATACTGACTTGTTCCTCCTCAGAGGATCTGTTGGTCATGATAGCAGCTTATTCTCTCCATCTTCCTATCAAGCTACTGACTATTTCCCTAGGGTTTTGCTTAAAAAACTCTAGAACAATCTCTATCTCCTCATTATACTTGTATTGAGACATGAATTCTTGAGTGACATCCTTCCAATTATGAATTTTGGATTCTTCGAGGGTAAAAACCATCGAAGGGCATTTTTTTTAAGGCCTGCTGAAAAATCTGGGCCATTATCTCTTCGGAGGCACCAAGGAGGGTCATAGATCTGTGATAGCTTCGAAGGTGAATAATGGGGTTTGCTTCCCCTAATTTCTCGATGTCTGGCATCTTAAACTTATCTGGTAGCCTGGCTTTAGGATAGGGAGACATATGGGTGTAGTCCATGCAGTTCTCGGATATCTTGATATTGTCAAACTTCTTTGACAATAGTTTGAGGTCTTTCTTGACATTGTTCAGTTCCTCCTCCTTCGGATCCATGGGTATTGGCAGATTATCCCCTGGTTAGGCAAGGTTCAAAATATGTAGTTGAGTTGGCAGCAGCGCCCCATTGGAAGGTAGGGCACACGAAATATGCTGATACTCTTCCAGGACCCAAGCAGGATCAGGAGCGGGTGGACCCATGGCATGAGGAAAGATAACCACAAGTTTTTAAAAATATAGGCCTGGTGACGCTGCATTTCATGGACCTCACTTTTAAGATTATCAATCTTGGCAATGAGTTTGGCTAAGACGGTCATCAAATAGGGCTGCACATTCGGTGATTAGTCAGTGTTTTCCATGAAGAGCTCGTGAAGGTAAATCCTAAAATCAGATGAAGTAGCAGAAGGATCGATGAAGCTTCGAGCGATTTGACAGAATACCGAAGCCAATAGGGAGGCAGGCCAAATCGAGTATACGATCGACCTGAGAGGGAAAATGGTTCAAATTTATTTTTGAAAAAAGAAAGGAGAATTTTTTTAGCATTTTAGAAGGAGAAGAAAAAAAGGTTTTCGGTATTTTTGAAAAACGAGGGAAAAGGGAGGAATCTCAACATGCTTATTATTAGGTTTTTACTTGTATTAGGTTTGCCTAAATGCAAAAAGAATGTTGGAGAGGACTCGAGCCTGGAAAAACAGGGTTTGAAAGTATGTAAGACATGGTTTTAATAGTTTCCAGGCTCACGAACGAGGTCATGTTCTGAAAAAAGGCGAATTAATGTGAAAATTTGAGCGATATGCCGACCCAGACTTTCGGCAGAATTTCACATGGTAATCCATAAACTAAATATGGGTGCCCTAGGTTTGACAACTATATAAGGTTTATGCATTTGTTGGGTTAGTGGAAGGGTTCCCCCCTTTGGCATGACTTTCATAATATACCTCTTGCCTATAAGGGCAATCATTTATCGGTACGTGTGGACAAGCCATTTGATATACTTGAGTATACATGAATTGCCTCACTATATACCTCACGGGGACAGTACGTGTGAGAGTAAATTCTATATACTCGACGTACGTAAATGAGTTCCCTACTATATACCTCCCGTCATGTTTTCATTCAAGCAGTACAATGCGGGGGAACCGTTCGATATACATCGAAGGTACAGGGCCAATGGAAGGTGAGAGTCATATTTCTTAGGCTAACTGCGACTTACAGGACCAACGCCCATCACAAAGTGGCCCTCCAGTACGGGACAAAATTTTGGTCAATATTGTCATGCTCTTAGTGATGTAGTGTGAAAAAATGCATGAGTCTTAATTAACATATTATGAAGAGAATGTATTTTTTATCATTTTTATTGGCATGATGAGTAAAGGGAGTACTACACTAATGAGGAAGTGCATACAATTAGTATGAAAAGTAAATCTCGCATCGAAACTAGACTACGCATGGATAAATGTGAGTGAGTGAGTGATATAGGAATATATACAAGTGGGTGTATGTGATAGTAAGCCTATACATGTATCAACTACAAGTGGTGTGTGATATGTGTAAGTGAGCATGGAGATATATACAAGTGTGGGAAGTGTGGGTGTGTGCTAGTGAAGCCTAAACATAGATATTCTAAGTGGTGTGTAAAGCATGCGAGTATAAAGTGAAGCTAAGTGTAAGTGTGTGAAGTGTACATGGAGAGTATATACAAGTATGTGAAGTGTATAAGTGAGTGGAAAGAAATATATATATATATACAAAAAGGTAAATAACAGAGAAAATGGAACATACAGGTAGGTGTATACGCACATATGCAACAAAGGATAACACCATTGCAGAAAATAGAGTTTAGTCTTCTTAAAATATCCCTAGCAGAGTCACCATTGTGGTCATCCCGAGGGGGGTCGGGGGTCTCTTAAAAGGGACTCTCCTTCCTTTCCTTCCCTTTCGGCGTGCGTACGAGATTGCTCCCTTTCTAGGGGTGCTCGACCGTCGTCGATGTGGGGTAATACGTAGAGATTGAGTCGCCAGCCTATTTTGCATAAAACAGGCAAAAGAAATGTTATCGCCTCGAGAGAATGGCATCAAGGACAATATTGATACTTATAAATCCAAGTAGTTTAAGGGTCTGGGGACTAAATTATGGAATGGGGACGTGTTAGGAACCCATCCTGCTATTTCAGTCTTTTAAGGGCATGTGTTAATATTCTCCTGTTAAACTCTATGAAGTGTGTGCTTATGTGCATAATATAAATGGAGAATGGAATCGCTCAACTCACGTCATGGAAAAGGACAGAGTGAGTTCATCCTTAGGAGTGTACCCAAAATAATAATTCAAAGTATAATGTAAGTGTTTGCCGATTCAAGAGTCATTATAAAAGAACAAATGCATACATCGGACAAGACACAAGCAGTAAAGCATATAAAATCACTACGCAAAACACGCCTTTAGTAACGGTATTTTACCGTTACTAAAAATATTAGTAATGGAAATTTTCCATTAGAAAAAAGGCATGGAGCATAAAATTGTTAACATAATTTTACCGTTACCAAGAGTAACGGTAAAATTCTGTTATTAATTCTGAATTTACCAACAGTATTTTACCGCTACTAATTTTGATTTAGTAACGGACTTTTGTGTTACTATTTTAACCTTATTACACCCCTTTTATAATACTTTTGTCTTATTTTGTACGGTAAAGGTCCGTTAGTAATATTAAAACATATTTTTAAAAAATAAATATTTTCAAGATCCAATATCCTGAATTTAAACAAATTCAATTATTTTTACCACACTATTCAAATCCTAAGAACATGTACAAAAATAATCCACATAAACAAGGGCATTATATTCAATATTTACATTTTATATAAGCTTCCACTATGTATTTACAAAAGAAACTTAAACCAAACAAATAAAACATCATAAAACAATCACCCCGAAAGTTACATTATTTTCATAAATGCATCCAATATAACATCCTAATACAATCATCCCCCAAATGAGAAATTTTTATTTTATAACCAAGCAAATGAAATATAAAAAAGAATTATGTTGTTGTTGACTATCAACTTCTGTTCTATTATCACCGCCATAAATGCCGCAATCCGCAACGCTGGAAACTTGATGAGGATCCAAAAATGACATTCTGTCAAACAAAATAAATTATTAGATTAGTTATTATATCAACATTTAGTCATACACATTTAATTTAGTACAAAAAATACTAGATATAATTATTTTTTTAGGTAAAATTCAAAGTCACGCTAAGGCTCAATGAACCAGTGAGAGCTTAAAAAAAAGAATATGGTTAGTATACAACAAATTGGTATTACAAGTTCAAGGAGCAAGACAAATGGGGATGATCTTAGTACAGAAACCTACGATAGGAGAGGAGCATGAGAACTATAGATAGTAGCCAATACTTATGTCCATGGCAAATAAGCTATATTTTTTAATGATAGATAATTACAAGATAAATTTTCAATAGATCATGTCAATGTTTATAAATCATGTTCTAGTTAACGTACAATATAATATAGAATTTAGGGAATACCTTCTACTGGGTCAAAAAGACATGCAACTGGGAATTTTAAGCAATGAAATCAAAAAGTTCAAAATAAAACATTAATATAAACTCACATTTATGTACAAGTGATCCTTACCCATATTCTGCTTAGCTTTGTTACCATTTGGGACTACATAGCCATCTATTTCTTCTTTCACACCATCAAATTCATACTCAAGTTTCTATTGATTTGGTTTAGTTAAAAAAAAGTAAGGAGAATCAGACAATGATAGAAAAAAATATTGAGCCTAATAAACCAACAAGTGGAAGAAGTAAACAACCTTATTTGAGATAAAATAATGACCGAGGGATACCTTCACATGAAAACAAATTTCTTAGCAAAAAACAGAAAATTTGAGATAAAATAATGAAACATTGCCCACCATAAGTGCTTGCCCTTTACCGTAGCAGCTACTCCAGTGCATTAGCATATGATAAAAGAAATTTTAATCACTAAAATGATAATGAAATCAAGAATGTAGAATCATTTTCATGTGGATATAAACACAAGAAACTTGTAAATACAATAGGTAGAGTGTTCTATAGGAAATTGAATATATATATATAATATGAGACAAGAAGGATAAAAGCTAAATAGATTGATCACATTATTATCTAGAAAGGATGTAGTATATTGATAAAAACATCCAAGAGAATAATTTTAAATGTAACATCCATCATTCCCAACATTTCCTTCGCATGGCAGTGGAGTGAAGTCATCAACAAATAAACGAGGGTACTTACTCCGCAAAAAACAATTCAGATAAGTAAATGATGAAGAAATAATCAAAAGGATGGAAGAAACATCCACAATTGCAGGGTTGTAAGGATATGATAAATGGATGGTAGTCACATAAGATTTACAGACTTGATTGAATGTATGGATCTCAATATTCGAGTTGGAGTATCTTTCTACAATCTACATTAGACAAGCTCGGCTGATCAATAATCTAATTTGATTTGTTGTCTAGTTTCTATCGCCAAGAAGAAAGTATGTAGATGTTATCTACCTTCTATGTATCTTCATGTGTGTTGAATGAGTTCATCAGAAGCGGTGGCACATTGCATCTGTATTAGAATTGAGTGACTATACACAATTTGATGGGTCAGTCTCAGTTTTAAAAACACAAGGAATAATGACAATACCAACCGGATGTGCTAGACTGTCACGAATACCTCAATTTGGATGACTATTAAGTCAAGGAAAGTTAGACCATTCCGAACATCAACGTCAGATCTACATCAAAAAAATATTCAAGCCACCTATGTGGAGAGGAATCATGGGAATGACATTGAACACAATATGAAAAACTCCTTAATTGATTTTGAAACATGCACACTATCTCTAGGAAACTTGCATAAATTTGATACTAAAGATAATTCCAAGTTGTAACAAACTGTTATATAACTGATGCTCAACAGGTGAAAAATTCACAGTATTTAGTTTCACTACAGATTTACAAATTTCGATCACCAAAAGTGCAACAAGTAATATTACTTTTGATACTAAAAGTTGGGAAAATAAAAATACTGATTCACGACGATCTCCAATCACCTTTAGTCCATACTTTATAGTACTCAACATTTTTCATAAATGTTTAAACATTTATACAAAACTACAACTTGCTTTGATAGATGATTGGACATGACAATCATCTTCTTAGAGCAAGTGCTTTTTAAGAAAGACATGGGAAGTAACTAATGGAACCTATTTCAGGCATTGGATTATAAGAGACAAGTGTTGGGCGTCAGATGGGCATTCCAAACTTAAGTAAAAGATCTAGAAAAAGGAAGAACTAAATATATGCTATCATTTATAGAGTGACTATAATTCTAGCTTCAGTCAAAACCAGTGTTTGAAAAGGCAAAAGCGTAGCACAAGGCATTTTTGTGTCAAATGCTAGACGTACACGTTAAGGCATAAGCCTTTTGGGTATATTATTTTTACTAAAAATGTATTTAGAATAGGAGAAATTTGTGTAAATAAAATTGAGGCACCCATCCCCCTGCTTCCATCCTCCTACCAGCCCCCATTGATGATCGCAACCCCACCCCAAGCTCGCAACACCATGTAATCCTCAGTCTGGTTTGTGAACAAGAGATCAGGCTTCCCCTCCTGCAACACTTCACCAAATCACAATCGCAACCACCCCTTATGTTTGAAACTCACCACCGACCCCCTGATCCCTACTGCATCAAATAAAAAATTGTGTCTGTCAAATTATTGTTTCTTATATCACTGAAAAATTATAGATAACATAACATCATAAAAAATGGGAACTAAAGGCAACATCGAGGTATTAAAATGACGTGTTTTTTAAAGGTGTTAAGATGAAGTGATGAAGAACTTACAAATACCACAAGCCTATGAGCTAGCACATATTAGGTTAGAGCGTGCTAGCCAAAATTGTCGTCGTAAGGAATTCAACCCACGGAGTGGGAAAATAACAAAAGTAACAATAAGCTTAATATCATTAAAAAGTAGTATACTTACAGATATGATAAAACTTCATTCCAATATACGAGTCTTGGTACTTCTTCGCTCAGGTTCCTCATTAACATTATCTAAGTAGATTGAGAATGTTAACAGAGGTACAATACTTACAAAATCTTTAAGTTCGGGATCTGAGACACGGTTGACGGAATAGGACCAATAAATTGATTATTTTTCAAAATTTTGAAAGATAAAAAAAATCAATTGAAATCATCACATAAGCAAAAACCAACAACGCGAGAGGATTACCTCGGGGATGTAAGAGAAGAAAAAGAACAAAAAATTCAATGGGTTGGTTACCAAACTTACAGTTATTCTAGCTGCTTTAACTTCGAAACTGAAAATGGTATGTCTCAATACAAAATTTTGAAACATCTTTTACCCATCGAAATGATACAAACGACTCTTATGGTCTTGTAGATTCATATAAGTGCACAATAAGTTTTGGAAATAATGAAAATATAACTTACAAGCTTTTCAAACTAACACACTTGCGAATCTCATCTGGAATCTGACCAGAAAGGTGATTTCCTCTCAAATCTGTGCTCACAAAATATACAAAAATGATAAGTAACTCCACCTACATATTTACAAAACTAGTTTCCACAAAAAATTAAAGGTTATAGAAACCATACATGTGGAGTAGGCCTTTAAGCTCTCCCATGGCATGAGATATTTCCCCATCAAGATTCAAACCTGAGAGATTGCTACATTTTGGAACTAATCCAAAAGTCAAATATTGACTACGAAAATCTTCCAATATATTAAAGAACTATTAGAGGAGATAACATGTAGCTTGTGTGTTTGATTAAAAAGATTGGAGTAGATCGAAAATAATTTTAAGGGGAAAAAATCGTGGACACGGCAAACCGTGAATGAATTCAAGAAAAATTTAGACAATCAAACACAACAAAAGTTGAAAAACATGGAATCTTCCACATCTCTCCAAAAATATCGCCAATCAAACACACCCCAAAAAAAATTTCAATGATTTTTTTTATCTCACCTCCCTCCAAAGAAAATATTCCATGGACAATGTCCAAAATTTGCATTATCAGGTTGTGAATAAGGCAAACATGGAAAAAGATTCAAGAAAAATTAGCCAATCAAGCACACCCAAAATTAGAAAATGTGGAATCTGTAGAAAATATTTCTAATCAAACACAGCTTTATAGTTAAAACTAAACAAATATTGAAGGAAATAATAGTTAAAATTGAAAAATACAGTGTTTAAAAGTAAAAAGACTTTAGGACATTGAAGGTGACATTATCACACACTACCCCTCTCCACACACAATAGTCTGAAGATGGAGAATATGTTCAGTCATACAGTACATTGCCTACATCTCTAAGTGACTTATTTATCTCCAACAAGCTTGTCCCTTTATTTCAAACAATAAACAAACAAATTTTAAATCTAAAAGAAAAAAAAAGTCATCCCAAACCCAATTGTTTAAAAAATACCAAAGTTCACCTAAGGGGAGAGAGAGGACACGTTCGAGGGAGACGCCATGAGCAGTGCCGGTAAAGGAGGGCATGGCCATGAAGACGTGAGCGATTTGTAGATATGGGTTTGTGGATTTATGGATTTTTGTTTTCGTTTTGGGCGTGTACAAGAAACCCATGTTGGGGATTTGGGTTTGGGTGGGAAAAAGTCAGGGCTTTCTTTTGTTTGGGAGGGAAATTTCATTCTTTTTTCTCAATTTACACTTTTAGAATATCAAAGGAAAATTAGTAACGAATATTATCATTTATTAATGGTAATTTATTGTGGGAAATAGTAATGGTATAATATTGTTAGTACTTAAAAAATTAGTCTATTACGAATAGAGCATTTTGGTGTCGTGAATATATTAAGAATATATGATAAAAACAAGGTAACAAATGAGTATAAGGGAGGACTCGAGTCTAGAGATTTACCCAAGACGCCTACGTAGCCCAAGAGGCATCAAAGTCTACGTAGTTCAAATATGACGAAGGGTGGGGTTTAACCCATAAATCCAACCCGAGACTTTTCGTATATGTGCATGTAGAAAAAAGTGTAAATGTGATGAGAATTCCTTGAAGTAAACTCTCTTTTTCTTGTTTTTTTTATGAAAATAAAATATATGCAAATACTAATAACAAAGGTTTGAAATTAAGGTATGTGGTGCAATGAAATAAAGCACTAAAATGACTAATGCTTAAATAAGAGAACTTAAAGACATCGGTGGAGAAAATGACCTCTTTATGAAGACTTGAAGTGGATCTTGATTGTAGATGCACTGATCTCACCACGAGATGATGGTGGTATGAGGATATGGGTGAGAATTTACTAAAAGGGGCATGAAAAGTATGGAAGGAATGTGGGAAATGGGCTTTTCAAGAGGGAACAACTCTGAATTCGAGAGAATGTTCTCTGAATTGCTGAGAGGGATGTTCAGTGCTTTTCAAAGTGAGGTCATTGCCTCTATTTATAGGGACAAGGGGGGTGTCGATCGATAGGGTTCTTGACTTTCCTATCAGCATAGAACCCTAGCCACGTTACCGATAGGCAAGGTCCTAGGGGTGCCATTCGGCAGTCTGAGGTGGGTTTTTCGAAAAAATAATCGTAAAAAGTGAATCGTAAGTCAAAATAGTGCATGGGATGGATTGTTGGAATGTGTATTTAGATATATTTAAGAATTCATTCAGCCACTCCCGGGTTCGGGAGTTGATTGAGGTCAAACGGGGCCCGAATGCGCCCGTTGGTCACTAGACATGAAATTTTCGAAGAAAAATGGATTGTTCGTCCGAACCGTAAGGCTGAATCACCCACGTGATGGACCATTGTAAATGGTATTTAGATACCTTTGATATTTCATCCAGCTTCATTTGGTTCAAAGAGTTGACCAAGGTCAAACGAGATCCGGAAGCGCCCGATGGCCCTTTCGGAATAAAATGGGTTGTTCGTCCGTATCGTAAGGCTGATTCGCACAGGGGTTTGACCATTGGAAAGGGAATCCAGAGACCTTCAAATATTCATTCAGCTTCATTCAAGACGAAGAGTTGATCGGGGTCGAACAGGGCTCGGTAGCTCTCGGTCGCCTCCAGATCAATTTTCAAGGTAAAACAAACCGTTCATTCGAATCGCACGATCGATTAACGCACATAAAGGGTATTTAGATCCCTTCGAATATTCATTCACTTCTTTTAATATGAAGAGTTAACCGGGGTCAAACGGGGCCTGGGAGCACCCAGTGGCCTCTAGATCAATTTTCGATAGTAAAACGGACCGTTCATCCGAACCGTAAGGCCAATTCGTGCATTGGGTGGACCGTTAGAACCTTTCGAATATTCATTGAGGTTTCGCTCAGACAATAAAGTCAACCGGAATCAAACGGGGCCCGAGAGCATCCGATGACCTCTAGATTGGTACTCGGAGTATGACCTAGGGTTTGTGATGACTGAGTGAGTGATACGATCCTAAGGAGGTGCTCGGGGGTGGGGGGTCCTAGTATAGGGTGCTTACACATACTTATCCTATTAAAGTGAGATCGATGATAGGATCAATTGGCACGTGTCTTTCCCTCGAGTGTGGCTGAACAACCCCCCACATATAGTATATTAAGATATATATGTCAAATAATATTACCGACACATACAATATACTTATGTATAATTTTATACATCTATTCAATAATATAATGGATACATATAGTACATATATATTAAATGATATTATCAATCATGTATGTATATAGATTTATTGTGTATTATACATGAAATAACATGATATATACATATGTATGTATGTATGTATGTATGTATGTATGTATGTATGTATGTATGTATGTATGTATGTATACATTTATGTATGTACATATATATGTATACAATTATGTATTATGTATACATATATATAGTTTGGCTCTTATGCGGGCCGTTTTGTGTGGAAATGGTGTACACCTTAAGTCACTTGTCAAAACGTCGTTTTGAAATGAAAAAAAGACCCAAACTTGTTTTTTGACCTCTCTCCCTAAACGACCTCGCCCAAAAGTGAAAAACCCATCTGAGATGAAAACAGTCCACACCCAATCCCTAAGGCAGAAAAAGTCACCTCCAATTAGGCCACATCAAGAATCATAACAAACTCCAACTCAGGTACTTTATGCATTTTGATTTCTTGAGGTGATATTAATGATTCAAGTATTTTATATAAACGATTTTGAAAATCATTCCATTTAGGTATTTTACAAACTACGATTTTGAAAATCAACTTATATAGATATTTTATATAAACGATTCAGGTATTTTATATACACGATTTTAAAAATCAATTTAGTGTTTTGTATAAACGATTCAAGTATTTTAAATAAACGATTTTGAAAATAATTTTTTTTATAAACGATTCATATATTTTGTTTTAGTAACTCCGATTCAATTTTTTTTAGCATCAAGTAAAATTATTATTTTTAACATAATTTATCTTTTTAATTGGCAGGATTTGTCATCATAAATAATTTCATTTGACTCCCACATTTTATGTAATTATGGAGATCATGCGAAGATGTGAATGTCAAAGATGACAATGAATCTTGGGTGACATTTTTCTTTGTGTCTTAATTATAAAATTAGTTCTTGTGGATTATTTTGGTTGATGGATACGAAAAAAATCAGTGGAATTCGAATGTTGTGATCTTTCCGTGAAGATAATGGAGTTGGACAAAAAAATTGATGGACTAGAAAAAAAGATTGACAAAACATTTAATGAATTGGAGAAGAAAATTGCCAAAAAAATCGAGGGATTAAAGAAATTTGTTGACAAGTTTTCTTTCCGTTTCAATTATATTGTGATTGTAATTGTAGCAATGAATTTTTTAAGATGTTGGTTTAGGAGATTTAGTATAATATAATGTGATTTAGGAGATTGAGTACTCTATGTAATGTAAAAATTCAGTTTGGGTAATGTAATGTGGTTTAATAGATTGAGTACTCCGTGTAATGTAATTCAGTCTGGGTAATGTAATGAAATTTGTTTCTTACTCCACATTATTGTGTAGTTGGTAATGTTCAAATTGTTCAGTTTAAAATTGTTCAGTCTCCATAGTTTGTTCAGTTTATAATTTTTCAGTTTACATATATTAAGGTAAACGACTCCATCCATTCATTCATTAAACAGATCCATCCATTCAGTTTGTTCTTTTAAGGAAATAGGTCCATTCATTAAACATGTTCAATTGTAATTCATTTTCTTCATTTTTGAAAACAGGTCCATCCATTCATTAAAGAAAAAAAAATTGAAACTATTCATTAAAGAAATTAGTTCTAAAAAAATTGAAATCACATCCATTGATATAATCGAAACCATTTGTAATACCCCATATTTTTATGATCTAAATAATTATGAGATTAATTATTTTTGTGGGATTAATTGAGATTAATTGAATTAAAATGTGAGAATTTAATTATTCATTAATCCAGATTTAAAAATAAATATTAACTAGTGTGCCAAGGGTTAATACTTATTGATTGAATATTACCGAGTGATATGTAATATGGAACTATACACTTTGGTAATAAGAAATACGACATTTTAGTAAATTAAGTCAGACGCGCATGTGAGTCGTGTCGGGACTAATTTAATGGAATAAAAGATTAATTATTTTTGGGTAGCTCATATGGTCATTTTGAGTGCGTCGTTGAGTTCAAAAGGGTCGAGATAGTCAGAATAGTATACCCGGGTGTTTAGTTTGGGTCCCGGGGCAATTTTAGGTCTAACCAGCACCCCGAGAGGGCATGCGCCCCGAGAGGGCATTATGGTAAATTGTATTTTTGGGATTAATTAATGGATGAAAATTAGGAGTTATTTTTATCAGCCAAAAGAAGTCCATCAGGGTTAAGAGATACAAAAAGTAAGAACGACCATAGAAAGTGTGAGGGAGAACCAATTTCCAAGAAGGAAGGCTCGATTAGCACCACCTCGCACAACCATCACCACCACCGTGTAGATAGGGACGAGGGGATCACACCCATATCAACAACGTCAAGACATCAGACGACTAATTCGAGACAAGTGTTTATTACTTACTGTACCTTAGCAATTATCATAATCATGTTAGTATAGGGAGGTTCTAAACATGTTTTGGTTCATAAAAGTGATGAAAATTGGAGAATTAGGATGTGTAAATTGAATCTGAGATTTGTTAAATTGAAACCCTCAAGGCATGTAGATTAGAAATCACGTTTTGATGAAATTATGTGAATAACAAATCTGGGAAACATGTGTTCTTGAATAAGAAATTTAAGAACTAGGGTTTGAATGAATAAAATTGGGGATTTCATAATTCTATGATGATTCATGATGATATAATGACTTTACGGTGTTAGAATCCATGTGTAATTGTTAGGATTCGTTTTAGGATTGATTGATTGGAGTTTGGGATGTTAGCTTAAAGGTTTTAGGGTTAAAAATGGTGGAAAAAACGCTGAAATTCTGGGAAGGAGACGAAACAGAGGGTCTCGCGCGAAGTCGTTTAAGCGAGATTGCATCTCGCGCGAAGTCGCTCAAGCGACACGTGGCAATCGTTCGAACAACATTCCATCTGGTTCGAGCGGTAGGGTGAATTTTCAGGAAATTTCTTAGGGGCAATTTTGGAATTTTCCAGTCTTTACGAGTGAGAGAAATTACCAATTGACATAAATGAAATGAAGCAGGTTCACGAGAAAGTATGTGAGTTTTATACTTAAATTAATCCAAAAAGAAGAGTTACTTTGGAAATTACTAAAGAGTTGCAGAAATTTAGTAATATTGTAAAATACGTAATAATGAGAATGAAATACGTATAGGATATATACAAAAAGGTTGGGGAGAATGCATAATAATATTAATAGGATGTGTGAATGCCTATTACTTGTTTAATATTATTTGTATGACATACCTAGATACTTACTATCACGGGGGGTTGTGTAGAGACGGTCTTATCCTGGGTGACCTTCGGGGGGATATTTGACTTGTATCTTGTGACACCCCGACTAATTAAATACCGGGTAGCTACTCCTTTATAAAATTAATTCAAAATGCCAAGTTGGCTCAGTTAATAGCATCACTGACGAAAACATTTTTATTATTACTAACCACCTGGTATTTAAAAATCAAGTTGCCAAATTTTAATTTAAGTCTGATTAACATGCAACAAGTATAAAGAAATAAGTAACACCATTCACCATACTGAAGTAAAATGAATAACCATCACAATAAAAATAAATAACGTCTGGAGGAAACCCCTCACTACAATCCATAACTGAAATAAATAAACTGAAACAATAATAAAACGTGCCAAAGTCTGAAAACTGAAGTATAAAAGATGCTCTAAATAGAAATGGGCAACATGCCCTACAATGGATAGATAGTGACTCTGGAATCCAAAAGATAGAAGCGTCTACATGCAAATCCCTGTAGCTTCCACAAGCGGCTACAGCTCGTCACCTGAATGAGTATCCTATGCTTGGTGTCCTTGTGGCTGGGCACCTAAAATGGTTTTACAAGAAAATATATTTGAAAGCAAATGGGTCAGAGCCCGAAAGTGGAAATCATTTTAAAAACCTGCAAGTGCTTTAAAAACATTTAAAACATTAAATGCAAAGTACATGTTAGGACGTGCACTCACATTAAATTCTCACCTCTCGACTAACTGTGCACTCCTAACGTAAGTACCCATCTATAACTACCCTTTCCACTAGCTAAGCGACAACGTAACTAGCTAGACTACCAAAGGTTCTACCCATTTTACTCGGTTAATTTAACATAACAACGTTCGTAATTTAATAGAGGTTTAACGTAAACTCAGTTACTAACTATGCCATTGATATAACTATCAGCTAACTCATTATATATCTCGAAACAATACCGTAATATTTTTACAACATTAACATGAGGATTTCCATTAATTTAATGTATATTATTCACATCATAAATATACGATACAAGCACCCCGCAATCTAAGCTATGGTGCACACATACTCTGCTATCCATCCCGGTACATCACGTACATAAGGATCACATATTCCGAATCTCTCAGGAATAGTTTAGATAACACAAATCACAAATAGTGGAGGCGAACACAGTCACCATCACATGGGTCACGCACATACCTACGCTCCCATGGTCAGCGGACTTATTAATATCACAATAAGTCTTTTTATGACCTATGTTCATCAAGGTACCAGTCTATATCCCCCCCGTAGGCACACAAGGATTAGAGGGTCCTAAGCGAACGCAACCTCCCGTGATAGCAAGTATGGTAGGTATGTCATACACACAATCCATATACTAATACTAAGTAACCACACATCTTAGTAATACCGTATTTTAATCGTAGTATATATTCTCATACTAACTATAATTAACACAATTCATACTATTCCGGTTTATAATATTATGCGCCATAACTATCTCACGTCGTAGTAGATACTCACGTCTCAACCCAAATCCGTCCATGCAATAACACTCTCGTATGTAAATTCCTCCTCAATAACCCAAAAGTCCCAAATCTATCCTTACATCATTAAAGAATGTTAACTCTACCCTCGAACCAGTTTCCGGGACTCCAAAAATCAAGACAGTCCAAAAAGGACAAAACTGTCAACTCGTTAGAAGTCTCGTTCGAACGAGGCTTCGAACGAGTTTGGACTGTCAGGTCGTTAGAAGTCTCGTTCGAACGAGGCTGTTCGAACGAGATCCCAGTTCGTTCGAACGAACTGACCCTTCTAACGATATCTCGTTCGAACGAGATATCGAACGAAAATCCCTACTCGTTAATAACGACTGGTCAACTCGTTAGAAGCTCGTTCGAACGAGTTCGTTCGAACGACCTGGGGCTGCTTCTAACGAGATGCCAGTTTCGGCCCAGAACTTCCCAAAAGTCGTTTTTCCACCATTTTTACTCCTCAAACCTTTTCTAAAATTCGTTCCAACAATATATTGAGTTCTCTAATCGTCCTCAAACATGTTAAGGGGCTATACTAACATCATTAAAGGGTTTAATATCTTCTAAACATCATTAAATCAAAATTTCTACAGTAATTCCCAATTTTCTTCAAGAACATAAACCCTAGGTTCTTCTCATCAAAATTTCCCAGATTTTAATCCGTTAAAACATCACATAGATATGAAATCTCCCAATTTAAATCTTCAAACAAGGGTTCTACATGCAAACCTATCCCAAAATTTAATAACAATCTTCCAATTTCATGGGTTTTCTTTTTAACTCTTATGTAAGATTGATTCACAAGGTTTCTAACATGGAAAAATCATTCACTGCATAAGGAATGTAATTTAAATCACTTGCCTTGGTTTGATTCTGGATTTGGTGTTGGTTTGATGAAGTTTCTGCAGAGTTTCCTCTCTCTCTCTCTTCTTCTCCAAGCTTTCTTCTCCAAAAGGCTATGGTGGCTAGGGTTTGCTTTGGGGAAACTTATGAAAACCTAATTTAATAAACCTCCGTAGCTTGTTGGGTTAATAAGGGTTGGTTGGGGTCAATCCTTATCAGATTACAACTCTCAATTTTCGTCACTTTTAATTACCCAAAAATACCAAATTACTAAAATACCCTTTAAGTTACCGGTATGGTCTAAAAATACCCCGGGACCCAAACTATACCCCCGGCTAGTGTTTTCTGACTATCTCGACCCTTCCGGACGCGTTGGCGCACTCAAAACGACCATACGGATTATAGATTTTAAATTCACTTTTATTAACAAAATATTATACCGTGACGCGGCGGTCCCACGCGTCTCAACAAAATTTCTAAAATGCCGTATATAAATCTCACGACAAATTTTATAATACCAAATACATATATAATCATATATGCACATACTCAAATACCAATTCGCATCTCATTAGTATTTATAACCCGGATTAATTTCCAATTAATACGCAATTTAATTAATTAATCCCAAAAATAAATATAGTCAAAAGTACGGGGTATTACATACTTCCCCCCTAATAACTGAATTTCGTCCCGAAATTCGAAACTAGAAAGTACCTGCTAAAAACAGTTCTGGATAACGCTCGCGCATCTCATCCTCGCGCTCCCATGTGGACTCCTCGACATTGTGATGTTGCCACTGAACACGCACTAACGGAACTATCTTTGATCGCAGTTTCCTCTCGCTTCGGTCCAAAATAGCAATTGGCCCCTCCTCGTAAGAGCTATCCGGCTGGAGATCGATATCCTCCACAGCAATGTGAGAATGAGCCAAATCATCTCTAAGGTATTTCCTCAGCGAGGAAATATGGAACACGTCGTGAATCCGATGCAAATGTTCCGGCAACCCAAGTCTATATGCAACCGGTCCGATCCGCTCAATAATAGGAAACGACCCCACATATCTCGGTGCCAACTTCCCCTTCTTCCCGAAACGCATAATCCCCTTCATAGGAGATACCCTGAGCAAAACCTGGTCCCCCACTTGGAACTCTCTGAAAAACCTCTTTGCATCAGCATAACTCTTCTGCCTGTCTTGAGCTACCCGAATGCGACTCCGAATCAACTCAATCCTTGCCGAAGTGTCCTGAATCACTTCCGGCCCAAGTAGTTTGTTGTCCCCCACTTCTAACCAACATGCTGGGGAACGACAAGGCCTACCGTACAATGCCTCAAACGGAGCCATGCCAATCGTGAACTGATAGGAGTTGTTGTAAGCAAACTCCACCAGTGGAAGGTACTGCTCCCATCCACCCCCGAAGTCATTAATGCACATGCGTAGCATGTCTTCCAACATCTGATTGGTGCGCTCTGTCTGCCCATCAGTCTGCGGATGATAAGCCGTACTCAACCGCAATTCCGTGCCCATGGCCTCCTGGAAACTCTCCCAAAACCTCGAAACAAATATCTTGTCTCTGTCAGACACGATATTCAGGGGCACACCGTGAAGTCTCACAATCTCTTAAATGAAAAGCTGGGCATACTGTCCCGTAGTGTAGTCAGTCCTTACGGGTAAGAAGTGAGCGACCTTGGACAACCTGTCCACAATTACCCAAACAGAGTCGTGACCCCTCTACGACGTAGGCAACCCCGTGACAAAATCCATGGATATGCTCTCCCGCATCCACACCGGAACCTCCAACGGCTGTAGCAATCCTGCTGGTCTCTGATGATCCACTTTTACAAGCTGACAAGTGGTGCATTTCGAGACAAACTCAGCGATATCTTTCTTCATACCGCTCCACCAATATTGCCGTCTCATGTCTTGGTACATTTTGTCCCCTCCGGGATGTACCGCGAACCGTGAGCCGTGCGACTCAGCCATAACATCGTGCCGCAATTCTTCCCCTTCCGGAACTACCAATCTCCCATTGAAGCGCAATCCCCCGTCTGAGCTAACGGTATAGGATTCGGTTCCCTCTGCAAGTAATCGAACTATCTGCTCCTGACAGAACGAGTCATTAGTCTGTGCCCGTACTACCTTCGTGACAATCTGCGGTGTAACGGTCATCACAGACATGAAAGATCGGGCCACTGCATCTTGGTGTCCCAATTCCTTCCACTTAGCTTTCCACACCTCTGCCACCTCATCTGCTGGCCTACGGCTCAACGCGTCTGCTACTACGTTAGCCTTACCCGGGTGGTACTGGATGTCGAACTGGTAGTCCTTCACAAATTCAAGCCACCTACGCTGCCGCATATTCAATTCCTTTTGCGTGAACAGGTACTGTAGTGACTTGTGGTCCGTGAACAGCTGAAACTTCTCCCCCAAAAGATAGTGCCTCCAAATCCGTAAGGCAAATACCACTGCCGCCAACTCCAAATCATGTGTGGGGTAATTCTTCTCATGAGGCTTAAGCTTACGGGAAGCATAAGCTATGGCCTGTCTCTCCTGCTGCAAAACACCTCCAAGCCCTTGCAAAGACGCATCGGTGTAAACCAAATACTCAACTCCCGGTCTCGGCAATGCTAACACAGGTGCTGAGGTCAATTTGTCCTTCAACTCATCGAATGCCAACTGACAGGCATCACTCCAGATATATGGCACACCCTTACGAGTAAGATGTGTCAAAGGACCTGCTATCTCCGAGAAACCCCGAATAAACCTCCTGTAGTATCCTGCTAAGCCCAAGAAACTACGAATCTCTGTCGGTGTCGTGGGCTGTCCCCACTCCCTCACCGCTGATACTTTTCCCGGATCGACAGATATTCCCTGGTCGGAAATAATGTGACCCAAAAACTGGACCTCCTTCAGCCAAAACCCGCACTTATCATATTTTGCATACAGCTCGTTCTGACGAAGTGTCTGCAAAACCTGCCTCAAATGCTCGGCGTGCTCCTCCTCTGTCTGAGAGTAGACCAGAATGTCATCAATGAAGACAATGACAAACTGATCGAGGAAATCTCTGAACACCCTGTTCATCAAGTCCATAAACACTGCTGGAGCGTTGGTCAAGCCGAAAGGCATAACCCGAAACTCATAAGAACCATATCTCGACAAGAACGCAGTCTTCGAGACATCCTCCTCCCTGATACGCAACTGATGGTATCCCGACCTCAAGTCAATCTTCGAGAAGAAAGAAGCTCCTCTCAACTGGTCGAATAAGTCATCGATTCGAGGCAACGGATACTTATTCCGTATCGTGACCTTATTCAACTCTCGGTAGTCCACGCACAATCTCAGTGAACCATCCCTCTTCTTCACAAACAAAACTGGAGCGCCCCAAGGTGAGGTACTCCTGCGAATAAAGCCTTGCCCTAACAGCTGCTCTATCTGATCCCGTAGCTCTCGCATCTCAGCTAGAGCCATACGGTATGGTGCACGTGCTATAGGTCTCGTACCCGGTAGCAAATCAATAACGAAATCTATCTCTCGACTGGGTGGTAAGCCTGGTATCTCCTGAAACACATCTGAATACTCCCTGACAACCGGGATCGAATCCAAAGGAATCACAACCTCCTTAGAGGTATCCTCCTCTATGTAATACAGATGAGCGGTCGATCCTCCCTCTGGGCGAGGCATCGCCACTATAAACATCTCCTGCCCCGGAATGGCAAAAACAATGCTCCCGCTGAAGCAATCAATCATGGCCCTATATGCTACGAGCCAATCCATACCGATGATCACATCGTGAACATGCATGTCTAACACTAACATGTCCGTAGGTAATACCAAACCACCAACCTCTACCCCCACTCCCCGGCATATAAAGAAAATAAGTGACCCACTCCCTAATGGTGAGTCGACACACGTCACTGTGCTCTCTGCCGTAGCTAACAATCCTAAAGCTTTCGCGAAGTGTGTAGCAATAAAACAGTGTGTAGCACCCGTATCAAATAACACCCGACCCATAGTGCCATGGATAGGAAACGTACCCTCGATCGCGGGCGGTGCCTGTGGAACTGCAGCCTGGTGAACGTTGTAGACACGTCCATACTGTAGCTGACCCTGCTGAGCTGGGACTGCTGGAATGGGTGGCAAAGCTACCATCTGTGGCGGTGCAGGAAGAGCGGCGGGAAACATAGGTCTCTGTGGCTCCTGGTGAGCACCCTGCTGCTGCTGCTGTGGGGCCCTGCCCCTATCAGGACAATCCTGCTTCTTATGGCCAGTCTTGCCACAAGTAAAGCACTTCCCTGGGAAGTTCCCTCCCCTCTTCCCCTGCTGTCCCTGGCCCTGGTGGCCGTTACCATTCCTCCCTTGGCCCTGCTGGCCCTGATGGAACTGCTGCCCATTCTGCCCCTGCTGGCCGTTTGGACCCTGATGGCCCTGGCGGAAACCTCCCTGTCCCTGCCTGTAGTTCCCTGACCGGAACCTCTTATTGTCCCCCTGCTGGGTACCCTGCTCAGTCTGTCTCTGCCCCTGACCGGTTTGTGCCCCGCTGGCACCATGTCCTCCAGTCCTGCCCTGATGGCTAGTCTCCCCTGATCGCTTGCCCTCGGCCATATGAAAACGGTGGTCCTGGCAGTGTAGTAATGCAGCGTTAACCACATCAGAATACGTGGCCAACGATAGGTTCCCAAGCAGATGCTGTCGGATTCTCCAATTCAACCCATCCGTGAACTTCTCTATCTTCTTCTTCTCTGTTGGAATCTCGTCTGGAACGATATTCAACAGGTTAGTGAACTCGTCCTCATACTCGGCCACGGTCTTGCCCTCCTGCTTCAAACTCATTAGCTTCCTCCTCATCTCTGTATGAACTGCGGACGGAAAGTACTTGCGGTCGAACCGCACCCAGAACTCCTGAATCGTGAGGGTATCCCTCTCCTCCGCGGTGGTAATGGACTCCCACCACTGCAGTGCAGATCCCACTAGCTTGAAAGTAGCTAGCACCTGTTTCTGGACGTCAGTGCACTCATGCATCCTCAAATGCCTCTGTATGTCCTTCCTCCATTGGCTCGAGACTACCACGTCTGAGCTACCTGCAAACTCTGGCGGATGCACTTTCTGAAAAGCGTCACGTACACGCTCCCAAGCAGACGGGAATGCATTAACCTGTGCTGGCGCTGCAACCGGCGCCGGTGGTGGTGCCTGCTGAATAACGGCAATCGCGGCATTTACCGCTTGAGCTACTATAGCTGCAACCTCAGCGGCGTTCAACATGCCCTGAACTGGAGCGGGCTGGGGTTCGGGCACTGCATTCCTGGGAACTCGTCGTGCACGTCGTGGAGGCATCTGAAATAAGAACAAAGTTTATAAGTTCACGGTTTATAAACTTAAAATAGCTGAAGATCGAAGCATACACAAAAGAATACAACAGTCCTAAAATATAGGGCTCTATATCAAAGAAAACGTAGCGGAAACATAATAGACGTACAGATCCTAAAGGACACTAGAACCTGATGCTCTGATACCACCTGTGACACCCCGACTAATTAAATACCAGGTAGCTACTCCTTTATAAAATTAATTCAAAATGCCAAGTTGGCTCAGTTAATAGCATCACTGACGAAAACATTTTTATTATTACTAACCACCTGGTATTTAAAAATCAAGTTGCCAAATTTTAATTTAAGTCTGATTAACATGCAACAAGTATAAAGAAATAAGTAACACCATTCACCATACTGAAGTAAAATGAATAACCATCACAATAAAAATAAATAACGTCTGGAGGAAACCCCTCACTACAATCCATAACTGAAATAAATAAACTGAAACAATAATAAAACGTGCCAAAGTCTGAAAACTGAAGTATAAAAGATGCTCTAAATAGAAATGGGCAACATGCCCTACAATGGATAGATAGTGACTCTGGAATCCAAAAGATAGAAGCGTCTACATGCAAATCCCTGTAGCTTCCACAAGCGGCTACAGCTCGTCACCTGAATGAGTATCCTATGCTTGGTGTCCTTGTGGCTGGGCACCTAAAATGGTTTTACAAGAAAATATATTTGAAAGCAAATGGGTCAGAGCCCGAAAGTGGAAATCATTTTAAAAACCTGCAAGTGCTTTAAAAACATTTAAAACATTAAATGCAAAGTACATGTTAGGACGTTCACTCACATTAAATTCTCACCTCTCGACTAACTGTGCACTCCTAACGTAAGTACCCATCTATAACTACCCTTTCCACTAGCTAAGCGACAACGTAACTAGCTAGACTACCAAAGGTTCTACCCATTTTACTCTGTTAATTTAACATAACAACGTTCGTAATTTAATAGAGGTTTAACGTAAACTCAGTTACTAACTATGCCATTGATATAACTATCAGCTAACTCATTATATATCTCGAAACAATACCGTAATATTTTTACAACATTAACATGAGGATTTCCATTAATTTAATGTATATTATTCACATCATAAATATACGATACAAGCACCCCGCAATCTAAGCTATGGTGCACACATACTCTGCTATCCATCCCGGTACATCACGTACATAAGGATCACATATTCCGAATCTCTCAGGAATAGTTTAGATAACACAAATCACAAATAGTGGAGGCGAACACAGTCACCATCACATGGGTCACGCACATACCTACGCTCCCATGGTCAGCGGACTTATTAATATCACAATAAGTCTTTCTATGACCTATGTTCATCAAGGTACCAGTCTATATCCCCCCCGTAGGCACACAAGGATTAGAGGGTCCTAAGCGAACGCAACCTCCCGTGATAGCAAGTATGGTAGGTATGTCATACACACAATCCATATACTAATACTAAGTAACCACACATCTTAGTAATACCGTATTTTAATCGTAGTATATATTCTCATACTAACTATAATTAACACAATTCATACTATTCCGGTTTATAATATTATGCGCCATAACTATCTCACGTCGTAGTAGATACTCACGTCTCAACCCAAATCCGTCCATGCAATAACACTCTCGTATGTAAATTCCTCCTCAATAACCCAAAAGTCCCAAATCTATCCTTACATCATTAAAGAATGTTAACTCTACCCTCGAACCAGTTTCCGGGACTCCAAAAATCAAGACAGTCCAAAAAGGACAAAACTGTCAACTCGTTAGAAGTCTCGTTCGAACGAGGCTTCGAACGAGTTTGGACTGTCAGGTCGTTAGAAGTCTCGTTCGAACGAGGCTGTTCGAACGAGATCCCAGTTCGTTCGAACGAACTGACCCTTCTAACGATATCTCGTTCGAACGAGATATCGAACGAAAATCCCTACTCGTTAATAACGACTGGTCAACTCGTTAGAAGCTCGTTCGAACGAGTTCGTTCGAACGACCTGGGGCTGCTTCTAACGAGATGCCAGTTTCGGCCCAGAACTTCCCAAAAGTCGTTTTTCCACCATTTTTACTCCTCAAACCTTTTCTAAAATTCGTTCCAACAATATATTGAGTTCTCTAATCGTCCTCAAACATGTTAAGGGGCTATACTAACATCATTAAAGGGTTTAATATCTTCTAAACATCATTAAATCAAAATTTCTACAGTAATTCCCAATTTTCTTCAAGAACATAAACCCTAGGTTCTTCTCATCAAAATTTCCCAGATTTTAATCCGTTAAAACATCACATAGATATGAAATATCCCAATTTAAATCTTCAAACAAGGGTTCTACATGCAAACCTATCCCAAAATTTAATAACAATCTTCCAATTTCATGGGTTTTCTTTTTAACTCTTATGTAAGATTGATTCACAAGGTTTCTAACATGGAAAAAGCATTCACTGCATAAGGAATGTAATTTAAATCACTTGCCTTGGTTTGATTCTGGATTTGGTGTTGGTTTGATGAAGTTTCTGCAGAGTTTCCTCTCTCTCTCTCTTCTTCTCCAAGCTTTCTTCTCCAAAAGGCTATGGTGGCTAGGGTTTGCTTTGGGGAAACTTATGAAAACCTAATTTAATAAACCTCCGTAGCTTGTTGGGTTAATAAGGGTTGGTTGGGGTCAATCCTTATCAGATTACAACTCTCAATTTTCGTCACTTTTAATTACCCAAAAATACCAAATTACTAAAATACCCTTTAAGTTACCGGTATGGTCTAAAAATACCCCGGGACCCAAACTATACCCCCGGCTAGTGTTTTCTGACTATCTCGACCCTTCTGGACGCGTTGGCGCACTCAAAACGACCATACAGATTATAGATTTTAAATTCACTTTTATTAACAAAATATTATACCGTGACGCGGCGGTCCCACGCGTCTCAACAAAATTTCTAAAATGCCGTATATAAATCTCACGACAAATTTTATAATACCAAATACATATATAATCATATATGCACATACTCAAATACCAATTCACATCTCATTAGTATTTATAACCCGGATTAATTTCCAATTAATACGCAATTTAATTAATTAATCCCAAAAATAAATATAGCCAAAAGTACGGGGTATTACATATCTCAGAACATAGTACTGTGAAGACTTATTTGTGAGTTAATAAGTTAGCTGACTATGAGAGCGTAGGTATGTGCGTGACCCATAGGTATGTGAACTATGTTCGCCGCCACTATGTGTGTTTTGTGTATATGGTTCGTGGGAGACTTTCGAACCGACAGTCCTTATTAGAGTATGAGATGTACTGGGACATGATAACAGAGTTTGCAATGCACTACAAGTTTAGCCTTGGGGTGCTGTATTAGTATATGTATATTATAGTGGTGGATGTATATATATACTTGTGTTATTCCTACTGTGAGATAATTGTAGGTTATTGGGATAGTATAGTCTTAAGTGACGTAAGCTATAACTACTTAACTTAGTGTGATAACACTTAAACGAATTAATAAATGATGGTATTAATAATGTGAAAAACTGGGAATCACGGGTTACTACCACGAGGTATAACAAGAAGTATAAATAGTTATCTAATTATAAGTGTTACGAATGGCTATGTGAGAATAGTTGTACGTTAGGCGTGCACATTAGACGAGAGGTGAGAATCTCATGTGAGAGTTCGAACTAACATGCATTTGACACTTGCTTCACTGCAAATTTTAAATACTTGCTAAAATAAATATTTTTACACATCGGGCTCTGACCCGTTTCTTGCATCTCTTCTCTCTCTTGCTATAGATATGTATTATATCAGGTGCTTAGCCACAGAGATACCAGGCTTAGAGATTTGGATTGCTTGGCGTGCTGCAGCTGTTGTGGAGGCTGTAGGTCTTTGCATTAGACGCCTCCATCATTTCACTTCCGTTCTGTTTAGACTATCTATTTAGGGCATGTGTCGCCCATTCCTTAGACAATTATTTGAGATTGTATTCAGATTATTTCCTTTTCATTTCAGTTGGATTTATTGTTCCTATGGTACTTGATTTAGAGTTTTAAATCTGGAATGTTTTATCCAGTCTTATCTATTTCAGTTTGTGATTCAGATTTAGTATTTACATTAATTAGTTGTGGTGGATGATTTATGTTTATATTCTCGGATTAATAATGGAAATATTATTTTTAAAAAGGAAAATATTTTGACACTAGCTTAATTAATTATTATTATGTGGTTAATAAGGTTATTATGTTTTCGACAGTGATGCTAAGAATGAACCAACCGAACATTCTGTTTTAAATTTTATAAAGGACTGATCACCCGATATTTAATTGGGCGGGGTGTCACACCATTTATAAAAATTATAAAAAAATTAAAACCACACGACAATATTGTTACAATTGAAATAACATCCATGTTAACCGCATCCATTACAATTGAAACCACATCCATTGCAACTGAAATCACATAAATAGTTATGTTGAATCGTAACCTATCTTCATCGACACTTTCACTTTCGCCGTCTCCAGTCCTAAGAAATAAAGGAAAATAAACTTTTTTATGTTTTTGAATTTATAAAACAAATAAATACAAAAGCAAATAAGTTTTTTTTTACCTATTTTTTATCACCAGGCAATTTCTTTTATCATGCGACTGACCAACCAAGCCACACCTATTGCAATGACGTACATTAAACTTTTTCACTATTTCCTATTGTAATGCCACACCTATTGTAATGCTTTCTCTTTCCTTCATTTAAGCCTTTTACCACATCTTAATGCTCTAACTTGTTGCGGTTCCTTGTAAACATGTTTGTAATTACAATTAAAGTTCACCGAAACGCCTCCACTTAGTATGACATTATCTCGCGCATCTGAACCAATACAAATAACTATGTTGGTTTTATTAAGTGCATTGTCCAAAGCGTCACTGTAATTTTAATTTCTTTTGAATTTACGAGGGTTTTATCAACCACATCCAAAGACTTTTGTATTAACTGATTCCACTAAAGAAAATATAACTTGTCATCAGTTATCTCGATGCCAGTCACATACTATTTTAGCCATTTTATCAATCGCTCCAATCTCCATAATTGACATTTTGACCAATCTCAATCTCAAACGTCATATTATCTCCAATCCACAACTCTTTATTAATTTCGAAGTATCCATTTCTGATCCAAAAGAAACAAAAAATCAGTTCAACCTTTACAAAAAATAATCACAGTTCAAACCCTAAGAAAAATATAATTACAATTTTAACCATAAAAAAAATCATAACAGTTTAAACTTAACTTGTATTCATCACAATAAAAACAAAATGTCCCAACTAAATGATTGCACTAATTGATTAAACTTAACTTTTATTCAGACCCACCTGTTTTATCTCTCATAAATGAAATGAATTATTAATCACAACTAAATGATTACAGTAGGAGTTTGACTAAGTACCTTTCACGTTTTTTTGTCGGATTGCCTGATTGGAGGTGAGTTTTTTTTGCCTTGAGGCCGTTTTTGTCTCAGGTTTTTTTTTTTTTCACTTTTGGGTGAGGTCGTTTAGGGAGAAGCGTCAAAAAATAAATTTGGGTATTTTTTTTTCTTTTCATAATGACCAGAGTCAAAGTCGTTTTGACAAGTGACTTAAGGTGTGCACCATTTCCGCACAAAACTGTATGCATAAAAGCCAAACTCTGCACACACACACACACACACACACACACATATATATACACACTAGGGGTGGCCATAGGTCGGGCCTGGGCAAGCCCGGTCGGGCTCGGGCCGGGCTTATAAAATTATGTGCTATCCCAAGCTAGCTCGGGCTTGGATCGGGCCTCATTATGTAATCCCAAGTCCACCCAGATTTGAAAGCTCTTTACCCAGGCCCATTGGCCAAGCCCGGTTAATTATTATTTTTAAATAAAAAAATATATTTTTTCTTAATCAAAGACCTATTTTTTTTTAATTAAAAACTTGTTTTAAACTTTATATATTACAAAGTCTATATATAAAGTTCCCCACTCTATATAAAAAGACTTAGTATATATTTTTATATTTATAAAAGTTACCCACTTTATATATTTATTTATAACTTTGTAGTCTTGAACTTTAATAATAAATTAATACACACACACACACACACACACACACACACAGATATATATATATATATATATATATATATATATATATATAATTCTCGGCCTCGAGCGGGCGGGCCTCATCGGGCTTAAAAATTCATTCCAAGCCCGCCCGAAAAAAAATCGGGCCTATCAAATTTAGCCAAGCCTACTCTGCAGGCCTATTCACCTTACCCAAACCCTATTTTTTTATTGAGCGGGCTAATCGAGCTTGGCGGGCTCAGGCGTATGACCATCCCTAATACACACTATGCTTACCGATTTTGTGTGTTGATTTAAAAAAAATTGAATTTAAAAAATAAATTATTTATCAAACGTACATCAATATTTAAAAACACGAAAAAGTTGATTTAAAAACAGATTAATAAATAGATATAAGCCAACGGCTCATACTGATTTTATTTTTATTTTAGGTTAATATTTAAGTTGTAGGTTGGGCATTTGGAGAGATGTAAATAAAGAGAAAATGGGTATGAGTAATGAAGTGTGAACATTATAGAAAGAGGCAGCCTGTTCCTAGTTTATTGATGGCGGCCCTTGGAAGAGTAGGAAAGAGCATATTGGCTCATATTTCACAACCAAACCCTACCATTCCACACCCACACTCTCTCCTCTCTTGCAGAGGAATCGCTTCCAAGCTTTTCGTCGGAGGTACCATTCCACACCCACCCCTTTTTTTTAATCATTTATGGTTCAAAATTTCATTTTCTTAATTCTTCAATGAGAATTATATATGAACAATATCGGCATTTTTTCCTATGTTTTTGACACGACTATGATTGAAATTGGAGGTTATGCCCATCAACAAAGAATATATATTCCATAGTAGATAGGACTCTCATGGCATACAGCCGTTGTCATCTCTATCCACCAATTACAGTAAACTCATAAAACAAAACACCATGTGATTCATGAACTCCACACACAAGTGAGCACAATTATCCTCAAAATCCATCACTTGTGGAGCTAGTGAGCACACCTCCAAAGTCCAACAAGCCACCACCATCTTTGTTCAAGTACCGGACCAAAGAACAACTCACTTCCTTGTCATGGAAAGTAGACTTGCTATGACTGAATCCTTGACAATTCATCTTCTAGTGAATATTAAACCATATTACTAGACCTTGCGGGTTGCTATCACACCGTTTTCAGTTACATTTCGAGCTAGCAATCATATCCTCCTTCCAAATGTATTTCAAGCTAGGAATTACACCCTCCATCTTTATCCACCTTTCATTTTCCATCAACTCCAGTACACATGTTGAAACAAAAATGACCTTCACTTTATGTTGCTGTGAGCAAAGAAACGATTATTATTAAATCCCTTCACCTAAAATTGTGAAGTATTATTCCCTGTCATAATTGAACGAATTCAGTCAAAAAATCCAAGCACTAGTGGTTTGATACCAAAATCTCTGAATTTTCGACAAACTCCTTGTGCGCGTTAGGAGCTTTGATATCACTTTGTTGTGCGCGGATATCAATTTCTTAGGGCAATTGCCACGACCATGGATATAATGGTAATAATAAATAAGGAAAATAATGGTGTAGACAAGAGAAAACAAACACAAAACACATAAGATATACGTGGTTCATCAATTTTGCTATATCCACGGAGAGCCATGATTCCACTATATGTGAAAAAGTTACTAGTACAATAAAGAAAAATACCAATGATAAATCACATACCCTTTGCTCTCTTACCCAAATTTCGGAAAATCATTGTGCACCAACTCACCACCCAAGTGAATTAAGATTGTGAACCTAAAACCCTCAAATTCTCATGTTTACAAATGTTTCTCACGTACCCATCAAGTGTATTCCACTCTAGATGTAACCACGGTGAGAAAACCCCCTAACACAATAAATTAGATTACTGTCAAAATATAGAACACTCGCACACTCACCCTCTTCTACATATGTACAATACCCATATCCATCGGTGAGGGAAGATACCTCACCTTTCACCTCTCACCCACAACCCTCATCTTAGGAAAATACTCTTTTACACCTTGACGACTCTCTTTGCAATACTTACATTTATAAACTCCTCAAACGATCCTTTATAAGTGGGAGAAAATTTGGGCCAAAATACCGAAATACCCTCATTTAACCTAGCTGCGAGATGCGCACCATTTGCTAGCGAACATAACTCTTCGCTAGTTGCCAACCTAACCTTCGCTACAGAGAAGAAAGTCTTTGGTGCTCGCCAAACTCCCAAATTCCGAAATTTCAATTCTTTGCCCATCACTACAACCAACAAACCATCAACAAAAGGACTTCATTTTGAGCCAAAAAAATCATAGATCTGTCTCCTTTTATCTTTTTGTAGATGGATATATATAGAGGGATCTCTAGTGGGTTATTTTAACGTGCCTACTAACAGGTCTAAAACAAATCAAAGAAAGTAGTGGCCACATGTGAGGAGGGATTGAATGGGTCAAAATTAGTGTACTAGTCAAATTACCCTTTCCACTTTTACTTCCATTTTCTACGGATAAACACCTTATCTCTATTCTCTCTCTTCCCTCTACAATAAAATCCATTTCTACACCAAAAGCAAAACCCACTTTCTTCATACAACAAAATGTGCTCTTTTCCAAGTCATTATCCATACAACAAAATGGGTTTTTTTAGACTTAAATTGTCAGTTATCATTCAAATAAAAATAAAAATACATTCATCCAAATAAAAATATCCTTTCAAATACTTTCATCCAAATTCAAATACATTCATCCAAATAAAATTACCCAAATTAGAAAAAAAATAATTCTTCCAACTCCAAAATGTATCCAATTTTCACCATGTGAATTACAATGATATTCCTGAAATCGAAAATAAAGAGTTATATAACTATGTAAAAAATACACAATATTCAATTTTTCTCATTACTTTGTAAAAATTTGTAATATTCACCTTCGGATGAATAACTATCATCATCTTGGCTTTCATCGCAATCTTCTTGATTTGATGAATACCTACATACACATATCAAGTTAGTTTCTTATTTATTTGCGTAGACAATGTAAATGAATAAATGATGTCTAAGTACTTACTGATTAGTTAGCATTAGACAATTTCTTTTATCATGCAACTGACCAACCAAACCACATCCATTATACTTTCTTGATTTAATGCTTTTTCCTTCCCACATTTGAGCCTTTTGCCACACCCTTTTGCACGCACTTGGCTTGGTTCGTTGTAGTAATTTCTATTACCATTTCCCAAAGCAACCCGAACACTTAAGCCAACCCCACTTCCAACCAATTGATTTAGTTTATCACGTGCACCACCCAAAGCATCGGTATACACCTTTATTGCTTCTTGGCTAGTAAGGGCCTTATCAACCTCATCTAACGCCAATTGAATTAATTGGGACCTCTTTAGTAGATATGATTTGTCATCAACGATTTCACAATCAATATCATCCACAATGACCCCGGATTTTGCCGATTTAGTCCATCTACTTAAAATTTATTGATTTGGTAGTTTTTCATAATCATGCATTTTGTGCAAATACCCCAAAACATGTCCACAAGGGATCCCCGAGCTCTCAAATTTCTTACGAGTACATGATGCAATATCCAACAATTTGTCATATTTGATTGCTCGCAGGGGTGATTTTTGAATCTTGTACAAACGACTATTTTCATCCTCCATCACTAGCTCAAATCTATACGTGAAGCTTTCAAATATTTCATCCTGAAATTTGTAGAACATTTCATGCGTGTAGACATCAGCCATATGCATAAAAAAATCATGGATGATTTTTAACTTAGGCTTTTCAATCATATCTTTGTGATCCGCCATTAGTTCTTCATGGCGTTTCCCGCCGAAAACACATGATTCACATAGGCTGGCACCCATTTTGAACGGATATTATACAGTGAGTTTAGCCATTTATTCTCTCTTAAACCACTTTTGTTAACAAGCTCCGTCCACCTCACATCAAACTCTTCCATTAACTCCGATCCCCAAATACAACTAGAAAATTCCTTATAGTGAGCACTATATTTAACCGAATCTAAATTCTCGGAAAATTTGGTTAAAATGTGCCAACTATAATATCTATGAAATGTCATTGGTAGAGTTGTTGAAATGTCATTTGTCATGGCAGGATCTTGATCAGTCATTATCATTTTAGAGGCGTCACTAAGCATAGATTTAAAAAATTGGTTGAATAGCCAAACAAAAGAGTCAATATAATAGTCTCATTGCTCAAGAATGCGCAAGCAAATATTATTGTTTGACTATGATTATTAACCTAATGGCGCAGATATCAATCCACATCGATTTGTGTTATATGTTGTGTCAAAAATTACAACATCCGTATGATAAGTGTGTGCACGTCTAGAGTTGACATTGGCCCCAAACCAACGAGTTATCTTGCTTTCATCATTTGCCTCAATTTTAAAATAAAATGAAGGATTTTTTGATTGTTCAAATTTCAAGTACTCATGAGGTATATCATCATCGTGCCCCTTCAACTCTTTGTGTTTATCCCTTTCGTGGTTATACAAATCTTGTTGTGTACAACCAATATTTTCAAACCCCCCCTCCTGCAACCCTAGTAAATTAAAATGTTGGTGTTTTGGAATGTTAACCATGCCAAGTTGTTGAGTCAAAGACTTTTTATCACTCGACACTTGGCGGTGGGATGGTAAAACATGTGTTTTTCTTGGACTGGTTAATGGATGTTAATGGTCTTCGACGAATACACTAACTTCATATAAGCCACTTTGGGACATAACAACACAAAGTTTTGCATTACAACCAACTTTAACAGGTTCTCGACGCCTTTCCACTCCAATGGCCGCAACAAGTTTACCCTTCCCTTGTTTCCAACAAACATACTCTTTCCTAATTATCTCATTGGTCTGAGCCTTTTTTTTCCAAGATCAATTCCTAATTGTAAAACCAAATTCTCTCGCATAATCGTTGTAAAATTTCTTAACATTATCTAATGTTTTAAACTCCTGGGGCAATTTAGGCTTCGATTCAGGTGCTACTTGTTGATTGTATACCATTTCAGAATGGCTAGAATGTGACTCAGGGCATTGCTCATTCTCAACATTTAGTGCACTTTCCATCTCAATTTCCATATCCCCCTAACATCCCAATGTAAATTTTCGTCATTTACTTGCTCAAATTCCCTATTATCCATTTTCAATAAAACCTATAAATATTAACCAGATAAAACATAATAAGACTGTAAAAATTATTTGTAGCCAAACAAATAATGAAATGCTATAAAAAAACAGGTTATGTTGGAAAAAAATACTGTACCTACTTACACTTTCTTGAAATAAGGGACGGATCTTTATTCTACCAACAGATTGCGTGAAAAAACTAAAACAAGTGGTGAAATAAAGATAACCTGGTCGGCGTCAATAGCAAGCAAAAATGAGGGACAGATCTCGAGTTTGTTGTTAGAAAAAAATAAGGATTTTTAGTATATTCTACCACATATTATGTTAAAAAAAACAAGTGATGAAATGATAAAAAACTAAGTGAGATTCAATTACCTAGTAAAAAAAATAGGGAAGGATTTTCAATTTGGTGTAGAATGGAGAAAGAGAGTGGGTGTTGCTTTTGGTGTAGAAATGGGTTTTGAGGGAAGAGAGAGAATAGAGATAACATGCTTATCTGTAGAAAATGGAAGTAAAAGGGGAAAGGGTCTTTTGACTAGTACACTAATTTTGACCCATCCAATCCCTTCTCACAAGTGGCCACTACTTTCTCTGATTTCTTTAAGACTCGTTAGTAGGCACGTTAAAATGACCCGCTAGAGTTCCCTCCTTGATATATATATATATATATATATTTTTTTTTTTTTAATCTTTAATTTTCAATTTTTTATTTTAGTTTTGTGTCACAAATGATTTAATGACTGGACATATAAAATGACATGTCTTTTTGGTTAAAGAGGTATAATAAAAGGGTGTCTCTTTGATGGAGAAGAGACACAACTCTTGGATCAAAGGTTGAGTCTTCTCTCCACTTATAAAAAGCACACAATTCCCATCAAAGGCGTGTGAAAAATCATAATTTCTGCAGAGAATATAGAATACATTAAAGTGTAAGGAAATTACCGAAAGGGTCAAGAGAGAGAAACACCAATTCTGGTGGACACATTTACAAAGACTACAATGGATCAAGGTCCACTTCCGCTTATTATTTACATGATTTTATGTGAGAAACACAATGATTTAAGATAGATAGTTTAGGGTTTGATAAACCCATTAAAATTTACATATGGTATCAGAGCCATGTTGAATCATTGCAATTTTTTAAACCGGTAAATAGAAGGGAACCCACACCACCTGATGTCGTGGGGATATAACCATAAATAATTTTGTCGTGGAGACACAAGTAAAACATTTATAAAAGAAGGATGGTTGCTTTAGATATCCAATGTTAAATGTTTATTACGATTGTTTATATGTACTGTTGCTGTCTCATATATATCTTGCATGATATAATAAAGAACTCATTCTCATTACTCTCATTATTGTTGCTTTCACATGATATAATAAAGAACTCATTCTCATTAGTTTTCTTTTTATGCTTTCTTATATATATATATATATATATATATATATATATATAGAGAGAGAGAGAGAGAGAGAGAGCAAATCTCCTATACATCATACTTCCTACATCACCCATACATCACACCTAATTCTAGGCCCTAAATTTTTTATTCTACCCATGGAATTAATCTTCCAATCAACACATGTTCAAATAATTAGGTCAAAATATAATTTCTAGCTATTTTTTAAAAATCCAACAAAAAACTGTTAAAAATATCTTATTTATATGGGTTTGTGTCAACAGAATTTTATGACTTTTAAAAAAATAATTTTTTAAACATGTGTTGATTAAAAGGTTAATTTCAATAGAAAAATAAAAAATTTGGAAAAAAGGTTTCGTAGGTGTGATGCATAGAGTGTGATTCCTCTCTCTCTCTTTCTATCTATCTAGTTTCTTTGTAGTGTGAAATAACATAAAATTGGAACATAACATTATTATAATATGATTTTATAATTTGAACGTGTTTGGAAGTTACCAATGTAACCCGATAAGAAAGTAATTATAAATATCATGTTATATAATGTACATAATACAAATAATTTTGTATTAAGATAATGACATTAATATGCATTTTTACTTTTAAAATCATAGATAGATAATTAGCACAAAGGCATATTATTTAGGAATGTTTTAGAAATTATGTAAAAGGTTATTGAAATTTACTTTTATTATGTGGAATTGGATACCCAAAGGTACCATACTTAAAGAATTAAAATTTCATGATTACTTAACCTTATCACTAATAAAATATAAATTGAGTGAACGCTTTATATGTTATGATTTATGCCCAAAGGCAAAAACAGCAAAAATATTATTTGTTCATCAATTATTATTTATACGTGTGCATACTCAAAGCATTGTTTATACTTATATTGCAGTCACTACCCCTGTTTCACTGCACTTGCGTGCTTCATTTGTTCCAGTATTTAATGGAATCAGTTTTTCTGATTGGTGTGAACAATTCTAATTTCATTTAGGTGTATTGGATTTGGAAAAGGCACTCCAAACTGAAAACCCGTTGCTATTATCAAATCCCAAACTATCAATCTTGAACCATCGTGTTTCTCACATAAAATCATGTAAATAATAAGCAAATTGCAGTCTTTGTAAATGTGTCTTGAATTTTGTACTCATAAGAATTGGTGTTTCTCTCTCTTGACCCTTTCGATAATTTCGTTACACTTTAATGTGTTCTATATTCTCTACTGAAATTATGATTTTTCATACACCTTTGATGGGAATGGTGTGTGCTATTTATAGGTAAAGAGAGGACCCAACCTTTGATTCAAGAGTTGTGTCTCTTCTTCATCAAAGAGACACCCTTTTATTATACCTCTTTAACCAAAAAGACATGTCATTTAATATGTCCACTCATTAAATCATTTGGAACACAAAACTAAAATAAAAAAAATTACATCTAACATTCTCCCACTTGTCCCATATAATTAAATAATAGATTGTGGGATACAATACATTATGTGATCATAATAATATATCCCAATGAGCTATTAGTTCAATTTCAACTTAATTTGGTTGTATTGCATCCATTATATTGAATATCCTACTAATACGAGTCATGGCGGTTCTATATCGCTAAAATGACGCAGTTCCTTCCATGCACCACGACATTAGTAATCTCATTTAATATAATTCAGTAACGAGGCAACTGGAAAATAACGTATTTCCATATAAGGTCCAACACTAATGTCTTTTGTCAAGACTATTCCTATTATCATTCATCCATACATAATGTATATACAAATTGGAAAATAGGAAACTTAATAGAAACAACTATTTGAGAGATCTTAAGATATCTAATAGAATAATTTATAAATACATATGTCCAAACATTCAAATATTATGGGATAATTTCAAGACCCATATTAGCAACATGCACTTTAAATGTCTTGGGTGGCAATCCCTTGGTTAATGGATCAACAATCATCATTTGTGTGCTTATGTATATTATAGATACTCTTTGTTTCTGTACTTCTTCTTTGATGGTAAGATATCTCAATTCCATATGTTAGCACCATTAGAATACTTGTCGTTTTTAGAAGAAAACATCTGCGGCTTTATCACAATGAATTTTCAGTGGCTTCTTGGCAATATATTCGACAAGATTAAGTACTGAAATAAAATCCCGCAACCATAATCCTTGAATGGTGGCCTCAAAGCATGCCACAAATTCAGCCTCCATGGTAGATAATACAATAAATGATTGCTTTGCACTTTTCCACGAGATAGCTCCTCCCCCAGTAGGAAAATATAACCCAAAGTGGATTTCCTACTATCGGGACATCCGGCGAGGTCTGAATCAAAATATCCAATCATCTCTAAGCGGTCTGATTTTTTAAAGGTAAGCATATAATCCTTCGTTCCTTTCGTTGTAGCTTTCCAATGTTCGATTCCGAGATTACTTTGGTATCTGCCAAAAATTCCAATTGTAAAGCTGATATCTGGTCTGGTCAGATACAAGTCTATGCATACATAAGACTTCCCACGGCTGAAGCATATGGAATTCCTTCCATTTGCTTACGTTCCCAATCACTTTTAGGGTATTGCATTAGAATAAACTTATCACTTTTTTGAACAGGGGCATCACTAGCTGAAGAGTTTTGCATTTTAAATCTCTTACGAACTCTTTTAATATACGCTTTTTGAGACGAGCCTAACAATCTACATGAAAAGAAATTAAATTTTAGAACGTTAAGTGGTTACTTTATTGGTAACCCAGAAAAATCCAAAGGGTATAGGTTTTATTATCCAAACCATAGTACGAGAATTGTAGAAATCGGTAATGCTAGATTCATTGAGAATGATGAGATTAGTGGGAGTGATGAGCCACGTAAGTTGGATCTCTGAGAAGTTAGGTAAAGCTTCTAAACATGTCCTGTTGTTATTAACCAACATAATAATACTGAATGATAACATAATGAACAAATACTTCATAATGATATCGTCTCCACTGAACAAATTGTATAGGAACCACAACAAGTACCATTAAGAAGATCTATAAGGGAAAGAAGATATTCTAGTCTAGATGATTATGTGCTTTATTTACAAGAATCTGATTGTGACATAGGGATGAATAAAAATCCGGTTTCATTTTCACAAGCCATGGAAAGTGAAGACTCTACTAAGTGGTTATATATACATGTACATACATGTGTGTACATAGACAAAATCCTAACATTTGATTATGTGAAATTAAGAAAAACATAAATGAAAATCAATTTGGATTGCAACCATCAAACAACCCCTTTGTAATGTCCTTCACATCTGAATCGGTTTGTAACAGAAAAATTATTTTGAGATGTTATTTATAGGGTACCCTGTAATGTTTAAAACTCACACAAAAAAAATCAACCCAAATATTTTTTTGGTATATATAAAAAAATCCCCATGGTGCGGATCAATTTTTAGGTCTGCAGGGGGTGCATATATATATATATACCCGCTCTTGTAAGGACTTCTTATGGTACAGACTTGGTACATACCATTTTTTTAAAATAGTAAAAAAATGAATTTTTTGATGAAACTTTATAGATATGATCTCCACGGTGAGAAGATCTTCAATTTTTTTCATAAAAAAATTTAATTAAAATACCGTTGAGATGGGGTGATATGTAAAAAAATGGTATAAATATGCATTTCGACTATTGAAATGTTGACGATCATCTCACCTACTTTTTGATGAAACTTCATGGATATGATCTCGCCAGTGAGAAGATCATATCCATAAAGTTTCATAAAAAAATTCAATCAATAAAGTGGCTGACGCCGACCTGACATTTCAATGGTTGAAAATGAATATTTATACCACTTTTTTACATATCACCTCATCTCAACGGTTTTTTTATTGAACTTTTTGATGAAAAAAATTGGAGATTTTCTAATCGTGGACATCATATCCATGAAGTTTCATCAAAAAATTCATTTTTTACAATTTTAAAAAAATGGTATGTATTGGGTCTGTACCATAAGGAGTCCTTACAGGAGACTTTCTGTATATATATATATATATATATATATATATATATATATATATATATATATATATATATGTGTGTGTGTGTGTGTGTGTGTGTGTGTGTCTTTTATTAAATAAAAAGGGTTGACGACGATAAGACTTTTAGAGAGCCCTCTCTAGAATCTAAGAATCTTTCCCTTGTGTCTCCTTCCTCCCTTTTCCACTTTCTTCAGCTGACCTTGTTCTCCCGGCCTCATTTCTTCCTTATCTTTTCTTTTAGGTTTCGTCTACCCCCCTCCCCCCCCTTTTTTTTTCATCCTACTGTTTGAAGACGCATATACTCCTTTGCTTACAATTACTGAGAAGGGTTGATTTAAGAGCTTCTGGATGAATTTCAACTTCAATATAGTTGCATGGCTTATTCAAGCTTAGAAGGTGCTTGTAAAATGTCACTTAAAGATAATTACTTCAAAAGGTTTCCATTAAGGTTGGTCAATAGAAAGGGCCATTTGTTACTATTTCTATGCTATGGGATAATGGTTGGAGAGAGAGCATCATCATCCCAACAGGCAGTAATGAGTATGAGTACGGTTGGTTCCAAAGAGTAATTATGATTGAACAAACTATCTTTGGATCAACTATTCTAATAGAAATTGGGGAAGTGATTAAAGGCCCAAAAATCAAGGTTAGTAAAGCGGTAGGGGGAGACAGCTACAAGATAGCTAGAATTTTGGTAAAAGGTCTGATATGGTTTAGTTCTCTCCAATTTTTTGGGTATTAGAAATCAAGGATATGGTTTATGATTTTGGGAAGTAGGTGAAGGAGGAAGGAGATGGGTGCATTATTATCCATAGACTTGTAAGGGGTAAGTCAAAATACGTGTTATTGAGGGTTTTCAAATGGAACTTAACGTTTGTCCAATCCCAAGGAGTCATGTCTAATTTTTGGACAATTAGGGGGGGAGGGGGGGTTATGTCTAAATGCGCTATTAATACATGTGGTTAACTCAAATAAAGCTATCCATAGTTGTCAAATCGCGAATCGTTTACCCCCCGAATCGTGAATCGAATCGTGAATCGTATCGGTCGAATCGGAACCAAACGATAAAAACGTAGTAAAACATATGTAAATGGAATTTAACACTATAGAATTGGTAATTAAGCGTAATATGACAAATAACTAATCGTAGCACATGATAATATACCAAAATATATCACAAAAATTAACCGTAGCACATGTTCTCATTCATTTTAAGCTTAAAAATGTAAAAAACAAAAATATATCATAAAACAGCCTACATATTAATTTAAAACACCCTACATAAAACAAATATATATCATAAAGAGCCTATATATTAATTTAATGTAAAAAAATCGCGAAAAAAATCGAGGGAAAAAAAAAGAAAAAAAAAGTGAATCGGACCGAATCGGGAATCGGACCGAATCGGACCCGAATCGGAAGATTCGAATCGTGAATCGCCGATTCAGTCCGATTCTTTAGACATTTGCGATTCTAAGGTTGATTCGAATCGTTTTGGTAGTGAATCGAATCGAATCGTCCGATTCGAATCGCGAATCGGACGATTTTGACAACTATGAAGCTATCCACTCTGAATCACAACTCAACAAAGCCTTTTCCCAATTGATTGGTGTTGGCTACATGAATCTTATTTTTCCATTCCGCTTTGTTCAACACAATATCTTCTTTTAAACCACATGATATCATGTCCTTTTTTCATAGTTCAAAGTCTCGGTATTGGTCCCGGTATCGGATATTCGATTTTCAACTCGGCCACGGTATCGGGCGATACGCTATTTAGACAACGCAAAAAATTTCGAAAAAAATATAGAAAATTTAATGAAAAATAAGATTAACAATGTGGACCAATCAGATACATTCAAAACTATCCTTTAATATGCATTGCATTGTACAATTGGTTATACTGAAGCGCGGTGGACTTGTACAAATCTGATGTGGTTCAGCGGCATGTGTCATTTTTTTGGGCTTTATAGTATTTTTGCGTCTTTGTGTTATTTTCTTTTATTTTCTTATGTCGTATTTTCTTTTAGCTTTAGTATTTAGAGGTGGGAGTAGTAAAGGCTCTCGGGTATATTTGTATGTAGATTTTTTGCTTAGAGCCTAAGCTACTTCCCTTTTATAAATACTCACCTTGTGGCCTCATTGGAAGAATTATACCATTTTGAGATTTAATAGAGAGAATTGAGACGAGAGTTATCTTCTTCTTATTTCCCATTTGACGTTATTTACGTCAATTGGTATCAAAGTCTCGTTGGCTCCATCGTTATTATTGTGAAAAAAACACAAAAAATCGTAGATGATAAATGGGTCTTAAGAGGAGATATGCCCCCGTGGATGTTCCCACCGACCGCTTTGAGGAGTGTTTGAACCGTCTAGTGGCTCGAATGGATGCTTTTGATGCCCGTCTACCGCCACTGAATTCCACCATGAGCCTCCCTCACACCGCCCCATCCCCACTCAAAACCCTAATCCTAACACATCTACTTCCACACATTATATACCCTACCCCAAAAAAACATGACCCGACAAACCTTAGCCCCCAACCACCAACCCCGAGGTGGCCGAAGGCAGCAGGGGTGGTGGCCGACCACTGGCCAGCCTCCACGGCCTGAAACCGGTGCTGACTAGCCATCAAACTCCTCCAGAGGGAGCTGGATCCCACGCCACCACCAGGGGAGGCCCCCAATCTGTTCCTACTCCTCACCTGGGCTGGAACCTACCCCAGGTGGCCGGTCTTCCCCCTACACCCGAAAACGTCACCGGATAGCTAGGGTTTTGCCCTAGTGGTGGTTGGCCTCAGCCAGGGCAAATCCTAGCCCCGACGCCCACATCTTCTCTGCCGATAGGGGTCCCTCACACCCACCCATCACCGACTCATCCTCCCTGGCCCCCGAACCCTTCAAAGGCCACCAAAGACACCTCAGGCAACCTCTTTCTCCTCCCAAGACAACCCACTTCAAGGGTTTGTCCTCCCAACCATTTTTTTCCCCACCAATGCCAAACCCTACCCTCCAACCATACACGACCCCCCCTCCACTACCCGACTCGCATTTATGCGACCATCAACCACCATCTCACCACTTACCACCACCCCGTGTCCTCCCCACCCATTTGCCCCCACAGACCCTAGATTCCATTCCCATTACCTCCCACTATGACCCGCACCTCCACCACGTCTCTACATACCCCCGTCACCACCCCAGAGGCATCACGAGCCTTAAACCCCCCCCCCCCCCCCCCCATTATTTTCCCTCCATTCCCCCCAGTCCTACCAACCTCTATTGACCCCCCCCCCCCCCCCCCCCTTCATACTTTCTACACTAGGCTTCCACTTCCACCCTCACCCCCATTACATACCTCCCTTCCTTCTCCTGGACATCAGAGGCACGTTCCCCACCTCAGTGCACTTCGCTCCCGTGGATACTCTCGAGCGAGTGAAGGATTGGCTCGATTACCCACATCATGATGGACCTTCCTCCCCTCAACCTCAGTTCTTCCTTGATTTTGAGCCTCCCCCGACGAATTGGCACACGAACATGTCACCTTTCGAATCTCTGAGTCCAAACGTCACCCCTTATGTGCCTATTTCTGAGTGGCACTACTTTCTTTGCTATCAGAGGGGCCTTCAGATGGAGTTACACGCCTTCCCTGATGACGTTGCCTGTTAATGAGGCCTCCTCTGTGGTCCTTGTTCCGGTTGTTGTTGGCAACCGTCTCTCATCCGTTCCGAGTACTACGATTGACTTTTCAGGCATCCTCAGGATTGGATTATTGAGGGCCATTGGATTACTCGGGTCAAATACATGTAGGTTAGTTGTGTATCGGAGACTTCTTTGATACCTTTTTTAGACTGAATGGATGACTCACCGCATTTTGAAGAGGAGGAGTCGTAATATATGGATGATTTCTTCCCACTCTTTGGGAACGACGATGATATATATAATGGCTCTTGGTTATGAGATTCAGTCGCTGTTGTGGGTGGATGTTGATTGATCCCGGATATGAGGTGCTTTCGGAGATCGAGTTTCAACATCTAGCGTCGAGGATGATCATCACGGGCTACTCCGTGGACGAGTTGGGTTCTTCGGCCACTGTTGGAATATTTGATCAATCATCCTCGCATACTTGCTAGCCTCTACGATGAGTGTTTTCGTGGACGAGTTCCTTTCTTAGTGGGTGGAGGAGAGTGGCAACGTTTGTATGATTCCAATTCCGATGAAGACCACCCTTTTCGCTTCCACATTTGAATTGAGCTTTTTCTAGTTAGGGAGAGTGATTCGTATGAGAGTTCTTGTGATTTGATTGTATTTTTGTTTATTTAAGGGACAAAGGAAAATTTAACCCCAAGGTTTTGGGTGATTTTGATTTCTACCCCACACTTTCAAAAGTCTCTCAAACTTGTCTCAAAGGTATGTTTAATAATGCAATTCAAACCCTCGGTTAGTCCTCCATTTGGAGAACTAACGTAGACACATATGACGTGTTTAATTGACTTCCGTTAGTATTCTAGATTGAGAATGATATTCCTTGAGAATATCTTTAGTGTGCCCTCTTTGAACCTTTTTTCCCTTTTTCTGTTATTATGACTTACAAGATATCTTTTGGTTATAAATAAGGCCCTTGGCCCACCATTGTAGACACTTTACTATTAAGAATGAATGAATTATGGAGAAAAACCTTTATTTATAAATTTCATTGTTGCTGTATTGATTTCTCTTGTGAATGAGGAGGTGAGTTGCATGTTTAGCTCTGGATGAGAATGCCACGGTGGAATTTTAAAAATGGAACTCAAAAATGGCGATAAACAAATCTAAAAGTGCCTTTATTAGAGTTTGGAATCTTTGGATTGCTATAGAACGGTTGTCGTTTTAGTTATATGGAATGTTGACTATTTGTTGAAGATTGATGATTGTTGCGGTGTATTAATGGAAGCCGATAAAGAGACAAAAAGTTGGAACACTTGCAGTATGCAAGATTAGAAGTGAGGGTTCACATCTGGATTTATTCTTGGGGGTATCAATGTGGATTTTGTTGGTTGAAGTTGAGAGTGTTGTGTGGAAGCGCGGTAGTCAACAAATAATTATCGGGTGATTTTGATCACACACACAAGACAACCATAAAATAAATAAACAAATAGATGGAGAAATAAAAACAACACCAAAATTTAATGTGGTTTGATAAAATATCTAATCCACGTGCAACAAAGACCAATTGCACTATATTCAAATATCCCAAAGGGATTACAAATATCCCAAAGGGATTACAAATGACTCTCATTGTGATGCTCACAAGTGCACTCTTAAATTATTCCAAATATTTAAATTCAGCACTCCATATTCAATTCCATATTTGACTTGTAAAACAAGTATCCAAATTTTCCCACAAGGGTGCAAGACAAATATTTTAATACCCCACTTTTTTTCTCACTCGTATATATTAAAACCCACCGGTGGTATCTCCTTTTATAAAGGAGCCAAAGACCCAAATCCCAAACAGAGTAAAACTCCTCTGCGTTCAAAATGCCAACAACCCTATTCATATGGGATACCATTCAAAGTTATCCAAAAGAAAAACCCACGTGTAGGACTTTTGCTAGTGTTTGTGATTTGCACAAACACTTCCATCACCTCAGCAAACCATGTGAGAGATATGCAAATCCAAAAAATTAAGGAGTCCGAAATCGAGCCAAAATTCTACAGAGAGGTCTATAGGGTCTACAGTTAAGATTAAAAGGGATTTTTGTATATCTCAAGGACGGTTTGGGTTGGATAACACAATAGGACTGCCTTCAGTCAGCCCGTAGATGTGTTTCTGACAACTTGGGAGAAATCTTTTTCTTAAATCCTGTGGGTCCAAACAAGTTTATTAAAAATTGCTGGATGAGATTAAAATATCCATTGCCAGAGATTCATCAACACGATTCAAGGAAGTGGGGTCGAAACTTCGTCGGGTAAGTTCAAAGAAGCCAATCTTCTTTTATTGAAGCTTCTTTGTGTTTTACACTCAAGCTAGTCCTTGATCTTGATTGCATTACTAGCAGGCACCATTAGGCACCATAATTCTCAACTCGTAGAAGAAAGCTTGATATGTTTGCTTGTATGTCTAGATTGGAACAGCTTTATTAGTATCTTTTTATGTTTAGAAAAATGTAGTTAATGAGCATATTGTAATCTCTTCATTTTACAATTTACAGGAACCCATTTTTTAACTCCTGGACATTTATCCAGAGAAACCTCTATAATATATGTGTGCCTCCCTGTTTTCTTAATATTAAGATACATTGTAGCATCACATTGAATCTTTTATTCACGAGTCTTGCATTTTTTAATCATTATAATGCAGGGCTATCATTTTACACTACCGAGAAGGGATTATCAGATGCGTTTGCTCAGTATGGTCAAGTTATTGAGGGTAAACTTCTATTTGGAGAGAAAAAAAAGGAAAGGAAAAAGTTTCCTTTCCTTCGTTTGGGAGATTAAATAGGAAAAAAAGGAAACACTTTATCTCGTTTGTGAGTTTAAGAGAAAATAATTTTTTTTTAAACTAACTCTCTTCTTTTCTCTGCAAAACTTTCTTTCCAAATTCGAAAGAAATGGAGGGAAAGGATAGTATTTTTAATGAAATTAACTTTGTTCCTCTTAAAAAAATTATTTTCCCCCCAACTCTTAAACAAGAAGAAAGAAAGTTGTTCTCTTCTTTTCTCTTCTCAGAACTCTCTTTCCAAATTGGAAAGAAATGGAGGGAAAGGATAGTATTTTTAATGAAATTTATCTTTTTCCTCTTAAAAAAATTATTTTCCTCCCAAACTCCTAAACAACAAGAAAGAAGGTTGTTTTCTCTTATTTTCTCTTCTCTCTACTTAACTTTCCTTTATTTTCTTCTCTCTCCTAATAAAACTTTTGTTCATTTTCTTTTCTCTCCTAAACTCCCAAACATAGTGTGAAGATGACTCAGGCTACCATGAAATAAAACTAGGGGGGTTTGGGATTTAGACCCCATTTTTTGTCATTTTCAGTTTGGCCCCTATAATGTCAACTTTTACTTTGGCACCCAAAAGCATCGTACATAAAACATTTTTTTATGATGCCTAATGCAAATCTTTTGGGATGCTTTATGAGAATTATGAAAATTTTGGGTGCCAGAGTTCAAGAAATGGAAATAATGGAGGCAAAATAATTGGGGGCTAAAGGACGATTAACTCAAGCATAATTCAAGGCGAGTCCTATTTATCGGGTCAAAGATGCATCAAATCCTATGACTTTTTTAATGCACGAAGTCCTTTTTCATTATAGACTACATTTATTTAGACAAATGTACCCTTACATATCCATTTTAAACCCACTTACTCTCTTTTTCGCAAAACAAACACATTACCCCACACTCTCTCTCTAGAGACGCCCCATCTCCACCTCACCCCACTCCATCTCACCCCATCGGAGACTCGCCGGAAACAGCCCACCGAAAAATCTCGCCAAAGGCCGTCGGAATTCTCACCAGTCTCTCTCATTTCTCTCTCTCTCTCTCTCTCTCTCTCTCTCTCTCTCTCTCTCTCTCTCCTCGTCTATTTCTTTGTTTTTTCTAGTCCGCGCCAGAGGCACCATCGCCCGAGTTGGAGAAAAAGAGTTTTCGCCGGAAAAAAATGGAGTTTTTGCCCGGAAAAAATGGAGGTTATACAGAAACTGTAAATTTATCTGTTTCGATTTTTTGTCAAAAAATATCGAATATGAATGTTGTTTGATAGATCTTGATAAGTAGATTCTAAATATATAAATTTTGTGAAATTTTGATTCGTAGATTTGAAGTTATGGACTTTTAAAGATTTGAAGGGTTTTTTTTGGCAAAAAACGAGGTAATAACTGTCAAAGATATTTTTGGGGTGTATTTGTCATTTTAATGCCTGAGTTGGCAAAATAGGATCTTTGACACCATTGATTTGGTCAAAGGATCTTCTGCCTCATTGACCAAATAAATGAGATTTGATAACTATTAACCCTTACTCAATAACATATAACCATTTTCTCTTACTGACAAAATGTAATTAACTATAGGTTTAACATTATAGGTTTAACATTTTTCCTCTTTCCAGCTAGTATTGTTATGGATAAAATCTCAGACCGATCAAAAGGCTTTGGATTCGTGACCTTTGCATCAGAAGAAGAAGCCCAGAAAGCCATCACGGAAATGAATGGAAAGGTTTATTACGGTTTCTTCCTTTTATAGTTTATTATATTAACTTCTTAAAATTAGAAATAACAGATAGTTACTTGCAGGTACTGAGTGGACGTGTCATTTTCGTGGACCGTGCAAAATCCAGAACAGGTTTCAGTGGTGGGATGCCAATTGCTAGAGGCCCCCCCGAACCATCATCCGGCCATTGATTGCTTTATTTAGAGATGTTTGTGTCAAAGATGCTGGTGGGATGATCTAGGTGACCAAAAATTATATCTCGAAGTCTCAACCACTACGTGCTCTCTAATTTGCTAAGTTCACATATCTTACAAATGATGGGTTGATTTGTAATGATTTCATATGCACGTAAGGATCAGATACTCTCTTTTTTTTGGAGGTATTTTGTAGGAGGTTCATTAATTCTTCATAATGTACTTGTGGGTCCAAAAGTGTTTTCTATTTGCGCTTTAGAGTCCATCTTTACTTTTGTGACTTATTCCCTTCGAAGGTGTCACAAAATGTGAAAATGGACCCTCCCAAAGTGCATTATGAAGAAGTCGCGGACCACAAAATACAGACCTTTTGGGTTATTTTGACTTTAAGCCACTATTCTGTTATTTTTACAAGAGATTAGACAAGTCTTATCTCTTTATATGTTTATATATATTTTATTGCTGTTCTTGCATATATTTAACAGTCCACTCCACACACACAATGGGTTATTTTGACTTTAAGCCACTATTCTGTTATTGTTATAAGAGATTAGATAAGTCTGCCTCTTTATATGTGTATATATATTTTTATTGCTGTTCTTGGATATATTCAATAGTCCACACATACAATGAGTTGTTATTGTGGCTGGTCCTACAGGATTTGTAAATGCTAGTTTGTTATGATTGAAACTTTGCATGACTGTTCTTTTGTGTTTATATGGGTTGTTGTGCCACATCTCTCATCTCCATACTTGGTCATCTTTATCATTGTTGGTATTATTGAATTCTTGATTTGCTCTGCCAACTCTGTTATCTTTTTCCTCCTGCATCATCATTACTCTTATTGGTCGATCTGTTAACTGATCAGATATGAAGAAATTATTGAAAAGTGGTTGTACAAGGTATGGGCCGTATGGTTCTATAGTTAGTTGATTAAATTTGAGGATGCTGAGAAGCTATTAACTTCATTTATAAACCAAACAGATATGCAAGGAATTATGGAGAATTATGGATGTGTGGATTGTTGAGTAAATGCAACTGCTTCAAGTACATCTTACTTTGGAAGGTTGTGCCCTATGTTTTCAATTGCTTTTTCAACAGGCTTTAACCTTCATTAATATTAAATTGACACATTAGATCGTATTCATGTCATACGGATTTGCTTTGGGATTTTGACTACGAAAAATGAAAAAGAAAAAATGCAAAGAAATTTAATCCCCCCAATTTGGTTATAGTAGAAAGAGAGGAAATATAGGAGAAAAGGTTAGGGATACTTTAAAGGGTTAATTTAAAAAAAAGAGGGTGTTTGTATATGAACCAACTCGCCGTTCTCAAACAAATTTGTAACCCAAGTCTCAAACGACAAACTCAACAATTGAAACCCCAAATCTTCCTGTATAACAACAAATGTTTGCCAAGAGAGGGAGATAACTCACACCATTTTCTCACTACTAACTCTCAACCATCCATGGTACCCCAAACCCCCCAACCACTTGAAATGGCAACTCTCGGCCAAAGAAATTGAAACCCAAATCAATTGATCCTAGATAGAGAAAGTTCAATCCATTACAGGGAGGAGACATAATGGTGGTTGTTGGAGCATCCCTCATTGGTTAGTGGCGACAACTTTTGTTGGCAAGGCACATCGGAGAGAAGGTGGTGGGTTGGGGTAAACTGTTCTGAAAGGTGAAGGACAGATTTGACTGATTTTGGAGTTGGAGGAGCTCGGTTAATTGTTGTTTGAAAAAGGCTTTTATGTTTCGTTTTATTCTGTAAACCCTTTCACTAAGGTGTGGTAAATGGTTTTAATCCCATTTATGCGGGTTCAATAATAATTGGGGCTGTAAATTGAAAAGATGGATTTATACAAAAACACCCCCTAGAAATTCCAAAATTTGGGTCAAATTAAGTTTTTTTCCCCGATCTTTCAAATGTTTCAATGTTACTCTCAATGTTTGAAAAGTATTTCAAAGTCACTCCTCTGTTAAAAAACTTAACGACCACTCTACCTCTCCCTCCCTCCCTCTGCACCTCTCTCTCTCTCTCTCTCTCTCTATATATATATATATATATATATATATATATATATATGTGTGTGTGTGTGTGTGGTGGGGGTGGGGGGGTGGGGAGGTAAACATACCCACCTATATACTCATCTCTCTCTTCTCAAAACACCCAACACCTCCAACTCTCTCTCTCTAGAGAGAGAGGGGTTCTTAATTGAACAAAAATAATGAACCTAATAAGACATTAAAAAAATAACTCTTAATTCCTTGTTGTAACGCGTGCTTTTTAATATACACACAACTCATAAACATTAACCCCCCACCCCCACCATGGCAGCCCTTACCCGTTGCCAATTACCCCGAAATCCATCGTACTTGCTGCAAGCATCTCCGGCCATTACTTGTCCAAAACCCCATTACCGGACCAAAACCCATCACCAACCAAGCCCATTTACTTGCCAAGACCCGTTTTCCACATACCCAAATTCAAAAATTCCGTTTTTCACAACCAAAATTCTTGATTATTACAAACCATGAAGAAAAATATGGGGAAAAAAGTGTAAGCAAAAATTTCCAATCGAGTCTATTTGTAGTGTTGGCTTAATTTCGGACAAAACTAATTGGGTCATAGGATAGTACGTTTTCATATCCTTTCAAGCCTATGATGTTTGAGTTGAAGACGTAACAGCCAAGAGTTTAAAGATTACATCCTTGCCAGTTTATGTGCCAAGCTTTTACATTATCAACATTTGGATTCCAAGGTCTCTAAAGTTATGAATTCATTTAATATATATAGTCTTGGATATTTTTTATGGTTGTATTTTATAAAACCTTTTGTCATAACGACATTTTATTTTTCTCAATCATTTTCATTCTTTACATAAAAGTTTTTGGGCCTAAAATGTATTTTTGAATTTTCTGAAAGTCGTTCGAACGAAACTAGGATCGCGTTCGAACGAGATGCCAAGGTCGTTCGAACGAACCTTGATTATTTTTTTTGATTTTTTGTTAGATAAGTTGCTAGAACGACATCATTCGAACGAGATATCTAACGAGACATCGAACGAAATTTTGCGTTTTAACTTTGTTTTCTCGTTAGAAGCCCGTTCGAACCAAGTAGTTCGAACGACATTCAAATATCGTTCGAACAACCTAGCGGTTTTCTGTGTAGTTTCGGCAGTTTTTATTTTAACCGCCCATTTTCCCCACTAACCTTTTTTCCACTTTTTTATGTGTGGGAACAACCTTTTTCCACAAACTTTTGAGAGACTTTCTAAGACATTGAGAGTAAAAATATTCCTTCCAAAAGTCCCATTTTTGTGTTAGTATTTTCATGGTTTAATTTCTAGCAAAAACACAAAGTTTACACCCATGTTTAATTTGATCCAAGTTCTAAATATATATTTGCTTTGAGATCACCATTGTTGGCACTGGGTATTTTTTCTCATCCCCAAAAGAGAAGTTTCCTACTGAGGATTCCGTTTTGAAGAAGATTCGTGGCGTGCATACGTTGGAGAGGCCTTCATATGTTTTGACGGTTGATTCTTCCCATCGGTGGATTCCGAGACTGTGGTGGATTCCGGAGTTATCTACTAAGCAGAGTTAGAAGAACGAAGAAGCGCCAAGGCTTGAAAGGGAGTCGAGTTGTTGAGGTAAGTCTTTTGTCACGTCTTATGTCAAACCGTACCTAGTGGATTTGAGGCTGGGTCGTCCGAGGTTTTTCCCGTTATGGGTTTTCCTTGTACATTGCGGCGTTGTGTGTTGTAATTTCTTTTTATCTTGCAAACTCACTTAAATGCATGTGTAGGAGTAAAAAGATAAAACAATGGTTGGTGCTAACTTAATTTGGTAAGTTTAATTGAATTTAATTCAAGTTGCAATATTTAAATGGGCAAAATGCTTGCTTTAGTTTGTTTGGCATATCTAGAACTTGAATTGGGTTTATTTAATCTTTGTTTGAAAGAAAATTTAATATTTGTTTAGTTGAGTTTAATTTTATTTTGTGGAAATTAAAATTTGAGAAATTTAATTATTTAATTTGGAAGAAATTTTAAGTTCGGTATATTTTGTGAACCATCTCCATTTTAAAATTTTAAAATTGGGGTATCAAAGCATATACTATAAGAAATCACACTCTCAGATTGGTATCAAAGCGGGAACGCTAAATTATTGTGTTAAGATCCTTTGTCAAAATTTTTGCTTTAAAAAAATGGAAAATTTACCTTTTGCAAATTTTCTTATTTTTGACGGTTCCAACTACACGTATTGAAAAGCGCGTATGAGGTCGGTACTTAAATCCTTAGATGAGCGAGTTTGTCTATCTGTAGTAAAGGGTGGACCCCACCAACATGTTTAGAAGGAGAGGTTTGTGTTCCTAAACCCGTAGAAAGATGGAGTGAGGCAGAGCTTAAGTTAGCTAATTTTAATTCCCATGGTTTAAATGCCCTTTTTAGTGTGGTCACACCAAAGGAATTTTGCCGGATTATGACGTGTGAAACGTTTAAGGAGGCATGGGATATACTCCAACTCACCCATGAGGGAACAAGTGTCATGAAAGCTTCAAAAATCCAAAACCTCACCACTCAATTTGAGACTATTAAAATGTTAAAAAGTGAGACGTTGATGAGTTCTATGTTAGATTGTCTGATATTGTGAATTCATGTTTTAATTTGGGAGAAAAGATACCCGACAACTATGTTGTAAAGAAAATTTTGAGGTCATTACTCGATAGATTTATTCCAAAGGTTACCGTTTTAAATTCTTTAGGCACTTTAAACTCTACTAAACTAGAAGAGCTTGTAGGTGATTTACAAACCTATGAACTTGACATGTTTCCCTCTAAGGATGAGAAGAAGAAAGACAAGGGCATAACTTAGAAATCCCGAAAGGGGGAAACATTGGTTTCGGATGATGAGTTTGACATTGACTCGGAAGATATGGCTCTGTTTGCTAGGAAGTTTAGAAAATTTCTCAAGACTAATAAGGAGAAACTTAAAAATGATTTTAAGAAGTATGAGAAGTTTCAGCATAGTAAAGTCGAGAGATTCTCTAAAAATGATAATGATTATCTTAATAGGGACGAGTCAAATAGGTGTTATGGTTGTGAGGGTTATGGCCACTAAACTAAGGAGGGAGGGAAAACAACCGATTTCATAAAATGCCACCCTTAGTGATAGTGAACCGAAAGAGGGGCCCGATTCTCCCATTGAGCGCAACTTCATCGCGTTCTTGGAAATTCATGTGAGTATTGACAATGCATCTTCCCATGAAGATATTCCTTTACATGACACTTGCGAGGCCGTTGTTTGTGAATCCCAAGAGTTTGATGGTAAAGAGAGTTGAGAAAAGAGTGAGAATGAAGAGGATGAAGAGGAGAGTGAACTTCAAGTGTCCTTCCATGAGTTGTAAGCGGAATCATTGAAATTAAAAAGGGATAACTTGAAGTTAGAAGCTAAAATGAGAGAATGTGCCGTGGCTAATGATGCGAGTATTTTAGTTGAAGATCTTAAGGCACGCGAGAGAATTCTTCGTGAGAAGCTAGAGTATGTAGAAGGTGAAAGAGATATCATTAGAGGTTAAATGTAGGCTATGAAGAAATATCTTATCAAGTTTGAAGAGATTAGATGTTTACTTAAGTCTAGAATAGAAGAACTAGAAGAGAAATTAAAAGACTCAAGTCGAGTCAAATTTGATTTGGAGTGTAGGTTGATTTTTTTTGATAAAATCTTAGGGACCGTCCAAATCAAAGACGACAAGTGTGGGATTGGCTTCGATACTCAAGATACTTTCGCTAATAAATCCAAAACCATCATTTTGATAAAATCGTCTAGGAGAACTAGAACATATCAATCCTTAGGTAATACTTCTTCCCGTGTTTTCACTTTCACACATTGTGGTCGAAAGGGGCACCTTAGAAAGTTTTGCTTTGATCTTAGAAATGGTCCTTGAAAGTCAAAGGGTAAAGTCACCAAGGTCACCAAATTTCGAGAGCGTCGTGTTTCACTTGTGTCGGTTAGGCGATCCGATTTGGAGGCTTTACATGAAAGACTTTATGATTCTCATTTACTTTCACATGATTCCTCCCTTGCTAAATCTAAAGGTTGATTGTGTTAGTTTTGTTTGCATACACTAGCTTTTGTGCCTCATGATATATTCTTGCTAGTTGTATGTTTGTTTGTCATTTTCTACTCTTTTCTTCATCATATATGTGTTGCTAGAATTATGACTTGTGTATCTTTTGTATTTAATTTTTATTTATTGTGTCTTAGTTAAAAAAAGTACAAAAAGATTTGTGTTTTGTCTTTTGGGTTATCTTTGTGTTTGTTTAAAAATTTGAAAAACTCAAAAAGATTTTCTATTTTTGTGCATTTTAGTTTTACACATTTTATGTGGCATATAATTATGTTTGAATCCAATATCATTCCCACTTCCATGTGGCTAGAACTTTTGGTTAAGATTTTCAATCCTTAAAGTGTTCTTTATCATGCTTGCATGGAGTAGTTTGACTTTGACTTGATTAATGGATTCTTTTTTTATATGCCTTGATTCACACATGCACGAGCTCATTTGATCATTAACTTCACATGTATTATTGAGGTAATTGAGGTGTTGTCCTATCTAATTAGTCATCTACATGTTGCTATGACTATGGAGGATTTGTGCATGTAAGAATCGTTGTCCGAATTTAAAAAAATAAAAAAATATTTATCCGATGTAGTAGTTTATCAATGGAATCGGGTTGTGAAATGCAAAATTACTTTGCGTGAAAAGCCACCATTGAAATATGGCCTAAAAATGTGGCATTGTTAAAACTAGACAATGCCAAAGTAGTTCAGTTTGATATGATCATTCACAAGAAAATAAAGAAATTATTATATTTGAGGTTGTTTGGATGGATATATCAACGGGTTTGAACAATGACAATATATCCTAGTTATGCTGTTTTTATGATGATTCTATTGGTTTGTAGAATCATCAAAATTATAGGCTTGTGTACATAGTGTTAGTTTGTTCCGTGAGTTCACTTTATATTGTCACATGAGGATATATCTAAGTTGATAAAGTTTTGCATTCAAATAAGAACTCCGTGAACATGTTTAAATAATTTGGTCTTAATTCTTTTGTTGCTAGTTCACACCCCTCCACTTCCATTTACCACTTGTTATTTAGACACATTTTTGCCATATGAGTGTGGAAAGCTTAATGTATTTTGTGTCGTGTGTGGTGTTTATACATATGTATATGTGCGTGTGCGTTATTGGTATCTTTTGTGTATATATATACCGTATTTTTTGAGTCTTTGCCTTGCTATCTAGTCCATGTATGATTCATATTGAAATAAATATTCTTCTTATTACGATTGATATCTCATGCTCATATTAGTTTATTCTTTTTGATATCAATTTTCTATCGCATCATAATTGGTATTTATTAATCTCTGTGTTGAATTAGTTGCTTCTCCTGCCATGTGCTTTATTATTCTTGTCACTTTATTCACCATTGCATGATATACTTGTTTTTCCATTATTTATATCCCTTGTTTCATTTTGGGGGAGTATTTGATTTAATTATGGAGAAATACGTTATTTAATGCATTTTAATCTTTGTCTATTTCTGAACAAAAAGGGGTAGTATCTAAACATTTTAAATTTGGGAGATCTAACTTAGGGGGAGATGCACGACTTTTCTTAAGTAGGTCATGTTAGACAAAGGGGGAGTATTTAATTATGTCATTTATCTTGTTATATTCCCGATGCGTTTAATGGTGTATTTAAGTGTGCAGGTTTTCATATTTATTGGCATTATTTTAAAGCAACAAAGCATTGTATCCCATGTGTCTAGTCAAGCGTCTGTATTTTTTTATTTTGGGAGGATTGTATCCTTTTAGAAGATCTTGACGGCCCATAGGATCTTTTATATTGGGTTTTGTCCCGGAATAGCCAAAGGGGTGGATTTGTAAGGGAAAATTTCCAATCGAGTCTATTTTTATTGTTGTGTTAATTTTGGACAAAACTAATTGAGTCATAGGATAGTACTTTGTCATATCCTTTAAGCCTATGACGTTTGAGTTGAATACGTAGCAGCTAAGAGTTTAAAGATTACATCCTTGCCGATTTATGTGCCATGCTTTTACGTCATCAACATTTGGATTCCAAGGTCTCTAAAGGTATGAATGCATTTAATAAATATAGAGTATTGGATATTTTTTATGGGTGTATTTTATAAAACCTTTTGTCATAACGACGATTTATTTTTCTCAGAAAATCATTTTCATTATTTACATAAAAGTTTTTGGGCTTAAAATGCATTTTGTACTTTTTTGAAAAGTTATTCGAACGAAACTGGGATCTCGTTCGAATGAGATGCCCAGGTCGTTCGAACGAAAATCGAATGAGGTATCGAACAAACCTTGATTATTTTTTCTGATTTTTTATTAGATAAGTCGTTAGAACAACATCATTTGAATGAGATATAAAACGAGACATCGAACGAGATTTTGTGTTTTAACTCTGTTTTCTCGTTAGAAGCTCGTTTGAACCAAGTCGTTCGAATGACTTGGCGATTTTCTGTGCAGTTTCGTCAGTTTTTATTTTAACCGCCCATTTTCCCCACTAACCTTTTTCCACTTTTATTATGTGCGGGAACAACCTTTTTCCACAGAATTTTGAGAGACTTTCTAAGACATTGAGAGCAAAAAACTTTCTTCCAAAAGTCCCATTTTTGTGTTAGTATTTTCATTGTTTAATCTCTACCTAAAATACAAAGTTTACACCCATGTTTAGTTTGATCCAAGTTCTAAATATATATTTGCTTTGAGATCACCATTGTTGGCACTAGGTATTTTTTCTCATCCCAAAAGCGAAGTTTCCTACCGAGGTGTTCGTTTTGAAGAAGATTCGTGGTGTGCATATGTTGGAGAGGCCTTTGTATATTTTGACGGTTGATTCGCCCCATCGGTGGATTCCGAGACTGCGATTAATTTTGAAGTTATCTACTAGGTAGGTGTATAAGAATGAAGAAGCACCAAGGCTTAAAAGAGAGTCGAGTTGTTGAGGTAAGTCTTTTTTCGTGTCTTATGTAAAAGCGTACCTAGCGGATTTGAGGTTGGGCCGTTCGAGGTTTTTCCCGTTGTGGGTTTTCCTCGTACATCATGACGTTGTGATTGTTTTTTATCTTGCAAACTCACTTAGATGCATGTGTAGGAGTAAAACGATAAAGATTAGTTTAATCACAACTTTAGTGTAATTTTGATGCTAACTTAATTTGGGCAAGTTTAATTGAATTTAATTCAAGTTGCAATATTTAAATTGAAAAAATGCTTGCTTTAGTTTGTTTGGCATATCTAGAACTTGAATTGGGTTTATTTAATCTCTGTTTGAAAAAAAATTAAATATTTGTTTAGTTGAGTTTAATTTTATTTTGTGGAAATTAAAATTTGGGAAATTTAATTGTTTAATTTGGAAGAAATTTTAAGTTTCGTATATTGTGTGAACCATATCCATTTTGGAATTTTAAAATTGGGGTATCAAAGCATATACCCGAAGATATCACACTCTAAAAGAGAAATTAATTAGATTACATACAAGATACTACTATAAGAGGGAACATGGAAAGGGTATTTAGGGATTTTAGTTACATAAGCCTATATCTCCGGGTTTGGTTTTGATCCTATATAAAAATCAAACAAATGAGTCAATATTTATCTTCATTTTGATGTAGAAGGGGTTTTAGTACAATTGTTACCTGTTTGGACTAGTTGTCTGACTTTGTGATTTAGGAGACTCATTCTTCATTGTTATTTGTAGGCTCTGTAATACCCCGTACTTTTATGGATATTTAAATTACTCAAGTAGTGTAATTTAATATTTGGACAAATAATTTGAGAAATTAAGTGACAGATTAATATTGATGTATGCTATATTTGTTTACGAGATTAAGTAAATGAAGTTGGACTATTTTATATCATGTCGTGTTTGGGCAAAGCGACAACTAATAATATTTTATTCGAAAAATACATGCGGAGTTGAATTTGAATTTAAAAGGTGAATTTTTGATAAGTGACTT